>JAHYIQ010000013.1:402500-2905000 GCA_030673865.1 Melipona bicolor | reverse complement strand
CCACGCAGTTTGCACGCAGAAAGCACGAATACGGAATTTCGGAACGCGAACGTTACTTTGTCTGGTAAATAAATTAACATCTGAAGCTTGTACCTCCGACAAATTTCCGTTTCTGTTACTGTTAAATACAGTCGCGTACGAAACTCGATAGCTATATGTTTAATGTCGTCAACGATTATTAAAATCGTCACCGGATTGGTAATTACCACCTTAAATCGTGACATAAATTCTATATGAGATTACTAATAAACAATATAAATTACAGATACTTTTATATATTTGAAATTTACTTATATTACCTATATAAAAAATTTATTAACAAAAATATATGTTAAAATTAGAAGTGTCACTGTACATTTGGAAAATTGATCTGGGTTCATTTTATTGCCATTAAAATCGTCATTGAATTAGAAGCAATTATCACGCAGTATTACTACTTTAGATTGTGACATAAATTCTATACGAGATTATTAATAAACAATATAAATTACAGACACTTTTATATACCTGAAATTTACCTATATTCAACACATGTAAAAATTTATTGATAAAAATGTACGTTGAAATTGCAAGGAAGCGTTACTGTATATTTGAAAAATTTCCATCTGGATCCGTTTTATTTTTTCAAGAACGGAGAGAACGCCCCTCTGTTTCCACGTGGACCTACGCCATCGACCCGACCCGAAAGCAGACCGGAAACGCGACGTCTCCGCCATCAATTTCATTTTGCTCGTCGCCCGTCAACCGTCTCCCGTGTCCCCCTTTTGTCGTCCTGCCTCTGTTTCTTCTTTGATCCGAGAGCGTTCTTGCCCGCTCGCGAAAAATCGAACGCGATAAGAACGCCGGGTCGCGGCGGCGCGCGACCCATTAGCAACGCGCCTCGTCCGCTGGTTGCTTCCGGTTCTTGCAACCGAGAATCCTCGACCACGCAGAATAAACCTGACGTTTCCATTAAAACGTCGCGGCGCGCCCCGACGCGCAACGTTTGAGGAATCTGTTATAAACGCTCTCTCGCGAGAGAGAAATTAGATTAGACCCGGCGGAAAAACCACCGCGACCCAACTGGAAAACGCATCTGAGAACCACGTTCCAATCCACGTTCCACGTCGAGGAGATATTACGTATAATGTACAACGTTCTACGGCTGACTGTTTCCGCTTACGTGGAAAACCGCGTTAATTGAGAATTTCGTGAGAAATTATTTCGAGAATCAATCGCTAATTACCTTAATATCTTTGTTATTTTATCGGTGCTTTAACAATTTCTGAGAGTTTGAGCAGTCGTTGTTATTTGTACCAAAATTCCAGGGAAAATTATTTTCACGTCGCTTTTAAACCAGGGAACAAAACCCACCCATTTCCTTCCACCGTGTAATTTATCCCAGAGCGAAACGTTTTTAACAGCATTTGAAACCACTGCAAGATCACCAAGAGAACTCACTCACCAGGGAAGATACTCGGCAGAAAATTCAAATTTCTACGAGCCAGCGTTTATTTTCGAGTTACATCAGTGAGTTTTCCCTTAGACCGCTGGGACGACGAACGCGTCGGAAGGAAGGTTCCTGTGGTCCTTTTGTCGTCGCGGATCCAAAGGACTTCACGCGTGTTTAACTGCGAGCTGGCCGCTCCCCGCCGGATTGTTGGCAAAGGGCCTGGTCGCGTCGGCACCGCGTTAATCGTCACGCTTCCCAATATCCTGGTCGTGGCCGGGCCACGATTTGTCTCGCTTATCCGCCGTTAGTCGACCTTCGAGTTTTTCAGCCGGTCTTCAGATCGGTCCGCCTGTTCGTTCTTTCTTTATTCAACGCCAGACAACGGGATCGTTCCTCGGGCCGCGGAGTACCGCACGAAGTACAGCACACAAAGTTGGAAAAGCAAGCGAACGACCAGCGGCTAGTAATTGCTTGGCGAGAAGAATGGATCGACTCGATCGGTGCGCGAAACCGCTCGGAAATATACACTGCCGGTCAAAAGTTTGCATACGGGCGCGATTAAAAGATGCGACGAGGATCTCGCGGTTATTAGAATAAAGAATAAAGAAAAACTGCACTTGTACCTTAGTACGATTCGTCTCACTGAAAGGCCCAAAAGCAACTGTTTTGACTAGGAAACGAAGACGACTGTTTTGCCATAAAATTTTAATGATATGCAAAACAAATTGCAGGCGCGATCGCTCAGTACCAGACAACGCCACTCCTATTCGAGGTCTACTCCACGCCCCCTCGCGAATCACGTGACCCAAATGAACCAATCGCTAATTTTCGTTGCATCAGCGTTGCACCTGAAGAGGCCCGATTTTCTGGCTTACTCCCACTGAAATCACTTTCAGTGATAATAAAGTATAACGAAGTAGACGTTTTACACTTGTTTCCGAGTGTAAATTTTAAGGTGCAAAAATATTTCAAATAATGCGCGAAATATATGAAACAGGGTAGAGATTAAATTGAAAGAAATCCACTGTTAATAATGTCTCGATTGAACCACGTTTAATCTCCTGTAGATTCACGATCTAGCAGAGTACACATCTCCAACATCATCAGAGAGACAAAGAAATCGTTATGAATCGCGTGACTGTCGCAGTCAATTCGCTTTAACTAAATACTACGGTGCTTCCGTGTGTATCGAAACTTTTGGCCGGTAGTGTAGGCTTTTATTTGACAGCGGAACTGGCGTTTAGCGGCGGAAACGAACGAGCGATCGGTCTGACGTGGAATGCCTAACTGCCGCATCGATTTACTGTCGACGGATCGTTGGTTGGCTGCGCGCGGCCGTTCGGATAAATATTTCTTAGAACGGGGGATAATGGTGGTAGGGAGCGGTGGTGCCCGCGGAAACCAAGCGGTTGATCCGCTGATTTACGGGCGCTCGCCTTCGCGATTTCCCCAGGAAACTTCTTCCCCTGCAATTAAATACTTGGACGGGCGCATTTGTATACTCTCTCTCTCTCTCTCAACATAGAGTGAGAGTGAGAGTAAGAGAGCGAGAAACCCCTTTCGTCCGGGGGTGTATTATGTGCTTTCTTCTTGCTTTTGTTCCCAAGGACTTTCCCCCCCGTCCCCCGGATTGAGTTAACTTCCGCCGGTTAACGGTGGCAACGGTGATTAGTCGACGAGCTTAGAAGTTTATTTATGAGGCGAGTACTTTAATTGGATCAGACGCGGCCAGAGTTCTGGGAGTTCTGCCTCTCGGACGGATGAGAATCCGAACGTCTGATATCTGAGCTTCGAATTCAACCGCTCGAAAATTTTGTCCGCCAAAACCGGCAAGGAACGTGTACACCCGTCCCTCTATTTACGCGAATGAAAATCCGCGTCAGTGTGGTGGTATAAATTATAGAAATATATCACAAAAGAGTAATAAAAATAATAATAATAAATCATTCGGTATTGTAATTTAAAACAATCAACCTTTTCTTCTTAATCGGCACAAACTCATTATCCTCGTCGCTTGAAATATTTGCAAGTCCGAGCGTAATTTTTTAAGAAAACGAAAAGAACTCGTTTATCTCGATCTCTGGTCCACTCAGAGATTTAACGAAAAATCTGGAAAATCCAAACTTCAAAGATTCCGAGAACTTCAAGGATCAAAAGTCCGAGAGAGTTTCGTATTTCGTGTCCTGTTACGTCGCTGTCCTACTTGTTGCGTTTAAAGGATCGTTCGATCATCCCTACGATTTCTTCCTTAGATTTAACCGATCACGGCCGCCCTTCTCACGTGACGCTTCATCTATCATTTACTCGATCTTCACAATAGCGCGTCCGACCCTTTGAATCGTTAATACGTACCCTGTTCCCTCATACGTGACGATACACCAGCTAAGTCATCCCCTCGGAAAAATAGGATTGATCAAGGACACTGAGGCATCGATTATACGAAATTATACGTTACATTACACAATACGAAATATTACACGAATTTGTACAACATCGTACGAAAATATATATCCAATTACTGGCGAAACCGTATCGTTTCTACTCCCTCAATATTCGAGAACCGCGCGCCTATTATTTTTACAACAACAATATATTGCCGCGCTTTTACAACGTGCGATGCAACATACTACTGGAAATGCGCGCGTTATAATAAACATTATTCCCTTTGGCAGACATTATTATTAACGAGATTAGCGAACGTATAAATTCCCCGCAGTCTACTTGCATTCGCAATGCCGGTGTATATAATAATAAACCGTGCGTGTTTTCTCGGCGCCGTGCCGATTAACAAGCTACGCACGGGGGCAAATAAAAATATCGGCAGATTTCCCTTCTCGAAATCGGTAGAATATAATTTTCCGGAGCTCGCGCGAACGCGCATTATAATTCATTACAGGCGGCTGTACGATGGAAATAAATAACGAGGAACGCGTGGAACAACTGCAACTTTCCGTTCATCGCGAAAAACCGACGTGCCGAGGATCGATTTCAGAGTTGAAACAACGGATCATCGATCTCTCGAGAAATTAAATAAAAAAGGGAGACGTCAAATCACCGCGAACAATTATAAAATATCCCGAACAACAATTTGTGAGAATTGAACACAAACTTTGAGCAGTCGCTGTTTCTAAAATTTCTAAAATTTCTAAAATTCACGTCTGAAGAGAACTTGCACCAACCGCAAACCATTACGTTACAAAATACGAGTGCCGTGTAATTACGTTGTACTAAACGTTAATGACTTCGACGTCGATGTGACTTTGAACCTGCACGAGAAAGCAAGTAAAGAAAAAAGAAAATTTACGAGGGTTCTCTCGTTACAGGAAAACAGGATCGTCCCTCGATCGTCCCTGGATCGGCGATATCGGCTGAATTTCTACGAGGAACGAGCCAAACGAGGAGGGGGATAATTTGCCACGGCTAACAAGATCGTGTCCCCTCAAGAAATTAAGAACAACGACAGAGCGCGCGCGCGCGCGCGCCGGTATGTTTAATCTGGATACTCGTCGATATCCGGGTACTCGGATAACGAAACTCGGCTTTTCAGAGAACGTGCCAGCAGCGGCAACACGGAGAGAGCTCGTTCACGCTAATTTTACCTGCGAGTTGGCGCGACTTGCCACCTTTAGAACGCGATCAGCGTGCCAGCAGCTACCGATTTGTACACACGGGAGAGACGGTCGTTCACTTCTAATCAGGTGGCTCAGGTAAACCTGGCACGTTCTTTCTCCCCATCCGCGTTGCACGGATTTTCTTTCGGCCGTTCTCGCGTTTTCGCAACTGTTGATCTCGTCTCGTGCAGTCACGAAGACGAAACGGAAGAGAGAGAGAGAGAGAGTGGGGGGAGGGGGGAGGGATGGAGGATATCGACAAACTTCCCGATACTAATTCTCCCCGATGCGAAACGTTCGCGTTGTATGCTCGCAGAAGTGTAAAATGCTAAAGTAACCCGAGGGAGGGTGGCGGGGGAGGGCTTCTTGTGTACTTTTTGTTTTGCAACAGGAAGAGGAAGTTTCAGGAAGAGGGAGGGAGGAAGCAGCCGCCTCCGAACCTTCTTATACGCAGTCGAGTTTACTAGAAAGTTTCAACCCTTTAATAAGGAAGGTGCTCGGAATCTAATGAAAGATTCACAGTTTCTGAGAGGAATACTCCATCACTTCTTTATACAAAATTTCCCGTTGAAATTCTCCGACGTCACGGCATCTCGCGTATTTCTTTGCCGGGTGGTGCTCGACGGCTCTCGCGGGTTCGACGGGGCCAAATTCGCCGCTCGGGCGAGAAATTCGACGAAATCGGGAGTCATTGACGAAATTACGACGAGCCGGAATTTCCGCTTACGAATTCGACAGTTTGCTACCGGAATTATGTTTGTACTCTCCGGTAAACGTTCCGCTCCGCGCGAGGCGTCGTATAAAATAATATAAAAATTGTGTAATAAAATTGGAGTAAGATTGACCAAGAATTTTATCATTTGAATAATTTCGACCATAAATCTTCGTGAAGATTCTCCGTATTGCTTATTGCTTATTGCATCAAACCAGACACTGATGAAGTATCTAAAGTATCTAAAGAAACAAGAGTTCTCGGTGTTCTCGTTAAAAATTTTCACTAACAATTTTTCTAATTAATATACTGTCTTTTTTAAAAATTGTTTCAACATCCTCATAAACGATGCAAGTTACACTGATAAGAAAATATAAACTATGTACGATCCTCAACAAATTGTTTCTGTTAATGGGACCAAGAAGATCTAAAAATTCATTTCCACGTCACGCAACGCGTTGTCCCTACTTTCGAAGCCACCGAAGAAACGGACGAGCACGTGTTGGAAATCATTTACGTCGCGGCGCGAGGAACTTTTCCAAGCGGCGGACAAAAGCGAGCAGCTCTCCGCGATTGAACGAGGCAGCTGTAGGACGCGTCTCCTTATAACGCTCCCGCGCGGGGGTGAGAGCCTCGCCTCGTGTTTCCCATGGTTTATGAAAAATCGCGCGAGTCGGTTCACGGCGAGCGATTTAATTAAGACGGCGTGCCGGCTGAAACGAATCCGGAATATAATGTCCCGACGAATCTGCGCCGGGAATTATTAACAGGTTCCACGCGCGCCACGTGAGACACACCGGTGACTCTCTCGTTCCCCTTGTTTCCCCCTCCCCTCCCTCTGGAAAGAGGGACGCTTTCCCCATTCGGAGCAATCTCGCGGAATAACGCGTTTCGAAAGTTGCCGGATGTTGTTCGACGGAGGAGGAGCACGTTGAACCACTGAATTATTACGCGAATTGAGAGCTTGGAGAGTTCTACGTGATTATGGAATTTTTTCTTCCACAGATACGCGACATTTCAAGAGTTTGGTGATAAAATAGTTTCGCAACGAGTTTCTCCGAGTGCGCGGGAAATTTTTACGAAACATTTTCGAAATTTCACTCGAGCGTTATACCGATAAAATTTTCTGATACACTCGCGATTACACTGATGAAATTTAAAATTTAAAAACAGCGCGAAAAAAAGTTAGAATGTTTATAAAATCAGAAATCACGTTTCAATTTTTTCAAATTCTCGAGTGTTGGAAACTCAGTTTGCGCAAAGACGGGATCACGGATAAAATTTCCTCTCTCTCTCTAATGGAATATTTCTTTCACGAATTACACGTTGAAGCTTCTCTAACCGCAATTACGCCGCTCTTGCACCTAACAATTCATTTCCCGCACAAACCTACAATCTCTGAAGAGACCTATCGTTTAACCATCGCATCTCGATAAGGCCACGGGGATAGACAAAGTAGAAAGACAATCGTCCGGCCCGAGTCGCCTCTCGTCCGCGCGAGTAGAGATAAATCACGCAGTCGTGAGAAAACTCCCCCCCGTGCGAGCAACTTTCAATTATTTTCGCCAAAGGTTTCGATAGATCGCTCGCGGTCCCGGGACCACGAGCCAAAGGCTCCACTCGATAACCACTCGGCCCCTCCTGGTTCCACTGGTCGTTGCCTTTGATTTAATAGAGCCTAATGGATAGGGGTGGGTCGTCCGTCCGGGTGGTCCTGTCCCAGGACTTCGTATAATTATGACGTATGGACGATTCGAGTCGCGCCGCGGCTACGAATTCGCCGAAAACATTGTTCAACTGGGATCGTCCTACGACGCGTTTATGGTAGAAATTCCATACTGACACAACGCAGGGAAGAGAGAGCCTCCTTGCTTTTTTTTTTTTCTTCACGTATGCGATTTTCAAATTGCAGAAACTTTAATTTTAATATACAGGGAAGAGTACAACTATGGCAATTTGAATTGATGCAACTTGGTAAAAGAAATCAAAAATTGTACTACACTTGATTTTATTTTGAAACCAGTCAAGCTTCCACTTTGATGATCGCGAGTTTGGTTTTTTTTCAGAAAAGGGTAGGAAAATTGTAAAAATCCAACACACGCAAAAGCGTTAAAAAATTTTTCTCGTAACTAGATCTACTGTCATTTTAAAGATTAAAGTTCTTCCTTTACAACGACTTCTCAAAACTTGTGGCATTTTTTTTCTTTTTTACCGTTTATTGAACGTTTAATATTGGAGTTAAACGACAAAAATTCAAGAAATCTTAACATTTCGTCGACATGTTCTAAATTTAATAGAATACCGAAAGAAGATCGTATAGCAAATTTTAAGAGGTTCTGAGAAAGAGAAAATTTCAATCTTCGAGACCATGGTGCGCTTGGTCGTGAAAGAAATTTTTTAACGCTTCTACATGCATTTGGATTTTTACAATTTTCAAGAGAAAAAGAATATCCTCACATCCGCTGCACGATGTATTTTTAACTTCGAAATCTCGTCGATCGGAAAGTTAGAGAGTTGAAAATTCAGAGAATCGAAGTACATATTTAAAAAATTCGTGACTTGGAAGTTCATCGAAATATCAATGTTAATAGGAACGAAAAAAAAAAGCAACAAAAATGTCTAACGTTATACCGCTCGATTAAAACAATCCAGCTTGAAAGATGAAACATCCAATTTCCAAAAAATCGTGGAAAATTTCACAGTATCCCCGCTGGAAAAGAAAAGGAGCTTTCTCTCGGGAAATGATTCAGCATGTCCGTCCGAAGACATCGCGACGCACAGTCCTGTGCCCATCCCCGTGGATGCTCCGAGCCGCTCTCACGGTTCCCGAATTTCGAAGCGATTTCCACGTCCACCTCCACAGAAGAGACCCAGATCACAATGATCCAGATGCGTGCGTGCATCTGACGTTCCTTCCTCCTCGCTACCGGCGGTGGTGGAGCGCGCCGTTTCGTAGAGGAGCTCCTCCAACCTAGGCCGTGGTATCCGGTTAAATTGGTCACGGATCGGAACACGTGTTCCCTGCGATCCTTGACGAATCGTTGCACGTTTTTCCCACAGAATGACCGAGCACCATCGCGAAAGCTGCGCGCCTCCCGTCCGAGGGAAAAGCATACAATCTCCGCAGATCCATACACCGAGGTGAAATCTGAAAATCGCCCGGAGAGCACGAGCAAACATCGCTCGAGCTCCGGAGACGTAAATCGGCAAACATTTTGTTCCTGATCTTTCCAAGCGCGACGTGACGCGATACTCGAGTTTCCAACTCCGCGGACGAAAGCTGTCGATCAAACGTAAGTTTGTAGTAAGTCGAAAGCGTCCAAAAACACAAAGAAATCGTCTTTTTTAATTCCTAATTTTATTTTCAAACGGATGCAACGGTATTTTACAAAATATACTTGAAAGTGTAATATCTTTTTTTTTAATACACGTTCGAATCTTTTCATCAGGTGTTCAAGGTGTGGATGAAAGCTGTCGATCAAACGTAAATAATAAATCGAAAGCGTTCAAAAAACGCAGAGAAATCGTCCTCTTTAATTCCTAATTTATTTTATTTTCAAACGGATGTAACTGTATTTTATAAAATATACTTGAAAGTGTAATATCTTTTTTTAATACGATCGATTTTAATTCGATCTTGTCATGAGGTGTTCAACCTTGTTCTTCAAGGTGTGAAGGAAAGCTCGAAATCGTCCAAAACCGCAGAGAAGTCGTCTCCTTTAATTCCTAATTTTATTTTCAAACGGAGGATGTAACAGTATTTTATAAAATGTACTCGAAATTTTCACGTCAGGCGTGTACTTTTTCAACTGTAGCTCGCAAACGACAGTTGTTTAATTACAACATCCTACATAAATAGTAACTGGAGATCAAAAGCATTTTATAAAGGAGAAACAAACCTTCGGACGAATATTCTCCCGCAAAGAACGAAACGTTTTACGCGGTTATTCTATCGTTGTTTCAAACTCTCTCGAAAGTATCCTCGCTTCTTTCGCGGGGGGGGCGTTGGTACAGCAAACCGACACTGTCAACGATTATAAATTCCAAAGCCCGGGCTTATCAGAAAACGAGCAAAGGCACGCTGCCGGCCTTCTCTTCCGCGTTCCCTCGCCAACGTGAATTTCCTAAAAGGCTCGTAAAATTTCCTTTAGCGGCTAGTCGGTTAGTTCGGCGGACGCGGATGCTCGGAGGAATATGCTCGGGGTAAGGTACTTGCGTCAGGTTCGGGCGATGTTTAATCGAGTTCTCGATTTCATTACGGGCGCCGCGCATTTCCCGATGGGAAACGTATCGACGAGTCCCTCGACCCTTCGCCGTAACGAGGTTTGTTCCCTCGTCGAAATAACCCGACAAAAATGTATTCCGCCGCACGTTTTCTATCCGCAATTTTCCTTCTCTCTTTCGACGAACGGCAAATGAAAGGAGACGAAGAAATGAGGAGGAAGGAGGACGAGGCTTTCTAATAAGCCTGTCCTTTAATAAGCGATCTGGCATGCCATCTAATTTGCGTTATCGGGCCATCTCGTTAGCAGTTGCCGCTTGTTCCCGTTCCCGTCGAATAATTAAAACCCCCGCGACGTGACGAGACGCGATGAAACACGGAATCTCGGCCGCGCCGGGGAAACGAGACCAGCCAGCCTGCCAACAGCCGCGAGAAACACTCCCAAGAACAAACAGCATCGGCCTGCACCGTGATATCCGGCGGGGACGCAACGTCTAGTCTCTCGCGTTACGTCTACAGACGGTAGTATCGGCGTTTTGCGATCGAGTGGAACAATAATTTCGAAAGAAATTAGATTTTCGTCTTTTAGATTTACACGATACTCTCGGAGGGAGCCACGAGAGAATTTTCGTTATTCGAAGCATATTGTGTTGTGTAAGGTTGTACTTACTCGCGGCTGTACTGGCGGTATTGTCGAGTTTGGCTTCTGGGTATTCAGTAACGCGTGTAATATCACGGCACTGGATTGTGAACTTATTTTGCAATTAAATTTGCGAACGTACTAACGTAGTAAACATTGGCTAGTAAACCTTGGTGGCAATAACGAGCATTTTGCAACTTTTCGCGTTTTCTTTGGTATTTTTAGTTTTGTTTTTTTCTTTTTATATTATTTTCGATAATTTCTTCGGTTAATTTTTCTCAAAGACGCAAACTGCCTCTGTCTTCTCGAAAATAACACAACTGTTCAGACCAGAAATATAAATGTTCCATCTTCCAAATTTCCAAATTGCCAAATACGCGAATTTCCAAATTTCCAAAAAGAAAAATTTCATAATCAGGTTGATGCAGAAACTAGCGCGATTGAAAAATACGAAAAGGGGGGCGAGAAGAAAAGACGCGTCGTCAAAGAGCAGCTGCTCGATCGGCAGCGTGGATCGGCCGTTCCGTGCAGATCTTCGAAAGGAAAACGGTACGATTTAGATGGCCGATCCCTGTCGTGGAAAACTGACTGTGCCAGCGATCTGCCGCTGACTGGAATCTCCGTCTGGTCCTGCTACGAACAGGCAAAAGCACAAACTCCGTGAGAGATGCTCCGTGAGCGGCCGAGACGAACTCGGATTAGACATGGGTTATGGGGGTCTGCGCGCCACCCGGCTTTTCGGCTTCCATTCACTTCACAAGGATCCTCCTCGAGTGGATTCACCGATTCTACCGTCATCGACTCTCGCTCTTTTTCCTCTCTTCCTGCATATATATATATATATATATACGTATATATACGTATATACTTCTGCGCCTGGATTCTCGTCTCGTTGCCGAAATGGAATTTCGCTCGTTTCGTTGCAGGTTCGTCGACTGGTTACCGCGCCGTTTAACTCGAATTTATTCCATCGATATTCGGAATTGAACACTGTTTTTTCAGTGGACCGAGCTGAAAGTCTCTGGCTACCACGAGGAATCGTTCCAGAAGAGTCTCGTTACTTTTACGTTCGGACGTGCGGGAGAAAAATAAAAATTTCGAAGGTTGAGATCAATTCGTCAACCCCTGAATCGTTTCATTTGTAACACAAGAGAGAATCTTTGTATTTCTAATTGGAAACTTGGAGAGGACGAAGAGAGGACGGTAGTGCAAGTACAACAGAAAATTCCAGTATTGTTCAAAGACTTGAACGCCCCTATATTGTAGCCGAACGACATCGTACTTCTTTTACTCAATGGAAAGAAAGAAAAAAAAAAAAAAAAGACCAGTTCTCAGTTAAAGATCTCCGACGTCGACGTCGGGGAAATGATCGATTCGGATCGAGTGGAACGCCCCGTTTTTCATAAAAACTTCCTGGGGAGAATTGGGGCAAATACGAAGAATAAATTTACTTCGATAAACGACGACAAAGAATGAACGCCGAAAGCGTCCGATTAATATCGTATCGAATGCCTCGGAATTTTTTAAAGCTGCATGCTCCCTCTCCCGCCCCCTTTCCGCTCGTGTTAGCCCGGGGCTAAGTTTATTTCCTCGGAAGCACGTCGAGTCTCCCCGTCGTACTTTATTATCCGTATTCGATAATTCCCAAGGAAATTTAATTATCGAACGAACATCGTAGCAGACCGAATCGGCGGCGCCGGTCAATGAAAATCCGGTCGACGGATTTCGCGATATTGAAACGATACGTGTCTTACGACGGCACGTTAAGAATTTCTACTTCCACCGTCGTTGTCGTCGTCCTCGTCGTCGTCCTCGTCGTCGTCGTCGTCGTCGTTATCGTCGTCGTTGTATACTTACATCGGTGCACCCTCACGAAATTCCCGATTGTACGATAATTTTAAGCCGGAATTTTCACGAAATACCGTCACCGATCCTTTCCCCTATCCGCAACCCTCCCCCTCCGCTGCTCTGCTCTACGAGAACTGCGCTCGAAATTTCGTATTTATAAGGTTTCCCGAGGCTTTTCCCCCCGCGCCGGTGTCGAGATATAATTGGAACCCGGCTGCGCACGCAATCCACCGATAATAAATTAGCCAGCCAGCCACCACTTCCGTCGGAATCGAAGGAAATTTCCTCGGCAGCCACCCTCAACGTCGCTAGCTTTTGCTCAACCCTCTCAACCTCTTTTCCGTCTCTTTCTCCCTACCCCACGCGTTCGTAAGATATTAAGACACCCTCTGATTTTATACGAAATTTAATAACGATCGTTTAAATTATCAAATTTCAACCCTCTCGACTTCCTATCCGTCCCTCTTTCTCTCTCTCTTTCTCTTACTCTCTGTAGTTACGTTCGTAGATGTAGGTATTCCGATTTTATACGAAATCTGACAATAATGGTTCGAATCTTAGGAAGACGCGACGATGCGAGAGTTTGCGAAAACTATTTCTTTTTCTTTTTTTTTTTTTTTCTTGAGTTGAAGGAATTATTCGAAAATTATATTTATCAGATAACGATATTTATTAGAAAACGTTACGGGTTGTTTCGATTTTTATTGTTCTCACGCAGCCAAGACTCGCGAAATTCTCCCAAACTTGTGAAATTCTACAATCTCTAGCTGCACTTACGCGGACAATAGTTCCAAACTAGACAATAGTTTTTAAATAATTTTAGAATCTCCCCTAGAACCTAACCTAAACTAACTTAAACCTAACCTAAACCTAAACCTAACCTAAACCTAACCTAAACCTCGAACGCTGTAAGCATCACGATACTTATGACCGAGAGTGCACCCATGATGTTCATATGATATGAAATGTCACGGGTTTTTATAACAAATTATTTCGATTTTTATTTTCCTCTTACAGTCAAGAACTCGCAAAACTCTCCTAAACTTGTAAAATTCTACAATCTCTAGCTGCACTTACGCGGACAATAGTTCCAAGCTAGACAATAGTTTTTAAATAATTCTAGAACGAACCTCGAACGCTGTAAGCATCGCGATACTTATGACCGAGGGTGCACTTTGTAGCGTCGTGTACGAGAATGTGGCAATTTCAAAGAATCTAACACTCTGGCGCTAATACATATTTCGACGCAAGAGAAAGAGACAAAGAGAACGAAAGAGAGAGAGAGAGAGAGAGAGAGAGAGAGAGAGAGAGAGGGAAGTTAGGGTTGCCTGTAATAACACAAGTGCGGGAGCAGCCAGAAAGCTGGCTTCTCAAAGTTAGTTCCGTCGTTTCGCGTCTCTAGCTACGTCTCTCTTCTTCCAACCCCCTTTATTTATCTATGCCCGTCTCTGTTGCGCGTGCTCTCCCGGTTGCCGGTAAGGCAAGCCTCGACCCACGGGCGCTCTTGCATATTTACCCTTCGCTCTCTCGCCCTTACCCTCTCGCACTTGCCAAATGGTCCGTTTTATTCGGAGAGCATCGACCGTGCGCCCTTTACCTCTAACAGCCCGCGCGCCCTTTACGCCCCCTTTGTCTTCGACAATTGGAGCGATAGTCGCGACGTTCACGAGTGCTCTCCCGGATGGAAGGCGTCTACCGGCTAATAAGTGGCCTTTTCTGCGAATTAAGCGTCGTCACCGTTTTTCCTCCAGCTCCACTCTCTGCACCCACCTCGTCCCCATTCCTCGTCCCGTCTCCTTTTCTTTCGTCTCGCCTTCCTTTCTCCTCTTGTTTTTCATTTAATCGTCCCAGTATCGAGTACGACTCGGACGATCGCAGCCGGCCGTGGTCGTCTTGTTGGTCTCTCTCGTTTCGTTTAAAACGTTTAGAAAACGGGGAAAGTTTCGATGAAATTTGTCCTTGAAGTCCTTCCCGTCAACGTCCAAAATTCCATTCTAGTTTCTCATTTCAAATTGTTAAAGACATTTGAATATATCCGAGAAACGACTGTTTGCACGAAGAAGCTACAAATCAGCGTGTGTATTTAATTGTTCGTTCAGGTAGAAATAAACTTTTGGCGCTCTCGATTGACGTGGCGTTAAACGTCGTCAATCATCTTTATTAATCATCCCCTGTATTCGCGGTCTTTTGGAACGAAACGTATGTAGGTAAAATCCAGGGATATTTACGCGAAGATAAGTATGAGAATACCTTTTGGTTTCGTGCAAAAAATATCGCTGGGTCAAATTATCAAGAGAATGATTGATCTGTTGCGAAATATATGAAAATAATAAACAAATGAAATTTAGAGAAATTTATCTAAATTTTACAGTTTGTTTATCTCGTGATCTATTTTTGCACAATTTTAACAAATTCGTATAGGAAACTTATACTTCTCTCTTCCTTCTAACAAATACAATTTGAATACCGTTAATAGTTTCTAAGATTTATCTCGCTGTGCGCGAGTAGGTGCTCCAACGCTTATGAACGAGAGCGTGAGTTCTTTATCTATAGAACGTGATATATGACCGCCACGATAACAAGGAAAGTATTAATAAATCGTAATGAGCGAGACGTCGACGACGGGACCGATCGATATATTTATTTCGCGGCACGAAATAACCAAATTGCAATTGCCTCGTACTCGCAAAAGGAAATATTTAAAGCGCCAACAAAATTCGACGTGAATGTTTGCAGGAAAATCCAGACGGCCGGATGGTCCTTTCGTTTCGATCGAATATACTCGCCGCCGGTATTAACCACCTGGCCAATCGTTGCGCCACGGAAATATTAAAATGCGCGTGATAAATCCGCGAGGGGATATTAACAAATTATGGTGGTCGATTTTACGCCGAAATATTAACGAATGCTTAATTATTTCCGCGGGAAAATACGGGGCGAATTTCAATCAACCCTCGGCGAAATATTCAAATATTCACGCGACCGTTTGTCCATGGAGAAAAATTATCAACAGATGTCTCTGATCCAACGAGAGGAGAGGAATGCAGTCGCGAAAAGGTTAATAAAACGGAACGACATGGACTGATCGAATTGATTTACAAACGTCTGCGCGCACGAGAGTAATCGGCGACGCGAGTCCAAATAAAATTCAAGACCGGTCGAATAGATTTGAAATTTTATGTGCCATTTTCTTAATTCTAGGAAACTAATAAGTAAACTGCGGATTTTTAATTGTAAAATATATAAAACAGTGTAAAATGTAAATTTCCTATTTTCCATCTTTTTTCTAAATTTTGTTCATTTTGAAAGTACGAATCTGTCACAAATATCCGCTAATAACAGTAAGTAGTAAAAATGTAGAAAGAAATGTAGGCAGAAAAATCTAATAAAAGTTTGCTTTCTGCGTACACTATTGACCAGATGAAACCAAGAGTTAAAAATCATTTTCAAACAGCTGCAAACAGCCGCAAACGTCGAAACGGTATTTATGGGATCGCTGTTTGCGCACATTTCAGAACGAATGAAAATGCTTTCGTCAAATTAAACAGCGGTCTTCTCTTCCGCTGTTATTCTTTTCTTTCTTGCCTCTGCCCTTTCACCATTTGCTCGTCTTAATTCAACAACGTTGATTAATTCCTCTCCTTGGTCGATCGAACGGCTCGAACGGCGTGCCATTGTAAATTTTTCGCGGAGCATTTTCAAGCACTTGCGGGGAATTGTTACGCGTTCAAGCCGCGCAAAAACTTGTTATTCACCGAAGATTAATGCGGTCTCGATGGACCTGGACCGCGGCGGGAGCTTCGCGAATAAAGAGAGAGACCAAAGCGTTTTACACTGCGAGTGTTACATCGAACGCGTTTTGTAATTGTAACGATCCCTTTGAGAGTTCAATTTCTGTATAATTATTCGTTTCCCTTTTATTGCAATTATTCACATTGTAATTACTCGTTGTTTGTTATAGATGGGCGTCATTTAATTTATGAATATTTTTATGTTTGAATATTTATAAACTCACGTCATTATCTCCCTCTCTCTTTTTTCGTTTTAAATTACAAATTCTGTTAATGTTTCAGCGTCCTTAAAAATTCGAACGCTTCTCGAACGATCTACGTCGCGAAATTTTAAACGGGGGAAAAATGCTTCCGGCAATGTTGAAAAGATACTAATACTCTAATATTAAAAAGTAATAGTAATATTAAAATAATTGTAAATAAAAATAATAGTAATATTGAAATAATAAAGTAAATAAAAAAGATAAATAATAGTAAATAAAAATAATAGTAATATTGAAATAATAAAGTAAATAAAAAGATAAATAATAGGAAATAAAAATAATAGTAATATTAAAATAATAGTAAATAAAAAAGATAAATAATAGTAAATAAAAATAATAGTAATATTGAAATAATAGTAAATAAAAGTAATAGTAATATTGAAAAGATACTAATACTCTAATATTAAAAAGTAATAGTAATATTAAAATAATAGTAAATAAAAAAGATAGATAATAGTAAATAAAAGTAATAGTAATATTAAAAAGATACTGATACTCTAACGCTCTTCTAACGGTAAAAGATACAAAGTATTTGAAAAATCAAGCAATCGAGTAAAATATTCGAGAGCGTGCAACAATTTCTACACACTGCAAAGAAAAAGTTTGTACAAAAATCCTACCTTTTGAAACGAAGCAGCAGCTCCTCGTCGCACGCGCGAACCTCCATACGGTTCCCCGGCATTCAGACAAATGACGTCCGGGTAATCGGTTAAGCGGTTAGCCTCGATAATCAGGCTTCCAGCGTACACAGAACGGAGTGGAACATCCCGTGGTTGAGACACGCGTTTCACACCTTTCATTCGAAAACGCGATAAGGCCCGTCCTCTCTTCGTTAGCCGCTCGTTACGATGCAGTTTTCTCTCTCTCTCTCTCTCTCTCTCTCTCTCTCTCTCTCTCTTTCTCTTTTTTTCTCCTCGCCGACTCGTCAGAATTTCGAAGTGACGAAGAGGCTCGGCCTTGGGGGAGAAAATTGAATTGACGGCCGTTGTGGTGTAATCAGTCCTAATAAGGTATGCGAGAGGAGGAGGATCGTAGAATGGCCACTTAATGCAGAATAACTCTGTAATTCCTGGCCGTGACGCGACGATGACTTTCGAAAACGCGCGATGCCGCGCCGCGCTACAATTAACGAATTCAACGCCGTCGATCCTTCGAGATGACGCCGTTGTCAAAATACACTACGCGTCCCTCGTTGCCGATCAGTATCGAGATCGATAAATCGGCCGATCGCCGATTAGTCGCGATTTCCGAGAGTGACAATTTCAGCCGCGATCGCGGGTTAAGTCATCGGGAGGAGAGCGTTCGAAACGACTTTCCGCGCGCGAGTCGATATTACGACTGAAGGACTTTGCGTTATTTGGCAGCAGGCTCGTAGGTCGTCTCGAAGAAGGGAGTTGTTTGTTTCTTCGAATCTGTAAGGAACGAAGAGTCGAACGATCAAATAACACGTATGTAACGAGTTGTGAAAATGTAATATTGAAATAAAAATATTTGATTGTTGGCGTTGTTGACGAGAGAAGGGAGTTGTTTGTTTCTGCGAATCTGTAAACAAGGAAGAGTCGAATGACGAAATAACACGTACAAATTGCGGAAACGTAATATCGAAATAAAAATGTTTAATTTCATAGATTCGCGCAGCAGTGAATTTTTGGAGATTCGTATGATTTTTTAGAGATTCGAGCGAACTTTTGTGCCCTCTATTGCATTATGAAATTATTTTCTATTCCTAGTTTTCTAGTTCGTATAAACTTGCTTCTATTCCACTTGAATTTTTTTTTTTTTTTTTATGTAACTTTCGTAATTTAACCATCAGTGTCAGTCTCGATTAATTTGATTGCTCGAATGTTAATAAAATTGGAACTTTCGTAATTTTTGTCGCGATTTTTCGTGTCCCTCCTTGTCAATTCAGAGATTCAAAAACAATATATTGAAATCATGTCCAATTCTTACGAGCTTCCCAAAAATCACAGTGTCGGTTGAAAGAACCCCGAAAAACATCCTCCGCAGAGATACCAAACGAAATCTCAGCCCGCCCTAACCTAACATCGCCTAAGAACCCAAGAGACAAGAAGGAGCCTACATCCGAAGCCTAAGCTTCCCATCGCCAGGCTTAATAGAATCGATCGGAGCTGATAAAATAGCTTATCGGCGAGGCGTTGATAAGAATCGAAGAGGCGAACGAGGGAGGGAGGGAGGTAGGGAGGTACGTGTGACGAATTTATCTCCCGCGACGAGAGGGCCAAAGGCGTGTGAGAGAGGGAGAAAGATAGAGAGAGAGAGGAAAAACAAAACGAGGGAGAGACCGAGAGATGAAGAACTGGCGGGAGCAGGCGCCAAACTCACCACGGGCGGTGCAATTTGTTCGTTTTATCCGGGGGTAGCGTTTCTTGTTTCCGATGCCCTCTCGGTGTAGCCGGCCGAAAGAGAAAGACAGAGTGAGAAAGAGAAAGAGAGGGAGAGAGGGAGAAACTGCTCACTTAAGATAGGCTATCTGGCCAGCCAGCGGCTGGAGAAGCCGCCTCGTCCGCCTCCGGGGCTAACGTCGTTCCATCGAGCACGTCATCGTTCTAATTAATTCCAACGCCCCACACTCGATTGATCAAGATATTATGGCCGGCGCAATTAGCGGTCGCTCGTTCGACAGTTGATTGATGCAGCGGGCGCCTCCGCTCTGCGTGCCTCTCCTCGTCTGCGTCGTGGAAACCACGGGAGAGAGGGAAGAGAGCGAGCCGGTGGAAGAAAAATAAAGCCTAGAGAAGGTGAACGGAAGGGGAGGGGAGAGATTGGGACGGGGGAGATTGCGAGTATGCAGAGAGAAACAGCGGGACGGCTAGGCCTGACGGCGAACCCTGCCCGAAAATAAATGACCCTCGAAATTGTTGCGTACGGTGTATTGGTGTCTCGATAACTCGCCGAGGCTGTACCTGGCTATCGCGAACAACGCGGCTATCGGCTTCTTCTTCGGGGCAACCGCCGTTCGGACGACCGTTCCCATCCCTGCGTTTATCCTCCGTCGTTCGACGCCTCGCTGTCCAAACCGAATGGAAGATTCGCGGAGAAATCAAACGGAGCGGGAGAAGGGGCAGTTTTCTTAGAAATTGGCCGGAGGACAGGGGACAGTCCAAGTTTCGCGTTGTCGTCGATGGAATTGGATCTTTGTAAACGTTGATTTTTATTTCGATTTTTAGTCCGAAGTTTGGACGACGACTGGGGGATAATTTGAGGGTAGAGAGAAAATTATGAAAAATATGAAATATGTGCAATTGTTAGTCAAAACAATTAAAGTACTCGATAAAAGCAGAAATTTGCCTAGAATCGAAACACGTTTCGTGCTTTTTGGTTACTTTCCTGTTACAATTAATAGTTTTGCTTCCAAAGTATGTTTTTTTAATTTTTATAATAGTGCAAAAATTATAATCATCAAGATCAACTGTCTAGAGCTGAAGAACAAAGCAGTAAATTTAATTTTAACAAACGATTTTTTAATGATGTCAAAATTAATTTAAAAATTTTTTAGTACTATTGCATATGTACTAAATAATAATATTAAATAACAAGCAATACTTGTTTTGATAAAATTACGTTGATCTTATCAGACAGGCCGCGTATACGCCCCACGATACGATAAACGCGGCGTACACGTTGTTAAGATGTCGATACGTGACATCTTTGTAACAAACTTTTAAAAAATTCACCGTTGAAAAATAAAAATTCCAAATGGTCCGTATACGCCCCACACGGCGCGGAACGTGTTAATAAAAAGATCGACAAGACCGGTTGATTAATTTTGCCAAGAGAATTCGAGACGCAGTTTCGCACAAAAAAATTTGATACTCGACGATGGATGAAAATCCAGAGATATTAGGTTGCTTACATTGTTTGCAGAAAATATGCGGCCTCCTCGCAGCGAAACTGTCTTTCGCACATGTATGTATACGTGTGTGTGTGTGCGCGCGCGTTATCAGTCGATCTGCCAGACAATATCTGTCCGCGCTGGCTAAAAAAGAAACCCATTGTTTCGCCCGGGAACTCTTTATTGAAAGAGTTGAATATTCTCCGTCGATGAAAAATTTCTATAACGATCCAAATAAATTGTAACCGATAGGGTAGGTTATAATTGACGGGGTATCAGTTTCCAATTTGGACGTTCTATTTTTATTTCGACGTTCCTTCAATCGTATCTACGCGAAACTCCTCTCGTTAACAATGGGCTGTTCATTAAAGTTCCGCGCAAGCGATCGAAAATCGGCGGCCGACGAACGCCGGAGACGATTTAAGAATCCGAGCGAAGCCCGGGAAAATCTTGCGCGAATTATCGGTCGTGAATGAAGCGCGGCGATATAGATTTTTCGTCTCGTTGGCTCCTCCTCCGCAGCGATTCGACGATCTGGCAACAAGTCTGGCGAATAAATATTCCACGAGCCTCCAATCTGTTTCGATCCTCGTTGACTATCTCGTGGAAGAAGCGGTGGTCTCTTTCGCGAGGAGCCTCGAGTGGAATTTGATCGGTGGGATCTCGACGTTTCGATGACAGATTCAATCGTCTAGGCAAGAGAATCTCTCGAACGGTAATTTGTCCAACCAGCGTTATTGCAAGTTGCAAGTTACGAGTAGTTTTATAAGTGACAATTTATTATTTGCAAAATTTCGCTCGAAAAGTTTCACCGATGTCAATTTAATCGTGCGCTTCTCCGAGGCTTTTAATTAGAGCAGCGAAAACGTCAACAGCTAGCGTTTCCTTTCCATGCGCTTCTAAAGTCTTTATTCCCCCCCCCCCCCCCCAGACATCCAGCTTTTAAATATTTCATGCGATAATTACAGAGTACAATGCACATTGGCTCGTCTAGCGCGAGGTAGTGTTCATTGATTATTACATGTGTTCTGCCGCAATCCAATTAAACCTGTAATTACAGTTATAGGCATTGTTCGTACCTTCTCACGACTCGCGAGCGTATTCCTATCTGCAGCTGTGGACACAGCTATATCTATATCACAGGTAACGATCGAAAAGTCGACTAATTTCCATTTCTAATTGAAACCTACTTAACGCAACGTACATCTTCCTTAATCTTAACACGGGCAATTTGCGCTGAAAAAAGCAAACCACCGTGTCTCAACTTTAACAAGCGTCACCATTCGCACGCCGTTGTTTCTATTTATATAAGATCCGCGTGGAAATTGATTGAACTTGGAATCAAACGCGAGTCGAAACGCGAGGCGAAAGTTCTCTGACGGAGAAACTACGATTGAAATCATAATCGGCAACGACGTCCAAATAGAATCGAACAGACTGTATCGAAGAATCGCGGGCTCGGCTGCAAACGGAAGAAGAACACGCTATTGTTAACTTTTTCGACTTAAATTTACGATCGATTCCACGACTGTTCAGTCTGATTAATTGATCGCCGTTAGACGCTATACTTTCCCAGCGGTATTCCCGGAGCAAAGCAAACGTTCCTGCGGAAACTCCACGAACCGTTTAACCGGAACATCACCGGGGATGATTATCGATTCTGCAGTCGATCGTCCTTACCACGCCGCTGGTCTCGCAATTAGCGGAACAATGATACGTTCGAAGCCGCAGCTGGCGGCTTGAATTTTTCAGCGCGACCGCCGAAAAGCCTTAAATTATCGATCGACTTGGCGAACAACGGCGGAAGGGCCGGTCTCGCGGACGGGCCACTTTGATTATTAAACGCGCCTGCATGACCCACTATTCCGCTCGATATCAACGTGCTCTTATTACTATTCCATTCGCTGGCCGCGCGGCACGACGCAGTCCCGGCAAATGTAATTTGCCCGAGAGCATCCTGAAGTCGTAATGTCATTAGCCCGTGTTCGCCGCCGTTCTTTTCTAGTATTCCAGCGGCCCGCGCCCGTTCAAATATTTGACCCGCGGCGCGGTGTCGCGCGCGCCACCCTCCGTACCGGTTAATTCCGCGCCGCTTTTGGGATTTTCTGGCGTTCCCATTACCCGTCGCCAGGGGATTTTCATTTTTTTCAAGGGCGTAAGTCGGGTAGGGAAAGAAAGAGGGAAAGAGCAACCGTAACTCACGCCCTCGAATCTCGCTGGAGCGACGTGCCCCGACGGTGTAACGGCCGCGGGAAATTCGAGAATTTCATCCAGTTCGGGTCGGACTGCGACCCCTTTGCGGTCAAACGGACGTCTGCGCGGGTCGCATATGCGCGGTTCGAGCGAATTAAACGAGCGATATACACCCTTTGGGACCGGGCGAAGTTACGAGAGAAGAGATTGCGCGTGACGAATACTCAAGAGGTGTTTTTCGTTGCTCTTCAGTTGGTTTTTGAAACGCTGGTTGCTGAAGTACAATAGCAAACTAAACTAAACTCTGTTTCTAAAACCTTCATCCTTGGATTAATTCAAAAATTCACTCGTCAAAAAGAAAAAAAAAGAAACAAACTCTTCAAATTCCCAGTTAAATATTTTAATCACACCGCCCTTAAAAAAATTCCAAGTAGCAAAATCTAAAATTCGTACGGGAAATTTTAATCTCTCTCCTTCCTTAAAAAAAAAAAAAAAAAAAAAAAGAAAGAAAGAAACGGAAGAAAATTCCAAATCCGAAAACAGTCGGCGCCGAAAATGTTTTAATCGCACTCCCTCTGCCGCTGTCCGAAAAAAACTGTAAAACCCTAAAATTCCCGACTTAACCGCACCGCTCCGTGAAATCACGTGCTGCCACCGTGCGAAAGTATGACGCACGGCTCGCAAAAGGGTTAAATGCTTCCCGTGGCCCGCTATTTCGCAACATCGTAACTCTCCCGCCAGCGGCGGCGGGCGTGGCGGGGGATGCGGGGGACGAGCGTTTCCGGCGTTATCACGGCCGCTAGCCACCGGTGGAAAGGTCTGTTCGGCAAGTTGGCCGCCGTGATAAAGGTGTTTCGCGGCGAGGGCGAGCGCGCAGTATTTAACGTTTTACTCGCGAGAAGCGTCGCAGTTTCCCGCGATACGCCGTTAACGCGATAAATTGTTCCGCGCTCCGCTTATCTTCGCCTTTTCCCCGAGTCGTCTTTCTATACGGTGCTCCTCTTCATCTCCCTCCTCTCTTCCCCCTTTCGTCCGCATCTTCCTCGTCTTTTTTTCACCTTTTCTCGCAGCTCGTCTTGCTCGCTTAATTCGTCTCGACGTTACTTAACGCGCGCGTGGGAAAACGTTGCTCGGGCTTGAGTTACAACTCGCGCGAGGAAAAACCAGCCAGCTCGCCGCTGCCTTTGGATCAACCGTGCTCGGAGCCACCGTCTATCGCGACTGGTGGCGCACAATCTGATCGACCTTGTTTCGGGTTTCGTGGAATTCGTATCGCGAGCTCTTGGTTACTCGGCGAGCGAAGCGTATTTGAACACCTACCCGCGGGATACTTATACGCGCGCGTTGTGCGCGTTTCGTTTCAAATATCTTGAAAGAACCGGTGCAACGTAATAACTGGATATAAAATATTTGAATTGAATCGTACGTTTTAACAACGTGCATTAATAATTGATCGGAATACTGTGTAAGATTCCGAGATGTGCGTGATGGAGAGCCATCATGGAGATGTTTGGATTTTAAAAATTGAAGAGAATGGGGAAACTAGCGTAAGATACTTCAAAGGATAAATTGGAAACAAAACAATTTTAAATACAACGTTCCACGTAGAGAAAATAAAGAATCTTTGCGTCGTCACAATGGTTTCGAGAGACTCAGCTTGCAAAGCCCTGCACGGTGACTCATTCCGAATTAGAATACTTTAGCTGTATGAAACCGTTTCGCTGTTATCCTTTGATTTAAGACAACCATTGGAAATCGTTCCGACGTGTTTATGGGGATTAAGGCTCTGCTTCTGTAACTAAAGAAACTGTAATATGTCGTTTATAGGTGGCAGATTTATCGTTTATCGATATACGATTCAATTTCTCCGCGCTTCATTAGTTATTTAATAGCGCGGGAATAACAGCTTGAGGTAAGCGGCTGTTATAATTAATTATATACACCGTGCTGCAGAAACGATGCAGATTTTCGCGATTTATCATTTCCCTTATTAATCATTCTCCCCGCTGGAACGTCCCTTTTTTCCCAGAGCCGGCAGATCACTCCTACTCGCACTGCTTCGCACGCTCTTCGTTGAAAACAATTGCAAATTTCGTTTATCGAAGCAGATGTGAAAATTACAAGATGTTCGGTACAATTGTATTCTTCGCAGAGAGCAAGAAAGTATCTCAATTAATTTATATTGATTTTTTGCGTCCAAATCTGATCTCGATGTAACCTCGCGTCACACGCAACTTCTCTTTTTTCCATAGTAAGTGATCAAACATTTTCGTGAGCCATTACAGCTAAGGTTCTCTCTCTCTCGAGTGCCTCGCGCCTTGGTCGAGAATCCATTTCCTGCATTCAAGCACGAAGAAACTTCTCGAGAGGATGCTGTCTCGATAGCCAAACACTCGCGAACGCGAACGATCGAAATATCCACGAGACGAATTCAACTTGGAACACCGCTGCCGGGGCAAGAAATTCAATTTATCAGATCTTAATCCGGCGGGATTAAATCTGAATCTTCGCGAGTCAAACTCGCGATGTAGATCGTATCGATGGGGGGCTGCGAGCAACCCTTTTCACAAACAGAACAGGCAAGTGACAGCGATTCTTTTTTTTTGCAGAAACACGCCGCGAATTCTACGGTCAAGCGCAGTGAAATGTTAAAATTCGATAATTCTCGCGCCTCGTCCGCGAGAACCACAAGCAACCTTCCTCTCCAGGAGGAGGCTGCAAGCGTCTAATAAAAATTTCCTCGAAAAAACGCGGGGAATAATAACTGGCGATCATCGGGTTTCGGCTGCTCGCCGATACAGCCACAGTTCACTGTGTGAAACTGTGTGAACTAATTTACGAATTATCGAAGTGAGCAGCCGCGGAATATTAATAAGAAGCGTCTTTCCCTCGTCTTCTTTTTCACGCGAGGAACAATCACCGAACAATATTAATAATCGTCTTTGGATCTTAACGTTCGAAGGTAGGAAAGAAAAGGAGTTGGAGAAGAGGAAAGAGGGTGGGACAGAGCGAAAGCGATGAGAAAACGAGAGCAACTTGGTGAAAAGAGGAGCCACATTCGACGAGAGGGGTGGGGGGAAGCTATTAGTGTCGAGCGAATTAAAACGAGTTAGGCGAAGAACGTCAAAGTTCGGGGGGAGGGGGAGGGAGGGGGAGGGGGAGGGAGGGGGAGGGGGCTTTCCTTCGATGGAAAACTTTCGAGTTAGCCGCGTTCGCTGACCCGAACGGGCGATTTCTCACGGCCGAAGTGACAAAGGAGCGAAAAAGAAGAATGTTCGTTCTTTTATTTCTTTTTTTCTCTCTTGTATTTTTTTTCCTCCTTTTTTTTTTTTACAAAACAAACGTGTTTATTTCTTATGGTTCTTTGCTGAAATGGAAAGTGGCAATTATATAATTTAATAATCACGTATAACAGACCGTGAGTACAATATATATATATACATATACGCGTGATCCGACGAGCGTATTTACAACAATACAGTACAATCAATAAATCCGCAAGTTTTCCTTGGAGAGGAGTCGAGAAATTTTCTCCCGAGACCAGAGATAGTCCTATATATAGGTACGAGTGCCTGGCCACTTTGATGTGCTCGAGAAGTGTGCGTGAAGTTATTTACAACGTTCAGATTATACACAAGTATTTACAGGAGGTATTCACTTACAGACTAATAAGCGTTTGGCGACCGTTGCTTTTTCTCGCAAAAAGACAGTCGTGAATCTTAGGAACGAGGTGTGTGTCTCGCTAGACGTCTCTCCTCCTCTGTCTTTTCCTCTTCTTCTTCTTCCTCCTCGTTTTCTCATCTGTCTCTCATTCTCTCCTCGATCCACGTACATATCGACGTATAACTAGCCTTTTTTTTTCTTCTTCTCTCTCGAACATGCGCGCAATTCTTTCAAAGAAGAATTCTCCCTCTCTCTCTCTCTCTCTCTCTCTCTCTCTTATACTCCCACGCATTCGTTTAAATTCCTTTCTCTCTAGCTAACGAATTGACGAACGAACGACAGGAATGAGAACTAGGGGTGTGTTGATCCCGTGTCCCGAAGACGATTGAGGGGGAGAGGCGAAGGGGCAGTGGTGGAAAACGTACGAAGAAGAGAACTCGTCCCGGGATCGCGGGGGCGCACACACGACATTCTCGTCTTTTCTCTCTCTCTCTCTCTCTCTCTTTCGTCTCCGCCCGAAACCACCAACTCGATCTATCGCGATCTGTCGTAACACGCTCCATCGTTCGCGCGGGCAGAATCTAAATAAAAGAAAGTACAACGCAACGGGAGGAAAACGCTCGAACGCCGAAGGTGGACGAACGGTCCCTGGGAAAATAAAAATTAAACTCGACTCGCGTCCGCCGACTTTTCAGAGACACGGAGGTTACACCACGGTGGTTATCTTTCTCGAGATAGAAACAGAGATCTTTCGCTCGGTTTTAATTCGCCTTTCTGTTCGAAAACGATCGGAAGATGACGAAACGATTTCGATAAAGAAACGAAAGTGTCAAGTGTTAGAAATTAAAGGAAACGTCAAATGTGTCAAATAAACGGTGAAATGTTCGAATCTTCCGATCGTTCGAAGGAAAGTATCGTTTGGAAAATTCATCCCTTCGGGTGGAAACCGTCGCGATAACCCTCGAGTCGCGTAAAACAAAATCATCACGGCTACTTTAAAATGAAAGTTCGTCGATCCTTGTCGCAGGATCGTAGAACAAACGAAATCACGGCGCTGGTTGACTCAACTCGCGAACGACGTACGTAAAGGGGGGAAAGGTGAAAATCTCGGCGATCGATCGATCGATCGATCGATCTGGCTTCGTCCGATGAACGAAGCGACGACGACGACGATGGTCTGGCAGATTCGTGTTTTTCAAGCGTGATCGAAACTCTCGACGTCGACGAGGAGAATTTCGCGGCCTTTCCTTTCCTTCCTTCTCGCTCGTTTTTAGAAAGATGAATTCTGAACGAGGTGGTCGTGCAACAACGAAGAAGAATTTCTACAATCTACTTCGAGTCTGTGGGGTTGCGTCGCTTAACTCTTTTTTTTTCATGAACTCGGTGTTTCATTTTAGGCCCTAAAAGACGCGACGAGAACAATAATTAGAATCTACGTCCTCATTGACTGTCACGTGTTTACTTCGCTCTTCTCTTTCTCTCTTTTATCACCTAAAGCGTTTACTCTTCGCCTCGTACACACATAGTACATATATCCGGAAAAAGTGTCGTCGTAAAGAGGGAAACTCTGCTCTTTAAATTTCTTCTGTCTAGCAAGTTAAAAAATAATGACTCGATCACGCGCGTGTGATTCTATCGCTCGTACTCGTACTCGCCGAGGTAGAACGGAAAGGATTCGAAAGGATTGCCTCGCGTCCTCTGGAAAGAAACTTTCTCGCGAGGCGATACCCTCGATACCGATTGTCCGACCCCGTCCCGAAACCCCTGCATAAACGATCCTCGTTCCGTAACGCGCGCGGAAACACCGAGGAAGATCTCTCCAGTCGACCGATTCTAGTGGAAGAGCAAACAGAGCGACGCCGGGCGAATCGTCGCGCGCGTACGCCATCGCGTCGATCAATCGCGAGCAACGAACGAAACTGTACAAATACCCTAGACACGCTACGACCCCATACGTTCCTCCATTCTCTCGCTTCGTTTCCTTTCATTTTCTAATTTATATTCTCTCTCACTCTCTCACTCTCTCTCTCTCTCTCTCTCTCTCTGTCTGTCTCTCTCATTCCCATATATTTTTAGAGCGAGTTTTTTACAATCGCAGGCTCCATCAGAGTCCAGCCTCTGACACGGTTCATAGCGGATCGTCGCGCGAGAGACGACGACGACCGTCTGTACTAGACGAAGTAAGTACGGGGATTGGCTGGATGCGTCAAGACCTCACCAGGTGGTGCGGTGGGCACCGGTGGTTCCGGTATCGTGCTGTAAAGGTGGCTGCCCCTGGAGGAGAGGCTGGCCGGCCGGCCGTTTCCGGCGTGCAACGCGCTGTAACCGCCGTGCTGATGTTGATGTTGGTGCTGATGCTGATGCTGATGCTGATGCTGATGCTGGTGCTGATGTTCCGCGCCGCTGTCCTCGTCCTCGGTCCTGCTGGACGCCGAGCTGACATAGGTGGACTGCGTGGGCGTGGGCGTGGGTGCGTGCACCGGCGCGACCAAAACACCGTTGGGCTTGGTCCACACGTCGCCGGCGGACGGCGCGGCGGTGTAATGCGCCACTTTGTGATTTCGGTCGTTCACCTTCTTGCTGTCGCGCCTCTTGCCCACGGAGTCGGGCATCGCGAACCGCAATTTCTCCCAGAACCTCTTCTCGCCCCATATCACCACCGTGCAGGTCTGCAGCAACAGCTGGAGCTCGGGATCGCGGGCAGGCGCCTCGGTGGCCAGTAGAACGACCACGCGTCGTTTCCTCGAGCCGGGTCTGATGTTCTCGAGCGCGGTCCTCAACGCGGCGCGGAACTCGGCGTGCTGCCACTCGTTGGCCAGGAACACCGGCGAGAAGATGATGACGATGCGGCGGGCAGTGGCGGCAGCCGGTGGCACCGCGTCCTGCGGTCTGGCCGGTGGCAAGTCTCGCCAGTGAAGACAAAGCGCCAGGCCGGACTGTTCCAGCTCGGCGGCCAAGAATCTCGAGACAAAGTCCTCGTCCCTCTCGCTGTAGACTATGTAACCGTCGTAGAGACGGTCCCTCTCCTCGTCCGGCGGCGTCGTCATTTTCCCCAAGCGGAGGCCGTAACGTGCGTGCGCCCAGAGACGCACGTCCTGCCGGAACGCAAACGCGAGCGCGACAAACAGGCAAATGGCGATGACGGCGACCAACGCGCCGGCTAAAAGCGGCACAAAGTTGCCACCTAGCAGAGGGATCTCTTGAATGCCACGGCTGACAGCCTCCGTGGACGGATCGCCGCAACGCTTCATAGCTTGCGCCAGTGTCTCGACACCGTCGCGGCAGTACATCTTCTCCGGGTCGCCGCGATGCTCGGCCAACCAGCCGCGCAATTTCGCGGCGTTGCCGCACTCGCAGCTCCAGGCGTTACCCTCCAGCGCGACCACTCGCGTGCTATCACCCACGCTGGGCAACGCTTCCCACGGCCTAAAGTTCACGATCCGATTGCTGTCCAGCCGCAGCACCTCGAGGTTCTTCATCTTCTTGAAGGTCGTGTTGCCGACG
The DNA here is from genome assembly GCA_030673865.1 of Melipona bicolor. Lineage (NCBI taxonomy): Eukaryota > Metazoa > Arthropoda > Insecta > Hymenoptera > Apidae > Melipona > Melipona bicolor. The sequence goes on along the minus strand of JAHYIQ010000013.1, from coordinate 2,875,268 downwards.
GTCGCGATCGCGTTGTGATCCAGATAGAGCTCGGACATCCGTTCCAGCTGATCGAACTCGAAGCCGCGTAGCTCGCGCAGGGCATTGTCCTCGAGGTGAAGGACGCGCAACGCGCCGACACCGTTGAACGTGAAATTGTGAATGGCGGATATGCCGCTGTTGTTGAGGAACAGCACCTCCAGCCTGCGTTTCCCGATGAACACGTGGCTGCCCAGGTCGCCGAGCTCGTTCCCATCCAGATAGATCTCGGTCGCGTCCATGGGAATCCTCTCGGGTACGTGCTTGTAGCCGGCGTTCGAGCAGTCCACCACGTTGCTCGACCAGCTGTGGTCGTGATAGCACGAGCAATTGTCCGGGCAGGTCATCTCGCAGTCGCACGCGTCGAAGTCGCAACAATGGCACAGGGCGAAACAATGCGCCCCGTACTGACAGAGGAAGTCTTTCGGCTTCAACGACAGCAGCGGTCGTCGCGGTGTGGCGCGCGCGTGCACCATCTCGCACGTGACCGAATCCAGATCCATCACGCGAGGATGCTGCCGAAGACGTGCCATCTCGTTGATCCTCGGCAGCCACTCCATGGTGCAGTTGCACAGGAGGGGATTGCTCCCGATGTAAAACTGCGGCAGTTCCTCGTCCTCCGGCACCGTTTGCAACGCGATCGCCGCTACGTCCAAACTTCGCATCTCGTTCTCGTACAGCATCACCTTCTGCAGGCTCCTCTTCTGCAGGAACGTACCCGGCGCGATCGCCCGTATCCTGTTGTTGTTGAGGAACAACGTCTCCACGCTGTCCGGCACGTTCGCGTCGGCGATCTCGACGATTTGGTTGTAGCTCGCGTCCAGCATCTTTATACGCAGCGTGTTCTTCACCGTGTAGTAATTCCCGAGCTCGCTTATCTGATTCGCGTGCACGTCCAGCCACTCTATGCTGCTCGGCAGATGACTGTAGTCGAACCACAGCAGCTTATTGTCCGACACGTTCAACCAGACGAGGGTCGTCAGGCTGGTGAACGCGCCGCGGATCTCCGTTAGCTGATTCCCGTCCAGCCGAATGGCGCGCAACACCGGGTTGCTCGAGAACGCGCTCTGCTCCACGTGACGGATGTAATTGTTCGCCAGGTTCAACACTTGAAGCGCGGGCAACGCGGCGAAAGCCTCGCGCGACACGTTCTCCAGCTTGTTGTCCACCAACCGCAGCCCGTACAGCTCGCTCAGCCCGTCGAACGAGTCGTTGTCGATCCTCGACACGTGGTTCTTCCCAAGGTCGAGCGTTTTCAGCGAACGGAGCACGCGAACCGCGTGCGGGATCTCCGTCAGGTAATTGCCGCGAAGCGAGAGGTCCTGCAGCCCGGTCAGATTGTCGAACACGTGGCGATGAAGCGACCGCAGTTTGTTCGTGTCGAGGAAAAGCTGATTGAGAGTGGTGAGGCCGACGGTGTGCGCCGGGTCGAACCTCGCTATGCGATTGTGCGACAGCGTCAACGAGTGTAGATTGGTGAGGGAGCCGAAACACCCGTCGACCAGCGTCTCGATCTCGTTGTGCTCGAGCTTCAGTATCTGAAGGCTGTACAGTCCCTTGAACACATGGGCGTCGATCCTCGTGAGCGCGTTGAAGGACAAGTCGAGAATGACGAGACGTACGAGCCTCGAGAACGTGTCCCTGTTTACCCAGCGGTTCGTCAGTTCGTTGCTGCTCAAATCCAGTATCTGCAACTCGAGCAGACTGTCCAACAAACCGGGCGCCAACACCGCCAGCGAGTTGTTGCTCAGTATCAGCTCCCTGAGTTCCTTCGTTCGCGAGAACAACTCGGGCGGCAACGCGACCAGCCGATTGCTGGACACGTTGAGCGAGTGTAACGCGGTCAGCCCGGCGAGAGCGTGATCGCCCACCGAGGTGATCACGTTCTCCTGCAGCTTCAACACCGTTAGGGTTCGCAGATTGCTCAGCGCGCGATCGTCGAGGGTGTTGAGGTCGTTGTTGCTGAGATCGAGCACCTCGAGGCTCGGCGTGCACGACTCGACCAAGTCGGAGAAGCCCAGGGAAACGACGTCCTGTAACTTGTTGCGCGTGAGGTTCAGCGTGGCCAGGCTCTGCACCGGACAGAGCAACTCGGCCGGTAGCGTCCACAGATTGTTGTCGGCCAGGTCCAAATGCTGCAGATAGGTCAGACCGCGGAGAGAGTCTCTGTGAAGCTCGAGCGTCATCGCCGACCAGTCGCCGTTGTGCGTTCTCACGGACAAAGTGCGTAAGTTGTGCGCGGACGCGAAAACACCGCCCGGCAGGTATCGAATCTTGCAGTAATCCACGCGAAGCTTCTCCAAACGTGGCAGAGGGGAGAAGAAACCGTGCGGGCCGTCGATCTGGCTCTCGAAGAACAGCACGTCGCTGCATTCCAAGGCCAAAGAGCTGATCGAGTCCACTTGAATGGCCGAGAGATTGCCAATTAGGCTGGGCACGTTGGCGATAGTCCTAACCCTGCAGGCCAGTGCTTTTTCACCGTCCTCTCCGTCCTTTTTCCACTCGCAGCCGGTCGGTGCCTCGAGACTGGTGATGCTGCGGCCGTCTGTCGTGCCAACGTTGAAAAACCACGTCAGGCACCAGACGATCGTCGCCAGCCGTCGCTGGACCCGTCTCCACTCCATTACCGAGCAATTGTCGCACGCGTTGTCGCTGCGTCGTCGTTGTTGCTCGCCGCGACACACACACACACACTCGCTCCAAACTGACTGACTCCGTCTCCGTCGCGTGATTCGCGTGAGTCAGTCGTCGTCGTAACTCGTTGCTCCGACTCTGGTCGTCGTCACGCACTCATAGTCACTTGCTCCGGCAGCACACCGCGCTCTCTGTCCCGAGCCGATCCAAGAAGATCCGCCTTTCTTGCCCGACCTCGAGACGATCTTCCGGGGAGGAGAGAGAGAGAGAGAGAGAATTTCACTGCTCGACGAGAGGAAGCAGCACGCCACGAAGCAAGAAAGTGATCAATCTCCAGCGACGACGTTGCCCGACGTGCTTGTACAAATAGAACAAACACCGATCGATCATAACCACTGACTGACACCAACTCCGAGATTACTTCACCGTCACTTTGGCGCGTTATGCTTTACAAAAGAAGAAAAACGAGAAAAGCGTCGTCACCACAGTGTGTTATTCGCTAATTGCGTTCGGGGCGAAATGATCGAACCTCGTGCGAGAGACTACGTGCGCGTGAAACGGCGAAACGGTGAGAAACAAAGTCGGAAAATCGGAGAGCGGACGAATGCGAGAACGTTCCACCGTGAACGTCCGACAGCAACTGACTCCGACTCCGAATCCCTATTCTATCGACGGTCACGCACCCTGCATGACTGCCGGCGTGCAGCAACCCCCACTTCTTCCCCCACCACCGGCCAATTTTACCTCCACCACCCGTAGGACATATCCCTCCAACGGTGATCCCCACTGAATTCCCTTCCGTTGAATACGAATGTACGATATAGTAACGCTCGTCTCTCTCTCTCTCTCTCTCTTTCTCTCTTTCTCTCTGCTTAACGCTCGTTCCTCACACACACATACACACTCACGCAGGCAAGAGAGGATGCGAGCGTGTAAGCGTGCTAGCGTTTTACGCCACGGGCGGCTGCCTCGTTGCGAAGATGCAACAAACCAGCTGACTGACAACACTACTTACTAGGTAAACACGAAACTGGTTCCTAGGCGTACGCGGGCCGCGCATTTATCAAGCGGCTTCTCTTCCCGTCCCTCTTCGAGGGTTCCCTCCCCCGCCGACCGGTTTTCTTACCTACGCCGGGGTTGTCGGTGCTTAATAGGCGACGAGCAGCCTCGTGTTCTTTCGCATTCGACCGGACAACCCCTGTGATTTGTTGTCTATAGGGCCCCGCCGCTGATTTGTACACGCGTCCTCCGCTTCCGGTACACAAAGCAGCGACAGGGAGAGGGTGGGAGGAGAGAGAGGAGTTGGAAGTTTGTTTTAAAAGTCACGATTTGAATTTTATTCAAACGTCTCGAGAAGCTGCCAGAGGAGATTGAAGGGCGTTGGCAGAGGTTTCTGCCAGGTTTTTTGCGGTCGTGTTTAGGTTAGAAATCGGAGAACACTCGTGGTACGAAATATCCTAGCGTTATTTTATGTTACACGCGTCGCGTGCGTTCAAGTATCGGAGGATAAATATTGTGAAACACAAAGCAAAGTGTCACGAGAACGAGTACGTTTTTGCACCAGTTTAATTGAGAACTATGGTTACGACGATAACAACGACACGGTCGTACTTTCACGTTCCAAACTTTCTAAACGATAATGCTTAAAAATCAGTCAGCGATGCTGGCTAAAAGCATTAACACTCATCCTCCGTGCCTCATACAACCGTGCCGTAAACGCGATCTGGAATTATTAACACCTGCCTCTAGATTTCCCTTCTCCAACTCGCGATCCAGAAACATTAACACGTTCTGACACCTAGTTTCCACACCTAACGAATGTAAACACGTATCAATACTCGACTCGGCGTGAATGAACACGGCCAGAAAAAGTTGTCTGGCTTCTTCTTCGGAATCGGAACTCTAGCCTCATAATGGTTAAGACGCTCCTCGACCATCGGACATCGTTCCGCTCTCTGTTTACCACAGAATAAAAATATTTATAACGGAAAATTTACCACGGTCTCGCTACTGTTCCCTCGTTACTTTTTAATCGAGATTCTCTCTTATTTATGGGGTAGTTGCCAAGATCAGCAACATGTACCTCCAACGCCATCTATTTTACGATCTTTGAACTATACCTAGGCACTTTAAAAAGAAAAACACGTCGCGAGTTTCCTTTCTCGATTCCAAAGTCGTTCGAAACCGTCAAACCGAGTCGAACTCCGCTCTTCGCGAATCCGTCGTGCATGTTCGACGCTTGATCTCTCGAAAAACCCTTTTGAAAAAAGTTGATTGGCTCGTCTCTCGTACGGCCTTCCAATTCCCCGAATTGACACATCACGAGCCGCCTCTCAGCTCGGCGCCTCTTGAAAATTGAAGCTCTTCCTACGCTTCCCAGGCATCGATATCTGCAATCTAATATACGACGCGCACTCTCGGCACGCCGTATCGGAAACAACGGGCGATTTAATGGTTTCGTTGGATTCGAAAAGATGGTTGCTCATCTGTCGCAGGCTGCGTGCACGTAAGGCGATGAATCACGCGAGGTGAACACGTGGGATTATGAATTCGGAGCCGCGGACTGCGCGCACAATGACGAACGGAGGCGTTTACAGTTTCGAGCGCGAGGGGTTTCCACACTTTGTTACGTATTTACGCGTTGTCAAGCTTCCTCCCGCGGTCAAGGATCGACCACTTTGCCCGCCAATTGGAATACCTGATTAACCTCGGCGAATGTCTCGCGGATTAATCGTCGGGACAGCCTTTGAAACGCGTATCGATCGATGAAACTTTGACGGATTTTGAGAAGACACGATCGAGAAAAGAAGATGCAAGGTACAACGCTTCATTCGTTCGCGATTTGCTTCAGTTTCCGCGTAAAAAGAGCGTTAGAGCACCGCGTTTCGAAAACTGACCAAATTTTTTTGGTCGCCGGTATATCTGTATCGCTTTGTACGGCAGACAGAGCATCGCGTGCCTTTATTATTCGGCTCTGCGTGGAAAATGTAATATTGTATACCGGGGAATTAAAATTCTAGAGAACGAAAAATCGTTTCACTGCGATATTCAATTCCCCGCGAAAAATAGAGTTATTATATTTCGGGCATTAAAAATCTAAAGCGGCAAAAAATTCCTTTGTTGCCGGTTGTGAAAAAGGGAATATCGGGTGTATTCTGAAAATGAAAAGTCTGCGTCGAAAAAAAGGAAAAAAAGAAAAAATAGAAAAAATAAAGAACTCCAAGAATATCCCGAGAATCTAATGTTCGTTGACGTCGCGTTTGCCACGCAGAGACTACACCACGGACAGAATGTGTTCAACAATTTGAAACAACAATGATGGCTCGACTGTTTACGTATTTAGCTAATCGCGTAGAATCGAGAACGCATTACGGTGTATTGGACTTGCCGAAACTTGAACGCAAGATATACACAACTTGAGACAGTAACGACTTGGACAACGTATCGCGGACGTATCCTCGTAATCCCCGAATTCGAAAACACATCAGTCAGCCGAGGGTCCAACTCGAGCAAATTCGATAACAGAATCAATTTCACTCCGCAACTTGTAGATTGCACGTCGAACGTGCGCGGGGATCGTTTAACAGATTGATTTTATCAATGCGTTACGAGGACACTCGCAGAGTTTGGTAGGTTTATTTAAGCCGACCAAACGTCGATATCTTCGAAATCCAACCTTGAACTTTCCACGGTTCAAGAACAATCAGACTTGCCCGTATTTTTATGCGGGCTGATGGAAGACCGTAACAATTCGGGATTTTAAATCGCTCGCTCTCTCGGAATTCGTAATTTAATTTCACTTTATCGCTAATCTCAATCGCGCGGGGAACGTAAAGCACAAAGTGAAACTGAACGCTGTAAATTTTCACGATCCGACGTGAATTGCCATTAGTCATGCATAACCTCGTTTAAAGGTTAAAATTACTTTTATTTATTAATAGAATTTGTAGTAATAGAAAACCGCGATCTAATCCGTTTCTCATTAGATTAGATTGTCTCAAAAGCAACGTTCCTAAAAACACAAATTTCGACGACCCGACGAGGCAAATCGCTCGGCTCGATTCGACTTAAATAACTCTGCCGGTGGTAGCCTAGTTGCACAAGTGAGCCAGCGACCGTTTAAAGTTTCAAGTTGGATTTACAGCTATTCCAGGGGACGGCGTTATTCAACGTACGGCGTGTATCCTTGTTCGTACAGTCGCAGGATTTCTTACCTCACTTCTTATTTCACGGACATACGTTTCGTCGGACGAAAGAGAGATCGGTTTCGAAAAGCAGCTCGCCCCCTTGCCCGTGCAACAGCCACGATATATTAACGCATAAATCGTTACTTGTTATGGCGACCGGCCATTGGAGATGCCGCGCTCCGAAGGTGGAACTTCATCACTAACCGCTAACAAGCCAACTAACGCGCGATACAACGATCTCAACGCCGGTATACGTCGAACGAAATAAATTTTTCGAACCTCTCCGAGATTCGTTCCCTGAACCCTCCACGCGTAGCTACGTGTTAAGTTCCACTTAACGGTGGGTCTATTTACACAAAATTAAATATACCAGGTCGTATATATACCTGAACCAGTGTTCCTACGCTAGACGAGAGTAATTGTTTTAACCCGCGGAAAAATTCGTCCAATATAAAGAGAGATGAAACAAATCGAAAGTGAGCAATTCACACGTTTGAAACGAGTGTCTTTCGATTCGGAATTCGTAACGATCCTCGACACATCCTCTTTAACATACAGCGTCGAACATTGGAGATTTTCCTTCTGCGCGATTGCTTTCCCAGCCGAATCTCGTCGAACGCGGAATCTGCTTTTGGGGGGGTCGAAGGGGGAATCGGGAGTCTTTTCAATGGGACAGAAAACTGGCTGTACGTCGTTGACGACGCTATCGGTTCGCGGAAGTCGTCTATCGGCCATTCCGTGGGTCGCCTAGCTCGTAAGGATTTCCGCCTCGGTTGCGGGGACCGATCGATCCTGGACGTAGAGACGCGAAGGTACGCGTGTACGGTCAACGGGCATCGTCTGTACTTTCACTCGCGGGTCATTCCGGGGGTCGAGGAAAACTGTATCGTGTCGCGATGCGCCGTGCCGCGTTTGCACACAGGTTGATCGTATCCGGTCGTAGCCGAATCGTCACGCTCTCGCTTTCTACGTGTGACGAACGTTCCTGACAATCATCCGGCTCGATCGAACACGATCGAGCGGAAGGTGAAATTGGGAGAAAGGGGAATTTTTAATTTTCTTTTCTTTCTACAATTTATATTCGCAATTATGTCATTAGACTTTATAATATAGTACCATTAATTAACAACGAGCACGAGTGGTTCAATTAATAGGACCGAGTTTTAAAAGTGGCGCCTTTTTTTTTAAATTTGTAGCAATAAAATCATACATTGATTAATATATACATTTACACGAGATTCTAATGAAACTCTGAACTAAGTGCTTTGTTCATTGATTAGACAATTAATACGCATCATTCTCTGAGCATATTATACTCGTCATAAAGCGCGCGTCAACGCGTCCTTACTTTGAAGCCGCCTACAAAAGCAACTGCTCGAGCAATATGAAATTATTCGTTTCAATCGTTCAATTCCAGCAATAATGCTCAATAACAGATTCAGCGCACAATACTCCCAAAACAATATCTTATTCCCATTGTTCCCTGTCGCGTAGTAGCCATTCTACTCACCTGTCCACGCACGCTTAACTAGCAAACACGCTCCGTATAATACGTTGATGAGTTTTCGAAAAATACGCGCACGCGGTTTTGAAGTCGTTAAAGCAAGTTGAGCGAAAGTTACCCGTGCAAACGAAATTATTACATTAGGCGAGAGGAGAATAAAGCCGGCAATTGTTTTTCTGAAATAAGAGCTTCGGTACGTAACCGAATTGTGGCGTGATGTTTTGGTGGAGCCCACGACATTATGTGACAAGTTTCAGAGCAAACAACATCGTAGCGTTCAGTGCAGAGTTAAAAATTTCAATATTTCAATGTGAGTGAAGTGATTGGTTTTTACAGAGTATTTTGCCGCCTTCATGTTGAAATATAAATATTTAAGGCTTCGTAAATTAATACGTTTGGGTTATTTGGCTATGGGATAGAACTTGATTCAGTGCACTAAGTGTTGCGAATGAGCACGTGCGATATGTACAAGTGTCGAAGAGAGTGACGAATATTTTATTTGTTAAAATAATTCAAACTTTTTATAAATACCGTAAAAGTTTCTAAGCTAGTAATTAACGTAACATTTTTATAAAACAAATATTGCAGAATTACTTAAAAATAATTGTTTCTACTATTTTTTAACTAACAGAGATAAAAAATTTTATATAACTGTATCGCATTTTATTACGTCTTTCAATGGATACCCTGGTTTTATCCACCTCCGTGGGTCAAAATAAAAACGAAACGGAAAATTTTATTTTCCCACGAGCCAAACAACTTGTTCCGAAACAGTTTGGTCGCTTCTTTATCGCACGAGGTCCAATTAAGGGACTCGGCGTTGTTGCGCAAATTTTTCTTTTGCCATTCGCCATTTTCTGTTTTCGCCCTGCTTTCGGTACGTGATACTCAATATCTAGCGGATTATTTGTGAACTCCATTGCAAACTCCCTGTAAAGTCCCGTTAGACTTTGGAAAACTGTACTTGGCGAGCAACAGTATCCGCGAACAGCGTGCGGACAGCGACTGACGTTTTACGAGCGAGGACGCAGGTTTACACGTCGTCGGTCCCTGGCTCCCGGGGCTCGGGTATCGAGAACGGGAATCGACGTGATGAGCAGGAAGATTCGACGGTGAAAGGCCACGTAGACAGCCACCGGTTCGACGCGTCAAAAGATCGCGGCTGATCAAATTCTCGCGCGCCTTACGACCGCGCGCGTTCGCCGCATACCAATGAGCCGGCCTCGCGACACGTGGCCGGCCAGTGGCCGTGGCAACGCGTCTGCTGCGCTCCGATCGGCGTACCGGGATACCTGAAACGTGCCGGCAGATGCGGCGAGAGAACGCAAGACGATCGGGGCACTCGCCGACGTGCCACGCTCGTGAGAGAAGGTTGACGTTTCCCCGGCGTGTGTGCACCGCGGAGCATCGAGTCTGCAGGCGGAGCTTTCGTTCTGGAAAGACCGCCTGCAGACCGCCCCGCGCGCGTGTGTGTGTACGCTTCGTTTCATCGCCGTGAAACGTTGCGTGCACGCGGATAAACGCCGCGCGACGACTCGTCTGATCCCCAGGAATCGGGCCAGCGCGAGCCGCTGAAGCTCTGGAACAGGTGGGAGATTGTTGTCTGCTCGATGGAGCGAAATTCGAGAGGTCTGTACACCTTGGTTCGCGTAATAGTAGCTTCTCTCGTACAGGGTGGAAAGAAAAAACCATCGATTTGATGGCAATCGATTAAAAAATCTGCCGCAAAATTGACCTTGATCTTGAATTTCGAATTTCTTTTTTGCATTGTGTTCTACTCATCATGATGGTAAAACTTTTCCAAGGAACCACTGCTCGCAATTTAATAGTTTCTTTTAAAAAATGGCAAAAAAGTTAATATTGCGGAGGCGTGCGTTCCAACAGCGACTTTATGGTTCTGAACGCGTCGATGTAACGTTTATACTTTGAACAATGTTAACAATTAGTTTTATCATTTAGACACACTACAACTATGATATGTGATAGACATCCACGTGTTTAGAGTCGACCAAAAAAGTCACTGTTGGCACGCACGCGTCCACGGTATTAAATAATCAAGAAACCTTTTTGCCATTTTTCAAAAGAACTATTAGGTTTCTTGGAAAAGTTTTACCTTTATAATGAGTAAAATACAATGCAAAAAAAAAAAATTTTTCTTACCTTGAAATTCAAGATCAAGATCAAATTTTACGACTTTATCTCCATCAAGTCAGAGATGTAGAATTCATCTAGGATAGTCACAAACTTTCCTTTCCATCCTGTACACTCACAAAGAAGATGAGAGGAGACCGTAGAGATTATTGATACGTAGCAATAACGGGAGCGAAATGATGGAAGAATACTGAAGAATTATACTCGTCGAGTATTGAAACATTCGTTTTCTCAGATTTTCGCGTCTAAAGTTGGCAAGAGTAGAGCACAGAGACCTGACCAGATCTTCGATTGCAATTTCCTTCGTTTGGCTTCTAAGAGAGAAGCTACGAATCTCTTGCTCTTTCGTCGTCTCACGCATCGACGTTCCAACTGGATGACTCGTTTTTTTTTTTTCTTTTAAAGATTGAAAATCCTCGAGCCGAGTGTCGAAAATTCCAAAGACTCGACGAGAGTGTCACCGAGAAAGTCGCTCCCTCGTAAATTGGCCCGTCGAGGTTGGCTCGTGAGAACTTGTCGGAGCAGTCTCGCCCGACCGTTCCATCGACGATTTCGCTAACGAGCCAGTATTTATTCGACACGGATCGTTTCACCGGGTCGAACTCGGGGTTCCGACAGCGGCCGCTCCTAAAAGTCCGCTGGAGGAGGAACAATTTCTCAAGAGGACAAATATTTAGGCTGCCGAGAGAAAGAATGAGAGAGGGGTGGCTTCGATCGTTGGGATCGTTATTTAGGCGGGGGAGAGGTTCGACAGAGAACTTGTACACGAGAGGTAAGGTTAGCGTCTAATTCGCGTGGAAAGCCATGAATTTCCCTAGCAGCGAGCCGATCGAATTCCCGGCGTCGTTCATGGATCACGCGAAGCCCCGGATATCCGAGGAGTTTCGGTGTAATTTCGTGAATACTTGGGACGCTCGGAGGTAAATATCTATCGGCTATTCCGGAGCTATTCGACGCAGAAGTTGTCCGACAACGAGCGAACTCGATCGACTTCGATTTCGTAACGTGGGTAACTTGCCCAAGGTTTATCGAAGACGTATAGACTAAACGCTCGCTGACCGTCCGCTCTAAACTCGAAACTCCTCTCTTTCAATCGGGAATCCATCGACTGCTCGCGAAACTATAGAAACCTATTTTCTATTCTCATCCACCGTTCATCCACCGAGTTTCAACGCGCGGCAATTGTTCCATTTTTACAGATACTTTTTTAAGATTTCCGATTCGAACGAGACGAGTGCCATCGGCAAAAGTATATTTTTCAAGTTTACCGACAAAAAAAAAGAAATACTTTGTTTTCGCTACGCTTCTCTTTTAAGGCAAATTTTCACGTATAATAATCTCTTTAATCTTTAGGTTACGATCCTAACAAGGGATTTCAAAGTGTTTCACACAACTACGCCTGTGCCATTCCAAATATTTGGCGGGCCACTGTCAACGAGTGCCAGTACATAAACTGCCGCTATTGTGCCACGACTTGAAGCGTATCGCGCCTTCTGCAACTTTCTATAACTTTGCACGGCTTTCTGGAGGTTTGTCGAGCGAATAAAACGTGCGTATCTGTCTGGCGCATTGAGGATGATCGGCCATTTTACGGTTACGTGCCTCCGAGCGAGGAGATCGAAGGAAACAGGCGTCAGGCAGAGGCGTTTTCACGGCGAGAATTTCGGGGGAGACCCTTCTCAACAATGAGTCTCCTTAAATCCGTCTCTCTCTCTCTCTCTCTCTCACTCTGTCTGCCCCGTTGTACATTTGTAGGTACACGCGCGCGGATTTACATTGGATCGTCCCCGACACGGAGCGTAGAACGAGGGGTTCGGCGTCCACGAATCAAAACCCGAGCCCGATATATTTCCGGGGGCGCAGGCATTGTTGCACCCCGCCGAGATGCCATTAATCCGACACTCGGCGAATCCTCGGCAATCTGCACCGTCAACGGGGATGTTCCACCACTGATTCGTATCTTTGGGAAGCGAGATTCATTCGGCCAGCGACGAGGAGGCGCTGCGTCGAGATAAAAGAATATCTCGAGGTAGTTTATGGGAGAAATTGTCGTTTTGAAACAATCGAGGGTGTCCGGTCGCGTGAGTAACGCACGACGAAGTAAATTCTGGGAAGTATCGGGGGCCTTTATTGCGCTGATAACGTATCAATCCTTGCGTCTGCGAGCCGCGTTTACGCGAACTTTTATTGTGGAAATTTCCATTCTTGTAGCTTCTCTACGAGGGTTGTAATTTCGTTGCAATATTGAGATAGATCTTTCACAGTTTAACCGCTCCGCGATTGTCACATTTCTCTGACGGGGTCGAAGCAAGTTTATATCTTTAAAGTTACAAAACGCAAATTGTTCTTCGAAGCAGATATATTTTGTTCAACATTAGAGCGCATAAAAATAAAAACTTTATTTTTTGCAATTTCCCAAAGTATAGTACTTGACGGAACAATCACTGATTAAATCTTAACGTCAAATATTATGAGATTGTCGGTAAAAAAGATTGATTACAAATTGCTCATATAAGTAGATATTCAAAGACTAGAAAAATTTCTAAATCTTAGAAATCCTTAGAAAGAGATGGCAAAGAGTAAATATAAATATTCGCAGCAATTCTCGACTGTAAAATAACACGCGTACTCGGAGAAGGGAATCGCACCGATCGTAGAAAATTGACATCGTAATAATAATCGATGTCACGTCATAATTTCCTATCATTAATCGACGAGCAAGATACGTCGCAATAAAAGTCGATTGCAGAACGGGGACGTTTTAAAACTGGGAAAAATAATCCAGAAGCGTTGATTTTAATTAGGTCACGTTTAATTATATTTGCGTCTTACGCATTAACGGCTGAAAGTAATTAAACACTTCAGACTGTTTATCGTGAGAATGTTTGCCATCAGGTAACAAGCTCTCTCTTGGAGAACGTGCACGGGGGGAATGGCTATAACTATCGGGTGAGAGATCGATGAAATTCATTAAAACGACTCTGCCGATAATCTACTCACCGGCTGGACATTGCGTAATGAACGATAAAACTGCTCCGAACGCGGTTACATCGATAATGCGACGTGATATTTTCTGATGGTTTATCTGAACCACCCCCCTGTACGTAATGAACTAAATTCATCGTTATACGGGCGCGATGCATGCGTTTTCCACCAGCTACGCGATATCATCGTTAATTACTTCATCATCGTGAAATTGTTTCCGATCTTTCGTGGGAGAAAAAGCGCCACGACGAGGGGGAGATTTCGAACCTTTAAGTTCTGTTCACAACGCCTTGAGATTATCACACGTGACGTGTACTCTATTCTCTTTCTTTCATTTCCAATTAATTAAGAATTATTTAAATAAGAATCTCGAATTTGCTGATTTTCGAAACATTCTTTTGTTTGTTGAAATGGAAGAGCAAACCTGAGACACGAAAGAAAAGAAGATATTTTATTAAAAAAAATTTTGTTTGATTCTCACAAACACGCGAATAGAATAAGCAATTTTTTGAAGGAAAAATCTAATCAGAAAGGATTCTTTGACATTTGACAACTTTTCGCAATTTCTTTCTTTTTCGCCGAAAAGCGAACCCACGTTTCACGTGACATTTCACCTTAAACCGAAACGGATCGCACGACCCCTGACCTTAAACACAGGAAGCTAATTAATTCTTCTACGCATTCGGAAGATTCGCAAACCCCATTTCAATCGAACGAAACATCCGAAAAAACACGATCCTCGTCGAAACTCGATTCTTTGTATTCACTATTGTAACGAGACGTAATTTATTAGAACTAATATTGGTACATTGAAAAGACCAAGTGAGAATCTGAATGAGATCAGAGATTGCTCCGGCCTTCGCGAAAATTATTTGACAGCAAATTGAAAAATAAATACGCATAAGATGTGTTTGCATAAAGAGCTGGACTTCTCCTTTCCTCGAGAGATTTTACAATGATCGATCGATTCGGCGCAAAGACGCGATAACGATCGAAGAAATCGCCGGGATCGTTCGCGTTTTTTCGTTATTCGCATAAATCCGGTCCGTCACGCGGCGCGAGATACGACTCGGGGCCCCGAAAGCTTTTTTTCAATGCGGCCCGGCGGTACAGCGCGCCGTTTTAAAGTGTTTCCGAGTGTTTCGGCTGAAAGAGCCGCGGGACGTCGATGTACCGCTGCGAGCTACACGACATCCCGCGGTTCTTTAAGGCGAGACTCACTGACAACAGCGACGTGGAACGTGTCAAAGTAGTTATAGAACAAGCTCCGTTCCTCCCGTTCTGTAGTGGCAACCCTGACAAGAGACTTAGGCCCACCCTGTCGTCCCCTTTCCAGCCCGACTACCTGAGAGAGCGCTATTTTATCCGCGGATGCGTGTCAACCGGATACCCAAACGATTTATGCGCCGTATCAACGATTTCTCTAAGCCTTCAGGCCTGTTCCGCGCGATATTCAACGCGTCTTTGTGACTGTCTCTGACCGATCGTGGATCAACTGTGGATCATGTTTTTCTTCTTCTTCTCTGCCAACGTTAATTTCTTTTATAAAAATGTTCACGGAACACAGAATAAATATAATTCTACATAGAATAATTATATAGTTATATAGTTATATAACTATATATAGAGTACAGTTATATATACATAAAACTATAATTATACAGTTATATAACTATATATAGAGTACATTTATATATAAAACTATAATTATATAGTTATATAGCTATATATAGAGTACAGTTATATATATAACTATAATTATATAGTTATACAACTATAATATAGAGCACAGAATAAACATAGTTCTTACATATTTAAGCGACGAGAGCTATTTAAAATAGACGTCCTCTAAAATATTCAAGTGCAACATGGTGTGGAATAAATAAATTCCGTCGCGCTTGCATTTCTCTTTTTTTCTGAATTTTCGATTTAATAATTTCATCTCCCCGACAATTCCATTTTTACGAATAATCTCGAATAATCTCGAATGAAAAAGGATTTGTCTTAATTCCTTGGTTGAAACACTACTGTTCGTCCAACGTTGATTTTAAATAAAAAAATTTGTTCTCGGCGGTGATCGACTTTGCTATTAAAAATAAATAAATAAATAAATAAAACCTAAACCAAAGTACACTTGTCGTGGAAAAAGAAGCTACGTTTTTATAAAGCAACGGCAACGGACAACACTCGTTCGCAGCGTGCTCCGCGAGGGCAAAAAAATCCGGCTTCGTGTAGCTTCATGCCCGTATAACAAACAACGGAACAAACCACCATGTTCCTATCCATTAAAGGGTTAAAACGCAATAAGGGATCCGCTTTCAGCCGGATTCCCGGCCCGGGCAATTGAACGCCTCCAATCTGACGTGCACGCGTGAAGGTACGTCGAGGGCACGTGCACGCGAGTGTTCAAGTTTCTCGAAATTACACGTGCCGAAGGTTGCACGCCGGACAGAGAGCCGAAAAGGGTATACACTATGTACAAGGAAAAGGGGGAGAGAAAAGAGTCGATCGGCGAGTCACGAGAGAAATTATGCACTCTCCGATACAACATCAGATACAAACGTTGTATTTTATTATGACCGCAGTTCTTTTTGTCAAAATATTTTTTAACAACATCTCGCGTGAATTACTAGCTACTACCTCGTGAAAAAATAATAATTTGCTAATTGTGTGTAGTACTTGTTGTTAGTAAGAGAGAAAAGGTAATATAAAGCATAAATAGCTAAGAAAGAATCTTCCAGCTTCTTTGCTTTCAATTTCAATAGCACGCGAAAACGAAATTGTCCAAGGGTGAAAAAATGATTTGTCAGAACGAAGGAGTTCGTCGAGCGCGAAAACTCGATCGTCATCGTGGTTCCACGAGGATCGGCAAAGAGTCGTGAAAAAGCTTAACGAGTACGATTATGAGATCGATTTAATTCACGATTGAATATCGGATGTGACAGAGCGCATCAGTCAAAATCGACGAGTCCATCGGTTTTACCCGTGGCAGTTAACAATAATGATAATGATGAAGATGACTGTGGCAGTTGCGATGATTAACGAGCAACGCCTGACGCCCCGATTCCCTTCGATTTGTCTTCGTATCGGCCTCGGGTAAACTATCCTTTAATCGCTTCGCCACTTTCGATCGCGATAATGAATTTACCACGGCAATCGGAAAGACTTTCTTCGGGAAAGAGAATCGCCTCTAACTTGATCCTGATGGATGATGCCCACCCCCATGAAGGTATAAAGACGTCAGCGAGAAAAATCGATCAAGGTCAGAACTCGGTTCTATTGTTCTTTTCATAACAGCAATTTTTCTCGGAACGACAATCTTTCTTTCAGTTAGCAGCGATGCAATCAAAATTCCTATTCCAAGCTGTTAATTCGTTTGTTATTTCTAACGTTGCTTCCCCTTCCGATTCAACGAAAGAACGATTCTTTAAAGGTTCTTTCTTTAAACGACCTTTCAAAATTATTTTTAATGCCCCCCACCTCTTTTTAATTCGACCAGAGAACTATTCGTTTCCTTCTTCTCGAAAGTAGTAGCGAAACAATTTTCAAAATAGCAGTAGGTGTACCATTTTTCTTGTAGATTTCGTCCCGCAGTCGTCGGTCGATAGATTAAGATATCCCGCTGTGAAACTTCATCTCTCTCCTTCCGATTTTTAATTTTCCTCCTTTTCCCGGTACCACGAAGAAACGTCTCGTTTTCTTCCCGGTAAAGTGTTACCGACGAACGGCGATATTACGTTTCCAACGGTAGTAATTTATCGAAGCAATGATCCTTCTCACGAAGAACGTTCATTTTGTCTTGCCAATGGAAGAAATATTTTGGGCTTTGTGAAACTTTATTTCTCCATTCCTCCCCACCCTCCCTCCTTCCTCCTTTTAATTTCCTCCCGCTCTCCAAATACCACGAACCGAGAAAACGAATCTTTTCTTCCTTAAGTTCCCCATGGACGGTCAGTGTATATATTTCAGCCGAGACGTGACTATAAAATATTTTAAATCCGTGTAATTCCCTATCGATCTACGGCCGATAGCGTCGAAGAGCTAACCGTTAAAAAATGGCCCCCGTCCTGGCATCGGTTGTAAACCGCGCTCTGCGAGATGATATCGATCATCTCCGGCTAGCAGTTCCTATTCCTATTGTGAGTATCAATCAGTCACCGCGCGGACGTTTATTGTAACATTAAGACGCAACGACCGTCGAGAGGCGGAAAAAAAAGCACGGAGTAATTTATTTTACAAGTGTCGGTGTCCTCCATTGCGGCCATTAAGTCTGATGGGACAGAGTTCCGGAATGCTAGAGGTCCGTGCTAGATCCGACGTAGAGAGATCTCTGAAGAAACTGTCCGTGTGTACACATACACCTACTCGCGTACTCGGGTACTCGTGGTTAAAATATTCCGAACAGAAAGAAACTTGTACCGATTATGCAGCCGAGAGTGTCTCGCGTGTCACGCTGCGCGAACAATTTTTATTTAAGCAAAGAGCTCCATCTTTGGGGTTCGACGCGACAAAATGTGTGGACGTTGCGCGACGTGATTCGCGCGTGTGCTCGCCGTTGATCTACGAGGATTTTTCCCGTGAATATTTCATGTTCCGCTGGATTTGTTTGGATCAAATATTCATCTATCGGAAATTCTTCAACGACGTGGAGAAGATGACGCTTTGGAGAGCGAAATGAACGCAAGGTGGAAAGGTAACGCTATCGAGTTTGATATTTTTTACCCTCAAATCGAATTCTCTCGAGAAGACGACTTTTTTGCCGTAAAATTTTATCGATGTGCAAACATTTGAATCGATAGAAAACAACTTACAGGCGCGATCGCTCAGTACCAGACAACGCCACTCCTACTCGAGGTCTACTCCACGCCCCCTCGCGAATCACGTGACCCAAATCGACCAATCGCTAATTTTCGTTGCATCAGCGTTGCACCTGAAGAGGCCCGATTTTCTGGATTATCCCCGGCTAAAATCATCAACTTTCAGTAATAAAAAAAACGCTGTCAAAATACTCGAAATGAAATTACATTGTAAACATTTTTCGCTGTTCGATAAAATGACCGCGCGCGCAGCCTCTCTCCTCCCCATGTATCAACCGATTGAGGACGTATTTCGAGTTATTAAAAAAATAACCAAACAACGAGCACGAGAGCCATATTGAAACGACACTTGTTTCGCCCGCTTCCAATATATGTATGTATATATATGCACGTTATATCTATATAATAAAATAAACATTCGCCGGGTTTTTGAAACGGGACGCGACGCGTGTCACGTGATACCGAGTGGAAAACGCGCGCGACGTACTCTCCGGCAAATTTTAGTCACGCGACACCGCATGGGGTAGGAGTAAATGGCACTAATGCAACGACAAAGAAGGGACAAGAGTGCATATGGCGGTGTTCGATGTTTATTCACGGTGGTGATAGCGCGCTAGACAAAAAGGAAAGTGAAAAAGAAAGGGAAGAGAGGAAGAGGAGCAGGGAAGAGAGACTGACGAAACGATGCACGGCGTTAGAGGGTGCCGTTAATAATATCCAGTACGCGGGCACAATGGCCACCATGTGGCAGGTTGTTTCGCGGTAGACTGAATGAGGCTGATTAAATTGAAGGGTCACGGGGAGAGAAAAGGGAAACCCCGCGGACCTAGGGCGTGCTTGATCGTGAAGGGTTGTTACTTGTTTAACATTTGTGAACGCTGCTTGAGATCGCAGCGGCGTAACGCAACCGTGCTTCAACCATTAAGGACAATTATCTAGCCGATATGCCGCCAGATAAAAGTCTGCTCCGTGAACAGAGTGTAACCTACGTAACCGTTTTATGCCCCTGGGAACGGTTGATCTCGTTTCTCGCGACCGCGAAAAATTTATAATTCATAACTCTGTCATTTTATATTTTTTTTTTTCTTCCCACAGATACGTAACAAATAGTTTATCGCGTGGCGACTGGGTGTAGTCTACGTTTGTTTTCACGAGAGGGGAAAACTAGATCTCGCGATAAGGAATTGCGGTAAACTGTTTGACAGTGTCACCACGATTGTTGCATAATAAATGTCTCGTTTCGCATCTTGAATGGGATCGTGTGTATATCGTTGTTATTAAAATTCATTTTCTCTCAAGCGATGAAAATAAACTTGACCACGATAATTTAATTATTTAGTTATTCATTTTACATTTGTTTATACTTTAGTAAAATTGAATGTATCATTTTGTCTTTGAATATTCTTTACATTCTTACGTACGTACGTATAATATATTCTTTCGTGTTTTACGAATTCGCCTCGAGACTTCCAAAGGCGTGTTAAAAATCGGCGACCGATTTGGAGAACTATTTTAAAAGAGGTACCAGAAAGTAGCGTAGGATCCTTAGCTCGTTGTTAATTTGAAGAGCACACAGCACGCCCGAGCTGAAAGAAATACCTGAACGCTGACTGGAATCCGGTTAATGTTTGCTTTGACTTGAGGAATTCCCGCGCATTTCATTAAGCCCGATCGCATTCACCGAATTGAACTCGTTACTAACGTTTCAAAGAAGAAGAAAAACACCGGGGGAAATGGGTGACGTTTTACGGTGGGACAACAAACGTTTCGTAACGGCGCATTCTTCATCGCCTGTTTGACCGCGTATGTGATTCCCACGTATGTGTGCGTTCTTACGGGACGAACATCGTCATTTCCATGCATTCGTTCCAAGATGCGTTCCAACATAAGCCGCGGCTTATTTGAATTTTATATTTCAGTCGTCGATAATTCCAGCGTTAAAAGGTCCATTTTCAAGCAAACGTGGACCGTTCGAAACCGAATTGATTAAATTAGTTAAACTAACCGACTCTTCGCAGAGGCGGCGTGGAAATTGGACTGAAATGGGACAAAAAAACACGGCTGAAAGATCCATCTCCCTCCCTTTTCATTGCTAGTTTTCCTCCTCATCGTAGCTCCTCGTTCCTCTCTCTTTTTCTCGACAAAGCGCAGCTTTGGCACATGGTGTGACGGATGCGAGAGTATTTCTTTGGCAAACGTCGCGGCCTCACGGGTACCGTTGGCGTATATTCCGTCGCGTACACCATGGTCCCCTCCCTTTTGTTCGTCCGAGGGATACGTACGAAGCGTGACAAAACGCGCGGAGAGACTTAAGAAAGTCTCCGCGTTTTGTCACGCGGCACACATTTGGACGGCACATTCGTGGCAAACGAGTCGTGACGACTCGCCGGGGCCAATTCCCGCCTTGAAAAGAATATTCACAATGCCCCGTTCCTTTATCGCGGCTCATCCTTTATTTTTAAAGTGTCTCTTCGCTGTGACTTCCCCGGCCGCTCGCTCTACTTACGCCGCTCGGCGACAAGCGATAATGAATAACTCGCGCGCGCGGGACAACACGATCGCGCTTTCGTCACCTGGAACCACGGGAACGCTTTGAATTTGTATAGCCACGGATCTGTAATCGCTCGCCTTTTGTGGGACGAACGGTGCTTGAAATTGGAGAATGAATATCCTCCAGAGTTTCTGCTCTCCGTGGCATTGTGCTCGCCGATGATATATTTGTCGCGTGGAATTCTTTCTCGGACGGGATCGTGTATTAGGCTGGTTATTGCGTAATAAATATGGTCCTCGCGGTGGAATAAGTAATAAGTGAAACGAGTATAATAACGGCATTGTGAGGCGGTGAGATATTTGTCGCGTGGAATTCCTTTTCGGCGGGATCGCGCGTTGAGTACAGAAACGAAAGTGCGTTCTCCATTCGCGTCACCGTTTCCGCGGGTTTCGAGGTTTTTAAGACTTTCCAGTCTCGTTCCGCTATTAACAAATTGGCAAATGTTGCCGTTTCAGAACTCTCGAAGGGACGTACAAGTGTTTCTCTGCTTTTTCTTGAAATTAATCGTATCAGAAGTACAGGTAAGCGCATCATTTGGAAAAATTCCAGAAAAATCAATTCGAATTCGCATAGAAACGAGCGTGGCACGAGCAGCGCGCACATTATCTCACGACGTTGGCGCGGAATATCGTCTTGTAACGCGCGGGCAGACGCGTTCGCGAAATTCGATGCGACGCGAGGAGGAGACGCATGGAATGTCGGAATGCGAACGATGGATCCTGGCCTATGGGCCAGATCTTGCTTCCGATCCGAGCAGCCAGCTCTCGCGATCGAGAAGCGTTTAAGGGATGGCAACAGTGGCGGAGGGGCAAAAAGGATGGCAGATGGGGCGGCAATCGTTTTCGATCGACCGTATGTCAGATGTTCATGCAGATGAGACCTTGCGAGACTCGTGCGTATATAATGCGGCTAATGCTCGCGGTAAACAGCGTGAATCGTTTAACAAAGCCGGTTACTGCTGGCACCAGTTCATGATTGCCCCAAAGAGGTTTCACCCCCGCGAAAGGGGGAAAAGGAACGTTGGAAAGGGACGCAAGGTTCTTCCATCAATGGCCAATGACTTGTCGCGACGTTGCAAATACTTTCGGTTACTTAACAGCGTCTAACCTTTTAGATCTTCTAGGCTTCATTGGCCAACAAAAATTTATTGGAGAACCGCACATAGTTTGCGTATCTTTTTATCAGTTCAATATTTGTAAGGGTGTTGAAACAACTTTTACAGCGAGACGATACATTAATTAGAAAAATATATTTATATTAATTGAAAAAATGTGAAAATTCTTAGTGAGAACACTGAGCTTCTAGAAGTAGTGGCGATAGAGAGTATTTTCAAAATGATTGTCTAAAATTTTTGTTCTTATTTTATTTTTACAAGAGTACTCTCCAAAAGTTAAAATTGTTTAAATAATAAAATTTTTATTCCATTATTCCAATTTTGGTTATACAGCGCGGGCCGCAAGTTGGACAGAAATTAAGCACAGTTTTACTCACATGTTTTGTGAATCTGATCTAAAAATATAGCATTGTAAATTCCATTCAATTTTTGTCCTAACTTAAAGATTGCTCCCTCTCGCCACTCTGGTATTTTTAGTTTAATTACTTATTGAAACATCAAGATGTCGAATCCTCTCGAATTTGCTTGAAAATTCTTCAAAAGTCGACGGTGTTAAATTAACCGAGGAAAGATTGCAAATGAAATGTTACGTTAATGCAACTTTGACGCTCGGTGAGTTAGTCGGGGAACGCGATGGCTTTCGTAGCCAATTAGACGCCTCCGAGCTCATTTATAGTCCGCGAGGGACGTCCGTGCCGCGTGCGGTGTATTAATTATAATTAAACCTCTTCTTCGAGGATGAATCGCGACGAACGCCTGCTGGTCACCTTAACGACGCACTTATTGCACCCGTGCGTCGAATATCCGATGATTAGTTGGGTTTTGTACTGACGTTTCGTCTCTCGAATTTACATGTAACGCCGACGAGAACAATGGCGACTCGTATTTTTAGAAAAAGGGGTTGCTGACACAGGACTGAAATTATCTGTCGAAGGAGAATTATTAGCTGAATTTATTAGCTGAATTTTCCTACCAAACTTTTCCATTCGTAACCGCGAAATTTCTGTATTCTGGATTAGTCGGTCAATCCTATGATTTAACGAAACGTCGTGTGTCAGTATTTTGCTTCCGTCTAACAATCTACAATTTCACTATAACTTTGAAGCTATAATAAACCATCTTTTTTTCTTTCGAACCAAGAGTCAAGTTCGTTAGACTAACAGATTTTGCGCCTCACTCTGGGTAACCAGAAGCGCGCAAATATTTTTGCCAAAATTACAGCTTCGACATTAAAGACGGCGCCACGGCGAAACTTCCAACGCGTCACTCGTCTCTTACCAAAGTAACGTATTTATCGCTTCCGCCTCGAGGCAACGGCGTAAATAGAATAAATATTTCACTTTTAACCGCGGAACTTAAGAAATTTGAGGAGAAATGAAGATAAATTCAGCCGTCAAAAATTTCCTTCGCGGAGCTATGTACCAACAAACGGGGAGAAGATGGCCGTTTATGGTAATTGATATTTGTTGTTACGTACGTTGTGTACGCAAGAAACGTCAACACTGGCCGGTGTGTGTACTCTCCGGGTTTCGCCTCTACCTTTCGCAAAACTGTTCCGGCCGCGTCGTGGTTATGGCCGGCAGTTTGCGGTCTGCCGGGGGATGTTCGTAAACGATGAACGATAAGGCGATTTCTATGGAGTCCCTTTTTACCGTCGTTCCCGTCTTTTTGAATTCCTAGGGGACGACGGAACGGCGGCCAGAAAAACGAAGAAGAGAAGACGAAAGCAGAGACGAACGCGATAACGTCTTATTGCCCGCGGCTGCGACTTTTCCCGTTCGCCGCGGCGACCACGAAAATTAATTATTGCCACATTCTTCGTTGAATATCGTCGTCGTTTATCTTCGTCGATACCTTGTAAACGCGCGACGGTTCGTTTACTCTTAAATTGTCTCGTCAAACGAAGTTGCAAGAAGCGTTTCAGTTCGTAACCGAATTTGAATTACAATTACTTGCGTCTGAATTTGTAATTAAACGGTCTAGTTCGTTATCCCGAAGATAAATTAATAAACAACGTAGTTGTACGATAGAAATAACTCGAAATTACGAAACAATAATTTATCGAAAGAGATCTTCCGAATTTCGTAAGAAATTCGTCTTCCAGGAAGCTGCTCGATTTTTGTTCGCCGTTGGCGAATTAGTTCTCGCATTCTCGTTATACTCTCGGCATTCAGCCATGCACCCGGGGCTTTTGTTCCTACGGCACGAATTTGTTCGCGTCTTTTCATCCTAGTTACCGGTTACAATAACGTCAATTACCAGCCTCGCGGCGTCGACATCGCGTCCGTTGGTAAGGAGATGACAGTCATTCTATCGCTGTCAATACACGCAGTCAGTATATTGAAAATTATTGGTACGTTGCACAAATGTAACAAGCCATTAACGCGAGCGTACACATAACGTGCTCTTGCCCCGTCAAGTGTATTAGAAACAATGGTGGCCGGATGAACGAGTGAATATGACGCGCGTATCTGAGCTACCGGGCCACACGCTCTCTGTGTGTGCTTGATCGATTATTTAAAACAAGGAAACAACGGGCGAACGCATCGTAGTTAGATAGGTACGTGTAACGCGTCAGAATTTAATAAATTTTCAGCCGGCGGAAAATCTCGCTCGGCAATTTCCCCCCCCCCCCCCCAATTTCTTTCTCTCTGTTGCTGTTCTTTTTTTCTCTTTTTTCTCTGGCTCTCGTTCGAAATCTTCCTTCATTTCGTTATAGCGATACCGAAACGAAGCACGGAGTGACCGTGAAACGGCCGAAATAAAATTAACTCAACGTCTCTTTCCCCCGAATCGCGATCGACAGCGCGCCAAACCGAATTTCGCGGACGTGCTTTGACGCGCGCCTACTGCGAAAAGAGAAACACCGGCGAGAAACGAGTGTTTAAAAGTGGGGAAAGCGGAAACGGAGTGCCATTTATCTTCTTCGCGCGTCTTCAGGTTCCAATGCAGCCTCCTGCTTCGAAACCGCAAATTCGCAGCTCAAAGATGCCGGCGTCTTTGACTTTTCCGTAGATCCACGTGTATCTTTTCCCGGAACGAAAGATGGAAACTTTCCGCAAGATTTATTGAAACGGACTCGTAACCTTTTCGTTTTAAAATCAGAAATTTTACTATTGCATTTTGCTGATTGCATTTTCAACTGCTAACTGAGTGAGCTTCTAAATTTTTAATAAATCCGCGCCGCGACACTCGCGCGCGAAATAAGAAAGTTAATAAAGCCCCGTTCCTCACGGAGGAAACAAATATATCCGCGGTAGTTGTGAACGATCGTGAATAACCTGCCCTGTGAGCATACGAGCGCGCGCGATGAAAGAAAAAGAGGAAGATCGTCCCTAGCTTTCGCGCACGATCGTACGTTTCAACGTTGGCCGGTGTAAATAGGATGAGAAAAGAAAGAGAGAGAGAGAGAGAGGAGACGTCTTTCAGAAGATCGTGGGGCGGCTTTGGAAAAAGTCAGCTCGGGGCATGAGGCGAACGCACAAAGGCTCACCCGATCCGATCGACGCCAATATTTTGACAATGCACCGGCCATCGACACTGGGGTGAAGAGAAGGACGCGTCTAACCGTGGAATTCCCTGGTGGGGTGGCGATGGCGATGGCGCCCCTATAGAAAGCACCGGCGTGTCGCTACTTGAATGAAACCGCTTGGCGAAGGGTAGGTGACACCACGATGGTCGTCGTGTCGTTGTTGCACGGTGGTTGTGGTTGTGCGGTGTGGTGCTTTTATTGTATAAAATCCACAAAGTATATACATATATATGTGTGTGTGTGTGTGTGTGTATATATACATATATATCGAATTCAATACCGAACGCAATCTGGCAAATGTCTAGCCTGGCCAACTGCACCTTCGCCTGGCCAAGCTACCTCCGCGACTCTCTTTCACTCTCTCTCTCTCTCTCTCTCTTTCTCTGCCTACCTATCTTCCCGCCACAATGCCTTGTTGCCGTTGTTTATGTAATCCTATTATTCCATATTGTGCCTTTTAAGAAACCTCAGCGACGCTCATCCTGGTGAAATCGAGGTTTCCCCCGGAGATTTACGACGTTCCAAGGTGAACATGCGTCGCGCACAACGTGTCGATTTTTCGACTTTCAAATTTATTGGACAAAACGGATGGTTTCTTCTTTCGGGGAAAGAAGACTCTTCGTTGAATCTCGCGGGCGAGGAAGAATTATCGTCCGTGTATTTACCGGTATCTTCTTATCGGTAGAAAGAATCGCGAGCGTTCGAATGGGTTTGGTGCAGTTTGCGACGGGATGTCGTTAACTTAACGCCCGTAATGTGACTTTTAATTGGACTTTTGGCAAAGCGATCGAAGAGAAACTTTATTTACAGATCATTCAGAAGACAAGTCTAATTTCCAATTTCTTTCGTCAAATAAAAAATCAAGAATTAATATTGTCGACAACAATATAGAATCTATCGTTGAACCTTCAGTCCATACTTGACAAAACTGTAAACAACACGTTGCCTCGTCGAGGAGCGATATTTCTAAAAATTGCGAGAGCAACTGTTCGATGTTAATGCCGCAAACTTCGGCGTTGATAATGCAACATTCGTGGAATCAAAACGTGGAATTTTGCCTTGGTCGGAAACGAAGTAAACACGGCTCGTTTAAATAATTATTAGAAGCTGCAAAACTCGAGGAAGCTCGCCGAAGCGAATTAATTAATCGCGCCTTTCCTTTAAAACTTCGAACTCGGCTCGAGCTCGGCTTTCTATCGCTAAAGGTTATCGCCTGATTAAAGTTACATCGACATTAAGAAACCAAAGCGCAGAGTAACTGCGTTTAGTTTCCCTAACCGGTTACCAACTACGAAACGTACAATGCGTGCAAACTTTCTTTGCGCTGAGACTTTCTTGCAACGGCTGAGAGCTGAGAAACATCCACGCGTCCGAGCGGTGGATAACAAAAGATATCCGCGTAACACATTTTCCGTCAATGATTCCTCCTCTTCTGTGTAATTACACCTGGACGAACGTCCCTTCTGGCGGTGATAATAACAATCCGCTCGCTTGCCTCGCTATTAAATTATAGATTTTCGTCACGGTCGAGCGGGCAGGAGGAAAGAGACTTGAGAAACTCTGGCCACGCGGGGTCAGGTATACCGGAGAAATATATATAAGTGGGGTTCCCACAAAAACGCAGAACTGTCCACCGGTTGACAGGCAGCGGGGTGCGCGTCGGTTCATTGTTGCCTCATTGTTGCGGATTCCTTCACCTTTGTGCGCCCGTATCTCTCGCTATCTCCTCTAACGTCTCCGAGCATTGTCGAGAGACAGAGACAGAGACAGAGAGAAAGAGAGAGAGAGAGGAAGAGCGTCGAATTTAGCTCTCATTGTGAGCTGCTCCAGCAACCGGACACCCCCACTGCGATGGAAATTTTCTTGATGTAAATGAAAAAAATGAAAAAGAGAACAGAAAGAGGTGAGACACGGAAGGCAAGAGTCGAGGTCGAAGGGGGAGAGGAAAAAAAGGTGTGTTCCTTCCGTTCGTCGAAACGAACGTGTCTCGAAAGGGGAGCACCGTGTCCGAGACGAATCGCTCGCCTCGAAATCCCCGATGCTCCACGGAGGAAACGGTTGTGTCTGCTGTCAGACGATCACGAGTACCGGGTGCATCCATTGTGACACCGGGAGCACCGCGCGATGATGAGCGCTCCGGAGGATCCACGTATATAAGAGTCAACCCTTAATCGCCGGGAGGCTGAAGGATAATGAACGGACGGAGCTTCTCCGGCGGCGGAGAAAAACCGAGGAATTGTAGATCGTTCTTTTGTAAGTGGCTTTGAAGTGAGAGGATAATGTTGGGGTTAATGCGGTTAGAACCATGGAAGACGATGCTCCCTTGGTTGAAGATTCCGGTTTTTGGAGCGAAGAAAATGGAGGGTTTAGTCGAAAGTTATCTTTCCGACGATGAAATTATCAACTTTTAGCTCTCGCTGTAAAAAAGAGAATGGAAGGTAATCTCCTTGCTGATTAAATACAGTCGATCAACGGCGAAATATGGAGTTATCGATTGCTCTCGAGTTTTAAGAAGCCCTCTCCTCGCGTCAGGAAATTTCATAGTATATTTCACGGAGGATATGGAGTCGCGTCGTGTAGCCTTACGACGTTTTCTTTTTTCCTTTTTTTTTTTGGAGTAGTCGGTGTGTCTCTCGATATCTCTCGCGTCGTGATACTTTCATGAAAGAGAATTCGGGAAGAACGCGAGGAAAAAGGGAATACCGAAACGCGTTCGACATCGCGCCGGTGTATCCCCGGCCCCGTTTGTCTGTGAATTTCTCTAAGTAGCTACCGCTCAATATTTCAACCTTTCAAGGCCATCGTAGAACGCTTCCTCGGCCGTATTGGGTGTCAGTGTCACCCTAGAACCTGGCGCAGCTACCTGCCTGCGACGTTGGTGAAACTTTCGAACCACGGTTTCAAGAAAGAGCATTGTTTACACACCTGAAAGCGTTAAAATTCATTCGCACGATACACAGTCGATGAAACACAGAAAAAGAATTCGTTATGGCTTTTGTCTTTCGCTCGAAAGGAAATTTATTTACACTTGGAAGTATGGAACAGTTTCAACGCGTTTCCTTCCAACTAATTTTAGACGATCGCGTCGCATTGTTCGCACGGGAAATATTCAAGTTACTTTTTACAACCGATTCGTCGAGCTTTCTCATAAATTATCCGCTGTCGTAACGAGCTAATCGCCCATTCTTAATGATGTCAGAGAGGAAAGCGTTAGTCACTGGATTTCTGAAGACGGACAATCGATTTGTTAGCTTGAAATGCAAATCGCATTGTAGGAATGCTAATGGTATTCTTCGAATACAAAGTTTCCAATCCTCGAACCCATCTTGCTATTAATCTCATATCGAGAGATATTTGGAAATATTGTCGCCATTTTTGTTCTACAATTGTTCAATGTAAACTACGAAAAAATTAGGAGCGGAACGATACAAAATTTAAATTCAATCTCCTAGGTTTCAATCCTCTCGCTGCCTCGCCAACGATTTTTCTACGTTAATGTCAAGCGTTCCTTTCGGACGAGGCAGAAACGCAGACGTTTCTACACCGGAAGTGTCGTCCCTCGAGGCCGTTTAAGATCGTTTCGCAATCCCACGAGGCCGCAAAGTGAGACTTCTCCCTCGAACAGTTTCACAGCATCGATCTCCGCCGGCGGAAATATTTATTCGCCAGCGGAGAAAATCTTGGGGACAGTTTGCGGCTAGGCCTGCGTTTGCCACACAACGACGAAGTTTGTTGTGACGCGCGGCGTTTCACCTTTCTTTTCTTCTCTTCACGCATCTGTGGGCCCACCCAAGGGGCCCGAAGCACCTATAGAGCACCCGTACACCATAGACGCAAAGTCGTTTCCGTGACATAGGTTCTACGGTTACCGAAAAAGCTCGACACTTAAGCCGGTGGCGAGGTGCTTGGAAAAAAAAAACTATCGACCGATTAAAGTGTAAAAATTGCAGCAGAGAAATTAAAGCGCGAGAAACGAGGGAAAAATTTATGATACAAGCTTTCTAGCTTTGCACGTGTGTATTTCATTAAAAATCGCTCGAGAGTGTAAAATTATGCTTCAATATATTGGATTGTCCGGAAAGTTCGTGCCGATTTTGAAGGAAAATTGAAAAGAAGATTTAAATTTTAGTATACATTTGTTAAATATTAAATTTAATTTATATTAATAATTATATTAAATATATAACTTCGAACGTAAATAAAAATTATAAATTGATCGTTTCGATCACTTTGGTAGTTTCAGTATCACTAAATTGCTCGACCTTGCGGATCGAAGTTGATAAATTTTAGTATCAAGTTTTTTTACCTCAAGAATGAGATTGTTCATTAACAATCTATCGAACAGTTTCACTTTCAAGCGTAGTTCGAGTCTAGAAATAGGTCATAATCAAAATCGCGAGACAAATCACGAACTTGTCCTTGACAAAAATACCCTCGACGGGATAATCAGCTTTGCTCGAGTCATAAATAAAACATTACGCTAAAGATCTCTTTTAGCGAGAATGAAAAATTCAGCGGTGGAATTCATCGCAATTAGCCGCCATAATGTACAATTCCAGGAATAACCATGCAGATTTCTCGACGCGTTTCACTTCATCAAGCGTGAACCGGGACCGGAAATAAATACGAGCGGCTCTTACTCTAAAATCGCGCATTTAGCTTAATTGCAATGTTCGTTCATCACGCGTTATGTAGTTATTAACGACGCGTTCTCACTTTTTTCGTGCCCGAATGCAACATCGGCCGAATAAATCATACGATAAACCGCGGAGTCTCGCGTTAAATTGCGAACGAACCGTGTCGAAGTGGGCTGTTTTCGCGTTTGATTTTCACGCTGTTTTCATTCAGAACAACATTCAGATTACACGTAACAATAACAAAAACAAATCCGCGCGTATTATTCCACGCGAGTGTATTGCCCGATAATTTGAAATGATAGTTTTAGTTTAGTTTCAGTGCGACCGGAAATCAGATATACGCACTTACAGGTGAATATCTCGTGTAAATGATTACTTCAGAAATGTTTATTCGCATTTAGTAGAATTTCCAAAACGCGTAATTTCCCTCTTTCAGTTGTCAATGTCGGTAATTCTCGCTTCGAAATTTTCTTAAAAATGTCGTTTCCCTAAAAAAAATGCTTTCCCTAAAAGACGCTTTATCTTTGCAAATATTCACCCTCGAGATCTGTCGCCCTACTGGCAAACTTCCAGCACGCAAGAAGCGATACACGTTTTTATCCCCCTCGAATCGGAAACCCACGAATCGACGAGACATCGACGTTTCTTGCCGGCGCGAGAAATCGCCGTGAAGATCGCGCGAGTTCGACAAAAGCCACCCACGACTTTGTCGCGGCGAGGGAAGCGAAAAGTGAGAGAAAAAGAAGAGAGAGACGCGACGCGAATCGTATCGGGCGCAGAGGGGACAGAAACAGTTAATTACCGGACAGGTACGCGTCAAAGTTGAAAACCTGTTGGCCACACGTCCTCTCCAAATCAATCGTGCGAAAAGCATCGCGAATACGGGCGAATGGTTAAGCAAAAAAAAAAAAAAAAAAGAATCGAAAGGGGGGAGGAGGGAGGACACGGCTCGATAAAAACCGGTTTCCGGCGCAAATCAAACTATTCAGCGTGTTTCCATGGCGGAGGACCATGGCGAAATAACTGGCCAACGGGTTGATCAACAGAAAACCGACGCGACGTACCGTGCGTCGTTCAACGACGGCGTTTTATCTCGACGCCGATCTGACGCGTTTTCAAACCTGTTTAGGACATTGATGGTCTTTTTTTTTTTCTTCTTCTTCTTTTCGATGTCCACCTTCCGGCCATCGTAAATATTTCGTTTTCTGAGGCGAAAGGTTATCGCGGGCTTGTTAATTTTCAAACGTCTAATTTATTCACGGAATCGGCTCGCATCGTCGTGTCGCACAAAATGGACACGATCGAGGGACGAACACGTACGACGCGTACGGGTTTCGAAACGACTGTCTGATCGTGAAAAAAAGAAAACAATTTTAATCGCTTCCAATTATTTAATTTTCGGCGTCGTCAAGCTTTTAAATCGTCGAGAATTATTATTTCGTTGTGGAATATTACGAACGAATAGTTTGACGTCTTTTTTCGCTAGTTGGTAATGAGATTATGCTGTAGACTGGGAATAATAAAGCGGTATAGTGTACCGTACGAAATGAATCATCGATATTTTTATTGGCCATCTGTAATAATTCTTGGAACGTCGTTAAGATCGTTTGGCGTTTGAGAAGTGAACACGAATAGACTTTACGAAAGAATAACGTCCACGTCGTTAATTAGGAAGGACATGAAACGTGGAATATGGTGTTTTATTGGTTCGTCTCACCGAGTCAGAATCATAAAATATCCGGATGAAGAGTTCACTGCGATTCCCTCTGAGCTAATGACACCGTGTAACCAAAGGGATTACAGAAATTCCAATAGCTCTTTCGTTACTTTATAATCAGATTATCGCGTCCTTATCCCTGCTATCGCCGCTCAAAACCGTCGTATACTTGATATCCAATTTACGCTAAAACTTCGTAAGCCGGCGGAGATGGAGAAAGCTATCAACGTCGTGGTTGAATAAAAGAATTCCCCGTATCCTCTCGCTAGATACAATTCCGTCTTGCACGCTCTTTCTCGTATTCCCAACGTATCACACGCTCGCACGTATCGGTAACTAGTAATTTTGTTGTCGCATTCGAAGATTGTACTTCGAAATTAAAATTTCTAATGTAAATTGACAGTCTTTTATCACTGAAAGTGATTTTAGCCTCTGCAGGTGCAACGCTGATGCAACGAAAATTAGCGATTGGTCGATTTGGGTCACGTGATTCGCGAGGGGGCGTGGGCTAGACCTCGAGTGGGAGTGGCGTTGTCTGGCACTGAGCGATCGCGTCTGTAATTTGTTTTCTATCGATTCAAATGTTTGCACATCGATAAAATTTTACGGCAAAAAAGTCGTCTTCGTTTCGTCGTACTGGGGTACAAGTCGTGCAGTATTTTTGTAAAAACGCGATATCTTTCTTGGCAATTCGTAGAAATTGAATCGAGTCGACATTATCCCACATTGTCCCGCGCATTTACATTTAATACTCGCGAGATCCGAGCGAATTTCGGGCGAGGTATGCGCAGACGTAGAAGAAAAGCCGTCCGGCCGTTTAGAAATCGGCGGTCCGCGCTCGTAAAAACGCACGGACGCGAAGAATTCGGGAATAAATTTCTCGAACGCGTGGCCAAATAATCGAAGTAAACACTTCCAGCCAGCTCCAGCCAGGGCACGATATTTATGCGCATAACCCGTGCATTTTTGTGGTAATTTATTCGACGCACGTTAAACGAGTAACACACCCTGCCCTCTGTCCCTCTCGCTCTCGATAAACAAAGATCGTTGAATAAACGTTGAAATCTGAAACAAACCGATCCCTCGACGCAGAGAGTTTGACTCTCTCCCTCTGTCCCCGTGTCCGTTCTCCTCTGGCCGACCCCGTCGTATCGCGGTTTTGCCCCGGAACCATGCAAAAATAATGCGCAAAGTTTCGAGACCTGTTTTCACGATATAATTAGATACGTCCTCCTCTTTCAACACGCCGTTTCCATTACAATTTTCGTCGTGTATTTGTTCCACTTTGTTCGACGTGGTGACGTTCAACCACGAGGAAGACGTTTCTCCCCTTCTCTTACCGCACCCTCTATGCGACCATTCATTTTCCCAAAATGGAAATTCGCCACTCGACGTTTCTCTGATTGTAACTAAATTAACGATAAAATAATCAGACTGATTCATTCGTCGCGATTAGACCGTGGTCCAACAGTGTATTATCGAGTAATTCCGATTTACTTTATTTCGCGCGGAGGATTCCGGAGGATTCGTAGATTTCGCGAGGATCGAGGCCCGTTTTGTATTCAGTCTATTCGATTTCAGATCACGTACTTTTAGTACAAGAGTTGGTCGGTGGCCCCCGACTATTGAATGATTCATCCGCGGCAAAATTCAACGAATCTTCGCGCGTGATTCGCCGCTTAGTTTATCCGTTCCCCTCGAAAGAAGCAGCGTTTTGTTGAAAACGAGCCACGGAGCTATAGGTTCAAATTCCACGGAGGCCACTTTATGACGTAGCTTTTTGCATCTCGAGTAACAAAATCCTGAGCACCTCGTTTGTAAGATATTCCAACGGCTGGCCGCCGCTTCCTTCCTTTTTCTATTTTTCCTCCCCCCTGCCCCTAATTAAGGAAGATAAATTACACGAAACATAAAACACGACCAACAAATATGACTGTACAGATTCCTGCCTGGCGGAGAGAACCAGAAATGAAAATGTACTTTTTCAATGAGGACAGGTACTTCTAACCGCTGCTTGCCACAAATTAGTTGCGAAATATCTCTGACCTTACATTTGTTCAACGCGATGTAAAGTACAGAAACCAAAGAAAAAAAGAAAAAAGAAAAATCATTCTCAGCCTAAATTCTTCAGTTTCTCTAACAATTTACTATACATCAAGAAAATATACGAAAATTATAAATAAAATCACAATTAATTTTCTAATTTGTTAATTTCTTAATTTCTCTCTCAGTAGTAGATCGCAAACTATTACAGAAACATCGAACACCGCGTGAAGGCATAAATAACAATCTCAACGCCGAAAGCCACAATTAATCGCTCAATTTCTTATTTTTCTTCTTCCAGCGGTACATTGCAAACAGTTACAGAAACGCCGTGTTTAAAGATCGCGCAAAGGCGTAAATAACAACTCGCAGAGATCGAAACGTCAACGTCGAAAGCTAGAATCAATCGCAACGGAGCGACTGGTGTTTTTTTTTTTCCCTCCCCCTGAATAATCTGCCGTGCGCCGATCTCTCGATCATGCCGCGTCGTTGGATAATCAAAAGTGCATTACTCTGTAAGCGAACGTACGTAGGAAAGACTCATTTCCGTCGGCTCGTCGTCCCATTATATCGCGTATACGAAGAGTTTCCATCCTGTCTGCTCCGTCTCTCTCGCCACCCCCGAGCCACCTCCCTCGGCAAAGCGATTCCAAGCACCGGGATTGCGGGTCAGCTGTCATTTCCCAGGCAGAACAAACACCCGTGGCGGCCGTCATGACCTCCCCTAAACCCATTCACCGATGGTTAATTTCGGGCCCCCGTGGAATATTTACTTGGTTACTATTTGCTGATTTATTTGCCATCGTTTCCCGTTGCCTGCTAGTTGGCCCCGGTCGTCATCGGTAAATCGTTAATCGGCGCCGATCCGCGCGTTCGACCCACCTCTTAACCGGTTGATTGATATTTTCTCTGCCGACCTGTTGTCCCGAAACAACCGGCCGGCTCTCTCTCTCTCTCTCTTTAATATGCAAATAAAAGGGAACGGTGCTTCCGGTGTTGATGGACATCGGGCTTCGAAATACCGGGCCGAACTGGAGGACCGAAGGAATCTACGGTCGTAGATGGGCAAATTAAGGATTATCGACGAAATTCGATGGAAAACGAATCGTAAAGACAAAGATATTTTATCTAAAATACAAAATTCGTTGAATCGACGCGGTCGAACGAAGGTTTCTCAATTTCTGGAGTGCGTTCTGTTCTGTTTACGCGCAGGATGGATTAGCATCGACGGTGTGTGCCGTTTAAAGTCGCAGACGCGTACTTGCGACGATTTTATTCGATATTTACCGTATCGAATTCCCAATATTTATAACATCCCAAGCCAATATTTACTCGAAGAAATCCTTCTTTGGGAAACATCGCGTAAGAGGATTATCGGTGTACCTACTGTTAAGAAAACACCGACGGTAACTTGGAAAAGGAGCACGTCGCGCGACACGAAGACGCGGCCATCTGAGGCGTGCCTGTCCCATTTTTCAATCGATTAACCAGCTAATGAAAAGCTGCGATTAACGATCGTTAATTCATGACGCAGCTCTATACAGGTGACGCTTGGACAGACGCGATCGATGAGGGAGGGGAAGGAAGAGCAATTACAAAGCTGATTACTCCGAACAACCGGGGAGAACAATTTAATCTCTCGCCGCGAGTATACCTTTTTTCCTTCTATCGGAAAAAGGGTATACTCGATGCTACACTTTTGCCAATAAGAGACTTCGTCGCTAAGTAATCAGCTACCGCGAATCGTTTCGCATTCCGAGCGAAATTCTTTCGAAAACGATGCACCTCGGTACGAGTCTCCGCGGGTATAGTTACGTAAGAACATTTCGTGACAGCTTCATCGGTCGCGTGTGCATGTCCCGGAGTCCCCTCTGGCTCGAGTATATACACGTTGCATGTACGAAATAGTCATCCGAGTGCACGCGCCACCGCGGAACCGCTTTGGAGAGTATGCGGATTTCGCGAAGAAATTCTTACGTGTCCAAGCGCCTGAGCGACTGGCTCGTCGAGCCTCGTTTCTTCATCGTCGTCGCGTCGAATACTCGCTTGGGTTAACCTCGCGCTTTTCCTACGATCAAGTGGATGTAAATGAACATTTGGAAATTTGGTGATTCGAGGAATTTCGTGGCTGGGGAAATTCTGGGATCGACAACGTCTCCGAAGAGAATTACGCTCTCATTACACGCTAACTCGTAGATGTACGCAAGCACGATATAAATTCTGCGCTGTCCTCGACGTATCGCGTGCTATCCGGGATCGTCCGACGTAACTTTCTGGAAATTATACGGTATCGAAAGAATTTTTCGAGCGTTCGAGAGTCGAGGTCATTTTCTCGTTTTACAAGATTGCAAGCTTGCGCACGCCATACTTTGCACTGTTAGACACAGCGACGTGAGGACACAATCTACGTTGCGTTTAACCACACTAACTCACTCTTAACAGCCGTATTAACGTTTCATTAGAGTCGCAGACCGAAACGTAGTATAATTTGATATCGCGAGTGTTCTACACTCGGTTATGAATGTCAAACGTACCGAATCCTATCGTTTATAACATCGCACGAGAATGCTGTAACATGGCAGAGACCGCAAGAATCTTGCACAGATTGTTACGCGCACAGTCGCAAATCGTTTCGCCTTATCCGCGTTGCATTCCACAAAGCATTCGGCAACGTTGTTAAACAAAATTGATAACCACTCGCTGGTAATCCGCCGTGGCTAAATTGCTGTTACGACAGATAAGTTGCCGAGTCGAAACTTGCTTAACTACCATCAAGACGTTCATTCATCCTCGATAATGCGTCTCTCGCAGCAGCAACCGCCGTTGCCTTTAACTAACCGTGCTCCACGCGAACGCAAGGTAACGAAATTTCACTCCGAACCAACCCCCCATTCCCCCCCTTTCTTCGTCTCTCAGCGAGACGCGGACTGTGTGTTGACCTTCCACCTCCGCGAAGTCGGAGGTTCCCTTTGAAACGGAAAACGAAACGAAGCTGGTTGGTACTTTTAGCAGCGATTATGGAAATTCGGTAGGACGTTTGAAATATTCGACACCGGCGAGGAGGGTGGTTGGAGGGAGGGGCGAGAGAGAGATCCAATTAAATGCACCGCGCCGTCAACGTATTTACCGCCGCATAAATCTCGGCAATTGTAATATTTCTCGTTCTTCTCTTTTTTTTTTTTTTTTTTTTTTTTTGAGAAGGGGAATGTTCTTGTCGACATTATTCAACGTGCGTTCCGTGACTTCCCTTCTCGGCGCGTTTTCTTTTTTTCCTTTTTTTTTTTTCTCCCCGCCACCCACCATCCACCGCCACTCTCGTTCCTTCTACTGGAACGATGCGCCACATATTGCACATAAATTTCGCACGCATCGCCATAAAAACTCACAGCCGTCCCTGTATATTATATCGCTATAACAGTGACCAGGACGGCGTGGCGGTTTTTCTCCCGTGGCCGCCGCTATTAGACGGAAAATAAGATTCGTTTTTGCATAATGACACCGTGACGACGAGCCAAATGGACTTTATCCGAGCCACGTAGCCCGTCCAACGAGAACGCCTTAGAATTTTTAACAGGCTCGTCAGGCGGAATCGCGCCCCCCGCTTGTGTTTCAAATGTGTTCATTAATTTCATATTTCTCTCGGGAAACGCCTCCCGTTACCTAATTTTTACTACTTTTACGTTGAAAATTCGCTCGCCGAAGGGAGGAAAGAAACGTAGAAACGGAGCAACAATTTTGTTGCGTTGTTAATTCGTTAATTCGGCATGCAAGCTGTTAATTTCGAGAAATTACGGTAAAATACAGTGATATACCCCGTAAAGATCGTAAAGCGAATCCATCGTTTGATGGACACGGTGTCACTTTCTCCTCTGTTAAGAGTTCAATTAAACCTCAGCTTCCCTCGTCGAGACATCGAGCGGAGCTGCCAATTAAGGATCAAACGAGGCGAACCGAAGAAAAAGATGGATCGACGAGGAGAGCAACGTAACCGGCCCGTAAACCTTCGAATCGCGCAGCTCTCGAGATGCATCTGCTTTCTCACACAAAAGGGGCCGGGAGGCTCCTCTCTTGTTTTCTATTTCCTCTGGCCAGCCTTATCAAGCGCGCGATCGTTAAAATCCAAGCAAGCATCTGTTCCAACGTGCTAAGGCAAGGGAGTTAGCCGCGGTGAAAGGAAGCGAAGGAAGATCCTAGTGGGGGAGGGAATGGTGAGATCCCGAGGCACGCACGCTCCCCTCTGCGGTAGGGTGTAATCTTGCGGTTCGATCGCGGCCACGGCTTTTTCCAAGCACACACGCAGCCGAAGAAGCATACGCGAACGAAGAAAGGTGCGCGAAGGTGTTTCCAGCTGAATCGAGGG
This sequence comes from Melipona bicolor, assembly GCA_030673865.1. NCBI lineage: Eukaryota > Metazoa > Arthropoda > Insecta > Hymenoptera > Apidae > Melipona > Melipona bicolor. The sequence continues at coordinate 2,837,018 of JAHYIQ010000013.1, read as the reverse complement.
AAATTCGTCGGTAAAGAAACAGACGCGTTATCGTCGCTCGAATCGTCCGAATCGTCCGCGGGCGATCGATCGGCGCGATTTCGTGGATTTCGGGGGGGACGATGGCCGATACTCGAGCCCGAGCTCCAGATAAAAGGGGCTGTTGTCGGATGTTCGTTGGATTCGTTGGATTCGTTGGTGAAACGTGGCGAAACGAGGGACGAAGTAGCCCTTTCTCGCCCCTTCTTAACCGGGGAACGGGTTGCCGGAAATTTCGTTAAACGATTAAATGATTAATGAACGAGGAGGATTCGTGGAAATCCACGGTCAACCCTTTGACGTCTATCTAGGTGGGTCTTTGATTAAGATAACGACGAATATTCTCGGCTTTGTCCTCCGCTCGACAATAGGGAAATTTATCGAGGACGAAATTTATCCAGTTATTCCCACCCTCTCGCAAATATGGATGTCGAGCAGTAAGTTGAAATTTCGAAAAATGCGAGTGAAAAGATTCGCGAGAGAAAATCTACAGTTTTTTCTATGATAAGTTCTACGTGTAAATCAATAGTGAGCGCAGTCAAACGAGAGACGAGACTAGTCGAACGCAATTCGAATGAAAAGATTCGCGGAAGATTATGGCGAATTTTGTGTTACGTCTCTTGGTCCTCCACTTTGTCGTCCGTATGAATTTATATCTGTGGCGAACTGTGGCGTACACTTTTTGCCGGTAGGTGGTCTCCTGCAGAGACAGAGAGAGAGAGAGAGAGAGAGAAAGAGACGGGGAGGAAACTAGGATAGGAATAGCCGTGAGCGCGGCGCTGGCTGGAACTTTGCCGCATTATCTGGCTCGGGACGCTTGTACGGTAAATGGAATGGTAATTCCGGAAGCGGAATCTTCGTGGATGGAGATTAAAATATATTCTTTTAGCGTAATGCCCGCTTTCGAGCAAACTTGGACACCGTTCGTGGATAATTTGGAATAAATATTTGCGGAAGACGCAGTTATCGTAGGTGAAATTCCTTCGAGACGCTATTCATTCGACGCGACTCCTCTCTGCGAGCGTTTTGTAAATTCGGACGGTTTGTAATTTCGCTCGTTTCGTCCGAACGATATTTCCAATGACGAGAGAAGGGATAGATAAGTTTTTTTTTTTCAAAGCGCTTTAAAAATCATATCGCTTTCAATCGCTTATCGACACGATGCATGAATTTTTTTCTCGAATAGACGAGCGATTAAAAGAATCAAAAAGTTGCACGAGCGATTAGTATTAATCCCGCGAATCGTATAAATTTGAAAGCAACGATAAAAGATACTGGGAACGTATGACGCAGCGTTTCAATATATATTCGCGGTTACATTTATAAATATTTATTCGCCGTCGGTCAAATAAAGTTTTATTCGATTGAAAAGTTATTTGTTAACGACCGGCGAGAGTAGTTCAGTATTTTTGATATTCGAGCGCGGCGCGTAAAAAAAACCGAGCGCTTAATAAGTAACTCGGCGGTGGGACAAGCCTCGAAAGCGAAAAATTTCATATGATTTTTACCTCGGATCGCGAGATAGACGGCATAGACGGGAGAAGAATTTAATTTATTTACCAGCGAGCTTATTTCACGCTCCGAGATGCCTCTTCGAGTTTACTTAATTTGAAGAATCTCTTTCACGCAACCCCAAGTACCGGGATCTGCATGACCCGCATTTATATTTAATCATGATTTAAGGGGGACGCCGAGGAGACCCTATATGAGACGATTATTTATTAAATAACTGAGCTTTGAGGTTGGTTTACGCATCAGGACATAAATATCGCAGAGACGCGATGGATCCCTGTTTCTGATTAAAAGGAAATGCAATGTTTATCTGGCTCTGAGACGGAGACACTACTGAAATTCGTAGATCCTCTCAACTTTGTACCGTTGAAAAATTTACGATCAATCTTTCATTCTCAATTTTACCGAAAGTGTATTTTTCTTTATTTCAGCGAGATGAGATCTTACACTGTTGATTCTCCCATAGTTGAATCAACTAATAAAATAAGTTAGAGCAAAGTAATAAGTTTACACGTTTCAGTTTTATCACCGCCAATTTGTCAATACCCGCTTGTAAATAATTATAGGAAAAGGGCCGAGAGATGCGTAACTACCCATTAAATCCGCCCGTTCTCGAGCCTACCGAACTTCTCGTGCTCCCGCAGGCACCCTCCTGTATCCACCACCGCCAATTATCATCCCCTGCTCGCAAATATCCACTATCGAGCACAATCTACGAGCGAGATTACTTCGATTCGCCGATAAATAATGCACCACTCGATCGCTCCTCGTAGCGGGAAGAAAGCTCCAACAGTCGCGGGGGTGGTTGGCCCCCGGTAGAGGGCATGTATCATCGCATAGCGACGGTGGTCGAGCGTGAAAACGCGTTCTTATCTGCGTCAGACTGCTCGGAGGGTGAACAAGGCGTACCGTGGCGCGCGTATTACAAATAAATGACGTTCTCAGCGACGACGGAGGCTCCTCCGCACGAGAGAAGGGGAGTCTCGTTCTGCGGGGGTTGAAGAGTCGTTTTCGCGCGTGACTCACTACACCGCGGTCACGCCACCCTCGAAAAACATCGCGCCACTTCGATGCCCGATATTCCCAGTATGTTTCTCTCTTTCACCCCTTCCCACGGACGATTTCACCCTTGGTGTTTCGCTATCTGGCAAACGGCGCAGGGGGGTTGGTTGGAAATACCCTCGCTTGTACGGCATGCATTATAGATCCCGGTGGTGGTGGGTTCGGGGCCCAGATTAGAGAAGGTGGGGTGGAGTGGGCGTGCGTCGGTGCAAAAATAGTCCTCGCTCGGAAAGGCAATAGCTTTTACACCGCGGACCTCACGAATACGTGTCCACGGTCCGTGGAGTGTAAGCGTGTATTTTCAGCGGACGCGTCGTCTCAACGGACGGCGGCCACTCCTCCGCTCGGGCCCCCACGAATTTTAATGCGTGCGCCAAGAAAAAGTTGCACCACGGAGCCCCTCTGATCCTTGCACGACAACAATCGACGATAAATAAGCCTGCACGACTACGAGGGAAGATAGTGATGTGGCTTGCAATTATTCGAAGGTGTGTCCAGGGGGGTTGAAGAGTAAGCGCCCGTCTTCCTGGTTGAGAAATATGATACCGTGATACTGTAATGATTCCCCAACTCTTCTCTTCCTCCCTCGTTCCGTTCTTGAGCCAATAAAATTCTTGTACGAACGTAGTCTCGAAATTAAATAAATCACGAGGGAAACGTCAGATGGTTACCAAAAATACGAATTCGTCGGAAAATTGAGAATGTTATTAGGCGAATGGAGGAAATGAGAATGATCTTGGGTTTCCAAAGTTGGATACTGTAAAGTGGATGGCCTAGTTTTAGCACACTTGCACGCTCAGCACAGTTGGTATATTATATATATATATATATTGCAGACTATCTTACGGCATAAATTTTGAATAAAATAATATATATGCATATTTGATGCACGCAAATTTTTTCTCTTCCTGTTTCTTTCTGGATATTCAAATGTATCTAGTATATGCATGTGAAATATTTGAAAATCCCGAGATTTTACGCACGAAACGAAGAAAAAGCATCCACTTTACATTTGTTCGCGAACACATTTCGTCAGAGTAACAGTACAACGTGACAACGTTGGTCAAACATTTGTACGACCAAGGACAACTATGCTTCGATCGCGAATCTTAAAATAAAACGGAGAAAATGTTAGTCGTAAGAAAATAACCACTGCTTAATTAACATACGGCTGATAGCAAGGCGTTATGTAATAACTTCAACCTCTAACCTTAGAAAAGTTCGCGTTTCATATTAACACTTTGTAAATAAAATTTAACCTATTAAAAATACGCCTGCACTCCCATTTGAAAAGTTATCGCGAAACTTTTCTGCCGTTTTTGTTTTATTTTCGTACGTTTGACGTCAAGCCAGACACGTTTGAAATGGTATGCAGATACCGTTTGAATACGTGTATTACGTCTCGTTAGGTTCGTCGTGATTCGCGTTTCTTCGAAACGCAGAAATGGAAACCGCCCATGGTAGCAACCGCAATTGTAAAAAGTTACGATTAATTTTTTCAAAATCGCAAACTACAAATCACTTTACTTTAACGATCCCCTCGTCTCAGAATTTTAATTAAACGTCCTTTTTCGAACTCCTGACTCTGAGTAATAAAAAATTAAGTAGCTAAATATACGGAGCGAATTTATCTAGCTGCACAGTCCTTAATGGGGTAAAATCTCCCCTTTTTGCGTATTAAAACCGAGCACGAGGAGTTGTCTCTCGCGCGACGTAATATCACGTCCCGCCTTCGGGATCGTTTACAACAATCTAAACGACAATAGTAAATAGCCTCATCTGCAATTACAATCGGCCACTTAACGCGCTATAAATTACAAAATGGCGTTCGCGTCGGCAGAATTATGGGAATCGTTCTTTCCCGTAAAAGTCGGGATAAGAAAACTTTCTTTTCTCATCTCTCCGTCCAATCCCGGACGGCCGTATTCCGGAAGTTGCCGCAAAGAGGACAGCCAGAATTGGTGGCTATTTAATTAGCGACTCCTCGAAAAGGCGACGAGTTTCCGCTGTTTCTCTCCCCTCTATTCTATTCTCTTCGTCTCACTCGTTTTCGTTCCTTTACACTACTTCGCAGGAGAAACGCGAGTTGCGATTCGTCGTCGAGACGAATAATAACGCGATAATTAGTTCTCAATGATAAGGACCAATAGAGATACCGGGCGATTTGTTAAACGTAGAACGCAAAGAAGAAGATACGAAGAAATTGTCTCAACGATTCTGAAAGACGCGGATAATCTTATTTACGAATTTGATCGCCTCAGAAGCGGGAGCATAGTGAAGACCTTTGTTTCACTCTCGTTCGTAAAGATTCTGCTGCACGATGTGGAATCGATGCTATTTATTAAATTTTACGAGCTGCAAGTTGCACGGTGGAATCGAATTGGATAACAAAACTATACTATATAAGCATACTTACAAATTGCAAAATTACGAATAGACAGGTGCGCGGCATTTGAAAAAACTCAATTTCGTCTGAACGTTCGAAATTTATTCTCTTTCGATGTTTTTCGTAACCAATTGTATAGGTTCGGAACTCTGGTAATTCGTCTACATTTTTCGAAGATGAAAAGCAATTTGCGACAAAAATTATCAATCTGCCCTATTAATTTTCAAACTATACGAGTACTTGTAGATCATAAAAATCTCGCAAAGTTCTTAATTTTCACTGATATTGTCGTTTGATAAATTACGCGTGCTGATCCCAAACGAAATGCAAATGTAGACTAACGAAAAACTATTGATGGTTTGCTTTCGGCATTTCGGCAAACCAACTGTACAAAGTTAACTTGAAAATGGCCGGCAGAAATTCGGAACCGTAGCTCCGTTGGCCGACCGTTTATTTCTTAAATTAATCCAGGCTTAATCCGGATTTTCTTCGCGATATCGATCGTCCCTTTGCAATCGTGTGTCGCTCGTCGCATGTCGCACGGTTCACCGAATAAATCGTTCCTCGTTCACGTCCGCTGATAAATATGTATCGTAAATCTATACGAGGAGAAAGCGAGAAAGAGGAGGAAGAAAAGAAAAAGAGGCAGAGAGAATTCTATATGGCGCACCGGGCCAGTCGGTATATTTCGTTGTATAAGGCCACGCTGTTTTATAAAGTATAATTTCATTGCACACACCGAGAGAACGCGCTCGCCTGTACACAATGTACGCCGTTATGTCACACACGCGACCGTTTTAACTTTCAAACGCGATCCTATAATATCAGACATCGGGGACCGTCCCACCGCTTTCGACCATTAATTGCTCATAAATGTCGGAAATTGATTTTTTAAAACTCTACGCCTATGTGCGTATACGCACATGCATGCATGTTTAACCTATCTACATACATGTTCAAGCATATATATATATATATATATATATATATATATATGGACGAAGACAAACTTTAATAAAGGTTCGACCGTAAAACTTTTTACAATTATGAGAAAACACGGGAATGCCAGTTATGAGTGGAATTCCGGTTACGAATGCATTTTAAGCAGCTTCGCGAGAGTAGAATGCCCGAGGTCGAAAAATAAAGGAGACAAACACGTGAAACGCTCCTCCCTTTGATAGATCGATATAGGTACGGGTCACGTGATTGCTTTTGACGTAGACATTTTGAAACGTGACGTTTTGTAACGGTCGCGCACTACGAATTATCGCGGACCTGTCGTAGCGACAGCGAAATGCGCAGAACTTTCGAAAAATGCTTTCGAACGTCATATATATCCTTTCGACTCGTTCGGTGACAATATGTGGTCGATAAATATATTGTTTGAAGTGTATATAACGTGAAAGAGCTCGTACACTCACCGTTCTCGTTGCCGTTCGCCGACGGTACTTTCAACTTTGGCTCAAACGCGCGCTGGATAGTGGGAGCTACCAATTTTCCATTTGGACGAGTAAAACTTCGAGTTTATCTTCAATCTGGCACAGTTTAAAGTATTTTCACGACACATCGACGTTTCGTTTGTCCCGCTTAATCCAAGCGCAGGATTTTACGCGACGCGATCCGGCAGAAAAGAGAAACAGTGCTGCCACCTGCAAGCGAATTGATGAAGTTCCTGGTGGTGAAGAGGCGGGACAATTTGAAAAGTAAGTACTATTGTACATACACGTATACAAACATTTTCAAGTATAATCGAATCTGTAACTGCTACAGAAATTTCAAAATGTATCGGAGAACTCACATAACCTATTCGTAAAAAGTTTTTACACGTACTCCATTTATTTTCTCGTGCTGCTGTACACACATGCAAGAATTAATTATTAAAATTAATCAAAGTATTAACAACGAATAATTGAACAAAGAGAACAATCGCACGTAAAACTTACACTGGATAAATCAGATGTCCGTACGATGACCATAATAAAATTAGATTTTATTAATTCCTTTTTTTTTTTTTACAAGAACACGAGTTTTCATGACGTATCTGTAATATGTATAAAAATTAATTTACATGCTCGTTAGAGAGAAACAATGAGAAAGGGGATATTAAGCTCGAGTTATAGTTTATTCCACCGGTAATAGGAATCGTGAGGGACTTTCTTTGCGTAAGCGTCGTTAATAACTTCGGAATAACAACAAAGACGAAAGAGAAGGAAGAAAGATATTAAGAAAAGATATTACAAAAATTAACAATTATATAGGCTTCGCCGCTGAAAACTTCCCGCTGGAAAAAATTCAACGTTTTCGCGCTTCTCGCGTACGAAAATAACTAGAATCGTGCAACTAATCCTGACAGAGTAACATGTAGCACCTGAAGTTCAGGAACCACCGCAACCGTAAAATTTAATGATTTTGAAATCTCTCTCTGAACCTCGACGAACTTAACATAATTACTAAAATAATGGTGTTTATCGGCAAAAATCGAAAAACAGTAATATTTCGTCTATGAGTTAATGTTTGTTATAATATTATTATTACAATATTATTTGAGATACTCGATTACTCAAAATTTTGCAGTTGTGGTGGCTCGCAAAAAGGAAGAAAGAAATGCTTTATATATACCATTGTTAGAATACGAAGAAGACTTGAGAACAAAGCACGCGCATTTTTGGAAATGAACCATTCGTTGCCGATTTTATTTTCAGCGATCCTTCATCTCGGTCGACAATAACCACCGGTTCTGCTCGTTTCTATCGATTGATCGGAAGCTCGATGAATCGTGTACAATATTATATTTACATACACAAAAGCACCTCGCACCTTTGATCAAAGTCTCGTTTCATTCTGTTCGAACAGCTCGAACGCGTGAAAATGAAACGCGACTCTCAAGATGATTGAATTAAAACGGACCGAGATAATTGGGATTAATGCTTCGGGCCGAGGCGAGAAAGTTTGATTAATTCGGTCGGTGCCCGACAGTCGATCTCCGGAACTGGTTAACTTATAATTGCGAACTTTCGGAACGGAAATACAGACGACACGGTAATCGTCGGGCAGAAAACCTTTCTTTCTCGATGATTAGATTTGACGTAAACGAGCAAATTACGTTACTTCTTCGAGTTCCGTCGCTGTAGCGAATTTTCAGTTTGCATTCACTAAAATTAAAACTTCACTGAATTTTAAAGACGACAAGAAATCACTCGTCTGCATCGAGGCCTTAACTTTTCTCAAACACGTCTCATGTAAGATAATAGTTACTATAATATAAACTATAAAATAGAACGTGGAGGTAGCGCGTCAGATCGGAATCGTTCTTGCATTCGGTAAAGGTTCATTTTTCAAAGTTTCTCGCACCACAGTTTCAAGAACGGATTGTCTCTTTCCCTTCCGTCTCCCTGGCTACCATCGTGAACACCATCTTCTATAATCGTCATCCTGACAAACTTTTTAGTTAACTCTTTAGTCGATCGTTTACTGGCAAGTAAAGGCTAATCTCAGAGATTAGTTCTTACACGTTACTCGAACCTCCTCACGTTCGTAGTGAATTCGTAGAAAAGCACACAATGGTAAGAGAACTTGCAGCACCTTTAGTCTAGTTTCATCACGTACGCCGATTCTTACACGCGATATATTTCTTCGTGTCCATTTATCGAATCGATCCAGCGAAATCGTTATCTCTTATATATATATAAGAGATAATATACATGTATATATATATATGTAGAAATATGAAATCAAAGTCAACGTTGCTAATTTCTCTTGCTGGAGTTAATCAGATACTTGCAGCAATGCGTGAGCAAGTGCTTTTCACCGGTGATGTCGTGCGGCACGTTCGTAGGACTCGTCGATTCTCTGGTGTAAATATCCAAGCCATACTGGCCCTCCTCGGGAAAGCTGATCGAGAAAGTCACCACGTCATCGTCGGCGATCGAATGCGTTACGTATTTGGACAGCCGTTTTTCTTCGATTCCATTTTTGTGCAACGTCGCCATGAAGTCGGTCAGTGGTCTGGACATTCGAAATTGGATTTCCAATTCGCGACCGGCGAACACCAGAGCCTCCTGACGTGTTACAGAGAGAAAACAAACAAAAAAAAGATACAAAAATTGTCAGAATGAATTTTTCAAATTTCTGAATTTCAACTTTAAACAACGAACGAATGCGTGTCATCGTACCTGATGAGTTATTGGTATAAGACCAAACAGTCTCGTGGCTTTTGTCGGGCCCCATTCGCCACTCGCGCAGTCCGGCAATGGTACCATCACTGTTTGCAATTCCTCGCATGCGATTTTGAATTTGCACACGCTCTTGAACTTCATAGGCTCGCCGGTTAAGTATTCCTTGGGCGTCACAGCGTTGGCAAAAATGTCCAGGAGGAAAGCCCCCGAACAGGGTGCGTGCACGCGAAACGCGACGATATTCCCAACAACGCTCTAAAAAACGTAAGTTTCAAGACGAAATCTTAACAACGTCCCGACGATAAAAGTTCCTCGAGCAATTTTACTGTCAGTCTTAAATTAACACAAATGCAAATGCTCGTTCCCAACGCGTAAAATAACGTTAAAATTTGGTTAGTCACGCGGACTGTGTTCAAACAGCTCGTTACGGCTACATTGAAAATCAATATTGGAAAACGTTAATATCGTCGTAAACACAAGAAATATCGACGTTTGAACGGTCCTGCATCTAACCTCCCCGGTCCTTTGCAAATTTCTGTCGGTCAATTAATTTCACTCGGCGAGCAATTAATTAGCAAGCGACTCTTTAACTCCCATTAAGAGTCTCTTCCTTTAATTACACTTCCTTAATTGGTTTATACGAATGAGCGAACTGCTCTGGCGAACAATTAGCCCGTGAAACCGTGAAAAAAATTTCGCTTCCCGTATATTCGTATCCTGAGTGCTTCGACGTACCTGCATGACGAATCGTTTCAACGAGACGCCGTCGTATCCGTCGCCGTCGTTGTCGTAGAATTTGAGATTATAGTGAAAGATGAGGGATGACTGCATGTGGGCTGGCATGGCTATCCTGACGGTCGCGGCACCCGTAGAATCCGTGTACATAACGGCATTCGTGTTCGTATCCGGAAAGTAGAGGCCGTACCTGCCGAATTTACATAAAACGTGCGTGACATCTTTTTTCTTTGTAAGCACGGTCGGCCGTGCTGTAATACCATATAGGACTCGTTCGCTCGTTGAATTTTTGGACGTCTCAAATTTTACATTTTATTTAGCATTTTATCGTACAGTTGCTAATTATCAGTTTCGAACTCACTCGAGCGAACAATCGTGTTACCTGAAGAATAACGAGCGCACGAAAGGCAATTCTTCGAAATCTTTGAGCGATATCGGTTGCTTGAGCAATTGCCATTCCTCTTGAAGAGGGAAGAACTCGTAGATGAACTCTCGCGGATCTGTGAGGAAGTAGTGATCGTCGTATTCGTATCTGCAAAGGCGAAACAGCTAAATAGGTCGGACAAAAATTGACGGTGATGGTGCATCAAAAAAGAGACGAACGGTTTCACAAAATACCTGAGGCTGTCGTTCTTGGCTTTTGGCTGACCAGGACGAGGAACTTCTTTGGCATTGACCAGATGTCGCGCCCCCCAATTGCACTGGACGAATCTCCACGCGCCAGCAACGTAGACTGCGTTCCAACTATTCCGGAATCGATTGTCCTCGAAGCAGACGCCTGGCTGATAACCGGCCGATTTGCTGTAACCCTTTATCACCACACAGTGCAATCCCGCGTAACTGTAAGGAAACGTAACAGAATGGATGAGTCACGAGAAAGAGTTCCGTTCGTCGAATCGTGAAACGTGGGCCTCGTTTCACGGGGTGAATTATTATTTTGGGCGTGTCGTGGGAACGATCGAAGTCACTGAGATGTTAAATTAGCTGCGTTTACCTGCACAGCCGTTTAAACAGAACGTGGTAACTTTCAGTCCCGTGTTTTATGCCTCTGAGCAAGCCCATAGGCGTGTCCCCGCGCAGATTCTCGTCGAACTGCATGGTGTTTAGATTCTTCACGGTGATCCATCGGAATATCGTCCTGGCTTTCTCTATATCCGATCCGCATCTGCTCACCAACTGTCGCACCAAGTCTGTGAACGTTTTCTGATCTTCTTGGGCTACCTGATTTATTAGAGAGACAGAAAAAAAAGGAACAACGTAAACTAACCGTCGTGGAAATTTTTAAACCATCTCCGACTCGATTTTTTCTTTTTTTTTTTTCCTCCTCATTACCAAAAAGATTAATTACGCCCACGTCGCTGCCAAAAAAATATAAACTTTCATAAATATTCAAACTTGTTCTTCGAGAATTTCGAACACGACCTCCTCTTTTATTCCGCTAATGGCACAGCGTATCAACGCATCGTATAACGAATAGCCTCGACACGACGACACCGACGTCACAGGCCATAGACGATCACCCCGTTCTCTCGCTATCCTTCGAATGAAAGAAAGATCGTAAATCGATTACGCCAAGTCTTCGCCTATAAACGCGTAAGAGCCGGATAAGAGGGAGGGCGTCGCGAATATATGAAAATATCGGCCCAACGATTCGAAGCCGGGCCGTTTAAAATTCCGCGGATGTAACGCACCCCCTTTCGACTCTTCTCCGACGTTATATTTACAAGGGGATAGCGGTGTTAAAAGGGGGCTAACACTACGACGGGGGCTTACCGAAATAGCTATCTGATCCATGTCAGCAAACTCCAGAGGATCATTGTAGATGTGATACTTGGCGAGAGCGGGAGGCTGCGGGGGTGGAGCACGCGACGGATAAGGCAAAGGCGGTGCTTCCTGGGCATAACCATCCCCCTCGTCGAGATACAGACTCTCCTGCCGCATATACTCGCTTCTCGCTTCATTGATCAGCTCCAGCATCTCCGAGCTCTGTTTCTCCACCAACGCTGCGGTCGCCGCTCTGGAAATTGATCAAGAGTTACGAGAATTCGCGGCTCGCCACTGAACCACGATTCAAGCCGACTCTCGAAATTCGCCACGCAAGGCTGGGACCATCGTTCTCGTTCCGTCGATATCTTCTCTTATTTTTCTCGAAATTTATGAATCGGCGAGCGAAGCGATCGCGTTTCGTTTCTGTTTCTGTGAGAAACGGGTACGACTTTCTTAACGAAAAACACTGTGCTCTTCAAAGAAACGCAAGATTATACATACAGAGAACGTGAATACAATCACTCCAGCCCACTTTCTACAAAACGAATGGCGTTGGAAAATTCTGGCTACGCAGACAGAACTTTGTCACACATTAGTTTTAGATACTAGGTTTGTGGATACGTTCGGTAAATCTAGGAAAAGTAAACAATCGTCAGATCAAAGGGTTAATTAGGCAGATTAGCTGACGCAAGAGCATTCTGCCTCTCTTTCGCGGATCTTACGATGTACGTAATCAGAGCAGCGTGACGTAAAATCAGTCTAATTAGGTATGTAATAAGTACCGTTCGTGCTCCAGCATTTTACGCGTGAGACTTTCCTTCTTCTTGTCCCTACGAAGTGTCATATTCTTCTCCAAGTCCTCTTTCTCCTGCTGAAATTGCTGGGCTCGGGCTCTTCCGCCTTTTTCGCGTTCCCATCTGGCCGATAATTCCTCCAGTTCCTTCTCCCATTCGTCCTACTCAATTAAGAAACATGATCTTTTAATCACGAAGTTTCTGCGACGTTAATCTCGATACTCCCGATTTATATCTTTCTTTCTCTATTAAAAACTAGTGAGAACTTTAAATTATTAATTTATTATTTATTCAATTATTAATTATAACTATTTATTTAATTACAGCTAACATTTAATTAAATAAGAGTTACTCTTATTACTAGTATTACTTTTAATTAGTCAAACACAATCACAAGATATTGGTTCTGAAGAAATATTCCAACTTTAATTTTATAAAAGAAACGTTCGAATGAGCGTTCTCACACTCTTCAATCCCAATTACTAAATTTTGCTTCGTTTACTCTCACGATTGAGTCGTTTAGCCGTAACAGACGAAAGAGCCATACGTACTCTAAATTCCTCTCGAATTCGTCTGTCTTCCTCCTCGCGATGGTGAGCGAATTTCCGATAGAGGTCATCCTCCTCCTTGCGATGTTTCATCTCGAGCCGCGTCTGTTCATCTCGGTCCTGGATAATTGCGACAAAAAGATACAGAAAAACGAGGATCATCAAGGGCCTTTCTCCTAATTATGACGAGGGAAACAGGGCCGCCATGTTTTGCCCCGGCATGCGTTGCTCGTCCGACGCGCGGGAAATTTAAAGAAACTCGTCGGATCGGTTTCGGGAATCGCGTTCTCGAACGAGTTCCGCCGGCTGGCAATTAAGCCAGGAGGCGTCCTCCTCGTCTATCGAAAAGCGAAGGCCGCGTCTAAACGTCCCGTGGCGAGCGACGGTCGTCCAGTTTTTGCCAGGTTTACTTTCACGCCGCCTCTCCGCTTTCCTTCTGGGCTGGGAATCGCGCCGGAAACGAGACGCGCGTTCCAGAATCGCGTTCGCGGCAAATTGAAGCGTTCGCAGAGAAAGAGAAACGCGAGCAGGCGAGCACGAAACGTTTCACGTTCCCACGAACGAACAAGGATCGTGAATCCGTTTTGCCGAGACGAAACCGATCGGGTTTGGGCACGGGAGCACGGTAGACGAAAAAGGATTTTCTCGGATTTGGTATAGCGTTGCGCAAGCGATTTCCTACGCGCGAGTCGGTCGCGCGTACGATGCCCACGCTACAGTTACGTCACTTACGGCAGCGCAAATAGTCATTGCGCGAAATAACCGCGAATAAGGACAACGTTGGAGAGCATTGACGTTTCCCAACGTGTTCTCTCCGCTTAGGATTTCGAAACGGATACAAGCTATCTGAATAAACGCTCAGAGACGCGTATTCTTTTGAAAACTTTGGAATCCGCCGATAGGATTTTTCTTTCCAGTGTTTCCGCAATGAGCGGACTTGAGTTATTTGCGCGGAGAAACTCGAAGACAGAGGATGCAATAATAAGACTCTATCTCTGTAGTTGAATCGCTCTGTACAGTAAGGAATGTTGCGGTTACGCTTGCTAAAATTGCCTTTGACAAGCTCTCTCTCTCTCTCTCTCTCTCTCTCTCTCTCTCTCTCTCTCTCTCTCTCTCTCTCTCGTGGCGACAGATGCAATTAGCCTTTTTCTAGGGGAAAGAGAAAAAAAAAAGAAACAGAAAAGAAAACCTCTCGTAACAACCGAGGGATTGCTATTTCGAAATCGATATGGTCATCGTGTACGTTGTTTGTTTTGTTAATCACGTCGCGCTCGAGCGCATGTTCCGAGTCTACTTCTTTTATTATCGATTCGTACCGTTATCAGTGCTCTCCAATTAGTGAGATAAAAAATCTCCTAACAGGGGAAATCTGATCAATCTGCTTGCCAGAGTCGTTAAAGAAGTAATTCTCGTCTTCGTGCTTGTTCGCGTGACTGGTTAAACAAGATTTCGTCACGATAGAACCGTCCCACTTCCGTTTGCTCGTCCCTCGAACAAACAGATGTGTTTCGCTTGCGGTTGCGCATCTGTTAAATGTCGGTTTTGCTAGAAATTGTCGCGTCCTACGAAACTGATTCTCCGCGCGTGTCGATAAAGAACGACACAGGTAAAACGCGTGCACCACCTGTCCAATTTCAAACTCAAAATTTCGCAGGGTCTTCTACGATAGAGATAATCAATCTTTCTTAGTTGATTTTTCGTGAATTGATTTTTCGTGTAAGAATAAAGAGAATTTCGTATAAAAAAATCATTATTTCGTTCGACGAGATTGAACATTTTCAAAAAATTGAAAATTCAGTATTCCTCGGGAATGGAAAGGAAAGAAATTGAAAAACAGCCGCGTCGCGAGTAATCCGCAATAATTGCATCGTGACGCGTTGCAAATGCCTCGAACGCAAGATCGTTCCACTCGCTCGAACCTGTCGACTAATCTGCCAGCCTGGCCGAAAAAGGAGCGGAAAGAAAGTAAGAATAAAATCGATGGACCGTGGTGCACAGGCATCGACCGCAACACCGATTCCAATTAACATCCGTGGGTCGCTCGTTGGCGAAGGCGCGTGAGAGGTGAGCCACAATCGCTCTTTAAAACAGGATACGCACACGGTGGCCCCTCCCCGCCCCCCGTTCGCTCCATCTCCCCATGTGCGCGACTTATTACGCGGCCGTGGAACGATTCTCTAATTAACCGTCAGCCGTGGTGCGCGGAGTACCGCAAGCGGAAACGATCTGGATCCGTGCGCGAGCTTTCCTTCGCGTGCGCACGCTGTCACGAAGAGAAGATACCAGGGGGAGGGGGAGGGGGGAGAAACGCGTTCTTCCGCGGCAACGGTTCAGCTGTTCAGATGTTCACGAGGGACGTTCGTCGTTATTGTTCTTCGTTGATGCCCCGGAAGCAGGTGAAGAAAGTTGAACCGCGTCGCGTGAATGAGAGATTGAGAGATAGAAAAATTGGATGCAGTCGTCAGATACAGTCAGTTCGGAAACAATGGCGTACACGACGCCTTTTAACGTTCGATATGCATTGTCTTTGAATATTTTTAAACTTTTTCTCGACGATCGATGGAAAAAGCTGGCTGATTCAGATTCTTTCGTCGCCCGATTTTTGCGATCGTTTCAGGCTTCACGGTGTCGGGATCGGCCGCAGCAGTAGCAGCGGTTTCTTACGATCGGGCGATCAACGTTGGAAATTGCTCGCTCGAACGCCTCGCGGATCGTCGATCGTGGCTCCGCGAATCGTAGAAATCCAAGATGGTTTTCTATGGTGGAAAGTTTACGAGTGGTCGTGCCGCCCGTAATTGAGAAACAACGTGGGCAAAGCGATCACGTCATCATTCTTCCGGACGTGGAGAGTACGGATTTGTTTTAGCACGCGGGTTAACGGTTTCGTCGAACGCGCCACTGGTTATCATCGATTGCGATGAAATAGAGATCCGTTCTGTATATATCGAACAGTCGGAGAGATTCTCGCGGTCTTGAACCTGCAGCCTGCAGCCTCGAATACTGATTCGAGATAGAAAAAAAAAAATCGGTTGAATTTTATGGATTTATTAGAGCGAGACGAATTTTTACATATAGATACTGGCGAGTAACTCTTGAATAAAAGGATAGTTGCATCGAACATGACTCTGGTAATTTAATGATAAAAATAACACGAATAAACGAATTAAACAGGTTTTACCGTTTCTGGATCTGTTACATCTACCTAGATAATTGTAATTATTGTAATAGGTCTTTTCCAGTTTTTCAAAATGAAGTAAAAATTAGATATAGATAAAAAAGCGTTTCTATTTATATCTGCGTAATTGTAATTACTGTGATAAGCAATGGTCTTCCTATAATCACACAAAATTAGCTACTAGATAAAAGAAAGCTGCCTTCAAACTTTCAAATTCCGTTCCAAATTTCCCAATAAATACGAAAATACTCGACAAAATATTCTCCGATCCTAATTAATCGAATTAATTTCGTCCGTATCTTTCGGTTGCTCGTCAACGCAGAAAGCAACAGAAGGAAACGGGGCGCGGATACGGTGCACGACCCTGCCCGATTGCCCACGCTACTTTCGTTTCGTAAGAGCGTGCACGCAGGTAGGCTGACATTCACGAAATACTATAAATAACGTCGGTGGCCGGCGGGAGGCGGCCGATTTTGCCTGGATGCGCACGCGAAAGCGGATTGAGAGAAAACGCGGCGATAGTGGAGCGACTAGCGGCTCGGCCTTCTTCTTCCTCTACGGCGGCACCGATGGGAAAAGCGAGCCAGGCAATCTCATTTTCATGTAGGGCCCGTCTTCGTCGGCCGCGGTACACATTCCTCGCTTGTCAAGCGATTCGTGCACGAAAGTCACGGCTGCTGGCACGGAATCCAGTCCGCCAGGTAACCCGGCCCGCATTCCACGCGATCGGAAATTCGGGCTTCCGACCGTTTTCCATTCAAACGCGTCCACCTTCTACGCGTCTACCGGCGGTGCCCCTCGCTCCGACTAATCAACCGACCCCGGCCACATGTATTCCGCTCCTCCAGTATTTCTACGCGTCGTTGAACACAGGCGAAATACCCTGACTTTACGCCGCGGCGTCGTGCAGCTCTGAAAAAGCGGACATCGCGCCATGTTGCCTCCGCGATAGACGAACGATTGACTGATACTTGATTTCTGACTCGCGTATCAAAGATCATACTCGAGTATACTCAGCTATTGTCAAAAAAAATTTCTTAGTAATTATTTAGGAATATCGTTTTAGGAGAAAATCGTTTTCAAAAGTATCGTTAACAGCATGCAGTCATTTGAAGTGCAATCAAGCTCGTGATGCACCCATCGTACGTACGAGCCTTGATATTTGGCAATGATTTGGCAATTTTCTTAATTTAGACAATGAATTTAGTCGTGAATCCAAGCAACGATTCACTTTCATTGTTCGTTGACTTTTCGCGTAATTAAACCAAGTATTAAATTTTCATGTTACGTAATTGAAAGCTAAACCGGTTGGATCTCGTTTCTTCAGTTACTTTTGTAAAAATATAAGGGAGTAATTACGCTCGCGGGCAGAGCTCGTCGACGCTCGTACGTTATTCCCCGAAGGAAGATTTGCTAAGGATATAATTAACAAGATAGGTTAATTAGACAGAGCTGAAACGTTCGTGACCCAATTGGCGGAAGGTAATGTTCCCTAAGTAGTCTAGAAAACCGTGAAATCCGAAATCTGATTTTCCGTACTTTAACGAGAGAGCTCTCATAACCAGGTCATCGTTAAAAAAGGTGTATTATTCAAGACACGTATAATTAACGCAATCCGCGGCAATTATCTCGAGATGTTTCCAGAAGAAACATTCCTGTCGAGTGTCCTCGCATTTAGTTTTAAACGTACGCTTCATCTCTTTTACTATTATCTACAACTCGAATCTACGGACGTGATACGAGACTTTCGATCTTTCAAACCGCGAGTGAATCGCTATTTTCGATCGATGCTGCGTATGCGTATACAATCGAGCGATCGAGAACTTTGGTACGATTGTTTCGTCGAAATACCGATACTGTTTCATCGCAGATCGGCGGTTGGAATAGAGGTGATCCGCTCCTAATATGGCGGTGACCGTGACGAATGACTTCACCGGACTATGCGAATGACTCACCAGATAATAATCGATGGGCTTCTCGCGTGCCTTGCTGTAGCCCTTCTGAAGCTCCGTCTGCTTAAGGGCATGGGCGATGTGAAGCGCGCTCGCGTCGAACCTCCCATACTGGTAGCTTCCGTCCCCGGAATAATTGTGGTTGTACGGCGAGGACGCGCCTCCGCCGGCGTTCCCGTGAAGATCGCGTTGCGACGAATTCGTGGCCGGCGGTGAACCGTGTCCGTTCAGGTGCCTGGCACAATTAGGCGAGTCTACATTATCGTAACTGCAACAAAATTATGCAACGGGTCTTCAGGGGGGGTAGGGTCTTCGTCGTCGTCGTTCATTGTCGCTCATTTCACACGAATCTCGCTTCACGTTTCACTTGCCTGAAAAGCCAAAATACAAACGACGCGAGCGAATTTGATTAGGCGATGTCGTTGCACGACATTCGGTTTCGTCTCGCTTTCATCCAATTGCAATGGAAATTATCGAAAAATGTGTAAAACTTTCCTCCGTACGTTCGAAATAACAATATCAAAAAAAAAAAAGAAAAAAAGGAAACAAAAATACGGCGATTGCAAAACTCGATCGTACAACCATTCCGCAATGGTTTTCCTTCGTGTATTCGAAACAAACAAGCCAAAAGAACGTGACGAATGCAGAATTCGATCGTATTGGTTTTCGACGTGATTTCCCTTCACGCGTTTCAAACGAAAAATCTCTCAAAAAAATACGACGAGTGGGAAAACCCGCGATCGTTTCGTTTTTCAACATCGAATCGAAACGAGAAATAATTCGAGCGTGCCGTTGTTTTCGGCGTGATCGTTCCTCGCGTGATCGAAACGAAAAAATCGGCGGAAAAAAAAAAGAAGAAAATACACCAAACCGAAATCGGCTTCGAACTTCATTTAACCACGACCAACGGTGAAAAAAAAAAAAGAAGAATTCCTGGTAACCTGGCTCGTGCAACATTTGCCGCGGCTTCCGGCATTTAGCATGCAAATTCAACGATCGCGCGTCTCGCAGGAACTGGGTCAGCCTTTTTAACGGGGCCTTGGAAACATTTCCCTGCATGCGACAAACACTCTGTCCGTTCGTCGACGTCTGCTCGTCACGGACGATTCAATCGCGCTCCAACGAGCATCCTAGAACTAATTAGGGACGGGGTCTGATTCATTGGCTCGGCTTTGGAAAAATCTTGACACGCGGCGCGCGCTCGTCTCGTCCACCGAATACCGCAACGCTTATGAGAAACCGGAGAGTCTCTGGTTTTAAATGAATGTGTTACACCTCGTTCTCTCCTCTCCTCTCCTCGGGGTTCATTCACTTGCGGCTGAAGTCACTGCTTCTTCTTCTTCTTCTTCTTCTTCTTTCTCTTCTCTCTGTCTCTGTCGAGCGCACGAGCGCGCTCCTTATGTCAGCCGGAGGCAGAGAACTCGCGAAACGCAGCCACAAGAAATTCTTATACACCGCACACGCGTAACCCGTGCGCGCGCGCGCACTTTTTGTTGAATCTGTACATAAATATTAGGACGATCGCGAGTTTGCTACCTGTTCGAAATACCTTTAATCCATTCTTTTTTTTTTTTCTTTTTAATTCTATCTATAAAAGAAGAAAAACGGCACATCTGTAATCTAATTACAGTCGAATATGAAATGACAGATTTATAAAACAAAAACAACTAAAAGAAATGAAACCCAAGAGAGGAACATTCAATGATCGTCCAATAGCTAGCTGGCGGTATAAGTCGATATCTTGAGTGTTTCCAGAGGAGAGAGATGCACTCGATACTCGAGAGGGGGCCGAGCGATTAAATTCAGGCATTCTCACGACCCATCGGCCCTTGCGTAATGTTTCTATACGAGTACGTTTGGCGGTGGTTTCGCTGGTTTCTTTTGGAACCTCGAGGTTGGAACTTCCTGAACGCGCACCGCAACAGGTCTTTCTCTGATCGATTCTATAGCCTGCAGTGTAAGGTGCAATCAGGATAAGAACTGGTTAATACGGGTTTTCGTGTGATTTAGGCACAACACACTCCTTCTTGCAATTAAACGGAATTGAATGGGTTTTACCGTTTTACGCTTATTTGCGAGGCACGCCGTGCGGCGTAAAATCTTGCTGATTCTAATCAATAGCTCTAACGAGAACTGTATTTCGCCTTCAGTTACTACTCCTTCTTGATTAACCCGGATTAAAATCGATCGGCTGGACGGTTTCAGCGTTTCTAAATGCGTTTAAATTCGGCTTGAGCTGATCGTCTCGATGTTACTTGCGTTGCAATTAGAAAAAAAAGAGAATTTTCCGAATTTTTTCACCCTTTCTTTTCAAGCGTTGCTCTTTCCTGAATACTCATCTCTAAATAATAAATATATGCGTAATATTTATACATTGTGTCTCTATTGAAAGAGACGAAATTTTTGTTGCACGCTTAAAGTTACTTTTAAAACACGCGTTTAATTATCCGCAGTCTAACTGTCTGACCACGCACGGCCAGATATCTCGCTTGTTTTCTTGCCCGGATCGAAAGATGAATCGTCCGGCCGATCGCATCCGCGCGAATCTCTCGGAGGCCAGCTTGTTATTTCAAGGAAATCGGGTCAGCCATTGACATTCCGGCCTTCCGGAGAGCAAGTGTGTCTCTCGCGCGCGTACACAATCGCGGTTTCACACTTTGTTCAAGACCCGGTCGGGATTAAGGCCAATGCGGCGACGCGTTATGTAACGAAGATGAACCAAATGCCTTGGCTGACACGTATGCGCATAGGACTTTGATTCGACTGCCAGCCAAACTCGCCGCTCGCGGCGGATTGCAATTGTCACCAGACGTCCGTGAAAAGAGTTCAGCGGCAACTCGCCGGATTTGTAGAACGGCGCCCGAGTTACGCGACTCGAGCCCCTAATTTTCGCCCTTGTGAAAATCGAAATTCTCGGTTTCGGACAGTATGATAATCGCGAACTTGCTGGTTTAATTTACTAAAAAGGAGATTTTCTCTGCTTCTGTGAAAATCTAGCATTCCATTTGGAGATTCGACGAAAATCGGTAAAAGATGAATAGAATCGGCAATGAAACATTGATCGTCTTCAAGGTTGAGGAACACAAGACACGTTAACAAACTGTTTGGGCACAAAAGGTCGCGCGACGATTTACACTCCGCTCGAACGGCGATCTCGATTTAACACCAAAGGGAAAGTGGTGAAACCGAACGTGAAGCGAGTCGATCGACTTTCCGGCCATTAAAACACAGAAAACGTAAAGGAGAGCCGTGCACGTTAATTTTCTGCCGCTGTTGCTGCGTTGTAATTTGCGTTTAACGGCCGCGCCGATTGTACGACTGCTAAAAAAGAAAGGCAAGAATGAATAACACAAACCTGTGACAGACAACGATGGAATCTTAACGAGCCTCAACGCGACTCTATCGAGACGAACATCTTCCTCGTTCGGTTACACGATATCCTTATCGAGCAATTATACACACGCGCATCGTACGCGGATTTGTCACTTGTATCTACCTCTCGCATCTGTTACAGTCTCTTAGATTCCTCGAAGCAAAATTTTTCTATGAATTATTGAATTTAATAGACTGTAGTCACGTTTGAAATGAGCGTAAATGGAATAAAGGTTGTCGTTGAAGCTAATCGCACAATCATCTGTCATTTCGCGAACCGAGGAAAGGAAAGAGGGAAATGCTACGATCACTTTCAAGGTATCGTTACGGCGTTCCCAGCGTAACTCGAGCCGTAACCTTTGGAACAGCGATACCGGTTGCGTGCGATCAGGCCACGTCCTTGGAATCGTCGAACGCGGCTTAATTACGCGCGTGTGTCACGTCCCTATCTCATTTTTCTTGTTTCTTATTTTCTTGGGAAATTGTACGCAAGATCGTTTCACGAGACACGACTTTCACATTTTCCTGAATCGATAGCGGCTCGTGCCGCTACCGCTCGTGGTGTGTCCTCCGCTTCCGGTAACGCGGCCACGGACGAACAACGAAGAAGAGGAGAACGCGACGATGCAAATAACCGGACTCGTTTCAATCGCCTGCCTAGCTACCACACGTGTTACGTGCAACTAATTTCCTTATTGTGATTACTGTTATTTAATCAAGGCCTCTCTGCTCATGGGAAGAGCACGTTCAGTGCATTCCAGCTGCGCCGCGAACGCCGATACGTGTTTCTTTTGCTTCTTCTCTTTCCTTTTTTTTCCTTTTCGTTTCCGTTCGTGCGGTCGTTGCAGATGCAACAGTATCGGGGAATCATTGTGTTTGCGCTGATACCGAGATAAACGTAACGGGGAACAAGAAAGGGTTGCATCGGCGAGGTCCCTCGCGGTCCAGTTTGTTTTTCACGTTTTCTCAAGCAAAATGAAGCGAAGAAACATCGTGATTGTTTTTTTTTTTTAGGAAATTTCCTCTTTCAACGAGGAAATGTTACTAAATTATGACGTATGTTTCGTGGCATTTAGAAATGGCATTTGAAGTGCTAACAATGAGACGAATCAGACCGAACGTGTCGATACTAATTGATTCACCGAGCGTCCGACAAATTTCTCATCAAATCAACACACTCTAGTACCTGCTGCTTAGCAAGTCTACGGCACATTATTCCTTCCACGAACCTATCGCAAAGTGTCACGTCCCAAAGACACCATCCTGAAACCACGATCAGTTTCCATTCACTCTTTCCAACAAACAAACAACGAATTTAAAATTCGTAAGATCTACGTTCGAGTTGCTCGAACAATTTCGAAAGAAAACGTCGATGGCTATCGTTCTTTTCTTTGTGTAAGTAATTCGAGCAACCAGCTGACTTTCCTCCAGTCGTAGCCGCTAGAAGGTATCGGCAAGATCGCATTCAGATTCAGACTGTTCGCAGATCAATCAGCTATTCGAGATCACATTTCTAACCACGTGAGAACCATTGCGCAACAAAACGCAAACGTATGTACGAAAGTACGAAACCAACGCGAACCTAAAATGCGGCATTCAAAGTGAAACTGTCGTAAAAATTAAGCAACAAACTGTTTAAACGGGAAACAGTCGGCTGCTTGCGACAGAGATAAATTTATAGATACCGTTGCGACAAGGTACCGGGGAAAAGTCTCTTACCAATGTGGATAAACTCCCCGCGGTGACGCGCCACCAGCTCTAATCTGCTCGTTGACGTAACCGCTTCTCGGCACGTTCAGCGCGGACCTGATGCCTACGCTGGACCCGTCCAAGGTCCCTGGGCCTGGTTTAGGAACGTGGCTGCTACAGTACACCTCCTTGTCGTTGATCGTGTGCTGGTTGTTGTAGTAGGTTTTCAGGGTCAGCTTGGTGCCGCAGATCGCGCACTTGAAGCAACCCGCATGGAAGAACGTGAAGTCCTTCAGCGGGCCGACTCTGTCCACCTGGTACACGGTCTGGGCACACCTCAGACACGTGCTTTCGTAAAAGTTCGGCCGATACATCGTCTTCCTCGATCAATCTTCCTGGATCCTGCTGTTTTGGGTTTCCGTTAGTTGGCTAATCTTCTAGCGGTCTCGATCAGCGCTACACCTCAACGCCGTGGAACACACCGCGTGCGATCCTGAAAGCGTGCGATTATCGTGTCAGTGGAAAAAATAATAATAAAAAGCGAGGAAAAGAATTAGACGATCGTTGCGAGCTAATTCGTTTCACGATTTTTGTGAACATTCGATAAATACACGAATTTTGAACGATCCATGCAAATTATGAAGATGAGTTAAAATAGTTGGAATACGAGAGGCCAAGAAAATACCTAGGATCTTCGGGCAACCGTCGATGAATGATCTTCGTTCCGCGACAAAAAATGCATAAAAAATCAAAATGGTTTCAAGCTTAAAACGAGCGGCTTAATTGGCACGTAATTACCACGATGCAAAACGCGTGCATGCGAATCAGACCGCGGCTATTTCTTAACTCTCAATAATTATCCTTGCAGGATGTTTAAAAAAAAAAGGAAAGAAAAAAGAATTATACGAGATAGGAAGAAGCGAAGCTGATAGCATCTCGATCGCGAACGATCGAGAATGATAAACGTGTAAACGCATCGGCGTTATTAAGAATGGCCAGCGCCGCCGACACTTTCCTGTTGGCTTTTGCAACGATTTGTTGCCAATACTTTTCATAGTGGGCGATCAGCGGTAATTGCAACAGATTTCACGAGCTCGCGGCGCACAGAGGTGCCGTCGTATCGAGATTTTCACACGTACGTCCTCGTTAAAACGCTTCGTTCGAAACGATAACCGATTTCGCGTTGTACAATCGCACCGTGAAAATCGTATTTTTTCATTTCACCCTGCCTCGTCTGTCGTTTTCTAAACTCACGTCCATCTTCACGGCCAACTTTATTCACAATGTATCGCCTAGTCTTTAATTTTTATAAATACGAACGACATCTTTTACTGCGAATTTCGCCATTTTCCACGGATTTTGTTGACCCTGCCTGACAATAATTTTTTTTTTTTTCTTTTTTATATACTAGATTTGACGTGAATACAAATACGAATACATTCTGTCCACAAAAGCACCGAGTGTGAACTCAAGAACGTACAGCTTCCTTCTACGCCTAATACACAATTGCGTCACGCGAGCGTGGACGAGCGTGAAGAAACGTGTCTTCTTTCGAACGAAACCGCGCGTCACATTGGAAACTTTCTAAATGAACCGTGTCCGGATCGTTCCTGAAATTATTACCTCGGTTTCACGTCGGCTGTTCGTGCAATCGCGTCACGATACGACGATCGGCTCCAGGTTTCCCTTTTTCTTTCCGCGATTCATCCCGAATTCTCCCGTTGCACAGCCGGCGACCACAATGGCCATTACGTCATACCGTTAGCGACCATGCGCGACGATAAACCGTAATAAACGCAGGATAGCCCGTCTCACGCATCACCGAATCGCGGCTTTCCGCTCGCCGCGACACGCACTGATTCGTTTTTTCAACCGCTGCGTGAGTCCTCTCCTTGACGCGCGAGCGGCCGAAACAAAAATTCGAGCGGTGGAAAGTTCCTCTTCCAGAGAACGCGCACCACCGTGCTTCGATCCTACGGCGAGAGCATTTTGCTTGTCGCGAGTATCCCGCCGATATCAAACACGTTCCTCGCGGGGCTTATCAACGTCTATCACACCGTGTAACGAGGATTCTTTGTGCCACTCGGCCGTGAAGAACTTTGAAAATGTCCGACCGGCACGCGGCTCGAAACAATGGTGGCCGGCTCGTTAGAGGCGGCTTTATCGATGAAACGCGGAATGGCAAAAATGAGCGAAACGGTCGTCAGTTGTTATCCGAGAACGCGTTTCAGGTCGATTCGCGATAATCTGTTGGAGAGATTGATTTGCACGTGACGGATATGGGTCAAAACTCCCAGAAGAAATCTCCCCTTCGCGCGTTTTTACTATTGATCAGTAACTGTACGTTGGTAATTTTATTTATCGAGTCATCGAGCTGTAAAAGTCATTTTAATATTGCACACGCGTTTCGATACGTAACTGGTAGTCGTAAATGTTTAAAGGACGCTCGTAAATTGCACCTGCATCTGCTCTCTCTTTCTCTCTGGTTCGCATTACTCTGTTCTTTTCTTTTTTTACAATCGTTAGTTCCTAACATTTGCATCCGACTCGAACAGATCGCCGACTTGACGCGCGTTTTAATCGCTTTGTACGTTGCGCAAGAGTCGAAAGAGGAAATCGTAACAAGTCCCCGTAAAACGCGACACTTCCAATTACGGGGTCCCTCGTCGGTTTTCATTCATCGTGTCACGCACGCCTGGTCGATGAACGTGCAATTTTTTTAACCAATCGATATTAATTCTTGAAAAAGAAAAAAACTATATTAGTAAGATAATTTCGTTGTATCACTCTGGAAAAACCACCAACACTATCTCAGATGAAAGATACGCGAAACAAAAGAGCTAAGTTGATCGTACACTATGCTTCTTGACATAATCTGGGCAAAGAATCTGAAGATTATTATTAATCATCAGACACTTATAGCATGTAATTCAAAATGGAGATAAATGAACAACGTAATTACAAAGTTACTACTGATTAAAGAAATTATATATTTCAAAGTCTCAAATATCTCGAATGCATCCACTCTTTTGATCAACTTATATACTCAACTCGTTCAAAACTAATCCAAATAAACCTGATCAAACAAGAAGAATTGATTTCCAGCTATGCGTCTAGTTAGAATTCGTTGAAAATTCATATATACATATATATATGAAAATCCCTCGATACTCAATTCATTCAAAACTAATCCAAACCTGATCGAGCAGGAAAAATTAATTTCCAGCTATGCGGCGCTAGGATTCGTTGAAAATTCATGGCGTCAAGTATACATGAAAATTATTTATTGTGTTCCACGCGTCGTTTATCACTCGATAATGCCGGCTTGAATACCGGTGTCCCCATTCTGGCCCACCTTCTCCTAGGTATTTACGCTTGGCGCGCGCAGACACGCGCGTACACGGTTACAGATAGACGTACAGCTATGTACATACAGCGCGCGTATCGCGTTAAAGAAACCGAGAAACTTTATATCGAGGTGAATCAAAGAGTACCAGGAACGCGAGCCTAGATTTCAGGTTTCGCGCGGCGACAACAGGTAAACAGGTATGGTCGATCGGCGGAAAAGGCGTGTTCCCCCGTGATCCGTCCGCGACAGTTTGTCTAGTTACTTAACGCGCGAAAGTACCGGTGAATAGCGGGCATTCCATTAAACGGGCACATCGAAAGGGCCTGGTACACGTTGCACGCCTCTTTCTCTCCCTCTTTCCATCGCGGAGATTTGAATGATCTCGCCGGCTGACGTGCGTCGTGGAGAACGCGAGAATCGCTCCGAGATCCTCGAGGGCCGCGTCAGATTTGTCAAACACGTGTGTCACGAGAGCTCCACGGAATAAATCGCGCCGCTGTGAAACTGATAATCGGCGAGCATCGGCGAAGAACACTCGCCGAAGCACATGATTCGACCGACCGGTCGTTCTAGCGGCGGGACAATTGGAGCAGCGAGAGAAGGAACGAAAAAAAAAGCCGCGTATAACCAGCAAGGCCAGTGTTCCCTCCTTCCCCCTTGGTCGTGGTCGAACCATATCTCCAGCATACTCACGTTCTCATACTTCCACGTCCACCAGTTTGGTCCACGAGAATCTTCGACGATCGTCCCGGTGCAGCTCGAGCATCTTCTCCTCTACGCTCGTCTCTTCTTAAGATCGGTTTCTTTCTGTCGATGTTGAAATTCCACGAATTCCACGATTTATTTCCTATCGACTTTGCCGTGCACTACGTGCACACCTGGTGGACCAAGACACACTGCGAGAAAATCGCCACAAACGATGCCACCTTCTCGAGTACGAACCTTCTCTCTCTTTCTTACAGCCTCACCAAGCATTGAAATCACCAGGTGCCGATGATCACCGCGAGAGACCAACGTCGGAGGACCTCGTGTCCGCGCGCGCACCGCTTCTTCTACCGAGGAAGAACGAAGAGGAGGAACGAAGAAGGAAGGTGTTCCGAGAACAGATTCACCTGGCGAGCAGAGTATCACCGACTTCACGGATCCCTAACTGCGAGTGGAAACCGCGACGAAGGCTGGACGATCGACGCTTCTCTCGTAGAACGACGACTCTGGTGTTGGCTTTCGATTATCCAGTACACGCCACAGTGGCTCGGCTTGATAGTCTCGACCTTCCTGTCGAACGCGTTCCCATCGAACGAATTTTCTGGCACGGTTTTCGTGTGTCCGCCACCTGGAATTGAGGTCTCGCCACCAAGCGAGGCGGCCACGCGAGAGGTCGAACCTGAATATTGCCACCTGCTTCCTTCGACGTTCCAGGAAGATCTGAGGTGAGAGGGACGGCCATTTTGAGGGACCGTGCTGGCTCTCAGGTGGCGCTATAGTTGGAGAACCGTGACTACACCGGTGTGGGTATATCACTCTTTTACGCGCGCTCACCTGGCAAGGTTCTGTCTTCGTCACCTGCAACCATGCACGCACACACGTTGTCGCTGCAACGAAATTTCCATTCTTTCGTCTCTGTTGTTTTCCTCTTGAAAAACTGAATGAATGAAAGAAAAAGAAAGGAATCTTTTTACAGTCGTAGTATACAAATACAAGAAATAAACTAACATCGTCATTCTGTTTCTGTTGCTGAATGACTTTGACATCATTACGTAATACTTTATCGGTTTTTATCAATTTGTAAAGTTGTAATAGCGACAAGTAATCATTAAGTCTCTTGTGCTATCACAGACTCGTAGTTGAGAACGTTTTATAACTATAAAACTAATGATATGTGTATGTATCCATATTTATTATGGTCAGACTGAAATCTCACTCCAATTTTTTGAAGCAACGCGTATGAATTTTTTCGTCAATCTATGAAGATTTTTTTCGTGGATGATCGTCGAAGGATTCTCGAGCCGGTTGGAACGCGGTCCCGATTCATTACTTTCATTCGTGCGATTGATCGGTACGGCGACGAGAAAAAAGAAAGCGGAGAACGAGTCGCAACTCTGTTTACCGAGATTGGCGGCCACCGTTTTAGGATATACTCACCGACGCTCGCGATCGCTTTTAGACGATGGATCGTGCGTCAACCGCGTGTGGAAACGCGCCGCGCGCAACGCCGATTTATCGCGAGTTTACCGTTTAATTACAGGCGACGCGAAATCGGGATTCCTTCGAGTCCGTTCGGACATCATTTTTTGCCTACTTCTTTACGGCCAACTTTCACTGACACATTGGGAACACGGTTCGTTGGAATGTTGAACTCCCCGATTCGAGTTACGATTGTTAATGCTCTGGCGACAATCGGGCGAGCTGCGAACTGTCGGCAGGTGTGTCACGAATCGAACAGTTGTGCCACGCTGCTCAGGAAACGAATTAAATTTGTCACACTTGCGAAGGGGAACTTGCGAAATTCTTAGCACACGAAGCTTAGCAAGAGCTCCTTGTATCATTTGACAATTTCGAAAACTGAAAGATCGAAACACGATTGGAGTAAATACTTCAACATTCTGCCATTATCACGAATTAACTTGGATTTAAAATCAACTTCACAAAATCCCCATTGAGCAATTGCTGAAATCACTGATTGCTAACTACTTTCCCTTCCGCAAAAAGTGGAAACTCGCGAATCAAAAAAAAAAAAGAAAAAGAATCTGCTTAATGAATCTTTCACGGATGTAAAAACGAAGCATTAAACCTCCATCATCAACCTGCTTATGGTTGTTTTCACCCGACACGCCGTGATATCGGGCACCGATATCTCGAATGAGATCATTTGCCTGGGAGAGTGTACGGGCGGAGTGTTTTTCTTTTTTTTTTTTTTGCGTCTGATGAGAGGTGGGTTGGTTGAGCGGTTAACAGCGAATTCGATAAATTATTTAAATGAATTGTTAAAACCTCTCGCGAGAGGCGAGATCTCTCTTTCTCGGTAAACGGCGTTCCAGACTGACGTGGCGTGCGAGTCTCAGTTCTCGTTTTAGTAAATTACTCGTAGACCTGTTTCTTACGGGTTCGAGATTAAAATGAGACGCGGAGGTGAGAGGACGAAGGCGAACGAAAGGGAGGCGAGCGAGGAATCAAAAGTTCTTTCGCGCGGAGCGAAAACTTTTCGATGCCCACGCGGGTATGCGAATGCCTCTCCGCGCACGTGGGAAGAGGCAAAGTTGTATAGCAAAGATGTGATGCAACCGTGGATATAGTACAAATGCAAATTTAAGTCGACGACAGTCGGCATGTAATTACACCTTGCTGTATTTAGTTTTACGACTGTATAACTTGAATCGAATTCTTCCCACTTGTCTCTTTTTCTCTCTCTTTAGATGCTTTGAGAATCACCGTGCTCAAGATCCTCATTTTTATCGAAGAGTTAATCACTGAAAGTGATTTTAGCGAGAGTAATCCAGAAAATCGGGCCTCTTCAGGTGCAACGCTGATGCAACGAAAATTAGCGATTGGTTGATTTGGGTCACGTGATTCGTGAGGGAGCGTGGGGTAGATCTCGAGTAGGAGTGGCATTGTCTGGTACTGAGCGATCGCACCTGTAATTTGTTTCGTGTCGATTCAAATATTTGCATATCAAAGTCGTCTTCATTACTTCTGGGCCTTTCAGTGAGACGAATTGTACTGGGGTACAAGTCGTGCAGTTTTTTATTTTCTTGCTGTTACTTTTTACAACTCTATCTCTGCGTGAGATTTGAATTTTATATAAAATAAAAATTCTGTTTCAAAGGTATTAATTGTTTTATATCACGTTCTATGTGATAT
Source organism: Melipona bicolor (assembly GCA_030673865.1). Taxonomy (NCBI): domain Eukaryota; kingdom Metazoa; phylum Arthropoda; class Insecta; order Hymenoptera; family Apidae; genus Melipona; species Melipona bicolor. Next base: position 2,806,626 of record JAHYIQ010000013.1, on the reverse strand, counting down.
TTGAATTGATTGGACAGTCATTACGATTCAAATGTGTTTCGTTTCTTCTGTAATTACATACATCGTTGTTCCAAGTACGATTGCATTACGAATTGTTAAGGGGACAATGCCCGGGATTTATTCGTGATTTATTTATCATTGCAAATCATCGGAGTGAGATCGTTCTTTCACCGATTTATCGTGAATTGCTTGCAAGTTGCAACCAAGTAACAAAATAAATTTACGTTCATCTTCCCTTAATACCCAAATATTGGAGAGCCAATCGATAGAACGCGCTACAAAATAAATTCATTTACATCAGTCGTATAAATTTTTCATTCAGTTCGCTGGGTGTATCGTAAACATTCCTCTAAATATAAATTCCGCTCGCCTCGCGTAATATTTTCCGGTCCTCGATACCTATTTACGCTTATTCGCTCTTTATTAACTGCTATAAATAAAACGTGCACGTGTGAAATATGTGGGAAATTCGTTTTAAATAGATCATAAACCGGCGAGGCCTTTTTTAAAAACAGAAGCTAATCCTACGACAATTGATATCTTTAGAACTATGAAGAACGTGGCCAAAGCATTATATTTAGTTTCAAAACTAAATTAAAGCACAGTCTCGATAACTTAAAAGTTGACTGACCCGTTGAATTTTAAAGTCGCAAAGTCTATGATGAAGAAACTGAAAATGTCACTCGTCAGATTCGTCTCCTCTAAGCACGCATTTAACCGATGACTATTAATTAATCTCGTCGCACGTACTCGTTAACATCAAGTGACGTGTTTATCGAACGAAGAAAAAGAAGATCCCTTCACATTTTCGGCTCGTATTGTCCCCATTTTATCACAATCACCCATGCGTGCGTACAGTTCCCATCCATCCTCCGTCGTTCTATGAAATCCTCAACGGGCACGGGTGTCCCAATTTTCCCATCGCGTGTCCCCGGTGGAATTTGTTGTCGCGCGAAAAAAGGGGATCAAGATCCCTTTATATAGCGTGTCTCTGAAGAACAGTGCGATTTTCTCGAGCAAGTGCCAGCTCTAACACGCTTCTAAACGGCGCTCGGCGTCGCGATATATTTACGCGAACGGGGAGAACTTCGGTAAAACGGTGGCACCGGTCCAGCAAGCGAACGTTACGGAAATAGATTTCGGCTGGTGGCGATGCAACAGCAGCTCCTTGTAGACGACGAGCGGTCGGAGGCGGCCAGTACCGTGACGACCAGTTCCCGAGAAAAACCGGAGAAATCGCATCCGCGAGATCCCACATGAATGTGAGTGCCGATCTTCCTTTCACGAGTGCCATTATCCGGTGCCGCGTATATCGGTGCCCGTGCGTGACGTAGCCTCGTATCCCCGGGTCCGTGGTGCGTCCTTTGTTTTCTACGTTTTCTCGCCGATAACACGGTGCATCGCTCTGGAAACGTATCGCTCCACCGCTCTGCAACTTCCATTGCGTCGAAATTCTCTCCTCTCCCTCTCTCTCTCTCTCTCTCTCTCTCGAACGAGTGTACCTTCGAGGAGACAAAAAGTTTCAGGCTCTGAATTGCAAAAATACACGTTTCAAAGAAACTTTGAAAAGTTTCTACTCTCGTACAAGTACAAGTACAAAATAATGGCACCGCGAGGACACCAGAACGCAAAATGCACAATTACGCCGAGCAGTCGGAGGGATTCGTCGTGAAATCTTTTTGTCGTGTTCACTTCGAAGAAAGAAATAGTGTGTTGGAGAGACGAAGCAGCTCGAGGAAAGGCAGAATCGATGAGAACGGGCTGGCGGATTTCACCGGTTTTACTTTCGCGAGGTGAAACGGAAGTGCATCAGTAAGACGCACAATCGATGAGAATCTTCGTGGTCTGTGCACCGCGGAAGACACGAGAGGATGTGTGCGCTCGTGTCGGAAGTTTCCGCGGGTTTCCGCTTGTGCGGCACCGCGGCTTTTTTTTTTTCTTTCCGGCGTGCAGACCGGAAACCGGGGATTGAAGATTGTTTATGAAGACACGCGATGTCTTGGCCGCGCTTTTGCGGACGTGCCTCGGCTCGGTGACACTATCGCGGCGAAAGCATCTGATTATTCCGCCTCGCGTGATCAAAGCGAGTGGACACACATACGTACGCAGCGTTCTCGTTTAATTGGATCGCGCTCGGGCACGGGGATTTTACGCACTCGGTCGCTTGCTTCCGGGATTGCTGCGTGATTTGTGATACTTGTCAGTGTGAAGTAATCGATTCTTTTTTTCCCCTCCCATAATTGACATTGAGCCTCGATTCACGATCACCGTGATGGTTCTCTGGATATATTTCGGTATAAATCGGGACTGACGCTTGCTCGTTAACTGGAAGATAATAAAGCTCGCGGAGGGATGTTATTACGTAGTTGGAAAAATGTTTGGAGAAGAAGCTCGAGCGGGCAGGGAGGAGCTAGAACTTGGAACGTGGCCAACTTTGTAGACTTCTGCAATTTTGTCGGGAAATAGAGTTGCGTGGAGCACGTTCGAGCTTTCTGCCGAGGCAATTCTCGCCTCGAAATTAACTCGTCGCGATCATTGATACCAGATCGAATGAAATTTATCGGTTCACGTTTTTTATTCTTGTCCCTATTTTCGTCTAGGAGAACACGCGACGATCGTGGCGAGATCTAAATTTACAATTCTTGGGAATCGGATTGCTTTGTTGCTTTTGTAGTAGACGGAATGGTAACGTGGAACAAAAGTCGGGAAGAACAGAAGGGGTAAACGTTCTAAAGATACAGGAGGGTCTAATTCGAGGGTCTAATTCATGCGCGTGGAACTTACTGCTTCGACGAGTGGCTGGAACCGCGAAATTACTTCATTCGACGAAGCGAATTACTCTTCTTTGATTCGTAATCATAGTGTAAATACATTTCTCTCCTCGTGAGGAAAGAAACATAAAAAAACTGTAAAAGTGAATACAAATGAATGAAATAAGTCAAAGAGCCAAAATTAAAAAACCACAGTTCTTCCTTCGTTATTCGTAGATTCACAAACGAAAAATAGCCAATAAAAGCTTTTCTCGTTAAAGAGAAAAAAAGAGGGGATGCAGATGATGGAAACAAATTCCTGAAAATTCTGAATCAAATATCGACGTAGGGTTGAATGGACTTGAGAGACACGATATTTATTCACTTTACGTATCCGTGTCAACGCGAAGAAATATTGTGTCGCGTGGCTCGATTTTATTTCAAGACGCGGAACACGATTTTTCCCTAACAGAAATAGATTCGATTTTGAGCTCTTCCGGCGTAGAATCAGCCGCGTGACGTCATGCTTTCTCGAGGATCCACCCGATAAATCTCGTCTAGCGTAGTAGTCACTCTGCGCCGACAGCCAGTCCATGGTGCGATGACATGAATTCACGTATCGCTTGGCAGCTGAATACGAATTGTTAGGTGTTGCCAGCTTGTCACCCTAATTCCAAGACGCAAAAATCCACCGCGACGATACAAACAAATGACGACAGTCACCGTTTCGCGTTTGTGAATTTTAATTTCCGTAAATAATTTTATCAATTGGTCAATTTTTATGACCTTGACTTCCTCGAATTCGGCTTCGTTTTCGCCAAAATCTACTTTTTAATAGCGAGTGTTGTCCGTTACAGAACCCGGGAGCTGAAAAATGGCGTCCGATGGCCATCTCGAACCCATCGACTCGGCTACGCATGGCAAGGTCCATGCCCCACTGGGTACTGGTACGTACGAACTCTCTTCTTTCCCTCGAACAACCACCCCAACAACAACCCTACGTATATTACCCTACGCGTTTCTCGCCGTGTAAAAGGCGCAGCAGCAGAAGGAAACGGAGCAGAAGCAACAACGCCGACCACCGACCCCGCCGAAAGCCCCGCCGCCGTCGCTCTCCGGAGACTGTGGTGACCCAGACTACGAGATCATCGAATTTCCGACCCGACCGCAAGCACAGAAGCCCTCGACACCGGGCGTCACGTACAAGTGCGCACTGTGCGGCACCGAGAACGTGTTCGCCCGTTGCGACATTTGCAACGGGAATTACTGCGAGGCATGCGACAATATGAACCACAAGCACCCAAAGAGAAAGAATCACGTGCGGAGGAGGATCCTGACCGATCTGGCGACGAAGACGCGGCCGCCACTTCCGCCGAAGGGAGAGAATTTGTCGAGCCCGCCGCCGATCCCGCCGCCAAGGAGAAACCGCAAGAACGCTCAGGTAGGGTGCAATCTCGCCTGAAGCTTTCATCCCTTCCCGTGAATTCTCTTTCAGGCTGACGACGTCTTGTCGACCTTAGGTACTGGTGAGCTTCCTGAAGGCGATGCAGAATCTGTTCGGATGCTCGTTGCTGGATTCCATCGGGGTCAATGGAAACCAAGTTGCGAGGGTCGCGAGTCCCATATTTTGACAATTCCCGCAACCACTGCACCGCTTACTTCTCCCCCCTCTTTTAGTTCTTTCGTTCTAGTAAGATCGTTGATTTGATTCCGTTGGCGAGATCAGACCTCCTCGAGGATTTATCTAGGGTACAATACAGTCGCAACTTTGTCTCCGGTGAGCTCGAATCAGCTGTTGTTTCGTTAACATAAGAACAGATGTTGCTTGTTAGTCGTTGTCGACCGCTGACTTCGACTTGAACTTCGACTTCGACTTTGGCGCCAGTCTCGTTGATTCCAGCGAGAGAGAGAGAGCACGTCACACCGAGGCAACGTGAAAATTGTCACTCGAGCGCCGTCAGTCGCATCGAGCTTTAAAACAATTGTTCCACAGATGCACCGACGGATTTTATAGAGATCTTTAACTATTGTATATCGACGTTGTTGTTTCTTTCTAATATACACCACGTTACCGCAAAAACATTACTGCCGTGTTCACTGATACCCGTTCACTCTTTCACTACGTCGATACGTAACGTAACGGTGAGAAAGCAACACGTTTCAGTGCCTTCCTCTCTGAGCGATTATACCAAGCACGACGGTGAATATGGCAGGACACGGTGATCATACACCGTCTCGTATATTTCCCGTACCGTTGCTAGTAAACATCGCCTTATGACATACATGTAGATATTTCACTTTGTTCGCTAAACACACGTACATTGTCACGCCAGATCAGTTCATTATTTTCAGCTTGCAGCAACGAATTTCGTCGCCACTAACGCAAGAGTAAAAATCGATCTGTCACGTTTCGCTATTCACGTTACTTCGATTTATTACATTTCACAGTTATTTAAGTTGTCGAGCCGTTCTCGATCCGCCGAGGACCCGAAATTCCCTTTAATTTATTTTCTCTTCTACTAACGCTTTGTTTATCATCGATTTAGCCTCGCACGTCGCCGCAATTTAATTTTAGCGCTGCTGCCATCAACCGCGAACACGCGCCATCCTTTTTCTTTTTTTTTTTTTCTTTCGAATACCTTTTTCCATCGTCGTTCATCCATAGATAGAAAGAAAGAAAGAGCGAAAGCGACACGCACGTTCGACGATTCGACGATCACGGCGAAAAATAATAAAAAAAAAAAAAAAAAGAAGCGGCAACATTCCCAAACGACCGTGTAATAAAGTTCAGGTTTCGCGCTTAGGCTAAATCGACGCAAAACCAGGGACCCACGAATCTCTCCTTGATCGAGAGAGTCGGCAGCTTGAAGCGAGCTCTTCCGAACGCTACCAGGCCACTGTCAGCCACGCTTGACGCGAAAACAGTATCGAAATCCATGCAGTCTGTGAATACCACCGTCAACGATGGATTAGGATCGGGATCAGGAACTGACAAAATGTCCACGCTCCAGGTAAGCTGTTTCTTTCGATGATATCAAACTGGTGCATATGAAATGTTGTTGTTTCCTTCTTCTTCCAAAATGGTCACCAAACTTCTCGAACTTCGGTAACCAGCTTTCTGCAAAGCACATCAAATAGCGAAAGGATTAAACGTGCACTAGTAACTTCATTCACGAATTTGAATTTCGCAGAAACGACAATTCGTATGCTAATGGAAAACGTTTAATGAATATTTTACACGTTCACTCTATTATTCATCGGCAGCTCTTGGCATTTAATGAATGTAACTGGTAAATTATTCAACGTTTACTACCAACGCCGGTTTAGCGAATTATTCGGTAATTCATTGCCGGTTTCTACTATCCATCGAGTATTATGAAATGACTAATTAGTACTTGAAACAGTCGCGTATTCCGGCCGAAACGTTAAGTATGTTGTTTGGCAGTGTGCCTTCGCGCGGAACGGCGATACAAAATATGTACGAGTGATTCAACGAACGTGTAAAATGGATGACGGACCGGTAGAGAGGCCCGGATTAATCGTTCAACGGGTGTACGAATATTCAGGAAAGGTACAGGAAGTATCAGGAAGCGATGAGAGCGCAGGATGCGAACAGAAGGAGACATCCTCCCTCTGATATTTCGAGGGACACGCTGAATGCGAGGCCGTTGAGTATAGGCAGTCCGAAAATTACGCCCTCGGTGCCGCCACCGCCTCCGCCTAGATCGATGATGCAATCGGCCAGCGTTTGCGATCTATCGTCGCCGCACATGTGGAATCCCGGAATGCATCAGGTAACACGCAAGTGAATGTCGACTCATTTACGTGCAGCTCTCGCTTCGAAACTGCAAAAAAAAAACATTCGTACGAACTTTGTAATATTGATCGTGAACTTGACACGCAAATGGGAATTTAAATCTTTAAATCAAAGAATTATCGTTCGTTGATTGAACTCACTGTCGAATTATTTTCTAGGCACAGTCAATGGCACATCTAGGTCCTGGAGGCATGCCGATAATGTGGTATCCACCGAATCCACCGTGGGACGTGACCATGGGCGGTTCCACGATGAGTTTAAATCACCCGGCAATGTGGGGTTACCCTATGGGATTCCCTCCGTCACAAATGCTTCCGCCGCACTATCCTGGCTCCCTGTCAAGGCCACACAGTCCAGCAAGAAGCGTGAAATCGAGCAGAAGGTCCAGAATGGCTTCGCCGTCGCCCAGTCTGAAATCTAGAAAGTCACTGGCGAGCAGATCACGGTCGAGAAGATCGCAGGGATCGCCGTCAGACGCCAGTTCCGAGGACTCTGACGACTCAGACTTCGACGACAGGCTCTCTAAGAGCTCCAGACGCGGAAGCGTGTCTAGGAGTACGAGGCAAAGGAGCTACCACGAAGACGATGGCTCTAGAAGCTTGCTAAATAGAAATCGTCGCGAGTAAGTGAAAATTTAATCAGTAAGTCACTTCCACGTCACATGCACGAAACATAACGATCCAATATTTTTCCAGACGATTGGTTTCTGACGAGAAGATGACCGCTGCAGAGGATCAATGGTCGGAGAATCACTCTGTCAAACGATATCCCACATCGGGGCCAAAGAGCTACGACGAATTCCAAAAGAACACCGTGAATTCACGACGACGATACGACCAAGACGAGCGCAGGCTCTCCAGGCTGGATTCGCGGTTAGATCGCGTTCAGAACGGTAGCTATCGTCGAAGACGAAGCACAGACGACGAGTCCTCGGACAGACGATCCACGTTGCAAACACGATCTAGAGTGACCAGTTCCTCCGACGACCACTTCGAGAGATCGGAGACTGTCCCCCGACGAAGGGACGACGAGCTAGCCCCAAGAAGAGCTTCCTCTGTCAGGAGAGAAACAGCTCTGGACAATCTCGAAAGATCCTCTCGCAGGGACTCTCAAAGATCCTCCATAGACAGCGACACGCAGATTGGCAGAAAGACTCCTTCCAGAGAAGTCTCTAGAAGAATCGAGGAAGCAGAGAGAATCGATCACTCGCGATATATCAGGGACGAGGACGACGTGCCACGTGCTACGAAGAACCTGCGAAGTCGCGAACCGTCGCGCGACAGAGAAATCGTATCGAGGAGAAACTCCTCGTTGAGAAAAGAATCTTCGGTTGAAGAAACGGAGAGAACTGGAAGAGCGTCCCATGATTCTGATCAGAGCACCAGGAAAACGCCATCTCGCGAATCAGTCTCTAGAAAGATTCGCGAAAACGAAGGTCAAGACGCGACGCGGTCTGCGAGTAAGAATCCGGAAGAAGTTCGGCGAAGATCTGTCGAAAGAGAGAAAAGAGGCGAGGAAGCATCGGCGAAGAAGATGGAGAACGAAGGAGGTAAACGTTTGGAGAGGACGTCGTCGACAAGCAAAGAGGAGAAGCGTGAAACGTTGACGAACGTCGATCAACAAAAATCGAAGGAAGCGAAATCGAAAGAGGAGCCGAGCGCCACGATGCAAATTCCAAAAGAGGAATGGGCCTGCGAGCATTGTACTTTCATAAACGACCAGAAGGATCGTGTCTGCGTCGTTTGTTGCAAAACGAGGAGCAGCGCGCTACCGCCGAGCAACGAGGAGAATCAAGAAGACGTTCCAAGTAACGTGAGTGAAATACCCAAGACGAATGAATCGGCGATAATTTCCAGCACCGTCAGCGAGCCCAGTCCTGATTTGGAGAAAAGGACCAGCCTGTTAAAAATCTCAAACAGCGAAGAGAGCGGTGACAGTGGTTCCACAAAGAACAAAGGTAGAGCAAGGCGCAAAATCAGCTTTTCCTTTGGTACCAAATCGAATCAGTGATTAGAATTATTGTACCTGTTCTCTCTTTTTTTTTTTTTGAATGTTACTCCCTTGTCCCCTGTTCCTTCGATCCACGCGCTCTACGTTTGTCTGTCTCTCTTTTCTTTTTCACGAAAATTAAAAATAAAAAAGAAAGAAACTAATGAATAAAGAATACGATTGTCCTCTGTCGATGTATATCCTTGGATGAATAATAAAGAGACATGCAAATTTCGTACACGATCAGTGGGTACCAAATGCATAGTCGTATTTGAAATGAAGCCACTCTCTCTCTCTTTCTCTTCTCGTTCATTTTCATTTCTCTTCTTTTCTTTCTTTTTTTTTTTAAAGATCATGTCTGACGCAGTTATTATTCATTCAAGAGGAGCTAGTTTCAAGCACGAGCGTGCATTTGGCTGATGTTCTTTCCATCCAGAATTCGTTGTCGAATTACTCCTTCTCCTTGTAGCAAGTCCTGAAGGTTTTAACATGCCCCAGCTTTGAAATTGTAGTTAGATTAACAAAAAAATTCCCCCTAAAAATTTCCGAGACGATCCTTTTCATTTTGTTTGAAAATATAAAAGCCGTATGTATGTCCTGCCTGTACTTTCAGTTATTTTAACGAGTATCCTCCGTTCCTTGCACCGTCACGATTTTGTACGCATTTCGAAGAAGAATTGAATAAAGTAAATTCTAATACCAGTAATGATAGTATAATTAAAATTTCAAATATCCGCAGTAGACCGCAAATGTTTAAAAGTGCACAGATTTTAACTGTCAAACCAACGTCTGAAATATGATCTGATCGCTTAAATTTACAGATTCCCCGACGCTCGAAGAATCCCCTGCAACTGTCGCGCAGAAATCGATTGCTGAATCCTCGCCGGTGGTAAGAAACGAGGCCACGATGATAGCAAACGATGCACCAAACGAGACAAACGAGAGCATCGACGCTCCAAGCAATACTTCGAAAATAAACGGGGAAGAATCAACGAGGCGACCAATGCTTGGGAAAATCCCAAAAAGCCATTCGGTTTCCACCGGAACCTCCCCTCCTCCTCAGAGTATTTCCACTCAAGTAAGGAAGAACGTATCATCTCTTTTTTATTTAAAAAAAAAAAAAAAAAAACTAGACCAGTGACACGACTAAAGGAAGCACGAGCGAAGCACGAAATATACTTTTCAGACGTACGACTATCTTCCAGCAAGGGGAAGCGCTGGATTCGTAAGAGCTACATCCGCTTCAAAGGGATTATTGTATTATGAGGACAGCGACGCAGAGGTAAAACGAAAGATTAATACGTAGATCTGCGAGTACACTCCGAGTCGAAGCGGAAATCTCGTAGTTCAAACGTATAGTTTACAATTATTTAAAAAACCAGCGACGATCTTTGATTTTCCATCCGACGTGTGAAATTTAATTTAAAACGATTCGATGAAAAGAAGGATGCCGAGTATCTGTTTCAGGAACAAACCAGGCTCGCCAACAGTCCAGACCTGTATCCGCGAACGATCCAGGAGCAATATCTTCAACAGCTGATCAACGCGCCGAACAGAGATCGTACGCGAAGAAATTCCATCGACTCCACCCACCTTTATTACCGTTCCAGGGTAAACTTGACAGCTATCCCCCGCGAACCGTTGGTTTCTAATCCGATCTAATCCCCCGTACAATTTAACACACATTGGACGTTTTCGATTGTGCCAGTTTCGTAGCCTCGGTGTGAACGTAGGCAGGAATTTATAATTTACAATCTTTCACAGCGGCGTATCTACCTGTCACTCCAACTGGATCTTCTTACGAGAATACTCTTCTCTCCATATTCAAATTTCTCTGCGAATGTGTGGCCATTAATCTAATAAGCAACTGAATTTGTGTCATAGATTGTTCTAGACTAGTAGTATTTAACGTAGCGTTAAGCCCGTAACATTGTTCATTCTTGCGTCGTTAAGTCTCTACAGAAAGTGCATCTTGACGACGATGAAACCTTTCTACAATTGTTTCTAACGTGTGTGTTGTTCCGTCAGCCAGTTTCGATCGTCGTCAATCGAGTCGTCGATCTTGCTGTTGCAGGAACCCAGCCAGCCGAGGTTCTTCGAAGCCGCTGGTCCAAGCTCGCAAGGTGTTTCGACGTTGAGACAAGGCTTGGAGATCGTGGAACTGCTCAGGGAAGCTGAAAAGCACGGTTATTCCACGGACGATGTTCAGGTGGCCCTGTCGCAGGGTGCGAGCGACCCGATCGACTGGTTGAAGACGCAGTGGCCGCATTTGGTGGAAACTGTGCAAGTTTTAGCCAGCGCTCAGGGAAAAGAGTTGAAGGAAAACAATATCGGGGTGCTATCCGACGTCGAAGCGAAAGAGGCCTTGAGAGTTGCGAAGGGAGACGTTTGGAGCGCCGTCGCGATGGCTGTTCAACGTAGACAGCTAAAGGTGAGAGTTTTACAACGTTTTAGAGTTTTACCCCACTACCGAAGGGAATTTTGAATGATAATTCTTTATTCCACAGTGCGAGGAAATTATGAAGAAAGGGAATTTCGCAATGGCGGAAGTGCTGAAAGCGTTGGAAAATAATTCTGGTGCCGAGGACGCGGCTTTGTTCGAGCTGCAAAAGAATCAGCTCAAGCCGTTCCTCATGAGGATTTGGGGTCCTCCGGTTGGGGTGGAAAACGACGAGGCTGCACCGCGGGAAGGTTAGCAGTTAATTCTGCGTTCATTTCTTCTCTTCCGTTTGACTTGAATCGTTTGCAACAGCAAACTTTCTTAAAATTTCTTCTTGACTGGTATCGTCACTTCAACGTAGATAAGAAAACGTAGACAAAAATATATTTTCTAACCTTTTATCGAACAAATTGTAACGTCTGACGAGTACTTTTATGTCACTCCTCATTTCACAATGATAAAGTTGAAATGATTTCAGACACGGCAGGTGCGGTCGGTGGTGGAACGGATGGTTCCGAACAGGTTACCAACGTGTCAGACGCGGAAGCCAGGAAGCAGGTAATGTCACCAATCGTAGAAAATTTCATCACGTTGCAGGCCGACTTTCAAAAGCAACTGGCAGCCCTCAAACAACTGACCGATAACTGGCAACACGAGAAAGATCCCCTGAACACGCTCGGTAATAAGCCTGATAATCTGTATGAAGTAAACACTGACGATCGAACCGTTCTAATCGATAAAAATCTGGTCCCAAGGGCCGCACAAGACCTCGATGTAGCCAACACTGTTAAAACACTGGAGAACGAGAAATCAAAACGAGCTACTCCGGACGATACTAAATTATTAACAACTGATAAGATTGGTACACTTGTCGCGACTGAGAAGCAAGATCAAAATAACAATTCCACTGTAAAAGCGATTGACAATCAAACTCAGAATCCAACAGAGAGTTTGTCGAATCAGAATCGAATCAACGATGTGCAAGAATTAACTAAGATGGAAAAAGTTCCATACGTAGAAGAAATTGAAGCAGTTCGATCGAACGAGTTGCAAGCAGAAAGTGCAGGAAACATCGATCAAATTTCGCCCACCGCGGATTCTGAAATTATTAACACAACCTACTTTGTACTTAAAGATCACGATCAGAATATCAGTTCTCCAACAAGTTCAATTCAGAAAGATAGTCCAAATCAATCGGAAAGTTTGTCAGAGAAGAGTCCAAACGAACAAAATGCGAAAGAGATCTCGGCACCTGATGCAAACACAAACGAAGGCAGAAACATAGACGAAGTAGAAGCTGTCTCGTCCCGTAACGTAGACAAAGAGTCATCGCGTAAAGCAGAGGCCGGAACGACCGATGTAACCATATCGAAAGAGAATATAAAGCAAACGGTGGCGATGAGTTCGGAAGTAGCCGCGGCAAAGGAAAAGGATGGTGGTTCACGCGCAAAAGAAAGCGAAACAACGTCCCAAAAGAGATCGGACGCCGGGCAAAGCAACCAAGAAGCAGATAAAGCCTGTTCGTCGCGTTCGAAGGAAAACGAAACGCCATCCCGAAAGACTTCTGATTCTCATCAAAGAGCCGCGCAAGTAGATAAAGACTCCTCTTCAGCGGAGAGTATTCCTTTGCGAGCTGGCGTATCGGACCACGATTTGCTTCAAAGTACATCGAAGACGTCCGAATCGACTGGAGATTCTCCAGGAGCTGAAATCGAACGAAATTTAACAGACCAAACGCCGGGACAAGGCGCGGAGAAGGTAACAGCTTCTACGGAATTAATCGAGCCTCTTAAAAATTCCACCGAAGAAAACGAAGACGCGAAGATTTCAGGGAATATAGAGGCAGCGGGTGAAGAAACGGCGGGATCGTCGGATGTATCAAGGCCTGATACAAAAAAAGATACGAGAGTAGAATCGAGTAACGTTATTGAACGAGCGCAATCGCCGATAATCGCCGCTGAGAATGGCTCGACGAATCAAAGTTCTGGAAACGTCTCGCCGGAAGCTCGCGCGGAAGGCAACGAGACGCAAGTAGCCACGATGGAGGCGCTGTTATCCGTCGTGAAATCGCTGCCAGAGCAATTACTGGGTCCTTTCATATCGGCGATGCAGATGCTGTCGCCGAAGAAGTCGTGCAACGAGACCGATCGAGCGAACGTTCTCGAGGATCGGAATCCCTCGCCTCTTCGATCCTCCTCCGAAAGTGGGTCTGGCAAAAATGAAAATGTACCTCTCGGGAAAGTCGAGAATGCAGGGGAGCTTGGGTCGGACGTAGCGGGAACTGAAGCAACAGAAACGACCGCGGCTGACATCGAAAAGCTACAAGATCTCGAAATGGTACGTAAAAACAAAAACAGCGATAGTATTTCGCGTACTAACGTAGGAGGGGGGACGACCGAAGGAAAATTTAACGGGATTCGGGTCCCGGGAGACGCGGCAGCGCAGTTGCAGAGCGAGGAGAAGATCGAAGCAGCGATAATCAAAGTAAGTTCGCAAAAATGTTCCCCGGAAGTTGCAGCTACGAGCGATACTAACAACGATGAAAAATTCGAGAAAACATCCGCGCAATCGCAAGAGGCTTTAAGCATCAATTCAAAAGCGACAGAAATCGATTCATCCCATCGTCACGATCATGCTGACGTGAATCCAGAAATTCATACACCGAACGATCCATCGATTCATAAACGATCATCGTCAAAGGAAGCTGACAAGTCTTTCGCAAACGACATCAAAGATCCTCGATTTAACAATGCATCTTTGAACGGCGTATCACTCACCAGCGATAGTTCAACGAGACACGACGAGACCATTGGCGCACAATCATTATCGGATGAGACGTCATCCTCGTTCGTACGTGACTCGGGAACGTCTGAATCATCCGACATGCGAACGTCCACCGTTGAGACTTTAGCTAGCGATGATAACCGTGTGAAATTAATTGATGCCAGTTTGGTAACTGACAATAGACGACCCGAGGATAATGTGGTCGTTCTTGGCCGTAAATCGCATGATAATAATCATACTAATGTAACTCAAGCAACAGCATCTCCTCAGTCTGCTAACCTCGAGGACAATTCTACAGGTCAGGCGGTTTCAGAAAACTCGGAAATCGAATCGCGGAAAACTTCTGGAGATTCGGAACTTGTTAGGTGCGAGGCTGGAGGCAAAATTTCGGAGGATTCAAAGATCGTCCGAGATGAGATCTCCGAAGAAAGCACAGTTACCATTCGAGATTCTTCGAAAGAATCTGGGATAGCTGAGGAAATTTCTGCAACTCCTAAGAGTAATGCTGCAATTTCTAAAGATCCCGAGATCGATGAAACTCTCGTTGATGCCAAATCCTTTGAAATTTCGATGGATTCTGCGATTACACGCGCAATATCAGAAGATAAAAAGATTTCTGAAAATTCTAGAAACATTACATCCGACGTGGATCCTGAAACTATAGTCTCCGAGAGTTCAAAAGATTTTACACCCAACTCAAATGAATCTAAAGTTTCTGTTCAGGAATCCTCGAAAGCTCCTTCAGATTCTAACATCGTTGTCCACGAAGTTCCAGAGAATTCCAACACTAATCCATTTAACATCTCCAAACAACCGGACATTAATACTCGCGAATTACCCGAAGAATCCGAGGTCCAAGATATTCCCAACAAACCAACGTTAATCGTTCACGAAATCCCCACACCAGCGTTGCACGTGTCTGAAAAAGTAGAGCAGCCTATCTCTGTCGCGTGTCACATTTCCCGGTGCGACGACAAAATCGATGCTCCGCCAATAAATTTGGCAAGCAAATCCGTCAACTCCAAAGAAACCGCCGAGCAAATTGACGTTAAATCAACACCCGAGAAGGAGGATCATCCTGTGTCAGTGTCTCCTTCAAAGATTAACGACGTGACAAAAGACTGCCCGCTGGAAATGAACGAAGATTCTTCGACGAGATTCTTCGTGGAACAGAGTAATTTAAACAGATCGATGACAACGATCGGCCCAAAGGATGAACCAGAAATAAAACAGAACGATCAAGAGACAGTTTCCTCCTCGACATCGAACAACGTCGAGACAAATAAAGCTCGCGAAGCACTCGTGAATACCGAACCTGCAGTTGTAACTATCTCAAGTGATCCTTCTCGTATTTCCGGTTCCTCATTGAACTCGCATGCTTTGGACACCGAATCTACCGTTAACAAGCTAAACTCTACGGGTACTAACAACGTTCCCGAGTGCCTCGTTACTCCTAATAACGATATATCCCATAATGCGAACTCGAACTCGAGCGAAGAAAATCGAGCCATCGAGCTAAATCTGACCGATACGAATCGGAAAACTTATTTCGTTCTCAACGTGCCTAGAAACCCTGACAAAAGCGCCAGTTCGATTGCCTGCAACGACGGAAGTATCGCGAGAGAAGATTCGAACGGTAACGCGTCGCATTTATGTCCTCTAACCTCGAGTAAAATCGAAGAAGATGAGAAGGAAAACGCCGAATTAGTTGTTAAAAATTCTGCAAACGTATTGGAATTCGAATCCAGTAATAATTTAGAGACCGAACGTTCAATTGTTGGCGACAATATCGGCGATGTCCCTCCCGGTGTACCTGAAACGATAGAGATCAAGATCATAGAATGTCCCATGATAGCGGTGAACGATTGTGCGCCAATAAAGATCGTAGAAAGTTCATCGGAGAGCGAAGCGAAGCTACCGATCGAGACGGTAAAACTTCAAACAGAGAGCGCGGCCGAAGCACGCAAGATCGTGAAGATTTCGGGAGAAAGCGCGGCGAACGACGAAAATAATGAAGTAGATGCAAATGAAGTTGATACGTCGAGAGTTGCAGTGAAGGAGAGATCCAAATCTCCAGCCAAAAAGGTCGGCAGAAGGAGGTCTCCTGTGAAAGTGGTCAAAAAGCCTACCGGCATACCGAGGAGGAATTTTGGAAAAGTTAGCCCGAGAGGCTCGACGGTTGCGAAGGCGAAGGAGACCGCGGCTGAGATGACTCGAAGATCTTCGACTTTATCGTCGGATCAAACGTCTAGGACAAGCCCGGGAAAGGCAACTACTAAAATTGTAAAAAACGTCGCATCAAATAATAGACCGGTAAATAAAACAAGGTTGTTAATTAATTCCAGACAGAAGCAAGTACCAAAAAGTTCGAAATCCACGGGAACGAAAGCGACCGTGGAGAAGAAATCGACAATTTTGAGCACGTTGTCGAAGGGTTGCGAGCAAATTAAAAAATCGATCGCGCCTGTTAATGGCAAAAACAACGAGATGGCGGTTGGAAAGTCTGCGAAAGGGGGTAATATATTAAAGTCCTCTTTTCTTTCGAAGATCCCCGTGTTCATAGCGAGGCGTCGCTCTCTTCGACAAGCGCAAGAGGCTCGAAAAAGTTCTCAGCCGTCTTCGAAAGCAGTATCCGGTGACGGGTTAACTATCACCTCGGCGAAGCCATCGATCATCCAGCAAATAGCGAGGAAAAGTAGTTCATCTGGAAATGCTATGAAGATCGGTGCAAAGCGGGAAACTGACTCGGACAAAGTCGGAAATTTAAATAGCAGAAAGACGACGATCGTAAAAACTGAAGCTCCTCGGACGGCGACTTCCGAGAGGAGCGAAAAAATGAAATCCGCGATGATACCGGAGAAAAATGACGAGGAAGTAGACGCGACCAAGTCCAACTCCGGAGATCGAACGATATCCAAAGAATCGGATTTAAATGACACGACTTCCAGCGAGGAATACGAGCTAGAAGAAGATAACGATTCTACCACTTCCGACTTTGAGGACGCAACGGAATCAGAAATGTCGGAAACGGAGAAACAGCTTTCCGATTGCACGTTGGACAGCATGGAGGAGCTAACCGATGCTGAAATCATGCTGCAGGAAACGATCAACGCGATAAAAGCAAAAATATCCGATTCAGAATTTGAAGATTCTGAAAATGAGTATGTCACCGATAACGAGAGCCAGGAAGATTCTAATTCCAGTGAAATTTCCATAGATATTAAAGATTCTTCCTTTGAAGAAGAAGAAGAGGAAGAAGAAGAGGAAAAAGAGGTAGGAGAACAACTGAAAAAAGACGAAGAAATAGATGACGAAAAACTGGATTATAGTATTTCATCTGAAGAGGACGAAACTTTGAGAGCTGATAACGTTGATGTGAAAAACCAACGAAGGCAGATAAAAAATTTTCACGCTTCCGAAACTCATTCCATTAAAAAACTTGAGGAACAATTAGCGCCATTAAAGAACGGTAGAGACACGATTACAGATAAATCTAATAAACCAGGGGAAAAACTTGAAACGAACTCTGGTAAAAACAATCAGAATAAAACAGATTCTAAGACTGAGGTCGCGAAAGTGAAACGCACGAGCGACAAGCGAGTGAAAACGAGTCGTAGAGCGAGCACAGGCTCTGACAAAGGGGCAGATCAGGGAGGAACGTCAAAGAAACGATTCTCCTTGGTGGCCAGTTGTATCCGTCGGTTCGAGGGCGAAGAAAAAACAGAACGGGAATACGTGGAAAGTAGGAGTGGCAACTTGAGGACAGGGGGATCTCCCAAAACGGAGAGGGAGGTCAGTAGACGTCAAAAGTTGTCAGAATCGCTTGTCGACTTTGTCAGTTCTTACCGCTGACAGGCCAATGTCTACAAACAGCTCTGCCAAATATGTTGAATCACGTCGGGTAACACACTTGAGAAAAACACGAGAAACAAAAAGAGAAAAGAAAAAGAAAAAGTACCCGACAGAGTCCAGTTCAAATTTTAACCCTGTTTTGACTACTAGCTTTTAAGCACACTTTTTTCCCTCCCTGACTAGTGTACAGTTGGCTGTTGCTCTATTTCCACGAAGGTAAGTATTCCTCTTGTTTCTCCTCGTGACTAATATTGCCTGTTATATAGCATGTCGCTTTGTTTCGCGTTGCTCCGCTGTGTGTTTAAATTAAAAAGTAACAGAACCGTGGTGTACACGCGAAAAGCGTACTCGAGGTTTGTATATGCTCTGTGAAGAAAGCACGCCGGGAGGATTTAATTTAATATCGTGGAACACGACTTTTCCATCATCCAATTTGTCGGATGCTTTCGGAGGTTTTTATAGTAATTTAAACGCACGGGGATAACACGTTTCCCACCGACACGATCGTTTTATTTTGGGGAATAAAACATATTCCTTGACATACCAGTAAGAATATACAAGCATTATGAAATTCGTTCTGATCATTCTGTATTCTGTGTTCGTCCTTCTGTATTCCTCACGATCATTCATTGGCGCATTAATATTTCGTAATGTCACTCCTAGTTCGTACATAACAAATAAACACGGTATTAAAATTCTCTTCGCGGATTCGTCGATGTTACCGTAAACATTTCGAGAGCTTGTTTCTAGACGTTGGTGTAGTCTCTGTCTATCATAGTTTTGCATGTCACTGTCCTTGTATATTATTTTATCTATCAATCTTTATCTTAAGTCTCAAATATTTCGTGTCAAATACTTTTCAATTTATGTCTATTATTTCAATTTACGTCTATCTCGACATTATCTTTAATCCTACTTTTGTATTTTAATTTAAACAGATGATATATAATTATAACGTATGATATGTTCTAACAGCCCAGTACAATTTAAATGACAAAAAAGAAAAGATGGAATTGTGAGAATTTTCTTACATTTACAGAGAATTGCTCGTCGCCTCCTAGCAGAAGGAAAAGCGTCAAACTACGACGAGGCGGAAGTGGCTGCCAGTCTGCTAGCCCTGAAGTTCGGAGACGTCGAGGCTCTTCAAGCAGCCAAAGAGTGTTCCAGTATAGAATCGGCATTGGCTTTCTTACAACAGGAATGCGAGCTTTGCACTGGTCGCTTTGCAATGAGCCAGGTACTCGAAAAAAACAAAACGTCCGTTATTTTATGTCAAAATTTATATGAATTATATGAAGTATTTTTTAAATATTCATGAACGTCCTAATTACATGTAAATGAATTTCAATTAAGCTGGAATTCATTTCTAATCTCAGATAGTGTCCATGTTGAAATGCGTGCACCGTTGCTGTAACGAGTGCGCGAAAAATTACTTCACGATTCAAATCAGCGACAGAAATATCACGGATGCAGTTTGTCCGTTCTGCAAGGAGCCAAATCTAAAAGATGCCAGCGAAGACGAGGTGTTGGAATATTTCAGTAACCTGGACATACAACTGAAGACACTTCTAGATCCTCCGATTCATGAACTCTTCCAAAGAAAGTTGAGAGACCGGACATTAATGCAGGATCCGAATTTTAAGTGGTGCATTCAGGTGTTTCTTCAATACAAATCTCTTCGATCCTCTTTGCTCGACAATTGAAGGAACGTCACGTATATTGTTTTCAGTGTTCGAGCGGATTTTACGCGGATCCAGATCAGAAGAGATTAATCTGCCCCGACTGTCGATCAGTCACATGTGCACAATGTCGGAGGCCGGTACGTGCTGACGTTGATAGCTACACGAAAATTAAATGAAAGTTACATAAGCGCAGATAGACATCCTCTCTGACGGTGGTTTCACTTTCAGTGGGAGAAACAGCACCAAGGAATTACGTGCGAGCAATTTGCTGCTTGGAAAGACGAGAATGACCCGGATAATCAAGCCGCCGGCTTAGCCAAGCACCTCGCGGATAATGGGATAGATTGTCCTAAATGCAAATTTCGCTACTCCTTGTCCAGGGGAGGTAAAATATTCGTACGGACGCTCAAGCTTTAATTATTTGAGTTGTAATGAATTTTTCTTAAAATTACGTACTCCATTACGAGTCAGAGCTCATTTTAAAGAGAAATAGAGCTCTTCTCATTGAAAACGTAAAGTATTCGAACGAACGTTGAAGTTTTAGTAATTTAATTTTTATTAATACTTTTTCAGTGAATTTTTTCCTAAAATTCTGAAATCATTAAAATTATTTGCTGATACGTTAAAGATAAATATTTGCAGGTTGTATGCATTTTACGTGCAGCCAGTGCAAATATGAATTTTGCTGTGGTTGCGGAAAAGCGTTCATGATGGGAGCAAAATGTTCGGTCAGCCCGTATTGCGCAAAACTGGGCCTTCACGCACATCATCCACGAAACTGCCTGTTCTATCTTCGCGATAAGGAACCCGCGCAGTTGCAACAACTGTTAAAAGATAATGGAATCGAGTACGACACAGAGGGTCTAGCTGGCGAGCGCAAGTGCAAAGTGCAATTGCAGAAAGAAACTCCCACCGGTGTTGTAGACGCGGTATGCAATTCAGATGTCGTTGAGGGACACGCTGGCTTGTGCAGGTAATTTGTTTGCCCCCCCTGCAACTTTGCATGCTTTCGTTGTTATTACGACCACTACTTTTACAACTCAATACCTTTCTCTTTCAATGAAACCAAGGTACCGTTACAATTATACGTAAAAGAATTCATACAAACTGTTAAAACAGATGGTTGCAAGTAAAAATTACTAGGCATGAAAAGAACGGATAATAATACGATAAGAAAAATGTTTAAAAAATGATACCCAATTTTAATTTCCTTTCAACGTAATCTTCAAATATTCAGGATCCACTACATCGAATACCTAGTTCGAAAAATTCGGGAGACCCAATTGGAACCACTTCCGTTACTAAATATAGACGATCTCGAGACTTGCGTGAAACGTGCGGGAATCAAATTGCCCCCAAATTGGTACGGTCGTAATCCGGAACATTACAGGAGAGACTTGATCGAGGTAAATGAAAAGGCATCGTGCATGGCACGACTAAATTCTGGGTACTTTTCCCCGCAGGCAGCACTACATTGAGTACTTGGCGGGCCTGGTACTGAAGGGCAAACTGGATCCCGTGGCGATCTTTGACTTGAACGATGCCAAGCAAGAGCTGCGCCGTCGGGGAAAAGTTCCCCCTGCGAAGGACCAGGAAATGTCCGAGCGGGATTATCTCGAGGCGTGCATTCAGGTGACTAACAACTCCTCTCCCGCACTCCTGCCCCGACATACTGACCGAATTAACAAGAAATGCACGAAAGTAGACCTTCACGCATGACTTTCGCAGCCGAAAAGTGCGACAACGATGTGGTGACGCGCAAGCGCGTGCACGTTGCCAGGAAATAGAGATCTGCAATTGTACATTAGAATTAATTTTCCTCTTGTACAGTTTGTTGATTTTTTTCTTTCTTTTTTTTCCATTAATATGAACAATAATTTTCCATACCGTTAAGAGGATTTTATTTTTATAGGTTGTACAGAAGGAGATTCCACTGGAGTGATAGTAGGGGAATAATTAATGTGCAACTTTGTGTGAATCACGCTTTTGATGCATCATGATATATTTATTTCATCGTATGGACAATATTGTAGAGAACAATTGACGATTAAAATAACCAAAGATTGAAAATTTTTTAGTATTTAATGTACAAAAATAATGTCTTAGAATAGGACTTTGAGAAACTAAATATCAGTCTTTTTATTCTTCACTCTCTCTGTTTTTCGTTTTTCTCTTTTTTTTCGTAAAGAAAGCGTGACGAATGTTTTCTATGTAATGAGAATTTGTGTTTATAAAATATTTTATAAGACACTTTAATAATAAATTAATTTTCAACAAAGCTCTGTTAAAAAACTATGTAAACTCATCCTTTTTCGGGGTGTTGCTTTTTTACCATTCACCATGTGTTTCAATCGATTTATATTTAATTTTTTTATCTTTTGAGTTGGTGTTGTGCCTGTCGTACTTTCGACTTTTCTCATGTTTGTTTGTTTCAAACCCTCAGTAACATTTGAATTTGAAATTCCAGAAATATTTAAACCAGCAGTCCTATCCTTGGTTCTTTTTTTCTTCCGTTTTGCCTTACTTTCAATACTTTTTATTTCAATCTTCTGTATCTTTTCTCTTTGTGGCTTATCAAAAGGTATCTTTGTACTTTTTGAACAGACTGAACATTTAAGTACTAATCTGTTCATTTTATTTTTTATGCATTTTTCTGCTAAACTTCTTTGAACTTTCGGTATTCTTTTCTCACCATTGTTCATAGAATGTATAATTTTCTTAACAGATTTAGAGAGTGGTTTACCTCGCAATATTCTAATACTATAATTCATAGTATTCCAGAGTGACCCACAAAATTGACACATCACAGACGGACCAAAATTTTGGGATGACAACTCTATATGACTAAATCTTTTACATTTTTCCCTATGGTACAATAATATTAAACATATAATATATATTCAATTATTTCTTTGCTCGAAGTACATGCATAATTACTTCTAATATATTTAACACAAGTAAACAAAGTATAGCTTACATGTAAAATGTCTGCAAATTTTTGCTTTGCGGACAATTTAATTTCGTAATAAATTGATTCACATTCCATAAATGCTGTATTTTTTCCATATTAGTTTATTTACACACACGCGAAAAAGAGAAATAATTCAAAAGCAGAATATTTTATTCGTATTATTACTGCAGAGTGTTAGGTTAGACCTTTGTACAGTTTACGTACGGATACAATACAATAAAACGTGTGGGTAAAGTAATCGACTCTGGGGACACGAAGGCTCAAGTTTTCAATTTTGGACACCTAATTTTAATTTCTCTAATTTTCACAAAATTTCTAGAAAATAAATTCGATCGTTTGCGATGGAGGAGGAAAGAGAAGATACACACACCGATCAGAAGAATCCTCGATGTGTGACATACAGAGATAATGCCTATTTTTTTTATAATCAAACACTTCTATTAAAACAATATTTGATGGCATTCAACTTTTAAGAAGTCGTGTAAATGTGTAATTACGAGCGTTAAAATGTACCCGGTATAACGGACGTAAGCGAGGGTATCCTGTGACTTGTAAGCAAACTGTACCAGAAAACTTTGAAAACTTTACGATATCATTGTACCAATTAATAGTAATCTTTGATTTCGTTAGAAAAATAGAAAAAAAAAGAAAAAGATAACCTCCAAATAGGATCACACTATTATTGAATAACAGGGTAGCCAACATGTGGAAATGCTGAATTGCTTATAGAATTCCTAAACCAATCCATTAAAGATCCATGATATAATAATACGATGTATATCTAGTTCCGGCAGATAGTTTCTATTCTATAAACAGACAGAACTACGGAGGGTGTTAGAAAAATTTTTATTTTGTCATCCTTGTCATCGAAGCACCGGGAGGACTGTCAAACAATACTTGAATTAAATTGTTGTCATTAAGGGGTAAATTAATAGAGCGACATGGGAAACGGGAAGAAGGGCGAACAAGAACCGTTATTAAAAAAGGAAAAGGAAATTTACGATTCTCCTTTGAGTAGTCTCGTTGGTAAATAATATTCGATTTTGATCACGAAAGAATTAGGTTTGTTTAATCCAATTGGTTACGGTTACCTCTACTACATTTTATTTCAGACGAGTTGGAATCAACTGTCAGTACAGTATCTGCAGTAGGTCCTGATGAATTGCCACCTCCATACGAATCAGGTAGTGGTAATCAGTGTGGCATGCATATGGTTACATGCAGGGTTTGTCAGGCTATGATAGATATTTCTGGTAAAAGAGATCAACATGTTGTTAAATGTGGTCAATGTAATGAAGCTACAGTACGTTATCAAAGTAATTTAATTCACTGCGAAATCCCATATCAGAAATAAGAATGACAAATCAGTCATTAATTTTTTAGCCCATACGAAACGCACCACCTGGAAAGAAATATGTACGTTGCCCATGTAATTGTTTGTTAATATGTAAGAGTTCTTCACAACGCATCGCATGTCCAAGGCCAAACTGTAAACGTATTATTAATCTTGCTCCAAGTCCAATCACACCACCTGTTTTATCTATGCCTGGAATGTGCAGGGTATGTTGCGCTCACTGTCATGACACATTTTTGGTAAGGATTTAAAATATTTTATTTATAATTGTGAATTTAAGATATTTTATTTATAATTGTGATTTTATAATAATTAATATTTGTATTACACTGTTTAGTTCAATACCTTAAATAATGCTTTGGCTCGATGTCCACATTGCCGAAAAATATCCTCTGTTGGTCCAGATTTTGCTAGAGGTCGAGGTATTGCATTCTGTATTGTTGGATTAGTAGCCTTAGTAATTGCAATAGCAGTGACTGTAAGTACAGTTATTATATATGTTAATAAGATCATGTAATAAAAAAAAAATGTCAAATACTTTAAACATATTTTGAAGCTGATTACAATTGATACCATTTTATTTTTAGGTTGGTACACATACATATGCAAAATCTAGCGGTGGAATTTACGTAGCTTATCTTTGTAAGTATAATGAAATTTGTTTAAATTGAATATATAAATATCTTAGGTCTTAAATTAAACATTTCACTCAAACATACAATTGTATCTCACTCAAATAACAGATTGTTCTTTTTATTAGGTCCCTTTTAAATTTTATTTTCAGGTGCATTCCTTTTGGCACTATTGGGCTTTGGACGCAGCGTTTATTATTGTACAATGAAAATTAGTATGATAGAAGGTCCTATGTAATACTCTAAACGACAATCAATTGCTAATATTTTAAAACCAATTCCTCTAACATCTATGTCGTATAATAATATATTTAGATCAAATGTTTATAGTAATAAAATGACATATAAGTCCATTTAGGAAGATATTTGGTAGATATGTACATTCTTACGTATGCATGTGTAAATTTATTCTTACATATACATATGAAGATGTACGTGTTATGGACAAAGAGGATGTGTAACTATAATATATGACACTTTCTCACATAAGTTAATATATTGAGAGGTATTAGAGGAAGATGGGGTTCTATTTCAAAAACAAAGGATTGTTCCTCTGCACTTTTATATGTACAAGCACAGGACCAAGACAGCAACCCCATTATATATTGTTTTCATATTTGAATGAAAATATACTATATATGCTTTCTACATCTACAGTAAATATACAAAATGCACATAGATATATATGCAAATAAAACATTCTTGCATGAATATTATTCCAATTGTAAACAGCTATACATACAGCTATATATATTGTATTTGCAATTACGAATTTACATTATCGAATGACAAAAAAATAAAAATATCTTTTTAAGGAAAAAATATAAATCGTTTAATAGATGTTTTGTGATTTATATATAATTTGACATGCAAGAAAAATTATAAAATATGTTAGACTTTATTATCTATTTTATTACCATTGTTCTAATCAAATTATTAAATTATTTTCTTACGTTGCTTGCGATATTATTTTTTAAAAATGTAATTCTACCTGAGTTTTGGCTATCAGTTATGAACATTTAAATTGTTTCAAGCATAATGTATCAGATAAAAGAAAGTTAAAATTAAATCTATTAAAACTTTAATCTCTGAATAATTTAGCATGTACATTTTTATTGCATAAGATATTAAAAGATGTAAGTATATGAAATATGTAATATTAAATTAATTGATTCATTATTAAAAAACGAAAAAATTATTTATTTTTCGCTTCCGCATTATAAGATCCTGATTCAAAAAATTATATTATTTATATAATTATGTGTCATAATTTTTACAATCTTACAAATATTATTTAAAATTCAAACCTAATTATCTGACAATAAATGATTGTTATAAATTATAAAGCACGAGTTTCATTTCGTATTGTAAACTCGACTTAAGCTTATACTTCGTAGCCTAGTGATTTTATAACTGTAATGATGCATATCAGATATATATATGTGTAAACATTGTTTGCCGCCAAAACTCAGTATGATCGTGCCAATAAAAAAGTATTATTTATTACTTGAATAATATTAAAATATTAATGAATTTCGTAAATGAAAAGTATTGTTTTTTTTTTTTATTTTGTAGAAATGGAGAATTTGAAGAATGGGCAATTATTGAATTGCAAGGTGATTTGAAGTTTAATTCCACGAATATTACAAATGTATATATTGGAGATTTACATTTTACAAAATCTGGTACACCTGTACTTATAATTGGCATTCATGTATTACACGGAAAAGAAATAGTACTTCCAAAACCACTTGCAGTTTTAGTGAAAAAAAAGAATGAAGAAGTTAATACAAGCAATATTTTTGAAAGACAAACAGAATACATTATTAAAGCACTTATAAAAAGAAAAATAATTTTTAGGTCCAGACCTAAACCTATTGTAACAAATGTTCCAAAATTTAATTAAGTGTATGTAAAAATACTATACCTTGATATTATAATTTTATGTTAATAATGTACTATCAAAATTAATTATGATGTAAATGTGAATATATTGTTATTGATAAATAAACTTCCATAAGTTTAAAAAACAATTTTATTATTATTTTAATTTTACTTAAAAATAAAGTGTTATCCTAAATCTATAAACATTATGAAATTTAATCCTTCATTTCTCCTTCTTCATCTTCCTCTTCCACACCTCTTATGTACATTACATTGTTACATCTGATTAAAACTTCACCAAGATTGCCAGTACAATTTCCATCTATATGTTCCTCTGTATTAGCTAATTGTAAATTCATATATCCATCAACAGAGACAAGATAACCTTTATATTCATGGCCCCACTTTAGTTTTACCATAACTGGTTTACCAGTTAAACCATTTAGAAATGGTTTTGGATTTATTGGCATTGTTGCAGCCATTGTGTACTATTTTTTTTAATTTCTGCAAAAATATATTACATAGTCTATATCATTATAAATATTTAAAATAGTTCAAATATGAAGTATATAATATTTTATACGAAAATATAACAAATAATAATTAATTACAAAAAAATGAAATTAAATAAAACATTATTTAACAAATATTAATTAATTGTATTAATATATTGAGGTTAATTTTATATACAGATATAAACATTAGGAATACATTAAAAATTCGTACTTTGTATGTCGTGTAATTGTAAAATCATTGTTATTTTTGACAAAAGTTCTGTACTTACATATTTTAAAGATGATAAAAGAAAAAAACTTTGAATTTTGTCGGTTTGATGAAAGACGCTTTAGCATGAATCACTTAGGTTAGAAATCGCTATTGTCACGATGCGGCACATTGCATGCTCTAACTTGTCATATGATTGTTATGCTATCGCTATTATAACATAACCTAAACTTGTCAAAACGTCTAACGCAATTTTTCGAGTCAAAAGATACAGCAATAGTTTCTCAATTATTTATATAAATTTATATACATTTTACACAATATGAAAAGAATTTACTAATAAAATTAAGAAGAAATAAAGTTATAAGGATATATAATTTATTTTCAATAAAGGATTTGTGTCTCCCATTAGAATTACATTTTAAAAATGAATATTTTACCGAAGAAAAGGTATAATTGAGAATAATTTATGTATTATTGTTAATATTATTTGTATTTGTATATTATTTATATATTATTTATTATTTATTTATACATTAATTTATATTATATACATTATTTATTATATATAGATTAATAAAAATATAAAAATAATGATAATTTTTTTAGGTGGCATGTACGTACTAAGGAAAATATAGCACGTGTACGACGGGATGAAGCAAAAGCCGCAGAAGAAGAAAAACTTAGACAAGAACGAATTCAAAAAGCGGTATATATAAATAAGATTAAAAAACTTATTCACTGATTATTTAAACAATAAATAAACAATATATTTTAAATATTTATTTCTTTAGGAAACTGAAGCAAGAATTAATCTTTTGAGAGAAAAAGCCAGATCAAAATATGATGGACGAACAGAAGTATTAAAAAGTGAAGAAGCAGATGTTAGTTCTTCGAAATGGGATCATGTAAATTTTTTTGCTGAACTTGAACAAGGGAAACTTGATTATAACAAACCTAATGCAGAACATGAAAAAGAGAAAAAAGAAGAAAAAGAAAAGTATGAGAAGCAGATTGGCTATCTTTCATACCTTGGACAAGACACTAATGAAGCAACAGGCAAGAAAAGTTGGTATGAAGAATTACCTGAAAGATTGAGAGACAAAGAAAAGGATGTAGAAGTACAAGCTAAAAAGAAAATATTAAATGATCCCATTCAAGATATAAAAAAGTATTTAAATATTATGGGATCTGGCTCCATAGAAAAATCTTCAAACATTAAAACAGAATCTATTAAAAGAAAAGAAGATGATTTGGATGAAAGTGATTCAGATTGTAAAAGATTTTTGAAAAAACACAAACACAAGAAATCTAAAAAACATAAAAGAGATCGCCATAAAAGTAAAGAAAGAAAAAATATAGAAAGACCAAATATAGAAAAATTAAGAGCTGAAAGATTGTTGAGAGAACAAAGTGAAAAATTAAGGACAGAAGCTTTATTGGCTAAATTGAGAGGAGATCCAGTTCCAACGGTAGCTCCAGAAACTCCTTCAAAATCTACTATCAAACAAAAATATAATTCACAATTCTTTCCTGAAATTGCTAGGCAGAATGCTGAAAGAACTCCTACTGTATATCCAGCGAAAGAAATATAAAAAGTAAATAGTTTTTAGTTTAGAATGTATATATATATATATATATATATATTTGAATAGTGTTGTAGATTACATATATATCCAGTTGCTAGTATTAATGTAAATGAATTGTTAAATATAGCATAATAAAAAATGCATATATATTTTTAAGACTGTATTATTTTATAGAGTGCAATAAAATATAAGTAAAAAAGGGAAAAATGATTTTTTAATTATTAAATTAAATATCCTTCGCAAATTTACTATATGCTAAATTTCGCGGTATCACGTGATGCAAAATGGTGGAATATCACGGATCTCATGGATAATGTATTAAAATTTGACGTTTATGTCATTTTTTCAGTATTCTTGTTCATCACTTGACTTAAATTCTTTATTCGTAAGTAATATTTTTTTCTTTTGTATATATTAAACATTTCCGCTTAAAGTCTTTAAGTCCCATTTGAAATCTCATTTGAAACCAGACGCATAGTTCGCGCGAGTTACTTTCGCATAACATGATTTTCGAATTTGAACAGCTGTGAATGTGCTTAATTACGGAGAGATGACAATTTATAAAAGTTTTTATTTTACGTCAATAAAATATAACAGTCTAACTTCAATTGTTGCTAGAAAAATTACATTCTTAAGTCATGTTACGAATCGACCTTAAGATAACCTCTTTAATTATATACAAATATCGGCACTTCACAATATAATTGTAAATAATTCATTTATTTTCTATACTTCAAATAATGGCACGTATGTTTAGTATAATTTATAAAATTTTATATTAAAAAGATAATGTATAATTCAAATAAACAAGTCGAATATTATGTTACTGAATAAACTGTGCTTTTTATTTTATTGCATTTTTTAATTTAATGTATTTTGACGTTTTATGTGCAAAAATATCAGTGTATTATTAGTCATACATATTGGTTAAATTTCATTTTGTAGATTATTATGTTCATTTTTTGTATAATATAAGTATAAATAGATATTTATCTTTTTATCTACAAATGTTAATATTTATATGTATTTATATTACAGGAAAAATGTTACTATTAATTTAAATATCAAGCATTTTATAACAGTATGATTTAATTAAATGTCATCACCATGAATGAGGGAAGAAGTATTGAAGATTCTTCATATCTCAGCTATGAAATAAATGGCACTAGATATATTTTACAAACTATATCAGATCCAACTATAGACATAACAAAAACTACATCAACTAATCAAGAACAAAATACAATTAATATTATAGATGAACCGCATGTAGAAAAAGAGGGTGAATCAATTTCTTTAATTTGCTTAGATGGTCAGGTTTATGCATTTCAGAATGGAGAACTACAAGAATTAGATTTTAGTCAAGTAACAGATGAAAATGAATCACAAGAAAAAACAGTGCTGCTCTCTAAAGAAGATGATAATTGTGAACCGCAATATATCACCAATGAAGGATTAGTAATTGGAAACATTGATCAACATTCTCAAGAACAATATGAAATTATCACTGATCAAAATGAAAAGAATTTTATAGTAGAAAAGCATAATGTAAATGCTAATGATTTTGTAGAAGTTGTAACAGCATTCAAATGTAAAATATGTACTTATACTACGCAAGACAAGACACAATTATTGCAGCATTTTCAGAAAACACATGTAAATCCTAAAGTAGATATAGAGGTGAGTTACAAAATCAATTATTTTTCTAACGAATGTTTATGCTGACAATGCATTTTCCAGATAAAAGAAGAGTTTAAGAATACAGATGAAGTAAAATTGTTGTACATGTGTGGAGAATGTTCTAATTGCTTTCCTTCTATTGAAGATTGTAAAGAACATATGATAAATGTAATTGCTTGGTCTGTTGTAAAGAAATTAAGCCATTAGGATTAAAGATATTATATTAATACTTTTTATTTTAGGATCATCAATTAACAGACACAGGAGCCAATAAAGCTGGTAAAGAAAATATAACTGATGATTCAAAAGACTCTGGATTATTAGAGTGTATAGGACAGAGTGTTGAAAATAATGATATAAAACGTCAAGTTAAGATTCAAAAACCATTGAATTCTGAATATATGCTCAATAAAAAAATGATTGAATTAATGGAAAGAAACATAAAGTATGTTATTGAACTTTTAAAAATATATATTTTACTTGTTAAATTGTACATTTTGTTAGGTGTTCATATCGAGGATGTCCCTATAAATTTTCTACAGAAGAAACAATGCAGCAACATGCACTTTGTCATACAGAATCACAAAATGGAATGGCATTTAAATGTACCGTTTGCCGTGATACAAAATTTACCAAATGGAGACAGTGTAGCTTACATTTATGGAAAAAGCATCAAATTGGTAAATATATATATAATATCATTAGTATCAGTATTATTTACACAATAAAATATTAAAACGTATGTTTATACACTCTTAAAGATATAGGTTTATTTACATGTAAAATATGTAAAGCATATAAAAGTGCAACAATGGTGAAACTTTTAACTCATATGCGTGTGCATAGCGAGACTCGCGAGTATGAATGTTCAGAATGTGGTAAATGTTTTAAACAAGCCAGTCAGTTGCGTAATCATAGAGTGATGCATTTGGATCGCAAAACATTGGAAGTAACGCGGTGGTATACTTCAAAAAAATGTGATATGTGTGGAAAAACTTATGCAAATTCTAAATGTTTAAAAAGTCATATTCAAGCAGTGCATTCAAAGTTACGACCATATGTTTGTAATGTTTGCGGGCATTCTAGCGCTAGAAAAGCAATGTTACAAATGCATTTACGACAACATACTGGTGATAAACCTTTTAGTTGTGAACTTTGCGAGTATAAAACTGGAGATCACAATACATTACGACGTCACATTATGCAACATACAGGTATGCATGAACAAGAAGTGTAATATAATACAAGAATGAATTTAAAAATTACATATGTAAATAATATTTTCAGGGTTTAGACCTTATAAATGCCCTCACTGTTCTTACACTGCAATACAAAGTAGTAGTTATAAAAATCATTTAAAATCTAGACATCCTTTACTGTCTGGTTTATTTACGTGTGACCTATGCCCTTTTAAAACTGTTAAAAATCAAAGTTACATACAACACATAAGAGACCATGAAAAGGGATTGATCAAAGCAAATATGCAAAAGAAAGGTACGTTTCAATTTTTTGTTAAAATGTACATAATTGTTAATATAAAATTGTATACCTTTTCAGATAACGAAAATGTTGAAGTTTTCCCTGGTAACATTGCAGCGGCACAATTAATTTATAGTTGCTTGGGTGCCTTTTCAAAAGTGGGCGATACTTTAGAAGCAAATTTGATGTCTTCCTCAACGTCTGCAGACGGTACGTCACAAACTATAACGATACAGATACCATCGAAGCATCTTGAAGGTTCACTGCCAACAAGAGAAAATAGAACTAAAAATAACTCATCAATTGAACAAGAAGATGAAGAAACGATGCATTGTTTTTTAAAAATTCCAAGAGAAGAAGAAGAAAGTATAGATACTGGTGGTATAACTATACCTGCTGAACCTGAAGAATCAGGGGCAACAACTATTAATGTTGATACGTGAAATATAGAATGTTAAGTTACTAATTGAAATATTTCTATACTTGGAAACAATTAGAAATTTATACTTCAAAACTAAATGAAGAAATGCTAGTCACGCGTTACTTAGAAACTATGAATTAACTTGTTTAACGGAACACTAGAATTAATATATTAATTTTTAAAATCCTAATTGTGATACTATTTTTGGAATTGTATATTATCAGCAAAGACAAATTTAACGAAAAACAAATGTTCTTGTTTGAAAAAATTTTGTACATCATTTTGAAGAAAGCAATGCATATTTAATTAATTAATGCATTCTCTGTTCATATTTGTTCAACAATTTTATTTTATTCGAAAAAAAAAAAAAAGATTTTATAGTTAGAAGAAAGTAATTTTGAGATATTTTTATTTTAAATTTTACCAAGGATATAATTTATTATATATGACAAAACACATTTAAGATTTTTGAATGTATTTATTGATAATTAATAGGAAATTAGTAGAAGTGTACATAAAAATTGTAAAATAATAATCTGGAAACCGTTGTAAAATGTAAATTACAATATCTCATATGGATTACAATATGATTAAAATAATATTTTACATGATGAACTAAAGAGAAATGTTCTAATGTTTTTGACTTAATTATTCATCAGGTAAAAATAATACTTATTGCTATGGAAGATTGAATTTAAAATCTTTTTAAAAGATTTCGCATATTTATAATTGAACTTCACAAATATGTCCCCACAAATTGAAATTTCGGTATCAATTTGCTTAAGTGTGAGATTTATGAAAATAGTAACTGATGGATATATTATTTTAAAAAAGTTTTAGGAAGTTTTAAAATATATCAGTAAATTATACCAAAGTTGTTTTTACGTAAAAAAATCATGAAATGAAATAAAAAAATATTGCTTTTCAGGATAGCCTAAGCAAATTGATACGGATTATTATTTACAGCTAATTACTCATAAAATGTGAGAAGCTCCTTTTTTTTTTTTAAGCAACTGATGTGGATCTTCTCATAAATTACACATCATATCACAACTAACAGTCCCTGGGCAGCTCGCCATAATAAGCTGTTAAAGCTGTTAACTTTCTGTCGAGAAAGTTCTGTTCCACTTCTACACCACCACCTACTCCAGCTAATATGGCAAGCTGTAAATTTATATAAAAATATAAAGCAATCGATGCATTACATTATAATGTAGTGTAAAATAACATAGAATATTCAAATTTTTTCAATCTTCTTGAATTATAAAAATTTACCTGCATAGTATCTACATTTCTAGGTAGAAAGTAGGCCACATGATTTGTGATTTTTCTTGCTATATTAAATAATTTTACTCCACCAATGGGTTGCATAATGTTATTGAGATCAAAAGTTTCATTCTTGGCATATTCAGGTCCTCCCCACGGAGGACTTAGAAATACAACATCTGCGATTAATTTCGATGCGAGTTGAAGGAAATCTCCAACAATGAATTCTATTCTGTCATCAACACCATAGACTCGAGCATTATTTCGAGCAAGTTCAATTTTAACTGGATCTATATCTATTGCGAGAACTGTAAAAATGAAAATAATTAAATTTTTGTACTAATTTATATACACTAATTTATATGTACTAATGAACACACCTTTTTCACATGTAAAAGCAAATTGAATAGCATTTCCTCCTGCACCACAAAATGCATCGATTATGGTATCACATTTGCATCTTTGGGCTATATGTTCGGCAATTTTTTCTGGTGTCACGGAAAACCAACTCTCTATAAAAAAAAAAATAATTATAAAATTTAAAAATTGGTAAATACATTGTTGAATGATTTGTAAGATATTTTACTCTTAGTCTTTTAATATGTTGTATAAATATTATCAAAGAACATACCACGATCTAATTTAATGCCTTGATCAAACTTGCTAAATAGGCGATACCTCTTTAACCAATATTTCATTAAAGTTTTATCATTGTCTATCTCTACTGGAAGGCTTATATTTTTTTTAAATTGCTTCCTTCGTTTCTTTTTTTGCGTTTTCTTTATGCTATCTTCGTCTGATAATTTCACATTTTGTATTTCGTTGTTACTATAGTTTTCATCTACATCCATATTGACATTTAACGAATCGAACTTCTTGTTATCTTGTTCAGGAAGTTGATCTTTTGATACACATTTTGTGGTATCACTCGTTTCATATTGATCAAAATATATATTATCATTTTCGACATTTTGGAAAACATTGTCCTGATTATCAAATACAGTAACAGTATCGTGAACATCATCAAATTGTTTTTTATCTGCTCCTGAATCTATTGAACTTGTGCTTGGTTTACTAAGTACAAATCGCTTTATTTGCAATTTTGTTTTAAGGCTACGATCACATTCGTCATCAGAACTTGAAGTCAATTGTGCTGAGTAGGAACCTTTTTCAGAGACTTGTAATTCTGTTTTCACCGATACAGGCAATACAGGACAATACGATAAGTAATGTTTTACCTGTAAAACAAAAAGAAAGGAATAAAATAGCTATATATCTCTGCTTTATTTGAAAAAAATATTATTTACTTTGTCTATAGTGTTGGTAATTTCCACTCCATTATCATCAAAGTACATATGTTTATTTACGGGCTTGGATCTATAATATTTCATTTTTAATTGTCTATTTTGTAATCTAATATTCTTCTTTCTGTATACTACTTCTCCTTGGAAATTTGATTGCTCGTAATTTTCATTGAAAGTATATCCCATCAATGAAAATGCTTTTTTCACTGATTCTAGACCTTCTTCTGTATCATCATAATCAGCCTCGTGACTAAAATAAAATATAAAATATATAATATAAATAGCATTTATTTTAATAGACAGATAAATAAATAAATAAATATATATATATTTATTTATTTATTGCATTTAGTGCAGTATTATATATATATATAATATATATATATATGTATATATAATACTGCACCTTCGTTTTAATGTTATAGGTTTATCTTCATTGGGTTCATCTCCATCTCCACCATCAGAATATTTTCGTTGAATACTATTGTTACCACTAGTGTTGGAAATAATTGCATTTCCATTTTGTGTAGCTAAATTCTGATCATTGCATTCAATTTCTTTTGAACATTCCATTTCATTAGCTTTTTCACCTTTATCTGCAACAGTTTCATTGTCCTCTGAATTCATTGTTAAATTTTGGATGAGCATTCCTACTGATTCCATAATCAATCGTTTCTTTTTCGTCTTGTCTTTCTTAGAATAAGAAAAATTTTTATTAGATATATTTTTACTTTCAGAAGTGTTCATTTTATTACACATATCTGTTTCCCTTTGTGTAAAATCTTGGTCTATACTTTCATCACTTCCTTCCTCTTGCATATCTATATCGTTATGCTCCTGGCTACAATTTTGATTAATAATTTCAGATTGCTCCCTTTTATATTTTTCTATAAATAGTTTATAATGATCTTGGTATTCTATTTGGAAATTTTCTTTCCATAAATGCTGCCAATATTTATCAGTATCTTCTGGAGTGTATTCTTGATCATTATCTCGATCAGAACTGGTGTTTGTTATATTGCTTTCGATAGAACTAGTTACAGAACTGATGAGACTAGATGAATTTGTAGAAATAGAGTCACAACTAGAACTAGTAAGGGTCATCTTTGTGACATTTGTCATGGAATCTGACGTTGCATTTGTTTTTGCTATTGACTCGTTGATAGAATCGCACCTTATCAAAAGTCTTTCATCTTCTCCATTAGATTGTTGATTATAACTTTCCTCCATACTAAAAGGACTCAATGGATTCCAACCATCTCCAGTTTCTGGTGAAACTTCAAAATTTGTGAATTTTTTCCTATTATCTTCCGCATCTTTGCAGCTTATCTCCTGTTTGCTTACATCATCAAACGAAAAATTAATACTACACGTGTCTTTTGCTTTTATTTCATTATCGCTAGCATTATTACTTTTACTAAATATTCCTTCAAAATTTGAGCGATCAAGTTCACAATTTCTGTGCGCTTGACTAGGAAAACATGTATTTTGCTCTGAGAATTTTTCAACAGTTTCTTTCATTTCCGATTTCTCATCCCCTATTAAATGAGCATTTTGTTGCAAATATTCCGGATTTATATAATCTGCGTATTTTCTGATCCAACTTGTCCAAATTATACGTTCACCATTTTCCGACCAATATCTTTCCCATGATATATCCATTATACTCTTAGTTTTACAATACATAGAATAATATGGATAATCGTTCGAGCTATGGTCACAATTGTGCCTAAGTGTGACATCTTCCCTATAAGTTTGTGTATCACTTAAGGAAACATTTTTAAATATATTATGTATCTCAAAATCTTTATCTTCTAAAATACACAATGGATTTTCTACATGAAATTCCTTTTTATTACAAATGGATGGATCATAACTTAAAACTTCAGTGCTATCTGTAAGATGATCTGATGAGTGAATGTCTATTATTTTAGATTCAAATTCTGTATCTTTATCTTCTTGGTGCTGTGCAAGTACATTCACTTTGTCAAATTCATCTTCCAGTTCAGTCTCTGTTGTTTGGAAAGTCTTTGGAAAGTCATAAGATGCCAATAGGTTTTGTATACTTTTAGCCTCGTGTTGATCATGATATTCTGACAGGTCTGCACCTGAATCTGATTGGTGCAGGCCCAACTTCTGCGTGAGGGAATGTGCAGTAGGACGATGAGCCGAGTCACGAACAGAGTCATGTTCATCTGTGGAATAATTGTTGTCTGTGTGTGATGCACTGCAGTAACAGCTCACTGGTTCTTCCTAATTTTAAGGAAGGAAAGATATGCTTTTGTTTCAAATATTATTTAATACAGAGGTTTAATACGTAGACCAATGTTACCACATTAACTGAAAATAACCGATAGAAGGCAAAAAAAAAAAAAAACAATCTTACATCGTGTTTCTCAATGGATTGTGCTTCTATAATGGACCTTTTATGAAGATCTAACATTTCTCCAACACAGTCACGCTCGACATTTTCATCTTCACTAGCATCCTCTAGAGCAAGGACAGTATAAACTTCTGGATTCCTAAAAATGAACAGAAATTTGTTGTAGAAAAATCACACGTTCGATATAATACAATATTTCAATTCTTCGTAATTAGAAATTAATAGTAATAATAATATCCACGTGGTACACAAGTTTGTTTATTTTCGATATTTCGCTGAACTAAAAATGATGGTTAACTTTCGTACTATTCTACGTTTTAAGAAAAAGGCGCATTCCTACTATATAACAAAGAAAACTAATTTTTAATTTCAGTTTTCAAAAAAAAATACACTATGTGACCTAGCTCACACTCGGGGTGGGTGTCAAGGTTAGGTCATGTGTTACACCACTGATCGATAAACGAGTATTCGATTTCTAAGCTTTGACACAAAATGAATAAAAACGGTAAAGGTACGATAATACGGGAATATGGGGAATTGCAACGTCCGATGGTATAAACGAGTCGTATAGTTGCAGATGTATTTACCGAATAAATACTCTGCTACAAAGACAATAAATGTAATGATCAGGGTCAGAAGATTCTGCTTGTTCTGTGATATATACTTCGGCTAAAGGTTCCCAAAAGTGGTCACTCATACCGAAAGAAATGTTTAATTGACTACTTGCTCGTGAATCGTCACAACACCCACATGTCTCACGCTCAAATTTTTACGACTCCCCCCGTGCAAAAACAATCCGCCATTTCTCGCACAGCACACCATCGTGAAGTTGTTCCTGATTACCATCATATTCTAATGAACAATCGATAAGTCCAATCTCTGGTCAAGTTTAACTTGATTTTGATTAACATTCATCGAGTACAACGATACGATCGCAATTTAAAAGTACATCATAATTATAGTGCTTCTTATTCTAATCGTTGAAGACATTTTTTGAACAATCTAACATGGACGAGAAACGTAAACGACACGTGTATGTAAATCATATGCGTAGAAATTTATGTCACTCTGCAATCAGTCAGATAAAAATTCATACTCAAAACTATACGTGACATTTGTCGTATACATTTCCAATTATGTTTACGAATTATTTTAATTCACGTTTCGAATGTGAAAACTTGTGAAAAAAATCAATGTTATTAGGCCGAGAGTTTCGATCTGTTAAATAGAATTAAAAAATCTCTTAGAAATTTCCTAATTAGGAAGATGCAATTACAAAAAATTCATAAGTTGATCTTTTTAAGTGATCTTTTTTTCGTAAGTGAAAATTTGATCGATTTATAGATATTAAAATACTAGCGTAACGCATAACGCCGAAATAGTATAATGAAACGTAGATAAAAGAGAGACTGAAACAAGTTCTGCCATCAATGGGTGATGTCATTTTTGTAGTTTCAGATGGTAACTCATCATTTGGTAGCTGCTTTAACGACGGTGAATTCTAATATTCCGCCGCTAGATGGCAACAGTATTAATGTCTATAAATCAATTAATCTTTTATCATTGACTAAAAATGGAATAATCACAGATGAAAGGTATATGAAATACATATATTGTAATCTTGGTTAATCGATGCATAGACTTGAAATTATTTATGATTTAATAGACCGCGAAGCACTCATTCAAATAATATTTAATTCCTCGTAACTACGCGTTGAACTTGGATTAAAATTATACTTTGAAATATACATACATACGCAGAGTGCAAATTTGTTTTATGTTTCATGTTTTTGTATTTGTTTCAAACTAAAAAAACAATGTCCAACGATGACAGCAGCTGTTGCCGCTTTATCCTCGATTAGTTCGATCGTTTCATCGCATCACATGACGCTAATGTTCATAAATCGATGAAATTTTCATTTGAAAGAAAAAAAGAAAAAACCAACAAAGAGGAACTATCGCGATTGCATCTTTTAAATTCCTTTCATTCTATAAAATAAGTGTATTTTTTAAATTTTATTACGTCAAAGTATATTTCATTATGGCGAATATAATTCGTTATAGGTGGATAATTTTTAGTTCGCGTCGGAGATTTTGAACTGGACGCAACGCGTGTCACTTTTTCCGTATATAAAACCTCTTGTAATAGAATCACCCACGAGCTCAACGCGTTTTCAAAATATCCGCTCAAGTAGGGGGTCCGCGCGCGCAGGAAAAAGGGAGGGAAATTCAAACTGGTCCAACTGGGGAAGACCCGACAAGTAGCGCTACCTGGCGGAATGCTGCGAAATAAGGATTCTGCGAACGGAGCAATGGCGTAGGCGGCGATCCATGTGATAAATTAATTTTTATAGCTTCGTGGGTGGCGGCTGTTTCTATTGGTTGCTGATCGGGCGCCTCCCACTTGGAACGACGTTGCCTTCTCCTGGTTTATTCCATTCAGCCGTAACACCGCGATATACCGATGCATTTGTCTCGTTTCGAATGAGCCGGCGGAATGGGGGGGCTGGGAGGGCGAGGGGGGAACACCGCGCGTTGAGCGTAATTGAAATAGATATTCGCGGATGTTGCTCGAACGATCCTCTCTCGACGAGAACGCGACGCGAGATTTTTATCGGCCGGATCACCGTCTTCAAAGAGGATTCGATGTTAACTACGCATTACACGTGATCACTCGTGTTCTACGACGATAATCGTAGGCTCCGTGACGCGTTTACATAAGGATCAATACGATTTTTCTCTTTCGCCGCGCGAATCACCCGATGAATCGCTCGAACTTTAATCGCTATTGTTCGATCGTCGGTCAATCTGTTTTTTTTTCCCCGGACGCAATTATTTCCCGTCGAAGAAGCAATAATCAAATCCTTAACGATCGTCTATCGTTCGCGGAATGATTGCACAATCGAATCGAGTCGGAGAAAAGAACTTTGCAAATTGGATGCGCAATAGTTTTCGTTTAGAAAAAAAATTCCTAACTTGGAGATTTTTTGATCAAATCTCGAAGCAGACAGACAGACAGAGGAAATTATCATATATCGATATTTGAAATGTTAAGTAGCAAAAGTAAAATAAAATTGAAATTATAACTTTCGTGTTGTATGATCAAGGGATATGAGTAAAGCTGGTGCGCAACGTTACCAACCCCGCATTGAAATCACCGCACACCTTCTCGTGCGGGCGTTGAAGTCTCTTCCTTATTTCGCGCTGCGCACACTACAAATTATACCAAAATTATTAAGACAACATTAGACACAAAATTTTTGAAAATTATAACTGTGTTACGTGGAATTATTATTTATTTGACCGATACTCTGCAAAATGTGATAAAACAAAGCTTTACAAAAACTGTAATATTACAAAAACGTATTATATTATATGAGAGTCTATTGCACGAAATCTCCTATGAAATCATATACAACTTGTAATATCTTATTAAAAAATAGGAAAATGATTGGCATTCATAACTAAAAATCCACATAGATCTCAACCAATAAATTATCTTTCGTATAAGACGGCGATACTTTCTTCGATCATATTTACGGGGAGGAACGACTGTCATAGTTGGGCTGATAGGCGATTTTATGGCGATCGCGCTTTTCCGCACGTGCTCTGCTCGGACGGCTCGTTAAATACAGATGCTTATCTCTCGATACTCGGAGAAGTCCCTGGAAAAGGTAGTCTAGCTAAGCTAGTTTATGGACCGCCAATTTTGTTACAAAGATTACTCTTCGCCACGTGGAAAGTTCATAACTCTTTGAAACTCGTACGAGCGAGCATTGAATTTCCGATTGCCGGAATTATCGGCTCAGAGAACGCGGAGAACGCGGAATGGTGAAAATTGGGCCGCGAGGAGAATTTCGGAAAAGAACTGCGCGACTCGAGAGTTCAAAAGAGGATTAAGAGTCACGCGTAAGAAAAAAGTATCAGAATCGGTCGCAAGCTGAGATTGATTCCGCGCGGAGGAAGATCGACAAGCTAGCTAGATCAGGAATAAATCGTAGATTTAAAAAGTAAACCTCACAAATGCCAGAACATAACGTGAGATGAGAATAAAAGTGCGCGGAATTTAGAAAAAAGTCAGAAGAATCGGAGAAAGAACGTAAGCGAAAGAACAAGAAGAGAACTGTCGGAAGAGAGAAGAAAGGGAAGGGGAATTACTCCACAAAATCTCGACGATTAGAAAAAGAAAGAACGAGGAACAGCAAGGAACACAACGAAGAAGCTTTCAGAGGAAGAGAAAGACGATGACAAAGAAGAAGAAGAAGAGGAAGGAGAAGATGAAGAAGAAGAAGAGGAAGAAGAGGAAGAGGAGCGAGAGGATCGAGAAGGAGAAGGTGCAGCCGCGTGGTGGGAGGAGAGAGAACGAGAGAAGGCCGCGGTAGTCTTTCTCGGTCGACTAGGTAAGATAAGGACGAGGCGGACAAACGGACTGACGAAGGTGGCCAAGGTAGGGGATATTCAGTCTCGCGGCCACGTGCTACACGAGCGCACGCCCCGAGCCGGCCGGTGGTCCAGCCACGACTCCGTCCTCTTCTTCTTCGTCCCGTTTTGTCCCACGCTTCCTCCTTCTTCCCTCCTTCCATTCTTCTTTTCGTACACCTCTCGACGTCACCATCTCGCGAGTGCTTCTCCCTCTCTCTCTCTCTCTCTCTCTCTCTTCTCGCCACGTTTCTCCGTCTCTCCCACACACAGTTTTTCTCTCCTCTCGTTTTAGTCGACCTTTTTTTTTTCTCTCGCGTCTCTCCGTTGCGTTCGGACGGTCACCGTCGCTTCCAAGCGTGTCTCGCGCGAGTGTCGCCCGCCAGCGGATTCCCAGTGGACGCGGCTCGAGCGCGCCTCGCGGCCCCGGCTAATCGCGGGAACGCTCGAGCTACCAGCGCCTCGTCAACCTCTCCGACACCTTGTCTCCGACCCAGTCGCAATTTCGTTACTTCCCTCCGCAAGTTCCGAGAGCTCGCAGCTCTCCGGGAGACGTGCCGAAGTTTGGTGAACGCGCGAGTGTGTGTACCCGAGACGAGTTATTACGAGGATACGCGAAGCTCCGATGGCAGCTACGGAGACGATCGGTCGGTACGGTGTCGTGCGAACAGACACGCGGCCAACCGTTGATTTCGTACTCTAACGCGACGTGCTGCTGGAAGAACAAAGTCTCACCAGTGAAATCTCTCTTCGCTCGTGTTTGTCCCCCCGTGTTAGCCGATGGTACGTGCAATCGATGATAGTGAAACGAAAGTTTGTCGTCGTCGTCGTCGTCGTCGTCGATGGGCACGCGAAGGATTTGAGCGGGAAGAATATGTGGCCGAATATCGGGTATACCGGTCGATATTCGGCGATCCGTGGTGACTGTGATCGCTTCGAGGCGTCGAGCTGTGCGCCGAGGTGGCACGTCTGACCACCGAGGGGAGATTCTACTTGTCGCGCGAACCGAGCCTCGACGTTCTTCCAGTTCTCCTAAGTTCTCTCCCTGTGTACCAACTAGTGAACTTTGACAATAGTGCCGTTCTTTTACGCGCGAGTTTATTTCTCTTTTAAATTTCTTCGCTTTGACTCACAGTAAGTTGAATGATATCAAATTTGATCCGTAACTCCGACGATCTGAAACAACCTCCAGCTTGCTCTAGTGCTCTACTCTACTCGTGGATTCGTCGATCGAGAGATGACGGAATCGAGTCTGACGAGCCAGCTAGCCTCTGGCTAGTACGAAAGATCGATTCGGCCCTCTTTCTCTCTCTCTCTCTCTCTCTCTCTCTCTCTCTGCTCGATTCGGCGGCGTCGGCGATTAATTTGTCACGGGCACAACAATTTCAACCGTTTGCAGTCGGTACCATGATATCCGTGTGACGTGCCGCTGACAACCGGTTCATTAAAGTTGCAGCCGCCTCGTCACTCATTGGCTGCCACGGGCTGGCAGTGATCGTGATGCTTGCGACAGAAAAAAAAGAAAAAGAAAAAAAAGGACAGAGAGGAGGACGAAAAAAAAAATGACAGAAAAAGATAAAAAAAAGATGATGAGAGAGTGGCAGAAAGAAGGACGAGGAGCGAAGAAAAAGAGAAAAAGTGAGAGAGAGAGGGAGAAAGCGATACCTTTGACGCGAGTGTTTCACCTTTCAATCGCTATTACGATGCCTCGAAGGATGGTCAGCCAGGGTGAAAAAAAAAAGTGACGGACAATTAGGACGTTAATGACGCGTGACAGCCTGGGAAAGTCGAAAAAAACCGTGCGAATCATGCGTGCGTCGAATAAAAATATTCTTAAGCGCGTCGCGTTGCGAAGCTATTTGGCGAACGCTTTTTTCTCTTCTTGGTTTAGGTGGTCCTTGTACGTATCTGTCGATCGTTTGGCTATTTTCTCTCTCTTCGGAGAGTTCCTTCTCGAAACATGTTCCGAGATTCCGAAATCCCACTAGATCGTCACAATGTCTGACAGTGTGCAAATCTTCGCTGCTGGAAAAAAAATACGTTCTTTTAGGAGTACGTCGTCCAGTCACGCACAATGTGAAACAAGAAGAGTCCAACAAGAAGACTCCTCCAGTTGAACGTTTAAAATTCAAGCTAAAGGGCCTGGCTCCAGCCCCAGCTGGAAAAAAGAAAATCTCAAAGTCATCTCGTTTCTGCGAGCAAGGAAAAACTTGAAATCCAGCGTT
The DNA here is from genome assembly GCA_030673865.1 of Melipona bicolor. NCBI lineage: Eukaryota > Metazoa > Arthropoda > Insecta > Hymenoptera > Apidae > Melipona > Melipona bicolor. Next base: position 2,762,982 of record JAHYIQ010000013.1, on the reverse strand, counting down.
GTTCCTCGCGACTCCGAGGAGCGTCGAGTAGATAGTGTCGGAGGGTTTGAGTAATCGGAATGGCTCGGCTTGTCGACGGAGACCTGCTCGTTTTTAGTTCCCTCTCGGACGAGGATTGTGCGATGCTGCTAATCCAGCTTGCCAGGCGGTCTTCCAAAGAGTGACGCGATGTATTACGTTTGCATACACGCGGTAACGCTTGTGCGGGTAAAAGAGCGATTATTTCAAGGACTGCAAACTTGTTGCGCTCGTGGTAACGTGGTTGCGAGAGCCTCTCCGTTCTTGCTCCGATCCCAGGGGGAATCGTTCTTTGGAAAAAAAAAGAAAAATATTCGTTAACAAATCGTGCAACGCTTGCGCTCTCGCCTGTTCTCTCTCTCTTATGCTTGTTTCTTGTTCTCGCTGCTTTTATGATCCAAACGCTACGCGTTGAATTCAGCGAGAACGGGTTCTCAGTTGTGGATGCCTCTTTCGTTAATTTCAGCTACAAGCTCGCATTCGCACGCGCGTGGATTTTCACGTTTGTTCAGCAACGTATTAAAGTCGTACAGATATTAATTAACCGAACGATTCAGTCGGTTATAAAGTTGTAACACGGGTGAGATTTTTCCGATTCTGCTTGACATTTAAAAACGTACGTTTAAACTTCACTGCGTTGCGTGACAGATTGTTTTCGGCGTAGGAAAGTGACAGTGGCTCGGTAACGTAACAGCGACGGGTGTATTAATCTCAATCAACGAATATTCAGAAAGAGATTCAAAGTATCTGTCTCGATTATTTTTCCTTTAACCGTGTCGACGCTGGCATTTCAACATCAAAATTTCCCCATTCGCAGTTCTCCCTGGCAATTTTACAGACTCGCGAATTTTCGGAAATAGTCGCGATTGAAGTTTCGCTCTTCGCTTTGTCCCGCGAATTTTTACTCCACCGTAAAGTGTGTTCGATCGTGTGTCTCAGGTTTCGACAATGTTGCAAAGAAAGAACAAAAAAATGGCTCTTTAAATCCAAGCCGCTGATAATGAACTTGGCGAGGAATCGTCAATTTCGCGCAACAGTTTAACGACCGGATCAATTATAGCGCGGAAGAGATCGGGCCGATTGCGAGTCATTTGCCAACAGCTGTTGAACGCCGCCCGAACGGCCGAGTCTCGCCGTTAAACTGATATAATATTACAATTTCCTCTCGGCGAGGCGTGTTTCACGATCGTGGAAATTCGTTTCGTCGTGTTGTATTTCCCAGCGGCGAACGGGAAACGGGTTGGGTCTCTACGCCCCGTAGAAACGTTGGATTTATAGGAGTGGAGCAGAGGCGACGATACGCGCGATGTAAACCGGTCTTTCGCGCCGCGATACCGGCCATCTTAATTAATTTGTCATTATTTAAGGAAGACGTCTCGCGATAAAACTCGCCGGCATCGCAGCGTCGTGTTCCTCCGTTACTTGGTTTGATCGGTTCGCTATCTCGCAGAGACTGTTCTCTGCGTCGAGATTGATGGAAAATTGAAGAGAAACAGAGAAACAGAGAGAGAGAGAGAGAGAGAGAAAGGAAGAAAATGGAACGTCTCTTCCCGGTCCATGCATCATTCGAGGTTTCTTCGTGCGTACTTCCTCGATCGAGTCGCGCGCCGATCACCGATAGCTAAGAATCAATCCTCCAGCGGTCCTGGTGTAATTTACGTGCTTGAAACATTTCCAGAAATTTTTCAAAATTGGAATCGCAGCGGGATTAAAATTCCACCCGTTCTTGATTGTCGGATCTTTCGCGACAGTCAATGGCACTTCCGTCTGTAGATTTTTCTTCAATGGAATGTCTCTTCGATGGTGCAACGTCGATTTAAAACTGGTTTAGGTTGGGACGATAATCCCTCGTTTCAGGAAATTCTCAAAAAGTTTCCAAACTCTCGGAATATACTTTAGCTCGCTGTTAGTGTATTTATTGTAAAATGAACGTCGTCGATAGATTTATCGCAAGTTCCAATTGTAATCCAACGCTTGAACTCGCATTTTCAAAAATCTTATTGCCGATTGAAGCCGCAAGGTTTCGCAGGATCGGAACATCCAGTTACGGTCAGAGTTCAAGCCTGAGTTTAACGACTAGAAACCTGAAATCTGAATTCGTTCGACGAACGTTCCTTTGAGAAAATTCACGGAGAAGGAGAGCTGTTTGTTCCCGAGTTTGGGTCCGATCGAGGAAAGGAGTGACGCGGGGGCCACGCTTACACGCGTCGCGGTTCCTCGCGCGCGGATGAAATTAATACGTGGCCGGCGCCGTAATTAGCGCCCGTATTTATACGTCCCTTGCGAGGCGGGCTCCGTTAACATGGTAATGGCGTTACACCGCTGTAAACACGACATGTTATCTCGGCGAGGCTCGCGCAAGAAATGGCAGCCACGGTTGGGCTTTCGTTTCGCCGGAAGCGCGCCTCCTCCCGTGCGATCCCATCCCTCCGCTTTCGTTTTCGAAAGAACGCGACGAGCATTTTGCCCGACCTTTCGCGGAATTTCGCCGATTTCAACGTTCTCTTTCAATCACCGATTCGCCCCTCGCCTTTTTTACTCTCCACGGTTGAGTCGATGGAGAGATTCTTCCCTTCCTTATTTTCCCCAAGCGAATTACTTCCTTTTGATTATTTCCTTTTCGGTGATTTTCAAACTGCAAAACGTAGGCTACTAAATAGTTTTTACCTTTTAACAGCAACTTGAACTGCAAATGTTCCTTCTTCGATAATTTCCAAAAGCTGTAAAAACTGGAATGATATCGTCGGCTAATTGGATAACGGTACGAGTTTACGCGCGTCAAAAGTACCTGTATTAAGTAACCGTTGAGAAGTTAATTATCACGTTTCCGATTATACCTTTTCCGCGCCAAAACTCTCTTTGCTCTTTCAATTACTTTTGCCAAAAAAGAAGCCTCGGCCTCTCGGTACGGGCTTCCTGCTCGCAAGCAGTGAAATCAGGGAAACGATTCCACGGGAACGGAAAACAGTCGCGTTTAAGTTACACTGACAGACACTTGATTGTCGAGTTTAGAAAGCTCTGTTCGTTTGTTGAAAAATATCAGAAAAGGTCACAGTTCCCAGCTCAAATTCTTCGCAAGGAATTCGTCGATCCCCAAGAAGCCACTCGATATTTTCTTTCGCGAACGACTCGTGACACGCCAGAGAATCACGCCGGAGATTCAAGATCGAAAGAAAAGAAAAAAAAAAAAAAAACAAACCAAACACCTCCCGCGATCGATTTGAATTGGTGGTTCGTTCCAGTTCACGACGCGGTATCCACGAAGCTGGAGGAAACGTAGCCCCTGAGGTGCCTCTGAGGTGGTCCCCGGCTGCATCGGCCGAGGAGGATATCGCGAGAATCCACGGTGGCCCAGGAAATTTTCGACAGCGTCGGCGCTTGTAAGACACGCACGAAAATGTTGGGTCGCGACATCGAACACGGAACAGACGGCTCGAGGGACCGGCGCGAACGGTTTGCATCGAGAGATTAAAGAAACATCGAATGGACGTGGGCGATTTGTCGAGCTCGGCAGGATTGGCTGGGAGCGGATCCATCCCTGTAGCAACGGGTGTTGGTATCATTACAAGTACGACATCCGCCACCGCGGGGTGGTGGACGCCTACATCGACGATCGCCACCGCAGCGGCCAACACCGACGTGGTAAGTTTTCTTTTTCTTTTTTTTTTTTTTTGCCCTTTTTTCTCGCGATCTCTCTTCCCTCGACCGAACACTGGCCGCGCGCGCGCGCGCGCGTCGTTCGTGTTGTCGCGAGCAGAGATTCGTCGAGTTTTGAGTCTCTTTCTTTTTTGGAGTTTCGTTTTGATTTCTGTAAATTAGCGAGGAGAATTTGAACTGCCATGGAGGATGAGGAGCTATAATTGCAAAAATGTTATTTCAGTGTCACAAATTTGGTATTCTAAACTACTCGTAGCTCATTTTTTTGATCAAATGATATAATCTTTAATTGAACACACCGCGATGATTCGAATAATTTTAACACTAGAACTACCAAAGCGGTCAAAACGACCAATATCTATAATTTTTTGGAGCAACTTTACGGAAGTCGCTCGCAATGTCGCTCTATTTTAGAGATTCGACTGATTTCTGTAAAGTAAAAAAATGAACAAAAGTTCGCGTTCATTATCGTGTTACAAACCTTCGTTCCTACTCGATTTTATATACTTTAGTTCCTGGTAGTTCTAGCGTTAATGTCAGAGTTCTTTCGTCTCGCGCGACGCGAGATAATCTTAATTTTCATACAATTCCCTCGCCTCAACGATCATCCACGTCACCTCCGTTATCCACGTCATCTTCAACCCTTCCAGCCAACAATCACTCGATAAAAATTGCGGGCAATTACAGAGGCTCCGCGCCTTCCAGCTCCACCTTGTCCCGACTGCCGGACAAGAGGTACAGAGGGGAATAAAGGCACCGTTGTTCCGACGAGGCCCACATTTCCCAGCGCAGCACCTTTCGCCGTCGCACCCTTTGGCGCGCGAACAAAAAAAAAAAAAAAGAAAAAAAAAGAAAAAGAAAAGAAAAAAGCGGCGTGAAGCGTGCGTGCGTGCGTGCGCGCCACGGCGTAAAGGCGAATCATCAGCCGTGTAACGCGGGGAAAAATATCCCCGGCTGGCACGCTACTTTCATTTCTTCCTCGAGTGCCATTCGTCATCGGCATTACCTTCGCGCCGTTACTTAATGAGACGTCCCCGTGCCAGGATGCGGGTGTGCGATTAAGCGGTTAAGAGCCGAGAGAGGTCGGGCTATCATGGCGATCGAGAGACGTCTGGCAGAGAGGATTCTGACAACGTCGGGCAATGATTACAGCGGCCGCGTGTTCCGAATGCGAATAATGTTCATCTTGGATCGTTATTTTTCAATTGTAGGCTCGCAGTACTCGAGAACGTAAATGAAAGAAATTTTTATCAAGTTGCAAATGGCCACTTTCTGCAACCTCGTTGTTCGTGGACATTCCACGCTCGTTAATTTTATTCCGACACTAGCACGTCGTGCGATACACGTCCGATCCATCGATTTTGCGAGACGTCTCGTAACGGTGCAACTCCATCGGAAAAAAAAGAAAAAAGGATACGCGGCGCGAACAACGGAAAGGATAACGAAGATCGAGGAGACACGAAGGACGGATAAGTAGTTCCGTCGCAGTGTACCGCACCGGCGCGCAGGGATTAGAACCGAGGTGACACAGCCGCGTCATCTGTTGGACGTTTAACCTTTTTTACCTCGGGGGCCTCGGCGTACGCGCTTTAGCTGGTCGTTCCCACAAGAAGCCATCAGCCGCCGCCGCCGCCGTCTCACCCAGTTATGCCGACTCGCTGAAACGGGAAATCATTTTTGATACGCGCCACGGTACCAGATCTTTCCTCTTCTGGCACATGGCGAATGATCGTCAGAATCGCCTCCGATCGCTTCGTTGGTTAATAATTGCTCTTCAACCGCTCGAAACTAGATTTTTAATTTTTAATTTCGCGAACAATTTCGATGATTGAGGGATGAGGATGGCTCTGTATATTATTGTCATTATTTATCGAGGAACGATGCGAGACACTGTAGTTAAAAAATAGATGGAAAAACAAACGCAATTAAACAAACTCTGTTGTCCAAGAATCGATTGTTCTTGCACGAGTATCCCAGTATTTTTCCGTTAAATATACAGCTACACGACGTGCTCCTTCGACGTGCACGTCTTTCCGCGCTATTATCTCAGCGCCTTTGGAGCCTTCTCCGGCGTCGCCTCTCTCACGAGAGATCGTAACACGGCGGGGATCGTAAACACGGCGGCATCGGAACGCCGGTTTCTCTCTCGGGTCGGATCCTCTAATTACTTTCCTTGATCCTCGTTCGCTGTCGATCATCTCGTCCAGTTCGTCAAGACGCCTTTTCACGCGTTTAACCGATTACCACATTGCATTCCACGCTCGCAACTATCACGGACACGCAAACGGCCTAAGCAAAAGATGGATCAGATTCCTCCGAGTGAAACGTCAAACGAGAGGCTGCCTCTCCTCTGAATCGTCCCGATACGCGCGCCACGCACACGATTGGAGAGAGAAGGGGAGAAGGAAAATCGAATTCTAAAAATATTTCGAAACGTCCGCCGCTTTGGGGACGACCTTTGGCCCCGGCCGTTCCGAGAGATTCTAGATTCCCGCCAGCTGACGTAACGTTATATTTTCGTTACGGACGCTCCCTTTACACAAACGACTGCCGTCTCGATTGCGAAATCACCGAGGACTAGGATCGATACACCCTTCGTGCACGATTTTACCGTATCTCGTTCTCGCGTTCCCGCGTCTTCTTTCATAATCCCCGACCGAGCTGACCGACGCGCCTCCAAATATACATTTCCAATGAAAATTCCATTATTTGCAAATGACTCGCGGCATCCCGTCGCCAATTGTAAAAAAGTCAAGCTCACGTATCGACGCACGTGTGTACGAAACGAAACAACGCAATGATTCTTTGCGAATCTTCTCCTCTCGTGCACGTTCTCTCTCTATCGTCTTCGTTTGCCTTTCCCGCGTCGGTCGTCCTTTCTCGTTGGATCCCGTCTCGCGACCGAACCTGTGCGTTCTACGCGATGCGCTCTCCGTAATGACTGGCTAACTAGGTTTTAATAGGAACACGGTCTCGCAACCGAATCCTTCGGCTCTTCTTGCAGCCTCCATAGAGAGAGAGAGAGAGAGAGAGAGAGATAGAGAGAGAGAGAAGGCAAGAAAAGGTCCTTTTTTTATCGTGACTGCGTGTCTTTTCGAGCGTGTACACATCTACACGCACACGTGCATACTCGCGTAATCATCTCTCTCTCTCTCTCTCTCTCTCTCGAACGTATCTCGAAGATTTTCAACTCTTACGATCGGTGATTGGCGGGCAACGCAACTCTTACGATCGATTCGAACGGAATCGCCATGCCGCGAATCGATCCCATCATTCACTCGATCCTTTCCTCGATCGCGCGATAAATCACGCGCGAATCATCGCGGGAACTTCTCTCTCAAAGGCACTTACGCGCGACATTCGATACGCGGGCTTTTTAATTTTTAATCGTATGTTGTTACGAGGCTCGGTTTGAAAACAGTCGGATGCGAAAACGTCGCGGGTTGTCCTATCGACCCGGGAGTTGCTCAAACATCGGAATGATTAATCCAACGTCGCTAAACGATGTCCCGCGGTCGTCGTCGAAATAAATAAGCGTTAACAGCGGGAGCATCGGTGGACATCGACGATGAATATCGTTGGTGTTTTTTCTTATCTGGTGTTTGGTTCGCCTGCCTTCGGAAGGAAATTATCATTATCAATTCTCGTTTTCGTTTCTCTTCCTCCTCTTCTTCTTCTTCTTCTTCTTCTTCCTCCTCCTCTTCTTCTTCTTTCGCTTCTTCGTCTACGTCGCGGCGGAGGAGATGGTCGTGAGACGAGCAAGAAACGCTTCCATGATTGGCACATATTGCGCGTGCTTGCAGCATGATCACCGCCGCATTCTAAGCGTCTTCGGTTTCTTAGCCGAAGCGTAACCACATGTCGCATCTTTTTGTTGCAGATGAATCAGCTCTGCAGGGTCTGCGGAGAGCCGGCCGCGGGTTTTCACTTCGGGGCCTTCACGTGCGAAGGTTGCAAGGTCAGTATCCACGAACCCTTTGCTCTCTTTAGATCATCAGACCGGAGGAAAAATTTCAATGGCCGTTTATATTCTCCTTCGTCTCCCTCCCGCTCCTTTTCTTCGTCTCTTTTCTTCTCCGACGTACCTCCGTGTACGTGCACACACGCGCGTCTACACGCTACGTGTACGTACACCCCTTCGAATGCAAATAAAATTGTAGCCTCAAGCGTGCAGACGCGTGCATCATCCTCACGTTACAATTACCGGGCACTCTGCCGATCGTGTTGACCCACGGTCAACTCTCCGGTTTCACGTTTCTCGTGGAAAGTTGGCGAATTCACGTTTCTTTCGCAACGAAAACCGCGATCGATTGCGATTTCTTTTGCACGCTCTCTGCACGCAGTGGAGACGGAAAGCTGCTCGTGGAAAGATTTCGACGTGCAGCCGTTAACGCCGTTCCCTTTTCTGTCTGTTTCGATTTGATCGTAAAATTCACGAACTGCACGTAACGAGCACGCATTTCGAACGCGTTTCTCTGCTCCACAGTCGTTCTTCGGGCGAACTTACAACAACCTCGGCAGCATCTCCGAGTGCAAGAACGGCGGCGTGTGCGTGATCAACAAGAAGAACCGCACCGCGTGCAAGGCTTGCCGGCTGAGGAAGTGTCTGATGGTGGGTATGTCGAAGTCGGGCTCCCGCTACGGACGCCGCTCCAACTGGTTCAAAATCCACTGCCTCCTCCAGGAACAGTCGCACCAGGCGCAGACGCGCCTCATCAAGGACCCCAAGTCCGCGTACGAGAAGGCGTTCGGCTCGTTGGACGTGGCCAACAACAACAACAACAACAACAATAACGAGAACCCCCCTGGCGCGACCAGCGCTACCAACGTGATGGGTATAGTGACGACGACAACCACCACCGCCAACAGTTACCATCACCACCACCACCACCACCACCATCATCAGCACCATCATCAGGACAGGTTCCCGAAAAGAGACGACCTGAGGCCGCAGGACGTGCCCGCTCAGTTGAGGGCGGCCGACATTCCGACGGCGAGAGTCAGCCAGGATCCTCTCCTGAGGCCGATGGATCTGGTGAGGGCGCCTCACGAACTGCTCAGGCCGGAAGTGTCCAGGTTCCCCATGTGGAGGGGGCCGCCGTTCTTTCACCCGGCTCTGTCGCACATGCAGATCATCAACACGCCGTTCTTCCCGTTTCAACAACGGTTCATCCTCCCCTACGTGAACCAGGTTGGTGGCACGCCGCCGATGATCGCCAGCCTGACGAGCTCGTCGAGCGACAGCGTGAGCCCGAGGTCGACGCCGTCGCCGAAACGGGACAACGACGACAACGACGACAACGACAACGACAACGACGGCGGGAACCGGGACGAGTGCAGAGGCGCGGACGGAAGTTGCGGACAGAAGAATCAGATCGAGGCGTACGACAAGAGCTTGGCGTTTCTGCGTTCGTTGGGCCCGGAGCAGGAGGAGCCGATCGACTTGAGCATGAAACCCGGCACGAAGGTGGACGGTGGGCAAGAGGGGACGGACGCGACCGGCGGAGGGAGCACGGAAGAGGAGAGGTCGACTGACAGCGAGGACAACGAGCTGCTGCAGGACACAGGGCCGCCCCTCGATCTCACTAGAAAGACGTGACCCCGCACGCGGGGGTCAGCTCGCGGGCAGCTTTCGACAGGAACTGGAATCTGGTTGGTGCGTTGAAGTCGTCGCTCGGAGGCTCACGGAGACTCGCGATGTCGTGTCCTCGTCGGAGGACGGGCACGAGGAGATGACTTACGATCTTACGTTTCTCAGACGCGACTCGCACACGAGGAACGTCGATTCTCTTCGTCGAGAGAGAGAGAGAGAGAGAGAGAGACGAGACGAGACGAAGACGTTGGTAAAAAGCTGGAGGAATCGAGTGAAATAATGCGAAAATAATAGCGCGGATGAAAAGGCGAGACATCTGGTATGAGAGACGACAGGGTGGAGGACGAAGAGTGAAGTAATGGATGATAGACAGCGGCAGGCAGTAGGAAAAGCACGTAGGAACAGCGGACGTTGCCAGCCCTTGTGTGTTGCACGAATGACTTTACGATCGGCGATCGGATCGACGTAAAATTGCTCAAGCCCGCGATATTAGCCGACAGACGTACACGGGTCCCTTTGGCTTCGCGGCTTCGCCAGGTGTTCGTTGACAGAGTGGCCGAAGATAGGCTCGATACATCCTTTCGTAGCCGGACGAACGATTGTGTGCCTTAACCGATGCCTTTCAGCTCTCGTAAACGTTCGAATGCACGAGAGGATAGAATATATGAGAAAGAGAGAATGAGAAAGAGAGGGTGAGAGGGAGAGAGAGAGTGAGAGTGCCAGTAAAAACCACGTGATAGTTTAACGAGTACGTAGACGCAAACACATGTATGTATCATGTCCTGTGCGTGCGATGCGTTCGACATCATTTTTTTTTCTTCTTCTTCTTCTTCTTCTTCTTCTTCTTCTTCTTTCGTGTAAACGCGTTTGGAGAATCGCGAGACGGGTGAGTGAGGGTGTCCGAGAGGAACGAAAGCTTTTACCTTTACCGTGATATCTCTCGACGCTCGGGAATGGCCAGTGTTTTCATTAAGCCGCATCGAGATTTCTTTTATTTATGTCGAGTCTTTTTATTTAAACGCGATTTTAATTATTCAGTCAGTCTGTCTCGCGGATGTACCTCGGTGCGGAGGCATCACCCCCTTTCCCTTCCGTAGCCTTCCACAAACGCAACGCGTTTACTCTCGAGGATTGTACTTGTTTGCAAGATTGTAGCGCAGAGACTACAATGTAAATCGCGCGGAGAGTACGAGAACGAAAAAGAAAAAAAAACGTCACGAGGCTGAAGGAAGGGGGAACTGGTCGATGACGATTGCATGATCACGCGTGTTCAAACGCACCGAGTGTTCGGCGGAAAAAAATAAAATACGAAGTAAAATAAAGAATACTGTGTAGCCAATACTGTGGCGCCTTGATCGTCGTTCATTAAATCTCTCCTCGATCATCGTTTCCCTTGCGCGACTATTCGTAATCGCTCGTATACGTACGTATACGTATATATCTCGAACTCGAGATGGTATTCCATTACTTTCGTCTCGCGCGTCTCCCGCATTCCGAACCGTCGTCGCGAGACGCGCATGGACGCGATTCGCTTAGAAGCGCACCTTATCGCGACGACGTTATTTATTTAGTAATAAATTTGTCCGCGCGCTGATGTACTATGAGACGACACGTTTTTCTCGGATAATTCCGTTCTAACGCGAGGCGAAACGCCTCTTTCAGGCTCATCCCCGTGGACGCGGAGGACGATAAACGCTCATTAAAAACGCACAATAAACACACTAATATATATATATATATTGATCGTGAGAAGGATTACGATCTAACTTTGTTCGACTTGAAGAAAGAAGAAAGGGTAAAAGGGGATTTGGAGAAAGATCGCCCGTTTAAGATACGCGTTCGCGAATTCTGTGGCGGAATAAATGACTGGAGATTGACGTCGTTGCACGGTTCGTTTGTTGTTAATTACGTTTGTTTGAAACCGGGGAAATTTCACGGTACGACGTGTATCGTAAGCTGTGATAATTTATGAAGCAACGAGGAAGTGGAAGAGCCATGATCTTCGCTTTTGTAAGATCTCGCAAGATCTCATGTTTCTAATGCGATGACTCGGCGAGAATTCGACTCTGTTTGACTGCTCCTTTTTCTCTTTTTTATTTATTTCTTTTTACTTTTACGTTCTTCGTCGATTAATCGACTCGATCGTACATGACCACGCTATTGTCGAAAAAATTCTTCTTTCCCCGTAAATTATTCTCAAACGCTTCGATAATTAATTCAAATTAATTAACTGCGATTCCGCAAAGACCGTCGTTTTCAAACACGAGCAAACGTCCAGCTCGTCGAGCTGGTCGGGAGACTTCAACGACCGCACAAGCGCGACTTTTTCGTTTCCGCGTCTCTCCTCCGTTCGAACGCGGCGAGAATTCACGGGAGCCATGAGATAATCGACGTGGACCACGGACCACGGTGTTCACCTGTGTGCACCTGCGTGTATTCACGGGCACTCGTGCCCGTAACCCCGGACGTTCGAATGCCTCGGGATCTTCTGCTGTTGACTTAGGTGAGAGAGAGAGAGAGAGAGAGAGAGAAGGAGGAGAGGCCACTCGATGTCTGTCGAACGAGGGCTCTAGTGGTTTCTTGGCCCGACGATTCAGGTTTCCCCAACTTCTGGCCCTATGTGCGCGGCGAAAAAGAAGAGAAGCGCTACCAACGCACGATGACGTGTGCGCGTACGCGCGAGAACGCTCCGACTATTCTTGGATTACGTAAATTTGTCAAGCGGAGGTTCCTTCTTCATTTTTCTCTTTCTCTCTCCCTTTTCTCTGTTTCTTTCTTACAGGATGCTTTTAGACAGATTGCGCAATCGCCGAAGAGATGGTACTGCTGTTTGGTAAGATTTTATGGCTTTTACACCGTGATACTCGTCGAATTTGTCGATTCAGGTCGGGTAATCTATCGTAATTTCGAGTGAAAGTTTTTACCAGGGCAATTTTCGAAGGATATTCGATACTTGATTGTAACGATGCAACAGGTTACTTCTCTGTAAACACGATGACATTTTTGAGAACAGAAGTTCCCGAGCAACGTTCAGAGCAGTTTGTTTCGTTTCGAGTGAAATTTCGATGCCAAATTGAATCTTTGTTCGTACAGTTAATCTTTACGCGATTTCACCTGCGGCTGGAATGGGAGGATAATTTTCAGAAACGCAGGAGGCAGCGGCCAGCGTTGACGACGGATTAAGCATCTTTTGATTCCTACCGTGAAATAATTTACAGGTTTACTAGAAATTCTACTCTCTCCTTCATATCAAATCTGTTTTTCATTCGTTGAACAACCCGGCTGAAACGCGCGTCTCGCTCACGATCTTCCTTCTATATTGCGTTAATTTGCGCGCTGGATGCAGATCCTACGTGGAGGCCGTACGACACCTGTGACGCCGTACATCGCGCCCACGTAAATTATCCCGGCAAGATTTACGACGCGTCTCCAGACGCGCGCACGCTCCTGTGTCTCTCGAAATTCTCGAACTTGTTGTCCGTCCGTTATTAATGTCGAAATTAGAAGAAAAAATCGGCCTAGCCACGACAGGACGTTTTCTCGAAAGCAGAATTCTCTCTTACTCTCGACGTTTCTCCTTCTCGCTTTTACAATCTTGCTAGAATCTTGCGATATCTAGACGTTTTTTACTTGAAAAAAAAAAGCACGAATATTATTAATTTATTTGTTCGTGCGTTTATTTGTTCAATTTACTTTGAATTTGAGTTAATAAAGGCAAATGAACATCGAGGGAATCGAATTTTCAATCGGGACTTGCGATTCCGCGCTGCGGAATTATAAATTTCACGTCTCGTCTAATTATTCGCTGCTTCTTTATCCTCGATTTATTACATTATTATCGCGTTTCTGCGAGTGGTAAGGTAAACCGTGATTTTTCACGATTTCCGTTGAAACGTCGAAGGAGAGGACGTTGCGTCACAGTGGCAGCGACTTCCTGGAAACGGCTCTTGGAAACAATTCTGATAAATTGTCACGATCAATTTTTTATCGTGCCTGCGACGTCGAGAGGCGCGATTTTTCTCTCTTCGCGATTTGACCGGCCTTCTTCTTCTTCTTCTTCTTCTTCTTCTTCTTTTCTTTTTTCGCTCGCCGAGAACCCGCAGCGATAAATGACAAGACACGGCTGGGAACGGGCATATGGGCGAATTGTAATTGTGTCGAGGCGTTCGCAGGTGTGCGCCTGCAACCCTTATTCATTGTTCCTCCTTTCAGATTCTTTCAGATCGCTGAATACAAGCCGCATTGTCTGTTCAGTCAAAGAGATGACGCTTCCTTTATCTGCTCTCGCTTTAATATTTAATATTTAATGTCGATTCTACGTTTCACTCGATATCGTATCTCTGTCGTGACATCTCCATCTTTTCTACCGTTTGTAGTAACGAAATTATACGCGCATGTACAATCTTGAAACGCAAGAAAGTGCAAACTTTGCACGAAGCTGCACCGTCATCGATTACCCAACTCGGGCAAAGAATCGAGGAGCAACGGGGATCGAATTCATCCGGATTCATCCGCATTTTTGTCGACAAAGCGTGCCTAGTTATAAGCATTGCAGCAAGAGGCTTATGGATCAAATACTAGTAAGTTGTTGAAGCTAAAACAGTTTATTGCTAAAATAATGGTGCAAAACTGTAACAATGTATTTCCTTTTGTTACAGATAAACAAGAAAACGTTCGCGGCTTGAAAGAAAATCGTTTCAAATACACTTGTAATGTTTATTATTCGTTTACTTTACTGTAAATAAAGCAATGAAAAATTATTCACTGGGAAAATTTAGGTATTGGTACTCTTGAAATTACAAACTGACATCTCTTCTCTAGCATGAAATGTTTCAAAATTCTCAAAATTCTCTTTACTCGTAAATTCTAAAATCTGCAAACTACCGCAGTTTCCAGAGATCTCCGAACGATACCGGTGACGACGACGAGGAAGAAACGGATCGCGATTCAGCAGCGGGGTCGGCAGATGCGCGGCACGGGCGTAAAGACGGGCCATTATGCGCGAACGCGCGAGGTAAAAGAGGTTTGCTACACCTGTGGCCTGTGGGCTTGGCCATCGAGGTCGTTAGCGCGCGCGCGCGATACAGAAAAGGAGGACGACATGGAAAATCCACGCCACGTGGAAAGCTTTCGAGGAACGAAAAGCTGGAAAAAGGCAGCGGGGTCAATAAGGTTGACAATCCGGGGTCGCGACATCGCCGGGGGAAATTCACAATGCGTTTTTCACAGACGTGACGGACACGAACACCGCGGAGGCTCCTCTCGAGCTCGAAGCGGACGTTTACGAGCGTTTGACCCTAAGCGTACGGCGAAGAGTAGGGGAGGCGGAAGACACGAAGAAAGGGAGAGGTCGTTCTCTTGCGGTCTCGCTAATTGGCTGCGTTTGTGCACACGCATCGTCGCGAGAGGACGTTCGACCCAATATCAATTTGCGCGCGTGACAAAAGGGTTGCGAGCTGCGAGTGAGAGGCTTGTCACGGATCATTTCCAGCAATGAATGTCGATAACGGACAAATGTAATGGTAAATCTTCATTTACGAACGTAGAGTGATAAAGATCAATGGAACTACGTCGTTCCTTTTAATAGAAAATTCGTGGAATGAATTTCAATTTTATGAATTTCCATGTTAATTATCGTCTCGATATCTCGGGACGAGATTGTTAACATAGTTTGACGCCGGGTAGGAAGAATGGATAGAACGCCGAGTTTGACAGGATAACAGACAGAGGCTAAATACTAAGTGGCTTTCCAATCATTAGGCTTGTCAATGTCTTTGATAAAGCGCGTGTCCCCTCGGATCACGGGAGTTTGTAACAGTGATCCGTAACGTGTTGCGCAGATACTCCATTTATTAGCTTAGAATTGACGGATCGTTGACAATAATCGATTAACACAATAATCGATTTTCCTACATTTTATCACTGAAAGTGATTTCAGCGGGGGTAACCCAGAAAATCGGGCCTCTTCAGGTGCAACGCTGATGCAACGAAAATTAGCGATTGGTCGATTTGGGTCACGTGATTCGCGAGGAGGCGTGGCGTAGACCTCGAGTAGGAGTGGCATTGTCTGGTACTGAGCGATCGCGCCTGTAATTTGTTTTCTATCGATTCAAATGTTTGCATATCGATAAAATTTTATGGCAAAAAAGTCGTCTTCATTTCCTAGTCAGAACAGTTGCTTTCTGGGCCTTTCAGTGAGATAAATCCTACTGCGATACAAGTCGTGCAGTTTTAATTTCGGAAAGTTGACTTCGAGGGAACCGGGTAGCAATGATATACGCGAGAATTGATGAAAAGAACTGGTCCTACAGAAATATCCTTGTAAATCTATTATTCATCCTCACGAGCCACGAAAGTCGACAGAATTAACAACGACCGTATAATCGATGGTCACACTATTCTGCTTGTTTTATCGCTTGTTACTCGCGTGCAGCGAAACGATCAAATATTCAGGATGTTTTTTTGTCTAAACAAAAACTAGTGGTCTACAAATGTTGCCTTACATTTCAACGGCAGTTTGTACAAAAAAGAAAAAAAGAAAAAAAAAAAGAAAAGAATACACGAGCTATTAATAACTTTGCTGTTAATTCTTAGTCTTATGGTTCCGAGACGGCGTTTATACTTTATTGGACTGTTGCGTAGTAAATATCATTTCTGAGATACGTGTCAACGAGCGTAATTCGTTTGGCAACGGCAACTTTTTTCAACCGAGGTACGAGCCATCCACATCGATACGCGTCTTCAAAGAAATATAAAAAGTAGTCGCTTTAGGAATAATTGTGAAATATTTCGTGATTTAAAAGTCGAATCACGCGAGATTTAATCGTACAGAGGCATTTATTATCCGACGATCCGGTACGGCGACACGCAGTCGGAAAATTTTCAAGAGAACGAAAATTAACGATTCGTCCGAGAACAGATATTTTTCGTTGGACGGAATCGGATTGGAAACGAATCTCGCAGCGCGATTTCGATTACTTTGAAAATCGAACGACCTTTTAATTATCCCCGGGGTCTCGACGGATCCGTTCGAGCTGTGTCATCGAAACTTTCCTCATCGAAAGTTGCTGCGTAGGCGCGGGCCCGCTTTCGAGAAATCGCGCGCACGATCATTAATAAAAGCCGCATCATCGCTAGCCTAGCTGTTGTCGTGACACTTGACAAATATCGTCATTTTTTCCCCCCTCCTCCCCTCCCTTCTCCCGAGTCACTACCACGGTCAATTGCCACGAAGAAATCACGCCGACCGTCAATTCGACCGTGGCCCCCGTCGATTAATTAAAAGATTCGACACTTATCGATCGTGCGCGCATACTGTACATGTATGTTCGAATTCAGGCGCGACTCGAGGGAATTGTTCGAATAGACTCTCCGCGCTATCTGCGGATTCTTGTTCCCTGAATCGTGGTCATTTATAATGGAGGAGAGGCCGGCCACGATAAGGGAATTCTGCGGTAAACGATGCGCGGCGAGAATGCGTATTTTTCGGTGCCGGGGCGCTTCATTATGCGCGCGGCGTGGCTGAGGAGAAAGAACGAAGAGATCGAAGAGGGAATCCAATTCCGTGGGAAGAACGTTCGCATAGTGGAGAAGGAAATTCGTTATCCAATTACCCCTTTTGAATTATCTTTCATCTCTCTCGGTCCTCCTGCTGCTTTTCTGTCTCTCCGTCGTCGGTTTTCTCTCTGCCGATCGGACGTGAAAATGTGAAAACTCGAGAAGAGGAGAGAGGATAAAAGGGGAGAGTGAATGCTCTGTAATTGATTCGTCGATCGGTTAAATTTGCAGGATGCCTCGCAGCTGTCGAGTCGAATCGGAACTGAGAGAAATTGCGCGTCGCGCGTACAGCGAAGCAGCTTCAAACAATCTCGAGTGAAGAAAAATTTTAGGCTGATTAAATAGATCAGGATTCAGGTCAGATCGATGTGGGGCTGTTGGAAGGAGTCAAGGTTCTATTTCTCTCGTGTCTCGATCAAATCAAAATTAGCTATCGACAGGTAAGAGATTTTAACGAAATCTGAGCATTTTTAATTTTTTACGTAAAACTTGTAACTTGTCGATAATTTCAGTGATTTTTGTGTTGGAAGAGAGAACCTGTAATAACTTGTCGATTTTCCAATATTATCAATAAATTTGCAACGAATTGGATGGATGAAAATTTCAGTAACTTTTGAATTAGTTAGAAAAGAGAATTTGTAATATACAACAAACTTGTAGCAATTTGTCGATTCTCCAATATATTATTATTAATAAATTTGCAACAAGTTAGATGGATGAAAATTTCAGTAACTTTTGAATTAGTTGGAAAAGAGAACCTGCAATATACACGTAGTAACTTGTCGATTCGCCAATATCATTAATAAATTGGTTTGCAACAAATCAGACGGTTATCTATCGGATAAAAAGTTTCAGATGATTTTTGTGTCGAGAAGAGAGAACCTGTAATATACTATACTTGTAACTTGTCGACTTGCCAATACCACTAGTTAATAAATTCGCGTGTTAATGATCGTCGAGAAGATGCCCGCTATTAAAATCCAATCGAGTCCGAATCAAATATTAATTGGACGATAAACGCGGATGGAAACGTGTCATCCGGAGAGCGGGACCATTAATAAAAGCGGCCGGGTTATCCACGATAAGGACCCTCCCGCATGCCGCCGTTAAGGATCCGTAGTCCTCGCGGCGGGAATGCCGTGGCACGTCCTTTCGCGCGGACTAAGGTAACTTATTCTCTGTCTTTGTGGGCGCCCTTTTTGCGCGCTCGCTCCGCGCGCCGGATAGGGTTAAGTGGGTGCGACCCCAGGACGCTAAATAATATCGAGCTGTGCCATCTACCGAGCACGTAGCGCGCCATCTTGAAATATTACGCCGGCCGCTTTATTATTCGTTTATGCGCGACTCTGCCCGCTTCACGCCGCTCCGCTCCGCTCCGTTCCGCCGCCTTCGCCGATCATTATACGCTCGCTCGGCGAATTCTCTTCCTCGAGTACACCTTCGATCGTGCGAGTGCTTTCCAGAAGCGGGTACATCGATTGCCTTTTTCTCTTCTTTTCTTTTTTTTTTTCAACTCTTCGTGTCGTCGGGTGTCCATTTTCCTCGGATAACTCCAGTGGTCGCGCGGTGAAACGTTTGCAAACGTTTTCGAACTGGTTGCGACTTTCTCTGGATTGAAAATTTTCGTATCATTCTCGTAGAGAGAAGAATCTCATTGAAACGATCGTTTATGACTCTTACGTTCTTGCGTTCAATTTACATTTGCAAGCAGTCGAATCTATTCAACTCAAATCGACTTGTCTTTACGAATGTTCAAATCTACGCGGCTGCAGGGATGATCTGGTTCACTGGCTGAAGAAAGGTGTCACACGAGGAGTCACAAGTTTTTTCTACCAAAAGCATTCCAGAGAGTGTTGGTATCTTTCTAGAAAGTAGTTCTAGTTCCACGTCAGCGGGGGGGAGAAAAGGGAAGTTCGAGGAAGTGAACCCGTTCGAATTTTAACGAGGGGCACCGGCCCCGCGGAGCTCCCCGGAGAGCATGGTTATAAAACAACATTGACAAGACCGAAGGCAGCCTTGGAACTTGAGATCCTTCGGCCGGCAGAATTCGAGAGCAAACATGGGCGCGATCCGGCGACCGTTTTCGACATCACGACACGAAAAGCACTCCGCATTCACGTCCCTTCCTTCCTCGCGTCCCGTCCCGTCCCGCCACCTTCTCCTCGCCGTCGTCTCGTTAGTATATATGCTCGTACACTCGAGATTGACATTTGAATTTCAATGAGCCACACGGTTCTTCGCCGGGAGTTCTCTCCACTTTCGAAACGGCCTCGGAGAGGATACGAGCACGAGCAACCGGCCATTAGTCGCGTCTGTCTCCCGTGAATTTTAGATTCTGAAACGAAAACTGCTGGCAGCCACGGCCGATTCCGTGGAAACGGAATATTTGTCGTTCGGCAGGCAGATCGGACAGGTGGGTCCGGTGTTATCCTGGAACGACGGTGTTAATCGTGCTAAATGCATCGACCGCCGCAGCTGCGTCTCTTTTATTATCTTTTTCTCCTTCCTCCTCCAGGCGAGCAGATTCTAGTCCTCTCTCCGATTCACATCTCGAGTTCAACTCGGGTCCCAACAATGGTGTTTCTTTCCTTTTCTTTTCAGAGCCCTCTTAGGCGTTGAAATAGATTTCCATGGTTGTTTCAGGACTCTCGATCTCAAGGTAAGAAGAGGGGACGCTTAGGGAACGATACTTGAAAGATTAGCCGTCTCTCGCGAATATTCGACGAACTGAATTATTTGTTTTTTCAAGAAAAATTCACTCGCTCCGCATTTCAATCTCAATCGATGAAACGAAGTACATATATTCGAAATTAAATGTCGTTAAACGCAATTAAATCGGATGTTCACGCGAAAGGACAAAGATCGATAGCAGAAGCTTGTTTCAGTTGCCTTCTCAAATTCTCGCGGCGGCTCGGGATACCGAGATATTCGAAGGATTCGAATCCGGTGACGCGGCCGTGCAAACGACGAGTCCCGGATTACGGTGCACGCTTGTGTGCACGTTTACCTAAATGGCGGGCAATTAGAAAGACGGTAATGAAAGTGCCAGTCGAATAGCGCGTTTCGCCGCTTCGCCAATAAACTGTTTGCTTTACGGGCCGCGGACTCGGGACTCGGGCTCCTCACCTAAATTTCCCACAGCCGACGTTAAATTCGTGCTGGGGCGCGCGCGTCTGCCTCCCCCTCCCGCGCCCCTCGTGCGCGTCCTCCGTCGCTCGACTAAACTGGATACTTATTAATTAAGGATAATTGCCAGAATTTACGATATCGTTCGACTTTCGCGGTCATTCGCGTACCACCGATGCTCACTCGCTTTTTGGCAAGGACCTCGCATGATTCTCCGCTTGAAACTGGTAGTTTCATTTTCCCAGTAAAGATTTTTTATTTCTTTTCTCGTCATTGATTGATATCGTCGTCGTTTTTTTTAGAGCGAAGTGAGTTTCGTGACAGAGTCGAGTTTAATTCAAAATTAAAAATGGTCACACTCGGAGATAATAGTTCGATCTTGATGCGATAAAATCGTGAAGTAGATTCCGTGACAGGCGGATGAAGTCGAGTTCTTCGAGTGAACTGTTCAGATTTCGTGTCGTTAAAATAGCGCCGTATCGTCAAAACACTGATCGACACAAAATTGAAAATGGCCACTCCCAATCGCATCGTCAGCGAGAACAGTCCGCGAGACTGAGCAAGATTCAGCGAGATTTCGCACGCGGAGATCATAGTTCAATCGTGGCGCGATAAAATCGACGTTAAAAAGCCCCCGGTGCGCTCTGCTCGGCCCTGAGAGGCGAAGAAGCGCGGGCGCGAGTGGCTGTTATCGTGAATTGAGCGCGTTCCGCGGCCGTATAAGCAGCCCTGGTACACCTGTAACTCCTCTTCCTTATCTATTCCCGCTGGCTTCTCGCTCGCTCCTCGGGGTGTATCAGTTGCTGATCGATTCAACCTGTGGGTGGTCTCGGGCCACGGTTACGTGCTGTAACCCTACGCTGTCCGAACGCTACCCGGTGTCCCGCCGGTTACACCGTTAATTCGCCAAGCCGTTCGACAACAAACTGGCGGAACGTGGAACGAGCCGGTCACCGTGTGTGTGTGTGTGCATCGCCTTTACGATTCGCCTCGGTGCCACGTGTTTTACGGCATCGTTCCTTACCGTCAACTGCCCGCCGACTCGGTAGCTCGCGCGAGAAAAATCGGATTCGCTCGGCGATACTCGATATAATATTGAGCGAGCCTTTCCTTTTCCTTCGTTTGCTCTCTCTCTCTCTCTCTCTTGTGTCTTGCACGCTCGAAGCCGTTCCTTTATGGATCTTTTTAACGAAACATCCGAATGTTTAATGGATTTTACGATAATCGATAAGGGGTTGCGAAGTAATACCGATCTTTGGGTAGTATTGTTCAGTATTTCTCCTTAGAATTAATAACCGCCGATGTAGCTCTCTGTGCAACGATCGACCGGATCAAATGGATCAGTTTTTTAAACAGAAGAGGACCCGATTAAAAATCTCCACCCGGTACGTGACTCAAGCAGCGAAGCAGTTCCAGATGGAGGCGTAAAAGACTGAGAAACAAATGAGGTACAAGAGCGGTAAGTTACGCTACTTACATATCAGGTCAAGCTACTCTGATATTCTCCGGGGGGGGGGGGATACTCTCCGTGCTTCTCAGTCAAGTTCTGTATCCAATTAAATTGAATTTATCATATTTTCAATTAAACTCAGTGGTGAGGTACGCTGCTCGCGTATCGGGTCAAGCTGCTCCTGATATTCCTCTTGGGCTCTCCGCGCTCCTCGCTCAAGTTCTGCATCCAGTGAAATTACACTTCCAATATTGAACTTTCAATTAACCGCGAGCGCCGAACACACGTGAATCTGTCACATCTCGGTAATAAACAAAGCTCTCGGCGTCAATTAACGACTGACTAAACCGCCACTGAGCCGCAAGTTCGAAAGATTTATCACCGTTCGTATCACCGAATAAATCAATCACCGGCTAACAATACGACTTGCCTTTGAATTCCAATCACCGTGGTAATAACGCGAGCCCCGCGCCGCATTTTAAAACCGTCGATCGACATTTCATTTTTCTTATCTCGCGCGCGGAGACAAAGACGAGAGTGAATAATTTACGCCGGCAACTGTACGCTCCTTTACTCTGGCGGCAGTCACACTCTGAAGTATCGCGGATGAAAGCACGTCGGCTGGTCGAAGCGAGCGATATAAATTAAGGCGCGGGCACGGTACGTTATCCAGGAGATACAGTCTCGCCTTTATCGGGCTTAGATCACTCGCAGCGCACCGCGCCGCGCGTATGCAGTTCATTAATCCGCATTCGCGAGAGGCGTGTCGCGCGTGCAAATCGCTCGTTTGAGCTCTCACTTGGCCGAGATATACCCCCGTCGAACGTAATTAGCGCTGTCAGATTTAAATCTCTGTCACTCTCGCTCTCGAAACGTGGACGTTTCAATATCTCCCCCGTTTGGATCGTTTACGCACGCTGCCGATCGATGGTTTCTCGAACCTATAAAAATTCCCGAAGCGATCGCTTTTGTTGACATTTTATCTACCGCTCGTGTTGGAAGTTGACTATTCCGCGAGACATGTACATCGCTATTTATCAAGCTATTGTAAATTAATATTTTTATAATAATATTGAATAATATTCTTCAGGAAGTGAGCGAATTTTTTAAATATTTCCAAGTATGGTAACGATTACCCCAAATGTACTTATTTTTTTCGATGCACATACTCTACACTGTCTTTGGGGAGTTTTGCTTTTCTCACTAGTCACGATTCTTTATGCCCGATAGCCGCTGATCACCGAAAAGCTGATTAATGGACTACTTTAGACAAGATGTTGAGTAAATTAAAAATTGTCGACACTATCTGTCGATCGTACTATTTTCGTTCAAACTGTTGGTGAGTTTGAGCAAGATGGAAAAGCGTACGATCGCGATTCAGGGTGCTTCTGACACAGCGTGCAGGCAATTTGTTTCCGGCGTACGGTGGATAATTAATGCGTTCGACGATTTTCAACGAACGCGAGAAGATTGTATGTACATATCGGGTCAAGTACGAAGACAGATTGCGGAGTTTGATGGATTAAATAGAAACGTCGGCTTCGGTTTCGAAATCGCCGTCTGTGTTTCCACCGTCTTAATCCGCTAATTATTAGCGTGACTTTTCCCAAGGGAGTCCAACCACGTCGCGGTTCCATTAATCAATCTCAATCTCTCTGGCGATACTCTATCAATGTTCCTTCCTTCTTCGTACGACTCTCCAATTTTCTAAACGAGGATTTTGTCAAAAGAACTCGCTGACTGACTCCTGTGAGAATCCATCGACGCGCAAATTACTCGCAAACCACTACATTGCCTCTGTAAATTAAAAAGATTCGCGCGTAAATTCTCAATAAAGAAACGGCGAATAGAAACTGAAGAGTGAGAAATTTTTAAGAAATCATACAGTGACGAAAATGTGACTTTGCTCCACTATTCTCGCACGTAAACGTGCGAAAATGGTTTCAAGCCTCGAATTCGATGTTCACAGTCTGAAAATTATTTTGCTGCTCGCAAGATACTACTTGCTTGGTTTACGACACATTGCAGTTGTTATTTTTTGACAAAGAAACCCCGAAGTTGACTGAGATTTATTAGATTCTTTAAATTATCTATACGCCAGGGATGTAAAAGGTGTAAGAATATAAAAATCTCCAATTTAATCTTTTTTCTATCTATAATTATAAAATTTAGTTGTAGTAAAAATAATTACTAATTATCCTACGAATATCGATGGCGAGCAGTAAAATCTGCGCGATTACAAACTACACGGCCGTCAAAGTGTTAAGAAGTCGAAGAGTAGCAATTTGAAAAATCCGATCGGTTCGACCTCGAACGAGTCTCAGGCGCAGAGAGACTCGACGTCAACGCTGAAAGTAGCCACTAATTTTCGCCTGGTGGACCTTCCGTCAGCGAGCTACCAGCTGCCATGTCCCTGACGACGACGACAACGACGCAGGAATGAGATACGACGCGGGTGCTACGCCGCGACACGGCCATAATCTACCTCACGTTATGAATCCTTGCGCGAACGTGTGACGATACGTGCCGAGTGTGTACAAGCGCGAGTGTGTCGATACGCCACGTCGTACGGCCACGTCCAGGAGGGTGGTCCGTCCACACACCTCGCGATGGAAAAACCAGCCGCTAATCACGTTCCCCGTTACACGGCGACTTACTCCTCTTTCGTTATACGCTCCGAGTGCACACTCGAAGCACGCGCACTCGGCTGCGAGGCTCTTCGCGTGGCTACCTGCGCGCGGCTGTCAGCCAGAAAGCACACGTTATCGAATTTCGACGAAACGCCCGGCTAAACGGCTTCCTCGAGTCGTTGAGGAATGTTTGCCGGATGCTTGGACTTTGCGGGAGCTAATCGATATCCGAGAGAGGGATATTTGTAGATCTGACTCACGATCGGAGCAGAACGAGTTCGGTCGAAAACTTTTGCAGTGTTGGAAGTTCGTTTTGTGGGTGCTGAGACGAGTAAATCATAATTGGCAATGGTACGTTCTAGTGTATGAACAGGAATGGACAAAAGTATTTGCACATTTTAAACTTTGAAACGATCCAGTTGGCTTCATTTTCTTTTTTTTTTTTTTGGCCAAGCGTTTGCTTCGTGCAGCAGGCGAAAGAAAGCAAGGATACTTTTAAGGATACTCCAAAATTTTTTCTTCTTTCTTAGGAATTTTTTCAGTGTACTATCATGATCCTACTTGTCCTACTTATTTTTCCGCTATTTTATCGAACCTCGAATACCTCTTTAATATTCTAACGTTTAATTCTGCTGTTCAAAGTTCAATAAAATGGCAAAAAGAAAAGATGGTGATTGATTTAGTCACGAAAAGAATTTTAACATTCTCAGAGTCTCATTTGAATTTTTACGATTTTCGAGAACAAAAGTACTCTTGCTCTCCCGAAAAGTTGTTACGTGAAAGAGAGTAACGCCTTTAAAATGAGGCCAACTGGATCGTTACACGATCTTTTCCTTTCTTTAATAAAGTTACTACGACTTGACAACACGGACAATTTTTCTATCGAGTGGGCGAGCAGCACTCTCGTCCGCTGAATCTGAATTATTTATAAGGAAATTTTTTACAAGCGACAATTGCGCGTGGTCTAAATTTTACAAAGTGGATTTGCATGCGAGGTCATCCACGCGCGCCACGCAGAAGACGCAGATACCAGGTGTTCAACTGGAACGAGCAATCATCTCGAGCAGGATGCAACGCTGCTGCAGCTGCAGTGGAATTAAAATAAAAGGCATACACGCGTTGCTATACTTTGCAACCGACTCCTATGCGCCTATTTTCTATTCATCGGTACGCGTTAATTGACAGTCATTTATGCGATGGAACCGCTTTGGGACCGCGAACGTTCGACCAAGCGACTTAATAAAATCAACGTGGAACATCCAGGCGGATTGAATAGAACAAATTATATTGTCTCAGTGTGAGACCGAGGACCGTCGTGTCCGACGATGACAAAGATAACGGTGCCGAGGATGTGTACGGTACGAGGATTCGTGATACCACAGGAACGTTTGTTTCCAATCACGGCCGATCTCACGCTGACAGATCGCATCAGCGATTAACCGAAACCTTTCACTACCCTTCCATCCAGCCCGGTGACTTCAATGAAATCCCGTTGATAGCTGAAACTGGCGTTTCGAATGCAATTAGCGCTGGAAGGAGGCGCGACACATAGAACCAGCCTCTTCACCGTCTTCACTCACTCGCGCGCGGATCGCGAAAAAAAACGGGCACGCTTGCGATCGCCAAAGCGATCGGAACGAGCTGTCCAGCAAGCTTCGTCGACCTCTCGTTCTTCGTCTCGAATTCTTACGCGAGGTTCTCGTCAGTTTCCACGAGGAACACCGTTGGAATAATGGGTAAGAGACGTATGTACTCTTCTCGTAGTTTCTCGTT
The DNA here is from genome assembly GCA_030673865.1 of Melipona bicolor. NCBI lineage: Eukaryota > Metazoa > Arthropoda > Insecta > Hymenoptera > Apidae > Melipona > Melipona bicolor. The sequence goes on along the minus strand of JAHYIQ010000013.1, from coordinate 2,737,178 downwards.
GCTCGGCCGATTGTGTACACACACACGATACACACGCGCGCGCGACATGCTCTGCTAACGGTGAAAACGTTGGTTGGAAGGATTTCTCCGGCAGAAATTCTCTTAATTCTCGGAAGAGTAAAAACGATAACCCCGCGATAGAAAGGCGCGACCGCGGCCGCGACGTCGAGAAGGTAACCCGGAGCTCTCCGGAGGATTCACGACGGAGGATACGGCACTCGCAACGCCCGTTCGTTGTACGAGGATAATACAGACAAATCGTAATCCCGGAGGCACGGAACGAGTGCCGATTAATTTCGAGATGAGCCCTGTCAAAATACAGGCACGCCGTTAGGGGCCGATGCTCCCACGTACATACGGCTGCGGCTAATCTTGACTAATAACTGTCGCAGAACGCGCCGGCAATAGGGAAAAGTGATAGGGGAACCTGTTGAACTCGTGGTACCCAGGAGGAGAGGAGCCACCAGAGCCTTGCCGTCGTCTCTCTCTCTCTCTCTCTCTCTCTCTCTTTCTCTGCGTATTGATTATGTTTATAGCACGGCTCCTGCTCCCGTCTCACGGCCGTAGATACGTCCATAGATCAGAGATTACCGGGACGAACCGATCGCCTTTCCTGTTTGGAACATGCGCGCTCGCTCGCTCCTCGGGTCGACCGATCGACCGATCGATCGGTTTCTCGCGCGTCCCAGCGATCGACCGGCCATTACGATAATCGACGCCGTCACGCGGAACATCGGTAACGTGGGAATCTCCCGCGAAATTGCCCACGCAGCCTCGATCTCTTTCGCCGAGTTATCGACGATTCGGCGGAATTACGCGACCGGCGTGAATTTTATTTTCGGAACAGGGAAAACTTGTTCGCGGCTCGAGATATTGCGCTGTGCATACACTACCGGTCAAAAGTTCGCCATCTGCGTGGCAGATGGAGGCGGGAGAAATTTGCCTCTCAAGCGGAAATCTAACGAAACGAACGAAACGTCGGATTATCGACTATCGTTGCGGTATCGATTCCTAATTCGTAACAGAGCGGCGTGCATGGATAATGCGATGAATATGCGATCTCGCGTATTTTTGACCTGTACTGTATACGCGATTTAAATGCAACATGTTCGAGATACAAATACTCTTTCTGTCTCTCGAGAGAGGAAGTAATACAACTCGCATAAACGTCTCTATCTGAAGCAACTGGCGACATTTTCTCCGAGCATTAGTTACAGTTCACAGAGTCACACTGATTGGTTAATCAACGCGCGAGGAGCGAGTAGTCTTGGTCTGTGAAAATATGTCCTTTTTCGACGCGGTGGAGATACGGTTTTTCAGAAGCGTAGGACTAATGTCATCTGGTAATTCCGCGAACGATTCGCGCTACCGGTTTGAGCAGATCGTTAGGGAACGAGCTCCCTCGGCAACGTTTTCATTAGGCGTCTATCCAACCCGGCGAATCAAACAATCGTCCAACGCGAATGCACAAACAGAGTGCCGCACAATAGGTTCACTCGCACGCTCGTAAATATTGTAAAAACGTGTTTCGTTCAATGGCGAGCCTATCGATGAATTATCGGCGCATAAAAGGTCCGGGCGTGCGAACTAGCGTGACCGAAAGGTTTCTGTGCCCGAGTTTAATTACCCGGAGTGCTCGAGGTTTTTATCGCGCGGCGTTATACGCTCTATCGCGATGCACGCGATCTGGCGAGCAAAATACCGCCGACGATTATCGCTGCTCGTTTCTTTGTCCCTTGCACTTTGTTCGATGGAAATCTTTTCTTCAAGATGAGTATAACCGTCGTTTCAGGAGTATTCAAAAACCAAGAGCAAATACACTAGATGGTACTCGCTGAAACACGAAGAAAAGTTCTACTAAACACAGGCGGGTCGACAAATTAATAGTTTCAAGAAAAAAAATCTTATTGCAACTTTGAATGTATATATTCTAGAAACTTGTGAACCTTTTTTCCCCCATTCACCTCGTCGTAAATACAATTTCGATCGTGTGGGATTGGAGAGATTAGTAAAACGAAGTACGTGAACGGACGCTGATTTGAAGATTAAAAAAAAAAGAGAGAAAAAAGTGGCAGTTGCCACGTAATTGACAGCAACGTAAATCGCTGCGAGAGGCTGCCAGCGTAAAAAGCTAATACGCTTATACCCCGTTACCGCAAGATCGCTTTAGCATATCGACAATGTTTCTCGCCCCTTCGCGCGTTCTTCCCCGGGTTCTCGAGGATCGTTCGGAGGTGTAATCAACGTTAACCACCGCGTTCCCTCGAAAACCATGACGCGATGCTGTTACGTGATCGTCGTTTGTCCCTGATAGGACCAGTGGAGCTGGTCCCTCGAGCAGGCGCGATGATGCTTCCTCGCACGTACGCGCCGAATGCACACTCGCGTCGGCGAGCAAAGGACGATGTATTTGGATCGAGATCGAGATTGAGATCGGAGCCGAGCGGGGCGGAGGGGCTGTAACTCGGCAACAAATTGAGTTCAATGATGATCCGATCGATCCGATGTGCCTGCAATTTGCGAAAGAAATCGAGGCATCCGCGGCGCATCGAGTCACGCGCACCGCGATACCTTTGCAGCGGGGAGGTTCGCCACGCCGCCAGGGCTACCAACCAGCGTGGCAATCCAAATTGCGCTCCTTCCTCCGATTATCGCGTAACTCGAATTTGTGGCACGTGAGAACGTCATGAACTCGGGAGAAAAGCTGCCCGCTTCACGCTGTCCGTGAAACTCGCGACTCGACGCGACCGTTTCTGGATGGACCGTTTTCCAGGGTCGTTCGCGCATCGACCCATCGATTAAACGAATCGCCGTTATCTTTGGAATAGATCCGAGGCCCAGCTGCTTCGATGCTCGGCGCGATCGGCGGGGACACGTTTTATAGGCTCGATCGGGATCACGATCTCCCATATATTTTTCCCACCTTCCACCCTCCTCCCGCGCTGCTGGCTCGGCCGCTCGCTCCGAGGGAACGAGCAGGGCAGAATCCGATCCGAGGAGATCTCGGGAAAAGTGAGACGAGGGAAGAGGAAGGGAGAGAGAGAAAGAGAGAGAGAGAGAGAGAGAGGAGGTGCAAGTGGCGGCTGGTAAGAGAGGAGAGGACAACGACGAGTCTCGAGGGAGAGTCTCATCGGCCACTTCCCATGTTAATATCCGGTTATGCGTAAGGTATGGAGGCGTACGGCCAGTTTGCATGGAAACTAAGGCATTACCGCGCTGGACCACCGGCGTCGAACCACTCGTCGAACGGCCCTGTTTGCCGACACCTTGGAGGACGACTCTCCGAGAAGGATCTCCTACTACTCCCTTTCTCGCTTCGTCCTCTTATCGCCGCCCCCCTTTTCTCTCTCTCTCTCTCTCTCTCTCTCTCTATCTCTCGCTCTTTCTTACTTTCCATGTGCCGCTTCCATGGAGCCACGATTCCGATTCCCTCTCGCGAAGGATCTTCAGATTACGGGCAACGAGTATCAACGACGGATCAGCGAGGTTTTATCGGCGGGGACAGGGCCGGGCTCGCTCGACCCCGACCCCCAATCCCTTTCACGACCAACGGCCCGTTCACTTTCTCGCGTTCGACAGATACTTTCCGTTCGTTTTGAAACAGATCTTTCTTTTTTCCCCTCTCTTCGGCGATCGTTCGAGTTCGCCGACGACGAATCGAGTCGAGTCGAATTTCCGTTGCGAGACGCGCAGGCGGAATTTTTGCTTCTTTTCTTTTTCCCCGCTTTCGGATCTCGGTCGGGAGGAAAGGGGGAGGAGGGACGATCGTTTTCGGACCAGATTTGTTGTATCACGTGAAAATATGGAATCGTTAGAAACCTGTTTCGGGAGAGGAACTCGACGGACGAACCAAGTTTCGGACTTTGTTGTTTTCTTCTTTCCTCCCTCCTCAACGACCCCAGGTTTGGCGGCGGAATGAAAGGGAATTTTTGGAGCGACCTCGATCGTTTATATACGGGGTGTAGATTAGACGCGGACCGTAGATTAGCGGCTTAGACCCTTCCACGAATTTCGTTCTTCGCGTTTCTCGATAGTTCGAGTTCAACACACCCACCCGTGTGTATCTATCGAAAGGCCAGTGTCAGCGTCCTATTCGTTAACACGCGAGAAGCTCCCGTGCGAGAGACGGTTGCTCAAAGTGCAAGCTCTCGTGTTGGTGGCGAGAAGAGAAGAGAGCCAGTCCACCTGTCGACGACTACGTGTATTCGCTACGGCCCTGTCTCTCCGTGACACCTATGCCCCGTCCGGCTCGGATCTAAAAACTCCACACTCGGCGCCCACACTCCTCGGGTTCCTAGGCTTAAAGAGGTTCAAAGTTCCCTCCGTGGTCGTTTACGCCTTATTTATTCTCGTAATTTACTCCCACGCCGGCGTCGTTGCACGCCGGCAATTTATTTTACGACGATCATATCTGGAAGTGGCTGGCGGAGTGCCGCCTGCTCCGCCATGCGCCAGAGCGTGGACTCTCGTGGATTCTCGTCTCGTCTCGTCTCGTCTCGTCTCGTCTCGTCTCGTGTGTGCCGCCTGTTCCACACTCCAGCTTTCCGGAGCATCTTCCCGGTTTAAGCGGCGCTTTGAGAGGAAGGACGACTCCCCGATACGGCAGACTCGAACATTCGCTTAATAGACGAACGACGATTGGTTTATTGGACTGTTGTCGCGAGTTGCTAATGGACGCGGACTTCTCAAAAGTTCAGCGACGAGACGGTAGAAGACGTCGTAGAAGCTTGCCACGACGAAAATCGCTTCTCGCTTGCGCGGGAGACATCGGAGAGTTTCTCCGATGAATTTTAAGAATGTCGAGGAAATCGCGAGAAGTTCGATTAGGCCTCGAAAAACCGGTAGGACGTCGTGAAAAATTCGCGACGGGGGTCTCGAAGATGTTCCGAGGATGAACGTCGTTGAAAACTTTTCGCCAAGCTCCGTATACACGCTCGAGAGGCGATTCGAAGCGCCTCGGATAACGCGTTTCGCCGTTTCGTCACCGGCTGCCGGCTGTTTGTTAAAAGTTCCAAGTTTGCCGATGCCTCGGACTCTCGAACGTTTATTCGAGACGTAACACTTCGCACACATCGGGATGCAGTTTAATAAGTATTTTCTGCGTGTGAAATATGCACGCGATCGCGGACAGTTATTCTCTTGCACGTAATAGCAGAAGCGGCCGCGGAGTAAATCAGGGTGCATCGTTCTTCGTTCTTGCGACATTATTTATCGAGCGTCACAGGTTGGAGAGGAGTCGTCCGCGTTGCGCAATTCTTGTTTGCGAATTCCTTCGCGAAGACGTCGCGTAAATTTTCCTGCGCCTCTTATTAACGAAATTGACAAGCGAAAAAGCGATCGCGAAGATTGTAACAGATTGTTCTTTAATACGGTATAATTAAAGCAGAAACATTTTTCGAAAATGAACGAGCTAAAAGTTGAGGCTTGAAACTATATTTCACATGCCAAACAATTAACTTAAACTTAGTAATTAAAACTACATTTCATAGTTGAATAATTATACTCCATTTCACAGCCAAATAATTAAAGGCAGAAGTTATATATATTTTCCGAAATAGAGATTATTTCAACACGGTATAATTAAGGCCAAAAAATACCGCGAGGCTTTCGAAAATAAACGAGCTAAAAGTTGAGGCTTGAAACTATATTTCGTGTGCTAAATAACGAACCTAAACTCAATAATTAGACTACGTTTCATAGACAGAAGTTATATATTTTAAATATCTAGAAAATTGAATTGCTACGAGTCTCAAACAAATCCTTCTTTAATTCAATGCGAGCATAGAACACTCGCTCTCGAAAAAACCCCGCATTTAACACCAAACGTCTTTCACCTCGCCCGGTGTAAAAGAAGCGTTCGGTAGCCTCTATTTTCAGGGGGTTGGTTTCGCGTGTCGAGAACAAGACGCTCATACATCCGGGCGACGAACGTTCAGGCGCTAACGGGCGTAAAATGAATTATCATTTATACGTATACGCGCGCGTTGTCGGTCGCGTGTTAGTTTGCGTTGTCGCGCGTTATTCGAGCCCCACTTTGCACCTTCTCGCGTAAACGGTCACCACTGTCGAGATGCGCGCGGCTTATTTATTCCAATATGCCGAGCCGTCGGTAGCTTTATGGCGGGGAATTAGCGAGGGTTACGCCGCGTTGAATGCGCCGCGTTGCCGGCCGACGCATTCAGAGCTTTTTTAATGGACGGCGACACGCCCTCCTTAGCGTCCTTTAACACCTCTCGACCTCCTTTAAAGAGCGCCTTCTCGCGAGGCCATCTTTGGACAGCGTGCCGCGCGAAAATTCCCCCCTCGGCCACGGAAACACGTTTACACTCGGCTGACGTGCTAAAGACGTCGGGAACGCTCGCGTCGTTTCTATCGTGGGCATTCATGTCTCCAGGGTATCGAACGCTGGCGCTGCATCGGGTCGAAGCAACTGTTCCTGGCTGACACGTCTAAATTTCGCATTTCAACGCTAGAACTACCAGTGACCAAAGTATAAAATTCGCTGCAGAGAAATTGAGATGCAAGGAACAGAAAGAAGTTTGCAATGCGAGCTTTTGTCAATGTATTTTACCAACAATCACAAGTCCCTAAGAAATATACACTGTTGTAAATTTATAAAAGAGACTGACCATTTTGACCAAAATGAGTTGGTAACTCTAGCGTTAAAAATAAGGCACGCTACTTTTTTTCTTTCTTTTTTCTTTGTTTGCTATCAATGGTTATTATTTCATTTGGGACAATGAGAAGTTTCCTATTACCAGCGACCAAAGTGAAAAATTTGCAGCAGGGAGAAATTTGCAATAAGACAAAGAGCACAAGCTTTTATCAATATATTTTATTGACAAATATATGTATATAAATCATTCAAGTCTCCAAAAATACACTAATAAGTTTATAAAATTTCTGTGACAAATTAGAAACTGATCATTTTGACCATTTTGATAGTTTCAGTGTTAAAAGTAAGGCACACTATTTTTTTCCTTTTTCTTTGCTGTCAATGATTGTTATTTCATTTGGGATCATAAGAAATTTCCCATTTTACTTTACAGTGACAATTTCCTCTACCGATATCAACTTTCCGAAGAACAAGAAGAATTTCGCGCGAGACTGATACAAGCGGTGGCGTGCATCCACGGTTATTTCGAGGAAACGAGAAATTTCTTCGACGAAGCGGACTCGGTCAATAGGTTAATTATTAACTTTAATAATTGATTTCGGCTCGATCATTGTTCCAAATTCCCTCGGGGCCACTCGAGAAAGCTTCCCCATTAACGCAACGCGGAACGAGCCAAACGATATTCCAGTTATGTTTTTGTACTCATTAAGTAAACCGTGGCCGACACGGTTAGATTCGTGGCCGACACATTTCGAGGGGTTACGTCCCATGCATCTCAACATTACCGCTGACAGAGTTAAATAGCGTTCTCTGACCTTTCCGATGAACCGCGATCGCTAAAAGCTTGTACCTGGAGATTAACTTAATAACTTCTTTAGAAGCGAGGCCTCTCTTTCCTAATACCCGGCGATTCTTTCTTCGTCCGGGCTGCGACAATTAATAACCGGGAGAAACAGTGTCTCTCTCTCTCCAGAGTGATTACCAGAGGGGTACGAGCAAACATTCATTTCTCCGATTGACAACCGGTGATTGATCGTGCCTTTGTAGAACCACCGTGTTGCCTGCATATTTCATCGTTTCGCATCGCAACCAACTTCTAATAGAATTCCACCACGATTTCTCAACCCTGTCTTTCACCGGAGCCGAGAACTATATCTCAGGTATATATCCTCTTCAATTAGTAATCGCCGGTGTTCGGCGTATGTCGTTCAATGGAAGCTATTGTAACAAATTGTTAACACGTTCCGCGACTCGTGGGCGTCCGTCTGTTGGCTCGACGATGTGTAGTCAGCAGAAAATTTTCATTAGCGGTTCGCGAATATTCCTTTATACCTGTACATATTGAACGTTCTGTTAAGGCGTTCGTTTGTCTCTGTGTATGCGCAGAGCGTATTATACTTGAACGCGTGGGGGGCTGGTTTCTGGAAAAATTTCTGAAAGCGGATAAAAAAATCTTGCGCAACGAGACAAGTGTCACAATGCTGTGACAACATTCCGCGCTATTGTTCAGTGAATCAACATTCGAGAGCGAGACGATTGATCTTTCTAGCGATCTTCGTTCAAACTATACTTGGTCTCCAATTTATGTAGATTAGAAAATTCACAAGAGTGATTATAAATTTCAAATTTTTCCAACTGGAAACTTCAGAAGATCCAACAAACTCTGTCAAACGCTCGAGATTCTCGAGGTAACAAGGAGCCTTCGAATTCGTAACAAAAGTAAGGAATCGAACTTCTAGAAGAAACTATACTTGGTCTCTAGAAAATCTAAATTTCACAAACTCTGTCAAACTCTGTCAAACGCTCGAGATTTTCGAGGCAACAAGAAGTAGTACGGAATAGAACTTTTAGAAGAAACTACGCTCGGTCCTCAATCTCTATTAGATTAGAAAATTCACAGGAATGATTATAAATTTCAAATTTTTCCAACTGGAAACTTCAGAAGATCCAACAAACTCTGTCAAACGCTCGAGATTCTCGAGGCAACAAGGAGCCTTCGAATTCGTAACAAAAGTAAGGAATCAAACTTCTAGAAGAAACTATACTTGGTCTCCGATCTACGTAGATTAGAAAATTCACAAGAGTGATTATAAGTTTCAAATTTTTCCAACTGGAAACTTCAGAAGATCTAACAAACTCTGTCAAACTCTGTCAAACGCTCGAGATTTTCGAGGCAACAAGAAGTAGTACGGAATAGAACTTTTAGAAGAAACTACGCTCGGTCCCCAATCTCTATTAGATTAGAAAATTCACAGGAATGATTATAAATTTCAAATTTTTTCAACTGGAAACTTCAGAAGATCTAACAAACTCTGTCAAACGCTCGAGATTTTCGAGGCAACTTTTAGAAGAAACTGTACTATGTAGATTAGAAAAGTCACAGAAATGATTAAAAATTGCAATTTTCTCAGCATCGCAGTTCGGTCGATGGGAAATTTCAGAAAACAAACTCTGCCAAACGCTCGAGATTTTCGAGGCAACGAGCAGTGTTGGAACAAAAGTACGGAATCGAGCGAGCCTAGCCGTCTCCGGTGCCTGCGTCTCTCCGTTAAGTTACAACGACTGGCGCTTAACCCCTGACACTGGCCACAATGGCCGGACGGAACTTCGTAATTGTTATTTTAATAAGCTAATTTTCGCCGTGCTCGAGCGCCACGCAAACCGCGCGAGCGAAGGAAAAGGGTTCGCGGCAAGGTGGAGCGCGTCGGACGCCAGCAGAGAGAAAAGAAAGAACGGGAGAAGGAGACGGTGCACGAGGTGTAACCCCATCGACGGCCACGTCGGACGTGCCGAGATTAACGGCCGTACTTCCGAGGGTCCCGACGATTTACCCGTAATAAACGTAGCCACGCTTCTCGCACCGAGATTCGCGCCTGTTCCTCGAATCTTTCTCGGCGAAACTCTGTCACCCGTCGCTGACAAAGAGGCTTCTCCTCCGTGGTTCTGCTACGTGATCTCTTACTACTGCGAAAGCTGCACCGTATCGGCAGCGTGGAAAGTATAAGAAAATTTGAAAACGAGCTTCCATCGAATCCTTCCTGTTCGACCTAACCGTTGATTTCCTAATTTCGCGCTGCCGAGGGTTAACGAGCTCAAAGGGGGAAGGGGAGGGGGGCGAAATAAGTATCGGTTATTGGGGTTATTGAAACTTCTATTTGTAATTCTGGTAGTTGAAATCGATGGAAGACGTCTATCAAACGCAAAGGAGCGTTTCGGTGCGAAATCTCTTACGTTTCCTGTTACGATGCACGTGCACGTTTCTAACGCACAGATTGACCCCGGCGGGGTCACCGTAGATCTCCTCGTAGGGAGATCCGTTCGATCCTCACCCAATCGGGGGCCCGAACATTTATCTCGTTACAAAACTTCCCGTTCTCGTCGAGCCGCGCGAAGATCGATAAGGCTCCGCAGCGTTATCGGACGAGAGATGGAAATATTCATAATGATGCCGCCTTTCGCGACCTATCCTACGCCAGTTTTCAATCATTGCGAAATGTGAAAGGACTCGGATCGCAGCTTTATATGGTTTTCAGTCTCTCTTGCTGCCTCTCTGCCTCTATTGTCAAACGGGACCAGAGAAGGTTAAATAATGTCACAGCTCAATATGGCAACTGGGATCTCTCTCTCTCTCTGCCGGGCTGTGTCTCTCCCTTTTTACGTTTCGTACGGAGGAATTTCTTAAAGATCAAATTCTTATCTATCTCGGAAGATGGAACGTGAAGCAACGTTCCACGGACCGCGACAGAAGAAGAAGGTAATTTTACCTCTGCAAGGTACTGCAATATCGTAGAAGATCAGTAATTCGATGATCAAATAATTTTGTTGAACAATTTTCTGAAAATAATTGACGAGTATTGCTCGCAAGCAAAATAAAAGGGACGAACAAAGTTGAGAGGTGTCCGAAGGTGTTTGGATATTCCCCAAGTAAGTCCGTCGAGATGCTCGGATACTAATTCGATCGGGATGAATGCTAATGAATCTACACCACGTGCAGTACCATCCTATTCCCGCACGCATCAACGTAACGATATAACGTACGTTGGTATCGTACGATCGGCGGTATGAGTTTCAGCGGGAGGACGTTCACTCGCATTAACGGCTCATGAGATTCCTGCGTAACTTATTTACGATGACAAAAAAAAGTCGAGGCTCCCCCCGACCGCCCGCCCGCCCGCCTCGTCCGACTATAATATACGCTCAAATCCGCTATTCTTCAATTACCTCTCTTCTCCTTTCTACGTACCCCGTGTTCCCGTGGTTTTATCGTTCCGTCCCATTCTCCCCTCCTCTATAACCCTTTTATTCTTCCACGATTCTCCCTCGTTGCGCGTCCTGTCTTCCTTTATTATCCTATCGTCCTCTTTGTCTCTCCTCGCGCCACGTTCGCCAAGAAGCGGCTTGCGTGCATCTCGGACGCGTGAGCGCGTACAGCACGAGTTACCCTCGGAGATCAAAGGTCGGGTACCCGTGGTGTAAGAGGAAGAAAAAGGGGTAGAGGTTGGATGGGCGTGGCTCAAGTATTTGAAGTAGAATCGATCCTCCACCTTCTTCTTCCTCTTCTTCTTCTTCTTCTTCTTCTTCTTCTTCTTCTTCACTCTATCCGTTGGACGACGGACGTATGCCTCGCCACGGAGATACGTCATGGAATTCTCAGCTATATTGAAAAGAAACATCCGTACCCGCCATTCTCGTGTCCACGAGAACACGGGCTGTTCATTGATTTACGCGTTAATCGACGCCGCGGACTTTGTCCAGCCGGAGATTACGAAACTGGCGAGGGTGGACCGACGGGATAAATTGAAAATCGATGGACGTTTGTTAATTACAGCGGGGAGCGTCATTGAAATACACCAATAACAGTGAAATATATTGCGAATCATTTAAACTGATGTAACTTTGTGAAAAATGATAATACAGTGATCCACTGGTCTCGTTTTAAGGAGCGAAGCTTCTGTTTTGGTAGTCGTGAGTTTGTTTCTTTTGAAGATGATTTTACATCGTCGTGGAGGGTGGGAAACTGAAGGCACGTTTCTCTCGAATATTGTAAAAATTCAAACGTGCGTAAAAGTGTGATTAAATCCATCGTCGAAGACTTGTTTTACAATTTTTTTTCTTTTTTTTTACTGTTTCATTGAACATTAGGGTTAAACGACAAAAATTGGAAAATCCCAACGCTGTCATCTAACGAATTCATAATGTTCCAAATTCAGTGGAACGGTGAAAAAAAGTCGCATAGAAATCGCTGTAAGGAAAAAATTTCAATCCTCAAAACCATGGTAGATTTAACCTAAAATGAAAATTTCTTAACGTTTCTACACGCGTTGGAATTTTCACAATTTTCAACAAAAATGTGTCTTCAGTTTCCATCCAGAAATTCACAACTGTCAAAGTATATACTTCGTGCTTCAAAATGAGACTAAATGAATCGTTATACGATCTTTATTAAATTATCGACAATTTTTCATTGCTATTGGTACAGTTATGCTCTTTACTGTAGGTTTGCAAAGTGATGTTAACTGCTTTATTACATATATTAAATTATGCAATGATAGTTTCGGATCGATCTTTTTTTCTGGAGAAAGCTCACTGCAATGCCATTTTTCTGAAAGTTCGTTCCAATCGACAAATGTTACTATTAATTTTATTTTATTCGCGACTGGTTTCGTTCAATGAAAAATCTTGACGTTTCAATCAAGGGCGAATGGATAGAATAAATTGAAAATCGATAAATACGTACTAAAGATCTTTTTTCCAAGATGGACGTGTTTCTAGACATCGATCGATCGATCGACGATGTCGTAATTAGAAAGGGAACGTGCGTGGAATCAGACGTAAGAATCTAACGCCGCTTAAGAATCGTTTCTTCGGCTCTCGGGTACTAAACCTATTAAAAACTCGTTACAATTGTTCCTCGTGCTCGATTAACGCAAACGACAGCGTCGTCGCGTGAATTTCAAACGTATACCAAAATTAATTTGTTACATAATGCGCGTTTTTTCCCTTTTTTCCTTCCAACATATCTAAACACGCGGCTGTCGCGAAAACGACGCAGTGTCGGTCTTCAATCGCGTTGACAACAGTGTTCGCGGTTACGATCGGTAATTATCGGCATGCCACGCGTGTCTGGGATACCAGGGATACCACGGATCCTCCTCTCTCAGATTCCCGCGACGCGACAAGAGAGGATCTCAAGTCGATCGAGCCACGAATCTCCCTTTCTATAGAAAGAAAACAATTAAGCGTGGTCGCGCACGCGAGATGCTCCGGAGGGATAGCGGATCGAAAGAAGGCGATTCATCGCCTCTTTCTTCTTCCATCGTGACTGTGAGCCGTGACGAGTAGCCGATGGCCGTCGCTAATTTAATAAAAGCACCGCGATGAAGAGGTGGTGCCTCCTCTCGATAAAAGGAACGCGCCGAGGATCGGTCTGTATCGATGACCAATTTAGATATCGCCGGTGTAACAGTGGGTCTAGTGTCTCGTCTCATCTCTCGGCGAGTTGGCCTTTGGTTCTAAAAAATTTCTAAAGAACCGTCTTTGACTGTCTTAGAGTTATCTCAATTTCAAAACGCTAAATTATTTTATACCAGAAATCATTTCCCGCTAAAATAAATGTTATTCTTCTTGCGAACACTTTGGCAATCAACGTTTGAAAGAAATAATTTATCAAACACGATGAGAAAATCACACCTGAACTTGAATTTGATTTAAAATTTATAAAATAAGTATTTTCTTGTATTTTGTTGTTTTGTTAAAAAAAAAAGAAAATGAGGAACCAAATTTTCTAACTTTGTAAGAATATCAGCGAAATTAAATCAGCGGGTTAAAATTTGCGAGAATTTCTGAAAAGAGAAAAAGTATTCGCAGAGAGAACACGACGCAGCAATGTAGTTCGATAGTTCAGAAAGGAGGGACGGGTCAGAGTTTCGCTTAGTCACGTTGACGCGAGCCTTTTCTAAAAAGTCTTCCCTAAGATGGCTGCGGTAATTAATTAACCGGGTTTTATGCCTTGTCCCCGAGGCTCGTGCTCACGGTTACGGGAGGATACGAATGGTGGGTGAAATTCCGATACTCGGCCGGCTCGTTACGATGATTCCTCGCAGTCGGCTTCCCTCGATGATGTCGGCAATTAAAGTCTCATACCCTTCATTAATCTGCATAGGGGGAACGGACGGAGCCAGAGCGAAGGAAGAGCGAGAGGACGAAGAGAGAAAGATCGCCGCAGGGGGTTTCCGCGACCCTTTCCTAGAGATCACGGCAGTTTCGAAGGGGGAAAAAGGGAAAACACGAGAGCTTCCGTCACTCCACGAGGAACAGACGCGATTATCTTCCCGATGTCTTTCGCCAGTATCATCTTCTTCCGCGGATTTTATTATTTTGTCGTAATTGGCCCTCCGTGACTCGGAGGAGAGTAAAAATTGTAAAATAATAAATTGTAAATCTGACGTCCGACTGTTGAGGGTGTCGTCTTGATCAAGTACCGCAACGCGTCGGCAAATCGATCCCCTTCGAGCGACGAATGCCTCGAAGAACCAAAAAAAGGAGGGGGGGCGAAGAGGGTGTTGAAAAAAATATTTCAACGAGAAAGAATTCAATTAGCGATCAGCTGTCCATTGTTGCCACGGCGCGACTTAATTGCGAGCTGGCGAGAGACCCGCGCGCGAATAATTCACCGCGAAATGATTCATCAGAGCCGGCGCGGCTGATTTTTCAGCCGGCCGATGAGAAAGTTCAGAATCCGTCGGAGAGGCGGCCGCCGTCACATTTCCTTCGTCACGTGCCTGACAGGGTAATGGTGGCGCGGGGATTAACCAACACCTAACCTGCGGGACACTTGCCTCAGCCGCGGCAACGACAGATAAATTAGCGATGCTCGCATTGCGGATGGGGTAATAGACGTCGCGTAGCCTGACATTTAAACCGCAACAGTGTAACCCGACGGTCTGTTGTAATCGACTCGGCTCGACTCGACGCGCAGTTCCAGAACCAGCCGCTTCGAATTTCCCGCTTTTCTGCCGTTCGCTGCGATCCCGCGAAACGGTGGTCCTGAGACTGCGACTGAAAGAGGGATCCTCTCCGATCTCTCGATTGCTCGAAACGCAACATCGTTTGAAAGTTTCGCGTCCATCGGAATAATCACGAACGTATAATTTCGTTGATAAGCTTGATTTATCGAAAACGAAAGAATTAATTAGCATCGTCGCGTGAAATTAGCATCGGCGATAAAGAGATGTAAAAAGCCAAGTATAGTGGCAACAGAAGATACGTGCGCGAAGATGGCGAAGAAGGTATCATCGTGACTACGTGATATTATCGTGTTTCATCCCTTCCGTACGTTTCGCAAATTGCAGGCTGCGCGGATGGGCAACTTCGCTTTTCCTCCCGTTGGGATGCAATCGATCGGGTATTCTACGGGGATCGATCGCGAAATCGAGACGGGGAAACGTGTTCCAGAGGTGTGAAATACGTGTATCATTTGGACGGAGGTGAAGTTCAGAGGGAAGTCGGAGGAGATTCTTAGGGTATCGCGTTTCAGACTCTTTGAAGGATCTGCGTTACTCCTTGCTAATTGTTCTGTCACTTTTTTTTTTTTTTTCAAAATACGTGCAAACATTTCGTAGATTCGAGTGGAATCGCAACGAGGTTGCAGAATTTAGATTAGAACAGAGCAAATGGAAAAATTCTAAGGAGAGCAGAAGAGTTCGAAGTAACGCGAAGAAGAAGAAAAAATATTCATTTCGAATATATTGGGGGAATCCTCCGATTTTGAAGGAAAATTGAAACGCAGAAGATTTAAATTTTAGTACACATTTATTAAATATTAAGTTCAATTTATATTAAATCGGCAAAATGCAAAAATTTCGTAGATTTGAATACATTCTCCGAGAATCAAATTTTAAGTTGGAATAAAAAAAAAAAAAAGAAAATCTCGGGAAAGAGAAAATATTCGAGCAACATACTTCACAATTTGACGAAAATTTGCACAAGAGCAGAAGAGAGGAACGAAACGTTGGAAAGAAGAGAAACCAAGGACAGACCGTCTCTGTTCAACGTCCGGCATTTTGTTTCGCGCGATCGTGATCCGGTAGGTTACGAAATAATAATCGGTGCCTTAATCCTCGATCTGAGATCACCGAGGCGCATCAAAGTTGCCGATGGAATATCATTACGATCGAAGAGATTCCCCCGTTTCCATTTTTCTCCGGCGTCTCAACGTCTCAAGGGTTCCATCGCAATTTGTGCGAGCGAGACGGCCGGCTAATGATAGTCCAAGTAAGAAATATATTATAGATGATGTTACGGGATAACGTAATGAGTAAAACGTGGCTTTATCCAGGAATTTTGCGGGCGCTTCGTTATAACCCCGCAAGAATGCTCGCCCTCCGTCTGCCGGCCGATCTCTTGGGAATCCGACTGCAGACTTCCACTCGAATTTCGCATATACTAGCTTCTCGAGAAAAAAATTCCCCCGACCTTTGCCCGATTTCCACTTACTTTCTTACTCCAGAAATATAACGAGCAGCCTATCGATGCTCGTGCAAATTCGCGTTTCAACGGAGAAGAGATTAGTTTTATCCAGCAACGTGCATCTCGCGTACTTTTTCGCAGAATTCCGTGATCGATTTAATCGATTGTCAACCTATATCACTTTTGGTTGGTATAATCGTTATAAAGCTTCCACGTTCAATTCAAACAATCTTTCCATTATTTCAAATACGCGTTCTTACAGGCAACTAGGATCATTGTAAAAGACATTACGACGTGCCAGTAGAGGATACCAAGCGTATTCTTCTCACAATTCTTATATCCATAAATCTTCTCCGACTCAACCGGGCCCACGTACTTCCGGTAGCGCCTCGACTTACAACTGCAACTCGTGAAAGCAGCTCGTACGCTTGTAAGAACGCTTTTACGAACGTGCCGTATACGCGTCATACGAGATACATTTCGAGATTCTACTGTCGATGTAATGAGACCTGACTACCGAGAACAAGCGTAAGTTTTTCAAACGCATCGCGCGGAATTGGCAATGCGCGCGTCGTAAAACGTATATATATATACGCGGGGTATATAAAAATCTGTTTCATTGGCGGTGCGCGAGCCAATGCGTTATGCGTTTTCCAGGAAGCCGGCGACCTCCTTGCCAAGATGGCCATGGCCCCCGTGTTCGTAAAGCTGCTCGTCTCGCTCGTGTCGAAATTCTGTTTTGCCCGCAGCGTAGTCGCAACCTATTCGCGCGCGATCGCACGCCGAGGCGTGTACCTTACACGTTTCGCATCGAGCGGTGCCAGGTGAGTCGCACGCTGGCTTCCTCTCGTCTCTCGTCGTGCGTCGTTGGTCGTCGTTGCGAACGGCAACGACGAACACACGCGGGGCCTGACCGTCAGGTATGTATCGCCTCGAACGGGCACCCAGAGGCTGACCTACGACCCGACCGGCGGGACGCAGGTGAGCCGCGATTTTTCAAACCGCGATCGTTCTCCCCCGGTTCTTTCCCCGGCGTGTACACACGCGGCGCCTTCCGCGGAGAGATATCCGCGGAACCCGCTGGAGGACAAGGGGAGGTGAGGCTGGAGGCGGCGTTTGCCGATTGGTCGGCGCCGTCCTCTTCGCAGCCAGTGACGAGAATGGAGGCCATCCTCGACCCACTCCCACCGCGCCTAGTTTATTCTTACCTTTCCTTGCCTTTCCATTCCATTCCATTCCATTCCATTCCATTCCATTCCATTCCGTTCCGTTCCATTCCTTTCCTTGCCTTTCCATTCCTTTCCAGAATCTCGCAGCACCGCGTCGTCGTTCCTTCCCCTACCCGCCACCTGTGTGTATGCGCGCGTGTGCGCGTGTATGCGCGTGTGCGTGTGTGTCGCCGCGGAATCAAGATCCAGGAAGTTACTCAACGTCCACGGAGGCAACCACGCACCCGGGCGACGTCGTTGCTTCCGGGACGAAGCTCCCCTGGTAGCTCGTTCGGCGTAATTGTCCCCGTGCATCGATAAAAGCCAACGATCGGCGTTATTTTCTCAAGTCTCGATCTTCCAATAGTAGAATCGGCGATGACGTACAGTAGCGATATTCGGCAATTAGTGTCTCGAAGGAGAATGCGAGGAACCATTCGCAATAACGGAAACAACGCGAAGGAAGGTCTTTAACCTTTGATCAATAAATCCTTCCTCGAATTTTTGTGCGTTGAGTGCTTTTCATCCAATCGTTCAATTTCACCCTTTTTCTTCTCTCGTCCCATTTCTATACTTTGAAAATACCGCTCGTGTATCGTCGGCTTTCATTTTCTATTTTCGAGGCTAAAATCCAAGTGAGAAGCAGCGATCGACCCCGGGGGGGAGAGGAAATGAGTCGAGCCAACGATTCTTCAGCGATTAAAATCTCAGTCGAGGGACGCGCACGTCCATCCACCTGCAACCCTGAATAATATCCCCTATCATGACATTAGCGTGTAATCCGGCTCGGATTGAACGCGGTAAAAATGGCCGGGTCACGCGTTATGTGTGGCCAGGCAGAAATAGATTGGCACGATCAATCTGCTCCAGCCTACCTCCCCCCGTTCCGTTGTCCTTCTCTCTTCTTTTCCCTACGCCGCGAAACGAAGAAAGCGTCGTTTCGCCTCCTTGTCTCGCCTTTTTCTCCAAGGGCTTAATGCCCTTCTCTCGTCTCGAGGAGGTTCGGCCGCAATTTCTTCGCCGTTTCACGACGACGGCACGGTGTCGTAATGCCTGCTAGCGCGGGCCAGTAATATCTCTATTAATAATGTAATTGCCGAGCGGCGGAGTCGTGGATGCGTGCAACGGCCATTAGTGGGAGGGCATTCTCCGGAGGGCACCCTTCCTTCTCTCTCCGGGATGGATCGTTTCACCTGCGTGTGCGTTTACGCGGGTCACGGGTGAAATTAGTCCGATACCCTTCCCCCGAGCGGCGAACGATGGATCTGGATGTTCCAATGCGCCGTTAAAAGCGAGACGATGCTTGGGTTAGTTTAATGTTTCGAGAGTGGGACTCGCGAGCGGAGAAGCAGCCAGATCGTGGATGCGTTTATGGGAAATCTGATGGTGCAAGATTGTATGGAATACCGGTCGTAACGCGTTTATTAAAACAGCGAAACAAATTTTCATTCACCGCCGTTCGGCTAATAAGAACCCAACGGAGCAATTTTGCGAAAAGAACGTACAGTATCGTACAAGTCGATTCCGTGTTTTTTCAGAAGAGTGGAAAACAAGAATGTTCCTTCTTTCGTCTTCTGTCTTTTCGAACGCGGATGATAAGAGACGGTAAACAGTGACGCCGAGCGGTAGTCGTGCGGTTGTCGTAATAGAAATGCAAGAAGCGCACGTCTGCCATTCAGTTAGGAGACGCTTTTTCCCTTCCCGTTGGTCGCGGAGAAACGCACGCGGTTGCCACGCGGCCTCGTCCATTACTGTGCAAATGCAATTAGTACCGTTCCGGGCAAACACGTTGGCGAAACGACGCAAGAAGAGCGGTGCGTTTGTTCGGCTCGCGTATGCGCGCCAACCATCGGAGACCAAAAACGCTTAAATTATCAATCGTACGTGTCAAACTGAGTACCCCCCCCCCCTTGCCCCGCTCCGGAAACGTTGCGAGAATTCGCAACACTGTGCCATCACTGTTCCATTTTCTCAACAACAGCGGAATTTTCTACTTTGACTTCGATTTACTATACTCCGCTATAGCCGAACTCGGTTCAATTCAATTTGTTCGAAATTGTCATCACGTCTGTTTAGATTCGCTGCGATCGTAAATGGCAGCGGTTGAATCGCCAACGAAGCCTCGAAGGCATCCCAAGTTTTGCCCACTCGCGACGAGGAGAGGACGAATTGCTTCGCGGTACCGCGGTACGAGAAGTTCCGCGAAGAACGCGGAAAGTTATTAGCGGCGATGAAACGGGTGAAGGAGGGCGCCCGGACGAGAACGAGACGAGGAAGAGGACACGGTAGCTGCGTGCGTGGACGCATCTCATTCGCTCATTAGGAAGGTATTTCACGGCGTGTCACGTTTTATGTCGGCCACGTGACTTGCCGTGACACCGTCGAGTTGAGCCGACGCCGGGGTCAGGGGTCGCGGCGCGATTCGCGTCGAACCGTTCGGTCCTCTGGTTCGATGGTCATCCACCGTGTCCAACTTCCCCCCTCGGAACTAACCGGTGCCCTCACCCCAATAGACATTTCGCGTCGCCATAAAACGAAAGTTTACGCGTGTCTCTTTCGTCGCAGAGAGAAGCTCGACCGCTCGAGGGCCCGAACGTTAGGAGACTCTTCTCTTGCGTGAAATTTGCATTCGAATTTATTGATGCATCGGAGCAATCACGCATTTAAAATACGCAATAGAGCTCTCTCTATTTTTTTCCATCGGACAGTGTAATATTCGTATGAAAGAATCTTTCTTCTGGCTATATAGATGTAACTGTTAATCTCTTAAAAATTTAAATTAGATTAATTTAGTTTTAGGTTAGATTTTAGGTTAATTTTTTTTTGGAAAATTAAAAGTTTGTTCACTAAGTGAAACGTCGCAGCGAGATTAAAACCAGTGAAACAAAAATCGAAACTCTAAAAATATCCTCTGTTCTTTTCAACTCCAGCAAAGTTTCACTTCTCGCGTAAAATCGAGAAAGCGGAAAAAGTGAGGAGCGAGCTTCTAAACAGAGGACACTTTTGCCAAGCGTTTCGCAAACAGTCGGTGGAATCGAAAACCGCGCGTGTTCAAAGGTCACGGAACCTCGCGACAGATTTCTACATTTTTCGTGTGATTGACGACTTCGAGCGGCTGAACGGTCGATCGTGAAGGTAACGACGCCTTCTAATTTGATCGAACTTTCATAAATGAGACGGAGACTTGAGCCCGCCGCTCTTTTAACGACTCATTTGCGTCTTTGGGGTACTTTACGGGTCGGCTGATCGATCGTTTCGTTTCATTCTATCGGTTTTTATCGTCGTATCGCGTTACCGTCGCGCCCTTGCGATCTCGGTTCTCTCCTCCGCCGCGAGAAACCCGTCAGATCGGCGAGAGATCGTTCCGGATAATCGATTTCAATGACGGATCGCTTGAAAATAATTAACCGATTCGAAAGCCGGGGAAATTCGAAGAGTTCTTTTTTTTTTGTGGATAAAGTGTGAAACGTGGCTGCGTCGGTGGAAATTATACCGTGTGCGGTGCAAAGTATCGAATCAATTTCACACCGACTCTTTCCAGCATCCAAGAGACGATACGTCGACTCCGCGATTTTTCTCTTGCTTCGATATATTTTCGAACATTCGAATATTTCGATTTTTCTATTGAAAATTTACCGAGAGTCTCTACGACGCCTCTCTGGTTTGTAATTCCAGACAATATGTGGAAAAATGGCAAGGTACTAAAAGGATCAAGGTTTTATGTACTGTACTATAAATGAAAGGTACTCGTATTCGAACATCAATTTCGACATATTTCAGAAGAAACCACGCGTGTTACGTGTGTTTCGCCAGAGAATTTCAAGTAAGATCATAAACCTGGGATCAAATAGTGGTCTATGTAATACACAACGAGGAGCTTCGTTCTAAAGGGGGGAACAACAGCTGTGATAAGAATTAGAGAAATCCCGATGATTATCTTCGTACACGGATTCCTAAGTTATACAAGATTCTTAATCGTTGTCGGTGCCTTTATCTTCGATCATCAGACGGAAAGTAAAAGGATACTTTCTCTCGAAGACACGAAATTCCGGGGCCACTGCGTGGTGGACCAACGCATCGATAGTCGTGAAACTGTCTCGAGTTTAATATCTACAGCGTCATAAACCCGTTCCCAGGTATTTTAGATCAAAGATTCTTCTTTTTTCTTTTCTTCTTTATTCTTTTCTTACGACAGTTTACTACGAACCTCCCTGCGAACTTACCACAAAGTAACTCGATGGTTTTCGTGAAAATTTTCAAAATTACTTCGACTTGAAACTGTAGAGAAGAGAAGTTGGTCAGTTAATTCCTACTTGGTCCTCTCAAATATTTCAGATTAAAGATTCTGTCTGGTTTTACAACATTTTACTAGAAACTTTCTGAACGATTCAATAATTTTCCCGAAAATGTTTAAAATTACTTTGACTGTCTATTTGACGCGGATAAACTAGAAAACGCGAGTGACTCTGTCCTTAGGTCATTTTATTACAAACTTCTCAAACGATTCAACGATTTTCGCGAGACTGTAGAAAACGTTTAATCAGCGTGTAAAAGAAAAAGCTAGGAAACGCAGGTGTTTGGCGTTTTAATCGCCGAGAGAGAGGGAAATGCGCGTTTCGCGGAACAGCGGCCGCCTTATCTTTACGACGATGAGTTTTCAGCCCCGTCCATTCGCGCCCGTTCGCGTCCCCGACAACTTTACAATTCCGCAGGCCGCGCGGGAGTGCCACGGGGTTTATAGTGGTTGGCTTTATAATACGTCTCGCAGTTTATGGCCGGCCGTGCGCGCGTTACGAACCACTCCTTCAACGATGCGCGTCGCTTTTCCACTCACGCTAGTCACGACCGCGACAATGTCGCCTTTCAGCGGCCTGGTGTTTTAGAAGATCGTGGTAATTTGGATGTTTATGTCCGGTTCTGAGTGACAGAATGACAGCCCGGCTTCTCTCCGCAGCCGGTGTATACGTATATATATTTTTCAGCAACGCGGAGAAACGTCGAAAGATTGAAAGAGATTATCTTTAAGTGTCCAGCTTGGAAAGATGGTACAGATACACGTATATTATTCGTTTACGCGAATTAACTCGAGTCAGGGTTGATTTAAATTTGTTTGCGAATTTAAACGCGAAATTAAACAATTTGTTTGCTAAGAAATTCATAAATAAAGAAAATACACCCGAGAGATTGAGAATCTTTGGATCCGAGAGTCACGAAGCTTTAATAGTGAATATTTAACTAGTCACTGTGATAACTCAGTTAATGATAACTTGAATAAAATTTGAAACAATAATTAAGAGACAACGAATCTGACAATTTGAAGAACAATTTTCAAACAGCGGTGTTTGCTTGGAAATGCGATTGCTTCGATGGCTCTTCACATTTTTTAAAAATCCGATTTACGAGCAAGCTCTAGTATTTTCAATCAGCAACTCAATCAATAATAATTTAAATCAAATTTGAAATAATAATTAAGAGACAACGAATCTGACAATTTGAAGAGCAATTTTTAAACAGCGGTCGGAATGCGATTGCCTCGATGGCTCTTTACATTTTCTAAAAATCCTATCTATGAGCAAGCTCTAGCATTTCTAATCAGCAACTCAATCAATAATAATTTAAATGAAATTTGAAATAATAATTAAGAGACAACGAATCTGACAATTTGAAGAACAATTTTTAAATAGCTCTTCCTATCCTATTTACGAGTTTCACAATATCTTTCGAGGATCTTCGGAGCCGATCGCCTCGCGTTCCACATATTCCCCGATCGCGGAAAGGAACGAGGGTAACGCGGTTTAATTACGGCTATCAATGGCGTCTAATTTAATTATCGACAACCGTGCAGGACGAATGACTTCACGGGAGATTAATGTAATAACGACTCGAGCGGAGAAACGATCGATCACCGGTCCAGGAGAGTGAAAGAGAGAGAGAGAGAGAGAGAGGCGTTCGTTTCGGAATTTTTGTTTCAAATGCCACCAGTCACCCCGTGTCTAGCAGCCGGAGATTATGCACGCATCGCAAACGCGAATGAGCCTTGCCTGTTGCGATACTTGCTCGTATACACTTGTCCAGAATGCCGTATGGGTATCGCACATTGGCGTAGATGTGTGTCGATCTTGCTCGATCTCTTCGATGAAACGAAACCGAAAGATTCTCACCGAGAGGTTTCGAATTTCGCGTGGAAAACGTCCCTTTCATATTTTCCCCGTGACTATCCGACAATTTTACAACTTCGACGAAAGAAACTTGTCACCGAACCCTTCTAACAATTTGCCATCGTAACAAGTATTTATCGTCGTTAAGTTTACAGGAGATCTAGTATTACAAAGAATGAAAACTACTTTGAAAAATCTAAACCGAAATCCTAGAATGAGATCAAACGAAAAACAAAACGCAAATCCTACTCAAACTTTCACAAACTCAACAATACATTCAATTTAATATAAAGTTTCTTCAACCTAAAATCACACGTTGAATCGCGTGGCGATTGACGAACAATTCATCGAAGAAACACCCGAAAGAAAAGACTATAAAAGAAGAAAAAGAGCGAAGGAAAAAAAAAAATGACCGAGAAGGAGTGGTTTGGCGATGGCGAAACGCGGAATCGGTGAGAATCAGTAGTATCGGGCCGCGGTGGTCAGACAAGGCGCTCGGAGGCGTTATTTACGCCACTGGCGGTGGCGCGCCAGTTGTATGCAAATAGCGCGGGATAAAAATTGATCAACGTCAGCCACCCGATGCATCTTCGAAGCCAATCAACGTGTCTCATTAACCCCCGCCCCCGTCGAACAGTGCCTGTCAGCTCGGCGGCGAGGCAGCGCGATCGCGCAACCGCTCGATCAACGCGCGCGTCCCGTCGAACGTGTCGCGAGCGTGAGAATCACTGCATCCCAATTGATCCTAGGGGTCAATGAAGCTGTTGAATGATGACCACTGACAGGTGCATTCACAGGATTGCGCATAATACCGCGCGTTGAAGCAGCGAGTTTTTAGCCGTGCCTCGTGTGTAACTCGTTCCCTCTCACCGAGCTCCTTCCTCCTCGACCCCTCTCCTCTCCTTCTTTCTCCTTTCTCCCCGGTTCGCTCGCACCCTCTCGCCCGCCGACGAGTTTCCCCTCTCTCCTTTCCTCCTCGATCGCGTCTCACCGTCCCCACGACGACGTTGTTGCGCGTTGATTCGCGATTCCGACGTCGCGTCCTCTCGCAGCCGAGAAAGAGAAGGACGCCGCGATCGTATTGTTTCGACGTTGTTGCTCGAAGCTGTTAATTACGCGTGGAAATTGAAGACGCATGGCTCGGGTCGATCTTGTTCGATGTCTCGGCCGTCCGATGTCGACTACTCGAGGAGGAAGCGAACTGTTCGCGTGTGAGACTGCACGGTGGAATCGGTGGAGCAGCGTGACACGCAATGTTGCTAAATACTTTAGTTTCTCGAAATTTTACCGACACTTGAATTTGATAGTTTTAATACTTTCTCGATATTCTCTGAAAATTTCTGTCAAAGAGAAAATTTTTCCGTTTCCTAAAAAAGAGGATGCATCAAAATTTGCCGGTCGTGCCGACACTTAAAATTTGCTGCGAAAGGACAACCTGGCCCTGGTTAAATGTCAAGATCGTGGGGAATCTGGAACACGACTTCCGCGTGTAATTCACCCTGGTCAAATTCTTTCCGAGTCGTGCGCAAGCGAGCGAGCGCGCGAAGCTTGACGCTTTAAGTGGTACAAAGCTGTCCGCGATTGACGCCGCGTTCGCACCCGCCAGGCGTTCGCGTACCGGTAAATGCGGCCGATTCATCATGGAATCATTCGCGCCGGGAGAATTCATTTATATTAATGAATGACTTATTAATCACGGCTGACGAGTGGTCGTGCCACGGCTGGCCACTCGCAGGGGTATCAATTATTATTCGCGCGCGTTGCCGACGCGCAGGTGTCCCTAAGCGCGATCGCTCTGCAGAAATGCTCCACTGGCCTCAACCACCATCGAGGCTAGCTCTCGTTTAAACACGCTGCCGGTATAATTTTTTATCGTTAGAAGAAACGATTATTTGACGCTAGATCTGCCAAAATGGTCAAAATGACCAATTTTCGTTGTCAAATCCGATCGCAATTCTAAATTTAATCCGAATATTTAGAATATTTGATCTATCACTGAAAAAGACACCGAGAATGGCAGTGGTGAATAATTATTCCATCCATTTGAATGAAACATTTGTCGATTCTTAATTAACACTAGAACTACCAAAATGGTCAAAATGACCAATTTGTAAAATAGTGTATTTTTAGAGATTCAAATTTTTTTCATAAAATATATAAATAGAAACTTGTGTATTATAAAATTCCCTATTTTTTTTTTTTACTTCAACATCTCCGATGGAAATTTTACGTTTTAATCGCCGATAGTGTTCTAGTGTTAATTTGGCGTAGATTTATAATTTTTGCTAGAAATTTTATGAACGTAAAACGGTGAAGATTCGAAGATTGAATGTAACGTGATAAATGAAAGTTGAAATATATAAATAAAAGCTTCTGTACTCTATTCAATTATAATTATAAATTTCTTCTACTTCCTTCATTTCAATGTCTCTCAAGGAAATTTTATGGCTAAATATGCATTATGTGCTTTAATAGTTCCAATTCTAGTTGAATATACGATAAGAAATTGAAATAAATAAGATACAGTACCTCAATTTCTAAGAGTGATTATTTTGACGAATAAAATACAGTTCTACTTCAAACAGAATCAACTTTAATCTCTTACCTCATGTCACGAATTATAGATCCAATTCCACCAAAGACAGATCGTACCTGCAACAAAACATCAAGTCGCTGTTACGTTTATTTGTATAAAACAGATCACCGTGCCGATACTCTTCGAATTATTCGATCCTTTCGAGACTAAATATTCGCAAATTTCCATAGAAGCCGCAACGAATCGCAATCGAAAGGGAATACACGCTCGGGAGGAGGCGAGAGTTCTATCCTGCGAGGGAATCACCGCTGGTTGACCCACGGCTTCGCGGATCTGCCTGTTGCTTGACGAACCTTGAGAAATCGACTGGAGCCCACCGATTGACAGAAACAATATGTTTCTGCGGCTCCTCTTCCGTTTCGATTTTAACGAGCTCGGCGGGACGGCCCGCGAATTTCGATTTTTCCGGCAGTCACTCGCCGCGGAATAGTGATGGATAGGAGGTGCTGAGATTTAATTTCGATGATTGGGATTGAGTAATTGGCGGTGCGCCGGCTCGCGCGAGCCACGAAGGGCTTCTTTTTTCGTTTCAATTAACGTCCGGCTCGCGCCGCCTTCTTGCACCCTAGAAAAGAGTGCCAGAGACGATGATTGAAGCGCAGGAATGTTACGCCCGCGAGATTCATCAGTATCAGAAACGCAATTCGCCAGGTGGCGCGTCTCGATTGCTCGAACGTGTGGCGCATTAGAAATGTGAAGCATTAAATCAGCGTGTTGCTCCACTGCGTCACCGTATGTGGCAAAAAATTAAAAAGTTTATTAATTTGGGGATTAAAAGGAACAAATCCGAATACGATTCGATGACAAAGGAATATTAAGATCCGCGTTAAGAGGATTTATTCTACGTAGCAATCATGGTCAAGGATGATATTACATAAGGTCTCAAGTTTGATGGAAGACATCTCTTCTCAGCGTTACACGTCTTTTTACATTTTATCGCTAAAAGTGATTTTAGCGGGGGTAACCCAGAAAATCGTGCCTCTTCAGGTGCAACGCTGATGCAACGAAAATTAGCGATTGGTCGATTTGGGTCGCGTGATTCGCGAGGAGGCGTGGCGTAGACCTCGAGTAGGAGTCGCGTTTGTAAAAGAAAAAAAGAGTCTCCGCTTCGTTCGTCCGACAAAAAGCAGCGGCTTCACCCTCTCGCCGCTGCTCTTCGATTATTCCGATACGCGATGAAATATTACGATCGAATAATTTATTCGCTCGATAACGCACCGCGGCGTTAATGACGATCCGTTCTCCCCCTCTCCTCCGCGGCCACGTCCGTCCAACGCTAATTACAAAATGTGCAACTGTGCACACGCGCGCACGTCTGCCCGCGCGCGTTCCAACGATTATCATTATCGCCGGCGAGTCGGCCGTTTCGCAGAGAAGGCCAGGCAGAGAAGAGGAGAGACCCTTCCTTTAATCCGCGGCCGCGGCACAAAAGGGTTGCTTCGTGAAAGGGTTGCTGCCAGTCCCGTAAGAACCGGATGCTGATTAACGGCCAGCCAAGACACTAACGATCTCGTATTACCGCGATATAAATGAT
This sequence comes from Melipona bicolor, assembly GCA_030673865.1. NCBI lineage: Eukaryota > Metazoa > Arthropoda > Insecta > Hymenoptera > Apidae > Melipona > Melipona bicolor. The sequence continues at coordinate 2,709,598 of JAHYIQ010000013.1, read as the reverse complement.
GATATTAACAATCTTGTAAACTGCATCGTGGGAGTCGGTCGAAGGTGAAACGTTCCTCCGGCTGCTCGGTAATTAAGATCTTAATTAGGTATTCACCGGCTACGGGTACGCGTAGTACTCCTAGCGTAGTGCTTCTTGACCTTCTCTCCTCTATCGGGAACTTGTACGTACGTACGTACCTACCGAGGCTTCCTTAGACGAAGAAGACGTGGACAACGAGGTTCGAGTTTCGATTTTGCTCACCTCTCGACGACGAGAAATCTCTCTGAACAGGAGAGACTGTCTTTGAACACTCGCGCCTCCGACTCGATCAATATTATTTAAATCAGTTTGGTACGATTTATTTTGAATAATTTAAATAAGTTAAGTAGATTTAGGTGTCAATAATTTTAATTGAATAAGTTTGGCTATTTTTATTGAATTTTCCTACTTAAGTCTCCACTTAAATGAAAATTTAAGTTTCGTACGATTTATCTTAAATAAGTTTTGATTATCAACAAGTTTAAGTATCAATTTTAACTGAATAAGTTTGGCTATTTTCGTTGAATTTTCCTACTTAAGCAAAAATTTAAGTTTGGTACGATTTATCTTAAATAAGTTTTAACTATTAGTAAGTTTAAGTATCAATTTTAACTGAATAAGTTTGGCTATTTTCGTTGAATTTTCCTACTTAAGTGAAAATTTAAGTTTGGTACGATTTATCTTGAATAAGTTTTGATTATCAACAAGTTTAAGTATCAATAATTTTAATTGAATAAGTTTTTATAAATTTATTCTCATTGAATTTTTTTCAAAAATCTCCACCGTCTTCCACTTGAATGAAAATTAATTCCACGGACGATTCTTTTCTTCCAAATAGGTGTTCAAAAGGTAATCGACACTGAGACACTTTTGACTCTGAGACCATTTGGAGTAGTATTTTTTGTTACCTCGTTGCTGGCGTCGTAGTAACCAACTTGTCGTTCCAACGGTTAGCCAATTTGCCTGCAATTAATTCAACCGTGAATAATACTGCTGCTCTCTCGGCAACGGTTTCCCAACAATCGACTCCCGAGAGATTTCGAAGCGCGAGCTGGGGAGATCCAACCGATTCGTTGATTCATCGAATCGGCCGTTATCGCGGAGGGCGCATCTCTGGCATACTTTTCGGAAGATCCATCGCGAGATAGGAGACGAAGAAAAGGAGTTTCACCATTACTCCGTCGTCCTCCAGAGTGCAGCTACCACTCGCAGACGCTGAAGAATCTCAGCGATTCGATTGTCCCGCGGCGACCAGTGCGTTTCTGTATCCGTATCGCCGATCAGCCTCGCGTAATTTCGTTTATTCCGGCGCGGACCCGGGAATAATTAAAATATTTAGACGCCGCGCGCCGTCTTCATTTCGAGACGAAACGGCCAGGGGGAAACGGGCGAAGAAGAACGGGCCGGAATGCGGGACGATCGTATCGCCGCGACTTTTACGCTTTCTTATGTCGACCACACGCGTACACACACGACTGCGGGGAAACGTCGTGCAGTAAGTAAAGCAATCCTCCTCTCCGGAGAGGAGATTTTATAGTGACGTTTAGGGGTAACAGGACACCGTGGCGGACTTCTTCACGAAATCGGGACCGTCGGGGTTGGGACGGTGGGACACTACTCTCAAATTGTGGCTCTCAGGACGCGTCCTCTTCGTCTGTTTGGTCCGATGATATCGCGACAGTGAAGTGCAGGAATTCGAAGAATATTTAGGCCAGTTCATATCTGGAGTTTGAGATTCCCAAGAATTTCTTTTTAAGGGGTTTAATCGACGAATCTCTCAAACGCGACCATCTCCGAGCCCCGAGTTTTTCGACGGAGGAATTTTTCTCTACGTAGATTCGTAGATTCGAGGATCGATCTTTGTTTCAGCTGTTTCAGCCATTCTTCGTTCGAAGCTTCGAAATAGTTTCCACTCTTGTACCTTCTCGAGCAACAAGAGGGACGTAGCATCGCGAGGAAACGTTTGGAGAAAAATCAGGCAAACGGTCGAATCATCGGCGTTGTGAAGCCGGCTGGATGTGACGTTTCAGTTTGAGCTCGCTTGACGGCCGCGAGCGTATACTTACAACACGCGTAAATACACGTAGACACGCGCAGAAGAACTCGCAGGATCCGCGATTCATCGTAGAGTAATCGCCATTTTGCTCGATGAAATTCAATTTCCGACAATTCCGTGGGAGACGCTGCGTACGCCGGAGCTCGTTGTCTCCTTGTACTTATTTTCACGACCCCTTTGCTCGATCCTCTCGGTGCACGAGCGGGAGGGACAGAAAATGCTCGGATGAAAATGTGTCTGAGTCGCTCGAGACGAGTGGCGTTAATCTTGCGACGCGCGGAGGAAGGCAAAGGGAGATTGTATTTAGATAAGAAAGAAATCGAGGTATCGACAAAAATGACCGCGCAGTAATTTATAAATTTCCAACGTTTTTTTACGCGAATGCAGGAAACCATCGACACGAACAAAATGTCGCGTGTTTGAGAAGCCGTTACTATAAAAATAAAGAAGCGTGAAACGTCAAGTCCGACTCCATCTCACCGCCGAATCTTTATCTCTGCTCGGTTCGATCCTCGCGATTCTAATCGCCTGTCTGGCGATCGCAATTAAGAGTTGCGATCCGATCCTCGTAGCGGATCCGATAATTAACGAACACTCCCGTCGCTCGATAATCGCTATCTGCGAATCACACGCGAATCGCACACCTCGCCTTCCTTTTCGCGCGTTTCTCCGTCCCGTCCATCCGTCGCGATCGTGATCTCCGCGTGATCGGTAAGAGATGTTTTCGCGAGGAGGCAGGATCCTTCTAGTATCGGCGCGCATGCGCGTGGAGAACAGCCGGAACACACCTTGAAAATTTCCACGTTTCCTTCTCTTTCTTCGTTTCAACCGACGTTGAATTGGAATTGTCTGCTCGAATTACGAAACCATAAATGTTAAATTATTTTTGCGACGATTAGTTATGGCCGGAGTACATTTGATTGCTTTCCATCATGCACGAACGTGCGTTTCAAACGTTTGGAATTAATTTTGCTTTATTTTCATTAACAGTGGGAATCGATTACGAACTTTATCTTGAAATCTACATGGTTAGTTCTCTGAATTAAATTCCACGATCGTTAAAACTGTGCTCGTACGATGTTTTGAAAATCGTTTAACGATACACGCAGATACACGGAGCAATTTTGACAAATTGAATGCTTCGATATTCTTCGAGAGAACCCAACGAAACAAATTTACCGATTTAACAATAACGAGATAAGCGTGCTCGCGAGGCATTGATAAGAAAACCTCTGCCGAAATCTACAGCGTTCCGCGTGGTAGGCTGCGGATCGGTATCGCGTTGGAACCGATCTCCGGTCATGGAGATCGCGTGGGTGTGCGATCTTTTGAGGCGAGCCGCGTCAGACGATTATCTCCATTATCTTGCTCTATCGCGCACGATCCGAAGATCTCACCCCGAGATACGATCGCGCCGACGATCGAGCCTCTTTCTCGCGGTGAAGCGGAGTAGGGCCGCGACCGGTCGCCCCATTACCCGATCCCTCGGCCTGATCGCGGGCCCGTTTCCCTCCTATTTCGCGCGAATCTCCTCGGCGGCGCGATCATCCGCGAGGATCGATTTCTAACTAGACGCATTCGAATCGTACGATCGAGCGATTCACCGCTACGTTTACGGTTACCGCGGGATGTGCTTGCTCAACGACCACCGCCGCCGATCAATTTACGCGTGGAACGACACTCGATTTGCCGTCTGTCTCGATTCTTTTTTCTCTCGCCGATCGTTCGATTAATCTCGCTCCAGGTAAATCAAATTGCCGTTAAAGCTGTTTCGGTACTGCACCACCTGTGCAAAGGCAAATTGATCAATTCTTCGACGTGCGAATCAAATTCGAAACTCGACATGACCAAAAATATTAATAAATATTAATTTCCTTTTTGGGGAAATTCACTTTGGCGAGGATGGAGTCTTGGCTACGTGTTTGCTTGCTAGATGTTGCGTGCTACTTACTATTTTTTTCACTGACTATTTTTCACTGTACTGCTGTTTGTCGTGTGCTGTTTTACCGACAATCGCGGCACGCTGGAGTCCTTATATAGACCAACTCTCTCTTTGTGTCCTTCTCCTTTTCTTTGTGTTTAACAAAATTAATGAAACACGACGAAAGGACAAATTAATAATTCAATAGTTCTTAGAGAACAGTTTTTAAACAGATATGTTTCTCAAAAATTTATCACAAAATCAGCCAGCGAATTTTTGCGTATTCACAAAAGAACAATTGAAAGAATTCAGAATTATTATTATTCCATCTCGACCGCAACGTTCCGTTTCGATCCTGTTTCGCGTTTTAAAGCGATCCCGAGCGAAGAGGAATCGTAACGGAGGGGCGACTTTTAATTCGCGTGTCGATGTTAATTAACGATTACGGTGACACGTGAAACACTTGGAGGCTGGTGCGCGAGGAGTGCATCGATCGTTGAGTGCATCGATTGATCGAATCAGGGGGGAGGGACGCCGGGAGCACGTGCACGCGTACACGTAAGCTCATCGAAGACCGCAGTAAATACACGATGGCAGCGGTGTTCGATATATATTTGATAAGCTGCTACACGGCCGGTCGACCGCTGACAAATCGTCCGGAGATCGCCAAACCGATACCGCGGACCCGGACGACGTGCTGATACACCGATGCATCACGGTGAAGCCTCCCGGGCGATCGGACTAACCGAGAAGTTACATTTAAAGACACTTTTTCAAGATGTGAAATCAAACGAAGAAATCGGTGTGCCCTTCGTTTGGAACTCTCTTTATGTAGAGAGGACACTTTGCAGTAATTTTCTAATCACAGAATTTTTATATTATTTTCTTTGTATCATTAGAATAGAATTTTACAGGGCATTTTTTTTTCGATTATTACATCATTGGAAAATATAAGATTAGGAAAATATTAATAAGTAAGGATTTAACTAAGTTTCTCAGAGAGGTGGAACAAACTTTTTGACGATTGAAAAGATTCGTCAAAGTCAGGCAGGTCCCTAGGGACGAATTTAAAAGACGAGACGAGAGTGTTTTGAAAATTTCAGAGAGAGAGAGAGAGAGAGAGAGAGGGAGAGACAGTCTTGAATAATTACGGAATAATTTGTAACAGGGAGACACGATGTAAACTTCGAGAGGATCCGTGTCCCTTTTCGTAGAAATTCGTTCAGATCGTGGCGTCGGTGGACAAACTAAATTCCAAAGTTTACAATACACCGGTTTTGTTAGGTAGCCACGCTGATGACACCATTTACAAGAGTCCGGGCCGAGTGCACGCTCCTTTTATCGGTCCATCTTCCTGTGTTCCACTCGGATAAATGAAAATTTCATCCCGGGCACAACCATAAATCCGAAGTTAACCCGACGAACGACACTTGATATCCTGAATCACCTGATTAAATCGAAACCAGTTACGAACACAGTCGGATACAAGCTACTTTTTCCTCTTCTCCGAGAGGAGGGATATTAAAAAGAGTCGCGATCTTCATAACTTTTCATGTCCTTTTTTTCTTTTCTCTCTCTCTCTCTCTCTCTCTCGTTCTCTTTCTCGATCTTTTCGATTCTCGATCTGATCTCGGGAAGGTGAATCCTGATATTAAGAGCGACCGTACGTTTTTGGACGATGCGAACGACGTACCGTTATTTTACCCGTGTTATGGCCCGAAATTATTTCGACTTTCAGGGCCCCTGGTCGACCGGTTCTCGTTTTATCTCGATTAATCGCCGAGAAACACTTTGATTATGGGACATTCCAGTCGAGAGCTAGGACTTTAATCGTTCGGACAGAGTCCAAAATTGTCTTCGATTTGTAAGAGATTCCCCCCTTTCTCCCGTCGCCGTTCTTTACGAATCGATGATCATTCAAATGTAATTCTCCTTAATTGCGTTTAATTTCTCGAAGCCTCGACGTCCAGGTGAAAATTGGTCGAACGCGATAAGATTCGTTCTTCGTTTCGCGTTGAATTCTCGCGATTTCCAAACTGCGAGTAATAAAATACGTAAGTAGATTCGTAACTTTACCGTGACAATGTCAACTTTACACGACGATATTTTCTCTCGTGATCTACCATTACTATATAAAATGTAGGAGAAAGTAGGGTAAAACCGGGTACCTATTAAATGACGTACAAAATGCAACGCAATTATAAAATTTTTATTTTTACCGGTTAAAGAACAGTAAAAATAGTCATTTTTCACAATTTTAATAAGATAGTCTGTCTTATAAGAAATTATGTTAATTAAAAAGTTTAAGAACTTTTACTTTTCATTTATAAAAAATTTGAACCATTTCAAACATATAAATATATATCTTAATTACTCTTCCAGAAAATTTTATTTTTCACCGGTGAGCCGAGCAATTTTTTTCTAAAAAGTTTCGGTCATTGACAATTAATTAATTAGAGATTTAGCCTTAGGCGAATTTTCCTTTGCCACTCATGATTTTTTGTTACGAAGCTAAATAAATCAGGCATCCGCAGCTTTACCCTGATACAAACGATTTCGAACGATCGAGAGAGATGCGCGCGGATTCTCGAATTTCCAATTCAGCATTCTGAACGGAAAGCGTCTGTCGAATATTCAAATCGGGCGGGCGGATTAAAATCTCGCGGGGGAGAGAGAGCCAGCTTTAATTGCCAACTTCGACGCGGCTTGTCAGGGTATCTCGGTCGGATCTGGCGATTCGCACGCGAGACGGATCTGTCGACGGCAGAGAGGCCGGAGGGATTTTGTAGAGAGAGAGAGAGAGAGAGAGAGAGACCAAGGGGGTAGCGAGACGCGGTTGCGTTCGCTCGTTTACTCGCGCGATCCTTTATACGAAGATGGGCCCTTCGCGAGAGATAAAGCCCCGGTAAAAAGTCCCGCGTTTCTCCGACGATTGTTATCTGCCGGCGATATATTAAGCGCCATTACCAGTATTTAGAAGGCGGCGCTGCCGTGGCTGCGCTCGCTGCTTATCGAGATCGCCGAGCGTGAAACGTGCCGGACCACGGCCACGCAGCGATAAACGAGGATTAGCCCGGGCTGTTCGTTATCGAGTCGCAAGCAACGATCGTTCCTCGTGAGAAAGAACGTCCCGAGTCCCGAATGGAATCGAGAAAAGGAGGGCAACGTCGTCGAGTGTAGCTGGGTGCTTCGCGAATTCACCAGGACAGAATTATCGAACCGGCCACGCTCCGCAATTTTTGACGCGATAAAGAATCGCGTATATGGAGATTCCATTACCGGCTCTCAGCCGTTTCACGGCCGCCGCGTGTTGAGTAAATTTATACGGCAGCTGACTGTCATAAAAGACAGGCGGCGCCGCGCTCTTGCTTTCGTCGCCTAGAGAGTTTCGATCCGCGAACCGGAACGCGAAAAGAAAGAAAAACGGAAGAGGGAGGGAAGGAAAGGAAAACTTTGAAGAAATTCTCTCTTACGGCGCGGCACGTAAACGAGAGGAAGACGAACAGCCGTCGCGAAACGACCGATGACGATCGCGACGAGCCACCGGAGGATCGTCCCGCTCCGGCGAGTCGAGAGGGAAGAAACAGCTTAAAGGAACGAAGGATGCGCGCGATCGAGAACGAGTTGGACGACAGCAATGACACCCGTTGCGTCGTTGGAGAGGTTGGTCCGCGGGGTCAGGCGTTCTCCGTCGAATCGTGAGCCAGAGCGAGGGAGAGAGCGACGGCGAGGGTCACCGCTGGGTCAAGAGGCTGCCGGCACGCGGGGTTGACGGATAAACATAATGATTTAATGACCATTTCGTACGCGAACGACACGAAATTCTATGATCGCGGCGCCTAATGACACGGCACTTGCCACGAGGCTGCAATTATTTTACGGCACGTTGGTCTCCGGTGACGTCATCGTCCACGTACCTTCTCACGCCCTATGACCGGCCAACAGGCCCACAGTACACTCCGCCCTAGAACTTCCTCTAGAACTCTCCGATCGAACCTTTCCTTTCCCAATTTCCCCCCTTTTGTTCTTCTTTCTCGTCGACTCGAGGCCTCCTTACGAGGCTTTTCAAAAATTTTTCTGTTTTTCTTCCTCTTCCTCTTCTTCTTTTTTTTTTTTCTTCATTACTCATAGTTATTCGCTTGGAGCTAGAATTCTTAGAATTTATTATCAAAGTTGGACTGTCTTGCAAAGTGTATTAATTTTTATTAATTAAAGGACTGCTTCTTTAGTCTGTACTTTGACAGTCAGGGAAGAACTTACGTTTAGTTCACGGTGTATTTTCTGCGCTGGACAATAATATGTTTTACTGTCAATTTTAACTTGGCACAAATCACGATCAATAATATGTTTCACAATTAATATTAACAATATAATATTATAATATTATATTATATAATAATATTATCATAGGTTGAGAAAGACTAGTGGATGAGTTTTGTAAGGCTTGAGATTGCAATTTGGTTATGTCTTGATAGAAAACGAACAATTGTCTTCTTTAAAAATTCATTTTTTGTTGTTGTTGTTGTTTACACGAGGATATGCAGTTTCTTTTGATTTTCTGTTTTAGGAAGGCAAGCTTTATCGGCTTTTTCACTTCTGATTCTTCTTTTTTTCTTTTTAAGAAAATTAATATTGGTAGTTACGTAAATTTCAAAACTGGCGTCGAACAGATTTTCGGGTTCCAGTGGAGATCTATCACGCGTCGGCGTAAAAAATCTTTTGCAAAGACGTTACACGTCGTGGGCAGCGGTAAAAGGTGTGCCCTGCTCGCGTTGAGATGCGAGCTCACCTATACTTTCCTCTGCTCCCTTCCTTCGACCCCGCGTTTCCACCTATCTTTCGTTGGCACAGGGAACGATTGGGATTCCTCGGACGAGGGAATCTCATCTGCGTGTCGGGAATCCCCTCGAAGCACCGGGGAATAGCAAAGAGTTTCGCAGAAACTGGCGAAATGCCACAGCTACCGAATGGTAATTGACACGTTACACGAACAGTGAATGAAAGTCCCTGTTTGTCTCTAGTAACGCGTTATCCTACGAAACTGGTGATTCACGGAGGAACTATGCCCGCTTAATTCCTTAAAGTCGCCTCTAACGAGGTCTGTCCTGCAATGCATCCAAATCGGAAAAATTCCTTCCACTCTTTGCTCTGTTTTTCAATTTCAATCAAATCAAATCAGTTCGTACAGTGTATTTTTGCAAATCTCGCTTTAAAATAAATTTGCCAAGAAGCGTGACCAAAGCAACAAAAAAACAAAACAAAACAGCAAATTTATGCCATTAGGACGTTGAATACACACTTAAGATTAAGATGCTCCGTGCTCCACGCCGAGGTGTATTCATCTTAAATGTTACACGCGCGTCAATTCGTCAAGAAAAAAACTTTATCTCGAGAACAAGGTCCATTAAGCGACAACCTAATATTCCCATTTCGGCTTTACGCCTGAAAAATATCCTGCCGATATCGTATACATCCTTCCTCGAAACTCGAGAATTATCACGTCGTTCGTTAATGTATTACAAACACGCGCGACACCTCTTTTTCACTCGTCAGCCGTAAGGAATGATATTCACCCAGATGTCGCAAGACGCGGCTCTCTCGGCGGATGGCCGATTTAAATAAAATATCAATTAACGCGACGCGGGGCCGCGAGGTAACGGCGCGTTGAAAAGCAACCGCGCGCCTATACGTAAGTACTCGCTTCGTGTTCAATATAAATCAGATTGTATCACCCGGCTGGTGGTTCGTCTTATCTGCCGCTGGATCTCGCGCGGTCTCGTTCGTTGGGCAATTATCGTCGATACATCGACGCAAGGGAAAATGTCACCGTTGTCCGCGTTTGCAGAGAAATCGCGTGTATCCTCCTTCTCCTGTCATATCTCTCTCTCTCTCTCTCGAGAGAAGAGTCTTACTTTGCTTTTTCACTCTTTTTTTCCTTTCCTTTTTCTTATTCTTCCGCCGAGACGGATAATTACATCCGCGCGTCGAGAAATTCGATTCGATGTAATCTCGATTAGCTTCCCCGGGACGCGACGCTGTCAGGCTTTTTCACGGAGAAAAATGATCGCCGTGCCGCGTAGATTCGCAGATTAAGTTTAAATACAGACTGCTCGCGAAAGTACTGAAACACTTTTCTGAAACACGACGCATTTGCGAATTCTATTAACACTCTGGCGGACGAGAGTACGAAACGAATAGAGCTACACTATTGGTCCGTGTGTTTCGAGTGAATTTTATAAACGCAATGACACTCCACTTTTGCCTCTCTGCCTCGTTTCTTCTCACTCGTCTTTTCCCCGCTTTCGCGCGCGGATAACACCTAGCGAGAGCGAGAAAAACAAATGCGATTGCACCGGTGTTGCTCCTCGGAGCGCGCGGTATTGTGTCGCGGTTGGCCATAAATTCTCCATTACACCGCGGCGGTAATAGAACATTTGAATGATAACGCATTCGCGAGGGGAGTCGTTCCTCAACGAGATCGTGAAACGATTTAACGATCATTGTTTCGCGAGGCTGAGAACGAGTCTCGGGGGATTCTCTGACGAACGGGTCGTACCTATCGTTCGCACGTGTGTAGTTGAACTTTGTCACGATCCTGTAGAACAGCAGAGGCATATATATATATATATACTCTGTGAGATAAAAAGACGAAGGTCGTGTTTGTTGAATTAAATATTTCATCGTTTCTTATTTAAGGATGCTAAAGAGTCGACGCTTCAATTTTAAGGAAATTAAAATAGAAATCCGCCTAAACCCGAAGAAGCTTCTTCTCTCGATTCTTTCCTTTCGAGATAGTAAACGACGTTTTATAGTGTGAGTATAAGCGAACGATCTTCTAAAATCGTAAAAGCGACAAAGTTTTTACGAGGCGATCGCGAGGTACAAGGTACTCCAGTTTACGCGGAGAGACGGGCTAGCTGTTTCATATCCGTTCATCTTGCTCTGGTGTCCGTTAAAAGCCACGGGGCGCAGTCCCGGGTTACCGGGACAGAGGACGATACCCACCGAAATTTATGTCGCCGCCGGGCTTAGGAGAAGAAAAACACCGGAGAACGCGAGCCTCGTAATTTCCGATCGCCGGAACGCCTACCGCGACGATCTCGACATCGCGGCGAATCCGCCCCGATTAAACGGAACCCCGACGATTTTCGCTCTGTCACTTTTAACTTTTGAACTTTCGAGACGTTCCGCGTCAAAATCCAGTCGCGAGGCAGCGGGACCGTAAGCGGATTTAAATTCATAATTTTATGAATTTAACGCTTTAATATTTAGTCTACGAGAAGAGTCTTTTTTTACATAATTATTATCAATTGTTATCAAAGCTGTGAATATTGGTATGAATTTATATTTCATTTACTTGAATTCATATCTATTTATGCAGTATTATCCATAAGGAAAGTCTCTTTGAGATTATATCTACAATAATAAAAGATAATGCAGAGAAGAGAGATGAGAGCGTAGTAATATAAAATAAAATTAAAAGTAAAACACTGAGATTGATCAAGGGAAAATTAGTGTACATGGTGTCTCGGTGCTTACGATTCACATTGAAGTAAGATATCGCGAAAACTGAGAGACAAAGTATTTATTTATTAGTTGCTGATTAGAAGAAGCTTAGCCAGAACACAGATTCTATGAATTGGATCGGTGTTTTCAAATCTGGATGTATAAAAAAGTGGATCGAAAAGTACATAAGATAGTCGCAATTACTCAGGACGTCGTTAATGATTCAAAGAATTTAGTAGAATTTAAAAACTAGAGAGTCACTTCATTTACAGAATATATTTTGAATATTGAAACTTTCTTCAAACGTGTAAAAATTCTAAACGCCATGCCTCGAATTCTAAGAGATCGAAGAAGTCAAGAAAGACGCCGTCGGTCAATAAAAAAAAAAAAAAAAAAAAAGAACTTGCGTCGTAGGAATAAAATGATTGCACGACGATCGACTTCCTGCTTGTCCACTGAATCACCGCGCGCGTGTCACCTAACACGGCGACGACGATCCGAGGAATCCAGTTCTGGGACGAGCGGCTCGCATACGTCCAGAAGCGAAAACGACGGAAATCGATGGAAACGAAGGTCGACGAGGCTCGCGTAATCGCTCGAAAATAGCTTCGATTACGGGCAATGGCTCGTGGCTGGCTAGCGTCGAACACTTCTTTCTTCGACTCGTCTCCGTGTCGAGGAGAAAGAGAAAACCGAATCGTGAAAGCCACGAAACGGCGAGAATCGAGACGATTGGACGGTCGGAATCGGAGAGAGAGAGAAAGATTCGGAGATGGGTCCGAAAACGCCGGGTTGAAAACTGGGCGGATCGTAAAAACTAAGCAAACGCGCGTAAACTCGAGAATTTATGGAGACGCCCGTCGAGCACCGCAAACCGAGGAATTAGAAATCGACCTCCATCTTTCCGGCTCCGACCTCGGTCGTTATGATAATTCGGTGAAACTGGAATTGGAGTATAATAAGGACCGTGTCGTGTTCACGCACACGCGTCCACGGCCGTGTTCGTGCGACCATCCACGAGGATCCTTCGCGGCGAAATGAAATCGGGAGGACGCGTCTGTGGTTTGCTTTTCGTTATTCTACGAAATTGCTCGACGATTTCTGACTTTTAAAATTTCGTTCGGAGAAGAGACTTTCGTTTCGTCTTTCACGCGCGACGGAGCGCGTTGATCAGATGCGCGTGCAAAATACACGGTGAGTTTAAAATAACAATTTTAATTAATAATTTTTGAAGCACACTGAAAAAAATCATGTTTGAACTTAAAATTGATTGGTAAAATTAATTTTGTTCTATATTTTGATGATTTGTTTGATGTTTGTTAAAGAAAAGGTGGGAAGAAACTCTTGGCTCTACATTACATATGTTTTTGGAACTTGAAAAATCTTGTTTGTTCGTCGAATCTTGTTTGTTCAAAACGAATAAATTGAAACGTAAAAGTTCAAGCGAAAGTAGTAGCAGCAGCGTTGAATTACTCCAACGCCCAATAGAGACACCCTCGCGGCTCTTTCTTCAGCAATCTTCGCGCCAACTATCGCGCCACGTCGACGGATCCTTTCTTTCGCCACGACGAAATTCGCTGTCGAAGCCCAGAAGACACCGGCGTTTCTTCTCACACTGTGCACGCTGCGTCCATATTAGCAACGCGCGTCTCATTTATCGCGAGGCTGAACACGCCGTGACACATGGTAATTAATAAATTCTAGGGAAGGCATCGAGGCGAGTGTGAAAAGCGTCGATGGGGGAAGGAAGCTCAGCCCGTGGTGCGTTTATCGAGAAAAGAAAAATATATTTAACAAAAGGGGCCCCCGACCTTCGCCGGGAGGGAAATTTAATAACGATCTGCCGACCCGCTGATTACGCGTCAACCGAGACGCGTATCGCGCGCATTGACGCAAATCGTTCGAACGGGCTGCCGATGAAAAGTCGCGCGAGTCAGCCGGCCCTTAGCCGGTGTAATTCCGCGCGTTAACGTTATTATAATCCATCGGTTCCCAAGCGCTGGCTGGAATGATTGTGCGGTTAAACCGTGGCGGCTCGCGCCAGAGAGCCAGAGCACGAGCCGGTCTCCATAGAGCTCTCTCGCTCCGGCTACAAAGCAGCTGACTTGTAAAAGGACGTAGACGCCGCGCGTCCGTTAATAGCCGACACCGTGAATGGCGAGAATTTCATGCCTTTCCCGACCAGGACGACACTGCTCCTCCACTATCCGGCTCGTGCTTTTCTTTCGCTCGTTTCGCGTCGGAACGAACGAGACGATCTAGCTCTGGTTCCACCATTGATCGCCGACTGCTTCACCGCGGCTTCCGTTTCACAATGTTTGCGACGATTCTCTTTGAAGACACTTGGAAACCTCTACGAGCTTCCGAACTCGTCTCTCTTGGCAATGATTTACTAACCCTGTTATTTATTACCAACCCTATATATGTACGTGTGTGTGTGTATATACTGAGTAGAATTCTATTAACACTATATTAAGGAAGCAACTACACGTAACAAACTTGCGCGGTCATACCGCATACACTTGCCGGAAAATTATTAAGAAACATAAAGAAGCAGTAATACTCTTGAAACTGCCAGACACGGATATACGCTGAAATATAATCAAGATACAAATAGACACGATAAAGATAAAGCACCGGTGCTTAAACGTTGCAACGCGTACACAAATGAGGATTCAATAAAATTGTCTCTTTCTCATAAATCAACGCAACCATGTAAATACCGTATAAAATAAACTGGTGTTACTAATACCATATGTAAATCCCGTCCAGCGCGCGCGCGCGCGAGTTGGCAAACGTATCGATTGATTAAACAATCCAGGGGAGCGTCGAGCCGAACTGGCAATTTCAATTTCATCGGACGATCGAGCCCGTCAGCGATGCAACGCTGAACGAACAGCAACGCAACCGGTAGACACCGGTTTTCTTTTTCTCCTTTTTTTTCTCTTTTTCTTTTTCTTTTTCTTTTCTCTGGCCGTGCATCGCCGTGGCCGTGGCGTCGGCGCGGTGTTTGCTCACACCCACCCGTGGTGTCCTGGCGTGAAATCAATGCACGTGTAGGCGCGTGCACGTTACCGCGGGCCCGAACGTTGCCACGGCCGTGAACACTAGCCGACGGGCTTTTCCGTTTAGCCGATGATTTACGGCGCGAACGTGTCTCGGAAGGTGTCGATCGCATAATGGCGAGTCCTGTCGCCGTCGATCGCCGGCCGATACGGTAATCACGGGGTGGCATCTACCTGGCCGCGATCATAACGATAATGGTCGCTTTGCGAGGAAGACTTCATCCTACACGCCGTCCAACCTTGCTACGTGTACGACGATAGCACCGTAGACCCCTTCTTGGATCCACGTTGGATGGATCACCTGTGCCCCCGATCCATCCACGGGGTCCACCGCTCGGATCGGAGCACTGTTTCACTCTGGCTCGCTTACCGATATTTTGCATCGAGGCGGAACAGTTTGGACGTTACTACGTGGTAACGTAGGGTCGCGCGAAAAAATTCGATCGTGAAGCTCTGCACGAAATTGTTAAATTATTTGTTACGAGGGAAGATGGAAGTAGCTTAATTTTTCATGGTATCGTTTTTCATTGTCAAACAGGTGAATTTTGACGTGACGCGGTCGAGAATTTGTAAATAAATGTTGGATCAAATGCAACGAGTGCAGAGAACGATGTTATCACTGAAAGTAATTTTAGCGAAGATAAGCCAGAGAATCGGGCCTCTTCAGGTGCAACGCTGATGCAACGAAAATTAGCGATTGATTGATTTGGGTCACGTGATTCGCGAGGGGGCGTGGCGTAGACCTCGAGTAGGAGTGGCGTTGTCTGGTACTGAGCGAATTCGTAAATAGATGTCGCGTCAAACGCAACGAATGCTTCGATATCGATCTCTCCAATATTGCAACGTTGTAACAACGATATTGCAATATTACTAAAAATAACTCGAATAGCAGTTTAATTTTTCGTTTCGCTATCAAATAGTTGAATTCTGATGTAACGCGGTCGAGAATTCGCAAGTAAATGCTGCGCCAAAAGAATGCAAGTGCAACGATACTTCAATCTCTTCGATATTGCAACGTTGCGACGATGATATCGTAAAATCATCAAAACAAACTCGAGTGGGAAAGTATGGCCGTTCGGCCATATTATTAACATTCAAAGACTAAGTTCGTTAAATATTCATGAGGAAGGATGGAAAGCGACAGAAGAAGGCGAGCGTTTACGATGGCAGGTATTAATTTGCCGAATAAAGACAACGCGGCGGATAGCTACAGGATCTATGGTAATCGATCGATTATGAATTCCACGAAGGGATCGCGTCGTAAATCGCCGGCTTCTCGATTGCGTTCACCGTCGATCACCAACGAGATCGACGTTTTCGTTCGATCGATCGGTCGGGCTGCTTAACGCGCGACCGATAAGTGGGCAAACGCTTTTGCCTCGTAGTGGCGCGCCACGAAAAATCACCAAAATTGACAGCAATTTGCGACGCTCGTAATCTTTAGCCCCTCTCTTCATTCACACTGCGAGGGCTCGCGCGCGACCGGGCACACCATCATCATCATCGGCCGGATGAGGTCGGGAAGGCCCATCCGCTGCTACGTGATCGGTGTGGTGTTACAGCAATTTCTACGATACCAAGCACGTTGCCGTACGTGAGCAACGTTGTCGTGAACGCGCGCTCTCCGCGGCCAACAATAAGGGAATCCTCGTCGTCTTTGGACTTTTTAGACAGCTTACGGGTCGCCGCCGACTGAAATCGCGGGCTGTGTGAATTTTGCAGAATCTAGTGCAGAATTAAGAAATTCGACAAACAGCTGAATGGAATAATTATCGTTGCGTAAATATATTTTTACAAGACTCGAGAAACTCGAATCAGGTTTCGGTCTCGAACAGCAGGGAATAACTTTACGGTTTAAAAAAGCCCGGAGAGTAATCTAATTCAAAGAGCTATTACCTTTTACAGCCACTACGAGGCAGAAGCGTGTTTCGCAGCTTCTTTTCGCAAGCCGCCAAACCCGAGGCGATATTTATCACCAACGTTCGCCGGAGACATTCCAGATTCGCACGCGTGTCCAAGCCAGACAATTTCGGGCGTCGAAAAAACGCGTGGAGTCGATACGTTTTTTTCTCGTCTTCGAATGTATTGATACCGAATATTTCTCCAGATATATCGGAGAGATAAATTACAAGATATTCCGTTAAGGAGGTACCTCGTAAAAAAGTTGGTCAGGACGACACCGCGTCGGCGAGCAAACATCGGCTAGTCGAAGACCGGCCGAACCAAACGGATCCCCGCATCGGTTCGTTACTCAACGTCGAAAATTTACATTCGTCCGCGATATTCTGGAAACACGTACGCGCGTTAACTCGTTTCTTTAAATATTGCCGGACGATGACGCTCGAGGCGTGCTTCTCTCTTTTTCAGCTTCTCCTTTCTCAGCCTCGGATCGCGATCCGAGAAATTCGTCGCCCGGGGCGTACCGAGTCGTTAAAGTCGTCCGTGCCGATTTCAAAAGCTCGATCCACGGTCGCATTTCACGCGAACTCCTTTGCCTACGCTCCTTTCCCTACGACCGCGACGTCGAACAGATCGCAGCTATTAATGTCACGATCGTCCCGTGGATCGTCCCTCGTGTTCAAACGCGGCGACTATAAGTCACCGGCGCGAGTAATCGACAGCCGGCCGTTTAGGCTACTCGTTCGCCACGCGGGAAATCGTGGGTGAAAGTTTTCGAGCGCGCCGTTCGGTTCGCGCGTTCCCCGTCGTTCCGCGATTATTTATCACGGTTACGCTTCGACTCTGCTCTAGGCCCGACCGAATTCTTGCCACCGATATGGGCGTGTCTCGGTGATAAATTTCGACCAGAAAGTTTCGATCGGAACCAGTCTCTTCTTGAGACCCGAAGAAATCTTCCGATCTTCTTCGGAACTAGTTTAGAGGACGTTGTTTTTGGTATACTTTCGGATGGCCTCGATTCTTTTCTTTTTTTTTTTTTTTAAGGGAATTAGGAGCGACGGAGATTTCCTAACACGGTATTCTCGGTTAAGGGAGTAAGCAGCCACGGAGTAAACGAATAGGGACCACCCGTCCTCCCCCTGTGCCCGGCAGTCCGTTTCTGCCGCGTCCAGCCAAAGGGGAATTATTTATACGATTCTCTGTGGGCAGGAAAGAGGGAGGGCAGACGGTCGACGGTGACTGCCGTGGTGTGTGCCTCGGCACACTCGCCGTCGTAATTCAACTTAGGAAACAACGGCCGTGAGCGAGCGTATGTCCCAGGTAGCGGTAAATTAGTAGCGTGGGGCCCCAAATTTCGGCCGCGATGCCCCGCCGTAGCGAGTGGTCCCGCGGGGATGCGAACGCACGAGCTTTCGAGCCTTCTCTCTCTCTCTCTCTCTCTCTCTCTCTCTCTCTCGCCTTTCTCCGTCTGGAGGACGACGTCCCGCAGCGAGAGCCGGCACTCCTGATTAAAATTACTCTGCCGAGATCCGGCGAGATTTCCGCCGCGAAATTTATGAAATTGTCCCGGTTTATTGTTTTAAATGAGCTTGCGTTCCCGAAGAGATCACCGCCGGATAAGCGGTTCCCCTGTAAATCCAACGAGGGGGACAGCCTCGAGGGGAACGGTATGCCGCGGCGGGGGCGGTCGACCCCCTAGAGAGGACGTCCTCCGTGAAAATCGACCGAGCTTAAATCTGGACTCGAAGTTTACGCAGATTTCTTTCGGTGGTTTGGACTGGATTCTTCTTTTCTTTTCTTTTTTTTTTTCTTTTTTTCGGTTCGAAGTTACAGGAGGAATCATGACTTTTATAAAGATCAAGAATCTCCATACGTTCTGGAAATAAATTAAACAAGTTTGTTCCGTTTCAAAAGAATCCATCGCCGTTTCGAGGACGCGTTCATCGATGATCCAGGGACAGGAAGCATCGCCGTCACCGCGAAGAGTTTAACGACGATTCGACGTCGGAACGGAACGCGAAGCCACTCGTCACGCAGCCGGTACGGCTCAATTAAAAAACTGACGGCAGCTCTCTCGTTGCGTAGCAGGCTGGCGCGCTATCCGGCCGCTATTAATCTTCCAGTTAACCTTTATGATTATGTTTTTGACGTTCCGCCGCGAGAGACGACGCGCGAGCGCGCGCGCGCGATCGAACCACGCTGAGCAGCGTCGAACACACGCGGCGTCGCGGGCCATCGATGGAAACGACGACTCTCGCGAGAGAGTCCTGGGCTCTCCAGGCAGGCGTATGTGCCTGCGTTGTATCGTGAGAAAATTATGGAATCTCATCTCGCGGGAATTCCGATGAAACAGCAGGTGCGGATCCCGACAGTGCCAATCATCGTCCTGGACGAGTCAGTTCGACGGAGGAGTCTCGGGCCTCCTCGCACGGCTTCGTATCAAACTCGCCGTCCGAGTTTAGCTCGATATCGATCTAATTTGGCCGTGGACTTGGCGCGCGGCTAACGGTCCATCGCCACGGCATAAGCATGGCATGGGAATCGTGCCGAGATCCGGACAAATGGAACTGGGCGTAAACCTCCACCGTGGGTCCGTACGGTCGTTTTACGAGCCCGCTGTGATCGCTGACCGGTCTCGTTCCGTTGGATCGAACCGCTTCGATTCTCAGGATGCTCCTTCGATTAATTAGTCGCTTGGGATCGTTACCGTACTGCGTAGGATTCACTCGATTAGTTACGTCTTGTTAACGTTATTGTGGAAAATTTGCTATTAAAGTTTTTATCATTCGTTTTGTCTGACCTAACCTTTCTTAAACCCAACCTAAAACTCGTTATCTCATAGATTAAATTTGGTTAGTTAAGATTTGGTATTAATACTTTTATTATTCGTTTTGTTTCTTCTTAAACCTAACCTAAAACTCGTTATCTCATAGATTAAATTAGTCAAGATTTGGTGTTAATATTTTTATTATTCGTTTTGTTTCTTCTTAAACCTAACCTAAAATTCGTTTAATCTCATAGATTAAACTAATTAATATTTCTATTATTCATTTTGTTTCTTCTTTCTTAAACCTAACCTAAAACTCGTTGTTTCGTAGATCAAACTTTCGAATCTCAATTTTTCTTTCACCGGATAGGTCTTCACCGTTCGTCAGTGAAAAATTCCTTCGCGAGGGAAAAACAGAATGCTATTGAAAATACCGTGTATGCGATTCTGAATCTCAAAGGAATCTTTTAATGAAGCGATCAGTCGAGGATAAGGCAGCTTTTTCTCTGACAATTGAAAGAACAACGAGGTGGAGGGTTCCGAGGTGGCGTACTCGAGTCACGAGGATCTTGTTCCCCCGTGAATTTTTTTCTCTTAACGACGAAGGGCCCCCGACGCTCGACGAGAAAGAAAGGAGAGGACCGATTAATAAATTCGCCGTGTCCACTTCCGGTAACCGTAACGCGTGTCTCATTAGTTTCGTAGAGCCGGCTTAAAGAGAAATTAAATACAACGTCTCCCAGGGATGGGTGTCGACTCCGTGGGGACCCCATGCCGGGTTCCACGCTTATAATGAACGCTCGCAACATCGTCCTTAAGCGTAATGCACGGACATGCGAAAGTCGCTGTCCACCATGCGGTCGCGAGCTTTCGTGGCGAGCATCTGTTAAGCTTTCTTCTCCGTCGGTTCGGACATTGAACGGAAATTCGAACTGCCGGTGAATTTGCAAAGAATTCCCGAAGAACGTGCCAGCAGGGAATAATTAACCCGAAGTGCGTCGAAGTTGATCGTTCGGTTTACTGGACCAATATGGTCGAAACGACCAATTTCTAATGGTAATTCTTCGCAGAAATTTTGTTGACTCGTAAGAATATATTTTTACAGATTTGAATAATTTTTCGTAAAATTATCAACAAAAGTTTATATCTTTGTCATATTAAAACGATCATTTCTCTATTCTTTGCACTTGAAAAATTTCACCGATGTAAATCTCATCTTTGGCAATTCCAGTGTTAAAACATTAAAAAAATAATTCGAAAGAACGAAATGAAAGACGCGACGAACAATTTTTATGGTTGCCGCGTAATCATCGCGCGCGAATAATCAAACCAATTATCCGGCAGAGATGACAGACCGTTGTCGCTGCGGGACGAGGACAACGCGGGCAACGTCGAGGAGAAGATGAAGCGCATCGAACGGGCAAAGAACGAGGCATTTCCTTTCATACAGGCGGTTTCAATTAAACACTTCTGTTCGCGGGGATTTCTTTGCGAAGAGCGGACGTGTACCTCATCGATCAGGCCTCGAATGACGCGAAAGGCGTAATCGTCCTGCTCTGCGCGTTCGCGCAGAAAGGTCCGTTGTCGCTCGGGCGAAGGAAAGACGTCGATTTACGCGACAAAGCGGCGCAGGGTCGACGTGCCTCTCGTCCCGGCTTAATCCACTTGTCGGCGTTCGTGATTTAACGTGCGGTTGCACACTTTCTGTCACTCGTTGCGGAATCTCGTGAAATATTGTGATTAATACTCTTTTATCGCGACGCTGTTACATCTCACGTCGTCGTCGTCCGTTTTTCTTTCACTCGTTACCTTTCTTTCTCTTTCGATATCCCTTTACGTAACAATCGACATTATCGCGGGAACATAATTGATTGATCACGTGATTTATGGTTAATTTTCTCGTGTTTGAAGAGTAGTTAATAAATTGTCGAATTAATTGATATCGTGTCGCAGTCTGTACTTTCGCTAGGAAAAAGAAGAAGAAAGTCAACGCTAATAACGTTTACCGGAGATTTTTAATACGAGATGGGGAAAGACGTTGCACGGGGTTTCACAAGGTTTGGCACGATTCTCGAAACCTTTCGTGAGACAGATGGGTGATTAATCGCGCTATATAAAATGGCGATTAGGCATTTTTCTTCATTCGCTTTTCTCTCTCTCTCTCTCGATTTTTCCGCGGAGAGATCACTGCAATCGTTGCAATCCGAGACAAAAAAAAAAAAAAAAAAAAGGTATACCACACTCGTCAGTAATCTTCCTCGTATGCACCTCAAACAGCCAAATCAACGTTTCAGCTGTTAATAACCACCGGATAAATCACTCGGCTCACGAAATATATATTCGAGATCCCTCCTGGCCTGTGACCCGTAGATCAAACAAAATCCAAGTGTTTTCTCCCGAAGATCTCGTCGAGGAAACGACAGAGACAGGGTTTATCGCGAGGGATCGCGATGGAAAGGCGATTTTCGTTGTGTCTGCGCACAGGCCGCGCCAGGGCGCCGATGCTCCGGCGTAAATCACCGGGCCACGCGGAGGTTTTCCGTTGCCAGCAGGGCACCGAGGGCCCGGCGCGGGGCCCCACGGCGGTGTAAATGTATAAATACCAGCCACAAATCTGCCAGCCGGCTAATTTATAAATTTCACGCCGATCTCGTAAATGCGTTTCTGATTTAGCGCGTTTAAATTATCGCTAAACCACTTCTAACTGCCCGGGCCGTGTAATCTCTCTCCGTGACTTCGGGCCCCTTGGACCCTCTCCTCTTCCTCTCTCTCTCTCTCTCTCTCTTCATCTCGCGTTCTGTTGGCATACGGTCGATAAACGGAGTCCGGCGCAATCGCGAGCGATACTTTGGCGAGCGGGACCTGCTCGATAGTCGCAGAAACTACGGAAATAACTGATAAGATGATGCCGATTTTCTCTTTCTTTCTCTCTCTTTCTCTTTCTCGGGTAAATACAAACGGATCCGTGATGAAGAATCGAAAAGGTACTTTGGCGATTGATGTTTTTGTATTAATAACACTGCCATATAGTGACTGTAATTTATCACAACATAACCTGGTTAAATATTCTGGTTAAATATATTGATAAATATATTTAGTATGTCTATCGTTAAATTATATTATAAATTAAAACTGTTATAAATTAATTCTTAAATAAAATTATATTTTGGACAGCATCGAAAAACATTGCTTTTGCTTTCACTCTGTTCGAGGTAATTCAGAGTCTTACTTTTGATAGAACTTTTTTTCTCAAACTCGAGAACGTCTCCAAATCGTTGCAACAAAAAGTTCAGCATCTTCAATCTAGTGACAAGTTATTCGTCAGAATCCCCGACAATCGGGCACGCGAATTCACCACACCATCCGTTTCGCAGGGGTCAACGTCGTCGTCGAACGGTCACGCGTCACTCGCATCGTTGAACGATGGATCGGTATCGAGGGGTCGATGGTCAGTCGCGTACAGTTCGTACGGGGTAATTGAAAATTATTTGGTAATACGTCTGATCGATTGCCACCCGTTAACTCGTTCATACATCACCACGGACGCCCCTATCGTACCCTCAGTTGTTATCCTTCTTTTTTTTCGCGAGGATTCGCGCGCGCGCGGCCTTTACCGAAGAGGCGCGTCTTAGCGGGGTCAGGTCGGCCAATAAATCCAATACGCCACGGTTCGTCCAGCGCGAGAGCAGCAGTTTTACAATTCATGAATTTATTATGGGCACCACCGAGGGTACCGCGGGGTCTCTGCTATTGATTTATCGTTACGTTTCGCTGGACGGGCCCCGTCTCCCCTGATGTACGCTCCTGGCGCGAAAATTAAGCGTACCCCCGTGCTCATTTTGTCCCATATTTTCGTACATCCGTCGAATTTTAATCGCGACGACGTGGCCCGCCGTATTTATCAAACTCTTGGGACTCTTCCACCCGAGAATACAATCGAAAGAAAAAAATTAACTTTCCGGTTTTTCTAAGCGGGAGTACTTTTCTGGATTCGAAAAGTCAATTTTGTATTAAAGTCTCTTTTAAGAAAAAAACTTTATAACAGAATGGAGCGTACAAGCTTCTATTTGTACATTTTTATTTTGTACGAAAAATTATTTAAATCTTTAAAAATTTAATCGTTTCACATTTATCGAATAGTTGACAAAAAAGTTATAAATTGGTCATTTGGTAGTTCTAATAATGTTAAAAAGTCTTCTTAGTTTCAAATTTCAAACCAAAACGAAGCTGACAGTTTGCAGTTCCTGAACGATCCACGACAGACTGAGAAAGATTTAATTAATATCGTCGGTTATCTCCTCGTGCTTCGTCTCGTTACTCGCTTCGAGCTCACGGTCACGGAGCATTAAAACGGAAGCGTATCGGTGTATCGCGGAACGAGGTCACTGATAAAAAGACAGACAGATGCCCGCGACGAGGATGTTCCGCGGGCAGGAAAGGGAAGAGGCCTCGAGGTCGAATCCAGTACGCGGACTTACCGTAGAAATCCCGTAGTTCATTAATCAAGCAACGCCCGGAGTCGGAATGCCTTCGTATTTCGAGAGTTGCAGTCCATTTATCACGGCGGGCAACGTATTTGTAGGCAGTGGCTGTGCCCGCTTCGCTAACAAGTGGATACGCTGTCCCCGTGGATGATGTAGCACCGGCTAGGCTCAGGACCCCCTACGGCGTCTGACACCTCGAACCTTACAACCTTCGAACTGACTCGCTCCTTCAATCCCGCCACTCGCCCCGCGATTTAACGAATTTTCTGTGGAAAAAGTTCCATCCGGACGATAGTTAGAAACGATAGAAGCGTTGTCTCTCAACGCTCGTCGTAATTTCTTTCTCACATTGGCGCGATGCTTCCGACAGGTCCAATTCCAACAGGGCACGGTCGACGGTATCGTGTTTTATAAAACTACGTCGATAAATGCTGATACTCGTTTCGCAACAGCGCGTAGAAAATTGCCAGAGTTATCGCCACCGTTGGTATTCCTGCGGTTCTTCGGGGATCCCGGATGATTTATCCCCGAAAAGAAGGGGGGGGGGGGAAAGCCTGACGGAGGAACCCGAGTCGCGTTCGATCTTCGAACGCGCGCGAATCTTTCAACAACGAATTTCCCTCCGATGGGAAACGGCCGGGAGGAATTTCAACCAGCCGGCCTCGAGGCGCGTGTTTCCACGTGGAACGGCTCGTCCGAGCCGAGGAGGGTGTAATTTATCGAAGCGCGCGCCGCTCGGCGCGGATGGTGACGCGTTACATAAGTTACAAGTTGTCGGCTGCTTTTTACGCGCGGCTTTTTACCTGCCGCCGTTAAATTAAATATTAAAATGCCGCGGATTAGCGGCCGGTTCGGATACCGATCCCGGGAGACGTTCAACGCGGAGGGAGAACCCCGTCTCCCCCGATCCCGGTTGTACAATTGCCACGCGATTTATCGACGCCCTGCTAATAATTAACTGCGAGTCTGTCTCCGTTTAATACGTTATAATTAATATGCCTGGGTAATTTGCGCGTCGACGGTTATTAATATCCCTCGCTTTTTCCCCGACGAGGATTGTCGGGGAGGGGGCTCGTGATTGAGGTAAAAAGTTAACGTTCGTGACGCGAGAGGGGTCATTAGCTGACGAAATTGTCGGGATTCTCAGCCGGCGTGGATTTCAAAGAACGAAACCTAACAATTGGAATAATTTTCGTTACTCGTGGAGTTGTCAGAAGAGCGTAGAAGAATATTTTAAAGATCCAACTTGTTAAAGCGCGAGAATACTCAACATTCGTGCGATCCAGTCCAGTCCAGTCTCTAAACTTCTCATGTCCCAGCTCCGTGATATTCACATGATTCTTATTATTCAAAAAGCGAATGTTTGACTTTTGTGTGAACGTGACATCCACGAAAGAAAGAAAATTAGAAAGTTAAATTTTCATTTAAAAGTACTGCAAAAGTACTGTAAAATTAAATACACTTTGGAATATCCAGAAGCCAGAGCAGATATCCTCTCACGAGCACTGCAAATAAACTACGTGCAGCGTTCAACAAGCACGAAACGTAGCAGAGTAGACAAAAGAGTCAGGAAGGAGGATCTGATCGCTAAAAGTCACTGTATTCACACAGCAAACCCACCCTTAAACGTATCCATCACGCATCAGCATCGCTCTCTTCCGACTAGAAACCATCTCCCGGCAACAATACCTCATTAAAATCCCCCTAGCAGCCACTTCATCGCCCGTGGCTCCGACGAAGCTCCGACCGTTCCGGAAGCGAGAGCTCGTGATCGACCGAATTGGATCTCCTTCAGACGCTGTCTTCTGAAAGGTTACAACAGTCTGGTCCGTGGTGTTCCACGGTGGATGCGAAAGGGCACAGCATCTGCCATAATTCGTGGCGCGAACACGACCGAATTGGAATCTCGAACGCGCTTTTGTCCGCGCGTTTCTTCCTGCTGGCTCGGACTGCTCGTAGCCGGGCGCACGAGCCTCGCCAGGTGAGAAACGAGCCGTGGTAATGGGCATCGATCTTCCCTCTTCTTCCTCTCGAGAACGCTGGCTAGCACTGGCACGATCCACTTAGATCGAATCGCGTAGATTGAATTTTCGATCGGCTACACGTACCTTCCGCGCAGGGGGGGGGGGGGGGGGGAATGGAGGAGGAAGGATCGTTGCCGCGGCCCCGATTTCAATAGCAGAGGCGAGCAAGAACGAGCTCGGCGTGTGAAGCGGGATTTTTGCCGCGCGGCGAGAGAGCGAAACGATGCGAACGCGCTTTCCACCGCGAGTGTTTCGCTTTCGGGGGCGAGAGTCCGTTCTCGAGTCCGTTGCTTTCTTCGCGGGAGAATGGAATTGATAATTGAACCTTGGCAATTGAGCCTGCACGGTACGTACTCGCGAGTACGTGCGCGTGTTTGTATCGCGATAAAAGTGCGGCGAAAGCAGACGAAACTTCTTCCTCGAGAGGATGTAGTTCGACGCTTCATCGCGATACACTCGCGTCACGTGTCCCCTTTCTGCGAGACCAACTTCAAGTGGAAGTGTCTGACTTGGAGTTAGAAAGTGGGTTGAACAGAAATTTTCACCCACTCTAGTGCCTTGCCTCGCGGAGGAACCAATAATAATAAGCAGCGAAACTGACGTTCAGACTTGAAAGAAGCAAGAAAAAAAAAACTCTCCCTGCTACAATGTGATTACGATGATCGATCCGACAAACAACATTCCCTGCAATTACCAATGAAACTTTACAAACTTCCTTCGGTGTCTCGCGCATTTACTTCGTATATCTCGCTTCGAGTATCTAAAGCCCCGTCACGAGCCCCCCCCCCCCCCCCCCCCCCCCTCCCCTCTTACCCCTGTTCGCGAGTCATTCATTAGACATTTGCCTAGGGTCTCTCAATGGAAAATACGATCTATCGGTAGCCGGAGCCACGGCGGTTGAGGATCTACGACGAAACCGGTGCCCCGGGGCCACTGGCTAGAGCGCTGCGTGTGCATCATCGGGTTTTCGCGCGCGTGACGCAATAATGCTAACGTGTCCGTGGTTTTAACGCGGCGCGAGGCGGCCGCTCTCCACCCCCTTTTCTCCGGCGGTTTTCGAACGAGGGAAAAATAAATAAAAGACGGCGCGCGGTTATTGAAATCCGTGGGCCTGTACAACGCTCGTTGCCGGGTTTGACGGGGGCCAGATCGCAGGTTTGAAACGCGGCCGCGCGAAACTTGACATCCCGACCCCTCCCAACTGCTGTCGGTCGGTCTTTCCTTCCATCGCTCTCAGCAAACTCCTCTCCGTCTCTCGGGCTTCTTGCACGTGCTTCGTCTCTCTCTCTCTCTCTCTTTCGCTGCGTGTGTTTGCGCGTTTCCTTTGAATCCTCCGAAGGCCGATCCTGCTCCGTAATCGATCGGATTAATAGTTAAAAGCTTCGTCGATGAGAGGTTCCTGCGTTCAGTGCAAGTGTTTTGCTCCGCGTTTAACTTTCTTTTTGCGGTTTGCTCGATCGATCGCGAATAACAGTTATCTATGCGCTTTTAGGAAGTTTCACGTGTAAAATACCGAGGTAAATGTTTTTTGTAAAAACAGTAGCGACGAAAAGTCGTTTCGCTCGACAACTGAAATCTATTTCGGTCGGTGTTGAATGATTTACGACGCTTAATAATTAACATCGACGATATTTATAGTCGCAGTTTCTTTCGCGTAACTTTGTGCCAGTGGATGGACTTTGGCGACTGTGTTTTTCACGTTCATTCCTCGCCACAGAAATTTGCAATCGTCCTCGTAACTCACTCGCTATGCAGTGTACACGCTTCGTGCACCTGCCTCTCTCTCCTTTATCTCGCTCTCCAACCCATTGGACTCTCGTAATAATCCGCGAAAAGAATTCAATACCTGTTCCATCCTCCGAGATTCAACAGCTTTCCATCCCCATAAAACGCTCCGGACGTCCTTTGAAATCTCTTGCATTCTATCTTCTGGGGAGCGATACGTTTCACGGTTACGATACAGCTCGATTCCATCGGTATCAGTTTACGGACTCGATGTTCGCACTTTGTTCGCGCCGACCGCACGTGCCTCCGAAGGTAGCACCTCGGTGCCACCTCGAGCCAGCGTTATTTCCACCAAGGGGTGCGAGGATTGCTCGACTTATTATCGGCTCATCTGCTCTACTTTTATTTCCTTTCGACGATTGCGAATTTTCTTCGAAGACCGTGTCGTTTCAATTAAGGCGAGATATTTGAAAGTGCAAGCTTCCAAGACGAGTTTTAGTTGAATTCCGAGCTAACTTTGCGATTCTCCACCGTGGATCAGGTCTGAAGCGTCATCGATCACCCAAACGTTAATTAATACGGGGCACCAATCGCTCCGGCACGCTCGGAATGCGGCACTGTTCCAATGTTTCGCCTAACAGATCTAGAAATATCCTTAGCGGGAATGCAAATCTGGACTTATGCGGCGTGTGCAGCGTCGCCGAGCCTGGAGGGGGGAGGAGGAGGAGCGGCGGAACGGCGGAGACGTGGCTTCCCTCGAACGTCACCTTCGTTCGCCGATCGTTAAAGTACGAAGTCACGTTCGCGTGCACGATTCTAAATATGTAGATCTCCGAAGATCTGTTCGGAGGCCGGCGAGTCTCTGAATATTCCGTAGGCATCGCCGAATTCCAGCCAGCCTCGCCGAGAGAGAGAGAGAGAGAGAGAAAGAGAGAGTGAGCTTTACGATGCACGAGCGGCGGGGGAAAGATCGCGATGCTCGTTACTTAGCAGGTCGCTCGCGCTGCGCATCTCTTATTCTGGAAAAATGTCCACCGGGGGAACAGTTAGCCGCACGATCTCGATCGTGAATCGTCGCTTGTCGCAATAATATGTATCTACGCCGAGGCGACGACGCGTAATTAAGATTCTCGACGTCACGTCGAGAGATGGTAGGATTTCGTGAATCACGGTGAATCACGGAAATGTTTGTACCTTTCCGAATTTCGATCTTAAACTGATACCGATAAATATCCAACAATGATGATGCAGTAGGTTACAATGCGACTGAATGAGTTAAATTGTATTGAATCATATTATATTATAAAATTATTATGTGGCTCGAAACTCCCCCGTTGGTTAGGTTTAGGTTAGGTTTAGGTTAGGTTAGGTTTTATGCATTGGATTAGGGGGTTGGTTAAGTTTCTTAACAATGATGATGCAGTAGATTAAAATGCGGCTGAAAGGTTAAATTATATTGAATTATATTATATTATATAATTATAATGTGGCTCAAAACTCCCCCGTTGGTTAAGTTTAGGTTAGGTTTATGTTAGGTTAGGTTTTATGCATTGGATTAGGGGGTAGTTAAGATTCTTAACAATGATGATGCAGTAGGTTAAAATGCGGCTGAAAGAGTTAAAATATATTGAATCATATTATATTATGTATATAGAACTATCAAAGTGGTCAAAATGACCAATTTGTAATTTTTAACCTCGTGTACTTCATTGCTTTACAAAGCTTTCTATTTTATTTCCTAACGCACAATGTAAAATAAATATATCGGTAATGTAATACATCGAAATTAACCCCCTCGGACACTTTGATCGGCAAATCGCTAGTCGCAAACACTCCCCGGAGCCTCTTCGCCCAATACCTAAACGCACTCGGTCATTCCGACAGGCAATTCACCACGGAAGCCATCCAATCTGGCCACTGAAATCTCGATAACGACAGGCTGGAAGCTCCCCCGCTGGTTTTCCCATGACACCCGACCCTCTCGCCGTAATCGAGCGTTAAACGCCGCGAACTGTACGTACGAACAACCTCCTCTCGGCGAGGAGAGACACCAGCCAGGATCGATTCGAAGATCGGTGGTTGCCTGGCTTCCGCGGGATTAGCGATCGGCTAGCGGTCAGCAGAGGCCGACTCATAGGCGTTCGCCAGCGGAGAAAGCACGACGTGGGAACACACGTCGCCGCG
This sequence comes from Melipona bicolor, assembly GCA_030673865.1. Taxonomy (NCBI): domain Eukaryota; kingdom Metazoa; phylum Arthropoda; class Insecta; order Hymenoptera; family Apidae; genus Melipona; species Melipona bicolor. Next base: position 2,679,946 of record JAHYIQ010000013.1, on the reverse strand, counting down.
GATTACGCCCCCTCTTGGGCCACATACGCGGGCAGGGAACACGCGGGGCTCGCTTCGCGTTGTCTCGCGTGTGTGTATGCGCGAGGAGGCAAAAGGCGTTCGTTGGCGCTCGCGCGAGAGAAGGCGAAGCAAAAGGCGAAGCGAAGGCGAGCGGCGACCCGCCGCGGATAAGTATTCACTTTAGCCAGCGCCGTGGTTCGTGACCTCGTATCGCCGCGGCATTACAGCCCTTCGCCTTTTTTATCGGAGCGCAGCCACGTCACGCGGAGGCTGCAATTACTAATTTAGAGGCGAGACCGAGTCGTGCCAAATCCCTCGGCTCCGTTGCAGAAAGCCGCCCTCTTTCTCTCTCCACTTCGAGAATATAACGCGCCCAACTGTTGCGCGCCCGCGAGGAAGCCAACGTGTACCACCTCGCGCCGATCATATGCCCCGCGCGCGGATCCTCTCTGCGCTGTAAATACAGTCGCCCTGGAAAGTGAGCGAACCGGTAATAATATCGATCCGAGCGATCGAGCGCAGCGTCGTTTGGATTTTTCCGTGGCATCCAGCTACGTTTTCAAAGAGGGAATTTTCGACGTTCGCTCTTACACACTTTGAGCAGTCTAAGCATGTTGAGCGATAAACGCGTACAATTAAATTCCCCAAATTATTCGCTAAATTAGAAGCGAGACACGCGAGATGCAGGAAACAAACTCACTTTCCGAAGCGACTGTAGGAGTGTACACCTCCTGACACACGGAAAGCAGGACGGAGGGAGAGAGAGAGAGAGAGAGAGAGAGAGAGAGAGAGCTTGCGCACGAAGAGAGGCCGTGGTAGCCGCGGGTATACACACACTGTACAGCGGATATGCAACCATCGAAATATGCGCGAGCCCCGGGGCCCTCGCTAATTACATGCCTGTCGCGGCGCCGCGAACGCCGCGTTTCCTAATTGTAAGCGCTCTTGCGCGCACGAGAAAGAGAGAGAGAGAGAAAGAGAGAGAGAGAGGGTGTCTGGCCACATCGTCGGGCCGTCAGATCTGCTTCGGGCATTTTTCGCGCTCGGACGTGCCGGGGGTAATAGAAAAGCGGCCTCGGATTAATTACGCCCGCAGAGTACACACGTTTCGCGAGCAAACTTGTGCGGATTCGCGCGGCTCGGCCCGTGGTTCGTTTAGTGAATCTTGACGTGTCTGATGGCTATCAGGTCGGTGGAGACCGGCTCGATGACTTTTTGGCCCTGGCAAATTCGGGCTGCTCCAGAGATCGTCGCTGATCACTGTGATTCCCGTTCTTAATAAGAACCATTACGTCGAATCTCTCGCCGAATGAAGACAATTACACTTTCACTTCCATTGTCTCGAACGGGGACTAGGTTTCCAGGCTGCGCACGTAACATTCCTTTCATTATCGAGATACGATCTCTGCCGGGGCGATCCCCGGTCGTGAAAAGTGTTCTTTGAAAGTTTCTTCAAACGGTATTCTTTCTAAGCTTTCGCGTCGATTGCAGGGAGACAAGATTGATTAACCCTTTTAAAGCACTCAACTGTCCTTTCTGAGAGGACATCGTACCCACGTCTAGATAACAGCTCTAATTTGCGGTGATTATAATGAATATAACATATATTTGGTGTATCATGCTGTGTATAACAGTATAGTATCTGAACAGACGCCTCGAGCGAAAGCTACAATAACGACGTGAGAAGAACAAAAGAATTTCAGAAGAAAAAATTCCCGAAGACAGTCTGACAGTTGACATTCGTTGGAATAATTCACTAATAGACTAAACTTCTTGTTGCTTTTTTTACGAAAGTTTAAAAGATCTATTTTTCCAGAGACTGAAATTGAAAAACCTAACCTAAACCTAAACCTAACCTAAACCTGCAAATTTAGAAAAACGTTAGAAAAATGTAAACGACAAAGTTTCACGTTGAATACCGTTCAAACGATGATTTCCAGTGCTATATCGTTTCATTTCTAAATAAATTGCCGTTAGATGATGCGAAAAAAATTTTGTCGAGGGCAAAAGTTCGAATTTTGGAATACATCGTTCGATTTAATCGCGACGCGACGTCACAAGTACTCGTTCGACCGTTCCTCAGCTCCGTGAACCAACGTTCACCAGCAAGCAACTTGGTGGTTGTTGGTGCTCAATTCAAGCATTTCTTCTCTATTTCGTCCGGTTGGTTCGAGGGAGAAGTAACGAGAGACGAAGGAACGGGGATTCGTCTCTCGCCGACCCTCCGCTATCGTATCGTAGAACAATGAAGGGCCGCTATTAATATTGGCTCACTATCTCGACGGTATCGCGCGTTTCACACTCCCCACGCACTCGAGTAACACGGCCCGCGCAGGGACATTTTCATTGCATATTAATGTGCCTCATTACTGCCACTCCGCACCGCATTACTCAATGCTACACCGCCGGCCCGTCTAGTGTTTCAAACGGGATCGGGCCAGGAAATGCTGTTGACCGCGTGGGTTCCAACCGCGAAAAACTCGCCCCCGTGCCGTCCTTCTCCTTGGTGTCTTCCTTCGGCCGACGACCAAGATTTGGAAACGGCACGCGTTTATTCGATCGACTCTAGTCTGTCGACAAATTTCAGGCATCGTCAATTTTTTATCTTGTGCTTTGGATTGTTTTCTGACGACGATGTTCGAACAACGCGATGATTTAGTACAAAAAGTTTAATTTTATTTTTCATTTTATTACGACTCACGTACCGACGACGGTATTCGAGATACAAAATTGAACTGAATTTATTTGTTGATTATTCGTATAAAATGTTATTGAACATTTGTACATTTAATTTCGATAAATAAACCTTGAAAACGTACGTTCTTCTTTTGTGCGAACGTTGCATCACGCAATGCGGATCGCGTGGCAAAAAGTCGTAGACAAAGAAAAAAAGCGACAAAAAGAAGAAAGAAAAAAAGAACCAAACTTATTACGTATTTCCGAACGTCTGTATAATTTACCTTGCAAATACCAAGTGTTTGATATAACCAACGCCGCGGATGGTGTTCCCAAGCCCCGTTTCCCAGCGCCGCGGATCCTCACCACGAGGCCTGAGAGAGCAAACTAATATTTCCTAGACTTCGCGCGCGGACACCCGATATTTCTGCGTTTCCTGGACGGTTCATTCTTAACCTTGTCCCGTGTAAACGAGCGGGAAATTAATAAGATTATTAATAAGCGAAAGTCCCGCCGGGGGGGATGCACGATGCACTTTCCCCCCTCCCCTCTCTTTTGGCCTCGACGACTTTCGAACCGATCTCACGAACCGACCAATCAACGTACCGTACGTACCGTACGTCGTGTTTTCCAACGCGAAGCTGGAAACGAAGAACACGGTGGTGAAAAGACACAGTCCGCCTCCGGAGGATGATTATTAATCGTGCCGGCGATCCGGTCAGGGTTCAGGCGAGCCCCGCTCGTGCATTCACGGGAAGGAGGGAACGCGAGGTTCAACGCGCGAGGTCATCGCGCGACGACAACGGCGAAGACGATCGGGTGATTCTTACAAGCAGACGTCCGGGACATTAGCTATCGAATCGTTTGCCCCATGTAAGAAATACTTAAATGTCGAGGACGCGGCACCGACGAGGGAGAAACCGTTGGCCGGGTCGTGGTTTTATCAGAGCGATATGTCAGTGCGTGACAGCGCGGTGTGTAGACATCGGTCACGGGACGAGCAACATTTCTCACCTCTTAGAGCTTAGGCAGGTAAGGACGTCGACGGCGATGCCGTGTCGAATCGCTCGATTAAATTACACCATTTTTCACGGCCTCGTTTCTCCTCTTTCCAATTGCCATCTCGGTCGAGCGAGTACAGGTTACAGCCAGGCTGTAACCTGCGCTCCCTCCGTCATGCTCGTCGTCACGCTCGTTTCTTTCGCCTCAACGTTTCCCTCTGTTTGGGGTTTTTCGCTCGACCCCCTGTGACAGGGGTTACACGAAAAGATAGCAAGGCGTAATGTCGTAATTTAGATAATTCTCTTTCAGGGAAAGACGAAGAGTGATACCAACCATCAGAAAAATGTCGCGCGGGGTAAAAATATCTCCTAGGTAGGACGATTATCGAATACACATCTTTTTCGCTCCAAGCAACGTTGTCAAAAACTATGAAAAATGCACCGTATACGGGTGCTATCGTTTTCTATACGCTAAAATTTATAATATCAACACCTAACAATGGGTACTTTGCGAACTTCCTAACCCGAGCTTTCGCGTTAATCTCGTTTCAAGCCGCGAGAGTTGACAGTTGCGATCGTCTGGAAGACAGAGAGAGAGAGAGAGAGAGAGAGAGAGAGAAGAGTAGAAGCGGCGGCGCGATTTAATTGCGAGGACATTTCTTATATGGAAAGTTATCGGGACCGGCGCACGTGCCGTGGGGTGGCGCGGCGCGGCGCGGAACGAAGCTTAATGGGATCCACTCGCGCGTCCCCGGACTCGAATATTTTCAACGGCCTCTTCCGCGCTTTCTTATCTAAAAGCGATTCCCCGTTATCTAACCGTTGTCCGGGCTCATCACCGGGTCGGCGTCTCTCTTACTTACCCGGTCGAAAGCGAACCTTTGCTCCAGCGTCGCGCCGAGAAGCAGAAGCGAAAGAGAACGAACGAACAAACGAAGAAGGAGGAGGAGGACGAAGAGGAGCAACAACGCGAGTGGAGCAGCATAAAGGAAGAAAGGACAAAGCGACAAGAGGAAGAGGACTCGAACAAACTCGAGCCTCCAGTCTCTCCGGAGACTTTTCACCGGAGGAATACGTATACGTGGCCAAGCGTATCCCCGGCTTGGTTGCTTCTCCACTCGAGAACCGTCCGTTCCGTCTTCTCTTCTCCGCTTCTTTCTCTCTTCGCCACTCGCTTCGTCCGTGTGTGTGTGTGTGTGTGTGTGTGTGTGTGTCTGTGCACGTTGTACGTTCCAGCGTGTGTATGTGCACACACGCGCGATAGCCCCCCTCCCGCCGCCCCCTTGAGACGGTGCCGCGCCGAGATCGAGATGCAAAGGAGACCCGCGCCGCCGCTTTTAAACTCGCCGCCGCGAAGCGGATAAATTCGCCCGGGTCCCTCGATCTATTAATTCGAGCCGCTCGTTGCATTCCTGCCGGGTCTCGACCGCTCGAGCCCCGGAGACTCCGCGACCTTCCAGCTTTCTCGCCACCGCGTCCTCAAACCTAGAGGCCTTCTCGCTCCCTCGGAACCCTGACGACGCTCGCTCCGGCACGACGAGGCGTAGAACCTCCTCGAGATCGTACTCGAAACGCGGCGTTTCCTACGGGGGGCGTCGGACAGGTATGGCATTTCATGTACGATGAAAACGGATCTCTCTCGAAGCAAATGTAACAAGTAAACGGCCCAATTTCAACTTCTTGCTCGCGTTCTTCGGAATTTTATCGTACTCCCCACACGTTTCCACGCGTATCATGCAATACGAGGACAATCCACATTCGCGCATCCTTCTCGAACCTAACCTCGAGTCTGTAGCCACGTCGTTCGCAAACCTTCCGTCTTTACGACCGAATCAACGACAGCGCTCGCAAAAACCGCAACATCCTGCGCGAGTATCCCGAGCAGTGTCGATCCCAGGCGAAAGGCGGGAGGGATCAACTTCCGCGAGGTGAGTTGACGAGCTCGCGTCCGAGAGAGAGGGGCTCGACATAAACTACACGTCTCGTTGCAGAGTGGCTGCTTGTATCGCATAATTACCACGCTTTACAGCGCTCTTTACACTTGTTTCCTCACCACCGGTATCTCCCTCGGATCGCCGTGTAACCGGAGATCGGCGGCTGGAGAACGGGGGAAGAAGGACAGAAGGGAGAGAGAGAGAGAGAGAGAGAGAGAGAGAGAGTCGCGCACGCCGCGCGCCGGCTGCCTCGCGGAATATAAATCCGCGCGAACGCTCGCGAGGACGGCGAGAGGGAAGAGCAGTTTTTATTCCGGTTGGAAGCGCGCGCGCGCGCCTGCGCGGTCCGGGCCTCGAGAGACGGGCGTAGATAAAGACCTATCGGCAATATAGTATCAAGAGCGGCGTAAATAAGGATAATGCGGCCTGGCCGAGGGTATACTTCCTGCTAGGCGTGTAGGTGTACACGGTGTAAAAGGTAGATTAGATTGGCGTTACCGCCGACACTGAACCACAACGGCCGTGGTTATTAAAAGGCGACCGTAATGTTCCGGCCAATATCGGCGGTCCAGTCCGCTCGCTTATCGCCCCGCGCACTCGCTGTAATTACGATTGGAACGATCGCTCCTCGCTAACAATTGAGAGGCAGAGAAGGAACTTTTTCCTTTTTTATCTTATTGGACCATACATGCGTGAAATTACCGTGCGTTTACGCGTTGGTAGGATTTTTCTCGCAATCGAGAACGATAAGGCAAGTTTTCATAGTTTCCGCGCTTTTTGAGGGCAACGATTCACATTGAAATTCAAATAGAGAGGAACTTTTTTCTTTTTATCTTAGTGGACCATACATGCGTGAAATTACCGTGCGTTTACGCGTTGGTAGGATTTTTCTCGCAATCGAGGACGATAAGGCAAGTTTTCATAGTTTCCACGCTTTTTGAGGGCAACGATTCACATTGAAATTCAAATAGAGAGAACATCTGACGGAATATTTTTTTTTCAGCGCCTGCAAGTGGATATTGTAGGGAGAATATGATTTAATTTTAATAGAGCGAACGAGCTTTAAAACATTGTATATCTTGCGAGTTTGTAAATTTATCATCTTCTAATCGCGTCACGCCGAAACATTTCCATTTAACCAGCAAGAGAACGATGATTATTAATTCGACGATTGAAGAAAATCAGAGGATCGAACGAAAAGAGATTTGTCATGTTCCCGCGTGGTTTTCAAAGGATAAAGGTTGGGAAAGTGATTTTCAATAGATTTACAAGTCTCACGATTACGGGTCGCGCGTGAGGTAATTTCTAAAATTGAGAGTCGTTGCGGGCAGATATGTAAGAGTTGGAAGGAGCGGAGTAACTTCAAAGAACGTTTGATGTAGACGTCACTCCGGATGAAGATGAATTACGAATCGTGCTCCTTCGATGGAAAACTGGCAAAGTTCATTCGAAACGAATCCGCCAAGATAGATCTTTTTGCCGTGACAAGGAAATCCTCAATTTCCGACAGCGAACGCTCCTTCATCAACGGTTCTGGAACGAGTATGCAAACGTGCCTTCATTGTCGCTTACTCGCGCGCTTTGAATTTAATTGGCGACTTTCATCGTTCGGTAAATTAGTAAATTAGCAAATTCCCGCCGAAAGGAATTTGATCCTTCGTTTTAAAGGAGAAGAAGAAGAAAAAATATGCGCGTGAGTTTGGGATTGCTTTCTTTTCCTGAAAATTTTCTGCTATTGAGAATTTTAGAACGGAATACTTTGAATTTTGAGCGGAAGAAAAATTCTTCGCTACTTTCTTTACGATTAATTAATTATTCTCAATTGTGCGTCATTTGCGATTGTTATTTTAAATTTTTTAGCAGTTGCTTTAATTTCTATCCCCGTTCCACGTTATCCCTACTATCGGAAAAAAGTGCCACTGGCGAAAAACGCAATTCTTCCTCAACCGTTGGATTATTTCACGTAACCTCCGACCAACTCCAACTCTTTCCACGTTATCCAACCCCGTGATCCTAAAACACTCGGGAGGTCCTTAACCACGTTGAACTCCCCTTCCCATTCCCTTTCGGGTCGTTTGAAAACCGGAAGGGAGAGCGACGTCGAGAGGGATGTCGTCGCGGTCGTCTTCTCAGGCATTCCGGTAGGTCACGGGTAAGGACTGCCGGACAGCTGGCGAAGACGGATCTCGCCGATCTCGTTGGACGTCAAACCACCGTAGGGACAGCGACGCGCGAGCGTCGGGAATGGCGATACGCCTGGATACGACGGCGCGGGCTCCCTTTCTCGCGATTGTGCGCGCCGCGTATGGGTCGAGCGTCGCGAGAGGAGCGCAGCCCCAGAAGGGGTCTCTCCACCACCGGAGAGAAAACAGAATCTCTGCCCGGGATGTATGAAGCTATAAATCTTCGGCGACAAATCGCTAGCTCGCTCGTTCGTTCTCAGGCTAATTGTTGGGACGCGCGGTCGAATACCGCGCTCGCTACGGCCGCTCTTCCTCCGCGAGGGACGTACGCTCTCTCTCTCTCTCTCTCTCTGCTCTGCTCTTTCTGCTCTTTCCACCCCGCGGCGGCCTGGCCATCGATGAGCGTACAATCGATTAATCGATTATCCGCTCTCCGGCCCCGTGGCACCGCGTTCCGCACCTGCGTATCCTCCGTGTCCGACGACGTCCCACCGCGAGGATTATTCTGTCACTTTGCTCATCAGCCCGCGATTTCATCTTCAGGCCTCGGGACAAGCGCTTCTTGCGCTTCCTCGATGGATTCACATCTGGTTTCCCCTCTGCATCCGGGGAGGGCAGGGGAGAGAGGCAACGATTTTTAGAGGCATCTGGAATTCTCTGCGTGAAACGTACAGGACTTTCGTCCTTTTGCGCAAGAGTTGCGACGCAAAGCTATTTAGCTAGGGAAATTGATCAAGCAACCAGCAAGTATGTCGTTCGCGGAAGATAGAAATGCGATTGTGCTCGGCCCGATAATGCGAAAAGGAGAAGCAGCAACGGGAGAGAAATCCGACTACGGGGAAACTTTCTCGGCTAGCGCAAACAGCGGTATCGTTGTAACACGTGATAAGTTCGACCGCGGGTCACGATCCGTGGGCGCGCAGGTGCGGCGTTTTTCTCCCAGGTCGACGACCCGCTCAACGGAGAACCTGCTCGTCCGTCGTAAACGAATAAACAGGTGCGTCCGGCAGGAAAAATCACGGCTACGGCGAGAGAAGAACACCGGCGAATCCACCGTCCGCCAGCTCGCGAAACAATGAACGACCGAGCGTGTTCGCGATGGAAAGTGACGGCGAGAGACGGTGTTCGTTTTATTCGCCAGGCGTTTCCACCGCGTTTCCCCGAGTGCGTAGAAAGCGGACGCCGTTTTGTTCCGGGAAATCTTACGGCTTTGAAAACTTCTCTCCTCGCCGTGTTACGTTTGAGCTTGGTGGAATGAAGGAAAGTGTTTGGTTACGAGACGCCGCGAAGATACAGCGTGAAAGCAGTCGAGAGGTTTTAGACTGGGCGAAAAAGAATCGAAGAATCGAACGTTCGGAAAGAAAGAAATTAGCGCTCGAATCCCGGCAGCAGTATCTCGCAATCGGCAAGTGTACCGTAAACTCGACGAAAGAGCGAAAAAGAGACACTAGTCTGCTCGCGCGATAAATCGGCGAGTTTCTCAATTTTCCGAGAAACCAGTCGTGGGTCATTCGCCAAAAGAAAGAAAGAAAGAAAGAAAGAAAGAAAAAAAAATTTTTTTCCCCGATTTTTCCCGTCTCCCGGGAAATATTACCATAAACGTTCGCCTGTAGCTAGTAAATTTTCAACTCGCAACTGGCCGTGGCAACCAGAATCCGAGTAGGAAGAGACGAAGAATCGTGGCAATCGGCGGTGGAGAAGAAGCAACGGACTTCAGAATTCCGAGATTGATCGAAGATTAATCGCCCGTGGGAGGAAAAATGCCGCGGCGGTCGTTCGGCGTCGGTAACGGTAACCACCGTGGACGAACGTGGAACGAAGAGCGGTGGCTAGCGACTTTTCCAAGAAGGGTTCTGGCAAATCAGCCGAGGATCGTCTTTTCTGTTCGCGGTCTTGTCGTGCGCGCGGAGTCGGCCCCTTTACCGTCGTCGCCCTAGACGCCCGTCCGGAAAGTCAAACAATGCGACGTGCAGATTCCGCCTTATTTACTCGCGGTATCCGCTAGAAGGGCCCTCGACATGCAAAGCACGCGTTGTCATTTGCTCCCATCTCGAGCGGATCGGTTTACGTTCACCGCGCGCTCGAGAAAATCTCTCCTGCCGCACACTCCACGAGGAAGACTCTGCTGCCAGTGCAGTGTCCACTTCCTTCTTCCTCGTCCCTTTCTCCAGACCTTTTCTCTCTCTCTCTCGCTCTCTAGTTGTCTCCTTTGTTTTTGCATCGCTCGGTACTTTGCATCCGCGCGTCCAACTCCCTTCTGCTTCGTCCGAGCTGACGTTTCGGAAGCTTTGCCAGCTTCTCCAACGCGCGAGCTAGACGACGACTTTTCAACGACTCTCTCTCTCTTTCTCTCTTTCTCTTTTCTGTTCTCACTTGTAGTTGGGTGTCGTCGGAAGATTCTATTTGTTCATTTCGTTTTTCAACGAGCGCTGAATTTCAAACTAAAAAAACTCGCGATCCGAAAGGTTAAAAGGCTCTTTAGGTTTTTCTCGTAGTAAAATGAAGTTGCTCTTAGCCTACTCTCTCTCTCTCTCGCTCTCTCTTAAAGTCTCTTCATATAATAATAATCGAGTTATGCAACTAAACTAAAGACACATCATCTTCAATTTCAGATAAACGGCTGTTATATCAGCATTCAGACAATCATTAGATAATTACCATTTAGACGATTTATAATATTTCGATTTATTTTCTATCCGGAGCCTGACTTCATCGCGAAGCCACGGTTCTCGTGCTTCCGGCAGGTGATCGTGACTTCTCTTCGGCAACCAGAATCGTCCTTTATGATCTTCCCCCACCCCTGCCGACGTCGAACGAAGAAAGTGGCGATTTGCCTCGACACAGGCATCCCGGCCACGAATCATTTTCCCGCGGCCACGCTGATCATTCAGCTAACATTCGGCCGTTGGTAATCTTCTCGTAACGATACACAGGCCCGTTAATCGGTATCCGGGAAAACGGCCATTCAGTTGCGAATTATGGGATCACGGGCAGCGTTAAATCATCGCGGAACGCGCGCGATATTACCCGAGAGATGTACCATACCTTTGTGAACTTTTCGAGAATTTAATTCCCCTTTGCTGTTTTCTTTCTTCTTCTTTTCTTTTGCTTTCGTTTCTTTCGCATCTGCTACGAATAAAATTTTGTTTCATTCAACTCTGCGAGAAATGTGATTCTCTGTGAATCTTTTTCTGGATAAAGTTTCTTTAATTTACAAATTCGAATAAAGTCAGGGATTTAATTCTTCTCCTTTCGTTCCTTCACATTTATCTCTCTGCTACAAACTTGTGGGATATTTAGTACTAGAACTTTATTTTGTATACTTCCAATTTCTCGAGAAATATGATGCTTTGTGACTCTTTTTCTTAACAAAATTTTTTTTTTTTAATATCCTCACATCTGGGAAATCTTGGAAGTCAAATTTGAATAAAATCAAGGATTTAACTCTTCTCCTTTCGTTCCTTTCGTATTTATCTTTCTGCTACAAATTTGTGGGAAATTTAGTACTAGAACTTTATTTTGTTCCAATTCCCTGAGAAATACGATTCTTTGTGACTCTTTTTCCTGACAAAATTTTTTTCAATTTGCAAATTGAACACGAGTTCCTTTAATATCCCCATACCTGAGAAATCAAATTTGAATAAAAAAAGAAAATTGGGCAGTTTGCGGGGAAATTCGATTGGAGTCGATAGCTGTAACGATCGTAAAGCTGTGTTTCAGTTGATCGGGGAATGCCGCGTAAACGCGCAGGAGGACTGAAAACGTCCCGCGAAGGGCGCTATTAATTCTGATTTAAGTTCCCGTTACGCGGTTTGTGTGGTCCCCATATATCAGACGGTGCTATCGCTTACCGCGAAGCAACGCCTTCGCGCGTTACCCGGCTCCCGTTCCCCTTGCTATCTTACACACGCGACGTCTACCGGATGAATAATTTGGATACAATCTTAATCCAATGACGCATGGCCTCCAGCCATCCGGCGATCTCACGCGGCTGCTTTGCCCTGATTAAGGGCCCCGGCCTCCTTTCGCGCTACTGTAAATCTCCGTTTCGCTTTCTCGCAACGCGAGACTTTAATCCGTTCAATGCCGGCTATTTTACTTCTTGATTCATTCCACGTAGGAACGCGCGCGTTTCGAAATTATCGTGCTTCGCTCTCCAACTTTTACGACGAAGCTCTCGTCTGGCGATAAATGTACTCTTAAGAAGGTAATACGTTCCCCGTTAATTCGTCAATTATTATCGTAACGCAGTTATTATTGGACGTTTTAATGAAACTCTCCTGGTTTTGTTAGGGATAAACGTTAGGTACCAGATTTACGATACCATTATACCGACCACGCTGCGTATTTAGAGGTGTTAGTCTAGCTCGGTGATTTCATTACGAAAATTACAGGCTTACCTTCGTTGCGACGTGAAACGCGAGTGGCGAAATTCCTCCGTCGATCGTGCATCTGCAAACAGAAATTTCGTTCCTGTACTTTCCTCGACTCTTATCTTTCATCGTATTTATAGCACGAGCTTAATGCCAAAGGGTAGAAAAATCTCAATTCAAGCATTCGAGAGTACCACGGCAAAGCAAGGGCAAAAAGTTGCAAAAGGACAGAGAGTCGGAAGTCATACTCTCTTCCTTTTTCTCTTCTCTTTCCCCTCAGCTGGAACTGCGGAATCCGGTTGAATGGTTTGTAACCATGTGCACGGAATTCCCGCCGTAAATCAGATGTTGCAACGAAACGAAAAAAATGCGGCGCGCCGTTGTTGTTCGTAGTTTCCCCCCCACAGCTGGCCCGTGTTCACATTTCGCGGATCGCTAGCGGTGCCAGTATTTCGTGGGAGTGTCCACCCTGTCGAGTTCCTTCGGTGGCTCGGAAATCCCCCCGTGGAAACGCTCGCCGGGCCCCAGGGACCACCTCGCGGCTACAAATTGCATTGTTCGCTCGTGTTAGCGGCCACGATCAAGGTATTTAATGGTATTCCTCTTCAGCTCCTTCGGATACCTACGTTCCTCGCATTTTCCCTCACTGTTGGCCTGCCTTTCCTTCTTGAAATACACTCGACGAGTCGAAATTTTGCATTTGGAAAATTAAATCTAGCTATTTCTATTCTTCCCTAAACAATTTCTAAATTCTCTATACTTTCTCGTCTAATTATCTCAAAATTATCCTCTAGAAGTTTTACGAATATTTTCTATTCCAAAGATGGAATCATCTCCAAACGTCGATCCGTTTAAAAAAAAAAATTTCTCGAGAGTTTTATCCTCGATGACAATTTCGCAACGCCTCTCGCGCATCCCGAAGTCGTCCGACTGTTTCGGTACGGCTAGTCTTCTGGTCGTTCTTGAACGTTCTGCGGTCTCAATCGGTCAGAGTAGTTCTCCGTGACGTAGGACGAACGAGAGCCGAGCACGGAGGTCGGGGCAATAAGGAACAGAACGGTTTTGCGGTTCTCTCTGGAGTGGGGACTCCGACTCTATTCTCCTTGTCCCCTGCGTACGTACGAACGTACGAACGTACGTAGCCCGGCCCGGCCATCATCAAGAAATATGATGATTGCAGGCTGCTACCATTTACAGTAGTGCGGTTTTGTTCCCCTCTTCGACTGTACATACCTTCTTCGCATATATATATATGTGTGTGTGTGTGTGTGTGTGTGTGTGTGTGTGTGTGTGTGTGTGTGTGTGTGTGTGTGTGTGTGTGTGTGTGTGTGTGTGTGCCCGTTGTTCTCGCGAGCCGCAACTCTTCCACGACTTCTAACCGACTCTAAACTAACGCGCGTTTTCCGCGAGTAATCGCCCTCTGCTTCGTTGCCCGCACCAGATCCTATCGTCGCTCAGGCTATGCGACGACTCGTTCTTTGGAAACGTCTTAATCTCCCCGCGATCGCGAATATTCTGTCTTTGAAATCGCTCTCGACTTGCCGGTGGATTTTTCAGCCGGACGACTCGCCACCTTGCTGCAACGGAAGATTAATCGCGCGGACGGGTGTCTCTGAGCGTTATCCCGGAATTTGTCGAACAGTTCGCCTTCTGCGTATATCGTCGCTCTTCCATTTTCCCATCATGTCAAATCGTAATCTTCGTACCGAAAATGACAGAGAATTTTTCAGATACTTCAAAGATTCTAATAGAAAAATAAAAATTGTTTCCTAAATTATGAGTCTAATCATTACGAACGGAAAGTTCTTCAAAAAAAAAGAATCGTTCCAAGAACGATTTTAAAAGCGAGGCGTTCAAAAAATTCTGGAAAGACAAAAATTGCAACAGCGAAATAATGCGAAAGGAGCAGAGGATCGTGATCGAAGATCCATTTCGGTAATCTCGGCGGGCAAAGTCACCGCGCGTGCTGGTTTTCGTAAGCGATAAATCATCGCGCGCCTCGCACGGTGCTCGCACAATGCCGTACTAATCTTCCATCACGCACGCACGATATAACTACGCCCGCATGGCGTCTCGTGATTTACCATCCTGCGGCTAACCTCCATTATGTATGGCACACGGTGGAAACTGTTGAGAATACCGTGCACCTTGCGCTCGGATAGTTACGTGCAGCCCCGCGAGTCTTCGAAAGTACACCGGCATGCATCGATTTTCAAGTTCCTGCTCACCGACACGGAACCTATTCGATCATCGTGAATCGCCCTCGTGCTAGTGGTATTTTACTTTCGATTATAATTTTATCGCGGAACATTACTTCAAGCCTCCAGCCACCATCTCCTTTTTACCCCCGTACCTTTCTTTTCTTTTTTTTTCTTTTTCCTGCTCGTTGAGATATTTATATCGTTTATTTATATTGTCGAGGAATTTCTTTTTTCTTCTTTTTTTTTTTTTTTTGAAGAAAATGTAATACACTCGTGACATTTTCTAATTCGACCGTGAGACATTGCTTCTCATCTTTCAGCTTCATTTTTTTTTTTTTTTCACTCGAATCAAGAATGAACAATAACGTTTTTCTACTGTTGAGGAATTTCTTTCTTTGAAGAGAGTACAACACTCGTGACGTTTTATATTTCTACCGCGAGACGTTTCAATTTTTCAAGCTCATTTTCTTTTCCGTTTACATAGAATGGAACAGTATTTTTCTACTGTTGAGAAATTATTATTATTTTTTTTTTTTTTAAGAAAATATAACAGTCGTGATGTTTTATATTTATACCGCGAGACGTTGTTTCAATTTTTCAAGTTCATTTTCTTTTTCGTTTGCATCGAATGGAACAGCGTTTTTCTACTGTTGAGAAATTATTATTATTATTATTAATTTTTTTTTTAAGAAAGTATAACACTTGTGATGTTTTACATTTCTACCGCGAGACGTTGTTTCAGCTTCACCTTTTTCGTTTGTATTTTTAACTCATTTCGATGTATCAAACTAGAAGAAGAGCGTTTTCTTTTTTAATCGCCAAGGTTTAGGTTAGGTTTTTAGAAAAACCTTCGTCACCGAGAATTTCGCAAGTCTTCTTCATCTCCAAACATCAAACGGCTGAGAAGACCGCAGTCGATCGCAGCAAGATTTAACGAGCCTTTTGAAAAACTGACTGCAACAATTGGCTTCTAAGAAGTGCCTGCGTTTACGTAGAAAGTAGAAAGAAGCTCCCATCGTTAGCAGGCTCGGAGAGGCGAGCGCGCAACAATAACTCTCCCCCGATTTAATTGAGGCAGAGCTCATTCCAGACTCGCGCAGAGATCCTCGTTAACATCGATCTTGCTGTTTGGCGTGCCGGTCTATCGGCGAATATCTGTCACCGCATATCTGCCCATTGCCGTATTCGAGTCCCGGCGTTTACTCGCCGCCTAACATTTAAGATTTTCTCCACCGGTTCTGGCGGCCGATCGGCAACGACCACCATCCTCGTTACGATATTCTCGTTCTAATGTCCGTTGACATTACAACGTCCCCGGAGATTCTTTATCGGCGACCCCGCGCGAGAGAGTCTACCCAGCGCAGGAAAACGGGCGCGCAAACGCGGCACGGAAAGAGACAGAAACGCCGCGCGCACGGGGATCGCAACGGGAGAAACCAGAGAAAGAGCTCCGAAGAAATAAGGAGATAACGATATTTGCGCGCACATAACTCGCGTCCGATAGGAATAGGTCGCCGTCGCCGTCGTCGTCGTCGTCGTCGTTGTCGTCGTTGTCGTTAGGTAGCTTGGCGCGTTTCAAAGAATGGAGCAATAAAGGGGGTTACCGTATATGCGGACGATCGCCGGTGCCTGCAAGCAACGTACGATCGCTGGATTACAATAATTAAATGTACACGTCGCATCACGATAAAATTTCAAATGGCTCGCAGAGAGAGAGAAAGAGAGAAAGAGAGAGAGAGAGAGAGAAGCTTCGCGCACAGTTAATTCGCGGGAATTCACCTGGCCAACAACTGTTCCCTTTTGCCGAGGAATCCCTTTCTCCGCGACGGACTAACCGCGTGGCGATCCAACGTTTTACTCGTCGTCGAGTGAGTTAGTTGGAGAAAAGTGTCGTTTGATCGTAGAAACTAAAAAAAGTTACGCGTGGAAATTTACAACTTTGTAATATCAGCGAATAATATTTTCCGACTTTATCCTCGTACGATGGACGCTATTAGGAGACGCTCGAAACGAAACAGATTGGAAATTGAATCATTCTGCAGCGTAAAATTTTCCATCGGTTTCCGCCGTTATTTTTTTTATTAATAACCGCTAATATCGGCGGACGTTATTAATAAATGACCGCTGGAAGGCTGAGAGTCGAGTATTCCTCGGACGATCCGTCAAGTACGCGCGTACCGCGCGTGTGTCAGTGCTGTCTTATTACAACCTCGATTGTAATCGAGGTTATGGTCCTAATTATCCGAAGGATCGTCCGTATCATCCTAATATTCATTGTCAGTCACTCTGGATGCGTAGATTAAAGACCCGTAGAGCGTAGAACGAACGAGACCCGCGTGTATTTGCGTTTTAACCGGGGCTTTAACGTCAGATCGGAAGAAGAGGAGCCTAAGTACAAATTATGTATAATATTTCAACGTCTGGCGTTAGATGCCAGCTCGAGGTGATAAATACCCGAACCGCTAACACGCGTGGCCCCGGAAAAATCGCTGGCTAAGGGACCAATTACGTCTGCTTTATCTAATTATGAAATTGGAGTTTGCAAACGCGTTTACATACTTTCTCACTTTCCTCTAATGCCAGTAGATCCGAGCATTAGCGGATCCCGCGAGATGTTATTAGCATTTTCTAATAACATCTCACCGGAGGATGAAAATTCGTTCTGCCGATTTTCCAAATAATTGGACACTCGAGGAAATTGAACTCTTAAACTCTGGAAACACGGTGGCTCTCCTCTCTTTTCAAAGAGAAAACCTTTTAATTCTTATTAATTCTTTTTGACATATTTCAATTGTTATTAATTTTTTGATATATTCCACCAGTGCCGGCGTACTTTTCGCTAAACCTAACCTAAACCTGGAATTTCGCTTTATCCGCAATCGTGGAAACTGCGTGAAACGGAGCAAAGTCAGATATCGACAGAGTGGAAAAACGAAGTGGGCAGAGCAGGTTGTATCCTCGGGAGAGATAAGAGAATTTACGCGTACATAACTGGCGAGGCCGATAGAGAGGATAGGTCGCCGTTGTCGCCGTTGGTACAGGCTGCCAGAGAGGTATGGAAGCAATAAAAGGAGGACGAGCGGGTAGCGTCGCTCGCCCGCGACTCGCCAGCGGCTTTTTACGACCGATTTTCGCGGAGTAACGGTCGTACGATCGAGAATTACGCCGTAGCGATCGGCCGGCGATCCACTCTCGGCGCTAATAGCGTACAAATCGGGCGGCTGGTATTATTCACTCGGTCCCTCGCGCGTCCGTATATGTATCGGTTCGCGCTTGCCGCTTCTCGTCGCGTCGTCCGACGATTTGCGAGCAGTCCCAGGCTCACCGATCCTCCGCGGCGCATGCACCGCAGTTTATAAACATCGCGACAGTTTGGCCGATTTATGGCAACGATATTTGAATTGAACATTGGAACGGGAGGAAGAGCGCGAGATATCAATTACGAAATCTTACGAGTTTCTCTCTCTCTCTCTCTCTCGATGTTCGCTGTTTTATGGAATCGGAAGACTATAAATTCGAGAGAAAGATTCTTTTTGGGGGGGCAATTTTTTAATTATCGGGCAAACTCGAAGACTCGTTTGTCCGCGAAAACCGTGTCTGCGAACAATCGAGTCCCCAAGCACGCGTGGCCGATCTTCCTCCTTCTGCGCTTTTATCGCGAGTTCGAGTAATAGAGGAATACCGTAAATATGGAAAATAATCTTAACGGCAGTCCCTACGCGACGGCTAAATTATGGCCGTCTAATCGAAGCGGCAGAGTACGTATCTCGCAGCTCGGGAAGATTGGCCGACGCACTGCCGTGTGTATTAATCGGTTTTTGCCCGATCATGGGCAAGATCGGCGTTTGCCGGTTTCTGGCGAAATTAAGATTGAATGACAAGTGCCTGAGAGAGTCAGTTGATTGAGCGATCCCGGCGGAAATGATGGGAACTCGTAGGCCGGCGATGCTTGGATTTATCGAGAATTAAGTACGACACCGAAACGAGAATTATTAGACTTTTTTTTTTTGTTCCATGTTATTCAATGATTTGTACGGAGACTGGGAAAGAGTTTCTTGATGGAAAAGAAGCTCCACTGTTAAGGATTAATAGTGGACTACGTTCTACTTTTGCGGTCTCTCGCGATCGATCATGGCACGATAACTAAACTCCAACTTTGGATTTTGGATCAATTTCGAATAATTGTGTAATTTGCTCCTGTTCAAATCAGTTCTACGATAACTAAATTCCAATTTAAATTGTGAATTTTAAGTAATTATCAATATTTTATATAATATATAAATAATCAGTATTTTCCACCTTCGTAATCAACGTCTGACAAAAATTTGCTCCTGTTCGGACGATCTTTTCTCAAACGAACGGTACTCGGGTATCCGAGTGCCATCTTTCGAACGTCCCTGCTCCCATATATCCTTCACTCGGGCAATTACTCGTTGCCGGGGCAAAAAGTCGCGGCGGAAATTCATTTCGTACAAACTGGCAAATACTCGCGAGTAACCAACCGACCAAACGCTCTGCGCGGGCAGCAATTTGCTTCTAACGAACCAGGCGATATCCATCCCCTCTCGTATAATTCATATCCGCGATATCCGTCTCGGTTGTCGCTCGTGGCTGTTATTACGCGCATTAATGATGCGCGTGCACGCGCGCGTCGGGCCAATCTCTGACGAAATACGCGGACGTCGCGCGAAGAAGATGTAAACGGATGAAATAATGGTGTGACATAACCGGCGGGCGTGCGTACCCTGATCCCACGATTAATCCGACTGACTTGGCCAGCTCTAATGACGCAATCCGGCGAAAGGAACGACTCGTCTCTCCTCTCTCTCTCTCACTCTCTCTCTCTCTCTTTCTTTCTTCTCTTTGTCCGGAGTTTCGTTTTGATTTCATTAATGGATCGGGTGCGCACTAATGCGACTTTGTTTGCCGAGCACTCGACTCGCATTAAGAGGAACTACGCCGCGCTGGACACACGCGTCGTTTCGCGCTTCACCGTCACACGAGACACCGTCTTTTCCTTGGTTTTTCTTTCTTTTAACTCGTCTTACCGAGAGGACTCCTCGGTTTTCTTTCTCTTTCTTTTTCCAGCGCTTTTTGTTGGAAGAGGTCTTCCGCTCCTCTCCGCGGCGACCTGTTTTCTACGATCGCGAGTTTCCTAGTTTCGTCGAAGCACTTTGATTCCTCGTGCGGTGTTGTTTCACGGAATTCTCTGACCGACGTATGACGTTTCTTGCAATTCTTCTCTGAACGGTCACATCAAAAATCACATTCCTCTTTCCCCTTTCCAAGATTTCACTTCCTCGCCCCTTTTACCCCTTGCAACACGTGTCTTTTCTCCATCTCTCATGCTCTTGCCAATACTCCAATTTCTCGTTTCTACGAACAGAGAAATGGTTGAAAAGGTACGATTGCGGAATTTAAAAATTTCTTTCGACGTTCTGTATCATCGGTATATTTCACAACAAAGTTCCTCCGTCGTCTGTCCCCCGTCCCCTTCGTACCCTCTTCCGCGGGATCACCTGACCACGCGGCGACCTAGCGAGGAATTAACACTTCGAGCAGCGTACCGAGCGCGCTCGGCTCGCTCGGTTTGCTTATGCTAATCGACGCGAGCGAGCGGTTTCGTGCCGTCTCGGCCGCGTCGCCGACGCTTCAAATATATTAATTAACATCGTCATTAAGCCTGGCTGGCCGCCAGTTACTGGATCTTCCTTCTGCATCTCCGTGCCCCCTCCCGTCTCCTCTCCTCTCTCGCGCACAAGATCCGTCTCTTCTAGCCACGATTCCAGGAAGATGTACACCCAGAACCACTCTCGAAACGCGGCACTATTTGCGAACACGTACAACAGCTTTATCTCGCCTGGCCGATTGTCCCAGGGAGGGAGACACATTACACGAGCCGACAGACGCTAAATTCAGGCTTCATTCGCGAGGACGCGCTAGATCGACCCGTTCGATTATGTTAATGGGATTAAGTAACGGGTCTACGGATCCCGCGATCCTTCGTCCTTTTTTTTTTTTCCCCCCCCCGTCCTCCGTCTCTCTTGCTCTTTTTCTTTCTACGTTTCACAGAGCGAAGCTCCACGAGTTCAGGAAGCGAGTCGAGGACCAGTCAACCTCTCTCGTGCGAACGAGAGAGGCAAGAACGAGAGCGCAAGAAAAATCCGATGGAACGGTATCACCGGCGAGCGGTGTGTGTCGCGGTAATTAACGATCGAGTTGCGCCGCTTTGTCGCTAATCATTTTCACCGTGTACCGAAAGTCGTCCGCGCGGAGGAAATATGGCCTATCGGCCGGGTCCGTGCACCGCTCCTTAACTCGTTGTTCGATGCAATCGCTCCGACGATACACGATCGTCCTAATTAGGCGGTAATTAGATTCTGTTCGGCGATTCGAGTGCTCGTGCAGCGAGCGCGACGTGGCCATATGGCGGTGCCCGCCACCTTCTCGCGGAAGCGAGTCGCAGCAACAGCAGCAACAGCAGCAACAGCAACAGCAGCAGCAACAGCAGCAGCAACAGCCAGTTTTGCCAACGAAACGAAATTTCTTAAAGGCCTCCGCGCGACCCGGTTCCGTTTCGAAATCGAACGGGATCATTGGGTTAGGATCGGTCGCACCGC
Source organism: Melipona bicolor (assembly GCA_030673865.1). NCBI lineage: Eukaryota > Metazoa > Arthropoda > Insecta > Hymenoptera > Apidae > Melipona > Melipona bicolor. Next base: position 2,658,958 of record JAHYIQ010000013.1, on the reverse strand, counting down.
CGATTTCGATCACGATTCCGGCCGATCTCGGCCGCAATGTTGCGCTGATCGATTGCACGTGATCGGTTAATCGGTGTATCTCGACCGAGTACGACATCTTCCGTGGGTGGTTTTCCTTTTTACTGGGTTACGAGACTGCGCTACCATCTTCGTCCTTGTTTGCGCGAGTGGATATCTCAATGGAGGAAAGTTCGAACGAACAATGGAATCGAAATGAAACGTTTGTTATGTTGTAAAATTTACGTTCATACTGTAATAAAAATTTACGATTATTTCGTTTCCACTCCGGAGTGAATACAGGAATCCAACAGGGTAAAACAGGAGTCGGATGTCGAAAGACAGTGAGAATTCCTAAATTCCTAAACCGAAACCAAACATCGCCGAACGTAATATTTATCGATAATCAGAAAAATTCCTTCGTCCATTTCCCATGGGGGAGGAGAACACGCAAGGGGAAAGGATTGCGCGAGGCAAAGGTGCGTTACCGATTCTGCCGGAGGGACAGGGTCCTGAATTCCGCAGGGGCGACCGGCGTAGACCGGTGCCTCCTGCACCTTCCACCGTTCGCTTTGTCCGGTGTTATTTACTGCTCGCAGCTCTGACCGCGTAAATTATGGCGAGGCCAGCTTTCATAAATTCTGGGACGAGATATGGAGCGACAAATTCAAGTCGCTGGACCCGGCGCCCTGATCGTCGGCTCACCCGCGCGAATTCACGGCAGCGCGCGCGCACGCTACAGGACGTTTCACCGATTTCGCGACGAATTTCGTAGCGTTTTGTTAATATTCGAACACCCGTGAACGTTGAGAATTATCGGCTGTACAAAGCGCAACACTGAACGTAACGCGATGACAAGTGGAAGTGGATGGCTCGTTTTTGAAAATTATTTCTGGCATCGTTTGGATCTAAATTTCCACACAATTAAGATAGACACAGGATCGATCTCAAAATTTCTAACTCGCACAAATCGAGTTAATTTTAGCTACGAACCCCGATTTACATTGTCTGCTATAAAATGTTATCATGCTTGTTGCAATGTGAAAATACTCACAGGCTCAAAGTCTCAGGCCCGTGTTTGAGTCACGTTGAACGGCGTTGCACAAAAATTGTCGACGACGATATTAATGAAACGACCTGTAGAACGGGTGATCCACGACGCGATACAAGACTTAGATTATCATTTGTATGGCGACTTCCTGCTGCGATAAACGCACTACCGGCGTCCTCGAGTTCCTACCCCCCCCCCCGATACCGATCCCGAAGGAATTTCTTTACTCTCTTACTCTATGTGGATCAACGTGGTAGTTCCGCGAAGAGGAAGCACGATCGTCACACGGGGAGAACGGACATATTTTAACGGGAAAGATGCGGGTTAAAATTTATAGGAGGCCGACAGTGACAACAGGGATCCTGCGTTTGTACAACATCTTTGCGTAACGCAGCGCGTCGTGTTATTTATCAGCGTATTTATTTTATTCCTTCGTCGTCGAAACGAATCGGAGCAAAATTATTAATTTTGTCTACTGTGTCTACTGTCGTGTTTCGATGCAGATTCGAAGTTTAAAGTTGAAGCAGAAATTCGCTTCGCCCTCCAAACAGCGACCACAGTCGCACGTGGCAATTGTTTCGTAAAGTTCGAGAGGACGAGAACGTTGAAATATAGACTTTGATCTGAACTGGATTCAGAGTTGGGAGGATTTCGAGAAGAGGAGAGGAAGGAAAGGGAGAACGGTGCACAGTGTGTTTCGTACGAAGAGAGGGAAGAAGAGGGGACGGTGGTCCCGAACGACGTCGAGGAGAGAACACCACGGAGATCCCAATCTTGCGTGGAGGCCTCTCGAGCAGTGAGTAAAAGGTGGCTAACATCTCGAACATCGTCCCTGTAATCTAATGAGCACCTGCTAGGAGCGCCGCCTACGCTTTGTATATAGACGAACACTTCTATGCCACGGCGTCGCGTACGTGCTTCCCAGGGCCGTAGTTTCGTCCCACACGAGTCACCTTTTCCCATGGTTTCTCCGCGAATTTTCCCTCGGCTTTGCATTTTGCATCCACCCGAGTCGAGTCGAGTCGAGTCGAGTCGAGTCGAGTCGAGTCGAGTGGCCGTAAACGAACGCAAGTCGATAAATCCCCTCCGATTCCGGCAATCGTTCCGGCATAATTACGAAGGATGCGCTCGTCGTTTCTTTTCGAGAAAGAAGAGGAACACCGAGAGATTAAGCGAGACGTTGACATCGTCGCGAGAGACGGTGCTATTTTTCAGAAAATCGCAGACCCCATCGAAGACCCTATTGATCCGTCAAGAGACCACCGGTATCCCTTCGAGACTAAACGGTGCGTTATAAGCCCAGCGATCGATATCCGAGAAGAAGGAAACGCGGAATCGTTGGGACCGTGTCCGTCCGTGGAGCATCCCCCGTCGGGGGATTCGATGGTAGAGCCGCCGGGGCCGATAGAGCACGAGAGCTGCGAGCCTCGAAGACGAAGAAGGTAGCCGGCGTATCGGATATCAACGGGAAGGAAGACAAATAGCGAGACGCAGCGAGAACGTTCTCTTTGCCAAGCCATCCACCGGCAGGGCCGTATATCCTCGCGCGAGATCTCGAATCCCTGACGGATGGCTTCCACTGGCGTAGACGGTGTCCGGGACAACGGAGGGCAACGATGAGAGAGAGAGAGAGAGAGAGAGAGAAAGAGAGAGAGAAGAGGAGCAGCAGCCGGTGTCGCGCGACGGACCCTGCGCCTTCTCGCCGTCAAACAAACGGCGAACGCACGGTCCAACACCCGCGGATGCGTACGTACGAGCCGGAGAGACGAGTCCGCTTGGAGTCCTCTGGGTAGAGGGGCACGGCTATACGTTATGAGGGTACAGGTGCCGGTTTATCCTCCTTCTTCACCATTCCGCTTCCACCTCCAGCTGAAAAGCCTCCTTGTCCCTCCCTGCGGCGCGTTCTCTCGGCGTTGTCTACGGCCGCAGCAGCGTGGCTGCTGCCTCTCCTCTTCATTTTTTCCCCCCTTTGTCCGCCAAGTGTTTCTCTTTCGCGCGACTGCTCTTCTGCCTCTCCTCGTGGCTCTCTCGAGAGGCTAGCCCAAGAGTCGTGTTGCGCTCGTGGCATCGTCGTCGTCGTCGTCGTTGCGTCGTCGTCGTCGTCGTCGTCGTCGTCGTCGTCGTCGTCGTCGTCGTTGTCCGTGAGACGGTCGACTGTGCCGGCAGAATCCCGGTTCGTATGCGTGAGGTCGCGGCGAGTGCGGGTGAAAGTCTACCGTGGGTCACCAGCCGCCTCTACCCCGCCTCTCCCTCAATCGGTGCACCTTCTACATCGCGCGCGATGGTCAACTCGTGGACCGAGGAGACTGTCCGCCTTCTGCCCCTCAACCCTTCTTCCTCGCCGCGCGAAAATGCCGGACTACCACGTATCCACGCAGCCACGCCGAGACCGTATCTCAATATCTCGCCTGGGATTCGAAAGATAGTCCCGCGCCGATAAAACCAATCTACCCGGTGCCCGCTTCCTGCTTCATCCTCCGCCATTCCGCCAGCGCTAATACGCGCTGATTATTTCTCGTGAGATAAACTTCTCCCCGAGGGGGGAGAGCCAATGGTTTGGAAGTTGGAGACAAACTTTGTGGATCTTTGGAGATTTTTGGACACGATCGGTTAACCAAATTAAAAATTTTGTAAGGGACCAGTCCCGTCATCATCCCGTGGCTGATACTACTATATTTTGTCCTCAAACTCCAGCAAACTCATACAAAGCCAGTATGCGATAAATATCTCTAACGTATTGGATTGTCCGAATATAAATGTATACTAAAATTTAAATCTTCTGCGTTTCAATTTTCCTTCGAAATCGGCACGAACTTTCCGAACAACCCAATACTATAAACCTTTATCAGGTTTCCTGCATCCGTACCATTCATCCTTCAAACGGCGCGCGTCGATTCCAAATTACAGCCAACCGATCGTTCCAAGCATCCAGCTGTTCCAATTTCGAATCGACACCTCCATCGATTTCCCTAGTCTTTGCGTCACCTCGGTCGACTTCGAGCCAACAGCTGGTTCGAGCAGAAATTGCGCGACAGCCGCTGGCGATAGTTCGACTGGTGAAAGCGTCGGGTGTAACATTGTCGCGAGGCGTCGGTCCGCGGGTTTAGGCGATACTCTTCGAGATCAGGTGGGGATCCCTCTCTCTCTCGTCCCTCTCTTCCACACGCGTCGATTGTGTTCGTTAGTTACGGGCACGAAATCCACGCTCCGCGATGTGTCGTCCTTAGGCCGCGACCTAACTCTCGATTCCGCTTTTACCTGTCGCCGACTTTGCCAACCGACTCGATACAAATGTATCCTCAATCGAGTCTGCGTTTCTCTCCTTCCGGAAGTTCGCGTTCCGTTTCAACAATTGTTGCACTCAATTCTCAGGAGAATGTCAATCTGAACGGAGAGTGAACAAAGTTTAAAATTTAAAATTGTTTTCTTACAGAAGCGAGGACGATTTGTTTGAAGTTTCTCCATTTACGCGCGGTATCCGTTCCAAACTGGTACAAGTTATAAAAGTCACATAACAATAATTATGACGTTTCAGAAAACAAAAGTAAATTTTATTCGGTGTCACTGTCGTTACTGTAATTCAATACAATCAACCTGTTCTTTTTAATTGACACAAACTCGCTTGAAATACTGGAAAGTTCGACTTTATTTTCATTAATGTTAATTTTTTCGGATGACTTGTTCTCAAACTTATCTTTTGACAAGCTTTCGTAAATTTGCTAATACAACATTTCTTCAAACCTCGTTGAAATTTTAAGGTTCACTGATCGTTTGAATCAACGTCTACAGTGCCTATTTTCTGGCTGCAATCAGAAGGAACGAACATGTTCGGTACGCGATACATCTGATCCGTTATTTTATCGGAAGCGAGAGAAAAAAGGAACCGCCGAGATCAACCGGCAGTGTCTTCCGCGAGATTTAGCTGAAACTGGATTTTTATCTCGTGCGGGAACCTAACAGAACCATTAGTTGGCTCGTACACGTTCGGCTAATGAACGCATCGTGATAAGTAGCAGGAAAAGAAGAGGAAGTTGCGAGCGTGCTCCGATAGTTACTGCGACGAGGTGAAATTACGAACGAACGAGAGAGATCTCTAACGCGTGGCAAGCGGCTCGCGGAACTAAGACGGCGTTTTCACGGAACGACGCGACTTGGTCTCGCGTAACTCGCTTCATTTGCCGCTGGTCACGTGTCTCCCTGACAAAGTACCGGCTTGTAATTCGCCTATGGGTCCCGTGGCTGTCCTTCGAAGGCTCGGCGCGTGTATCGCTGTCCTCGCCGGCCAGCGACCACGTACGCTACACTATTTCGAGTGTCGATAAATCGCGCTGAAGTATGCGGGTCTGGCTGAAACCTCTGGCCGGTTGCTCGGAGAAAACGTTTAAGGAAAATTGACGCGCACGGACGCAGCTCGGTCTCGGGATTTAGGAATTTCTGGTGGACATTTCCAATTTTATTTATCCGAAAATTTTATCATTGTTCGTTTTTGTTTCGTCTCGTCGAACGTTGCGTCAGTTTCCGCAAAGTAGCCTCGGGATTCCAGATATCGAACAATTAACAGGCAAACATTGACAAACGCGAAACGAATTCCGCAATTCTGAAGTACACGACAGCAGAAGTAGAATAAATAAAGCTGAACGGCTCGCTCTGTCTGAATCCTCGACACGTTCCTTCTCGGGAAGAAGCGCGAATGTGCTTTTTTAATTAGCGGTACAGCGTCGATCGCAGCAACGCGCCGCGGATGACAAGATCAACAACTCGGTCACGAGCAGCGGAACAGCGTAATTTATAAACCACCGGCGTCCACGTTGGATCGGTAAGCGCGTCCCGCGGTAATTACCGCGGAGCTTCTCGACCCGTTCGAACTTGAAGTCGCCGACGACCTGCCGCGGCAGAGAATCGAATCGCGAGGAAGAAGGCGGAGGAGGAAGAAAGAAGAGAGACAGAGGGAAGGAGAAAGAGGGCGACGAGGAGATCGGAGGAGGTGGCAGGCTCCCCTGATTTATGCCATGCGCTTTATGAGCGGCGCGCTTCTTGCACGGCCGCGGCGTAAATTTTGTCCGTCGTTGCGAATCGCCGCGCGGATGCAGGAAATACGTAGCGAGGGGGAGACACACTCCGAGAAGAAATCGAGACCCTCCTAACCCGACCGTTCGGACTTTCTTTTTAAACAACACGAAGCGATTCTTTAAACGCTCGCTTTCCCCGGAACGATTTTCAATGTACCGGCGTCTAACAGAACGTCCAGAGACATTTATGGGACGTCCTCCTCCGACGACGTTTCACCTCTCCGTTTCGTTTACCGACCGTGATCGACTCTTTGCTTCTCGAGAGCCGCGAGATCGCTCCGGAGGAAAATGCGACTCTTTTGATCTTTTAATGGGACTTGTTTTATCAATTATTTTTCGACCACTCGGGATACGTTCGCGCTACGTGGATGGTTTCGTATCGTATCAGCCGATGATCCGCTTATCGATTGCTTTCCTAAACGCTTTCCTTATAGGTTTAAAAGAAAGACGAGAATATAGTTATTTAATTTTATTATAATCACCGCTTCCTCGTCCAAAACCCTGATCCAGTTAGCAAATCAAAACTTTTAAATTGAATTTTGGATTTTTGCGAAAAATAAAATTCGCTGCACTAGGAGTTCCATCAGCGTGCCAAGACGGTTTCGAAACAACGATCGACGCAGCTCTTGTCTCATCTCTGTTAGTCTCGACGAAATACACAAGGACACAACGCGAAATGTACCATCGAAAACGGTTAGGTTCTAAAGTTGATTTTAAATCCGCCATTGCTGACAGTTTGTACCTTTCGAGCGCAGCAATGTGCACGGCTCTCGCAGCGGAAAGGGTTAATAGACACGAGGTAATAAAACATCTGCTCGAACGCAGGGATACGCAGGCGCAAACAAACACGAAACGTAATCTCGCGCGATTGAATTCTATCAAGGGCCCCCGGTCGGGGCGCGATTTTTTCCGCAGCTTTCAGGTATGTTGATTGCGAGCAGCGATGCGCTCCCTCGGCGCATAGGTGCCCCGGTCGCATAGCTGCGCCGCGCCGGCCTGCAACTATGCGCGCCGCGGACCCGGGGCACGTAACGTGCGCAACGCGCGCATCGGCGTCGTTGAGCGACATCGGTTAAACGATGCTGCCGAGCGTGCAGCGGCGGCGGCGGCGACGGCGGCGGCGGATCGCGCGCGCCCTGCCCCAAGCCCGAGCAGATAACCGCGGACGGACACGTGGGAAAATTACCGTGGCCAGCCTCCGCCGATTCCTCAATCCTCCGCGCGGCCCATTGTGACTTCAGCATTTACATACCGCTATTGATTTACTCCGGTGCTCTCCGCGCTTGCACGCACCGAGGGCGCCGCTCTTCTGCGTATTATATACGGAGATGCCGCCGAGCGCGTGAGAATCGCGGGGATTCGTCAACCCCGTTGCCTCCTGTTATCTTCCCTCCACTTGACACTCCCGTCAGCAGCGTTGTTTGTTGGAAACGTATTGAAAGCTTTGGAGATTGTTTCGCGCAATTTTGTATTTTTTTTTTTAAATCCATCACATCACGAAAGACCGTGATTTACTTACATCGAGAAGCGATTTTAACTGAGAATTTTTCAAAGCTGCAGGTTCTGACTTTCTACGCAGCGTCGACTTTCTTGCGACCTCGAATTAAGATAAATTTTAAACGTTTAAGAGTCTAATAATTTAAGTCTGTTCGACTTTGAAAATCTTGCATGATTCGAGCCCGAATCAAGTCAGCGAGTGAGATTGGTTTCTATCTATAAAAGTATTTAAATTACTGGTACGAAAAAACTATAATTTATAAATTATTTACTAAATAATTAATTTATGTTACTTTAACAGATTAATAATTTAAATTTAGAATTTATAAAATATGATAAATTTTCATTCTTCTGTTACGTAGAAAAAAGTCCAAAGACTTTGATCGACGTTACTTTTTTTCTTCTCCTCTTCTTTTTCGCGGTGTGCGCGCTTCCACGAACAGCAACGTCATTGCAATCAATCAAAAGAGAATCGCAATTAAGGAGATTTCCGAAAGAAACGACCTGCATAATTAACGACCGACGATTTCCTCCTTGACTTTACGATCGAGTTTCACCTTCTTTTACGGCGTCGCGCCGATGTCGCTTCTAAATTTCCTCCGGACAGCTTCGAATCGGCGAAGAAAGAAATCGCCGAGTAAATTCGTCACTTTCACTCGTACAATGGAACACCAATTTTCCTCGCTACGCGATGTTTTCCGTCCGCGTTCGGGGAAGTAGATTCAACCAGCAAGAGTCAGACAAGCAGTTAACTGGAATTGTATCGCGAGGCATTGCCTCTAAATTGTTTCCAAATTTCTCAACTCTTCGAGAAAAATATTACAAAAGCCCGTGAAACAGACTCGGCGAGTAACAAATACATCAAAAGCGTCAATTTTCAACGCCTGCAGGAGAAACGTCGAACGACTCCAATTTCACCGGACGTAGCTCAGCTGCGTTTCGTCTCAATGAAACCTACCTACAGTCATCGCTTTAGAGACAACTTCAACCATCGATACACGAACAGCTTCTCAAACTCGGAGAAGCTTCTGATTGGACAAACCTCCAAGCTGACACTCTAGAGTCGTTCGTTCGTCTCCCACACCGTGTTACGCACCTTCGCGCTCGATTACGAAACGATCGACGTGCTGCCGAGTGCAGTAGCCTCTTCGTCGAATCTCATCTTCCAGCTGAAACAATCTCGACGTAACCAGAAGCGGGTTCGTCGATGTCTTTACATTTTGTCCGCTCTTGTCATTCGCTTCGTCGTACACGCGCGTTGCCATCTTCCTCTTCGTGCGTGTTTCTTATTCACTCGGTCGCGATGAATGGCTGCTTTACGACCGAATTCCACTGTCTTCTTTCACGCGCGAAGAAAACAGGGGAAACCCGCGGCTGTCTCTCGTTCGAGCGAGAGCCGAGTCGAGAGATGCGGACACCGCGAAAACGAACGCGCAGAATGCCGGCGTACGCTCGAAAAACTGGTCGCGCCACCCACACCACGGTCGAGGCGGGTCAAAGGTCAGCCAGCCGCTCGACATTTTTCTCGCGACAGCGCGAGCGCCAATGAAAACCGGGTTATTAATAAATCAACGCGGTCGTAGTTACCTAAACCTAACGAGGTACAGGAGGTTGACAGGGGATTCTCTGGCGAGATTTTAGAAGGCCGATGGGTGGAATACATTAAAAATAAAGTCAACAGAGAAAGGTCAGGCATCGCGACCTGCCTTCTGCAAGTGGAGTGATATCTTTTTCTCTCGCGAGAACTTGACAAATATCAAGAACTGAATCGTGACGCGTTTTAAATTCTGGACTGGGAGATGTGGGATTTGGACTAAGCCGAGAATTATAAATACGTAATAATTTCAAGAATCACGACTTTAGGTCGAAACTCGGAGAATTCGGAGGCTTTGCGACTTTTCGCGCGAGGACGCGATTTTTCGAGCAACCGGGCGAAGGGATCCTGTGGGATCCCTGCGGGAGTCGCGGAGTCGAGCGGTCGTTTCTTTGGGAACGTGGTTCGAGGGCCGAAGGCGCGGAGCAGTATCCTGGATACACCGGTATCTAGATACTTCCTTGGCGAGCTTCAGTCCCGTATCTGAGCGTAGATCGGAATTCAGGTACACGGTAGCACTACCTCGAGGCGCGCAGCTCGTGAACACCACCTCCGTAGAAACCCCGGCCAGCCAACCGAACGAACGAACGAACGAACGAAAGAAAGAAAGAAAGAAAGAAAGGAGGAAAGAAGGAAAGAAGGAAAGAGAGGAGGCGATTTGCGAGGGAGGGAGAGGGAAAACGCGCGCGCGAGGGGACGAAAAGAAGCGAGACGGGCAAAGAGGACGGGCGAGGATGCACGGCGAGTGGAAGCGAGAAGAAAAGAGAAGAGAACGAAATGGTGGGTCGGGGAAGAGGGGGGTGGAGGGGAAGGGGGAGAGAATGGGTGTGCGAGAGAACGGAGAGAAACTTCAGCCCCGGCGGCTCTCTCGAGGTCCGCGCGGTGATCTACCGTCCCGAGCCAAGCCCCTCATTAACGCCTTTGCTAAGAAATTACACGCAGTCGGTGGCAAACAAGAGCAAGAAGGTGTTGGCCGTGCTCGTTCGAATACACGGGACCTCGGCCGTTTTCTGTCCCTCGCCCGTCCCCCCCCCCCCGTTCTTCCTTCTCTTATCCACCCGCTTTAGTCCTTTACACACCATACACTCTCCCTCCCTCTTCCTCCCTCTCTCTCTCTCTTCGCACGTCGTAAACCGTGCGAACCACCGTGGCCAATTCGATCGAGATTCTGGTCCAGATAGCCAGCGGACTGCTCACCCTCGCCTTCTTCACTTTAAAGACCACTTCCGGCCGACCCGTAAGACTCACAACCGGGATAGCTCCGAGATAGCTCCGAATCGATCGGTGAGATCTTTCGTTGAACTCGGCGAAGCTTCGTTAAGTCGTTTTGAAATTATCTGCGCGACGAAACGCGCTACGTGGCGCTTGTTGCAAGCAGAGTGCGACTAATATATTCGTATCTTCGCGAATCATCTACGCAGATTCGCAGTTCTCGTATCTGCTCCTCATCTCGCGACGCTCGCCGTTGAAACAATCCTAGGTATCCACGGTGCCCTTCTGCCTCTGCGCCTCCTTCGCTTTGTTTCTTGTTTCTTTCTTGTTTCAGCGTTGCCCCGGCCCAGAAACATTCACCCACATCGGTCACTCGCGCGATCCGCTCGACGACATTCGACAGCGGGGGGCCGCGATGTTTCCCGTCAGTACGTCAGTCATCTCGATCGCAACACGCACCGGCTGGCCGGGGAGCGAGAGTCCAAGGGGAGGAGGAATTCGGCCGGGCAGCCCGAATGGAAACATCCAGCGAACCACGTCGTCCGGCAACGACTTTTCGATATCGATAAATGTAACACGTCGAGCGTCTATCTGTCCAGATAGCGATCGACGAGCAACGGTATCGACCGAGTCGCACAAAAATTAGAGAAACGACTCGACTACGATTCGAGTGTAAATTTACGAGAAGAGTGAAAAATTCATCGTAGATTCTCGCCGAACTAAAGTTCTAAATGTCACTCGCGGAAATTCATTCTTTTTGCTTGAACTATCATCTCCTAACCTTTCGAGATTGATCGTACGTCTCGCGACTGTGTAGCGCAAGCAACAGACTGTGTTCCCGTGTCTGCCAAACGTCCAAATGTTGACAAGCTACGGCTGGCAACTAATAACCGTTTAATAAGATTACGTCTCCGGCCGGACAGGTCTGGTTTTATGGTCTCGCGATGAGTACGCTCTGTGGCACTTCATCGTGATAAACATCGAGTTGTGTACAGCCGGCAATCGCATTCGTTGGTCTCGATACGACACAAACGACTGACTTTTCCCGGTGAATTCCAGTCCCTTCGCCTGCGTCGACGAGTTTCATCGTCTTTGACGACACCGTGGAGAATGCCACGCTAGTCCCACAACGCGTACAAGTCTCAACTGTTTGAATCGCATTGACCAGCTCTCTGGACTTTCGTCTGATCATCGCAGAAGAGACAGAAAGTTTCACTCGACCGACTCGATAATTCTGCTATTCGAATGACTGGAGAATCCCAGTGGGGGGAACGTGGGACGCCTGTTCCCGCGGTAACCAAAGCCTCCCCATGGCGACTATCGCAGGCCTGCAATTACTCGGTTCGTCGGCGCTAACCAGCTACAAAGTAAACTTCCTACCACCCATTCCCACGAAGGCGAATTCCCTTCCATCGAAGGAACCTATCTCGCCGAACCAGCATCCGTCCAATGATCCATCTGAGACACCTTCTGCTTCCACAATCAAACCGTGCTCAAAGTTACGCGAAGAAGACGCGGCGATGTCACGATCGCAGATAGTCCTCCAATGGATCCACAGATGGGTTCAGGTGTTTACGTCCGTGACCGACTACCTGAAACTTCTCCCGTTGCTCGCAGAAAGCAACCGAGTCACGCGATAGTTCGACTTATTTGAGACGAAAGGAACGATGCTTGAAACAATAATATTTCACATCAGTCGCTAAGTCTCTTACTCTGAGGAGTCTGAAGTTAGATTCGGTTACCATTTCATCCCCAAGTGCGTCTCTTTAAAGTATACGAGTACCTCTGGCGGTTCGAGGGCAGTTTTTGCGAGAATACGTAACACGAGCAATGTACGAAGGCGGGGGGCGAGGGAAGCAAGGGGGTGGACGGGCACGTACGCGCAGCCATTTGCATTCTTATTTTCACCGGTGAGCGGTTTCACTCGGGCAATATCGCGAAATTTATCGGGCTGCGGTTTGCGATGATATTTTACGCGTCGAGGCCGGTGGTTCGCGCCGGCCCACCCATGGAGGGGCCCCGGACGTCACCCCATACGTTTGGACCCCTCTTGGTGGAAGAGGGACGGCCACGGAACAGGCGTCGAAGGAGGCGGAGGGCAACGGAGACGAGACCATAACCTCGCTATTATTCCGCTATTTATACCAGTGCGCCTGCTGCTCTCGGCCACCTAAATCTTCTTAATACGCGCCGGTTAGTGCACTTTATTAAACCCCGCGTGTGCACGCGCGCGATTTACTTCCCACTTCTCCTCTCTTTGACCAGTGCGTTCGAGCGTTTCTTCTCCTTTCTTTTTCCCTTTCCCTTCTTTTTTTTTCTACGCGCGTTTCTCCCTTCCAGCGAAAGGGGTGGACAAGGGGCGCCACAGGATGTCGAATTACTTACACGGAGTCCAAGCCTGGATCCAATAAGAGACCGTGTCGTGGGACGTGTCCGCCAATATCGGTATATATAAAACTGGACGTAATGATCGGCGGAGAGGGAGAATTTTAAATGCGCAATAGTTGACGAGAAACAAATCGTTAGTGTAATTAGAGCTAGAGTAAAACTGTTCGAGTTCACGTTCGGGTGAATGAATTTCTGACGATAATACGCGGACATTTTTAGTGCCCCCTCGTACTTATCTTCCGAGCTCGAGAAAGAAGAAAAAAGAAAGAAAAAAAGAAAATTAGTGAAACGTGTATCCCAACGTTAATAAAAAGAGGGTACGGTTAATCTGACGGAGCATCAAGCGGTATTAACTCGTTGTACTATTACTAACTATTACCCTGACATGATACGGCCATATCCACTCGAACGAAACATCAAGACGATATTAACTCGTTGCTGTTGCTAAGCGTCCGACGAGACACGGACAGCTCTACTGTACGAAATATCAAGCGATGTTAACTCGTATACGTATGCACATTCAACTACAATGTAACGAAATGTCCGTTCACGTATCACCGGATCTACCTCGTAATATTCTTCTATCACGGAAAGGAGAAAAGTACACGTACGCATGCGCGATGTTGATCGTCGTGTTCGTCCATCGTTCGTCCATCGAACTATGCGCAGGTTGTTCATTCTACGCGGTTTAGTCGCGCGAATTCTCGTCTCGCGGATCCGAAACGACGAGAGGCTCCACGGTAACGAGGGTCGGAGAAATCGCGCGCGGACTTGACCCCAGTCTCGCGAGGATCAAAGAGGTATTCTCTCAGTGGGGATTTCGCGTCCATATGGGCGTCAGAGGTGTAAGATAGCAGGCCGCGGTGGCATTAAAGTCGATAATTTACTGCCTTTTAAGGAACTCTCGCCGCAACCCGCCTATTATCCGCTTCTGATCGTCGCGTTTCACCGTCTTTTTTTCACGGAATAAATGAGCTCGCCTTCCAGATGCCGCGCTTCTATTACGAACGGATACGAACTTCTAAGACCACCAAGCCTTATTACCATTTATGCAAATAGTATCTAATTCCCTGTCTGCCAACAAATTCCACAAGGTCCGCCGTTAAGCTATCGCGTGTCACTGAAAAATCCCCCGATACGTCCCTCGTACACGGCTACTACAAATTTCCTCAATAACAGCTTTCTACGGGATTTGCGCAACTCTGCTTGCCAGAGTATTTTTTTAAACGCAATTTGTCAAACGCCATAATTTATTCTTTCTTCAAAATGTAGGATACTCGTATATAATGTTTCAAGAAAAATACGATCGTGTACATAAACGATAGGAAAATCTAGTTTATCACTGAAAGTAACCCAGAAAATCGTGCAACGCTGATGCAACGAAAATTAGCGATTGGTTGATTTGGGTCACGTGATCCGCGAGGGGGCGTGGAGTAGACCTCGAGTAGGAGTGGCGTTGTTTGGTACTGACCAATCGCGCCTGTAATTTGTTTTGCGTCGATAAAATTTTATGGCAAAAAAGTCGTCTTCATTCCCTAGTCCGAACAGTTGCTTCCTTTCAGTGAAACGAATCGTACAAGTCGTGCAGTTTTTTATTTAATTCTTTCCCGCGTCTCTCTGTTCTGTCTTCTGGTCCCGCCTCTCTCTGACCTCTTCGATCCTCTCGCTACTTATTCTCTCTGACGCGGAGACGCGAGGCGGCTGATTGCCAGGTAAAATTTATGCTGTCGCAAATTCTCCGGAATCGCTCTACGTGCGGTCTAGAGTATCGACGAAACGATCGCCGGCCAGATTTATATAAAACTGCAGCGCGACATCGCGGCGTTGTAACGAGCCAAGACCATAAGCTCGCCGCTTGGCCTGCCAACGCGAATCGGCGACGAACGACGTTTAAAGGAGGGGGGACTTTTATAGCGGCAGCCGCATCGTGGATCGTTATACTTGCCGGGATTTATAGATTTACTCGGGCCCCGGTGGTTTAGGGCGCTTTTAGGACGAGCGCACGTAAGTAACGATCGGCTTAAAATCCATCGTTTAACGACCGTTTTAAATTCGCTCGCTCGTGTGACCCACGTCACGTTTTCGCAAAATGTGAGTATCTCTCCCGCCGGGCGACGTTTCTTAAAAACAAAAGCCATTCCTTCTTCTCGCATCCTCTGTATTCTCCTCCTTTTAATTTCACGATTTTTCACGTATTCAATTTTACCGAAGCAATAATCCGGTTGGCTCGTAACGAAGGTAATTTTATTGAAAAAAAAAAAAATAATAAAAAAATAAAAAAAAAAAGAGTATTACCTTCGAAACCACCTCCACGTCATTTATTGCATTGCTCTTAACCACACCCAAACAACGCGATCCCACGATTGTTTGGACCATCAGAGTGGCGAGTAGCGTACGTCGATCGTTTCCGCCGCCGATCCCCGGAAGTGATTGTCCCGGCAACGGAGGGTACGTGAATATATCGCGTACACGGTACGAACGAGGAGGGATGACGCGTGGAAGGGGTGGGTAAGTCGGATCCAGGAAGAAGCGAGCTCCTCCTCGAGCCGAAGGAATAGGTAAGGCCACGTACGCGGAGCCGAGGCGGGTCGGCCGGGCACGAACGAGCGAAAGACAGCGTCGTAATCACATTACCGCGATTTTTCCGCGGCGACCGGCTATTAATTCCGCGGGTGTGCATATATGCCCGCCGCGGAACAGCCACGGGAAGGAGAGGAGGAAGAGGAAACGAAGACAGAAGGCAGGATCGAGTGGAAAGAAGGAGAAAGAGCACGAAGAATACCAAAAGGGGAGGGAATGAGAAAAGCACCAAGGGATACGAAAGAGAAGGAGCAGAGAAGGTAGAAGAGCCAGAACGAGCAGAAGAAAGAGCCGAACGAACAAATGAAGCAAGAAAGACAGAAGAATCGAAGGAAGAAGAGAGAGAGAGAGAGAGAGAGAGTTGGCGGGACCCCACCTAAGCATCTGAACGCGAGCCCTAAGCATCGGTGTGCGGGTGTGGCGAATACGTGCCGGGGTCGGAGGGTCGAACCCCGATGGACCCCTGGACCCCTGGACCCCTGGAACTTGGATCTTCGTGCCCGTGAACGCACGCAGCACCGCATCGTTCGAGGCACCGACTCACGGGGCCTTCTCCTCCTCCTCCTCCTTTTCTTCTTCTTCTTCTTCTTCTTCTTCTTCTCCTTCTTCTTCTTCTCCTTCTTCTTCTTCTCCTCCTTCTCGTGCTCACGTTCTCGTACTCACAAAGCCGCACGGTGAACGCGTGTGCGCGCGCGTGCGAGCGAGCACGGCCAGCACACGCACGCGCGACCAGCCCGGATGAGCGCGAATAGGCATAGGCGTGGGAGAGTTCATTCAGCCAAGATACTATCGCCGATTTTATTTCTAGCCGGATATATCTATGCCCGTTAACCGGCCGTGCACACCGCCGCGATGCAGCACGCCTGGCCTGTGTTGTTGCTCGCGAGCGAGCCGAGGAGAGCCCGAGAGAGAGCCGGGAGAGCCGGTGCGCGCACCCGCAAACATGGCCGCAGCATCCTCCTCTCCAGGAAGACCGAGGGGGCCCGTTTCGCGTCGGCCCGTTCGCCATCAGGGATTTAAATTAGAAAGATAATTTTCTATTAGTCGCGCGTGATAAACGCGCCGTTGTTCGTTGCGCGCGTACCTGCACGGCTTACCGATACCGGTGTGGCTTTAGCGGCGGGTTTAGCTCAGGGTTAGAGACGCCAGGCAATCGGCGCGCGTTTTCCTCTCTTCGTGGAATCGACGGACTTTTTTTCCTGCCTGGGCAACTCTCAGCTTTCGAGGCTGATTTTATCTGACCGTGCGTGACGAAGTTACCGCGAGATCTCCGCTCGTCTATGGGCCGAGGCTTGTTCGATTGCTGCGGGATAATTCCACGGCTTTTTGCGAGCTTTGATAAATCGTTTGGCTAACGGGGTTTGGAGGCTGGCTTTGCAATTAGCGGATTTTCGCTGTTTTTTTCATTTTTTTTTTTTCTTTTTTTTTTAGTAATACTCGAATGGTATTAATATTAATTTAAGATCAATTATACCGTTTCCTTTATGAAATTCCCGTCTCTAGGAGGTAGGAGTAAAAATCGACGAAATCGTCACCGACGTCGCTTCGACGCTACAAAACCGAGTATCTTATTTCTCGCTACGTGGTATAAATCACGGTGATAATTTGCAAAGTAAAATGGAAATTTTTGTTTCTTTTCAAGCGGGAAAGAATTTCCATCGCGGAGGATTTCTATTTGGTATGAAAAGGGAGGGAAGCGCGCGAGCGCGAGAGCTTGTGGAAAATGGCGTCGGCGAAATTGCAGGGATCTGCAGGCCGAATAGCTTCTCACAGTAGCCACGGACAGAGAGGCGCCTTCCCCGAGAAGAGGAAGGAGGCTTCCTCTTTCTCTGGAGCGCCTCTCCCGAAGAGGTTTCGTTTTCATTAGCCGCGCTCTCGCGAGCACGCCACGTTCCCCCTGCCGGTATCCACCTTCATCATTCCATCGAGGTAAAAGTTATAACTCGATTACGCGTCTAACCAGCAATTTCAATACTACCGAGGAGAGACTCCCGATGGCGGAGAAGCGTGCACACACGGCGAACACGTTTGATTCGCCGGCGAAAAGCCAACGAGATTTGCATGGACAATAGACGGGCCGGCTCCATTCCCTCCTCCCATCTACGCACATATATAATTCATGCGAATCGTGCTCGCGCTACTACGACGGTAATTTTCTCATTGCCTCGCCGCCTACGATTTTCGCATGCCACGCGACAGATTTCCATTTTCTATCGTTGATTGGAAAGTATCGCTATTCGCTATATTTGTACGCCTTAAAAAGTGGTACTCGTCGAATTATTTTCACGAGATGCGCGAGAAATTTTTACGGAATCGTCGCAGCATTTTTTTGTGGACGACAAAGGCTCGTTGTCTCACCGTGGCCACGACACGAATCGCGGCACGTCCGGCACGTGATAGGACGAACAGATCGTCACCGGTGCCTCCTTTGTATCTGTCTCACCGTTCCGTGGAACGCGTTCGCTTTTCGTGTCTCGCGCGCGTCCGATGTCGGACAGCAAGTGGGAACAAAGAAAGAACGAAAGAGAGAGAGAGAGAGAGGGAGAGACACGAGGCGGGCGACACCTCGATCGGTGTCGAGCATGGACAATGCTTCATTAGGGCATTGTCGGTGCACAATATCGCACAATTAGCCCGTGCTGGAGCGTTCTCCGCGCTCTTAAAAGGTCTCTCCTCGTCTCTCCGCGCGACGATCGGCATCGCCACCATGATCAAACGATCGGCATCGATCGGCCGATCGGCCGTTACGTGGCTGCATTATACGCTGGACATAATGCTCTTCTTTATGCCGTGCCTCTTACCGCTAAAATCTCCCTGGCATCTTTCCACTCGCCTCGCGTGCACGGCCTTGCTCCCATCTCGGCACCGGTATCTTCCCGCCAGGAAGTCGGGATCCAGATCGACGAATGTCAGTTCCTCAACGACACGCCTGTTACGCGGAATTAAGTAGTTACGCGTCGCGTTCGATCGGAAGTGATTTCTCAATCAAATTGGAGGAAGATTCAAAGACCGAGGGACGAAAGATAGATTCGCAAAAAACAGTGGGATCGGGAAAGAAGAGACTCGATCGAACCAAGGAGAGAAGGAGATACGTTCCAAAGACAGAGAAGAAATTTGGTCGTCGGTAGTTTGGTATCGTAGTTGGTACGCGGAAAGGGGTCAAGATTCGTTGAACCTTTGCTCGTAGAATCGAGATCCGATCGAGTCGTTAAAGAGGTTTCGAGTCGAGAGACGATAGGATTCCTGCGCGGCGTAAGGCACGTTCGCGCGCGTGTACACCGGTGTCGCGGTCTTAGATACACCTCACCGTGGTAGCTGTTCCGTCACGACAAAGTCCTGCGCTAATGAAAATTCCGGTAAAGCATATACACACACTCGGAGGGGAACTCGGGTGGAATGCGGTCCAATTAGAAGACGCTCTCGGCCGGGCCACGCTTTCTTCCTCGACACTCGACAGAGGGAGAGAATTGGTTTATTACGTCGAACCTCGAGATACGGTTCTCCCACTAATGGTGATTTCGTTTCACGGTCTCCACTGTTACCTTCTCCCCTATAAATATATATCGTGCCCGAGTATCTTCCCCTCCCCCGCGAGACACCGTTCTTCGCTTCTTCCCTCTTTTCCTGCCACTGCTAACGAATCAATTCCACGAGTTCGTTGATCAACCAACCTCTGGTTCTCTTCTCCTTTTTTTTTTCTTTCAATTACGCGAGAGTTACTGCTCGATCAGCCATCAGTTAAGATTGTTACATTGTCTCTTGGAGAGGAGCGACTTGCCGCTTTGATACTTTCCGTGCAATTTACAGCTAACCTGTAAACACTCGACGAGTAGGGTTTAATTATATCACGAGCCTGAATTGCGATCGAATTGAGCACGGTTTCTCGAAGCTATTAACGCGAACCATGATTCGATGAGAGAAGAGCGAGAGAGAGAGAGAGAGAGAGAGTGGAACAAGGTACTAAAAGGGGGGAATAGACGAGCGAAGAACGGGGTTCTCGAAAGCTTTTAAACGATCACGAGGAAGGAAGAAGACACGGTGAACCTGTCCGTCACGTCGCGGCGGAGACGAGCAGCACCCACTTCTTCGAGGCCAGCGCTGTTCCTGTTGGAGCGGCGCTGCGTGCCGGACCCCGGTGGGAGGTGAGAGGTTAGGCAAACACGAGCTTATCTGATGGCCCGTCAGCGGCTCTCGGCCCTTCAGCGGCCGGTGCCGGACCTTCTGGTATCCCGTAACGCATTGTCCGCGCGCCGAGACGAGAAGTAGAGCCCTTGAAAGGTAACACGAGGCCCGGCTGACGGGGCGGGGAATTTCTCTTCCGTTCCTGATAGATTCAATTTCCAGCCGTGTCACTGCTCCACACCCGTACATCCACGGTACATCGACTCTCTTGTGCCCTTCTTACTCGCCTCGCAAAGTGCATTCTCGCCTCGGAAGAAGTTACTGCGAGGAACGTTTGAGAAACTTTTACGAGGCTCGCGTATCACTCGTACGTATTCGTACAGTGATACGACTCACATGTGCTACGTACGATGAGTATCGTACATTTTGCATAATCGTTGATGACATTCGTTAGGAAGAATTGAAACTCGTGTATCGATTGTGTTTGTCGATAAGTACTGATGCTCATTGATACACGATACGATTTCGTGTTACCGATACGAGAGTATGGTGACGACGTTCGTCAACTACTGATACACATATACATATATGTAGATGCAAGAGAACATACCGAGGTGTGAGTCACTAATTTTAATATTAAAAAATATTTGACGCGTGTTTTTTTTTAAATCGGCAATCGTGGATATGGAAAGGATGAAAAGTACCTTCAAAGTTGGAGATGTGAAGCATATTTCGTGAAATATCTCGGCAATTATTGAGAATACAGTTTTTAATTTAAATTAATATTGGAATTATTGCTTTTTGTCGACGAATTTAACGATATACGCCGTTTTACGAAAAAATCGTTTGTTTAAATATTTAAAAAGTCGTATTTTTAATAAATTTTTCCAAATAAACGTTGATATATTTTCTTTAAACTATACGTTAAGACACAAATTACTTAATAAATTGGAATCCTGCAATGAGAGGATGTTTAGAAGATAAATTGGATTTTTGCACTTGGAGGGATGTTCATCTCACTCGTACGAGAGTATAACAATTGTTCATCGTAAGCGAAAGTTACCAAAAGAGCGTCGATGGTAGAAACGTTGAAACAGCCTCGATCCAGAATTCCATGACGCAGCCCTCCCAAGAGATCCGAATCGACGGCCGGAGGAATTCAGGGATCGTGAAGAGCACGTCACTTCACGCTCAGAGAGAAGTGCATCTCCTTTCGACAGGTACATTCACTCTTGGCAGCCCGCCTCTTGTGATCCTGCTCCACCCCGTTTCGTACCGATTCCGTCTGCGTCCGACCCGGTTCCTGACCCAGACTCGACCTCGTTTCTTCTGTTTTTTTTTCTCCCAGCTTCTCCTTCCCCTTTGTCTCTCTCGACCTAATCCCGCTCAACTCTCAACAGTGATATCCGTGTAGAATCTTTTACGAGGCAACACGCAACTAACAAGGCACGTATAGGGCACGTATAGGGGCGAGTATTCGGCGTTGGA
The DNA here is from genome assembly GCA_030673865.1 of Melipona bicolor. Lineage (NCBI taxonomy): Eukaryota > Metazoa > Arthropoda > Insecta > Hymenoptera > Apidae > Melipona > Melipona bicolor. Next base: position 2,637,960 of record JAHYIQ010000013.1, on the reverse strand, counting down.
GGATCGTGCAATAATCGACGTTCGACTTCGGCTTTGGGTAATGCGGTTCTAAGTAACCGCGACGTGGTTAATGTTCTTTCGATTGAAAGAGGGAGGACAGCAGGGACAGGCGAGAAGGAAAGAAACGACCGGCTCTGCCCCTTGACGACTCTATCGACCTAGCCTCTATCGTCCTAGAAAGCAACGACAACCGAGGCCGAGGAGGATGGCGTTCCTCGCCGTGGCTCGCGTGTACAGCCCAGCGCGAAATCTCCCGCCATAAATTGGAGCCCGATGTCGTAATTGAGACGGCTCTATCGGCCGTCCACTAAATCCAAAGCGTCCCATCCAGCATCCAAGCGGCGCGTTCTCCGCGTAGCGCGTGACTTACTAACGTGCACGCGTTCCCCTCGCGCGTGAACGTGAACCGCGCGTACATACGTCGCAACGCACACGTGGAGCGGCCGACAGAACGATCGGACCGACACACGCACACACACACACGCACGCACACACACACACACACAGAGGCGCCGGATGGTCGGATACACCAGGTCGGATGCATTAACAAATTAATTCCACCGCTATCTCGCTCCCTCTCCATCATCCTGACTCGGGGCAGCAGCAGCGAACGCGGCTTACAAGCGTGCACCGCGCGCCGCGGCGAAATTCCGGGAAGCCGTGTGTCGACGAAATTTACGCGTGCCGCATAAATACGCGGTACGCGCGATGCGATCATCGCGAGAGCGCGTGGAACCGATCCCGACCCCGTACGGGGGTGTGTTGCGCGTTGTTGGCATTCCCCTCTCGGGGCTTGAGACAACCGACCCCGTACCGATTTAGGATCCAATCGGCCGAGTTTATGCGAGCTTCGCAGCTGGATGCACGGCCGGCCTTATTTCACGGTAACGTTATTACGCGACCGTGCTCAGGGACTGACCGGAGCTGATCGCGCCGTACCGTACGCGCGTGTACGAGCCTTACGTTACAAGCCTGGCTTATCCTACGCGCCGGTCAGCTCACAGGGTGTCCCTCCGAACCGACGACAGCCCGGGTCGATGGGGTTACGTATCTTCACGACTCCAGCCGACCAATATGGCGCCTTCAATTATCCGTGGCTCGTTCTTTCACGGGAAAATATGGAAATTGCCCTCGCCTGTTTAGCCGTGTTCGACGTTTTACAGATAGCCCGAGTTCGAGCCTCCGGGATAAACCCGGTAGAAAACACCGAGATAGCGGTTAATTCGTTTAATATTGGACGTTGCTCCAATCGCTCGAGAGAATTAATAGAGCGTCGTTGAATCCCCGGAGATAAGTCGGAGAGCAAGTTGGAACGCAGCGCATGTAGCACGTCGAAAATTGACGGATTTCGTCGCTAAACGCGTGCGAAAAAAAGGGAGGAGAAGAGGAATCGGTTGACGTGGGAATTCGGGACACCCCGTAGACCGGCGACGAACCCGCTGGCCACGTCCACGCTCGAAGATAGGCTTGTTCGGTAATTAGGCGGACGGGAGGTGGCCGCGGGGGGTCCCGTTTCGCCTGCGGCTGGATCGCGTGGGCGTGCGCTATGCGAACGGCTTAAAATGTTGCCGGCGAAATTGACGGCGACTCTCTAATTAGGCGCGCGACCGGCCGCTTCCACCGATTCTCACTCGATCCGCGGCGCGCGCGGCAGCCTCCGCAGTTTCTCGAGATTCCTCGCCTCGCCGCGGCGGATTTCCGCCAAGCTCGTTCGCGATCGCTCGCGAATTGGCGAGAATTTCGTACGATGCGGCGAGTCTTTGGGATTTTCTCGGAAAGCAGAAAGCCTTCGCGTTCCCAGGAGCGTGCGAGCAACGAGCTCAGGATATCCTAATTAAACGACCAGTCAGATGTGTTTCGAACTACTGAGTCACGAAATTCAATAGAGTTCTTTTTTCACATTCTTTCGGACAAGTAATTGACAAAAGAAAGTACAAAAATCGTAGCTGAGACGTAAGTAAAGTTTTCAACTTAAGCAGCTACGAATACGAACCGAAGAAGGAGTGAAATTGCTCTTCATCTTTGCCAATCTGGTCCCTAAAAAAACCTCGCGTTCGGACGCGCATCAGGGCAGGCTTAAACACGTTGTTTGCGAAAGAGGAGAAACAAAGAAAATGATTCTATTTAAAAACCGGTGGGTGGTCTTGAAAGCTCCGGTGAACAAACCGAAGGAACAAAGGGAAAGAAGAAGAAAAGAACAATGGCAACCTGTGGCGAGGTATCTTGCTCGCGAGAGCCTCGAACGATCCTATCTCGACGCGGCGTATAGAGAAACGGGGGTGTGACTGCATTAAATTATATCGTAATTATAATCAACGCGAGGTGGAAACGGCTATCTACAGGTATTCTCCGGTTCGACAGGAAGGTGAACCAGCTCGACGAAGGCGAAGAGGGTCGAAAGCGTAAGGGAAGGAGAAAAGAGACAAAGAGAGGGAGAGAGAAGGAGGGACGTCGACGACGCTGCCCACGCGCACTCGAACATCTTCTCGTATGAAGACATAAATCAAAGGCTTTCGTGGACGATGCTCGCAATTACATACGCGTAAGCGTAACGTAATATATAATGACGCACGCACGGCGTGGGGCACGTATAGCGGAGAGCTCGTTATAATACGCGGCTGGTTCGTTTCCGAGCGGATCTCTCGGCCTGACCGCTTGCCCTCTTTGCACGCGAGACAACCGATCATAGTGTGGGAGTCGTGCCAATTTGCTCGGTATTTGGACCGCCCTTTTACATAACGAGATGCTGCCCTTTTACCCTCGCCGGCTGAGGGCAACGATCGAGTTGCACAAGCTATCGCTTTCCGTCGCGATCTGCTCTTCCCCGATCTGCTCTTCCGCGGCTCTCGTTACGTTCGTTACGTTTGACAAGTACGTGTCTTCTCGCCGACGTGTTAAACGCATAATCATCGGCCGGCGATTAATCACCCGATCGGTGCATCACAGCCGGAAGGAGGAAAGTCACCGGGAGCGACCGTGCGGCTTTTGTTCTACGCGGAGGCAGGAACCCTGGTTTTCTGTTTGAACGTTTTGTCACTCTTTCGAAGATGGTTCTTGGAAAGTGGAAGTGAAAAGTTGTTTTCAAATTTACGAATTTTGCAAAGACTCGTCAATCACCATTATCCGACGCTATTCGCTGTTTCACCTGACTCGAAATTCTGTTGCTTCGACTTTGAAATCCCGTCAAACCGTTTGCGACCTCGCGCTGCACTCGTGTCCAACACGACAGAAAGAGATGTCCTCTCGCGGCCGATGAATCATTCCGATCGATTCGATCGATCTTCGTCCGAAGTACCGACAAGAGGACAATATCTTGGAGCAATAACTCGGTGGAACGTCTCGGCACTATCGTCGAATGTTTGCCCTCCTTTAACGTCCTCCGAGCTGTCGAAGACAGTCAACGTTTGCTCGGCAATTATGTAACCCCGTCAAACTGTTTCACCAAACAGTCGGAGAGTACGCGTTCACACGACGATATATACATATATATGTGGCGCAACGAGCCGACGACAAAAGACGGGCCCCGTTACAGATCTCCTTCCGCTTGTTTGACTATCTCACGGATGCCACGATAAAGTCGTCACCGATCGGCTACGGCGATTCACCTGTTTACCTCTCGCGCGATTCTGCTAGAAAATCCTGCCTCGTCTCTCTTTTCCTTGCAGCTACAGTTTTCTTTGAAACCGATCTCAGACCGTTCGAGATACTTTGATTTTTCAGTTTTCGTTGGAAATTGGGGAACACGGGTTCTTTTTCATTCTCTTCAGACTTACTGGATGTACCGACGTACTGATCGAACGATGCGTCTACGTGGAACTAGTGGCGCAGAGCACGAAGGAGACGAGTTAACCTACTTCCAGCAAAGATATTCGATCGGTTCACGCAGCTTTCCGGGTTCGCACGAATCTTAACCGCGGGCCACGGCCGCGCAGACCGTTAATAACAAATTATATCAATTTGTTAGTGGCGCGAGAGCGGATAGGTCTGCGGGGGTGGCGCGTTGCCATGCGTGTTCCACGGCTATAGATCTTCCGCGGCCTGGCTTCGCAAAGGCGTGGAAGAAAAAGGATTATGCATGGCTGCGGGCCTCGCGCTCTTTCGAGAGAATACGAAATAGAAACAAAAGCGCCGCACTCTGCAACAGATACTCTTTTTCCACGAGATCTTTTAGGAAATAAATTCAAAACGGTCTCGAACGAAATATGAAATTTAAAAGAAAACTGCCAAGCCAACTCTAGAAAAATTCTCCAGGGAATTTTGAAAGTCGTTGCAAGAATCCATTCCAAACGAATAGAAGAGAAAATGAAGAGAAGAAGGAGAAGAACAGAGCAGAAGAGGCGCAATTTGGAGAAGCCAGCGGCCAGCATTAGCCAAAGAAATACTGCGATGAAATAGATCGGAGGAGCGTGGGTGCTCGGGCGGAACAGCCAGAGTGTTACAAAATATGAAACTGAGCCCATTTGTTCCAGTGGCCGCTGCGAGAGCCGGCCGGCCGTGCCGCAGGGAACCCCTGTGCACTTCTTGCTCACGATGTTTCTCGTTCACGACCCCCTCCCGGTCGCCTCACCCTGACCTAATATCATAAATCCTTCGAGGTGTTAATACGTTCGCACACTCTTCGCTTCTTCGGAGCGCAGCACCGATTTGGCCTCATGCGGAGACCCGTTCGGCGACTGTTTCATGCCCCTTTGTACTCGCGAGGGAACTCTCATTCTTGGGTAGATCAGTCTCGACAAAAATCGAAACCCCTTCGGTTCGATCGGAGACATTGGAGAAATTTTCTCTAAAACCGCTGTTACGAACATCCTGAAGGTAAGAATATTGCAAATCTTCGCAACCGTGGGTGTACAAATTCTTAAAGACTTCTTCCATCGATCGGTCGGTCAAACCTCGATGCTCGACTCGTTTGAATTCCACAGGTGAGAGATCACTTTCCGTTCGCGATTAATTCCCTACCCAGGTGCACCACTCGAGCACGCGACGGGACTTTAATCGCGAAACACGTCTAAACCAATTACGCTCGCCAAACGTGGGGTATCCCGTTCGATGCGTTCCTCCTCAATAACAACGCGCAATTCTTCTTTTTCTTTTTTTTTTTTTTTTGCAAGACGCGTGTTCCACCAGGCAGACGCTCGTGGAATCACAACGATTCTTCTTCTCTCTTTATTCATCTCTCGCCTCCAGAGAGTTCTGGAATTATCGCAACGCGCCGTGAAACATAATAATTAGTTCCAGTTTAGCGAGATAATGAGCGCCAATCTCCATTACCCGGTCTCATAATTGTAACCAAGCCTCTATTAAAATCGATCTTATAAACGCGCGTTTCCTCCCCACCTCCTTCTGGTTAGCTCTCTCGCCGAGCGGAGAGTTCGCGCCGCGCTGCTCTAGCCAACGCTATCATCGTCGAATCGCGCGGCCTGGCTCGTGCGATACCTCGCGAGTAACACCCTATAATTTCCGACATGCTACACCGCCACGCTCTTATCCACGACCCGAGATCCCCCGCTGAATCTCCACCGATCGGCGAGTTTCGCTCGATTTCCAGATGGGATTTCACGGCCGCGTGAGATCCCAGCCGCGTTCTCCAACTTTTAACCGAAAGTTGCCCAGAAATACGTGCCAAATTTTTGTCAAATGAGCTTCGATGCTACTAAGTTATTTTAACAACGAAAAGGTGTCTATGAGTAGTAAACGTATAAGAAGGAGATTAGAAAAAGACAAAATAATTTTTCACTGGGACTTGTGAGCATCTTTGCTCTTGACCAAATTATTCATTCTCGATCTCAATTACTTTCACGGAGCAGAAAGCTTGTCCTCATTTACAGATACTTGCAAATAGGCACATATATTTTTGCAAAAGGCAAACTTTCTGAGGTTTGGAAAAGCTACGGGAGGTAGAATCTTTGAAAAATTTATCGAATCAACTTGGAACTGGAGTGGGAGGATATCAAATTTTGCTTTCAAAAAACTAAGGAAAGTTGATCCTGGCAATCTATCGATTAAATTCTGAAAATAGTTGAATTAATTTCAATTTTATATTAATCAAAACTTGCTGTACCCCTGATGACGCAGAGTGAGTGGACACTGCGTATTTATGCACAGTCCAATGATTGGTTTTTGCTTTTTATAAAACCGTTGGCCGTTAGTTTCGAAACGATTGAAAAAAAAAAAAAAAGAAACGTCGACTTCGATGCGAAGAATCTCTCGATTAAAGTTGAAACGAAATTCAACCATAACTTCAACCGCGGCGCCACGAGTGACGCTCGTTAGCCACAGCTCCGATGGAATTCAAAGTTCAAAACCGCGGCGCGCCGTGGTCACCGGCTTCCTCGAAAGTTCGATAAATTAACGTAAAACGGAGGATTTTTGATATCCTCTAATTGAACACTTTCCGGCGCTGCCTCTGCCTGTCCGCGAGTTTCTAATTGTCTCATATTTACTTTCCACGTGTATATAGTGTATGTTATATCTGGACAGCTAAGGTGCCGCGTGCGATGACACAATGTCGGAGATTCACGGTGAATTACGCATTCCCGAGTCATTATGAATTTTTTTTTTTTCCTAGTGCCGCGGCTAATGCGCGTGGAATCTCGTTTTCTCGACGCGCGTAACTTTCCCGATGCTTGGAAAACACTTACGCAAAACGTTCGGCTACCGGCTTTTTACCCTTGAAATTCGGCACGACGCTCGTTGACGGAAGTTTCTCGCAGCGTCTGGGCGATTTCGTTTGTCTCGGCTCGCTACCAGAGATTTTGTTGGAAATTGAAGAAAGAAAAAAAGGAGAACCAGATAGAATCCATTAACGAGAAGCTCGGCGGAGTTCATTTAGTAACGGGGTTTGTTTTTGTCGCGCTCTCGGTCTCGCACGTCCCGCGAGCTCTCACGACTTGGTAAGTTAGTGGTCTCGGAGAGGCGAACCGAGGCTGTTAAAGATTTAGAGCCGGCCGTTAACGGTCCTCGGCAATTTGCATTCGCGACGCGCCGGAGTGTGTTCCAAGATTTCTGTTTTCCCTCTTCTGTTTCGCCGTGTATCTCCTCCTCCGAGGAGGAGTAACGACGATTCGCAAGAAACAAAGAGAATCGATCGAATAATACATCGGGCGTCGAAAGACGTCGCGAAGTGCCTCGTAAGTTTGTTAAACAGGTGCGACAGGTCCAAGTCCTCCTGAAAGTTTTTTAAAGCTTTTAAACGTATGACGTTCTCCGAATGTAAAACAAAAGCTTGGAGATTTAAAAATAATTCCACAACAAGAATTGTCAATCTATGGGGAGTATTGTGAAAATGCGTACGATGATACCGTTGCACCGTAAAAAATTTTGGCTTTGTCGTTTTTCGAAACAGAACGCGTTTTGCGTCCAAAAAAAAAAAAAAAAAAAAAAAAAAAAAAATACCTTGAACGGAATTTATTACAAGGACCCGGTGCGTGAACGTCCCGTTTACGTGCCTCGTTAACTCGCGTATCCTTGATGTTGCAAAGCATTTTACTGACAGCCATAGAAAGAAAGAAACATTCAATTTTCCGAGAGCATTGATTAACATTCCATCGGGCGATGCATCAACCGAACGTTAACTTTCCACTTGCGGGAACATTCCAGCCTCTCATCGTCCGTCCCCTCGATAATAATCCCTCCCGTACCGTTAATGCGCCGATCATTAATAACATTATACTCTCAATTACGCGAGTCTCCGCGTTAATTTCATTGTGATCTATTGACAACGGATCACGGGAAAGGGACACGGTTCGCATCCGGAAGCCGGTTACGGTATACGTTGCAGGGCCTGGGTCGCGAAGGGTCAAGGATCTCATTAATTAGTCCCCACTTATACGTCTCATCAAGTCATCGATTACTTCATTCGCAACAAGAGAAGAGAGAAGCTGCGTTTTTCACGGCTGACGTATCTCCAGCCGCGACGGTCGAAAAGCACGCGATTTTCCGCAAAACATTAATCACCCTTGCGATTTCAACAACAATAGATCAAATTAAGAGGGACTCGCGGTTAGGAATGACGCGCTTATTCAGTTGATAATCGACGAGCGATCATTTTTTCGAATCGACTCTGAACCGGAACGCTCCTCGCGGTGTTCGTTTCGAGAAGCTAACAGGAATCGATCAGTCGCACGTATCCGCTCAGAGATGCTTTCTTTCTCTCTTTCGCAGAATGCGAATTAATTGGAGGATTGCGGATAAAAAGTTTATTTTTTAAAAATCAAGCGAGACGAAAAAAATTAACGACACTGTGCGAATGCGAGGAAAAAAAATGAGTTTTCCCTAATCGCGTGATAAAGTTGTAAAACCATCGAACGGTGATAATTTCACGCAATCTTATCCGAGTTTAAGTTTCCGTGTAATAATAATAAATTTCTCCGATACGATAATAATATTCTCGTCGATTTCGCAAAAAGGTAACAAATGATTCTTTCAGCCGGTAATTACACGATTACAGCTCGAAACCGGGAAAAGTGTCGGGACGCTTACGAGTGGTAATTTATGTATCACCTGCCGGGATCGGAAAATCTTTCACCTAAAGCGCTGGAAACTGGCGATTTTCCAAGAAACACCGATCAACATTCCACGTTCCGTCCACGAGGCGAGGAACAATCGTCGACGCTGCCACGATGGCGTGCCATTAATGCGGCGATAATTAATAATATTACACTGACAATTACGCACGGTTGTATCTGTTTTATCGCGAGCTATCGGGCAGGGATCTTGCGCGCGCGAGAGCCAGCACGTTTCACCGATGCGTAACGAGCGTAGTCTCGCGTGCGAGCCGCGCGCGTACGAGTTCCATAATTTATGCACGCGCTATCGCCACGCATAAATTAATACTATGTAATACGCGTCCCTCGAACAGCGTCGGTTGCGCGCGCCGTTCTCGAGATCGGATCGACACACTCGAGCGGACGATCGCCGTGACTCGCGAGCATGTCCCACGGACATTCGTGTCGAACGTCTCGCGCCACTTCCACGGTGGATGATCAACCTGTTAAGTCAAAAGAGCGAGTCAACGTCGTCGCGTGGATTGTGCCTCTTCACGATTAACTAACCTTTTGCTCTCTGACCCATTACAGTGTGATATCTGTCAGCGGGTATAAAAATTCTCTCCTTTCTACTTACCCTTGGAAGAAACTTACTTGGAGTAAAAAATAATTCAGCCAACAGTTTAATTATTATTGTCCAAACCACTCACCTAAAATTCTCTGAGAAAACTAGAAAATTCTGCCAAACTAGACAATTTGCAAACGTCTCATTCGTTAAAAACAATTGTCTCTTGTCGGGGACGACAGATGTTCGACGGAGAATTCACGACGAGCAAAGGTCGGAGGGCGGGGGGAGGGGCAGAGGGTCACCGGCGATCCGACGAGATAACCGGCACGAACCGCGCGCGATTTTACCGTGAGCGGCACGTTTGAAAGTCGGCGTGGCGCGTACGAGGCTCGCGTGAATTTCCGATCCGGATTATATTAAGATAAAGCCCCGCGGATGGGCGTGACCGGCGCCGCCGACGCTCAACGCCGGCCTCGTTACAATTTCGGAAAGGTGGAAAGAGAGATATCGGTACGGTGAAATCGCCGCGCCGGAGATCGCGATCGCGAGGGGTCGGCTCTTCGTGGCTCGATTCCCGGTCGCGATTCAGCATGGCGCTCGAGATCGTGGCCCGATAACCGCACCGATGCACCGTCTCTTTGTACGTTCGCCCGAGGGCTATCGCGGTCAGATATCGCACGCTTAATTAGAACTTTTACAGTGAAATTCCGTTGCTCTTGTTGGCATTGATAGCGAGCAACGATGAATCTAGCTAACGTACATTAAAACTAAGATATAGCAAAGAATTTAAATTCAATCTGCAGTATCTTGATATACTTATAATGTGGAATTTGAAAGTTGGACAACCAAGGACGTATTAAACTTAATATGCAGTATTGTAGTGTATTTAACTTGATATACAGTAACGATGGACCTAGCTAATGTACAGTAAGACATAGTGAGAAATTTTTAAATTCAATCTATAGTATCTTGATATACTTTAATGTGGGATTTGAAAGTTAGACAACCAAGAACATATTGAACTTAATATACAGTAACAATGAACCTAGCTAATGTACAGTAAGACATAGTGAGAAATTTTTAAATTCAATCTATATTATCTTGATATACTTTAATGTGGAATTTGAAAGTTAGAGTGCGTTACAAGGAATGTAAGTATATTGAACTTAATATACAGCATACATTGGTACTGATAGCGATGAACTTAGCCAGCATACAGTAAGATGTAGCGAGGAATTTAAAAATTCAATCTATAGTATTTTGATATACGTGGAATGTGAAAGTTAGGAAAATCGAGTGTGAGTATATTTAATTAAATATATACCTTTCTCTCTCATACCCTCGATATTATATTGCTTTACAAGTACTGTACACACCGTAGTGCGACACCTGCAAGCCATCTGTGTGTCTGAGCCGCCCGAAGGTCGTAAACTCGACTAGGTTTCAGCACTCTTGCAGTAACGACGAGAGAAATGGAAAAATACGATCTGCAAGAGAGAGCGTCAAAATTGAGGAAATTTCTGAAAATGACTGAACAAAACCAATATCCTTCTAGCTAACCTCTACATCTGATTTAGCGCAAGTTCATCCAACCATCTATTCTCATCGTTACTACCGTTCGTAAGGAATGTACGCGCTCGGCGTTTCAGCTTGCAATTTACGTAAATTTCAAAAGAGAATCACGGCGGAACGCGTTCGATGAACTTTGAAGGAATAAGTTGCCCGTCCTCGAAGATCGCAAAAGGAGCAGGACGTTCGTGACGCGGATCGAAGAGGTGCGAGACGCAGAGTCGTAAGCGCGGGTATTACGACTTGGCAGCGAAACGCAAAACCCGCGTTCAGGAGAGAGAGAGAGAAAGAGAGAGAGAGAGAGAGAGAGAGAGAGAAGCGGCGCAGAGAGGAACGTTTAAGAAGCCCATCGGGATGCCGTGGGGGCCGCGATACATGTAGCAAAGGTCGGGCCAGCACTAAACGCCAGACAATGCCCGTCGGCACCCTTTATGCTTTCCTCGATCAGGCCGCAGGATGGCTCGGGAACAGCTCTGCAGAGTTCCGCGAGGGCCCCGTAAAATCAGCCTTCTATCTCGATTCATGGCCTGCCTTGCTCTCTTGTAAAGTGGATCGAGCCACGCCAATCAGAGCGCGTGTTCCGATCCTTTCAACCCCGTCCAACGATCCTCGTGAATCCTTCGTAACACCAGTAGCTCTGGTCGATACGTCCTTGTTCCTCCGATTTGATAGCAACGCGTACGCGCAAATCTTCGAAAAGGAAGAAAAATTTCGAGATACACGAGTTTCTCATAGCTAATAATCAAGAGCCTCATTTGTCACTGGTTGTCTCTGTCATTTTCTTGCAAACGATCACCGCGTTTGCAGAGACGAGCAAAACGCGCGTACGATGAAACTCGCGAAGAGGACGAGGATGTCTTTCGACATCTCGCTGCGCGTGTCTACGAGCGGGAATCCATAATTAAAATCAATCAGAGGATCTATTTATACCCGTCCGGTGACCAGCCAGCCTCGCGCACGGCAAAAAGAAGAACGGCCATCGATTCTTCATTCCGATGTCGCGGCTCGTCACGTTCTTTTTCCGCGAGTTGTTCCGCCGCGTGCGTCGATTCGCATCAGCACCTTCGCCTCTACGCTCTGGGTCGTTAGGGAATCGCGACGAGCGCGTCGTTGGAAAAAAAAAAAAGGAAAGGAAAAAACGCACATACGCGCGCCTGCACGCGCTGTGGGGTCGCATTAACAGTTCGATAACGGACGGCGGATTTTTCTCTCGCTCGACTCATTTCGATATTTTCGCGACGACTCGATCGTGTCGGGAGAGGGAGAGCAGCTCGAACGTGCCTTTTCGCGGTTGCGCGTTCACGCACATCCCGCTGAAGGGGAATTCCTTTCCTTTCCTTCGGGGAAATTAAGCGGACTTTCAGAAATCGACGTTGCACCTGGGGGGTCGACGCTGGACACTCTTTAAACAGAGAACGTTACGTGCACCGTGCAAATGTAAACGGCCGTTACTCCCTGACCTCGTCGTATCCGCCGACCGTTTCCACCGGTTGACACCGGCGTGTACAACTCGGCGTTAACCGAGAATAGGATAAACCTGACTTTCTGTATACCGTTTTATGGATTTGCTCGGCCAGCCATAAAGGATAATGCCGCCCGCGGCTTGGCTACGTATTACGTTTATGCATGCGTATATCACGCATTTAATTGTGGGGGAACAATTGCGGCATCACGTTGATTGTTAAACCTGCTGACCTGACGAAGTCGATAGAAAATCCAATCCTTTTCTCCCTGTTCCCACTTTTAGAAAATCAACCAAGATTCGAGTAGACTGTATACTAGAAACATTCTTGCAACTTTATCGATTGCTTCAGACTGCTTTGGAGATGCTGCAACAAATCGCCACTTTAAAGCGAGATTTCGATTTCCACAGAAGTGTGTCATAAACTCGTGACAATTCTCGGATTATGATCGTACCTATGTACGAGAGAAAATTGTCAGACAACGAATCCACCGGCTATCAATTTGTGCCGAACGAAGAATTCACACGACCATCGATACCGCCGTGCTCTCTCTTCCTATCGCTGTGGCACGATAATCATGCAAATCGGACCGATCGAACGTAGCAACCACAACGTAAATACTGCTCGTTTCGCGATAACGTTCAGAGATATTTTTGCGCTCGCTGGGAAATTCCAATTTCAACGAGAAGTAAAATAAACACGCGTGTTTGCACGAAAGAATTTAAAATTTAGGTTTACCGACATAGAAGAGAATTTAACCATCCATTTGTCTAATCTCTTTTTGTACATAAAACCGATCGAAACTTTCCAAGCGCTGTCGAATTTTTCGTTTCGTTTCGCTGTTGTAAGAATGAAACGAACGTCACAAAGTAGCAATCGCAAACCTGAATATCCCTGAGAAAAAAAGAATCAAATTATCAGAATCGCGAATACCATCGGCGGTGGAATAGGGTGTAACGAGTTTATGGAGAAAAATGTCCGGCCGGCAAAGTGGTGATATTTTACGTCGAATTTTTTTCGTCGCGTTACTTTGTCAGTGATAGTCACTACGATCACGATCACGTGGCGTGTCAGTCGCGGAAGGCCGTGAGAAGGGGTACAACGCATGGCTGCTGGTCGGCAATGTACGAGCATGCATTATCCAAAGATTACGATTATTTTATAGCAGTGTACGCGCGAGTCGTAAAATTTGCGTGCCATTTTAACAACTGGCTTCCTGCTGATGTCGGCTTGTAGTACCGGCCATCGTTGAGTCGCGTGTGGATCAATACGAGTGCTTTTTAATTGATAAATAAATCATCTTGCGGAACCTAGAGCCACGGCGCAGAGCCTCTCGAGCGATGTTTATTCATCGGCATTTTCTACGAAAAACTCGATCATCTTCGGTTCTCACTTGTCTGTAGGATCTCTGCATTTCGAGAAATACAGCGAAATATCAAACCTACGCGTCTCCGGAGCCAGAAGACGCTTCGAAGCAACTCGGAGAGAGCGCGGCGAGGAAGCTCGACAAAGAGCGCAATTAGGGGAAAGCCTAGCGGCACGACGCTACCGAAAGGACGACGGCGCGGCTGGCTCATATTAATAGCGAACACGACTTTTAGACGGTGGCGCGGAGGTTACGGAAGCCACGGAGCGATTATTCGTCCAAGCTATTGTGGTCCTCGCTCAGTGGGAGCGCGTTTACACGCTCCTATCGTTCCTTTGGCTTCGACCGAGCCTCTCGAGCAACAGATTCTTCCCCTTTCGAGCCACCGACGTCGTTCTACTAGACCTCCGTGTCCCGCTTTTGCTCGGGGGAGGTGGAGGGGGCGGCGGGGGAGGGGCTGTATCAGTACTTGCGCCACGTATTCGGGTTCTACCCGCGCGCTACCCGGTAGCCGAGGTATTTACCTACTTACGCGTCGCAGCCACACACGTGGCGGCCAGCGTGTGTGCATGCGCTGTCGGGACATAATGCTCGAGAAATATGAGCTCACGACCCCCGGCTATACGGATTCTGATGATGAGAACGAAATGAGGCTGCGAGCGAGGTAGCTGCAACTCCGGAGAGGAGATCGGAGAGTGATTCATTGGCCAGGCGGCCAGGGATTAAAAATTGCCCGGTGTCAGAGGTGGATAGTATGTTACTTCGAAAATCGAGCGATAGTCCCCTCTGGTGGCCCTCTTTGTTGGTCGGCGATAGCGAGCCTAGGGAAGAAGGTTGACCCAGGGCGTTTAGCGATAAAACTGTCACTCTTGTCGCGATGATTCAACTCGTAATATCAATTTGTAATTTTTCACAGGAGCTCCGTGTGTGTGTGTGTGTGGATTTTCAAGTTGAATGATTTCTGACTGTAATTCGCTTGAGGAACGAGCGATTTGTTCGCCGATGACGCGAATAGGAATCGATAACAAACGAGATAAATTTTCGGAGCACCGCTGCTCTCTTCTTCACCTGTTCCGATGTAAATTTCCGACGTGTGGAGAATACAAATCGCTTCGACCGAATTTTCGTACGTTGGCTCGGACGCACGCACTCGAAGAAAATCGCAATCGCCGCGACGATTGTAGATCCGTATCGCGTAGAATCATCGTTCCCTATGACCATCGATCGAGGCTCAAAGGCCATTGTGGCGAGAAATGAATAAAAACATTGCGAGAGGAGTCCGTCTGTTCGCAGGCATCATACAATTATTCCGCGTTGGTTACCATACAATGCTTACTTAAAGTCAGAGATTTCGTCGCGCGATTTCTAAGAGCTACCGAGAAAATGGCTTCATCAGCCGGGCCGTTTGCATGCGGCCAATCGTTCTGGCCCGTTCTCCGCCGAGCTACGGACACGGCTAACCGAGATTTTCTCTCGAATCGATTATTACCGACAAACATTCGTGAACGAAAGACGAAACGAGACATTCGTACTCTTGACTTTTATCCTTTTTCTGAAACATCTTATTTCGCAACCATCAATCTACTTAGCCGTAGAATTTGGATTGTTTGTCTGTAATTGAACGTTGTCCACGTCATTCCGTAATCTTTCGCAAACACACTTGCAATTCGTCAATCCTCCCTATCGAAATTACTCGTCACGATCCCACGACTCGTGGTTACTAATTTCTCGAGGCCGACGTCTTTCATCGGGTCATTGGAAATCCACAGGAAATAGCCTGTTCGCGACTGGTATTTTTACCAATTACACACTTCGTAAATATCCTGAATACGTTTCACGTCCGTGATATTAATAATAATAATGGTAATAGTAGACGATAGTCTGTCGTATAGCGTGACGTTTGCTCAATCCTAGCAGGGTTCTTGCGCGAATTCTGCGCGGCACGTCCGTCTACCGAAAAAATGGAGAGAGAAAGAGAGAGAGAGAAAGAACAACACGGTGTCACGGACAACACAGGTGCACAATGCACGTGAGAGAGTTCCGTATGGTAGACTACTTAAAATGCATTGGCAATAAGCGACGTCGCGTTACGCCGTCCGGGTGTCTGAGACTTGTCTATGGGCCGAGCCATTCATGGGTTCGTCCAACTTTAGCGCGAGGAGCAGCGAAGCTTCAAAAGTCCCCTTTCGTCTAGTCGTGACGCAAATGACGGTACCAACGCACCGCCAGAAAGCGGGAGAGTTATAAGAGTCATAAGAATCAAAGTTACAGATGTATTTCGGAACGTTTCGGATTTCCACCTTTGCTCCAATAAACTTCGATCAATCCTTTGGAGAACGCACCCAGGAGAACCTCGTTCAGAGGAGCAAGAACCCGCGAGAACGAGGCGAAATTTTCGTTTGCCTCGTTCACCAGGCCCCCATTAACCCGACCGGTTCGCCGTTCTAATTTTCATACTCTCGAGATCGGACGGGAGGTCGACGTGTTTCGAGACCCCTAGGCTCTGCACGGCCGTAATTAATTGGGAACACTATTAAAATCATCGGCCTATCGCTCGTTCTCATCCATAAGTGCCTGTAGAGCTCGCCTGGCCGAGCAAGAACGGCGACGTTCCGCCGGTGCTGATAGCCACTTTTTCCCACTGTAGATAATTCATCAACTTCTTTGCCCCAACGCCTCCAGACACACGGCGCGAACCTAAACCTCACGATCTATAGCGCGGGGCACGAATTTCTAATCCAGAAACCATCAGCGTGCGTTCACACCGTGGGTAATGGCACCTCGCGGAGAGCCGAACGTTCAACTCGACCACGCAATTTACGTACACGAATCACTAAGCTGAGGACCTTGAGAAAGGGTGACCCTTCTTCCTACTTCCTTTCTGTCTTTTTTCTCTCAACTGCATCCGGTCGGTTATCCGGCTGTCGGAATATCTGGCCGCTCCCGGACGAGGTGGTTGAAACGTAATACTGATAACGAGTACCTAATTCAAACATGGCCGTGTCGTAAGTCCGGCGCGCTGCAAGTTGCCCCGCTAGTCGTAATGGTATTTATGGGCAATTGCAAGCTCGCTCGAACTGCTTCAGGTAGCAACAGGTTCGCCTCGAGCTCGTTCCGGAAAACCATCCGCTGGAATCCCATCCGTGGAATAGGTTACCCTTTCTCGCCTCGCTCCTACGCCCGTAACGTGCGTCAAACAGAAACCGAAACTTCCAAGTTTCAACTATCAAGAACAATTATATCCTTCGCGATAGTTACTATTGGTCGTACTGAGTATTCCAAAGTGACATTTACTTCTCGAGAGTGAAAGAGTGATAATTTCAGTTAAATATAGAGATTCTTAGCGATTCTTTCATTTGTCCGCCCGCGAGTCTGTTTCTTAGAACGTCGTAGATCGTCTGAAAACGGTGAAATTAAAGCACTGATGGAACGATCGGTGTCAACTGTTTCTAAAAGACACTAATTATAAGCATGACAGGCTACTTTCGAGTCTTGATCTAGTAAACATTAAAGAAAATGAACCCAAAGATATTTAACAGAAATACACGCTGGACCAGGATTCAGAATGCAAGAATATTTGACAACATTCTTACGCCAACAATTACTTTGCGTTGTACAAACAGCAAGTCGATACTAGACCGCATTCAAATTCCCGTCGTCGATGAAAACAGGAAACGCGAACGTCCGCGGCATAGCAACGCCGCTCTCGAACAAAAGCCAAATCCCATGGAGCGGTGTATCGGCGGCGTTCGGTTCTCAACTTCGTTCGCGCGATCGTAAAGCTCGTCCATTTGAATATGAATAAAACGTTCTCGTGTGGTCTCGCGCACGGTACGCAACACGGCGAAACACTGCAGCCAGACAGGCCGGCGCGCATCCCCTGGCCAGAGAGAAAATCTAGTCAGCGGCGGCTCCGGCTCTCGGCCAAACTCCGGGAGTGTTTTACGCGTACGCATTTATGGATTATTTAATGGCGGCCGCCTACAAATTAGACGAGCGGTAAATCAGCCATCGAGCGGACCACACCGGGCTCGCACAATGCACGGTGGGCATTGTTGCGGCCGACCTCGTGGTGGCTGCGGCCATAATAAAATATTGGGTGCACGTGCTGCCTCGCTCACGGCGACACGGCCTGCGAGATCGGTCTGCGTATCATCGTCTGCGTTCGCGGGCCTTTTTCGCGAGGAGAAAAGCCAGCCCGGCTCGTATATCAATAGACGAAGCAGGGAGAGTAAAATATGCCCTCGGTCAGGAGATATAACGAGCCGTGTCGTGAGAAAATTCGACGACGGCCATTGTCGCGTCAACTCCAACGTGGCTGAGACCACTCTTGGCTTCTAGGAAGGAAAAGAGTCGCGGTCGTAGTTAAGCTCGAGCAACGAGGTGCCGAGCGCAGCAATATGACTTCGGATTGGATTTTCCCATAACGTTGGCAGGCTGCGTAACGCGCGGAAATCGCGATTCCGACAGAGCGCAGCTGACGGATTATCGATGCACCGCAACCGGTTGGATACCTGGTGTATCAAATCGTTGTTACTAATTTCTCACGCCTCTTACGCAACAGTTGCCGCGAATTTTTTTTTCAAACAAGCAGAGATTCGACCACCCCGAAGAATTAATTTACATCGAGCAGCTACTGATACGAACGCTTCCGTAATGCTCCGTTGCATCCAAGCGGATAATTCAGTGAGCCGATTACACTTGATCCAAGTAAGTCGCATTAACGCATAACGAACGCGTTAACGAGGAAAGTGAAAGGAAATTGGTCTGGCAACGATATTTTCACTTTCAATTGGAAAAAAGAGGAACGGAAAAGATTCAATTCAGGAATCAGGTTTCCTCTCTCGACTTATCTCAAAGATCTGAAAGATCGCTTTCTTCTCTAAAATGAACTTATCTATCTCTCCATTTCCCAACCGTATCTCGAACTTATTGAATATTGTCGTCAGCTTGTATCCACGCTCTTAAAGTCCATCGCGTTCGCAGTAGATTACAATCAACATTCATCCTCGACGTTAGCCACGGCCATAAGGTATGTTCCATCTCAATAACGAGAAACGAAGCGAAGAAATTCTTTCGCCAGTCCAAGAAGAATCAACATTCATTCGCCACACGGTCTTCCGCTACATTTCACACCATTATAGCGTTCCACTTCGCCTGTAGCGTACGCGTCAGCGATTCCACTTTTACTCGGAGTGGACAAGGATGTCGCGCACGGGTGTGCTCGCGAGACGAGACGAGACGAGACGAGAATCGGTGCAACGAGCCACCTAATCGCCCGTTGCCAAGGGAAACAGCAGCTATCGACAGTAGTCGAAGGCTGCTGGCAAGGAAACTTTCAAACGCCGAGACACACACGATCGTGTGCACGCGGCGATGCGAGTCATACAAGTATTAAAAGACACACACGGCGCGCGAATAGTGATTACCACGAGGCTGCTCGCAGCTATGGCTGCAGGTTGATTATCTCACCTGTCCCGACTCTTTTACTCTCGCTCCTGCTATAATAGGTTCCTCGTCCTCATACGAGCCAGTGGTCTACCGCTATCGCGCTAGCCATGCGATTATATTTCTTGCTCCCCTATCTTCGCTGTCCTCCCTCCCTCCCACGTGCGAGCCTATTTTTTTCCAGGCTGCGCCTTTTCTTTCCTCCTCCTTTCTCCTCCGTAATTTCTTCGCTTCCCTCGCGATATTGGTTTCGAACTGTAACTGTTTGGATCGTAGACAGTTCCACGAACGTTGAATCAAAGCTGATTTTTGAGGAAGTTTTTTTTTTTTGGTATTTAACGCGAACAAAGCGAAAATTCAATTTTTGAAAGTATTAACAGTCGCTTCAGTATCAAGATTCAGAGTACCCACGGAAGAAACCTACGATTCATCTGACCGTCACAACGCCATTCTCTCCATCAAATCAACATCAAAAGGAAATGGTCTTTCTTCACCCCGAAGGAAGGAAGTCGCGTAATTTACAATTTCACCTAAGCACGTTGCTCCCAAGAGTTCACCCCGGAGCCTCTTATCTACCCATATGGCTCCATACAGTACTTCCACCAACCTTATCTCCCACAGGCCAGTTCGCTCGCGCAGTTTGCGCTCCTCCGTCGAACAAAGAGGGACGACAGCACGAAACCAATCTCGAGGGAGGTGAATCCAATCGCCGAAAGAAAAGACGCCGGCGCGTTCAGAAAACTCCATTAGACGTTAGATCGTTCTTGGTCCTCGGTGCTTGGTCGTTACGCGTGCAGAGAACGGCAGTGGTGCACGGGAGGCTCGACACGAGCCTCTGGTGGCCGTTGTAAAGCGAGACGCGAGGTTGTCGTAGGGGCAACGCGACGGAGGCCGGAGGGGAGGACTTTGCAGCAGCAGCGGCGGCGGCGGCGGCGGCGGCGGCGGCGGTGCCAGCGAGCGCAAGAACAGTCGCTTTTTTGTCCAAGTCAATATATCAGCGCGGGGGCCATGTCTAACGGATAATGCACTGGCCGATCCCTCCTGCACGACGAAAGGAAGCTGGTTGCTCGCACGACCGCCGCAGCTATTGCCGATCCGCGCCGCTGCCGCGGAACGCTCCGGGCTCTTCGACGATTGTCGTTGTCAGAAAAGAAAACTACTTCATTTTCCACGTTGGCCGCGCAAGCTACCTTCCCCAGTTACCGAGGCAAAATGGCCTTCTTCTTCTTCTTCTTCCTCTGCGAGATATTTCCACCGATCGGCTTGTCTCGGACGAAACGAAAACGGTTTCTTCTACTTCTTCGCGGAGAGATTGAAAGTACTTTCGATGAACGTGCGGAATAATCGGAGGACTCGAATTTAATTCTCTCTCGCGGAGAGGAAAGTTTTTTTTCGCGGCGGTAGAGAAGGTTGAAGTAAGCCACGCGCGATTTAACTATGGCCGAGTTATATAAACAACGAAGCGAAACTTGGGAGAAGAAGAGAGATCGAGCGACGATTATTCGAAATACTCGACGCGACCATAGATGATTTCGAACTTTCACCCGGATGGCAATTATTCCAGCCGTGCTCGTCCAATTCGTGAACTCGTTTGCGACGCAAAAGGAAACTCACGAAATTTCAATGTACGTTCCGCGAATTGTGTTCGAAGAATTCGATTTCCAGTTTCCTCTCCGCGATCATCAATTTGCTCGAATAATCAAGATCTTGCTGCGGTTGACTGATCGATGAAGATACACCCTGTGTATGCGCGTTTGTATCCTGGTCGCGTCACCGTCGAACACTCGTCGTTCAATTAGCCTCGCATTCCGGCAGCGACAGATGTTGCTACCACCCGCGGCGCGGCACCGTGAATTTGATCGAAGGAATATGGATACGGCCGCGGTATCAGTGGTCGCACAACGGTAAGAGACACTTCACGGGGCTCCGCGTGAAATATCAAATTCAGAAGAAGAACAATTAATTACAGAATTGTATGACGACCGTGATGCCAGGCTGTTCGAGGCCAGCGCGCGCACACGCGCGTGATATGCATAATGGCACGACAATTTCACCGCGGCTAAAGGGATTTCTTCTTTTCTTCTTTTCTTCTTTTTCTTTTTTCTTTGTTTCTCCTTTTCTCTCTTCATTTAAACGAGCGACCTGATCATTAAGCGCGACCATTCTGCGCGGACGAGCCGCTGCTATCGATCAGCGGCCAGACGCTAGTCGATCTACGCTCCGTCCGCCTCCGGAGAGCTGTCGAGTGACGTCAAGTTGATTAGCATCTGGCGCGACCGATCGGCCCGCGAATTATTGTCACTGCACGCTTCCGGGGTAGCCGTTTCTTTTCGCCACGACGCCCACTTTGCCGATGGATCGACACGCTGTCGATCAGCGATCGTAATCGTAGATCCTGCTGGCTGAGCTATAATTATCGCGGCTGGCTGACGATTCGGATAGCTGTTTCGCCGGATTGTGTTTGTGATATTAACGGTAGGCAATTTTTAATCATCGTGGCATTAACATCAAACAACTGACCAACAACAAAGTATCGTCGTCTGCCATCAAAATTATTATTTTTCCATTTTTCTCTTTCAATAGAAGATTGAAAATTTAAATACTTCACGGAACGATCGCGGTAGCTAGGTCGATTAATCCCGGTGCTGCGCTTTGTGGCGCAAAAGGGTGGCATCGTTTGACCCGAGGGTTAAATCTCCGGCGGCGATCTCCTTTCGTTGCGTTGGCTGAAATAACCCCGGTCATTTTTCACCTGTAAGACACGGTTCGTGCGAGCGCGAATGTTCATCCCCCCCCCCCCTTCCCCTTTTCCAGGTCCTGATTTACGATTACCGACCGATTACCGACAGCGAAAGTCACCGCGAAAAATAACGCCCCCCGGGAGAGTATCCGTGCCGATGGCATCCGCCACTCGCGGCTCTCTTATCTCAAGGCGAACGGACCGCGAAGCGAGTACCACGGTGATCTTCTTCTTCTTCTTCTTCTTCCTCTTCTTACCGCTGTGCAACGTAAGTGGCCGTAGCTTGCCGTAGGCCTTGCCGCTTCGAAATTACCGGCACGCCGCTATGAAAATGATAATTTACTGTGACGGGCCTCGGGCCTATGTATCTGGTTCACGCGAGAACGCCGCTACCGTATTTTCATGCTCGTGCCATGACTACAGGCTGTTTCATAGACGAGCACACGTGGATGATGGTTATTTGCCGCGCGAGAGGCGCTGAAGAAGCCGAGCTCGATCTCTTCGAAGCTGCACGGATGGAAACTGGGAGCGTGAGATACGCGAGATGACCGGCATTTTGCGTAAAATTTTGTTAAACTGAGCTTTTTACGAAACAAGTATATATATATATATGTGGGAGTACCTATAAGTAATGTAGAAAATTTTGTTCCGTTTCAATTATTTCTTTTAAATTATCGTCACTAGATGGCAATGTTTGTTAAACTTGAAAATTATCGAGTGAAAAATGTACGAATTACTTCCATCGGTCTTTCCGCACCGATAAGGTTTTCGAAGAGAAAGTAGGAAGCGAAACGAAATTAAGGCAAACTAATCCGTCAGGCACGCGGGTATTTACACTCGCGATTTCCCATCGGGACTTTATCCAAGCGAACGCTAATTAATAACAAACATTTATCCACGAGCGTGCCGATTAGTCCGGCCGATAAGCCAGCGAGCCGGTTCCCACACGGAGAGCGTTCGTTAGAGAGCCGGCCGTCTCAGAAACGTAATCATTACCGTTGTTATTATCGTTATCATCATTATTATACCATGAATAACTAAAACGTGCAGACGAATCGGCGAAGTCATTCTCGCCCTCATCTGGCCGGGACGGAGGAGAGGAGGCGGCGCGGCGGCGAACGAGGAACCGTGGAGACTTACCGGTCACGGCTCGAAGAAGGATGAAGAAGAAGAAGAAGAAGAAGAAGAAGAAGAAGAAGAAGAAGAAGAAGAGGCCTTCGCGCCTACGTTTTCACTAGTTTCGTCTCTCTTCAACCTCCTTTGTGTATGTGTTATCTCTTTCTACGCGGTATTCTATACATCGTAGCGCGCGCACACAGCCCGAGTATTCGCCAATTAAGCTCTATTGAAGCGGTCAGGCACCGCAAGGTGGCCTCACGCCGGAGACCTGGCCGTTAAATCCAGATTAAGAGCGGCGCATGACACGTTGAATCCGTGGGCTCGTCGATCCAGAAACATTTAATTTAGACGTTACCGCCTGTTGCCAGGAGGAGAGATATCTCTTTATTCACGGTAGGTACGGGCCACGCACAAGCCCAGTGCGCGGCGAGGTCCAGGGGCGGATTAAAACGTCCTCTCTCTTGCCCACGCCGGGGCAATTTATTATTAAGCGACGACGCTATTTTTCGTTTTTTTATTTTTTCATCCCCGGCGTGCGGACCCTTCCATCCCGTCGAAGGCAATCCACGAGATTCAGCCTCCTCGTTTGCCTCGCGTTATTTCGCGGAAACCGAGAGATTACGTTATATCGATGCCGCGAGTACGGTTACAGGCTCGAAGATTTTATCGCTAGTTTGCCAAGCTATCATCCAACGTTAGTTATCGAGGCTACCAGAGGAAAGATTATGCGCTTGCTGTCGCTGTGGATCTTCCTCGACGATTTCAATCCTACGTCGATTCTTCCAACCTCGGGAGAATCCTCGGCTTCGCGCGCTTGCTCGAGGAGCCTCGCTACAGGCGAGGAAGGCGGTTGGGTCGATACAAAGGAGGCCGAGAACGAGGCAGAGGGCGAGGAAAGTGGTTCGCCGTCGTTAGAAGATTACGATCCTCGAGCGTGAGCAAAGGAGAAGGATGCTCTCCACCCGGAGGCATCGCCTTCTCTCCACCCACTTGTCCCTTTCGATGTGTGTTTATTCAATGATAACAAATTACCGAACGAATCTGTGCAGTCATACTCTATAATTGCGACTACCGACGTGGTGGCACGGTGTCCGTTCGGTGTTCGCTCGTCGATAAATCGTTCCGGGAGGTTAGGATCCGCGAGAAAGTCGGAGGTGAAAAAGCTGCGGCAATAACAGGGTCCACGGCATAGAGCGACGCGTGTAAGAGAGTCAAAGGAACGCTAAACAGTACGTCTCGCGCTCGAAAGCATTCATCCTATTTCTATCGCGCCGGTGATTATATTGCCTTCGCGGCCTTTTTTTCCTTCGCCCCCCCCCCCACCCCCCTCCCCTTGACGTTGTCGTGTCGAGACATCCTAACGTAACGTAGAATTATTCCGCGACGAAGGCCGTTAACCTTTAACAGCAGAAAAGAACCTCCGCGCGGTGTGAAATATCGCGGTGTGGACGAGTAGACCCGATACGATTAGCATCTTTGACGTAATTGGCGAACGCCGACGATCGCGGCGACGCGTGCAAGTGTAAGAGGATCTTTGCGAAACTAGTCGTTCGCTCGGCATGCACATTGATTCATCTAATTGTGCTACTCGAGGCCTTTCCTTCCACATTTAGAACTTAGAAAGATGGAGATTATATATCGATCGTGTTGGACACCGTTCTGTAACAAGGACTGTGGAAAATTACAATTATTGTATACAATGTGCGACAACAAATTTGATGCCGTAGATACCCAGACCTAGACCTGGACCTTGAGTGTACACAGTGTACACGGTACTTGTTATTGCAACGGGAATGCAACTCGTTCGAGAGACGCTGTCAGACGTCAATCAAAAGAGCACGGAGCCACGAAACTACCATAAAGCATGAGCGTGTAGGAGGTGACGCTAGAAAAATCGATATAGGGAGGCGCGAAAGTGTAACGCGGCGGCGCGTACACGTTCACGTTCACGTTCACGTTCACGTTCCAGTCTGGAACAGAGACTGCCGGCTCCTCGAGCCGGTAAACTCTCACGGCCTCTGAACTCGTACTCGTCATAACTGCAAATGGAATGAATACCTGCCTAGCCGCCTATAGTGGTAGCCACGAGTGGCCATTGCCGGAGTGGATGGTTACTGGCATTTACGGCACTAACCCACTGAATGCAAACTCTAAGATTGGCTCGAGATATTACGCGCACCAACACGCGCGTTGCGAGCGAACGCACAGAACGAAGAACACAGAGCGGAGAACGAAGATGTGGCACGCGGAGATGGAAGGCGAGGATGTACCTGTCTGTGGTGGCCGCGTACCACGGTAGGTGGAATCGCAGTAGTTCCCGAAGCGACGAATTACCGGATGACCCGTCGACGACGAAGAGGACGGAGACAACGGGCCAGCGTGATCACGCGCCTACGTGCGCGCGTCTACGTACGCGCGGCCGCGAAGATCAGGGAAGCAAGGTGCGAAGGTGGCATCGACTCGAGCACCTGCTACCGTCATTATCATCAAGCCCCGGCCAGTTGAGAGAACACGGGGAGCAAAGGCGACGAGATTCGAGTCTAATTCCTGCCGTAGGCTGCGCAATCCGCTCTCATTGCTCTTTGCGTCCACGGGACCGCGAGCATGCAGGTCCCGGCCTTTAACCGATTCACCGTGACCATTATCGTGGCGTGACCGCGATCACTCGCCCCGCGGCTCAAGGATTTGTCCAGCGACTTTCGATAATCCTTCGTTGCGCGACCGCAACGACGAAGCGGTTATTTCGCTGAGGAAAATGAGGAAACTGAGAAAATTTATCCTTAACGAGACAATGTTTTTTTCTTCTTCTTTTTTTTTTAAACTTACGTTTTATTCGTTAATTAAAAATTTTTTACTTCATTTTCAACTTAAACTGAATCTACTAGCAAAATATTTTATTAAAAAGTCAGCAATTGTCACTTGAGCGGTGAAAGTTTATATCTGTATAGCCGTACAGAAGAAATTTCTTTCTGGGTAATAAAAATGTTTGAGCAACTCGATCAACTCGAGTGATATTTAATACCCCCTCCTCTCGATTCCCGTGTCACGGGCAACGATCGGAGAGAAATTATAAACTAAACGTGTCGCTTTGGAAAGTCGGATCGCCGTGGGTTCCCGGTTTTACGAGCAGCATAATTCTGCCTGGTGAAGGGACGCAGCTTCGTTTAGGATCTCTCGGTCCTTTCGGATGGCTGATGAAGTTCGAAGTTGTAGATACGAGAACGGGAGTAAATCAAACGGGGAATCCCACGTTGATTCGTTTGCATCGATAACGATCCTCGTAGGGAGCATAAACTGCTGGACCGCGCCACGGAAAGTCGAGCCTCTAGGTTTCCCCAGTTTATGAGAAATATATATTTCCACGGAGCAAACAGCGTGCCGCGGGAAAGAATGAACGGCCGGGGAGAAAGGTATGGCTCGATGCGATCGTATATTAGACGTCCTGCGGTGGTTCGACGATGCGAGGAAACGAGACCTCACCGCGGGCAGAGCATTATCGCGGCGAGCAACGCGAGAATCGCGAGAATTCGAGCGGAAAGAGAATTACGAGGCGCGGACGGCTAAGAGAAATCTCCGCGTGCGGTGCCGGCGTACTCTTTCAGGCAATAAACCGTCGCGAGATCGATCGATCGATCGATCGATGTATCGTTGTCTCGATCGGATTCAAATTATTCGAGAAACTCGCCGCGGGCGTTAAAACCGACGGATCGATTCGAATCGATTGAACGTGGATATTTGGCGAGGATGACTCTATCAGAAAATCCGACAATTTCTCTGCTCCCGTTAATTGCCTCGACGTTTAACTTCACTTTTGTCGCGAAGAACACCGTAGAAACGAAACGCGAAATTGGTAAATTTCAAATTTATAAAGCCACGTTGTTGCGTTAATTTCTTTTTGTAAGAAATACTTTGTCTAGGTTCTCACTGTTCGAAGAAACACTTTTCAAAGTATTGTATTTTAAGGGTGTTGTTCACAATTGCCTAAGAAATCCCCGCTGTATTTCTGCGAAGCTTCAGACCTTCGTGAAGAGATGGCACTGGCTGCACTACTCGTGCGAATTCAAAGAAAGCTTAGCTTCATCCCCTTGCGAAGGAAAATGTATTCGTTGTTCGTTACTACTAAAACAGAAAGACTATCCCAATGTCTCTATCCCAAAGACTCTTAAAGTCAAACAAAAATTCCAATTGCACCGAATTTAAACGGTTCACGTTCAATACCATGTACCTATCTGCAACTTCAATCGTTTGTCCAACCAATATCATCTTACAAGTTCCCATTTAACGATTTATCAAAACAGCTAAATTCTCCCGGTGTTTCGAGGAAGTCTTCGAAAGTCACGTGAGCGATCGTCCTGTAGGAAAGTGTTGGCATGCACGGAGCAGCTCTCGGCTCGTAAAATAGGGAAGAAGCTCGCGTGCATAAAGAACACGGAAGGAAGAGATAGAAGCGAGCGCGAGACCGAAGGTGGAAGATAATGGTCGGGAGTGCGTGGACCCCCATACATAGGGACGCGTACCACCCAGCGAAAAATTAATAAATCCTGCTCTTAAACAAACAAACTCCACCCACCCGCGGATCGGATAAGGGGGCCGGCTATTGATTTATTAATTTAGAGCTGCCCATTCTAAGACGCGGCCCGGGAACACGGCCGAGGGAATACGCTGGCTCGCGCGTCTGCGCCCTCGCGCTCCTTCGCAGCGCTTCGGGACCCGAAGTTAAGGGATCCGCTATCCGACGTGGTATCGGTAATTATAGCCCTGAACGCGGGCGCGCGTCGGTTACGTTCATTACTGAATTATCGGCTCTGCTCGGCAAACAATGTACCCCTTTCAACCCTGCCTTCCCCTCCAGCCTTCATCCTACACCCCCTTCTATTTATCCCTTTTCCTCGTCCGACCCGAACCCGGAGAGATCCGCGGAGCCTGTTTCTCTCCTCTCGTCCTCGCTCTCAACCTCCTCCGATATCTACTCTCCTCGCTCTCTGGGGAGGAAAGAGACTGGGTGCTATCTGATGGGCCACAGGCTGAACTACGACCGGCCCTTTTTCTCTTTATCCCACTCCTCTACCCCCCCTCTTTCTCCTGTCCGTTCTTTCAACCGAGCTTTCAACAGCGCTCCGCGTCGCCGGTTATCTTCGCGAAATTCCGTGACCCCTCTCTCTTTTTCGCAAATAGCTCAGAGAATTATTCAACGATCGAGCGGGACGATATTGAATGAAACGTACGTTCGAAAATGGCGTTTCACGGCACGGCGGAGAATAACGACGGAACAAAGTTGGGACACAGCGCGATGAAGCTGTTCCGTTTTCAGAACAGTCATCTAGTATTCCCGAGGAGGAGCGGGTTCGTACAGACGCAGAAGAGCGGAGAGACGAATCCGGAGAACATCCGTGAGACGAAATGATTAATGGCGTTATCCGTTGCCACGGATTCTCGCGTAACACGAGATCAACGAAATGAGACGGTGCGAGAGTGTGATTCCATTATGCAGCTTCCCGTGGATAGCTCGCCGGCACTTCTGTCCCGCTTCCGATACGCTGAAATTTAATAAATTCGACGTTTCTCGAAACCTCGTTACGGATACGAATTTTACATTCGCCACGGTGTTATTAAGTGTGAATCGACCTTAATACCTAGGTGCACCGTATGACTGTACGAGAGAAGACGTGAACCCGAGGATGCGGCATGCACCTTTGCTTCGTCATCCATGATGAGGAACGCAAGAACGCGCATTACCCACGGATCGCCGCGGCTTTTCTGGTCCACCGTGCGACCGCTTCGACCACCACCATCGACCGCTGCTGCTGCCTACGTCTTCCATAGCGAAACCCTCGTCGTTTATTCTCCCGGTTGACTTCCTCGCTTGTCATTCCGACGCTATTCTTTTTGCCAATCACTCGCACTTTCGTACAATGATTTTACAACATCGTTTGAATTACAATCCGCGAATGAAAAAAATATGTAGATTCTGAACGACGAAATCGAGAAAGATGAGGAAATTAAAAGAAGAAACCTCCCATCAAGATAAAAAAAAGAAATGAAATCACCCATCCTCGTGAATTTTAAATCGAATCTATCGTCGTTCTTTCGAACGCAAATTGGACCGGATCGATGAGCGTTGACCGGTCGATAATTCGCAAGAAAGAAACTTGCAAGATCAGAATATTCCAGCTGTCGAGCAGTTTTGCTCGTAGATCTCACGCTAGAGAGGAATTTCTACGAAGCCGCAGTGGATCTCGACCGAAATGTTTCCACTGGCGCGAGGTTTATGATCCCAGACCGAGGTTGTGGTCTCGGAAAGGTAGAGCGACCGAAAAAGAGAAAGGCATACACGCGGTGCGAGAGGGTTCGCGGCAAAATGTAGCAGTCGACGAATACAACGCTAGGTATAAATATGCAGTTCACCGGCGTCCAAGTTGCGCCGGTGGATAATTTATGCCGTGGTGGTTCCGCGCCGCCCAATTCGCTCTAAAAATTATTTATTTGATTGAACATCGCTTCGGGGAAGGCTATTCTCGGCTATACACGGACGGCCGTCCGCGAGAGAAAGAGCTCGCCGGGTTTTGTGGCGTAGAAGAGGGTGCACAGGCGACGCTTAAGCGTCCGACGTAAGGCTTTGTTGCATACATTAGTCG
This sequence comes from Melipona bicolor, assembly GCA_030673865.1. NCBI lineage: Eukaryota > Metazoa > Arthropoda > Insecta > Hymenoptera > Apidae > Melipona > Melipona bicolor. The sequence continues at coordinate 2,608,569 of JAHYIQ010000013.1, read as the reverse complement.
TTCGAATGGTAAATTACGTGTGAAATTTGAGAAATGATGATTGCCAATTCTTTCAAGTTAGGACGATGGTTAAACCTAGCCGTAGTATAATAACGATCTATGCCGGTGAACGGTTGGAATATGACGCGAACGCGAATTAAAATTTGGAGGTAATATTCAGTTACACGATCCATTCTCCGATCTCATCAATTAACGCGGAGAGCTGGCGAACCAGCGAGAACGGAGACACAAAGTCAGACGTCTATCCGGTATCTTCGCCATCTTCGCCAGCGCCGACGATGCATTGTAACGAACGATACTAATCTGGTATAATTAGGTACACCTGCGAGGCTGTTGCAAACAATGTCGAAAGTGCGAGCTTCACGCATGAATCACACGATCCCGACCGATGCCTTCGAGGTCGAGTTACGTTAATCACGAGCCAGAGATCGATGCAGATGCGCGCGCGTGCGTTATATACCTGCTGTCGTTGCCTAGCCCGCGCTTCAAACGAAACGAAACGAAACGAAACGAAAAGAAACTAGGAGAGGAGAAAAAGAAAGGAAGGAAGAAAGAAAGAGAAGAACCTGATTGCGAACCAGTCAATCTATAACTTTCTACCTTGCGATCCATTCCAGCTTCCCACACTCGAGTCATACGCATCCTGGGCGAACAATGCCAAGCATTGTCTCGCCGCGACTATAATTCGTAATTAGCCTCCTGATTAATTATCGATTTATCGGCCAATTATTATAATTATCCTGGGACTGCGCCCCGCGGATCTCGTGCACTAGACTATCCCGGTTTATCTGATAGCCCGAAAGGTCTCTCTTCCCCTTTCGTTCTACGATCAAGACGGAGGTTATATAACCTTCCACGCGAGAGCTTCTTTCGCGAGTAGTAGAAGACGTTACTTACACACTAGGTCCGCTTGACCTCAGCAAGGGTCCGCGCAAACGAGAGCCTTCACCACGCTATCTATATCGTGATTTTACGACACACCAGGAAACCCTGGTAAATTGGCACAATTACCCTCTCGCGTGGACCCCCTCGATATCTTACTTGGAAAGACGCGCGTGCACGCGAATCCAGCTCGCGCCGAACCACACGTGGCTTTGCTTCGCGCGACCAACGCATCGGATTACAAGGGAAATAATTCACCGAGCTAATATACCGAGATAAATTACGTAGGATGATAATCGATGTCTACGCCTGTGTCGTCCAAAGTAATAAATGCACCGTTCAAAGATCTACGATCTTCGTTGGTTTATCGAACCACCAAGCGTACACGTAGAGGAAACGGACAGCATTCCTTCCTCTAGTCTCTAGCCGTTCGTTTCTCTTTGGCGAAACCCCGTGAAATCTCGTCGATTCGCGGAACCTTGCTCGTAGATCGAACCCAGTCAAAAATCATCGGCTTACGAGGCGAACGTTTAACGACGCCGTCCTTTTCTCGGTACTCCGCGAGTTCTTCCGAGCGCATCGAGACCCGTGGACGGCTGGATGCGAGCTGGACGGCCGATTGGAGGAGTGGTCGATTCCAGATACGAGGGTCGACCTAACTTTATTGTATTTAATTAATTACTCCGTCCGATACCCGATCCTGCAATTTGTACCTTCCCATGCACTTCCTCGCCTCCCTACGTCGTTCGCTCTTCGATCCACGTCGCCGCCTCCGACCGCCGCGCCGAAATCATTTTCTCTCCGTTTCAGAATCGAGAGTAATCGAAACATTAGCGCGACATGTAGCGTCGATCTTACAAACGATCTTGTAACTAATTTTACAGACAAGTAGTACTTTGACAAATTAGTCTGCGACGAGATTAAAGTCATAGATACAAGATACGGTAAAAATCGTAACTTCGTGTCGAGCGCGTCTATTAAAATATGAAGACAGTCGAATTCTTCTTCTTGGAGGATGAATTGGTCAATAAAATAGACCAACGGGTGGAAAATCATCTTACATGCTGTCACGATGACATCGTAAATTACACGAATCACCGTGTCCACGGTCCAAGGAATAAGCAGCGTATATTGGCGAGTGGCGTAGCATAAATCAGAGTTAGAGAGAGCTGATCCTACACGTACCGAGTTGCCGCGGATGATCCGTACGCGTGTAAGGTGGCGTCACAACATCGGTAATGCGACTGTAATGCTAATTTACCGTTTATACCAAGTAAAATCACCCTCTTTCTTCCCGTATTCCCTTTCTCGCGCCGCGTCGATCGTCATTCTGGCATTAACTGGCTGGCTCTTCTTAAAGAAGCTTGACCTTGACCTTGGGACTCGACCGGTATAAGTATGGATAGCGAGCAAATAACGCTCAAGAAAGCTAAGCTGCAACTTCGTCTTGTAAATGTCCCCATTTTTCCTGATTTTGGAGTTAGCGAGAAGTTTCTCAACCGAGAATTCTAATTTGTGAACAACAACCTACATCTTGCTTGTGCGAGTGAGACTTGGATACACACGTAGAAAGCAACCCCGAGAGAAATTGTGCAGTTGATGTATTATTGCACGGTAAGATCAGGGTTGTGTTTCATAACAAGATGAAGTACCGCAGGCATGGAACGTAATAGGGTAGAATTTATGTTCGCACATTACTGACGATGCGTTCCATGTGTAACCTACTTCTAACACACTCGTAGCTTTTGTTGCCCGCCGGTGAATTTAGTTTCCCGAGTTTCGCTTTTAACTTATTTGCTTTTAATTTGGCATTGGAACGATTATAAACGAAATATTGCAGAACCTGGTTACAGCGCATTGAATAATTTCTCTGTTATACGGATGTATCATTACCACGCTGATTGCCGCGAGGGACATCGATTACTGTACAGTTTGTATAACGTTGGAATTAATTGAAACATTGGAATTAAATAAGCAACTGTTTTCAACAGATTTTATACTACAGCAATAATGTAAGATGTTAACAAGACAACAGTAATGTAAATTTATGTTTATACATGTTCGTAATAAAGGTTTTAAAAAATTGTTTAACGACGCATAAAAATAACTTTGAAATATTTAAAATGCAAAAATTCACATAGCTAGAAATATGTTCACCAACATCAAAAGAACATCCAACCAATAAAATAATTCAGACAATTAAACTTGAAATATCTGACTTACCTTGTGCTCGAACATACATATCTTGACTATTGTGAATCTGGAACTCAGCACAACGCCCACCAGGTTCTTCGACTATTGGCTCGAATTTAGAGCTCTTCATTCTTTCAGGGATTCCTTCGTCGGTGTTCCATTCTTGGGTAGGCGCAGCCCCCTCGAGTGGCTCCAAGAGTGGAGGTCGAACGAGAGTTTCCAGCACGGTTCAACACGCGGATAAACATTCATTCAGCTCGAGGTAGGTCGGCTAAAAAGGCGTTACACTATTGAACCTCTGACAAGTGCACTTGTAACGCGACGTTTGCAAGTCATTTCGTGACCGAATCGTGAGAAACACAAATATACTGGCGATCATTGTCCACTGTTGAAAAATTTGCCTTGTCCGTTCCTTTCAGAGCAACGGTTATAATAAGATATCGCTCATTTCGGATATCAAGCTATTGTTACAAAGAACGCGCACCGACAAACTGTAATTAAAACGAACATGTTAGAATCGTAAAATATTCGATAGCTCACGAGAGCGTTCAAATACTTTGGCAGAAATCTTTTACATATGTATCGTACGTACTTGTTATACGGAAAAGAAATTTTAAGAATTTTTAGGTTAGGGTAGCTTTCATGACTTTGAAAGTAAAATTGCGAATTACATCCACGATATATAATCGCATCTGATAAATCTGATTAACAGTTTTAATATCAGTAACAATGAAATTTTTAAACATTTTCTAACACGTACGATATATACGTAAAGTTTCTCTATGATAAATGTTCAAGAGTCAAGAGTATTTATACTTACGTATTTCATTTCCAAAATTCTTTCTTCGTCAAGCATCAGAACCATACGTTTTCGCTATAACTATAATATATGTGCGTTAATATTACGATACGCACGATTTCAAATATACGAACAACACAATAAACTATCGCAATAATATTTACACGGTCTCCCATCAACGACGCGAAATATTCCACTGAATATAGAATTGCGTACATGCGCAGTAATTTAAATTTTCAAATGCAGTGCGCATCGGCGTGCACATAGAATCGAATTTCGCGGTATTCAGTGTCGTACCGACAACGCCAATGTTCGTTCGTGTTCTGTCCGATTAAACTATGCAAATGTATATGCGAATAACCTTTAGTACGGAAAGTTGCGGACGCGATAGAATTTCGTGAAGGAAATAATATAATGTGAAAAAAGAATTGTTAATAATTACTTACCGTGTGAACTGTGCTGTCTGTGATAGGAGCTCGTAGAAAATTGTACCCTATGCCACGTCGAACTGCGCATTCGGCCAAAATGTAAACAGAAGAATAAGAAAAACAACTGAATATTTATGGCGTAAAATTCCTTTGTTGAGAGGCGTCCTTCTGTGCAAATAGAGATAAGGGATAAGCTGCTTTACAACGGTATGTTTACAACGAGCATAGATTGTATTCCACGATGAATCCTATTACAATACGTAGCGTAGTTATGACACAATGTATTATATATTACGATATACTATATTATTACATTTTATTATATGATTTTATTTATACTGCTTTACTTTAGTAATTATATTACGATATAATTTATGAAATATTATACGATTACCGACCGAGCCTATAGTTATAATATATACATGTACATCACAGCAATTATGTAAATATAATATAGAGATTCTTACCAGATTATTTCTCGGTTTATACGTATCTCAGAACGAATGCGTCGATGCAATAAATATTGTATAATCGTTGAAACATACAAACACAGTAGCCATATTGCTTTGATTACCACGAGTGTCGTTGCTTCCTGTGCGGCGCCACGAGCGCGCGACGAACAATACGGCGCGTTAATTCAAATTGAACCTATCGCCATGAAATTGAATAGCCGCAAGTAATTACGCAAATTTCTTATCGTCTTCCATTGAAGAAAATACATCATTCTTTCCACTCTGTAATAACACGATTTTGCTATAAAATAATTCGACGGCACTGACTCAAGGATACAGAGTCCAAACACTCTTTAATTTAGAAAACTGTAATCTATTTAAAAGACGCAATCCATCATATTTTCATTTCCATCAAAAACCGAACATGCACCAATTTAAATTCCATCCAATGCAAACACCATCTCAACATCTCATAAATTGTTCAATTAAAAAAGCCTCGAGCCTGCGTTACATTACGCGAAACGAGACTCGACGATCGTCAGAGCGCAATATCGGTTCAGTCAATTATAGGAAGATCCTTTAATTACCGCGAGTTCGATCCACAATATCATCTCTCGAAACTGACTGCTCGTTAGCCCGGACTCGAGATACACGGAATGATTGGCCGTCTCCTCTCTCTGCTGGCGCAACGAACGAGAAAGACGCGGCGCAAGAGCAGAATAAAACGAGGGACGAAAGAGAAAGGACGGGGGAAAAGCGTGGAACCTGGCTCCGGGATATTAACATTATAAATCGTGCAGGCCGGCGACACGCCCGGGGCGGAGCCGATCGTATCGGCTCGATACCCACCTCTGGGCTCGATATCGATTACGGTCTCGTGATTGGCAGAATTCGTAACACGCCAGGTAGATCTCGCGGCGCGACCGATCGTCGATCGTACATATCCTTCGATAAACGTCCGGATCGCTGTTCCACTTGACGCGACGTGCACGCGAGAGGATCTAGAATCGCGGATAGATATTGACGTTGATGTTGTCAACGGGATAGGAAACTTGCCACCGCTTCGAGGAATTTGTATCTAGTGCGAGAGAGAATGTAGTGATTAACATGTAATATCTGTTTCTTTATTATTTGCTGCTTCGTATCAGGGTATGTAGTGTAGTAAAGTTAACAAACAGAAGTAGAAGATAAAGATTTTTATTTGAAGAGGAAAAGCTACGTTTCTCGAGAAAGGAAGTAATACAAGTTCGAAACTTTCGCCGAAGAACATGATGACAAAACATCGTAAAGCAACCACACAGAGAACGAGTACGATCGTGGAATTCAAGCGAAATGGAGTATACGTATGATACAAGTGCCGGGAGACTTTTTTTATTCGTCTCACGGGCAGTGAATCTTGCATCGATGTCGACAAAAACGGCGTATGTTGACCAAATTGAAATATAGTAAGCGGGCTGTCGATGTACAGTAAACGATCGTATTATAGTATGCGGTGCGATCAACGTCAAGGAAATTTACAGGGGAGTCGCGGAAAAAAGCTGTTATCGGTACCGAGCTGGCTTCGCCACCTTTCACTATATTTATTGACACTAAAGGTGAAAACTCGTCACCCCGTTGACAACAGCTGTTGTTGCGCGTTTAAACCGGCGCAAAATGGTTTCGCGGGGTATGAGGCGAGTGAAATCGTTCGTCCCGCGTCTCGCAACGGGATTCAACTGTCGAAATGTCGTTGATGTGCGGAATTCTCGTCTTTCTTCGTCCGTAGACCGACTTTACGATCGCGTTGACCCGGTGTCACGAGTACGGATGTTTCTCTAGCCTCTTCATTCGGATTTTCTAACAGTAATTGCAATTGAAGTTCGAGAGATGAATGTAATTTTTGCGAAAGATATTTCAAAGATGATCGTCTTCTTCTTTTTTTCTTTTTTACCTTGGTCGATGCAATTCTTTGGAACAATGTACGAATTTGTTGAATCGCGGTAAGCACGAGGCTGGTCTCAAGATCGTGCTTTACGACGCACGAAAACCGGGCGTGAAAAAATCTTGGGAGTTCCTTATCCCCTTTGCTCGTTCCTCCTCGCGTTAACTGCCGTGGCACGCCAGAGAACGGACCAACTTTGCGGTCGTGATCGTTCCGTTCTTCCGAACAATGGGCGCCCAGTGTTCGGAGGACTGTGTCAAAGTGCCCTTTTATTGGGCCGTATTTTACCCCTTCGTATTCGGGAACGCACGCGTAACGACACCAGACACGACGATCGATGTGCTCGGATTCTATTTTCCCCCCTCCTGTTTACTAACGCGAATTGCTCGAAAAGTTCACTTGTACGAATAATCATCACGATGTGAATATAAGATCTCAATTCTCAATCTCGAGATCAAAGAGTCAAAGTCTTTGAAATTTCACCGTTTAGTTTACTGTTTGAAATTCTTTATCCGCGGCTTTCGTAGAGAAGATTGAAATTCCCAGGCGAGGAGAATCTCTCGATTGACAGAACCCTCGGGACGAGAAATTCCGCGAGAAGAAGTCGACGAGAACCGCGCGAGAACGGAGCGTACGAGAACGCGAGTGTAAGCACGTCGCGTCATAACTTTCCGGGCATTGTAAATCACGGTGGACGCTCCGTGCACCCATAGAAATGGTTATATTCGGCCGTAACAGCTCGTACCCACCGCGACGACGACCAAGCTATATTTTAATAGTAACGATAAATTACTTAGGAGGAGAGAATCACGTCCTAGTACTGGCGGCGATGAAACCCTCATGCGGAGAAGGCGCGATCTTCTTATTAAGTGTCCTTAAATCTCTTCGATGTTTCATTCTTTCGTCATTACTGGCTATCTTAAAAATCTCACGTCTCGTACACGTAAGTGTAGCGCCGTTCTTCAGACGTTTAATTCGAATTTAATCCACACCAGTTACCGGATTATTACGTGTAAAGTAAGGTCATTACGAGACGTAAAAGACCGTTACAGTCGGTTTAGATCTCCATAAACTTTTGTCACAAATTCGCTTCGGATAACTCGGCATTTTTGTGGACGATCGATTTGCCGGTAACTCGCAGCGAGTATGTACAAAATTATCAATTTACCGGCGCGTAGTCGCCACAGACGACTACCTTTCACTCAACTTGACAATACCCATTCACGCGATCATTTTTGCCGAGATAACCTCCCGGCCGAGCGGAGAAATGCCTACAAATTGCCACATCGATTTATTGCTAAAGCGCCATTTTTCAAAGGGGAACGGCAGTCGGTTTTCAAGAAAGATGGAAATTTCGCTTAATGCCAACGATGTAACGCGTCAGATCTCTCTCTCAAAGGAGCAACGGGTGTTTAATTATCAGGGATCCCCGATAACATTTTCGCCGCCCACAGAAACGCGATGTTCCAGAAAACGCGAGCTCACCCGAACAAACACTAATCACCGTTTTATCTGGTCGCGAAGAACTGCAGGATTTTCGCTTTTAGATAGTCTCGGATGGTGGGAAGCTGAAGCGGTATTACGAATCCCCAGCTCGAAAGATTAATGTTCGCGTCGCCTCGCTGTTCATTAATACCACGACCAGTCGCACGCGTGTGTTTAGGATTACACCTTGATAACAGAATGGATTCCGTCGTAACATTGTGCTCGCGCGATCATCGCCGCCTCCGGAGACGACGCGCGTACTTGCTCGCGCCGTCGAATGAAATTCCACAGTCCGCTACAATTTATGTCACACCGTCGTATACCATCGATAACCGTATCGTGCTCCTAGAAACAAGGACACCGTGGGTGGAAAGTCGGGAAATGAAACCGTGAACTGTAACACGCGCGCAATTTTATCATTCTAGACGCGACACGCATACTACTTATCACAATGCTTTTTGATAACGATAGTTTTCCGGTTGAGAAAAAGCAGGATATTTATGGCAACGTCAGAGATTCCCCGTTTGAAACGTTCCAGTGGACATTGGAGCTTTGCTCCGATTTTGTCCTCCTGCTTTTCAATAACCGGGGCTCGCCCTTTAACTCGCGCGAAGGGAGTAACTTGCGCGAGCTAACTACTCGCGAGCCCATCGCCCACGCGGCGTGCAAGGTGGTCCGAGCACTTGAGATCTTCGGGTCTCGGTCTCTGGACACTTTTATGCCCCCGACGACGAGCGACGACGACATCGCCGAGCACCTTCCACACAGCGTGGGCGAGTCATGGGAACCTGCAGTCCGTCGTAGTCTGCCCTCTCTCCTTGTTCTCCGGCCGAGCCATTTGTACAAGCCGTTAGTACGTGGCTCCGCGTAACGTCCACTTCATTATATATTCGCTCGCTTCACTATTGTATTTTAATTGATACCAGCCGAGCCCCAGCGAAAAGGGAGCGTTCGCGGTGAACTTGGAAACCCGAACTGCTTGTGTTTGCAATTTGGATAATATATGAGGAGAGGGGGGGGAGGTACCGCGCCGATGCTTCGGGCGACGAAATTTGAATATCGAGCAGCAATCCTTCTTTCGCGATCCCCTGTTCTTTCAACCGAGATGACAACAAAGTAAAAACGTAGAAACAGTCGATTCTAGAAAATTCGAGGAATCAGGTGATGAATCGTTTTCGAAGTGTTCCGAGCATCGCGAGAGGCTCTGGAAGCAATCATTATCCTCTAATAGCGGCATCAGCTGCTTCCCTGCCCGAATTCTCTTTCGAATTTCCGGCAGACGCGTTACGAAATACAAAACACACGAGGACCAGTTTCTCTCTGCGTCGTTCGGGAACAACTTTGAACGTCTCGGGAAACCGCGGTCGATTTTCGATCGTGGGACACGTGGCCGAGCTCCATCGAGCGATTTATCGCGCTGGAATGCGGCGCAAGGTGGTACGCGATGGAGAAAGAGGAGAAGCTGCCAGCTTGCGCGAGACGCGAGAGAAGAGAAGAAGCTCCGTGACTCGTACTCGACGTTCCTACGTACCCGTCTCGTCGTCTCTTCTCTCGTCCATGACGACGATGCCCTCCTCCGTCCACCCCGTTTGCTTCGTTTTCCTCTCTTTCGCGCTCGGTTCGGTCCTTCTCGGTCCACGTACGTACGTGTTGGTGAGAGACCTGTGTGGCGAGAGCTGTGTGTAATACCCGGCGAGGCCCCGAGAGCGTATAAAACGCGTCTTTGTGCGCGCTCGGGCCAGCTGTTTGTCTAACACCTCGTACCTGCCTGAGGTCAGTGGCGATTCTGTTACGAGTCGCCGGGAACGCCGTTCGATTCACGGGCCGGGGTCAACGTTCCACGTTCCCGCTGGATCGACGGTTCTTCTGAAACGTCTGTTCGGACAACGACGGCTCCGGTCACCGGTGTGTATATGTACCTTGGTCTCGTGCCTTCTTCGAGCCAGTTGCGACTTATGTTTATTCAGAGCCACGCCACTGACGTAGAACTGACACCGAACTTACATTGGTGCGAGGGACTCCTCGGTTGCGAGGTTGCGAAGGACTTCGCCTAGGCGAGTCCGTTTTAATAGACAAACTGTCGATATAGACAAGCGTGGATTAGGTCTCAACGATCTCAGAGACTAAACGTGCAACACCTCGTCGAAATACGAATTCCTGCTGGCATCGGCGTGATTAATCGTTCCGGGGACTGGGCTGTCTACGTTGAAATAGATTTCGTCTGGTTGTTTTTAATTGGTCTCGCGAGGGACGGGCAACGACCGGGTCTCCTCCTCCGTCGTCGTCGTCGTCGTCGTCGTCGTCGTCGGGTGGAACAAAATCAACGTTAATTCACTTTCCCGCTGCGAGACCTAGCAACTCGTCCAAAATTCCAATCGGCGATCATCTAACAGCGAGCAAGAAGTCCCGCGCGACTCATACAATATTTAACAACAGGCGCAGAACGACGCGTTCCCCGAGACGTCGATCGTAGCCCATATTCGATGCGACCGCGTGACCACGAGCCAGCCCACTCTTCGTCCCGACTTTGTACGACTTTGGTTGGAAGAACGAACGCTGCAAAGGTGGAGCAAAAGGGGAGATCGGCAGAGGACGCGACACACCGAGGCAATAACTCGGTCGTGATCTTGTGGCGCGCGTAGAGAAGGGAAAAAGTCGGTCGCCGGTAATAAATACATCGCGGAACGGGGTAAGTTCGGGGAGGCATTGATATTCGCGTGGTTTCTTTCCCGGGCGCCGCTAATAACTTATCCGGTAGACGGTGGCCAGGTTCTTGCGCGTCTATCGGGCAGCTCTCGATGGAGAAGCTCGTAACCCGGCTCCCGTCCCTCGGCTCGACGCACGTCGGGGGCGAATGATGTTTTCTGGCGCGGCTAGCAGCGCTCTGTGTGGTCCTCGTGTCAAAATGTGTCAAAACTCGAGTTCGCGGTCTCGGCGTCGCCGACAAAAAGCGGTTCGACGGCCCTACAAATTAACGGGCGAGTTCTGGCGAGGGCGCGGACTCGCTCGGCAGTAGAAAGAGACGACGTTGCTTGAGAAAAGCTGCAGGATCCACGCCACCGCTCGACCAACCGATATATATATATATATCTTTGTGATGGAAGCACAAATTATGCTTCTGTATACGTTGGAACACGGTGGTCCCCGCGTAGAGCAATTTTAGGTCTTGTAGATATATAATAAGATTCGTGTAATTTTATTTTTGGGGTTTGAGTTTTATTGAAATCGATCTCAGTTTCGAACTTTCGAGACTGAAATGAAACGTTTCAATTTCACTCGAGTCCTCAAACTCGAGTCGTTTGACCGCGAACAATGCAATTTTTCCAACGTCGTTAAACGGACGGTTTGAGGGTTCCGCGAAGAGACGGGACACGTATCGCGCCAGTGTTTTCACTCGGCGGTGAAATACTGCGCTGTTCTGTGAAATGTTACTCCGTGTTCCCCCTGTAATTATCGCGAGTGTTAAAACGATCGTTAGGCAGCGCGGCCGCGACGTCCAAGAGGATACGTCTGGCTCAACCTTTAGAATGCCATCGGTGTTCGCACGGATTCAACACGAGCGCGCGTTCGTTCGGTTGAATGAAACGATCCGCCGCGAGGAATTGCTCAACCGATCGCTTGATCGACACCGGATTTATCGACCGTTGCGCTCTCTTTACGAGAGAAATCGATTGCGACGATCGACCTTAACATCGTTGGAATTTCGCGGCGACCTTCGTCCTCTTCACGACCACTCTCGAACGTCTTCGTTTTTCCTCTTTGACGAGCTTCCGGAGCCGGAGTACCTCGGACATCAGTCCCCCGGAATCAGATAAAATCGTGGTTCTAACGAGACACAAATGGCGGCCCTTTGTACGACAGAATCGAACCGTTGATTTTCTATGGGATACGGCCACGGGTATTGTGCAAACCGCAACTGGATGCGCTTCCACACGTATCCGATCGCGCGGGGCCGTGTGCGTTCTCAACTTCACGGGGCGCGCTTCCACTGTTTGCTCGGGGTCTCGATTTCCACCAGATAAAATTATATCCCGCGCGTCGAAGAATGCAACCGGATGCGAAAGGTGTTGTTGCCGCGCGACATCTGTTGCCTATTTTCACTCTCCGCGGCTAAGTGTTTTCTAAATAAGGAACGACGCGTCGCCGAGGCCCCGAGACCCGATTTACCGCCCGACAACGATCTCGCGCAGGCGCGATTGTACTTTTGTGGATTTTCCACGATGGTAGATAAAATCGAACGCTCGAATCGCGGCGTTCGAAATAATTACGAGCTCTTGTCACAGTCGGTGGAAGAAAGGTAGGAGTAAGGGGATTGGGACGTTCCTGTATTTCCCCTCTATCGGCAGGAAATTTCTCTCTCGAATCGTTGTTCGGAAATAACTTCGCGTTTCGAAGAAACGACGAAGAAAAGCGGATAGGCAGGCGGTTGAGAGTCGCTTGAAAGTGATCTAAAAGAGATTGAAGACCGCTAACGAGGTTGTCTATCGTGTAAACTCGCGCTCGATATTTGCTCGATTATCGCGGAGGTATCTGCCATGTACGACACAGGCCGTTCCGCCGGTACGAGCGATTTCCTCGTCTCGTCGATCGACGATTTATTTGTGGATCTGCTACATACCTACCTGATAAATCCTTATTCGCGGCTCAAGGATCTCGTCGCCGCGCAGACCCAACGTATTCGCTGCCACTCTCTTTCTGTATTATATACTTGTCCGACATTGTTATTATTGCGAGCACGACTACAGCTGCTCACCGGGAATAATAATGATCGTTGCGGTGCACCCCTTCGTTACACGAGGCCTGCAGCCTCGGAGTCACGTACGAGCTCGGTATTGTTATTTAATCGGAGGCATTCGTTTAAATTAACCAAAGCCGCCACATCGGCCGAGTATCAATCTAAATATTTCTGCGTTGTCAGACACGGAAACGCGTGGAACGTTCCGAACGGCACGATTAATCGACGTTCGTAATCGTGCGCGCCAACCGCTTCAGGGACGTCCACTCGGCATTGATAAACCGTGAATAATTTCTCGTTTCGATATCTCACGATCTTCGACATCTATTCGATGAGATGTTTCTCTCTTTTTTTTCCCTCATTTTTTCTTCCTTTTTTCTTTCAATGGCGCCTTTAGCCTTCGTTTAAATTCCAACACGGGGCCCGGAGAAAGTTTTCACTTCAAAATATTGAAAATGCTCTTCGACTTTGATGCCGCTTCGGTACTCTCGCTATCCGAGTTAACAAGCACGATCGGCTACTATACGTGTATGTATAGTATCCGCTTGGAAGTTGTTACTAATGAATAGCGCTCGGGGCATTCTAACGACGAAATGGGAAATTCGATCACCGCGTTACCTGAGACGGATCGAGTAGCCATTTCACGCATAAGAATTGATTATTCGGAAATTACGCACTTTTATCTTGCAAAAGAGGAACTAGCACCGTGTGGTGCAACGAACGCGACTCTTTAATAACACAGCGGATCGTTTGATACCGAGCTGATCTCGCAGTAGCTGCAACACATTTTCGATTAGCCGCACCAGATTACACCTAATCCACGATCGATCAGTCGCGAGTCTCTGATCCGTAATCTCGGATTAGGAGGAGATAAGAGAGCTCAAGCGGAAGGTCACGCATCCTCGTTTCGTGCGTCGACGACACATTTCACCGCGAACGATTCGGATAAATCCAAAGGAAGGAGGACTCGCCTCGTCGATCACGCTTAATTAACTCCGCGCAACGTGTTATTATCGAATCGGTGATACATGGAGATCCACCTTTTGGAAAAAAGGAGAAGGAAGGAACACGCCGCGGAATGTTAATTGAAAATTAACAGCGCGGCCGTGCGGATTCGTGGCTGTGAGAGAAATCGAAACGATCGGCTCGCGAGCCGCGTTCTCCGGCGACACAATAGACTCGCGCGGCAATAATCCTCCGGGACAGCTTCTGTAAGCTGGAACCTCGGGGCGAATCACGTTCAGGCATCGTGGCTCGTTATTACGGAGGCGAATGAGACGACCGCACGCACGGCCGGACAAGGCAAAAAGTCGTTTTCGCGTAAAACGATCGGCGTTGCTCGGCTTTCCGTCGTAAAGTAGCGCCCACACGCGCCGATGCTCCGTTCCAGCGTAAGCCCCGTGCCGCTAGCAATAACGTGAGAATGTCCGCGGGACGATAAAAGTTACGCTCGTGAATATTACCTTCCTCTCTCTCTCTCTCTCTCTCTGTCTCTGTCTCTGTCTCTGTCTCTTTCCCCCCTCAGGTATACTGAACCGTGTGCCAGCCCAGTGAAAAATCACCTCGCTTTTTACTCGCTTTCTGACCTGTTCTCAGTTTGTTTCTGTTGAGTAAATCGAGTAAAAAGAAAAAAAGAAACCGACTCCAATTAAACGTTCATTTTTCGTACGGCAACAAACGAGTCACGAGTACCTGATTGATTAACAAAAGTGATCAAAACGATCCGTAAGAAAGCGTTCGAACCAGACGCAGACACGGTGCATCGGTGGAAGGTACACAGAATGCTACATCGCCTACACGCAGTCAGGGTCACTCGAGCCAACAACTGACACCGTTACACGACGGAACAAAACGAAATCCTCAAGGCGGTATTTAATTGAAAGAGCATCCGAGCACGGTATAAATCGATCCGTTATACACAATGAGATGATTAAAAAGCCGTTTCCGAGGCACCGTTCCTGCTAATGTCCATTTAAAACGAGACGAGCCACCACCACCATCACCAGTTGTAACAATTTCTCGCGGCAAGCCGGCTGGAACTGGTTGCGTGATCGGGCAATTATAATCCTGGGATTCTGGCGCACCGGCGTCTTCTTCTTCCGAAAGAGTTTCCGTAATCAACGGGTCAATTGTTTCACCCTGGAGAGAAAAGACCCGCGCGCGCCTCCATTGTGATTGGAAACGGAGGCGAAACGCACGCGCCGCTGCCCGCAGCTCGGCCTCCGATTGTTTATATCTGGCTGCATTCCTCGCTCGATAAATTCGATTTTTTACACGCGTACGAATATAGTACCGGCCATTGAGCCGGGCTCTCGACGCGGCGCGGGTCGTGTCGGTCGGTAGCCGCGGAGTGCGTCCTCGTCGTGGTCGTGAGCCCTTTTACAAGAAGCCCGGTCCATTCAAGAGTCAACCTCACTGAATTATACCTCGCTACGGATTCGCACGGGTTGGCTGGCGCGCGAATTCGCAACTGGATTCCCCTCGGTTGAACCGTTCCTCTGACCTCGCGAGGCCAAGAATTCTCTCCCCGGTGAGAAGAAGCAGAAGCAGAAGCAGAAGCAGAAGAAGAAGACGAAGAAGACGAAGAAGAAGAAGAAGAAGAAGAAGAAGAAGAAGAGTCTCTCGGTGTCTCCGCTGGCCAACAATATAATGGAACTCGGTTACGTGAACGCGACCTTATCGAACAACGAATCAAGCTGGTCGGCTGTTCGCCGAACGGTATCGATACGATCGATCGTTATTAATAATAGTAATTACGGGGACAAAAAAAACGCCGTGGCGCAGAAAGATGTTCCTAGAACAATACGCCTTGCCCGCGCGTCGAGATTGGCGTCGTCGTTTAATAGTCCGTCGGAAATCGCTCAGCCTCGAAGGAGTGTCGCAAAGTATCGCCGTGGAAATCTAGAAACCTGGAAACGAAACGATCCCCGGTGGACTCTCGACGGCGGACAGCTCGATCGTTGTCGATCCGCGTCGATTTCATCGTGTGTAACGTCTATCTATAGAGCCAGCTCCTCTCCTCGCATCGATTCCCATCGAATCACGTAGAAGTGTACGAGCATGTCCCTCGAGTACACGGAGGAGGTCACCGTCGTAGCGATGTATACCGCGTGATAGACCTATTCGAATAATTTATAGTCGCGTTAACCATAATAGACACGGCCGTGCTGTTCGTCGACTGGAAATGACAAGTACCGGCAAGAGTATCCGCGCTGTAGTCGCGCTTTTTTCCCTCCCTCTCTCTCTCTCTCTATCTTCTTGTCTGTCTGTTCGTCTCCTCGTCCTTTTTCATCTCCTCCTACTACATCTCCACCTGCTTCGAACTACCATCACGAGCACGAGAGCAAATAGAAGCGCGCGTAGACACACATCGCGCAAAGACGCGTCTCTTGACGCGAAGAAACGCACAGAGTGAAAGAGAAAAAGGCGAAGAAGAAAAGGATGGGATTGAACAGAGATAGAGAGAAAGAGAGAGAGAGAGAGAGAGTGAGTGAGGGAACAACTCCTCGCGATCGATTACCGCCGACTTACGTATGCAGGCAATCTCGCGGCGTTTGCGCAATTATTGGAACACCTCATGTCCGTAATAAATGGCGGAATATGCCCTGAAAGGTGTTAGTTCAAGATCATCCGGTGATACAAGACCAGTTGGACGGTATCGTGGCTGCCTGTCACAGGATTTCATCACCAACGTGCTCATCCACGAGCGCGCGCGCATTCGCTCGCTCGCTCGCTCGCCTTCTCGGCTACCTATAGGCGCTGGTTTATGTAACCGGTCGGGACATTAAGGTTACCCTCGATCGTGGAAAGTCTCGCCTATTCTCCCCTATTCTCCTCCGTTCCGCTGCGTTTTCATAATTATTTTCCAGTCGGCACGGCTGTCCTCACGCATAGTTGCCAGGGATATCGCGCCTTCGCGGGAAAGGTCGCCGAGAAGGTAGCTCTCGAAGCGATTTGCGACATACCAGACGCTCCGTGATCTCGAATCGTCAATTTCGCGTTTGCCCTTTTGCCAGTCGTACGTGCATCTGAAAGCTATTGCGTGTACCCTACCTGTTCACCTCGAGCGACACAATTACGAACAATTCGCAAACAATTCTCTCTTCACAGTTAATCGGAATTAATCAAAAAATCAAAAAATAAAAACTAAAAAAATAAAAAAAAAAATAGTTTGAGAAATAAACGACACGGCGCAAGGATTGGCCAAAGGAGGAGCAAAGGACGGGCAAAGAAATTGAGAAAAATTGAGAGAGAAGAAGAAAGAACGGCGCTCGCTCTGGCGCGACGTCCTCGGCGTTGATCCTCGCGCGGAGATTTCAATGCGCCGTGACGTGGGAGTAATTGCGACACACGGAGGTACAAGCGCTCGCGTACATACAAACGCGTCCGAGAGCCGACCTTGCGCTCGTCTTCCCTGTACGGTGCAATCGTGCACTCTTGCACGATCAATTACGCGATATCCAGTTTCGTCGCGCTCCTTTCCTAACGACGTGGCCCAATTAAGGACGACGATTAATGCGTTCGCCGCTCGCGAGACCTTTCCTCCCGCTGCGATGGCCTCTGCTGACTCACCCGCTCGTTAGCCGCGCCGTGTGTCCCTGCTAACCGAGTTTTTAAGGATCTAGGAGCGCCTCTTCTGCAATCTCGACATTTTTCCATCGTCGTTACGCCGCCCGCAGCACACTTTGGATCGGTTCGTTCATCGATCGGGTCGAATTCTTCCTGGTTTTCCTCGTTCCGCGAAATCTTGAATATCAATTCTTTCTCGACGAGCATGCCAACCGCCGACACGTATAATACAGTTCAGGTTTCTCAACGTTGCTTTTTCTCTGCATTCCATTCGATTTAGGTAAGCCTTTAGCATCGCGAAGATCGAAGCAGATAATACAGTTATTATCTGAGGTCGAACGAGTCGTTCGACGCTTCTTCGAACCAACTTCGTCGGAAGTGGACGTTGCGCGTCTTTGAATTTTTCCGAAATACCGGTGCAGAAATTAATTTCCCTCGAGCAGACATTCGCGGGAATTTATTACAATGAAAAATTCTAGAATACTCGGCGCAGAGAGCAGAGATCCAAGCGTGGAACGCGTTGAACGAATCCGCAGTCGTTGATCCATTAGAATCGTCCGCGTCACGGTTAAAGTCAGAAACGAAGCTCCGGCACGTTCGCATCTGCACCGCATCTGGAGGAACCGCATCGGTGCCGAGCGGATCCTCGCTGGAGGATGATCTTTCAAGTGAGAGGACGACTCGTCCTTGTCTGTCGAGGTGGATGGCGCGGTACGGCGCGCGTACATCATGCCCAGTCCGGTCAGGACGTCTTTCAAGAGCAGGCATCTCGCGTGTGACCACACATGTGTAATTCCAATTAACATCGGCGGGCGAGAACGCGCACTCGCGAGCTGCGTTTACGCTCGCGAGAGCCGGCACGCAGGCCATTTCGCGCCAAGTTTCACGCGTGCACGCCGAACGGACTGATTGACTGACTGATTGACTTCTCTGCCGTTTTCTCTTCGCTCTCCTTGCCGCTTTTTCGCCCTGCTCCTCTCTTTCGCTCTCGCGGCCTCTCGGCCGAGTGTCGATCGATCCGCCGCGATTGGAACTTGCTACGATTTCGCGTATAAAATTAAAGAAGAAAAAGAGAAAAAAAGAACGGCGCGTCCGGTCGACTCGCTAACAATCAGCGAATCTGCGAAAACCGTAACGAGCAGGATGGTAATTGATCGCGAGATGGGATCGCGGCGATGAGCCACGGGGAATTCCCCGTGGCCAGTTTTTTTCCCCGACTTTTCTTGATTGTCTGATTTTCCACACCTCGTTGAAGTCGTTTCCATTAATCTTGCACGCGGCGTCGTAAAAGATCCTTCGGACATTTTTGCGTGGTTTTGAAACGAGACGTGACAAATGTCTCTGTGTTACCGATTCGCTCTACTACTTTCTTTTTTAGTTTCGTTTTTCTTTTTTTTTTTTTGAAATTGGAGGTACTAATAATTGTAGTCTCAAACGCATCTTTCGTCAACGATCTGAATGCTAACGATCGTCATCGGGAAACCGGTTGTATCGGGATGTAGGTATTCGACGATTAAATCGTTTCGTACGTGCAACACGAGCAGTGCAATCGCGTCAGAGTTTTACCAGGACATCGAATCATCCCGGAATCGCGCGCGATCGATATCTTTGGAAATATCAGGGAAACCGGAAAGACAAACGTTGAGTAAGAATGCCACGTCAGTGCGTTCTCGCTCCTAGCGAGAGTGGATCTGTAATATGCGTGGACCACACACGGTGCCGTGCAAATGCGTCGTAAGTGGCCTTTATTTCGAGAGAAAATATTATCGCAACTTCTCTCGAACCGCTGCTGCTGCGCAGACTAGCTCTCGTAGGCTTGCCGTTCGAAATAATACTTTGTCCAGACGGGAGAGATCCAAGTACCAAGTGCACAAACCTATCGCCATATTTCAAGTACGTGGTCGAGGTAGATGCTCCCGTAGCTCTTGGTTTCTTTTTCCCCTTTATGTAAATTACTCTCAATTACTCTCTCGATCCAAGATGAAGTGAGTCTGAAATAGCAAACGAAGGGGGAAAAAATGAAGATACAGATCGAAGCTCTAGTTCAATAAAATCTTCTACCGAAGAAGCAAAATAAATAATAATAAAATAGCTCTGTAATAGCTCTGCTCTGCTATATTCTTCGTCCAGCTTTGAGCCTCTTATTCGTTGGTCGTTTGTTCGCGAGAGCAAAAGACGACCGACAGAATCATTGTCCAGCGAACGCGACAATTACTCGCGCGCGGAAAGGATCTTTGTGCCCTTATTGTTGGTCTGCTCTTGGAAAAATCATCGCCGATACAATTTCGAGAATCCTCCTCTCGCTTCTGCGTGGAGCGCGTTGCACACGATCTTTTACAAATGCGAAATTTATCTCCGATCGGTGAACGGTGGGCCGATCCTCAAACCGATGGACAGATCTCTCTCTCTCTCTCTCTCTCTCTCTCTCTCTCGTTCTCTCGGTGGCACTGCGCTGACTCTATTGTCGGCCTCGGGTCAACGGGGTCGTCATTGTCCACGTCCACTCCGAGAATGGATGTTTTGGTTTCCATGAATGCATCGAGTGCCACTTTCGAGCGCTCTTCGAGCTGTCGATCGTTTTTCTTCTCGTCTCGAGAATTCCCTCTTGACCACACCGTCTCCTCTCCTCCTTTCTCGTCTCGCCATTGTCTACCGTTCCTCTTGTGTTCTTCCTTGGATCGCGCACGAAAGAAAAGGAACCGCTCAGAAGACGAATCGAAAACGTCACCTCGGCCGTGTCGATGAATTATCACCTTGCACGACCGTTTCGATCGCTCGTGACACCTAACGGACCGATTTATCTGGCTCTCTGAAATGATTTTCAAGAGACCTGTTCAGCAGACAGTTTCGTTTCGCGTGGGTGTCTGGTCCTTTGTGTAGGTTGTTGGCATTGTAGGAGCTGCCAGCTACTTTCCGAAGCTGGGGCGAATTTTGATTCACCGAACGTGCTGCTACTTTTAATTGTTCGTCAAAGTGGAAACGTTAATCTGTTGCAAACTATCGCGTCAACGGTCAACAAATTTTTTTATACACGCACGATTTCACTGTTGTGAACGGACCTTACTTCTTCAACGCATCGTACTTCACCTTTCGATCAGGAATGCTCGCGAGTTTGAATTTCCACGCGAGAAAAATTCACTCTCGGTTGATCCCGCCGCAGCTACGGCAGAGGAAATCGAACTCGAAAAGATCCGACCAGGTACTGGTCGTGGTCCAGCCATTCATCACGTGCTTGTTAATTTCTTGTTATGAATCGATGCCAGGCAACGACTACTGGCAACTGGATCTGAATGTCTTTAATAAGGCGAAGAGGCCAAACGGCTGCTGGCTGAACCGTGGGCCTAGGCTGAGCGCTGCACGTGAGATACAGATTGCGGCCGATTGTGACCGGCAGCCATGATTAATCGCGACGATCAACCCTCGTGCGAGAAACGTGTGCCCTTCGAGCTCCCTCAATGCACGCAATTAACCGAGCGATCTCTCCTTCCTCTCCCGAGTTTCCGACCACACCCCATCGAAATTCGACGTTCGAGCCGTCATTCTCGATTAACCAGCAACTTTTGTCGTATTTAGAACACGTTAAAAAACACATGACGTGTTTCCAGGATCGTAGAAAAGACGTCGTGACTACGGAAAAAACACGGCCGTTTGAGGCCGCGTCAATCACGCTCTGGTTACGTCAGTACGCTCTCATGGCGGGACAGTGGGTAATTATCCTTCATTAAGTGCTCACCGTGACGTCTTTAAAACGATAGTAAATGCGTCGAATAAGGCTTGCCAGTCACCGTAGCGCTATGCGTTGCGAGAAAAACAAATGTAGAATGTGATATCGCGATATTTTAGAATGATTTGTAGGTATACTCGGTCAAATTAACGATCGCGATTAAGAAAAAAAAAGAAAGAAAAAAAAAGAGAAAAAAAAGGAAGAATCGCGACGAGTATTTGAACGAAAAGAAACAAATTCCTCAGCTCCGTGTGACGACTAATTCTATCGACTTTGACTTTGATAATTTACGCAATTCGTTAATGTTACACTTTTGTGCGCGTTGCTTCGAAGACGAGGATCGTGCGACAGGTGATCAATATCGGAGGAGAGTGATCAAGATCGGAGCGAAAGCAGACGGTTGTCGTTAACGTGGAAAGGAGTGGCTTCCGAACAGATGTTCCGAACGAAAGTCTTTCGGCAGCCACACAGGACGGCGAAAGGGTCATTAATACGAAATAGCGACACGTCGCTGTCGAGGCCCCGTGAAATCCTGAGGATCTCGTTATGCGTAACCGAGTACACGGAAGTGGCACAATGCCGGGCGCCCCCGAACAAGAAAGGAGAAGGGACGTCCCTTAATCTGACGGCGCACATAAATTCGCGGGAACGAGTCAGTTTTCGTCGATACAAATCCGGGACCGCGTCCAAAGGGGTTTCGCCAGATGTTCGACCGCGGTCGTCGCCGATTCTCAGGGCAGATCTGCCCGGGACGATTATCGACTTGTACGTACGTATACTCAACCACCGCGAATCACGTTGCAATTTGCTCGTGATCGAAACAAATTGATCCACAATTTTGCGCGAATAAATCCTTTTCTCTTCGAGTTCTTTTATCAGCTACTCAAGTTGATAATAAAATTGTATTAGATGCAAAATTATTGTACCGTATTAAACTGATAAACTTTTCAACGGAATGGCAGAAACTGTTCAGCTCGGTACGTTCACTATCCGTATAAGTTGCGACTTTATGGTTTTACTGTTTAGTGTTGATCAACCGCCATCTCTTCCATTATTCATTTACTCCGAGTGAAACGAACTTTTCGTCGATTTGCTCCGCGATCGCAGATTCCATGCTGGGTATCTATCAGACATTCCGAAATCGTATATACGAGCTTGTCCAATTAAATACGTTTCTCGAATTAAAATCCCGATGCCGTCCTCTCGAAGTCCAACTGTGACTACTGGCCGGACCCGATCGCAACCTGGCACAATTTCTTATGTTTTCGATAAAACCATCGTACCTCGGAGATGTACGATCAAATAATAACCCGTATCGCGCAGTAATCGCTCGACGTCTCTCGTTGCAAGTTCTTCAACGCGGTTCAAACGCGCCGCGAACGATCAAGGAGCTCCGAACGAGTATAATCGTTGTTAAATTTCCCAACTTTTCTTTGTTGCTCCAACGTCATCGACTGATCTATTAGTTTAGACTTGTCGTTCCGATTCTAACTTTCATCTGACAGAATTTGTCGTCTAGTGGAGTAACTGGATAATAAAATTGAATAATAAAATCAGGAGCACGAATCCTTAAACTTCTCTGGGACCTCTGATGAAATATGTAAACTTTGGAAAAGAACACAAACCCTCTCTTCTGCAACAGATGCTAAAAATCTCTCACAGCCCAAAGAGAAGACTCCGTAGGATTAACCTCGCCACCGCTCCAACTTGCCAAAATCATCTGAGGAAAAAAACTGCAATTCTCAATGGATACAAATATGAATACCGTATAAGTATCTATAATAATTGCTATAATGACCTCGATGTCGATCTACACACACGAAAAAAAAAAGAAAGCTTTGGAAGAATTTTGAGACAACGTTTCAGCCAATTTTTAAAAATTGCACGGAATAGATCAATGGAAGATAATGGACACGGATGGACACGGATCCTCGAGCAGGGAAGCCTCGCGGGGTTGATGCGCGCGTCGCGATCACGTGCCCTTGAATTAAAATGGTAATAGAAATGTACGGATTTGAATTGCGAATGTCATAGCGTGCAGGCCGCGGCTGAGCCCGGGATATGTATATGCTAAGCAGCGTCTTGTTTTGAATTTAGAACAGGCGCCATCTTGCCGGCGAGCGGTTTGCTCTTTGCCCCCTTCCAGCGGGTAATTCGTGCGCGACCAATGGGGATGCATTCCGGAAACCACGTATACGCCGGTCGCTATAACCCACGAGCTATACGTACGTAGCTATTTCATCGGGCGAAACAGCGAACCCCACAGCCTGTTCGTACTTTTATTCGTGACAGGTAGTAGCAAACTCATTAACCTTCAGCTCGTTCTCTTCTTTTTCGTCGTCATTTTCCTATGCCGCTTCGACAGGGCGAGTTGTTACGGCCTGGAGGATGCCAGAGTGCCTCCAGGCGGAATAGTTCTCCATTGTTTCGTTTGTTTTAGGAGCAACAATACTTTGTCAACCAATAACGTTTCGTCGTCCAGAAGCACGATATGCATTCGCAGAGGAAGAACTCGTTTATTTATTTTTAAACTGGCGCGATGAGTTCATTGGGTGGAAGTGAAACGAAGTAGGGAAACCGCAATTACGTCACGATTCTTTATTACGAGCAGCACACAGAAGACGCGAACCGAACTTCGAATAATTCATAAATTATATCTCGCAGCTCGTTGTTACACCGCACGATGATCTCACGGCGGCCGTGATTTTGAACGAAGTAGCACGAATCTTAATTGTTGCACGTTGCGTCGTCGAGGAAAAAACATGAAAGAAGAAACATGTAGGAATCCAAACGTGATCGAAATAAAGGCAATCTCGTTGCGCGCTCACGTACGATAGAAACTTAATTTCTAAATTTTTCTCCGCTCTGCCAGAGATACTTTTCGTTAAAAACGCTCGTACGCCGATTTGTCGTGAAAAATAAAGTTCTCTGAATTTAAAACGTATGCTGCACTTGTGCGTTTTATGGAAGAAACTTTCTACTGGGAATAAATTCACGCGTCATTTCCTGGAGAGTAAAATTCCAAATACGCAGAGTCGTGGAAGCAGGTAGCTCGACACACTTCTTCCCTAACCCGATTCGGATCTTCGTCGCCGAAAAACCGATCATCAGAAATCTTCCGCAATTAGGCCATCGGACTAAGTTCTTTCGCCCTCTGTTGATCCAGGGCAAACAGCGCCGAAGACTGAACGAGACCAGTGGAGAAAAGAAACTCGAGGAAACGAAGCCGTGGAGCGAGACGAAGAAAAGAGGAGATGACGATCCCGTCTCGAATCCCGGCTGGCACGAATCACCACCCTCCTTTTGTGTCAGGACCTTTCTCCGCCTCGTATTATCCGCTCGCCTAAGTCAACAGGTCCTCCCGTGACATCGTGCCTTCTCCCTCTCTCTCTCTCTCTCTCTCTCTCTCTCTCTCTCTCTCTCTTCTCTTCTCTTCTCTTCTCTTCGTTTCATCCGTCGACACCTTCCGAACGAGATCGCTGCGCGCGGCGAGATACTCCGTTTCTCGTTTAATCGAAACTCGGTAGCCAAGTGTTATTAGGGCAAAGCTGATGAGTTGAATTTCACGAGTAATTTCCACTAGGAGATCGCCCGGATAGTTGCTTGATTTGCTACCTGTCCGTCAGATTGTAGAGTGCGCGCTTCATGGAAATTACGCTCATCAAACGCTTCAACTCTAATCAGCTTTACTCTAATAACGCCCGGTGAATCTAGAAACGTTGAAAACGATCGAGATTGAACGGTGTCGTAACACCGTCGTTCTCCGCGGAAGGTGTCCAATTTTAATTATATCGTGCGCTCGGTTGCCTGTTTACGCAAGGATAATGAGGATCGATTTCGCGTGGATCGAGGTTAATGGGGAAAAATTCCAGTCGCGTCCGCGACGAAACGTGACCAGGCTGCTTGGAAAATTTCCCGATCTTGTAGATCCTTTCTCGATATCATCCTTCAGCTCTCGAATAATATCTCTCGAAATTAATTCTCTTAAGAACTATATTGTATATTGTCAATTCAACTTCGCTCCTTCGCGCTTTAAATTTCGCAATCTTTCAGTTGTAATCAAAAAATATCAAACATTCAGCAAGAAACCACGTAAAGGGGTCGTCGACGCTGGAGCTTCCAGCCTCTTTACGATCAAATTCCACAATTAATAAATCCCCCCTGGTTCGATCGGCGTATTCACCGCCGAGGCACAACAGTCCGTTTAATCGATGATTAAACTCGCGCGAACCTCGCGTTCGCCGTAGCGCCGCGCGATTTTCCCCTCGACCGCAGGTCGGCCGCTTTAATCGGCGAAATTTCATTTCCACCGGGCACATATCGCACCGGCTCGTTACGACCGATCGAACGTTCCGTGATCCGAGGAGAGAATGCCAATTACATACGTTTGTTTCCTCTCGGTGTGTGCCGTGTGCGCGGCCAGAGAGGTTTCCTGAGCTCGAGAAGAAGAGGAAGAAGAAGAAGACGAAGAAAGAAGAAGAGGAAGAAGAAGAAGGAGGAGGAGAAGTCGGAGGGTCGGGCTCGAGAAACTATCGAGAGAGCGTTCGAGAGTCTAAAGACGACGCGCGTGCATCGTGTGTGCGTTTTTCCGACTCGCCGTTACTTCCGCATCGATGGAAACGTAGTCATATCGATGCAGCCGTAAGATAGCCGGCGGTGCCCCGTGTGTGCCGAGCGTTGTTCGCGATCAATAGATCGCTGTACCGGCGGATCGGCGATCTGGCGATCTAGCAGCGGGAGATCGTGTAGCGATCGTTCGTTCCGCGATCGCGCACAATACGAATCGTACGTTCCGGGGTCGTACCGGGGGCGACTGTCTACGTATACTACACTTCGGATCCGTGAGAAGTGTGCTGCCTGCTCACGGACCCGTGCACCGCTCGTGCACCGCGCTGCAAACGATACTTTCGACGACGATGTATCTACGCGCTATCGCCGTCCTTGCTGGCGAGGCGCTGGCTCGGGTCTTCCAGATCGCGAGCGAATCGCGAGAACCTAGGATCGTTGCCACGTTGATTTTTTATTACAACTCGTACGCACTTGGCAGCGAGCTCAAAGGCTGCGTTCATCTTCGTAAAACGATCCGAAACGGATGTGAGTTACGATCTTGTCGATCGCGGTACTCGCGACTTTGTCCGGTGAAACAATATTTTTCGAGGGATATACCCCCTGTGTGTTTTTCGCGGGCTGCGAGAGGCACGCGGGGCATCCGGTGCTCGCGGAAGGTATGCGGCGTCAAATATCTTAGCGGGCAAAAGTTATATTATACCGAGCGTATCTGATGTCTACATGCATGCTGCTCGTACATATACAGCGAGGCATTCACGGCGCGGCGCGGCGTTGCGCAGGCCCGAGGCACGAAATAATGCGCGAGGATCGGCCGCGGCAGCTGCCGCCAGCCTCACAACGATATCAAAGGATTTGCTGATTCAGAGGCGAGCAGACGCGAGCACGCAGACCGGCAGGAGGAGTAGACGAGAAACCGAGAAGAAGAACGAACGAACCAACGGATCGGATCAGATCGTCCGTTTTTCTCGCGAAGAATCGAAACGTCGATCGATCATCGAGAGTGTAACGTCTTCTCAGGGCGCGGATCTAGCATAGAAAAAGAAAGAGGGAGAGAGGGAGAGAGCTGACAGTCGTTCTTCAACAAGAAGATTTATTTCGTCGTTGAAAACATCGGCCCATGGCTGTCGACCAAAAAATTTCTCCCCCTCGACACGAGAAACTAGTTTTCTCATTTTCTAACTTGTATCTTATATCTTAGTTCTCTGAGATCTTCTCAGCTAGAAAACATCCATCTTTAGCAAATAATTTCCTATCGTTTGATGGTATGAAGTTTGATACTATGTTCGTTCTATGCAAATTTGATGCTACATTTATTCCTATTCGTAATGATTTATCCCTTAGTTCTCCGAGATCTCAGCTAAATTATACTTATTAATATCTATCTTCAGCAAGTAATTGAATTTCGCATCGTTTGATAGTGCATTCGCGTGACAACAAAAATTTGATGTTATATTTTGTTCCACGGAAACGAGCGAAGAAACATTCTCACTCGCGTGCAACGTTGCTCGCTTTTCGAGTGGAACGACTCGCGGTATCCATATTTCCCGCAGTTCCCCCTAGCGACGATCCATCTTTCGAGCCAAGAGTTTCACTCTTGAGCGCGGTTGTTTCAGCCGACGGGGTCTGCAGGGTGTCCCCGGGGCGACGTTTCGCAACGCGATTATTTATTGGCTGTTTATTTATTTTCGCCGGTTTGTGTCGGAGCGGCCGATATACCAGGGTGTCGATCGCTATCTTAATTTCGTATTGTGATCGGTCAAACGTTGCCTGGACTCCGTGGCTCAATGGACTCGTGGCGTATGGGCGCGCGCGACACTCAACCGTTCCTGAGATACAGCAACACCCTTTTGTGTTAGGCGACGGCCGCACGATGACGTACTGTCGACGTGAAACTACACGAGATTTTACGAAACGTCGCGTGCAACTATCTCGGCTGCCTTGTCAGGCAATCAGCGTCGGCTTGTGGCCGGTCGCGCCGCGGTGAAAAGAGCGTTTTTGGAATCTTTGGTTGAGCACGACGTCGGCATTCCTGTCACGCCGTTCTAACGTGAAAGTACAAATAATTTAGTTAACCAGGAAACGTAGCGTCGCGGCCATTAGGCAGAGCCGCGGTGTTGTTTAACGTTTAGCCGGTTTCACGCTCGATCGTGCATGCCCGCAACTCGCCGAGTACATATTACGTCGGTCGGTTTGTTGGCAGAGCGATGCGTGCTGGAAATCGTCTATTTTCTCAGACGTTCGAATTAGTTGAAAGTGATCTGTTTTCGAGGACTTGAGAAGAGTGTCTTCTCAATCCAGGAGAAAAAAATTAAAAGTATTTTTTTGTGTGCTCTCAAACTCTCTTCATTATCCCTCGTTAAATGGCATCGTCGAGAAACGGAAAAACGGGAGAAAGTCGAGAGAGAAGCGCCACAAAGTCCTTTGGCACGAAAGGAAAGAGTGTGGAGAGGGCCGAGAAACCGAGATAATTTACGTATTCGGGAGCATATATCTGGTTCGAAATCTGCAGGGAGGCTGACCGAAAATTCCGGAGAAGACGGGGCCAGGTAGACCGGAGAGAGCATCCACGGCTTTCAGATACGTCGCGATTAGGCCCTGGTGGGAGGAGCTCGCGATCAGATTAATGACGTCATAAACCCAATAAAATATCACCGAGAGGCGGGGAGGGGGCAACAATGCGGGCGAAATCCCTCCGGGGAATCGGGAGCGTTCCTCTCTTCTCTTTCGTCTCTCTTATTTCTTTCGTGTCGCCGTCGACCACCACGCGGCCTCGTCGCGTCCCGTTTCTCTTCCCCCGCGGCTGATGGATGATGCAAATAACTGTGCTTGATCCTGACGCAACCGTCGAACGGTCACGGAGCACTTTTCTCAGCAGGTGGCTGCTGCTTCGGGTGGCAGGTCCGAAAAAATGGGAAGAAACGCGCAGGCAGGAGAGAAAAGAGAGCGTGCGTCTCTCAGGGGCCCAGGTGGGAGGCGCGGAGGGGAAAAGAAACACGAGGAAGAATGCTTTTCTCGTAAGAAAGTCTCGAGTTAGACCGAGGTCGCAGAAGGTGCTCTTCCTTCCTCCTTGGCTTCTCTTTCTTCTCCTTCTTCTTTCTTGCCGTATTGTTGGCCGTCGAGATCGACGGATCGCGCGTCGGTCAATAAAAATGAAAGTCGGTCGACCGGTCGGGGGATAGATCCCACGCTTAGGTGGGATACAAGGCTCTTTTCTAACCTAACTTGTGATCCAGCTTAGCTTCCAGTCGACACTTGTCGCGCGTTCTTTGTCAGCTCCGTATCTTTTATTATTTCTCGATCTTCTTTTCCTTTTCATTTGAGATGTTAAGTCTTTGGAAAGAGCAAATTTGATTTGGAGAAATCAAACGAAACTCCACGGCTGTGCCAAATTAAGGGAAAGTAGGGTAAACCGGGTGCCGTTGTTTTTCTAAAATAAGGGCTTCGATATGTAACCGAACTGTGGACTTCATTACTTTATTTTACAAGTTTCTATCTCGTACTGAGGTATAAATATTTAATGTTTAGAAAAATATTTTTTTTTGTTAATTAAGATGTATGTAACACAGTTACAAACACAGTAAAAGTTTCTTATTTTTTAACGAATAAAAATAAAAATTTTTTAACTACATTGCATTTTACACGTCCTTCAATAGGTACCCACTCCTATGGAGCCAAGTCTTTGCATACTTCCAGAAAAATTTTATTTCCCGTGAGCCAAACAATTTTTTCCAAAATTGCCATTTGATTTTTTGTTACAAAGTTATTGAAATACATTTGGATCGGCTTTAACGTACTTTCCCCCATTCATTCATGAAATAACTACGGTCGAATTTACACAAGATCAATAACGCGAAACTCTTCGAATTACAATTCCCTCCAACCAGAGACATCCAACATTGTCATCGAAAGGTTTCATTGACCAGAAGATCCCCGTACGGTGCAGTTGCATCGCGGCTGCGCGCAGATGGGATCGCGCTTAATCGACCGTCGACGAACCGAGCAAATGAGTGTGTGTCTAGCGACGTTTGACGAACATCCGGCGATCTGTCGATGATACCAGCCGATTCCAGTCCCTTCCAGGTGAATGTATCGACAAATTCGTGTCCCGCGGCGAACGAGGCAGATCTGTCACATCCGCGGAGAGCAATCAGAACCTGCAGCATGTATATCGCGTTCGGCTCGTGTAGCACCACGGATCCGGGGGTCGTGCGGGTCGGATATCGATAGTTCGAATCGACGGACGATGTCTCTCGTCGTGCTCATCAAGACGCGACAGGATGGCTCGACGGTTGCTGCGTCATTCGCGTCCAGACGCGAGCAGGATGTATGCTCGTTGACCACGTCCCCCTCTGCCGCCCCTTTGTTTCTCACATTGGTCTCGTGAACGAGAATAGTCCGTACTTGCGTGGATCTTCAATGACTGAGATTTAGATCTTTGTAGAAAGTTTTCTCAGAATGCTTTCTATTATCAATAATTAAATTTCTCACATTGTACTTGCGTGGATCTATTTGTAATACGAGATTTACTTTCGTAGAAAGTTTCCTTGGAATTTTCTCTTTCCTTTATCGATAATTAAATTAATCGCGAAATTTCAGAGTAAATTTTTTGAAAAGATTTGCAACCTATCTTCTAACATTCCTCTCGAAGATGAGTACCTGCTACTGGCCGCTGCAAAAAAATTTTATTATCCAGCGTGGAATTTAAGAGAAGAAGAGGGTGCGTCTTTAAGCTAAACTTTTACGCGGAATGTTTGTTTAAACGTTATAATATGGTCGATTTACGATCTTCGAACGTTAAGATTTGCATTCACGTTCCTCGTACAGGTATTATACGATTTGTAATACCTGTGCCATCCAGCAACCAACAGCCGTGATGGATTTGCGATTATCGATTATTTACGATCTCTGAACTCTTCACGAAATAGAGATATTTCTCAACGTGCTTTAATCCTAGAAAATTCCTAATCGAAAAAAATCCGTTGGGGAGGAATCTGCTCGAAGGAAAGTTTAAGAGCTCCAACCAGAGGTATATTTTTATTGCTTCTAATTGCTCGCCAGCGATAAAAAGAAACGAGAGATTTAAACCCTCATCTTTTAAAGCTTCAGTACGGTTCACAAGGTTCAAGACTCAAAATGATGGGTGACGTAGTTCCTATCGCAAGGACAACTATTTGCTAAATCCGATACTAAAAAAAAAAAAAAATCTCACTCAATTTTGAATTTACGACTCACTAATTATACACACATAGTGGAGTAAAATTCTATGCCAAATCTCCTAGAAAAAAATGTAGAATTGCGACGGAAAAACATAAAAACAATATTTTCCATCACACTTAGTTATAATATTTTGTTTTTTATTATTTTAGGTATAAAAAATTATTCTGTATTTTGTACTAATTATTCTATAATACTTTTCTGTCAGAACGCGTTTGTCACAACGCGTAATTAAGATCTCGCTGCACAAAAATTTTTGTCCTTAATCCCTTGCGCTAGCAACTGGTTCGCGGACCATAACGAGTGACCGAACCGTATACAATAATTCGTCGCTTTCTTTTTCTTTTGAACTTGTCGATATGATATCACTGGATAGAAATTATTGAAAAGTAATAAAATTTATTATTTGTTTTGCCTGTGTTATACTTGAATATACATAAAACTGAGAAAATATTGCAATTTTGGTACAAAAAAATTGTCGACGTGCATGGCACGTCGTTCCAGCGCAAAACGATTTCTTTCTCCTTTTCGAATATCCCTGAATTATCTAGTAAAGATTGTTTTGCCTTCTCTGGACGCAGTCGTAAAACCATTGTTATTTGCCGAAACGAACGCATGCATCTCCAAACACGAACGTCTTTTTTTACGGTCAAACTGTGCCCGGTCTAACTTTTTGGCGACGAGGTCCCGTTTTCTTTCCTTTCACCTTTCTTTCGACTATTTTACCGAAGGAAAATCGCACGGTTGCTGCATTTTTATGGCGTGCGCCGGTCAGAGAAAAATACGCAGACCCGTACCCTTGTTCCGTGCCGAAAATATGGGTCAAGCCGTAAAAAATTTCGACAGAAGGGTTCCCTTTCTTTCGGGGTAGTCGCGGTCGTTTACCGTTATTTCGGCGCGGCTTTCGTAAAAAGGCCAACTTTTTACCATTATTGCACGATATGAAGATTTCTAAGTGCCGTAAAAAATATTCGTGCTTTCTTTTTATTATCTCTGGTTATATATTACGAATGCCGTTCATGCGACCTTAAAAATGTCTTTTTTCTTTTTGTCCTTTTTTCGTAATAAAAGTAGCTGTTAACTTATATGGCAACCCCGAGGTACTTACAATCCGTAACGTACCTTTTTAAAATCCGATTCTGTTATTTGCGTTATTTCGTTTGTGAAAACTTTTTATTACACTATCCTCGATTCAACAATTACACATTTTTAAAGTACACTGCTCGAGACAAAATAGCAATACTGAATTTTGAAACAAAAGAAGGAGAAACAAAGAGGCACTCGATTTTCTTCTTTATTTATAGTTAACAATAACAGTAGCAGCAGCCCTACAGCTTCGATCTTTACCTCATTTCGATGACTTTTCTCCAATTTGTATCTCTATATACACGTACACGACTACACGCAATACCAGCGAATGCAACTCGTGAACGAAACGAGCGTGTCGATGGTTGAATGGGCGGGTACCGTAGAATCGCCCTCGAGTCACCCCGAGCTGGTCGGAGCCCTCGAAAAGGGCGCCGAAGTGGAGCGTTCTCCGGGCGTATCGTTGCGTGAAACCGACTCATCGTGGCACAACGAGTGCCTAACGACGGGCATTCAGTGAGTGCCCGTTTGGCCACGTGACATGCAAAAATCACCCTTCTGTTGCCCGGAACCGAGAGCAACCACTGCGAGCCAAGAATGACTCGAGGGCCCGATGAGGTGATTGGGCCCCGAAACTCGAGAACAGCGCGCTGATCCTGCCTCCCTGTCCCTCCCCTACCGTCCTCGGAGATCGCGCCGGGCTAATTCAACCAGCAAAACGAACGTTTACGCGCGTTTTGCATAAACGCTGACTCACGCCGTCCACGCCGGGTTCCTTCGTCCTTCGTTTTTTACCTCTGCACCCTCAGAGAACCGTAACAGGGGCTGACTGCTGGCCGATCTTTCAGGATTCTTAGGTTAGCTCGTATTTTTTGTTTACACAATACGGTGAAAGAGAAACAGTCCCTTGGATTTTCAATGGAATTTAGTTCCTACTTCTACTTACGGGATTTATCATTCCCTCGTCGTCGATATTTCTGTCACTTGGAATTTCACAGTTTTCGGAATATGAACCGCGGCGCCAATCTCCGACAGTGAGACAGAGTTACCGACCGGACGGAACGAATTTGCGCCAGCGCGGCGTTTGCAAGTTGCCACGAAACGGCAGTTCGTTATCTCGTGGTATTAACGAGCGGCCGGAACTCGCAGCTCGCCGATCCGAATTACTCTCAATCACCGCACGCGGCCATATGCTCGCCATTAATTACCCGCCACGAAAACTCCTAACGACGCCAGGCTGCACGATCGGTTTTAATCCCCTGCGTCGAACCCTTCCAGGCACGCGTTGCCCACGTACGAGCCGACTATAATAGCGCGGAGGTGCTACTAATGATTGTCGATAAAATCAGGTAATTATGAAGTTATCAATTGTATCGTTAAGACGTCCACGCACGAACTCCTGACGCGGTGGTACGCGGACGTGCACAAACATCGAGGCAACACGATGGCTCCTTCCAGCGAAATTTATCGTGCCTTTATTCATAATCTCGCTAAGTACCGTATAATCTTCGACGGGTATTAAGCTCTAAGCAGTAGATATAGTCGTTGATTTATGAGTACCGAAAATGGTGTTTCTGAAGTGTACCGTAGATCACGTCTACTAAAAATGTAATACCAAAATGTAATGAGCAATGAAATTCGATAAGTAATCTTTACTGAAAATTATATTAGATTAGGTGCATCTCCACTGATAACTTTTAAAATCTATATATATATATATATTCCAAAGTCAGTGTCGCGAAACCTCCCCCGTGCGAGGATCGGCTGCTTGGAGGAATTAAGAGAAGCAACGGCCGACGTACCGGTGTGTAGTTTGGCTCGCAACCCCTCGCGGCCGTCGTTGAGACGCAGAAGAAATCGTCCCTTCCTCCTCCGTCTCGCATCGCTCGTTCGTTGGCAATCGCTCATTCCGGATCACGGTATATCACGCTTCATATAGAATGCCGCGGGGCCGGTGAATTATTGACCAGCCGTTGGCGTCCGGTTGTTCGTTGCCCAAGGAGAAACGATCGACCACAGCAGTCCCGTTCGCGGCAATGATGAATCCAATCATAATTTAGTTACATCTTATTAGACTCCTACCGCGCTGGCTCACCGTGAGACCGCCAGGTATATAACCTTCTTAATCCACGAAATGCATCTCGCTGCTACCCCATCGACCCGTCCACCCCTCCCACCTCGGCTCCCCTTCGCCCGCGGCAGGCCCGAGGAAGCCGAGAGCCTTCTCTTCGATTCCTCTTTCCCGCACGCGTTTTGTCCTTCCACCGCTCTGCTCTATGAAACCTGCTCATCTTCCTACCGAGATTATTATTGCCCCGGCCGGAGTCTAATTTCGATCCGGCGATCGCGTTCCCGATTCGCTCGCCGCGCCTCCGCGTCTTCTTTCGCTCTCTCGCGGATTACCTGCGCTCGGCTTCATTACGATTTCCGACGTGCATCTTTGAGGAAAACTCCCGAGAGTTTTAAGCAGTTGCTTTGAAATTAAATCTAGAAAGTGGTGTCACGTTTCAGGAACTATTGTACTTTGTTAATCGAACTGGGACTCGCGTTCGATGGCCAAATGCAAGTTTCAATTTTGAAACTTTTTGATTCCGTTTTTTTTTTTAAAAACCACCTGCGTTTCACTTAATTTAAAAGATTGCACGCCGAGATTGATCACGCTCTCGGAATACCTGCCGCGGCCGTTCCATTCGAAAGGCTTTCATCGGGCGCGTATGCGGTAGAGTAACGGAAAGTATGCAGATCAAAAGTACCCCGATCGTGCCTGCAGCCTGTAATCGAAATAATTGAACTATTCAATTTTATCACTCTCGTTAGTTAGTTGAAATGTCGGTATAGACAGGAACGGATTTGTGTCCGGATACTTTAATCAAAGTAGCGATCGCACGAGTGAAAAATCGGGTTTCGAATCACGATCTAATCCGATCCGACACTTCTCTCGGTTCCTCGCGGACTGAATCCCCGGATAATCCGTCGTTGACGTGACAGCGGGTCGAGGCGTCGATGTTAATTCGACGCCACCGTGTTTAAACGATCACGGGAACGCGTCGTCTGCTGGAACGAAGCGAGACCACCAGGTGTATCGATAATTACCACGTGTAATCGTCAGCGGTGTCTGACGCCTGCCGCTGTGACCTCAGATCCCTCAGACTCGTCATAAACGCGCGAACGTGTTCAAAGTTCTGACGTTATCAGAAAATTTTTTAGAAACGCCTCCTTCGTTATTTCTTGATTTTTTCTTCTCTCCTCTTCGTCTTCTCTTGCAATCGAGTTTAAATCAGAGAAGAATTCTGAAATTGGTATCGACGTACTATAAAGTATGCACACGATTGTTGTTTGCATTTGTACGAGTCGAAGTTTAAATTTAAACGTGGAGATGAACGAAGAATTCTGAAATCGACGCGAGATTGTTGTTTGTATCTCGAAGCGAGTAATTTGTATGTTAATGAAAACAGCCTCGGTTAACTCATCGATCGACTGTATAATGAGTATCATAGAGAGTGAGTCACACAACTGGCACGAGCTGCAGTATCTTCTCTCCTCTGATTGAAGTTGGAAGAAAGATGGGAGAGAAAATTTTACGACTTAATAGGATACCTCTAGGATTACGTGGGCCTGCCAAGTTTATCATCGACTAATTGGTCTACCAAGTCGAATGCTTTCCCTCGCAAGATAAATTTCTGCCACTTTTCAAATTCTCCTGTCAGTTCCCCGCTCTCCCATTCTTCGCCGTGTCTGACAATACCGAAACGAAATTGAGCGATCACTGGATTATCGCAGATCTATCCGGCGGAATTTTCTAGCTTCGAATTGGGTCTGTTCGGCTTAATGCGCTCGCGACCTTTGACACGCGTGTATGTAGAACGAGGCACACGCGGCGCGGCGGCGGTTGAGTCACGGATTTTATGGTCCACGACCCCGCATTTCGCGGTTCTCACGCCGGCTTAACGCGGGAATGTCGAGGAAAAGGAAAAAAGGAACGAGAGAAGAGAAAAAGTCGTGTTGCTCATTAAACGAACTGGAACGGAATTCCGAAACGGTACTGGAAAATACCACGCAACCCGTGGCCGGGCGTTTAAGCGGGAGCAATATGGATTGTGCATCGCGTGTTCGCGACCTGGCGATCTCGTGTTGCGCGTGCACACGCGACGCGTGAAATAGAGACGCTCTTTCTCTCTCCCGTCGACGTCCAAGCCTCTCCCTCCCCCCGCTGCCCACCGCCTGAACCTGTTACAACTCACTCGAGGAGTGAACGTTTCGTTTCGTCGGGCCTTCGCGCATTTTTGCCCCGTGCCGATTTTTCTCTCCTCGTCCAACGATGGATGTTGCTTCCTCGAAGGTGTTTATTACGAGGAATTATGCCCCGGTGGAGTGTACCTGTGGGAAAATATTTCGTTACCGTGATCTACTCGTGAAATTAATGGACGAGGAGAAGGGTTTCTCTCCGTTTCTTCAAAATTACCTTACTCCACCAAGTCCTCTTTTTTCGAAATCAACGTCTCGCGATAAACTCGGGAGAATTTCAGCGCGTAGAATGTGAACGATAGATCGTGGTTGCGCGAAAGAAAGAGCAGAAACGCGTTGCGTTGAACTTGTCCAGACCAATTTCCTCCCGATTTTTCTCGACGAGGAACAGTTCGGTTCCGCGAAGTTATCTCGACGTTGGAACTTTGAGAGAGAGGAGTGCGAAACAATGGCGCCAGGAACAAATTATGCGCGAGCACGTTCGCGTAATCAGCCGCGGCTAACTATGTAATTCATGCATTAGTCTGGTGGCTAAAGTTTTGACGTAACCTGCCCACCGTCTCCTACGATTACACGCTCTTCCACAGCGAGA
Organism: Melipona bicolor; assembly: GCA_030673865.1. NCBI lineage: Eukaryota > Metazoa > Arthropoda > Insecta > Hymenoptera > Apidae > Melipona > Melipona bicolor. The sequence goes on along the minus strand of JAHYIQ010000013.1, from coordinate 2,571,675 downwards.
ATATTAAACGGCGACTCGCGTAGAGTTTTGTGCGCCCTTCTTCGTCGTCGATCGATAATCAAATACAGGAGATGAATTAAATCGGAGATCGGCTAAAAGTCCAAAGTCGAGTCGTGGAACTGGTCAATGATTTCCCTTTGAAAATTCGTGGAAAACGAGCAGGAAGGGAAACGCGAGGTGACAATTTGAAATGGACTGTTGAAAACGCGGCGTTCTTCGGAAGAAAGAAGAATCGCGGTCTTTTCAGCGGCAGAGAGTCATGCGACAGAAGCTACGTGCAAACGATACTTCTTTCGTTTCAGCGGAAAAAAATGAAAAACTGCAATCTGTATTCAAAACGGAACGCGCAATCTTTGAACGTTGAGAAAATTGAACGACCAGTGTACGTATATGACGTCCAGAGCGCTTTCGATCGTGGACGCGATATATAATATCGCGCGAAATCTCTCCGTACTCGTAACGTTACGTTCTCCAGGAACGAGAAGCACGTCAGGCATGCGACGAATGCGATATCGTATCGCGGAAACGAGGGGAGAGAAAGTAGGAAGCGATCCCTCGGAAAAAGAATTAAAACATCGTTCGATGTTTCTCGCAGTGAAGACAATTCCCGTGGCTGCGGTTCTATTTGCACAGCACCTGTAAACCGGCTACGTTCCGCAATCAGCGTTCGCAGTCGCTGCACGACGTCGTTCCAGAAGCACCGGGCCGCTCCAATTCCTCGACCTACGACCCGGCCTTGTCGTTGATTTACTGCTCCACCGGTTTACTGCGCCGCGATAGCGGCGCGACCGACGCGGACTAGAAGTAGGATCGGCTTTGCTCGATCGTGTGGCTGGGCTCTGTAGCGAGAGACGAACAAGGAAAGAGAAAGAGAAAGAGAGAGAGAGAGAGAGAGAGAGAGAGAGAGAGAGAGAGAGGAGAAGCGAAGAGGGAAGAGCCGAAAGGGAACGATGTCGAAACGAAAGCCGCTCCAGAATCGTGGTAGTCGTGCATCCGATAATGAGGCTCGCGCGGCATTTTCGATCCTGTGCCGCAAATAATCCCTTTTCTCTACATGGGAGGCTCTCATTATCGTGCAGAACGGCAAACAGGAAGAAGATGAAGAGGAAAGACATGGAAGACACGGAGAGCCAGAAGAAAAAGGCACGGATAAATACGAGACGAGACGAGGGAGCGAGGGGGAGGGAGAGACGGTCCGAAAGCGAAGGGATCGATGCCGTTTTATTTTTTTCAGAAGCTGATTGAGATCGCCTGAGATCATTTACCGGTCGACCTGTTCCGGGCCTGGACTAATCAGATCAATCAGATAGAATGATCGCGAAATGAGTTCGGGATCATTATTCTCTCTTTCTCTCTCTCTCTCTCTCTCTCTCTCTCTCTCTCTCTCTCTCTTTCTCTGCCGGGCCGCGAGAGGCCGTCTTCTTTGTTGCCTGTTGCCCATTGTCCTCCTTCGATCGGGGGCCTGATCGGCCCCCTTGATCGCAAATCGAATCGTGAAATCGATTTCAACCACTGCCGCGTGTAATTCAGCTGGCGGCCATTGCCAGCGGGAATTATTATTATCGGTTGTATGCGTTTACTGTCAATTAGGAGATTTAAATAGTTTTCCTATTACGGTAGCAAAATTGCTCCGATACGATCCGTCGGCGTCGCTTGATTATTCCGCGAAAAATTCGGAGATTGAACTGTGCTCGAATCAGCCGACTGGCAGGTAACTCGGAGAAATTCGCCTAATTGAAAGGAACGAATTCCGAAAGGAAATATCTCGCGTCTGGAGGCCGGTGGTTTCTTTTAAACGAGTCGACGTAATAATCATCGCGTTTTGCAGTCGACAGGGGCCCCGTTCACCATGCGCCAGGCGTCGTTCCGCGTTTCTCACGGTAAATCAGCGCGCTGGATCGAAACAATTAGTCGGCTCATTAGAGAGAGAGAACGGGGGCGGCGCACACACACACACACACACACACGCTGTGAACAAAACGTCGAACCACGCTTTTCCCCGGGGGAACCGCCTTCGCGTTGTTTCGCGAAGCCGCATTGCGCAACCACCGCGAAAATGCTCGCTGCCGGCAAAACCGAGAATTAGCCGAGAGATCATCTCGCTTTCCAAATTGATTTATGCTCGTGCCTCCGCGATCGTGTAAATCATTTCCCGCCTCACGGTTAAACGTGCCGGATTTGCTCGGTTAATACGGTCTACCATGAGGTAATTTGCATTTTTTCCAGGCCGCTCGAGAGTTTCTAACGCGAATTGAAACTTGTCGTTTCTCATGAGGCTGGCGTAATCGTCTCTCTCTCGATGACCCACATGACGAGTCTTTGGCTAATAGTGGATACATGACTCACACGATGCGTTCTCGGCCCTCGATACACCAACGAACGAGTGACTCGTGGCCTCCGTTTTCGTGTAATTCGGTCTGAAGTTGGGCTAGAACACCGTCTATTAGGCGATACAATCGTCCAAAATTACGAGATCTGGCCCCGGAAACACCAAATTATCAGAAACCAGGTGACTCCGTGAGTCATTTTCTTTGTGGTCTTCCGTTCATCGAACGTTCCTCCACTTCCGTTTTCGACGTTTCGCTCCGAATGATTCCAAACACCGTGCCGATGGTGGGTGATTTCATTTCTTCGATGAAATCGCGTCAGAAGGAAAATTCCGACTACCGCGGGCAGGAAAAGTCGATCTGCTTTCGAAAGACGACAAACGTTTTGACTCGAGCACAATAGGGGCATTTCACCGAGACTTTCACACGCGGTGATCCTTTGTCGCGTCGGTAGGCGTGGTTAAATGTCGCAGGTAGATCCTTTCGTCGGGAGGCACCCTTCCAGAACGCGTCCACGTCGATACTCCTGTTTCGTTTTTCTTTTCGTTTCTTTTCAAAATTCCTATTCTTTCTGCTCCAGCGATTTTCATCGAGCATTCAAGACCGTCGAGGAAATGTCGCCATTAAATTTCGTAAATTCAACTCGCTTCGAGTCAGAAATTCAAGTTCAAACCGAGAAAGCGATCTGGCTCGGCTCGACAAAGATCTCGCGGGGATCGGGTCGGTCGCTGGAGGGCCGCGCAATAAAATAATTTACTTACACGATAAGTGTCGAGAAGTCAAACGGAGTCAAAAGTGAAGGAAGGATAATTACCGCGCGTAATGTCGTACTTTCTCCTCGACGCGTCGGTGTCGGTGTCGGTGTCGGTGTACGTGCGGCCATTTACACGCGTGTAAAACGTTGATGCTCGGAGAGAAGCGGCTTGCCCCGGCACGATATTAATGTCGTGCTAGTAATACGCGTAATAGCGCGAGCGCGTCTGCGTGAACGGACTGCGTGATTTAAATCCCGCGATTAAAATGAATAGAAACCAGCCTGAGACGGCGACGTTCGCTCAAACGCCTTCAGTTTTCTATGGAAAATTTCATCCTTGCCCGCTGCGTCAAAGCTCGAGACACTTGCCCGTTATCGCTCGGAATTATTTCAGATCTTTTCAGTTTCGGCCCGAGAACGAGATAAAGTTTATAAAGTACACCGATAACTGGCCTCTCTTTCCATTTCCTTTAAATTTATACAACTCTTACGCAACTTTCTTTCCCTTTCTTTCCAAGGATAATATTTATAACGCAGGATTCGTCCGTTCGGGAAGAAAATTCACATTTTATGAAAGCATTCGTATCAAAATCCATCCACAGAGGAGGAGATCCTCGAGAACGTCTCGACGTCTCTTCTTCGATTTACGCGACAGGCGCGAGCCCATAATACAGGAATATAAATACCAGAATTTCCCTCGTATTTTCTGCTCGCGATTTACAGCCCGTCTTATTACCCTTGGCGATACTGGATCGTTCGACGAATTTTTCCACCGTTTATTTACGTTCTCTTCCGCGTAGTCGCCCGCGAAACACGATCGAGAAATACAGTGCAGATCGTGTTACTCTCCAGGCCAGTCCTTCCGCCGCGTACGACACACGATAAAAGTCCCGATGATATATTCCGCGATGCAAGTGCGTTTTAACGAGTCTCGTACGTTTCGGGTACGCCGAACGTGCCTATCCACCTATCCACAGAGAAAGATTCGCAACTCGCGCGTCCTTGGTCCGCGAAGGACACGAGGGGGGATCACGGTCGAGGATTTTCATGGCACGCCGCGGTGAAAAGGCGGTCGGTTTCGTTTCGAGCCCCGCCAGAGGCTCCACGGCGGAGCGTCGGTTGCCAGGCCTGGCTCATTTTGATTGATCGGGCAATATAGCCTGCTCGCCCCCCGCGGTTCGTGCATTACCCGCCGCGACGTGGAAAAATTACCGGATTGAGATGCACTCATTAATAATCCCCGCGTACTTGTGCGCGCGCGCGCGCACTCCTGCGCCGATCTGCAGCGCCCTTCGACCTCGATCGCGTGTAATTACTCGCGCGGGCGAGCGCGCGACATGGACCAAGCGCCGCGTGAATTCCGTCCGTTAAGCGAGGGAACTTTTGGAAAAATTTCGCCGTCTTTGGATTGTTCCGCGTCAAGGATGTCACGAGGAAGCGAGAAGAGTTAGTTCACGTTCACGTTGTTTCGTGCGTCTTTGATTTGCAACAGAGACGATCATACTCCGCTTTATCGGATGCTTATTTTATTTGATGTTCGCTGTTCAATGACAACGCGAATGGAATCTGTGTCGTTATGTTTCAACGCGTTTTTAAACGTCGCCCCGTGCAGTGCGGAGATGTATTCCGCGATGTGGAAAATCGAGGCGTGATACAGAGATTACGATAATTACAGAAAATACAGGCGCTGTCTCGAACCTCGACCGAAATCGCGCGAAGCCGTAACTCCCGAGTCGGAACCAGGGAGACACTTTCGAGTCGGGCAAGTCCGGTGATCAGTTCCAAAACCGATCGAACGTAAAGGAGGATAAGGCAAACAAGTTCGCCTCGCTGCTGTATTTGACCGTGTTCGTGGACGCGGGCAAATCGGCCGTAGACCATCGGCGCGCCGTTTCGCCCGTAAAGCCGGGAGTTATGGTTATTTAAAAACTTATTGGCCCGCCCGTGCGTTGCGGTTTGCGCAGGGGTGACTGGACACGAGGTCGGACGCGAGGGAAACCAGGAAAGGAAAAAAGAGAGAAAGCGAACGGAGAGGAGAGGGACAAGAAGAACGAAAGCAAAAGGAGCCGTGACCCAGCCGAGATAAATCAAAGGATATTAAGACCATTCTATCCTTCTTTCCTCCATTTTCTCCTTTTGCTCGCTCTCTGCGACTAAGTCACTGCCTCCTCATCGATCCGCTGTCTCCTTCCTCCTCCTCCTCTTCGTCTTTTTCTTCGCTTTCTTTTCTCCCCAGCTGCCGGCACGGGGAGTTCTTAGCCAAACGCATTGCAGGGGGAGGCAGAGGGCCGCCATAAAACTATCCGTGTTTCGCGTTCACGGACACTCGCGCGGGCCGCGTGTATCTTGGTGGCTGCTTTACGTTCCGATCGGCGACAAGAAACCGGGAGCAATTCACCGGGATCCACAAAATGGATCCTTGATAAACGGATATCGAGTTTCATGCGAATCCACCTTTCCGTTTTATAGGCGGCCGGGCAAGCAAGGTTTATCGGCAAGAGGGTGGTTCAACGAACCCCCCCGGCCTCTGTTCGAATGTTTACATCCAGCGCATTCCGCGGGATTTGTACGAAATTTAGGTGAATTTCTTTCTTCCTTTTCTTTTTCTAATCTGTTTGCCTGGCATCCCGAGGTGTTGATTTACGTACAGTGGATTCCCGTGTAACTCGTTTCGCTCGTGACGCGGATTTGGATAGCGCGACGAGGAAATAACGGCGGGAGTCAACGTGGTACGTGACAAACAGCCTCATAGAACCTGTTCGCAAACTTCCAGCTAAGCTGACGTAAGCGAATGCGGTGATTGAAAATCGCGAAACGCGCTTCGTTCGGACGAGAAGTCTTTTTCAAAACGCCTTGAACGAGACGCGCTCGCAAATTTCCATCGACTACGACTCAGTTACGCCAGTCATTCATTTTTCCCTTTCTTTTTTTTTTTTCTTCTCGCAATATCGAGGACAGTAAAATTCGCAACGATCGTTCGTAACGCGCGTGGGTGAGATATCGGAAGACGAGCCGATGGTGGAACGTGAACGAATGGCCAGGGCACGAAACGTCGAGGCTAGATTCGTGTAGATCATTACAGAATGGAAGCTAGAACAGCGAGGCGCCCGTTTCCCTCGCTCAAGACGGACGGACGCATGCGGTCCGCGCCGCGTTCTACACCGCCGTGTCATGTTGCCCGGGCGCTCCTACTAAGTCACCGGCCATTGTTCTAGTCCTCGTTTGATAGACGACGCTCGTTCGCTACACGACTGCTCGAGAGCACATGCGTCAGGGGTTAGACGATGATGAGCATCCGTTGCCCTTTTCGCTGCTCTTTTTCCCTTCTGCCTCGAACAATTTTGTTATTCAAATGCGAGCGCAGATACCGATCGCAGATACGTGTTGCGCTTCGATCGGTGGAGGAAAGCAGCAGTTACATCGTCACTGTACGTACTCGGCTTACGTACGTACGTTCGATTCGATTCGATTCGAGATAGTGGTTCGCTTGAATTCTGGAACGTTTGCAGGTGAGAGAATTTTTTTTTTTCAAATTTGACAATTGTTCACGAGCGAATTTGTCAAGTAAGACACAAAGTAATAAAGTAATAAAGAACACTTGACGTACGTTGTTCGAAAGAAAAGTGGCTAACTCGTTGTAGCGACGCGGTGCATTAACCCCCAACGATCGGCGCTATTCGGCCATTAGAAATCCCGCGTCGAGATTTACCATCGAGTCTCGCGATGTAACCGCAACCATTTCCAAAGCTCTAGCTGCTCTCTCTCTCTCTCTCTCTCTCCACTCGCTTATCCATCGATCGTTCGAAACGAATTGCAGACACGCCGGCGCGGCGATTCGAGCTTCCTCACGTAGCCGCGCAACGCTCCGCTGTTGCCGTGTTCGGCTTCCTGCTACTCCTCTATGATTTAACCCCTCGGCGTGCACCTCGGGACGCATTCGCCGAGCCCTCTTCCACCCAGTCGGCCAGTCGGCATGATTTAAACTCATTGGGTGCCACGTCCGTGCGCTCAAGTCCGACACGCGCGTTCGCGCGTACAACGCAACGCGACGCGACGTATTCGGTCTCTTGTCAAGGGAACGTTGCTCGGATTCGTGAGCACCTACGGTTTGTCGGTTAGCGTCTCTCTTTCCTCCGGAACCGCCGAGCTCGCGATTTTTGTTTCGTAGGAGTTGGGAATCGAAGCTCTTACAGTCTTGTAAACAAAACAGCGCCAATTTCGAATCGAACGTTCAACGATCCACCACTGTACAGAGGACAGAAACGTATTCACCATTCACCAGCGTTTAATTCGCTATTCATCGTCACCCCGTTTCCGGCGAGCCTGCCTCGATCAACCACCACCACCGAGTCTCTTAATCCTAACAAATCGAACGCAACCGTCGTCTCAAGGTACGAGGCACGAGGCACCGTGGAAAAAGAATCGGGAAGCACGATGATAGCGAGGAAACGACGATCCCGCAGGGAAGCGAACGCACGATCGCGCGCGCGTAACGCGATCATGGGGCGCAGACAGAGAGAGAAAGAGAGAGAGGGAGAGAAGCGCAGAGGCTGCAGGATGAAGAAGAGAGAGAAGTCGGGAGAAAAGGAAATAATAAAGCGAGAGTCGGTGCCAGGTGCCTGGACGGCTGGCGTAAGGAACGCGTCCAAAGCAGTGCGTGTCATTAGAGAGCGTGAAAGACGTGACAAATGACAGTCTGTCTCGCGGTGAATGCGTATTGGCGCCCCCTATCGTTGCCATTCGTTTGTTTGCGGTCACACATTGTCGTGCCGGAGCGGAGAAAGGCCAGGCGGAGAGGAGACCCCGAGATACTTCTTCGTTTATCGTTGGAACCACCGCCGTTGGCGTTTTGCGACTCGTCCTCTCCTTCTGTCGCAGCCGCGTGTGAGAATGTGATTCGCCATGGATCCTTGGGGATGTTTTGACGGCCGGTTGACGAGCGATTGTCCTTTCTCTCAGCCGTTGCCCTACCGAGTGCCTTCTCGTTTTTTTCTGCTTTTTCTTTTTTTTTTTTTCCTCTTCGCCGCCGTCACAAGGCGAACAGACTTCCCATTCTGGCCGCCCTCGATTAACGAGCACGATCTTTTTCGTTTTTTCTTTTTTTTTTTCCTTTTTTTTACTTCAACGTTACGCCGTTCCTGATGGATTTCGACGAATATACATAAATCGCTCGAGAGGACGACGTGTCAGAGATTCTTTCTCGTTTCAGAATTCTGATTCAACGATAATGGATGATGTTGCACGAATCGTCCAGTGCTTGTTTGAAAAAAATGGAAGAAAAATTTCCTCACCCCCAAATACTGTCATTGACGAATAAAATTTTGTTACGAGTAATCGCTCTCCAACGACCGCGTATTCCCTGCAAGAAGCATTCCTCGAGATAACTCTGAACGCAACGCAACTTTATCGCTTCCCCTCTAACCTAGACTACAACTACAACCCGAGCAATAGCGAGCGAACGGCCCGATACAACGCACGATAAGGGTATCGAGTCTGCCTTAAATCCAGCAACATCGAGCACACGACGTCGTCGTTGGTGGCCGGTAGTCATCAGCGAACACTTAACCGCGGCGACGCGTCCAGTGATCCGGGAAGTGGGAAAAATCCGCTCGACCACCCTGTTCGATCTGGCTGGGCGCTATTTCGCAATTATCGAGATGGGAGAAGAAGGGGAAAGAAGAAGAAGAAGAAGAAGAAGAAGAAGAAGAGGAAGAAGAAGAAGCGAAGAATCCAGCGTATGGACCGGGTGGACCGGTGGACCCTCGGGGACTAGGATCTCTCGGGGCTGGGACGTCTCACGGATCCATGTTAACACGGACGGCCACTAATCGTTCACGTTTTCGCCATAAGGGCTGATTCACTGGCAGCCCCGGTTCTTTACGGCATTGTTCGCCGTCGGCCCGGTCGGATCGCTATCTTAACTAGCCTCGTGCGCGCCGCGAGCAACTGGTAGCTACCGACCCTCTGAGTGACCAGTGTGCCGCTGGTAGCTCGGTACCGCGCTCGTAGACATGATCGTTCCTCCGGCGTGTTCTACGCCGTGCTCCGCCACGGCCTATACGTGACGGCAGTAAAGTAAACGTTCGTTGGTTCGCCTGGAAGTCAGCGATCCGGAGAGCCGGCGAACCGGGCTCTCCGGGGCTCTCCGGGGCTCTCTGGAACAACGACAGGCAGTGGCCGCTGCTGCCTCTGAGCAACCTGGAGCAACCTGGATGCAACCGACGTTTGTATCGCGGGAAACGGCTCCCTGATGGAGCGAGAGAGATCGAGGAACGATAGGGGAACGCTTCTCTCTCTCGAGAGAGAGACAGAGAGAGTACACAGAATGCTGGAGGCAGAGCGAAGGTGCGAAGAGATGGGATTGGCCGGTGCTACTGTGGCCCCCCTGTGGAACCCCTATCGCGAGGATGCGAGCAAAGGTCAAGTTACGTCAAGTTGTAACCTTCCGCCGTCCTCTTTCGTTCCCTCGCCACGGAACAAGCTTCGCGCATCCCTGTCGCCGTACCGTGCTGCTCCTTTTTCTCCCCCCTTGCCGAGCGTACTCCGCTTCCTCGAGGTCACGTCCTTCCCGCGCGAGACGATTTGCGGTTATGGGGGCCGCGGGCGATCGTGATCGCCCGATTGGGTGCGAAGCACGCCGCGTTCTTGCGGTCGTGGCGAGTTGGTTAGGCGTCGGTTTCGGGGATTTCGGAGATGCCTCGGCCGTTTCGAGATCCGTGCGCTCTCCGTGTGCCGACCGTGTGTTGGTTGGAACATTGTTGTTTGGAACAGTTTGGAAAAAGCAACTACCAGGAATTTCAGGGGAGATAATATCGTCTGGCCGACGAATGAATTTTTCAGTGAATTCCGAACGCTGAAAAAATCCAACCGTTACAAATCCAATTTCTACGAGAAGGTATGAATTAATCATTTCGATCGGCCCCGATATTCTTAGTAATTCGTTCCTCGGGATTCAATTTTCACGAGATCGATGATTAAAGTCCGACGTGTATATACACGGGGTAAACAGAGAGACGTTTGAATCGGATATCGATCTTAATCGATAGCTCATCATCCGTAATCCATCATCGACGAGGTCCACCTGAGAGAATCAACGTGTGCCAGTTTTTGCTGGCGGTAATTTTCGGATGAAAGCCCCTCCGGAGAGCCGCTGAAAGGAATACCATACCGATCTCGGTAAAAATTTCGCGAGGTATCGGTACAAATCCTGCGATCATTCAAGCAAGTGTGACGCGTGAATAGTATCGCGTTATAATCTAACATTTCGACAAATCTACAGTGTAAAACGTTGCCTCGTCAGTTGAAATCTTCCATCTCCGGCTATCTCTTCTTTCATTCGTCGATGAAAAACAATTTGAAGAGAATTTATTTTAAAAGATGCTTTAATCAAGGACTAAAGAGTATCATTTCTCAGAAGATCGTTTTTCTAATAAATCGGCATATTTCGCACGATTTCTCTCGTTCTCGGGATAACAAACGCAATCTCATTATTTAACCAGCACGTCGTGCAGCGACATTTCGCGAAACGACCGGCGGGCTGTTTGAATTTAAAATGTTCTGCGGTCGCGATCGTCGTAAACGTGGTGATCCACGTGGACTGGAGGCTATGTTTTCCCTTCGGCTACGTGCCACAACTTTCGTTCGTCTCTCCAGGGACAATTAGGCGACAACCACCAAAAATTTCACTCTAATGAACAACCGGATCGAATCCCATTACTTCGCCTCAGACAAATTGATTTCACTTTCCCAAGCGAGTATTGTCGTTGTAACGACGACAGTGTTGCGCATCCAATAATATTTTGGCGATGAAAACTTCGGAATATTCCATCGTACACTTTGCAAATTTAGGTTAGGTTAGGTTTAGGTGATCAAAAGGTTTCAATTTATCACTTTGAATAATGAGAATATTCGGCACGCAAGTAGTGATTCTTTTCTTTTTACAAGTGGAGAGGGTTATATTTATTCACGAAAAACAATAAACGAACACAAGAATGTTGCCTCGTAATTAAAGTTGAAACGTTCCCTAAACTTGTATCACCTTATAAAATATTTTCTAAACTTATACGTGTATTCTATGTTTCGACATACGTAGGTTAACACGTTTCTATAGAGAATATCGGGGATTAAAAGAATGATGAAAGGTATTCCATTTGAAAAAAAGTGGAGATGATCTTGAAGTTCCCGAAATTCTGCCACTTATAGAAAAATCATTACTGTCACATTATGATATTTTCTGTATCGAATAACTTCTATTGATGAAATTTTTTTCATATCTCAAAAAACAATGGAGGTATTTGATGGAAAACTGTGTATTACGACGTCTTTGGAATAAATTCTTCGATGTATAACAGAATAATTGTTTTTTTAAACTAAAATTTTACTTTTGTTTATTTCAGAAAAGAAATTTTTGAAATTACTAGCTCACTATTATAATTGTCAAGAATTTTAAACTGGTTTTTGACCTAACCTAACACTTGGTAATTCTAAACATCTTTAATAATTTTCGAAATTACTAGTCCACTATTATAACTCTCAAGAATTTTAAACTGGTTTTTGACCTAACCTAACACTTGGTAATTCTAAACATTTTTAATAATTTTCAAAATTACTAGCCCACTATTATAATTCTCAAGAATTTTAAACTGATTTTTGACCTAACCTAACACTTGGTAATTCTAAACATTTTTAATAATTTTCGAAATTACTAGTCCACTGTTATAACTCTCAAGAATTTTAAACTGAGTTTTGACCTAACCTAACACTTGGTAATTCTAAACATCTTTAATAATTTTCGAAATTACTAGTCCACTATTATAACTCTTAAGAATTTTAAACTGATTTTTGACCTAACCTAACACTTGGTAATTCTAAACATTTTTAATAATTTTCGAAATTACTAGTCCACTATTATAACTTTTAAGAATTTTAAACTGAGTTTTGACCTAACCTAACACTTGGTAATTCTAAACATCTTTAATAATTTTCGAAATTACTAGCCCACTATTATAACTCTCAAGAATTTTAAACTGATTTTTGACCTGAGCTAACACTTGGTAGTTCTAAACATTTTTAATCATTTGGAACCTGTGCAACCTCGGGCATCATTTTAATTTCTTTTCCATGTCGGTAAGATCCTTACGAAAAGATTTTCGCACAATATGGAGTGGACAGGTGCTTTGTGTTTGAAAGATGAGGGAGATAACTGTGTGGTTATGAGTTCAGGTAGAATTTCAAAAACAGCTAGAAGCCACGGTGAAAGATTCTCGCGAGAATTGTCCGTCCAACAACGGAGGAGCGTACAATCTACAATTTCCGCCGAAAACCAACACTCGCCCGCAAGAATGAATCCCAAAGATCGAATAAATTTTACAAAAGCACAATGCTCCGTTGCGATAAAAGGGGCTTGCGTTACTTTCAACACGTTTCTCAGATTCTCGTCTAACGTTGCGTTCTGCGAGATGAATCGTATCGACTCGAGTGCCAAGGTAAAAGGATTACGAAACTTCCTTTCATCGTTGCCGTTTTCTTTCGAAAGTAACGACTCTCTCGACGCGTGGTTTACTCCTTTCTTCAATTTTCCATTTTACCAAAGCGCGCAGCAAATGACAATAAATTAACGACTGAACGTGAAATTTCTCAGCGATCTTCGAGAAGAAAGGAAATTGTAAAATATAAGAAGCGCAAGAGGAGAGAAGAAAAGAAGAGGAAACAGACCAAGAAAGCCAGCAGATAGAAAGAGTTGTTACGGATGGCGTCCATCCATTGTTGCGCCTACCTGCAGGCAAGAAACGACAATTTCTCTGTACTTACTGCACCGGTGTTGGGATAATCCCATTTGCCGAAATGTTGCCATTTATGGTAATAGCACAGTGACACGCCTCCTGTCCACGATTGTGAAGAACAGAAATCTATAACGAAGAAAGATGGTGATACAGTACTTGGAACACACAGGGTGCGTGCTTGTCTGAAGGGTGCGTTTGTTCCTTGCGGCACAATATTCCAGTAGAAATGGTTCGGTCAACGAAATATTGTATTATACAGAAATTCTGGCCACAGAAGGCAAACTCTCGAACTCCTTAAATCGCATACCGGTATCGCATGGATATCTCGGAACGGTATTCCCTGGGGACATCCACAAAAAGACTGTCCTAATGCCATTTAACCGTAGTTCGCTGCGAAACGAACACTTCACTTGCTCGTTATAATTTGTCTTCGTCTAATTCAATTCGTTACCGTTGCTCGTCAACTGATATTGTTCGTAAAAATTCGATCGGATCATCGTCGTTACAGCGACGCAGTTTTGAACATTCGAATACACCGAAATCAAGAATTTTCTGCATCTTCAAATTCTGCTGTCAACGTTGGTTGAAATCTCGGAAATCTCGCGAGATCTGGGATCTCAAAGCAAAGGCGACGATTCCCAGTCGTCGAGTTCTCGTTGATTCGCTGAAACCACTCGGTGTATCTTTGAGACTCAATTTTCGACGTCTGGGCCTCCCTTAAATCCAGCCCGATATTCACGAACCGTGCGAATTGTGCGCGTCGATGGAATCTTATCTGTTGGACTTTGACCAGCAATCTGGTTAACAGGCACGCGGGTCCCTCGCTAATCCATGGATTGACGATGCTCACAGTGTGAACTCGCCGAGGGCAAGAGTTTCAATGGTAAAAGCAAATATCGCGGAAATCGTGACCGGGGCACAGCGCCAGGTTAATCCCAATTTAAACGGGATCCATCCACGTGGACAAAGGGCTCGGCCGGAGAAAAGGAAAATGGGCGGCGCAGCGCGGATTAGACTGGAAATCTGCCGAAGATGAACAAGATTTTTACGTTCTGGGCCACCGTGAAATTGTCAACACAGAAGCCAGAGCTCCACCAGAGTCTCCCCGGCAGACGGATTGGCGAAATAAGCGTGAAGCGTTCATTTTGTTTCGGTTTCGCGGAACTTTGACAGGTTTCAGGTGTCGGACCTGGCCAAATTGTCTTCCGCTGCTTTGCAAGGCAGACCTCGGAAATCCTTTAACTTATGATCTCGAAGTCCCGTAGGAACGCAAATGTAAAGAGACATTTTCTGAAGTGAAATTATTGATCTGGAAACTGGAAATCCCTCGTGACACTCTGTCCGTGGTGACGGCAGTTTTCAACTCTTTGCAGCTCCGTGGATCGAGAATATATTTCGTTTCAATGTTTTTCATCGAGACAAGAGTCGAGTGGTCGTGTATTTTAACTCGGTCATAGCCTTCGAAATCTATCTGTTGACAGATACCAACAGAATTCCTAATATAGCGAGTTTTGTTTTTCGCAAAAATTCAAAATTGTGACTGACACTGAATACACGAGTTTCAAGGAATAATTGTTCAATATGATGGTCAAAGTTACGTTCAAAGTTATCAAAGTTATATTCAAAGATACCAAGCGGATCGTCGTTTGGCGAAATTCAGCTAGTTGGAACGAAACGATGAAAGCCGCAAAGGGTTAAAATCGGTATGCGGGATCTGTAGTTGGGGAGAGAAAGGTGCGTCGTCTTGACGGAGGTCACAGGTTAGCCGCGTAAAAGCGGGGAATTTCGCTTCACCCTTCCGCGAAACCAGGCGATGACGGTATTCGCGACACGATCCGATGATAAAATTCGACGAGGCTCGCGCACGGTGTGTTCAGTGTGGTCGTCAACCTGGGTTCCTGGAAGCGCGGACAGGTCGATTTCGCCGAGGTTCCGCGAGCACGCGCGATTGCGATATCGACGCTGACACGGTTCTCCACTTCGTTCCCTCTATTCTGAATCTAGCACGAGCCGTAATCGAGCAATTACGACCGCTCGTTTTAAAGCGTTTCCGCTTTACGGACAACGCGTTGGCTAATCGCTCGCGCCCCCCCCCCCCCCATCTCCCCGCGACGACGATTCGCGCATCGACTTTCCACGTATTCTCGTTAATGTCACTCGTCCCGGAATGCGGTATCAATCACTGGAATCCCAGGTGACGTTTACGCTTTGCTTTCCAGCCGTTTGATCGAACCAGCTAGTCTCCGTTTCAGTTTCGAGGGGCATTTGCTTGATAGGTACCAACGCGACGGGGAGGATAAACTTAAAACTTTTAACTATCTAGAACTACCAAACGACGACAAAGGCACAAAATTCCCGTCGGAAACGTTGGAGTACAATCGAAAAGAATAAATTGAAGGTCCTTTAAATGTTTAAAAATACATTAATTCCATGTCTGTAAAATTTCTGAGAAAATTTGCAAATTGATCGTTTTGACTACTACTTTGTTAGTTCGACTTTGTTAACTAGGAAAGGGTCAAAATATAAATTTCTTTGTCCGAAATGGTGCGAATCTACTTCAGAATTTGGTTAAGAAAGGAATGAAGTTTATATAAACAAAGTTCTGTAATTGTTGTAACATATAATAATAAAGATTGAATGAAATATTGGACAATAAATATGAACTTCGGAGAATATTATACGCACGAAACAAATGTAGACGTTTCGGGTCTATTGACCCGAAGAGTAACAAGGTAAAAGGAAGTACACATCCCGAAATAGCAGTACACTGCACGAGCCCCATAAAACAGAGTGAGATTTAAACATTGACGGGATTGTATAGGTTTTTTCAATAGGATTTCAATGCTTTCCCGAACTTACTTTGCGGAACTTATCCCTTGTTGTTATTTACGATAATTTATGGTGTGCCATTTTAGTATTAAGATCGCATCAGACCGCAACTATGAGTCATTCGCAAATATTTCATTCGGTTGTCATTGCGGTCAGACATCACAATCGATCTGACGACGAAGTTCAAAGTGCCTTCAATTTAATGGAAATTTAAAACTTTTTTTGGTCGTAGATGGCGAACAAAAATTTAAATTTTTATTTATTACACAGAATATTTTGTACTTTGCCGACAACGTTTTACTCTACAAAGAGAGAAAAAAAAAAATAAAAATGCCATGTAAAGTTTGTTTGCAAACGCTTTCTTGCAAAGTTATAAATAAATATCGAACGTAAACGTAATTTCGAGTAATAATAATTCTCGATGATCGTACATCAATTGAAATGAGAATTTAAAGCTTTTCAGCGATCCCTACGTACCAGCAAGTGCAGACAAAGTAAACACGAAGCGATCTTATCGTATTGTCAAACTTTGAATTCGTTGCTGTTCACGTTACGTTCGATATTTACCTGTAGCTCTGTGACAAGACGTTTGAGAATTTACTTGTAGATTACGCTCCTAAAATACAAAACAGCCTGTTTACTTGTTACATTACCAAGGATAGACGGATAAGACGAAATGTTAGAAGGGTAGCTTTTGAAATTGAAACTAAAGTTATCTACTACCTGCGGTCTAAATATCAGTAATTCGGTGGTTTGCAGTTCTTTTTTCTGTCAAAAATTGTCAATCATAAACCAACGAGTCAACGACTGCCAACAGATAAGGACCTTACGTTCGGTCGAACGCAATCATCGCTCAACGTCGTCGATCGTTAAACGCATTAAACGCAGTTCGCCGATTGAACTCGACGCGACACTCGCGCCTCGGCTCGATTTCTTTCACACGTTCGATCTTAATTCACCCGGCGAGCCGAGCGAACTCGAACGCCTTTGAACGTGTTGCCGGGAGAAGAATTGCAGAATCATCGAACGGCAGACGTTAACGAGAATCATCGAACGCGTTGCACCGAGCCTGCGAACGTTATAATTTTAGAGATGAGTCCCGAGTGGAAGATGACGCAATTACGCGCGACCGGCCGGTCGTTCGATCGCGAGAAGACCGCCAACAGATTTGAATGTAAATCGCGACGATGACGGCGCGTCTTTTTGCCGGGTAACGATGATTTATTGCGTCGGCAACAACCGGATGCACGTTGACATCGGGACGCGACCGATTCCGATTTCTCCCCGTTGCTGACAATGAGACTGCGAGCCGATCGAGTTTCACGAAAAGGCCAGGTTTCGAGTTGGAGTTTCGCCCGATTTGGAGAAGGAAAACGGAGAGTAACTGGATTTTCCGATCCGACGACTGGATAATCCGCTTACGAGATTCGCACGAGCCTAACGGCGACGTTCTGACGTTCAACTGGATCGATCAAATCGCTGCCCTGCCGTCGGAACGGTACCTGGCCGCGCGCCGATTTTTAAGCCGATTAACCGATCCTTTTGTGTCGATGTGTTTGTCAACAGCCGTAATGCGAGAACGTGACTCCCGTTGTTTTTCGAAACAACATCAGGAATTGAAAAGTATGACAATCGGAGGCAATACTGAGGCAATACTATAAAGGATCTAAGGAAATTTATGACAATGTTTCTTGCATATTTGACTCTTGAAGTTTCTCAAAGTTCGTTGCATGCGTGATTCACCTGAAACAGGCTCTCTGATGAAATCCTTTTTCTATACCACAGAAGAGATTACCAGTCCTGGTAAACATAGGTTTAGGTTAGGTTTAGGAAACGATCCGAATGAATTCTCGCGCCTTCCACACGACCTTCTCCCGTCGTTTTAAACAAAGGATCAGCGTCTCAAAAGATCGGCTAATATCCACGTGCTCGACGGCATTCTTCCGTCTAGTCTCATCCAATCGGCACATTTAACTCGACACAATGTGCTCTCGCGCCGCACACGAACGTACACCGTTGAACCTGTCGTCAAAGGCATCGTCGACTTCACAAAAATTTCGAAATAAAGCGCAACACGTGTAGAACTCGGTTCGGAACTTTCCTCCAATTATTTCAAACGAGCCAGACAGCGACATATTACACCACACGCCGGAATCATAAAGAACGTATTCACATTGTCCGTCCTTCTCTCGCGTCAGTTTACTTTACTGTTTTACTCGTGGCTATCTTTAGCCTATGGAATTTATTGCGTGAAAGGAAAGTCTTCGGACACGCAGTCAGTCGTTCGAACACGCGTCTATGTACACAACCATAGTCTAACGAGGGGACGCGCTCCACTTCCCACCCAAGAGATTGCCATCTTCAGATTAATCAAGGGTTAAACCCGTCCGTTCGAGCGCTATAGTCAAAATGAACAGAGTTAATACGTTTATATTTCTCTCTTTTTCG
Source organism: Melipona bicolor (assembly GCA_030673865.1). Lineage (NCBI taxonomy): Eukaryota > Metazoa > Arthropoda > Insecta > Hymenoptera > Apidae > Melipona > Melipona bicolor. The sequence goes on along the minus strand of JAHYIQ010000013.1, from coordinate 2,553,535 downwards.
TCATAGAGTTTGTTAAAAAAAAAATATTTAAAAAGTTTATGCGATCACAGCAGGGTGTTAGAGAGTTATGAGTTGATTTTGAACAATTGGAGAACGAACAAAGGTTTATGCCTTGAATATTCGTAAAAGAAATCAAGTCAATAAAAAAAATATTATTATTAAAAAGCTACAACATTCAATATAATAAGCTATGAAAATCGTTTCTTTCTGTGTTTTTACTGTGGACAGTCCCTTTGCAAACTAACAATAAATTGATAAAACGAGTTCTTATTATTTTTTTAAAGGAAGGTAGTTGATGACGAACGTGACGTCGTTTTTTCAGGTAAAGCGGGTTTGAATCAATTTAAGAATAGGTCAACTTTGACCAATTTCTATTATTTTACAAATCAGAGATGATTTGGCCAAAGTATATATATAGCACGAATATTATAAAAACTGATCTTGAACCTTTGGCAACATGAAAGAATCAACGAGCAAGGACGATCTAATCAAAAATCCTGTCCGAGACCATGCAGCTAGCTATTTCAACTTCACCAAAAATCTGTCAAAGATTTGCGCACGCAGTTATTTCTTGTCGATACGATTCTCTTCTATTTATTTATTTTCTGTCAGTCACGAGGCGATACATAACAATCGACGTCTTCTTCGAACGTCTGCGGCAAGCTGGCCCAATTTCTACAGTGGCGCGTCTTATAAATCGTCTTGGCTTTTTTACGAGCTTCGCATAAAGCGTCCTCTCGGTAACGAGCGCTCCTTTTCTCCTACGTTTCTCTTTTTCCCGTCATCTTGTGTCGAATCGAGTTCCGAATTCGAGCGATACGTTGCAGCCTGAAGTTCCAAGCCACGTCGTTAAAACGATTCCAAGTGCCTTGGCGCTGCTCTTTTTTACGATTTCCATACGCGTTCGTACGTATAAAGGAGCTGGAACAACAGGTCCTCGAAGAATGGCACTGCTCTCGTTCGAAACGAGACGGGAAATCGTTTATTTAACGGTCCTCGTAAAAGCAGATCTGAATATTTTAATTGTCCGAGACCTTCCATTATTGGACGTTTAATTTTTCTCACGGTCGTGTTTTTAGTTTGTGTTAACGATACGCAATGTTTCAACTTTCAGTGTGTTTTTTAGCTGATAAATTCGTGTCGGATTTATTGCGACTCTTCAAAGATGCGACTTCAAAGACAGTTGAGTGATTGAATTGGAACTGAAAACTTCGAGAAGAGAATTAACTGGAATTTCTGAATCCGGTTTGTTTGTTTCGAAACTTTCAGGTCAAGCAAAATTTACTTTTATTGCCTCTGCACAAATCTCTCAGCTACCTAGTTCCAAATACATTTCGACGCGAGTTGGAAGTCTCGCTGAATGGCAAACAGCTCGCTTAATGGCAAAATTTTCACTCGTGTTTCAGTAACCCCTAATCACCCCATTTGTTCAGTATCCGCAACCTCCCCAACGTGGCCTTGTCTCGAAATAAGTATCCCTTTTTCGATGATCGTCGATGGTGAGAAGATCACGGAAGAAAAAGTTTATAGTCTCTAAAACACACTACTGTGCAAGATTTGAATCTCTCAATGATTCAAACTACTTCTTATTTGAAAAAACGTTAATTTCAGGTCTTTTTATTCTTGCCGATTCTTTCTCAAACGAATCCCGCTAAAAGCCAACTGCTCGTCGCTTTGCGAGGAGGAAAAAGAGAAAAGAAAAAAAAGAGGAAGAAAAGGGAAAAACTCGAGGAATAACGGAATGCTTCTCCGGTTGCAACGGGCGCAGCACTCCCCCAATATTTTGACTACCGTGTCAACGAGCCGGCATGGCGCATTCAACATGCTCGTCGGCCCGTAACGCCATTCATTCGGCCGCGTTAGCGCTGCCGAGAGCAGATTTATCGAACGACGTTGTCGCCGCGTTGAACGCTGCGCGTCCGTGCGGTTAGATTTGTGGCCGTTGCGGTTTTGTCCCGCGGGATGAAAAGGGACGTCCTCGACGCGGGGCAAAAGGCGCGCAGGCAATTACCGCGGCGGGCGCAGGCCACCGTGCTCGAGATGCCCGATCGTTTCCCCTTTGGATCACCGTTGTCCGGGGAATATCTGTTCGCGCGGCCATCCGCTGCCTCTTTAGTGGATTTTATACGACGCCCCACGGAAAGCAGAGCCTGGCCGGCCAGTTTCTGTACGCCTCGATGCACTCCGCTATTGTCACGATCGACCGCCGTTCGATCTCTCGCTTCCCTTTCCTCTAAACTTTGAACCTCGCACGGACAGAGGTAGCACGACGTTTTGTTTTCAACGTCGAAGATTTCTAGTTTCGACGCTTACGAATGGTGAAGAAATTTAAAAGATTCGGGGAAAAGAGTGTGAAAACTTGACTGTCGCGTTAGTGTATACGATTTAAAGTCGATCGTCCGGCTTTTGCCGCTGCTTCGACGTAGACTTTCACATTTTTGATCGAGTATCGATCGCCGTTGCAGGTTTCATGTCTCGTCCAAAGCAGTTTTCACTTCACTTTTTCACCATGTTGACGTGGAATTTCACATTTTCTAATGAACATTATTCACGACCATTTTTCAGTGGTCAAAACTCTGTCAGTTTTGCAATGATTTATGATTTCCATTGCAGTCCGTGACGACCGACGTTCGCTTTGCTAGACTTTGAAGCAAAAGTCCCTAGGGATTTATATTTGAATATGTAATACATCATGCCCGGTGTGACAGTTGACGTATTTTAAAATAACGATGGTAAAATTTTGAAAGATTCAACAAAACAATACGATTGTTTATTTCCATTTGTCTCGATTTTTCTCTAAATTGCGCGGGTACCCAACCGAATCGTTGCAATTGCGCGACATTCTCGGTCGTTCAGTGGTTACCTCTGGCGCTGGTGCGTGCCGTTCGCGAGTGATCTGTGGCGATTCGTTAACGCCAGGGAAGATATTCATGACAGCGGAGAGGGTCGCTAGGACGCCGCGACAGGGTGCATTTTGTTACGCGGAGAAACAATGGGGGACCGAAATGATAGCGGAGAGGTTGATCGGTCTGAAAGCGAGACAGCTACGGGAACCCTCGTGCTCGGAGGAGCGCTCAATCGTGCGGAACGATATTCGCCGTGTGGTTCCGTGTTATGTACTGGCGCGGTAGTTTATAGTTGTCATCCATTAAGCGTATTTAGACGAGGGGCAGGGGGAGGTTTCTCGTCACCGGCACAACGGGTCATTGCTTCCTGTCGTCGATTCGGCCAGGAGAGCAACCTTCGCTGAACGAGCAGACAATAGCGCGTTAAGTATATCAAGAGTCGATTTAATTCGACGATCGCAAAATTCACAGACGAATTTGAATTTGAAAGTTACGTTATACTTGTGCGCCGGTGTACGTTCTAAACTTGAACAAAGGAGGTCGAAAAGTTGAACGAGATTCTCCGGATAAGATCAGTGTCTGGAGTCTGGAGCCTGGACGAAGCATGCCCGTGGCAGGAGGAGGGGGCGGCAGAAGGATCGAAAGCGGTAATTATCGATTCGTTCGCGTCCGGACGTCTTTTGCGGGAATTCATTAAGACTCTTTGTCCGCGCGGAGTTCACGGACACGGCGCGTCCGATTCTGAAAGATGCCTCGCTGCCCGGCGTAAACTGTATAGATACGCGAGGGGAGGTCCGCGCGAAGGTCGAGCGATTTTCTGTAATTAAATATGCCGGGGCCCGGCGATAGTGGGCGGTAGGCGGTGGGCAGTCGATTTATCGCGAAAACTGCGAGGACGCGATATTAAATTTCAGACAGGGCCTGGTAGTTTCCTGCCGATCGCTGGATTACGTTTCAGGGCTCGTGCCATCTTCCACGCGCTGTCTCGAGTCATTCTCCTTCCGATTCGACTCGATTCGATTCGACTCGATTTCTTGAAATCGACCTTGAGATCTCAATATTCTTGCCGAACTAGGAATTTCGAAGAAGAGAAGAACGTTTCAAGCAAGTACCGACTCTCTCGAGGGGTTAACGTTGAATTTTGAAAAGTAAGACAGAAGGACTTTAATGCTTTTTCCGGAATAGTTTTAGTTACAGTACTTAGTTACATTTTAGTTATAGTACTTTACGAGACCATACTACTTCCATACTATTTCCTTATTTTACTGACGTTGTCTAGCAATTCACAAGTTTAAAAAGTACCAATTCTTTCTGGATACAGCTAATTTTATTTACGATTCTTTTCTATTTCCTTTCTTTTTTAATTTCAGTACTTTTATTACCCATTCATATTCATCTAGCAGTTCACAAACTTAATGCAAGAAGTACCAATTCTTTCTGGATACAGCTAATTTTATTTACGATTCTTTTCTATTTTCTTTCTTTTTTTAATTTCAGTACTTTTATTACCCATTCATATTCATCTAGCAGTTCACAAACTTAATGCAAGAAGTACCAATTCTTTCTGGATACAGCTAATTTTATTTACGATTCTTTTCTATTTTCTTTCTTTTTTTAATTTCAGTACTTTTATTACCCATTCATATTCATCTAGCAGTTCACAAATTTAATGCAAGAAGTACCAATTCTTTCTGGATACAGCTAATTTTATTTACGATTCTTTTCTATTTTCTTTCTTTTTTTAATTTCAGTACTTTTATTACCCATTCATATTCATCTAGCAGTTCACAAATTTAATGCAAGAAGTACCAATTCTTTCTGGATACAGCTAATTTTATTTACGATTCTTTTCTATTTTCTTTCTTTTTTTAATTTCAGTACTTTTATTACCCATTCATATTCATCTAGCAGTTCACAAATTTAATGCAAGAAGTACCAATTCTTTCTTGATGCAGCTAATTTTATTTACAATTCTTTTCTATTTCCTTTCTTTTTTAATTTCAGTACTTTTATTACTCATTGATATTCATCTAGCAGTTCACAAATTTAATGCAAGAAGTACCAATTCTTTCTCGATACAGTTAATTTTATTTACGATTCTTTTCCATTTCCTTTTTCTTTTTAATTTTCGCACTTTTATTACCCATCCCACGTTATCTAGCAATTCACAAATTCAATGCAAAAAGTGTCAATTTCTACCCCAGTACGAGTAATGTTATTTTCAGAATTTCTTTTCAAATTCTCGCACTTTACCCCACGTTGTCCCTCGCTTCCATTACCCATTGACATTTTATCCAGCAATTGACAAACCACACAACGCGTACTTCTAATCAACCGCTACTATGCTCGAAACTAAAAGGCGGTAGCCAGTGAACCGGCTCTGCGTTGAAGGCGGAATCTGCGGAACGATTAATCAGAGGCAGGCGATTTAGCGGGTGTTGAAAAGCTCGAGAGGGGGGAAAAGCCACGGCCGTACCCACGGATTCTCCGTTTCCACCCTGATCGGTCGTCATAAATTTCCGTTGATTAAGGGCGCGATAGAAGCTGCGCCGGAGAACGGAGGCTCGTTACGTCGTATCGAAACGAGGCATCCGTGCGTACCGCCGCCTAAACGTCGTTCTCACGGCCGTTCGAGTTCTCTTCCGGCGGTGCGCGGAACGACGCGCGCGATTCGACGCGGCTCGAGAGCGTTGGCGCGCGCAGTTCAACCACTAGACTCTCATTAGCGGTATTCAGCAATTATTCACAGGGTGGTCGAACGGGAGAAAGATACGGCTGCGCGTATCCGTTTCAGATGGGAGAGCGTGCCGTGACAAATCGAGCAGATGCCTCGAGGTCTAGTTAGAACCGAGCCACTTTGTCACCGACACTCCAACCTCACGATCGACGTTAATCGCACGTTGGTCGGTCGATCGTTGTTGATTCGTCATCCAGAGTCCTGCACGAGCCGCTTGTTTCCACGCCGTGCCGAGGGTTCTACGGGATCCTTTTTCCATCCGTGGGGGGATGACCTCGCAGAAGTTTAAGGATCGAGGGTTGATACAGAAAAACGGGGACTTTGAAAGTTGGAAAGAAAAGAGCGTAAATTGGTGATACTTGTTACTGCGTGAAGTAGGGCAAGATTGAGACGGTAAATTTTTCATTGCTATTAAATTCATTTTCCGATAATACTAAAAACATGGAAAACTTCTCATATCAACAAAGGTACGAAAATACGCGAAACTTCAACTTTGTTTTATATCAGCGTCCTTGGCGACTGATATACATCACCAGCAGCGAAAAAACCCACGATCCGCGTGCACCATTCGAACGAATCTGGCAACCTCTCTCGAAAAGCCGGGTGTCTGCGGGATATCGGTGGAAAGGATTCAGCAAGTCGACGGAATCCCCGCACCGGGTTTCAGCGGAGGATTCGATCCAGCCGAGTCGTAGATCATTGAAACGTATATCCCGGGGATCGCGGACTGTACCTGCTCACGGCCCGGTTGGAAGGACACAAAGTAGATTCGAGATACCGCGGGAGACTCGGTGCAGTCGCAGTTCCCGTGGGGTCGGCGCTGGTCGTATACGGCCGCTGCGCTTGACTTCCAGTTGCACAGTTTCGAGATCGAAGATTCGCCTACGCCCATTCCCGGCGGAAGGAGATGCACGAGCGCGTTCGAGATCCTGTTTCTCGCGGATCACTCGAAATAATTCGTCGGCCAGCCTGAAATCGATACGCCGATGTACGACGACGCGCCGTGGCGAAACGCTGGGTTGGACCCTTGAAAGAAGAGTTATCCTCGGGGTGGTTCGCGACCACCGGTGACCGATAAGTCTCAGCCGATCGCTGTGTCGTCGCGCGTTGATAGCGACTCGCGCTGCTGGGAAAGAAAGAACTGAAGATCGTGCTTGCGCCCTCGTGCGTCGGTATCGCGATCTTCGCGTTTCTTTTGGAACTTGAGATAATAACATAATTGGGAGGTAGATCAAAATTGTTCCTTTTTTCTACGGACAGTGAGAACTTTGCCTCGTCGAACGACCATCGAAAGTCCATCAGTCATCCTCCTGTTCCGAGTACCACGTCATTTGTGATGGTTAAAAATCCAAGAAAAGGATTTGGTTTTTGAGAGAACTCGAAAAGCTCGAAACGGCGGTAAAAACGGTAAAAATCTAGCCGGCGTAGTCGGTAAGCCAAGGTATCCGTTACGCGCGGATTTGTAAGGAAACGTTTCATGCGGAAGGAGCTGGATGTTTGTCAGATCGACGAAAAAGCCGCTTTAACGAGGCTCCTAATAGGATTCGCAGTAGCATGAATTTCTTTCGGAATCTCGAAAGGGATCCCGGTCAAAACGTCGTTAGTCGTTCGAGATCGCCCAAACAGCGTGAGACATTTTTCCAACTGGACTCTCGTGACCGACGATGATCCTTTGACGCAGGAGCTGCGTTGCGGTAGGTGCTCTCAAAGAGAGCGAGAAGGAGAGAATGGTCACCCGAACACGGGCTCGTTCGCTGACTGAACGATATTTGTCCACGATCAACGAGTTTCAGGAAGGTGTTCGAAGCATCCCTTTCCGGGTAAACGAGCTGTTTCTCTCGCTAGTTTCTCACTCAATTTCCACCAGTTTTTGTTTCGGATGATACCGACGTCGATAGCTTGTTGATATTTATCGCAAGGAAACATGAACAGGTTTCCTGCTTTTACCAACGTAAACTGAGAAAGAGTATCCTAGGTATTCGGTGAATACCGACTGGTTTCCCCCGGTATTTCGATTCATCATCGAAACCTACGAATTTTGACAGTTTGCAAATCAGCGGAGACAGTTGTTTGCACAAACGAGTTTTCGATCAGAAATCGTGCCGCCATTCAGAGTCAATCCACGTACAATATATAATTTAGCTTATCGTTATCTCAACGATTCTCATCGACGTTTATCGTCGATGACAGCACTATCATTTCGAAATGGCCCGTTAGAGAGGCAGAGAGACGTTTTCATTTATACCAGTGAATTTACGTTGCATTAGCGAATCATTTTTCTTTTCGCTCTTATCTCTTCACATTTCACTCGGCGAATGCGTTTTTATCGCGCGCAGCGAGGAGTTTTACGGAGGAAACACCAGTGAAACGGGCGATTAGATTTCTATTTGCCAAGGGGTCCGAGCACGTTTGTTAAGTGCTTTCTAATAATAAAGTTACGAGAGATTTATGAATTAATTAGAAAGCGTATTCTGATCGCGTTGATAATTCCCCAACGGCACAAACGAGCGTTTGTTGTTAATTGCACACGGACCGCAGGAAGAATGTAATTTATTAGTGAATCAGATAGGATTCCACGAATATCGGTGAACCCCCGTATTCAATATTCACCTCTGACAATTCATAACGAGCCGGGAATGTGGAGGAGGTTTCTTCCCCCAACCTCCACCCGTTTTCGCGCCGATGAAAATGTTTCGAACAACCGCGTCGACCGCGTGTGAAGAATGGCTTTTGCAATCAAGTGTCTTCAGACACGTGCGTTATGTTCGTTTGTTGGAATTTGCGGGAATTATTACGCTAATTATTCGATTGAAAAACTTTTACTTTGGTCGTAAAGCACTCTTCGATTTCCACGAAAACGAACGCACGCTTAGGAAAGTTAGGATCACAGAATTGTAAAATTGCGAGACGGAAACGACACGATGCGATAGTATTCGAGATCAAAGGAAAATAAACGAAAGTTAGAATTTTAGAGTTAGAGAACGCAATGACGTTCGAGATGAAAGAGGAAAAATTAGGAGATACCGAAAGCATCGACCCACATGCGCGAGTTCGCCGGCGAGCGAACAGCTAGAGGCGCTCGCAATTAATAACGCGAAGCGCGCCTGTTTGTCCGGCGACTTTAACGCCAGCACGGGAGATAGGTACCCGCACGGGCCGTGAGATCGCGGCGAGGTTTCCGCGCAGCGAGAAGTCGCGTCCCGTACGCGTGTCCCTTTGACCTCCTCGCGCGTTTCCTCGGCCCGCGGGGAACCCGCGAGGACGGTTAATAATCCGGCGCTGGTAATCGATTACCGCGACGACGAACGAACGAACGAACGTCGCGCGACTCTCGGCGCAGTCGGCGTTTCACGTACACGACTCGTTTCTCGCGCGATCGTCGCGCGGTGTCGAGAGACGTCGCGACGGCCGTGAAACATCGGCACGAGAGCTCTCTTACCCAGACATTCCGGCCGTGCGTTCGATTAATGAGATTGAGTGCCAGGTTTCAGCGGCGCGCGCGCATGAGCCTGGCGCGAGGAATTCAATTAATCGTCGCCGCGTTCCTGAAATCTCGGGAATACCGCTGCGGGCAGTTCCACTCGGAGCGCTCGGACGTCATAATTCAGCCGCGCGGATAGCCTGAATTTCAGCGGATTGTAATCGTTCGGCTCGGAGATTGATCGCGCCCGGCGATTCCTGAAACCCCGAACGATACTTGTTACGGAGACGTTGCTTTACGTCTTTGCGTGAATCGTTGATCCTAAACTGTCAATTGAAAAGTATCATTTTTTTTCTACAAAAGATAAATTCGACCAGCGTGACATTTGAGAGAGACAATAATACCCGCATATCTGGCAGAAAGGTAATTTTTACTAAGAGTGTTGTAAAATTGTTCTAAGCACTTCAATTGTAGTGCCTTGTAACAAATTTAACGTAATCGAGGAAAGTGATTTTTACTTCCGCTGGAAATAATACGAAAAGTCGATTAATGACTGTCAGAGAAAGATCGCGGCGAAAGCATCGCGACGAACCGTCTCACCCGACAGGAGGTGACCGTCCTCTTCGTGTCGAGAGAGGACGATAAATCTGGTTTGCTTCCGTGCCGATGAGCAGGCGACACCTTCTGGAAAGAATGAGTTCATATCTTGGAGGACGGGGAATCGAGTTCATATTAGCCCCATCTGCCTTCTCGAGGAGGGCTTCTGCATGAACGAGCAGGCACACAGGGACGAGACAACGGCGAACAAAACGGAACGAGCGGAGAGCGACGGACGAACGCGTAAAATACATCCGGATTATTTTCGGCCAATTGATCACGAATCTGTCGTAGCACGCCGCGCCTCTCGTGTTTGCTACACACCGTCGGACATATCGTGGAGCTCTTTCACGTCGCCTCTCCGTTCGCTGCCAGCGGTCGAACGAATTATTTATGACGACCAGCTAACACCATTCTACAAAATCTGCGCGGCGTAACGTCTGCCAACGTTTCGGTACGAGCAATTAGCTACAACCTACTACGCTACATCGAAGAAAGCAACGAGCAACGGTTCAGGGATTCCTCCTCGTCGGCGTGAAAAAATAATTTCTCTATTTCTCTGAAATTTCTCTTCGAGAAATGGCGCCTTTTTTTTCAAAATAAAACCGTGCAAGATACATCTATCGAGATCTGTTCTATATCGGGAGGAAATTACTTAAATTGCCAACAACGCTGATCGTTCGTTTCTCAGGCAGCTAAACGACTCGAGGAGACTTATCAGCTTTGAATTTTGCAACCGTAGAGGAGAGTGACTCGATTAACAGGTTAATGTATGCCTGCCTCGCATCCAGCTCGATGATAGCTCGAATGAGAGAGAGAGAGAGAGAGATCTAATCTCCATTCAATTACAAGCTAACGTAACGCGACTTGAATATTCTCCTCCACTCAACTTAATCACGCGCGGCGGTAATTAAAATTCGACGAAGACTGAAACACGACTTTCGATCGATGACGAAAGGACGGTGCTCGTCGGATGTGTGTCTCGTGACGCAATCCCCTCGCATCATTCGGAGACGCGTTCCGAATTCACGGCATCGTGTACTCGGTACCGTATTAGATCCGACATCGACTAATCAGGCTCGTAAAGAAAGAGGACCGGCTCGATACGTGGCGGACTTTCCCAGATTTGTTGGCCGCTGCTTCGTCTCGTTCCTCGGGCATTATCTCGATAAAATGAAATCGGTCGTTAAACGGAGGAAGCGAGAGGGGCATCGGTTTCGTGAGAAGAGACACGACCACGAAAAGAAGCGGAGTCCTCTGGGAGCGACAGAGAAGCGAGGACGAAGCGAAGACAGGCTCGAGAGAGAAAGAAGCAACAGACTCGAGCAACAGAAAGGGGGAATCATTTTACGTTCGAAACCAGTTTCTATGGTTTAATTTCTACGGGTGGACATCTTCTTTAATTTATGGCGGCGTCCAGCCCTGTCCTTCCTGCCCTCCCACTCTTCCCTTTGAACGCCTTTCGACGTTTTATTGGGTCGACCAGTTTCTGTCTAACTCCTACAGGTTCCATCGTTGCCTCTTTCGAAAAATTCGGACGCCGATAACAGCGAGAAACGAGCCTGCCTCTCGACATTCTTGGAACGAAGCTCCGAATTCGCGAAACTCTTGCGAAAAATCTCGATGTTAATCATGGAAAAGAAAAAAAAAAGAAGAAATGCAAATGACGAAATTACGCTTCGAACGTTCAAAGAGCAGCGCATCGTCGCGGACTCTCTCGATTCCATTTCCATCCTTTTTCCAACGATCGCGATTAGGTTAGGCGCTGCGTCTAATTGCCCCGGCTTTGATTTCGCAAGGTCGATTCGTTCCCAGCCACCGGTGGAAGCGACAAGATCAACGATTCCGCGCCTCCGTCCGCGCGGCAAACGCTCTCGCCGCTCTCGCCGTGTTTATCGGATCTGTACGTTAATTGAAGCAGCGAGCGGGTAATAGCTATGATTACGGCCGCTTACGTCTTGCCAGGCTAGAGACTAAATTATATGGGTGAGCACAGACGCAACAGGCGCGCGCGCGCGAGACGAGACGAGACGAGCGAGACGAGCGAGCGAGCGGTCCGCTGCGCTATTGGAGCGAAACTTTAGATCTCCCGAGAGGAGATAGGTTTAGGGACGGTTCACGGCTGAAACTTTAGAAAGGATATTACGCTCGGCGATAAGGATCGTTCATTGTGATCACGTATCGCGGATGTTTACGAACCGGGAGGTAAAAATGACAGAAACGACGCTTCGCTTGGTCCGATGGTAGATTTTCCCCGTCGTTTGCCACGGACACGAGGCGAGGATGTTACATCATTCACGATGAAATCTATCTTTGCCGCGTTTTACTCTCAAAACCAATGATTTCGATCTCTTCTTCGCGTCCACGTCGGACGTCTGTAATTTTTAACGTCCATCGTTACCACTCGACCGGATAAACTTTCGAGGCAACTTGATAAAGTTGAAGCTTCCCACATTCACGGATCGTATTAATATTTCGATTCAATTTGGACGAATCCTCTTCTACGGCTATCTAACGAGAGAGATATCGCGAACGCATCTCCGTCTGGCAGTTTCTTCTTCTCCGGAGTTGGTTCGCTCGGTGGAACCAACTCGGCGCGGCGATCGGTTCTCTGCGGGGGCATCACACGGAACACGAGGAACGGTCGTGCCTCGACGAGCAGAGAGTGGAGGAGCGCGAGTCCGCTCGAACGAAGTGGGGACCCGATGGGTGGCACTGGAACAGTCAGTCTCCAAGTATCCCACAGTTCAGGATTGGTTGAGAGACGGGGCCCGGTCGGGGCCTATTGGCGGGTCTTGGGACAGGCGTGTACCAGGTAGGCAGGCATACCTGGCCTCTACCAACGGTGGAAAATCGGTTCGCTTCAGCGCGTTCGATGCAGTTGAACAGGTCGCAGCGGCCGTGAAGTGCCAGTCCTCTCCCGTCCATCGACGTGGCCGTATCGTGACTCGTGGATGTTCGAGAGAGACAGACAACAACAATCGCACGTACAGAGAGGCAGAGAGAGAGAAAGAAAAAGGGTTTGGATCGGAAGCGGCAAGGGAAGAAAGGAAGGGAGAGGAAGACAGAGGGAGAGTGAGAGAGAGAGTGAGAGAGAGAGAGAGAGAGAGAGAGAGACACAGCAGAGACACACAGTCTCGGAAGCCACGCTCAGACTCGCGTGGATCATTCAGAGGAGTGTATTTCGGGACAGTCGAGTGGAATGGTACAGAAAGAATCGTGTACTTCCAAGAGGATGGTACCGATCGCGTGACACCGTACCAGCGACGTGAAAAAAACGGCTCGAAGAACATTGGGTGCGCACAGTGTGTGCGGTGTACACGCCACGTGACTGATCGTGACTCGTCTGCGAGTAGTAACCGTCCCCGGGCAGTGTGTGTGATCCAAGATCCAACGATCTTGCGAGAAACTTGTCGATGAGATCAAGGTTTTAGTGTGTAACGTGCGAAGGAAGACAGAATCGAACCTCGAGCGCCCGAGGTTTTGGCCTGTGCTGCGTTGAGATACCCGGTGAACTCGTTACTGTGAATTGGAAGGTGAGTGCAACTGACTTTATTATGAATCGGCCGCGTTTCCTGTGCGCGCGTTCGTGTCTCCGACGCGACCACCCGGCGTTCAAATCTCCCACGCGTGAACGAGCTACTCTACTTACGTAGTAAATTTACTGTCCATTTTGTACGAACGCGTGCGATCTTCTTCTTCGTGTAAAGTTAGGATAGGTTAGGTTTAGGACTTTAGACAGTCTCGACGATGCGAAATTTTTTCAAAAAGAAAATGGTTTCCTAACGAGATTTTAAAGACTTTAGACTTTAGATCAGTTTGATATCAGAATTACCGACGACCAAAGTATAAAATTTACAATACTTATAAATTGGATACTTTTGTTTGTGTATTTTACGAAGAATCATTCAGGTCTCCAAAAATATTCAAATGGCCATTTGACCAGTTGGGTAGTTCTAGTGTTAAATCGTCTAATGCAATCACGCGTGTCACGTGCTGTAAAGTACTTGAAAACGGAAAGGTATTAAAAACGGACAAAGGCAGAATTGCTCGCCGTGGGTTTGGCCTAAGCTTGTCACGAATGGTTGGTTGAGCTGCACGTTGGTCATTGTTGTTGTCCTCGGTCAGTTGAAGCTCTAGCCTAGGCTAACTCTGGTGTTGGTTTGGTGAATCCTTGCCAGTGAAACACGTGTGTGCCGGTGATTTCAAAAAGTCGCCGAAAAAAGGCTCCGGACTAATGATACATATAAAACCTAGAAAATAAATCACTCGCGTTCAGCTAGTAATCACCGGTGTTTCGTCAATCTTACAGTCCATTCACCGCTCCATTTATCCCTCGTAAATTAAAGTCTACATCCAAAGAGGCTGCGTTGCTCGCGATTACACCGTGGCGTGAAATTGATAATGCAACCTAATAGCCGCCTAAGTACGCGCGGGCCATTAAAAATACTCCTTCGACTGGTAAATTTTGATTGGAATATAATTGCGACACCGTGAGACCGCGGCGCTACGACGCTTCTTTCTTTCCCGCTTCGATCTAAATTGTAAAATTGAGAACAGTAAAAGATCAATTTAGGAATCTGTCATTGTGAACATTCCATTTCCATAATTTTACAACTCTTCTTCCAATTAGAGATTCTCAATGTACGTTTTTTCTTTCTCAGCAACTTTAAACAACATTTGTTTGTCCTTTTCAAAAAATTTGTCAAAGATATCCGACATGGTAGTGATTGCAATCATCCTTCTCATCACAGAGAGTGTTACCAAGTTTTTCGTTCGCAAAGGGGATGAAATCTCAGCGTTCCATCTTGTTGCGTTGTCCGCGCAACGAGATCATCAACCGCAAACTTTCTGCGCGTTCCCTTTGCATGCATCCTCTCCTCGAGTGTCCCTTTTTTCGCGCTCTCGAAACCCTCGCCAAGCACACGAAACGGTGTGCGGTCGGCTAGGGTTGATCGCAAATGAAAACATTATCGTCACCCCTCGTGGATGCCTGTTGCTATAATATTTGCCTACTGGTAGACAGTGGCGTAATTCGAGTCGCACAAAGGCCGACACTTTTGTCGTGGAATAAAAGCGAGCAAGAGTCGCGGCAGAAGTGAGCACACGCACACGTGTGCAACGACAGAGAGACGAAGAGAGAGAGAGAGAGAGAGAGAGAGACGAGCAGAGCGTTACAATTATTATGCATAGGTGCCCGGACCAGGTACTCCCATGTCAAAATATATTTATTGCCCCCCTCCAAAGTAGCGCCTTTTGCCCTCTCACTTTTTTTCTTAGCCTGGTTGCGGTGTGTCAGTCACCATTGTTGCCCTTTCATACGGTTATTACCCACTTGTACATCGGGCGAGGCTCTCGGCCGCCTTTGAAAATAAATCGCGCGTCGCCTCTTTTCACGTGGCTCGAGCGTTTTCTTTATCCGTGTCTGAAAGAGCGAACGGTAACTCGCAATACGTGGAAAGAAGTGATTCGCTCCGTATCGGCGCGCGGTTTCGCGGATTACGCGGCATTGGAGCTAGTTTTTTTTTTCAGGAGAAAGTCGGTGTATGAAATAAAAAAAAGAGAAGAATTGCACGTTGCTCGCGGTACGCTCCCCTTCTTTCGCCGGTTTGAACTTTGAAAACGACCGTCTCATCGGGAGAAAGCGTGAATATAAATAATAGTTTCAAGCTTTCATCGGCCAGGGCCAAGGAATCTGGGCGAGCAACCGTAATTCCTACGATTGGATATATCCCGTGTTCTTTTTTTTTCTCTCTCTCTCTCTCTTTTCTCTTTCTTAAGGACAATTAACGGTTCGGCTCCCTCGGTCACGATCTCGAGCGAGCCACCTAAGGATCGTCGAACTCATTTGCATGTCATCCCTCGTCGACCGGGGTCGTGATCTGACTTAACGCCTTTTCGCCTTTCCTTCGCCCCTTCCGCAGTTGAAAATCGTAAAACCTCGAAGCACGAATACGCGTATTATGCGCGTTTCTTTTTTGCCGGTATATCCGCTGGCGGGGATAACGCAGATGTCCGGCGATCCTTCGGATCTGAATTCCACGGAGCCGGTCACGTCTGCCTTCGACGTTCGTTCGTTAAACCCTTTGCTTCGCGAATTCGTCGTTTCGCCAACGAAAGGCGTCGGAGAAAATGGGAGCGCTTATCTCGACAGTCGTACGTCCCCCGAGGAACACGCGTTTAACGGTACGGAGAGTGGCTCGATTCGACCGACCCGTTACTTTTCTAATCTGAACCGATGCACTCCGTCCGATCAGCGATAATTCGCGAATTACAGGGAACCACACTCTTCGTGGCTTCCTCCCATTTGCATTCTACGGACGTGCAAACGTTGCTAATACTCGCTTTTATCGCCTGTGTTCGACGCAGCCGGTCAATTGCTTGGAAAGTAAACCAAGAATGTGTTTCAACTTTTTCTCTCTCTCTCTCTCTTCTTTGTCTTTCCTTCGTCTCGCACGTCTTGGAAGAAAATAGTCGGCCGTGAGGAAATGGTTCAGTTTACGCGGAAAGGAAATTTAAGGTTTTACCTAAAGTCCACTGCTGTTTTTCCTGAAATTGTTACTTCTTAAAAAGCGTGCGTGGTTTCCAAATTAGCAGCTCAATTGCCATTTTCTACCATCCCAATTTTTAGAGATGTAATTCGACGTATAATAATGGCGAGATCGCCGAAAGAGCCGGGGCTCGCCGTTTTGACAGATTTGGCAGTGCGCGCGACTGTAATTTTCAATTTGGTTTGTGCAAACGAGCGACGCACGCACGAGTGGCCGAGGGACAGTTCCAAAGGTGAGGTGCCCGGGGCCGTTTCGCGTCGCGCGTTTACGATACCGTAAATCAACCGTGGCGCGCTTAATCGTCGAATAAAGGGAGATTAAATTGTAGGGACTCGCGACGCGGCCCTATGGGCCGTTCCGGCGGCAAGGAAAGCTCGCTCGTAAAATCCGCGCTCGAGATCGGCGCGCATAAATCAACGATGGCGCGCGTATTCGAATTAAAAGTTTACGACGGTTCCTCCGGTGACAACGAGAATATAGAAAAATAACACGTAAGAGCAACGACTGAAACAACGCGCACGTTTGCGCATGCATCTTCCAACAGTCGCTAAAAATAAATATAAATCGTTTTGTAAATATTTATCCCGTACGCGGGAATAAACACGAAGAACGCTTTATTAATTAATAACGATTTTGTTTTGCCGTGGCGTGTTTGTACGTTATCGCGCGCGTGATCTAATGTATGCGCTAGTTATCGAGTCAACTCTCGTGTTCCATGTCCTCTCTCTCTCTCTCTCTCTCTCTCTCTCTCTTTCTCTCTCTCTCTCTCTTTCTCTCTCGTGCTCTCGTTCCAACTTTGCTCTTTTTCTTAGCGAGACGTCAGTAACTGTCTCCTTAGGCGAGGAGCAGAGTTTCGCGATACATATCTCGCATTTAGCAGGTATTTGCAATTATGCTGAATCCGCTAATTTCCATTTTACCTCGCGGGAGATTAACAGTAAGTGATCTTCCCCTTCATTTGAACGATACAACATTTTCCTCCGGGGTAACGAAATATATATTCGAATATCTCTTCCGTTCCTGTTTCGTGAACGTGAAAGACCGCCTGATCTAATATTTCCATCGATGAATGCACCACTCGGAATCCTCCCCTCTCCCTTTCTTCGTTTCTCGGCATAACGAATGCCGCACATGGTGTCCCGGAAGAGGATTCTCACACGCGGCAAGGGTTGGTCTCCGTCGATTAACTTTCGAGTGGCTGAGGAAAATCGTTCGAGGAGCAACGAAGGTCTATCTATCTAGACGGTGTTAAAAATTGGATCGGTCACGGGCCGAGGAGACGAACAATGCTCTGGTCGGTCCGTCAGCGAACTTCTTCTTCGTCTTTACGAACAACGCGTGAGGAGCGAAAGAGAGAGAGAGAGAGAGAGAAGCAGCTACGAGAGAGAGAGTCAGCTACGTGGGGCTAAACTGTCGCGATAAATGATCCTGCGGAAGGTTATTAATTGTCTTTGACTTCCAACCGGGCTCTTTATGGATCGCGAAAACATATTAACCGAAAAGAAGCTGCCGTAGCCTCTCCTCCCTTGCCATATGCCTCGGAACCGACCTGCACACGTACACGCGCACGCAGACACACGCGCGTGGATTCGAGTGTCTGAACCGCTCGCGTACACAACGATCTGGAGCATCATTTTTCAAGGACTCGATCGAGTCGTGCCAGCGAGGCGCGACTATCATCCATCAAACCGATCGTTAAAAACGCATCCAGGCCGATACAAATTGCGCGACCTGTGCCCGGCCGCATTCTCCCCGTGTCTCAGTTTCCCTTTCCAGCCAGTTTCCTAGTCGGTCTTCATCCCTTTGTGAGATCGCGTGGAAGCAGAGTGACACGCGGTCTTTCTTCTCGAGACGGAAAGAATTCGCTGGACCGTGGTTTATCTTCTTACGAGTCTCTCCGACGAGATGGATAAATCTTTCGAGAGTCACTGAAGAGATTCTTCTCGATTTTGTTTGTAAACGATTGCACAATTCAGATATTCTCTGTTTACTGGAGCGATAATTTCGACGTAATCTAAAAGAATCTGCGAGAGCTGTTTTCCAAGTTGGAACTAATCGTTCCGAGAAAACAATTCCTTTGGTATATCTCGAGATATTGGGAAAAACTCTTCTTTCAATAATTTTTCTAAATTCTCCGTATTTATTGGAGCGTGACGATAGTGTCGATACAATCTAATAGAATCTCTAGAAATTGTTTTCCAAGTTGGAACTGATCGTTTCAAAATGCGTCTGAAGAAAACAATTCCTAGGTACGTTTCGAGACATTGGGAAAATTCTTTCTTTAACAATTTTCCGTAAGGATTTTGTTCGTAAAAAAATTCCACAATTTGAATGTTCTCTGTTCATTGGAGCGTGGCGATATAACTTTGATATAACAGTCTAGAAGAATCTTGGATGCATCTCAGTTCTCCAGAAAAAGGGCCATTTCTAGGTACATACATCTAGCTGGGTGTGTTTTCCATTACGCGGTCCATATAGTTGGCAAATGGAACGGGCGACACGTAAGAATTTCTCTCGGGCGGAGAAACGCCCATCTCCACGCGATAAGAGTAATCTAGAAACAAGGGTAATCCGGAGAGGGTAATCTAGTTGTCGGTAGCTGGCGTTAAGCTGCCGCGCCTCGGGTAATAGCGACCGAATCGTCCCGTTCGTTCCTCCTAATTGGCGATAAACGGGCATAATCGTCGGTATATATTTTAAGCAGGCCGCATGATCCACGCGCGCGCGTAACTGCGTCTGGCCACGATAAGATCGCGAACAACCGTCTCTCTCTCTCTCTCTCTCTCTCTCTCTTTCTCTCTTTCTGTGAACAGTGACTTTCGTGCGAGAAATTCCCTTGACGCGGCGCTTGTACACGCACCGGTGGTGTACGCACCAGCCGGTGATATATCGACTCGTTCTTTCGAGCGGACTCATTAACTCATTAACTTAGCGAGAAAAATGGCCGGCCGTATATCAAACGGCGGCCCGGTAATCAAGCGGTCATTCTTAACGCGGCCGTAAATTCGCGAATTAATATACCCGCCAATTAATTAAATCGCGCGCCACGCTTTCTCTAGCGGCAGAGACTCGGCCGGTGGAATTGTAACAATCGCGGTCTCCTGTCAACCGAGTAATTGCAGTTCACGCGACCGGAGAACTCGTTTGCTCTCCGACTCTGGCTTTAGTACCGGCACCGGCACCGGCACCGGCACCGGCTTGACTCGCCTCGCTCGTGGAAAACGCAATCGACGAAAGATTATTCGAGACCGTTTAATTGGACGATTATCCTCTCGCACGCTTTTCGTTCCTCGGTTTTTGTCGCCCAGCCAGGCCGCGTGTCGCGCCTCTATTAGTGCCCGGTGAAATTAATTTCGAGGAAATGGCACGAAACGGCCATCGGAGCGACACGCGCCTAGCGACACTTTATGGACCTGGACTCCGGTTCTCGGAACCGAAGCTGCTCCGGACGAAGGTGTCGATCGTTCGGAATTCTCGTTCCTCGGTTTTCCGTGTCTTGAATTTTAAAATTTTCGACTTGAACGATCGGCGAACGTTTTTTATCGATTTAGCACTCTGAGAATGTTAACGACACCGGGTGACAAGATTTTTATCATTCACGCGTTGCGAAATTTCAAGCTGCCGCGCACGGAATTACGGTGGATCAGTGAACTTTCAACTCGAAGAATTTCACCAATTTCAACATCAGATAAGATGTTTCGCATCCAAAGAAAAAAGGGAAAGGAAAAAAAAAGAAAGAAAGAAAGAAAGGAAATACAAGAACTCGGTCGAGCAAAGGGTTGAAACTCTCTTGAGGGATGAAAGGACAATGGCAGGAAGTCAGCCAGGAGGGATCGTCGAGATGAAAGGAGAAACGAGAAAAAAGTCTCATAAAGGAATAAACGTCACACGGGACTCGAGTTTAATGGCGCGTAAACGTTCGACGTGCCTCTGGACGTGCACGTGGTGGTGCGTCGCAGGACGAGTCGAACGATGACAGGAGGGGTTCGTTCCTGTCCCTGACCCCTTCCTCCCCTTGACTCCCGTTCTCGTTGCACCAGTCTGGAAGGCACCGTCTCTCTCCGTCGTTTGCTCGGTAAGCGGATATTTGGAGCAGGTCGACTTCATTAACGAACGAGTGCCGAGCAAATATTGACTCCTCTCGTGGAAACTAGGGTACGAGGTGTGCGCGTGTGTACATAGACGGAGCGAGCCGCTCCTCCTCGGAGCGCTTTACCTTTGTGCAACATCCGCCGGGGACCAATGAGACGTCGATGGCCAGATTATGGAGTCGGTCTTGTTGCTCCTCTCGCGGCGCGCACCGCTTCGGGGTATTTTTGCATATCAATGCAAGCGGGAACGCTCCTTGGCTGGTAGTTGGCGCGTTATCTGATGCTTCGTGCCACGTCGGTGATAAGCGTCTCCTTGCCCCGACCTGCTGCTCCGGGAAGATGCCGCTCCGAGCACCGGCGACCGGCATCCTTTGCCATGGGAAGAAATTTCACGGAAGGTGGAGCGATCGTTTCCGTAAATACCCTCGCCTCGGTGTACCCTTTATACGAATATTAATTCCGAGGATCTGCCAGTTTCAACCTCGCTGAATTGGGTTTAGGTTAGGTTTTTAATTACAAAGACGTTATCACACGCTGGAATCGCCAAAATGGATAAAATGGTCAATTGACAATTTTCTAGAGAACTTCTTCGAACGATTCTTCGCAAAATACACAAATAAAAGCTCGTGTACCCCATTTGTAATTATTGCAAATAATGAAAGCTCGAAATAGCGATCGATCAACGCAGATTCTAGATTCAACGACTGATCTGAGAAAACTTTGTCAACTCGTCACTCGTTTGAACTCGAATTGGACTTTTAACTCAGTTTCCTTCTCTCTTCCTCGAAGAGAGGCTCGGCGAGACAGTTTAGGGCAAGAAGATGGATTCTTGGCAAAAGACGAGAGCGCAGCCTTGGCACGAATCGGGGATCGGAGCTCGTGGGATAGAATCGATATCGATACCGTGCACGCGCGCGCGTCCAGATCCTTTGTAAAATCAATAGGCTCGGCTACTTAAATGGTACCGTTCGCTGGTTATAGTCACCAGTCGGTTACGGGCCACGGATACGGTTACGAGAAGGCTGAGTCGATGCGCTCTGTGATTTACTGTTAATCGCGAGACCACTGTTAATCAACGTCGGGCTGCGTGCACGCCGCGGCTCGAATATTCCTCACGCGGTTGCGCATCGATGGAAACAACACGTCCCGATATTAGCTCCGCGCCCCGTTTTTGCACCGCTTAACCTTTCATCCTTCGCTTCTCTCTCTCTCTCTCTCTCTCTCTCTCTCTTTTTCTCAATACGAGAGAGAGAGAGAGATCCGCTCGCTTACGAGCCCGAAAGCTCCGCGAGCATTCTCACGCGTTCCGCTCGCTGTTTCTGGCCGCCTTGAAATGGAATTATGACCGGCGTTGGATTGTGTTTCGATTTCGTTGCTCCGAGCGTTCCGGCGGGTTCCGCTATCAAATGTCAGGGCTCGAAACGTATTTTTCGAATTTCAATTACTGACGAGTACACACACGCGCGCCGCCTCGTTGAAGCTTTCAAGAGACAAGAGACAAGAGACACTTTGACATTTCGTCAAATTTTGAAATCGATTTGGAAGAATCCGCGCCGTTTAACCATGCAAATTGCTTCAATCGCCAAAGATGGCTCCATCGAGTATCAATACGATGAAAACATTGTGATCCGTCTAATTGAAATTTCCGATTCTACGTTTCAAACAAGCGGAACGTTTTACACTCGAAAGATTTCACTGTTTTTAAATACGTTTGACCACTTGCGCGCGTTTGGTCGAGAAAACTTTTTGCAGGTATAATGGACACTTGATTGTTTGCACACTTTGCGTACCTCCTAACAGTATTCCAGATTCGCCTCAAACTTTGCCAACTTGATCGCGATAATTAGGTCTCATTACGGTGCTAATGAAATCTCGCCGAGATGTTTTATGTAACGCGGATAACGCTCGAACGCTTCCGCGAGAAGTGAGTTATTCGCCTTTGTCGGAGTAATTCCTTTTTTCCAGGTAATAACGAGGAAGATTGATAGAGAGGAATGTTTCGTGGCTTAAAATGAAATCCGCGCAACGTTGTTAGAGGATACCGTGGTCAAGGAGGATAAGCATCGTCGGATGCGCGCAACCTTTAGGTGACATAATATATTGCAGCTTTTAGCACACTGTTCGTCAGGTGTATCGCGGTTTTATATCATCGGCCGTATAATATAAATAATCTGTTACACAACCGTTTCTTCTACTCCTAGCCTCTTTATTTTTGACGCGTCGTTTGCCAGCGAAACGTCTTCTGGCAATAAAGCGGCGATAACTCTCTTTGCTTTCGAAAAGCAAATCCGTAGCGTGAGTGTTCAAGTTTCTCGCGTTTCGACGCAATTAACGCGTCGGAGATAAAGTTTGCGTCGATGAAACTGACACAACGGGGAAGGTTTAGGCTAGGTTGAAAATGCATATTACAAGGAACATGTAAATTTTCTTCCTCTTTTTGTAAATTTATGAAAAATTATACACGGTACACAATCTTTCCTCACCTGCTGTGGCACGACTTATCCTTGGCAGATCCACTTGTCGCAGGTTGCTCGACAATCGTTCCAACTTGGTCAGTCGCAACGATTTTTTAGCTCGCGATAGAAGAAACTGCCAATCGCTCGAGACAGCGACTTCCGGCGAAGCGATTCGAAAATCTCTGGACGAGCGAGTAGGTCATTGTCGCGGCGCGAGGTGGCGGGTGGGGTGGGGGGGGGGGGGGGAAAAAGAAAAGGCAAGGCACGTATCGGTCTCTGTTGGTTTCTCCGCGGCGAGGGAGAGGAAAAGAAGGAGGAGGATGGTCTCGGCTCATCAGTAAGCGGGATGAAAGAAAGAGCGGGCGTCAAGCAACTGCGTCGGGAAAAAACTCGGAGACCTTAACGAACCAGCGAGTCGACTCTTCTTTTTCTCCGTCTGTCGATCTCTCTTCCCTCCGTGTCGAAGCTTCTCGCGGCGTTTCTCCGTCTCTTCTCTCCTCGTTCTGCTGCCCCCGTTCGCGGGCGCCAGCTCCTTTCCTTTAGAAGAACAATCGCGGTGGGGGCGATTAGAAGCGGCCTCGCGTCACGGCTCGACTCTAATTACCCTCCCTTTGAATTCTCGTTAAAACGAGCTGTCGACAAAAACGCGTCCTCCCGGACGATTAACCACCCTTCGTCGTTGCGTTACGACGATCACCACCTCGCCGCGGTCTCTTCGTTTCTTGTCATCGAATCGCCTACGGTGAATGAATCGCGAATTGAAAAAGAATTTTCGAATCATCGCGTCCTTCCGCTTCTCGAAGGAACCCGAACGAACAACAATCGTCTCGAATTGGAAGCAGCGCGACTTTCAAAAAGCCTAGTCACAATTATGTAATTAAACCTTTTGCAGCCGGCATATTAGAGAACGCTCGGTTCGGACGCGTTTCGCAAGGTCTCGTGCGCCGACCGAACGATTTGAGCCCGGCCATCTTTGGCCGAGATGAACGCCAAGCGCCGCGACGTTGGAGCTAGCCAGGTGCGTTCGAGGCCCCTCATAGGCGAGGTTCCCTTATCGGTTCAGCCGGTGGTCTAATTTTATTCCAGATCGAGCACGGTGTGACTCTTACCGAGAGATAGCGCCGACTTATGAACGCCATAGTTCACCTCGGTGATCAAACTCGGTTGTCGTTACTGACGACGGATCTCGCTTTATAGGAAGAAAAGAAAGACTGTCGTTCATGGTACTCCGTTATTAATAAAAAGTGACAACGAGCGGGTGCAACGAAAATGCGACGGCGCGCTCTGCTAAAGGGAGTATAAAACTGTACTCGGAGCGGAGTCAAAGATCACGTCGAACGAAACAATGCGGGTATGAAGACAGGCACGATGAGAACGCGAACGAAATCGATCGTCGTGAGTGGAGGATGCCCGAAGCATTAGCGCAACGTTGAACCGTGTCAGGGGCGATAATGGTCGTAAAGAAAGCGGCTCTGCCGAGCCGGGGAGAATAATTTTTCAAGCTCTCCTCTTCCCGGTAATCCAAATAGCATTCGAACATCCGTAAGATATTGTGGGAGGAATAAAAATCGAAGCGAACGCGGAGAACCGGTTCGTCATCCCTCCCTCCCTCTCTCTCTCTCTTCTCCCCGTTCTTCCCTCTCGTCTGTTCGCTCTTCCACCTACTCCTCCTCCCCTCCCCCTGCTTGGTATACAAGTCTCATCGTCTCTTTATCTCGCCAAGGATCAGCCGTGCTAACTGACTGACTGACTGACTGACTGACTGACTGACACGACGCACCGCTTTATCCTTCGAATAATATAATTTCTATATCATTGCAGATGAACCAAGTGTGTAAAGTTTGCGGGGAACCAGCGGCCGGTTTTCATTTCGGGGCGTTCACTTGCGAGGGCTGCAAGGTAAGCGATCTACTTAATCATCGTCTGAGCTTGTTACCGTATCGTCCGTCATTGGTTTACGACAATTTGAAAAGCTTCCGTATAAAAGGTACGTGGACGTTTCGTACAAGAGAAAATAAAAACTACTTTAATTGGTTGAGAACGTAAGGAATGGAATGTAAGTCAACAGAGTGTGTCAGAATCGCATTGTGGATTGTACTATCTATAGCATATCAGGTTATATTGAATTATACTATATTATTATTATATTATTACTATATCTAGAGCATATTAGGTTATATTGGATTATACTATATTACTACTACATCTGTACTATATCTATTATATACTCTATTGTTATTACGTCTCTACTATATTACTATATTGTTACTGTATCTATAGCGTAAACTTTCGATATTCCACTCTGTCGAATTTATCGTTCCATTATTCCCGATGCACGTGTCCGTATATCGATTTTACTTTGATTCACATCGACTCGCGCAGTAGAAAAGTGCAAATTGGCGCGGCGCGCGACCTCTTCGCCCGCTCGTTGAAATCACCGGCGCGAGCGACGATCAGACGGGGAACGGCAGTCGCGCACGGTATCGGCTCGAGTCGCGCCTCATCGCGTTCACTCCGATTTAAAAAGGCGGGAAGCTTAATAAGCCGCGTCGAATCGCGACAGGATACAAGAGGCACGTACGCGTCGGACTATCGGCGAGGAAGGTGAGAAAGTCCCATTCCGATGGACGCGAAAAAAAGAAACGAAAAAACGCTCGCCCGGCTCGAATCCGTAAGTGGACGGGAGAATCGAGCGCGACTAATCGATTATCTCAGATCGTCCTCCTTCGAGGACGGTTTCGTAGGCACCGGCCGATTGTCTTAGAAATCGTGACACATGGCGTGGACGGTTTCCTCTTGCGTGCCATACGGCGGTGGACGACTCTCTCTCTCTCTCTCTCTCTCTCTCTCTCTCTCTCTCTCTCTCTCTCTCTCTCTCTCTTTCACTCTCTTTCACTCTCTTCTATCGATTGTAATATTTTTGATCGATATTTAAAATTTGCCCGCGGCAGACTCCAAGCGCTTCTCTGCTTCTTTCGTACTTCTGTTTACGAGAACGGGAACATTTCGAAATACTTGATACGCAGGCGGGAAACTAACGGGCAACGAAAACGCGCGGGAATAAATTCGCGAGAAACTGGTGACAGGTCAATTTGAGGAAGATTTATCCGCGAATCTCGCCGTATTTCGCGACTCTCTGCGAGCGCAAACCCGTCTCGGGTTTCGCTCAATATGCAAATGCCGGAGCGTTTCATTTTCAATAAATAATTTTCGCGCGGGGAAAAGGCTCGTCGACCGAAGCTTGTAAGAACGGCTGTCGTAACACGAGGAAAAGTCGACGCAGTTTTGCACAGATTTCACGTAACTCTCGTAAGAAAAGTTTCCAGCGATCGCTGTATATATCACGCGAACGTCACGCGTTGACCGAGTCGAACGTCGATCGTTTTGCTATGGATTTCATTTCGTTATCTGGTTAATTAATTACTATCCTGTACGTACGTACACGCCAGTAACCCTATACCGCGTGACGTAAGTAAAATAAAATAATCTTACAAAAAGGCACACTTTGCTCCACTTGATCGAGAGCTTTTTTCTCTTCTCGTTGTTAAAGTATCTGTTATTCGCTAAAAATGACGACCTCGAGCAGGCAGATAGGAATAGCGGGAAACTGTAGTAGCAAAGCGGGTACCGCGCTTTCATCGCGATGTCCTTCGACGTTCCCGCGGCGCGGCGCAGCGCGGCGGCAGCGATCGATAAGGACCGCAAATAATATTCAATCGGCGGATTCCTCGGGCGCACGTGCGCGCGGGGACTCGTACGAGCGGAATCGAACGACAGGACGAAGCCAGTAGGAATCTCTCTCTCGTTAGTCCGCGATGTTCTCTCCCCGAAGGGTGTTGACCCTTGCTCTTCCCGTCTCTCTTTCGCCTGCCTGGCTCCTCTCCGCTCCCTTCTGTGTCTACCGGTGCCACTAATGTGGTGCACCATCGTGGAATATCGGTACCGCATACTAAGTGACCCATCCGATAGTAATTGGACCTCATTAAGGCAACCACGGGCCACGGGCTGTCTCTGTTTTCTGCGGCGTGCGTTCGGTTTCCCGGAGACCGAGCCACTAGATAACGCGTTTTAGGTAAATTAGATTTTCTCTCCTTCTCTCTCTCTCTCTCTCTCTCTCTCTCTGCCCGTGGGATCTCTCTAGGATCGGGGAAGCCAGCCTCGATCGGGGAAAATACGGCTTGTGGTACACGTGATACGGATTTATGCGTGGATACCTATCGGTGGCTTTGAAAGCCTCCTTGTCCGCAATCGGTATTTTCTCCTCGTTCGACCTGTTGCGCGCTCTGATCCCTCCTTCCCCCTACGGTTTTCTCGCCCGAGTTCTACGCTCGACACCTGCGAGATAACGCGAGGCGACGCTTACATGTTTATTAGCGGTTACCTCTGCCAGAATGCTGTCTCGAGAACTTTGGGCGTGGTGGTTTTCTCGAACAGGTTCGTTTTACGCAATTGTCATTTGGTCACCTTCGCTTTATTAGTGTGTCTCCTAACAGTGTACACGCTCGAAGGAATTTCGTCACTTTTGAATATATCGCTCGGACACCTTACTCGTGGGACGAGAGAAAACACATTGACCTTATCCCTTGAGTCACAATGGACGAACGTATCGGGACGTGTAATGGCGCCATCGAGCCCTGTTGATATCGAGAACCGACAACGTCAGAGTCCAGAGGTGAGAATCAAAAGCGAAGAAATGAAGGCGCTGGCAACTCGTCATGGTCTTTCGTCCACGTCATCTACGTGACGACCTTTCAGTTTTTCTTCGTCCATGTGGCGTTGAATGTCTCAGTCAGTGTGACGACTTTCAGATTTTCGTTACAAATATATTGTAAAGATTTTATGTATTACATTTCTAGAGCACTAGCATATTCCTCGTTCTTTGTCCGTTTGATTTTTGCGAAGCTTACATTCTCTCAGTCGACGATTTCAAAGTAATCATCGTGTCATGCCTGATCTCGTTGCGCACGCGATACTCTCCAACGTTCGATGATATTTTCTAGCGAACCATAAAAAAAGGAGTTGTTCGAGAGGGAACCAGGTAGGTACCAGGTAGGTACAACTTGGCGCGTTCACAAAGAATTCTTCTTTTCCATTTACAGTCCAGTGAAAGGAGAAAAAATGAGGGTCTACTTTGACATTGTCGGCGCGAGCGTCGACAAATCGCACATGATCTATCCACACTTTTTATTTGCGTTCCGTTTCGACACAGAACCTCGTACGTCGCCTTAGAAACCATAAAAAAAGAGAAATTCTCCATTCTCACGAAGCCTAGAGGCGTCGATCGAGAGGACACTGTGAGAGGAACGAGAGAGAGAGAGAGAGATTGAGGGAGAGAGGACGGAGTTCGGGAAATATTTGAAATAATTTACCGAGACGCACATTACGGGAGCGAACGAAGAAACGGGGAGACGCTCATTAGCATACTAACGACTGCCTCTTCTCGAATTCTTGGTGCTACATCGAAGAACAGCTTCTCTCTCCTTCTCCTTCCTTTCGCTCCGACTTCTTCCATTTTTGGTGAGATCATGTCGTCGAGAGACGACGTATGATCCAGTCTTCGACCTCGACTGATTGATATTTTTCATCAAATCTAGTTATCTCCGTGCTTCCCTCGCGGAAGTAACTTCTTCTCTACAAAGAATAATTTTCTAAAGATTGTTCTTTTCGCTTTGCTTGGGATTTAAAGAGTTACTTCCTTCTTTTGTCTTCTTTCTCTTTTCATCCTCTTCGCACTTTCGGTGTTTCATAGTTCTCTTTCACTGGGGTGACATCTCGCTGTTTCTTCGTTGTCCATTGTGGCACTTTCGTGAAGAACAAATAGAATTTGAAAGTCGAAACCTTTGTCGAACGATTGGCTGAAAGGAGAAAAAAAATTATTATGCGCGACTGTTTCTTTTCTGAACCATTTGCCAATCGTTGCCATCCATTTCGTTGCTTTAGCAGAGCTAAAAAAAAAAATCCGCCAGAAAAAATTGTTATTCCTCTGATCCATGTTTACCAATCCTCCGTTTCACATGCGCGTTCGAATTCCACGACAATTTGCTGTCGGGGGGAAACAGGCAGCGACCAGGTTGACCAGTGGGCCGGCAAAAAGCGGCAAAAGAAGAGCGCGTATCACACGTATGAATATTAACGCGCGGTGACCCGGCATCCATCTTCTTTCGCTGAGGCGATCCGCGAGGCTCGACACGCTCGTTAGCGTGCGGTCGCGGCCGAACTCTGGGAGGAGAATTCGGGGATTCGCGGCGCGTTCTCATGCAAATCAGCCTCGGGGACCATTGTTTCCCGCGACGGCGATTATGCGACGAAATTTCTCGCTGCGTGGCCCCTGCGCTGGTAACGTCGAAACGCGCACGCGTGATTCACGTTCCGGCTCGTTATTCATCGCGCGACAATGGAACGAAACGAAACGGAACGCGACGGATCGAGGACGCCGCGCAGCCGATTTCGCGGCGAAATCGCTTTCCAGCTTCGTCGAGCTGGCTGGCCGATCCCTCTCCTTCCCTCGGCGAAAGACAGTTCGCTCCTTTGAGCGAGGAATTCGAACCACTTCCGCTGGAAGTACCTGAGAAAGCACTTAGCGCCTGGAAGCGTCCGGTTTTCCGGACTGCGAGAGAGAGCCAGGCGGTGCGTTTTATGCGTTTATTGCTGAGAACGGACGATTAGGTTGTTGCGAGTCGTCGAGACACTGCCCTCGGGTTTTAAACCATTAAAGGCCAACGTTTGTTAACGCAACGTTTCGTTCGCCATTTCCTTTTTTAGGTCAGGACTGACCTCTACTCTCTGTTAGAGAATTTCAATCTTGAAACCGTTTTGAAAGTTCAGAAACGATCAAAGTTGAACGACGTAACTAATTTTCTTTTAATAATTTTTGGCTGCGAATAAATGTATTTGGTAACGAATAAATTTTTGGCTGCGGAATAAATTTATTTAGATGCTGTTAGTAGCTCGCGGGGTTTCGCAAACGCCGTTTCGTCGACGATACAATTGCAACGGAGCGCTGGTAACGTCGAAAGTGCCGGCGTTCCAGCTGTTTGCGTAACCGGTCGGCCTGCTCGCGGAATCGTTACGATTTGCGACGAACGTGCACGGAACGAAAGGAGAGGCTGATTCTCACAGGTGGCACGTGACGGTTCTATTCGAGTCGATGTATTCCGTCTTCACTCGACTGGACACTCCCAATCCAGCGACAAAGCAACAAACTCCAAACAGGAAATCGAAGAAGGAAACGGAGGAGAAAAAATGAGAGAACCGGTCGGTTCGTCGATTAATCTATCGCTATAGGAAAACGTCAATCGTAACGGAGTTGCGAAATTCACTCCTGCGAGTTTGTGGAAACGAAGATCTTACTACTGGAATGAAAGAAAGTGTGGTGTAGGAAAACGATTTTTTCAACTTGACGGAGAAAGATTGCGCCAAATATTCTCAATTTTTAATTTGAAGTAGGTACGGACTTTCGCCGTCTACGATATAGAATATCAAATATCGAAACTTTTGGATTTAAGCAACTTTTATTAAGATAAAAAAATGTCAATTTAGAATAACGAGTCGCTTCGACTAGTTTGTCACTTTTATACGATCATTCGCAAAATAAAATAACAAATAAATAATAATCCCGGTGGAAAGCGAAACTTGCACAATGGAATTACAAACTATTTGAGAAATTATTATAAATACAGAATATAGAGTGGAATGAAAAATTATTTTATTCAGTAGCCACAGAATCGAATGATTTGGAGGAAAAACATTTACTTGGTCAAAGGTTGAACTAATTGTTTAAATTATATATTTTGAGGTAACTCGAGGTCGAGTCAAGTAATAATCATTTTTATCGATATTCGTCGAAACGAGAACACCAGACGATCCAGTTCTCTTCCCTGCGATCGAATGAAAATTGAAATGGAAATCGAGCGTCTCCACGAACGTTTTCACTTCGTACGAACGAAGAAGCGCGTTCTCTTTTGCGGGAACACGCTCCTCACGTGTGTTGCATAAAGCGTTCTGGTAATCTACTTCTACGTGACGTAACATGTGTACGTACGGGCAACGTGCGTGAGGCACTATTTCGATTCGATTCCATCTACCGTGGATTTTTCGTTTTCTTTCTTTTCCTTCTTCTTCTTCTTCTTCTTGTCCTGTATTTTGCTCTTCTTTTTCTTCTGCGCGCGCTGCATTGTTGCATAAGGGTGCGCGTAATGGGCGAGCCTCGATCTTCTTTCTGGTCGATGATTATGAATGGGAAATTTGATCTAAGAACGCTCCGCTTGATGGTGATAAATCTTTCGGTTATTGAAAATACAAAAGGCAACTGGCTGGCAGAGAACGCTGAATTTATGAATATATTCAATTACGCGATGCTTGATTTATGACGCGTGCGTGTTGTCTTAACAGTGCCACTTTTTGCGCCGGCCTCGCTCCGCTAACAGTATGTGTTTTCTGTAATCGGTTTTAATCAAAGTGAGAAAAACCAGATGAACGCGGCCCGGGCAAGAAACCCACTCCCAACCCACCGAACCTCGCAGCAAACCGCACGGAGTAGTACTCGCTGTTGAAGTACTCGCGAGTGAGCCAAGTTCGCTGACCGATAATGTCGAAATTAATTGAAATGCATAAATTCAACGAACGGTCAATCGTGGCTGCGTGGTGGCGATGATCGATCGTCGTTAATTCTCTCGTTGCTGATTTAACGACGGTATTCCTCGAGATTTACAAAACGAAGAAGAAATATATATATATATTGTATGTACGAAAAACAAATGAACTCTATAATACGTTGACGTTTCTTTCTTCGGTCCGCTACGATCGAGAAACAATTTCGATGCTGCTAAATGATAATTCCTGCCGAACCATGAATAACTGATAAGCAAAAAGCCGCGACCAACCCGGCCAACTCCGCTCCTCCTGCACTTCGGGTGGCACCGAAGAGATTTATGCGAAACTCTGGCGAGAATCTCCGTGTTTTTCTCGTTGGACTTCACGTTTCATTGGGAGTATGTAAACGAGGAAAAGTCTTCGTACTTTATTGACTAAACACGCCGCGCGCGCGAGATCGGTTGAGAAAAAAAGTCCGGGTGAGTCGGAGAGTCGGCAAAAGTCCGCGTAAATAACGATGGAAAATTATCTTGGCGCGTCGTGTTCGCGTTAGTTCAGCGGCTCGTACACCTGGACAGATTCATAAAGGTCGCTGCGGTTCGTTCGTTCCATTATGGTGGATCGCGCGGAGGTGCCTGTTTATCAAGAGGATCTATTTGCAGCGGCGGTATTTAAATGGCCGGCAATTAGGCGACGTAATAGCGGCAGTTAAGAAGCGCGATGCGCGAACGCGGAGTCTTGCCTCTACGTAGCCGCTGCGAGAAGAAGGAGGAGGAGGAGGAGGAGGAGGAAACCGCGGAAAAGTTGCGACCGTGGAGGCGGAAGAGTCCTCGGATTCTCCGCGTGTGTTTACACGCGCGCGCCACCTTACCGCCACTTGGCCGCCAAAGTATCCGTTTTATGAGGGAGCTAATTGTACCGGCCGCGAGATACAGCCGCGAGATTCGCTCTGTAATCGAGTTTACGGCGTTGCTGAGGACGCGGTGAAACTGGAATGGTCGGTCGCCATCAATTCCCGCCGATTTCGTTTCGCTGGAAATCCCCTTGTTCTCGTTCGTTGATTTTGTTTAGAACGATTACTGGAATGGCCGCGTTTCTTCGTTGCATGGTAATCGCTTCATCGCTTGGTATGGGAGAAAACGTTCCAAGTCATGGGGTGTCCAATTGGCCAATAAAAATTTGTCGAGGACCGCACCTTTAGTTTACATATTTTTTTCATCAGTTCGATGTATTACTTGTATTATTTACGAGGATATTGAAACAACTTTTGCATACTGAAATAATACATTGATTAAAAAAAAATATATTTAGATACCAGTTTAATAAATTAATATTTGATTTAATACAGGCAGTGACAATGTAAATATTTTGACAAGAATAATTTCAAGATGCTCGTCTTGATTTTCGTTCTTGCTTTATTTTTCGTGTGCTGATATAATGGAACATCGCGACCATTCGTGGTTAAAATTATTCAAACGATAAAATTCTTACTCGATTATTCGAATTTTGGTTATACAGCGGGCCGAACACGCCAAACAAGTTGAATCTGACATTTCTATAAGATTGACTTATTCCGCGACTTGTTTAAGGTAAATGAGTCGTGCAGCTCTGCCAATTAGAAAATTGCCCACTTGCGCAATGAAAATTCCAATTTTGCAACGTCCCGTATTAGGCGGGGTGCGGTCGTAAATGTGATCGGAAGCGAAAGAGGAGAAGCCGAGACAAGCAAAGTAAAAGCAAAGAAACGAAAGCAAAGTAGTGAGCAAGCACGACGGGGCGAAAACCGCGAATCACGGCGTGTCGCTCGTATAAAGTGGCGATTTACGAGCGAACAGGGTGGCTAGCGTAGTTCGCTCGCGGTAAAGTCGCCACCTTGCTTTCACGTGGGCCAAATCGAGGCGACGACGCACGCTCCAACGACGTGCTCCTTTTACGAGCCAATAAATCGCCATCTATCGATCCGACGTCTCGCGTCCCCTCGACAGCGTAATATCCGCGACGTAATTTAACACCTGTCGTAATTTACGGTCGTTCTGCAAATTAGGATTGTTAGTTAGTCAATCGGTTGTTCGCAGTCCTGGAGTTTTGCAACGGAACCTCGGAGCGGCCGTGATGGTTTTCGGTAGCCTCGCAGGGAACACTTTTGGTTTTTGCTGACCTTTATTCAAAGATAATGAGAGCCGTGAACTTTAAGGATGATTGCACGGCCGAGCGTTGATTATATTCGGACACTTGTTAGCCCGTAATTTCCTTTTTTTCTTCCGCTTTTTATCATTAGTACATTTTTTTTTCTTTTTTTTCCTTTCTGGACGATGGAAGGTGAACCTTGGGTTTCGTAGGATGAGGTATCCCAAGGTTTGACTGTGTTTGAATGCAGATTATTAGATTCTGGCCAGATATTCTTGAGAATTTCGATGCTCGTTTATCAGATATTGCATATATTTCCTCGATTACCTGTCGTTTTGTGTAATCACTCCGACTCCTAACTGACGGAGAATAGAATCGCGACGAGATAGAATTGAAGGACGGCTGGTCAGATGGTAGAAGCTTCGATGATCGGAGAATCTCGATGGCCCAGTTCACGCCGCTCTCGTTGCCACAGAGGATGTCGCGCCCTTGAGGATGCTCTTTAGCATTCAGAGCGACGCCCTGCGACCCCGCTCACGTACCGATCTTTTCAGAACGATCGATCTTGCGCAAACGCGGAGCCACCGATTGACGCAACCTGCAAATTCTCTCCAAACTCGCCGCTCTTGGGAGTCCGTAGACCGAATCCAATTCGCGGGAGAGAAAAAAAGGGACCGACTTCTGAGCGCGACCGCTTCTTTTCGACGTTTCAAAAAACGAAACGTCTGGCCGAAATCGGTGGCATTCGCTGGAAACGACGTGTGACGAGTTACGCGTGAAATCGTCCCAACTTCTTGTCCGCTGCCTTGAATACTCCCGGCGGAACGATCGCGCGCCTCGTGGCCCCATTTGCATGCGACACGACCGAGGCAGTTAATCACTGTGCGACAATTTTGAAAATTATTCATTCGTCAGTTCGGACGTTTCTGATTTCGAATCTTCGGAATATCGAACGCACGCGATCTGTCCTATTTTTAAAACACGTGCAACATGCTCTGAGATATCTGAAACTTGAACGATTTAACACTAGAGCGATACCGATAAAATTTCCATCATTTTCATTTTCAAAGTCAGGAAAATAGAGAAACTTTGTGGTACGAAAAATGATTCGAATCTTTAAAAATATACACTGTTGTTACGTTTATGAAATATCTAACTGAGAATTATAAATTGGTCATTTCGATCAGTTTGGAGCACGATTCCATCTTCTCCCATATTCCGGCTTTCACCGGAAGTACGTGGCAGAGACCAGGCGCTCGCTTCACCCAGGTAAATAAACGATCTCGGGATTGCGTCGTCCCGTTGCCTGCTCAATCCGCTCGTCCGCGAGACAATCATCGTGTCGCGACCACCGGTGCTTCTCTTCGTTAGTCACGCGAGGTTAGGATGAAATATCGATCGCCGAGGCGCTTGTGGAAAGCGTTCCTCCAAACGATTATCACGCGGCGATCGAGATTCACGCGAGCAGCCACGGATTCCCGTGGACGATCCACGATGCGCCTGGTGTGCATCGTCGTGGATGATCTTTCGCGTCGAGCGTGGTCTTTCGTCAGCTGGGTAGGATCGTGTAGCGTGGAAACTCGGTGGTATTGTTCTCTCGAGATTAACTCGTGCAACGATAACCCGATATCGAACGACTCTGGCCGGATAAACTGCCGTGAAAATCCACGTATTTTGTACTTGTTTGGTTCGAGGCTCTCTGCTGGCTTATCGAAGATGAAAGTTGGTCGTAACGGATTTAGAAGTAAGCTGG
This sequence comes from Melipona bicolor, assembly GCA_030673865.1. Taxonomy (NCBI): domain Eukaryota; kingdom Metazoa; phylum Arthropoda; class Insecta; order Hymenoptera; family Apidae; genus Melipona; species Melipona bicolor. Next base: position 2,518,364 of record JAHYIQ010000013.1, on the reverse strand, counting down.
TGTAAGGAGATTTGAAGAAGTTTGATAGAAAATAATTAGATAATGGATGATTATAGAACAATTGTGACAAAAATTATTTATTTTATTTAGATGTACAATACAGCAATGTTAAAGTGAGCTGTGAAAGATAACAATGTTGCTCCGCTTGAAAGAAAAGATTCCAGGTTTCAACCCCAATCGATGATAGATAACGCCCGTAACATCTGACCGTGTTACGCCATCGCGACACTCGATCTCGCGGACGCGGATATTCATTATCCACCCTTGGCACCGTTGGTTCCGTACGCCAGGTGAAATTTGATCCGAGCGCGGCGATTCTTTCGTTCGGGGACATAATAGGGAACGTAGGTAGAGAACGATCGCAGATTACAGCTCGGATTAAGCAACAGTTCGGTAGCGATTCGATAAACAATCGGTGGCACACACGCCGGAGTCCAACAATTTATCGCGGCCCCGTTGCGAAACCCGCCAGCCGATTCTATCGATCGATCGTTCGACATTTTCCATGCACTTTCCTCGCCGCCCCCTCCCCTTCGGGTCGTTGAATATGATCAAGCAATTAAATTCATCTCGCGAGTAATGGCATGCGCGCGGCCTTTGCGCCGCGACGACATCCGCGGCAAGACATTTTCCAGGCGCACGCAACGAATAAATCACCGGGTCTGCGGCTATCGATCACGCTCCGAGAACTTCCCAGAGAACTCTCTCTCTCTCTCTCTTCGAGAGTTTATCTTTGGACTTTTGTCCTTTTCGGGGAAGAGAGTTTCGACGATCTCTTCTGATTCCATATCTCCGTGTATATTCTTTCACCAACTTGACCCATCTCGTGGATACGATTCGAGGCAAAATCATGTTGTTGTATCACTTTTCATACCACCGAGAAAGATCGGTGGAAGCGCAATCCTTTTCCATCCATTTCCATCGGTAGCAGCGTTTTCTCGGGGTTGTATTTCTTCTCTTTCTTTTTGATTTTTCCTTGCATGTACACTCGTCTCGACGAGAATACACGCGATATTGGCGCGCACACACGCGGCCCGCTCGATCGCGCTCGTATCTCTCTCGGCTATTGGAGCGCGATTCGCCCATGCATCAATCCACACGCATGCTGGGCTATCCGAGGCTCGGATCCGTGGAACACCGACGGCTAATGTAAGCAAATAGCTCGCGCGCAGACAAATTCCCCCGCGACCATATCGGGCCGCCGGAAAAATCGCTGACGTACGAGCGTGCACCGGCCCATAAAGCGCCCCCGTGGCAAGAGAGGAGCTTCCCAGACAGGGCTACGACGACCAGCATTGAAACACTGGCTCGTCTCGCCGCGGCAAGATCGATGACTTCCTGAAGCTTCGGTTGCCGGGGGAACGCTCTCTTGCGTCCAGAGACGAGTGGATTTGACAGTTTCACTGGATGAACAGAATATGGAAATGTTGTTCGCCTGAGACTTTTACAAAAGTCCCTTTCCCTCAGACGCGTGTAAAGTTGATTAATTTAACTTGTACCTGTAGAGTTAAGAGGATGATTCTGTAAAGATTGCGTGACGATCGAATTGGTCTTAGTTTGATAAGCGCGCAGCCTCTAGTTTGACACTTTTTCCGAAGATGACTTAGGGGCGCGTTTCATAATTTTTGGTGACACAAAGTAAATATTCGAGTTATTATTATTGTTATTATATCATTAGATTAAGTTATTTTATCTTTTTTTTAATATTCTTCTTCAATGTTTACTGTTTATAAACACGTTTTTATTATTAAAATAATTTAGTGGCGCATCGAAGCTCACTTTGGCACGAGGAAAACCTTTGCTCTACGTCAGTACCAGGTGAGAGAAAAATTGTGAAAATTCAAACGCGTGTAAAATCATTAAGAGTGTTCTTTACATTTAAGTTTAAACGTTGAAATATTAGGACTTTTTTCAAGCCCAATAGGTAAAAAAAAAAAATTGTACAGCGAGCTTTAAGGGATTCTTGACTCTAATGATCAAAATGACAGTGGTCTAGTAACGAAAAAAATTGTTAATTTCGTCATCCTGGACCACGTTCGACCACGTTGGATGATCTTTTTTTGCACAGTTACGTCAGTTTCTCACTGTCATTACGCTCTTCAACTTTCGTCTAATTTTTATTCAACACGCTGCTGCGTACGCAGTGACACACGCACACACAGCAGATGAAAAATAATCCAATTCCAGTGAGCGGTGGATAAAAATAGACGCAAGGATTCCGAGAAGAATACACGAGACTTTATATCCAGAGCTCGATCGAACGGACGAATGTAGTCTATGTGCCATAAATTAGACGTATGCTCGTCGCGTTGCCACGAGCGTGTGCGCCTTTTGCCATTTTATCGCCTCGGATAGAACTAACAGACTGGTGATAATCAATTGCGTGCCGTCTGATACTATGCCTCGTACGTAGTGTAAATTACGATGTTGCCCGTGCACGTGTGCTCGGATCAGGAAGTACGTCGTGCGTGTATTGTTCCTTAACCGTGAATCAGAAAATACGCGGCTTTATAACTTATGTTTATTCAACAACTTTTTCATTCAGCTCCGCGCTCCAGATTCCCGGCGTTTGTGGATCCAGTCACGCGTTACTCACCGGTAATAAAAATAAAATACCAGCGAGCAGATCCTTCGATTTCCGTTTCGCTGAAAAGAAAACAAAAGTACGAGAAAATAGAAAGTACGAGCACTGGATGTAAAGTCGATTCAATCCGGAGAGTTTGATCGAACGAGAAAGAGAAAAAAAGAGGAGAAAAAAAAAAAACAGAAGGATATACGAAATTTCCGAGAAAAGATTTACGCAACGCGGAATTCCAGTTTATCGAGTTTATTTTAAGGAAAACGAACGCCACGTCACGTTCGACCGCAAAGCGATCGATCCCGAGGAGTTAAATCGACGCACGATCGAATTCGAACGCGAAGCAAATTGCTAACGAAGTTGTCGCCAGCTGACAATGAGTACGTTCCCGAGGAAATAGAGCAGTCCCGCGCGTCGTTTCCGTCTGGCGCGTAGCGCCAGCGAGACGGACCAACGAAATCGCGACGGAGCATCAGCATACAATGACGGTCGTTCATTGTTCTTGCAGTTAGGAACTGTCGACGCGCGATCTGCAATTCAATCCGGTATGCCGTGGGACATGGAAGCATCCAGAGTCGTAAAAGCACGCGAAACCGCGCGAACGGTCGAATGACGAGGCACTAAAGTCTGCCTGCAACGGTTGACACGTTTCGACGATCGGTAAGACCGATTTCGCTTCGAGCAAAGGCGCTCTATCCAGCGCCGGGGAATTTACATCTGTTCCGTTTGCTCGGTGGAAAAACATTTCAAGGCTGAAGTATGATAATCGAAGCGGTTGATCGGACGATTGACTTCGGTTAATCGCTCGGGAAACGTGACTGGCGGAACACGCGATGAATTTTCCAGAAATCGAACGGTTAATTGTAATTATAAAATTACAGTTGGACGAGTGAAAAGATGGTGCTTGGATCAGAAGCTCGTTTTGTTCAGGATTTTCCATTTTCTTTTTTTCGTCGAATTTAGAAAACAAAGGATCGTTTCTTCGAAGAGGAAAGAAATTAATGATTTTTATTTCCCCCGATCAATTCTCTCAGAGGGAATTTTATTCTTCGTCCTAAGCACGTAAAATCCAAAAAAGAATCTTCGTCTCTAATTCGATTTCTCTGTCGCGTTCGATTGAACCCGAACGGTGCCGCAATCGCGACGTCCGATCTGCGGCGCGACGCAACGCCACTCGAACTCGAAACGAAAACGAGAGTGGCACCGACGTTCAGCATGCAGAGCGCACGTCAGCCAAGGTCTCCGCGGCGGCGTGACGTCAGAAACAGTGTTTGTCGGTTTTCAGCGATCCCGTTTCAACTGGGTTTCCCTGGACGTTCGCCAAAAATCCCCACCAATCTCTCGGCCATCTCTTTCTCGAATATCAAATTCAATCAGACACAAAGTGAAAAAATTCAAAAAAATTATTCAAGACTCGCGCGTTAGGTTGCATTCCACGAAAGACACAAGTTGTGTGTCATTTATCTCGTCTGTCATCAATCGTTGTTGGATGTACTATGGTATAATTCTTCTCACATTTTTACGAGTACTTGGATATAGTTTATAGAGACAAAGGACAAGAGATGTGAATCTTATCGTAATTCTTGTAACTCTAACTGAGCAATCTAGTCTGTTGTTTGTTAAAATTAAGAATTTTACTTTCAATCTTGATTTATCAAAAAAAAGAAAAAAGTCAATTACACCTAGAAACGATCGTTTCGCAACAGCTACATTCTCCAACGTTGAACCAAGTCGAATTTCTGCGTTCGCTTCCGATCTAGCCGATACGAGAAAAGGAGAAGTCAGCCAGAAGCTGATAAACGGGAATCACGGCGAGAGGGAGGGATCGATCACTGGAACATCGATCGTGCCGCGTGGTCAATGATGCGTGGCAACGAGCCGAGGCGCTCGAACAAAAGCGCGAGTTGCACGGGGAACGTGCTGTTCTCGCGTGACGGCGGTCACCGAGAGACAGCTGGAAATAGCAGCGAGGATCTAGATAAATCGTTACGCCGTTGGAACGGCCTTTATCGTTCGGCTGAATAGCCGGAGGAGAGCGCGATTTCCCGGCGTGACGAGCGCTTGGTCGCGGACAGGTGGTACCACTGGGTGCCAGGCGACGGAATTCAGAGCGAACCAGACGATTCACGGGTCGAGTCATCCCCGGCTGTGGGAAGCGTCGCGCAAGGAGGAAACTCACCGGGCGCAGAATTTTTTGAAAGACGGCAGCGTGATGACGCGCGTTCCGCGAACCGGCGCTTGCTCGAATCGCGCGTGTATCAGGGTCACGATGCTTCGGTCACGCGCTCACGGAGCTCTGGCGGGGAAACGCCCGCGGATTTACGCGTCCGATTGCGGTTTCGTACGCGCGGTTGGGATTTTTCTCTGACTGATTCCCCTCACCGTGGCTCGAGTAGCGAGCGTAAGAAGAATCACGTAGTCGAAACACAAGGAGATTCTTTTCAGAATTGATTCTGAATTCGCTCGATGTGAGACGAGTTAAACTTAGTCGACTGATTGTTGAATCAACCTATATAAACGTGAATTTTTAGTATCTGCGAAAAGTAGAAGATATCAACGAACTGTCCGTCTTCCAAGTAGTTTGGACAAAATAAAGTTTTACTGCGATACTACGAGTTCAAACAACGCGCGAAATATCGTATGTCATTGATTTGTTTATTAGTATTAAGACACAAACAGCGAGGAATAATTGGCCATAGTAATTGGAGTATATTGGTCACAAAATTTTTCGATACAAATATCTCGATTCTCCTTCCAATCCCGAGCATTGATCAAACTTCGTGACAAATTTCAAAGAGTTATCAAGCGTTATAGTCTCGTATTTTACAACCAACAATGATCGAGTTTCCCTTAATCGTGTTTATACAATCCCAGTCTTCGTCTCATTGTTCGTCCACGGGCGCGTTGAAAAAAATCGACAGTCGCGTATCTGGTGAAAATTACTTCAACCTCGAGGCGGATACTCCCCTCTAATCGCGTTAACTTGGCACGTCATTCGTCTGTCGGCTCGCGAAAGCAGATATTTGCAAGTTCACTTAGCTCGGTCGCGCCATGTCGCACGCGGACAGTCGTTTGAGAACGACCGTCCGTAAAATCGCAATTTTGATCATTTCTTATTTCCCAATTTTTATTTTTATTCCTTCCTTAGTTTCTATAAAAATTGCGAGAGCAACTTTTAGATTTCTTATACAATCCATTGCAACTTTGAACTTTTTCTCGACTAAAGCCTACAGCAACTTTGACGGTGTTTGAGAGAAATAATTCGAGTGCAAAGAGTTAAATTCCAAGTTCATAGATTCAGATTAGGTTCAGACTACGTTTAGGTTAGGTTTAGATTTAGGTACTACATCTACTCTCTACTTTCTCTCTCTTTCTCTCTCATGCATCAAGAGTGATCCCATATAAAATAAAAACTGCACGACTTGTACCCCAGTACGATTCGTCTCACTCAAAGGCCCAGAAGCAACTGTTTTTGCCATAAAATTTTATTGATGTGCAAAACAAATTACATCTCACACACACACTCTCTCTTTCTCTGTCTATCCCACGCCCCCTCGCGAATCACGTGACCCAAATCAACCAATCGCTAATTTTCGTTGCATCAGCGTTGCACCTGAAGAGGCCCGATTTTCTGGGTTATCCCCGCTAAAATCACTTTCAGTGATAAAAGAAAAATGTAGTAACTGCAACAACCTGGTTAGTCAACCAAGCGACTTCCTCGCGATCGGCTCTCTCAATACACGCTCGCGTCGCGCGAGCAAAGGTCGCGACGATTCGCGGAACCCGCTCGACAGACGCGAGCACGTCGCCCCGGATCGACCAACATGTCCATCGACAAATTAAATTCGCGGAAACGTAAATTTCCTTTCTTTCCAGAATCTAGAAGCCTGCTAAACTGGCCCCGAGAAGCCGTGTTTACAATCGGCGACTCGAAACGGGACGCCGATCGGCCGGTCGTCGCTCGATTCTCGTCACGTGCGGGAAACCATCGGCATGCTCGCGTTTTTTCCCCAGCGATCCGCTCGAGGAAATTGTTCCCGCGGCGAACACGCCGTGCCAATCGCATTCCCGACGCCGACTCGAGAATACGTTGCCCGTGTTCGGCGCGCGGCGAAATTGATCGACGCTGCAAATCGGCCCCAACGATTTTCAGCGAGGCAGACCGAAATGGCCAGTTGGGAAAATTCGCCGGGCGATACTTGGAACTGGCCGACCGGCGATTAACACGGATATGGATGCGTGCAGGGTAGAGCGGGCGACGATTTCGAAGTTAATAACGAGACTCCGCTGGTTCTCGATGTACCTGTCTAAATGGAGTGCCAGGATAGTTGTATTTTCTTGAATACGCTTTTAGAAGTGTCAGGCTACCCAAGTAGTTTAAACTGTCGACAGTTTAAACTTTTTGCGGATTCTGTTCTTTTCCCTCTTTTTCGCCGGAGTAAGTAAGTGTGTTACATCGTAGTTTTGTAACTGACGGCGTTCGTGTAAAGTGGAATTTAATAACGTTTGAAGAGACTTGTGCTTCTCCGTTTGAAGTTTCATTTCTGCAGTTCCGGAAAATGAATTCTTTCGAAATCGTTTCTTCGTAAATTGTCCACGTTGGACTCGCTACGTGTAATGTTATTATATTTACTAATGTAATGTTTCAATTATAATGTATAATTTAATACTGTACTTCCTTTTAAGATCTTCTATCAGTACAATTTACGGTACATCATTATAATACAGCGTAATTACGATCGTCGTAAATATCATAATCGTAATGTTTCCTGTAATATATTCATAAAATCGCTGAAACACTCCGATATAACGTACGATGCAACGTAACATCTTCGCGAAGGCCGAAAGTCTTTCCGAGCCTATTCGGAGGGACGTTTCGTCGCATTTTTCGTCGACAATTGAAGCTTTCCCGCGCTCGGCTGACCGCGTTCACGATCACGGGCAAACGTTCTCGTTCTCCTCATATATATATATATATATATATATATATGGCGTTACAAATCGGCTCGGGATTCCGGGCGTGCCGGCTGATTTGCGCTAATCTCGCGGCCTGCTCGCGACCGATTTGTCGCGGCGAGCCATTTACGGCTCGACAGCCGCGTGGAACTGTTGTTTTTTTCCCCTCTCGCTTTCCGTCGATTCCGATTTTCTGGGCGTTCGCCAACCGGACCAGTCGAGGAAAGAAAAAAAAAAGAGAAAAAAAAAAAAAGAGGAATTGAGGAGGGGGGAGAGAAGAAAAGTCTCAGAAACACAGCGGACCACGCGCCTGTTGCGCAAATCCTTCCACGCGAATCCCGTTGTCCACCTCGTTTGCTCTCTACGGTCAAGAATTGCGAGTCGCATCGGCACGCAGTCGTGAAACGCGGCTCTCTGCTCTCCAACCCTCGCGTTCCTCCGCAGCGAGCCACGATCGATCGATTTGGGGATGTAGGTTGTGTGACAGGTTGTGGGAACCAGGCTCTTTCAGTCGAATCGTTTTTACGCCAGTCTAGAGAAATAATTCCGCGATGCAGATTGGAACGTCAACGTATGTCAGATATTCGTTTCACTCGGGCACGCGCCTGATTTCGAAATTTATGGATCAGTTCTTTCCGATCGGGCACGCGCAACCTTACACGTGGAGCTTCCTCTCCGAGTCTCTGTTGCAATCGCGCGAGGAGAAAAACTTTAGCTGGAACACGCGAGATTATCGGTAGCCGGGTGATTCATCGATGACACGCGCGCGAGTAATCTGAACGCATTACTGAAGCGTGAATTTTTTGGGTCACGGATCGAGACGGTGGACACTCTCCGCGGATGATTCGTCGATCCCATTTGGAGCGAGTACCGCTATGGGAGCTTTTGGGTTTCGAACCGTTACCCGCTCGCCCACGTGGAAGCGTCAGGTGAAGAACAGAGCTGGAACCTTTCCGGTTTTCGACGACACTCGCGTCATTGAGTCACCTCAGATCGAGGAATTGAATTTATATTTCTAATCTCCGCTAAGATTCCTCGAGATTCCTTGGATTCTATTACATTTGGAGTTTCAGTGATGATGCAAACGTCACTGATGAGTTTGGTATTTATCGACACGGGACAAAAATGAAGACAATTTTAAATATACAGAGATGGACAAAAGTCGGTGAGGAATTACTGTCGCTTTAAACTTTGCGAAACAAAATCGTACATCGATCCAGTTGTTTTTATATTTTAAAGCGTGAAACCTCTGCTTCGTCAATCTCGAATTCATTTTATCCAAATACGTCTTTACGTACTTTTCTTGTCGAAAACTGTATATATATTTAAAATCACTGAAAAATTCTTTTCACGGCAAGATTTATCATAATTTCGAAGATTTAAATTTTTTCTTCGTGTCAACTTACATTTTGTCGATCGTCAAAGTTGAAATTTCTTGAAAAAAGAAAACCTCAATCTTTAAAACCACGGTAGATTTGATCGCGAGACAAACTACCGTGCTTTTCAACCTTTTCCAAGGCATTAGAATCTTTACAATGTTTGAAAACAGAAGCATCCTTGCTACACGATTAAAAAACATCTTTGAAAAAACGAGAAAACCAAACCTGAGACTGTCATACGATTGTTTCTTATAAAATTACAACAATTTGAAGCGTATCGCGCAATTCTTCGTCAAGCGTGCGGGCACTTTCGTCCATATCTGGAACAAAACGAAACGACGGAGAACGCAATGAGAAGGGAAGAGCCTCGTGCTCGGCGCAGGAAAGACACTCGATTAGCGACTAGTGGAGAGCTCGGCGCGAGCAGCAAGACAGAGAAAGAAGGGTCGCCGGCGTCGTAAATTAGTTCACGATGCGCCGCTTTCCAGTCGGTTTTATCGTCGGCCGACAGGCGTTTAACTTTACGAGCAGCCGCGCCGCGTACAACGCTCCATCTTCAACGCGTTGCCACCCTGTTGCCACCCTTTCGTGTATCCTGCCTCCGTTCCTCGACCTTCCACTCCTAGACAGAGGCATGCTAATTCTCGTGACACGCGTAACATTAAACCCTGACGTTTAATCCCCCGAAGAATCCACTCGCGGCCTGAGCGTGTCTGACCCGAACCTTTGTACGCACGGCGAACGATCCCTTTCGACTCACGTAAACTGGTTAAATTGTCAATTCTCGAAAGACAGTTTAAAGCTAAGCTGATACGATACTTTCCGTCGCGAGAACGTGGCCAAAAAATTTCGCTCGCACACCGGTGCGTCACGTTGGCTCCTTCCGCGAAATTCGTGCGAATTCGTCCGTTCACACGTATGACGCGCGCTGCCGGACGTGTTAACGAACGGGACCAACAGCGAGGATTTCGCGTTTGAGAACAAACACGCGTGAAATTTTGGAAATTGAAAGTTGGCGCGGTCCTCGAGTTGGTCGTTTCTGACCGTCCTCCTCTCTCTTCTGTTCACAGTCGTTCTTCGGGCGCACCTACAACAACTTGGGCAGCATCTCCGAGTGCAAGAACGGCGGCACGTGCGTGATCAACAAGAAGAATCGCACGGCGTGCAAGGCGTGCCGGCTGCGAAAATGCCTGATGGTCGGGATGTCGAAGTCGGGCTCGCGGTACGGGCGCCGCTCCAACTGGTTCAAGATCCACTGCCTGCTGCAGGAGCAGACGAACGGAAGCCAAAGCGGGACGCCGGGGCCGGGTTCGCCGTTCGGGCCGAGTTTCCTGCCGGGATTCCTCTCTCAGCCACCGCCGCAGCAGGGCGGGAAGGACCGCGCCTCACCTAGTCAGGAGGACCTCGCGCTCCAGTCGCATCTGTTGCACGTGGCGATGCTGAAGCAGGAGCACGAGAGGGAGAACAAGTCTCCGCACCCGGATGACGTTGCCCTTCAGAATCAGCTTCGTCTGCTCGCCTGGCAGAAGGAGCGCGAGAGAGTCGGTGGAAACGGTCAACAGCTTTCAAGCACGCCACCCAGGGAAACGACGCCTTCGCCCTTTTACAAGCAGCAGCAACAGCAACAGCAGCAGCAGCAGCAACAACAACAGCAACAGCCAGGCTCGCCAATGTTCCCGATGAACTTTGCTCAGAGAGAGGGCGTCTGCGTGCCGAGCAGCCCAGCGGACGTGCTCAGACCGTTTCTGCCGACTTTCAAGAGGACGTCGGTCACGCCGAGCGACAGCGAAACGTCCTCGATAAACGGCGGCGACGTCTCCCAGGACACCGAATCGAGGAGTAACTCGGTGCTGAGCTACTTCAAGACCAGCGCCGCCTCACCGACGTTGTCCGAACGGGACTTCCCGCCCAGGAAGATCAACGCCACGGTCACGCTGACGACGGCGTACCATCTTCACCACGGTCTAGGCTTGGTGTATCCGCCACCCGGTCTGGTCACGCCGGCGACGTCTCAACATTCGCCGAGAGGCGGTGATCTGCTACTCGTCAGTCCAAGCCCGGGCGGTCTAGCCGTGGAGCAGGACGAGCCGATAGATCTCAGCGTCAGATCGAGCAGGAATTCGCCGAGACCGAGCCACTCGTCCGAGGAGGACAACGGATCGAACGACAACGATCGCGATCGCGACAGCCCGGCGAAGGAGGAGGCCACGACTAAGAGCAAGCCGTTGGATCTGACGTTAGGCGTGAAGAGGCCGGAGCTGCCGCTGTCGCTGTGACGACGATTTTCATAGCAACCCGCGGTGGGTTGGCGCCAAAGGCTTCGCTAGCGCACAGCCGAGTCGCTACCGAGTCGCTACCGAGGCCGTTGAAGGGATCGAGCAAGGTCTGTTGGATGGACGCGAAAATACACACACGGGGAAAGTTAATCGAGGTAATCGTACGACGGAACGACGATTGAAACCCGCCACGAAAATGTGTTCAAATTTGTACATAGGTATTACAATCCGACGTGACATTAATTTATTACGAGCGAGTACCGTTTGCGGGTACCTCCGTGTCATTGTTTGATACTTTGCTCCGGTGCAGTGAACGCGCGTATCACGTATTATGTTATCGAGAAAGGAAATAAGAGTACTAATGACAAATCGTTGTATAAAGAAACCGGACCTGATCTGCCGACGGGTTACGTCCACTTCGATTTCGACGATTTTTCGAATATACGTATTGTATCGTAAAGAGCGATATTTTTTACAATATTTTTCGTACACGTACAGTTGTTGAACTCGCTAGATGAATACTGATACTGCGAATTCTGCTCGTGATGCATTACTTGACGGTGTATATATATTGTAGAATATATGCAATTGAAACTGATATCGACAGGGTGTCGACAAAGTACTGAGCAACCGCTTTCTCGTAAGTGCGGTAAGTATGAGAAAACAGTTTCTTCTTTTTATGTGCTGATTGATAAACAGTTTATTTTCCGTCAATGGTACATTATAATGATATAATTATATAATACATATAATTATATAACATATAATACATGTAATTATGTAATTATATAATTATATAATACATGTAATTATATAATATATAATACAAATGACATGTATTAATGTAATTTGTCGCGACGAACGCACAGAATGTTGCAAATTCAGCATGTTGCAAACGTTCACGAGTGATTGTACGATTGCTGTTCAAAAAAATTGCTTACTCTCACGATATATTTAAAAATCGCTCGGACCGAAGTGAGGACGTAACGCGTCGGTGGTTTTCACCGAGATCGTAAAATCGCGTATATACCGGCCAGTAGTGCAGTGCCTTAATATAATATATGTATTTATACCTTAAATATTCTATATTGTACATGTAAACGTATACTTGGAACCTTGGACCGCAGGATTTTATATCTTCTTTCTTTTCCTTTTTACGCGCGATTCATCGTTGTAAATCGTGTTCTTCGATAGCGAGCCGCGTGTGGGCGTGGAGAGTGTATGTGTGTGTGTGTGTGTGTGTATGTTTGTGTGAGAGAGAGAGAGAGAGAAATAGAGGAGAAGACGATTGGTAACGATCGCATCCGCGAGACGCATCCTGTCATGACGAGAGGCCAGTTAATAGTCCTGATCGAGAGATGGTGATGTCACGTGCATCTTGTAAATAAGCAAAAAGGGGGTGGAGAGAGGAGCGAAAAGAATCATTCGTGTGCGCGTAATTAGCGAAGAGGAGTAGGAGAGGGAGGGGGGGGGAGGGGACTCGACTGCGAATCGTCGGTGTATCGCTTTTACGCTTCCGCTTGATGTACGACATCTCTCGGCTCGCGTAAACGGATCACGATAGTTCTCTTTCTTTTCTCTTCTTCTCTTTTTCCGGTTTTTATTCACACGATTTCGAGTCTTTTTATCGGTTTCCCTCTTTATTTTGTATATAATAGTATGTAAACGGTAAATACAAGTGGCCAGTATCCAAACGTAACGCGAAACTAAATATTTTTCTTTAATCTACAAAAGCGACGCCTTCCTTCCTGATTGTCCACTGTTCCCTCTTCCTTCAGCTGTTTGCACATTTACGTAGTTGCGTAAGTAGTATTCCTGGGATTCTAGGATCACACACCGAGACGACGTCGTTTTACCGACTGAATAATTCGACTTGGATCAAAATCAAATATTCGACGATCCACGACTGACGACTACCTCCCGATCGTCGGTTTCACTCTTTTAACTCTTCAAGCGCAAATACAGCTTTCTGTCCGAGTTCTGTCAAGTTGAAATTTCGCAGAAAACGAAAGGACAAACGATGGACAAGCAAGGAGACGTTCGAGACGCCGGGGGAAGAGCCTGGAAATCCGGCAGCCGATTCACGTGTCAGCCTTGGAGGATGATGGCAGCAGCGAGGACGCGATCGACGAGGTGTATGTAACGCGGAGCGTGGCTGCCGCCACTCGTCATTAATCAATTGCAGCAGGAAGCGCGAGAGCGTTGCAAAATCGCCGAGTTACGGATACCTGCCCACGCGGCTGACCTTGCCAGGTCGAACGTTCCTTCCACGTCCGGATCGCACGCGATCGTCGTCGCTGGCCGTGTCTCTCCGCCTCGCTTCGGCCCGCTCGTCTTCGCGCGAGCCATCATCGTCGACGATGCTAATCGACCGTGTCTTCGTACACACGAAGCGAGCTCCCACCGCTCGATAATCATTTTACGTAACACGCGACGAAAGCTGGACGACGAGGATTCGCGTCCAAGAGGATTCGTAGAATTCTTTCCTTTTTTCCCATTCTACGTGGAGGCACTTGCGTTGATCTTGATCTTGTTCCTCGATCGATTCGAACCGTACATCTGGAAACAGACGTAAAGAAAAATTGAGCGAGTTTGGTTTCGTTCCACGAACCACGAGGAAAGTGGTGTTTAATTCGGAGAGAAGAAAAAGCTCGATTTCTATTTGAAATCAACGCGACGCTTGGCGACAAATTGCGAAGGTTCGTTGACAAGGAGGGAAAGTTAAGTCGCAGTGACAGTCTCCCTCTGCGAGGATATCTTTCATATACAAGCAGACTCCAAGCTTGAAATTCATCGGGAGCGTGCTTTCGCGGAAATCGGCTATAATTCAAGGCGCCGTGGCTCGTATCAGGGAAGGGAGTCATTCATTTCACGCTGTAATATATACGGGACACAAGCGGCCGCGTTCCACGTGCGCGGTAGGTATCGGCGGAAAAAAAACTGGTACACCCTGAAAAATCGTAGCCACGTCCGAGTCGATTTGTTCAACTTACAGCACATGCACTCGTGATATGTCAGTGGTCGCTAGTTGGCTTTCCGTTCGACTCACTGGGGAATATTACCTAAGTGTTCGAGATCGGTTTTCTATTATATAACAAACGCATTTACAAGAGGATTTGGCAAGAAGTGGCAGAGTGATCGGCCGATATCAACGTGGTTTCATTGAGATGGATCATTTTGAAAAGAAGATAAAGTAGGTTAGACGAATTTCTCATTTGTTTCTCATTTGTTTCCTCCTTTTTTCTACCAACCGTTCAGAAACCTCGAATGTTTGGGGTCATTTATAAGAAAAATTGGCTCGATACTTTGTTACCGAACGGATCGCCATCGATCAGAAAACTGCATAAAAGTTCCATAAAATTGAGATATTCCTGCAATTTGTACATCCGAATTAATTGAACGCGTAATCGCTCTTCTTTCTTGCCGGTCCATCAATTCAAACTACCTCTGACTTATCGTTGCATCTAGATCGTCTCGAATCAATCCACATTCATCCATCTTCGTGCTAAAGATCCCGCAACCTTTCTCCAGATCATCGAGCGCTCCGAGGGGAGCAAACTCCATTCCAGTCACTCGGATAATGTCTCACGTCAGCGTAACGTCCATCGTGGAACCATGCGGAGCACCGGATCCAGAGGATAACAAACGGGCGAGACTCGAGAAAGGGGGAGAGAGAGAGAGAGAGTGCGTCAGTCACACAGGCGACCGGTTGCAATAAGCGATCGTTTAGACCCGTCATCGTCATGACTCTATGCATGAGACGTTGGCCAACGTTGGCTAGCACGCGGGGACGCGATTTTGCAGCCTCTCGTCGAGTGAAATATCGAGTCGAATCTCTAGCCGCTGGCCAAACGTTCGGAGATGGACGTTGACCGCCGATCGATTCGCGCTGCGGGAGAAACTGGAGCGATCTCGATCGCGACTCGTCTTCCTCGATCGGGGCTCGATCAAAAGAGTCTCGTACAACTCACGATGAACAAGATTTACAGCTTCGGAATTCCATTTGGTTTTCTTGCAATCCCGCCTCGGGGTGAGTATCGTGATCGACGTTGTCGATTGACGTTCGACGGGACAGGTTTTGTTGAATTTCGGAAATGTTTCAACTCCAACTTGATTAGATTTCAGCCATTCGAGTTCCAATTTTAGTTTCTGTTTCTGATCGAAAATTAATTCCACGCATGGATGACAAATTTAAAAGTGAACCTCAGCGTCATTCTTTCTTGTAACTAGGCGACAACGACCGACAGTCGATCGAGATTGTAATTCAACCGCAACGCTGCAACTACGAGAGACGTAGCTAGGTTCGACGTTGATGGGTTCATTTGCAACCTTGCAACAAAACAAGAACCGAAAGGCTGAGACGGGACCCGAGAATTTTTTGTTCCAAAATTGCAACAGTATTCTCAGTATTGAGTATATTTAAATATAACCCAGGCAAGAGAAATAATAAATTTATTACTTCTCGATAATTTCTATCCAGTCCATATCATACCGACGAGTTCAAAAAGAAAGCGACGAATTATTGTATACGGTTTGGTCACTCGTTACGGTCCGCAGTCAGTTGCCAGCGCAAGAGGTTAAGATGCACAAAAGGTGGCCGAGCGATACCTTTCCGGTAGTCGTTTTCTCCGTCGCGCGTTTCGAGGGAAGATCTCTGCGAAAGGAGAAACGCGTGCATAAAATGACGAGGAAACGGCGAACATAGCGCACCGCAGTGTCCGATGTCAACAGCTCTCCGGGGACCTGAAAGTCCCCATCGGACATCGGAGGGAGCCATTGATCGACTACTTACTCGCGTTCTACGCGACTCGAATAAGAACTTGCCTTCGTGTCTCGTCTATTTTTTTCTTCTTTTTCCTCTTTTTCTTTTATCTCCTGTCCTGCCCCCTCTCTCCTCTTTTCCTCCGCAATCGGTGGTTCTCCGGCTAAGAAAATTAACGATCGAGGAAACTTCAGACAGAAACGAGAGAGAAAGAGAGAGAAGACGAGTATAATGAGTCTTAATCAATTACGACGAATCCGTATATACTCATGCGTAACGACTGGCTGCCATAGCGCTGAGTAACGAGCCGTGTCCCACGGTGAGTATTGGTTTGTCACGTGCACGTCGATCGACAAGGTTCGGTCCAGCGAGAAGATTTCGTAAGGAAAGTTAATTACAGTTTCCAAGAGTTGTCTCTTCTCTGATGCTCTTAACACGTTCGAGATAACTAGATAACCAGACTGCGAATATTTACGCAAATCCGCAAGCGTTGTTACGAACCTGAGACAGAGATGTTTTATACATTACTTTTTGCGCGTCGTGTCTCTCGCGAATGCATGGATGCAACTCGACGGTTGTACCGATAACGCAGCACACGCGAGCCGTTTAATATTTCAACGGTGTAACCGATTGCTCCGCATGTGGATCACGCACGTGGCGGTTTGTATTATCAGCGGACTGACTAGTCGTCAGGCTGCAGCAAGAAGGCAGAAATGCCTGAATTGTGGAGTACGCTGCGCAATACGTCGGTTCGAAGTGTTATCGGCTCGAGTCGATACTCGCACTTTTTTTTTTTTTGACCCACTCGTTTACGGTCGTTATCCATCGAATCACGATTGATTCCTACACTTTGCTTAATTCCGACGTACGTGCATATTCGTGGTTTCCATAAAATACTATTATTTTCAAAAGACTCGCGTCGAAGTAATTCAGCCTCTCTTCGAGCAGCGACAAGTCCAAAGAAAAGACCGAGTACCAATCCCTCGGACCATCCCATAAAGAGCGATCGACGAGCGAGGGATCAAGCGAGGAGACGGTCGCGGTCCCCTGATCCAGATTTCGATAGTCAAAGGAGACGAGGCTGGAAACTGGTCCAACGACGCGTGCTGCGACTTCCTGCATGTCCATATACGCGCAGGAGCGAACGACACCGCGCGGGAAATGAGAGAGAACGAGAGAGAGAGAGAGAGAGAGAGAGAAAAAGAGAGAAACAGAGAGCAGCGAAGACGGGACCATGGCGTGCACGCGGAGCGTTAGGGGTTAACGAGGGCCGATCGTGCGATCGTTCGATCTTTCCCAAGAGGCAAGGCGGCCCAATTAGAAGGCACGTAAAAGCCGGGCGCATAATCAGCAATTTGTATTGTCGGGGGATAAGGTTCTTCTCCGTACGTATGTACGTATACGTGTGTCCGTCTCCACTCCTCTTTCTCGGTGCTCGCCTGCTCTTCTCTGCTCCCTCCTCGTCTAGATGAAACAATATCACGTGCTTGCACAGGGTATCGTCTCGTTTGCAAGAAGGGACTCGCGAGCTAATCCCTGTTCCACCGACGCCCGGGGACCGCTTCACCGGGAATAACTTCATACGCGAGACGAAGGCGAAGCGATCAGGTGGTACGAGGGAACACGTGGGAGGAGGAGTGACTCGACGAAGCTGTGCAATCGCCATTATCGGCAATTTGACCCGGTTATAACTCAATTTATAGTAATTGGGTAACCCTCCTGATCGCTTCTCTCTTCCATTTCTTTTTAGTACTTTTAGTACAAACGGTTGCGAAAACGTGTGGTTGCGAACGTGCGTTGCTGCTTGATACCACGACACGTTGGATTTTCCATTTCGATTTCATCAGGAATCGATCGTTGACAAATTAAAAAATTAGTAATTTATACAGCTTCGTCAATCGTCAACTCCCTACGAAAATTACAAATTCTTCGATCGATAACAGGACGGAATGTAAATTTAGAGATCAAGTTGGAACGGCAATGGCCGTTTTCCCTTACGTCATAACAGCGTGGATTTCAACGGCGATGGATGAGTAAGACGTCGCGATCGAAGAAGGGATCCTCGACGGACCGCTTTTAGCGCTTGTCGATGATCGTAAATTGGCGATCGAGCGGCGCGAACGTGCACGCGGACGTGCCGTTCGAAACAGCCGGAAGTGGATGCCGCGGTGCGTGCTGCGGTCGGCCGAGCACGCGGCGGAACGCACGGTTCCTCTTCCTCGCGACCACGGCAAACCGCCACTTAGACGTGGAAAAACGAAACGTCTTATTATTGAGCAACGAGCAAGTTACCCTCCTTTGCTCAAATTTTCGGGGCTAGATTGTAGCTTGCGCAAAGAAACGCAGCCAGTCTTCTGTCTGACGGAATAAATTGGGATTAATCACGAGATCGAGGAAACAGCTGTGCTCGCGATTTAATGATCTCCCGTCTGCTTCGAGCAGAGAAGTGAAGGATCTCGAGTCTAGTTCGTACGGGGCTTTTAAATTGGAGCAGCACGGGAAACGCAGGTATACTTTTTCGATCGTTACTTTTCATTATTTTTCAATTACGTTTCTAGGAAATTAATCACTTTGTTTCGCAAGCGGCAAGTCATACAGTATTTCTTATTTCACTCTTACTTTCATTTTTCATTTCATTTTAAATCTTTCTTTTTCTTACACATATAAATCAGTAAATCTTCCTCACTATTCTTATATACACAATTCTTCTCATGGATCAAATACGTTTCTAGAAAACTTACCCCTTTTTTTCGTAAATAGTAAATCACACGTTATTTCTCACCCAACTCTTACTCTGATAAATCTTCGCTCGTTTCTTAAAAGGAATTTAATTTTTCACATTTTCCATTTCACTTATATTTTTAGAAAGTAAATCAAATCTCTTTCGATATTTCTTGGAAGCATAATTGATATGTACGTCAATTGCGCTTCTATAAATAAATCTTTCTTTTCATATATATGCAACTAAGATATTTGTATAAATTGTTCGACAAAGATTTCCAAATAAAGCTCCAACTTTCTCGTACATGTTGGCCCACATGCACGACCGAGGGAAAATCTCCGCGAGCCCGTGTGAATTTTAGGCTAGCCCGAAATGTCAGGCAATGCACGCGTGCCAAGGAGTATCGATCATCTTTGTTCCGCTAGCTGCGCGGCTCTCCTTGTCGAGCGTGTCTGGCTGTTTCGCAAGCTCGGCGAGCTGGCCGACGGGATCGTTATGTCTGCGGCCGGTTCGCGCCCGTTGACAAATTTGACAAGACACGCAATCGATCGCTCTTAACCGGCGCTAATCGATACAGCGATCGGTTCATTAGGCGGATCTCAGGCTGCCTGGTTTCTCCCTGCGGCCGGAGCGGATCGAGCGCAACAGATATTGGCTTTTCGATCACGTCGGCTCTCACGGAAATCTCGCGATTGCGCCGCGCGCCGATCGGCCTTCCTTCTTCGACCATCTCGCGCCTCGATCGATCGAACCGCGTCGGCAACCGCGTCTTTTCCGTCGATCTTCCACGTGGAAACAAGGTTACCGAGCCGTGGAAAACTATCCACGCTAGATCGAGATTGATAGTCAAACATGGTAGCAAAGCTTGTTCTCATTCGCCTTTGGATCGTTTCCTATTTTTTATTGAATTTCGAGAGCGAATTAGTGGAATTAATGGAAACGTTCGATTTACCAATGTTTTTGGAATATGCGTGTAAAAAGAATAATAATTAATTGCGTTTTCTTTCAGTAGATGGACATGTATGTTTGTCTTAAAATTGCAGATTCATTGCCTGATATCTCTATCTGATTGTTTTAGAAAATAGTTTAGCGTCGATTTCAGAGTGAAAGATCGAAAAAGAAACATTTTCGATACATCTTGCCGTACCATTTCCAAAAAGGGAAAAAACGCTGTGCAAGTTTGTAAAAAATTATCTGACGTGTATGGCCTCTCGACGTGTAGGAAACCTTCAAACTATGACAATGTCAGAAAGCTAAATTTCAGTGCTGATGAGGTATCAAATCGTACATCAACTAACTTTCTTGCGAACGCGAAATCATGAAATTTGAAGCCTGAAAGATGGCAAAAAGTATATTGTCTAATAAAGTTTTTGTTTCTCGCTTTTTATAGAAAAAAAGCACAGTTACTTTTTGGCCATCCATAATAATAAACTAGTTTTTACAACTCGAACGATTCCTGGTAAAATATACGGATCTAAATTTATAATTCGATAATCTAAATCATCATAATTCGCGCAATCGTTCTTCAAAGAATAGAAATAAGCAACTTTCAGAAAATTAGAATCTACGTACAAAGAACAAAAAAATTTAAATGGAGATCTCATTTATCATGATCGAGAAGATCCTATTTATCACCAAAGAAGGAAAAGCGAGAAAAAGCAGAGAGAAGTGAAAGAGCGATCGCTCGTCTCGTCGATCGACTTTCGATCTTCTCCCCGCGCCTAATTGAGTTTCCTCGCGAATTCGTTAATGACTCGCTGGACACGTCGGACGTCTTCATCCTTCGTCTTCCTCCCAGCGTTTCGAGACAGCGGCCTTCGTGTTTCGCCGGCGAAATACCGCGAGGAACGCGAGGAAGCGCGGCGAAACACGATCCGATCCGAGGATAGGCAATTATTAATGAAGATCCGATGGACGCGCTCTGCCGGAACATTCTTCATCGTACCTGCCTTAACGCCTCTCTTCCTGACCCGACCTCGTCCACCGCTCACGCAGTGTGCGTGCTATCGCGCGGAAATCGAAGACGACGCGGTTTATCACCGCGAGGAAACGCGAGGCTCGTGCGACTAAATCAGCCTTCCTAAATTGGACGGACGAATCGCGCGGATATTGTTTAGGGACGTTGCATCGAGATTAGAATCGTTATAGTAGCGCGTGTACCGATTAGCTCGTTAGCTCATTTATTTTCGTCTCTCGGATCACTTGGAAATTTCTGTTTCGTCTAAATCAACACCGTCAAAATCGTCAAAATTAATTAATCGTTTGCGCAAGCAGCGAGTGAATTGTCAAACATTTCCAACTTGCAAATTAAAGTCTCCCTCTTAATCTAGAAATTACGCGACGTCGAGGAACACCAGATCCTCGATCTTAATTAAAACCTCCGGCCTTTACCCTCCTCAACGAGCAAACGCAGAGACGTGTAGCTCCTCGAGTGCAGTCCCTATCCGTCGCTAGGCGAGAAGCTATTTCTCCAAAACTCCATTAACCCTCTGGAGATGAACGACCGTGTGGCTGAAAGTGGTAGAACGATTTTGAAAGAGGGATGAAGATGCTTCTCTACGAGAAAGCTGCGTTCTCATCGAATCAACATTTTCCAAATATCAGTTCCCAGTAACATATTCCAAAAGGCAGAAAATTTAATTCTTCTATTAGTCAGAATCTGTTTCTTAACTCTGGCAACATATTTCTCTGTTTCAACATGGATTTTCGAGCACTTGAAATTTCCTTTTGCAGTGCATTGCGATATGTTGTTAGAATTATGCAAATATAATTTCCCGACAGAAATATTCGCCAACGAGGCTCGAAACGTAGCTCAACGTGGTTGGCTATTTCGCCGGCGAAGAAGGAAAGACTCGCGGAACAGGAGAAGGAAGAGGCAGAGGAAGAAGAGGAAGAGGATTGCGCGAGGTCACAGCCGCTTGTGTAAACCACATGGAAGCACACGCTATCTAGCAGCGCGCCGTTTATCTAATAATATTATAGCGCAACGCCAGCGCAAGCCATAAGAGGCGCTCGAGATGCACCGCTCGCGATGCATATAGATACATTTGCGAGGGCTGGGCTTGTACGCTCACGACGCGGCTGGGCGCAAGGTGTCCAGGTCCCATGGGGGTGTGCGAGCACTTGTACAGATACCATCAGCAAGATATGCCGGATAGAGGAGTGTATCCCGGCGATACTATCGTCCGCCCGGAACTAATACGCTTTTCGCTTAATGCGCGACGCCTCGTGACTCAGTCGGCGCCTTTATTTTTCAAGAATTTTAGCAAATTTTTTTTTCTCTACTACACTCCTTAGCTAAAAAGAAAGAAAAAAAAATCTACAATCTGATAAACTCCGAGATGAAAGAATAAAGAAAGAAGAACGAAGCCAGTTTGTTCATTGCAGTTTAACCAAACGATGAATAGAAATGACTCTCTTCTATCTACTCTGAGATAAAAAGAGAAAAAAGAAGAAGAATACAACGAATTGATTCACCTGTTAATCCCCACTAATAGCGTAACCAGACGACAAATCAAGCAATCTGTTCCCAACCAGATCCAGTCACACCCACTTTCATCGTCGAATAATTATTCACTCGCCAAAGCCAGTGTATCCAGTTCCCTCGGCCAGCCGGCTTTTCATTTCCCAATTATCCATCCACTTCCGCGAGGAGGAACGAAGCCGAAGGGGCTAGGCCCCGTGAGATCCAATCCGCGTTTCGCCGATCGTTAGCGTCGAAATTACGAGCCGTTCTATCAGAGGCGGAGGCGCATGGCGCGACTTTGTAACCGAACCGTTGCCAAGCGCCGGACCTCTCGCGACTTACGAGCCGCGTAAATTACACGTCTCCGTGGCCGTGGCCGCGGCAATCCTCCGAGTCATTACGCGGGAACTTACGAGCGTCAAAAGTCCGCTCCGCGCGGCTGAAGCTCGTTCAGCACCTCCCAACGAACCAGTATCGCCACACGCTTAAAACTTGTCGCGTTCTTAAAACGGCCCGTGGACCGTTCGAAACGAGTCGGGGGCAAGTCGAACCGCCACTTTACGAACTATTAAGCGGCGTTGACTGCGTCGTCCGAAACGATCGTTTGCTCCATTAGAAGTTTTATTATTTTATTAGAAGTTAATATATATATATTTTTTCTTTTTTTTGGGGGATGGGGTTGGACAAATTCCCAACACTAAATTGTCGTTTGCACAATTACACTTTGCCGATCGTTTGGCAAAAGTTTCAAGAGATATATACTTTTACAAAAATTTAGATCGTTGAATTGGACAATCTTTTGGATTTGTTAATTTGTTAATTGTATCTCTTGGATCAGTCGACGAGTCAATTAGTTGGTTCAAATGATTAATACATTCGCTTTCTTCTGAATTTCACTAGAATACTTTCATCAAAAGTCCACGTTAGGAAAAACTTCTGGTACACCGATCAACCAGTCCGCGAGTACCAGATTACCGATTACTTTCTTTCATGTTACAACCAAATCAGATCTGCTTAAATCCATAGAGGATAGAGAGATTCAGGTATAGAAATCGGACGTTTCAAGAGTGCCAGACTTTCAAACTTTTCCTCCTTTCTCGTTCGATGAATTCGCCGAGCAAAAATTCAGTCCTTTTAAATAGCGGCAGGTATGAAAGTGTATGAAAGTCTAATTGCATCGATTCACGATTGACGATTACAAGATGTTACCTGCCGTAAGCGGCTGTCTAAATAATCACCGTACATAGTTTGGAACTCGCCATGGAATTCACGCAAGAAGATGAAAGCGTCAGAAATTTAGCACGAGCGAGCAACATTTCTCTAATACATTTTAATGCTCAGTTCTTCTACTGAAATCCTTGAATTCTCCGCTGTGGCAGACATATAAATTCAAGTACCAACCAAAGTGCGTAAAATTACAACGTCAAAGCCTTATATTTAATTACAATATAATTGCGCAACTGATGCTTCTTTCAGATAAAAGAGAAGACACAAATAAATGACTCGGATACGCGAAAATCATTTTTCTGCAGTTTCGTTATATTTCATTTATAGTTTTAAGTTTATATGTTGTAGTATATATTATAGTTTATATTATAGTATTATAGTTCTACCGAGAAATACGTAACTCAGGTGTAACTAAAAAATTTAATTTACTTAGCACTTTGCTAGCTCTAGTGTTGAAGCACGTTCTTCTTTGGAGGACGTGTTTGGATTATTCTGCTACACTACGTCAGAATGCAGAAAATGTACAATAGAGTAGAGGAGCGGACGAGTAGCAGCAGCAGCAGCAGCAGCAGCAGCAGCAGCAGCAGCAGCAGCAGCAGCAGCAGTAGCAGCAGCAGCAGCAGGTTGGACGAGTACGGTTTTTCTACGTTGCAACACGAAACGGAACTACTCCCGGGGCTCAGCTGTAGACCACACAACCAGGCGGCAGCCTGTAATCGCGTCGATTCCAAAGTGGATCCGGATTACAGCCGGCAGCGACCCGGTAATACCGATTCCGTTAACAGACTTGCCCGATAGTTTTCGAGCCGCGTCGAATTTCTCTGCACGCGCGTTTACTCTGCCGCTTACTTCCACGCCACCAGCGGGAACGTCGCCTTTTTTCCCCTTGGGCCTCGCAGCCGCAGCCGGGAATGGCCATCGGCCACGCAACCGGTAGCACACGCGACGCATTAATTCCGCCATTTTTCTGGCGTCCCGGCATTAACCTTTAAAGTAGACGCGGCGTGATCGCTCGCAATCACGCGTGCCACCGTTTCCAGCCGTTTATCCCTCTGCACTCTCTTACTCTCCGTTTCTTCGCGTTTCTTCGGAAGCTCGCCGTTGATGGTGCCATTCGGAAAAACAGCGATGACACTGCGAGTTCTTCTGCGCGGTGCTCGGAATTCGCCTAACCTTAAAGGCGCACACTGGTGGAAGCACAATTCAGACTGTTTGCTTCCTTCGGTGGTGTTTTATCGAAAGTCCCGAGAATCTCCGTTGCAACACGTTGGCCCTCTGATTTCCCGCTTTTAATCACGTTCCTGTGTTTTTTGAAACTTTTGCGACTCGTTCATCTTCTTCTATGGAGATTTAATATTTAGATAACTAGAGATTGAAATTTAATATATACAAATGTCAAATTGATATACTTTTTGTACTAGTTTCTTTATTCCAATGGAATAACTATCCTGAAGTGTGTTTCGTATGTTTATGGACACGAGTAATTTTTGTTTATTGACAACGGTAATAACCGTTTAGAAAAATCCCATAATATACATATATACAAATTGCACGGCGTAAAAAATGGCGCCGCGCGCCGTAAAGATCGATGATCCAGCGACCGAGTCGCGGCGCGGCTCATCTTCACGCATGAGAAACTCGGCGACTCGAGTATACTCGGGACCAATTCGAGCCGGCAAACTTAATTACGCGCGTAGCTGCGGTCTCGCCGCTTTAACTCGAAATCGAGAACGACCGGACGATTTCCGCTTGCGACAGTAAATTGTTTCATCAACGATCAATCAATTAGCACGAGTTAATTGAACGACTACGATGACAATGCTTCGTGGAGCAATGTATTGGATGGTAAATTGCATTGATTTTATATTCGTCAGGTTTTTTTTTTGAAAAATTCTTGAAAATTTTACTTGCATAAATAAATATCTGTCTTGGAAACATTTTTCTCATGGAACGGATATTTTTTTTTGGAATTTGTTTATAATAAAAACTCCATCTTTACGAACTGTTGATTGAATAGCACTCAGTATCTGCTACAAATATTGAGAACGTTTTCAATATTGACGAACAAATTATCTGTTCCTTCGACAGAAAAATTTTTATTTTCATATTTTACGAGATTTGAAACTTTTCATTTTTAAAAACATTCGTTCATCTGTTCTCACTGGGACTTGTCATGTAAAAACAGTTTTCTACCGCTTGAAGTAGAATCGAAATTTAAAAGTTCCTCGACTTTTTCAACAAAAGAATTAAATAAAAGATAGTTACAAGATTTGTTACTTTGGCTAATAACATGAAAGATCAAAGACGTCAAATTAAAAATGATTCGATACAAAATGTTTCACGCAATCCTGCAACGTTTCAACGATCAATCTGTCTACTCGATTGCAACAAATTTCACTCGCTCGAACAGACATTTCACATTACGAATTCGTCTCTATAAACACGCCGAAGTGAAGAGCGCCGATATTCTACCCGAGTCGAGCCGCCTGTTGCACGAGGACTCGAAGCGAAGTGGAAAGATCCGATGGACGACAGACGGAAGCAGCGGCGATAACAGGTAATCCGCGATTAGCAACGCGTCGATTGGTTCGGTATCGTGGATCGGTGGCTCCGATCCAGGTGATATTTCAACGGCGATCGGGAGCAAGTGGACGGTGAAACTCGATCTCGACGGGATCGAGCGTCACGGATCCCCCATCGGGAAAGCCCCTTTGAGAAGCCGGCAGCACGATACGGCGGACGTATCGCGAAGCTTCGTCTTGCTTTGAGTGATATAAAACCGGCATCGGCGAATAAATACTCCGGTTAGCAGGGGCACCGTGGCCCTAAATATTCATGGAGCAGAAGTCGGCAGGCTCGCGTCCTCCTCAGACCGCGTCCTCTTCCGAGCGCTCTATCCTCGTCTAGCCAAGCCTCCATTTCCTCTTGTTTCAGCCTCGACTGTGGCCGTGGCCAAGAACGTCACGTTTATTACCCGAGGACTTTGCCATTGCCCCGATCGCGAACAGCCTCTCGAGAGTCCTGTCGATCGAATCGACGTTGCAAAACGCCGCGCGTTTGTCCTTCGTTCTCGTTCCATTAGGATCCCTCTTTTCTTTTTCCAGCGATTTGGCAATTTCATCTCGAACGCGAAGGTCTTTGTTTCATTTTACTTTGATCTTGTCTGACTCTGCAACGATGTGTTCTTAGCTTTCCAGGTAAAACAGGATCTGATTACGGAAGATTCTCCGCTTGGTTTGGAAACGCACAGCGATTTCCCAGCTTTCTCGTCCTTTTCTCCAACACCGTGCACACAATTCGACTGCTCTCTCGCAGCGCACGGCCGAGCCAACGTGTAAAAAAGCGACGCCGTCGCAATCGCCGTGGCCGCAATTATCGGAAAAGTCAACTCGACCGCGCTGAGGGTATCCACGATCGATGTGTAATCGCTGCTCGCGAGAGGCGACTGGAGCTACACGTCGAGGGATCGTCGTGCGAATCGGCGTTCACCGCGCGAACGATCGTGCTCCTCGTGGAAAATCGTTGCGACGTCGAATCGACCGCCGCGAGAAAGAAGGACGGAAAAGTCTGTGCGAGAGGAGACGAAGGAAGAAGAAAGAAATGAAAAGAACGAAGGGAAGTAACACCGGTGTCCTCGGTGCCTTTCACCGAGCTGGATTAATGCTAGTTCCCCTCCCCCCGATGAAAGAAGACGCGTGCACGCGCCGCGTCGGATGAAATTCAAATTCGCAACCGGCTATCCTATGCGCGAAACTACTAATTCCACGTCATTTCGCTGATGGACGAGACCGTTCGCAGCGGCGGTGCGTTTCATCATTCGCCACCTTCGAACCCGGCAATGAGACAGCTCCCTCGACGCTTGCTGCACGCAACCGTCCTCCTCGGATTCAGCTCCAGCCGAGCTCGTAAATCCTCCTCGACAAATGGAAACCCCGTTGGCACAACGAATTAACACGTCGCCGCGCGCGGCACGCTTCGAATCGCCAGTTGGATTTCGCTCGATGATTTCCACTTGCACCGTGTTATTGTCAATGTTTATCGCGGGATTGGGGTTAATTGCGAATTGTCGGGAGGTCTGGATCCGTTGGCGAGCGTTGCTGAAAGGGCAGCGGAATGAGGGTGAATTAAACCGAAACGCGCTGGTATGCGAAAGATAGGGTATCATTACGAGGTGTGTTGCGCTTTGCGATTTTTCTGGTTTGCTTCGTGTCTGACTGGAACAGGTGAATCCACTCGGTTTAGTACTCTGCCGTGACTCGTTCAGACTGTAGAGTTGCGTTCAAGATTGTCCGACTCGAACGGACAAATCTACTTGCTCGTCCACCTCGTTGCAACATTTAGTTGAATATTTACATTTCATTTTATACTTGGCCTTTTTTCGAGTAAAAAATTATTCAGCGCCCTCTTAAAAAGATTCTGTGTATTTATATTTCTATCTACGTTCTCCAACATGGTTGAGAAAAGATATTGCAAATAAGACAATAAGACAAACGTTACGCACGAAATATTACGATAACAAAGGATAATATTGAAACAAAAATCACATTAAACAACAACGTAAAATAATTCGGCCCTGTCTTTGTCAACAGCATTAGTTATTTGCAGTCGGTCGCTTGTTTTTCATTTAATATACAAATTTATAGTGACGGCGCTAAATTCGTGTTTCACTAAACATGGCGAAGGAAACGCAATTATAAATTTTTGTACTGTGACGTATAATCGTGCAGGTATCTCTGAATTTGAATTTGAATTTCAATTCCTCATTTGTTGTTAGTTCTAGCAACTCTTCTTGTGACTCTGTTAGCGACAGATACACCAAACAGTTTTTCAAAACTGCTCCCCTGTTTTTATTCAATACCCCCAATTGCACCAATGACAAATACAGTGGATCAACAGTCGATTAACGAACAATTCGGCTAGCAAACTAACTCAAACTTAAGATCCCAACCCACTCCGTCAATCATCCCCTGATCCACGTCTACGATCTAGAAATCCAGTTTCATGCCCTGCGGTTCGAATTCGCTCTCCGAATTCGTACTCGATCCCTCAACCTAAATTCTACTTATCAATAACAAGCGATCCTCCTCCGCGGCGAAATGTCGCCGAGCTGACCTTTCGGATCGACCCGGTTTCCGCGATTTCTCGAGGTTTCTAGCCGCGGACTGGAGACGAGCTCGTTTCACGTGGAAACAAGAGAGGACGGCGGCGCAGCGCTCCGAATCGGCGCGGCGCGTATCTTCCAATCGAGAAAGAGAAGGATCGCGGCGCGCAGCCCGATTGTCAGGGAATTTCTCCTATTCTGGGAGTATCCGCGCGTCGGGGATTCGCGCGGACGACGACGCTTCCAGCTCGAGGCGGCCGCGACTTCTCTAAATAAGGTCGCCTTCGGCCTGGCGGTGCTCGAAGGAAATAATCGACGGACCGAGTAATTTATTCCGGTTAGTCGTATTTAAATGGGAAACGGTAGGATCCGGTGGGTAAGATCGCCGATACCATCGAAATGACGACGATTCCGATCGACAAGATCGATCGATCTCGCCGGAGAGAAGGGAAAAGTCAGGTGAAACTCAGCCGCGGATCGTAATACGGCAGTTTATTAACGCGTCTCGCGATATTTTACCCGGTTTACAGCCGTTTTTCTTGCCCGTTTTCTAGGGCTGCCTCGCTCGTCCGCGGATTAACGATCTGGGAAAGCTCGTCTCGTCCCGTGCGACGATCCTCTGAAAGAGAAACGATTTCTATCCGCAAACCGGGGAATCGCACTGTCGTAAACGCGCGACTAACCTTTTACGCTTGACTCTCCGTTCTTTTACCTTCGAGGCGACGCGCGAGGCTTCCATTTTATTTGCGACAGAATTGGGACAAAAGTCTTCGTACTTTGTACTTTACACCCCTTACGTAATAATAACAATAGTTGGGAAAAATAGTAGAATAATAATGATGTACATTAGAAAAGATGATACGAAACAGTAGAAAAAGTACCAACACTAAAGCTCTCTCAAGTTCTCTTGTTCTTCCAGTTAATCGAAAAAAGACCTGTATCGAGTAAATCTTCAAAATTCGCTTGAAATTCGATAGCATCCAGCCGCGAAGTGAAAAAATTCACGCGCCCGATAGAAGCCACGCAACACGGCGCATTCTCTTCACGCCGAGACGCGAGCTCGCAGCCCGCGTTATCTCTTCATCTTTCGACGATTAACTTGTAATTCCCCGTTGAGTCTCGGCGATAGATGGGACGACACCCCACGTTCACCTTCTCCTCCTCTCTCGTTAAAAATTCCATCGTTCTCCAAAACATCTTCCCCTCGGCATCGTTCCGAGAGAGTAATTGAGCAACTTGACTTGCGTTTCGCGTCACTTTTCGATCGAGAGAGAGAGAGAGAGAGAGAGAGAGAGAAGTTATTGGAAGCGGTCGATCGATAAATTACAGTACGAGGCGCGTACGAGAGGCAGCGAGGAAGGACGAGGATGCGTCGTTTCCGATCGTCCGCGTATCTGCCACCGTCGCCGTGGTAATAATTTCGCGGATGTTTATCCGC
Organism: Melipona bicolor; assembly: GCA_030673865.1. Lineage (NCBI taxonomy): Eukaryota > Metazoa > Arthropoda > Insecta > Hymenoptera > Apidae > Melipona > Melipona bicolor. The sequence continues at coordinate 2,488,459 of JAHYIQ010000013.1, read as the reverse complement.
GACGCACAACGATGAATTCGTATCGCGCGAATAATCAGTGATAAATTGAGTCACGATCCGCGGGTAAGGCGAGGCGAGGCGAGGCGAGGCGAGGCAAGGGGAGGAAAACGGAAGAAGCCAGCTGATTCCTCTTCTCGCTCGTATCGAGAGATTTCGCAGCCGAGTAAAGGCCGAATCTGTCGCCGCAAAGAGAGGTGGAACCTCTCTCTCGGTTGGTTCCCTCTTTCGAGAGGGTTCCTCTCTAATAACACGTTGCCGACGTAGCCCGGGCCAATATATTAATTACCGCTCAATATATTAATTACCGAGCCTGTAATCTCGCCGCTGCACGCCGTCAAGCTCGATCCTCCGCATCCTCTCGTCCCGCCATTATGCAAAGAGCTTTCGCGTGCTTTTTCTTTCGTTTCGTTTCGCTTGCTTCCCCTCGATTGAGCTGTATTTACACCGTGGATGACTGACAGGGCAAAGAGATGTTTCGCCTTCAATTAAAAAATTTAAATTTTTATCGCAAAATTGACCGAGAGTGTCAAGTCGTTTGCATCGCAGATTAAGAAGGATTTTAATTTACTTGAGAATTGAGAATTTTTTTTCACGCAGTCGTTTCTTACGATATTAAAACTTTGTAAACGCGTCTCCGAGACCTCCGTGTTTCATCGATACCGATCGCCAGTCGTGGAAATTGTTGAAGCACGTAACGATTCTTTCCGCCTGTGAAACGCAACGACACGCTTGTCCGCGGGACTCATTACACGGTTGTAAGGACTTTATGTGGGACGAAGTTGGGGTAAATCTCGTGCTTTTTCTCTCATTAGTCAAGCGACGACGCTCGACGACAGCCGGGGATAATACACGCCCCGAATGGAACACCCACGTGCGCACGGAGGCGAAGGATAACGATTGCACGCGTTCTAGAACCAGCAACAGGCAACCCATAGTGTTGGAGAACAGTGTCGTCGTTATCTTCGACACTAGCTAATTTGCTATCTTTTTTTCTCGCAGACAGTGGGTGGGATCGGGCGAGACACGAGATTGTCGGAGTTCTTTTGCGGATACAATGAAGTGAATGGGGATTTTTAACATTGAATCGCGATAATTTCGCGAGGGAAATCGACTCGTGCAACTCCACGTGTTGTAAAATCTATGATTGTCGTCCAAATTTTTTCATTGTTCCTTTTTTTCACAGTTTCTTACATTAAATTTCACCGAAATAGCATTATTCGAGGTTTTATCAAGAGTACAACCCATAGACATCCGAAGAACCTACAAAATAATTCACTTTCGATCAGTCACTTCGGAGGGAACATTTTAAATGCAATTTGCGGGCCGAGTCGATCGTCCGCAAAAAAAAAAAAAAAGAAAAAAAAAAGTACCGAATATATAGAGAAGGCGCGCAAAATTTCCAAAGTTCAGCCAAACGGAGGGTATTCTAGGAAAGCGATGAAAGAGTATCCAGTTATCCACATTCCACCGGTGATCCCTCTGACCCAGGTAAACATCCGTTTTACCCAGATCGCCGCGTCGATATACGAAGCTCGCCGATTGCGTGGAAAACAGAGTGCGGATCGTGGTCGAAATCGCGAAACGCGGCTGGTTCACGAGGGGGCTCGCATACCGAGCAGGTCCTCTCGATCGAGCGAAACGATACTCGATCGGAATTCAAATGAGACGCCGTTTGCGACGCGGCCACGTCGCATACCGCCGCGGCCAGATATCGATTCCTGGCGTGCACCAGCGACGCGGACCAAAGACGTCGGGATCGCGTCATCGTACGGTGGTCTTATTAAATCAAAAGGTGATCCGATCGCCGTGGACGATAACGCGGACGCTGCCTGCCTGTCGACAGGTGGATTCGCTTCACGTTCGTTCGATCGTTGTACGGGAGCGCTTTCGATCTCGATCCCGATGCCAGATAAGGGCAGGCTTAAAAACGAGAGGAGACGTCACGAGTGTCACGCACGCTCGCTTCAGCCGCTGCTTGTAACTATGAGTGATCAACACGAGCTGATACGCGAGCGGGGCCACGCGATTAACAAGCTCAACCGGCTCGAATTGTGGTTCGATCGTGTCGTCGATACGATTCGATTCGGTGGCCGGTGTCTCGTTCGTACGTAAACTGAAAAGGAAAATTCAAGTGGAATTTCACTTTTATCGATTCGTTTATTTTGAAAGTGGCAGCAGTCACTCTGCACGAATGAAGAATTTTATGACAAACACAAGCAAATTTTCTAGCCTTTGAACCCATCTCGATTTTGAAAACATAAACGTTCTCTCAGAGCTGGCAGAATTTTAATTTCTTTATTAAAAGTTAACAATTAGTTGCAAGGACGGTGAAACGTGTCGCAAGAGACTTTGGGAAATTTCTCGACGCATGAAATCGTGACATTCGATTTCCTCCGGAATGCTAATTAATCCCGCTGATTTTCGTGCCCGATGACATCATCGTCGCTATAGATATCGTATTGGGGCACGTCCTCCACGCGATATCTCGCAATCGATAGCCAGCACAATTGACGTTCGCCTTTGCATCCGCGAGAAAACAATCGGCCGGCTCGCTGCGACGTGGCTGCAGCTGCTGACACAAATCGGCCCTGGCTACCGGTAATTACCGGCTACGAGAATCATTTGGCGTAATTGATGGTTTCTCGTGGGCGTCTTGAACCTCAAACGCTAACAATCGCACTCTCGTTTCGCCCGTACGGTATGTATCTCGATCTCGTAACCGCGCGTATAATCGATCGAGTTCGACGCCTGTCGCTTCTTTTTCTTCTTCTTCTTCTTCTTCTTTTTTTTTTCTCTACACTTCGCTGCGAACACGTCCCGTCATCCTCGATCGAGACACGTTATATTTGAAAACAAAGAATCCCGACTTTGGCTTTTTGAGCGAACGTTGAAACCGTTCGTAATAAAATCTCGACGATGTATAATTTTATTAGGTGCAATACCTCTTTGAAGAAAAAGGAGAAGAAAAGAAAATCGATTTCTTTCACAACCGACGTCCAGCCGTTGGTTTATCTTCGATAATAACTTTTTTTTTACTGCGACTTCCACATTTATCCATCGTGCATTCTCATCCGCCATAATTCATCTTTATTGCCAGTCTCTGTCATAAAATTAACCTATTATCGTTTCTCGACTGAACGATCTCGTCGCACGAGGTCCCACGTAGCAGAGATAGGTCCGATTTATTGTTTCACGTTTTACCGTTTCTTCGGCTCGTTCTTTCTCGCCAGCCGAGCGAGCCGATCCAAAGGACCTTCGCCTTCAGATTCGCCCTCGTCTTGCACAAATGAACTCTGTTACTACACATCGTTCTATCTTCTTTTATTATAGACACGTGTCTCAAGCTAGAACAGAATCTCTCCAATACCTCTCTTTTTGAAAGTTGGCGATCAAAGGTCACGAGATTGGCCAAAAAATAGGAACTTTTTCGCGAAGAATGAAAATTTTATTCGATTGGCATCTTTCGGGCAATTTCATGACTCTAAAAAGTTCGAAAAAGTTCTTACTTTGCTCGGCAAAAATCGGGCTCCAAAATTTGATATCCTCGTCAGTGGTGAAATTTATGTTAGCAAAACGATTCTGAAAAAATTAGTTAAAGTGCGATGAATCTGCGGTTTGAGATGAAATTACTTACACGTCCATCTATTAGAAAAAATAGAAACGCAATCACTTTTTACTCAATACATTACGTTCTTCGCGATCCAAATTTTCCTCGCTTTGTGACAAACTTATACTTATACTTGGCGTAACATTTTTGACTCAATTTATAACGATAAAAAATACCATGCAACACCCCATCATCTCTTTTCATTCCTTTCGCGTGTGATTCGTCGAAATCGGTTCGGCGAATCGGGCAACATCGGTGGTCCATCTGGATCGGCCGGAGCGCAGGTCGAAAAGTCATCCGCGTCAAGAGCGAATCGGACGATTCGAACGGAACGGAGGAGGAAAAGAAAGAAAGAAAAAAAGAAAGAAAAGGAAACGAAGAGAAGAGAGATAAGAAAAAAAAGAGGAAACAGGGATCGAGGTTGGACGTTCACGACGCATCGAGGTGGATCGAGCATCCGGCAAACGAGGCGATTTAAATGTATCGAGAATCTGCGTGAAACGATCGCAATCGGTCAGGACGCCTCCACCTGCATTCCGATCTCGACGCAATACGTCGGGGAGATTCCTTTGTTGCGTCGATCGGCTGGACGTATGAAACGCGGAGGAATCGTTCTGCGTTCTCGTTGATGGAAGGCATCCGTTGCGACATCTCGACGTAGGTGGAAAATGTTGCTGGAACGAGCATTCTCCGGGAACCGCTTCTTTTTTTCCTTCCCTTCCCTCCGAGCGAAATGTTCCACAAATTAGTCGACTATCGTGTATCACCGCGATTCTCCAACGCTCGGAGAACGCTTCGAAATAAATTTTTTTCCTTCGATTCTTGGTAACTTGTGAAACATCGCGCGCGTGTGTGTGTAGGATTCTTCCTACGAGTTTCATCGATACAACGTGGAATTGGTTTCTTGCTTGAATTGAAAAGTTTCTTTCGTCAATTTAGAATTTAATAACGATCCTCCGTGAGCGTACTTAAGGTATTTAATTCTTACAAGAGGTGTTGTCCGAGACAAGCCACTTGATTGGCAGTTAATTTCGTCGAAATCGTAACGTTTCTACGACTCGACGTTGCGCCATCCTCGATCCAACTCGACACCACGGTTTCACGCAACGAACTGGATCAACTCGCGCGACATTCACACGCGCGATTGTGAGACACTGGCCCAGATATCTGTCCGGCGTAACGTCGTCAGAGTGTCCTGCGAGGAGGGAGCTGCAGGAGCGAGGACGAGCGGGTGATCCGGCGCGCGAACCGACGTAGGACGGTGGGATCTTTTGCTTTCTAATCATCGTCAAGGTTAAACCCCGTTGAACCTGCTGGCTCCTGCACGACGTGGTTTCGAGCCGCAAGTCCCAGTGTTCGCGGAGTCTAGCTTCTTCTTCCTTTCTTCTCTGCCCCTCGACGTCCAGCCGGCCGGTCGGTCGCGTATACGTATTATATACACGGTCGTATAAGGGTACGACCTTAGCCGCGGGAATAAGACGTCGTCGACCTGCTCTCTCTCTCTCACACACACACACACACACACACACACACACACTCTTTCCCTCTCTCGGGCCGCGATTGTCTCTGTCGGCCGAGTTGCGAGGATATTTCTATACCGTTAAGCGATTGGAACTCGCCTCGTTCCATTGTCTCGCCTGGAACTCTCCTTCTGTGCACGTATGCACGTGCACACGCGTCGCCGAACCCCGCGCTCACGGTTCACAGGGCTCGCTCCTCTCTTTTATGGGTTAATTACCATCGGCCAATGGACTCGGTCGATCTGTGAGAGAATCTCTGGCCGACCGATGAAGTAACCGGAGAGGGGGGGATAATCGTGGAACGGGAATCGATCGGCACTCGTGATAAACGCCGGCGATTGATTTTCATTGGTCCGAGGACAGAGATTGTTGTCTGAATTGATGGCCGAGGGGAGGAGGAAGAGGAGGAGTGGGGAGGTTGTTGCTCGAGGTGAGCGAGATTTACCTCGCCGTAACCTTTCGTGCATTTGCAGGAAATTCAAAGATCCGCGAAAATCGCAGTACTTTTCGCAGAAATTTCCCTCCTCGGTCAAGTTTCAAGAAGAGCAAGTCTTATTAAAGACCCGCGAAGAGTGACTCTTGGTTAATCTCGGTCGTGGGTTTGTTCTTCACGCGGCGCGATCACAAGGACAAAGTTTCGCGATTCTCGGAGCGGGTTTGAAGCATCGTCTCCTTTCGCGCGTGACGCGCGGTACCACCCAAGTAGCCGAGAGAGTATAAGCAATGCTCAACACTCGGGGCGTACCGAGTGAATAGGTGAGAACGAATCCAACGAATGTGTCCGTCGTGTTACGACAAAGACCCGCGCGGTCCGCGCCGCTATCGGTGTTTCGCGCGAGCGTGAGATAAGTAAGTGCTTTAATTTATTCGAAACACCTCGGTTATTAATCGTCCGCGCCGCGGACCTCTGCCTGTCCCTTTCGTTCCTCCTATCGTCCATCTCGTTTCACCTTCTCTTTTTATCCCTCGCGCGCTTCCTTGCGTCCTCCTTCGTACTTTTCCTTTGAAAAATTTCCAATTTTATCGCCTCCTTTGGATCTTTTAAAAGATTTTGTTCGCGCGATTTGAAATCGATCGGTTTCGTCTCTAAAAATTTCATCGTTAGATTTCTGACTCTGAAATTTGTTTCAAACGGTCACAGAGAGAGAGAGAGAGAGAGATCCGCCTGTCCGATCCGGTTGAAAATCGCGGAAAGATGAAATTCGTGCACACGCTCGGGAAGATTCCCGCGCTCACGCTCGGGCTCACGCCATAACCGAGATCGTATATACACGTAGGTAGTTATATATGCATATAAATACGTGGGTACAAATAACGAACACGCGGCCGTGTCTCGTTGGAGGCGCGCACCGGAGCCTGAACCAGAGAAATGTTTTAAGCGAGCCACTCACGGCGCCCACGCTCGTCCGCGGCAACAGACGCGCCGACACGCGCGCGCACACGCCGGGCCCCTTATTTCAACCATAAATTAATGTTCTGTCTTCCGCGGATGCATAATTGTGCGAGCATCGCTGCTCTTCCCCGAGCTTTTCGTGTCCGTGCCGCTCGGACACACCGCCAACGACCGCACCGGACACACCACTGTCACACCGGCCACGACGGACGCCTGATATCCCTGGCAATGACACGTAACGAGCCTTCTAATGGCTTCGCAAACACGCCGTGTAATCCGCGCGTGCACCATCCTACCGCGCTTAACACGCCGAGCTGCTCTTGATACTCTATTATACTTATACTTATTCCTGTCCTCCGGAGGTTTCGCGATCTCGCGAAAGATCTCGTTTTTCGGCAACTTTGAAACATTCCAACTTGCCGACGATCGGCGTATTTTTTAATTAAATTTTTTCAAATTTTCAAATTAAAGCGTGGGTAAATTTTTTTTTAGTTTAGCCTTAGTCCCAGATTTTAACCGTTTCGTTACAGATTTTTTTTTTTCTTTTTTTTTAGAAACATTTCTTTATAATTACACAGATTATTCTTACCATTTGCTTACTAACTTTTATACACGTCTCCCGATTGATTTCTTGCTTCTTTTAGCGACGAAACCAACCTCTTGTTAGAGAAACTGAATAGCCAAAATTGGTAAAAGCCGCTAAAGAGTGAAAGAAGATTATAAACGTTAGGCTTCTTGAAATTGATAGTGAATTGAATTTTCATAACATCGGAGAATTCTCGCGCAAGAACACGCGAGAGTTTGACAATTTTTACAATTGTTCAAGAAGAGATAATTCTCAGTATCTCAATGCCTTAAGTGAATTCCTCTCGCGTAAAATCTTCGTAAATCACTGACCTGCAGTCTCAGTCGCCGCGACACAGATACGGATGAAGATCGGTTTCACGAGGTGGACTGGCCTCACCCAAGCGACAGCCGACCGCCATCTTTAATTGTAAGACAGGAAGCGATTCGGGGTTAGGACTCTCGAATTCCCTGCCGCAAACGACGAGACGGACGCACTGGACGAGACAGAAACAACGCTTTCCGTTCGTCGAACAAACCGACTGCATCGAGATGGGACTCACGTTCCTGCATTTACATTCGACCTATTGTCTCTTCGTCCCTCTGTCTGACTCTCTTCCTCCGAGCTCGCAGACCTTCGCTCTTGAACTCTCCCCGATTCGCTTTCAACGCTATTTTTACAAGCGATGCCGTGTTGTCGTTTGTCGTCGTTCGTCCCCCGTCTGCCCCGATTTTTCACGTACCAACAGATGTTCGCGATCGGACGATTGTGATTTAAATTCCTGCAGTCCTGTCATAGCTGATGGTACCGATAACGATGATATTTGGTTGCGATGGACTCTCGGAAAACAATGTTGTTGCATTACATTTGGTAATGTATCCTTTAATATTCAGACGCTAAATATTGAAACTGTTGTGAAAATAAAATTGAGCCTATTTTAAAGCTCGAAAGGTCTGCTATTAAAGTTCATTTTTCATTCACTTTTTTTACCAATTTATTGAAGCTTGAATATCAAGTGAAAACTTGAACTTTTGTCATCTAAGCCTAACATTCAAAATTCGATAAAATGGGAAAAAAAAGACATAAACTAAGCTTTCGGGGGTTGTTACAAAGGAGAAGCTTCATTCTTCAAATCCATAGCAGTTTTACCAAAAGAATTTTTCAATGTTTCCACATACTCTGATATTTTATGTGATTTCCATTTCGAAGGAAATCATTTTCATTTTACCATCTCGCCATTTACGTAGTATTAAAAAAATCTTAAAATAAAATAAATGATACAGTCCAATTCGTATCTAGAGGATTCGAGCTTCGAAACGAGCCAAATTTATTCTTGCACGATTTCTTTTCACCAAATGAACAGTTCCAATATTAACGGGAGTCATTGCTTATTGTTTTCAATTATGGAGCGCGTGTTTTCGAGTAGGTCGCGAAAAACAGGTCTCGAGTCGCTTGGCTGAATTTCGAAGAATTCGAAAGGAGATAAATTTTGGTACGGTGAAAGGGCAAATGACAGGTTTCGTACGCTGCCTATCAAACAAGAACGCTTTCCTCCGCGCTGTTCTCCGATCGATTTATAGATCGTTTATAAATAGTATCGCGTATTGTTCCATCGATTATTCAAATTAATCTTTCATTCAGCTCGAGTGAGTCACAAATGAATCACGAGGCTTATCGATACCATCCACGGCTTTAACACCGCGGCCTTTTTTCTCTACCTGTGCAAAAAAAGAAAGAAAGCAACAGACTAATGATGATTAATGTAATTTCACGATACTGCTGTTTATGTATTTTTACTTTTACTTTCTCTTTCGAACGTCCGATCGTCCATTCTTACTTTATTTCGTAATGGGCATCGTCTTAATCGACGCGACGTATTTTCGAAAAGTGAATGCTTAACCATGAATTATCTCGTCAAGTTCTTAATCGAAGTAATTAATTTCCTGCGACTCGCTTTAAAAACTTGTGGCGTCCGAGAGAGGAAGATTACCTTTTTTCGATAATGTAATTTTATCACCTAGAAAATCACTAATTAGCCACTGTGAATAAAATTAATAAATCTTTTTTATCTTCAAATAGTTATTTTTTTATAGAACAACACTTTGAGAGTCTTTCCCCCCCTTTAACTTTGCACTTGCACGCATTGTCGTTCACGAACAAACGAGAAAAAGAACGTTCACCGCCTCGCGTCATCGTCGCGTGCAAAAGCGATAAAATCGGATCCTTATAGGTCTTTGCCACTGATGGGATCAAGCTCTACATCTACTTGCAAATTCGAAACCAAGAGTTCACGGGTTACGAGAGCAAGTTCCAATGTTCGTAAGTTTCAAGAAAGGCATTGGAGTTCTATGTTGAATATTTTTTAAGAAATATTCCAGTTCGATCTTTCTCCACGGAAAAGTTAGACAAAAATTATAAGATCCCTACAAGCTTGACATAATTTCACTATTTCGTTTATCAAAAAATAATTACAACAAAAAATGAAAAAAAGAAAAAAACAGAAAAAAGTGCTTCTAAAGTTTGACACTCCATTCCACTTGACGGTGGTACTTTTCTAGTTTCTAAAAATACTCACAGAAAGCTCGAATCCGTCGCGTTTACAGGTACAGCTTTGGTTTACTTACTAGCGTTCTATTCACACTCGATGATATTCTTTCTTGTTTCTAAAAGCTAAGGTTAAACTCGCAGGCGTCGCAGACTCGAGTTCACCTGGAAGTAAAGCGCTTGTTATTTTCGCCAAGGCACACTCAAGGCAGAGAGGATGGAATTTAAACGCGCCTGCGACGTGCTTGTGCCCATCGCTAGTGTTTGCGTGTTCGCTTGAGCGACAGGCGGGCTTCGTCACCGCGGGGATGCTGCGGCGAGATAAACGCCGGAGCGTATAACGAGGCGGCTGCGAAATCGCCGTGGCTCGCGTCGCGCGCGTATCTCGCGCGTTCGAGCGATACAATTATCCGGAGCGCGCGACCACTTGCCCCGGCTATCTTGCTCGAGTGGGTGCTCGAGATGACGCCGCTCGAACGAGCAACCGGAGCGGAATCGAGATGAAAGCGACGGCTATGATGTAAGGGATAATCTGCCGGCTTTCGGACGCTTCGTTCCAACCGTTGAAGGTTCCACCGACGTCGAAAACCGGAATGCTGTTTCGAGCTGTTCGTTTGTTTCTCAGGGAATGAGGAAGTCGAGTGGACGGAAAACGAGAAGAGGATTCAACAAGCGAGACTCTTTTATCTTTGAAATTCCGGCTGTTACTTGCACGTGAGAAACTTTGCTCGAAATGTAGCGCGGCCGGATCATTTTTCTAGGAATGGAACATGTATAGGAAAAATGAAATTGCCACGTTTGAGAGGATATTAGAATTTCTTCCTTTCTTTTTTATCACTGAAAGTGATTTTAGCCGGAGTAACCCAACGCTGATGCAACGAAAATTAGCGATTGGTTGATTTGGGTCACGTGATTCACGAGGGGGCGTGGCGTAGACCTCGAGTAGGAGTGGCGTTGTCTGGTACTGAGCGATCGCGCCTGTAATTTGTTTTTTATCGATTCAAATGTTTGCGTATCAATAAAATTTTATGGCAAAAAAGTCGTCTTCATTGCCTAGTTGGAACAGTTGCTTCTGGGCCTTTTTTTTTATTAAAGTTCAACTTTATAATTTGTAGGTTTTGTATAGATTGTAGGTTATGTACAATCTATACGATGGGTTAGGTTAATGCAATTTTCTTTTTAATTAAAGTTCAACTTTACAAGTCTTCTGTACCATTTATAGGGTATAGATTTCACCACTTGTTTCTGATGAAAAATCAGCAAGAAGAAAAATAGTCGCAAATTAAAGTGTCAAAGAACACGAGCGAGTTTGATGCCTTTAAATATTGTTCAAACGAAACAGAGGAGACAAATCGATCGGAATCGATTGAAATTCTACCGACAACTAACGCCAGAATTCCATTGTCCAAATCGGCGGAGGAATCGCAAAAAGAGGAGGAACGCCTGGTCATTCTCGATTGGGTATTCCGCAGGAATTCGATCAGGGTCGGACGTTGCAGGATTACGAGAAGCATAGATTCGCGAATTCAGGGGGTTTTGCTAAGCGATGCACGTCTGATGTCACCATCAACGGACGACCTCAGACGAGCGCATCAGGGCCGCTGACGAGGAACGCGGCGGGAATTGCGGCTCGGTTTTAAAGTGTCGAATTAGCGTGCTACAACACGCAGCCGCTATCGACTCTTGCGGCCGTTTTCGGTCGGTGGCGAGCTTCGTAGCCAAGGTCGTGACGAAAGTATACCAACCGCGTGCTACTCGATCGCCGTCGTCAAAACATTGCTCAACCGGAACTCATTGGGCAGCGATTGAGCCGTCAGAAAGACAGAACTGTCGCTCGGAGCGTGGCGTAGTTCGAACGAATGAAATAAAACAACGAGCAACGAAATAATCGCCTTTTTCTTTTCCCTTTCAGGCTGCTAAACGTCTCATAATCTAAAAATCAAATAAGGGAACGAGGATCTACGATGCGGCAGCGAAATGATTATTTTTCTCCAAGTTGAAACGTTCAAAAAAATTCGAGTTTAAAAGTCAAATGGAGAAATGAGAATGTCCTACTTTAGTGAATTCTTACGATACACAATTAACAATTACAATTGGTATTTCGAATTTCGTTTCGCAGATTACTGTTCCATTACTGTTCAACGCGGGATGCAAATGAAACGATTAAACGCATGAAAATTATCCACGTGGTGCGAGGTTGTCCGTGACTCAACGATAGTTGGCTGGGGAGGTTGGTACTAACTGAAACTTGGTACATAGTCGTTCAGCACTGTGAGAAATAATGGTTCACGTCGGCGAGTTGACTATATAACAGGTATGAACAAAATGAACACGTTCCCTTCGAAGTAGACGATCGACTGTAAACGCACGATCGTTGGATCGAATCGTGGTTCGAGTCCGCGTGTCAGGAAAGTGGTACGAGTAGATCTTGGAAACACGGTCCGAGGGAAGGTGCATTATTTGCTTGTCAGCTGGGAATATTGCGATCCGAAGAACGTGACTGGACTTCACTTCAGGGAGTAAATTAAACTTCCGCGAAGTGTACGGGAAAGAGAAGCGTGGCTCCTTGGAAAAACCGAGTGAAATCTGAATTCAAATACAAAGCATACACGCACCGTGTTATTTCTAGTTGTGCTGCATTTCCAGTGCCAATCAACTGTAATACTGTCGAAGTAATCATTAGGCCGCGAATGCTTACGGGAAGTCGCTGCGATTTTAATGAAATCATAGTGACTGTCTTTCTCGACGGTATACTCGTGTATATAAATTTCGCGTAGTAAAGATTCACAATATAGCAATCACGTTTTATGTATGACTTTCTTTTTATTTTTTATTCTCTCTCTCTCTCTCTCTCTCTCTCTCTCTCTCTGTCTGTCTCTCAAAGAGACTCTTTTACTTGTTAACAAACAAACGTACAAATAAATGAAAAGAAAGGAACGAGACGTGTCTCTTAATTACGCTTCGAAAACTTGGCTTTCTTTTTAAATGTCGTTTATTTTCAGCAATATTTTTGCCGGTGCGTGCATCAATCGCCGACACCGGCGTCATTAACACGCCTCTTGATTTATTGCGCGAAAAAGAAGACGAGGACACCGAGGAGATTTCGGTGCGCGCCGATAATACCGTGGCTAATAGCCGTGCCAGGAAATTATTCCGGCACGGCGTGCGCATAAAAAAATCGGTGAAAATCCGAGCGAAATCGAAAACCGATTGCCCGAATTTCTTTCGAGTTTCAGCGGCAGGAGGAGAAAATACGGAACGCAACGCGGCGTGTTATCGGCGAGCATTGATTTACACGAATCACGTATTCACTTCCGTCGAACATCTGCCAATTAATCATCAGATGGTTGATCATCGTCTTGCCGAGCAATTAGAGGGATTAAACCTGTCTATCATCGTCGAGATCTTGTTTAACCCTCGGGTTAGTTATTTAACACGTCCCGATGTAAGTTTAACCACGGGGCACGTGAGAGCTTCCGTGCAAGGTTAAAATCAGATTAATTAGCGGAACGGTTAATGATCCCATTTAGCGACAACGTGCAATTACCGAGTTGAAAAATGTCTGTCCGATCCCGTGCCAAAGATACTCCTGCTAATGAATTTGTTCCTTTCGACCGAAAAACTGACAAAGATAAACAAAGACAACGAGCAAAAACGTAGAAAAAAAAAAAGATTATCTATCTTAGCTAATAAAGATGGATTACAAGCCTCGCTCGAGTTGAATAAATATTAGCGCGCCGACTTCACGGCACGAGGATAAAAAGGACGGAAGACGAGGAGAACAACTTCAGCAAAGGGGCGGAAAGCGAAACGGCGAAGTTTGTTAGTTCTACCCACGAGGAGGAGAGATCTCGTGTCCAGGCTGGCTTTAGCAGCGTTCAGAGCTGGCAGGCAGCTCCGGGGTCCTCGGCGGAGTGCGAGGACCTCGTACCTCATTCTTCCTGCTTCTCTTCCTCATACCAAGATCGGTGACCAGCGAAGTAGTCGAGCGGTCTGAACCCGCGAGCGAGAGGTCCTTGTAGGGCATAATCTTTGAACCGACCCTCTCGCGGGTCTCTCTCCAGTTCTCATTCGGTTCGGTCTTCATTTTCTCCAATTACGCGCGCCGTGCGATTAACGCGTACGTATGCACGAGATCGCAACACGCTCATTATCGCTTTGCGTAACGCAAACACACGCCGTCGTCGCTTTTCTTGTTATTGTCAGTTTTAAAGGAATGTATAATTTCTGATCAATCGAACTCTCTCTGCTAAAACTCTGTTGATTAATCCGTCTCATAAAAGATGGTTTTTTGTTTGTTTGATGATAGGTACGTAGTAGAAAAAATTTGCAAACTCGCTATTAAAGTATTATAAAATGTCGTAATTTCAATAAATCATCATAAAAGATGGTTCTTTGTTTGTTTGACGACAGGTATGTAATAGAAAAAATTTGCATTCGCTATTAAAGTATTATAAAATGTCGTAATTTCAATAAATCATCTTGTGAAAGATGGTTCTTTGTTTGTTTGATGACGGATATGTAGTAGAAAAAACTTGCAAACATGCTATTAAAGTATTATAAAATGTCGTAATTTGAATACACTTTGGAATAAATTTGGGACGATAAGAAATTGTTATCAATTGTAATTGCATATAATTTCTTTTATGAAAAAAAGAAGAATTCTACAACAAATATTTTTAATAAAACGTGATTTAAGAAAACAAGTAGCATCTAAAGTGTTTCAACTTTGGACTCTGTTTTCGTGCATTCAAGTGCAAACTCAAAAAATTAATGAACGTCACGGTGAAAAATTCCACCAATTAAAAAATCCGCCAATTACTAAATTCTATGTAGCTGGTGTATGTATTCACGCTCCGTCTCAGTGAAGGTTCACCGAAGAATAATTCCCAGTCGGTCTTCAAAGTTCGAGCGTTCGGTTTGCAACAACCGACAGGGACACCCGTCGAGGATTCCATAATCGTCCCTGTACCGTTCGATACCAGGCGATCGATGATCGCGGACGACACCGTGGCCCCTTTGTCTGTCAGAAGCATCGTCGTTGTTTCGCCTGATGTAATTACACCAGGCCAGGATAATTTGCAATAAAGAGCTCTCCTCCGCGAAGCATCCCTCGTCCTCCGCTCGGCGCATTGTTTTCCAACTCGGTCAATCGAGATGTCCTTCGATCGAGGATCGACCGAGATAGGATCGAAATCTCAGGGTCGCTCGACCGCTCTCGAGACTCTCTCGTGTTAAACGGCTCGTTCGCTCGCGGACACCTGTTCGCCGATGGAATACTCTGTTTCCAATTTCGTTATCGCTACGCCGATTCCTGTCTTTTCTGTCTTGTTCGATGGTTTGACGATGGAGATCGAGCGTGAACTTGGTATTTGAAGATCAAGTTGAGAGAAAAATTACAAAAGATACGTTGATGTTATCGAGCGCGACCTCTCGAACTCGAAATTGATAAATACAATTGAGACGAGAGGATCGCGAACGAGCGAACAGAAAACACATGGTTGCATCAGTGGGAACAGTAATACCATCAATCTTACAGCTCCATTCCCTGATGAAACAAGATTTTTAAAGGTCGCGAGCTTGAACAGCTTGATCCTCCAATAAAATAAACATCGTTAATAGAACTGCAGGGGATAGGATATTCATCAGACATTCTCGACGCTCTGCGTTACATGCAACGTCTCTTCGAGGAGACGTTGTTCGGAGAAGAGGATGGAAGGAACGACGTGTGCGTCGTTTACGCGATTATCTCGTCTCCCTTTGCGAGTTTGTTACGCGGCATTTCATTTCGACGTGCCGAGGTGTGGACGGCCGTGTGTCACGTACGTATGTCGTCGCGTGTGTCACCTCTGGCATCCGAGCCAGCATCCTCTGACCACGGCCTCTCGTCTCGTCTCCTCTCGTCACCTCGTCATTATCTTCCAACGATGATTACAATTATTATTCCGATCGGCCAATAATCATGTCCCAAGCGCGCGTACGATTGCCATCGACAATCACGTAGATCGCTCCCCGGTGCCCGTGCGCGTGCGCGTTTTGTCCACGCTTTGTGAAACTTGCCATCGCGGCTCTATCCTCTCTCTCTCACGGCTTCTTACGTCCTTTATTCTTCTTTTCTCTTCTTCTTTCCTCGTTTTCTTTTTTACAGAAATTGTAATTTGCAGAATCTGAGCATTCTTTGGCACGCTCGTTTCATTGTACAACCAAACAAATGAGATAAAATGTAATGGTGGCGCGTTACGTCAGAGACGAGAGAGATTCACAGACTCGACTCCACGGTCAAGTTACCATTATTAGGCCCAGATCAGAATTAACGAGGCCTGGATCCCCCCCTGCCACCTTCCTCGTTGGAGATTATCGCGAGAGACGCAAGAGACGATGGCCGCGAGTACGCGCGATGACGCGCCGGCACGATAGGACGCCTGCGCGCGTCATGAGTCAGATATCCTCCAGGTTTCAGCGTGCCGGGTCAGGGGTCGATTGCATTTGCTCGAACCGCCCCCACCCTTCTTCCGTCTCCGTGGTCCGTGTGTCTGAGGAGTCCTTGATATTAGAATGGCCCAGGCGAACGCGCGCCTTCAGTGACCGTTACACGCTGCAACGGTGCGACGTGCGCACCACCACCGCGTCATCTTCGTTCCCTCTCGATCGTCCACGCCACCGACCACGTCGCGGAGAATCCTCCGTCGCGGAACCATTCAGAGACGTTTCTCTTTTTTTTCGAAGTGATATTTTGCGAGTTTCATGAAAATGAATTCGTGGAAATGATATTCGCCGAGACGGAAATTTTCCAGGTTTCTTGAAGAGTGAGATAGATACCCTTTGACAGAAACGAGTGGTTTTTTTTTTCGTTCGAGTGACGAAATTGCTCGGCACTTATTTGCAGTAAACAGCAGACAGTTCCATTCCGTCAACCTTTTTTCTTTATTTGCAGATCCATTTAGATAAAACGACGGGCGACAGGTCGCATTACGCAAGTATGTAGATTAATGATTTGAACTTGAATCGCGCGATTGATTTACGACTTAAAATATTTCGAATATTTTAATATCGATGAAATTTTGACGAAGCCTTGCCAATGTGAAGCTTTCGTCGAGCTAATGTGTAACTTATAAATCGTATCCGAAGTAAATGACAAATTGCGCTCGGATAGACTTTGATATTTCGTATTGACAGCAGCGAGTGTTCCAGACTGGGCTAAAAAACTGCATCGAGACGAATAGAGCTACAGGCCTATCCCAAGTTCAAGGCTCGCGGCGTGCAACGTCAATCACGTCCTGATGAATAATTAACGAAAGAGGAAAGAACTGCCGAAGCACGCAAGAACTGCGTGTGATTTAACAAAATTTCCCCGGCTTGCGGAGGGTCACGGTCGCGGATTCAAATCGGCGCGCATTACCATTGCCAAACAGCCGACTCGCGAATTCATCGTGCACATCTGCTAAATTTTTAAATTCTCTCTCTTAAATTTTTCTTTCCGTCGATCCGTCTCTCTCTCTCTCGCGTTCTCTGATCACAGCTTGTTTTCGCCTTTTTCTTGCTGATTTCGCACCGCTTTGCCGACAAACGAGTGGTGAAACTTTTTCAAGCGATTGAAACTTGAACTGGAAATGGCCTAAAAAGTGACCGTCTTTTTCCATAACGCGAACGAGGAGTTCTCATTAAGCATGCGAAAACGAGAGAGACAATCGTTCGCGCTTGAAAAAACAAGGGGGAAGAAATAAACGCGATGTATTTAAATTGCTAAACTGATGGTTGATAAAATTTTCATCGTGTGCCACATATTTTAAAACTTGGGATACATTATTCAACATCTTCTAATTCATTTTCTACTCCTGCTTTTTGTTTCTGTTACGTTTCTGTTTTTACGTTCGGAATAACACATTTCCAATAAAATGTTATCCCATTAATCTTCGAGAATTGCGAGAGTTTTGAAAGAACGTACGCGACAGAAAATAGTAATTAAAATGGCAGTGGTAGAAGGTGAAAAGAAAGATAAAAGTGAGAAGAACTTGGCGATTCTCGTACACAGAATCTATTGATCTATTGATCATCCTCGGCACATTTTTCCACTTTCTTCGATATCCTTGAATTGAACATTTCGCCGCCTTCGCCGTCTGTTGCACGATCCACGGACGCTCAAGGCCACGTGTCGATTCAGCCCCGATCGCGGACCGATCGCTTTTCCCGATCTTTATCTCTAAACTGCCTTTTTCACCTCGCCTCGTGATCGAACACCGTAAACCATCCCGTTTCTACAACACTCGGCGATGTTATCAACGTCTCTTCGTCTTCTCTCGCTGGTTTTTTTCACCCCGCTCGACGATGACCGTCGCCGATTCGATGCGCCTGATTTGTCGAGTTATCCTCGGACTGCCTCTAACGCGAAGATTATGCAAATGAAGTCATTAGCCGTGATAATGGCGACCTTGCGTTCTACGTGATCCGTTTTCACGATTCAGTCGAAGGAACAAGGTCCAGAGATATCGAAACGAAAGCCGACACGAGGAAAAGCAGATTTCGATCTGTCAGCATCTTCGAAAGGATCGTTCCTTGGAAATCCATGAAATTTCCGTCCCCGTTACTCTGGAAGTTCCACCGTTGATCACTTACGCGGGTTGACTCACTCGAGAGACCAAGCCGAGCGAATAAAAATTACCAATCGGCGAGACTCGTCGCAGGATCGTTGCAACTTGGTCGATCTTCGTGATGGCCGATCACGACGCTGGTGGAAAGAAAGAAGAAAAAAAAGTCGATTTGCAGATGCGTCGCTGATGCAAGCGATCGTGCCGATTCTTGATCGATTAGTTCATAGAGGGAAAAACGTTTGTTTGATCGCCGGTGCTGAAAATAACGCGGCGATCGCGAGCTTGACGAAGACGATCGACGCCTCGTGTAGGAGCGAGGGAACCGCGAACGCGACGTTCAGGAAATGAGAATGCTGCGTGGGAGTCGTGGGTCTCTCGAGGGTACAGCAAGTGTTCGGGTTTTAGAGCAAAGGGGGAACGAGTTCTCGAAGAGCTGCGCGTTTCATTATCGGCTAGAACGTTCGAATGAGAAACGAGATGATAACGAAGTGGAACGAGAAATGAAATATTTCAGAGGTCGTTGCAGGTTTTTTTCAACCAGCCAGTGGCCAATAAACTGAGATTACCTCCTCCTCCGACGATTTCGCGTTAAAATACTTACGGGCATCCGAGTTTGTCGAATTTGTCTCGAGATTTCTTCTTCCACAGAGTAATTTATTAATTTATTGTAGGTTTAAAATGAATCGATAACGTTTCTTCCATGCTAGGACGCGGATAAAAAAGGGCGCGAAGTTCAAGTGCAAGATGTCACCGAATGCAGCCGCGACGTTTGTGCATTCGCGGAATATTTAAGCACGCAGAAATGTTTGTTAATTCAAAGTATAATTCAGAGGATGGTATTTGTAATTGTGCGATTAAGCTTGTTCTCCGCCCGGTTTTTCTTCGTTTCATTTGTATCTTCTCGTTCTGCGCGCGAAATTCACGTTTCGAGATCCGGTTCGAAGCTTATCATTTGTGATTAATTAAATATTTCGTCCTCTTCTTGCTTCCAGCGAAGCCAAACGAAATGATGGATTTACGAGATCACTTGGCGATTAATGGCCAATCGTGTTGCGTTGCATATTCAACGCGAGTGACAAATTCAGGCCACGTTGCGCCGTTTCCATTTCTTGTGCGTCAAAAAGGCAACCGAATCCTTTTTCTACTCGATCACGCCATATTCTTTCTCTCTCTCTCTCTTTCAGCTTTTGTGTGCGTAATTTAAAAATCATCTGGCTGGCAGCAACGATTCGTATAACTTACTCAGATTAGGAAAAAGTCGCGCTAATGACAACTGCGAGCTGCGTAAATCTTTGATCGAATCGTTCAATCATGGCATAGTGATTCGGTTCTAATTTGAGAGTAATCTAATTTCACGCGTACAAAGTATTTTCGTAACGTGCCTACGCCTCTTTTGCCAGAGTTTTTGATCCATTAAACGTCCAGGTTAAATACTAATAAAAAAAAAAAGACTCCACGCGATGTCATTAATTTCAAAGATCCGCGACAGCTACTCGAGATTTATTTTTCACTTTACTTACAAAGATATATAGATCCAGAGCAAAAATAATTGCTAACTTTTGCTAAGAAAACCAACAACGTAATAATTAATTGATGTAATAAATAACTCCGATTGGTATCGCTGTTTCGTGTTCGAATACCTCGTTCAAACTTTTATCTTTCATTCGCAGAGGTCGGAAGGGGTATTTGCGGGCAAGCGTAATTGCGTCGTAAATTCAGCTGATTATGAAAACACGCTCGATTTTTCAACCGTGAAAGAAGCGAATCACAACAGGCGCCTAACAGTCACGAACGCACACAGAGCGTTGGAATTTGCCAGCGCTCGTGGGCCGTGTATTTTTCCAATATTAATCGTAAATATTTGCATATCCAATTCGGTGCACGTTCACTTTCAATTACAAATAATCAGCGTAAAGCAATTCGTATTCGCAAGAAGAAAATGCGCTCGGTTGGTTGTAGAAAACAAGCAGAGAAACGCCAAACGATAGCTTTCGAGTTCTCGCCAAGTGCAAACCGCGAGTCGCCGCTTATCAAACTCGCGGATCCTACGCGAAACCAGATCGAGCGCCGAGCGAGAGAAACGAGAATTCCGGGGCGCCGATAAGGAGCACAGGCACAATTATCTGCGAAGGTGCATCTTCGAAATAACCGTTTCGCCGAACCGAGTCCAGGCTTCGGAGCACGTTTCTCAGGAATAATAAATGTTTCCCGAGCCGCGGCGGCACCGCAGCCTGGATTAAGGACAAACGGTACAAGCCTCGGACCTCGCGTGAAGATAATTCGAAAAATGTGTAATGCACGGCTCTTAGAGCGAGAGAGGATAAACTCATGTATGTGTGTGTGTGTGTTGGCCCGGAGCGTTCTCGCGAGCGTGGAACTCGCGAATTACCCGGTTCGAGGCGACTGGAACTCCGAATATGCATCCCGACCGGCCACGAGTTCGATTGCGCAAAGCGAAGGCAGGTTGCCGGTCCGTCGGTAGCCCTGCAGCCGTTGCAGACCCAGTTCTCGTCTATTAACGCGCAATTACCGGACGAACAATGTGATTACAGCCGGCGTTCGAGCGAAGGTTCCGCGGCGACGCTCGATCTTCCCTCTTCCGTCCGGCAAACGCTTCCTTCGGAACGTCCGTTTCCACATCTGTTTCCACGTTTTACGGTGCGTTTGCCCGTGCACTTCACCGTGACGTTGTATTATCGACGTGGGAAATTGAAGCTTCGCTCGTCCGTATGGACGTTGATGAGAGGGTGCTTGGAAGAGATGGCCTCTCCGCTTTGGCTGATTGTTTCTGATAAAAGGCGAACGCGCTGGGTGGTGAGTAAGCCGCGGAACAAGTTTCGAGAATTGTTGCAAGCTCTAACGGTTGAGATGGGTGGTCGGAAATGAAGCATAGCGTGTTCAACTCGCTCTAAAATTGGAACAATTGATCGAATCTTAATGATCGACCGTGAATAATTGTACCTTTTTTCCCCGCCCGATTTAACGACGGAGCGTGTTTTCGTCGTCACGAAATGAGATCGAAACGAGATCAACCTTGCTCAACAGAATTTCAAGCGCGCTCGACCGACGAGCGAAACGTTCACCTGAAACGTTCCACTCCATCCATCTCCCGACGGGCCAACCAATCATTAAACCGCGTCTCCCGATAATTAGAATTTCATGCTGTTACCCATCGACCGTCTCTTCTCGTCGGCTACGTCTTCATCAGGCCGTTTAGCGAAATCTCTCACCGGTTGAGAGTGCGGTGTACACACACCGAGCGACGACAAGTGGCGCCGAGCGGATCGGGGAAGGACCCTGGATCGTAGAACGTCGTTTTCTTGCGCAACGATCCACAGTGATCCGTCTTCTGGGTGACGACGATCGATCGCTGCGCTCGTTCAATTACTCGCGGGCCCCGTGCATTCTGCGCGAGCGAAGGCAAGGTTCAAGGACGTGACTGAATGCGTTCCATCGGCACTGGTTTCGCCAAGTTCCGGTATCCGATGAGTCAGTCCACGAGCACGGTTGAATTATATGGGTGATCTTTGCGGAATGAACACGGAACGAGAGAGAAAGAGAGAGAGAGGGAGAGGGAGAGTGGAGTGTAGAGCGTTGTTTCGTCACGCCCGTGGTGAAATGCGAATCGACAGGGTCGGGGTCGATAACATTCGCTGTTTCGGTATTCCTCTTTTTCAATTAGAGGAAGAGAACGGCTGGGATCGTGGAGAGCAGACCTGTCGAACCTGCATTCGAATGTTCTTCTCGTTTCCCAATTGGATCGCGAGAGAGTGAGCCATTCTGCTCCGTTTCTCGAGAGATTAGACTTTTTCTTGTATGTATAAATTTTCTCACTCTTCATCTTTCGCGTGTGTTTTCTTTTTTATCCAAATGAAAGAACAAACAAACCAGAAACTATATCTACGAATCACAAATACTATCTCGGCCAGCTAAACACTTGTAGGTTTCCAAAAAAATCTAAAAAAATTCCAAAATACACCTCAGTGTCTGTACCACGTTGTACAATTGCCCGGTCGTTCGAATCTTTCCCTTCGATAAGAG
The DNA here is from genome assembly GCA_030673865.1 of Melipona bicolor. Lineage (NCBI taxonomy): Eukaryota > Metazoa > Arthropoda > Insecta > Hymenoptera > Apidae > Melipona > Melipona bicolor. The sequence goes on along the minus strand of JAHYIQ010000013.1, from coordinate 2,466,201 downwards.
TAAAAATACCGAGGACGCATTGTCCAACGCTGAAACTTCGTTCGCGTTATCAGTGACTCACTTCGCTCCGCGAAGGATCGTCGCGAGTTACGAAGCGCGCGAGGAATCGTTGCAAAACACGCTGTAAGAAGTGCGATCGAAGACGTTCGATCCGGACGCGGGTAATTCTTTGCGCACGAGGCCATGAATCGTTCGGATGTCCACGTCGGAATCGGAACGCCGACGCCGCGGTTAGTTCCTCCGTGGGACGTTTGACAAATGGAAAAAAGCGGATTACGAATTACCGCGCTCGCTCGGCGCAGTTAATTAGAGAGCGTGACTCACGTTATCGAGCAGACGGCGCCTCTCGCCACGTCGCTGATACGTGGCTGGGAAACCACTCGGAATCGGCCGAGTTCCCGCATCGCGGTTGCGCAATCGCGCCCTTTTCCCGGCCATTCACAGGGACGCGAGGTCTCTGTCGATTCACCACAGGCGTGAATTATGGATTATTAAACTGCGCGGCATAAAGAGAAACGCTCACCGACGACGTGGAAAACGTACCCATGCTTGGAGATGTATTATTACGATTAGGAAACTCGTTCCCCTTCGGAGACAGAGCCAAAGAGTTTTGGTGCGGGATCACACTGTACAGGGTGGAAAGAAAAGTTTGTCCGTGGCTGTCATAGATGAATTCTACACCTTCGAATTTCAAATTCTCTTTTCTTGCGTTGTATTCTACTCATCGCAAAGATGAAACTTTTCCAAGGAACCCAATATGTAGTTCTTAATCGTTCAACATTGCGGACGCGTGAGTTCTAACAGCGACTTTATGTTTCTGGACACTTGGATGTCTATATTATGTAATATTTATATTTCGAATAATGTTAACAGTTGGTTTTATCATTTGATTAAGATTTAGACTCACACTGATGCTACAACTGTGATAAATTAAATGTTCTAGGGAAACTTAATCCAAAGACATAAAGTCGCTGTTAGAACTCACGCATCCGCAACGTTTAACGATTGAGAAACTCTTTCTCCCTTGGAAAAGTTTTACCTTTGCGACGAGTAGAATAGAATACAACGTGAAAGAAAAAGAAATTTTTTACTTTGAAATTGAATCAAGGTCGAGGTCAATTTTTTTTGGAAGGTTCTTTTTACATACATTTCCATCAAACCATCTATGATGGCCACGGACAAACTTTTCTTTCCACTTTTTACGTTTCTCTGAATTTTGTTGTATATTGAGTACCTACTATCCCTGACTCTAGAGAGTCAAAACTTTAACTCAATCAGTTCTCAGATGCTGAAACGTAGACCAGCGATCGCGACAATTAAAAATTACTATCGATGCAATTAATCCTTGCACGATTAAATCGCGAGTCACGCGAGAAACGAGGGAGTAAAAAATCAGGCGCACTCGCCCCGAACTTGTCGACTCGCCGCGATCCGCGAGTGTAATCGCGCCGGCCGGTTCGCGGAAACGCACTCGTGTTCCTCGCGAGGGAAAAACGGTGGTTCGATCGATAGGAGAGGAGGAGGAGGGGGTGGGAGGTGCAGAAGAGACGTCGGACGTCGCTGGGACACGGCGCGTTATGCCGGGGTAATGAGAAAATCTTAATCACGCGCGTGACACGCGTGGCTACGTGCCTGCACGTTATTCGCGCGTGTAATAACCCCGGCACGGCACGATTCTCTCCGCTCGCGGACGAACGCATCGCCTCTCGGCGTTCGACGCGTAGAACGAATCGCCGTGGACGCGGCGTGCGCACGCGGCGCGCGAGCTGTGAGAAAGGCCGCGCCAGAATATACGCGATTAGAGGCCGAAGATGAGGATGAACGCCGGCACTCACCGGGACTCACTTCGTTGGGAATCGCGCAGAAAACGCGCGAGCCCGCCGGCACTGATAATGCAAGCTAGCGGTTACGCGCTTCAAACAGCTTTCGAGTCCAATTTCCGCGGGACATCTACTCGGCTCGTTTGCCGTCGCACCGGCGCGTCGCCATGGGAACGCGCGATCCGCGGGAACTTTCCGCGCGCGACCTGACGTTTCCAGCGACCTACTACCCGCGGGAAACTCCATTTCCACGGGGAAACGTCCTCCGACGCGTAAACGTTCATTCCGTTATTGCACGGCGACCGAATGATGCGAGAAATGTTGGCCGAGTTGTAATTTCGCGACTCAAACATTCACGTTTCACGCAAGAAACTAGAATTAAAGCCGACACAAAAAGCTAGAATTAAATTTTTCTAACATTAAGAAGAATTGATTTCAAACCACGATGCCAGATTCTGGTTTGCCTTTTGCGCGTACGATCAAAGTGACACACGATAAACATTTTTCATATTACTCGATCGCTTCATTATACGTTTATCTCTCGTCAACGAAGTACGTTCCAAAAAAGAGGTCTCGCCACGGAAGATTTATAGTTCTCGAGGCGAGACGTTAACTCGGATCGGTACTCGTAAATTAATTATTCACACTCGTTCCTTTTTGCCGCGATCAAACGAGCGTAAAATGAACGGGAAGAAATGGCGCGTGCTGACCGTGCTACGGGCACGATCGCAACTGGTTCGCGCGATAAAGAGACACGCGCGCGTCGGGGGGAATTGAATATATATATATATATCGCGCACACGCGATCGATTTTATTCGTTTATCCGCGATTAATCGTGACGGTCGATCACTCCTCGATTTTACTCCGCTAATTACGCTAATTAATTCGTCAAACGGGAGCGGCGAGAGACGCAGAGGTTGGCCGCGTTCGATTAACGCGATCAGCGCGGTCAATTTGCACCGGTTATTTTTAACGCGCTGCCTGTCGTTTTCGCTCCCACCGAGATTATCGTGCGTAACGCGATCGGTTTTTCTGCGCGGCGAGCTTCGCGGCTTCTCTCCTCGCGGTAATCAGAGGCTCTCCGGTGCGTGCTAGACGCGAGCAAGATCGGTAGTTGACGAGCAACCGGCAACGCCGTTAGATAAACGCTCTTTATCAAGGTTCGACGGTTCCGCGTCTGAAATTCTGCTCTGCTCGCGATATCGATGACGAGCAGACCAAAAACAGCGGAATTTGTCTAATTGTACTCTGAAAGTGTAAAAACTGTGTCATCTTTGTGACTTTCGTCTTAACGTTTACTCATAATAAAGGAAATAAGCAACAATTGATTGATAGTTGATAATGAAACTGACGTAAATTAACAACAAGATGTACGTAAAATTTGTGTCGAAACGATTGAAAGAGTGGCACGTGTACGGGACGAGGACGACGAGCAATCATCATTCCAGAGGTTCGTTGACCCATAGGATAAAGTTTCCAAGTAGCATCGGATTGGATTCGACCCTTAACCGGTGCACACCGTGACCCGAGGGGAAGGAATTTATTGGAGCGTCTGCACCTGAAACTCGTTCACCTGCCAGCTGGTTCGAGGCGATGGAATTTTGGCCTGGTGCGCTTATGCTGCTCTAAAGCAGTAAATGGAACGAAACGTGATCGCGCCCGGTGAATATATTTCTAAGGAGGGGAGGGGGGGTAATTACATCTGTGGTTCTTGATTATCCGTTATCGGTAATCGCTATTTAATACTTTCAACAGGCGGATGAATGCGTCTTTGGAATGCGTAGCTTCTGCTGGACGTATACATAATGCGACTCTGAATTGCAAACATTTGGAATTTTATATTCTTTCTCTGAAATTTATTACTTTAAACTCTCCACGTTTGTCACTCGACGAATTATCGATTTATTGCCAGTTTGATACCGTAATTAAGATATATTTTTCAAGTACAAGATAGCAGTAAGCAGCGTATGGAGCCTCGTCCAGTTTAGAAATTCGTTTCCGTCTCTTCGGAAGGAGTCGAACGTAACTTTCGCGAGCTTTCCGAAAGTGGAGGCACGAACGCGCGGCTAAGCGAGTGCTCACCTGCCGCGGGTCGCCTCGAATCGGTGACCCGGTTTTAGCGCGCGCGCGCGCTGCTTCTCCGATCGGCATTCATCACTGTCGCGAATCTGTAGCTGATAAATCGCGACGTTTAATCCAACCGACCGACTCACGGTGACACGGTCTCTCGAACCCGCGTTCGAGGAAAAAGCGCGATCCACGACGAGAGAGAGAGAGAAGAGAAAAATCACTCTCCCCCTCGAGCGAGCGGCGATCACGGCGGCTATAAAAGGCCTCATCGCGCGACTTTCCTCCTTTGCTCTTGGCAAAAAGCTGCTCCAGTTTACCATCCGTTCGAGCGATGTTGAACGACGAGCGAGGCAGGAACAAGGAGCAGAGAGCAAGGGACGCGGACGGCGTTCCTCCGCGACGTACGTACAACGAATCTCGGTGAAAAAAGGAGCGGCGAGGTATAGCCGGCGAGCGGAAATAAATCAGCGCGGCGCTTCTGCGTGTACTTTCCCGTTGTGAGGTCGACAGGCTGCGCCGCGGCCTGCTCGCGAGCGCGCGCGGCTAGGTTACGCGCTAGACGTCGTCCGCCAACAAAACGAGTCGGCGCGAGCCTCCAAACAAGGTTTAATTGCTGGAACATTGACATGCGCGCGACTCGCCCTCTCGCTCGGCCGCGCAACCGCGCCTTTTGTCTTCTGCCTGCTACAGCTGCTGCTGCTGCTGCTGCCGCTTCGTGGAACTTCCACCTTGGCCAACCGCCAGGAAAGTCCGCGGCCGCGTTTCGCAACCTCGCGGAAGCGATCGCTTTGAAAAGCGAGCGGAGCGTCGTTGGGATAGGGAAAGAGAGAGAGAGAGAGGGAAAGTCGGCTGCTTTTCATACAATGAAAAACGATGGCCAGCGGCCAACTGGCCGACTGGCGCGATCTACCGTGTAATTGACCGTTTCGTCGCGTTTGTTTGCGATTAATTAACCCGCGACTCTGCCCACTCGAACGAAACTTTGAACACCTACGAAGAAATTTCGCGAAAGAACAAATTCTTTGTACTTTTAACTAAATGAAACTACGAGAGATGTAATTTGGAAGTCAATGACATCGACTGATCGTAATCTTCTTCACAAAGGAAAAAAGAAAAAAAAAGAAGAAGAAAAAGAAGAGTAATTTTAAAATATCTCAAGGTACGATTTAAGATGGAATTACTCCGAGTTAAGTACACGTTTCGGCGAACGAGTAGGAAGAAATTGGCTTCTTTAAACCTCTGTGAAAAAGAAATTGCGATATCAGGAGAGTTCGAGGATCGACCTTGCTGTTACGCTTATGTAACCCTGCTCGGAACCCGATCGAGCCAATTCCTCTTTACCTCTTCCTTTCTTTTCTTTTTTTTTTTTCTTGCTCTTCCTCCTCGCGTTGAATTTCTTTTTGCTCGTTTGCACCTGCTTCTATCCCACACTTTTGTTCGAGGAAGAGGCCTTGAGCGACCAATTAATGTTGCTCGATCGTTCTCGCAGGTTTCTGCCACAAGCGGGCAGAAGCGATGCGTTCCGCTTTTCGGCTACCTGGGCTTCGTTTTGCGAATCGCTCGGTCCAGTGCCAGGAATAACACCACCACCCCCCGGCCTTTCGCCAACAAAGATGCCGCGGATTACGGGATTCCTCGCTTCCTTCGATCCCCGCGTAGCGTTATTCCTGCCTTCGAGCAAGGTCTATCGTGGGATCGTGAGAAAAACTAGTAAACGCTGATTCAACGCTCCTCCGATTCGCCAACAGCCGGCATTGCCGGGATTCAGCCGTGGCAGCGTTCACGATAAAATGACATAATTGTGATAAATTTGCCTCCATTTTAGGGCGACTCTGCCGGCTATGTTTGGAGTACGCTTGAAACCTCTTGATGATGGTCGAGAACGAAATTGGTAGATGCATTAGCGAAGCCAACGAACGCGAAGGACGCGAACGGAGGCTCGCGTTTGTCGTTCAGAATCGGGACGTGCAATTTTCGTCGTGACGTCTGAGGAATTTGATCGAAATACATTCCATTTAAATGAAAATTGTTGAATTTCGTCGACCAGTGTAACCTGAACGTTCCTACTTCTCAATGCGCGGCTTGATGCGCCGGTTGCACGTATAGAAACCTACAAAACCACCCATTAGATCGAACGAAAACTTCAAACGAGTGGCAGAACCGAACCGATCGCGACACGATCGAATACACATCGGATACAAAGTTGCTGCACGTATCGTATCGATCCGTTGGATCTCTATCACCGGGTCGAAACGCTCGGCAACTTGGCTCGGAATGAAGCGATAGCTGCCTGCTCGAGTTGGAACGATCCGAGCCAAGTTTGCCGGCGGTATCGGCGACGACAATCGACGACCGGCGCGGGGCATTCCCGATTCCGAGAGGAATCGGCCGGTGTTGTTGCGACCAGTTTCTCATGATGCGCCGCTCCACTGGGCTGTCAAGGAACTTTCACGGCCCTGAGAGAACGAACGAACGCGCTCCAACTAGTCCTTGACCGTTTCTCGCGATCCCTTTAATAAATTACGCCAACCAGCGATATGGAAAGCGATCGGAACGCGGTTCTCTCTTTCTCTCTTGCGCGCTCGCGAGCCGTTTAATCTGCCATCGTGAAAAATCGCGCAATCGTCCATCGCCAGGGTGCAATTATGAACGCCGCCCAGTCACCCGGTTGCGAACGGATTTTTCAACCCGCCGAGAACGCAAGTGTGCGCTAATTTGTCAGCAACAGGTCGACTTTGATACGAATATCATTAAAGACCAAGTCGCGTCCTTTCGTGCAACTGAAAATAATAAATGTGAAATAAAGTTTGGACATTTCAAAATTCTGTACGTACACGTCTAGTCCAGGAGTAGCCAACCGTGACGCAATGAGCAAAGATGTAAAAATACTGAAAGAGTTTAGTTAACACATTGTCACGATCACTTTCTCTTAATTTTTTAAAGGTAAAATTTGATATCCTACCACCCTGTTCGAAGTGATGTTGACTCGATCAATTTTTGGAAGATCCTACCTCTCGAGGCGTTGCCAAACCTCAGAAAATTTGCACAAAAGTATATACGCCTACAGATGCTTTCATGAGCTTCATCCCCCATGAAATTAATCGAGAATAAGCACCGATCAAGAACGATCGATGATTCTCGCTACAACAGAGAATCGCGAGAGTTAAACCCGGACGTGAGTAATTTGATCGAGAGCAAACAGACTCATAAATCCCATTAAAAAGAAAGTTATTTTGCCCTCCTTCTATATTTACTATTTGCAAACACATTTTTGTAGCGAAAATAATTTAGTGGCGCATCGAAGCACGCTCTAGAAAAAAATCACTCTCTGATCTGGTCAAACAAATATTTCGAACGTACGCGGCGACAGAGTCGATCGATCTAAAATCACAAAGATCGAATCGACGTCTGTCACTCGACGCGCGAGGTGTTCATCGGGCGTTCGTGTTCGACCTAAACGAGACTCGCACGTCGAGGCGACAAGATCCTTGGCTTGTTATCTGCGAAACAGTAAAACCGCGCGATAAGGATCAGTCGGGCGTAGTCGAGGCGGAGGCTCTGAATTATTTCCGTGGCGCGAGGCACGGACGTTACGCCGATGTCCGATTGAAATCGATTTATGGTCCGACGACAGACGAGATATCGGCCCCGGGGCGGGGTCGAACCATCGACGGGAGACGCAACCCGCGAGAGTTTCGGAACGTGGGAAGCGTACGATTTTTCTTCTTGTACCTTTTTCCCCTCCGATCTCTCTCCGCTGTTGTTTCTCTCGTGATGGACGACGAGGAGATGCCAGTCGATCGGAAGATCGGCTGCGAGTGAGTCACCCGTAGGAGCGGTGACTGGGCCCCGCGATCGGCCGTGATCGGCGGCTCTACGACCTCGTGTTTCGTGTTTCCCTGGCGGCGAATCAACCAGCCAGCCGCGGGCTTGTTAACCGTCAAAACGAATGACGTCCCGACGTTTTACAAAACGTGCGCGAGTTCGTCTATCCTCCGCGAGAGACGTTCGATCGTACCGCGCTTAGGAACCGTTCCCGAGTAGGAGTGTAAAAAGATTCGAAGGAGTTGACAGTTTCTGTTTTCGCTCTAAAATAAGAAAGAGGCTGTGCAACGTTAATTTTCAGTAGCCGAGTCCAGAAGTGTAAAATGAAACATCGCTTCGTCGAGTATACACGACGACCGTGGTCCGATGGTTCGTACCCGCTGCCGGGCGTCAAACGCTTTGCAAACGATCGCGTGAGGATAATGGCCCGTTAGACCAGTTAGACGGCTGTGGAAAACGAAATGGGACGAGTCGTGTGAACCGATCCTTGGATTAAGTAAACCTCGCAGTGACATTTAATCGGTATCTGTCTCTCTGGCTTCCAGGTCATCCGAGATCCAGCCGAGAGCCCGGGCCGGAGGACGCAACTGCGACTCGGCTGCGACGACTGATCGTTTTTTTTTTTCGTATCCTCCGGCTAGCCAACCGCGCCGATCGTACCTGAATGTCACGAGCGTTTCGTTACTCCCGCCGCTGTCGATAAACGATCACAACGAGATAATGAGCGTCCGAGGTGACGGGCTGCTTTTACCTCGTTGCTCGAGCACTCGTAATTACCGAGGAGGAAAGGTGACGCAGGTGGCACAATGACTCGTGAAATGAAATTGCGAAATAGCCCTGCGTCGGAGGTTCGTTTCATTTTACAGCCGGGGCGGTGAGGAGAGGAGGGGAGGGGAGCGTCGTCAAACGAGATGCACGTTGTCTAGCAATCTTGCTACTCACGTTACGAAGAGCGGCTGGCCGCTGGAGCGCGTTTCGCGTGTCTAAAACACCGGTGGATTTCCCACGACTCGGCTCGCTCGAGGATGATGGCGAGGAGTGCGCGCGAGGCTGGTAATTTCCCGCGAGATACCGGTAAATCGCGCGCGCGCGCGGGGGTCGATCTTCGGCCGATACCTTTGAACGTGGACCGGTAGTGGGTGCTGAGATGGGTGGACACGGCGCGAGGCGCGATTAGCCGGCCCCGATACGGCTATCTTCCGAGTACAAGGGACCGGGACGGTTGCACGTTGCTTTCGCGCGCCTCGAATTCTTCCACCTCTTATTCTCGCTCTTCTGCGGAACGGTGTGCTTCCGATTCCGAGCGGCAGATAGGCAGCCGTGGCTCGGTCGCCGAGAAGAGAGAAAGAAAAAAAAAGTTGGCGTCGGTTCACCGGTAAAAATCGGTCGGATCGCCTGGTCGAACGCGCGCGACCGCGCGTGTACGGGGCTTAGAGTGCGAGCTCTAGCGGTGGCGTCGGTTAATTAACGCCGTGCGGATCGCGCAAGCGTCTAGCACCTCGGTAACACCGAGGCAGATCGCGAGATCGCGATAGCGGCTGAGACAACCGCGAACATCCTCTCCCTCTCTCTCTCTCTCTCTCTTTCTCTCTGCTTACCACTTTCTACCCGTTTCTTCCCCTTTCTTCCGCGCGCTTTACGCGCTCCTTCTTTCCCCTTTTTCTTGCTCCTTTTTCCCATTCGGCCGGCACGACGGCCGATCTCCGGCCGATCGGCAGCCGAGCATCGGCCGTGCTGCATCGATAAATTTCGGAATTGGCGCCTCCGTCGACCCGGGGCCCACCTAATTAAGCGGTTCGCCCCGTAATTACAGCCAATTAACGTCAAACTCGGCCGGCACGCCACGCTCAAATTGTTATCGCGCGGAGATTGCGCGCGGCCCGTACGAGGTTGCATGGGTTCGAGGCGAAAGCATGCGACGCTCCGTCATTTTTGCCGGTGGAGACCGGCGAGGTGTTGGCTTCGTCGATCGATAAATACGGCTAGGCGAGGCGAGGCGAGGTGAGAAGCGAGGCCGCTCGCTTCGCAGGTAGCCTTTACGGCTTGATTTAAAGGAGTGATAAAGACTGGTGATAAGCATTCAGTGGCAAAGTGGAGGAGTGGAAAGAACGAGAGTTGATTTTTACAATTACAGCGATACGAACCTTGAGCTCTGTGATATCGAGATAGGTGGGAAATGGCCAACAAACTCGAAAACAATTCTCCGATCGAGGAATTTCCAGTGAAACGCAAATTCGTCATCGGCCGGTGTACAACGTGTACACGCGATTTCCATCAACCTAAAAACCTAGTCAGCGACGTTAAACAGCGACATTAGCATCGAGCGGGCCGTAGAATCACTTAGACCCCTAATGAGCTCGGTCGGCCGTACAAGAGCGTGGCTACACGCTCGCCACGGCGGAAAAGGTTAAAATCCATCAGCGGAGCTCGCACCTCGTGGCACCCGGAGGCCTCAATTAAACGAGTTAAATCCCCGAGATCTCGCTACGCAAGAAGCCCGAGCAGCGTGACGAGCGGTCGGTACACCGGCCGCTCGATTATTCAGACACCCTAATGAACCGCGGGACGATTTCGACGGGCGTTCTCAGCCGTGGCCTTAATATCGGTCCTCCGACCGAGGACGTTACATAAGCCGCGTTCGCACACACACACACAGAGTAACGACAGGGAAGAGGACGAGCGTGTGCGCAAAGACGTGACCACGATGAGCACGGAGCACCGGAGACCGTGCTCGTGAGCTGTGGGCTGGCGCATGCTTCAGAAAAATCCCATTAATTGCTTCTATGGTGATAAATTTCCCCCTGGCGGTGCACGATTCCTCTCCACCTCTCTCTCTCTCTTTTTCTCCCTTTGGTTGTCGAGATAGGTAGCTGCTTCTCGGTTGCTCGGAACAGAGAGAGACCATATCGACCGTCTATGTTAATTTTCAGTTTAATAAGGTACAGCAGGAAGTGACACCGAGCCCGTTGCAGAGAACGCGCCTGGCGAATGCCAGGTGAAAATGTCGCGGCGGGAGTGACATTTCAATTAATGTGTACCGCCGTGTCGTTGCGTGGGAAGGAACATGGCGATTGCTTCTTTTATGAAACGTTGCAGGTGCGACGGAAAATGCAGAGATCGGGAGCGTGCCGTGGAAAATAACGTTCGATTGGAAACGGCGATGGAGAGGGTGGTATCAAATCGTGGTATTTGGAACAGGTGTTTCATACACACACACACGCACGCAATTTGGATTTGAAATTCACATCTTTTTGTGACAAGTAAATTTCCAGAGGTATGAAAGTCTTTCTTTACCTCAAATCGAACGCTAATTGTAACAAAAATTTTTACATCCAGCGTTAGAGACGCAACTCGAAGAAATTCCGCGCCGCAAAAAAACCTAATGTAGCGAGTTTTTTTAACGGAGGCAATGGTTGAATCGATTCTATCTGCGTGAATTTCCCGACGTGGAAATTCCACGTACGTTGCTTCTTGCGATCGCTTTCGAACCAGTTTCTGGTACCTGGAACACACGTCCAAAATTGTTGTCACCGCCGATTTCTTCCAACAGTCATCGCTTTCTCAGAAACCAACGACGTACGAAATTCCTGAAAGAAAGCAACGAGCATTGATCGTCTATGATTCACTAACGCGTGGCGTTTAAAAATCTCTCTCCTCTATTCCTGATTTTATTTCCGACGAACTAAAAAGCAATTACCGTCGCGAAATCAATTTGTGACATCAAGCGTCTCTCTCTCTCTCTCTCTCTCTCTCAGAAAAAAAAAAAAATTGCTAAAAGCATGCGCAAGGGGGGAACAAAAAGCGCGAGCTCCTCCCAGCAAGAGCGAAGCGTCTTCAATTTTCAATTTACAGCAGAAGAATGGCACGGCGAACGCCGTGGGCTCGCGTAATAATATCTGTGTCGCTCGATAATAAATGGCAAGCGCCATCGCGTTGGTCGCGCATTCGAGCGCGGCTCGTCAAATGATTATAACAGCGTACAGCGCCGTAGAACGGGAGAAGAAAAGAGATTCTGGGTGAATCATCGTACCGCGAGGTATGCCCTGCTTCGTTCCTTTTTGCCAACCGGCCGAGCTGGTCGAAGCTGGCCGGCGAGAAGAGAGCGACCGCGCGCGACTCGCGCGAACACGAGCGTGGTAATGAGCGACGACGGCAATAACGCAGGCGATAACTATTAACCGGATTGTTCGGCTAACGACGAAGGTGATGAGAAGCGTACGCGAATCACGTCGCTGGGAAACGAGGCGCAGCTTTCGTTTATCAAGGACGCGAGGGGGCACCGACGAAACCAGCCGCGCCGCGTGCAATTCTAATCGGCCAGCCAGTCGAAGGAACATCGCGGCCGAATAAAGGATCGCTCGCGATGAAATTACGCGTGCTGCCTCCGGAGATTGCTCGGCGGCCTCCGAGACGGCGACGCTTCATTTAGCAACCGTCGTCGCGTGAATGGGAAATTACCGGCTTTCCAACGAGAAACTTTGCCTCTCTTTCAATGTTACGTCCGACCTCATCTGTATGCTACTACTGTACGGATGGTTTTTCTCTCGGCTCTCGGCCGAGCTCTCTGTCTTCGTTCCTTTTTTTTATTCCTTCTCTCCTTCCTTCTCCCATTGGGCAATTCGAATCGATGCGGGACGCGATAAAATATCGGGTTGCACAAGCTTTGACGAGAGGCTTCATTGTACATATATATGTATATATATATATATATATGTATATATGTACATGTACATATATGTATACATGTGCACGCGCGTTCCATGCGCATCGAAATGTCAGTTTGTGTTCCGTATTCGATGGAAGACGCGAATTATTGTAATATATAATTTGTTGATCTTAGAGAAAGATGAATTCTATACGTAATGGCTGCTCCAGGTGTTCGTTTGAATTTGATTAATCTGTCCGATTGCTGGGTTTACTCGAGATCCTATCCGGAGATGCATTCGACATTTTACTCCGATTGCTTTATAACTTCAAAGTGAACTGTAATTTCAACGTATTTTCGTATCCTCGTAATGAATATCCACATTGACGTACTTCTGACGAATCAACTTATAATATATGGCAGAAATGTAAAAGTACTGGCGAATCTCAACTCGCGTTTCTTTCCTTTTTTCTTTTTTTTTTTTTTTTTTTTTTATGTCTTCCGTGTAATAGCTTGATCGACTCCAAAGAGGCTCGACTCTCGATAGAAGTCGTACAGTTGTACAATTCACCATCAAAATTCTGCTTATTCCACTGTCACGAATCTTTAAGAAAAAAATTAACTTGCAATACGAACAGATATACGCTCGAAAAAATTTCACCGCTCTTTCACTTACAATTACCACACTTGCCAATTTCGTAACGTCCTTCGTCACACGATCCATCTGTTCAAAGAGTAGAAACTAGATCAAGGCCGAGATCGAGACGTTTGTCTAAATTCCCTAAATCGTCCCTCCGCTTTCACCACACGAACCACCACCAAGAGATCCATCCTTGCGAAAAAGGAACGCGAGGAAACATCGCGCAAAGTGGCATCGTTCGGTAGAAAATGTGTCCTCTATCCTCCTGTCCTGTGGCACCTCCGAGCAGCGATCGCTTTAAACGATCTCTTAATTACCCATCGACGATCGCGACGTTCCTTTACGGTCGACACCCGTGCGGTCGTAGACGAGTGGAACAGCGCGGAGAGCGAAGCAACGAACCGGGTCCAATTTCGGCGAACAGCAATTACCAGGCGATCGTCGAGAGAGCGTCGCGAACGACGGTCAATTGGCCCCCTTTTTTCTCTCCTTCTGCCGGCGTTCCTCTGCTCTCTTTCTTCCTTTCGCGCTCCGTTCGTCCCACCATCTTATCGTGATTATCGTGATCATCGACACCGGGACTCTGCATCCGCTCGGTATCGGCTCTCGTGTGACGCAAGCGAGTCGCTTTCCTTCCTCGGACCCCGGTCTCGGTGCTTCTTCGTCCCGGAGGCGTTCTAGCGCTCCGTCACGGTTCTCACGATCTCGATCCCGGCCCGAAAATGGCGAGCGGAGAGGCCGAGAGAGGCGGCTCGTCGAAAAAAAAATCAATTAATCTCAATCGAGGCGACCGCGCGCGAAAGGGTAATTTCCAATTTGTCGCGGCCCCGAAAACCACGAGCCCCGGAGAGCTCGGGCGAGCCTCCGGCGATCCGCGAGAAACCGGCGAAAGTATTTTTTCTCTCCCTCGGATAAGGGCATCGCGAGCCGCGCTGTCGTCGCCGCCGGTGACGAACGGTTTTCGGATCAACCTGCAATCTGCTCCTGTCCCGCCGATTATTCGGGAAAAAGGGGACCTGACCGTTAAACGGTACTTTCTCGCGATACCCTCGAGAGCGGTGGTAAACTTCGAAGTATTTCGGTTGCCGTTGCGTTACACTTGTTGCGAGCGAGTGAAACTTTACGTCGAGTCGAAGGCGATTTCCTTCTCTGTTTTAAGTCCCCGGGACTAATGTCGAAGTCGTGTACCCATTCGTATTCCCGTAGAAAATTGCAGGCCTTGCGTTTCTCTACTTGCTAAGAAAAACGTAGGAGAGATGTTGCTCAAACTTTGGAGATTAATCGACGTATTTTTGAGAAATAATTAATTTTATCGTTTTTTAACAAATACCGGAAGATCGTGGAAATTCTTTCGTTCTCGATGCGAATCGTAAACGATCGTGTTTATGCATGAAACAGGTTTACATTGCGATTCCTCGGTTATCGCGAAAACTACACCGAGATTTACAGAGTGTACAAACATTTAAAATTCTATCTCTCCGAACGAAAGAGAAAATAAATGTTCCTATATCGGTGTGTTTTACAATCTCGCGTGAAACATTGGATTGCTATTAGGAGTTTATTACGGTGCCGGCGTCTTCTGATTACGAGATTGATCGAGCGATTAGTTAGATAGAGCCTCTTTAAAATTCTATATTCGATCGAAAAGAGAAAAAAAGAAAACGGAAAAGAAGAAACGAGTGACAGATAAAAGTAGATATTTTATGGATTGTCGTCTCAAGTTCCTTCTAACGCAAGGTCACGACGAATCTCTCAATGCCAATAGATTTTTTAGACGTTATAAAAATCGAAAGGAACGTATTACGTCTCTCTCTCTCTCAAATTTATTTATATTCTCTCTTTGAATCTGCACACCGGCTACGTTTCGAATAAAAATGCAAAGCAGCTAGAGCTCGATGGATATCTATATGCAAATTGGGCTAAAGTAGAAATCAGAGATCCAGCAAGTGTAAATTATTACACTACGAATTTCCTTTCGTCCGTTTTGCAAAACTAGCCTCCGTTCCTCTGCGGAATTAGCGGCAAGTATGGTAAAATAGAAATTCCTTGGAAATAATAATCCCAGTCGGTCGGTAAGAGTGATTCAAAGATTATTCGTTCCATTAGTATATACGCGCGGCGTATCGAAAATCAACGGATCGAAGAAGGTGAACAAGAGAACGATAACGAAATCGCGGCTGTCAGTGCTGCAGTAAAAAAATTTACATAATCGCCCGATGTCGTCAATACCGATTTGCATATGCAATTCGTTGTCGAACCAGTCGAAGGTGTGCAAAATATGCGAGCGACCGTCTCCGCTGGAATTCGATTCCATTTTTTATTTCTTTGTCCCAGCAGCGTCGGTCGAGTACAGACACCACATTCGTTTCGACGCGAATCCACTTCGTCGTTGATATCCACGCTGAGACAATTTCGAACATTATCTAAATTGTAAATTCCGAATTGTCAATTTCGAATTTTGAGACGAAAGTTTGCCACTTTGTAATTAAAAAATTGGTACAGCATTAATTTCTATCGTTTGTTTAGCCCTCGATTAAAACGGAGCTGAAATACCGAAGTAGTAGTCGAAAAGGAGAGTTTCAAATCTTCCAACGCCTGCACAGGCAAGCTCGCGGAGACTCGAACGCCTGCATAGGCGAGCTCGCGACAAAAGCACGGTCGTTGGCAGTGAAGGATCGATCAAAGGCGAGAGCATCGGCGACACGATCGCGATAGCGCACGATCACCGAGCAACAATCCTCGATCCGAGCGGGAATAAGTCTGAACATGATCTACTTACTCGGAGCGGTAAGTAGCCGGGGGGATCGGAAAGCGAGCAGCGGGCGAAATGCAAGCATCTACCCACGGTCGTCTCGTATCCGCTGTCCAATCATTGCCGCCACGATACAAAAGGTGTACAACCGGCCTGCGAACGTGTCCATCTTACGAACGATACAACGCGCCTGGGTCGCGCTGCAGTGTGCGATACTGCGGCACACCGTGTAGGTGTCTGTGCTCGCGCGAGTACGCGACCAGAGTAGAAGTGTACACACACAGAGACACACATACACAGACACACACGGCGAGCGGTGCATGCCGCAATGCGCGATGCACAAGCTTCATTAATGAGTCATCGAGTCGACGCCGGTGCCAGATACACGAGCCACTATCGAGCATTGGCTTGCGCGCCCCGCGGCGAGGAAGGTGAAGTACACACAGTCGAAGTCGAGATGGCCGTGATAGGGCGGTTCGAGGCAGTCGAATTCACGGAAGTGAACGCTGAACTTCGTGCGAATTCATGGTTATGGAGTAACGGGTTCTCCGGTGCATTGATACCGCGCGATTGCCTTTATATCGCGGCCGTTAATGGGACGCGTTCGGGCGAACGTCTAAGGCGACCCTCCGTGTAATTGGCAGACGTTACTCGAAACTAACGCGCAAACCACGGGAATACGCTTGAATAGGTGTATGCACTTTGGTTCGACGCGAATTCCCCCCCCGTAAAATTTTTTATGTACATTCTTTTTTTTCCGTTTTATTTTTTACACGTATTTACGTATTTTTAGTAGGGCGAGATCGTTGAACGCGGGATAATGAATCAGAGGCTCGAAACTCGAATATTTCTCGCGTTTCCAATTAGGGTGAGAGACGGACCGAGCGTCACAGAGAGAAATTGCAACGATACGGTTTCAGAGATGTTTATCCGGTCGGAAATTACTCCGCTTGCAATTAAAGATTTACCTGGCAAATTCGAAAGAAAGGGAGGACGACGCAGAAGGAGGATGTAAAAATCTTTTGAAGACAAGCTCGGAGATCATTTCAAAACGATCATCCTGCTGAATAACTTTCCCCGGTAATTATCATACATACGTGCCCGTACTTTATAAGATCTCCGTTCCTTAAGCATCCACCGCTTTCCACCGGCAGAGTTTCGTCCTGCCCCCGTCCCCTTCGCGCGCTCGTTGCGACGCCGCAAGAAGACCTTAAGAAATAGTCGTACGTCAGCGTATTATTATATAGCGCTTTAAATGGTAGCGATAAATTACGGGCGCCGTGCGGAGCGGTCGCCTTTCAGGCTACGATCTGCTCCATTCGTTAATTAATTTCCATTGGAAAGTTGCATTCTGCCAGGCGAAGTTTATTCGCGTTGTACAATACCTATATATATATATAATTGTATCTCGTACGAGAGACGTACGGATCGACTGATGGATCAGATCGGAGCTATTTTCGTTGCGGCGCTTCTGGCGTCATCGCGAACGGAACGTGAAATCGGGACAGGGGACGAGGAACACGAAATCGTAAAAGCTCTCCACCTGTTTGTGTTCCTTATCTTTACGATCTATCGGGAATGCGCGATGAGAAAAATAGCCGTGTGCGTCGGCCCGAATCGTAAAAATATCACGCAACGAAATATACGCGTTTCTGGACGTCGTAGATTCACTGCTTTTCGGACGTCGGACTTTTATTTTTCGAGCGTCACAGAGAAAACGCAAAATGTAGAAAACGCAATCACGACGCGAGGAAGAACCGTATTACGGATTATTTTCGCGAGAAAGTCGTCGCACTGACGAAACTTTCGTATCGAGAACGTGGAAACGCGACGCTGCGAAGGCACTTTCTGCAATTAAATACTTATTTGGACGAACAAAAAAAAGAAAAGGGAGAAATGGCGTAATTTCATACGCGCGCCGAGCTGATAATTTATCTCCGCCGTGTTATCGCGGGGCTCGCCGAACCGTGGTTGCCGCGTGGCCCGAATTCGACGCGGCGCACGTACGCGTCGATCCGCAAAACCAAAAAAAAGAAAAAAAAAAAAAACGTGTCAGAGATCTAAAGAGCAATCCCCGGGCGCTTATCAACGAGCCCATCGGGAGGAAGAGGCTCGAACGATGAAAAGTCAGTGTCCTTACCCGGCAGCGAAAGAGAAAGCAGACGAGGTTTCCGGCTCGTGGCTACGCCGCCGGATCATTACACGGAATCAGTCCTCTCGCCAGATAGCATCGCCGCTGATATAAAGTATATTTCGATGTAAACGAGCCGAGGTTACAGGACCGAGAACCTGGCGAATCTACCGGGATGGTATCGAGCGGCGTTGGCCCATATAGGGGAGGACGCGTTCGTGGCGAACGTTCGATGAAAAATGCGTATGCAAATTAATAAGGTAGGATCGGAACGGTGCCGCCGACACCTCCGAGAGGATTTTCTCGTCGCTCCCTACGGTCGGATCCCTCGGCTCATCTGCAATGCCGCTACTCGACTTCCTTGTTCGAGCGCGAGCGAGTGCGCGCGTGGGTGGCGACCGTACGCGCGAGTAAATATACAATTTCGCAATTTGCGAAGGCTTGTTTATGGAGGAAACTGTAAGAAACCCGCGAAAGCTGATTGGAACGATCATCGCAAGTCTCGAGGCACTCCGATGGATTTTCAGAGATGCGAACAAACAGGACGCGCGAAAGCGGCGAGTTTGGAATGTTGATTGATAATTTTTCTTTTTTCTCATACGCGATCGTGCGCGTTGAATTGTGCAACGGCGATCAATCGCATTTCCCGCGAGTCCAAATTCACAGCGTGGGAAATCTCTGTCGGAATATTCGACGATAACTGTACGAAGGTAAATTGCACGACACTGCAACTATCAGATTCAAAGAGAAAACGCGATACTTTCTTCCCGAATTGAAATCGAAACCCTGAATCTCTCTCTCTCTCTCTCTCGATTAATTAAAAATCAAACGATCGCGTACGCTTTCGACCGGAGCGGGTATTTGCATCTTCTAGCCATAGTTTACCCATTCAAATGAGAGCACTTAAAACTAACCGGGGGATGGAGCGCGAGGTAGGATCCCTCGTACGCGGAGGTTGATTTAAATAAATTTGAATACCATTAAGCCGAGAGGAACAAGGGCAAATCGATTGTAATTGTTAATAATCGTAATACGGGCGCAGTGTCTCGAGTGCGTTCTGCCTCCCTCCCGACTGCAACGTGTCTTTCTTTACAAACCCCTGTCTCCCTTGTTCAGGCAGCGGCGAACTCGCTCGTCGTGATCTGGTTACATTGCTACCCGTTATGTCGCCAGTTCGAGCTACATTCTTACCCACTCCCCTGCATCTGTACACGCTCTTGCCCACCGTGCACTCTCCTTTATTCCCTCTCTCTCTCTCTCTCTCTCTCTTCTTTTCTCTTTTTCGTGCTCGTAATCGCGTGCAACCCTCTCGTTCTTCCTCTCGCGACAAGAGATGTACCTGGTATATACGTACATCACTCTGGTTGGGCTTCCTGTTCCGCCTCTCTCTCCTTACAGATCGCCGAGGTCCCGATTCCACCGCATGAAATTACGAGTTGTATATTAGCGCGGTTTGACGATCGCTGATGGTGATCGTCGTTTGCAAGTCAGGTTTTTGTTTCAATCTTGTCGGATGAACTTTGGTAGGTTCTCGTTTCCTCTGTTGATGCTAATAAACATTGTCTAAAATTCATCGGTCCTTTGGCGAAGAGGTATACTTTTCTTTCCTTTAACGGGGGAAAAAATTTTTTCAGCTGGAAAGAGAGGTGTCGGAGAATCCTCGCCCAACTTTCCCCTGCGTCGCGTTGCGGTAAAAAGATCCGCACGAGGAGGACGCAAGCTGGAACAGGATCGACAAAGGATCGATCTGGCGACGTTTGATTCCGAGTAAACCCCGCCGGAGTGCCGGCCATTAGGTGCAGGCGGAAGTTTCTTGCCGATTTTTTGCCGCGGCGTCCGCGTCACGGCGCAAGTAGGCGAAGCGGGATCAAAGCGCGCGGACCCGATCTTCTGCGTGCCCTTTTCCAGACAATTCGTTGCACGGGGTAGTCCGGTCAGCCTCACGTCTGCCTCGAATCATAAGCAGCACTCGTTTGCCGCGCCTGTCCTGTTTCATACCGGCGGGCTCGCCACTCGGAGCTTTTAATTGGCTCGTTTCCCTTGTTGGAACGAGCCGATGTCCATTTTTCTCCTATTTTAATCGAAATTCGAACAACGCGGTCGTCTCTCTCTCTGTCGAATATCAATCGATCGATCCAAACGAAAGCACTTTTGAAAATTTTGAATAATTTCGTCGGTAAAACAATACGAATCGTGATCTGAGGATTTTGATCGATCCTCGAGCATCTCTGATTGGCCTTGAGATACCTTGAAATACCTTTCGGGCGAGAAAGAAATGGGAGAGAAACGAAAGAAAGAGGGAACGTCGACCCGCACGAAAATGAAATCTCCGATCCGCGGAACGGATATTTACGCCGGTAAGGTGTAGAGCGCGCGGTGGAAGAGAACGAGAAGGATGCGTGCGCTCGGGTGTAAAGCCGGTGGGGAGTCCGTGTTGCGGGCGCAATGATTTTAAACGGGCTCCGCCGACATCATTGTAAATATCAGCGGCTATATGGCCTCGTAAACAACCCCCTTAGTAGGTCGAGTTGCGAGTCGTCTCAATCGCGAGCAAGAGAGAAAGAGAGAGAGAGAGCATTGCTCAGCCGCGCGTCGCCACGTTTCAAGCGTTGCGACGCCGCGTTGCACCCCACTGGCTCGAAGCCAAGCCGGGTCCCGTTTTTTTTAATAGCCCTCGTAAACGCGAAAGACGACCGCTTATCGCTCGCGCGCACTTAACGTCGCGCTGAGTTTCAGCGTCGTTAAAGGTCGTTCTCGAGAGCTTTCGCTCCGAACGCGACGTCCGACCGCTGGGACGGCGAAGCCATTGTGTTTGTTCGCGAAACGCGAGATATCGCTAGGAAGCTCGGAAATGGTCAGACCGAGCTTTTACTTCGCAACGAGTCTATTTGACACGTATAAGCGCCGGCGATAGGACAAAACTGAAATTCGACAATTTCTAGCGTTTTCGTTATCCTCGCTATTGAAGGAAATTCAAATTCAATCTCTTTTGAGTAATTTCCCAGCCACGGTGCAAAGATCGTTTTGGCTTATCGGTACGAGAAACGTGAATTAGAGCCGAGATTACGGGAGCA
Source organism: Melipona bicolor (assembly GCA_030673865.1). Taxonomy (NCBI): domain Eukaryota; kingdom Metazoa; phylum Arthropoda; class Insecta; order Hymenoptera; family Apidae; genus Melipona; species Melipona bicolor. Next base: position 2,445,243 of record JAHYIQ010000013.1, on the reverse strand, counting down.
GTTAACCGCGGATTTATCTGCCTCGCTAAAGCCAGAGATTAAGCGACGGCTTGATATAATTGTTACGGGGCTGTTCGTTCCCCTCTGCCATTTGCACCGTTGCCTCTTAACGGTAGCTGAGGACTGTCGCTCGTCCGATCCTGATTGCAAAATTGCAACGAAACGTCTGGCATTTCGAAGGATCTGTTCTGACGAAAATACGAATTCTGCGCGAAAAGAGCAAAAGGGTTCATCAATCAACTGTGTGCATCGAACAGCGGAGGATAACGTAATTACGACTCTACAAACACCTAGCGATTTGCGATTAATGGAAGTAAATCGTTTGTTCGAAAAGAAGAGGAAAAAGAATCGAGTATTAATCACGCACTTGGGTAACGAAGATGGAGAAATTCGCAGGAAAAAAAAGAAAAATCGAGCCGATTCGGTAAGAGCGGGCAGAGCATTAAACGCGGTATCGAACATTGAGAAACAATTTCGCAATCTTAATTAATCTCCTCGATCCCTCTGTAATCAACGCGCGCGCGCGAAACTTTTAATTTCAATCGGGCGCGACTGCGCAATCGGAACGCACGCGGAACGAAATTTACGTAAAAGTTAAAACTGGTAACGTACTCTCTATCGTCTCGTTACAAGCTGTTAAGTATGCCAATGGGGACGGCCGTGCGCGCAATTAAGACGGCCGCCCCTTTTAATTAGCTGAAAAAATGGATCGCCGCTCGAATCGCGTGGTCGTCGCGGCATCCTGGCATTCACGGCCCGGTTATTTTTCCGGCCCGAATGTCCAGCCGGACGACGAACGGACCGGCGGCGGCGCTCGTCGAGGACATCATAAAACCGCAGTTACAAGTTAGAATCTCATTCGTGGGGACCGAGTGTCCCGATGCAATCGTATATATTCGCGCATAATCGCCGGATCTTTCGATTAACGAGCCTGGATCCACGCTCGCTCCGCTTGGTTTAAGGTGTAATAAACGATCCGGTGGACCAGCTATTCGCTCGGGCGGCATTGACGGTTCGCCAACAAAAAAACGTATGGAGATCTCCGTGCGGATACGAGGAAACGGGACGCGTGTTCTGTCGATCGGGGATCGAGGAACTCCTCCACGTGCAAGAAACATTTGCGAACATTGGTAAATTATAGATGTCGCGGAAGAGGTTTTCGCTGGGATTGGCGATAGCGAATTCGAGGAATAAGAAACGTTGACACTATCGCTACTTGAGAGAGAATGCAGCGCACAGAGGATGACGTTCGTGGCCTCGTAATTGTGTATTTAATGAGCCTCGATGAAGCAGAGTTAATAGCCCGGAGCGAGTCACCGGAGACGCTGATGTTTATTAATTAATAGAACAGTCTCTAAGAAAAAAAAAAAAAAAAAAAAAAAAAAATGATGACTCTGAGTAAGTGATTCTTCAAGGAGATTCGGGATAACTCGACGCTGACGTGGAATCTCCGTTAATTGCGCGTTACAGGATGAAACTTGAGGCTCCTGAATCCTATCCGTCACTTTTATCACGTTGCTGTCAAATAATTTCCTGAACGGGATTAAAGAAAAAAAAAGAAAAGAATTCCCCGTGAAACAATTAATCTCGGTTACGCAATCGATGGGCTGGCGATCGGTGGTCGCGGACGCCGATAAATTTCGTCGGTATCGGGGATAATCGAGGGTACGCAAGAAGCTCGGGCGAACAGGCACGACGTTTCTATTTGTCGTTGATTTATCGGCAGCGGCTGGCTGGAATTTCAGATTCAGCCTGCGAACCTGGCGGAACCTGGAACGCGAACGACGGAACACGGTTCGGCTCAGGGACAGAAAACGGGTCCCGGTGCGCGCGATACACGCAGGTAGGGGAGAAAAGGGGAACGGATATTTAGCCGTGGGGCGAGCGCGGGGGGAGGGAGGGAACCGGATGATACAGTGCCTCGTATATGGGACGAGATGCCGGCCATAAGTCCGGCTAATTAAAAAATATGAATTCAACGGCGGACGTTGCGACAGCCGAGGGCTGATTTGCGTCCCAAGACGGAACGCCGGCGATATTTTTCACCTCCGCCTGCTCCGCTTGCTCCGGGAACACATCTCCACTGTGCGTCCGTCTCCGCCGTGTCCCCGTGTAGGGTAGGGTAGGGTAGGGGGGGAACTTTCTACGCGTTCTACGTGTGGGTGGGCGAAATCAGGTCCCTCTCTCGGTTTTCTCCCGAGACGGTTTAATTGACATCGAGACGAGGCGAAACAGAAGAGAAGAGGAGACCGATCCGCTCCTGAAACTGGAAATTATACTGCACGCTGAATTTTCCCAGCCGGTCGCAAAACCGGGCAGTTTATTATCCCAGCGGGAGGAATTTCTTCACCGAACGGTGGGACTGCGCCGTTCCTGATACGTCCAGGATGCGAACTCGTCAGACGCACACTGTGCCACGCGGGTTTAAGTTTCGTTAACGACCGAGCAGATCGGGGTTCTGATCACGCTGCAACGATCTCGAAAAAATTTAAAACTAGAACGACGAATTTGGTCTTGAACTGACGTAAACGATGCGTTTGTAAAAAGAGGTCGATGAGAATTTACGTTTGTTTTTGATTTCTAGTGTTTGCAGACATTGATATATTGTTGCTATTTGCGTGGAATAAAATTAAAATTATTTCACAGCGTGACAGAGCTGAAGATTTCTAGTAAAATTTCCATGTCTATAAATTATCACACGCTACGATATTACGCGAATCTCGTTTCTTTCGGCAAAAGGTCAGTCTTACGTTTAATAAGCTACTCGCATTGGAAATTAGTACCGTGGCTGCATAATTGTAGACTCGATCATTTAAAGTCAAAAAAAGGCGAATAAATTGCAAAATTTATCGTTGCAATAAATCGCGGAGGGAAGAAATTAAAAATTCGCGCAGATTTAAATGTAATAAACGAATCATCTTTAACAAATCGCTAATTTCGTATTGCCGCGCAACTTCTCGAGAGTAAGTCAACTTGATTTTGAACGCGAGGCTTGAGACGTCCAAATGAATATAAAGATTGAAAATTTTACTAGTATTTCTGCGAACAGGATCAAAAAGAAAAAGAGCTCTTAACGAACTCGTCAAATATCCAAAAGAAAAAAAAGTGTATCTATTCATTTTAGACTTGTACAGTCTCCCCAATTCCATCGCGAGCCTCGTGTTCCCCGTTCTCCGCGTGCACGGGCGTGCACGTACTTTCATCGTCACGGAAGCCGGAACGGTATCCATTCCTATGAAATATTCGATCGAATGGGATCCCGCGGCGGACTGTGAGAACCGACCTGTGGCAGCGATCGATCGTTCGATACACCGAGACGGATAAGCGTATGACTTCATTCGAGCGTGTCAGTGGGCGATTATGAGAAATTGGAAATGGAAAAAACGAAATCGCCCCGGGTATCGCGAGTTGCAGCAACTACGTGTGTACTTCTCTCCCCCCCTCCCTCAAATAATAAATTACCCTTATCGACCGCTGCGATCGACATCTCGCTCTCGCAAGTAATCTCGATTTAAAAGGAGAAAATTGAATGAGAATCCACTCGCGCGCGGTGGATTTTCGAGGGAAAGTCCGATCGAAATTTATCGTAGCGGCGACGTCTTCTCGTAGAATTGAGATTCTTCTTTAACGTTTCCGTTCCGCTAACGGAACGGAGAGGAGAAAAGGGAGGAACGAGACGACGACGACGACGACGACCGATTCTCGACCGTACAAATTATTCAGGAATGCAGAGTTCCGATGGAGTTGTAAAACTCGTTCGAACAACAAACGTATCTCGCTCGCTCTCTGACAAATGTTAAGCCGCCGATGTGTCGCTTTTTATGGTCGTTATAAATCGTTCGTAACTTGTCGCGAACGAGCACTCGCGGATATCTTCAGTTGATATCCGCCGACGTTTATTCGGATCGTAAATATCGCTTGTACTTTTGACGTCAAAATATCCGGACAATCGATATTATAACAGGAAATTCAACGCTCGGCGCTCGAAAAGTCAGTCGGACAGGTTCACATTTTCCAACGATTCGATCGTAAACCTGTTTCCCAATACAACGGAGAGTAGATATCCCAGCGCTCGAGATACCGTGAGATACTTGCACGATCTCTCCGAAGCGAAACACCACTTACTCCCCGCTGGAACTCGCGGCATGTCCAAGAAAACGATCCATTAACGAATTCTAGCGTAGCCTGAATAACGCAACGGGGGCAAAGGGATGGGAGGCGCGCGTCGGGAGAAAGCCTGAAAAAGCCACTCTGGCGTTGCTGCCCCGTCAGGAATCTGGATCGCCGTAGTTCCCCATAGTTCTACTCCTCCAGCTGCCGATGTTCTAAGCATCCCGCGCTCGCCTTTCCAGAATGATTAACGACACAATTTTACGAGGCTGGCAAGGTTCTCTCTCCGGGCCGGACTTACTTTCGTAATTTCGTTCGTTCGTTTCTTTCGTTCGTTCGAGCATCGGCCGCGTGCTTTCACGCGTGTCCTTGCCCGCGCGTCCACCTGTTCTGTCCCTCCCCTGCCACCTCCCCGCGTAATAATATCGATCTTATCAACTCCTTCTCCCGGGTGATTATCCCCGGGTGCTTGGCGTCCCGTTACACTGGAATCTCTGTCGAACGGGACCTTACCTGCCACACGACGGTGTGGCTCCGGTGTCGCGACCGCGTCGTGCAATTACCTCGCGTAATTGGGCATCGCGATCTCACTGTGTAATTAGCGGACGCGGTCGGGACGCGACATCGATAATTGCCCCCTCCCGGCTCGAATTTTCGGAGAAACCGTCCGTGAATACTGATCCCTCCGCGTTGAACTCGTTACGTTGCACGGCGATTTCTGTGGTGCGACAGCGTGGCCTTTGAGGTTTCCACGATTTTCGAGAAACTTTCAGTTTCTGACTGAAAGTTTCTACAATCGATTTCGTTCACCCAGTTTTCTCGAACGATTTACAAAGGTACTAAAAATACCTAGTTTCGCTTGATTTACCAAAGTAAGATCAAATTTCATAAGATTTGTGTCTTTGAATGTGAGATTTTGAAAGAATTATTTCGCAACGTAATAAGGATTTTCCCGAAAATTCTCAACTCCATCTCTGAAACAAATTCACGTTTTCGTAACATTATTCCAGAATAAAGTTCGATTTCGAAAATTCTTCTTTAAAAAGAAGAAAGGGACGCTTCTTAATACGATCGATTTCAAAATCTAGGAAATCAAAGTGTCTCACGAATCCCATTAAAATATAAATCTCGTTACTCTGACTCTCACTTGTTCGATTTAAAATCGAAATCAAGTATTTCGATCAATCTACGATGAAACGGAGCGGTGCAAAGGATTTGTACGACGTAAATATCACGTTACGGACCAGACTCGGAGATCGACGATTTATATTTCATTCGATCTATCTTCACCGTTCGAATACCTATCTGATTTTTTTCCACCCGAAATGTTTTCGTGTTCGCGTCGCCGAGATTCAAGTTGAACGTATTCCATAAGATCCAATCACAATTTTCCACGCAATATTCTCAGCAGACGGTCGTTTCGCATCTTTCGAATCTCGCTTTCCCCATCGACACGGTCCTCCACTTGTTCCAACACGTGGAGCTCTCCACGCGGGAGAGACGCTCATTATTTCTCGTCGCCTCGAATCGATTACGCGATCGTCGCGCGTCAACTTCCATCGAACATCCTAATTATCTGGGATCGCGGCGCACCTGAGAGGAGAGGAGGGCGACGAGGAGAGGTCGTCGAGGTCGTTTCGAGCGGAGAAAGATGGCACGTTTGGCCGAAGGGAGAGAGGGGGGAGGGAGAGGGAGAAAAAGAAAATGCAGAACAGGACAGAGTGAAAAAGAAAAACGAGCGTTCCAGACCGCTCTAATTACCACCTTCGCTTCGAACGGAGCATTTACGCGCCTCTGACGACATAGCTTTGTGGCCAAAGGAAACTGAAACGAAGCGAAGAAGAGGGACGGACGAGAAAGACCGAGTGGAATGAAATCTTTCGCGTGCGTGTGTACAACAGCTTACGAAAGTACTTCAATATTTGCAGAAACATTGTTGCGTGCACGTGTCTGAAGAGCGTAACTGTACCAACGACGATGAACGACCGAAACGATCATTTAAATTAATACATCGATCACGTTTTAACAGTAAGATGATTTTATATCGGGTGAAAAAGTGCATTAGTACAATCTTGAAGATTTCTTGAATTTTTGTCTTTAATTCTAATATTCAGTGTTCGACAAAATCGCAGAACAAGTTTCAAGCTATTGGTTTAAAGACCTTAGTAGTTTTAGTTGCAAAAAGAAACTCTTTTAACGTTTTTACGCACGTTTGAATTTTTACAACTTTCGAGAAGAAAGTATTCTCTTCGATCCCGCTACAGGATGTAAAGTCATCTCCAAAGAAAACGAACTCACGACTGTCAAAGTAGAGGCTTCGCTTCGAAATGGGACCAAGTGGATCGTTATGCGATCTTCTTCCACGAAGTTATATCTGTTTAAATTGTCGGCAATTTTTCAGTTATGTTCTTCTCCACTGTACGTCTCTACAAATTGGCTTGAAATTGGACCAACGCACTCGTGATTACAGAGTTAATGAAATTTCAAAATGCACATTCATACAACGCGCACAATATCTATATATATATATATATATGTATATACACATGTATAAAAGTCGAGAGTACAAGTTTTGCCAGGCACTGTACCTGTACGTAGAGATTCGTACCGCTGGATCTTCGTTGTGTAATCGCGCGGATGACCTGAAAACAGGAGCAGACACTGTTCCGAACGAGGTGAACTGCTCGTTTTCACGCGGCAGAACTGCGTACGTATCTTCTGCCGCGCGCGCATCTGCGTGAGCGCTCCCGTTCTTGGACAGCCGCACAATTAGGCTGGCTCCCGCTTCCCTAATTAATGGCCCCAGCTCCGCTTAACGATGACAATTTTTTCGATAGTGAAATCGAAATTGCGACACTCGCTTTCCGCCGGCTTTCGTTTCGATCACGAGACGTCTCGGAACGTCTTCTCTCGACCCGGCCGCTTTCTTGCCCGCGGCTTTTTGTCCCAAGATTGCTCGTGTTTGATGAAGTTTGACCGTACGAAACGGATGAAATTACTCGAATTGTCGATTATTTTAACATTTTCCGACATTTCCCTTCGTTTCGCAGTGGTAACATTTCTGTAAAATTTCATAGTGGGCTAACTGGGCGTGAAATTGCAACGGCACGACTATGGCAAGAGTATCGACAAAGCGAGTGAAATTTATCAAGGGTGAAACGAAGCGATCGGCCATCTGAAAAGTGAAATCCTTCGTGATTCCACCTTTTTCCTCTTCGTCGAGGCAAGAAACGTTCGACGTTGCTACTCGCAGCGAAGAAAATAAATAACATTGTGCTACTTAATCCGACTCGGTTCTGGCACAGGCATTAGTATCCATCTGTGTACGAGTCTTGATAATCGAAAAAATGTCCACAGTAGTTGAAGCTAATTCGTGTGCGTACGATTAGATACGGTTAAATTCCACGCTTTCTCCAATGAATCGTTGTACGTGGAAGCGTCGAAAACGGGCGTTCTCCGGAGGGAACTCCGAGGGGCCCATTAGGTCCTCCTCTAGGCCATTAAACGCGATCGCGAGCGAGGTGAATTCTATTTGTGGCCCGGGGGCAATCCTCGCCAGCAACGTCACGATCTCTCTACGCGTGTAAATCTTCCTGCTCAAGGTTCGGGGCAATAAAAAGATACACGCGGCAATAAAGGCCGATCTGCTCTCGGTATCAACGAGCCACGACCACTTTTCGTGTCATTACCGGCGCTCTTTCGTATCGGATGAACAGGAAACGACCGATTCACTCGGCCTCGTCGCAATACGTCGTTACCGGTGCCACTAAAGCTGATCGTAAACGCGAATCGATTACGAACATCACTTTTTAATTCACGATTATTGCTCCAACGTTGGATTATTTGTTTCTTCTTTCGTCGTTTGAACGTGGATCCGTTTCGACGTACGCTTACAGTTTTTCTGATGAATTTGTTGTAATTTCGTAACATCGAGGAACCTATCATTTTTTTTTTTTTTTTAATGCAGAAACTAAGAAAGGGCCATTTGACAAAATCAATCTCCGAATAAGAAATATCTTCTAAATGTTCACTTTCGGGAACAAGAAACAGAGGACCAACTAGCCCTAGATAGGCTAATCTCCTAGTTCTCGAGATGGGAGGGCAGCGAGGCGATCGATCGCGAAAGGGGGATTCTCGCGGTGGCTGTTCTCGGGTCACGAGCATCACGAGTCGCCGGCAGTAGCAAATGTGGTAGTCGGCCGGGTTGAATCATGCCTCCTTCGAGGTATATACCGGGAGTCAATTGGACGGTTACGCCGTCCACGGACCAAGGGAGCAGCCACGAACGGAGGCGCCTTCATCTTTACGACAACGCGTCCTCGTAACTCGCGGCGTCCTCCTCCTTGTCCTGCTCCTTCCTTCCCTTGGTACTTGGGCTTTCGGTACTTGGCCGTGGATCCGCCGCGCTCCCCTTCCCCGCCGCCTCCCCTTTGGTCGTGTCGCATACCGAATGCGCCGGTATCAACGTTAGATCTCTCTATTCGCCGAGAGAAACTGAACCGTGCACGTTCAATGGATCTATCGAGAGAGATTCGTTTCTGCGGGGCTCCGAGAGAAAGATCAGCGAGATGATTTGGATTCTCATCGCAGATACCCTTTTAAATCGACGGTAAACGGTAAATTTCACCACCGTTTGCGAGAAAATTGATAAAAGATACAAAGATCACGAGAGAAAGACGTTTTTCTCGACCCTGAATCTTCGACTCACTTTGTGATCATTTCTGACTGATTGTACAAGCGTCAATCGTAGTTGTTGCATTCGTAGAAATTCATCGTTGGTCAAATATTTTAGTTGGAGGTTTAACGAAGATATTGCCAAGCTGTCTGACTATATATTGCCGAAACTACTTGACGCGTTGCTCGTTAATCAGATCCTCCGTCGTAATACGAGCCTCTCGCAATCGAAACTGAATCAGCTAAATCTCACGATCACGTTACCCACCTGTAATTGGCATTCGTATTTTGAAAAAATAAATACATTTGTTACTTCTCTCCCCCTGTTTATTAGTATCAGCTTCAAATTTTCCACAGAAAATGAGAAATCGACCGAATTAAGAACGAGTCGAGACTCGGCAGCGTAATTGCACGCTTTCCAGGTGCACAATCCAAAGAGGTGAGGGTTCGACGCAACGCTCACGAGTAGCGTGTAACGATGGCTCGCGTAGCTCTTGTTGGCAGTCGAGGGGCCGCGTGTTGCGCGGACGCCTCCGGATAGCCGCGAGCACCCTTCCACTCGGTCGGTATCGGTACCCGGTGTAATTGGAGCGATCGGCACTTGTTTTCGCACGGCGCGATCACGAGCCGCCGGCTCGACCTCTCGCGCGGGTACCGGTACTCATTACGCGGCTTCGACGCTGCCTTCCACGCCGCGGTATCCCCGTTACGCTTACCTGGCTCGATATTCAATACACGATCGGCGTACTTTGTGCCACGACCCAGACCGCCTTTTCATCCGTTCCCTGATTTGTTGGTTACTCGAGTTGGAAACTTTGTTCTCGTTTAATTTGCTTTTTGGGACTCTTCCTATCTCCTCTTCCAGGAGAATTCTTTGAAATTGGATTGCATTTCGTTTTACAAATCGTCGACAAAGAGTTTAACCATCTGAGAATTGTCTTCGATTTAGGATTTAGTCGGAAGATGTCACAAATGCCCGAAATCTAACGAGCCAGACCCAAGCTCGCAGCTCGTCCTTTGGCAAAAACCTGCCATTTATAAGCAATATCTCTCCCCGATCAACGACTCGAGCGTCCGATACCGCACACCCTCCGTCGTACGTTAGCTCGTCTCGTTAGGTCAGATCATCGGTTTCTCGGTAAAGGTTCTCCGGCGGCGGGATCTGTCGTCGTCGGAGCAGCCACGGAACGAAACGAGGGAAGATATATACAGGACTGGGGGCCGTGGTCCGTGGACGGGGCTGAAAGCGAGAGCAATTTGGCGGAGAAGCCGGCGAGGGCGGTGGGCCTCGGCGCTGACATCTCATTTGACTCCGGCGAGCAGGCTATTTTATTTAATCCGTGATTTACGGACGCGAACGAGGCGGCCTCCTCGGCATGGCATCCCGTGTCGGCCATCTAGGCGCATAAAAGGGAAGATGCCCCGCAGATAAGGAGCGCGGCGACCGTGGCCGAGGGGGAGGAGTAGGGGGCGTGGGGGATGGGGAGGAGAGAAACGAGCGAGATGCATAACTTAACCCCGGAGCTCGCGCCGCGTAGCGTAGCGAGAATTTAATCTCGTGTGCGAGAGAGCGTCGTGTCGTGGCCGCGCGACCTGCAACCCCCTCCCGCCCCCGAATAAAATAAATAAATAGGACGCCGTTCGAGATATGTCCCCCCCGTCTGGCTGATATATATATAGAGCGGACTACCATCCGCCTTGGAATTCCACCCGGCCGAGCTTTTGTCGTTCCGCCTCGAGTCCCTCTTCCCTTGAGAGAGAGAGAGCAACGTATGTATGTATATATGTATTTCCTCGAGAGATCGAGAATTCCTTGCTAGCGAGATACTTCACGGCTACGAGTCTTCTCCAGAGAAGAGGTAACCGAGCGGGCGCATGGCTCATTGTCAGCGCGATGAAAGAATTCTCGGTACAAGCGAGCTAGCGGAGATGGTCTGCGAAATTTTTAACAATCAAAGACGAAGGTTGAAGACAGACTTGCAGATCTTTGAATTTTTTCCTCGGTCTCGCATGCTGATATATCGTTAGCTGACAAATACGACACGTACGATGCACGGGGGAATGTCGGGCGAGTGTCGGAGATACCACGTACGGGTTAATCGAGAGCAAAGGTCCCGTGATCTAGATGCGGAAAGCACGCGTGGTGGACACCTTTCATCATCGTCATCATCGCCGAGCGTGTATATCTTGCGCGGTTATCGTCGACCGGCCATCGATGCCCCGCGCGTGTGTTGGTGTAGATTGCGATTCGAGTCGAAGCGACGATGCTCGATCGGCCGGCCGGTGCTGCGCGCACACCGACGTATCGGTAAGCGGCTGATGACCTAGCCACGATCGGGCCATCACGTCCACGGCGTGCTCTGGCCATCCGTCGACTCGCTCCATATAATTTGGAGCGCTCACGTGACCCTGAAACGACCAGGGTCAACGCCACATTTGTAATCTTCGGGACGCCGGCGCGACCTGTTCGCACGTTGTTCTCTCTCTCTCTCTCTCTCGTTGCTCGCCGTGGCAGGTAGACGACAAGCGGAGCCGATCCCGCTCTCCTAACGTGTTTTCTTCGTTAGAGATGCGAAATTTCCTTAATTAATCTCATTGTCAGTATTTTAGTTTTAATTTCGTTTTTTACCATTGTACCGCGAAGGAACTTTTCTCGGTAAAATAAATGAACAAATAAAGTTCAAATACCAAAAGACTTGAAATAGTATTTTCGAAATACTGACACAGAGTGGCACAGATTAAAAGCGTTCAAACGTTGCGAGATACCAAACGAAAACTTGGTCGTACAAGCTGTACATAAATGCAGCAGCGAACGCTGCCGACTATTAAAACAAGAATGCACCAGCTGGAAAGCGTCCGTGCTTCTTGCTCGAGCAGATCGCAATAAACGACGAACGCGCGTGTGTAAAATACGCGCAGATAAATTGCCGTGTATTTTACGTTTGCACCGTCAGAGTGAATCACAGAGAAGAAGGTCACGACGCATACCAAATTCATCGAACAACTCCGCCGACAACTTAATAATTATCCAATAAAACTCGATGCGAACAGCCCACGATCTACCTTGCGTTTCCGTTTGCAAACCAAGCTTCGACTCGGCGATTGACAATTTTAATCAAACCTGTTTCCTCTCGGTTTCCAGTAGTAATAGATCTCGTTGCTCCCAGCTAACAATCATCGATATGTTAACAAGCCGCGCGAGATATAGCACAGATATAATTTCGTCCCTCATCCGGCTCGATGCTATAATATTTCGCCCGGTGAGCGGTAACAAGACGTTTTGATACGGTATCAACGCAGGTATCGCAGGTGGAAATTACGGTACGAGAGCTCTCTCTCTCTCTCTCTCTCTCTCTCTCTCTCTCTCTCTGGCGAGAGCCGATCGAGCTCGATGATGCATTGCTCGAGCTCGCCTCGCACGCTATAGCGCATACCGTTTTCCTCGCTGTGGATGCTTTACGAGCGTCGATCTCGTAAAAACGGCTGATTTACACTGGCGACGAGTGAATTAAAATACAAGTTGCCGATCGGACCGGTGTAGGCGTGCAATCCGATATCGATCTACGGGACCCGGCGTCTGCAGCGAGCGGTTGGCGGTGTCGCGTCGCGAACGGCCACGATTCGAGGACAGGCGACGCGATTTCGTAGCAGAAACCGGGCGACTACGTTACTATTAAGCGTAAACATCTGGTGGCACGGAACGGTTCGGTCATTTGCGTAAATCACGATGATAAATAATAATCTACGCTCTTTAAGTAAGTTCTAGGCAATAATTTAGATCCGCGGCGCGAAGGTTCGAAGAAAGAACCTGTACAATGGATGAACCGTTGTAAGGGAGATCAAAGGTTATATAATCCCTCTACGTGTCTTGTGGGAACACGATTCATCTCCCCGGCTGCAATCGTAATGCTCGTCGGCGCGCGCGCGCGCGCGAGCGGCCGCCGCTGCTTCTGCTTAAAATTCATAATAAACTGCACGCCTATCCCGCGCAGCATAAAATTACCTCGAATTAATTGCCGCGCTATTGGCCGCGAGACCAAGCGTCCCGGTTAAACGCGCGATCGCGACCGGACGCGATACTGCGAGCTCTCCTTCCAACGATACTCTCCGAGAAATTTCGCAGCTTTTTCGGTGGAAATTCGGCAGATTAATACCTCTAACGAGGTAAATTTCTTTTACACTTTTATACGTATTCCCAGTGTTTGCGCTTGTACGGTCTAATAAGAACTTGATAAACGGGTATTCCTGAGAAACATGAGAATTACATTTATTGCAATGGACTAATTGTTCAAAGCTGTCGGCCTTCTTGACGCAATTTCTGGAGATACGAGCCATTTGATGGTCATTTAATTTAAAGCATTGATAGAACGATGCCTAGATCTTTTCTAAAAGATACCGAGTCTTGACCTATTAAACACTAAATAAAAGAAACCTAAAAGGACTCAGAGTGGAAGAACGTTTGACAGATTGATATACGTTTCGGGCGTGAAAGTTATCAAATCTACTTATCGCAGGGAGGATCGAACGAAAAAGACGTATAATTGCGCGGTCGGCGTAGGAGGATCGGCCGAGCAAACAAAGCAAAAGCAAGAAGACGGAGCCGGAGACGGTTGTGCACGAGAGTCGGGTAAACACAATGCATTACGATGCACACCGTGCAACACACACCGTGGTCTCTAGGCACGGAACACACGGAGTGGCAAGAGCCGTGGCCGTCCTTTCTACGTCTCTCGTGCATGCACCGCGGCTCGTCCCGGGCGAGCAGCGTGTCGTAACTTACGTGGCAGATGGCGATCCACGCGAGGCAGGCACCCAACGGAGATTAGATCGATTTTTCACGGTTCACGGAGAGGAAATCGCTCGACTCGGAGCTCCACTAACAAGCGGCAGATGCAAATCTGAACGCGCGTAGATAACGCGCCGCGCCGCGACTCGCGCAAGACACGCTCCCATCCAGCGCGCGTGTACTCCCAGACTCGCGGATGAAAACGCCGCTTGAAACGCGAAGGAGAAGAGAGGAGAGGAGAGGAGAGGAGAGAGAGAGAGAGTCATCCTCAACTAGATCCGGTGTCTCCTCTCCAGCTTAATCACCGACTCTCCCAGAACGCGGAACGCCGGCCACGCTAATACGTTCGCGCAATTAATTATGGGAAATTTACGAGTGCGCAACTCGGACAACGACTATAGCCGGTCGCCCGACTAATATTTCACCGCGGTGATCGCGGCTAGCTGCACGCGAGATGCCGGATGTCGGCCGATTTATGAAAACCGGCTACCGTTTCCAGCCGCCGTCGGCTTCCTTCCGAATAAATTGGAGTACAAAGACCCACGAGACGCGCGGATTTTTCGACTGGAAACGCAGTGCGACACTCGAGAATATTCACGCGTTAAAGCGCATTTAAATCGAAACTCGACTGTCGCCATCGTGAAATTACAAAGAGCGAAAGATCGCCAAAGATTCGTGAAACTACGTGGCTACCGTTTCGAGATGTTTCGCCACGATTTCCACTCGCAATTAGGAAGGGTTGGCTCCGTGGATGTGTACAAACGTTGGAAACGTTGGCCGGGTAAATTGGAGCGTGGTAAACGAAAATGGAAACACAGTTCGGAGAACGGATGATAGTTTACGTTAGGTGCGGTTTCTAATGGCAACCTGGCGCAGCGAGTGCGCCAAGGATAGCTCCGCGATGTGTACACACGACGTACCGTATCAGTTTTGGAGTGGTAGTTTATTTATGGGGTAGTAAATTATGTTCCTTTCCCTTACTTTGATCTTCTAAATAAGAGCTCTCTTAATCTACGTATAAATCAGCCGGCTGAGAACGTTGTTTCTCGAAACGTATCACTCTTGCTCGCATGATCACTGTAATTTACCCTCTTGAATGAGATTCGTCATGCTGTTCACTTAATCCGTTCTCTAATTTCATCCGTGGCCGTAGCAATCATTGTTTCGCGATATCCGCCGGTCTTGCCACTCGTGCAACCATGCACGACGGTCCGCGACGGACGCTGTTGCTGCGTTTCACCGATTTCCTCGAGGACTTAATTAACAGTCCGAAACAACGCGCGCGTTCAACAGGGAAACGCCGCGAACGTTTCGTTACGTAAACCGCGTAACACACTCTTCGACGTGTATTTATCTCGTTCCCGCGGCCGATTATTTCTTAATCTGTCATCGTGAAAAATGCGACGTTACGTGCGAGACGAGGGCTCGAAGGCGTTAATTATTACCCGCGATCGGCAACGAGGGACATTTGCTTTCGCATTTGGACGTTTACTTTGGACGTTTTCTTGCGTTCTCGCTGCAATCGCGAGCGTTTAGACGCGAATCGTTTATCCGACAGAAATTGCACAATTACGCAGGTTCGCGATGCAACGTGATCGCAAAATTCCACAGCTAGGAACGATCTTCGTTCCTTCTCCGCGCGATCCGTTATCGCCGTAACAATTTCCGTTCTCGAGACTCTTTCACCAAATTTTCCACAGTCTGCCAGTGCGACGTTTTCGAAAAGTCGATACGAGCTGGCGCGACGCGTACGTGTCGATCGTCGACATCGCGGGCCCGTCGAAAGGAGGGAGGGGAGCGGCAGCTCGGGATCGATAAATCAAGAAGAGCGCTGGCAAATGCCGGCGTCGGTGAGGGCGTACGTACCCACACGTAGGCACGTAGGCACGGCTTACGGGCTGCTTTATACGAATCGATTCGGATCGCCGGTCCGAAAGAAGAAGAACTCGCAAGTCGTGGCTCACGGCCAAACGATACGAATCTGGCTCGATGTAATATTTAGCCGATCGCCGCTCCCCATATGCCGCCGGGACGGGACCGGTGAAATGTATCACGAAGTAATGGCCAGGAAATCGGCCGTTCGACTAATCGTAAATTTAGCACCGACGCCACGCTTCAAAAGGGACGCGGAAGATTGATCGCGCGTGAACTCGGAGAGAGGATCGTTGGAATATCTTGACGCGGTAGACACAATGGCGAATTGCGTTATTTATGGCTGCGAATTACTCGATCAGAGCCAACCTTCCGCTCGCACGTTTGACGATTAAATCATCTTTTCGAAATTTCTCTCTTTCCTCTCTCGAGTTCCCCGGGCAAATTTCCCTCCTAAAATTAACTCGCCGAGAGAGCCGCCGCCGCCGCCGCCGCCGCCGCGGCTAATAAAATCTCAGCGAACGATCTCAGCGATCGATCACTCGACGAGCGACACGCTGCCACCGCGTAGGGATGGCGCGCACGTGCGCTCGCGTGCAATTTATTGCGCGATAAACAAACCCGTGGCCAGGCTGTACGTGGGTATGCGCGCAGGCATCAGCGCGCTGCTCGACGGTCGCTTGCGAGTCGCGTTTGGTCGCGCGAGATCGCTCGGCAAAGTCAGTGTCGAGGCAAGATCGCGTCAGATCGAGGCCGCCGCGTCGAGAAAAACTAGTAGCGGCCCCATAGATCTGTCGATCCCGACTGGCTCGCGTTCCGCAGCCACGTACCGTCTTCCCTTTTTTTTCACCCCCTCCCCCCGGAAAGGCTCCGTCGTCGCTCTCGCCATCGTCGCGGATCCGTTTGCCGCCGCGGCAGAACCGCGGTTCTTTCCTGTCGCGCGAAACCCGAACGCGACCCAAACAGATTCCGCTCCTCCGTTCTTAAGCCGGCTAATAAGCCGCTACCTCCCGACGTTAAAGCTCGTATTACACGCCGGCCCCGTCGGTAATTGGACGCGTATTCAAGCCGGTCCGCCGCGCGTGTCGCTCGATGCCTTCTTAATGAAAGGACACAGGAAGGATGCGCTCGACCTGATGGCGGAACGATGAGAAGTTTAAGGATGATCGCGTTGTTGCATGGCTGGCAAGAGTATTACAGCCAGCTTTCCTCGTTTCGCGCGGGTTCTCGTTGTGTAAGTACCATTAGAGGAGGGTACGACGCTGTTGCGGTGAATATTTAACGAATGGACGATAGTTTATTCCCAAGAATCTCTAGAGCATGCTAAATAATGACAACGAAGAGGAAAAAAGTTGCTTGGTTCTTTTAATTTCTGAGAAATGAAAAACAATTTTTCTTTTTTTTTTTTTTTTTTGACATGTATATGAAACGGACACATGTTGGATGAAGCAAGGTTAACACTCCACGTGTCGTTATTGCGAAAGAGCGACAATTTCTTCGAATTTTGTTTCTCCTCCTCATTGGCGAACGTTTCGTAGATCGGGCAGATCGTCATCATTTTCGGAATCGCGTAGGAACTGGAACCAGGCGAGCCGGTGGATCCAGATGTTTTTAATGGCGGCATATAAATCGGCCGATAATCCAACGGACGAATTCTCGCGTGGCATGCAAATGAACCGAGGTGGGATACGTGTAAAATCTACTTAATGGTATAATTTCGCTATTAATCTCCGGGTTTGCTCTCCCAAAGCCGGGCTTGGAGACAGTTTCGCCATAGCCTGCCAAATTCGCCTGCCGCGCGTGTAGGTATACAGCTGGATCCTCCGCGTAAACTTCGTACACGTTTCTGTGTACGAGAACTTTCTTCTCGGTGTGCGGTGTCCGGCACGACGTAACGCAGCCTAATTATACGCGATTCGATCGCGATTTAGCGCCGTTACTCCGCCATCAATTTCGGCCTTATCCGAAGCAGTCCGTGGCCCCTACCAGCCCGAGGACGCCAGCCTCCTGGGATCCATCAGGCGAGCCTCGAGTTTTACGATCGACCGTCCCAATATCGCACCGTGTCGCGAATAAATAATTCGATTTCGAAACAAGCGCGCGCTCCAACGAACGTTTCTCCGTTTTCTCTCTCTCTCTCTCGCGCGCGCGTTTTTCTTCCGATTCGTTGCTCGGTTTTCACCTCTCGTCCGCGGTAACGGAGTGGAACGGCGAGAGGAGGAAAGGAGATGGTCCTGAAGATTCCCCTTCGACGAGAGAGAGAGAGAGAGAGATACACCGCGCGTTCCGTTAAGAAACGTAATGCGATGATACGCGTTATTACTCACAACGTTTTAATTCCAAGCGAGAGTCTCGGGTTATTTTTGTTGCCAAGTTGCAGGATCTTTCGCTCCTCCTCCGTGTTTGCCAGTGAAAACTTCGCGTCGGAGGTGCACCTGTGTAGTTTGATGGATATCTCGAGGTGCTTTGAATTTACGCGAGGTTCTCGCTTCTCTCGAATAAATACGCGTGTCGACGCGTTCCTCTCGGGCCCGCAAATCGCTCTCGTTGCTCTTCGAAAGTTGATTTTCGAAAAGATAATCCCTCGTCATCGCGGCAGGACCTCCGCGAAGCGCAGATTATCGAAAACCGTTGCCGAAACGACGGCCATTACCGTTTACCGTAATCAAGTCCGTGAGAATTGGCTCGCGATCTCGCGCCGTTATCCCGCCATCAATTTCGGCCTCTTATCCCCGGAAACGCGCCGTCGTCCCCCTCGTTCGCCGCGACACGAAACTTTAAGATCGCTGTCGCGCGCGGATCGCGCGAGTTTTACGATCCACTCGGCGAATAAAATCGCGATCCGAACCGTAGACCGGCCAGCGGCCGGCGCAGCGTTCGAATTCCGAGATTCCTCGCGTGTATACGCCACCCCTTCCTTCCCTTTTTCTCTCTTTTTCTCTTCTTCTTTTTTAAATATCTCGATCTCGATATCGCGCGACTGTAAATTATTCGAAAGAGGGCGTAAACGGCCGCCTAAAGTAGCTTCCAATCGCACTTTCCACTGACAAAGGAATCCTCGGATCGGATCGGATCGGATCGGCAATGACGCATCGACTCGCCCGAGAAATCGAGTGGAATGCTCGATCGGCAGCCGAGGAATTTTTTCGGGCGTCGCGCGAAACCGGAATCAGAGCGTTTCGGAATTCTCTCGCAGATGGATCTCCCGGAACGTCGGAGAGTCGGCCGTATCATCGACGCGATCGCTTGCAAAATTATTCAAATGGAGGAGAGGCGGATTTCGAAGGTGTCATTAGTTATCTTGGCTTGTACGCTGGCCAGGAGGATCCGGTGAGGATTTATAACTTTGTTAATTTCGTGCCGGACCGATCGTCTCGAGAGAGAGAGAAAGAGAGGAGCGGACGATCGAGTTACGCAAGTAGTCGTGGAGACCATCTCCAGCGAGGAAGAGGTGGAATTGAAATGTTGGCGGCAATTGAAAAACGCGTATGAATCTTCGGTCGCGATGATGTCACCGATGGTGACCGAGTTCGTTTCACTTGCGACAAGACTCACGGGGCCACAAGTGGGCCGAAACGTCACGTAACCAACGCGCTGCCGCGCATACGCGAGTCGTACGAATTTATCGAGCCGACGATTTCATCGATTTCATCCGACGCTCCGACGATTGCGATACCTTAGTCCTTAGTTGCGCTGCAAAAATGGAAAAGAGAAAACAATCGATTCGCTGTGATTCTAGCAGACGTATCCAAACAGAACGTATCGTACGGTCCTCCTTGGACTAACGACGACAAGCGAAAATTGAGGAGAAAGTCTACTTTTTAAGTGGCACTCGGCCGCGTCCCTTTGGCCGCGTGGAACGGCTCCAATCGAATCGGTAACGAACGATTCGAGATACGGCGGAGGGCGTTATGCGGAGGACCACACACGAGGCGCCCGCGCTATCCTCGACCCGGTCCCACCAGGTAATGTTTCTTTTAAGTGCGAACACAAATTGTAACTGAGACGATGGGGCTTTCTGCCCTTTTCTCTCCCCCCCTTGCACGGGCCATAGCCCGGGCCCCAGGTCCGGAGAAATATCTGGCGGATCCGATTTCAAAAGCCGTTCGTTTGGATTCACGATTGTGGATATACCGAGGGCCGGAGGCGAGGAGCGCGCGCGCGGACCGTGTCGCGCGCTCCGCCGACCGTCGCAACCCCGGGACGAAGGATCCTCGCGCCCGTTCTCGTTCACCCCGCGCGAAACCGCGATCCCTTTGACGCTGTTACACGCTGCCAACCACGTCGCTTGTCCGCCGATCCGCTTGGCCGATTTATTTCGCCACCGTGACAATAAGAATACGGCTTTACAAGGTGAACCGCGAGCGTGCTTTTTCGGATTCAGGGTTCAACGCATCCACTCGCCGGAGATTTACGCTCGTGCCCGTTTTTCACGGCGAGCGCCGTTTTAAATTGTTTGCACTTTCCTCGCTCGGAGAAGACCAAAAGACAGCCAGTTTGGAGAATATTTACGCTCGTCTCGTGTCGAAATTAATCCTGTTTTTTGATAGAAACGATTTGCTATCGTCCTGATTGTCGATCTTTGACTTGGAAAGTCCAAAACTCTAAAATCCAAGAGATTCAAAACTTTTTCTTTCGTCAAAGAAGAAAAGGACTCTGATCCTCTACCGCCCAAAGTCTCCGTAGAAATATTTCTCGAGTGCTATAATTGAGCGACTATGATTGAAGACGTCCGAGAATTACATCGCGCGGAGATACCGGTCGGTTTTCGGACGAGATCGCGCGATGGTCGTTGCCGGTTGACGCTTTCACTAGCGGGCAGAGGTCGAAAAACGGGTAACCGCGGCGCGTGTTTCACAGCTGGGCGAGAGCCTACGGTACGTCCCTCGGAAAGAAGATCGAGAGTGTCACGCGAGGTTTCATTTCCACGCGACCGCAATTATCATTGTGGCCGGTGTTACGCCACGTGGCACTTTCGCACGCCACGCCTTTGGCGCGCGCCTCCGACCCGACGTGCACGCGTGCCAATTATAGAAAAAGCGACTTTTCTCTCTCTCTCTTTTCGCTCAACGTGGAATGTTCACTACGTGCGGTTTGACTCGTGTCAAGGTACGTTCGTCATACGCGAAAACTGGTTCGAGGGGAGTGGGTTTTTCTCCGATCGCCCTGGAAAAGCGATATAGTGTCGGGTAGATCGAGAGTTGCTCGTGATTGCGTTGGGTAATAATAACCTGGTAGCAGTTGACGCAAGAACGGATTGTACGTCGTTTCCTTGTTGGATCGTTTCGAACGATGGAAAGAAGATGTACGAAGGTATGATTGGTCGAGTCGTGCAACGTAATTGATTGGAGTTTGATTCGTCTAACTGTTTTCAAATTACTTTCCAGTTGTTAACAATCAACATTTCTCTAATCTGTCACGTTGTTTGGGAATTTACACCCCGTTTATGTACTTTTTCGAGAAGAGGAAAATTACAGATTATCCACGCGTTGTATTAAAAAAATTAACAAAATTTCAACATGAAAATGAGAAAAATGAGAAACATCCAGTGGGAGTCCTAAAACTAGCGATCGCAACGAGATCGAAGGCTCCACCGTGGATCACCGACCCACGCGTTAAAAAGCGTTTTGACGCGGGCCAACGGTGTCCCCGATACGATTCCGAATAATCTTGGCAATTGATCGGCCGCTGCCGAACGATTAAACCGTGCGTTTTAATGCTGCCCGCCGGCGTCCGTCGCTTTCATAACTTAAAGCCTCGCCTTCCACATTTTACGATAATGGCGCCCGGTAAATTATCGCCCCGCGAGCAGACTCTCGCGTCGTTGAAAAAGGGACCACGAGGCGTCACGGCGTCCTCGCGACGTCCCCGCGCGTATTCGGACGTATTTTTTTCGCAGGTCGGGCAGCACTTTTCGAAAATATCCCCGACGTTATCAAACATCGGCTCGTAAACACTTTACGCTTCTTCTTCGCCGCGAACTTTCGAATCGGTCGCGCCTCTACTTTCGCCCGCAAATTCTTCTCGCAGTCGCGTAAAATCAATGATCGCGAACGACGCTTGTATTTCTCTATCAGTGAGAAAATTACGCGGCAAGAAGCGGCTTCCGAGACCTTAAAAATTGCATCTCACTGCAGTTAATTCGCAGCGTAAACAAAACAGAGAAAATGTGGTTGAAGGAAGGGTGAAGACGTGTTTGAGAGAAAGATCGTTTAGCAGCGTGCGTCAATTCGATAACACGGGCTGTTAATACGTTACGGGGGATTTTTACATCCTCGTAAATTTTCGATATGGGTGTAATTCTCGAGTTTTAAGAGATCCCAACGAGCTTAATATCCCGATATGCAATTACGATAAGACGCTCGTAAATTAAGCGAGTAACTTCCGTTGTCCGGTATTAGGCCTCGGATTGTTACAATTAAGTTAATCTTTGCAACCTCGGTGGCCGACTCTTAGCTTACACGCAGCTTCACTCTTGAAACACGACGAATCGCGGGTATGTTGTTCGACAAATTAAAATTCCGGTTGTCGATTTTGCGACATCCAGTGCAAAAGTAACAAGACGCAGTCGGATAATTGATAAATACTCGAGAAGCCGTTGTTGCTCGTCGCAGAAATAAATTTGCCATCATTTCACCCGAAATAAATAAAAGAAAACGTAACTATTCCGCGAGCCGCTTACGATCGGTGGAGTCCAAGAGGCCAGAGCTCTCAAACGCGGACATTTAATCGCGCGCCTAACGCGGACCACACCGGAGGCGATACGGCCCGAAGGATATCATCGAGCCGCGTTATCGCGACCTATTAGACACGCTCGTAGTCTTACGACCTGTCGTAACCGAGCCCAGTACGTCGCTTTACCAGTTCTCGACTTACACGAAACAGGCCCTCGGGATCGGGGGGGAGGGTCAGTTCCTCAACCGCCGCGACTACCGGCAGAAGCAGAAGGATCGAAGGGGGCCACAAGGGATCGTCAGGTGTCCTTGGCCAGCCTGACTGCCGATCGCTGGACGGACGTCGCGTTTTAACTTCTCCCGCCAACGTGGAAATAATTAATCGACTATAAAGGTAGCGGCACTGCCGATACTAAATCCGATGATCTACGATCGCTGCGCCGCGAACCTCGCGAACGGCGGACGTTCTTTTCATTTCATCGATGGATAATTGGATGCCAATCAGTGCCGTCTCTATTTATGTGATAGGCGTTCACCGCCGACGAAGGAAAATTTTTCATTTTTATTTTTATTCAGAAGAGAGGCGTACAGCGTTAGATATGCACAATATTTTCGGAGGTTCTCTCCCTCGGAGGGAAACGTTGCGGAGATTGCCTCGGCTCGAGAGAATAATTAGGTAAATCTCGACGATAACTTTTGTGGAAGATCTACAACGTAGATCCGCGGCTTGAGACATCTCCAATCGCCGTTATCGTCGATAAAGACTGCAATATTTTCCGAAAATAACCGGCGTAAAAGTCACGGACGTAATGAAGCTTCCATCGCTAGAGAGACAGCGGCCAATATCAAAAATCATATTAAGATACGTCTGTTCCACGCTGGCAACATCAGATGAAACGTCTAGCAAGAGGCAACGTAGAGGAGACGTAAAACGGTATTCCTCCGGATTAAAAATCGTCGGACGCTCGAAGATCTCTGGCGGAAAGCCCGGCAAATGCCAAGCCTTCCGCGCGAAAATAATCCCACGGCCAGAGGGCCGTCGCTCGGTTCTCGTTGCTCGAAAATCCGGGCAAGGCTCCTACCAGCCTGAAAGGTCTCCAGATGCGTTGACCTCGGCCAGGCCGTCAAATGATGAATATTACCGGCAATTACGAGTATCAGCCCAGTCATTGTGCGTGTGAATCGGCCGAGGTAGTGCCGCGTGTTCGCCCGTTATCGTACGCACACGCGCGTACGTGCACGCATACGGGGTGAGAGTGCGGATTGGAAAAAAAGAAGAGACAACCGGTTGTGCTATGCGCACGGGATCATAGAGCCCCACTCTCGAAAGCGACCTCTTCGCGGCTCTACCGCGAGAAGATGACATCGCGGTTCTCAACCTGCCTTCGCCGCCGATCCGTTTCGCGCTACTTTTTCGCCAAAAGTACCCCCGTTTGAGGCGTGTATATAAAATTCGTGGCGAGTAAATTTGTCAATTTTCAAAGAAAAAACAATTTCTTACGGTCAAAAAGTTTCGACGATGTTTGACCCTTTCTCTGTAACGTAAGTTTCCAATTTCTATTGTATTTACAAATACAAGCACTTTAAAAAAGAGAAAGAGAGAGAGAGAGAGAGAGAGAGAAGCAGTAAAGATTCGTTAAAAACTCGACAATCTCCCCGCGCTTGTGATCGAACAATCGGACGAAAATTGCGCGACAGATCGCGCGCATAAATCACGCGGGAGCGCATGGCACGTAACCGGTCTCTTCTGGCGTCCGGATGTTCGGACCGACTCGCATTAGGATGCCGCGCGAGCTATCATTTTCTCTCTTGAACCACTTCCTCTAATTAATGCGCCGTTTCTCCCGCGTTAATCGCGTTCCTTCCAGTCGCCACGGTTCATCGCGATGTCTCCGCGGAGGATGGGAGGGCAGCAGGAGCGCAGCCGATGGACAGAGAGGAACCGATCTCTCCGTTCCGAACGACCGAGCGAGCAAGAGCGGCGCGGCGAACGGGGACGAGGGGAAAAAAAAAAAAAGTATTCCGCGTCCCGGAGCTACGGAACCGTTCAGGCTCGCGAACAGAATGACTACGGCTGAGCAGAATCGTCGACAAGGTCCCCTCTGACCCGACGGCGATGGCAAACGATCGGCGCGCAAGAAGCGGAGCCTGATTTATGGGCCAGTCGCGAGGGCTGCGTCTCCTCGCGAACTCAGGCGTTCCGTACCTGCTCGTACGTGTGTACGTACACCTCTCTCTCTCTCTCTCTCTCTCTCTCCCTTTCTCTCTCAGTATTATATATACGTACAGACGTGCAAATTTGAAGTTTCGATAGCTATTGAAAGCAATTTTCGAAATATTTTCGAAAGATCGTCAGAGTAACAACAACACAGTCAGTGGTGTCTTTCGTTTAAAACCGACTCACTCCAATCAAGTATTCCCGACATATTTTATGACGCCGTGTACGCGCGTATATAAGGGCACGAGATCTCCTTCCGGCCGGCAGTGGCAGCTACGTATCTCGATCCGAGCGGGGGAAAGCTCGGGCAAAACTCTCGCGCGCGACTCTCTGCGAAGGCTCTCTCCGCGTTGTCGCGTCCGCGATATCGTCGTTACCGCGCGATTGCTTCCAAGAGAAGCAAGAGAAGTTGGCGAGGAGGCCAGTATCGAACGGTTCACCGACACGCAACGAGTCCCTCTCAGTCGTTCTCTCTTTTGCTAGCTCGGTGCGCTGGTGCCTCGGCCGATCGATCGACGGATCGATCGCGGGCGACGCGACCGATCGATTTTACCAAACGAAACGCACCCGGTTTCACCGCACGATCCACCACACGAGATCCTCGGATGCTTTCTTGCGGTTGGCAACGCGTTTCTCTCTTTTTCTACCGGTTGCTTCCCCTTTACAGCCGACAGTGCTCCTACTGCTCTCTACGCCTCTTGACGTCCGAGAGATCACATGAAGGGTCGCGAATCGAGTCGAATCGAATCGATGTGTTTTTCCTTTTCTCTCCCTCTCTCTCTCTCTCTCTCTCTCTCTCTCTCGCTCTCTGTTTCTCTGTCTCGGTACGTAAGATCGTCCCCGGCTTTCGTCGTTCCGCTACTCGGCTCTGTCCAGGCTCGCTTCTAGGCTCGCCGGTAGCCGGCAGCGTTTACATTAATGTATGAGGGCAATCGTAAAGCTCGATGTGTACATACGTCTCGATCGGGGGACCCGGCTACGGCGGAGATTTTCTCGTGCGGCCGAGAGGACAAAAAAAGACCACGACATGCCGCGACGACGTGTACCCGATCTAATGCACTCGCCTATCCGTCGGTCGAGGGACGCGCGGCCGGGCCACCGGTGCGCGCCGAGCCGCGCCGCGCCGCGCCGCTCGCACGACCAACCCAGCCATTATAATGTGAAATCGTGACGGCCTGCCGAGGCCCGCTTCCCCCCCGCGCCCTGATGGCCCGTTTCATTATGCTGATCGCGGTTTCGTCGGTTTCCAGCAATTAACATACGAGACCGAAGTTGCTGCCACACGGCACCTTTAATCTTCGCGAACGTTGGAACGCAAACGCGACCCGAGTATCGGCTGACGTTTGACGATACATTTCGGAATCGTACCAGTTTCGACGCGAGAGTTTCCTTCTTTCAAACCTGATCAAACTTAAACATCAGCGCCGCGAAGGAGTCTCGCAACTTGCATTATCGGTTCACAGTTACGTCACAGCGCGTTCCTGCTCGAGTAGGGTAAATTGCTGTGATACATACACGCGCGCATAGCGGACGAATGTATATATATATATATTTGCAAGGTACGTGTATTATCCGCGGACGAGGAGGGCAGACTAGTGGAAGAGGTCGGACCGAGAGGTCGCTCGGTAAATTGGTCGCCGTGGCGCGGCGTTACCGTTGATCTACGGCAACAGACGGCGATAGTTATGGAAAGGTTACGGCGGTGCGGTCGATAAAGCGTCGCGCTGCCTGTCCCCGGGAATCCGCGACGACGGCCCCCGACGAATCGTAAATCGCGGAATCGCAGCCGCTCGGGCCTGCTCGCGAAGAAAAGAAAAAAAAGAGAAAGAAAAAGAGAAAGAAAGAGGAGAAAAGAAAAAAACAAGGAACCAGCCACGGAGTGAGCCACGGAGAGCGAACGGCAGATTCTCCCGTTCTCTCGTACCGCGCACGTATTCCGCTGATCGCACGATTTCCGTCTCCTTCCGCGTGTCCCAGCGACCACGACCGACCTCCGCTCACGCAGATAAGCGATTCACCAGGAATTCGCCCGGGCAGCTTGACATTTTCTCTCTCCTCGCCAGCGCTTGCTGGCGATTGCACGCGACGTTGGCGCGCGTTCGTTTATGAATGGAATTCTAAAGAATATCTGTAGCTTTTTTTCTCTCTTTTTTTCTCTTTTCTACGTGAATCGAATCTTTGTTTCCTCGTCGAAAATTAACTTTAGCGTTGGAGTTGACGTAACATGTACGATTGACACGTACTACTTGTTAACGTCATTTTCGTTTCGGACAAATTCGTCGTGAAAATTTGGTAGAAAGCAATTACTGCATGTGTGTTCTGCCTGGAAAAGATGAGAGCAGCCGGTTGGTCGACTAAAAACCGTAGTTGGCGATCAATGATCTGTGAAATGAATACAGGTGCTTCGAATAAATCACGAGCTTAACACGACGGTGCATCGTCGGGCTTCCCTGACGAAGGTTGTTGCAGCGCTAATGGGATGCACGACGACTGCGTTCAAAAGAACGCGGATATACCTGACGATCTCGTACGCTTTCGAAAAATCCCTACAGCTTGGTAAATAATTCCTTTCCTTTAAACCAAAACTGTTTGGGCCAATTTCTTGCCAGTAAGAAAACGCGAGTATCTCAAACATGCGTGTCTTTGCGTTTATTCTTTGCTAAATAAAGAAACAACATCTTCTTTCTCATTCTAAACTGCAAACTTCTCCGAAACAGCCAAACAGATTCTCTTCGAGCGCGAGGGAGTCGCAAGTCGCGTCGGCTTCTTCAACAACGTTCTTCCAACTCGCGGCAGAAAAAGCAAGATTACTCGGACGGATCTGATCGGGTCTGTCACGTGTCGGAAGGGAAACGCGCTCGCGAAACGTTGCGCGAGAGACAGCTGGGAGATCGAGGCGGCGCGAGGCCGTTGATTTTTGCGCTCGGCCCCCTCGCCGAGGCCGTTTTAATCTCCCTCGAGGTCGGCTCACCGTTACACCCACGCTCGTGTCATCGATATATCACGCGCGAGGCGTGCTCGCAGGCCCGGCTCGTACCCCGCGACGAATCTCGCCTCCGGCCCGAGGAAGATTCCGCGTTGTTCTCGATTCGAGGAGAAAACGGACTGCCCTTTTTTGGCCCGTTATAAAAGTGACGCAACTTGGACAGAGGGGGCTGGGGGCTGGGGGGGGGGGGGAGCAAGCCAAGCAGGGCCGAGAGTCGATCTCTCGGGGAAAGAAACGGGGCGCCGCTGGATCATTCGACGACACGATCCGGCGTAAAAATCCTCTCCGGTCCTCGTGTCATCGTGTCGTCCTCCGATTCTGCCTCGAACGCGGTGAAACGCGAGCTGCTCGCGACAGGTCAGCCGCGTGGGAGGGAAACTGTAAAACGCAGCATTGCGGCGAGTGACTCTTTCGGAACGGAGAAATGCTCTTTTCGTTTGTGATGATTTAAAAATGATGATCGTTATATATTAAGCTATAAAAAAAGCTACGTTTGAAATGTGAACGTAATTTGTTTGTGCGTTGTTTTCTTTATTTGCTCAAAATATAGTGAAATTAAATCAAATTTCTTCGTTATAACGTTATAAAGTTGAAGATTCGTCCCTGAAGAAGAGGCGAAAGAGATAGAATTTTTGGAATGTATCAAATGTACAATACGATTCTACTCGGTGATATCGACGATATATCATTACCTCCGAAACGATTCGAAAAAGAGAATGTTAGTTCGCAAGACCAGAGACGTAATTCGAGCGAACAGAAATTAATCTCGCGGCTAATCCCATTGGAGGCAGTTACCGAGTCGAGGATAGATCGGGATCTTTGATATACGGTCGTCATAATCGATGAATATCGCTGATAACACGGCGGTAGAAAGTGGAAAATCGAGGAGAACATCGTCTTGGAAGACCTACGCCTATTCCGGATGCGATTGGATCGGGACGCCATTAATAACGACGCACTTACCGATCCCATGGCAGGTGGTAGACCGCATGAAAGTCACGACCTGACATTTGCCTGGGTTGCCCGCGCCCGATCGCGTCCCGAGAACCGATCGCGATGCGATTTTTCTGCCGCGCCGCGCCGCGCCGCGCCGCCGGAGAAGCAACGGAGCAATTTCAAGTGTAACGCCGCCATCCAACACGCGAAACGCGTCGCGTATCCTCGCTTTCTCTCTCTTCCTCCATCCTCCCTTCTCTCCTTTCTTCTCTGCTCGCAATCGGCTTTTCACTTTCGACCCAGCGTACCGATCTCTCCACCGCTCCCCTCGCGCCAACCTCCCGATCGTCGAGCAGTGCTACGCGCTCTTCTTGCTTTCCATTCCGATCCCTCTCGTCCGCGTGAATGTTTTCGAAAAAGATGGACAGTCTTTCGTCAAAAGTCGGAGCGGCTAACGTTGGAAATCTTAACGGAAGCCGTATCTCCAAATAGCTACGTACAGCGATAAATTCTCTGTCGATAGTTTCTGTAATATACATACATATATATATATATATATATTGGAATAGAGAGGGATTCGTGGAGGCAATAGATTTCACAGTTTGATGAATAGAACGCTCGATCGCCACCGAGGAAAAAAAAAAAGGGAAACGTTGCGAGTAACTATTTCGTTCCCACTGTTGTAAATCCGAGTAGATCGATCGATAATATCCGACAGTTGCGAAAATAGAAAAATGGTAGGGTTCGCTTCATCAATCATCCTCCGGCGGCTGATAACATCAACAGGAACTATCTGGTTCGAGAACGGCTGACACTCATCGCGGATCGTTTTCGAAAGTCTGGCGAACCGAAGCCGAACGACTTTCGCAAGATCGGCTCGCGTGTCCTTCCACCCTTTTAGCGGACTGACATTCTTCCGCTCCTCCTTCCCTGAATGTCGGCCGTACTCGCGTCTCTCGTTGCGCGAAAGAACGCAAACAGAAACGAAGGATGGTACCGACGAGTCATTCGTTTCTCTCTGCGCCGCTGCGAGGAACAATTGTTTCGTTTCGCTAGACCGATCGCTGGGCGTGCACGTAAACGACGATGACTCTCTCGCGCTCCAGGTGCTCGAGATACACTGTATCGTGCGCGAGTATCGTTAGGTCACTCGTTCGATCCTCCTCCTCCTCCTTCTCCTTCACTTCCTCCAGGCGATGCAACGTTCGCGATATCTCTCTTACGAGTTGTGCAACTTGCGAGCAAATTCTTTTCCTCCTTCTTCTTCTTCTTCTTCTCCAGTCTTTCTTTCTTTCTTTTTTTACGCATAAATATGGTAGAAGATTAATTACACGTAATGAGGTACAGAGTCGTGTACACGACGATGTTGCAGTCTTTTTCACTCTAGCTGTGAAACTCGAAAGCTGCCAAAAGTTGCCAAAATCGTCGTCGCGATAACTCACGGGCAGAGCAATTAAACGAACACCCTCGATACCTACGCGGAGAGTGACGTTCATTTATCTTTTCTCAGCTCTTTAACCGGCAATAATTTTAATTAATCCCCGCGACACGTGACAGTTATGCGACACCCGAGTCGTGTATTCCCGAAAATTTCCATCGGCGTTATTTACGACCCGCCGGCGTACCGGCAGCGAGTTTCAAGCGCGCGTCAGTGGACGCACAACCGAGGTGTGTACCACTTTCGATCGACGAAAAAGGAGGATGAAAAGCGACGAAGAACATCTTTCGACCACCCGTAATTCACGATCGGGAGAGGCCGTGTAAAGACCAGGTGTGTAACAGCCTGGTCCCCGACGCGAGCATAATAATGAAGCGATCTTTGCTCTCTCAATCTACCCGCGACGGTGGGTACGCACACTTCCGTGATTAACGTTCGATCGATATATTTTCGCGGACGCCTGGCACCCAATCGGTTTAATCGACCGATTTCCAACCGATTTCTACAATGTTGCCCGAGCGCGCCGTCGTGCGCAATTTTTCTTTTCGGCAGCGTTGGAATTTCCTCGCAGCGCGAGGAGGAAGGAGGATCGACGGGGATCGATAAGCGCGGAGCGATCACGCGCGTAATAATGATAACGCGATCCGACGCGGCGCGTCGAATTAATTACCACGTGGTCCGCGCGAGCGATTTTCTGGTGCACGCCCATCAGGAGGGCATGCGCGGAGCATCGGGGCGACGCGAAACCTGAAATTATTTTTCGGGGCGTGCAGCGGGACGTTACAGTTAATTAACATGCGGTATAATGCGAACGGAAATAATTAACGCCGCAGGGGGAGATCGTGTACCGCGATATATCGCGCGAGCAGCGCGCACGTAAATCGACTCGATTCGATTTACGTGCGCCACGTATTTCGCCGAGAGATGATATCGACCAGTGTCGAACGCTAAATGTCACTCGATAGAATCTACCTGTGCTCGATGTGAGGATCGTCGACGAGCTGGCGGAGGAAGAAAAAAAGAAAAAAAAAAGAAGAGAAAGAAAGGGAATGAGGTGAACGAAGGGAAGTGTGTGAATTTTAATTAAATCACTCGGTTCTGAATGTTTATATGATCGCGCGAGAGATCGAGACGCGGCGGAGATTGAGCTTCGGCTCTAAATGTTTTTAAAGAAATTAAAATTTAATTTAATTTCGTTTCTTTTTCTTTTCTGATTGCACATTTATTTTTGTAACGATTTCGCGAACTGTGTTACATTTAACGAGAGGAACAATGCGATCTAATCAACTTTTCTGTTCTTTTAGTTCACAATTTCCTTGGATTAGCTCGTCCAGGTTTCGACACGATACGCAGGCTGAAAGCGTGAAAACCTCATATCGTAATCGTAATTTAAATAAACAGGTACGAGCGTGGCCTCTTCGCATTGTTCGCGTATTGCGCACGTGGTTACCAGAGACGACGGACGATAATTAACATATTCGTAGCGAGCGGGGTAGGTATAACGCGAACGGGATAAACAACGGGGGGAATAAAAGCAGAAGAGCCGATTATATAAGGTGCACGGTATCGCGAGGATCGGCAAATAAGTCCATTACTTATTAACCGTTAACAGGTTTCCAGAGAGCGAATCAAGGTAAGAACACGATCGGCTATCAACGGGATCGTCGTTCACCTATGCAGCTCGCAATGATACGTACGTATACGATTGCATAAGCAGCCGCGCGAGAAAGGATCAGCGAAGCGGCGATGCGACGAACAAAATATTGACTCGGACGATTCAACGCCGCGATAAATAATACAAAAAGAAAAAGGAACGACCAACTTTCCAGAGCGAAGTCGACTTGTGCCAAGCGTACGATCTCTACGTTTACTCGCAACGCAAACCCTTTCACGTTTCGTCATTTGACGTATTAGAAGAAACGAATTTCAATTTACAAAGCTGCGAGTCAATATCTCGGCGTAATTAAAGAACGCGGATGATTAATTCTTATCGCTGGTGCAAGTTTTTCAAACTCGTTTGCGAATAAATCGCGCGGAGATGGGGGGCCGGAAATTTGGCGGAATGCCGCGTGAAATTGAGCGGATCGGGCGCGCGCGATCGAGCCGCGCGATAATCGCGCGAGTGGAGCACAACCGCGCCGATATGCGGGTCCATCCCTCTCTCTCTCTCTCTCTCTCTCTTTCTCTCTCTCTCCAGCGAGACGCGTAAAGGTCAGCCTCGACGTAAAGGCCTCCGTAGACGTTCCACATTACCGTACCCGTTGCCATTTCTGGCAAATAGATCCGCGGTTCTTCTTCGTCCGCTCCTCGGCCTCCCATGAACCGACCGCCGTGGACGACGATCGAGAAACTACGCCGACGTCCACGACTTCGAGCAGAGATTGCCTCCACTTCTGATCGATCGATGCCGTTTGATTGACTCCGCGAAGGGTATCGGAGGAGATTTGTAGAGTGGATAATTTCTTTCGATGCTGCGCCGCGTGGAACGCAGAGGAGAAAATAGAAATTAAGCATGGGGATAACGTTCTATTAATTTCGTATCGCTGAGAACTGTAAATGGTGGCTGTAGCAATTTATAACACGAGTACTTTCGCGTGATACTTTGGTAGAATGACGTCTCTTTAGTTTGATCGATTATTTTAACCCCTCGACTACGAACCTTTGAAGACATTGAACCGTGATCTACACTGAGAACGGCGAAATTTTTCTCAGAAAATGTATTAAGATAATTAAAACACTGAATTATTTATTTATTCGTATTCTGTGTTGTTAATACTAAAATTTAACGGCAATTTTAAGCTTTAATCTATATCTCACAATCCTACGTCACATTTCTTGCATTCGTAATGTAGTCTCCCTTCTTCCGTTACGTTTTCTACATACCTTTTCATTTTAAGGGTATTAAATGAAACAACTGTGAAATAATCACGTTTAAATAATACACGACTAATGGAAGCTGTAATTAGAATTCACCGACGTCTAATCCAATCCCTTTTTCGTTGCAATAATTGTCAATAACATTCGCCTTTCGTTCTTTAAACTCGGAAATGCACGTTTGTGCTTCCATTTTTCGCCGACGAGAGACGATCTCGCCCTTGCGCGCGGTTAATGACAGCTGGCCCTATTCCTCAAGTCCCGATGACGAGTCCGCCGCGCGGCCTTCCGGCACTCGGCCGACTTCGATCGGTGGAAAGCCTCGCGTGTCGTTCGCTCGCGCGACGATTCGCACGATCGCGAAACGTGTCGGGACGCGATAGATCGCGTACACACGCTGCGCGGCCTCCGCTGATTGACACGCTTCCGTTAGACACCGGCTGTCCCGCTTAATGGGCCATGCTCGTTGAAATCGTGCCCGAGATAGCATCGTCCCTCTGCTCGAGCTCTGTCGGGGATTCGTCAGCAAGACTAACGCGATAAGTGCACGCCAACGTAAACGTACAAGCAGAATTTTGCCCGTACGTGTACATGTTCTACGTTGATTTCTCAGTTTCAGACGACGTCGTATTTTCCCTACGTTTCTCTCTCTCTCTCTCTCTCTCTTTCTCTTGGTTTCCCCTTAAGAGACATTAAAGAGACAAAACAAAATAGAAAAATTGTGAAATTTGAAATTAGAAAACGCAAGCTTTTATTTGTGCATTCTCTGAAAAATCGTTGAAATCTTTAAAAATGTGTCATTTTACAGTGAGCGATCGGTCAACGGATGTAATTGAGGATGAATTGATCACCCACTATATTTGTCATAAACTCAACAAGAATGAATTCATTCTACAAATCTTCACACATAGCGGTCACAGCTCTCATTCAAAAATCTTTCGCCGAAAATGTTGCCTTTTGTTATCCGGAACTTTTTCCGTTAACCGTTAACCGTATGTCGTATCTAACAAAAATTGTGAA
Organism: Melipona bicolor; assembly: GCA_030673865.1. Classification (NCBI taxonomy): domain Eukaryota; kingdom Metazoa; phylum Arthropoda; class Insecta; order Hymenoptera; family Apidae; genus Melipona; species Melipona bicolor. The sequence continues at coordinate 2,411,655 of JAHYIQ010000013.1, read as the reverse complement.
TTAGTCATTCGAGTTACGAAGAAATTTCTCCCGCTGAAGAACGCAATTAATATTCGCAACCAATCTCGCCACGTCGAAATTGATACCTTTCGCAAATTAACGAAACGACGACACGAATACCTTCCGAGGAGCATTAGCAAACAATTCGAGAGCAATCGATAGCTGCATCACGATGCAGCGGCGGCCTCTTCCTACACCCCGAGTCGATGCACCTGAACGCAGGTGCATCGCTTACGCGGTGAAAGGCCGCGGATGGCATTGCTTCCCGTGACGAGCGTGTCCAGTGCAGAACTTATTCGCCGTGGGGAACCAACTTTAGCCTCCTCGTTTCCTCCTCGTCGGAAATAAATCCGCAAATTGTCGCAACGAGTTTCACACGCGGCTGCGGAGACCGCAGCCAATAACCGCGTGTACGCGGCGATAGAGGGAAACGGCGGCTGCCATTGTCCGCGTGCAACCTCAAAAATGCTTCGTGAATTGCTGGCCGTCGGTTTCGCGCGTTCACGGCATTCCGCGACGACGCGAGTTTTCATCGATGGACACCGAGGCTGCTAATGGAGACGTACCGAACGGTTATTGGTGTTGTTCCAAGCCGAGTGGAAGCTCGAAAGAGGCGAACCGAGCGTGCGTAAGCGCGGTGCGACTCGAGGTTGCGTAATGGGTAACGGTGTCTCCGTAGCCATCTCCGGAGACCGCGAGATTTCCACTGCGAAATTTATCGTTGACTCTCCAACGTCTGTCGATGTTCCCGGAGAAAACAATGTGGAGGGTATTTGGTTGGTTAGAGAAAGCGCGTTTCCTCGCTTGACTGAGCAAAACGAAATGAAGGATGGAGACAGGAATCGAGGCGCTCGCAGAGAGTGGGAAATCTCCGAACGGCGAAGAAGCTTGAAATCCTTGAATTTAGGATCTTTGGAATATTATTCTTTTCAACTGACGTAACAGTTTGAGAAATTTGTCTAGGACGACTTTTTTTGCCATAAAATTTTATGGATACGCAAAACAAATTACAGGAACGATCGTTCAGTACCAGACAACGCCACTCCCACTCGAGGTCTACCACGCCCCCTCGCGAGTCACGTGACCCAAATCAACCAATCGCTAATTTTCGTTGCATCAGCGTTGCACCTAAAGAGGCCCGATTTTCCTTTTACCCTCGCTAAAATCACTTTCAGTGATTTAAAAAAAAAAAAAAAGTAGTATGAGTAGCAGGTGATACGCGGGATTTCCCGCGAGAAGGTGCGAGACACTGGGACGTCGGGGCGACACCCACGCGTGCACGTGCTCACGCACGATCTGCCGTGCGTGCAACGGATGAGTGCGTATGGTAATGACAGGCCAGGAAACGCCGGTCGGGCGCCAGCCTGCTGCCCGCGGCCACAGCTACCTGCAATCTCCTCGAAATATCGGGGCGACTACCTTGAGGAACGGCCAAGGCCGTTGCGAACCAAATCAATTTCTAATTGCGCCGCGCGGAAACCGGCGATCTTGATCCCCTCCCCCTCCGGTATCTCGCTCGTCTGCGTATCGCGTGTGCTCGCGTTACGTGATAATCGGCGTTGGAGGCTCTGGTTTCTCGACTCTCGCGAAACAGCTTGGCGCAAACTCGTTCGTTGCCCGAGGTGCAACGTTGTGGATGAATCGTGGCGATTTCAGCCGGCACGATGTTATCGTTATCCGAGCGGATTGAAAGACGTACGAGCCAGTGTGTTCGGCTCGTGTTTTATCGCAGACGGTTTTTCAGATTGCATAAAGATTAGCTCGTCGGAATTATACTTATTAAAGGTATTTTTCCTGATTTGTGACTATCGAGCGCTGCGCTGCTTTCGTTCGTGCCTCCGATTAGACTGATTTATTACCCTGAATCGGGTGTAATTATCTTTGTCACTCGGCTGTGGTACGTGAAATATAGGCTGTTACAGTCGGGACTGTTGATTTAATTTATTCCATCATTTGTAGCCGATTATCGAGATTACATCTCGATACCTATACGTATATTGGTACTTGTAACCATAAGTGACGTCGTTTTCTTTAAATTTTATAAACACTGCCATCTAATGACGATAATTGGGCGATAAATAGATTGACATTTAGCGTGCTTATTAAGACTCTTAAATAAAATAAAATTACTTTAGGACCAAGGCCCCTGATGTCTACGTGATGCTTCGTTAATTGCATTTTTACAAAATCCAAGCAAAATCCAAAGAACGCTCTGTCGCTAAAGAATTTTTGTCGTCACAAATCGCTGGATAAGTACACAGTAAAGGAGAGGCACCTTTCTACTCTGGACAGAGCCGCGAGGCCGCGAGAGAAAAATCGGGAAAACGGGGTAAATATCCCAGGGGTGATCTGTCGAGCCGTTAGGCAACTGTAACTGGAACTCGTGGCTGCCGCGGCGGTAATTTCAGCAATTACAAACAATGTGTTAGTCAACGGTGAAAGCTGAACGACCGGCAGACATATCTCGCGGAAAACGGTTTCACGAGGCGAGCGAAATAAATGTGCGAGCCGCGCGTGTCTTCTGGCTTGTAAGAGACCTGCCGGCAACCGTTTAATCGTTTTCGCCCGAAACAGGCAGAGCACGCGTGGAACCCCAACAAATCTGCTTTTAATCGACTACCGGTGCCCGACTAGGCGTGTGCACCTCAACCTGCGTGTCGCAATCGCATCTGACAGCCGTCCACCGCGATTTGTCGCGATGTAATCTCGCGCTGCTCCACCTCTCGGCTCTCGCAATTCTTGGCCAAGCGTTCGCGATCGGACGCTGGCCACTGGCATCGATCACTGGAACCGATGGGCGCGTTTCACGGAAATTTAACGCCGTGCCCGATGCACGCTTTTGGTCCGCTAGAACCCGATATTTGGAATCGAGGCGAGTAGAACGAAGAACTGTTTTCTTTTTTCCCTGAAGCACGCACGGGTGTCCGTAAAACGCTTGTAAATCCCTAGGGAAGTATTCGATAGATCGCGAGCTGCTCGGTTGGAAGATAAAGCTACTTGAACGGGCAAGTTTCGCAAAGAAAAGAAAAGAGAGATTTCATCGTCGGAGCTTCGCAACACTTTGAAACCAACGTTTAAGATACAAATGCAAGACGCTTGGAAAATAAAACTACCCGAAGCAGTTCAAAAGAGATTGTATTTGTTCGGTCAATTTCTTTTAAATGAAAATTCCGCTCAAAACAGGTTTTATTATCTTTACTATTTATCTAACGCTTGAGACGCTTGCGAGCTACTTGATTGGAAAACAGAAGAGTTTAAAAAAGAAAAGAAATTATTGACTCAGATAATTTCTTGCAAATGCAAATTCTGTTCAAAGCAGACTTTATCATCGAAGCTTCGCAACGCTCTGAAAGCAGCCTACGCTTAATCTACAAATCACCTCTTAATGGCCCAATAATTCAGTCAATTTCGTAAACGCGCCGCGGCAACAACCGAAATATAAATCAGTTTTACAAATAGACCGCGATAAATCCGAGGGAACGGGATGTGAACGCGTCGGGACAGCGCCGGAGGCGATGCACGCTCGTTCGTGCGGATCCGATGGAATCAATTACGTGGAAAACAGAAACGAGGCGGCCTAACGAACGTCGATAGATGAATAATCGAACGGCTGAGCGCCGAATTAGCGTTTTTCTCTTGCCTCGTTGCCGGTCGAAGCGAGCGCGAGTGTCCGCTTCGAACGTTCCGTCGTGTCGGCTCAGCGCCGCCTTCCTCGTCACCGAGGAAGTGAACACCCACGCTGCCCGCGGCCCCAGACGCGCGCGTTTCACGCTTCGATACTGGGAATCGTTCTTTCGCCTCACAATGTAAGAGATCGATATCTGAACGGCTATCGACAGTGTATCGCGTTTCACGGTTGCACGAGCCCGTCGCCTTTCTTTTTCTCTCCGCTCTGTCCACCTCGTCAGCGAGCACTTGCCTCGAGAAACGCGTCCGATTCACACCTACGAGCGTTTCGATGGAGAGGCAGTCTGCGCGCGCTACTAGTCTGTTGGAGGTACATTTTGTAAAACAGTCCAACGACGGAATCTTATAGATTCGTGTTAATTTTGAATGAAGATTTACGAGTCCTTGGAACGTCCAAAAGCGTCCAATACCAACTTTGCAATTTTGCCGTAAAATCGTGAACCCGTGTCGTAAATCGCGTTCCTATTGGGGATTAGATAGATTTCAGTAAACGATGCGTTGCAGTATCGCCTCTCGAAACGAAAAGGCTTTGCAATTCCTATAAAAATAATTGATAAAGCTGTTGCCTCGTAGAAGCAAGGAATCAAGGGTCGAAACGTGCGTCGAAATCTTCTAAACCGGGCGATAAAACGCCTCGTAACTCCTGCAAAAATGGCTAATAAAGCTTACGTTGGCCCGTAAAAGCGGAATCGAGGATCGAGGGCAACATTTCGAGCTCCGTGGCGCGGACGACTCCGCCGATAGCGCGCAAGTGGGAGGCGGTTCGAGTGAACCTCGAGGAAACCTCGCGAAACTTAACGCGAATTGAGTGCGCTGTAAAGTGTCACGCCGGGAAACGTTTTACGATGATGCAAAAGTTTGTCACGGCGGTGGAAAATCGAGGTCGAGTTTGCCATCGGTTCGCCTCGCCGTGCCTCGCCGTTGCCTCGCCGTTGGTGGTTTATGCAGCCAGCATATTTACGCCTCTCCTCTGCCCGTAACAGAATGCATTGTTGGGTCATCGTAAATGCTGGCGTGTGACGCGCGCCTCTTATTTGACCCTTTTCGGCGCATCCAGGTTTCACCTCGGTGCTTTCCACGCGTGCTCTTCGGCATTCCTCGCTTCGCCGACCGTAACGAAATGCGAATCTTTCGCGAATATAATCAAAAAATGTAATTATCCTTCGTCTTTGTTTCCTTTTTAATCGAATTACCAAATCAAACCGCTGTTAGCGTACAATTTGACAGTAAGCTCCAACGCGTTATGCAAGTCGTTGAATGAAGTATCGAAACGGTGTACTTTTCGAAGGTGAAAGATTTCAGTATCGGCTACGGAGCTGGTAAGAAACGGAATTACCACCGCCGTGGTATACATTATAAGGTGAACCAGCTTTCAGCTGAAAAAGAAATTCCGAGGCGTAGGTGGTGATCAATGAAACAGTTGTTGAATTTACACAATGTTCGTTTACAACTCTGTACATACGAGACAATTACGTTTCTCGTGCTTGCCAAAGATACTTCCATCGAACTCGTTCTGCTGAAATACCACGTGTACCAAACTTGACTTCTGTTGCACAACGAAACGCACGACGTCTCGGGCAACGACGCTGGAACAAGCTTCTCGCATTAGTCGATCAAATTTTCCCGATATTCCAGCGTCCGACAAATCGGCAGGAAGTTGATTAAAAAATTAAAGGTAAACACGTTTTTGTCTTTTACTTTCCTGTCTTTGTGCTTTCGCTTTTTATTCTCTCTGTTAAGCTTACTAAACGTAAACTCGTCAAATTGGAAGTTTTTGCACATTTTCTCGAGTATAGAGTTTTCACAAACGACTGTTACAGTATTGTGTATTTTCATTCAATTTGCTACGTTATTATTACGTCGTTGTTTGATAATTTAATTAATTGAACTTGAAAATAATTTACTGTCGCTGTTACACGTCTTTCCTTGCCTCGAGAATTTAAAACAAAGATATGGGTCAGCCAGATATGGGTCAATGTGTTAAACGAAACTTCGTTACTCCAATTTCCGAGGCCCCGATACTCGGTGCACGTTGAGGCGCAGGGATGCGTTTACCGATGCCACGGTGTATATTACGAGATAAGTGGAACGACGAGAGAGCACGGCGGGCATTGTGCGACGGCGGCGAGGAGGGGCGGGTCGGGCGACGCTAGGAAATGTCTCTCCACCGAGAAAAGAGAGTAAGAGAAGGGCAAAGGTGGGCAATAAAATCGAGTTATTATCCTTATTATCGACAGCGTTGCGAAAGCCTGGTCGCGCGCGCTCGCGTGGGCCGCGTGTACACTCATTGTCGTACTATGTGCACCCGCGTACACTGTGTATCGGCGTGTATCGTTTCGAACTCGGCAAGGATCCGATAACCCGGCAGCAAAATGTGCTCGCGTTAATTCTCCCGCCCGTTAGAAAGTACGGCGCCGTCGTACGGGGTCGCGAGACGGAGCGAAGGATGAATCCTCTGGACGAACGCTTTCCGCGCCAACAGTTTACAGCACTGTTTAAGGTAATTGGGCGATCATCTCTGCTCGAATGACGCAATCCTCCGTCTCTCCGATATCTCGAAAGTTATCGCGCGTACGTACGAGTACGCGCGAGCTTTGCTTACGACGCGTGCGCGTCGTTCCCATGGGTAGATCAAGAGAAGCTACGACTTTTCGAGTGAACGCGAGAAACGTGGAACGAGTTTTCAAATTCAAATTCAAGTTGAATTTCTCGAGAGCTAAGAGTCTTTCGACACTCGACTCCGGGACGAATGCTTGCAACAGCAATCGAACTTGTCGCCTTTCAGAGATATACACATCACCCACTTGCGGCCGAACAAAGCGGAACAGTATCGATTACATGCATCGCAATGTAACCGGAGTGAAAGAAAGAACGAAGAAAATCCACAGCGGCTGTGCGCGCGATACACGTTTCACTCTCGCCTTTTCCCCGATAATAGATCCGTCGACGGTGTCCCCGTTCTCCCCGCTCCCCCTCCCTGGCGATTCACATACCGATAATCCACATTGTATTACAATTCGTTACACAGTGCGCGGAAGAAGGGAGGAGGGAGGGAGGGAGGTAGGAAGGGGAAATGAGCGGCTTCAAAGGCACACGTCGACACAGCGGAACGATCGTTATCGCCGGGCTAACCGCGTGCGGTAACACAAAGTGAATTCCAATAAAGTGGCCGGCATTTTTCCGCATCCCACGTGGCACGCGGAGTTCACGCATCGGGTTCGAGCTCGCGTTCCCCTTTCGGCGAGCGAGCCGAGCGTATCTCTCTCTGCCAGAAGCCCCGGAGAGACAGAGAGAGCGAGAGAGCGAGAGAGAGCGAGAGAGCGAGAGAGAGAGAGAGAGAGAGAGAGTGCCGATCGCAGTCCGGTTGCATCGGGCATCGGGGCCGACTCGCGCGTCGCCTCTTTCCTCGTTCGATCCGTGCACGTGGCTGGAATTGCTCGAATTGCCGCAGGGGCTCCACCGCCGGTCGCTCTTATTTATTCCCCCTCTAGCGCGCTACGTTTGCAGAATTCGAGAACTCGTCCCCACCGATACGGAAGACGACTCGCCGCTACGACCGCGAGTTTGTTTACGAGAATCGTGAGACAGGGGGGGGAGAGAGTATCGCCGACGATGCGGCGTAGATTTTGAGGAAGTTTCGCTCGACGAACGGTTCGCTGGATGTAGCACCGGGAGACGATACCGTTGCACGGTTATTTCTCGATTTGCTGGAAAATACGATCCTCCATTCTGAATCTAAAGACTTTCCGAACGTGGCCGGGACGTGTGCTGAGAATGACGCAAGCAGCAGGGAAATTAAGCGACGCGAGGGGGGATAGCTGTCGGAAACGGAATTATCAAAGACGAGAGTTTGAGAGAGATCGTCTTCTATCTGATCAAACGTATCGAGATCAATTCGCTCGGGAGAGTTTCGTCGTATTCGTTGAACGCGGAAGGCGAGCGACTCGGCTCCGCGGACGCTACTTGTCCCTGAGAAATTCCAGGACAAGTGGCACGGCTCCGCGGACTGCCGCACGACGACGACGACGACGACGACGACGACGACGCGATGCGCAAGGTGAAGCAAAGTGCGGTCGTTTCTCGTATATCTCTCTGCTCCCTCTTCCTCTTCCTCCTCCTCCTCCTCCTTGTGATCGCCGGTCGTTCGGCGAACCGGAGCTCGCCGAACCGAGGTAGACACCGGCGAACCGTGGGCATTCAGCCGAAGCAGGTTAATATCTCGACATTGTGGACACAAGTAATGGGAGAGAGGGCCTTTGCGCTTCGGGACACGTGGATGGAAGCGCACCGAGATATTCTCCTATCACGACCTTTCCTCATTTTTCTTCTCTCTCCCTCCCCCCTCTCCACGCTGTTTACTGCCTCCGCTGGCTGATTTACCACCCGTATTTGGAACTTTATGGTCCGACACGCATTTAACCGACGTCTTTAATAGCGTCGGATTTGGCTATCGACCAAGCGTGTTAGGTGATCCCTCCCCACCCCCTCTGCTTATTGGTTTAACGATGGGAAACCGGCGTCGAGGTCATCGCGGGTGCAAGAATATAGCGAAATAACGGTAGGCTGGATGGGTGTATCTAACACTTTGCCTACGTTTATTGCAACATTTTAGAGCTCCGGCCAGTTGTTTCCAACTATCGGAAGATGTTCGAGGTAATGATCCTTCCTAGTGCCACCTCTCTACGAGTTTTCGTCGACCCCTCTTCGACCGCGTACGTAATCGACGTTACGCGATTCTTCAGGATGGAGAGTCTACCCTCAAAATTATCCAAAATTATCCAAAACGTGGCTTGAAAAAGATCAGTCTATATCCCCCATTTTCTTTGACAAACAATAATACGTGCAGTCTACGCGCGTGTCTGACAACTCGACATCGCGGGACAATGAGCACATTCATCCCAATCAAAAACGGGCTGAACGCGAGCTGCGAGCAGCGCGAATTCCGTCCCGATATATCCATCGACGTCAGGCCTAAATCCATTAATTCGATTCCGCATTATGCAAATATCAGCGGCGCGCTCGATCGGGCCTCGACGTCCTCGACAGGCGCACGTGGGCGAGACACAGACACGGAGGCCTCTCGCTACTTGTAGCGGCTCGTTCCAGCCGCTGCTCGAATTCGTTCAAACAAATTCGAGGCTGCGTCGCCGCGGAGGTTCCCCCCTCTCGCGAAAGCTCCGCGTAGGCCGGCGGAATCTTGTCGATCGTTTAACAGGAAACTTTCTTTACATCTTGTCGTCTTCGAGTGGAGCCTTATTGATTTCAGCGTTCGTTCGTTGCCGATCGTTCAACGTGCAAACCTACCGCTTTCGACGGATGAACAAATACACTTCTGAAAGTATCCGCTGAAAGAGCGGATTCAACGCGTTTCTCTCGTACGTAATAATTAAATTCCTCGTGCCTCCGTACACGACTCGGCACAAGCTAGACACGCTAGATTTTTATCTCGCGTTTCAGCCGGTTAAACGTGTCGACACGTCGCCGTATTCTCGCGAGCGTATTCTTCCCTTGTCATCGATTGATCGGATATCTGCCGCGCACTTGTCGTCCGATTCACCGTCCAGCGAAACGAAGACGAGCAACAAACGTCAAACTCCTCGTGGCTATGGAAACTCGTGGCTAGCGCGGTAAATTCTCTCCTCCTCCTCCGAGAATTTACTCAGATCCACCTTCGTCCCACGTTCCACGTCGAATCAGATTAAAACGGCTCGTCCGCTCGAGGCTCGCTCGAAGAACGCGGGCCGCGTTCACGCCGTTAGAATTCCGCCGTTTTGTCCGCGAAATCGCAGCGGATGCGTCGCACGCGCTTTCTCCTCGAAACGAAGCGAAGGCAGCCTGCGGGCAGACAACCCGTCCGACACCGTTCTCCAAGCGCGGTGCACCTGCGCGAGCGGGTGTGACTAATTAGAATCAGCAACGAGCCAGACAATACGACCGTGCGCTCGCTCGATCGCTTGGAAATGGTCCGGGTCAAACAGCCGCCGGTGTGCCTTACGTAACGCGTACGCGCTCGCCCGATGGTATGCGAGCTAGGCCGACGATGAACTTTCGTGTAATGAAAGTCGAACGAAAATTCCCCGTACCGACGACGATTTGGAGAAAAAAAAGGAACATCTGATTGCGCGTGAAGAGTGGTGTGACATTAAAAAGTGTCTTTGTACGGTGGAATTCGGTGCAGTAATGAAAATCAAGAACAACGTGTAACGAAATAAAAAAATTAGTTATAATTATTGTAAATTAATATATAATAAATAATTGTAATTATAATCCTTATAATATTATATATAATGTATAAGGATTATAAAATTATAGTGGTGTGACATTAAAAAGTGTCTTTTTACGGTGGAATTCGGTGCAGTAATAAAACTCAAAAACAACATGTAACGAGATAAAAAAATTAGTTTTCCTGAGTAATTATAATTATTGTAAATTAGTATAAAATAAATAATTGTAATTATAATCCTTATATTATATATAATGTACAAGGATTATAAAATTATAGTGGTGTGCCTTTTTACGGTGAAATTCGGTGCAGTAACGAGTCAAAATAAAAAAATTAGTTTTCCTGAGTAATTATAATTATTGTAAATTAATATATAATAAATAATTGTAATTATAATCCTTACGATATAATAATATATGAGGATTATAAAATTATAATTCTTATAGTATAATAATATAATAATATGTAAGGATTATAAAATTATAATCCTTACAAATATAATAATATATAATAATTGTTACGTAATATAATCTATAATCTACGCTACAATCTACAACTCTGACTATACTCGTTTGTTAATCCAAAATTCCGACCTGTCTATTCCTCCCGCGAGTAATCTGTTCCTCCTCCTCAATTACTGGCCACGGCATCAGCAGGTGTCCCGATACAACCTGACCTCGTCCGTACTGACGAAGAATGGACAACTTCCGGCCGAAGAAAATACCAGCCTACATTCCACGCAAGAAGCTTTCCACGCAACGAACTCGTGTCGCTCACGAAAATCCCCACCTGTTCGTCCGAGGTAAAAGCGGGACACGTTAGCGGAGGAGGATGGGGGGATCCGTGTCGGATGGACCGCGTGTCCCGATGTTCGGTACGGTCCTCACTCGCGCGTGGGAACGAGGTGAGCAAAGCGCGGAAGCGCGATGCCAGGCCACGGCAACGGGAGGGGGGAGCCTCTCGCATTTTCGTACGATGATAAATGATCTCATCACCGGCATTTAGAACGCGGCGAGGTGTCGACCGAGCCTAAATGGGGTTCGAACGGGGCTTCTCCTGAGAGGGGAGAGTTCGTTTAGAGCGAGGGCGAAAGGGCACCAAAAATATTCTCCGAGGGCACGCAGGGACGGAGACTGAAACGAATTTAAACGCGACGCGCGGTGGAGTTTTGATTTCTCATTAACCGTCCGGGGAAACCTAACCTAAACCCGTGATGTATCGACGATGTATCAAGTGGGTTACGAGTCAATCACTGGGTTTCAGCTGACTCCTTTTTCTCGAATCGGACCGATAAGAAGTAAGTTGATGAACCGTTTGATAAATGAGAGTTGGTGAATCCTGTCGAAAGAGATAATCGTTTCAATCTTTCAGGTGGGTTCCTATCGTCTGGATGAAAGGCGACAGGAGGCAATAATTTCGATTAGCTCGGGGTGGTTTCATTCTACGCGCGTCGGATACTATTGGCAATCCTTGTCAAGATTGATAAGAAAATCGTTTCAATATCAAAGGTAGGAAACGCCGGATCAATTTTTGGTCAAAGGATCATCGACAAAAGGATCATCGAACGTCGAAATTCGACACTGAAGGGAACGACAAACGGCAAATTAACGGAAATTGCAACTCACCGGTCGATGAGCCTTTCTCAGTCTCGATATCAATTCCATCGTCCCTCTCTCGTGCATCTCGCTCGGCGATCTGAAACAGAAGAAACAAATGAATAGAGAAGAAGCAGTAGACTGATTGCTGGCCTCCGGATTCCGACTGCCCCCAGAAGATTACATTCGACGTTATTACCACGAAATCGACCGGAGGGGACTCCCCGTCCCTCTGGCAACCCGATCCCAGGCGAACAAAAGCAAAACAAACAGAGAGAGAGAGAGAACGCGAAAACCAACGTAACCCGCGCCGCTCGAACGAACGAACGAACGGACGAAAGATCGAGGCTAGCCTCTCGCGAGACGGAGAAACAAGAGCGAATATAGATTATCGCAGGGATGCATGCGCGCACGCTCTGTAACCGTAATAACCAGTTAAACGTTTTAGCGACGATGGATAGGAGGGCTGGAGAGCTGGATCGCCTGGAGAGGACGAGAGGTCGGAGACGTGGGACGTCGAAAACTAATATCGAAGCCGGCAGGGCTCGGCAATTGCGGTCGCGAGGAACGGCCCTGGCTACCGTGGGCCGCGCGTTCGCCGGGGAACTTTGGTCCGGCGCGCGTTCACCGCCGTCCGCCAACCCCTTCGCGAATCGGATTCCAATAATTTCGCCGCTGGTAGGACTAATTTTGAATGCCATTAGTTAGCACATGCCGCCTGGGATGATCCATCCACTGGAACAGATTGTTATTTCATTCGTTTCAGTTCCTTTCTGCGCCATCCTCCACCCCCAACCCCCCAACTCTCTTTCTCTTCGTGATCGTACGCGCTCGCAAGTTGCGCGGCGTCTGAGCGCAAAACAAGTTGTACACCTGTATTTATTTTCTCGCGTAAAGTCACCCTTAATTACCCACAGATGGAACCTCAAAACTTACAATTTTACGAAAAACAATTTATCGCGCGTGTCGAAAATAGTCACGTTATTCCTGCGATTTATCGTTAACTGAACTATTTGACTTTTGCTTTTTGATTTCTTGCAACTTGCTCGACGAATACTGTTTAGCTGCCTTTACTAACAAACTTGTTGACTATTGCCTTGATACTGTTTAACTGTGATAACTGACTGACTGTGATTAACTTGTTAAAAACTATATAACTGTAACTGACTAATTCAAGAGACTTTGTGGAGCGGGTCAGAACCAATCAGAAAAACTCTCCCGAGATAGTTTCCGAATTTTTCACCGTCACCCATGAGATTCACACCCATGATATTTAGGGTTAGTTTGTGAAACGTCGCAATTTATGGGGTGCCTCGTTTGAAGTTTTCTAATCGCAAGCGGTCAAATTCCTAATTTGGAACGCATCCACGTGAAAACTGACGCTAACCTAGTGTGAAACAATCTACCGTAACGAGACACGATTATATCGATAAAATTTGACGCGAGTGGCTACCGTCTCGTAAAGCGGAACGCCAACGCGTCCCGCTCTTTCGTACAGACGTATCTCTCGCTCTTCCGCGCCTTTGTGCTCGAGCATCATCCCCCTTCGTCGCCGCATGGCGCCACTTCTCTGATTGAATCGACTCGGCCGCGATAGAGATTCGCCCGTGGATCGGCGTGGCGCACGTCGGCGTGCTCGTCTGCGAATTCCACGGGATCGTTTCTATCGAGCATTTCCCAGCGTCGATCGGTACGCGCGGTATTGGGTCACTGGGCGCGCGGATCGAGATCCCCTTTGTTCTCGTCTTCGTCTGGCGACCGCCGCGCCGCCGTTATCGAGCGCAGCGTTTCTCGTCTCGCTGCGCCGCGGCTCTTCCCGTCTGTGGGCGATCTCGCCGCGTAACCAGGCCCTGGTCTTTTCTTCGCTCACGATCGCTCTCCGGCGGCGGACGCGCCTTCGTCCAGGGACACCCTCCAGCATTTGTCACTGGAGTGCGTCGAGTTATGCGACCTGTCGATGATTCGATCTCGTCGCGAGGAGACTGAGAGAGTAACTAGCAAAGTGAGAATTCTAACCAAAGTCAAAGTCGATTACAAACGATCCATCTGTAAACTTTGTCACACAAATTTCGTCAGAGCAGCAATCGTAATTTTCGTCAACTCTCGTTCTTTCTTTAATTGATTACCCGGTACGGGTCCAAACGGCCAAAAGCCATCAAAGTCGATTTTTACCCTTGCGAAGCTCGCGTGGAAATCAACGAGTGTCGGAGAGGAAGTGGTGGAAAAGCGGAGCGCGCGGGAAAGAATAGGATCGAAAGCGGATGGATCGGTCGGCCATTAGGTGGTATTCTGGTATCGGCAGCGTCGGCGCTGGCTGGCTATTGCCCGTACACGGCTCTACGTAGTCGCTCACGTAGTTGGCTTTGATGTGCACCGCGCCGCTTGTGCATTGTGGATGCATTATAATGCATACCTACTAAGAAGCCGGTCTATGTTGGTATTATGGCCGCGCGAGCGCCCGAGCTCTCTCGCGCCTCCTCTCTCGCTGCAGCTTCGATCGTCCAACGCGCCTTGCCCCGCTCGTGCACGCACGCTCCTCTCCGTCTAGGATTATATGAATAGAAAGGCGGCGTGATACGTGATGGGCGTGTGCGATTGAAAATCATATTACGTAAAAGAGCGGAGCCCCGGTGAAAATTTGCCGTTTCTTTCCAGCCGTTTTTCTTTCTCTTTTTCTTTCTCTCTCTCTCTCTCTCTCTCTCTCTCCTCCCCCACTTTCGCTCGGTTGTCCCAGAGCCAGCGCGGACAATCACGGCAAGATCGTGCGCGCGGAATTACGATGGACGAATCGTCGATCGGGCGATAATCCTGAAATAAACGCGACTTACATTGTCCGGCCGCTGATCGACCGGAATAACGATCAACGAGAGGCGCGCCGTTCTCGCCTGCTTCCACCCGACGTCGAAGAGAAACGAAGAATCTTTGTTCTCAAATCTTAAAAGTGCCACATTAGCCTATTATTAGAATTCATCGAAAAATCCATATTGATTCGCAAGGGAAGAGCGTTCGAGGGACGTCGGAGGACGTGGATGGAGGTTCCGCGGCACGTTCTCGACGCGTATCCATCGGCTTCCTCGACAGAAGCTGACTCTCTCGGCTGGCCTGTAATTTGCGCGGTCGTGCCCGCGGAGGATCAGCTCGGGGAGTCGTCCTCGCGGAATGATATTCCGTTTGCCCGGAGGTGCACGGCGGAGGAGAGGGGGGGCGGGGTTGGGGGGGGGGGTGAATAAAGGGAGAAAGAAGAGTTTTGCCCCTGGGTAGCGATGTCCGGTAGCAGCCACCGGGCGCGGCGCCATCGTCGCTCGCAATTACAACGCCGCCGGCCGTTTTTAATCTCGAACGACCGGCAAAAAACGTAATAACTTTTTTGCCACCGCGATTACGAGGCCCGGGGAAGGCCCTTGGCCGGGCTTGGGGACCGGATGAGCTGTTCGCGCAAAATTGGAGACTCCGCCCCCGCGTGCTCTCGGCCCCCTCCCCGCGCTCCTCGGTCTCTGGATAACGACCAGCCTGTATGCAAATCGTTCCGGCAGCCGTTTTCGCGGAACATTATTATATCGCTTCGTTTCGCGAAATTACGCTCCGTACGGGAGCTGTGATTCGCTCGCTCCGAGAAAAACATCGGCGATCAGTGACACCACCGGCGGGGACGTCGAATTACACCGGGATGCAAAAGAGCTTCTGACAACTTTTTAATAGAGCCCTTTTCGTCTAAAGTCCCTGATCGCGCGGTCAAACCGCGTATACCTTCGTGCCAGAACGTAGAATCGTCGTGTATTTCGACGTTCGAGAGACGGAGGAAAAAGAGAGACGTCTAGAAAAACTTTCTCCTCCTCCTCCTCCCTCCCCCTGACGCATTAAGACAGGGCAGCCGAATTATACATTATATATCTGTCCGGAATAATTCCACTTTGGCTCGCGAAATAAATCGCAGCCTAGCCGCGGGAGTATTTCTTCCTGCTGGCTGCGCGCTTGGTCGTTCGTTCGTGTTGGTAGGTCTGCTGGAACAATATGTAGATATAGTCGCTGGTTTGCCAGGCTGCCGCTACTCTCACCCTCGCAACGCGTACACGTACACGCGATAAGATAGTAAGGTTGCGTTTCGCCGCGCGGCGTAAGGTGTGAAACGGGTGTCGGCGAAGGTGGAGGCGTCATTGTCGTGTTTCGTTTCATTTCACCGGTTGCGTCACAGGCGAACGCGCGCCGTACGACGGGACGCGGCTGCGAGACTCGCGAAGCGTAGAAAGCGTACGAATCGGATGGTCGACGATCATTTGTCAAGCGAGAAACGTCTGCGAACGACTACCACTATCGCGTCTAAACGCGGATTATCGAAGAAGACGAGAAGGAGGAGGAGGAGGAGGAGGAGGCGGAGAAAAAGAAGAAGAAGAAGAAGAAGAAGAAGGAGGAGGAGGAGGAGAAGAAGAAGAAGAAGGAGAAGAAGAAGAAAAAGACGAAACTCGCACCTACCGTATCTCGCCTGGGAGAGTGATATTTCTATCGTGGATGTCGAGGTAGGAACGTGTTAACAATCCGTGGCGAGCCGCACGGCGATTGATGGCCGTGGAAAAGGGGATTTATTAATCCTGACTATTATCACTGTTTGCCTGAGCGGCGTCGGCGACAACGACGACTCTATCGACGTTTCGCGGGGACCCATTACGCGACTGTTGCCCTACCGATTCACATTTATCGTCGACAGGTGACCCGACCGGCAAACCGTCGAGGTATCGATGAACTTGCAAAGGTCGAGTGAATTTTTCCAAACGCGCGAATTCCAATTCGCGAGCGAGGCTCTCCGCGCGTATACGTTCATATACACCGCCCTTTCTCGTATTTATCGATTACGGCGCGCGTTTATCAGGGAACATTGTCGCAACATCGACGCCGTTCTCCGACGTTACACACTCCGACAGACGTACGTACGTACGTACGTACGTACGTAAGAGAATTCTTCCATTCGTTCCACCGAACACGCTACTTTTTCCTACGACGATCGCTCGCATCGGAGACGAAACGATGAATCCGTCGGTTTCGCGTTGCGCAATTGCCAGACCAGAGGCAGAACCCGTCTTGCTTTCATCGATCGCCGCGGATCTCCGCGTCTCCGCTCGCGACGACGGGGAAAGATTACGGGGAACGACGAGAAGATGTCGATGCGTGGATTGCTTTATTAAATTTTGCGCAACGCGCAAACGATTTTCCAGCGATGCGATGGCGCGCGGAGCGAACCGACTATAAATCAACCGGCACAATGACATCGGCACGACCATCTTCCTCGCAACGTGTTATCCTCTCCCCGATTTTAACTCTCTTTCTCCTTTGCTGGTACGCTCGCGGGCACGCGGCCAATCCGCGCGTCGTTTACTTACGTAAATGCATTCTAACTTGGCCGACAGGTGATTGCGACTGGGTACCGGCAGCTACCGATGATCCCGAGAGATCATTTCGCCGCGATTAATCCACCCGTGTCGTCCATCCTTTTTTCCTTCCAGCTCTTTGTTGCCAGCCGGCCACCACGCTTGCAAGAACTTTACTCGAACGTTTGCAGGCACGTTTCGCAAAAATATCATAATTTTTGCGTAAAGTCCGGCATTTCCATTTCGATATCGGCTACCTCGGTATTTGATTCGCCGGCTTGATCAGTTACAGATTGGACGGTATAAGCGGAATCCTCTGCCGCGAGTAAGTATATACGTAGATTCAAAGCACGCGGCGATATTCAATTTGCCAACGACGATCAACTCGTCTCCGTTCCACGGTTCCGTGGCGTTAATCTCCCGCACAATACTAGTTCGTTACGCGTATTTTATTTTCTCCCCCCCTCCCCCCATATTTTTCCCACCGAGACGCAACGAGTTTCGCGCGATTTCTCAAGGATTACTCCTCCAACTCCTGGACGATTGCGTTCGCTGTTTACCTAATTTACATTTATCTAGTCAGATTTTTCCATCCACTTGAAAAGACGTCGTTAATCAAGTCGATGCGCTTGCAATCACGTTTCAAGTTTTTTTCCACGCCGCGTGCTGGAAAATATCATCGACTCGGAGGGAGGGGAAAAAAACTGCACGACTTGTACTCCAGTACAAGATTCGTCTCACTAAAAGGCCCAGAAGTAACTGTTCTCACTCTCAGGAAACGAAAACGACTTTTTTTGCCATAAAATTTTGCATATGCAAAACAAATTACAGGCGCGATCGCTCAGTACCAGACAACGCCACTCTTACTCGAGGTCTACGCCACGCCCCTTCACGAATCACGTGACCCAAATCAACCAATCGCTAATTTTCGTTGCATTAGCGTTGCACCCGATTCTCTGGTTTACCCCCGCTAAAATCACTTTCACTGATCAAAAAAAAGCCTAAACGTAAACGCCGTTGTTTTCCCAATCGAAAAGTAAGTTTACGCAAACCTCGCGATGTTTCCAAATTCAAATTAAAATACCACCGTGTAATCCATCTTGTCAACGTGGCACCGTCGAACGGCAACCGCGAAAGGTATACCAGAAGGTTAAGTATACCGGAGGAAAGTGGACGCCTCGATAAATCACGACGCGGTGGATCGAGTTTCCGGGGCACTCGGATAAAATTCAACGCGCGAGCGGGGCCCATCATTATAAATCCCGACAGCCACTTTATCCCAATCGTGCGGCGTGCGTGGCCGCGGGGCACTGGAAACGTCCATCAGGAAACGTCGAAAGCTGACCAACGGACTTTGCTGCGGGGGTGGATACACCCTGCGGCCTCTCTCACACTCGTACCCTCTCGCACGTACACGCGTTGCTCGTCCGATCCGGAGCCCCCCCTCCTAACACCAGGTTCTACTTTTTTCCCCCTGGCACTCGAGCGCACACTGGCCACGGTCTCGAAGATCGTGGACCGCGGTGGAATGATTGATAATCGATCGTGCCGAACTGGCTGGAGTCTCGCGCATCCAACGAAGATGAATTCGTTCTGCGCCCAGGCCTAATTGTGCGCAGTCAGTGGTCCACCGCGTCGACCGTCCACGAGTGTATCCACGCCTACGCTACGTACCGTGAACGTAGGGACGGGAGGATGGAAGAGAAGAAAGAGAAGAAAGAGCGGAACGACGACCACGACGACCACGACGACGACGACGACGACGAAAAAAGAGAGGAGACGAGGTGGAAGAACAGGGAAATAGAAAGTGCGCTAACTAACCTCTCGGCGCTGACCCCCTACCGATATTTTCACCCGGTGTTCGACCCCTGTAATCGCGTCCCCTCTTTCGCCCTCCCCCTTCACGCTCGATCCGAGCGTATACCGTGAGCACCTTTCCGTTCCCGTCCGCAACAGTGTCTAGAGCGATTTTTGCCGCCGCCGAGGCTCGCTCGCGCGCGGAACGATCGCGCATAAAACACATCGCCTGGGTTAATGCACCGCTATAAATATAATACCGCGCCGGCTGTGCCGCGCCGTTTGCGCGAAAATTAATTACGCAACGTATTTACGCCGATGCGATGCCGTTAGGCGTTATCGAGGACCCCGTGCGGCGAAAATGAGACGAGAACCACGAGGCGACCGGGCCCCGTAATGAATTACCGTGCCCGGCCAAGCCAGCCGCGATCTCGCCTCTTTGCTCCTTCCTTCCATCCGTACTCGCCCGTCGCCATCTTACTCCCCCGTCGATAGCTTCGCTCAATTTTCTTTTCTTTCTTTTTTTCATCCGAGAACCCGGATGAAAAGCCATCCACCCAGCGTGACCCAGTTTTCCCCTCTGCAGGTTGCAGTTGCTCTCTTCTCGAGGAGAAGTTCTCCACAGGCTCTCCATCTCGGATTTGCCATTTTAAATGTCGCGAAGCAATTAGACGTTTATTGTGACGGTCGTAACGCTTTCTAACGTCTCGCGCGGGACCGGTGCCTAATTAAGGAAGAAGAAGCACTCGTAACTGTTCGATCGTAAATAATTCTACTAAAAATTTCTCTTTAACCCGTGTCGACCTCGGACACGCGCGTCGATCGAGAAACGAGCTGATAAATTGTGAAAAAGATGCCAGAGTGGCGAGTAATTTGCCATTAACCGCGACAATTCGCGGAGGCTGCCGACGCAGCCCGAAATTGTTCCCTCCGCGTTGCGCTAATCGAAACCAGAGACTCGTCCAAAGATTTCTCGGAAATATCTGTGAAATGATCGATAGACGAACTGACGAGTGTATAACTGTGACGTGATCGATAGATCTACCGATTATGTCCAGCCGTCCGGCTGAACGAAACTTATACGAGGCGCACCTGCTCCTCGTTTCGTCCTCGATGGAACCTCTTCGATTAGAAGAGCCGTATAAACCGCGTTTCGATAATTCAATCTTTCGTTTATACGAATAATCAAGGTGAATCCAGTTTGCAATTAATCTTGTCGAAATTGAAAATAATTTCGAAAACTCGGGACAAGTTCGATTTCTCGGCTCAATTGAAAACCTAAACCTTCGACGCTTCGACCGATAACTCGCATTCGAGGCACTTGGAATCGAAACTCTCCTCCAGATCTCTCCGTGTCCTTCTCTCGGCACGGAGGGATGACGATCCGCGGGTCGCGCGAGACTCGTCAGGCAAGGTGGACGGTCATCAGCAGCGAAATGAAACGCCATAAAGCAAGACGATCCTACAAATGCGTTTCCAGCGTGTAAGCTCGGGGTTTGGACGCTGTCGCCGTGGACGGGCATCGTGCTTCTCTTCCTTTTAATGCCCCTACCGACAGCACAATGTGAAACCCACTCGTGACAACTTTATTAGAGAGAGTGTCGCGGCCTCGCCGAGTTTCAGATTGTGACGCGCTCGCCCGTGTTCTTTTCTCTTTGTCCAAGGGTCTTCCTTCCGTCTACCGAGATCGCTGGGTTACAATTAGCGGGCCAGAGCGCCGGAATATTGGAAAGAGAACAGATCCAAGTGTACGGACAATTTCAGCAGCCACCGTTGCATCCGTGGTTACTCGTCGAACAAACGCTGGAACTTGTAATGAACTCTCCGGTGCTAATGAAGGCTACTGCTAGCGAGATGAAATTTCGCGCCGTACGCAAGAGCAATTCAGCAAGAACATCGAATTCGTAATTGAAGTACTGTAGTAATGGCGAGAGGGACATTTGTAATGACGTTTCCACCTTAAGATTAATTTTCCAATAAATCTATCCGGAGATAAAAGAACCGAGGCCTGTCACTCTGATCGATAGTTAAAGATGAAGTACTTTCCTGACGAGAGAAAGAAAAGAAAGAGGAAAAAAGAAACAGTTTCACCAGAACCTCGCGATAATTACGAACGTCAATTTCCTTATTGCATATTAGCTTTCAAAAGTTGATTTTATCGCGCTGTTTTCATTACGGCGGCAGTGTGTCTGCCGCTGTGCGCGCGCGTATGCGCGTATGTACGTATTCGACCGAATTTTTCAGCGAACAAACGGTCTGAAACACGCCGATACTTTCGTCGACGCGCTGCGTTCGTGAGTCAATCGGAACATCGACGACGTCCACGGCGCTGTTCACTCGCAATTCGGAATCGACGTCTGGCGGATAATTGAGTTGAACGGCGGGCACCCATATACCGGCGACAGGAGCGAAACCCTCATCGACAGATGATTTGTTTACGACGATAAGATTTCACGTATCGAGGCTGCCGTTTAAACGGCGCTCTCGTGAAAGCGGCTGCTAGCCAGCAGCCTCGGCTTAACGATGTGTAACGAAGTAGTCGAACCTCGCGTCAATCGTCGTAAAGCATCCGAAGCGCGATTCTGCCTGCCTGTTGCGGGCATTACATCGCCAATAGCGAACGAAGAATACCCACGTAACAACATACAGGGTCTTCCGACACTGGAAGATTCGCTGCATTTTTCCGAGTGAACGGACCTTTAATTCGAATTAAAATTCCACGAAATGAAAATTTTTGCAACTCACCAAATAAATTTGTCAGTTTGTTTCAATTTTGTCCCGTTTATTTGGCGATTGATCGAACAAATCTCGGTTTATTTCCCGAATTTTGCGAGAAACATCCTGTATCATGCGAGTAGGCAGAGAGACGAAGGAAAATTTCACCGAGCGTTGTTACACATAACGCGCTGCCGGCGAATCAGAAAGTCGACGCGCGAGACGTTCCATTATCTCGATTGGCAGTTTTCTAAAAGGATTAATCTCTGGCACGGTCTCGCACGAAGCCGCGGCCAAGTCGTGTCAAACGATCGACGAGGATCGAAGATCGCGGCGCTCGGGTCCTGCGATCGTAACGAAGAAGGATGCTTGCGTGGCGAGCCGCGCCGCGCCGATCGGTGCGTCTCTATTCTCCGACTATCCGCCGTGCCAACGACTATCGTCGGGGTTTCACGACCCGTGTCAATTTTAACGTTTCACCGTGATTGCTTCCTTGTACGGCGGCCTCGAGTGGCCACGCGGTGAAATCTCGAATTAAAATCCTTCCACCGTCGTCGGATGTCAGCCGGATAATGATAACGAGCGGTCCGCGGAGGTGCTAATAACCTGACAGCCGCGGATCATCGATTTCCAGCCGAGGCCCCCCCGAGGGGGAGACGCTTCGAGAAATGGCAAAAGTCGAATCTTTGTTTTCACGATGATTGAGCCGATGATGGAAGCTGGAATACGTGGATACGTGGTATGTAGAACCGCGGGTATGTAGTTTTCCTCTTTGTCATTTTTCGATACGTGGGATGCGCTTTCTAGAGAGAGGGAAAATTCCCCTTTCCGGAATGACAGTCGAACGCGTTAATTGGCGGCCGAAGAGCGCCTCCGAGTGCCGGACGGTTGATGGAATCATTAATTACTTTGGGAGGTTCTGCTTTCGACGAGACAAAAAATACACGCGTTGCCGTGTTAGGTAACGTTATAAATTTTCGGTGGCATTCACGCGCGAAAGTTAACACGTTTAATAATTTTACGCGTGTTTTTTCCCTTTCTTTTTCCTTTTTTTCTTTTTTTCTTTTTTTCTTTCTTTCTTTTTTCTCCTTCGGGTGAAGGAAGGCGTCGTAAACGACTCGGGGAATTAAATAAAGTGTTAAAGCCGTATATTAATTTTAATAAACCGCCGAGGATTGAAGATTCGGAGAACCAATTGACAGGCTGATGTTTAGCACTTTGCCTGAGAAACTGAAATTACACCGTCGCTTGCGAAATAGCTTAACAAGTTGGACGAGATTGACACAACCGTCAAGAGTTTCATCGATGATAAAGGAACATTGTACAGGCGTTGAAAAAGCAAACATCGAACCGGCCACCTGCTCACCTTTTAAAAATACCCGATCCTACAGAGGAGATCGCAGTCACTTTCAGTTTGGTCCTTCCGCGGTCGTTTCGAGTAACGTTTTTATTTTTAACACGTGCTCGTCATCTTCGACGTCTGTTGCAACGTCTCGCAACGACGTGTATCTGAAGAATTAAAGAATTTTACGAACACGATATACCGATATACACGATCAACTTCTCACTCTCGCGAAGAACCCGGCGCCTGTGAGATCGACTCACTCCCGCGGGATTCGCATAATTCGCCTGGGGGCAGCGGCGCGGTATTCGGCGCGGTTTCGTTCGTGCAAAAAAAAATAAATCAGGGGGGGCCGGCCCCGGTTGAAAAATAGCCGGATGGCACCCTAGTGTATATATTCGGGTCGCGAGGCCCAACGATCCTAACAAATTGCTCCCGAAGCAAATGGGCGCCACGATGCCGATTTATTATTATCTATTTACGACGCGCCTTAAATCACGCGCGCGCTGGCGGTGGAATGGCCGGCGGCGGATCGACGGAACACACAGTTGCGAACAGCTCGGGCGAAATCGCGAAGAAAGCCACGGCGGGAACAGCCAGGCGGAAAAGTAGCACCGCGCCGCGTATTACTGGCCGTTTAGTCAATTTGACAAGCGTTGCGAGCGCTTTCCAATCGCGACGAGAATCGATTGGAGTGATTTACGCGTAAAAGCGAGCCCTCTTTTTCCCGCGTTTGACGTTACACGTGTTATTACAGCGTCGTTTCGCTACAATTTCCGACCAACTTCCTCTCCGCGCCGCGATTAATTGTTTTTCTTTCCAAAGGAAAGTTGTTCCAAAGTCGATACTTTGATTCTCAACAACAAACTATTTTAACGCCCGAGGAGGCAAGAGACTCGAGCCCAGAGACGACGATCCACCGAATTTCACTCGTGCCCGCGCTCGTGATCTCAAGGACTAGCCTTGACGGGGTATCCCGGTGCCGAACGAGGCACCGAGACCGGTGTACCGATCAGTGACGTATTGACAGACGTGAACAAATGACAGCGCTCGGCTGGAGGGAAGCGAGTATCCGAGCGGAGCGGAGGACCTTGCCGAGGAAGCGGGGACGGGGCAGGTATATGGGCGAGCGCGGCCGGCATTATCATATTATGCTCGTTTGTAACTACAAATTGAGTTACCCCCGCGTGAACCCCGCGCCACTCCCGCCGCCTCAGATATATATCTCTCGGCCGCACGCTGTCAGCCCGCGAACGATAGCTCGCGATCGATACCCTTCGGGGCCCGGAGCACCCTCTCCGCGCCAACGAGGGTTCAACCTGCGCGAGTCAGTTTGAAGGCGTTCGAGTCAGCCACGGGTGGGCCACTGCTCGCTCTCTCTCTCTCTCTCTCTCTCTCGCCTCGTTTCCTCTGGTCAAAGGTGAAAAATGTCCGGCTCTCGCGCGTAACAACCAGACGATCCGTCCGATAAGATTCGCCTGATGTATGCGTCGACAAATCAGACTCGTTTGGAAGTTTCGCCCTCGCGGATGTCGGGAGCGTAAACACGTACGCATTTATACGTGTGTGTGTGTGTGTGGAGATTGAGAATATCGGTGAGGTTTGAATCGAGTTGCGAGAGATCTATGAATCGATTGATTGTAGCAGGCAGTGGGAAACATTTCAGGTGATTTATATCGGAGAGGTTGAAGAGGGACGAAGGGCTGTAGAGTCGCACAAAGATCGGTTATTTCGTATATCGCCGATATCGAGAGATGGTAAATTTCTTCACGAACCCGATTCATCCAGCAAAGACACGCAAATAGACGTTCTTAGGATCGGATTCAATTAATACCACTTTCTACTTAACTGAAGTAGCCGATACATCTTTCGATATACTCGTGCTTGAGAGAGAGAGAGAGAGAGAGAGAGAGAGGATGTCGGAGGTAATGTTACCGAGGAGTATACAATAGAAATCTCTCGGTATTTCGAGTCAATTGCACACCTTACGGAGTAACTAATTTTCCGTGAATAACCTCTCCGAGAGAATATTCTCTGAGAAACTCGAATCTGACGAGCATGGGAGTAAAACGAACCGAAGATAATTCGTGTACACCGCCTACAATCTCGGAAACGTTCGTCCCGTTCGAACGTTCCTGGCCTGTAATTGCCTCTGGCAAATTACTTTTACCAGCGTTTCGATTTATCATTAATTGATAACCTTCCGCGTGAAATTCTGACATTCGTCCGAAAAAATTATTTTGTCCGATTCTTCTTGAAACACGTGGAAACACCCTCTCCAATCTGTCATCTCGGACACCTTGCAATTTATCAGTCGAAGCCACACGTAACAGGCGCGTTATCCACCTCGAGCACAGGAATCAATGAGAAAATCAAATATACACAAGCGCGATTGAATTGCAGCGGCGTTGCGATCGTTTTGCAACATCAAGAGCCGCGGCTCTCTCGACTCTCTTCGGTGAGATTCACAGGAAAGGGAATGGAAACCGGAAACTAGGGGCCGCGGCTGGAGGAGGCGCGCGGCGAGCGTACGTACATTCACTGAATCTCGTTCCTGGCAGATGACTAATACTTGATTTGACGAGACAACCATGAAGAAACTGTTATACATTGTTCCTTGATCATGGCTGGAAGCGGCGTGGGCGATTCTCGCGCCGCGCCGTTATGCTCGACTCCTCGAGACGAGACGAGACGAGACGAGACGAGACGAGACCAAACGCAACGTGTTCCACGAAAAAAGAAAAAAAAGAAAAAAAAAACAGCGGCCGCGGGCCATCTTGCAAAATTCGAAATAATTCCTCGCGTTACGCGAACGATTTACACGACACGACGAGCGGGGAAAACGAACGAAAAGAGGGAATATCGCTAACACCAAAAAAAAAAAAAAAAAAAAAAAAAAAACTCCGTTGTCCAAACATCTTCTCTCCGAGCTGGTTTAATTTAACGCGAGTGCGTCCTTTTTCGAGAGGGATCGGGATCGTAACGCGACGTTTTACGACCAATATTTTCCAACGTGTAAATCGGTCTGTTTAATTGGACGCCGACTCGCGCGGCTTTCCTTTCCTTACCAGGATAATCCGCACTTTCGGCAACTTCTTTGGCCGACTGACGAAATATCGTTCGCTCGGACTGATTGGAACAGGTATATCGACCCGATATTACTCGGAGAGAAAATTCTGGGAACGGTTCCCAGATTATGCTACGAATCCTACGAAAACACGTTCGAGCCAGTGCCAAAAATACCAGCCGCTGCCCCCGTCTTGTATCTCATCTACGCGCGATGTTCAGATGGTATCAGCATAAATCATCGTGGGAGGAGACAATAAAGCGCGAACCGACGCGTTGTCCAGCGTAGAATATACACGAACGAGCTGCAGCCAGCTACTAGACTGCGATGGTCCATCTGCGTCTTGAATCCGCATAATCTAACAATGGCGGATTGGGCAACGCGCGTCGCGGTGGTTCCCTGCCCAGGCGGGGTGAGCTCGTTTCCGCTGACCATTTAGGGTCAGCGGGGGATGACAGAGGTCGTGTTCCAATTACTCAACGGAGTAAAGCCGCAACGGGCACCCACCTCCACCTCCGGCCTCTTCGGTCCGCGTCGAGGAAGGCCCGCGTACGCGGCGGTGTTTCGCAGCCAACGAGGATGCAACGCTTCGAGACGACAATCGAGAGGTGGGAGGACAAACGATCGTTTACCTACGTGTGTCGCCTCTCTGTTCGGCCTCGTACCGTGTGTTTCGCGCGTGCACATCGGCGGTGTTTCGCCACCGATCGACGCCGAAGCCCGGCGAAGCTCTCGATGAGCTGTCCCTCTCGAGAGTGTAATTTCATTTTCCATCGGCCACGACGATCCATTGTCTCCGTCGTCCGTCGAGGTGTCTATAAACTAGATACCTACCACCGATGAGACTGGGGCGACGCCCGCTCGTTTCAACGATTCTTTCAGGTTCCAACGATTTTATATATATATATATATATATCGTGCTTCGACTCGCTGAATTCCTGCGATTCCCACGGATCGATTAAGCGATCGATCGGGACCAACCGCGAAGGCAATCGACGAGAGCGAATCGAGCCTTTGGGTCGAGCCGCGAAGCGGAAACGTACGAGCTAGTTCTCGCCTTATCGGCATTTACTGGCCGCCCGCGCGCGCTGCCTGGATACGATCGCCGTTGATACCGATCGTTCAGATACCCGCTCGCGCTCCCCTGTTTATCCACGCAGCCGCGACACACACCAATTCGCCGCGAGATATACGAGTGACACCGGCGACTATCGAGTAATTACTCGGCGATTCGATTACGCGCCTACCAGCGCGTATTTCCCGGCTATCCGACTGGAAGGTCTCCACCCACGCGCCGGCCAGATCCCCGTGCGAGCCACCGTGGCGCACCACGTTCCGACGCCGCAGTGATATCGGTGTGTGTGTGTGTGTGTGTGTGTGTGCGTGCTTCTCGTCCGCTCGTCTGATTTTACATCGGCGGAGATATAGGGTCGCGTGTGAGGCAGCCGAGAGAATAAAGGCCGAGTTGCGCCATCGAGACAGTACGCTCGGAGCCGATACACGGCCCATTGGCCTCCGCGACACGCCATAGTGGCGTGGACTTAGTCACCCGGCCCCCGGCTCGTCATGGGAGACCGGGCCTCCTCGGATATACACCTCGATCCACTCGAGCCAGCGAATGATTCATTCAGACGTGATCCGCGATCAGGGAAGACTTCCGCCACCTTCTAACATTTTCACATCCTGTACGTTGCACGGAGACGCGTGGAACGATCGTTCCCCGACTTTCAATCGCGCCGCGCGTGTCCGCCTCGTGGGGGGGAACTTTGATTCCTCGCGTGTACGGGTTTCTTGGAACGCACCGAGTTTGCCGCGTTCTTTGCCGTGTGTCTGACGATGGAAATGAGTCGAGGGTTGCGTCGCTGGTACTCGTAGTACCGGGTAGAGAACGGAAGGAAGTAACCGTGGCTGAGCAGATTCGATAATTAGAGATGAAGGCGGAGTCAAAGTTGACGTCAAGGTTGGGCAAGTTGAGTAGAAAATAATTCCTCTTCTTCGATTCCTCTCTCTTCCGAATCATCCTCTATAATCCGGCTGCGTGACGCACGTTACAGCTTTGCAACGCGTTGTCTCGTGGTAGGTAGATTTCTCATGATTAGAGAGCAGACAGAGAGAGAGAGAGAGAGAGGGGGGGAGGGAGAGAGCACGGGCAATCAGTGGCAGCCCGATAAAAACGCCACGTGGCTAGCAACGTGGGCAAACGACATCGCGGTCGGCGAGAATCCCCCCGACCGGAGAAAAGAAGGAAGAACGCAAACGCAATGTTCTTGGCACGGGATGCACAAGATATATACATATGTATGTATGTATGTATGTATGTATAGGCGCAGCGCTGCGGCAGAAGCAGTTACACTGATTGCCGTGTTTTCAAACTCGAAAGAAGAAGAACTCCTCCCGGTCCCGTCCGTGGGAACCCGCGGACGTTCGCGAGCCTCGCGAGCAACCCAGCCGGCGAGTGTGGTCGCCGTGTGGACGAACGAGAAACACGAGGGCTCTCCGGGCCCTGGGCTTCTTCTGGCGCAAGGGAGAGAAAGAAGCAGCGCTAGGTGGAAGAGAGCGCAAAAGGAAGATGCACGAAGGACCGCGGCTCATCACTCGCGAATTAACCCGGCGAGCATCCAGTACCACTTCTTCCACTTGCAACCTGCCTAGATTCGATCTCTGACGAGACTTTACGAGCACCTAGCGCCTCTAAACGGTAACGAATAGATCACCAACCACGGGGGATACGAACTGATTGCCCGCAGGCTCTTCAAAGGGGATCCGAAAAAATCGGCAACCGATTTACGTATACCGTTATGGGAACAACGTTGAGAACGACCTGTCGCGATGGTTCCTCGTCGTCGTCGTCGTCGTCGTCGTGTCGCTCGTATATATATATATGTGTGTATTTCCTTCGTAGTTGCTCCGTATCGAGCAGATTCGAATGCAAGTTTAATGGCCCCGGTCGGACAAATGGATGCAACGGGCCACCAGGCCGATCGAACGTTGCGGCCGCGTGTTCGATTTAAACGTCTATTTGTTTACCGTGCGAGCGTGGAAGCCGAGAGGAGATTTACGGTCAATTAGACGGCGAACAAAGCCACGGACGTAGCGAGTCCCGCTTATTAAAGTTTCATTTGTACTTTCGAGGCCCTTTCACCCGCGAGCCGCGGTCCAGTGACCGATCGGCGCGAGCATCCGCGCGCGATTTATCATCCCGTAGAAAGTAACCCGCCTCGACTCGGATTTAATAGCTCCCTCGACAGAGGGAGAGAGAGAGAGAGAGAGAGAGAGATTGGGAAACGGTCGGACGGATAGGCCGCCGGACCGATCGGAAATCTGAACGATATAGAAGCAGGCAACCGGCCGGGAGTGCACACGGACAGGCCGCTCGCAGGAGTGGAACTCACTGGGAGATCGGAGATACCGAGTGAAACAACGTTGACGCATTTATGCATGAGCAAGCGCAGGCCGTCAAGAGCCCCCGGGGGTATATACCTTTCCGTAGATCGTCGCAGATATATATGCGGCTCGCGGGCCCGGTACGTGTGCGCTTCGCCTACCCGTGATGGCGTTACCCTTTTGAACGGGTCCTCACCTTTTTATCTCACCATCCTATTGTCTCGCATCTTTGCCAAAAACGCGTCGCGCGTACGCGTCGGCATAATTTTTCAATTTGCTCGGGGTACGCCCCGAGATTCTATCTCGCTTCTTTCCGTTGCTCGAAATTGTCGGGGTAGCACCACTACCACCGCTGCTCGCTGCGAGGGGGCAGCAGGACGAACGGAGAAAGACGGAAGAGCTGTGCGTTTGCAGGACCAGCGAGGATATACCGGTATAAGGTGGTGGAGAAAAGAGAGAGAGAGAGAGAGAGAGAGAGAGGGAGGGAGGTTAGTTGCTCCGCGCGTGACCTTTCGCACGAGAGAGGACAGCAGGAGCCCAGCAGAGCCTCTCTCGTGCCATAACTTTTCGACCCACGAACCCGTATCGGAGGCGCACCGGAGAGGAATCCTAAAATTCCCTCCTCGCACGCTTGACGATTCCGTGCGAGTTGCCAAAGATAAGACTACTCGTCTAACGGTGCTACGCCGCCAGACTCGAAACCCGAAAGTGTTCCTCGAACCACGAGGAGGGACGTTCGACTCGAGCGGAAATTGGATTTTTGGAGCAATCGGACGGCCGATCGTTCGAGATTTCTAAACAAACAAAGAAGCGAATTCCTCGCGTGATCCCACGGATGGCAAAAGAGGGGAAATCGTCCGCGAGAGTATCGCCCGAGGCGATCCTCGAGCCGTATCGGTTTCCCCGTGACCTCGACGTGTCGTGCGATTTCCACCCGCGAGCTACGTTCCCGCGTGTGCGCATTTTACGCGACGTCGTCGTGTCATGTGTGTATACAAATTGTCCGTGCGCGATCTTCGTCGATCGATCGCGCGCGATTTTCGACGCTGACTTTGGTGCAGTGACGATCCCTCGGCCTTAGACAGAACTCGCTTCTCCGCCAGGTTCTCAAAACTGAACCATCTTTGACGCGCACCTTTACGATCTTTGATCTTCCGACTCTTGCCCGCTTGGATTCTGCGCGATAGTCCTTTCTACGATTCGGTCGTCGTTAATCAGCCAACGGGAGACAATTTCTCTCTGGATCGAACGTCGAATTGGCCCACTTTGACGCAAAAACGGATGCGTCGCGTTCGTCGTTCCGTGGACGAGGGGAATGAGCGTGGCGTTGCCGCTGGTTGAACCTGCGCCCGAGGTATCCGGGCCAGCTGAGAACCACTGCGGTGTGTCTGCGACCCATGACCCTTCGCCCACACGAGGACGCCATGCGCTGTAACGCGATGCAGCGCGGGCCAGGGGCCAGTGGGAGGGCGTGCGGGCCCGTTCAGGTCCGAGGGGAGCCGGGAGGGGGGATCCTCGGTCACCGAGCCCGAGCGGCCTGGCCGATCGCGCACACCGCTTCGCGCAACCTGCAAACTCGTACCAACGGCAAAAATACTCCCTCGCGCAAGACACTCCTGCGTGGAGAACCGACGACGGCCGAGCTTCACCCTGCGAGCCCGTCTTACGCCGCGCATATACGCGCATCCGGTCGTTTGGATGCCTGTCGTTGGCTAGAATGTCAGAAGCTAGGAGAAACGATCTCGGTTGGATCAACATCTTTACCACACTGTGGACGTGTTTGCCAAAACTCGGAATAAATGAAAAATGTACCTCGACTGTACTGAATGTACTCAGTCTGATTGATCATTTCTTGCCTGAAATATCTATTCTCAATTCTGTTCTTGTTAAAAAACACCCAGCTGCGTGACTGAAGAAAACTCAAACTGGCGGCAAATCGAGGCTTTCTATCAGAAGCTTCGGGTTTCTTGGACTGACAGTTCCTAGAAGTAGGATAACGTCTTCGTTTGGCTGTTCATCGGGTCAACCGATCTGCCAGTACCAACGCCAATAAACCTATTGAAGCCACTTTCACAGAGTGAAACCGAAGAAAAAGTATTTCTCGGGAATGAAACGCCTGTTATATCTTTTACTAAGCAACAATTCACGCTGGAAAAATGAGGACGCGTCTGACGCTCGGGAATAAATACGTTGAGCCAGTTTACGCTGTGCGTAAGAAACAGCAACGATTAAAAATTTCCCAAGCAAGTCGGTAAAAGGAAGAACGTGCGACCGATCAAGTTTAATTGGTACAAGAAACTTTTATTTTCCAACTTGCCAATTGACGATTGTTGCATTAGCGTGCCAAGAAAAAAAAAAAAAAAAACTTCCACGCGGTCGAGCGTTCGCGATTCTCGAGTACCCAGCTCGTCCAACGTATTAACCTGCGAACGAAGAAGAAGTCTCGCCTTTCGAGAACGAAATTGGCTCTGGGTGCGAAATCATTCGTTCCTCGCTTTCTCTGTGTCCGTCCGTTGCACGTCAAAGCTGGCGAGTCGTTGCCAAAGATAATAATAAACGTTAAGTACGAAACAGCCGGCGCACAATAGCGGCCGTTCAGCCAGCCTCTCCCAACCTTCTCAAACAGTTGCCGTTCTTTTTCCCTGCCACGTCGATAAGTCGCGAGAGGCCAGCCATCGTTCGATACTTTTGAAAATTCATACTTCATGCAAACGAGAGAGAGAGAGAGACAACGGTGTCGTGGAAACGCCTAGTCGCGAAACACGGTGTCCACCGTCCGCGTTGCCTCTGGGAAAGAAAGAGCCACGCGGAGACACACGGCAGACACACGGCCTCGTCGCGGGGATCATAAACTCGAGAACCTAAGAGCGACTCCGGACCCGGACACGATTCCAAGGCATTATTTCCACGGCAGAGACAGTTTCTTGTCGCTCTGTCTTTGCGCTCTGGCAGCGCTATTGTTGCTCCGGCACGACTCGCACTTTCTAGTCGGACCCGTCCTACCCTCGCGAGACACAGCCGCTGATGATTTCCGCGAAAAGCGCGCCACTTGAATGGTTTAGATGGCAGTCTGGTCGAGAAATCAAAACTGATTGGTGAGAAAAGAATCTGTAACGATGGCTGCAAGCGTTGCAAAATATTACAAACGGATGTTTGGAGGAGTTTGTCGCGTTGAAAGGTTTCTGGAATCTGAATCGATTGCATTTGTCAAAAAATTGCAAGCTATTCTCGCACAGCATCTGACACTTTACATTTTTATTTTTGTGAACTTTCAATTGGATGGATTTCAAAGAGTCAACGGATCTACGGATGCATCGGGGAATCTGATCCTTGATTTCGTTCGTACAGGCTCGAAACTCTTAATCTGCGATAAATCGTCCGTCTCGTTTTCGATGTTGCGCGTCCGTTATGGGTGTACGTCGCGAGGTATAGTCACGTCGAGGGTTACAGGGTGTCGAGTTATGGAATATTGGGGGCCACTGCCGGTACAGGGACCGGTATGAGTTACGACCGACCCCATAAATCGCGGCCGGGTCACCGGGTAATTGGCGGGCTCCAATTCTCGCACCCAATCAACACGGCGTGTCTGATGTACGATGACGTCATGTATTATCGGCGATTTACGCGGGAAAATTAGAGCCCTACCAAGGTCGGTCCCATTTGCGCCTTCATCGAGCAATCGTGCCTACGAAACGTTACTTTCGCAACTATGGAAAATATTTACAGGTATCTTTCCCAAATTTATTTAGGAAAAACCTACCGCTCCTTTTTCAAATAAAAAATTACTCAGAGCTGTATTTTAAAAATAAAATATACCTTTTGTGTACATGATAAAATTATAAAAAATGGTCGATAACGACCAAGGATAACATCGAAATAAAAATCACGAATAACATTAAAAATAATTCAATCTTTGCGAGCAGCATTTTTAAACCACTTTCGCCACGATTATTCATTTGCAGTCGGTATCTTTTTTTATCTTTTTCACGTTCCACTAAATATGACGGGGGAAATGCAATTAAAATCTTTTGTATATCACGGCATACGATCTGATAAAGTGTATGTAATATTTGCAGAATTGTTGGTAGCCATTTTTTACTTTAAATTTATTATTAGTTCTTCTTGTAACTTTGGAAATTTTTCCGTGTCAGTACTTGAAAAGATAACAAATGTACCGAAAATGTTCTTATCCTCCTTCTTTACCCTCTACACCGCACCCCAATTTTTTGTTCAACAGCTACTCTGAATCGTTCCAGCGCCCACTTTGGGAAGCGTCGATCAAAGAAATTGAAAATTCGAGAAAAAGGGAACAAAAAGGGGGACAAAAGAACAAATGCCGGCAGGTAAAGAGTAAATAAACGATCCAATCGACGGACCGTGAAAAGAATCACGGCCGCGGGCTGTCCGCTTTGCTCGATTGCCCGGCAACAATTCCAGGGTACGGAAGGCAGAAAAGTCCACCACGGAGGACGCTAATCACACCGGCATGCAATCAGTCTACTAATTAGCCGGGACGCGAGTGTTGCACGAGCGACAGACCACCTGTTCTCTCTGTCGGTAGGGTAATAACGTTTCGCAGTGTTCGCGTCCGGCTAGGAGGCAATGTCGCGTCTCGGAAGTTTGCCAGAGTTACCGCGGAGCCATTATGAACCGCGAAACGACCTGCATCGTACCTCGTGCCTCGTGTCTCGGATCGTTTTGTTTCCCGTGGACGGCCGGTCCGCTCGTTACGAAGTTAATCGTCCCGAGACGCTGCCGTTTGCGCGGCTCGCACTAATCGTCGCGCGTTACGTACTCGTCCTCGTCGTCCTCGTCGTCCTCGTCGTCGTCGTTGGACAACCGTTGCTCTAACGACAACTGGCAAGTAGCAGCGTTTGAACCTGCTATCTCGCTGCTTCAATGAGATTTACTTTGTACAATTCGTTTATTTCTAAAACGATTTTGCAAATTTATTTCCTTTTGAATAAAATTGGAATAAAATTCCCATTGACGGTCGTTGACACGAATGATAAAATGACAAACGACAGCTACTGTAGTAGTAATATTTTGTCGAAACATTTTTTCGGTACTTGGAGGGTACAGTCGCGCAAAGTGAAATTACAGGCGCAACGACGATCGTTGAGACGGTTTAACGGTGTTTCATTAGGCGGCGAACGGATAATCTCGATAAATCCGGCACGGGCACGATACCGAAAATGACCGGTTTCGGTAATCGACGACTCGGCCTCGCAGTTAGAAAGTTCCCGTCGTCGGCGCGGGATTCGTCGCGGTTTGCTCGGCGGCGGAGGAGGAAGGAAGGGGGGCGCGGCGTGGCGATTCGAGGCAGAAACAAAAAGGTTTCGTCGTCGTCGTCGTCGTCGTCGTCGTCGTCCGGACGCTAAGTAATGGGCGGTTAATTACGATCCGGTTCGAAATACGCCGGCATTTGGACGGCCGGGGGAACAGTAAAACAGCGTTCTGGCGCGCGAGCACCGTAGAATTCGCCAAACGACTTCCTGGTTTCTATGCGTTCACCGTTAATCGGTACGGCTTTGCCGATAACGCAAGAAGGTCCCAACAGCCGTGCGCGACAAAAACGCGCGAGACGTACGATGCGTGTCGGGAACACGTAATCTCGTGCGATTTCCCGGCTGTGATTATTCAATGTAAACGATCAGCGACGAACTGAGAAGAAGAATCTCGCGGTATTCTCTGAAACTGAGCAAGAGAAACGGGGGGGGTCGATCGATCGAGTGGTTCTTTTTTTTTTTCTATTAGAAAAAAATCTAATTTAAATTTAACTTAATTGAGGTCTTAAAGAGGTCTCGTTAGAATTTAGATTCCAACGAAAATTTTAGGATCTATCCCGTTTGCTAGTTTTACGCGACGACAGACAACAATGAAGAAGAACGTGAATTCGAGTGCTTCCGGAGAGTAGAACAAATTATCCACGGAACGAACCTGAAACGCGACTCGGCTGCGCCAAGATACGCCAGTACACCGCGATGCAATTTGCAGTCTCAATTTGTAGTTTGTACGCTTCTAATTTAAACTGCGGGTTTCGGCAATCTCCGTGTTTCTCATGACGACAATTCAACGAGCTCCGGAGAGCGTCTGTCGACGATACCCACGTCCGGCATATCCGCAAACCTGCCACCGACCGCAAAGCTGGCCTATTATTCCCCAATGACATCCTCATCCTCCTGTCTCTTTTCCTTTCTTCTTGTCGTCGTCGTCGTCGTTTGTTCGTTCGTCCGTTCGTTCGACGACGTCTCTCCGCCGGTTCGCGGAACACTGTCTGCTACAGCTGCAGTTACGATCGCGCGTAATGGAGGCTGCGAATTGTCCGAAGGAAGCGACGCGACCGCGTCTCGTTTATTGCAACCGAGTTCTAATCTTTCCCGCGGCTAGAAACGAGATTGTTTCGACCACGGTCGCGTCGCGTTGCGTCCGAAAGAGGGAAGAAGAGGTTTTCGGTCGTTTGGTGTAGTAGCGAGATGAAGCGCGCGTCAGAGGAAACGATGCAATTAACACATCGAAGCGCCGTTTCGATCCTCGATAACGCGATTGTTCTTTCCCGTTTCCGACTTGCTTTGTGTTTCGACAAGTTGCTCCAAACACGCCGGTGTGTATCAAAGTGACTGGTATATATCAGAGCCACCCAAGTACCGAGGCACGCGCGTCCGAGAGATCAGATATTTTCGTTGGCCCACCACCGGAGCACGTAAACGTAATAACCCTTTAGCGCTGGTGCTCGCTAGGAATGCATATATCGCCGGTGGTTCGCCCACGCCAGTCAGTCGGTAGGTCCGATTGTTCTCAGGATATATCCTGGGCTGGTTTAGTCGGCTGGTTAGCCTAGCTGGTTAGTTCTCTGCCCAACCTTCAGCCTGGATACCCAGCATAGTTCGCCTACAGGTCCTCTCTCAGCTCTTGATTCCCTCTCTCTCTCTCTCTCTTTCTCTTTTTCTCTTCTCTTTCTTGCAGCAACAGGCGGAAGAAAGAAGAGCGCGGTATCATCTCCTCCCTTTGTCTCTCGCGTTTCGCCCGCGGTTTTCCTCGCCGGATCCGTCGCTCGTGGTCCAGCTCTCGCTCGAGTCCCTGTTCCACCTCGCGTGCGATTCGCGTGTGTGACGCATCGCAGCCACCCTGAGAAACGCGCCCACGCAACGCTTCGCGAGCCCGCTTCGCCGATTCCTCGCCTGCAGGCTACACCTGCCGTGCGCTCGTCTACCTGTCCAACGGGTGATCCCGAAATCCGGCTCCGACCTCCATCCGCACTCCGGGCCGCACCTGGTCGCATCTGCCTCCTCCGCTTTCACCGCGGAGGATTACCTGTCGTAGATCTCTGTCACCCCGGCCCCACGCTGACGCGCCGCGATTCGATGCCGGGTTTTCTTCGCCGAGTGAAAGCGACCGCGCCGGAGAGACACCGCGCTCGCCACCGCGCGCAACTGTAACACCGTGTATAAATCTTCGCGCGAGAGAATTATCGCGATGACTCGCTATTTAAATGACCGCCGCGGTCGTGGCCGATTTCCGATTTGCTCGCCTCGGCCACGATCGCGATTGCCACTGGCGTGAACGTGAGGATTGGGATACCCCGGATAGCGGCTCTTCCCGGCTTTCGATCGGCCAACTACGCGCCAGAGATCGAACACCGATATATTTCTCGATATTTTTTCACAGTTGGCGACGCGACTACTTTTTGATCAGTTCTTTTAAAGAACTACCGCTGTTTCGATATTCAGTATTCTATTCTGGTATTACAAGGAAGAACGTGGTATTAAATAGGTATATAGTTTTCGTTTTTACGTATGGAGATGAGTGAAGAAAGAATATTTGAGGGAAAAGTGCTTACTGAATTTGCTCGAATTAGTGACACATCATTTACACGATTATCTCGTTCTTGAGTACCTTGGAACAACTAAACCTACACTAATTAATTTGTAAAGTTCGTGCCGATTTTGTAGGAAAATTGAAACGCAGAAGATTTAAATTTGGATACACATTTATTAAATATTAAATTTAATTTATATTAAATCGGCACAAACTTTCCGGACAACCCGGAAATATATAATAATAGATAATACTGTAGAAAATTGCAAAACTGTAACAAGAGCAATTGTAACTGTTTATTAGAAACTATAATTTTGTAAAATAAAACTTGAACAAAACTTATGACCGAACCGATTACCTAAGAGCACTGTCCATCACCAAACGTTGCTGAATACTGAGTTTCCCAACAACATCAATGTACTACGTACTACGAACTTGGTAGTTTGTATTTAGTTTTTATTTGTAGCAGGCATTCCAGAAACGCTCGAGCAAGAATGTACGTAACGTAAATATTACCTTGTTGGATGAGCGGTTGTTAATCTTACAATTTAGCTGTCCTATTTCCACTAATTCCACTGAAACACGATTTCATCTAATTTGTGTTTCTTTATTCTGTAATATTTCTGTATATTATATAAATATTATAACGAAATACGTTATTGCGACAATAAGAATAGTTACTAATAAAAAAAATAGCGGTAATATCGATTCGAGTGTACCTTAGAAAGGAAGATCGACGACACCAATAAGCCTCGCGCACGTAAAATGGGATCCTCTTTCTCCCATCTCGGAGAGATGGAAAAGGTAGCAGGTCGAAAACGCGACGATCGTACGGGAACGAGTTCGACGAGAGAACGATACCGCGGGCCCGATACCGGATGTAAAGTAAAGCAGACGGCGAGGTAAAGGGAGAAAAGAAAAAGAACGATCCGCAATACGCGTAATTACAGGTTGCACCGATGGTTCTTCGTAACCGATTCCGCAGGCCCTATCGCCGCCGCCGCCGCCGCCGTGCGTGCATGCAGAGCAGAGGAATTTCTTCTGTGTAACGGTAGGGGGAGAAGAACGACCCAGTTGCCTCGCGAGGGGGCTGAACCCGCCGCTGGACTGATTTATCGGAACCACGTCTGGACCACGCTGGATCACGACCGCTAACAATTACCGTCCCGTTCGTACGGGAAAAATTTGGACGACGTATGGATCGGTGCCGGTGGAACGCGCTCGTTCGTCGACACGTCGAAAGCGTGTCACGCTTTGCCAAATAGGATCGGAGATATCGGCACAATGGCTGGAAGAAATATCCCCGACTACCCGTATCGTAAATCTGCTTGGCCGAGACATATTTTATTGCCGCGCCGCTAACGTATGGATGCTCCGCGAGCACTCCGCGGGCGCGCGAGTCCTCGCACGAGCACACACACACCACCACCACCACCACCACCACCGGTGGGTAAAGGCCACTGCTACGGAAATATTAATGCAACTTCATCAATCACCCTGCATAAACAGTGGGGCAAGAAAACGATTTACTACTTACGATCTGACCGGCCTACCGACCGAACGTACGGCCGAGCGTACACCGAACGTGCTACATCCTTCGTTCTCCTGCGAGGAGAAACTCCGAGGCGAACGCGCGGCACCCTGCCCGCTCGACGAGCATTCGTCAAAATCTTTCATCGCCCGCCAGCCAACCGCGGAATTTCCACGAACCGCGGCGAGACCCGTCAAATTGAAACTTCACGCGCGAATCTTCCCGCACTGAATCGACGTGTACGAAGCTTGAAACTGAAGCAGACCACTGGTCTTTTCGAGACCGAGGAACGCCGAAATAAATAATAAAAACGTAAAAACGTAAACACTCATTTGGCGGGCATTTCGCCGAGTTTGACGACGATGAGTCAGAACGACGACGATTCCGTTCGTTCTCAAGCGTAACGGGGCGGGTAGGTGCGTGAGTTTCACCGAGCCCCGTATTCCCATGGGGTCACGCGACGAGATTTCTGGATTACGATCCGTCCTTTTGATAGAAACTTATATGGCAAGAAAACGGATGGCGTATTCGGCATTAAGGAAGTACGTGAGTCTAGAGCGGCCGGTGCTTATGGGTGCGTTTCTGCCGCAGCCTCGACTCTGTGCGTCTCCCTCGGGTCCTCGCCTCGCCGAGCAGTTTCCTTCTTCTCTCGCCAACTGCCTAACCGGAGGACGCTCGTCCTCCTAAAACGGAACGGCTTCGTTGAATCTGATGGCCGCGAATGTGAAATGTACGCACAAACGATCTTCAACCCGGTTAAACTCGCTGCTTCTCCTCACCTGACGGAACTCTGGCGAATCCGTTATCGTTCATACGGGAAGAAACGGGATGTTCCCTCGAAGAGATTTTACACCAACATTAAAGGAATGCGTGTACACACATTCTCTGGAGAAGAACGATCTTTGGAATTTGGAGTCGTCGATCGATTTTCATATTTTTATTCCTTCTCTGTTCGATTAGGGACGATTAGGGACGATTCACGAAACACGTTCGTCTCGCCTGATAGCCGATGAAATTGTTCGAGCAAGAAGTAAATCACGAGCACACGCACCTCCCGCCAACACGGGAGGGGGGTTCCTGTCGTTCGTTCGGTTCGGCGGCTCGGGATGGAAGCCTCGGCACTGGAGCGACTCTCGGAGCGTGCGGAGCCATCTCTGGCCGGCTAGAACGGGCATCAGCTGCCTGACAAGGCGTATAATTAATCCCTAATGACGCTGGCATAAATCCATCTCGGTAGGCCGTTTGCTCGGTCGCCGCTCGCGAGCCGTTCGCCTTTACCAGCGAAATCAGCGCCAGCTTTGTCGCTGTCGTCCATTTTCCGCGTT
Source organism: Melipona bicolor (assembly GCA_030673865.1). NCBI lineage: Eukaryota > Metazoa > Arthropoda > Insecta > Hymenoptera > Apidae > Melipona > Melipona bicolor. The sequence continues at coordinate 2,371,811 of JAHYIQ010000013.1, read as the reverse complement.
ATTTATGCGCCCATCACTGGATCGTGCGAGAGAGAGAGTATCGCGGCAACGCGAGCGAGGGGGATCCTTCGCGGAGCATCGGAATGGAATTCGCCTCGGCGCGACGATTCGGTCGTTAAACGCGCCTCGTCTCTTCGATTAGAAACTGTGCTACCACGGCAGGACGTCCGGATCGAAGCGTTTCTACAACGATCTCCAGCGATTTCTGACCTCCAAATAGTCCCCGACGTCACGAACACAAATGTGAGAAATGGGAAAACCCGCGCAACGATCGTAAAGAGCGGTAGTTCGCGATCGACTCGTGAGATTTTAAAGGGAGATGATCGATGGATAATAAATCCCTCCCTCTTCGTTTCACGACGATGTGAATTTCAATCGGGAACCGAGAGCGACGCTGACCGCGAGCGGTGACCTCGTGTCCAACCGCTTAAATTACTCGACCGACAAAACGCGACGGGACAATGGAGCGATAAAGCCGTTGGTTAAAAAGCAACGCCGGCTATAAATCCTGCGGTGATCTAGTTTACAGCGTTCCTATTTCTCGGCTACACGTTCGGCTGACGTCAGCTTATTGTAATCCCGACCCACGTCGGTCACGTTGTCCGTCGACGAGCGGATGGAAAAAGTCGAGCGCCGTTTCTGAGCCGAATGATCTTCGCGCGTGTCCGTTTCATTGTCAGTCGGGAGAGATGGCCTCGCCGAGTGCGAGCTTCCCGAGCTTCCCGAGCTTCTCTCGCAAAGACGATGCTCTCTTCGAGCGGTGTATAATACCATCTGATATTAATTATGGTGACTTTTTTTCTGGAGCAATTTTCGAATTTAGCAATATATCCCAGTCGATCGATCGGATCAAAGTGAAACTTCTTCGGATTAACAGCGCCGTTCGAACGGCGGAATTCAGAGAGCAGGAACGAGATACGAGTTGTTAAAGATACAGAAATCGTTTTAATTTATAAGATATTGCGTATCACTCGGGTTTAAACGGAACGATGGCAGGGAACGGCTGAAATCGGCCGGCGGTAACCTCTGGCAACTCCAGTAACCCTTTCACCAATTAAACCTTCCTATGACTAAACACGTTCTTGCCCAATAGCACGCTGACATAACCTCTCTCTCCCTTTCTGTATCTCTCCTTTCCTCTAAAAACCTGCCTCGCACATTTTTCTTCCGAAGAAGTCAAAGTCCTACCAATTTCCTTTCTCTCGCGCTTTCCTCGTCGTCAGTCGGGCAACGACTGATACAACTCCACTTGTCGCATCGATCTCATCGTCGGGTCCAATTTCTAAATTTCTCGTACGAGCGCCCTCGACGAAGTAATATATTACACGTAATATATTCTCGATCGTCGACCGTGAGTATATTTAAAAAGGTTTCCTACTACGAGAAGTAGTTTATTCCAGCTCCCTCAAACTCGAGAATTCTCTTTCGTGAGGATGCAGACCTCCCTCCCGCGGCGCTTCTCGGCTCACGAAGAAACGGAAGCTGACCCCGAAGCTGAGCGCGTGCATACGTGGGATAAAAAGCAACCGCGAGAGAAGAGTAACGAACGTTCGACGAAAAGAGAGCGGGGAAAATGAAGCGTTTACCGATTCCCGGATAGCAGATCCTTCCTGGAAAGGATCCTGCTTCTCTCTCTCTCTCTCTCTCTCGGAACGAGTCTCGGCACGCCGAAGTCTTTCGAGCTTCTTCTCGCCCGACAAAATCGTCGACCAGGGACGAAGCGGGGAGAGGGAGGAACAACGACAAGAGGGAGATGCTCGCGCGGCTGTGAACTCCGCAAAGAGGGAACTGGCGTACCGAATTGATGCACACGAAACGGCATGCCCGGAATGTTATAATCGCGAACCTTTGAACTCAGACAGCCTGCACTCCCACATCACCACCCGTCGACGGACCTCCGATGTTCCGGGCCCCGTTTCCATCGCTGAAATTACTCGTGTTACTCTACCGATGCTTCGTGCCCCTTCGTCTTTGATACGCTTCCACGAAATCATTCGCCAGCTCGGCTGTAACGACCGCGGTCGCACGGCTATCGATTCGATGACGAGTCGAATTATCAAACGACACCAGACTTTTCGCGTCTGACAGGTCCAATTAACAGAATAAAGTTTCAACCCCTTGCGACACGAGCCAGATTGACGAAGAGATAATTAATTGACAGAAGGGTGTAGCAATTTCTGCCGTGCAAAGGTAATATATAAATTCTATTATTGGACGTTCAATTGATAGAAATTCCAACAAAATTTCCTCTGCACATTTCCTCAAGAGCTTGCGAAAGAAAAATCCCTCAATTTAAATAACAAATTCGCTGCTGAGACATTCAATCTAAATTGGAATCTACCCAGATTCAAACGTCTCCACTATCGGAAGTGGCGCATCGACGAGCGCAAACGCTATCCCACCGTGCCAAACAACGAAAAAAAAAAAGTATCGGTATGATTCGACAGTGTGCATGACTGCCAAAACGATTCTCGCAGGTACACTTCCGAAAACGGAGATTGATTCGGTGGATCGCGCAAGAAAAATTCTGTCTCGAAACTTAAAAAAAATCGATTGTTACGCTGCAACGTACTGTCCTAACAGAAGCAAAAATGTCTATCGCTCACTCACCATGTTCGCGAGGGAGCAACAGTCAATCAGCGACCAATCGTTATGAAATACGTACAATTTGCTGTTACTCGTGAATTTTTGAATCCTGCGAGTCCTCTCGCAAATGAAAATTCCGTTGCGCCGTTTCGCCGACGTGTGCGATGGAACGAGCGATAGAGAAACTTCATAAAAGCATCGCGGCACGCGGGATCTAGAAACGAATGTTCGGCGAACCGGAGGAGAGAGACAAAGAGAGAGGACACGCGCGCGCGCCGTTAAAGGACATTGGCGGAATTTTATCGGCTATTCATATACGTGCCGCTTTTACGAACTTTCCGCGCGATCTTCGATAGCTGCGTCGCCGTGGGCATTGGAAAGCACGTCGCCGTAATTAGAAGAAGATATCACGGAACACGCGGTACCGAGAGGTTCGAGCGGTTCCGGTTAATGGGATAGGATAACGTTTGTTCGAGATTCGTGATAAACGCGGTTAAGCACGTCGGCCGATTCGAGTTCGGAGTCGAGCAACTTTCGAAGTTGCGCCGCTTCGAATTGAGATCTGCTTTCGTAGGAATTACGCCTTAAATTAGCGTAATTTACGAATCGAAGCGAAAATTGCGAAACGAGATGTAAACACTTTTTATTTCAAAAGCGGCACGAAACATTTTGTTTTTAAATCTTTCATGCCCGATTTATGCTCGATTTTTCGTACACGAGTGTGTATATAAAAATGTGAAAATTTGGAGATCCGAAAGGTTTGCCGGCGGCTGGCGACTTAGAAACGCAGGTAACCCGCGAGTGTTCTACTCCCACGAATGCCCTACGGGAGTCGCCGTTGCCTTCGTTCCGTTGCACGGACGCGGTGGGCGTTACGGTAATTAATTTTTGCCCGATAATTAAGATATCCCGTGCAGACGCTGAGATATAGCCCGCGGTATCGTCATTTTTCAGGGCCGGGATATCGCGTGTTTCCTCGTGCAACCTTGCAATTCCTGGTGTCCCGAACGAGCTGCTATTACGTCCTCGCGAGAACGATCCTGACGCTTGATTCTCAAAACCCGGCCCGGCATCCTTCTGGATGCAACCATTTCCAGCCATAAATCCGCTCGCGTGCTTCGCAACGATATCAACCAGCGCTCGCGCTCGTACAACAGTACAACAGCTAGTTGAGCCGAACAAATTGCCCTCTTAGACGCGAGATCTAAAAAGGAGATCGTGCAACTCTCGTTACCTCCATCGTATCGATCAACTCTTGGCAAACAAGTTCGAGCATCGCCATCGCCCGTAGACAACGTCTACCTGGGTCCAAAAAAAAATTTCCAACAATTTCCCGCGGACGTGTAACAGTGAAAGTCGGGCGCAGTCAGAACGTAGCGCAAAATTTCTCTCATCCACCGCGTCGTCGCGACGGAACTCGCGCTTTCGAATCGTCGTTTTGCGCGGCAAAAGTCGCGGGCTGCAGTGATGGAAACCGGGACAAGCGCGCCGGAAGACCGAGAGATTGCAAACGTCCGCATGGAAGAAAGACGAGGCAGAAGAAGAGAGGGGAAAAAAGGAGGAGGCAAAGAGCATCTGGCCCACGGTGCGCTGGTGTTTCGTTGGGATTATTAATTGTTTCATCTCCGCGGTTATCCGCGCCTGGCCGATCGCACGACTAAGCAAATACGAGAGGCGTAACCCACGCGGTGATGTACGAGCTTAAAAGCCCTCACGACTCGCCACGGACCACGGTTCCTCTCTTTCCACCCTGCGTTTGTCTCGGCGGGACGCGCGCGCAGCGGAACGGAGACGGAAAACGATACAGCCGAGGGGTTATCGTCTGATTTATAATTTGAGGCCCCGGCTGCTCCACCGTGGAATACGACCCGACGTTGTTTTCCGGTTCAACAAACGTAATTGGTTGCCGGTACGATCGCAGATAGCCGCCGGTTCGAATCGCGGATTCACTCGCTTTCGTTTCTCCTCTCTCTCTCGCCAGGCTGCTGCCTCGCCTTCACCCCGACGCGTCCTTATCTTCGCGAAATACTTTTTCGTCAAACGGCACTCCCCGGGCCCGTGGCTTAAATCAAGAGTATCGAACGCGATGGATCGAATTGAATTCGAAGAGTTCATTCGACGCCGTCGAAGGCGTGTGTACCGATAGGATTCGTTTCCGCTTCTCTTTAGCCAAGGTTTATTTTTGTTACGTGAGAAACGTATCGAAACCATCGTTGAGGAATCGTTAAACGGTAGGTTAAAGACAAACCCCCCCCCCCCTCCGTGAAACGCGAGTTGCGCGAAACGCGCGTGTTCAGCGACGATTTGTTAGAAACGCGGCTGCATTTGTACCCTTCCGCTCGGCGTCGCGCCCCTTCGCGGCAACGTCTTTATCCGGATACACGTCCGCCTCGATGATCGTGGACCGAGAGGATGCCAGGCGCGCGCGCGCGCGCGAGCGAGCTCAAGCTCCAACTAGCACGGAGGCAGGCCACGAGCACACGCCCGGTGAATTATGGAGTGCAGCAACACCCACTTCCTGGTCCTCGAAACACCGACTCCCACGCATACTGATGGAGCCGCCAGGGGCGGCGTGATGGATCCACGGCGGCCGCGCGTCCACCCTCTTCTTCGCCCCGCGGACGAAATCTCGACGATATCCAAGCGCGGCCTGCGAGCCACTCGCCGCTCGCTCTATCATTATTCGCCGAGCGATTCGTTAATCAATCATCCCGCCTAATTGCGCGACTGGCGGATCGCGTCACGCCGCTCCGACGTCTCCTTTCGCGCCAGCGCGAAACCTTGTATTTTGCTGCCGAGGGACGATTTAATTCTCAATGGAGCGGAGAGAGAGAGCGTCTACGTTGGCAAATGCTCGAAACGAACCCAAAGGTGCTGAAAGATAGATACTCGCTCGTCGTTACTCGCTGTTTCGACAGCGACGAAATTGCAATCTACGAATTGAAATTAATCGCCGTTTCCCTGCGCTAGATCCAAGCTAGATCTCGGCGCGAATCGTGAGATTCGTCGGGCGACACACACACACACACACACACCGAGCGAGCGAGCGAGCAATATTTCCATTCGTGGAATCCGTAGAACCGATTTACTTACTACACGCGACGCGAGGCCGGCAACATCGGGGAATCGTAAGAACATACGTGATATCGAAAGGAAATGCCTCGCCTCCCCGGACGTCGGCCAGGCGCCGGCAGGGAGCACGAAAAGGGAGGAGAGAGAGAGAGAGAGAGGAAGAGAGAAAGGAAGAGAGAAAGAGGCTCTCCCCGACGACGGCGGAGAGTTGAATTCTGAGATGGGGCATAAATTGATATGCATCCAGCATTCGACATGTCGGTCGGATGAAAGAGGGAGAGCCGAGACAATGCCTGTCGAGCGAGCAACACCCCATCGCGCATCCGGTGCGTTTTCAAGGAAGCTTTCGGAGCACCGTGACACATATCAATTGATTTTCACGGGCGGAGGTCCGACACACCGTTCGATATATACCGCGTGGGTCGACGCGAGCACACGACTGTGTCGATGCATTCGCCGATGTCTCCGCTCCGAACAAAAGACGAAAGTTCAGGCTTCTCGGCGAGCGCGCGATTTCACGTGCGTAGTGGAAGCGACACGCGATCGTCGACCGACGCGATTGGCAAGGTGCACCGAGGTGCAGCAAAAAGCTTTGATTCGTGCGCCAAAGCGCGTATCGTGGCGCGGCAGTTACTAATTTAATTACAATGAGACACCGATTGCACAATTAACATATCGTTAAAATACCGCGGCGCCGTAATTATACACTTTCTAGGTGCACGGGGTCGCGGCCGATTTGCATATCGTTCGTACGAGCGGAGACAACCACCGGCACGACGCGAGACAACGTTTGACAACGCGGTGGCTCGTTAGGGAGCTCCTCCGCTTCTGCTTCTGACGTTGCGCAACGCAGATTCTGGACCTAACCGGTGTAACCTCTGATTCACAAGCGAGTGACGCTACGATTACAGCGAGCTACCAACTGTCGCTCTACAGTTTAGTTTATTAGTTGATTGTCCAAAAGTTGATGCGTGATATTTCTTTTCAATCCTCGTAGAAACGATGAACCATGGAAACAAGACCCGAACCCTCGATCAATGATAAATAGTACTCGAAGCGGGGATCCAACAGCGGCGCCGAAAGTGTTTGCGTTCACCGATCGATCCCGACGTGTGTCTTCTATAAATTCCAACGAGAGCTGGAACGTCCTCTGGAAACTACTTTGTTTTACAACTCGACACCCGTGTCTCGTCTCTATGCGTACGCACGCGCGTTTGCGCACTCGCTCGCTTGCTCGCTCGCTCGCTCGCTCGCCTGCTCGCCAGAGCGCGCGCGAGTACCCTCTGCACACAGAGATCGGCGTGTACCGGCTGGTAACCCGCGTCGACGGGTTCTACACAGAGCACGCGCTGCGTTCAATGTAAAGCGTTAAAACGCTACGTGATCGAATTCGACAAGCGACCGGACACTCGCCACTCCGAGCCACCATTTCGCGCTCGTCGCCGGAATATCAAGCAGAGAGATCGTTAGAAACGTTTCAGAATTAAGCGTGCCGTTTGCCCGAGGGCCCCTCGCGCCCTCCCGGCACTGTCGATTAGAATGGAACGCGATTCCCGCTCGGTGAAACTTGGTTAATGGAAATTAGCCCGGCGAATCGCGCCACCTTGCCCGCGATCCTGAATGACAATGTTCCAGCAGTTGGAATTCGCAACGTCGAGAGAACGGCAAAAGACGTTTCATCTTGAAACCAAAAATGGAAATACATACTCTTACATACTTGGTAACTACGTATGTACGTGTGTTCTCGATTAAAAATTCAAAGTTTAGAATTTCCGACAGCGGCCGAGATTGAAATGTTAGGGATAGTGACAGTAATTTAGAAAAAAAAAAAAATTTAAATAAAATAAAATTTTCCACAGTTTCAAAAAAACATTACTGACGCATCGGAGGACGAGAATCCTCTGCAGTCGCAACTCGTTCCTTGCTGTAGCGACAGTCGCGAACGGTGTTGCTCGAAGAGCAAATCCTCTCGGCTGGCTGCGATGACTGATTGGGAAATCCCATTCATTCGGCTCCGTTGTCTTCTCTCTCCTTCGCGAAAGTCACGTTTCGGGAATTTACGGAGGTGTGCGATCTCGCGGAACCGCCACCTCCCACCCCTACGCAACAACGAACAGGCGCAAGGTGCTCTCGATCGAACGCCGGCTATTTTGAATAGTTTCCCACAGGCTCGCGGCGAAAAATCCACCTCGAACGACGGAGATCGAACGTCCACGCGTTCCACCGTGGCGTCTATGATTCACCAAACGCGCGCCAGAGGAGGAAGAAACGCCGCCGGAGAAGCCGGAGGGAAAAGAAGAGAGACGGAGAGACTCATTATCGTGGAACGAGCATCGAGAGTTAACGTGACTTTGCGAAATAATCTCGGTCGCGAGCGCGTTAACGCGAAATCAGGCGTCCCGATCGTGAGACGAGGCGAAAAGACGAGGCAGTCGTCGTCCGATGCCATTTCGAAGCGAAACGCGCCAGGGATCACCTTGATCCCTGAAACGTTAGGCTCGAGCCTCTCTCGCTACCCGTCTCGCGGAATTAGATTACGTATCTCGCGCTGGCCTCCCGTGATTTATTTATCGCGCCGGCCTCCCCGAGGCGTTTCAACACCTTTCGACGCGTGTATTTACGATTACGAGAATTACACGAGGCAATTAGAGCGTGGTAATTGTGCGCCGCTGCCCAGGGTCGGTCGACCTGCTTAAATCACGCGGTTCGCTTCGGAAAATCGAGCGACGCGATAGTTTCCAACATCGCTCGCTCCTTCTTCGTTTCAAGTCAAACGAACCTTGCGGTTTGAAATCATCTTCGAGATGAGACGATTGTATAACTTGCTCCTCGATTAACGCACACAAGCGTGGGAAATTTCAGCAGCCAGCTGCCCAGATGTGTCTAGCGCGGCAAACTTCGAAATTCGTTTTCGTGATTGCCAGGCGTATCTCGAGCGCGTTCGGAGCCGTTATTGACGCTCCGTAGCGCCACGAAATTGCACGCGCGTCGTGACCGCGGCACACGGAGCCGTCTTTAAGGGGGCAGAGTGAAAACGAACGCGGCGCGATCGACGAACGGTTAGGTTAGCCCGGTTCGATCCCTCGGATCTCAGTTACCGAGAGGGGTTAGGCCTCTCGGGCCGAACCACGCGCGGCTGACGAGGATCGAGCGCGGCCCCGGATGGCTCATTTTCACCTGGGGTTACCTTTGGCACACAATCATCCGCCATTAAGCCCGTCTGCAAAAATTTCGAGAAACACCGCGCGAAATATCCCTTTACACGGGGCGAGCGAGAGGCGATCTCGTGGTACGCGCATAACCCGTCCGCGGCTCGGGTATATCACGAATATAGCCCCGTGATCTCGCGGCATGATCTTTCAAGATCGAGAGTAACCGCGTGGACGAAGGATGGGGAAAGCACGAGGGAGCGAGACGCGGGCAGAAAATAAGGCGGCGTTAAAGGAAGGCGAGACGAAAGGGGGAGAGAGAGAGAGAGAGAGAGAGAGAGAGAGAGGCAACGAGTGCTAGATCTCGAGCAACGATCCGAGATCATCTTCCCTCCTCGACCGGCTCTTCTTCTCGTCCACGATCCTAGAAGGAGGCAGCGGGGGCGAAAAGTACGAAGCGCGGCGTCGCTCCCGCCGCCATTATCAAATTATTCACTCACACCGAGCGCCATCTATCTTCAGGCCTCGCGATCCTAACGTGTTATTATTTGATCCTCACTTTGTTAGCGATCTGACTCTAACAGCCTCGCGATACGTACCTGGTAGATCCTGCTCGGTGATCTGGAGTACTTCTCACGATCTCGCGCCATCAGCTAAGCCCGAGATGCTTTCAGAACCGCCAGCGACTCTCTCGCCGCGCCGCGCCGCATCGGCGTGGACGCTCGTGCACGCCAGAAGCTGCTGTTCAGTCCACGTTCCGAGGAACGTCAGGACCACTCTCGGGAATGGAAACTCGCGGAGGATGATCGAGAGGAAGATCGGACCGAGATAACCTAGAGAGATGGTCTACGAGAGCGAGTAACCTATTCATTTACAGGTTTACCCCCAGCTTCAACGGTCGGAATTGATAAAAATATCAATGGGCTGCTTTCTAAATACGCGCAATCTCCTTTGCAAAAAATTTGCACTCCAAATGTGAGAAAGTTTCCAATTTCCCAGAGACGCCAGGAGTTTTAATCGTCCAAAGAGTTTCACGTGACCTGAAAATATTCGACCGTCTTGAGAGGCGAAACACTAGAGAGACCGTGAGAGGAGCAAAGGTCCAGGGGTTAGCCGAGGTACCGTTCCGCGTGCGTGTACATTGTATATTCCGCGGGGTACGGAAGGTGAATCAGCCGACGGCGGGTGTTGCGCCACGACTCCCGCCGTTTTTCACGGGAATCGCCACGAGGTGAGACGGGACGGATCGCGAGAAACGTCGGCAGCGCCGCGGCGAGAACAAGGGCAAGCCAAGAGGGATCGGACGAACGACGAAACTCTAGGGCTAGGGAAGACGAAGACGAAGACGAAGACGAGGCCGCGGCTCGTGAGGATCGGGCATAGGTAAGTGGCACTTATGTTTAATACTCGAGTGTGGATGAGTGGTCGGTCCTGCACGCGATCTTCGTGTCGGCCCGTTCTTTCTTGACCTCGCGTTCTCTGGAACCAATTTCCGCGGATAATACGAGCGCTCTGCGAACCTCGAGAGAACGTTCCTTTAAATGGAGCAGTTCGACTTGGACGCTGGTCTATTCCGTCGCTGGTATGTTCTTTGTGTTTTTTATATTAATTCGAGCGTTAATAAAAGAGACGCTTGAAATTTTGGCGCCGAAAGTTCGACGTGTACTAAAATTGTAATAAAGAGTTTTGTAACAGTAACAGCACTATTTGCTTCGATAAAAATTTGCTTCTTCGTAGACTTTACGAGGATTTTTACGATCAACTACCATGTACCAATCTCGTAGTAAAGTTTTGTAACGTTTCAACGTTAACAAAAAATGACTGCTCGTCGAGAGAACGCGCAGATATTTTTGCGGCCGAGCACTGTGTGTATCAGAGTCAGAAATTATTATTTCAGTGTCGAAACTTGCTTTATACGCGTCTCTGCTCACCCTTGCCAGCCAACGCTCACCACAATTAAAATTTCTACACATATTATTATCGGAATTAAGGTTAATGTCGTTCGTCTTGACGAGCAGAGAAAAAAAAAACACAGTTAAACTTGCGACTTCTGTTCGAAACGCGCGGGAAAGTGAAAGGCGCGAAAAGGCCGCGACGTGAGACCAAATATAATCGAACGTTTACGTAGCCGTGAGTAATTGCTCCCCACGGTCGAAGCGGCGCGATAATCTCGAGACTCGTTAAAAATCGTGCTAATCCAGCCTGTCGTTAACGTGGACTCGAACGATCGCTTTGATATCAATCATTCCGCGCGAGAGCAGTGAGAAAATTCTCGTCGAAGGTTCGAATCGTTCGCCGATTCGTTTGTTCCGAAGCGTGCAACTAGCCCGAGGAAGCGCTGAACGACTCTCGAGCGGCGAACATGGTAGCTCGAAACGATCGACGGGCGGAAAGCAATCGTTTTTTAAACAAAAGAAAACAGCAGAGCAACACCGTCCCAACCAAACAGGAAAGCTTGCGCGAAATTCCAAGTAAATCGTCAAATTCGCAGTGGTTTTTGTTACGAAAAATCCAACAGTGAAGCAAACTCTATTATGCCTCTTCACCACATGAGGAACCCCATGTACGCGCTTTGTCTCTTGGCGGCAATCTGCGTACGACAGCACATACAAAATAACAGGTATGGATTGGCGTTACATCGAAGAAACAAACTAATTAATGAAATGTGCGGTTTGACGACACACGCGTCACGTCCACAGGATCGAGCAGCCACTAACGAAAGGCGTGTCGTTTCAAACTCCGACGTCGGTGCTGACGAAACCGAACGAGGCGAGTTTGAAGATCGCGACAAACTCGAAGAAAGAAATTCACAACAGGAAAATCGACAAGAGGGAAGTGAAGCTCGACGACGCGTCGGAATCGTTGGTTCATTGCGTGCAGAACTTTGTAACTCGGACGCGGAAAGTCGCGGACGACATCCGATCGAGCATACCGGTAAATTTTATTTCGCATTTGCTCGTCACTTGCTCGCAATGCAGAAAACTGACGAGTCGAAATTATTTATTACAATATCAAGTTTTATACCTTTTTTAAAATCCAAACATTGTGAGTCTACGGTAGTAAAACCGTTCCTTTCAAACTTCCCCAAACTTCAACCAACTTGAACGTCACTTTTTCATCGTCAGGTTTCAAAGTCTGCAGAGTACGTCGATCCGCTAGCATCGTCGAATATTCTAGATTCGTTGCTGTACTTGACGAGCAGCATTGGAATCAAATGGCTAGCCTGATGCGAACCACGATGCACTGAGGAACACATTGGGAAACAAAGTTGTTTGACAAAGATTTGACGCGAATCGTAAAGGGGGAGGGCGATTCGCGTCAACGGTCTTTGACAACCGACAGTAAGAAGAATAGGTTGAATTTTGTTGTCCGATGTCGTCGATGCCAAAACTGTCAAACTACTCGACCTGCGGGGACTGACGATGAGATCACCTGAGTTTGCTCAGGATTGAAAACTGACTCGGTGTTGCGCGTTTCAGAAGGCGCCAACGAGCGCGCATACGCCGAGTCTCGAGTCTACGCAGGCGTACGATAATCACAACATTGCTCGTGTAAAAATATCAACGTTGCAACGATCATGAATAAATAAATTTTTGTAACACGTGTAGCTACGTTGGAATGTTTGAATTAGACTAATCGGACTTTCGTTTCCCACACCCCTTGGAAACTTCACCCTGGAATATCAATAACGAACCACCCCCTCTGTCAACTGAACTTTCGCCACGTTTTCACGAGACAGCTGTCCCTGCACGAGACACGTTCCTTCCCCCCCCCCCCCCCCCCCCCAAAAAAAGAGAAAGAACCTGCCTGGCCATCGCGTACAGATATTTATCACTGGCATCTCTTTTTTCGTAATCCCGGAGCGTGTCTCGCAATCGCGGCGGTCGGGAGCGGTCGGGAGCGGATTTCCAAATCTTCGGCCCGAGGTTCGTGGCGGCTGCGGAGTCGAACCCCGGAGCTGGAGTACACAGCCGGGGCTCATTTGAATTTTCCCGGACAGGATGTGCACCGTGTGCATTTCAATCCCCGAGCGGGGACACCCCGACGAATTATGGTCGAGCGAGATGGCCCCCTCCGGAGGCGCGAGGAACGAACGAAGAGAGAAATGGTATACGCGGATGGTAGTTTAAGAGCGAACGCCCGGTATCCAGGGCACGTCCGGAGCGCTAACAGAACTTATTGTCGTGCGCACGGCTCGCCGGGGCATTTTAATATTTCCGCTGAATGCGCCGAGAAAACGGTCGAACGTGGCCAACCCGGCGACGGGAGAAAACGAAAGAAGGAAAAAGAAAAGGGAGGGGAAAAGGAGGAGAGAAAGGAGAAAAACGGAAAGGAAGACGGAGAGAGGAGAGGTAAAGAGGTACGCGCAGACCAGAGGCGAGGAATTGTTACGCGACACTGCCACTGGTCTTGCTTTTTCGACTGCGTGACAGGTGGAGTAGCCACGGGGAACCCTTTGTTTTTTCTACAAAGTGAGAGACTGCTTGCTCGGCGAGGCAACACCAGCACCGTTTAGAGAGGCTGGCGCCACGAAGCGCATAACGATACTCGAATTTAAATATTCACTCTCGGCCCGCGTTGAAAATATATTGCCGACGGTTCGTTCCCCCCCTCGCTTCTCGTCCAGACGGGGCCCCGAGCGATCTTTTCTTCGCCACGAATTTGTGTGCGAAGGCTCTGCGAGCTGTTGCTGCTTCCAACAATTAGCATGTTGGACAAAGTTTTGGAAGGGAACCGATTGTCTCTCGAATGTTTTCGCCAAATAGGACGCGGCAATGGTCGCTTCTTTCTCATGTTTATCGCGCGCTCTATTGTGTCGAGGACATTTCGACTTTTTATCGCGTATCGTTTGACGATAGACAAATTTTTACATCGAGAGCTCATCGAGCACTCTGTTAAATTCCTCGCGTATCCTACGAGTTCTAGATTTCAATCGCGCTAAAAAAAGAAAAAAAAAAAAAAGAAAAAAAAGTACCAAAACGATTGCGACAAATATCTGCAATTTTCTCCGAAAGGTCGCCATCGAGAAATTCTCCCCGAGTCCCGCGTGACGTATGCTTTCCAAGATTCGCAGGTAATCCGTTGCGTGCGAAGCGCCCGTTACACCAAGTTCGCAGGTATATTTCACCATGGCCGGGAGATCTATCACTCGAAACACCGTGCTCTCCGTTTGCAACGCGTCCCTCGCCGCGCGAGTGATGCACGATGCCCGGTTGCACGGACGCGCGACAACCCCCAGATAAATTGTTCCGGTCCTCAACGAGTGTCACTGGATAATCGCCGGATCCTAATGCCGGACCTCTCGCGGTGCAAATCGTCCTGGTAGCTCGAACGTGGCACACCACGCATTTACATATTATGCGCGAACGGTAGCTGTGGTCCTTTCGAAACACCACGGACTGACTGTTAATGCCGATCGGAATCGACCTGAAACGTGATTGTGGGAAAAGGCCGGTTTCCTCGGACTGCTCGAGAAGACTTACCTAGGTATCGAGAGCAAAATTTGAATCTTCAATAAAAGGAAATGTAGGGGATGTACAACCCAGGCTGCAGTATAAACACTCTCACGACGTGGACCCAGGTGACGTGAGGTAATCGTCAAAAACCTCTCATGGGCCTGACCATGGATAACAGGCGCTTTCCGATTACTAGGTGGTCCACGTGTCGTACTTAGCTCTCGCGACAAACGGACAATAGAAATAATTACCGTCGTATACTCGCGCATCTCTGTATTATTGTTATTATTTTTTTTTTTATTAGTGTAAAATAAAGGCGTTTAAAACACCAAAGGAAATTTATGCGAATGAAGCAGGAAAACTCTCTCTTTGCGCTGCAGATTGGCAAATGTAAGAAATTTTCTGTAAATTCGTGACGGAATGAAAGTCTCGTTGGGAAGAGCGTGAAGCGCGGGACTGATGTCTCGCGTGAGGGGATGATTCACATCGGCTCGACGTCGAACGAGATCCGGATGCAGCGGCAAAGCCGATTTCATTATGCAAGCAACGGAGAAAATACCGTGGTTCTTGCAATTAGGCTCGCCAATAGGGGGACCATTTCGATCGCGTGCCACGGTGCCGCGATGCAATTCCTTATTGCTACAATATAACAATTGCACCGTCGGGCAACCCGACTGTGTTGCAACCCGTTTGATACGTGCATCCGTTGCTTGAACTTTGGTTGAAAAAGTTTAGCAAGAGTACCTTCTTGCAACCGTGTCTCTTCGTTCTCAGAGAACAGACTTGCTCAATCGATGGTTGGACTTTGTCGCAATTTTGCGAGCAAGATCGCAAGGAAGTTGTCCATTTCCTGCTCGAGCGGGAAAAAACTTTACGATACTCGGGATTTTCGTACGTTCCGACGAAACGAACGTTGCGAACGCACGAAACTTTTACATACGTATACAATTTTTTTTTTTTTTTTTTTTTTTTTGCTTTTATCTTCTCGCGCGAAATAAATTTACTGTCGCTAAATCATCTGTCGTTTCGAAAGAAATTGGTCAATCGCCGCGCGGCGGCCAGATAGCGAAATCGACAAATCGGCAAAAAAGTGGTTTTGGTTGCCGAGAGGCCTATACATCACCTTGAACGTTGAAACGTCTCAATTCCGATTGCAGAAAGGCTGCGACAAAAGGCTGCGAGAACACCGTGCTCGCGATATTACGAAACGCAAATGTTCGCAGAACGGCAGCTATCGAACGAAGACGAACCTGCAAATGACTTTCACGCTTGCTCGAGACCATGAAACGAGATAAACCGTTCTCTATCTTTTTTTCTTTTTTTTTTTTTTTCATCGCGTCGTGTGTATTCCCTCGGCGAGTAAAACCGAATGGTGCTGCGAGTCATCGTTCGGTTCGAGCCGCTCGAATCCGAAGGGAAATCTTTGCTCGCGCGCGCGGCGAAAGAAGGCGGAGAGGAGAAGTCGTATCTTGCGTAGACGTCTCGCATCACCGGATGCGCGTGTGCCTCCCTCGCTTCCGGTCGTAAGGCTGGCCAGGCTCATTGCCATGCTCGTCGCCACGCCCGCCCCCGGAATATGAAAACGAAATCATATTCTTTGTCTACCTCTCACCGATCGGTACTCCCTTTTATCTCCTCCACTTAACGCGTCCCATTGTCCGGAACGAGCCGACAGCGTGGAATCACGATTTTCGTTACTCGCTCGCTCACCGCGTGTTTCTGTTACTCGCACTGGCCGATCGAAACGAAACCGCGATTGGCAACGCGAGGAGATACGCAAGGCTCTGTTGGAACATGAACTTTGCCTTGCGCAATCGCGACATTCGCGATTACGGATTTGCATAGAATTGACTAATCACATATCTCCGTGCGTGTTTGCCGCGATACGGCGCAAAGTCACATTTTATGAAATATCGGCGTTTCCAGGAACAATTGACATTCTGAAATGCATCTCGCGCCTCGAAGCGTCTTGACAAGTCGCGCGCGTTATAAAATGTAAAAATGTAAACGGACGCGTAACAGTTCCTCGAAATCCCCGATAACCCGAACGTGGACATTCGTGAACTTCTGCGGGCGTTTTACGAAACGAACAACTGACATTACGCGAGCAAAGATATAAAGAAAAAAAAGAAAAAAAAAAAAGGAATAGGATTCGATCGAAGAATGAAACGGATGGCCCTCTCACGGTCCATCGGGCTTTCGTCAGGGCAGCGCAGCGGTTTCTCAAGATCGCTCGTTAAGCCGGGCAAAACCCACAACCACGTAATTGCAGCGATCATACGTTAGTTAGGTTAATAACTTTGCATTATAAATGTATTAAGCTCGAATCCAATTACGTCGGTTGCGGGATCCGTTGCGAGATCCGTTGCCAGTTCGTAACGTTGATTTCTCTCAGCGCGGCGATTAATAACTCGAAAACGGGGCTACACGGCGAAGACGATGCGGAGGCGAAGAGACGATGAGGAGACGTGCGATGAAATTTGAACACGGAAATTAGGAATGGCGTTCGCGTAATTGAAGGAGACTGGCGGGAGTCGCTCTATAATTTAACACTCGGGCTCTAACAGCGATGTTAAAATTGGAGCGAGGGGTCTCGAAAGGACTACCATCCATCTACCGTGAAATCTATTCTATTTAAATTCCTTTACAACTTCTGCGCAGAGGAATGTGTGTAGGAACCAACAGCTCTAAAACCAATGTATCTAAATCCAGAGAAGTAACACGATTCCTTCAGTTCAGCTGTCCAAACACATCAATCACGTTTAATCAGATTTGTAAGCGATCGTAGCGTTGCGGAATACAACGTATCTGACGCCCGTCGATCGAAGAAACCGACCGAAAGGCCGCGAAATACCACAAAGTTACACCAGCTAATTGGCGATTAAGTAAGAACGGCAGTTTCCGCATGAGCGGCTCGACGTCGTGACAAGAAAAATCAAGGAACGCCGGTCCGCGACAGCCCCGGATGCTTTCGAACGTTTCCCGCAATTTGCAATCATGAACGCCCAGTGCACGCGATGCGCATCTGGTGCATTCGGACGTCACGCTCTCCAGTGATTTTAACGCCTGTCAGAGCGGCAGAGCGGAACAGAGTTTACCCAGCTTTTCTTCGATTTTCTAATCGACTACTACTGCGTCTACTATCCGCCGAGTCTAAACGTTCGGCGACCGTCGCGTGAAATCCAATCGAAAGGAGAGGAGGACTCGACTTTTGTTACGGTCAAGCGAAACGGACTAACATACGCTGCTTTCTCGTAAATTTCCTTTTCGTAGAGTCAGTTTCTAATGTAATTTTCATCTGACGATATACTGCGCCGTGAAAAAGAAACACCGACCACCACGTGGAACATTTGCGTAAATATCGTCGAACGCGTTTCAACGCTGCTGCGATCCAAAAATCCTTCGTTTCTCAATCCCGCTTCACGAAGTCAAACATTATCCGTTCTAACAACCACTTGCAGGCACTTCTCGTCTTTCGTTGCGTCAATCGACGTGAAATAAAACGTCTGTAATTAAGAAATTTCGAAAAAAAAAAAAAAGAGTTCTCGAGAGAGGCAAGCGAGAGATCCGAAACGGAGGAGGACGCAACAATAGAACAATACGCCTGACCGAGGATACGCCGAACGAGATGACACGCAAATAAGTGTGCGAATGGTGACGACGTAACGCGGTCGCGGATGCGCTCGCGAATGGAAAAAGCGAGTGTCGCCGGTGGCAATTAGCCGTACCCTGGAAAACTCGGGAAGTTGCGAAAATTGTCAGGGAGAACGGACCGAGAGGGAATATCGATGAACGCTGAGGTTTCGCAACGAGTGAAAATCTGTAACGAGGTTTGCAGTCAGTTCGAAGAAAGAAATCGCAGAAAGGAAATGAAAACGGTAACAAGTTCCTTCACACAGTGAGAGTAATTTCATTATCGACAAGTAAATATCTTTGAAAAAAAGGGTACAGCTCCGAGAGGTGGAGCAAAGTGACGAGACAAAGAAAAGAGAAATTGAAAGAAAGAAGAGGAAAGAGTGAAAATGGAAGTTCAAACTCGGAGGAAAGAGTTAAATAAAGGTTAAAGTGGGCTGCGTCGGTGGACGTCGACGACCGTCACGGAAGGAGGGCGTCACGCACACGCATATACAGGATTGTGTCACAGATGTCATAACCTTACGTAATTGGAAGCCATCGTCGGGCATTTGTAAGCCGCACGCATGCGAACTGGCCGTCCGGTACGCACAGTAATTTGCTTTGATTCGGTATTGTAAATTGTGTCGCGGGAAAAGTGGTGTCCGTGGTTGGGAAAGCGCTAGCCAGAGACGAATGGTAACGATTTCGCAACTTTTAGTCAACCGCGTTAACTACGCGTCTCTGCATCGAACAATTAAACCTTTCTCGCTCGAAACGAAATTCAAATCGTTCGCCGAACGAACTTGAACGCAAAACGACCAATCGCCGCGCAACGTAAAAAAAGGATGGCCAATAAAATGTCCCTTGCCAATCAGAGGAAGAAGTTTGTCTTCTAATAAATAAGCTATTGAATCGCTGCCTCTAAACGTCGAAAATGAAAAGCCGGATGCAAGTTAAATAATTCATGAAACCGAGAACCGAGAGCCGATGTTTATCCGGTCATTAATCAGCCCGTCTATGTTGTAATTAATTTTTGCCAGGAGTGGCCTCCGTTTCGCCTGCCGGCTCGGTCTGTGGCTGCCGTCCCAATCTAATGGCAAGCGGGTCGTTGCCGATCGCGTCGAAACGTTTGCTTCCTCGCGGCACGCGAGGTCGGCCGATTCCTTTCGTAATTCGCCACGATGATACGCGACGGCCGCACCACCCGCGGCCATTGTGAAATAACGATATGTATATATATATATATATATTCAGCGCGGGACGCTTGAAACAGCGCCACCGTTTATACACATATATATACATATATATATATATGTAGTAGTGTTACGATATACCTGAGCGTTCTGATCAACGCTTCGTTTCAGCTTCGTTTGCGCCTACACGCGTCTGTCCACGTACGTAACAATGTACGCGCGAGCGGTTGATCAATTTCACCGTTCGACAGAGGGGAAAATCACTCGCGCAATCGTTCTGGAGACCAACGGATGACGACGTATTCGTGTTGTTTCAGGGTAGCCTGACTCGATCGACAAAACGCGACGAGCGATGCGCGCCAACCAAGTAACCTGCAAATTGAACGATTATCGTCGTGATATATACGCAGCTCGTTTCACGGTCGTTCGAATTCATTGGGTGACGATTACGACGATACGATTTTCACGTTAATTTTTTTGAATTAATTTTGATGGTTTTTATTTCACAGGGGGGAGGGGAGGGGGGGGCGGTGGATCGAGAGACTCGCAACAAGGAAGAAAAAGAAAGAGACGAGGCAAGACCGTGGGCGTGTCAGGTGAGAAGAAGCGGCAATCAATTCCTCCCGATCGAGGATTGTTAATCCCAGGTGTATATAAAAAGAGAGGAGCGAAAAGGAGAAGCGTTTGGCAGGTTGGAAGAAACGAAGAAAGTACGATGAAACGGACAGCAGGAGGAATGCCGGGCTGAAAGTCGTCGCTGGGTGAAAGGAGGAGCCTCGCTGCTTATTATTTAAACCACCCCCGAGAAAAAGTGGCCCCGCGGACCGGCGCCACCCTCTCAGGACGAATTAGCAAATCTAACGTAATAATTAAATTATCGCTGGCCGCGCTCGGCCGGTTCAGGTAGTTAAAGACACGCTGTCCGCTGCGGCCCGTGCTAATGAACCGTCCCGCGCAAATGGCGGTAGGAATAAATTTGAATTTCCATTACGTCCACGGTGGCGGGGCTGCCTGTCTGCGAAAACATCGCGGATCTCCTTGACCAACAGCGTCTAGAGAGAAACGGGACGGGGAGCTGAGATCAAGAAGAGACGTTTAATTTAATTTCTACAACTATTCTTAAGAAATTTCAGATGAGATCTCTTTGACTTTCAATCTCGGAGCAATTATTGTTAGAGCATACTGTCAATGAGAAGCGTCGGGCGAAATAATCGTCTCTTCAAATCGGAAATATAACGAACGTCCGGCACGCAGCGAGCACGTCGCGACACGGCCATAAACGCGGTACAAATATCTGACATTTACATCGTTGCATATTTATTGGCGTTGCTTTGCATAAACGCTTCTGAATATACATGCGCGTCATCGAGCCGCGTCGCAGTAGCGAATTTCATTGACTTCGAACTCGGATCGTGGGCAATTATACACGGGCCGGCGGCGTAATGCGACACATCTGTATTTACATTTCATTTTCGCCGCGGCAAACCGCGTCGGATTTCCATGACCGGTTAATTGCGCGCTCATTGTGTGCACACGTACGTCCGCGTAATTCCGCGAATGCGCGTCTAACGAAAGAAGGAGAAAAAAAATTGAAAGTGAGAACAGAGGAGAAGCAGCGACGAAGTAGCACGCGTCAGCCGTTCAGAGGGCAAAAGCGAACCGTGGGAGGAAGCCATTTAGAAACCACCAATCCACCTGTTAATCCAATCGCCACGAAGCCGCTTGAGAACGTCTTTAATTGAGTGCCACCAATGTTCCTCGCTCGGCGACCCTCGGCGGCGGTGTGGCACGCTCCGTCTTCAGTTCGACGAATCGAACGCACCGTTGACGGGGATTAATCAACTTTCGTTGGCCAGGTGTGAAACCTCTGACGTCTTCATCGCGCGATATCACGTCGATGAAAGGAAAAGAAAAGAAAAGAAAAGAAAAGAAAAAAAAAAGAAAACGGTCTAGGCGAAAGGAACGGATAATAATGAAAAGAGAGAGTAGAAAGATAAAAAAAAAAAAGGCAAGAGAGATCAAGAGGAGAATTCGTAGTCGGAACGGTGCGAGAAAGTGCATCACGACGATCACGAACGTATTATTGCCTTATTTTCATTTCTGCGACCGGCGATCGTGTGTCTTCTTCGCGTAAAAGTTCAAGACGTCGATTACGAAATGCGAGTCCGCCTCGTGTCGGGGCTCGTGCGTGGTGAGGTGCCAGGGTCGACACGTTCGAGATCGAGCCATCAGCTCAGCCGGTCTAACGAAGATCGATACATTCGTTAATTAACGAATAACGTTTTTTTCGTTCTTTCTTTCTTTCTTTCTTTTTTTACCTCTTCTTTCTCTCTGTTTTCACCTCCTTTGTACACGAGTATGTGTACTACCGCGAGTCCTGGCGTATCGTTTCAAACCCCGTATCTATCGGTCGTGCAATTAAATCTCTGCACGAGAGTGACGCATGAGCGCGAGGTCGTCGTTCGAACTAATTAGCACATTCCATACGGGCGATGTTACGAAACGTGAGATAGACGCTCTATAATAGGAGCGGTGATACCCACGTTGAAATAATCGATACGCCAGGATTTATTACGACGCCGATGTACGTTTTCGCGCGGATTCATTTATTACCGCGCGCCGATCGTGCGCTCCGGAGCCAATTTCATCTAGCCGAAAGAAAAAAAATATCCGCTGGTTCGACCTAATTAACTGTCTGCGGCCTGTCTTTCCCCTCGTTAATGGGTAGATCCTCCTACGGATATCGCGACGAGAGGTGTGATGAAATTCTGAATTCCTTCTGAGACACTTAATTTATTTGATCGAAATTACCGTATTTCTGCGCGTACCTCTTCGCTTCTCCTCTCCTTGTTCGCGTAGGTTTCGCTTCCCCCGAAGCAAGCAAATACTCTGTTAAATTTTTTTTTTAATTAAAGTACAAAGGTTAGCTAGCGTTTGGATATTTTTCCGTTGTAACATGTACGATCGACCAACACAAATATCTCGTTTGTTCGTGTGGATGTGAGGATGCCTCTCTACGTGTTCCAAAACGATCGGCACGAGCACGAATCGCGGTATCAAGATCGCGTCGGCTTCGACACCTGAACCCGAGTTATCGGGCACGTGTGAATCGTACGAATTAAACGAGCCACGAACCACGAGCCGGATAAAACCAACGTCTAATTCTAATTCACTTTTATTTCATTTTATTTCGCGTACACCCGTTCAGCGAGAGAGAAACGATCGGCCCACGCTCGACGCGATTCCGGCGAGAGGTCTGGCGAGGAGCAGCTGACGCGAATTACGGGAACTCGACTCTTTACAAAGCAGATTGCCTCGCCGGGACGAACACGGTGGCATTAGGTTAGGCCAGGTCGTTCTTCCGCGCACGTTCAATCAACTCTCGGCCGGCATCTCAGGATTTTTATCCACCCGGCGGATAAATCGATTCGATCCGACACGTGTGAAATGGGACGCCACGACGCGTCCAGATTATCTAGAAACTGTAATAGCGGTCGAGAGAGAGGTGGAGGTGGATCGTCTAATAATTCAGTGGGCGACGGAGCGATCACGGTCCGCTCGCTCGGTATTGTTTCATCGTTAATGACGACTCGGCTCGCCGATCGTTGACCGCATTGTGTTTCCGGAAAATCGCACGCGAAACGATCACGACCGCGGTGAAAGTTTTCGTTCCTCCGCGGGCTCGCGCGAGTTTGCGTATCGAATCGACTCGATTAAGACTCTGTCGATTAATTTCGCTGTTTGATACTCACGAGATTGAAAGGCTGATTGAATCGCTGCTCCAGGAGGATTCCAATTCTGAAAATAGAAACGAACAATAAGGGCAAATTTCCGTAAGACGAAGAAGAAACTCGAACGTAATCACATCGTTCAAATTTATTCTTTATTATTTAAATCGGATCATTTCTTGCAGAGTTTTCCAACGGGCGGTCAATTTTCGCGGGAATCGAGCGGGAAAGCGGGTAACCTATATCAAAAACTCTCGGAACAGCGGCGTTCTTGTACGTTTGTTTTGCCACATCCCTCTTTTTTTCTCTTTTCTTTTTCCTTTTTTTTTTTTTTCATGTAGACTCGTTTCGTATTCCCATGGGACGGTCGGCCGCGACGCCACCGTACATTCTAAGAGACTGACTCATCCGAGTCCAGTGCCTCTTCTTCATCGACACAGGACGCTCTGCGTCTGGTCACGTTCGGTGGCACGGAAAGCTGCATTACGCACCCTTCGTACACGCTTCTATGCGCTCGACTCTTAAACAGGTGACTACGATGTATTATCTCTGGCGCGCAATGAGACCTGCTAACGCGGAACACGTTCGTTCTCGCATGACAATGAGGATAACCGGCGTCGCCATTAATCAACGGGAAAAGGAACACTGCCGGGAGAGGAAATTCGCGAATTCATTATGCCGGCGAACGTCTAAAATCAGCAACGACGTTCTATGTCACAATAAGCATATTTTAAGACCGTTGAACGGAGCATTTGGAGTAGGAAACGGGGGAAACGAGGCTGTGTTTCGAAGCTGGGACGTAACAACAGGTTAAGTGTTGAAAGTTGGAAACAGTTCTTCGGCTATACGCTGAATAATACATGAATATGTTTTAGCGAGTTGTACGCGCGAGCAAGTGAAAAGAAAACCTACGTTGTTCATCTGCCTGTGTGCTAACAGGGAGACAATGGGTGTTCTTGCTTCGCAGAACAGAATTATCCGTATAATACGCAGGTCCAATAATTACGCGGTTGATAAAAATGGAGGAGACAATTGACTCGACTGTTTGACAAAATACGACTGCGACTCGAACGAAATCCGTTAAAATCGGAGCTCGTTGCATTATCAACAACCGATAACTCGCGCCTTGCAAAATTTCGTCAAATACAATAACACGAATTAAATTGGTCATCCTCGCAATTAAAATAGAAAAGATAATTGATAAAATACAATGTCCTTGAAATGAAATGTATTAAAATTGGAGCTCGCTGTATTGTCAATTGCTAATAATTTACGCTTTGTAAAATTTCGTCAAATAGTACGATGTAAATTACGCATCCTAGTTTAGATTGCGATCGAAATAAGAAAAATAATTGACTCGATCGTTTGATAAATTACGACCGCCCTTGGAGCGAAATCTGTTAAAATTGGAGTCTGTTGTTACATCATTAATTGCCAATAACTAACAATTGCAATTTCTGCCTTGTGAAACATCGTCGAATGAAATTAGGAATGAATCGCCGCAATGAGAGGAAAAAAAAAAGTACATTGGGTCGCGTTGCTCGAAACTAACCGAGAAACGTGACATTTTGATTTGCCTGTTTCGAGATTCACGGAAAGCAAAACGCCGGCGTCGAAATACGTGTAAACGCGTGCAACGGCGCGTTGCACATTGCCGCTCGAGCGCGTACGATTCATGCGAGCACGAGAGGAGCCGTCGATGCGTATCCAGCTATCCACGTGCCAGGCGTTGCGTGCGACACGCCCAGTGCGTGGCTCGTACCACACGCATATACGTGCCGCGCGAACCGAGATTTATGCCATTGGCCGCGAACCACGCCGCTCGTTTATCGGCCGTTCCACGCGCACAGATCACCGCAACGAACCAAGTAATCGCACCTTGCGCCGTCATCCGGCGTGCTCCGAAAGATCTCGTGCTCCGATTAGCTCGCCGGCGTCTCTCTCAAGCGGTTTTTCGTTACTTTAACGAATATCGCGCGTCGGCGATTGCATCCAGAATTTACGGCACGGCAGTGTAATAATACGAATAATCGCAGATTGGATCATCTCACTCCTGTCGATCGGAAACCTTTCAATTTACCTCTCTGTCTCTGTCTGAAACTCTTGTATCTCTGCGATTAATTAGAATCTCGTGGAATTAAACAGCTGCACTTTCCTACTTCGATAGGAAAAAAAAAAAAAAAATCAGACACTTGGAGGTATGAAGTACCAAACAGGTGACAGCTCCACTCGGGGAATTATCTGGCACGACCGATCGGTCAGTTCACTGTTCTTCTTCCGTCGAGACGTGGGTCAAGCTGCTGTAGGCAGGTGCGCCTAGGAAACGATTGTCTGGATGCAAAGCGAGGTGCGCGTCGAACCGCGCCGCTCTGCTTCGTGCTTGCCGATTCCCTTCGAATCGGCTGCGAATCGGCGGCTGAGTCAACCGAGCGAACGTGCTCCTCTGTCGAGTAGGCGAAACGACGACGACGACGACGACGACGACGACGACGACGACGACGAAAGAAAGAAAGAGAAAGAGAGAAAGAGAAAGAAGAAAAGGAGGAGTTTGTTGGTCAGAGTTTCCGAGAGCTGGCCCTCCTCGTCGTCGTCCTGGTACGGAGGCTTGCCGGATACGCGTTCCCTGCATCTGTAACGAGGGATGCGCACCTCCGACACGCCGCGCGCCGGTGGCAGCGTCGTTGCGTATCGTGCATAAAAGCTCGCTATCGGCGCGGTCGCTCGAAGCGAAGCGAGGCGAGCCGAGCCGAGCCGAGCCGTGCGTTCTACGCGCCCGGTACTTATCCAGCCCGGAGCATTGAAATGCAATCCCTCGCGCGGATGATTTATACCTCGTCAATGCCCGCCCGCGGGGCAGGATGTCGCACGTCCCTTCTTTATGTCTCTATCGTTCGCCTTCGAAAATATCCCGCAGCGCCGAAGCGCGTTACGCTTGACACGTACGTACCAGCACGATCGGCGCCACCGTTCACATTGCCCATCGAATCCGAACGATCGGCCGTGCATTCGATCGACACCGCCTATACCATAACGTTATTATTCATCCGCTCGTTTTTCGTCTAGTTGAACAACATTTGCGTTTGTGTGCCTGTACTTGACGACAGGCGAGATCATTCTCGAACGACTACGAGACTCTGAGAACGACTGCGAGATGCACTTCGGAGAAAGATTTAAACCTTCGATTTAAGATTTTATATGGTTGAACAGAGCAACTACGAAACGTCCCAACTCGAAATCTCGAATCATCAGCGAACCATTTCGCTCCGTGGATCGTTCAGAAATTCGGCACGCGGTTGCGCGATACGACGATAAACAACGCCATTGTGGCGCACGCGAGCCGAATATCGATTCCAAGTTCACCGAGCAGTGTAGCAAATCGCGAATCCGTCGCGATTCGTCGCGATCCGTCGCGGCCAAGAGAAAGTTCCCTTACGACTTCGTACAACGAGCACAAAACTACTCCTTTGTTTTCAATTAAGGCTCGAACACGATAATTACGAGTGCTAATGGCGAGTGGCGGGGCGCGTCGCGGTCTGTTATTAAACGGAGCGATAAGAATCGCGAGTGTGTGACTGGTGAAATCGGCTCGATACGTCGAGCACGATGGGACGCACGTTTGCACGC
Source organism: Melipona bicolor (assembly GCA_030673865.1). Classification (NCBI taxonomy): domain Eukaryota; kingdom Metazoa; phylum Arthropoda; class Insecta; order Hymenoptera; family Apidae; genus Melipona; species Melipona bicolor. The sequence goes on along the minus strand of JAHYIQ010000013.1, from coordinate 2,345,388 downwards.
GAGCCGGCTAGAGCGCGCTCTACATCCGAATACGCACTAGAAACGGTCGAGCGTGTAATAAGCAGAGACCGAAAAATTAGCATCTGCCGGCCGGGAGACAATGCCTGATTTGAATAACAATGTCCGCTACCGTGTGGGCTTCTAACTCTTAACTATGGGTTTCTAGACGAGCGCGATGCGAGCCTGCATATCGCGCTCGCTGCACATGACAATGCGTCTGCCTCCGCGATTTCCTCCCGCGGTCGCTTTGCTCCCGCGACTCCCGTCGACCGGCTCGGTCTCGAAAAATCGCTCGATTTTTCGTCACCGACCGCTTTTCTACCGATCTCCGATACCGGTTCCGCGACACGCCGCGATTGCGCAAATCGAGTGGATTTCAGCTCGTTTGCTTCTCAGAGATAAGAGACGGAGCGCGGCGGTGTTGTTTCGTTAACAAGTCGTTTCTCATTGAGGGATAATCTTGAATAATTCTTTCGAAACAGGTACAATTAGAATAGTTGTTTGTCCGTGCTATTGAGTCGCGCGTGGATTACGGTGAGTTGCGTTCGTTGGAATTTATCTCTCCGCACCGCGCGCGATTTGCGCATAATTATTTTCGAAATCTGTCCTAGAATTTCCGCCTCGGAATTGATCAACGAAATTGATCGAAAAGAAACGAACGAGCAAAAGGAACAAAGTCGACGAATTTTGTCGTCCAGAAAGAGTCCACGAGAGAGACGAGAGGATCTGCCAGATGGTTCTGAACAGGTTCCGTGTTCCGCGAGCAATTAATACGAGCAGGCACGTATTGGGAGAGAAAAAAAAAAAGAAGCAGAAAAATATCACGGACATAACCGAGTGCCAAGAAGCGGCAGCGAAGCCGTAGCTGCCAGTTAAGCGTAACATAAGTATGAGCGCCGGTGCGAGTGGTATACGAGGTCCTCATATCGATGCGCAGATGTCTGACCCTGAAGTGTCTTCACCCTCGCCGCGGCGCGGCGATTCGGTGTGCGTGGATCGCACACGATCGTCCCTGTTACACCATCGTGCCGTGCCGGCCGCTGGCCACTCTTTACTCCGTGTATGCCTCCGTGTGTGGACGGTGAGACGAATATAGTTTGTGCGTGACCGGGGCGGCAAGTGTCATCTGTTGATGCACGACCGACACACACACACACACACACACACACACGCACCATCGGGGCACACGCACACACGCGCGAAATTCCACCGCGAACACTACCGTATGATAACCGATTTAACCTACGTGACAACGCTCGCAAATCGCTGCCGGCGAGTCCAGGCGAGGAATTTCTGAATTTTCGAAGCACATTTCATCGACGAAGGCGCTTGCCTCGGCGTTTTGGAGATTATCGAGAAGATCGAAGCTGACAAACTAAAGCTGTCTCAAAGCTCCGAACCAAGTTCTTCGTAATTTATTCGCGCGAGAAGGAAGTTTAGAAAAGAGAAAAAAAAGGCGTAACACGCGGTAACAACGTGAAATTCCGATTTTACGCGATCGTAAATAGCCGGTGGGTGCACGGTAGCTCGTTACAGTTTATGACGAAGCTCCGGAGACAGTTATGGCAGTGACGGCAACGATGTCACGTCGAAGAACGCGTGGGTGCGAGCCAGGCGGCCATTGTTCCAGAGGTGTCGCCTTCGTAATTTCTCACGCGCGCTCGCTGGAACGCGCCGTTTTTCGATTCGCGGAGTACGTCGGTCGTCCGTGCGTTCGACGACCATAAACTATCATTTGGAAAACGCAAAGAGAAACGGCGATCCGTTTGGGATCGTTGTTTGCCGAGCGTAAAATTTCAGCGAACCGCCGAACGTGGCTGTAGCGTGGCGACCAATAAACTATCATTAGTGTCCCAGAGTGTACGCCAGCCACTCGAAGCGGATCGCAAGGACGCGGCAGAAGCCGACACCGCCGGATGGAGCGGCGAACGCGTCTGACACAGCTGAAAGGAGCAATTCCCGCTGCCGGTCGGCGCCTGTGATCGTCTAACAACACGTCCTAAGCACACCGTTCGGGCAATGGACGATGATCACCTTTCCCTCGCGTATAACCGTAGCATTTACGCCGAAACAGGTGCCCGCTACGCTTCTTCTACGCCATATCGGACCATAAAAATCAGAATGTCCCGCCAGGTAGGAGGGAGGATAAGATAGAAACTTTGGAGGGCAGTCTCGTGTTTGCCCTGCGAACGGATCACTTTGAGCTTTCGTCCCGGGGTTTTATTGCGACCGTTGTATACGACGTCAGATACGTCGGGGAGAGAGAAAAGGATCGGGATCGGGATCGGGATCGGGATCGAGGAAAGGAGAAGAGGAAAAAGGATTTTTTGTTCGATTCCGCCGGTCACGTTCGAGCGTTCGAGCATCTCCACTCTCGTTCGCGGCTGCTTCTTTCTTTCTCTCTCTCTCTTTTTTTCTCTCTCTCGTGTCCGTGTACATCGTGCTCCGCGATGTTTGACTTAATGTTATCGTTAATCGGCGGATACGGTGAATTTACATGGCGGATTCGGCGCTGGCATTTGATTCCCAGCAACGGCAACGTTTATAAGGCCTTGGCGGTGAAATTTCTCGTCACTCTCGATCGGATAAGTTTCTGTTACCCCTTCGATACATCTTGGCCACGAAGGTCACGTCGTGTTTCGAGAACCTGCTGGATCGAACTCGCTCACGGCAGCGTATCAGCTTACTTAGTCGTAGATCGTGCCCGCCAGGCCTTGTTCCGAACATTTATTTTCTTCTTATTGGCTATGTACTGTCGATTTCTGGACTACCTAATCGTAAATCACCGGGGGCCCGACGCTGCCTCAAGTTGTGTATACCTCGCATTCTTCGCTGTACACGGCTGTAACACGACGATCGGCGTATAACAGCGGCCATGTGTAAGCTGCACATCGGACCCGATTCGATAAGGACGATTAACGCGGCGCCGATATCGATAAATATGGCCGGAACGGAACCGAACCAGATGCATACTGTTAAATCACGCGCTATCGCGGCTTCCTGGCTAATTTTCTCTGCCCTCCGTCTTCATCCGAGCCTGCTACCGAGTCAACGACTCCTAACGTGCCGTCTTCTCGCCATTACGATTTTCATTCTCTCGTAAATTTTACAATTTACACTCAAACAAGTGGATTTCTACGATATAGAAATTTGAGTTAATGTCCTTACTCTACTAAAAAATTAATTCACTAGTCCAACTCCAATTATCGATCCAATTACCTCGCCTTGCGCGCTCTAAAGTCGAAAGATTGTACAAGAAGAAGGAAAGCAATCGGCGATACTCGCGTCGGACGCAGAAAACGATGGCGCGATCGAAAAAAGAAAAGAACGTCGGCCGAGGTCGCGTCTAAAAGGCCGCGCTCGTTCTCCAAGAATGGCGCAGGTTTTCGCTCTGGCGAGCAGCGAGAGAGAGAGAGCGGTGGCAGGTCGATCTCGATGGTTGGAAAACGGTTTCAAGGTCTGCGCGCGAGATTTCCGCACGCGAAGTAACGAGGGCGCGAAGCGCGTCTCCGCGCGTTCGCCTAGCTAGGTCAGAAGAACCCTTGCACAACGCCTCCTCGAGACACGATCCAACGCGATAGCAACGCGAGGCGATGCGACTCGAGAAGGGAAACGCAAAAGAGAAACAACCGCGAGCGAAACGAAAGGAAAAGGAGAGACGCAGGAGACGTCAAAGGCAGGCACAGGCCACGGAAAAGAATGTTGGGAGAAAGCCAAGGGTGGTGAACGAAGGGGAGAAATGAGAAAAAATGGCGGCGAGATTCGCCTCGTTGGCCGCGTTGCCAGGACCCACGCCCGCATTGTGTTTCGCGTCCAACTTGTCGTTCCCTCGCCTGTTTCATTGTGCCTCTTCCTCCTCTGTCAGCCCCCTTTCCCTAGTAAGCGCGAGTAACCGAGCAACCGAGCACCGGATTAGGTGGGCAGACGCGTATGAGTCACAGCGTTTGCTCGCAGCGCTGAAGCAAGTGAGATTTCCTTGCATACGGGAGAGTCGACGCCCTAACCCACATAAATCCGTGCCATTAGCCGGCCAGGAAAGGCCTTTTCCTCGCGCCTCTCGGCCGGAGAGAGTTCCGGAACACGAGCGAAACAGACGAGCGGGCAGAGGTGGGAGGTCGATCGGTCGGTCGGTCGATCGGTCGGTCGGTCGGTCGGTCGGTCGATCGGTCGACCCTTTGTTCGCCCGCTGGAATCTCTCGACTGGCGTAATCGAAATTCTTTTATTAAGTCATTCAACGGTCGATGATGCACGGCCGAGGGGGCGTTCTATTATGGTTGTAATCGAAGGCGTTACGCTCGCCGTTTCGATATCGAGCGCAGATAGAGCCGGCCGCGAGAAAATTGCCACGACCACCCGAGTATTTATGGAAACGTTCGAGCGTGGCAGCCATTAACGAGACGGGCGCAACGAGGTCGGAGATCACTGATCCACAACGGCGCGATACACAGTGTTCGACGTGCACGTGTATGACGTTCGTGGGACCGTGCGTATCGCCGTGTGGCTCTTTTTCATCGCGGGCTCTTCCACCGCGGACCTCCTCCTAGCGAAACGCCGGGGAAAGAAAGAGAAAAAAAAAAAAAAAAAAAAAAAAAGAAAAGATCGGAACGTGGGCGTGTGTACCGAGCGTCCATTCTTCTCGAGTCGAACGCCAAGAACAATGATACTCTTCCGTCAAGTGCGGCGGTGTTCGTTCCACCCAGTTCGAACGAAATTCATCGTCTCAGTTTCAACTCTCTCGAACTGACAATTGGACTTGTTCGACCGAGTTCGATCAATTTTATCGATGTGCGAGCACAAAAGAAAGAGCCAATAATTGGTTAGAAATATTCACACACGGACAAAAGAGCGAAAAAAAAAAAAGAAAGAAGAAAGAAGCATCATTAAGAACAAGAGAGAAAAGAAGATCGAGCGGTAAACGGCGAGATTACGAAGCGATCGGAGCAAAAGTCCGGATCACGGGCTGAAAGCGAGCGGGTCGTGAAGGAACCACGTGGAACAATGGGCACCACTGTCAAAGAGTTGCTCGATGCGGCGCAACTCGGAGATCCGATAAGATAGGTGCAGCCTCCCTCTCTTTCTCTCGGGGCGACCATTCATCGGCGCCGCGGTCGTGGGTACCTCTTTACCCTTTTCACAGAGCGCCGTATTAGAGCCATTGTGTTATCTGTCATAGCCGAGATATCCGAAGGGCCAACACCGGCGACGGCTTTCGGTGCCTCGGCAAAGGAACTAGTCGTGTCAGAGGCGTGAAAAGCTCTCGCGTGGGTGGCACGAGGCAGCTCGACGTATCCGCCTGCGCCATTCACGACACCCTCCGAAAACCTGATCCCTGCGTTTCCTTTCTGGTCCCTTTCTGCTTCCAATTCCCCGGGCATTAAATTATCACAGCGTATTTACGTACTAATTAATTGTGAAAGCGGTTCATTATTCACGCAACGCAGAAACGTTTGCAACGTGCGCAACGGAGGGGTCCGTTGTACGATTAATTACGCATTCGCCCGATTACGCAAGATCTTTCTAGTTAACCGTATCTCGGCGCAGCGAGATACAGACGTAACGAGCGTACAGTCAGTCTCTGGCAGTCTCGGCGATCGGAAAAGAGCACGGCACCAGCCTATCGCGCGCCTACTGTCAATCCGTCAGCAACGACGTCAGCGCGGCGGCGTGCTGTAATTTTCACGCCGACAACGATCTCGAGCACGACCGTTGCTCGACCGGCAGCGTAATTCTCCGAAACAAAAGACAATCGATACCGATGGAAACGACTCGATGGGTCGAATAGTTCTCTCCCCTACCCGTGTTACCGCCCCGTTCAGAATTGATTTCAAGCTCGGGCCACCACAAGTCCGACACACACGGCGCAACACACGCCGTGCCACGTGTGCGACTGCGGGGATACACCGCGACGACACGACACTCCAAGGGAGGAGCGTCTACCTACGTGAACACCTATCTATCCGTACGTCCATCTATCTATCTATCTATCTATCTATCTATCTGCCTACCTACCTACCACCTACCCACCGTCTCTCCGTTCCGTCCGTCTATCGAGCCGCGTTACTTTCGCGCACACCGAATTGTAAAAGGCCGTGTAACACTTGCAACGAAAACCAACTTGCTAATCCACGGCTCTCTCCCCGTCTGACGCCGCGCGTCTCCCCGTCTTCCGTGGCCTGGTGCGCGCCGGAGCAACAATGGCAACGCGCGCTCTGACGTTTCTCATGACGATTAATCCGCGGACAATGCGCGATTACGCCACGACAATTAGCGACAATGGTTTAGTCGAGAGAGTGCAGAGAAACGACGCGAGGAACGCCGCGAGTAAGGTTCGTTCCACACCAAGTGACATAACATCCACCTTTCGTCCTTTCGCCGAGAAGGAAGGGATTCACGGATCGGCGCAAATCGCGGATCCTTGGAAATCACAGATTACCGCCCTTGTCGAAGGAAGAGTCATTAACGACCGACGACGTGCACGTTGACCAGTTTTGTTCTCGAGTATCGTTAGAGGCAGCAGCGTTGATTGCAAAGAACAGAGACCCAAACCAGAGACGTCACAACGATTCCAAGTGTGGAATCAGCCTAAGAGAACGAAGCGCACGCACTGCTCACGCACGCAGAGCAATCACCTTCGCTCGTTCGCCTTTTGCGTGCTGCGTCGACTATGCACGCGCGTGCCTGCCGCGGTTTGCGTATGTGGAGCATGGGATCGCCATTGTCTATTGTCGACTGCTTTATTGCCGGCAGGTCATGGTCGCGGGCTGACACTTTGCCAATCCGAATCGCGCTTCCTCCTCGCCCAGCCGCCTCGGCCCCTTTGTCAAGATGGAAAGGATTACGCGTTTACGTTCGTTTCGTTTCGTTTCGTTTCGTTTCGTTCCGTGACTCTGGCTGCCAGCGGTGTTTCGTATCTCGGTTAAATGCACCCATCCTGCCCGCTAGAGAGGATCGCGCGCCGCTGCCACGGCGATTCTCCACTTTCCTCTGCAACGAGCCAACGCGATGATTTATGCAATCCACTTTTCGGTCTGTCACGCAAATGTCGAGCGCCGAACCGAGCGCCATCGCTTCGGCTCCTCCGCCTCGTCCGTTCTTTTTCCTCCTTTTCGTCTTTCGATTCTCACGCGAGATACACAGAGGCGTCGTATCTTCTTTCCGATTTCCGACCCCCACGAATTTTTCCTTTTTTTTTTTTTTTTTTTTTTTTCGAGAGTCGTACACACGAACGAAGCGAAGAATTGGAGAAAACAGAAAAAGCGAATACCGCGCAAGGAAGGCAAACATCTTCAACGAACGCGGTTGATTCGCGATAAAGGAAATGAGGAGAGAAACAGAGAGAGAGAGAGGGATACAAAGAGAGCACTCTTTGCGCGACCTGCCTTTTTGTAGGAGTGGACGCTCGTGATACTTGGGCAGATGAGAGAGAGAGAGAGAGAGAGAGAGCGAGAACTGACTCCGGGGCAACGGAATAAAAGAAAGAGTTGAAATGGAAGGGCAAAGGGTTCCCGATCGGTGCTCACTCGAGGGCGAAGGCGTCGGAGCGGTCGCCCGCAGTGCCGCTGACTATTTATCATAAGATCGATCGGTATCTCGAAACGATACCGGTCCGATCGGCGCCGTATCGATTCTTCTAAGGGCTTCAATTAACGTTATTAAAGCACCATTAATCTCCGGGTCGACACGACGGCATGCTCGGCATTCCCGTGTCCCTATCTCGAAACTCTCTCTCTCTCTCTCTCTCTCTCTCTCTCTCTTTTTCTCTCCTCTTCGTGTCTTGCTTCTCCCTTCTTCGCTCGTTCGCGCTCGAGAGGAAACGAATAATTCGCTGGACCGAGTCCTCTTCTCTGCTCCCTTCATCCTCCATCACGACCGGCACGTGCGAAACATACCAACTCATAACTCGCCCGTCTGCTCCACGAATTACGACGTGTCACGGAACGCATGAAAAAGTTAATCGAACAATTTGGAAGCGGAATTCCTACGCGCCTCTTTTTCCGCGCCAGAAATATGTTACGGTTGATCAAACTGATATATATATTTTGATTCAGTCGCGCAACGCGCGTATTTCGCAGAGAGAGAGAGAGAGAGCAAAAGTACGCTGCCTGGGCCACGTGGAAATAGATGCCCGTGTCTCTTTCTTGCGCGACAGAGTTCCGTCAAACGACGCACGGATAATCAACGTTCTACAAAGTCAGGATTCCTTGGAAAGTCTCGCAGCGACTGGCCGCCGCTTCAAACGGACGGATCTTTTTGTTACATTTACGCAAACGGAACACGGAGCGGCAGGTGCTCCGGCGCGGTTTAATTGCGGTGAAACGCGGTTACGCTGCTCGACCCTGGATCTCGATGCCACTAATTTGCCAGCGTTGCTACGACCTCTCGCGAACCTCTCTCGTAACTCGATTCACGTATCGTTTCGAGAAGCTGCGTCTTTTTCAACTCAACGTTTGTCCCGCCTTCGACTGTGGTTGGTAGCAATCCGTTGACGATAAGGCAACGTCAAAGTATTAAAAGATCATGGTGATGTTAAACGAGAGACAATCATAGTTTCGTCCGGAGACAAAAGCCTCGAGACAGAAGCTCCGAAAGTCAAACGTAGGTGGATGATTCGATTCATTTTACTAATCCAATGGCAACTCATTATCTCTCGCGGAGGTAGATGTTTCGACGAACGAAATATTGTCCGAACGGAGCGAGACGCGGCGAGGCGGTTCTGTCTAGCTCATGTGGTATGTAAAGTCTTGGCTAAGCGTATATGCTCGGCCGGTCCACGCTAATGAAGTAGATCAGACACTGGGGCAAGAAGCAGACCCGGTGCTGCACTACCGGGGCGTGGCCGCATACATGAATAACGAAAAACCTGAAACCACTCTCCGAACGAGTGCACGGGTCGTAGCAGGTCCGTCAAAAGCGCCACCTCCGAACGATCGGCTGGAGAAGAAAGTTCAAAGTTCGGCCACCTCGTCCGGGCAAAAAAACGAGGGAATGTCGTTCGCATTTACGACTGGTTTCCGACGTTTTTGCAAACAAGCACCGCGAGCTTTCTAACGAACAACTCGAAAACATTAAAAATTGAAAGTTGAAATCTTACGTTTCCCCTTTGCTGTATCTCCGAATCTGAAAGATCTCTTTCCACGTATTTATGATCGCGAAAGAGAAGACTCGAGTGGAGAAGTTATCAGACTCCGGTACGCGATGCGACGTCGCAACTGCTTATCAGCCGGTCGTTTTCACGAGTATTTCCGCCGGTGAACGATTGCACGCTTATGGAAGGAAGAAGTCTGCAGTTAGCATTTGTCAGTCGATCTATCTTTCGCGACCTCGTTTTCCCGCTGCGTTACGAAAATCCGCATTATCCGTATTGTTAGCGGCGCATCGTCACGACAGGTCGCACGAGTGTACACTCTCGTGTTCATCGTGCCGCGAAGTTCCGTTTTCCAGCGGCCGGTCGCGGCACGTGAAAGAAACCGCTAGCTTGTGCAGCGGAGGATGCATCTGGCGCGAGGTCCCGCCTCGTCCTTGCCGATTCCGTCGCCGGAAACGCAGCCTCTTTTATCGCGGCCCCTCCCCTCGCGTCTCAACCGTCTTGCTTCCGGTAACCAGGCGACGGAGACGCGCGATTGTTGGTCCAGGTAAGAGGAACGCGCGCACAATGCCGTGACTATAACCGTATCTAGGACGGAGAACAGCATATACCCGCGCCTCGTAACACCCCTCTCATCGAATATTCAACCAGCCAGCCAGCCAGCCAGCCAGCCAGTTTCTTCGGATTCCGCTGGATTTACGATTTTGCTTGGAAAACCGGGCTTTACACGTGTCGCAGTCACGACTGAATTGGATCCACATACACGATTCCTGTATATGTAATGGCAACGCGTTTGGCAAATGATTTATTACCGGGTCGCGGATGTTTATGATTTTATGGAGAATCTCAGCCAGTGTGTTTCTCTTCGATGGAAGGAGATCGTGATGGGCTCGATTTTAACGCCATTTAAACGGCATGAAAGGCAGGCAAGTGAAGTGACTCGTTGCAACACTGCAAGGGACGAGTCCTACAGCTCGTGCTTCGCGGGCGAATAAAAAGTCGAAGAAGCGCGATTAAGAGTCTAGTGGATTTTATTTGCCACTCGATGCCATCATCGCCCGTCATCGTTACCTAACGTACACGGCATTAACATTCAAGGGGAGATTCTAAATATTAATCAAAAAAGAAACAATCGCTGGGTAGAACTCTTCCGAGGGAACAACCCAGAAACTTTGAGGAGTTACGAAATTCACTTCTGATCGCGCAGCTCGCTGATTAATTACCTACATAGGTCGTACGACCTATACCCGCGTACGTGTGTACGTCGCCAAGGATTTGAATAGAAGTTTACAGAGAACGACGCAATTCCACGACCGGCGGAGGAAGGAACGGAGGAGACCAAAAGGATGTCCAAACGGAATCAGGATCGGCATGGGCACAGAACCGTGCACCAGGCAGCCTCGTCGACATCCTGCCTTTGCCAGGATTGCAACATTATCCGTGTCTTGGCTCGTGCACGGAGAACACACTGGTGCCCCGACAGCGGAAGGAGATCTTGCGCAATCGGCCGCCCATTGTCTCAGGATCCTCCGCGTTCGGGGTCGGCTTCGACGTCGTCTTCTTCGTAGCTAGGCACGTAACAGCATCGCTGATTTGAAAACCGGGGCCAATGCCTGACGATCTTGATGATCGTCGGATCACAGATCGGTATCTCGTTCCTTGAGAAGCGCAGGATCAGGATACAGCAGTGAATCACAAAGTAATTGACGCTTCCACTAGAGTTTTTCTTTTTTCTTTTTTAAATGTATTATTCTTTTTTTCTTTTTGGGAATTATCGGTACCTTGAGGATAAAAATTTTATGGGGATTTACGTAGGATTTACGTACGTGTTCCAAAAAGAAACAAGAATGCTCGATACCCGGTTTGATGACGTTTGGACATACTTCCAAGTTGGGACGGTTCCCCAAATTTTGAACAATTCTAAAATCCGTCTGAATCTCCAAAAATAAGAAGGTTTCAAAAAACAGCTGCTAATAGGGAAAAAGGAAATCAACAAGTGACACGGTCAATTAAACGTCTGGATCCGTAAACGATGGATGGACGGGCTGTTACGCGACGTCGTAGGAACTCGTGTTCCAAGAACGTTTGGCATTAATGCCGTTGCGTAGAACGTGAGTACTCGTGTTTCGTACGAAAATCAACTTTGATTGCAGAGGCAGACGCGGGAAGGCGCGCGCGAAACGATTGCCACACGGCTTCCAGCGCGTGCAATTTTTTACATCCGCACGTGGTGGATGCGGATATGTGGGACGTCAGGCAGGAAAGCCCGAGCGCGGCCCGCTCGAAATCTATGAATCATCGGACTGATACACATGAGCAGCGATACACACGAGCAGCGGGCACATCTCCGTCGCGTCGCGGCTAATTCTCCGCTCGAAACTCGTTTTCCATTCGCCGTGCCGCGCCAGTTCGCCGCGTGGGAGTATTACGTAAAAGGCCGGCTCAAGGAAACACGCGATACAAGTAAATGGGTGCAAACCGGGGTTATATCTACGATGATACAAGCGATCGAATCGGCCGACTAACGAACACGATCCGAAACCGAAAGCCGACTAATAGCTTTGCCATTTCCCTCGCGAATCCCGCCGCCTTTCTAAGGCGGATACTTCCAGAGTTTCGCAGTCTTTTGACAAAGCCGCGAAATAGTTTACTTCGACTCGCGAACAGCGATCATACCGAGACGCTAAGAACAATTCGTCGTCGAGTAATTCGTGGTTCGCTCCAAGAATTTTCGCAAATTTGACGAATTTTACCAGATAAATTGCCACGCTGCGACTAGAAGAGTTATATACCGACAAATGACCCTATCGCGCCGTAATTGGCCACGGCATTCCCTTGTGATCCAACCGCGTTTCTTATCTCGTGTTTGTTCGCGTGTTGTTCGACTCTTTTTGCGATACTTTCTCCAACGAAGACAGCGTTGATTGACTCGATGATTTCGGCGCGTTCCGTTGGCGAGGGACACTCGGCGTCCAGGAGACATTCTTTCCGCCTTTCGCGCAGCCGTCTCCACGGACGAATCGAACGGCTAATTGCCCGCAATCTGTCCGCAACTCGAGCTCGTTACGCCACAAACGGGAACGCTAATTGGACCAATTTGTGACATTTCCTAACGACGTCGTCGCGGTGGTCTCTCCGCGATGGAAGCTGAATCGATCCGCGTGCTATTCGTAATTGAGACGTGCCCTGTGCGAAATTATTCGAAAGCGAACGGTCGAACCGGCCGCGACTCCAGCTTGAACTTCCTAATGGCTCTCTTAAATAATAACCGCGACCCCGGAGAGCACGACGGGACTGGAGACGACGAAACAGATGTTTGGATTTGTGTCGAGATATTTTCAAACCCCGTAGAGAATTTAGACTCTCACTTCTCAGCTACCTAAAATTCTCAATCTCTCGTCGAACGTTCACCGATATTTTGCCTCGATACCACCACCAATATTCTCGCCAATCCTCCCCCTTCTGTTTCGCTGCACGAGCGATCGCGTGCACGGGCAGGCAGAACAGCGTGAATAGCGTGTAATTCGCGGATCGGGCATAAAGTGTCGCGCGCTTTGAAATCAATTACTCACACGCGGGGTAAACGCGCACGCCTAACGATCTCGCCGCACATTTTCGCAGACCACCGCGCGCGCGTGTGTGTGTGTGTGTGTGTGTGTGTGTGTTCCCGCGACTAGATCGCGTAAAGTATCAATCTAGCGTAAAGGGAGGGGAAGACTTGACCCCTCGCACACGCATTTATATTAACCCTCCCGGGGCCCCGAGAGAGAGAGATCGCGCTCGCCAAAGCCAAAGACGATTCTATTTATGCGTGCAACCGACGGACCCGGGGTTAATGTGATGATATTACTCACGGGATATGCTTGCCTACCTAAGTCGATTAGCGGTCTGGAAAGCTCCGGGACGAGTTTTGCGGTCGAAAGCGAGCGCGCCGCGTGGAACACGGAGCGAGGAGGGTGGCCGTGAAACGAAAGGGACAAAGACGGCAACGAAAACTAGTTTCTCCTCTTGCCTGTTCCTTTCTCGCCGGTCTACGCGCGAGGATCTGGACCTTTAACCGGTCATCTAGCAGTGCCAGGACTGCCTCGCTTCCACTTGTCCTCGTGTTGGTTGCCCGTGATCGTGAAATCCCGCGGATTCGCGTCTCCGGTTTTCCGCTTTCCATCGACTACCGTCGCTTTTACGATTTAACGCCCAAACGAGAAAAACAAAAAAAGAGAAAGACATAAATACCCGATCGACTAATAGATTTTCTCTCGGTGGATTGACGAACAGCCGGTTTTCCGAGGGAATAAATTGCCAACTAATTACATGGTTTCTCGTCGTGTACGGCTTGTATAATCGAACAGTACCATTAATACGCATCGAAGCCGCCTTAACACTTTCAGCGATTCGTTGCAAAGTGACTCGAGTCAAATTTTGCGGCCTATTTTCCCTCAAAACGGATACAAATCTCACCCCTTAATCTCGCACGAGGACAACGGAATGCATTCCACTGCTTCTGCCTCGATTTATGGCTTCAACGAAAACGAGACGGCGGGATTTATTCCCCGTAGATCTCTTGCGGTCGAGCGTACGACAAAGTTCGAGACACGATTCGATAAATAAAATTGCGCCAGCAAACGAGAACGCACGAGACGTCGATAGTCATTACACCGACGTCTTTAAAAGGAGCATCGTGCCGACCAAGTTAAAAACGAGTGGAAATTGCCTTCGTTTCGCTCCATCAATGTTTCCGGGTCCCTGAAAGGGACGATACTTTCATCGTCATTAATCTTTGTTTGACCGAGCGTCTTAATTATAACCCCTCCGATCGGCCGCGGCGCCGATGCACGCACGTCTCATAATACGCTTTTCATCAGGCGGAGATGTCACGGACGCTCCATAAACGTACCGTGCTCGTACTCCTGCACGGGCTCGTTCTTCTTCCTCGTCGAACACAGAAATACACATCGTGGCTACATATTACACGAGGGAACAAGCGCACGTTTCATCCGTCCTTGCTTTCGGTACGAGGCAAATGTACACATACAGGCGGCTGCACCTGTCGCGAGAAGCGGCACACGTGACGGTGACGGTGTGACTGTACGGTACCGGTGGCTGTACGGTGCCGGCAGTAAAATATATACCTTCGAACGGCGTGATTATACTGACGAGCCCTAAATATTTCTCCTCGCGCCATCCTTTCGATCTCTCGGAATGCACCGTGTCCTTTTCACCAACCGAGAATCCATCTATCCTTCCCTCTCTCCGTTTCACCTCGCTCCCTTTCCACCGTCCGACAGCCGACGCGTCTGAATACATCTTCGCGTTAACGAATTTCGAGACGAGGCGAAGCGCAGCCAGGGAACCCTTCTAATCCTGACTAACGTCCCGACTAACGTCGAGTCGGCCGACGAGGACGCGGCTTAAGAAGGTGCTTGGCTCGCTGGCTTCTGGAGGCGCAACCGACCCCCGAAAAAGGGAGGGTTGTTGGCTGACAACAACGTCTTTATCGGCCCTCATCTCCGGCCGTTGCCTCTCGCTGCCGCTTAATAGCGTCCATAAAGTTTCATCGTGCGACTACTATGTCGTTTAAATGTATATCGAGCGCCACGGCACGCAGCATAGCGTGGCGCGCCGAATCGCGTGCGTCCTCGACGATTTATTTTATCGTTCGGCCGCTTTATGCCCTCTTCCGTCCGCCATTTGCATACCGGCCGTCTTCTGACGTACCGTACACGCTGTACGAAATTCGTTCTTTTCTCTTTTTTTTTTCTTTTTTTTTTTTTTTTTTTATTCGCCAGGCCGTGTACTGACGTTAATATCGCTTCTCGCCCTTTCCTCCTTTCCACCTTCTCGCCATGCGACCGCGACCCACTGCTTTGATGCATTAACGGAGACGAGCCACGGGTCGATACTCTCGTATAAATGTCGCGAGTTTTAAACGCCGCCGGTTATCACGGCGCTTATTAATAGGATTCGTGCACGTTTTCAACTTTTTATTGGCGACAAGGTATCGTTCCTCGTTTTACGCCCCCACTGGCTTCGTGCATACCGCGCACGCTTGTTTCTGCACGAGGCATTACGGAATTACGAGACCACACCGCGTTACTCTTTAATAAAACGAGGAGGATGTATTCGCGAGTACTTTGGAAAAAAAGGAGGAAGAAACGACTCTGTATGACGAAACTATCTCATCCCGCTATATATATATATATATACGTGTATTCGTAGCAATGTCGTAACTTTGTCGGGAGAATCTTTCTGCGAGTAACTCGCTTTGCATATTTCTCGCACGAATAAAAAGGACGCTATCGTGCAAGCAGACTGGAACCAGTTCAGTTTCTCCACTTTGTTGGCGAATTCCACGTGAACGTGACAAAAACCAAAGGCGGAGGCTAATCTCACGAGAACGGGCACGCATGTGCGTGCCTACTTTCCAATTAGCCAGCCGTGAACCTTCACTCTCCGTGAGCCCTTTCTCTTCTATACAGTTCCGGTGAACGCTTCATATTTCCGTCGGTATCTGGAGGCAAGGTGTATGAATGGAAATTCATCGGGAATCCTCCCGTGTGCGTTCTCTCTGTTTTCGGTGTCGTCTGCTTTGCATCACCATGCGCTCGGCTTGCATCGTTGTTGCAACGATTGTTGTGTCGCAACATATTCGCACGGTAGCAGCGAGCGACTCCTTTGTGAGGACACTCGCTGCATTTTGTGGCGACACAATGGCTCGTTCCGACGACCGGATTTCGGGCTTCTTCGCGTCTCCGTCTGAATGGGCCATTGGAGCAGAAGGGCCAGCCCTGGCCGGCCAGTCACATTAAGGTAATAAACGTGCATGGGTGTCGACGTATTAGTCGCGATTTCCGTTACATTGTTGCCCATCCTCCTTTTTCCATCGTTTCAGCGATCTGCGCGAGCCAACGCCCGCCAGAGCCGCAGCTTCTTAATCTCTCGCGCGCGCAAACAAAGGAAAAAGGAAACGACAAAAATCGAGATTCACTTCCGGCAGGCTTGTCGCTGTCCACGTAGCGAACGATTTGCGTGTCGATGAAGAATAGCATCCGGGGCTGTCATCATTTGTTTCTCAAGCAAAAAAGTTCTCCGTTCTCCTTCCACTCGTGCGTCGAACATTTCGCAATCTAATTTGTTCCCTGATAGCGGTTGTCGTCGCTTTTACGATGCCGCGCGTGCGCGCACGCAAATATTTATTTCAATCCCGGATAGATCAATGAGTTTCTCAGAGAATGGTGTAAAAGCGTCTAGCGTCTAGCGGAGTATAATAAACTAGGAGGTTTGTAACGTTGTCGTCGATGTCCATTGTTTGAAGGCGGATTGCGGCAAGCAACCGGGCAACTTGTATGCGATTCCACGTACGTTTGTACACTCCCGTTCGTAAATCACGGGACGCTTGCCAATTTGAAACAAAAGCTTTGGCAAAATAATATCTTCGGGACACGTATCTTTGGGCGGGATCGATGAGAAATAATTTCATTTTCTAACTGGGATATCTGTGCAGGACCATCTCCTGGGTAGTGTCAAACGCGCTGTGACTCGTGAACTTTGAATCGAGAAGGACTTGACACGCGCAGAGGGTGAAAGGCGAACAACGGCGAGTGGAGAACGAGATTTGATAAGTGGTAGAAAGTTTTGTGGCGCATTCCAGCAGAGAAACCTCGAAAATTCATCGAAAATTCCTATTCATCGTACAAAGTATCGTCTTGTCCAAAAAAAAAAAAGCGCTTACTCACTTAATGATCGTTCCACGATCGTACGAAGCACGCTACAAATCGCTATCCGACGTTCGTCCAACACGCTACAAATTACCCTAATAAACAATTCGAGATACCGATTGCTATTATCCTCGTCTGCTAATTGCTCCCGATGTTACGTATCCTTCGAAACAATGAACGACATAAGCGCAACGAATAATGAATGTAGACCGTGACCATCGAGGAGCAACGTAAGACTCGTCTTCTAATAACCACGTTCCACGATGATTTCGCGTTTCGCGTGGAACTAGGTGACCGTCACGGCCGAAAGTATCGTGTGAATCTACCGTCTGAAACGTCGCGGATCGACTCGACTTCCTACCGGAGAACGCCCACGCCGATTAAAAAAGAACAGAGGACGCCACGTAATGATAACTGCATTACGCAACTTTGATATCGTTTCGAGGAAACGTCGCTCGTCGCTGGCCAGGTCGATGTCAATAACGATATAAATCTCGAGTCGCAATTTTTGAAAGTTTAAAGTCCGCGATCTACGAACCTCGTAAGAAGCCGATTTGTACAATATTTGGTGGACACACACGAGAAACAGTTACTAGTCAGTTCGACTAGTTCAGTTCGCTTGTAAATCACCAATCCGGGGAAAAAAACTCCACTCCGATTTCTTCGTGCGTCTTGGAAATTATCCGGCCCGGTATTATCGCGGTGATTTAGTGACCGGTTTATCCGAATTCCTCCCGGGCCGTGGACTCCACGAGGCGGCGATTTCGAAAATTCGAAATACATTAACGAGTGATATATATTTATGAACGTGTTCGTATTCTAGCCGGGCGATCGGCCTGCCTTTGGCCTTTACGTGCTCTCGAATCCTTGAATTGGAAATAAACGTTAATATATTAGCGCGAATAACAGCGGCGCCGTGATAAATGTTGCGCTATGTCGTCTACACGGTGTTGCTGGAGGATGTTTTAATAATTTAAAGACCAGTCACGGACATCGGCGTTGCAATAACGATTACGTAACCGGTGTCGTGTCGTTCGGCACACTCTGTATTTATTGACGTAGAAGCGACGCCGGAACGGTGATTACGGGCAGAGAAACTTGTCGAAGATGTAGAAGAGCGATATTTCGCCGATAGTTTAGTCCTGCGGGGCTCGCTCGCGTCAGGGTCCCTCTCCCGAGAGAGAGAGAGAGAGAGAGAGAAAGAGGCGCGCGGCAATACGCGCGTTTATAGATCCTGCTTCTCTCTCCTCTCAGCTGATCGCTGAAACAGCCTCGTCGGATTGTAAATCGCGCGGATCTTGCGTTAAAAGTTTGAGAAATGGCAAATGCATGCGCGCGCTACAGAGCATCTCCTAGATGCTCGACGAGCCAGCGCTCGTAAGGTAATAATCTGTCGTGGCAAATGACGTGTTGAAACGCCCTGACAGAGAAAAAAAGATCGATACCGATTGAATTTATTATCTGCGAGACTTATCCCCTCGGGGAAACGATACGATTTCGTTCTCCATCTTCATTGCGACGAGATACTTTCGCGACACTTTCAGATTGCTGTACCAACGATCGACACGACGCGATTCAGCAAGAGCAGATAATCGACGCAGAACAGAAGCTGAAACGATCGGTGGAAAAATGAGAGACAGGTGTAATAACAATGCGGTTGGTCTCGATTTTTTTTTCTTTTTGGTGGTGTTTTGGTATTAAAAACTCGAAACGAGCTTTAATAAACGATACGTGACCGGTTGCGGCGGCGGTAACGACCGAACGTGGTCGAAAAAACTGAAACGTCGGAAAGGAATACGAAATGAGAGGAGGCTCGAACGAGAAGGGGAACATCGTAGAGTTCCCAAGGGAGGATCGCGCTGAGAAAGGAGAAGAAGGAAAGAGAAGGAGGAGAGGAGAGGGGGAGGAGAAGAAGCGCGGTCGCGGTAGCAATCGACAGACCTGTCATTAAAAATCAGTTAACCTCGCAATTACCGTGCGAGTCCGAGCCTATTAAGTGCGCGTAATCGGAAGGTACTTTTTCGGAATAATCGCTTGCGGAGAGCTCTCGCGGTGAAACGAGCTCGTAGGAGCACTCGCAATCAGATCTGTTAAGGGGGAACCGAGTGCTTTGTTTCGCAGCGTGGCGAGCGGGAATAATGGGACGATGCTACTACGGGTTCTTTAGGGAAAGGACACTCTGTGAGGAAATACGTGCGACGGCTCGTCTCGAAATGGGAAATGCTAAAGACTCTTAGGAAGGTAACGCAACGTGTACAATGTGTCCAACTCGACTTTTATACTCTCATCGTACTCTGTTCTCTTCAGACTCTTCTTTCGTCTTTCCCGATTAATCGACAAACAAATATCGGAGAAAAATCGTCGAGACGAGTCAAATTTCAAGCGAAAAGGAACACCCAGTGTATGCGCTCGGTGAGGTTGGAAAAGAGTTGGAATACGAATCGGCGGCGTCGATTTTTCAATTTAACAATTGGAAGCTCTCGAACGGACCGTTAGATGGGGAAGCTTTCATTTACCTCGACTTAAGTGGCCACTTACGAGTCTATAACCCTTTCTTTACCTACGTTATTGCTTCGTTGAAGCATCATTTTCCTCTCTCTCTCTCTCTCTCTCTCCTGATTTTCACTGTGGCAAGTGCGAACCTCTCGGTAGTCACATGCGTATATATATATATATATATATGTATGTATATATGTATACGTATATATGCCCATTGCCTCGGAGAGTTATTCCCAACTCCGTTCCAAGTCCGTACTTAACTTCGCCTACCATATAAGACTTCCGGAAGAGCCGTTTGCTCTCGATATGTTGCTTCGCGTTCGGCCTGTACCCGCCAGAGGAGAAGTTCAAGAGAGAGCCGATCCGCTGGAGTAGTTACGAATAAGTTTGTCGGCGCTTAAGTGGCGCCGAATACGGTCCTGTAAGTACAACCTGCTCGTGGCAGTGTCCGCGTGTGCGCGCGTACGTGTACACACAGACGCGCGCGCGGTTTAAGCGCCGTCGAATGATTGCGGGGCACTGGCCCGAAACGTTGGGAATCCTCTTTAACGAAGCCCTTCCAAATTCGGCCGATAATTTAGCCGTGTAATTGGTGCACGCGAGACTCGTCGAAAGTTCGGAAACCGCGCACACGCGCGCAAGATCGGATACACGCATCGAAGCGGATCGATGGGCACGTACACGGTAGGCAGAGGATCGAGAGAACGACTTTGTAAAAGTGAAAAAAAAAAAAAAAAATGCTGTTGCGCCGATTTCGAAATCGAAACGAAAGAGAGAAGACGAGAGATGTGGCGGAGACTCGGAGGCTCGTGCCTTTCTTCCTCGTGCGTCCTCCTCGCGCGGAGGTTGGAATTTCACGAGGTTGGTAGAGGAAGAATCCGAGAACGAAGGGCGAAACAAATAGTTACAAAACTGGCCGGGGACGGAAGACAAAGTATTTCAGCGGAGAGACGTACAACCGTGTAGCGGCGTGGCGAGGCAATGTGGTTCGTTTTAAGGCCCGTTGCCATTATCTCGAGAAAAAGGGACGGCCGGAGAGAGAAACCGGTCGTGCAGAATCCGGGGTTCGCGATAATATTTGCGACACTCGGATCCGATGGGACGAGGCGGACGTATATAAGGCTAAAGGATAGGGCAAAGGGAGGGCTAAAAAGCGAGTGATTTGGTCGGTGGGGCTCCGGCTGATTAATGTGACCCACTATGCACGCCCGCTATATGGGCCGACCCGGCTCATTTGCATTTGCATCGGCACGGACCACCGTGTTGTCTGCTCTCTCGCGGACTTCTTTCGGAGCGAACAAGCTCATGTCCGGAGCTCTCCATTCAACCGCTACCATTTCAACCGCGCCTTCCACCGCAGCTCTGGCTCCGACCGTATCTCGAGCCGAGAACGATCGTCCAACCTGGAAAAGAGAATCTCCCAAAACAAGCAACGATAGCACCGAGGCGAGTCTAAATCCGCGAATTTGCAGCAGTTTTAATCGTTTTGATCGCGTAATCGCCGCAGCCACGCGGAGGTCGCCGATGAAACGAGGTTCGACGATTATTCGGAAAGTGTCGTCGATCGATCGTTCGCTCGCTCGCTCGTGCAACCGCCGGCGATTCGCAACCGCGTGGGCGTTCATTGGCGACCTGCTTAACACAGTCGACGGTTAGTGGATTCAATGATCGTGTAATTGCCGGCAGGAAACCGGACAGTCGCTTGCAGCGCGTTTCGCCTCGCGACGTGTGGCAACGCGATTCGAAAAAGTTCCATTGCTTCTCAAAATGTGAAATCTTCGTTGCGACACGTTTAAAAAAATATATACACCGTACGTTATATCGTCGTCTTGCGTAATAACTCCTTCGCGATTCTAGAAACTGTACAATCGTGTGGCTACCCAGGAATTTTTCGAGCGGAGAAGAAGAAGAAGAAGAAATAGTCGTCGCGTGCTCGACGATTTCCTGCGAATCGCCGACGACACGAAAGTTCGTTAGAAAAGAATTCGCCGTAAAATTCTTCCACAAAAGGACGCATCTTCTCGCACACCTACGCAAGAGAGCACACGCTCGCGTATGCAGGTGCGTTAGGCGATGGGTTAGCGAGGGTTAATGCGCCGGGTAATAATTAAAACGCCATTTCCCATAGGAGAGAAAGGCGAGACGAGGAGCGTTCGTAAAGGCGCCGCGCCTATCTCGCTAACGGTTTAAGCAAATGGATCTTTTCGTGGACTACGATGTTATATCACGGCGTGGCAGCCTCCACTCTGGATCACCTCGGGACGATACACATAAAATATGCGCGTGGATTTCAATAAATTGCCCGTTAATTCGGGTAATTTATGAATTCTCGCAGCTAGCCACGCCGGCTGCGTACAGCGCGTACGTGTTGTTTCCAGGAATATCGCAGAGATTCGACGGACGAATTCGTTCTTTCGAGTTAAACGATACCCGACCGTACCCGGCCATATTTTACTTGGCGAATCGCCGGTCGCTCGAATACCGACACCTAGACACACTTTGTACGTCCTTGTAACGCTCCAAGGATGGCACACTCGAAATTCGTCGGATCGGCACCCAAGCGTACCTAAGCGTGCGCGTATACCCGATTGTAAGTGGTAGTTGCACGTATGTTCTCGTCAGAGCACGAGAGCATACATTGTAACGAATTATCGCGCGCCGAGGAGCATCGTAATTAAGAGTTGCGCAACAGGTAATTGAGAAACCTGACACCTTTACAAAGAGCTACCACGTCGACACGGTGTATCGAGAAGCTTAATAATAATATGGTTTCCGCGATGATCGAACGCGCGCGAGCTCGACAGATCACGACGCGTAGTCCTCCTTAAACTCTCCTCCTCGATAAACTCTCTCTGACGCAATCCCCTCGTTCCCATGGTTTCCAGCGAAACCGAAGAAACGAAAAGCGCGAATTTATTAATTGTCCGTCGTCGTTTGCATCGATAGTTCCATCTTCCTCCTCCCCCCCCCGCCCTCGTCTCCCTCTCTCCCTCTCATTGTATCAAGCTCGTTTCTAACAACTCGATTCTAATAACTCGACTGTCTTTCCGAGAAACGTTTAAACGCATCAATCACCGTGGAAAATCGCGCTTGCAGAACCGCTCCGCGTATCGCGATCCATCTCAATTGGAATTACGCGGCCAGTTCCACCGCGAGTGAAATATAATGTCAGCCGTAATGAAAACGTAGCCGTAGCGGCAAAAGGAGCGACGCGACGTTAAACGACCGGGATAATCCTGTTCGCGGTGGTGGGTGATAAAGATGCCTCGATTCCACGGTCTAATTACCGGTGATTATTCGCGGCCCTAACGGACAACAGAATCGCGATCGTTGGCACGTACAGCCGAGAACTAGAGGGGACGACGAGAGGGACGCGTACACGCACGATGAAGAAATGTGAACATCGACTGTTAACCGTCCTGAGCAATTATTAATCGCGTCTCAAGCTAATGACGAGCGTACCGTACGTACCGTACGAAAGGGCCCAAAGAGTGTGTATGTGTGTGTGTGTGTGTGAGAAAGAGAGAGAGAGAGAGCGTATGCTAATGAAGCGGCGAGAGTAGCCGTAGCGAGAGGAGCTCGTTTTATTTTTCACGCGGATAATGTAACTTTGGTTGGCACCGCGGCGGGCAGCACCGCGCGCCCCAGTGATTAGCATCGGCTCCGACTCGCCGTACGATGAGGCTATTCCTCAAGAAGGCCACGGGATAGGTGCAGAGGGGAATATTCCTCAATGTCGCGGTAGCCGATGAAGACCTCACCGGGGGTAGCTGCGAGCCTTGACCGCGTGCTGCACGCTTGATATATATCTCTATCTTGGTCGGAGCCAAGCCAGCCCGACTAGCGGTCAAAGTGCGAAATCCAGCTAGTACGATCGTGGAAGCTAGCCAACCAGCCAGGACGATGATGCACGGCATCTCGCGCAAACTAAACTTTTTAAATTTCTTAAATTTCTCTTTTACGATACTTTGTCAACGCTAGATTCGGTAACGATAATGCAAAAGTTAAAAGTCACCCGTCATCGTGCGATCGCAACGAATTCGCACAGAGTGTCGATCAAAGAGATCGCCGATGAACTCGTCCCTAACTCTGTCGGATTGACAATCGAGGAATCCATCGACCGAACGAATTCAGACCGATCGGATACCGAAAGCGTTGATTAATCACGCCGATTAACCGAGTATCGTTCGGCCGATGGTTTACCAGGCCACGAGCTCTCGCGGGACGTGCGTGAAATTGATTTAAGATCGACGCGGTTGTAAACAGTTATTTAAACGGGAAGAATATCGAGACTCGGTCGGAGGTGCGAACGAACAGCTCGTTACGCCGTTCGGGCTTCCCGATGCCGGTGGAAAGTATATGGTTATTGCAAGACAGTTGAAAACGTCCCCCGGCAAAAATGCCATCGCTAATCACGTCCGATCTAATCGCCGAGCCTTTCGGCGTTTCGCCAGTAAAATCGGGCTACGTCGTTTTTAGCATCGGCGTTATATTATACTCGTTACAAGCTTCGCAAAAGTACCAGTAAAACGCACGAAGTAATTCCAGAGTGAAGATACGTTGGCACGGACGTGTCAGCCGCTATTTTACAGACGTTCAACGCCGCTGTTTTACAAACCATGAGAGATGGCACATGCCGCTGCCAGGGCGACAGCTAAAGCCACGTCCTCACCGAACCGAACATCTCCGCTTGAATCTTTTAAAAGTCAATTCCTCGACTTTTCGAAAAACAACTAAAAAGTTTCTCCAGCATTCTCGCTCTTGCTTTCGCTTTAAAATTTTCAGAGTTGATTCTCGGACGTCTCGTTACGGGATACGCAGCGAAAAATTAGTTCAGTGAGGACGCAGCTTAAGAGCAGTACAAAGTAAGAACCACGCGGTGGAAAAAACGGCCTTAAGGAACAAAAAAAAAAAAAAAAAAGAAGAAACGCAGCAAGGGAAAAGAGAGAAGATTCGCAATTACGAATAAAAGTTTCAATTAGCTCTGTCAGGCTAAACGTGGTGATCGCGGCTTCGTGATTCATAGGCTATATAAACTGTGTGTACAGCCGTGCAGGATCGCCGAAGGATGATGATGCTACGTAGCACTACCTTTCACTTTGTTTTCCCGCGATGATGCCTCGGCTAAGTATTAACCTCCGTGACAGAGATGCTTTTCCCGTCTGTCGCGTCCCATGACCATTACCGAACGTTACGCCGCGCGCGGCTGAAAATTCAGGCGGTAACCCGAAGCTTTCCAACTCGAATATATATTGCCTCTCCCGTAAAACTCTTTAACCCCGTCGTGTGTTGCATTGTAACGCTTCGCAGTCGCCAACGACGGCAAATTAAACGAAGAGGTACCGCTGTTAAACGTCTCATCGTTGACGCAGCATCTCGTCGTTTCCGCGCTTTTTTCCATTCTCCTCCACTTTTATCGCGTTTCAATTGCCGATGCCGTGTTGTCGTTGCCGACCACGGATTTTTACCGCGGTTTTAAACGCCGCTTGTTCCGCGAGCAGTTGTCCGTGGCGTCATTCGTCAAAGAGGTGGAAAAACGGTGTAAGAACGATCGTGAGCGTCGACGTCCACCGACGATTCTTCGCGGCATCCCAAGTTACGAGGTGTGCGCGGACCATCGGCCAAATTACCAGCTGCCGAAGCTGTTATTAACGTTATTCAATCATCGCCTGAGTTTCAACGGAAGGTTGTGCGACCTCGTTCCTTCGAAGACCACCCGTGCTGAAAATTCCTCGCCGATGCATACGAGAATATCGGAGAGGCGATAAAATAATACGGCGTTCTCGCCTAGTTCTGGGATTCACGGCTCCTCTCGTCGACGATAAAAATTTCCGTTGGCCACGGATGTAGCTAATTGCGACCATCGGCCGCTGTTAAACGCCTCTGAAAGGCTTTGCACCGCGCTAACAGGTAAAAAAAAGCAGGATATCGCGGTACATCGATTCTGCGTTGTCATCGTTCGACCACCTAGCTAGCTTCGACTTTTCTCACCGCTTTCGCTACACATACGTATCGCGCGTGTATCGAATACGTCGAATACGTTGCTCTTCTACTTGTTTCTCTCTGTCTGTTTATTCCTGAAAATTCTACCTTGCACAACGTCGTATCAGCGACAAGAATCCGACATCTCTCACTACACGATACTAGCTACTCGTTTCCCGATAGATTCAGACAAATGACGTTCCATGTTCGTGTGGTAAATAAGAAACAATGAGTAATGACGAAAGCGAAGACTACGAGTTCTGTTAGGAACTCTGATGAACTTTAGTAGGTTTCGTGCAACAATTATTACTCTCTAGAGAATATATTCTGAAATCGTAAATCGAGACTTTAACGGTCGAAGAATTTAATCCCTAATTAAATGTAATTGAAAGCAAACTGAGACTTGTGTTACATCCATAAAATCCGACGCGATCAAAATATCTCAGATCCCTCATGTGCCGTCTCTCTGGTAGTATTTCGCTAAATAGACGCGTATTTGCCGAACATATGTTGAAACGTATATACGTACACGTCAAAAGCGGGAGAAACGCGACGCGAGTGACGTTAACGATCGACGCGACCCGTAATGGGATTACTTTGCGTAAATCACAAAACTGACCGGTCGTCCAGTGGCCTTCTACACTTATTACGCGTACGTTCGACGACTTCTCCCTTTTTGAGATACGTTCGACATTTAACCCCGGGGTCCCCGCCACGCTGCAAATATATCGACGTATCGATCCTTGACCAACCGTACGGAACGAACCAACGTAGACGCGCGGACGCGGCACGCACACGCGCACACCGGCAAACCGACTGGAAAGGCTCGAATATTACCTGGAACTCCGGGAATTCTATCTTCCGCGATGGCGATGCACGAACATCGCGGCAACAACACGGCGAACGAACGAAAGAACGATCGTCCGGTCTCTCGTCTCTTCTCTAATCGGGACTTTACGAGCACCCTGTATTCCGGCATGCGTGCCTCGTGCGCGACCTCAGCCGACCCGCGCCGACCTCTCCCACATTACCTCGTCCACGCACCTCGTGCTCGTGCTCGTGCTCGTGCTCGTGCTCGCTCGCCGGAGATGCCACGACGGAGAAACTCCATCCAGCGGAGCGCGTCCAGCGGTACCGGGATTACCCCCGAGACGACGTCTCTCGCGAGACTCTTCCGCCAAATTAGCTCTCGCTCGTGTTTGTTTCCCGTCGATTCCTCTCCCCACGTGGGCTTTCGCGTCTTCGCGTCTTCGCGTCTTTAACTCGCCGTATCTCTCCTGGGTCTACGTCGGCCGCGTCGGCCGCGTCGGCCGCGTCGGCCGAGCCTTTGAAACTAGCCGGAGGAGAAATTTTCGCGGGCACCGGCGAAGATTACAGCCGTGGCTTTATCCGATAGCTAGCCTCTCGCGAGATGGCTGACTGGTCGAGACGAGTACACGCATAGCGCTGAAACTCCTCCTCGGGAATTCTTCCCGAGCTGAACCATCTTTAATTAAACTCCTGACACGATATAGCTCCGAGGAATCCAACCTGCACGAGACACCGGCCGAACGATCCCGGGGTGAAAGTAACGCGACGCACGAACAAACGTTATGCGCGCGGTGTATCTTCCTCTTCGTGTATTATTCTTGCGCCAAGCTGCGATTCGCTTTCCGCCGAATCGGAAATACTCGAGTCTCCGCGTCTTCGTCCTTCCACCTTTCGTTCGTAGTACTGTTCCTCTTTGTTCGCCGGTAACGTTTTCGTACGGATCGTGGAAACTTTGCCACTCCTCGCAGACTCCGCGCAGGGTTCGTTTAACCCGTGTACAGGTTCGCCAGCCGAAATCTACCGAAAAAACTTTGAAACTAGACTGCCGCGTTTGCCCTGGTGATTAGCGAGAGCCCATTGGTGGCTCTCTAAACGGCGAGACAAACGGCGAGGTCCGTTTCTTCCTGAAAGCAGCAAAAATTCCTGGCGCGCGTGAGGGAAGAATACGCGACGGAGAGCGAGGGGGGGTGGGAAAGATTCCTCTACGGAGATTCCACCGGCTCGGTGTCGTTACTCGCCTCTCGTCTTAACGAAAGCAACCGGTGTTTGACTTGAAAATATTCCAGCAGCCGTTTAATTGGCCGATAAAGTTGAGCTGCAAAACATGGCCGCTCAGCTAACGTGGCCAACGGAGGATTTCGTGTCCTGTAAAAAGCCGTTCAACGTCAACGCGTCGATATTTTATCGTTGTATAATCTGCAACGCCAGCTCCGGAGCCTTCAGAGCGCATAAATGACATCGACCTCGGGCTGACCCGGGTAATTGAAAGAGGTGGCCGCGAAGCGACTGCTAGTAACCACAAGCAGCTCGGGCTCGTACGTAGGTGCAGGTGCGCGAGCCTGCGCGCTCCACCGTCAGCGCATACGTGATAACGAGTGTGCGGTCGTGCGTGGATTTTTCCCAGTCAGAATCGAAGACATTTCACCGTTCGTTTGCGCGCGGTAGGTAAAACGGGGGATATCGTTGCTCTTCGTTTTCGCGTGTAATTAGAACGACGGTGGAGAGAAGAAGAAAGAAATGGCTAAATCCACGTGGTGGCGTGTGGTAAATGGTAATTGTACTCGCACTTGTCCTGTACCTAGAGTATCATGAATTGAATCAACTAACGAACGCGCGTTAAACTCTCAATAAAAAGTAATTAAAGAAGAAAACTGATTGATGCGTCACGCCAGTGACCCCGTTAATTTTATAATCATTGGACGAGTTATCGAGGAAGATGCCTCGTTTTATCCTCGTTTTTTCCACCTATCGTATCGCGTCCATATCTCGATGATATTAGAGATAAATTTATTACTAAAATCATCGACGTCTAATCGACGATCGTTAGCAACATCTTCTCTGTCGAAGGTAAGGCCTCGTCTTGTAACTCGCGTCTCCGCGATACGACACCACGGACAATACGGGGACGGCGCTGAAAGCATAGGCCACACGTAGAGAAAAATAAATTAACGACTTGGCCCTAATTGCACGCTCAGAATTTTACGGCCGACCCTGTCGTCTACGTGTAACGTAGACAGCATTACAAACACACACACACACACACACACACAGACACATAGTCAAGAAGCGTAGTGGTGCCATGGCCGTGCCAGGGGATGCGCAGAGGGGGGCGATAATTACTTTGAGCGTGTTCTTGTGCACGATAAAAAATCAGAATGAAACGGTGCCTTTATTAATTACGTATTACTTAATCACCGGCACGAAAACAGGCGTAAAGAATGGAAGCGCATCCTGGTTTTTTCGGTCGTCGATGAAAGAACGGAACAGGATCGCGAAACAGCTGTTTTGCTCGATTCGAACTATGACTCGTATTTGGCATATAGGGACGCCGTGGCCCCGATTTACTCGTACATTTTTGGCCAAACATTCACTTTTAGAAACAAGGATGGCCCCTTTCGCGTCGCGCGTTGTGCAATTTTTTCCTTTTTTTCTCGCCTCTTCGTCTCTTCGCCCGCGTATCTGGCGTCTGTCAGGTGTCGAAACTTGCGCCCCGAATTAACTACGATTGTGCCACGGGATTCGCAGGTCTCCTGAATCCAGCGATGCACAATAGCCGCGCGGCTCTCCGAGGCTGCTTCGTTATGTAAAGACAGGAAGAAGAAAAAAACGGGAGAAAAAGAAGTAGGAGAGTAAGAGGGAAGCGTAACGCAACGTCGTGTATTCAAATTGTTTGCACAGTAAACATAAGCGAACCGGCATAACCGAACGTTGCGAAACGAACGTATTCGAATACGTACGACCGACGTTCGTTGCTCTCTTATCTCACTCGCGCGACGTGTCGCAAAAAAAGACAGACTCTTATCCCGTCGTTAATTTTATCCCGACTTCCCGTAAAAAGTCGATCCGGCAATTTGATCGGCGTTGATAATCGCCAGTGGCCAGTGCCGATTCGACCATCCATAATGAGCTGGCCTTCGTAAAGATCCTTCGAGGCTACAGCCTCGGTCAACTGGACGACGGCAGTAAAACGTGTTTCGGCAACGCGTGTTTTGATACGGTTTATTTCCATCCACGTCGTTATTTCCATCGAGAGACTCGCGGGAGAAAGGATCGGTCGCGACAAACCGACACGCTGGCGGCGAGCGTCGATCATCTCGCGGATATTTGACACGCGATTCAGCGGAGATTTCCGTGATCTTAGAAATGGCGTCATCGCCAACGGGTCTGGCTATCGATCAGCCACGACCATTTTATAAATTCATATACAAGCTGACGCTTTCCTTCGTTCTGTTTACTCGCGGCTTGTGCCAATCGCGCGACAGCGATTTTTCTCTCCGCCTTCAAGGATTTCCAGCGCGTCGCGTCGCAATTTTTCAACGCGCTGTTTGCCAGCGCTACGAAGAGAACGAAAACAATTATGATAAATAAAAATGTGGGAATGGAATCGGAGTGCGCGGGGCTCGAGCGATTGGACTCGAAAGTTGCGCGAGTTGTTGGAATTGTTGGATTTATTAGAGAGGGTCGCGGCGGAGAGGATGGGAATACACGCGTGGAGCTAATGTCGTGAGAAGAAATTGAGATGAAAACAGGTTCCAAGAGACATTATCGAATTGCATCGAGGGTGTTCAAAACAAGAAAGTGACTTGCGAATTTGATTAAATAAAATTGATGCATTCGCTCATTTACAGAAGTAATTTCGCAACGGCCATTCGCGACTCTCGACTTTGATGCATTAATTTCTGAGAAAAATCGAATGCAATCGTGCGTTGGAAAGCACGTGGGACGCAAAAGTTGCGAGAAAAATTAATCAACGGACCAATCGAAAGGTTCCAAGGCAAATAAAGAGTTTAGACCCAAGCTAAAGTGATTGTTACTCGACGGAAATATTATAATTGATCACCAAAAGGGGATCATCGACGTTAGAGAAAAGACGAACCGACGCACGACGTTTGGAAATAAACACGCAAGGACAGCGCACGAGCCACGCACGCTCGCCGAGGTTTAAAATCGCGTCGCGTGAAAGTGTCGTACGCGCGCGTTTGTAAAAAGTAAAAGTAAAAGAAATTCCACGGGCTCGTCGGGGATTTAAGCCCGAGACCTCTTACGTTCGAGGTCCGAAAATCATTTCCCTAGACCAACGAGCCAACTTACTCGCTTTCTTTAATTTTTTTATTTAAAAAAAAGCTCCGATTAACACGTATAATAATCACATTCGAATAATTTATCACGCGCGTACATTTTATCTGCTCGAGCAAGCCGACACCCATGAGATCGATTACACAGATAAATTTCTGTCTTAAATAGTACAACTTAATTATTACGAGATGATCGTAACAATTGAGGAATTTAAAGGCGGGAAAAACGAGGCCGTTGCAAAGCGACAAAAACAATCGATACGCATCCTCGCGGCTCGTTTCCCTGATTAACTGGATCTAGACGCGTCAACGTCTTAATTTTCGCAACGACAATTGAGAGTGCCATTCACTCTGGGGGAAAAAAAACACGATTGTGCAGCGGATGAAAGGAAAAGCGTTAATCGGCTCGTTTGAATGAGAAGCGAGAGATTCGAGGTTCTCGAAGTTGGTGCACGTGGCGCCACCTGTGGTAGAAACGTCGCATTCGTGATTATCATTGCGTGTTGCATTCGTCCTCGCAATTGCCCTGCCAACAAGATGATAATCCTCCGTTTCGATCTCTCGCAACAAAGTTGCAGAAAGGTCAGAGAGTGCGTGATTGCTTTTCATCGCTGGAACGTAATTACGGTCGCGTCAGAGATGACAAGCTGGAAACTCGAAGCGTTTTTGCCAGGCCAACGAGGAACCGTTTGCGTTTAATTCTTCTCGAGACGACGATCGAGCGCTCTACCGGAAGTAGGACCATTCCCCGAGAGGAAACGAAACTGCCGAGTTGTGTCTTTTTTCACGGGGTTATAACAGCGCGCGGGTTCTAATGGCCGATCTTTGTCGCTCAAGGTGAAATCCACCGTCGTACCCTCGAGGCGAGGAAAACACGCTTTTTTCTTTCCTCGGAGAAATGACAAAAGTCCTCTGGTCTGGTGAAATACGACCGAGGAAAAAGTAGATAAAAAACATTTCCAGCGTTTTTTTATTGTTGCATCAAAACGTAAGCCGTGTTTTTTTAACTACAGGTCAGTTTTTTCTATCGACAGGCGACACTTTACGCTCGTAAAGAACAGTCCCTCGTAAAAGAAAAAAAAAAAAAAAAAAAAAAAAAAAAAACAAGAGAAACGGCGAAAAGCGCCGAAATTTTTGGCACAGCTTTTACAACGTTTCAGCATTTGTACGGTGTTACGGAATGGTTAATGCGGGCATTCCAATTAAAACATAGTTGGATCGTAAAGTAGCCAAACTGAACAACTCCGTGACCTTCATCATCGTTTTACAACGTTCTTGTTCTTTTCCCCCATAAAACATAATAATGTCTCTACCTGTTGTTCCACCCTGACCTACGCCGGCAACTCAATGGTTTTCTAACATTGGTCGAGGAGCATCTTTTTACCTTTTAACATTCCGGAAAATTAAGGTAAAAAAAGCCTTGGATTGATTAGAATTACCGTGCCAAACAAAAACGTACATAAAAGAGAAGCGACGCGTCTCCGCATCCCGATTAAACATTCATCAACTACAAACAGCGATTTTCAAAATTTTTTACAAATTATTTAAATTCGTTTTCCACGAATATCAGTCTCGTTCCGTGCCTTTTATCGTTCGAAAACAGAGCTAACGATAATAATAGAAACAATACGAAACAAGTTATCGTAGAGAAGTTATTCGTAGAGAAGCGCCTTTGGCATCGTTCTAATTACCATCTTGATAAGAAATGCTTGGTTAATTACGTTGTTGCTCTTGGATGTGCAACGTCTACTTAATTACTACGAGGATGACACTGACCTACGTTAGTTCCGGTGAAAACTACGATTTTCGAAATATGTTTTGTTTGCTCAGAGGTTGCGTAAACTCGTGCGTGATCTCGTGAAATTAAAATGGAAAAACGCGCGACGCAAGATTCTACGCATCACCACCAACACAGAAATCCCCAAAGGTGTTATCGATCGTTAAGATCTCTATGATCTACGAGCTGCCATGGTTGGATCTTCAAGGACGCGTGTAACGAGAATCGTGTTACTCGGCACAAGTACAGGTGATTTCTTTTAAACTAATTTTAGCAGCGATCAGCTACGAGCTGCGAGTAATCACCGCCCAATATCTCGGGTGTGAGGAAGAAAAAGAAAGAGAGAAAAGGAGGGAGCGAGGAATAACTTCTGAAAATGTTGCCTTCGCAGGTAAAATTTACGAGCGCCATCCTAGATCTCTCTTAGATTCGATTCTTTCGTTTCTCGTTTTATTAACAATCTCGATAAAAATATTGCCAATGATAAAAATTGTCAAAGGATTGACAATTGACGAAATGGCTTTAGAATTTTATAAATAAGCTCGCGCAACCGATCACTGAAACTTTTGCACCGATATTACTCTACAAGTGTGATCGAGTGGACACGGAATTAGGGATTCCGAGGGAAGAAAAAAAAAGGGGTGGCATGGAAAAGGTGTCGAGAAGGAGAAGGATCGTTATCGACACCGTCAGCTCCGGTGTGTAAAGCCGTGTAAGTTACGCGTCGCGGGTCCAGCGGCTCTTGGAGAGGATAGGAGGTCCGAGCAAAGGAGGAGAAAGAGAGGACGGAAGAGAGGGTAGAGTAGTGAAGCCCCTCCCTTGGGCCCCCTCCCCGTGGGCCCGAGAATCCCTCCGGTCGTCCAGCAGGACCCCCCACCAAAGGTACGAGAGGACCCGCGGCCCACCTGTGCCGCGGATGGACCCTGCACGCTTCTCTGCTGATCCGACGCACAGTATGCCCATAAGGCCCATTCGAAGTATACTTACGAGAGCGCACGAGCCTCTAGCCAGCGACCGAACGAACAACGAACGAACGAACGAACGAACGAACGAGCGGCCGACCGATCGAGCGAACGAAGTGGGACCGTAGAAAATAATTAGAGGTGGGGGCTGATTCAAGAATCGACGTGGACACCCTCGCCTTCCAAAGTCATTCACCTAACGGTCATCGCCGCGTCAAGAATCTTTCTCTTCCTCCTCCTCTTCTTTTTCTTCGTCTTCTTCCTCCTCTTCTTCTTTTTTTTTTTTTTTTCTTTTGCCATCTCTTCCGGTTATCCGGTTCGATCGACGGACACTTCGAACGTGGCGTGGCTCTTTAATAATTCGTTGAAAGAAGAAGCCCATCGGTACCGGCACGATCAAAACTTGAAAAACAATGGACTTGGTTTTCGTTTTCGAAAAGTGACGTGAACTGTTGTTTGTCTGTTACCCGCGAATCTACGCAGTCGAACTGGGGGAAGAGTTACTATCGGTAGACGATGCAGTGACAAAATTTGGCCGTTGGTTCTCTATGAGAGGACAAGTGAGTTTACAAGTGAACCGGATGGAACTCGACTTGATCGGAAGGAATCGTGGAGGAATCGTGGTACCCGACGCTCCAAGTGACTGCGTACGAGTGACGATCGTCAGTGATACATCGCAATGACAAAGTGTCGGATGCTGTATCCGTGTATTTGAGGAAAGGATCATTCCGTCGTCGATAGATCTCGCGTAATCGTCTCGGTGTTCGAGGTATGCGATCGCGTTGATCTACGAAAGGCAATCGGTTAAGAGTGGAAGAAGCGATTTCCGAATCTGACAACTGGCAATTACGGGTCTTTCCTCATCGCGTCTAATCCGAATGGTATCGCGAACGCTGTCGCTCCAAGTTAATAACAACGATCTCGGATCTTTGGATCTGCTCGCTGGGTGCCCTCGTCCGCGTTTGTTTCGCGATACATTCGTCACGTTTAGAAACGGATCGCCCGGTACGCCTACGAGTCGAGCAGAAGAACCGAAGGACGAGCTGTGTGTTTCGTAATTCGAGCGCGTGCTGTTGGCCGATTTCTTTACCCTCGATCGCGACACGGTAACGAAAACCGTCATTGGCTAGATCTTTGGCCAGACTT
Source organism: Melipona bicolor (assembly GCA_030673865.1). NCBI lineage: Eukaryota > Metazoa > Arthropoda > Insecta > Hymenoptera > Apidae > Melipona > Melipona bicolor. The sequence continues at coordinate 2,311,116 of JAHYIQ010000013.1, read as the reverse complement.
TGACGATGGTAAAACGTGTCCGACATGAGAATTCATTGGCGATAAGGTCGGCTCAATTGGAAAGCCTTGGGGCGTCGTGATTAGGCTAATTATTTGATTCATTAGACACCGCGCGAGGAGATGCTATCGTTTCAACGATATCGCGTCCTTTGTTCGCGATAAGATTCCACGTGAAACTCAATTTTGACATCTGTCCGTTTGGAAATATCCCGTAATGAGGTTACGTTGCAGCGACGAGATGAAATCGTAGAGATTCAAAGCTGATACACGCGGAAAAACAGACCGAGGACTTTGTGCGTTACCTGCACCATGTCGCGTTTCTGGCCGAGCATATTCGATGGCGGTACAATAGGCGCGCGTACAGCGCGTTGCGCGATAGTTTGATAGGAATCTGAACGAACTGGCTATCGAAGAGCGATAGAATAATAGCATCGGTCCACGTTGCATCGCGCGAAGGCCGATCGCCGTAACACGCGTTGCGGAACGCCGTTTCGTTTCGAAAGACCGGAAGTCGCTCTCTGCAAACTGGATCGCGATGCCTCGCGAAGATGAGGCCGAAAAGACGCCGCGCGATAAATCAACTTGCGCTTTGAATTGTTTATGCATTTGTGAAAAATCCAGAAGGACGAACCAAAGTGTACGAAAAAGAAGTTTTTTCCATATCACTGACCAATTAGATCCAAGTTACCATTGATTGCCACAGAGTCTATCGAATTTTTTTTAAATTTTAATACGTTTTCTACACACTTTTGAAAGAAGAAAACTCGAAGCGTCGCAACGTTGGTTTTTTTTTTTTTTTATTGCACGTCGTCCTTGATAATAACGACCCCAGCGTATCGAACAGTAAAAAAGTGACCTGCCCGTGCCTACCTTGGCAATCCGCTCGACAAACTTTGCTTTAGTGCCTTCGAAAAGGACGAGCTGTTGCTCGCCAATAAAAAGGTAAATAACGGTCTCCGAGTCGAATTTCCAAAAAGAGCCTCTTTTTTTACGATCTTAGAGGGGAAACTTAAAAATCGCCGAGCGTCTGAAACATAGCTAGGAGGAGATTCAGAGGAGATTTTTAGCACGTTCGGCCGTTGTTTGGTCGTAAAGCGGCAGAGAAGGAAACAATCCAGCGGGGAATCCCGTGTTCTTGAAAACGGAACTAAACTCATTTCCGTAGGCATACGCGTCCGTTCGTGGGAAAAAGGAAAATTCTACGGTCGTACTTAGACGACGTGCCGCGACGAAAGTAACGAAGCGTCGGTCATTTAAAACAGTTCCGCTAAAACGGCCGTGCGACGACTTTCACGCGCATGCAAATGAAGAAAAAATCCACCGATTCCGAGGAGACCTCTTCTAACGATCATCGATTGGCCGGCACACGGTGTCGTCGTTCGATTAATACTCGAAGCAGCGTTCATGGTGACTGGTCGTTTTTAGCAAAATCTTCGTGCAGATTTAGTTTGTGTATGTGTATGTGTGCGTGTGTGTGTGTGTGTGTGTGTGTGTGGCAGGTACAAAGCGGAAGAGCAACGTGGTAGGTGTTTTTATCGAGAAGGTCAACCGTAGAAAGGAGGACAATCACCGAGCGGCAGCGTAGGAACTTCGATTGATTCCCTTTGAACGTTTGAACGGTGCCGGTTGCGCCTTCTCGTTCCGTCGACTCTCTGTGTCGTTCCGTGGAATCGAACGATGATCGGCCACAGCACTATTGGCGGGAGAGCCGATTGCGCTGAAAGTTACGAGCGGCGGCGCTCGTTACGATTCTCACGGCTTCGATCGACTAGCGCAACAATTGCGCCCGCGAGAATCTCGCGCCTCGTGGCGATCCCCGGCTGATCTCGACGACGATCGTTACGTTACTGGAACGTGGATCGATAACTGCCGCGGAAAACAAACTGCCGCGTCTGCTCGTTGATGATCGGTCGAATTCCCCTCCAATAGCCTCTCTTTGCACATTCGTGACACACAATAATAACAATAATAATAATAATAAACACCCGGTTGAACTTTCTCTCCCTTTGTTATTCACTCAAATAACTTTTCCCTCGAATAATGGACGCGGGCTTTCCGTTATCAATCTCCGCGCGATCAGGCACGTTTACCTGAAATAATTATCGTTCGAACGTCGTACATTGTACGGGCCATTAGCCCGCGGAGGGTACGGGGATTTCGTTAAGTAACTTCTAAACAGGATCTATCGACGCAAATGCGAGGCCGTCTTAATTAATCAACAGTTTTATTGTGGCCGCGGAGGAACGATAATTAAAAGTCATTTGTTAAAGGGGAACGTTAAATCATCTATCATTCTTTTCGCGTCTTGTATTCTATTAAGCCGGCAAGAGCCGGGTATCACCGCGCGCGGCGTATCCGTTGCGACACGGCGACGTAACAATATGGCTTAAACGTTGGCAACGACTCGCGTCGAACGCTCGAGTATGCAGGCACCCCCTGAATGGCTCACACCGGATGCACACCTGCAATCAGTGCAGATTGCAATAGCTCGGGCGCATCGTCGAGTTGCCTGCCGGAGGATCGATCGGTCCAATGGCAAACAACCAATCGGTAATTAATAGTACAGAACAATCCTGAGCCGAGCCCAGCGCAGGCACAGAAGAGGCATATCTCCCCTCTTAAAATATCAACGAGGCCCAGAGGCTACGTTTAACGAGAATACGACGTCATTTAAATTCAATTAACCGGCCATCCGTTGCTCTTTGTTTATCCAATTCTCCGCGTTTAGCGTCCCGTTGCGATATTACCGCGTTCGATCGGATTTCGCGAGAGGGTAATCGTCGAGGTCCGGCAAACAAACCGCGACGATTGCTTCACGTGGATACGCCAGTTTTTCCACTCGATTCGAAAATGTTCTGTAGCAATACTGTTAGCACGAACCCGTGAAAAGATTGTTCTCTTTTATCTCTCTTTCCCTCCGCCCCTCCGCCCCCCCTCCCCCTCTCTTGCTCTTTTATACTTTTCGAGTAGAAAACCGTCGTTCGCAGAGCGTCGACGATATTCGCGTGCTGTTACGGCTAATTTGTTTCCCCGAGGAAGAAAAAGTTGTCTACGAGTCTAGTGACAACGAGCGTGCACCGGCGTTTATGAAAGTGGCGGGCAACGAGGAAGAGACGAAGAGGACGAAGAAGAGGTTGGGACGCGCGCGGCTCGTATCTAAACAGAAAAGAATCGAACGCGGAATTAAGAGTATGCATAGGCCCGCGTTGAGGCGTCGAGCGTTCGCAAATGAGAAGTGTCAACGACTGTGGGGTGTAGGTCAGGAAAGAGAGACTCCGTTGATCAAACAATCGATGTCTCTTCCATTAGCTGAGATTTACTTTCCCATTTAGCGACAGTCTGTCATGTATGAAAGTCGCCGCAGGTGACATCGCAGGCGAACGAGATACCCTCGGGCTACGTATGTGGGTCACCGCTATTGTCCTATATTCCCTCCTCATTGTAATTCAGCAGATGATGCAGCGGCGGTCGTAAGTAATGAAAAGGACGAGAAAGGTGAGAAAGAAGAGAGAAGAACCGCGTGGAGGACCGCGCGATCGGTTTTAACCGGCGAGGAAAACTCGATCGGCCGGAGAAACAATCGACGAACGGAGGACAAAATAATCTTAAGGCGCGGATTTTATTGCGCAAGATTTTACGGATTTGCGATTTGCGGGCGTAGGGAAGACGCAGTAAGGGAGTAGAAGCGGCGAGGTGTGAAAACGAGACCGCAGCGATCTGTTTTCTGGACGAGCGGCCAAAGAAGGCGAAAGGAACTGGCCAGGCTGGAAGGAGACCATCGCGAAACAACGCGAAGAAAGAGGGAGAGGGAGAGAGAGAGAGAGAGAGAGAGAAAAAGAAGCAAGTGCACGAGGGTTTTCCGCTCGTTGAACGTAACACGCACCGCTTTGCCACGATCCAGCGGTTCGCGCGTATCGCGCAAACCGACGAATTGCGCAACGAGCTTCTTCTCTTTCCCAATCGCGCGCGATCGGTCGCGGGGCACACGATAACACTCGCATTGTGATTTTGTCGAACGTTCGAAACGTACGCGAGCGCATTACGCGACATCGATTCGTTGTTTTCCCCCACGGTTTCGTCATTTACCGTAACGGAAGCCCGTAATCGTCGGAAGAATTACGAATTGCTTGGAGGGACAGAGTTTCGTTGCGTCGATATCGGAATATTATATGGGACAACGCGCGGAGCGTGTCCTTTTCAAATATAACGGGACGAAATGAAAAGAGGCTGTTGTCCTTCTGTTGCAGATGAATCAACAGTGCAAGGTGTGCGGAGAACCCGCGGCAGGCTTCCACTTCGGAGCGTTCACCTGCGAGGGCTGCAAGGTGAGTCCACCGCGGATCGTTTCAACGATGCGATATAGGTTTCATGGAAATTCGAACAGGTCGAGATAGAGATCAAATTGAAACGGGGATGACTGAAAGGCGACCATCGTCTTGTAGTTTGGTTGTAACAAGTCCCGTCGTTGGTTTCCTCTGTTCGATTCGAAGGGAATCGATACACGCAAGAGAGAGAGAGAGAGAGAGAGAGATCGTGAAAGAGAAACGACGGAATGCCAGAAGTTTTCTAGCTGGTTCCATTTTTTTTTCTCCCCCCACTCTGTTTTTTTCTGCACGCTGTTGGCCGGCGATCTTTTCCACAGTTTCGCAAAGCTGAGAAACGTTGATCACTTTCACGAGCCGCTTCGTGGCCGAGGTTAAACGTTTGACTAGGCATGCGTGTCAACCAGGTCCCCCCAAAAGTAACAGCGACCATGTTTGGTGAACCGGTCAGCGATCGCTGTGTGTAAGGAGAGGTAAATTTCTAACTTCAAAGGGACGTTCGAAGAGCACCGATCGATCGTCCGGCCGATTTCTCCCGATCAAAACGACCTACATTATTTACAATTTATGCGAAGATCCGTCTCGAAAAGTAGCTCGTTAGAATCTCGGAATCTCAAACTCTCAAACGCACATACGTTCAATCTGATATTACAAGCGCAATCGTAAATGTAGCGTTCAATTTTCTCCTGAAATTGCCATACCTCGTGAAAATGTCACGGATTTTGTATTTAAAACTACTGCGAGTAGAACTACTCTCAAAGGAAAAAAACGAATAGCCGCGTATTGTCGAATTGTAGTACGCCGCGAGTCGAGCGTAAAAGCAAACGATGTCGAGTAGAATAGTAGGAACGTCGAGGAGGGGGGAGCTGACATGCTACGATGGGCCTGAAAACGAAAATAACGAAACGAAACAATGTCGAGCTGACGTAATCGTGAACTAGGGCGGAAACAATTGTGGCAGACAAGTGCGAAGCGCCGGAAGCGCTGCCTCGAAGCCGCTCCGTGATCAGAACGAATTGACGAAACGCGCGTGCACGTGCTCGCGCGTTCGCAGTGTCTCCTCCTGTTACCGTGCCGATCTGTCTCACGATCGCGTCGTTCACGGTGGAAACTCGAGAAGAGCGCGACTCGTCACGGCCCTTGACTTCGTACAACGATCCACGCAGCCGAATATAATTGACCAATGTAGCGGATTGTCTTTGAAAAAAAGAAAAAAAAAGAGAAAAGGACAAGCATGAAACCGGTAAAAATGGCACAGCGGTTCATTATCGCCGTCCACCGCCGAGAACGAATTTCAACCTTTGTCGCTCCTCTCCTTCTTTTTAGTCTTCTTTTTTTCCACGGCGTGAGTCAGAGATACGTTTTCTCAGCACGAAAGTTCAGCCGTGGCGTAATTAGCCGGTCTATTTATCGAGCAGTTTTCGAAAGGAAACCGTAATACAATCCAACTGTGGAAGGTTTGACGATGAAAAGGCGCGAGCCGGCACTCTGAAGTTTCAAACTCCCCGTTGCTGCCCCGTTTGCACAACATAAGCGCCCGCGCGCGCCACGAAGGAGGCATGTAATAACGGTAGCATTTTCTCGATTGTGTCATCGCTTCTGAGCCGTCGCGCATATCCTCCTGATCCTCTTCTTAGTCCCTCGTCGCGAGCCAGTTTTAAATCCTCGGATCCTTAACGATAATCTCAGATCCTTAACGAACAAAAGATCGATCGATATCGATAAGACATGACCTTGCAACATCGTGGCTCGGGTAATGTACTTGGTAAACGTGAAAGACAAGTGGAACGCGGTGTGACGGGTGGTGGGTCTCGGCAATGCGCGCATTGGGACCACTGGGCCGCAGGAAGAGCTCGTTTTCAGAACAAACGAACCAGAAACGATTAATAATATGGCGTGCGTACGAGCAGAAAAAGCGAAAGTGGACGTCACGTGCATGCGAGAACCCGCGGTCTCTTTAAAGACTGATCATTAACCGCGAAGGGCGAAATTTTCTATCAGGTTACGCAGGAAATCGTAGGTGTTTCGGGGCGCAATAGTCGGGACTCGGGGCTTTTAAATGCATACATCATTCGAGGCTGATTTGACGTCTGTCATAAGAAACGAGGCCTTAAATTGCGCGCGTTTCGCAAGACAGAATTTGCCATTCGCGTTTCTCGCTATCTGCGTTATCCGTGCGACGTTGGCGCGTTCGAAATAACTCTCCGCGTAATACGTTCCATCGAAGGTATCGAAGGTATTTCTCGATTCAACGTAATTGTGCGCAAGTAGAACGCACCGGCGCGTCGAAGAAGCGCGGGTAGATCGGAAAGAAGCGGAGTGAGAATATGTGTAAACGAAAGGAGACCGTTTCGTGACGCCGACACGGAAAGGCAACGGTGTCGGAATCGTGAAATTGCACCATTTGGGCAATTAGCACGAGCACAGTAGGCCGCACGCGCCTACACCAGCTGGCTCCCCGCTGCACAACATGAATGAGACAACGAGAGCACACTGTTACCGTCTAACAACTTTACCGTACTCATTACGAGGGCATCACAATGCCGTTGCAGCCGCGTCGGATCTCCCGAGCGAATCTATGACCTCTGAATTTGCATTCTAGATTTTTGTCTCTCTTTGTAATCAGCTGAAGCTTGATTCCTTTTGTCGGCGTAATTAAGTACGCGAATAAAGCTATCGTACCGCATTAACAATAACGAGATATTCCCTTTTCTCTGTTTCAGTCCTTCTTCGGTAGATCCTACAACAACCTGAGTAGTATTTCCGAATGCAAAAATGGCGGAGAGTGCGTGATCAATAAGAAGAACCGAACGGCCTGCAAGGCCTGTCGTCTACGAAAATGTTTGCTCGTGGGTATGTCGAAGTCTGGCTCGCGATACGGACGCAGATCGAACTGGTTCAAAATCCATTGTCTGCTGCAAGAACAGCAGCAACACCACCAGCAGCAGCAGCAGCAGCAGCAGCAGCAGCAACACTATCATCAGCAGACTCTGCCCAGCCAACCTCTAACGCAACAACGAAAACCCATGAGCCCACCTATTGGAATACATCCAGGTCAGCGAAAAGACGACGCGCTCATGCTAGGTTTGGACGACTACAAGAACTCGACTTCTCCCAGCATCAGTTCTCCGGAGTCGCACAACAGTGACAGTTCGGTAGAGATATCGGAAAGAAGAGCAGCCTTCTCGGGACACCCAGGCTTCAGACCGTTACACTCACACCTGCAACCCTCCGTGGCCGACCTGTCGGCGCTCAGCAAAGAAATGATGAGTTTACCCCTTGGCTTTCACCTCAGTGGAATGTCCCTGATCCCACCAGCGTTTCTACCACCGCCGAGTCTCACCATGTTCTCGCCCTATCATTTGTACGCGACGTCTCACGGAGCTTCTCACCCTTTGGTGCCGAACCATTCGTCCACTCTGCTACGACACTCGCCTGTGATCGAAGACACAACCAGTCCGATCACACCTGCGACGGCTATCACGACTAGCACGACAATTACCATCGATGGCAAAGACTCGTGTGGAAATAATAACAATAATCATAGTAATAACAACAACGACAGATACGCGCATAATAACAACGTGCAAACGTCGAGGCAAAGTTCCTCGCCGAGCGGAGAAAGCGGGGAAACGTATAGCAAACGATTCTATCTGGATGCAGTGTTGAAAAGTCAACGAGCACACCCGGAAGGTTCACCGATGGTGAAGGAACATTCTCGAAATAATTCGCCACTGTGTCACGTAGGGTCGGAAACGGATTGTCCTCCTCCTCAAGATAATCCCATGGATTTGTCCATGAAATCAATCGCCACTTTTGTCAGCAACGAAACGGAGGAAGACGAAATAGATGCGGAGAACGTGAGCGATCGAGAGGGCCCTCCTGCGAAAAAGAGGTCAACGCCCATAGATCTAACGACGAGATCTTAAACGAAAACTCCGATTGAACTTAAACGGAAGAAGAATTTGTTTGCTGAGAGACAAACGGAATAATTGGCTGCGAGCGTCGAAAATAGTTAATCGAGTGCCAAACACGGCGCGTGAGAAAGGGATATCGCGTGATATCGCGATCAATTACGCTCCCTTTTCCGCGAATGGTTGAATGAAATGGTCAGTCGGAAAGACGCTCAGCGGGCGCTCTGTTGTCGAGCAAACCCAGAAATCGTACATTATCTTTAATTGAGTTCGCCGGTCAAACAGGAATTACCGGATCGGGCTGTGATCGCGGAGACAAATCATTCGCGCCGAATAGTTAAACGCAATTCGTGGCGTGTCTGCAATCCCGCATAAATATCCATGGCGGCTGAAAGAATGAAGGATTAACGTCTCAATTCCGGGTAATCACGGCGAGGATCGCGAGTCGCCGATCGATGGCTGGTTGCGCAAAAGCCAATCGACTTTAACGAGAGTCCTCCGCTTTAATTAACGAGCGCGCGCTCCTACGGTAATCACGCGAGATAAAGAAGGACAACGAGAAGAAGAGGCAAGACGGTAAAGGGAGAAAGAAGAAAAGAGCTGGAGAACCCGGTGCTGCTGACGCGTTTGCAGAACCAGGAGAGCAACGACGGAGTGCAACCGTGGTGCATCGGTTGATAAACACGTCAAACTGCAGGGTGCACGTGTTCGGAACGTGCGTTACAAACCGACGTACACGTGTAGAACGTTGCCAACCGCTTTATCTTACAAGCGTTCGACGCCTGCCAATGTAAACGCCTCCGTCGCTGCCGCTTTGCCGCCTCTTCTTTGCTTTTGTCCCGCACCTATTCATACATTCTCGCGTCTGAAGAATCTCCGTGATATGAGAATCGTAATCGCGACGGGCCTTGTCCGCCGGATGTCCATGACGAGTCCGGCGAACACAGCCTGCCAGAAAATTTCGGTGAAATACCTGGTGCCTTCTACCACCACCGGAGGGATCCTGCTCTCGCTGAAACCGCGTGGACGATACTTTTCCAGCCTTTGTTGGCCAAGCCTAAGTTGCTCGAACACAAATTTGCTTTTAGTAAGACATTAGGTCGTGCGCGATTTACGTCACGCCGCTCGAAATGCCGTGTTTTTAATCCCCGGTGGCGGTGCTTGTGTGTGTCGGGTCGGCCTTCCGGGGAAAATTTTCACAGGCGCGACCGTATAACAATATTTCGAAACAACGAGGAATACTCGTATTTGAGTACTACGTATTTGAGTTTGAAGTTCGTCGGGCATTCGAACGAGATAAGTGAAATCGCAAATAATCGTACTGCAGAGAGTACGTAAATATATAAATTGAAACGATTGCGTTTCTTTCGTTCGTCGTTACAGCTCGAACGGTACAACGAAGAGATATTATTAACGATTTTCTACCCTTATGCTTCGTTAGATACTTGTTATCGATGGTTATGAGAGTAGTCAATAAATGGCCAGTATTTCGTTCAATGGTTAATATTATTGATTGTATTGCAATTCCGAGCACGTGCAATTGTAGAAATATTTTATTTAATTGATACCTAAGTCTGTACATGGGTACATGTAATTCTATTTACCGAAGTTAGCAGATAAGGCGGGAACAAAAGTGTAAATAATAGTTAGGCAAGGTTTGCGTGAACGGGACCCGGGCCAGTAAGTACTTACTTGTATATAGCTAGTAGATGATAGTGACTAATGAATTACAATGCTCGAAATAATTAGAAAAATGTGATCAAATATTACCATGATAATAAAAGATACTATATACATATATATATTCCAAATTGCAAAAAGTATCGGTTACCATGTTCTATTAAGCGATGACCTAATTAATTTGAGCAGTGTAGTTTACGAATTTAAACAATTATATAAATCATTCTCCGTTGAAACAAATGAATTGTGAATGAGATACGTCATAATTATACTTAACGCAATTCTCAACGACAACGTTACAAAAGCCAATACAAAGCCATGCTATTTCACAAGTAAGGTACAAATCTATGAATCCCTGGGCCCTCATATTTGTAAATATAAATTACTTTTAAAAACTATAGTGTTGTTGCAGTTCCAATATCTAGTGACCTAGATTGATGAACTGAACAAGTTTTCCATCAGAAAATATTTTTTTCTCTTAGCAATGTTGATGAAAGAATACTTATTTACCGTTGTTGATCAATGAACACTCCTTCAACTGATTTTGCGACACTTGTAACGCAATAATCATTAAACGATAGAATTAGCAATTTTTTTAGAATTAAAAACACCACTCACTGCCACGTTAAACTAGTTAAAACATTAAAATAGAATGAGCTATTGTACAGAATGCTATGGTACAAACAAATGCAAATGATAACGTTAACAAAAAAAGTTAAAGGATTGTTGCAAATATACAATTAATTAATCGAATATTATTTTCAATTCACTTACGTTACTCGACGACATCTTCGATTACATTTTAGCGTCACGTGATTACATCTCCGTGGACCGTTGGTGATTCCTAAAAACATTACATATTTTGATAAAAAATTTACAAAAACACAACTTGGTTATTTTCTGATAATTTTTCAAGCTACTTCGCTTCGAGAAAATTTGACGAACAATATGCAAATGATCGAACAAGGGAGATACTTATTTTGTAAAAAATATTTTAGAAGATACCAAAAGTAAAGTCACGTGATACGTTTGAACGATAAAAAAACATGGCCGTGCATACTTGCAATATTTCAATGTGGCATAGATTCGAAAATATACACACGTATGCAAATTGACCAACCTATCGCCGAGCTATCACTGTCAAATATTAAAAATTTGTGTTCATAGTATCAAATAGTTTCAGTGGAATGTATTTTTACGACTTTTGTCGTGTATATCAAATAGAACGGGCGCCCGTATAGTTCGCACGTACAAAAATCGCATGGACGTGAACCAGCTAGAATTTTCGTAACACCTCCACGAGAACCGCAAATATTACGTCAATCGAGTAGAGTAAAGTCAATATTCTACGTTATTACGCAACTCACCTGCAAAGCATTCGTGTATCCACGAATAAATAGGAAATAATCAGGCACAATTACCACAACGATACACAAGCGTTTCGCGCCACCGCTTTATTAACCTATCAGAAAACACGGAACGCGGAACAGAATCTGAAAAATGGAACGTTCGAAATGGATGTCTCAACTACGTTAGTCACGCGTGAGTGAGAAAATATTATATTCAAAATTAAAATAATTTTTTCAATTAAGACATACAAGTAAAATAATCATCTTCATTATTATATACACTGTTTGACATTTAAAAATTACATCCACTGTTATTAATAAATATTCAAAGTATATTATGAATTAAAAATGACAAGATATTGACTAGTGACATTTAGTTTGAATTTTGACCAGTAGCAACCTGGCGTTAGATTTGTACAATTCGAATATCAATCTCGTCGCGTTAAAACGTTTGATAATCGGTGTTTGTGGTAAATTTTCTTATAAAATGTACCGAACAAGGTGTAGTTCTGTGAAAAGATATTCTTGTGTCGGCAAAATTTTGAGGCAATGGATAAACGTGTCAAAATATGCAGTTGCAAAAATGGAGGGAAAGGTGAGTATTCTGTTTGATTATTTAAAGAGAAAGTGCCAAATAATGCATCGTGCAGTGAATAAATTTTCATGTTTTGCGTACTTAATTGGGATACGTGATTCGAATTGTCACACAGTTTTTCAGGTAAATTGAAATTTAAATTTCAACCAGGGATAAGTAGAATCAGTACGATTTTACTTATCAAGTATACATCCGTGTCATCGGCGCCTTTGATACTCTAATGCATACTCAGTAGTTCGCATTTTTCCGTGGATTTTCACATTTCACGTTTACTTTCGAACGCGCCACTGTAATACAGATTAGATTTCATTCGTTCACAAGACAATTTAACGCGAGGCTTAGACAATTTAACAAGTTCCTTGAGAATCGGCCACCGTAGCATATCAAGCATTCATTATGCAAACCACGAAGTATCGTTTGGCATACTTTAATTCTATCGAGAGCCAAATTGCAATACCAATATCGGACGACTTCTCTTATTCGCTGCTCATTAACATTGGAAAGGCTAAAAGTAATTCTGATTTATTCTTTATTTTGAACAGCAAAAAAAATTACATTCCTCTTCCTGCCAAAATTTACTCATTTAAAAACTGAACAACAACTTGTGCTTTCAACTTGTATGCTTTCATTTTTTAATATCTAATGCATTTCTACTTTATATTATACTCGCGATATTACGTGAAATTTACTATACTTAAAAAAATATGCAGTAGTTTATATACAAGCTCATTCAGCCGATGGAATGAAAAATACTTATATTGTTAATGAGTAGATTTGGGAACTGAGTGGCTGAGGGTGAAGACTTCGTAATCTACTACATAAAAATGATAATCTCCCATGAGTAGAGAGTTAGAAGCGTATTCCCCATCGTAGCTATGAGGAAGATTACTATAGCTTTCCTTGTTCACGTTACAGTTATTAGAAATTAACAAATCAGCCCCTGCTCCGAAAATTGGTCCAATGCTGTAAAAGTATTAGTGTCGGTTTAATCAGTAAAATTCATTCTGTGTTTTATAGTAGTTGGTGAAATGATATTTACTCTGGATGATAACAAATTGCAAAGGGTTTCTTTACAACATCAAATTTCGTTGGAGGTACATCTTGGTTGTTAGTCAGGGTAAATAAGAAAGCTTTCTCCGAGAAGATATACTGTCCTTTAGCATTCGCTTTACCCCACGGTGCATCGCTAAACCCACCACAGATTTCTCCTCGAGTTCCCTAAAACGTTAGGTTAGTGTTTGCTAGTTGGAGGCTTATTCGCTTTACACATATAAATTATTTACCAATACAATTACATATGTTGGACAAATTCCATCGCAATGTCGGTGGAACGCTGCTGCAGAGTAATCATGATTAGAGGCTCTGAAACATATTGGTAGTTACTATAGATTGCATTGATCTTCAAAATATTCATATTTTCTCTATAACACGAGTTATCATTTCAAACACGTACCGATATACTAAACGCCAACTTTGCTTTGGTGATCCATACCACTGATTGAGAAGACGTTGAAAACCAATCTTATCTCGGGACAGGATTTGTGACCCAGGAAACAAGAATGGACTTACTCTTGGCTGTAGCCGCTTATCTGCATACATTTCTGCATACTTGTTTGGTAGGGCTGCATATCTATATCTAAAACAAAATGTAAAAATCGAAAGCCCCCAAGAATAAGAAAATTTCCTGGCAAACCATACCTTATGGGTTTTGTGCCACTTGATCGATCGGGAGTGAAAAATTCGTACCTCTCCAAGGAAAGTTCTATGGGCACTGCTCCTGTTGGTTCTACCTCCTCCGCAAAGACCTGGCTGTCGATTAGAAGCAGGCGAACATGGTTTATCACCCCTGATAAATGTTGGCAAACCCGCACACGTTCCTCCTCTGTCCAGTGTTGAGTAGGCTGCGTCACCCCTGCCTAGGAGCGTGGTCCGTACGGTTAAGCGTTCCGTAACTCGTAATTCTAAATTCCGATCCAAGAACCTAAGGACCCAAGGACCCGGTAATAATCGTATGCGATATAAGGTCTAAGACCTTGCACGACATACGCACGACATCAGAGCGTTAAGCCTTCTTGGAATTTTCAACGGATTCAAAGTGCTCGGAAACGGAATAAAATGTTTCAAAAAAAAAGAACCTGATATTTAGCCCAGTTCAGTACTGCTCTCCAAACATCTTCTTCCTCCAATCCTAGGTAGTCTGAAGATATTAATTTCACCAGAGCGTCCTTTGGAAGATTACAAAATGCTGTTGTTTTGACTGTATCTACAGCATTCTCTCCAATGAAAGCAAAACATCTTTCGATAAAGGAAGAGCAAGCCCCTTTACCACCTGCGATAATAAAAGATATTTTGTTAGTATTATATCTTCCATTAACGATAAAATTAAAATATGGTTTAAATACTTAACTTTCATGCTCTTTAAGTTATAGTTTTTTCAGATAAAATAACTATATAATTCAGAAATTTGGCAACAGTACAAATATAAACACAACGCAAATTTTGATTAAAAAATATTTATTAAATGTTTATCTATTTCATATCTATTACAGGAATCATTCAGTTACATAAAATTTACATTTGAAATTCTTTTGAAAATTACAAGATTCGTTACAAATTTGTTATCACGAATACAAATATATCATGTGGATTTTTCTCTCAGGGATTTAAAAAATCCCACAAATCCAAGAATAGTTTAAATTACCAGAGCAAACACATTTCCCAATAGAAAACAGTGCTCTCACTTTATCATAATGGTACGTTCAATTATAACTTGTACTTATCAATTTATCATTATTCTTCTCAACTATACTGAATTATGAATCACAACTTGTACAACGTGGAAGATGCTGACTACGTCTCTTTGTTGAACCACTTTTTTAAATCACTTCCAGCACGTATAATCGCACAAAGCATGAAACAGTACGCCTTTTTGTTTATCTTGAAACATCCTCCGAGGTTATGTTTCGACATTTTAATTTGCTCCTGGATTTGTATTTTGTATTAATGTTATGTTATCGCCTTTCAACATGATTCGTCCAAGTGGTTTTCTGTTTTTCGTCTTCATGTGATACTCCTCTGCATCGTCTAGTACTAAATTCATATATTCGTCAAATCCAACAATGTGACCTTCGATTCGTAGATTGATGTTTTCGAATAACCACACTTGCACGCGTGAACGATTTTGAAGGTATCGAAATATAAGGTTGATGGGTTGTACCATCACCTTTTGAACTTTTTGTGGTCCTTTGTACGACATTTTTGTGATATATTTTCAAAAATTAATAAGTAACGTTTGATAAACGCGTGCTTGGCAATGTCCACACGCCGGAAAATGTAGCGTCGTGGTTGTACCAACTGTACGTTTTCATTTTTTCCTATCTCTTTCGTTTAATTAAGCTATGAATCAAAATTGAGTTCGAATTTCAATCAAATTTTAACTGAAGAAATTATGATACGATCCAGAAATTATAATTATCGGAAAGATTTAAAATGTTTAATATATTTGCATTAATATTAAAGATATCTAGGGAAATTTGAACATAGGGATAAAATAGAAGATTGAGGTAACAAAATTCCCTATGTAGCGCTACCTTGTGGCAGGCACGTCAATTACACAACGAAGAGCGCGGCCGATAACTAGTCACGTAATTAGTACAACATGAATATACAAACTAAGATTTTTTTAAATAAACACGTTGCTTCTTTAATCGGACATCGTATTATAAAAATATATTTATTATTTCAATATTATTCATCATATTTTTATATTTTTAATTACTGAGAAATTGTTTTATATTTCGATTGAACATTTTGCATTTTTCATTTTCAAAACGCACATTTACCAATCGTTATAGATTAGAATTGTTGTTCTATTCTTATGCAAGGCAAACTTTTAACAGTGTGTTATGTACAACTTACCGGATACTCGCTCCTGGGCATCCAGAGCCGCAGTCAAAAGAGCACACGCATTTCCTGGACTGAGAGTAGCGGAAACATGTTCCTCGCAACTTGTCCAAAGTTCCTCGACTCCCAGTTCTTGAGCGAGACCCAACATTTCGAAGATGTCATTGTCCTGTAGCATGATCTATGGAACAGTTATACGGGTAAAACTCAGCCGTACCGTTAGGTCAACGTAAAACTTTCTTCGATGGTTTCTTCTCTACGTCCGAAACAGGCAATAAATTCTGAATCTGCTCGTGATGTCATTTACCTTGCCAGTGTATATATAGTGGATGAATTGTCGGAAAGTCTCCGGATGGGCGTGCGGCATGCGCACGGATGTTGGATTTCCAGGCGTGCCGATTCTCTTCGACGCTGTGAAGTTTTTGCATCTGGGGAAATCGAAACAGCGTGGCGTAGTATTGATTTCGAACGATAATTACCATGGCATACGGGTTACAGGGAAGAGAAGATAATGAAAGAAGAGCACTGCTTTGAATCGTGCTCTTCTTTGAAATGTGCCGTGAGTGCATGATCCTTCTAACGAACACCCACCACTTCGCCTTTCGCCATCTTCGCTACTACTTCTGGCCGTGTTTCTTGTTACAAAAGGGCTTAATTGACTTCGTCAGGAAGCTCCGTTGCCACAAGAGTATTCGCAACGTACGCAGCGGGGCTTTAGTTTTCGTTCCTCTAGAAATTAATGGCGCACCTTCGAAAAGTCACTTCTCGCCCTTTTTTCCCTACGGCGAGCCCTCCAGATATATATGATACGACAGGAATTCGTAAGAACAAATTTTTTCTAGTATCTCGTGCTGAAAGCATGTGACCCATTGGGAGAACATTCGATCTCGGCTCTACACCCTCTCCTCGCCCACAACGCGTACAATGCGACTAGATGTACAAAAGGGAGACTTTTAATATCGGCGAGCGTAGAAACGAACGGAACTCTTACTTTTGTCCTGGAAACGTCGATGCGTTTTGTATACCCCTCTTCGTGGAACATCCATTACATCTTTCATCGATTTTACACTCAATGCTAAGAAATAACTACAAAACTTTCAACTTTTAATTAAGAAGAACACTGCCACTGACAACCAGCAAAGTTTCATTCCGAAATTATCCCAATTTCAAAGCCGCAAGGGTGCAAAGTCCGAAAATTGAAATCACGGATCTCTGAAGAGAGGAGAAAAGCAGGCAAATCCTTAAACGAGTACTTTGTGGATCCGGTGAAGATACTGGCGATGAAACGACCGTAGCCTTGTAACACCACTAAGCTGTGAAACGTAAAAAGATTTCGTGCTTGCGTGCTAGGAACGCAAAGGTCGTTGGTACGGGTTTCAGCGAGGTAAGGGGGTAAAGCGCGTTCCAACGGCATCCGTATCGAATCAAAAGAAAATCCATCAAAGAGACCGGGTGCAAATGGAAAAGGCATGCACGCCAGGTGCTTTGATATTATAACCGACGCGTTAACAAACGCTCGGCTTCGTCGACAGGAGAGCGTGCGAAAGTTGGAAAATCGCGAGGCCGAGCCACGAAACATGGTTGCCGAGAGAGAGAAAGACAGAGAAAGAAAGAGAGAGAGAGAGAGAGAGAGAGAAAGAGAATGTCGACAGGGGAAAACTAGTGCTCAAAAAAATTAAAAACACCAACCTCGCGTACAGGAAGCCAGAGGTGTACGTGTAGATGTGGCCCTTGCCACGGGTCGACTTTTCACGGACCGAAAAAACTCAGCCTTTATACTTTCGCCTGCAGTTCGGAAGCGATGCGGGCTCGCGCAAATATCAAAGTGATGGCTCGTATATTTACTTTCGCGAATTAGAGGGAAAGTTCGAGTATCGAAGGGCACTGCGTGATTTCACAATTGCGCGCACGCGATATAAATTTTGTTTACGAAGCAAGCCTCTGTGAATTCGATACGTTGCAGGGTTTCCTTCGTTTGAGAATCTTTTATTCGGAAAGTTCTGAGAAACGTGACCGGCGATTCTGGCTAGAGTATAGAGCGATAATATCCGCGTGCAAAAACCGCGGAAAAGAGATGAAAAAGTATTAAGAAGGAAAATAAAGGCGGCGACGGTGGTGGTGGTAGTAGTGGTAATGGTGGTAGGGTTGTGCGATGGATGGTAGGTGGCGAAACGAGGTGAAAAAGGAAAGAAAATCCAGAAAGGAGGAGGAGGAGGAGGAAGAAGAAGGGGACAGAGGAAAAGGGTGAAAAACACGAGGAACGAAGTCGTTGCCGGAGAGAGAGAAGCTTTTCCCTAATCACAGGCGAACGCCGCAGCGGAATCAAAGAAAACCAAATATCAGCGAGTGACGCCGAGAAAAGAATAGAGCACCGCGCGCGCGTCTGGTGTGACGACGAGGTGTCACGGGGGTGGTGGTAGGTACGTAGGTTCACGAGCTCGACGTGGAAAGAGGATGTTAGGGGGTAAGGGGCTAGGCGGTGGTGGGAAACGAGGGTCGTGGCTGCTTGGTTTCACGGCAGCAAGGGTTGAATGTCGCCGCGGGCTCCGCTACTAACGACCAAGCGTGCGATTATATAGCGGCTCCGTCGATCTCCGCGCAAAAACCGCCTCCGTTTCCGGTGCACGAGAATCAAATTCGCGCCACACACCTCCTTGTTTCCCGTATCGGGTGAAACGCTGCGGCACCCGGCGTCTCACCGCGCTTAGGTCCATTATCAGATCGTCTCGCCTCAACTCGCCGGATTCAAATGTACAGCATTGTCGCTGAATGCGTAATTACTGGCGAAAAGCGTGCCGATAACGAACGCTCCGTTTTCTTAAACGCTCTTCCGTTTCGATAATAAGCACTGTTTGAAATTCGAGGCTCCTACCTGGGCGAAATGGCGAAACGGAACTCGAGCTGAAATTTAGGTCTCGTTGATTGCACTTCCATTGGCAGTCACTTTCTACGATCTCTCTGTAAACCGGCAAATATTGCTGCCTCTTCCATTAATTTAATCGTCGAAATCGTTCAATCGTTCAGTATAAACTCTTTACACGTATTTTTACGTGTAAATTAGTGTTCTTTTGACGGATGAAATTCGAAAGAGCAGATAAGAGGATATATGGTGCTTGATATATTAATAGCGGTCAGTTGCACGCGGAGTTCAATAGAAACGACGGGATTATGTTAGAGTGCCATCGAACATCGGCGAAGCACGAGCTTATTTTTCAATTTCTTTTCTCCCGTTGTCAAGCATCGTTCTCATCTGCGTCGCATTTCGAAATGACAAGGGCTACAAGAGCGGGATGGGCAGTGGGACGGGAGGGAGGGGAGGGGATCACGACTCTTTGTCAGGATTTTCACCGGACTGGAGAGCGCCGCGTAGAGTTTTGAGTGCGGTCGCGTATTGTCCATGCGTTTCTCCTACGGACGCCTGTCACGAGCATGCGTAACTTAATTTTCCGAGGCCGGTGTCGGCAAAACGAGGCACGAGATGAGCGAAGAGATGAGAAAGAGAGAACGAGAGAATCGGAGGAAAAAGGGTCGATGACAAAAGGACCGACGTTCCCTTACACGCCCTGATATCAAAAGGGTTCGCAGGAATATCGTAATTGACTTTACAATTAGCATCGAGCCTATCCAGTGGAATGTCGTTGCCTCGAAAGTTAAGTTGCCCTCCTCCACCTAATATCGAGCCGAGCCCTTCTTACAGCAATTTGAATTTCGTCGAGTGAAAATGCGGTGCCCCCGTGCCTGGCACTCGTCACGGGTAAAACTCGTTCTCTTTCGAGAGAAAGAAAGAGAGGAAGAACGCGCCTCTCCTCTTATTATCCAACTAATTAGAACGTTCGATCGATTCATTTCGCCGTAACAATCGGAGTCCCTTAATTAAAATTCATCGCCGTCGCGAACTTCGCCATCCCCTCGCCCCCCCTCCCTCTCTCTCTCTCTCTCTCTGCTCGTTTCGAAGAAACTTTGATGACTTGGCGATTTTTCTCCCGGGAACCGTTCGTTCGACCAAGAATTTTCATAGAGTCTCGCCCGATCGAGCGAGTTGTTTCGCGATTGGAGTACCCTTCCGACTTTGGATATTCCTTCTCCCTTTATCCGAAACAGAAACAGAAGGAGGGACGATATGAAGCGTGCGGCAGGAATAGGTGAATTATGTATAGGTTCCTCCGGTGACTTGGAGAATTTAACGAAGTTATCATTTCCCTCCCGTTGGGTTCGTTTGCAATTCCGCGGGAAAGTTAACTTTTACTCCGGCCTCAGCGACGAAAGAAAAGTTTGTAACGCAGTTACCGCGAAATAAGTTTGCGTCTCGCGGAAGGTGAGTCGCGGTGTCTCGCGGTGTCTCGCGGTGTCTCGCAAGAGTTCCACGAATCGCAAAAATATTTTCAAACGCGAATCCCCCTTCGTTATGCTACGTACGTACGTCTCTCCATTTCCATTGCAAAAAGTAACCGGGGATAAGACAGAGTTCCACGTTAATTCTCCAGTTTCTGCGAGACGACGGGATCCATTGTCTCGTCTCCAACTTTGCCTCCAACTTTCCTTTTTCGCTGGTTGCGCTGCGAAAATACCGGGATCGCGAGTATTTCCCGAGCTTTGTGCGGGGTAAGCGTGTTTGTCACCGGTGTGATTTGCCTCGCGCGTGTATCCCGGACGTCGGGTCTCCAAGGAAATCTGTATCGGCTACGAATTGATCGACCAGACGCGAGCTGTTTTAATAAAAATTACGATTAACAATTAATTCGATCCCAGGATACGCCGCTTGAATCGTTACCTCTCTCGATCTTTTAATAACATTTCCGCTCTCGTTCATAGAAACTCGTCGAGCTCGCTTGCGTCTCTGGAGACGTTGAAAGATATCAGGAGCAAGTGAAAGTAATATAAATTGTCTCATTGTGAGTTTCTCGGGTTTAAAATGTTTCCCCTTATCGACTGGGATGTATCGATGCGTGCATCAGCAAGATGGATTCGACTGGTAGGAAATGATCACACACACAATGATTCAAATACTGACCTTGCTTGAAGGATAATTCTGTGAGCGTATATCGGCGTTTCGTCCCTTCCTAGCAGAAATACAATGTCGGCCGTATCTTTGTCTTCTGAAAGTCGAGCCAGATCCTCCAGAAGTCTAGGCACGCCGGCTAAACCTGCCTCGCCAGACAACCCTGATACTGACCCCGTCGTCATGACTCTAGTTGCCATGACGTTATTTAACTGCGTGACAAACAGAACCACAAGTTAGGTAATGACATATCAGCAAACGGTAAACATCCTTAAGTGGTTACGATTTAGTAATTGCGTATGACGGTATTGACGATATTGTACTGCACGACGGATTAAACGACACTGTAGTAAAAAGGTGAAATAGCTTTTTTTTGGACAATATAATTTTGCACTTGGCCGAGTTTACGAATAGGTGTTACAAAAAGGCATCGTACGGGTGATTCAAACATCCTTGTAAATTACATCTTTCACGAGACTTCCAGCTACGGTTCGTAAATTTAAAAAATTATAAAATTACGCAAACTTTTACACGCCTAATAGGCAACTTGCTCCGATATTCTCGTAAACTTCAGCCGACTCGGCGAGTCTTTTGAATATTTCATAATTAGCGCACAATACTTTATACCTGCGGCTAGTTAAAAATCTAACGCGCTACTTCCTCCACTGTACCTACCCTCTCTCAAGTATCGCGAAACTTTTACTCATTAACCTTTCTTCGGAAACAATCAAGCCAATTAAGACGGGAGAGCGGCGGAACGAACGCTTCTTCCAGTGTTAAACGCGCGATCGCGCGAGAGTTGCCGGCTCCCGTGTCGGGGGTGAAGTTCGTGCAATTTGCGATAATCCGAAATTAATGGAGGAGGATGGAGGAGAGGGAGGCGGGAGGTCGACCAGGAATAAACCAGTGACTGATGACAGGGAGAGGAACGTGCATGCCAAAACGCGTGTCATCGTCTCGAATGTTTTCCGATCCGCATCCGCGTATTGCCGGCTGACGAGGAAAGTTACACAAAAACAAACGAAAAAAAAAAAAAAGAAAAGA
Source organism: Melipona bicolor (assembly GCA_030673865.1). NCBI lineage: Eukaryota > Metazoa > Arthropoda > Insecta > Hymenoptera > Apidae > Melipona > Melipona bicolor. Next base: position 2,289,310 of record JAHYIQ010000013.1, on the reverse strand, counting down.
CAAAATCGATTAACGCACAATCGGCGCTAATTGCGCGATTAATATTTGATTTGCACCGCGTCGCGACGTTACCCTAGCCCCGTCTTTCTTCCTCTCGGCGCGCTCTCTCTCTCTCTCTCTCTCTCTCTTTGTCCGTGTCGTTCAGCCACGGCCGGTCGATCGACACGGAGGATTTTGTGTCACGGCGGCTGGCTGATTCCCTTTTAATTAGTTCGGGTTTTGTAGTTTTCGAGCGCGTGACGAACGTCGATCGCACCGCGGCTCGAGGGCTCCGCGTGATTCCCGGTCATTTGCCCTTTCCTCGCTGCGCCTCCCATCGTCCCGCATTCCGACGTCGCTTCTCGTTCGATTAAAAAGTCATCCGACCCCCGGCCTTCTGTTTATCGGCTCGGTTGCGTAGATTGCGCGCTAGAAAATTTATTAACGACGCGGCGAACGATCATCCCGGGTTCGAATTATAAGTTAACGCTGCCGTTCTGTTTGCGACTCGGTAATCCGGAACGCAACTCGCGAAAGTATTTGAAATATATCACTTTTCGTTAGTATCAAAGTTAATTGGAAATTTGTCTCTTAAAATGCGATCGTATTTATGCAAGCGACTGTACATTATATTCACCGCGATAACCAGATTTTAATTTAGATTTTGCACAGACGTTATTTACATACGTTATACTCTTCAAATTCTTCCATGTGTCTCTATTCGTGCACGAACTACGACTGCCTGCTCGTTTTGAATTTAGCTGTTCGAGTTTATATTGTTTCACGCGTAAATAAACATACGTCTATCAACGTGAACGATGTACGTGGAATTAGACGATCGTTATATACAAAGTCGTTAGCTGTTGATAAATACGATCGAGAGAGACTCGCCTTTTTGAATTATCGCAATGTCAAAATACGGGAGGCTCACCTGAGGAACGCGGAATCGCTCGCTTGTGTTGCTCCCACTTTCTCGTCGGTCTCGGCGAGAGCGAACGCACCGTGGAACGTTCGAAAGAAGAGCCTAAGCGAGCCGCGACGAGCAGAATCGTTGTTTTCGTGGCACACGTGGACGAGTATTCCGTTCACACGTGAAACACTGCATTTTCAGCCGATCCACAGCACCTCACACTCCCACGGGGCGAAACGTTGTTTCGTCAAAAACTTCCCTCCCGCTTGTCTTTCTGCCGTTTCTCCCTTCTTTTTTCCGCCCGGTTCCCGTTATTCTACCAACGCGAGCGCAATCCCGCGAGTATCGCGCATCGATGGAAAAAAAAGATGGCGAGAAGGAAGAGGAGAAAAACGCGTGACACACCGCGCTCGGCCGGAAGTTTCGGTTCGACGTTGAACGCGAGCTATTTCTCCTGTGCGAGAGACGAGTTTTACGAACGCTGGACCAGGCAGGCCTGCCTCGGTACCGCCGCCTCCCTCCCGTTCTCTCCTCGTGTGAGATCGCCGACTTCTTTCCACCAACGCCGGTTCCCTCCTTCCCTCTCGTTCTCTCACCGTGGCCAATGCTCCTGCAAGATCACTCCTCCTTCAGCCGTTGTTGCCAGATCCTCTCTGGAGCACCGATCGCACGGTCAAAAAGAATACACGCGCTGTAGCTAGCAACGAAGCTGTAGCTGTTTCGTCTAACCTCCGATCGACACCGATCCCAACTCTCTCGCCATAGCGCTATCCGCCTCCGATTCTTCCTCGTTCACCCGACATTCTTCACCTTTTGTTCTTCTCAAATCACGACGGAGCCAACATCCAGTTAGTTGCTCGTGCACTCTCTTCTTTTCGAGCCTCGCTCTGTATCCCTTTCTCCCAACGGCGGTCCTTGTTTTCAAGACGAGCTTCCCACCAAGACGTGGTTTCACTCGGTCGCGCGATATTGCCGCATTGCGGTGCTTCCTAGTATCCCTGACGAAACAAGATCATCCTTTTATTCGCATCGCTCCCTCAGACGCTCCTTTTCGACTTTACCGCGATCCTTTTCGTCGTACGATGAATCGTCTCTAGTGCTTCAACTTCTGTTGCTAATCACATCCAGTCGAGATTCTCAGCCTGAAACATTCGTTTGAGTTCTTTCTTGCATTGGATGCTGGAAGGATCGAGAATGCCATTTTCTTTCCCGTGGAATCTTAATGACATTGCAGAAATTCAACGCGAGGATCTCGCGCGGGAATCTAATTACGATCGTTTAACGGAATTTACTTCTAGATTGCGGCGTAATTATCAGGGATACTCATTTTTCAATCGCAAAGTATATAATCATCTTGAAATTTCTAGCCTTCGTTTTCGCTTGCCACTTTCCACCAGGACGTGCTTTATCTTCTCAACTCTTCTTACTTAACTTTTTCGTATCATTCTCCGCTCGTAACGTTACGCGATGGGAATGATAAATCGCAGGTACTTTGCATCACCACCTGCTCGCGTGTATGGTGATCCACGGTCAAGTTTCTCGCCTCGAAATAATCGATGGACGGTAAGGCAGACGTTTCGCTCCGTTGGTGCACCCGTATCGATCGTTGGTGATCGCGATATCGATCGATCGACGTAGCCTAGTATCGATAAAGAGGGGAATCGATTTTTCATCGTATTAAATGCAAAAAGAGAAAAAGAAAAATCGTGAAATGCACGAAATGTAAAAAACATGGTAAATCCAATATCAAAAAGCTGTCCTTTAAAACGTAACGTCCATAGAGACACAGAGGCTGACGGCAGTTTAAAATTTTCATCGTAGATGCATTACGCGCTGCTATTAAGGGCAAAGTTAATTTCGTTTCGCCTTTAATCGATTTAATTTCACCCGAAAGAAGAAAAGCTGGGAAACTCGCGCGACGCGATGTCTCGATCGGTGTTTACGGAGTTTGCCGCGAAAATTCGCTCTCGTGCGGACCGGCTGGATCGTACGTAATTTTATATAATACGGCGCACGCATTACGGTAGGCTAAAGTGTCCTTTCGTCGGCGATGAGACGCGAATTTCCAGAACGCCGTAATATCCCAGGCAGTTTTTCTCCTCGCGACTGCTGGAAATGGAATATCCCTAGCTGGCAGTAATAATCGGGGAAAGATCACTTAATGGCCCTCTAGGATAAGAGCCACCGCCATTCGCACCTCCGCGAATTTGCTGCCAGCGCCTAACAAAATTGCCGCATTATGTCGTTTAACGCCCTCGGAAATACAGCTACAGTGCATCGGGAACGAAAGAGAATAAAAGTTAGCTGAGCTGCGGGGGTGGTTGGCGGGGGAGAGTGCGCGGCGCGTTGGGGCGGGCGAGCTGAATGAAGCGAAAGAGAGACGGGAAAAAACAGCCGGCGAAGGGAAAATTACACGGCGTGTCCGCGTGATAGAGCGATGTGACGCGACGGTGTAACACCGGGGAAAGGTGTCGGAGAGTGCGAGAGCGCAAGCATGGGCCGAAGGATCGCGCTGCATAATAGATGCGACGGCTGTGCTTTAGTGCAAACAGGAACAAATTCCTCGATGCACTCGTTGCAACAATTGAATCGGTAATCAAGCCGGCCTCGATAATCGAATCAGCCTCAGTGGCCACGCGCGTAATTGAAATTTCGCAGTCGACCACTGCAAATATCCTCCACGTCCCCACCGTCCTCTTTCGCCCGTCTCTTTTCCCTAGCTGTGAGAGTCGACTCGTTGCGAGTCGCGGGACTTGCCTCCGTCGAATTTTCCGTTCGTCCGGAATGTTTCCCCGCTGACGAATCGGCGATCTTGCAAATTGTTCCGGTAGACAGTAGAAAGGGAGAAAGAGCTGAAAGAGGAGAAACGAGTCGGCGACGAATAGATGATCGATGGCAACGTCGATGCCACGCGTTGTACCGTGTTGTCACCGGTGAGATTGGTGCACTCGACGCGATACGTGTGCCGCGTGGAATCGTGTTTTCAACGTCGGAAAGTTCCCGCGATCGAACGATAAGACTCGGCGATGTCAAAAACAGACACGACCTCGGGCCATTCTAGCCAGAGGAAGTATGACATTCGCCCACTCCGATGGAAGAAATTTCTCGGATGGTGGAAAGAGAAGAAGACCCAAGACGTTTCTCATTTTCACTATCGACGTTACCGATCTCGGCGTGGAATACTTGCTTAAAATATCTCCTCTCGAATCTGGTGAAATCATTTCTTTCGTGTCATCTTTGTTTCGCAACAAGTTTGTGAAGAAGCGGAGAAAAGACGAGAAACGACTCGAAAGGACGTTACGTAAACGAACATGTCTATGTAGACGTAACAAACAGAGTAACGCGGTGTTGCGAAGCGATCGAGAGTTTCTGTTGTTACTTTCGACATTCGTCGATGTCCGCGTTAAAAAGCCTGGCATTCTTCGCGACTTCATTTTTCTAACGCGCACGGCGTGCGGAAGTGAAAAGGAGGGGGTGTATTAATTATCGCGGGGCAGAGAGAAAAATGGGAACTTAATTAACGCGGGTGACCGGATCAGACGTTCTTAGTCGTGCAACGGTGTCACAGACGAAAGAATTTCCTTCGAGCGGACTTCATTTCGCGGAGCGTGAATAAAAGTGGCCGAGGAGAGGAGACGACGAGACTCCCACGGACGACTCCCGTCCCTCGCTCTCGCGCTGTTTCGCGTAAATTGACCCTGACGAAGAAAGCATTTCTGTAAACTACTTTCATCCCAGCTCCTTTTGTGCCGTCCCGCCGTGACGTTGCTTGAAAAGACCGGCGATATCTATGGAAAATGCACGAGTTGGCGAGTCGCGAGTCATTCGCGCGCCGCTCAATATCAATTGTACAACAGTAATTATTAGCAACGCCATTGTCGCTGACTAGGGACCGCTTTAATAATCGACACGCCGAATGCTGGCTCGTTTCTGTGAAACCTCGGAGAAATCCGCTCCTCTCGCTCGACGTGACTCCAGGAAATATTGTCCAAGTCCAGATTGTGGAACGGGCTTTTCCAGAACGTGGAAATCGCGTTTAATTAGAGGAAGTTGCAAGCGCGGCACGAAAATAAGGTACACCGAGGGACCGGAAATTCTTTACGAGAAATAACTGGAATTGAGTTGAGATTTAGAGAGATTCGATGGAAAATATGTATACGTATACGTGTATGTTGAATACGCGCGTTGACAGACAAGGAAGTAAAAACACAGCGTCCGTGTTTGCTAAAATTTGCTCTTTCTAAACACACGCTGCTCGCTAATGCTCTCTCAAAATTCTCTTTCTGGACTTTAAACTCTTTTTCACCACTGTCCACCCTTTGAGAAGAGCTCTACGTACAAAACAAACACACACTCTCCACTGCCACTTAGCCACATTGACGCATGCCTCCGCTCTTTGAAATTCTCGGACTCGAAAACACGCGCTCTACGCGCTTCCTTCTCGAGAATCCTCTTTGATATTTTCGCTGTTACCTGCCGATCGAACGCATCGATTCTCTCTGCTTTCGTCGTTTCGTTCCCGATTTATCGTCTCTGATCGACCTTTCCAAATCCACCGTGACTCGTCGTCCACCGTTTCCTCCCTCTCTCGCGCTATTCCGTAATTCATTTACACGATACAACTGGTTCCGTGTGTTCCGTCGCTATCGAACCTCGATTGGCGGCGGCCCGCCCAAGATTAGAATCTCCATTTCGCTCGGCTGAATTGAATCTGGAAGGTCGGCGTCTCTTTTCCAAGCAGTTGGAACCGGAAACTCGGCGCATCCCATTCACATTGCCCTGCCAGTGGCGGCAGCATCGTTTCCCCAGCAGTTTTTGCGTGATGTAAACACAAAACTTGCATCACGGAAGAGAGACAGGGAAAGCCGTATTGCGAACCTTCCGTCGTGTACACACCTTATCCGCCTTGCGAACGCAGGCGGAGGGTTTTTCTAAAGACGCGACACAGGGAATGTGTAATACGCGGAACAATGCTCGACACGTTTTCCTGCGACTCCCACTTACATTCACGTATCCGTCCGCTCCATTATCTTTTCACGAACGTCCACTTTGTGCCGTTTCTCTCTCTCTCTCTCTCACACACACTCTTTTCCCCTCTCACAGTTTCTTTTTTCTCTCTCCCTACAGTTTTTTTTTCTTCCCTCCCTCGTAAATCCGCATCCGACTGCGCTCCGCGAGAGAAACTGCGTTAATTTTACGCGGGCGAGATGCGTTGACCGCGATCGCGTTGAAAACCACGGGAAAAATTCAAGCAGGTCGCGCTACGAGCAGCCTCGCGGATTTATCAGCGACGTAAATCAGCCGACGATATCGCGAACGTTTAACGCGACGGATAGAATTTATGCACGGCCATCCGGGACGGACAATTTATATCGAGCCCGATCGGATGGCTGGCGAAATAAAGCGATCACGCGTAAATTCGTTATAAACCGGCTGGTTATGAATTTCCCTGTAGCCGACGTTTCAGCCCGCAGTCTACGCGGAACGGGGTGGGGGTGGGGGGTGGGGCGAAAAAAAAAATTGAAATTAATTTTATGGAAATACACGGTGGCGCGAACAGGTCGGTCGATCGTTGAAATTTCGTTAGAATAATGGCCGGTGGCGCGCGAATATGTTTTATTTTCACTCGAACGGCTGTTCATCCGGTTCAGCAGCTTGTGAAAATAATATTTTATCGTTCAAATGCTTTTTTCGTGTAACCCGATTCGTTACGTGCCGTTGGTATTTATTCCGCTCTAACGAAACGGCGAGAATACAACTGAGTTTAGCGGGGTAACTTTAATTCCGTTAAAGTTGCTTTTCCAAATCCTATTTCGATAAACCGATAAACGACCGTCCACTTTCCGCGGCGTTTTGTGGCGAAATGAATAGCGTTGTACGAGAGCGGCAAAAATAATTCGACCGCGATTCTTCTTTTTCGAGAGTTTCGTTCCGAACAGTGGCTTGCACTTTGACTGTTACCTTGGAGACGAAACTGGCATACCGATATAGACGCAGCTCGTTCGCACCCTCCGACAACTGATGGTTAATAAAGGATTTAACAGAGACGTAAACAGGAAATTCAAACGGAGTGTACGTCGACGCGGGTTTCCGTTTTTGCGCGAACAGGCGTCGGCGCGGGGTTTGGTGGACAACTCTGCACGCTGCCGATGCCATGGTGTCGCAAAAGCCCTCCTCTCTCTCTCTCTCTCTCTCTCTCTCTCTCTATTACTGTCACAGCTCGTATGCACACAGAGAGACGTGCTGCTCGTACGCGCGTGTACGTACGCGGTCCCTCCATTCTCCTTCGTAGCCCATTATGCTCCCGTGAATGGAGTCCGCGTTCGAGTACGAGATTCGAATCGGCACCCCGACCATCGTCGACACTTCGCCTCTGTTCGAACTGTCAATGGTGGAGAGAGCAGAGTCGGGAGAACGACGCGAACACGAACAGGGACACGGGAGAAACGAACCGTTTCACGACAATGGAAACTCGCACCGCACGCAGACCGAGCCGCGTTTTTTCCTCCGCTGCTGCCGGCCGGTTGTCAGTCTCTTGGCTGACACGTACTCCGCAGAAAAAAGATATTGATGTCTGCAATGAAATAACAGCCGCGGCTTCCAAGCTCTCGCCGGCGAGGGAGAGAACTTTGCCATCCGGTATTACACGTAAGACAGATCTATCGGTCGACGTAGATTTGTGTCACGTCGAGGGTGTAACGGTGACGTTACACGTGGCCCTTGATGCTCGTCACGTTTAATTTCGATGATTTAGGGTCCGATTGGATTTCGACGTCTATTAGTCGCGACTGCGAAATCGATCGATAGATGAGGCGTATAACATTCCACGATGGTGTTTGCCCATTCTTGCAGGTTGCTGCAACAAAATTTGTTGCGTGAATTGGAAGATTGCAACTGCTATTAAGATTTGCATCTCGTAATCTTTAATATCTCAGTCACTCTTTCCCTCTTTCGCTCGCGATTCGCGGGATTGCGCTACATAAATTCGATTTGCACGCCAGCAGGCGAAAATATTTATCGCGCGCGGCCGAGCGATCGACGGAATTAAACCATCGGAACGAATCGACCGGCAAATGAGTCATTTGCCGCCGTTGCGACAGCGGCGCGGCAATTGGATTTTTGTCAAGTTGCCTCGCGCCCCTCTCGTGACGCACGCGGACACCCGAACAAGCTTCGGAGCTTCGACAATTCGCGCGCGGCCCTGTCTCCTGGGCCAAAGTGACTCTTATTGCTTTTCTTTTAATTTGCGACTGCTCACACGTGCGGCTCTCCGAGCGAGTGTTCGCTCCCTCTCCCTTCGAATTCGCGCGAATCGTTTCGATCGAGAGCCGGCGCGGCGCGGCGTCGAACGATTTCGATTGTCGGCTAACGTCATAGGGCGCGCGGGGGAGGGGAGGGGAGGGGAGGGAAATCGGGGCCGGTGTTCGGGTGCTGCAAAGCCCGGTGCGGGCCATCGTCCTTCGAAACTCGGTGCTCGAATCGTCGAAACGTATAACGACCGTTTCGACGGGGTAACGAAGAGCAAGTTCACCACCCGCGGCGACCAATTACTCGAGGGGACGGCGGCCAGGAATTTTCAGGGGTTCTCGCGGCAGCATTGTGTCTGCAAGATCGTTATTTCTTGTCGATTTCCAGAGAGTACCACTGTCTGCGACCATACCGAATACCGGCACAATTAAGATCCCCGACGGAGGTAATGGGGAACGTTTATTCTCTCTTCTTAATACGTCAATATCCTGAACCAGGAAGGGGGCTTGCGTATTTTTCTCATGATCGTCCCTCCTCGGCTCATTGAGAGCAACTTTATCGTTTGTTATCGATTTTCTCTCCCCCCTCCCTCCCCCCATCCTGCTCCGCTGCCGCCGCGTTGCGCCCGTGTCGCTGTGCACGCTCGTTGTTGCGTTTTTTGGTTATTTTGGTCGCTGTTTAAAAGTGGTCCCCGTTTGCTACCAACTATTAGAAATCAATACTCGCTAGATTGCCGCATCCTGCGGTTGTTTGTCCGCGTCTTTCCCGCCCGATGATATTTCAACGTACGCTGCGCGTGTACGTTCGATGCACGCGGGATTCTAATTTCAGCTAGGAGTATCGGCTCTTTTCGAGAGACGGTAATTACCGAACAATCTCCTTTATCGACAGGACACGCTTCAGCCACGGCAACGTGAAAGTCTCTATCTTCTTGCTGCGTTCAACTTTGGAATTTGAAGAATTTTGAAGTGGAAATTGAAGATCGTGGGTAAATGTCGCGATTCACCCCGTCATCTTGAAGCATGATCTTTTCAACGCAGAAACGAGTGATCTTGTCGCTCGTTTGTACTTGCAAATCACGATCCCTCGCTGATCGCCATTGGCCCCTGCCAAACCTAAATCCCGCGACGAACAACACCCCTGGAAAACAATCACCGTAAATCAAACCTATCGTTCGAATAAACCTCGCCAATGGCGATCGCGGAATGGCAGGAAAAATTCCAAACGATCCGACGTCGTGTTTATCCAAGGAAGTACAAACAACGCGCGTTCCCTGGCTGGGAAAACGCGTAGCTTGCGCGCGCGAAGGTAGCTGCGAGCGATTTCCATCGGCGCGTTTTCCCCTGCAATTCTCATCTCGGTCGAGCCGGTAAAACCGCTAATGCCGCATCCATTATAACGTCACATTCGATTTGGCATATCCGCGGAGGTATTCGAAAACGCGAACACAACCCTGCGCCGCAGGCTCCGATCCACGAGGGGTGCATGTACACGCGCTCGAATTTCACAGGCGTAATTTCAAGAGCACGCGAGCCGCGTCGCTGCTTTCATTCATATTCATCGCGCTCGAAGTTGATCGCGCGTATTTACGCTCCGTTGTCGAATAGAATTGACTTTCCCCGCCGATCTTTTTCGACCGTTCCGGGCGCGTCAACTGATCAAAAACCAGCACCGATCGAGCGCTGCTAGTTTGCAATTAATCGGTAAGTAAGTGGATGCGCGTCGAGGGTCGCATCTGACGTGCACGAGGGTCGTGCCTGCGTGTTGTATATGACACAAAGTTTACGCACTGCTGCTTAATTTAACTTGGTCGATGCTCGAGTTTCTACTGGATTCTTAGCCGAGGCGATATTGCTTTCCAGAGAGTAATCTTTGGGAACCGCCGCTAATTACCAAGTCTCACCGCCGAGACTCTAATCCCAAGTATTCTCCGTTACGCGAATCTCAATATTCGAGTTAATATCTCAGGAGAACGTTAAATTCTAACTTTAGTCGTAGAGATTCGTACTCGCTTCTTCTTGCGAGAGTCGACCGGAATCTGAAATCGGACCTTGATTTCCTTTTGACTTCAATCTCGACCAATGCTCGAAATGTATCACAGATACAACAACGCGTGGACACGACAGAGAGACTGAAAATGAATTTTCATCCATGAAAATCGGAAACTTCGACTAACTCGGCTGCCGTTGACCTACGCGTTAATAAACTAATTAAAACGCGCTCGATATTCAAGGGTGCAGACGGGTATCCCGTGCAAAAGTACGCATCAACTCGTGTGTATCGTAGGTGCACACGCGTGCACGTGTGGCGGGAACCAATGAAACGGTTCACGACTGACGCCTCCTCGATCGAGGGGATCCCCGGCGTTGCCCTTAGGCAATGTCCCGATTGGATCCCACGTCTACCACTATTCCCGACCGCAGATAGTAATACGAACCGTGTACGTATAGGCGCACGGGTCCTCGAATACGCTCGACAATGCCAGGTATTTAGCCAACCGACTGTTAATACGAATTCACGTGGCTGACTGGCTGGCTGGCTGGATCGGCTCGCTAATTATCCTCCCGGTTAACTTTCTCGCGCTTGCTCCGTCGGCTCGGCTGTCGAGAAAGCGATTTTCTACGAAAGGGATTGGTAGAAGATGCCTCGAATAGTTTCAAAGACACGTTGCCGCAACTTTTTGCCCATTCTCGTTGGATCTCCTCGGCGTGCATTTACGTATCTTTGGTAATCGCGGGTAATGGCAGTCTAGCAGCGTTCGATTAAGCTGTCGCTTTTGACTTTAAGTATCACAGCGGGCAAAATTCCTTCTCGAACGTGGCGTTCCGTCGAATTTTCAGCAATCCCGAGATCAATTGGATTTCTTCCGCTCGATTCCAAGCGATCGACAAAGTGATTGCAGTTTGATGAATTTTTATGCGTACCGAAGCCGTCTTGGAGATTTGCCGTTAAATTGGGCGCGGCCCCTCTTCCCGATTTTAAATAACCAGTGGGAATTAGTCCGATACCAAGACGAATTATCTCCCTTTCAACTTTCTCACCCTTGCCCCGACCCGACAAAAGAAATTCCATCCAAATTCCTCCGTTCTGGTTCTTCCGTCGAACGTTCCCGTCTTGATAGCAGTTCACGCTTTGTAGGCGCAATTAAACGTTTAATTGCGCGATCGTTTGTACGGGATCTGTGTCCGCCTTTGGCAACGTCTCGGCCCTTTGATCGAAAGACGCGACCCTCTGTCACAGTCGTATTCATAAAGCCGTTTCCATATTCTCCGCCGTTAATATCCCGGTGACCCGGCTCGCTGATTGGACGGTTGAACGCCAACGGTAATTAACAGGGGTAATTATCGGTGGGAGGGGTAGGGGGGTGGGGGTAGTTGCTGGCGAAAGAATCGGTTGTTAGCCGAACGAGTGGATTTTTCTGCGTAAGAATCGTCGCAGTGGAGACACTTTCCGGTGTAACTTCAAAAACCTTGCAAATCAGATCCACTCGACCGGCTGCGGAATTGATTGTCAATCTCTCATCGACGAAAACGATCCCGAGCGTAAGATCCTCCAAGTTTCACTCGACTGCCTTCCACACAATAGCAATACAGTCGTCGACTCGTTTATTAGCCTTGGTCGCGGTATAATTTCTCTCTCGCTCTCTCTCTCTCTCTCTCTCTCTCTCTCTCTCTCTCTCTCGAGCGGAGCTGAAGAGAAGCCGCGTGTTTCTCAATCTGCAATTCCTTTCGCGTCTGCTGGTGCGATTAGCAATCGCTTTGCGAGCCCAAGAGCCACGACGCGACCCTTCCGCTCGCTTTTCAAACGGTCTTCGTCTCCTTTGGGCTCGATCGTCGATCCTTCGCCGAGGCTGAAACGGAAAGCATCAGCTAACGCGCTTCGTTTCGAGACACGTGTTTGCACGGTTAGTTTTCCTCGGATCCGATTCGTGGCGCGGCGTACCTTATACCGGGGGATATGGATCGCCTCGTTTCGGCACGAGGGAAACGTTAACGCGGGAAACGAGGAGGAGAGAAAGAGAAACAAGGTTCAAAGGGACGGCAAAGGTCGAACCACCACCGACGTCCCGTTACACGTACGGTGGAAACGCGGAGAAATAGGCAAGTTACGGCGAGGCAAGGTGCCGAAAGAGGAGAAGAGAACTGGATGCAGAGGGATGAGGTGAGTTACGGGGAGTGGATGCCAAGGTAAAGAAAAAGGGTATTCGGAAAGCGATGCTTCTGTCGTAAAACGCTGAGGGAAGTGAGATACGAGAACGTCAAAGCCCTAGCACGCATCCTTTAATCCCTTAATCCAGCCGTTGCCTTACGAGAATTCCCTCTCTCTCTCTCTCTCTCACTCCGACACCGGAACTGTGAATTTTCAAGATCTGGCTCTCTGCTGCAACGGCATCGGCGTGGGAAAAAGACAGCGATCAGAGAAACGAAAAGAAACGGCGAGACGGCAAGAATCAAGAGAGAGAGAGAGAAAGAGAGAACGAGAGGCGGGAGAAAAGGAGAGAAACATTTTACGGTTTCAGACTTTACAGGGCTGCGATGCGGGAATTACCGACACGCTGTTTGAAATTAAAGCAGGGACGCCAGGGCAAAGGATTGTACACAGGCGAGGCTCGCGCACGTACACCTACACACCTGACTGAGAGAGAAGAGAAATAGAAGAGAGAGAGAGAGAGAGAGAGAGAAATGTGCACAGGCCGGCGCAAAGGTTCTTCAAGATATTTCACAGCGGCGATGTAAATTTTTTTTAACCACCACCCTCTTTCATTCGACGCCTTTACCACCCCCGTGGTAAGAATGACACGAATTTAACGTTTATACGTTTTTCCTTATACGTCCGTAACTCGCCTTTGCTTTGAATTTCGCTACCTTTCACCCTCTCTCTCTCTGTGTACACGCCTGCCTCCCTTCCTCCCCTTTCCCCGTCGTTTCTCCCTTTTCGCGTGCCTTTCCCGAACTATATTGCACTCGCGGACCCGTACACGGCCCCGATATGAAAGACGAAATCTCCGAGGGCTTTTCCTACACGTTCGGCAAATAAAGCCACGCGGTATTATGTTACCGTGGACATATGAATCGGCCGCGCGATCGAGGGACCGCGCCAATATAGCAGGCGAACCACAGTTCCTTTTCGTATACTTTCAGTACCTTGGTGTATTTTCTATTCCTCGGGTTCGAGACGGGAGAGCGTGATTTTCAAACTCGTTCCTCGGTCTGAAAGTTCGCGAGAATGCCATTATCCGGCGGCGGAACGGCCGAGTTCAAAGAAAACAGCCGCGGGATCGTAAAGGCGTCGGAGGAAAATGACCTACAAGGAAGTCGCTTCCGGCGCGACGCGTCTCGATCCAACGACACGCCAACTTTTCCCTCCCGCTCCGTGTATTTTCATAATCGATTTCGCGTCGGGGGTAGCTGCACGCGAGAAAGAAGGACTCGTGACAATCGAGAGAAAGAGAGAGAGAGAGAGAGAGACGCGGGGATCGATGCGTCGAGGCTTTAGCATCCGGTTCCGTGGCAAAACTTTCCAGCGTCGACGCCATGGAGAAGCAGCAACTTCTCTTGTCGCCGGTGCAACACTCGATAAATAAACCACTCGCTTTGAATCAAAACGAACAAGCGAGACAATCGCTCGAACCGACCGTTTCACACCGTTCCTTCCAGTGTTTCGAGCCTTTAGGCGAATTCGAGACTTGCGGTGGGACGAAGAATCGCGCAGGTACCGTTTATAAATACGAAGCGCTCTTGCACAGTTGAACCGTACAACTCTGAATAAAACAAAGTTTTTAAAAATCGTGTTTCATCTCTGGCGGTAAAACTCGCAATCAGCGCGACTGTCGACCTCGTCACTGTTTTTTCACGTTCATCAAGCCGCCAATCCCCGGTGTGAAAATACGCGCCCTGACCAATGGTTATTTTCACGATTGGAGAATCCACGCGTTGGCTGGGTGACGTGATGAATTAGCTGCATCAATTACCACGTTCCGGGGTTACAGTTCAGATTCGGTTATCGCGTGCTCAGACAGCCGGAAACGTACGCGGCTACGTGCTGCGAGGATCGACAGCGAATCGCAAGCGAAAAAAAGAAAACAAAAAGGAAAAAAGTGGAAAAGGAAGAAGAAAAAAAGAAGATCGCTCCTGTGCACGCTCCTGTATTCGCTTTGCGTCGCGTACGGCTTGCACGCGTGTATACGTATATATATATTTAAAGGCGAGACTACGCGGCGTGCGCGATAAATACAAGGCCACGAGGTATCCGTGAATGCGGCGACCGACGGAAGAAGACCGTTGAGCGGAGGCATGGTTCTTTTTAGTAATTAAAAATTACGCGCCGCGGCCGGCGTGCGTCAAAGCGCGCGGCTTCGTTAATATATTCAGTGCCGTATATGCCTTTGGCCTTGTAAAAAGACGCGACAAAGTTAGTGCCTATTTCCCCGGTTCTCCGTTCGTTCCCCACGGGGGGGCTACCAACCACCACCCCCCTCTTTTCATTCATACCCTTTTGCTCCAGCTTTCTTTTCGTTCTTTACTCCACTAGTCACAGGCCCACCCCTCCCGACCATCGCGATAATCTTCCCTGATTTTCCAGTAGGAATTCTAATTTCTTTCCGCCGGCAAAGAACGACGAGAGCTCGTCGATGCGGAAATCACCCCCCGTAATGTCCCCGCCGGCTTGCCGCCAATTCGCCACGGATCCACCAAACAGGCCTCGTTGATTCCTCTCCTAGCGAATTACCAGCACGGTAGATACTTTTGTTTCAATCGATCATATTCTCACGCAGATGGCAACAATCGATCCTTTCACTTTTCCGTTTAAACACGACGGTGCATCGTGGCGCGCAGTGACTGCTTTAGACCAACTTGCGTCAACTTTGATTCACGACCCCCTCGAAATTCCACCCCCATTGAAATTAATAGCTCACGGTGTGTCGTGCCGGATTTTATTTGTAGACAAACTGTGTACTTGAACCAGGCAGCGTATCGTGTAACTTGGACGCGAGTGGAATCAAGCTCGAAAAAGTGTGGAGCTGTGAGAATCGGACATGTGTTTCACGGTTTTTGGTTACCGTCTGTCGTCTAAGGTTTCCTGTTAATCGGCGCCGCTCTTTTTCGAAAGCCACTCGGTGGTTTTTCCAAACCTCTCCCGTGCTCCAAACATCCCACGCGAACTTTCGTCGCTCTCGTCGCATTCGTAGAAAATAAAATTTCTACAATTGGTTATCTTAGTCAGTCTTATCATTATCAGTCAGTCGAGTTTAGCCGCCGCGCTATTGATATTCGAATTAGTCCAAAGGAAGCTGATCTCGGCTAAGGCGATAATCTGATTTCCACGAACGATTCTCGATGCAGTTGCGAGCAACGTGCAAATCGTTCTCCGCGTAATCTGTAGTCTAAAACCGTATTCAGGGATCGCCTTTATTCACAGGTCTGTCACTGGGACTCGGCTGGAATAACAAACAGACGGGAGAAGTCGATTCAGGAGGGGCGCGGATTATTTTCCGGTGTCGTTATAAACCTGTCAGCGACATCGTCGAGCAATCATCACCTGCAACTACGAGCACGTGAGTACGATAAGACACGTTCTTTATTCCGCTCGCATAAACTTTGCGGAAATGAGCCGTAAACACGACGCGTGACACGTGTCTCATACGAAAGCAAAAGGCAGGCACGCGAACAATGTTTTATCGCTTTAATAACTTCCAATAGCGCGGTATGATTGATCGATCGGTCAATTGCCAGGTTAAATATTGGATAACAGGGCTGTGTATTTCTAGGAAACATTCTACGTTTCTTTGAACATGTTCAGAATTTCAATTATATTAACAGTACAACTTTCGACATTTACAAAAATATTTTAATATTTCACGGAATGTTTAAAACAGCTAGTTAGCTAGTTCCCCGATATTCTGCTTGGAATAGCACAATGAATATTCATGAAATCCCTGTCATTATAAATTTAGTCGTCACGAGTAATATTGAACAGTATAATATTTGAAGAGAGTACAATTAATGAATTCATCAGTCACCGTTGATTTTATAAACGACTAGAAGTAGATTGATAATCAATCAGTGGAACAGTGCGTGAATGGAACGTTATCGAAGAAAATAAAGAAGCTTGTATAAAACTAGATATATTACACGTTACATGTACGCTCTGATGCCATTAATCTTATGCGTATATCGTGCCGTATTGCTCTCCATATTTTTCCTTCTTGCTGGCAGTTTCTCAACTGTATTTTTATTGCTGCAATTTCGTCCCGAGTATTTTTTGCTCTTTTCCTCCTTAACATTGTCAAACAGACAAAGAATTGAAAATGAAGACTGAAGATATCTCTCGGTCAGAGTAACAGAAAAAATTACTACGACATTGGAGATTAGAAATCACGGATTTTAGATCAAAAGTCACATTCTTCAAAATATTCTACAGTCTGTACTTCTTCGTTCAGTGTCGGAATATTTGAAGAGAAAGATATTTCCTCGAATGTAGAGGGACAGACAGAGCAAAAAGAAAATTCAATTTTATTCTTCTCTGTCTCCTCCGTATTGTCGAAACATTCATACTGCTCTCAAAATGAAACGATATTCTTTACAATCTTTTTTCCCTTTTTTTCTTTGAAAGAGGCACTAATTTATCATTTTCTACGGAAAATTGCGAAATTTTTTCAAAGAGGGCTAGGTGTAGGAATAGCAACGTAAAGCTGAAAACGCGGGATTTTTCCCCGGCAATAATTTACAAAGGGCTGTCACTGTTCACAGGAAACTCTACTAATCGATCGTTACTTTGGTCGCGCGTTACGTTTTTGTTTGCCGCAGACAAAAACGCGAAAAAGGGGGAAAAAAAGAGAAAAAATGGCGGAAAAAGAGGGAAATTTATCTACCGTTCACCGGCCCACCCCCCTTTTATTCATTCCGTTCCTCGTCGCGCGTTTAAAAACTCGCGCGGCGATAAATCGCAATTGACGAAATTCATTGCGCATTCTTCTGGCGGATTCAATTGGTGGCACAATTTTATTTGAAATTTACGCATCGCTGGGAAAAACTGGCTGGCCGAAAAATACGAGTCACGATGCACCTCTGCCTGCTCTTTCAATAACGATGCACGATCCCATAGTGATTGGTATATGATATGTCGAAAAGCTGCGAAAGGCCACGTATTTCCCCCCTCTCTCCCAACGCGATCGAGTCTGTTCGTCTCTCTCCCGCCGATCTCATTCTGGACGATCCCGACGATTCTCTTTTCCCCCGAAAATCAATCGCAACGCATATATCGAATGCACGGCAGCCTGCACGCCAGTCTATTGATTGCTCGACTTGGGTAGCATCGTGACTGGGTGTAAAAATCCGATAATTATCGAGCTTTTAATCCAGAAATGTCTGAGCAGAAAGAAAGAGGACAGGAGAGACAAGAGAGGGCTTTATATCTCGTGCAATTTGAACAATTTCACGCGGACATTGTCACTTGAAAATGACGAAAATATAAATGAACCTACAAATGAACGTACAATTTATTCAAAATTAAAATGGAAGATTGTCATTTCATGTTCAACAGAGAGAGAGAGAGAGAGAGAAATTTTAATCGACGGCCTCTGACGGGATCAGATTCGAGAATTCGCCATCGTGCTTGAAAATCAACCGTCCGTAACGCACTTTTAGATTATCGATTTGCCCGCCTTAATATCTGGTTAAAACTAACGTTGACACGTCGGTAGCCTCGATCAACGTAGTCGAGCACCCACCGAAAATTTTCCAGACTAATGAAATTCATCGGTTGGTTAAATCACATCATAAGCTTCATATTTATAGTAACCTAAATCTCGTCTCCGGTAGAAAGTCCGTATTGCGCGCGGCTATGCGGCAAACGTGGCGAACGATGCAAAACCAAAGTTAGCATCGCAAAGTTGCGGGTTTAAAGTTAGCGTCTTTGAGAGAAACTACCTATCGGCTGGCTGCATAGAAGCACCGTGATTTTATTTAGCGACCGCTGTTTATGCGCAGTTTGTGCACGTGCGTGATTTTAATTAGCGTATTAATAGCTCTGTGTATTTTTAATTTTTGCGTCTCCTGTGAGCAAAGACGCGACGAGTATCTGTGCAGCGAGGAAGGGAAAATGCAATTTATACGTTCGGATGGATAGATGGATATACGTTCCGTGCAGTTTTATATCTCGCGATTTTTCCATAAATGCATCTACCGATAAACGACGAATCTTTCGCGATGGATTATTCAACAAACGATTCGCTTCCGGGGTCGCGGACGGCCTCGGAATAAAGGCGCCGCAATAAAATGATCGTTTCAGCGATCGAGAGCGGGCAAACGAGCGTTACGAAATTTCCTATTAGCGAAACAGCAACGACAAATCGGGGCTCCGGCATTTTCGTTGCAGCGCCGGGCGAAAAACGATTAATTGGCTGTGTCGCGATTTTTAAGCGGTCACTAATTTCCGCGGACAAGAGTCAGCGAGCGCGATGCGAGGTGCGCTCGACCCCTCGGTTCGCGATCGTTATATAATGTTTCGCCTTAATTGCGAATTCGACCCCTGACGGTACGTACGCCGGCTGCCTGGCCTGCAACTCCCGCGCGATACACTTTTAATTGCGTCCAGATTTGCAATTCAGATTCTCCCAGCCGCGGCCCGACGCCTGCCTCTTCCCACACACACACACACACACACACACCCGAAATTCGAAATTCGCTCGAGTGCCGACGGAAGATACCCTCCCGTACGCATCCTGCCGTTCCCGCCCTCGCCCGCGATTATCTTCGTCTTCCGACGAAATATGTTTTGTCAAACATTTGTAAATTAAGGCAAACGTCGCATCTCACTCTCGGTGGTAGTATACGAAGGACGACACATAGGTTTTGAGTATCTACGAAAAAGATTTACGCTAATGGCGCGAATGTTTGAATGCGATGTTAAAACTGAAAGAACTTTGTTGGCGCGAGTAGCCTGCTAAGGTCGTGGCATTAAAAATAGCCGCGAGTTTCGCCCCGTCTTCTCCACACCCGTGTTGAAAGATACTTCGCGAAGGAGTCCGGTGGAAGAAATATACCGCGGAATATCTGGGTTACGATCCTCGTAAATGGTTCTGTGAACACGAACCTTTCACGAGCAAATTGAAACTTTGCGATGGAACATTCCCCGAAGTTGAACGAGATTCGATGGAACGAGTTCTGTTTCTGCGATGGTTCGGATCGACTTTCAAACAGAGACTGTAGAGTTTCTTTATATCGTCACACATTTTTTTTCCAAGATTAAAAAATCTCGTCGCATAATTATCATGCCACTTGGCAAATTGTACTCAGAATAAAGAAGCAAAGTACGAGCATTTACAACGTCTCTCTAAAACGCAATCGCAATTGCAATTTACCAGCAGGATATCCTCAAAGATCTTCAATCGGTGAAACTCAAACACGAGGCAATATCCGTCTGAGACTCCCCCTAGCAAAAACGTAAATATTTCGACGGAAGATAGTGGTTCGATAAGCAAACAGAGCTTCCTTAACAGAATATTCCCATTGAGAGAGGAATCAGATTGGCCAGGAATCAACGTGGAGTAGAGAAACGCGGCGCGGCGGAAGGGTGGCTTTTAAAAGGAAATCGTGCGCTCTATGACCGGTATAATTTCTTTCTGTGCGCCTTATCGTTTTTCCAATATATGCTCCGCGGCAGATGCTACCGTTTTGCCGATAAGATGACCGTGCACGAGTATCGAGGAAAGAAAAGAGGGATGAGAGATCGATCGGCGCGGCCGACTCTCTTCCTTTTGAAGAAGCCGCTGTTAACCTCGTGCATCGTGCGTGCTCGCTCCTCGAGCAACGGCGATACGTTCTCATTCGAACGACAGTGCGCTGCCAGTGGAAAAGGGGGCCAAAGGCGCTCTCTCTCTATCGCGGCGGGTGTTGCCATGACACCATGAAACCTCCACCCTGCTTCTAAATCTTTCTCCTGCCCCTTCTCTCTCACCTCTTCCCTCGTCCCTCCGGAGCCGGCGCGGTGCTCGCTGTTGCTCGCGTACACACAGCCGTGGGCAACTACAATTTCTTGCTTCAAATTTGCTGGAATCACTCGTGAAAAACAGGCGAGAGAGGCCGCTTCCATTCGCGATGCATCTCGCGCTATACTCTCCCGCTCTCCCTATTTATTGGACCGGCACGCGTTCTCACGTCTCTTCTCCCGGCTTCGATTCATGCCCGTTCACCCAGGATTTTTCTACTCCGGCAGATCCATTTCGTCATCGTCGTGCGCGCGTACGGGGGACGACGAGCGGGGTCGAGTGTATCGCGATATCTCTTGTATCGCTTATTCCGCAGCCTTTAGACACACGGTTTCAAAGTGGGCGCGCGGATTACACCGAATAATTACAAGTCGTTCGACTCGGTAGGGAAAGGTAATTGTAGTTTTACGTATGTGGTTATGTGTACGACGGTGATTTTATATCGCCGATGAAAACGTAAGTTGTGGAAGGTTACGTGTTCAGTTACTCATCGTTCAGATAGAATTAGTTGAATTAGCTGTCGTTTAACCAACTTTGCGCAAGAAAATCAAAAGTATCGCGTAATAAAATACCACTTTGCGCTAAAAGTACAATCTCCTTCTCCCTGTACGCGCACTACTCGAACAACGGACGATGGAAACTTGAGCTACAAATAGCAACGACAATCGTTTATTTTCCGTACTCCGGTGCGCCACAATGAAGAGGAAATCTTCAATCTTACAGCCAGCGGCGTATTTATTCGCGGAAGATGCGAGCGCGGGGGGAGGGGGTTCGAAAGGAACAGCGGAAAAAAGAAGGAGGGTTTCAACGACGTGGGTAACTCAGTCTAGTCTCGCAAGGAAAAACGAGCATCGCGCATCAAACGTTGTACGAGCGTTGCCATCGCGAATTTTACCAGCGCTATTCCCGATTCCGCGCCATTACGCTCGCACAGCTTAAAGCCACGATACGCAAAATCTCTTTTCTGGCAAGGACTTGCAACGTCCTCCCTGTCCATTCGAAAATGCAGCCTGGCTCAGATCCAACAGCGTCCTGCTCTTTCTCCTTTAGTCCTTTTCCTCTTTGACGCCGCGTCTTCCGATGTCGTACGTCCTGCCTTTCTGCGCATTTCGCAGTCACTCCGCTCCCTACCTACCCCCCCCTCCCCCCTCCCCCGCGGAGGCAACTTTCCCGCAGTGCGCGCGTCCACGTGGATTTTTTTACCCTGCCGTTCGTGCTCGCGATCAACCTGCGTTCAAGCCCGCGGTCGTAACAAACGCCGTTCAATGGGAACGGTTTGAATGGTTAGATTCGCAGTTTTCGAGCATGTTGCACGAACGCTCTGAGCAGGTTTAATTAACCGCGGCCCGGTCTATTCACCGTCTTGTTTCTCGATTGTCGCTGGAAGGTAATTCTGGAAATTTACGGAAATTCTTTCATACAACCGCGATTCAATCGAATTCAATAATGCGAAGTGACCGAAGAAACTGTGCAAATGAAATATCACGTTAATGCAGAATCTTGGTACTCGACTGTTGGAGTCAATCGTGGCTCTCATTGTCAATTATCCGGCATATCCGGATTCATAAACGCTGCGATTCATTTCCAAAGCATTCTCAACAGTTATTGTCGAGAGCATAATATCGTCTCGGTTGTTTCGACATCGCGGCAACTCGCGAGGAGTTTCATCTCCGCACGGGACGAACACGAGATGTCAACGAATTATAATTTTCGATTATCCGGCAGGGTGAGCTACTTTAGCCCCCCGACGAAGCCGTTTAATCGAAGTCTCCTATATTACGGGACAGCGGCGGTCTTAATTTAATTTTTGCTCGAAAATAGCCTCGATCGATTTCCACTTTAACCCCCGCCGACGAGAAACGGCGAACGTCGAACTCGCCTCACGACTCCTGTAAACATCATAAAACTGTACCAAAGCTACATCAGATTCTAGTTTTTTTCTCCTTTCCTCTCGAAAACGCTTCGAAAATCGCCGTGCAATTTTTTACCGAGGGCAAGCACACCAATCATCGTTTGCTAAAATGTTTGCCGACCGGCGCTTTGTCCGGAGCAGCTGAAAAACAAGATTTCAGCCCCGATCGGTAATAAATTGCCGCGGTAGCATGATCGATGCCGCGAAAGGGAGGGCCGCGATAGAGGAGCGTTAGCTTTTCCTCCTTATGAAAATTTACCGTCGTGTACGGTCGAATTTATCGGGGATTGAAATTTACAAGCTGGGCGCGCGCGTGCTAGCCAGCCAGTCTTTTTCCGAGCGATAAATTTCTTGGACCTTATCCAGCCTCGCGTTCGCTCGTGTTTGTCTTGAGTTTGAACTTCCGCCGTCGGAACGGGGGTTTAAGTCACCGGCCCTTGACTCGTCGTCTCCCTCTCGCGGGACGCGTCGCGCTTAATTAGCCAGCAGTGAGCTTCGAAATTACAATATCACTTTGATCGTCGCCAGTCGTCGTCGAAACGCGCGGCGTCGGAAGGTAAACGCGCAAACGAACACCTCGCGAATTTTCTCTCATTTCTCTCAGAATCCAGCTTCTTTCCGTCGACGAGAAAACACAAGGCGCGTGCCACGAACGGACGAACGACACCCAGACAAAATACGAAACGAAACGAAACGAAACCGAGTTCCGCGGAGACGAAGAAGGGTTGATTTTATTAGTTGAGTTAACGTGGCGCGATACACGAGCCAAAGTGAGAGTGAGAGAGAGAGAGAGAGAGAGATTCGAGGTAAATTGAAAATTTCAAAGGGAAGCAGCCCATGTTCCTTTTGTTAGTTCGTACAAGGCTGATAAGCGAGCGTGCGCATCGACTCGGACCACTTTGACGATTAGGTAGCAACCGCAGCCATTTTCATCGGTAAGATAAACTCGGCTTCTCCTAGACCTTCTTAGCCTTTGTTAGGCGGTACGCGCGGCCCGAAGAAGAAGAGACAAGTCGTAAGGGCGTTCCGAACGCGGCTAAAGAGCCAAGGGAGAGGGTTCCAGTTAGGGGGAGAAACAGAGAGGTTAGGGGATGGAAACGGAGAGGTAAGCTTGGGGAGGAAATAAAAAAAAAAAAAAAAGAAGAGGAAGAAGAGGGAAAAGGACAGAGTGGAGGAGGGGGAGGAGCGGGAGAAAAAGAAACAACAAATGGAAAAGAAATTCCCATTACTTTGGGGGAGAGCCGTCTAGTACTCTTCTCCTTCATCTTCCTGCCGGTCTTCGTCTTGCCGTGTCTGCTCCTTCGTCCTCTCCTTTCCCGTTTCCTCGGCTTTCTCCTGCCGAGGTCTGGTACGCGGTGTTCGCGAGCCACGGCGACACGATGCACGCATGTGCCGGGGTCGTTCTATCGATTTCTCTGGTTCGCGTGGCAGTCACGAGGAGGCGTAGCCGCCGGAATCGCGTTCCCGCTGCACCAGCACGCCACCCAAAACAGCCTCGCGTATCGTCGCAACCGGGTTGCCTTTTCAAGGTTAACCTGCCACGTATATGTATATGTACACGCAACGAACACCACCGAAAGTGCCGGTAGCCTCGTCTCGAGTGTGCCTCCACCTCCGCGGATGCCAACTTTCGCCCGTTTTTTCACGTGCCCGTTCTTAAACCGGTGAACAAAAACTGCTGCTTTCGCACCCGAAACTGGTGATTTCCCGAACCAAATTCAGTGACAGAGAGATCTTCGTCGTTTGCTCTTTCGTCGTTTTCCAGAACTTTGTGAGACCAAGTGTGTGTTCCTTTTTTTTGCTACGGTGAGTAACGAATCTTTTTTTCTTTTTTTTTTTCTTTTTCTTGCTTTCTTTTGCCCTTCTTTATTTATATTCCCTCTGACTGTGTCGTCGAGGATCGAACCGCGAAATAGCGTGGACGTGAGAGTTCGATCGCTCGTGAAAAGCGTGCGCGAACTCTTTCAATTGCCCGTCAAGCGTCGCCGCGTCGCGACGGACCGCTTCAGCCGACGGCCCCCTCCCCCGATTAAAATTCAATGCGTCCCATTCTCTCGTGATGCTATTTCCTTCTACTTTCGCTCGGCCGTCGCCGAGATCGCATCGCCGGCAGAATAAATCGCTCGATTACGGCGATCGTCCCATTGGGGGGCAATGAGCTACGACGAGGAGGATCGAGCTAACGGCTAATTAACGCATTCGCGTCCGTCGACCGGGAGTCGCTCTCTTCGCGTTTCGTGGAATTCTATCGCCGGCATTGTCTGGCGACCGTAATTTCATGTAAATGGACAATCGATCAGAGGGATACGCGGGCGATATCACGCAAACGTAATAGCTCTCCCTCCCCGACGATTTGATACTTAGATATTCCGCAGACGCACGAGGGGAATGACCACACACGTTCCTGTTCGTGTGATTTATAATATCGCGAGAAGCAAAATGAGAAAACGTTAACCGCCTGTCCGACATACGTTTCGCCGCGTATGACGATCCATTTTCGCATTATCAGATCGTTACGGAGTGCCTGATGTTTTGAAATAAATCTTCTTCCTGGATTCTACGTTCTAGCCAGCCGGCTTTACGTAGTCGGCTGATCGAGTCACTTTTATCCTTTCGACCGAGCATCGATCCGCTGAATATCAAACTATTCTCATTTATCGTTTCCAAAATTACATTGCGTTCTCGCGCAGATAACCCGATACTCGTAATAAATTGGAAGAAATTCCGTAATCGTCGGATAGTGGGAGTTATCGGAGGAAGCGGAGTTGGCGCTCGATGACGCGCCGATAAGCATCAGCATTGTGTCACGGATAACTCCTCGCCGCCGTGGAAAATCGTGGCGTAAAAAGAGGAAAAAGGAAAGGAGAAAAAGAGGAGGAGAAGGAAGAAACACAATGGGAATTGTCGTGGCGCGGAGACCGTTTGCCTAGAAGAAATCCGGTTAGCCACTCGACTAGAGGCGCGAGTCGACAATAGTCGGGGCTGTGTGCGCGTTTTCAGAGAGAGAGAATTTTTCTCTCCCCGGCGTACCGACGCGATAAGCGCCCGTTATCTTTTGTCGCGCAACGATAATCCAAAGAACCGTCGTTTCAGTTCTTTAGGCAGGTCGAGCTGCAGCAGCCAGCACAGCGATGAACTAAACGCCTGTGGCTATGTAACCAGGAACAGAACCGAGGCCGAGTAATTCTCGGGCTTGTTACGAGATGCGCATCGTCGTGGATACAGAAAGTGAGAGAGAGAGAGAGGGAGAGCCAAGTCGTTTTCCCTTCTGTCTACTCTTTCTCTTTTTTACACCCTTCTCTCTTCTTTTTTTACGCCTCCCTCTCGATCCCTTCGCGTTGCCGTACACGCGTGCACGCGTGTGTTTCTTCCATTTCCTCCTTTTTCACTCTCTGTCTGCACCTATCGTTTCGGCTCTGTCCCACCGCGTAACGTTAGGTAATTCGAAAGCAATTTGAATCGACGTGCACCGGCACAGGAAAGTAATTACGAGGTGAACGCGAGGCGCAAGCTCCCAACCACGTCGGATCGTGTGCACCTACCTGGCCACGCCGTGCATCTACGCACGCCACGCACACGCACACACGCACGCCTATGTGTGATACTTTCTCGTTTGTGTGGAAGGTACGTGCGTGTAGCGCGCGGGTTCGCGGTTAGATTGATTAAAATTTACTATGCAAATTAGATTGCGCCTCGCGGAGCGGCGAGTAGTAGCGGGAGCGGCGCGCGCGCCAGGCACACCTCGCGCCGGCTGAAAAGATGAATCGTTATCATTAGCATTTTCGCCATTGACGTTGGCTTTGCAACGGCGGCGTTATCGTGTCAACGCTAAGCTATCGAATCTCCCCGACTGGTTGCTGGCTGGTTTCAGACCGTGTTAGTCGATACGCTTGTAAACTGTGTATCCTATCTCCGCTGTACAGCGCGTGCCTTGTACGTCCTTCGCCTCTATCGTTCCATGAATATTCCATTAATATTCCTGGAAAATTTCAATAAAAAGGTTATTAAAGGGGACGTTTACCTCTCTCTCTCTCTCTCTCTCTCTCTTGCCCCGTAATATTGCCTCTTCTTCCCAATCCTTCTTTCTCTTTCTTGTTTCTTCATTTTCTCTTTCCCCTATTCGCAGGCAACGAAAGACTTTGAAAGACGTTCCTCGTCCACGGACGGCGCACGTAAACGAAGAAATTCGTCTTTCCGCTAGATCGGTCGGAAGCGGCGCGATTCGCGACGGAGCCAAGGGAAAGAGCACGAAGGCGAGGGTGAGTTTCACCCCCGAGGCATGTACACGCGCGCGGTAGGCGAATTGATCGCGTTGGGGTAGAATCATCCATCACTGAGTGACAGACCCGAGCTAACCCCCCCCCCCAATGAAAAGGTGCCCCTCTCCCCTTCTGACAAGAGGGATGGACAGAGGTGGCAGTGGAAAAGGGGGCGAGAACGGAAAGGGGAGGTGTGCCAGAGAGGGAAAACGGTGGCGCCCTCGAACGACGGGCGACGAACCAAACAACCCTCTCAACAATGCCCAACAGATCCCACGGGACGGCGTATTCTCTCTTTCTCTCTCGATTCTCTCCTTTTCTTTTTTCAGCTCAACCCTCCTCTCTCTCTCTCCCTCTTTCAGTTTACTCTCGTTGTTGTTTCGACCGTACGAAACGCTGCTGACGTTAGCTTCTCGCCTAAAATCGAAACGCTTAATCGCGCGATCTCGTTTAAAGTAACCTTTCCATTTATTCCGACCAGAAACCAACCAACGGTAGATTCGCCACGTAGAGTCGTGTGTATTTAAACGAATACCATCATTACCTGACTTGCGAGCGCACAAGCATTTACGAGCTGGAATTGCAAATTCGAATTTGAATTCGTTTGACAGACCCTCGACTACGAATTGAGTCATCCAGGTGCGATGCAGTGGCATCGGCACTGAGAGAGAGAAAGAGAGAGAGAGGGAGATTTCCCTTTGTTCGGTATCGGGGATCCTAACAAATATTTTGCACCATCATACTGCTATATCATATCTCCCTTTGATACATTATATCGTGGTCAAAGCCACCCCTGTTCGTCCCCTCGCTCGCAAATTCTACCGTCGCTGCGTTCTCGTCACTTCGTACCGTCTCTTTCTTACCAAGCCACGCTGCTCTCCAACTTGCACAATGCTATTGTTTCCAACCACCGTATCGACCACACGTACGTACGTACGTGCGTACGTACGTACAGAGATACTTCCAAAAGGAAATTTGTTCGATGAAAAGCGTACGTTCTTCCTCCTTCAAAGTTGTCCGCGCGATGCACACCAAGAGACTGTCTGGTTCGCCGCTCGACGCGGAATTTCAACGACGTCGAGAAGAGAAAATTCGGCGAATTCGAGAGATCGGTCCGGGTCGATCATTAGGTAATGAAAACGAGAAACCCGTTTGCTGGAGATCCGACGTGCAGTCACTCCATCGGCGATGGATGGTGAATTACCCGCGCCGGGGTGGATGCACCACCAGCCCCTCCTCCGTCGAGCTCGTTTCCCGGCATTGATGTGCTTCCTCGGCAGCGCGACGGCAATTTTCTTGATCACGCGACACAAAGGGCGGAAATCAATAATACGGCACGGGAGGAAATACGTCCCAAATTGGAGTACAAGTCGAACTATGTGTCACCGTTATTTGTCCTCCGAGCCAATTCGGGCTTACGCCAGAGTTCTGATTCACCTCGTTAAACATCTCGATATCCACGGATTGCATCCCCCCCCCCCGAAATGCTCAATAACTAAAAAGTAAAAAAGACGGAAGAGAGAATTCATCTTGCGTAAGGTTTAGAATATTCCACGATATCAGAAACGAGTCGTAGC
This sequence comes from Melipona bicolor, assembly GCA_030673865.1. Classification (NCBI taxonomy): domain Eukaryota; kingdom Metazoa; phylum Arthropoda; class Insecta; order Hymenoptera; family Apidae; genus Melipona; species Melipona bicolor. The sequence goes on along the minus strand of JAHYIQ010000013.1, from coordinate 2,261,436 downwards.
GCGAGTAACAGAGGGCGACTGGTCCGAGGCGAGTTGAACTCGGGGCACAATGTGCTCGCGGGCGAGCATTGTGCTAGGTGCAAGAGCCGATAACAGGACACAGAGGAAACGTGGCCTAGATCAGAACGAGCGGCGTGTATACATCGGTCTACCTTATTCATCCCCGAGCAAACTCTACGGAGGTCGGAACGAGAGTTTGATACACGAGGTGAGGAAGCATTATGATCCTGTAATGGGCCAATATTTGGATACGTACGATGGAACACTGCCACGGTTCACGCCCCGCTCCCCTCGCCGCTGCTCTATCCGCTCAATCGTAATTCAAGGGCTCCCAACCATTCGAGGCTCACCGCCTCGTCCAACTCGACTTTGGAAAATATGCTTCGTAACGCAATTGAAGAATTTCGAGATCTCTGCAATTATTTTTCCAACTGTCTCTTTGAGAAAGAGTAACGTTTCTTTTCACCAGCGAGACTTATCGGAGTGAAAATGAAGGGCTAGGGGCAAAATATTTCGAACGTCAAGTGGACGAATGAAAAAGCTGAGCTAACCGATGACAAGCAAAGATCGTACGATTCCAGGGAGCCTGTGCTCTTCTCGATATTTGGGTCGGTCGGTATTTGAAGAATGGAATTTCGTGCACCGAGCGAGACGACACTCTGATCTCTCAGCGTGGCAGAATTGCTAGAAAGCACGCAGGAATGTAAGTGTGCGATGCAGAGGGGAAGCAATCTCTGTAACGTTTCTCTGTAATATCGCGTCCAACTTCGATGCACTCGCATTAAACTACGGCGCAACAGTAGTTTGATACATGGAAACGAGAGGATTTCTCGTACAGAATACTTGCGAAAATAGTCGTACGCGCTGTTTGGAGAAGTGAGATCGATATTACGACGATGGTTAGAGCTACCCTAAAATTTACTTTGCAAAAGTAAGTTTAGTTGTCGTTCTCTTTCGCGAAACGTATTGACTCTGTTTTCAAAAGACTCGACTCGTACATATACGTATACATATACTCTTTTAATCCCTCTCTTTTAGTACGAAATCGAGACGCTTTGATTGCCGACAAATTTTACAATCTCGCTACGTACGGTATCCAATATAGCGTACACAGTCGGAGCTGAACGAATAGAGAAGAATCGAAGCATCAATTTGCCGAGGCGAGGCGTGACGAGGCGAAGCGAAGGAATACCGACGCTTCGTCAGCGTGTCGTGGCGTGATACGTCATTTGGTTGCGTTCGTAGGCGGCGTGTAGAGTACTTTAGGTGTCTAGAGTGTCTTGCAGCACCGATTCACCGGCTGTTCAGTCTCACCCGTTCAAGGATCCATAGAGCAGCGTGCTCGCCGGCTGTCGTTACCAAGTCCTCGGCCTGGATGTGCAAAGAGGTCTGTAGCTTCTGTCCTCTCGCTCGCTCTGTTCAAACGTATCGATGGCACATTCGCCGACGACGTGTCTGTCGAGATTCACCGCGTTCAACCTCGAGTATAGATCCAGCGCGATTCCTCGACAACCAACAAACAACACGCGTGTGCTCCGTGCCCCGTTACGGCACGCCCGTATCGCGGCTTATCGATTCGCAGCGTGTACGAGAGCACCTGGTTAGGCAGAATATCCGTTCGTATAATAACGAGGATACTTTCCTCGCTAGGCGACTGCAGTCGGTTCGGAGAATTAAGAAACGAGTCACGGCACGCCGTTCGTCGCTGTCATTGCCGACGAGCCAGCTTTGCCTGGTTTCAGCCTCGCGACATTTGCAACGTGACGAGAAGTCGTGGAAATGTTTGCTCGATCGTATCCTTTGTCCGCTTCGTCCTTCCGCTCGCCCTCCTCGGGATAACGCTCGAGCGTTTTCTTCCATTCGAACAACAAATTTCAAACTTCAAATTAAATTTTTGATCGTACTACTCCAACTCGTCCAATCTATTATCACGCACCCGATTCGAATGGCTATTTGACACGGCACGGCTCGTAAACGAGGAAAAGTCGCGTGCCTTCTTTTATCGCCTCTTCCCCAGCTCAGCCCTCGCCGGAAACGCGAAAAGGCTTGCCAGTGCTTCCCTCGAGCACACCACGGGCGGCGTCGTTAATTCCACCAGTACGTTCCAGCCAGGGCCGTGAAGAATCTCGAAGATGAGCTATAATCGTCCGCAACAACCCCGACCTCGGATCCGATGCGACAAGTGGCTGCAGGGTGTGAGCTTTACGAGCGTTTAACGGCCGATTTATCGGTCGTTGAAACGGGGAGAGATAGAGAGAGAGAGAGAGAGAGAGAGACAGGGTCTAGACGCGGGAGCTGGCTGTCGCGTGGTATTCTCGCTCCTTTCGCTCCTGCCTTTCGAACAGAACGAGCCACGTGACACGAACGGTAGCTGGAAACGTTCGATCCGAGGGACGATTTATCGTTTCCGATTTTCAAGTGGGCATCCAGCGAAGCCCGTTGTTCATTCGTCGCGCGTCTGCTTGTTTCCACGAAGAAGGTGCATCGGTCTACGCAGACGACAGCGATACACCTTCTTATTGCCGTCTCGTGCGAGTCTCGCGCAAGACAGGTCAACATCCGCCTATCCCCTGGGATTCCTATCAACCTTTGTCACCCTATTGTTCGTCGCGGTGTTCCGTGAAACAACGATTCAGCGACGAGAAGAAATCGAGAGAGGTGATTAATTTTCGGGTTTCGAGCTGTCGCGATTTGAAATAATCTCAAGTTGATCAATGAGAAATGTAAAGACACAAAGTAGAAATTCAAGTAGCTGATCCTGAGCGATGCTTGATATTATCTGTTCGCCATGTGCTTGACGTTGATCAACAAGGAAGACGAGTTTCTCACGAGTGCAACGTACAAAAAATATCTCAGATTACACTTGCCGGTAGAAAATTCCCATTTGCTCAAGCTGTTAAAATACACGACACTAATTAAACCTTGCTTATCCTGCGAATCGCGCGTGATTTAATAAAATTCCAAAACACGATGTATTAAAATTCCAAGATTCCTTCGACCGCTGGTATCCGCGTTTTAAATGGTTTCCACTCTATCCTTCGAACCTCCTTCGTCATTACAAAAAATTCATTGCCTCGTGGCTAGAAATTATGGGAAACGCGGCAGAGTCCATCGTGTACACCAACGAAATAGTTCGGAGAGGATTCGAAATTCCATTCGATCGAGTCACTGTCTCCCTCGTGCATCCCACGGTGCACAAAACTCCTCGCGATGACGAATACATTGTATTTTTGATTTTAAGTTAAACATTCGATCCCAGTTGCGACAGTTGAAAATTAGAGAGAGGAATATTCTTTGATGGGGGAACTTTGTAACGCGATTGTTTAATTTGCAAACAATGAGAAATGCAGCAGATTCCGACGTGGGAAACGAGCGTTACCATGAATTCTCCACGCTAGGACGACGCACGTGAATTGAGACGCAACCATCAACCGTTGTGACGTCGTAAAACACGGTGTGTTACGTGGTAATTTTACAATACTCTAACGGAACGCGGGAAAGCAAACGTGTCAATGTTTATCCTACAGGCGACACTACCGTTAAAAACACGTTTCGCCTGCTAATAGCTACTGAAACTTTGGCCCCTTTTCACCACCGTTAGAACGTCCAGCACTTTCTTATGGCGACTTCTGCAAATTGAAATCCTATGAAATCGAATTTTCGTCGTCCACCGAAACGAACGACGAGAGCTGTTAATGTCTTCGTTCCATAGAGTTCTTGTGTTATTACCAACCATTGCTCAACATTCTCGGGAAATTGGTCGCTTGAGTGGATATTTAGCAGCGCGAGTTAACCAGACATTTTTAGGTTAGATTTAGGTTAGGTTTTTCGAAGCAAATGGAGGACTGTCAAAAGTTAAGTTTAGGTTAGGTTTTTGGAGGAAAAGGAAAATTGTCAAAGGTTAGATTTAGGTTAGGTTTTTGGAAGCAAATAGAGGATTGTCAAAGGTTAGGTTTAGGTTAGGTTTTTGGAAGCAAATGGAGGATTGTCAAAGGTTAGGTTTAGGTTAGGTTTTTGGAGGAAAAGGAGACATTCGACAGTAGCTGGTATTATTTCGAAGACAATTGTCGTTTTATTCCTATTTTTGCAATTCGTTTAACGAATAACCCCGCTGGCAAATGAAGGGATTATTAAACCGTCATTTCACATGCAAATGAGTGGTAATTACTTGCGAGCAAGTACTGCCAGATGCTAATTACAGACGATTGTTTGCCGTGTTCCGAAATACGCTGCGAGCCTGGTGATTTCGAGCTTAGCGATGCACATACATTAAAGAAACCGTTTGTCTGCCCTCTGTGTGGAATTACAACCGCCGCTGCATTAGTAATGCGCTCAATTTTTGATTCAACGCACATATGTACATCGCCTAATGCTACTCTCTCTCTTACCGTTTATCGACAATTTCAATCGATTCAACGTTTAACCGTTTAACCATCACCGACTCGTACTCCTTCAAGTCCATGAAAATGTTTCATTTTCCTCGAGTTGGCGCGAGGAAAAGGATAAATCTCCGGATCGTGGATCGCCCACGCAGAATGCGAGAGGATATCCAGTATCCGACGAAGAGAAATCTCACGGTCGTAATCGGCGCTGAGCTTCGAAGGGTCGTAAAATTGTTTCTACGTGTCAGTGGATCAGCCAGCAGTGGAGGCTGATTGTGAGCCAACGTCGACAACGTTGGACGACGTGAACGCGCGTTGATGTGTCGCCGTAATAGCCGATCAGATAATTTCCATCGCTTCCATCGAACCTGTCAAGTCGGTTGTCCAGACTACGCGTGGGACAGGCACGGTGGGTCGGTGGGTCGGCCATTGATATGAAGACGTAATTGGACCGGTTGACAGTTTCCGAGCATTCATTTGACGTGTGACATGATTCAGAAGCGTTCAACCGTTGTCACTTCTTCAATTGCCTCCACCGTCGCAGACAATCATCGTCCTGCGCGGCAGCCTCGCGAGAATCGCGTCGCAATCCGGCCCTCCTCCGCTCTCTTTCTCTCTCTCTCTCTCTCTCTCTAGGCCGTCGCGATTTCCTTTCTTATCTATTCGGTCATTCGGTCGGACGCGTGTAACCAGAGTCTAGCCAGGCAACATGCGAATCCTTTCCGAACGGAAGCTCCCAGAGATAGCTTCGTTCGTTTTGATGGACAGTCATTAGACAGACAGGGTTGCAATTATGCCGGGATGCAACATCTCTGCTCTCGAATGGGAATCTCTCTCGTTATACGTTACGTTCGCTACCCTGTCTCATCGCGTCACGCGATAATTCGCCGTCTGCAATTTTATTCAGCTTCTGGACTTTGTGGAAGTTGAAATTGAAGAGCGACAAGCACACATTTTGGAGTTTTATTTAACCTCGCCCAATTAATTTCGGTCCTGGAAAATACCCGACAATTATGTTTTCGGTACTGTTGCTCAGCTACGCGTGGAACGACGACGAGGCTTCGAAACGCGTAGTTCTCACGTGCCTGTTCGTGCATTTCGAGAGATATCAGAGAGCTGCAGTGGCCTCAAATTGATTCGCTTTAAAGGCCATTCTTTGCAGTTCATTCGAGGCCTGTTATTTCGCGAAATATGTAATCCAACGTCGACGTATAAATCTCGCATAATGATGGTCGCAACGTAACGATTTTATCGCGGTAATAACAATACTTGATCGATGTAACTTAACCTGCGATCGATGTTTATATCGCGTATAAAACCGTAGCATACTGCCTTTACGATCATCATCCGCGTGTTTTAAATGCAAATACTCGCCGTTATCACTTTCCGTCGTCGCACGGCTGACAAACAAACCACCGAGCCAGATACCCACGGCGTCTTTGGCAATTTCCAAACGAACGTACCAATCACGAGATATCTAACATCCGCGCTCTCGCATCTGCTATTCAAACACGAACAATTTTCTCCAGAATGTTGCATGAAAACGTTTGACGGATCACCGGCTCCGGCTACTTCTAATCAATTAATAATTCTCGGTCCGTCGATCGAAACGAGGTAGTTTGATGCCAGTAACCGGATTGAATCGTTGGCGAAGCGACCGAAAGACGCCAGCAACACGCGATCCGAAAAGAAAAGAATATCTCGGCATAATACGCCCCCCCGGAGGAGAACCCTTAATAACACGGTTGCAGTTGCAAGTCGGATCCAAGGGCAAGATACGAGGAGGTAAAAAGTTAATCGTGGCAAGGAAGAAAGAGAGAGAGAGACGAAATTGAAAAAGAAGAAGAAGAAGAAGAAGAAGGAGACAGAAAGAGAGAGAGAGAGAGAGAGAGAGAGAGAGAGAGAGAGAGAGAGCTGTTCCGTCGAGACAGTGATTATGTTAATCGTTACGCCCGGTTCCAGGTATTGATAACGGTAGATTGCGACGGCAGCTCGAGATCCGTGCACCTTGCAGCAGATTATACCTGGCTAACTCGATGGTAAATAGAAACCTTACGCGATAACGAGCGCCGCGTTCCGTCTCGGAGGCTTCATCAGGTGAATTATCAACGCGGCCCGGTATTCGGTGCGGCCTGGACGTCCGTCCGCCTTGCTTCCACGTCGCCGTGGAACCTGTTTATCGAAGCGTTTAGTTGGAAGCGGTAATTCTTGTCGAGTATTAATTGTAATTATACCCCCGGCGCTAATTGCACGTTATTAGATAGCCGAGTGGCTGGCAAACAAACGCCAACGTTCCTCGCTCGTACCACCGTACGTACTCTACGTTTGCTCGTCCGTGGCCGCTGGCCGCCCGGTTTGACGTGTTAACTCAAGACGTCAGGCTCGTTGCATGAACCAGTCCGCGACTTCGCCCGACTTTCCGCGATGTTTCTCCAGCCGTTTAGTGGAGTGCCATGGTAATTTAATGTTTGACCAGGCTAGTTACAACGTTCCATTAGAGCGAATTAGTGCCGTTGTGAACGTGTACCATCTCCCGGGGTGGAGACGGACCTTTTTTTCACTCTCTTTGACGGACCGATGCTCTCGAGTGTAACGCGCGGACGAGTTCCTACCTCGTACGATACGAAGAATTTTAGTACATTTGAGAAACAGCGTTGTAAAACGCGAGATTGCGAGAAACGAAATTTTATTTTATTACATCGAACCGGTGTGATAAAAGAATTTCGATCGACGTCTGTTCAGAGTGTTCGGAGTAAAATTTCCCCGCGTTTCGGCGAAGGTGTGCGATCCCGTCGAACGACTCCATGCATTGAAAACCAAATTTCTCGCGGGTTTCGCCTCGCATTCGGCGAACACCGTCGGCAAGCGTCGGAATTTTTACATTTCAAATATATATTTACGAGCAGCGCGCGGACCGTCGAAGGGTCGTACCTTATCAGCTCGGACGGGTCATTCGAGCGAGAGAACATCGAAATATTGCGCATCGAGTCGTGCACGAGATCGAGCTTTGCCATCGGCGTAGAATGTAACGAGTCTCCCGTCCACGCTGCTCCGTGGAAATTACATTTTCGTTTTGAAATTCGACGGTGTTTCGAGTTTACCACGTACCGGCTCGCTCTCGGTACATCGACCATACGGGTCGCATAATTACGCTCCGCTGGTACACGGCTCTCGCTGAAACCGACCGTTATTGGATTTTTCGATTGATTCCAGGTCGGTCGTTTCGCGGACGACCCGTGTAATTTCGCCGATTCCAGAATCATAATCAACGATCTGTCCGTTGCACGATTTCAACTTGCACGGGATCGAGCCGCGAATCTCTTTAAAATTTCATTCCATCTTTCCTCTGCGTGATATTCCGGCCGATTTTTTCACAACTGAGAGATCAAACGAGCGAAATAAGCTCGTACCTTGTACGAGGAATTGTATTATACCTTTCCCCAGTGAAATGACTCGAGCTACGAATAATTATAATTAAAAGTTGAAAATAACTTTAAAGCGGCATTCGTCAGAATGTGACCATTTTACACAGGCACTTTATCGTTGACGAATCAACGTGGGAGACGATGGAAATATAAAAATGTAAGGCACGCAACAGAGAAACAACGATCGGCGTGGGGGACGAAACGTTAAAACGCTCGAATCGATACGAGTCTTCGCGGCACAAGGAGACGAGCACATATTCTCGGAGCAGGCTCGGAAAAGGGGATTGCGAGATACAGAACTCGATTACAGAACCTCGAGCATCCTTTATATTTCACCAGCGTGTTTTCTTTTTTCTCCGCTGAAGCACGGGTTAATTTTCTCCCGGCCCCCTTCACCCTTTCACCGGTCGCGTTTCGTTCTCGATTCTCCACTCACGGTCGCCTCTGTCGCCTCCACGTCGAATCATTCGTATTTATACCTCGCAGAGACTTGCTTCTCTTCGTTGAGAAACGGAAAGAGAAAATCGTCGACGCTTCGTTCCTGTCAACAAATCGCACCGTCATCGACGTATCGCGTTTGCAGCGTTATTTTAACTCGCACCGCAAGCAAATTTCCGACACCACCCTCCCCTCGGTTATCCAAAATGACAATCTCGGCGGCGAAATTCGAGATAATATCCTCGCGGAGATTGCGGGTCGCGTTTGAGCACCGCTGCGGCAAATCAGCATGACAAAGAATATGGAAGGAACGATGTAGCGCAGCTCGGGCCTCAGAGGCTCGGTGTACGTTGCAGCTCGGTGTACACGAGCGAAGGGGTGATGTGTGGCCAGCAAAATCTGTCACCCGGATGTCAATCAATATTTCGAGGGGTTCCAGTAGGCCGCCCCCTAACCCCCTTTTCTGGCTTTCCCTTATTCGAAACCCTCCCTGTGTCGCGCGCTGTGTACTCTGGTCTCCCGACGCGTACACTCGTACGCCGCGTAGATCAACCGACCGAGTTCGTCCCGGCGTGGCGTGGCGTGGCGTGGCGTGGCGCGACGCGGCGCGGCGCCGCGCGTGACGTTCGTGTTTCGCAAACCCCTGCCCGGTGATTAATTCCCCACTAGGAAATTAATCAGATGGAAAGAATTCGCGGTGCGTGGACGCGACGTGCAATGATCCGCGCCAACAGATGGGAAGACAGCGGCAGATTAAAGCGTGGCGACGCTCGCCTCCTTAATTTACGGCGCCCACGTTCGCCATTAGGGCCGTTTCATAAATCACGACGCGTTCGCCATTCCTCGAATATCGGGTTAACGTTGGTTCATCTGTTATTTACGATCGCCGCGTTTCTCCGCGTTCCTCTCCGCGACGTAACTCGGTTTATCTTGCTTCTGCTCTGTGATCGACCGCGAGAAAAGGGGGGTTGATTCTTCGGTAACGAGAGAAACACAGCGACTCGTCACCGTCCGTTCACGCGGCCTGTTATCTCACTCTTCGCCCTTGCCCGGCGATGAAGCGACGAAACAGAACGTCTGGCTGTACGTGTGTTTAAGACGAGCCGAAGAAGTCGCACGCCTCCGTCGTCGTCCAATTTGTCTGCCTCGAGGAAGATCGATTTTTTTTTTTTTTGCTCGCTAACGATCGTCGTAAACGAACTACCCTCCGACTGGCCCCTCGAGGAACTTCTTTGAACGATCGACCAACGCGTCGACGAACGAACGTCGGTCTATCGATCAACCGGTGCGTTGAACGCTCTCGAGGCGAGCGTGCACCGAATAATTGCGACACAGATGTTACGGGCGTTTCGAGCAAAGCGGAGAAAGCGACGCTCGAAGAAAGAGAGGGGGGGTTGGGTCTTGAGCGTAGTCGGTAATTTTCAAATTACATATATATAAATACATGTATATAACATAACATACAGAGACAGAGAGTGAGAGAGTGGAACCCTACGCTCGACGCTGTGCCGCCCCTCGACGTCACCTTTTCACTCTCTCTCTCATACCGGTTCGACATCGTCATAACCGTTAACGTTATCTGCGAGAGAATATTGCGAGCGAGGGGAAGGGGGCCTGGATGAGCGGCACCACCACCGTGAAGAGGAACACGCGGCTCGTGTACATCGTGCATCGTCCCTCAAAATAGAGTTACAAACTGTAACTACGTTTCGGTGCATTACTGGCGCGTTGGGTAGTGGCGCGCGGGGGTTGCAGCCGACCCGATGGCTCCGTTGGAATTCGCGGGGGCGCTTGCCATGCGAATCGATCGCGGTTACCATGCTTTTCACTGGCATGGGGCGGGTTTCGCAGGCCGTGAGCGCGCTAAGCCCGAGAGAGAGAGAGAGCCCTAGGCTTCGACAGATCGTCGCTTCATCAGCCACTTTAAAATTTAAATGGACCTTTTGCCGCGATTCCTGGCCTAACAGCGTGCGTATATTACCTAGCCGTGGCGTCCCTTTGCCACCGGCGTCATCGCCAAGAAAGACAATACACGCGCCACCCCCCTTCCCTCGCTCGGTGAAAGTACAAAGTTGCAAAGTCCGGATCGACTCTGTTCCTCGTTAGTTTCGAATTTATGCAATATTCATCTCTCGCACTTCCTCTCCCCGCCGCCCCGGAGGTTTTCTTCGTCAGCTTGCGCGCCGCGTTCAAATTGATCGTATTAACGTCTCTGTTGGATGCCGGGGGTGGGACGAGCTCGCGAAGAATTCCTCGTTTCGAGACTGCAAGCGGATCTTGCATTTAACCGAGCTCTCCTCTCGTCTCGGGGTTAATTTTCTCACATTTCGCATTACAGTTCCTTCCACTTTTCTGCGTCGTGCCTTTTCTTCTTCACCGCTCGTTTTAATTTAGCAATTCGCGAGTTTCGTTTAAAGTACACTGCTCGAAACAGTTAGGCGGAACAATTTGCAAAAGAGAAGAAAAGAAACGTTGCAACTCTAAATTCATCCTCACTCGACGTGTACGTTCTTGACAAATTAAAAGCAAACAGAGTTGCGCTGGACAGGTCGTTGTATAAGCAAATTCCAGCGGCGTGTCTGCCGATCGAGCGATCTCTTTCTCCCCGCCCCACATTTCGGCAACGTCCGCCCTCGTAGTTTTGGGTTACCATTCTCTCGTGTAAGAGGATTAAGATATTACTCGAGCGTGGCGGCGTGCAAGCGTCATGAAAACACGAGGCTTTAACACGCTTTATTCGCTTCGTGAAAATTCACGTCTGAAAGTGCAACCCCCGTCCGTGGCTCCCTCTCGTGTCTGAGGGTTTACGCCGCGCGGAAAAGAGGGTTGGCGAGCATAAAATCGCTCGTGTACACGCGCGTGCATACACCTACTCGCGCCCTTCGTATTCCTTCCTCGATCCCCGACTTGGCGAAACGGATTTCCTACTCTTCCACGCGCCGCGCTACGCGTTCATTGAAAATCTTTCTAACGATTTTAGCCCCGGGGCTTCCTTCCCGATGTCGTCGGCTTTCCCAGATATCGGAACGAATCGCTGGAAAAACATTTCTGCGCGCGAGAGAGAGAGAGAGAGAGAGGGACGCGGATTAAAATTTCCCATCTTGGAAATGGATCGGTCGGAAATGAATTCGCGTACTCGTCCTTGCGACGATTTTAATATTTATTTAGGACAATGTTTCATCCTGGCTCCCATCTTTCAAGTTTGGGAAATTTATTTAATCGCAAAAGTAACCAATAGCAACGACGAAAATAAAGCAAGACGACGGACAAACCATATCCAGAGTACGATCCCCATGGATAAGCAAGCAAAACCGCGTACCAAGTTACAGATAAACAAGAGAATGGAATCACACTGCGTTCGAGGCGGAAACCAGTCCACCCGAGTCGAGTGGGTGTTCCGTTTATCCGTCTCTTCCCGCGGATACGTTAAATTCCCACACTGATACGCGTTTCGGTGGGAAGCAACGCCGTTAGAGGATGCGTACCACGACTACGACGCAAGGACAACGACGTCAATGGCTACGACTGCGACGATGACGACGACGACGACGACGACGACGACGACGACGACGATGGCGGCGATGCTTTGAGGGCGCCGAGTGCCGTACTCGACGTGTCATACGGCGCCCTCTAACACTGGCGTAGTGCCGTCTCGAATTATTCGAACGTTTCTTTGTCTCTCTCGTCGATCCCTCGGGAATTTTTCACTACTGAGCGGAATGTTCGTGTTTACCCCTCGAGACGTATCGACGTGTCCCAGCGACGAATCTCCGCGATTCGTTTTCGTCTACGTTCTACGCTGCCGAACTAGCGAAAAAATCCTCGCCTGTAACCTTCCATTACCTCCCAGAGACTTTCGCATACTTTCGAGAGAGAGAGAGAGAGAGGCAAACGAGAGACAAGCCAGGAGAGAGGAGACTTGGAGGAAGAGGGAAGAAAACAAAGGAGAATAGAGAAAGGAGAGGAAGAGGAAGAAGAAAATGGACGAAGAAGTCATTGGAAGTTACGCCAATGGCACGCTAGCCGGCAATAGCGCGTGGGCGTCGACGACGGGGGTGAATTCCCCTCTTCTCCTGCAGCCCCTTCTCTTCTTCTTTCCTTAGCACTGCCACCCTTGGCTGCTGCCCCCGCCGAGCCCGGCACAGGGCACAGTCCTACTACTTTGATCGCCACTCAAACATTTTTGCTACCCACCCCCGGTGGTAGCTGGCTGCTGCCGCTACTGCCGCTGCTGCTGTTGCTAGCTTCTGCCGTTGCAGGGACGCCTGCAACGGGGAACCGGTGCTCGTCGCGCGTTCCTTGCCACCAACTAATTACAGTGTGGATCAAAGAATTCATCGACGCGGCTTTCTTTCGTACGCCTGTGCGTACGCGTTTGTGTGCGTGCGTGCGCCGATGCCGCGGCAAAAGAATGGCGCAAGAAGGGCGCGAAAGGGTGAGAGCCAGCCCAAGAGAGAGAGAAACAGGGAGCCTGGTGGACTCTTGCACTCGTCTTGCCGCGCGCTACCTGCGCGCCTCGTGTGTCCAAGTAGCTCCGGACACTTTGTCGCGAGCTTTCGAATTTTCTCGGGGACGAAAACACCGGAGGCTGTAGCTATTCTGCATTTACTCGTAAATGCCTTTTGCGAAAGAGCTAAATTTTTTCACGTAAAGGTATATGACCGTGGTACTCTTGTTAAAGTTTGCAAATCCGAAAAACTCGAAACACTCGAAACTTGGCACGTACGTTCCAAACATATCGCAAAAAAGTTGCAATTTTTAAGAGAAGCAACAGAGGAATAATTAGGTATTCGATGGAAATTCAGAGCCGAGGATTCCTCTCTCGGTTAATGGCGGAACGGAAATTGCAATGTCGGTAAACATCGGATTAGGTCAGCTCCAAGTGGAACTGGCACGCTGGAGGACCTGGTAACTCTCGGAGAATAAAGCTTGGACGTTGCAGCGTTTCGCTCGACAAATGTTTTTCTCTGCCTGTTCTCCCGTTGCGCTCCAGATTCGTCCCGCGGGACATTAACGAGCAATTAACAATGCCAGCGGCGTAAATCTGTCACGCGATTCGTCCGCTGATAAAGACTTCGGCCGAGCTGCTTTCGCGGTGATAATGGTTACTTTGGGACCGGTCTGGCTCTGAAAAACGTTGGAAATTTCAAATTGCAAGAGAGTAGCAAGAGAGAGAGAGAGAGAGGCACGTGCATCAGCGTACGTGATTTATTAATTCTAACATGAGTGTCCATCCTTTTAGATCTTTTGAGCCTCATTGGCCCAGATAACAGAAATTTGTAAAATATATTCTTTTATCAGTTCAGTGTAATCTGTATTATTTACAATTAAAACAACTTTTATAGTGAAACGATACATTGATTAGAAAAATAGATTTATATTAGTTTCAAAAATGTGAAAATTTTCAATGAGAGTAGCTGAGAACGCTTGTTTTTTTTAGATACCTGTTCATCAGTATCTGGTTTTGATACAAAAACAATACGAAGAGTATTTTTAAGATGCTCGTCTGAAATTTTCATTCTTATTTTATTTTTTGTATGCTTCGTAATGAGAAAAAATCTGTTCTCAGATATAAGTACTCTCCGAAAGGGACATCGTGAACATTCGTGTTTAAAATTATTCAAATTATTCAAATGATAAAATTCTTCAAATTATTCAAAAGAGATTTGTTCGATGGTTGCGACGAGTCGGGAAATCAGGCGGTCGCAAACGAATGCTCGATCGCAAGGATGATTTATTCAGACGCGCGGATGTCCATTCGTCGGATGCGTGCCGAGGGTGGAAAAAAAAGAGAAAAACGGGCCGTCCGTTCCGCGAGATCGACACCACGGAATCAATTCGTGTGACCAAACACGAACCGCGTTGTTTCGACTGCGAGTTTGTTTAACTCCCGACCGGACGTTAGACTGGCGAAAGTGTCGGTTAGTTTCTGCTGCGTAGGTTCGCGAGCTCATTTGTCAGCGGCTTCAGATGCTGTTTCAGCAATTTTCACCGTTCACCCGCAATTGGATAGACGACGAGTCCTACGTAGAAGTTACGCGTGGTTGCGTGTCACTGATGAGCGAAACAGATGTGAATCGAATCGAATTGAAAAATGGTGGGATCGTCTGCGATGTTTAGGAACAACCGGTCAGTGGAGCGAGAACGGTTCGAAGGGAAAAAATAATATCTCTGTAAATCAGTAAAATTTTCATGATTAACGACGAGTTGGTCATTGCGACGGTTCTGGCAGGCTGTCCTGAAAGCGAAAGCACGAAGTGATTTATCGTCGCGTTGCGACGCGAGGGTTGTCTGTTTTTGCGTTTAATGGAACGTTTGGGTCAGGGGAGATTCAAAGTTTCACGCAGTTTAAGCCTTTCGTTTAAACTTGCCGCAACTTTCAGACGTGAAAACCTGCAACTGCAGATCGTGGAATACTTGTTTATTTTTATGTTCCTCGAATATGTATTTGGCTACATTTCTTGGCTAGAATCGATAAGTAGTGTTTCATTAACAAAGATTCCTAAATTAATCCCAAACTTCCGTTTCGACTCTGTCTGTCTGTCGCAGCAACGCGAATTTGAATTTCAATTCCTCGTGGCATTGTCAAACGCGTACAGGAATGTTTGAAAGACAAATGTTGCGAATCAAACTGGTAACGTACCGCAGCCAGTGCACTATCGGCGGTCATAAATAAAACGAAACACTCGCATCGCAGTGAATTCGTAAACGTTGGCCAGACGATCCGTCACTGTTGCAACGATACGACTGTTCTAATTCTTTCACCCTGCGTAACTGATTAAAATTTGTCGAACATTTCGACCGTAATATCATCTGCAATGGATATTTTTTGTTTCTACAATGGTACGTGTTCATTTAGGCAACTAGAGAGAAAAAGCCCAGAAGCAACTGTTCTGACTAGGAAATAAAGACGACTCTTTTGCCACTCCTACTCGAGGTCTATTCCACGCCCCCTCGCGAATCACGTGACCCAAATCAACCAATCGCTAATTTTCGTTGCATCAGCGTTGCACCTGAAGAGGCCCGATTTTCTAGATTACCTCCGCTAAAATCACTTTCAGTGATAAAATCGTTGCTCGTCTGACTTTGTCGAGTCAAAATCATCGTTCGACGAATCATCCCGTGAAATCACGCGTCACCGCGAGAAACTTTCCTCTCACGGTTCTTCTCTCACGATCGTCCAGAGGGACGTCGTGTTCAGATCGGGGGTGGATCGCGAGATCCGTCGAAAAAGAAACGCAAAAAAGGGGCGACGTCGGTGACAGACGGCAGAAAAGGGGGAGAATACGCTTTTTTCTCAGCCCTCGGTCGGCTTTCTTAGACGCGACGCGACGGAGCGAACGTCTTCAGCCTCGATTCGCTTCGATCGTTGACTCGAGGCTTTTTTTCCCCCGGCCGCGTTCTCGTTTCCAACGCTTGTCCCATCGAAACGCCATCGCGTCGACGACTCGATCCCTGTCGAGAGAGGCAAATAGAGCGGAGGAGAGAGGAGATGGGAAGCGTGGCCCTCGGGAAATTTTCGAATCGCGGCGAGCCGAAGCGAGGAGCCGTGCTCCCTCTCATGGAAAATCGCTAATACGCGACGACGTCTTTGTGACTCGTAACGAACGGCTACTTTTGACAAGAAATTGTTGACGATGACAAACGTTGATAAAAGATAATAGTCGACGTATCGCACGAAAAACAGGAAATTCATCTCATTCGTCTCGCAATATTTTATTGCGATGGTCTTACAAAATCTGTTTGATGGGAAAGAGTGTTTTTCTCTTCTTTTTATAATTTTGTAATAATGGTAAATCAAAGGGAGGAAGAAAGAAGCGTGAATGACCAACTACTGAAATTTGCCTTGTAAATAAGTGTTCGTAGAGCACATTACTGACTCAACAATATGTAGTATTCGTTTTCTTTTCATACGCTAGCGCCTATATCACTCACACGTGCAAACTATCATAGTCACACCATCGATAACGATTCAACACGTAAACGTCATTCGTGAGATCCAACCATTGAATATCGCCAACTCGTACTCCGTCAAAGAAATTATCCACGCTCCTGCTCTCCTCTGTCGATCAATCGATTTGACAAAATCAAGTCGAACCGCAACAAACACCGAGCGTGAAAATTTCAAAGAGCTCCAAATACCGCGAAACACCTCTCTCTGTCGAAGAGGCGAGCCGATTTTTTCGACGATGCCGGTAATCGTCCCGTACGGTTGGCAAGTTTCATCGCACAGAGCGTGCTCGATGGCCTGTACGGGGCACGAAAAGATATATCGTGGCTGTGAAGCCTCGTCGAGGATGTTTGTGATTCGCGGTGTGTTCCATAGTCGCGGTGGAGCACTCGACGATCTTTCGTCGACAAAGAGGCTTCGGTCAGCCCGGCGCACCGCCTGGTCCTCCTTGCCACTCGAGGTCGCTCTCTATCGCGCTCCGGAACAGAGTTCGAGTTGGAAAGGAGAGGAAGCAACGCGTGCATAAAGAGAAGCACCAGAGTGAACGGTGAAGGAGAGGACGGGACGAACGAGCACACGGGGGACGGAAAGAGACGGAGAGATTGGAGAGTTTCATCGTAGGCACGCGGAACGTCCACGTCCGCGTCCGATGCAGCTGAAGAAGAGAG
This sequence comes from Melipona bicolor, assembly GCA_030673865.1. Classification (NCBI taxonomy): domain Eukaryota; kingdom Metazoa; phylum Arthropoda; class Insecta; order Hymenoptera; family Apidae; genus Melipona; species Melipona bicolor. The sequence continues at coordinate 2,244,572 of JAHYIQ010000013.1, read as the reverse complement.
AGAAAAAGAGAGAGAGAGAGAGAGAGAGGGAGAGAGGAACGGGGCCGAAATCGTAATTGGATTCGAAGAGGAGCACGCGAAGGGAGGAAGCGAGGAAGCGAGGCAGCGAGGCGTAGACGAAGAGAGTGCACGAGCGGAAGGGAGGATCCTCTCTTCGGCTTCATTGGCCGACCCCGGCGATGTCACAAAGTATAATACGAACTAATTACCCCGTCGTCGGCAAAGCTGTACTCGACTGCCACTCTGGGACAATGAGTGGCCACTTCCGCGATGTTTTCTGCATACGCGGCATCGGAAGCAAAGGCTTCTCGCGGTACGGCCGCGAAAGAAACGCGGCTGCGGGTGGGAGGAACACACCTCGCAAAGAGCGGGGGTGGGGGTTGACGAAGAAAGGCAAAGATGAAAAAGAACGAAACGCAACGACAGGCAGGGATACCGAGGCGGAGAGAGACAAAGACAGAGAGAGGAAGAAGAGCTTCTTTTTGGTTGATTAGCCCTCGCGACGTGGAAGATTGCGAGTCGGGGCGGAGTACGCCTATCGTGACGCTCGTCGCCACAAAGCCCAGCCGCGCTTCGACTCACTCTCTCTCTCTCTCTCTCTCTCTCTCTCTCTCTCTCTCTCTCTCTTCAGCAAAGAAACCGCGGAGGGATAAATCAAAGCAGGTACCATCCAACGTTCACGATGACCATCGTGCGAATCTCCGAGGGAGAAATACTGGTAATTAGCCCCTTAAGCATCCGTGTGCCACCCATCGCGCGTATCCCGCGGTTAACTCCCATCACTGCCATCGTCCCACGTATCGCCATCACCATCGGCGTATCGTCGTCAACGCTGTACCCGTAACCGACCCTTCTCTCCCACCGGAGGCATCGGCCAAAGTCCCTCTTTGTAAAACAGAGTGCCAGCAGTTCGACGACATTATCGTTGCGTACTTGCCGTACGTGGGTGGAGAGTCGGGACCTATTTCCCTCCCTATGGCTGGCTGGCTGGCTGGCTGGCTGGCTGGCTGGCTGGCTGGCTGGCTGGCTGGCTGACTGGCTTGGCGCACACCGTGTCACATGCATGCCCTACCGACGCCATACGCGCGCGTTTTGGTCCCCTACGAGGCGAGTGGGTACGTGGCTGATGGAACGACCAGGCTAAGGGGGATCGACGGGGGCGTGTAGCCGAGGAAACTTCAAAGCTCCCGAAACGATTGTTCGGCAACGCTCCCGCGTGTTCCTCGTGTGTACCTCGAGAGCACCGGGGCGTTTCGAGGAGGGGGTAAAGTACCCACGAATATACACCTACCCCTTTGATTACCTCGGCGGTGTACTCTCCTTGGTCTTCTTTTTTTTCTTCTTCGAGCTTCGACAAAAAGGAAGACGAAAAAAGAAAAAAAAAAGAAAGGAAAGGAAAGAGTCGAGTGAGACAGAGACACACACACAGAGAGAGAGAGAGAGAGAGAGAGAGAGGAGAAAATAGAGAGGTGGGAGGGAAAACGCGAAAGAGAGACCATAAAGTTGCCGGTCGTGTACGGATGGAAAGGGCGAGCCTCTCGTGCCGAGCGGGAGCGGATAAAGAAAGAGGAAAAAAGGGCTGAAGGGTGGACGAGGACCGTCACCGAGATGAAGAACAAGATGCTCCACGTGATGCATCTAGCCAGAAGGGCCGCTCGCGTGTATGCACCGCCGTTGATGCGCTGCTACGTGTGGCCCCGCGAGAAAAAGCTTCCCGCTGGAAGAAGATCCGCTCTTACGAGAGATCCGTTTCTACGAGCTCTCTCCAACGTTTGACACGCGTATCGCGGCACAGGTACAAAGTAAGAGGCCGCTGGGCGAGTAGCTGCCCTCGTCGTAATTAATCCCCTGTATCGACCTCTGGATCCCTTTAAAATCCATTTGTCCTGCAACGGGACGAACCGCCGCTACGAGTCGTCCGTGTCTTTGATCGAAATCCGTTATTTACACGCGTCTCGTTAATAAATTTCACCGCCAACATTTGGCAAAACAATTTGAGCAAAGTCGACTCGACTCCCGCTCGACAACTTGCAGAAAATTAACCGATCGAGATTAATCTTGGCGAGTCTCTTTGCCGTGCGACAAACTGTACAAGACGTACGCCGATATTATGCATTATTCATAAGACCGTTTCGATTCGGCGGATAATCGCCAGCCAGTGTTCCGCCAGGCGGTAACGAGCTTTCAATGCAGCGCATTCTCTACCCACATGCCACCCCCCCCCCTGCCGCCCCTCCACGGAGCTTATTAATTTCACGCGCGAATTTTTACGACAATGGGGCGTCCGTCGCGCGAGAAGCAAGTCGATGCAAACCGCACCGGCCACTGTTCCAGGATACAATGGTCACGTACGACTTCAATGCCGATTCACGAGCTATTCATCAGGAATGCCGCATCGCGCGCGAGTATGGCTTATCTCGTTCCTCGTTCCTCGTTCCTACCATAACGGCAGTCTAGCCGCGCGATGCAACGACTTGCCATTGTACTTGCAAGCCTGCCGGCTCACGCGACCGAGCCGGAACGCTCGCGATACCAACCCACGCCGAAGGGAACCGAACTGACGACCGAGGAAGCATTTACGGGCATTTAATCGCATCGCCGAACCAACAACGCCCGATGGACGATCGTAAATAAGCGTCGCGGTCCCTTCGTCACCCCTCGTAGACGTGTCTTTGCTTTATTTTTATTTTCCTCCAACGCCCCTTGCCACCCTCTAAAACGTACGACAGGGTGACTCGAAGTTATAGCAGCGTGCTACGCTTGGGATTAATAGGCTAGCCAGAGTAATTCTTCTGTCGGACACTTTTTCTTCCGAGCGGTCGTTCGTGTTTTAATTTACAAGGGTATTTTTTTAAAGAACCGCGAGAAGCGTTGTTTCGAGAAATTACAGGACTCGGAATAAACGAACAACGAGGTATCGACGACTCGATTGTACATTTGTATTTAAATTGAAGGTAGGTGGAAGCATTTACCCATAAATGATTCTCCTCGTCGACTCGATGGCGGCAAGACTCGCGATGCGAATGTTTTAGCGAGGCGACGATCGCATGCCACTTGACGGCGGCAACGAGCTGGTTTGCTCGCAACAACTCGCGTTGTTGCCTTTCGCTGGCAAATAACGAGAAATTAATTCGTTCGTTCGTATTCGCGCGACTCGATACGAACCGAGAAATTTGTTTCGTTTTGTTTGTCGTGGAATATAAATTGGAATAGAAATTTTTCGTCTCCTTTTTTTTCTCGTTCTTCGTCCTTCTATCACTTTTTCTTTTTTTATTTTCAGCGAGTAACGATCGAACGACGTAGACATTTAAACATATTCGGACATATTCGCGATTAAAAAGGGACTCGCGTATCAAGTTTCGATCTCGCGAGTAACTCGCGCACGTGCTTTTGCAATCGAAATTTCCCAGAAGCGTATAAACATTAGGCGCGTAAGTGATAGAATCCTCGTACGCCACTCCTTCGCCGCTAAATTTCCACGTACTCTCCTTTATGGAACGTGTACGTCAATCGCTGATGCATCGCCGATGCGATATCACGTCGACGTGGATAGGTGTGGCGGGCAACGTTGACGCATGGACGAGCCTTGCTTCTCTCGCGTACTTTGCGATTGATCCGTTGACGATCATCGCTGACGCGGTGTTACGTTCGTTCGCGGCCGTAAGGTGGACGTAATTACCGTTACGAGTTCGGAGAGGGTGGAATAGAAAATTTGTGTCAAATAAAAGAGAAAAACGGCGTTTACTGAAACACCAGCGGGGAGAAAAGTCGAAGAATATCTGGGTTAATTGCAGAAACTTGTAGCTCGCTGCCTCGGGATTTCCATAAAATTACGCGTCACGAGCGCGCGGCATTTAAACGAACGGGAGCGAGTTTTACCCTCCGCGGTTACTTTTCTCGCGTGATTCGGCCTCGGGTTCGCTTCGCGGAGAGATACCTCAAGCTAAGTAGCCGTTTCGACGGTATAACTCATTTGGTATCAGGCCTCGGACACGTTTCCCTTCGACCCATGCACCGCCCCCCCCCCTGCCCCCCACGCCATACTATCGCTGAGAATTACGAGCGTCATTACCATTAGTCGCGGTAATATAGTAGACGCTCTTGCGTCTCTAAACAGATACCGAGTGCTCCGAGTTCCAAGGGTGTTCTCCTCTCTCTCTCTCTCTCTCTTTCTCTCTTTCTCTCTCTAGCATAAGTGTAGTTGGACGGCCGGTGTCTCCCCGACGTTGAAAGGAATGCCACCACGAGCGTGGCCGCTTATCGCCGACTGAATGGAAGCCGACGTGCCGCGTCGAAATATTACGCGCCATCGCTGAAGAATTGGCTCGATTCGGTTAATGCTCCGATCAGACGATCGTACATGTTTATAGACTGAGAGCCAGGCCAACTTCACGGAAGAAATCCAAGAGCTTCTACGCGACGTAACTTTTGATTCCACCGAGTTTTTTTAGACAAAATTCTCAAAGTAAGAAGACGAGACGGTGGTTATACCTTAATTCCCAGTCGCAAAAACTATGCGCGCCGCGTTTACAATGCGCCTCTATCCGGCGAATTATCGCGTGCTTAATTGCGGCAGCCGTCGTCGGCGTGGAACGAAACGGTAGCGCGACGTAGGAAGGCCGCGGCGTGCGGCGAACAAACGTATCCATCCAGCGCAAATGTTTGCGATTGCTCGATTAAGAGGCGCCGACGAGTTGTTTGCGAGATAATCCGCAGGAAGGAAAAGGAGAAAGGTGCCGCCGCGCACCTCGTACCGCGATTAAAACGCGTTTTATCCGCGTTTCAACGCGTTCGCCAATTTCCAGCCGAGCGTTTTCTTTCCAACGCGTGCCGTTTCTTCTTTCTCTTCCCCCCCCCCCCCAAAATTTTTCATTTTCGCCATTTGCGAATTCGAGCTCCCACTCCCGCGTCGTCCCTCTCGCGAGCGCTTTTTCCCTCTTTGGAAATTTATGATTCATTCCGCGAGCAATAATCGGCGACCACGTGACGCCGCAATGCCGCTGCGAATTATCCCTTAACCCTTGATGAATTGATATTGGCCGGAGCCAAGCGCGCGTTTTGCCGCGCTTTTTTTCTTTTCTTTTTTTTTTTTTTTTTTTTGCCCCGGCCGCCGGTGCCGTTGAATATGCAATTGATTACACGACCGATCGGGGAAGGCTCCCGATGCCCGCGATTAATTCCGATTCCACGGAACCGCCGTTGCCGGCCGCGTGTTCGATTTAACATATTTGATCGATACTCGTGCGCCCACTCCGCCCGATTATTCCCTCGCACATGCACGATGCATGCGCGTACATGCGGCTCGCTTTCAAATTATCATCCCGCAACTGCTTGCGAAATTTTCGTTGTCGACGACGCTCGCTTCCTCTCCCGCCGGATTTAACAATCACCGCCTCGGGCTGTTTGCGTTGCTTCTGAAAAAGAACGGCTCTCGAACGGGCAGAGTTGGGGAAAAGTATCCGGGAGTTGGACGAAGTCGAGTATCGGATCTTCGGAGATGGTACACGGAAGTTCTTTTCTTTCTTTTTTTATCACTGAAATGGTTTTAAAATGGAAGCGGGGGTAACCCAGAAAATCGGGCCTCTTCAGGTGCAACGCTCCATGCAACGAAAATTAGCGATTGGTCGATTTGAGTCACGTGATTCGTGAGGGGGCGTGGCGTTGTCTGGTACCGAGCGATCGCGCCTGTAATTTGTTTTGCGTATCAATAAAATTTTATGGCAAAAATTCTGGACCTGTCGGTGAGCTGGGGTACAAGTCGTGCACTTTTGTTTTAAATACGAGCTTTTTAAATTGTCGTCACTGTTCGCGGTACGTGGTTCGTCGAAATTTCTAATTACGCATCAACGCCTTGTGACACTGTTGGCCACTGTGCGCTAGCCCTTCGCGCCAGGCGTCGAATTAATAATTAACGACAGCGCATCACGCTGGTGTACATGGAGGCGACGTTGTCGTCATTACGCGGGGCTACACGTCGCGTGAAATCCCCGTGGTTGTAATTCCGTCCACGCAACATTCATAACAGCGGAGAATTTCAATATTTTAGCCGAATAGCGATACACCGTGTCGGCGCGTTTATTCGCGAATATTGATACAAACCAACAACACCAGCCTGTTAACTGTCCTCAAGTGTCGAGAATTACTCGTCCACCAAACCGATGGATACAACATACCATCCCCCCCCCCCCCCTAGCTCGAATCAACTCCGGCAGACACTGTTTGGCACTCGTTCAAATTTACACGACGCACACTGAGCTTCGATTGGCAAGAATCTCTTAAGCCGGCGGATTACGAGAGAACAGCCCGGGTGTTCTCAATATCCAGAGAAGTCCGGTACGCGATACACGATGTTAATCGCGTGCAACACGGTGTTGCGCGTTGAAACACGCGAGGTCGTATCGAGCGATCGGCTGCCGGACGTCGTGGGCTTTAATCCCGCGAAAATCTCCTCCTCTCTTGTAATACTGATCGACCAGACGTCCTCGCAAAAACGAGTCGAATATAATTAAGATATTGATAACTCGTCTCGAGGGGAGAGAGAAAGAGACGCGATCGCGAGATGGCCTTGGCTCGAGTGGAAACGATTTTCATGCGAATCGAATCACCAACGCGTTTGCGTATCATCGAGAGCCACTCTTCGTCGTGCACAGCCGATTTTTGGTTGCTTTCCGTTTAGGCCGCGTGGAACGTATATTTCTAAAGTGTGTCTTACAATTTTTATAGTATCGAGAAAAGCGTCTAGAGTTCAAAATGCATTACAGAAATACAAAGCGATAAATTTTTATTTTGAGGTGTTGTTTTAACAAACAGTTTTTTAATGATGTCAAGATCAATTTGAAACGAAAGATTTTGTTCTAAATATTTTTAGTATATCATTATTTATATACTGAATAATAATAATTTATTGTATAAATTATGCAATACTATACAATAACAAGTAACATTTACTTTGACGTTATTTTGATAACAAATTGTATTGATGAGGTACACGCGGTATACCTGTTATTAAGATGTCGATACGTGACTTTACAACAAATCTTTAAAGAACGTTCCGTTTTACAAAGTTCACTGTGGGACGTATACGCACGGAACGTGAATCGAATAATCGAATAATCGACACTCTCCCAAGAATTGCTTCCCGAAGGATGTCTGAGTTTATTTTGAAGAAGCTCGACTGCACCCACTACTTACCGCCTGTTTGAGTCCCGAAAAATTACAGCATTTTGCTCAGCTCGCAGAAAAACAACGCCGGAAATCTCACTTTTAATTTAAGAGACGTTTTCGTATCCCCGCGGACGAATTTTCTCACCGGGTGCAGCTAAGCGAGCGTTCGTTCGCGCCCGTTCTTCTTACCGGCGAAGTTTATGAAGCTATAAAGCACGGCCGAGACGTTTAATTTTACAGCGTGCGCATTACAAGCGCAATTACTCACGAGGATCACACGATTACGAGAGACTCTCCTTCGCGAGCACGTAACACGCGTGACCTATGTTTAAATTTGCACCCCCCCACGTTTCATTTCAATTACCTGGAATTTCGTTGAAGGGGAACGCGCTCGAATTTTGCGAAATAACGTTTCGCGCGAAATTTCGTCTCTACTCGCGACGAAACCACAGAGAGGGGAGAGAGGAGGGAGCAACGTTGCTCCGCCAACTTTCAGTTTGCTATCATTTCCCCGCTACCGAAACGTTCAATTTTCCGAACGAGGTAATTTTATCGGCAGCGGTAGGTCGGAGAGGAAGCGGGGACGCCAGAAATTAAACGGGGAAAATTTCGATTCTTGTGAGAAGAAGAGAGACTAAAGAAGCAAAACTAGGGAGATGTAATTCGACAATTCGGATTTGGCATTTGGTAGAGGAGCTGACTGTTTAAAATTACGCGGGATTCGTTCGGCGCTGCTTGAATTACGAATGCCACGCCGATTTCTGTTTCCACGGCGAATCTGGTAGCCTGGCGGTTTCTTTTCTTTTATTCATCGCGCGAGTGACGCCGAGTCATTATTCTGTCCAGTTTAGCCAGTCCCTCGATGGAAATACCAAGTTATCGCGGCCTCGCGATTCGAATACGAATCTATGGAAATTTCAACGAACGTTCATGTTCCGTGCACGCCGTCGTTCGTTTCGAAGGAGGGAAACCGTGGAAACAGAAACCCCGCGGGGGAGGGAAAGCGGGAGTGTTTGCACAAGTTGCGCTTCGTTTCACGTGCGTAAGAACGTTAAAAGCAAATGAAGCGGAGTGTTATTCCTCGATCATTCCACTTGTCGGATGCAAGTGCGCGCTCCTAGCCTTTTCTTCCCTCTGCGTTGAAATTCACTTTGACGATACAAAGAAGCGACGCTGGCACGAGGGACAAAAGGAAATTCGCCTGCGGCCCGAAAGCGATATCAGAACAAACGCTCCGCCATTGGGAAAGAAACGGCGTGTATCAGCGATGAAAAGAGAGGCGCTCTTAGGCTCGTTCGTAATTAACGTCTAAGCAAACACGTTCCGCGTTTGCAATGTAGATTTCGCGAACAACCGCGTCCGCGGTCCCGGTATTGTTGCAAACTTCGTGTCCCGCGTGTAAATTCGAGGAAAATCGATGTCGGAAAACGAAGAGGGATCAAATACGCGCGTGTTATCGTTTTGGCGTATGGCCTATTATCTCGGCACGAGCTTCTGAATTGCAAGAACGAAGCGGGGCACAAATAACAGAAACACAATACATCCGTCCGTAGAACGATATCCTCGTTGCAAAGCATACAACGCGACAATCGTACCGTACACCGCAAATTACCAAGTTCGCCGTTCTAATTTAAAACCACTTTACTCCACCGTGTCACCACATTCAGTCGGCGACTTACGACTAATTAGATAAATAGAAAGCCTCGGTGTTACCCGCGTGTGTCTCATGTCAGGTTCGATCGCGTAAATTGCGCCTCTGACTTGATCCGTATTTTTTTGTAGAATTTTTACGCCACGGTGTGTAACATTGATGGAAAACTCGAACGCAAACTATAACACGAGCGAGACATATAACACCACTCCACCGTTGCCCCGTTAGAGATGGAAACATGCCGATCAATCAGAAAAATCGGCCGATTAAACATCGTTAGCCAAAATTTCTGACAGAGCAACGATTTCCCTTCGGCGGCAAATCAACAAAATTGCGCTTACCAAATTTTTTTCCCCCCCTGTAGAGTTGTCGACATCGACGATTCGTGCACGAGCGTCAATACGAAAAGAGAAAAACTGCACCACTTTTTTGCCATAAAATTTTATTGATCGAATACAAAATTTGAATCGATAGGAAACAAACTACAGGCGCGATCGCTCAGTACCAGACAAAGCCCCTCGCGAATCACGTGACTCAAATCAACCAATCGCTAATTTTCGTTGCATCAGCGTTGCGGCACCCGAAGAGGCCCGATCACTCCCGCTAAAATCACTATCGTGATAAGAAAAAAAAAAAAAATTGTAAAGCAAAGGAAATTTACCGAAAAATGAACGTATCGTTGCTCGCAAATATGGGAAGGTTGAGCGGAAATTGATCTACGAAAGAGTCAAAGAGCTGGGGAGGGCCGAGGGTGGGTTCTTCGACTTGGGAAAGGTCGGAAGTCGTGGCAGATCGATGGCGCGAGGCGGTGAAAGAAACGCATCCGCGCGAAAGGGGCAGTCGCGTACAGGCGATGCGACGCGTCTTTATCGGCGGTCGCGTCGCGTCCCGTCGCGGCGCGGCCGGATTGCGCGAGCGCGCGGCTACCCGCCGCTGCCTGTCGTGCACACATCGAGAAACGCGGCGTGAAAGCGCGCGAGCTCTCCTCTCGTCGTAACGGGAGAGAAGCCAAAGAGACAGAAGGAGGCAAGCAGCGAGACGGACGAGGAGCGAGTGCACGCTTGCGCGCGTTCGGGCGCGCAGTTCCTCGCGAGCGTCGATAAAAGCGAGCGCCGCCGGGCGGAGCGTGCATTTCTCGCGCGCCTTCCACACCGGCAACCCGGCCGACGCGACGCTCCTCTTCCGCCGCCGAGTTTTCGCCTCGAGTCTCGAATCGCGAGCATATCGAAACGTTTTTTTTTTTTACCGTGGCAAAGGAAGAAAACTGAAAAAGGAAGAAAAGAAAAACAAAGGGAACGAAGAAGATACGACGACGTTTCACCCGTTAGTTGAAAGGCGACACGTTCGAGATGGACCATTAGTTTCGATCGTTTGTACGTCGCACGCGGGACAAAGGTGTCTCGGGGGAGGCACAAAGGACTGGGCGCTCACGAGCAAGATTTCGAGAAGCAAAAGACCTCGCACGGGCATTTCCGGTGATCGTTGTTCCAAAGTGGAGGTGCAGAGAGAAAAAGAGGAGAAGAGAAGGAAAGAAAAGAAAACCGTGACGACGAGAGTGAAGTTAAATGGAAGAGGGTAAAGTTGACTGGAACTGAGTTGTATCGCGAGTTGGATCGATCCAAGTGATTGATGGATCGATAGACGGAACGTTGCAGTGACGACGCGACGAGTTTCCGCGTGCCGTTCGGTGAATCTCCCCAGGACACCGTAGTTTTATCGACACCGTAGATCGCAGCTATGTCCGGAATCTCTCGTTGTTGACGCGGCAACGTAAGAAAGGAGACGGTGGCTCAGGCGACGATTTAGCACGATCTCATCCAACGCCGGCTAGCAGGTAAGAACGTACGGTAGTAAGACGAGGATGTCCCGCGGATAGATAAGAAACTGCGATCGAAGCGCTAGTCCGGCTTTTTCCCCGGCCTGTCCAGCGGAAGATTGATGTAAAACGGTGATTGGTTTCCAGTAGAAAAAGCGGCGATCCGCTTTGGAGATCTCCGCGATTGAAGTTACGATGGAAAGAAACTTTATATATATTTTGCTTCGCGTTGCGCCGTTACGTTTCAGTGTACGACGTGCTGCAAAGTCAGAGCGAAATGGTACAACGAAAGGGAATCCGCGATTGACGCTCGATCGTGGCTCGGAAGCAACGTGTGCAATCGCGCGAAATTACGTTTCGTCGCGTGTCTGAATAGGATCGCGCTTGCTCTTAAAAATAGAACGAGGTTTATTTAGAGAGTACTTTTGATAAATTCGCACCGATTCGGCCCGACGCGCCGTGCAATCTCTCGACCGAGGCCGAATCCAGGAGAGCAGGTTTAAAATTCATGGAACGCAAACCTTCGAACTTTGCAAACTTCCGTGTAAACGGAATTCGGTGCTCTCCAACGGAGAAATCCATCAATTTACGCAACAGACATTCCAATCGGAACAGTCTGATCTATCAATAAACCACGCCACGCTTATTCCACCCTTGTTAAACCGAGCGCGTTCGAAAGAGTCGAAATATCTCTCAGTTTGTAAAATCGTACAGTGGAATTAAATTGTTGGGAAACTAACAGGATTCTTTCTCACGCTGTGTCTTTACGACACAAAGCTCTCCTTTCTGATCGTTGGAATTATTTGGCAAGAATAAATTATTCCGTTTAGATGCCGCTCGTTCGTTTCTTCTTGTTGGCAAGAATTATGAGAAATGGCCCGAACAGACCGATTCCACCGATGGGCCATTAAACGTTGTCAAAGTGACAACACGCACACGAGCGAGCACGTGGATTCGACACGGTCGGTTCCTCGCGCTTGGTCTCGTAAACGAGATGCACCCGAACACAGGAGAAGCATCTTACGCGGAGAAATATAAACGCGCGGGCGTTTTGTCGATCGAGGGGAGGCTGGACGTCCCTCTTTTGTCCATTTCGTCCACGGGGGGAGGGAGGGAAGGGCGAAGCCTCCCCCTCGGCGTGGCTCGTCACGGATCGCCCCTTTCGTAACGAGCGCTTTGAATCGGACACACAGTCGCACTGTCGCGTCGTGGAAACACGACGTCTCTAAGTGGCGGTCCCGCTTCATTAAATTCTGTTATCCGTCGGAGAGCATTGTCCCGGGGACCACCTGGCAGTTCCACCGACAATGAAACGTTTCGCGCCACCCGCGCATTATCTCGCAATTATGCGCGTAGCTCGAGCTCGATCGTTTGGGCGTGGCGGAAGAAGAGCGATCCACTCGTTACCGGGGCATTGAAAGCCCGAAAAACCTCGCGCATATGCGAGCGCGTCGCCCGCCGGGCTGGCACCGCGCACAATTCCGTAAAAATACATACTTTTGCGCGCTACACGGGGAGACTAGAAGGTGAGAATTCGGGAGTCAACGTAGGGACTTTGCAACTTTGTCAAAGAATTTTTCAATTCGTAATTATAGAGATTGATTGGAAGTTCTTCCGATAACAAAAATAAAAAAAGCAGTCGATCGACTCAGTTTAATTTGTCAAGGAAAAAGAGACCACCCGCAATCCGACGTAATCTTCGCAAACACAGACAGTGCAAAGGTGCACAATCTTACACACACACGGATGTGCCAAACTCGTCGAGTCCCGACCGCGAAACGCATTTTGCCGGCTGAGAGACACCGATGGAAATTCGAAGCTCGGCTCGCGCGGCGATCGACTCGGAAGAGGGGCGATGGTTCGATAAGGGTCTGCAGGATGGCTTTGATAAAAGGACGCCGGGATAGGAGGGTGCGGGGCGCGGGGCGCTTGGCGCGGTTTACAAAGGGCGAAAGGAGGCGGCACAGGTGTGGAGAGAGACGGATAGAGCGAGGAGGCGGCACGAGGTATCTAGCGACGCAATTACCTGCCGCTGAAATTACCCACGCGCCTGTGCATCACAATTAATTCGTAATTAAATCCTTTGGCTAGGAGGCGTGGTCCTTTTCAGCGACGTATAGAGGAGAAGCGTGGTCGGTCGGTCGGCGGGCACTCACGTCCGACCGCTTCGCACCGAACGAACGACGTCGAGCGTATCGTCGGCTCGTCGGGGTGACAGCCGGAAATAAAGGGCCGGCCGTGCATTAGCGTCGACGGTCAAAGGGTCGCTCGAATATCGACCGAGACGGTCGACAGCGTTAAATTGCCATTTGTCGGCCGGGGAATGCCTCTGATTAGCGGGGCCAGGCTATCACCCAATATGTCGCTCCACGGCTGCCTGCCTGCCTGCCTGCCTGCCTGCCTTGCTGCCTGCCTGTTGAAAATTCCCCGGATCCGCGTACAATAGAAAAAGAGGGCACGATGGCATCGAGCAAAGACTGCGAGAGGGAGAGGGAGAGTTCCTTGCAGATCGATTCAATTACGAATCGTACAGCTGTAGGCTGTAGATCGTTCAATCGGCAAACGTAGGCTACCTTGTGCCACGCATCGAATCACTGCGTTCACCGTATTCAAGTAGTCGTCGATTTCATGGAACCAAACTTCTAACGCCAAACGAAAGAGATCCGAATGCGATCGCGGAGATTCTTAGTCCTCCGTCCGACGAAAAGAATTAGACATCGAGGCTAGATTGGCAATTTCGATCAAAGCTCACTGTCCCCTGCGTTTCGCAGCACGTTTACTCGCGGCGGAATAAATTTCACGGTCGACACCCCGCGCCGCGGCAGCTCGACGCTCCTTATCGCGGGGATCAGCCCGCGGCACGAAACGCGGCTCTCGATCGTCCGAAAATTACTTTCGTCGCCGTGATCGCGTTTCCGATCGACTTGTCCGGACGGTACGGAAAACTCGATACGAATTACCGCCGGAGGCTGTAATATCGGCCATTCGAGCCGTCCACAGCCCTCCTTGCCCCCGCGGAATACCTCCGGCGCGCCGCGTCCCGTCGACTCGTTTCTTCCGACACTCTCCTCCTCTCCGTCCCTCATCTTCATCCGTCCATCTTCATCTGTCCGTCTTCCGCTTCCTCTGTCATCGTCTCCGAGCTTTTCCTCTCGTTTCTCTCGTCTCTGTGCAGAGAAACCCCGGGTGTTATTATCAAGAGTCGGGAGAGAGAGGCACGGTCAAAGTGGAAAAACGACCAGGTTGCACGGGCGTAGGCGTCTGAAAATTCCAGTGGACTGCGTGGCACGGGGTAATCGATGCTTCCTCTTCACCGCCTCCTCTCCAACGTCCGAGGCAAACGACCAAGAACGTCTGTCGCTGTACTCCATTGAATTACCGTGCTCGTGCACGCGACACGTTCGCTCTCCACTCTCGGCAAAGTGGCTCTGCTCCAGAGTGAAAGAGAAAGAGAGAGAGAGAGAGAGAGAGAGAGTGAGGAAAGATAAGCTGCCAACTAATTCCCGCGATCCGTCGCAGCGACGTTTGCTTCAATCTGGAGCCGGTTTTCTGCTCCGCGTGAAAGTATCCTTTCAACGTTACGTCAACGTTGTTAGCCCGAGCTGATACTCGGCGTGTTAACGCGAGGCCAAACGTTGGCCTGCAGATGAGATCGATGGACGAGCGCAGGGGTAATTCTCGCGTCTAATTACCATCTTGTCCCGGTGGCCGAGCATCGGAACGTTGCGACAAACACGCGGGTGAATGGACAGGGAGAGATAAAGCTGTCTGTACTCTTTTCAACGCACTCGCCACATTCGTCTTGTCCACGGGATGAACGTGCATTACTCTTGCTTCGCCTCCACTCACCCCTAACGTGCACACGCGCGCTCCTCTATATGGGAAACGGCTGCCTCCTCGCCCCATCCATCCATCAGGCGTGCAATCGTCTTTCCTTAAATCCAAGAAGCTACGAAGCTTTCCCCGCTCGTGATGATCGCGAAGGAAGGGAGGCCGGGTTAATCGAATATCGTTTTACCGTAGCCGGTCGAGTGGAAGTCAGAAGTTTGCTCTCCATACTCGTACAGAGCAGGCTCGATCGTCGAGAAACAGGCTCCTTTTGAATTTCCATCTCTGCCACAAATGTTGTCGTGACACGTCTCTCTCTCTCTCTCTCTCTCTCTCTCCTTGTAAATTACAATTTACATTTCTCGTGCAACCGGCGAAAGAGTGGCGAAGGAGATTAGAAGCCGAACAAATGTCTTCATAGATCGGTCTCGATAGATCGAGAATGTCGTCGGGAGCTGGATATGGGCTCGGCTACGCCTAGAACTTGGAACGTGTTCTTCTCTCCGTCGCGATTTATTTCGAGATAAAATCGGGTGAAAGTATTTTTTTTCTTCTTTTTTTAAGTATTATCGAGACGAGGAATTTAGCCGTGTGACGAGAAAGAGGCGTTTTATCTCATTTGTTTCGCAGCGCTCGATACAAGATAAGACAACGGCGTTGTCGAGCGAGCGTTCAAGCTGGCTGTAAAGTCTGAGCGAGGTTTGATCCGACGTGACGGATTTAGAACGACACACGTGGAAATCTGTCAGAGAAATCGATACAAGCCCGGGACTCTTGCTTCGTTTGCGTATCTACCAAGTGAGATTTGGAATCTATCGTTTCGCCCAATGCTTCGAAGACGTATTCTTGTCCAGGTTGCAAACTTTGGTGAGAGATCCAAAGAGAAGAATATGAAAGAAGTTCACTCTGCGTGACTGAGAAACTATCAATCGATCGTTTCAAAGCGTTTTATTTTTATTTAAACAAACAACCTTTTGTTCGAAATCACCCACGCGTAAAGTACCATCATTGGAGATCTAAATACACTCGTTAGATTTTCTATTTGCGTCGCGCCTATATTTACCGATGACTCCTCTCTTATTTCTGTACGCATAACGTCTTGATAAGAACGGGATAAAAAAAATTACGTTCGAAAATAAGGATTTGGACGAGAATAGGAGCCGCGACAGTGACGCGAGTCAATCGGAATACGCGGGATGAAAAGAGAGACGGGCGATCGCTTTTCCAGTTACTCCGTATCATCAAATTCCGGCGATTGTTCGGCGAGGTTAGCGGGTTCAGCGCATTTAGAGATTGAAATACCATCCGTAACTCAATTACGCGTTGTTTATAAACGCGCGTAGGACGGGGGGATCACTCCCGGAGGAATCCAGTAGCTTCCGTTACCAAACTTGCACAACTATGCCTCGTCTTTGATGTCTGCCAGAGTCTCTGGCTTTGTCTTCAACCCCTTTTACTTTGTCTTCAGCGAAGAGGTGCGCCCGTCCACGTGTCTCGTCCCCCATCGACGTGTCTCCGCTTACACACGCAAACGCGGGAGGAAATAACGCAAAAAACACGTACTTTCGAAAATTACGCGTCGCTCTGAAGGTAGCTGAGGATAATTAGATTGGCGGGCAACGTCAAAGAGCGTCACGTTCGAATACAGGTGGTTGGTTGGTAGCGGCCGCCGCGTTGCGTTTTCATTCGCTCGTCCGGTGAAATCACGCTGGGACCGTCGCGCGATGGGTCCATTTTAAAATTAACTTGCCTCGGCTTGTCGACCCATTACCACGTGGCCCGTCGCGCGTACAATAGACAGTCATCCGACGACCTCATTTTCCCTCTGCGTTGCCACGAAAAAGTATCTACGGCTCTCTAATATCTCTTCCGGCCCCTTCCCATACAATTCCATCTCTCCTCCCCTCTCCTGTCCACCTCTTTTAGTGGAAACAGCCGCGTATGATACGTCCATGAGCAGAACCCTTTATGCCCCCCTCCCCCCTTTGTCCCTTCCGCGAACTACCGCTGGCTCGATATTACGGGGAAATTACAGACACTCGCGGAGAACGGGGATCAAAGAGATTATCCCCTAGTTTATTATCGTTATCTCGAGGAAGAAGCTCGGAGAGAGGCAGTCGCGGAAGAAAATTGTCTATTATATTTTAGCGGGAATCGAGTGGCTCGTTAGAGCCTGGCGTTGCTCAAAGCCGCAATTGTCTCGAGCATCCATCCGGCGGTTTCGTCGATGGGAGAAATTTTCGTAGAGTCAACGCACGCGTGTATCCGGTTTCCTTTCGCGAATTTTCGTGAATTTTCTCGAGGAGCCTGAAAATAAATAAAGGACTCTGAAACGAATTTAACGACATATATACAAGGTTAACGTAAATGCGGGGTTTCTGCATCCCTCGCTGCTCCCCCAATTTCCATCTCCCGTGGAAACTCCGGCGCGCAGTTTCCGGCGGCGCGTCTTAACTCAAGTTGCCGACATTATGATAACGAAGCGAAATTGGAGAAAGCTCTCGAAACGGGAAACTTGTGCGCGCATTAAACAGCACTAATTCCGAAGAGAATCGTTTGCGCGGCTCTGCCCTTGGCGCGTGCCTCGGTAGGTGTATCAGGCTGGGACCAGGAAGTGGAAGAGGGCGCGATCGAAAATACGGGTGAAGTAGTATTACCGGTAGCGCCATTACCGGTGCACGCCACGCACCCGTGCAAAAGCGGTCGGCTGCTGTCTTTCTCTTTCTCTTTCTCTTTCTCTTTCTATCGCGCGCTCGCTCGGTGCTGCTCGTTAAAAAACTCTCCCGCCTTATATACATATCGGGACGGCGTGGCAGAACGGTTCACAGAAAAGCTCCTACGCCGCCTTTGTAAACCGGCAGTCGCGGCTCGCGTGAAACGCTCTGTATGTACAAGCTCCGCTTCCCACCGCGCCCGGTGTTACCGCCACTGAACTCCGCCGAGGGAAACGCTCTTCGAAACTTTCTGTATTTTCATGCAAATTCTCTCCTGGTTCGCCCACCGTTTCTCTCTCTTTCTTCGCCTCTCCAGCCATGTCCCTTTCCCTTTTGCGCAACTCCCCCCCCCCCCTTCGTTTCTTTCCCTCTTCTTTTTATCTTCGTATCACACGCACGGTACGTGCATCGACAAAGTTGTCGACGAGTTGCTCGCGATTGATATTTCGGGGACGAAGCAATTTGCAAGAGTAATTTGCAAGAGGAGCAACGAATCGGGGACAATGATTTTTTTGGGCCGTATCTCGTTGGCCGTAAGTGGCGTGTTGCCGCGACTTCATGGAAGAGCGCCTCTCTCTCGGGACGTCGTTGGGCTCTTTCGGCTCGCCGTGCCCGGACAATTAGTAGTCGTCGTACGTAAGCCAGTTCCCTTTTTCGTATGCTGCGCGACCAGTTCGGCACCACGAAACCGCCGGTGTGTGTTTTCTACGATTTTCCCCGGTTTTTCGATGGCCGCCGTTTAACCACGTCGTCGCGTTCGGACGATACGAACGTTCCAGGCTCGTCACAAGCTGCGATCTCGTACGCCGCCTGTCCCCTGGCCCGATGCTGCCTGAATGCGAATCACCGCGTTTAGGTGTGTACGTCGTCGAGTGGCCAGTCCGGGCGACCCGAGCCAGCTTCCGTCATCTTGATTGGAAGAACGGGGTGTATCTCGGCCCATCGGGGCCATTCCGTTCTTTCCTTTTAAATTTACGTTCGCTTTATTCTCGTTTTTGTTCGTCAATTTTTCGAAAATTTAGCAGACTCCGACGACCAGCGAGGAAGTCAGTTGGAATTCACACAGTTGAGACGAACCATGCATATTGTAATTATATTTATATTATGAAAGAAAGAAACTCCGAATTTGATGAAATTTGGTAGCTTTCAAAGAAATATTTGACCCGTGTTTTTTCTTATCGGCAATCGTCGATGTCGATGAAAATTACCCTCGAGGTTGGGGGTCAAAGTTTTGTCAAATATCGCGGAAATTATTCAAGATGCGTAAACTAAAGCAAAATATATTTAAAAACCGTATCAATCACCCAAGTCAATTTTCTTGAATATTTGTTTATGAAAATCATATATTTAAGCACAAATTGTGGATTTTTGCATTGTAAAAAGATTCCTTATTTTCAAATCTTGATTCTAACATCAATGGGTTGCAAAAAAGGGTTTATTTCGTCTGGTACTTTCTCGTTGGATATACGAAAATGGGCGACTGAATGATCGCTTTTCTACGTTTTTACGAGTGTTTGTAACACACTACCTTTTTATACCTTTAAGGTGTCAGCTATCTCACGCAACTTCACTTTACGGTCTTTCAAAATTATTTTGTGGACTTTTTTTACGTTTTCCGGAACAACTGCCGATTTTGGACGACCACAGCGTTCAGCATCATCGGTGTTTGTACGACCGCGTTTAAATTCAACATGCCAGTCAATAATAGTCAATTTCCCTGGTGCAGAGTCTCCGCAACGCTTATCAAGCCACTGTTTGGCTTCAACGGTATTTTTCCCCATCAAAAAACAATGTTTGATCAACGCACGAAATTCTTTTTCATCCATCGTTTTGAAAATTACAAAACTGGGGTCACCAAAACCACTGTAACCTGTAAACCAATTATCAGAATGTCACGAAATTTTGACATGTACCATTTGAAGATTGATACTATCCAGAAATCAACAGTGTCGCCATATATGTGTCAGACTACAGACTTATTGAATGATGTGATATTGTACTTTGTAGGGACAAAAGGCGGTTTTTGTACCCTGATCGAGCAATCTAATCTACTGCCTGTTAGAACAATCGTTCGTGATTCGCAATATTCATCCCTCGTTGAAGTAAAATTTGATCTTTATTGAAAATTCTCGACCTTTTCGCTCGTCGAAAGGGACAAAAGGTGGGATGCACGAATGCAGGATCGAGGAGAGTACGACACTCGATAAGTATTTAGGAAACGGTGGAGGAAAGGCGAATCAGCTCTCCTCTCATCTTTACCCGCAAACACTCGGAAGGGCTGGCACGTTTTAGCGCGTTCGTGAATAACCACGTTTGTTCCCTCGAAAGAGGATTACCGGCCGGTAAAGATCTCGGCTCTCGACT
This sequence comes from Melipona bicolor, assembly GCA_030673865.1. NCBI lineage: Eukaryota > Metazoa > Arthropoda > Insecta > Hymenoptera > Apidae > Melipona > Melipona bicolor. Next base: position 2,225,035 of record JAHYIQ010000013.1, on the reverse strand, counting down.
CGCAGCCTGTCACTCTGCCCTAGAATCGTAGGCCCGAACGATTTTAAGAGAACGTTCTCGCTCCGGGATTAGGAACGGGCAGGCTGTTGCCTTCGAAAATAACGTTCTGTGTTTTCGGAGCGAAAGAAAGAAGGTCGGGAGGCGGGGGGAAAAGTAGAAGGAAAGAAAGAAAGGAAGAAGAATTAATCGATGCAAAGTGCTTGAATAGGCGAGACTTAAATCCCTGCGGGGACGAATAAGTCCTTGTCAAAACACGATTCACGTGGAATTCGTGAAAGGCTGTCACCGCAGGATTTTGACGACACGTCGATGGTTCTCCCGCCCGTTTCCGGTGCCTTCTTATACTTGTAGATCGAGATACGACAGCTCCGCCGTCGTCGTCTGACGAGCGTGTCGTAAATGGCCGCTCGATATTCCTCGTAGCCTTGACGCTCGAGGTGAATGGAGGGAACGAGCTCGATAAACAAGATACGGTACATTGAATTTTTAGCCCCTCGAATCGTTCGGTCCATCAAGATCAGGTGCACGTGTGTTTATAACGCGGGTAATACGTACGTTGCAGGTTAAATATTTGCCGTGTGTCGAAAGACGTATAATTGGTCGCTAACTGCCCCGTGTTATTATATATTACGTTCATAGCGTGCTTGCACATTATTCCCAAGCAATTATGCAAATACTCGGTGCACCGTATTTTTTTAGAATTACACACCTCCACGATTCAGGCGTTAAGACGTCAAACGAGGGGATATCGATATCGTAAACAATCGTCTGCATTGGTAAAACTTTAACAACGTCGAAGAAAATCTCTTTCTATCGAGCCGTAAACCAAATCCGTATCGTGTCGCAAATTGCAAGGAGAGCACCGAAGAAAAATTAAACGCACGCTCGTGTGTCAGCGTCTTGACAAGTCGCGTTTGAAAACAGCCGCGCGTGTCACGGCAGAAAATTCGATTAACCCTTAATATCAGTCCGCTGTCTCAACGGTCTCCTATCGTCGGAGTAAATCCGACGTGGAACGTTGCGAGAAATGAAAACGAAGCGTCGCGAGATGATGCGTGTTGCGTTTGGTATAATCGCACGGCGCGATGGTACGCACGCGATATTTAAACTGATGATCCTTGAATGATTTCAGTCGGGCGTGCACGTTACGAACGATAGCCCCTGTCGGAGCCAAAACGAGCATCCGCCGCGATTGCGATTCCCTTGGCATACCTTGTCACACCCGGCCGCAAAACACGGCGCTCCAGCCTTGCAAATAATTCCCTCTCGCCGTGTCCATCCGAGCAAATTGTTGCGCGATAAGATCGTCAACAAGAACGGAGCTACAAAGTCGAAAAATAAATTCCAAAGTAAATTGAAGAGGAATCTTTATTGCGCGGGGATCAGGGACGGCTCTTCCTCGATAATAACGACGCTGATCGACCGATCGGATCTTGAAACTCTGGAAGAACCATCGATGGACGAGGCTTGTCAAAAAGATGATTAAACGATTCGCGCAAGATAGGCTCGTCGATACGCAAAGACCGAGATCGAAATTTTAGCCCGAGTGTAGCCAATGTCCCAAATAAATTAACTTGCAAGGCAAGGAAAAGTTGAAACCGGCAGTAACGAGAAATAAATACGAGAAACGATCAAACTCTGTCGGTTGAAAATTGTGCAGCAAAACAATTTGCACGCGCAAAAGTCGATACTTTTCTATTACGTTCCTTGTAATAGTTTTGCAAAGTTAATTTGCAAGTTATTTGCTTTGAAATGAAACAATGACTGTTGATCGCTCCGCGAGGATTCGATCCGCGTCACCGGCTACTGCGTGATGTACCTACTTAAATTTTTCCATTTAAACAGTTTCGGAGAAGCTGAACGTTACGCGTGTAGGAGAGCTTTCTGACTGAATTAATGCGTCGAGCGGTTGTTACGACGAGAGAGCAAAAGGAACAGAGAACATTCCCGTGTGTCGGGAATACGGCGTTCATTTTATCCGGCTGTACCGGATCCAGCATCGGATTCAGGGGATTGTTCGGTGGACCGATCGTGTCCTGTCCGATGTCGGTACCCCGTCGTGCCTTGGTGGCTGCCACGCAAGCGATAGGTATCTCGTAACCGAGGATAAATTGGCATTATTTATATGCCCGTCACGCGCTTCATTGTCTCGTAGCTGGCTCGAGTAGCTCGTTCGCGATGCCGCAATAAAATAATAAAACTGTCTGTCTTGCTGCTCTCAGCCTCTCTCTCTCTCTCTCTCACTCTGTCTCTGTTCCGTTAAAATTCGCGGCAAAAAGTTGGCAGAGTACAGCTCCATCCGGAAATACTTCTCCCATTTTAATTTCAGCCCCGTGCTGACGCCACGCTCACGCATACACGCGCGCGCACACGCGTTAGCGCTCGGATCCTCCGGATTCTAGGCAACGTTCGAATAGAATACTGGCGGGGCGGCTCGAACGAGGCTGCCACGCTTACGGACGAGAGAATTTCATTTTCAAGTTGATACAAAGGTAACAAGGCGTCGTTAGCAACTTTGAGCTCGTTACCGTGCCCCGGTGTATCGCAAGAAGAAATTTCAGGGAAACGCGCTCGCCGCTCTTTGTGTACGTACGAATTGGCTGGCTGCCGCCAAGCGGTCTGGATCCGCGAAACCACCGGCGAGAGGGTGGCTCTCTTCCTGCTTGCTCTCTTTCCTTATACCCGGTAATATCCTCGCGGACCGACTCGTAAATGAGAGCGCGCGATTTACGGCGAGGGCTTTTTAAATCGTACCGCCCGGAACACGGCTCCACGTCTCCTCTTTCTTTTTCTCTACCTCTCTTCCCGTCCCTTGCCTCTCTTCTCCCCCGGGCGAATGATAAATTAATTCCACCCCCCTAGTCGCGAGCGTGGCCCTTTTCACAGAAAAGGATTCCGCTCACTCGACGAGCCTCCCTCCCTCCCTCCCTCCCTTCCTTCCTTCTTTCGCGCGAGATTTATCGCCGAACTATAATTCGCCGACGAGGCGTCCAGTCAGCGACAAAGTGTCGCGGGTGGACCAAGTTCTCAGAGATCCCCAACTCCTTCGAAGTGGAGGTCGTTTGCGCCAGCCTAGTGCTCGAAGCACCATCCGCTCTTGACAGAACATTCCTATTTGAAAATATTCGAACTTGAACGCACGAGAGAGATGTCTCGTTGAAAACGATTAACAGGAACGCGGAAAGCAGGAAGTTTGGCGGTAGGAGAAAGGGTGAGAGAGCGAGAGGTAGCGACAGGGAGGACCCGTAGCTAACGCGGCGTAAAATCCAGCGGGCACGCGCCATTTCACTTGGCCCACGGCGGCTCCTTTTCCATCTAGCGCCTCCTCCGTCGAGGCTTCTTCTTCTTCTTCTTCTTCTTCTCCTTTCTCTTCCTCTCGCCGCCTCTCGAACCTCCGCTGTGTGTCCCGTCGCCCGGGGTCATCGATTCTCCGGCAGCCGGCCGGCTGCTTTACGCTCGTCACCACGAATTCGCCACACGATGGCCCACCGCGTTTTTCGCCGGGATCCTGCGTGAAAAATCGCGTTCCTCGCTTCTTCCTTTTCTTCTTCACGAGGCCCCCATTGAGCCTTGTCGGTGGCCCTCGACCCACACTGACAATTGCGAGTTTGAACTCTCGGTGCGTTTGAACCGTGACTTCAATTGGTTCGGCCTGTTCGGACTTTGCTGGCAATGATCGGTTCGATTGTTGTTGCCGAGGACTTTCGGCCGTGCTGTTCCGAGCAATTTGCGAACCTTTTGAGAAGTTTGTTTTCGTAAATAACTGCGGCTTTCAGCTAGCAGGTACATTACGGAGCTAATAAACGACACGATATTGTCACAGAGCTTGCACCGAGAAATCCCATGTTCCGAGAACACGATTTAGAATAAGAAAAACTGCACGACTTGTGCAGACAACGCCACTCCCACTCGAGGTCTATCTCACGCCCCCTCTCGAATCACGTGACCCAAATCGACCAATCGCTAATTTTCGTTGCATCAGCGTTGCACGTAAAGAGGCCCAATTTTCTGGATTACCCCCGCTAAAATCACTTTCAGTGATAAACTGTCCGTTCAACGACCCTGTAGATTGAAATAGCATCGGAGAATAAATACTTGAATTAAAAGTAGACATCGGCGAGAGACATTTAACGCGAACAGACTGCGAATAATTACCAGAACCGTGGTCTCCGTTGGGAAACTTTACGACATCCACGCGGCCTTTATCTCCTCGAATTATAGCGTCTGCGCGCCTGCCGGATATCCGCATTGTTCCACCAGGGGTGCAACGAAGATGTCTCGATAAATTTTACAAACTTGCTTCCGGCGCGGCGAAATGCTCTCTCGCCGTTGTAACCACCGGCTCGCGGCAGAGAGAGAACGAAATTTAAAGTCACCCGCTCTCCGCCTCGGTAATTACCAACGAGTCATCCAACAGACGAGAAACAAACCAATTAAAGGAAAACGGGGGGAAAAGGAAGACGAAGAGGAGGCAAACGTAAACTCGGTGAGAGTTGTACAATTTGCAAGACACCAGTCCCTATCGATTCTCCTCGATACCAGCCCGGCACCGGTCTGTGAAAAGCAGCGAAGGGCCATGAAAATCGTTGAAAATAAGTACGTGCGGGCTCGCCGCCCTTTGCCAACGGGGGGCAACGAACTTCTCCGGCTACGGTACGCTGCTAAACGCGTCAATCGATGCAGCGAAATCGTTTCGTTCGCTCACGAACGGTAGCGCGTTCGATCTCAACAATGTTGCGGCAACAATACGCGCGCGAACCACGTTTGAATTCTCGAGATGGCGAGTGAGTGACAAATACGAATCTTCGTCGTCTCTCTATCTCTCTTTCTGGACCACGTTCCACAAAGAGAGTGAAACACGATACGCTCGTTAAACCCTTTATACGCCACCGAAATCGTTAATAGACCGGCTGCTGCTTGTAGCCTCGAGTTCCAAGGAGTTGTCGCACAGCCTACGCCACTGGCCGCGATAAATTCTCCTTCTCTTCTCGTGTATTCTCTCTCGCTTCTTCTTCATAGTTTAGTTTCTCTTCCTTTCTCCTCTCTCTTTCTCTCTTTCTTCATCTCTTCCTCTTGTTCCACGTCGACGTTGTTCGTGCCTTCGAGAGTTCTCTCGCCGCGCGGTTATCGCGGAGTGAGGAGGGTCGAGGTGTGAACGAAGAACCACAAGTGCCCTGGAAAGTGCCACCCCTCCAACCTACCACCTGGTAACCGAATCCCCCTCCAGGACTTGGCCGGTTACCGACGAGTTTTACACGGTTACGCGTATTTTCCTCCCACGTCGTTCGCCGTGCTGCTCCCCACGCTCGCGAACGATCGCCGATGCACCACGCGCCGATTTTAACCCTCGATTCAAACCCGCGTCGACAAAGCACCTACGTAATGACAGTTTTGAATCTTTGTGAGAAATCTGTCGAAAGTGGATGTCTATATTATTTATCGGTCTTCTCGTAGACCGCTTGTCTTATTGTCTTTCGTTCAAAGTGGACGAGAATTTAAACAGCAGTAGAAATTGAAACGTTGCTTTTGTAAATCGGGTCGAACAGGAGTAAAGAGTTTCCCTTCTGCCAACAAACCTAGTAGTAGGTGCTACGTACGAAGCATGAACGTTTCCAAAGATCTACTGGAAAATTCACTTCGAATTGGAGCCGCTTCAACCACTTTGTCAGCTCTTATTGCAAGCAAAATTACTTAGCTCCGAGCCGAGCTAAACTCCGGCCGCGTTGGCAGCGACGTTGGCAGAGTGGAAACGCGGCGGTGCGTTGGAAAACAAATCGGCGCGATGCTCGAGCGTACGCGCTCCAGCCCCGGGGAGGGTGATTTAGTAGCGATAATTCCGGGGAAACGGACGGATTAACGCCGCCGATTCGGCGGATTTATCGGTCAACCGATGAAATTTATTAGCCACGTCGGGGTGGGATCTCCTTTTCTAGGAGAGAGGATCCGCGATACACGTAGATACCGTTAATTAAAGAAGATTATATCCGCGCGTTCGATCATCCTGATGAGCAAGAGTAAGAGAAATACACGGACGGACGCGAAGAGAGAAAGAGAGAGAGAGAGAGAGAGAGAGAGAGAGGGAGGGAGAAAGCGGGTTATATACATCGGACACGCCGTGCAAACCCAACAGACACGCCCTCGAACGATCGAAACGCTCGTTCGTCGGCCATCATCGCGGCCCTGCTCGAAAGGTTCAGCGATTTATGCGCGCGTATACACACCGACCTGCTCGCCGTGCTAATACACGCGTGTTACAAACGCGCGTGTACGCGCGCTCCAACCTCATCCATCTATCGATTCAGCGACCAACGAGCCGGCTTTATCCAGCTATCCTTCGTACGACTTAATTGGCGAACACCGGCTGAACCGGGCTGACTCGCGAGACGCGGCTAGTCGGGATTGGCTCGATCCGACTAAACTCTCTCAACGGAGCTTCGATAGATCTCGACAGGTCTCGAAGAACCTCGAACCTCGAACCTCGAACCTCGAACTTCGGTGAAACTTCTCTCGAAAAATTCAACGTGCCGAGTCTCGTATGCAAATACAAAAAAAAAAAAAATTGAAGATCGGAGATACATTTGCATACGTATCTGCCGAGAGACGCTCCGAGACGTTGCGAAACTCGCGAGCCAAGGACCACACACGCGAACGAAGGAACTTGCGGTCCGGTCCGAAATTAAAATTGGCGAATCGGCGAGCACGGAGTCGTACAATCCTTTCCAACAAGGAGGGCGTAGCCGATATTTTGCATTCCTAAGGGTCAGCGGAATGGGGCTTGCGTGGCCCCCGGAGGTACGATGTTCGAGGTTCGATTTACCGCGCTGCGAAACTCGAGACACGCCTCTCGAACAGGGGGCGATAGTTCATTAGTCATCCGCGTCAGAAGGATCGGAGGAGTTCTCGAGTTTGCAAGTATAATAAACGCGGACGATAGTCACCGGACGATAAAGTAGACGATAGTAATCGCAAAGTCCTTTGCGAAATTTTCGTGGCTGGGGCCACGGATCGTTCCGGCTCGTCCAGCGTCCGTCCGCTTGTCGTCGCATGTTCCGTCGTCGATCGATCTTCCTTCTCCTCTCTCCCTCTCTCACGTCTCCTGTTCGTTACCACGTTCGTCTTATCGTCGCCAGCCTTTCGTCGAACTTAATCGACCGTCGAGAGCTCGTGGCGCTCGATCGCGAACGTGACGAGATCGGACCCAATCTCCGCTACGGGATAACGAACCGCGGGCACATGTCGTTGCCCGGGAACGTGTGGGCGTTCGATAAACATCGACAAACGGACTTCCACATTTCCCGCGATCGTCGCGACAGGTAAAAATCCTGGAACCTCGATGCTGGATACAATGCTTGTCCCTGGCAGCGAGATTCGATCGCAGATCGTGTCGCTACTCTGACATTCGACTATTCGTCGAGGTAATTTCCGTATTGATCGAGAAGAACAGATTGAACATGGTCGATCGATCGAGCTCTGTTTAATTAAAAATTCGTGTGATTCGCAAGTAATTCCGAATCGATCAGATTTACTCTGTCTCAAACTCTCCCAAATCAGTCTAACCTGGATTTCCGAGGGCGCGAGGTACCCGATCCGACTGATCGATCGCGTCTCGTTCGAACGAGTTCATGAGTCATCCGTGCCTCTTCGATCCCATCCCACAAATCGGCTTCACCTGGCCAGTGCTCGGCGAGGTACTCGATCGATCGCTCGTTGAGAGTTTCAAAGTCAACGGCGGACAGCTTCGGCTGCGATTCGAAATTCGCGAAGGTTGCGGAGGAACAATCGTTAGAGAGCAGAGAATGGAACGGTGTCGCAACAGCGGTGGCGGCGAATCGTTCGTCCGGCTCGGTGATCGAGCGTAATTGGAAAATGACTAATACCGATACCGGCGCGGCGTGCAAACAATTTGCGCAAGCGGCGTACAAAAAACCACGCCGGTCAATTTCCATGCCTTTTTCGGCTATCAACCAGTCTGGCTCGCGAGGCTCTCTCTCTCGCCAGTCTATAATTTCGTTCTACAGGCGTTTCACCTGGCGTTCGCGAACGACCCCGGCCAGCGGGGAATTGCCCGCCGCGAAGCTCCTCGATTAGCCTCTCCTCGTCATCGACCGCTGACTCCTTCATTGACTGGCCCCGTTCGAAATTGTCGTTTCTACGTTCGAGGATAATTAGTCGAACGTGTATTCAAATTATACACCCGGTATGAACCTCTTAGCCTGTCAGATTTTCTTTGACGCGACGTGGCGGAGTATATCTGTCTGCAATTCCAAACACCGAGTGTTTAAAATTCTGAAAAAATCGGACTGAAAAGTCTTCGAGACGCGAAGATCGTAGTATCGAGTCAATTTCTGTCGTTACTGACGGAATTAACAAGCGACTCGTAGAGTCATTTTCCGTTGCAATCGTCACTGCTTTACGCAGTTGAAGAAGCATGGATTTGTTCAAACTCGTTGACGTTGCAAGCAGGTTTACTTCAAATACGTTCAAGAACAGTGAAAAACTGCACGACTCGTACCGGGGTACGATTCGTCTCACTGAAAGGCACTCATACGCAAACATTTGAATCGATAGAAAACAAATTACAGGCGCGATCGCTCGGTACCAGACAACGCCACTCCCATTCGAGGTCTACCCCACGCCCCCTCCCGAATCACGTGACTCAATTCAACCAATCGCTAATTTTCGTTGCATCAGCGTTGCCACCTGAAGAGGCCTGCTAAAGTCACTTTCGGTGATAAAAAGTCGATCGACTCTCGACTGTGAAAAGTATCAAAAATCTAATCGTCAACTCGCGGCACGCATCGCGACTCGCCAATCCGCTCGAACCGAGCCAGATCAAAACTTCTCTTCCCTCCTGAGCTCTCAACCTCAAGAACACGACTCCTCCTCGGCTCCCGATATCCTCGGCTCACAATCGGTCCCTCGGCATGTTTAAATAACGAGAATGAGGCGGCGTGGGGCGGGAGGAGGGGCAGGGGGGAGGGCGGGGAGGATCGGTCGATCGGAGTCCGCGCTGCATAAAAAATCACCGGGGCAGAGGTTGGTTTCAGGGAAGCGAGCCGAGCCACGACAGCCCCGGTATTTGCTTAACAACCGGTTTTCGTTCTGGCGCTGGTTAGATATCGTGGCGCGATGAGCGACGGAGGGGTCACGATGAGAACCGCTGGCGTATCGGTCGTCATAAGTCACTCAGCGTGTGGCGTACAAGGTACACGGGTCCGTTGTACGTAGGACCCACGGGCCTACTCTCTTTTTCTTTCTTTCTCCAGCCAATCTTTCTCCCCATCATCCTCCTCATCGTTTTCTCCCCTCCCTCTCTCTATCTCTGTCTTTCTCTCTTTTTTAACCCTTTTCCATTTCTCTGGTGGCCGTCTCGGTCGTTCCGCCTAAACGCCTCGCTTCCCCCAACGCGTCGATCGTTCGCGTTCACGGCCACCTCCGATCCGAGCAAACGCTACCTCTCCAGACACTCCCAGGCTGTCCAGGACATCGCGTCGTATCCCGCTGGGCCTCGCGTCAGATCTAAGTGGTCCCTGGCTCGTACGTCCGCTGGCTTGGATCCCCGTGTACACTTAATCCCGAGCTCCGGCGTCGAATTCACCTCCGCGGCCTGGTCGACCGAGATAGAAAACACCGATAATTGATTCGAACGTGCTCGTCGAGGCTAGGTCGAGGAGAGCCTAAGAGGTGGTCTTGGGTCTGACAGAGCCGGGTCTCTCCGGACGTGGACGAGAGAGAGGGGGAAACGTTGAAGCAAGTTGAGATCACGCGTGTCTCTTGACAAAAGTTGCTGCTCGTTGGTCAATTAAAAATTACTGCCTGTTGCCTCCCTTTCGTTCGAATGGCCTCCAAAGGTGAAAGAGAAAAAGTATCACAGTTTTGCCAATGATAATATTATAATCACCGATTGATAATTTTTGTTGGATACTTTACAGACGTAAAACATTGTGTTTTTTAAACATTTGAATAATTTTTCGTAAAATGTACAAATAAAAGATTGCGTAGATAATTATATTATTATAAATCTTTTTGACTTTAATGTCTCTGATGGACATCGTGTAGGAAATACGTATTATTGGAACTGTAATTATAGAAATTTAAAAAATAATTTAAGGACTTTTGTCTTTTACAAATGCTTGAAAATTAATATTCTATACTTCTGTCGTACGAATTTATTCATTTTAATTACAACGTACTTGTTTATACGTAGCACATAGTTTCATTTATTCGTTTAAATTAAATATATCATTGTTAACCAATCAAAGTCAAGTATACACGTGACGCACGCTGCGACAAAGCAGGCGACAAAAAGTGTCTCGTCGTTTGGCCGGTGAAAACGGAGCATAAGGTGGATCGTTAGTCGACTGGAGGAACTGAGGCGATGGAAAAGAGGCGAGTCTAACTCATAAGTCCAGCGCGACGAAGAATGTCCTGGCCACGGCGTATTCGTTACCCACGAGTAAAATAACGCGTAAATAACGGCCGGTTAATTGGTATGAGCGCGCGTCGCGCATTCTTAATTACCGCGGGCGTCATAAGCGGCTGGGCACGCCGGTTGATTCGCGATCGGCCATTCGTCCGGTCCATTGTCGTTTCAATTAATGCACGATCGGTTAATCGGCCGGCACGGTCGTCGAAGTACAGGGATAACGTCGATAATTGATTCCCGGGCGAGTCTATATCGAGCGTGAAACACTCGGTACAGTGGAAGGAGGCCGATACCAGCCGACTCCGTTAATCCAACAAATAGAATTCGAGCCACTCCGTGTCCGATGCAGTTAAACCGACCGTATCCCCTGGCCGACGCCGTTTCTCTCCAGATACAATAGATCCCGGGGCCGAAGGTTCTTTTCGATTATTTTTCCCCGGTGACGCCTCCCTTACCCCCCCCCCCCTCCCTCTCACCATTTTACTTTGCATTTAGCGGAAAGAAGTTGGTATTAAACGCGCGGTTAACTTTGGCTCTCCCACCGGTTAAACGGTAGAAACAATCCGAGTGCAACCCAACTCTGATCGAAAGTTACTTATTTTTAACGGCGAGTAGACCTCTGTCTTCCACTAAAATTTATACGTTAATATAAATTTTCATATATTTTATATATTTTCAAAATTTTATAATATACAACATTTATATATAATAGAATCAGTTTACCGGTAAAATTTATTATTACCAGACGAGAGTCTGTCAGATTCGAGTTGTTATTGTTCTAAAGAAAGAAAGAAAGAGTGTACGTGTGTGTGTGTGTGTGTGTGTGTGTGAGTGAGTTTTGCATAAGACGCAGAAAAGCGTGGGCGACAATTCGATCAAGTTGATCGATGAGATCATCGAGCATCTTACATCACTCCAGCTGCAACCAACCGAACAATTGATCTCGTCGGGCGAGGTAGATTACACTCCACACTAAGCTTGGCTTTGGTTACGAATGATCATTGAGATTTCCGCGATCGAATGATGATCGATCAAACGAAACAGATAGCTCGCATTTATTAATCACCTTCGGGGTGATCAATCGCACGCCTTAGTTTGAATCATCGCGTCTTTTTTACCGTTTTACCGTAGTAAAATCTGTCGTAAATGAGCGCCGCTTTGTATCCTCGCGAGATACGAGTACCATCTCGTTTGCCTGAAAAATGCAAAAATCACGATTTTCCTTCTCCTCGAGAACGTCGAGACATCGAGAGCGCAACGCTCCGGTAATTTCCCCTCAACGTCGCATCGCTCAACCGATCGTTGATCGTTCCCCCCATCGGTTGGAAATCTTTGCACCGTGTCTCGCAGCCGAGGCATCGGTCACAGCTCGGTACGGTGGATCGAATTAACCACGGCCGGGCGTCCGTCATTCGATTACGCGGCGTCCGAGACTCGAGACGCATCCCCCTGGGTTGTCGCCAACGATGGCGCGTTTTACGCGGCGTTCGCGGTGCCCCGAACATAAAAATCATTTACTCGCTCGTTAAAGATCGAACGGGCAACGGGCACCGTTGAAAGATTTAAGGGCCTCGTAAATGGCAGGGGCCAAAAAAGAGGATTTTCGCTCAACCCTCTCTCGTGTTTCTACCTTTCGAGCCCCCGGCTTCTGCCTCTCGCCGCAGCTGCTCGAAGGACCGTCCATACCTGCACCGCTTTATTTCGAGGCTCGTGTTTCCCGGGCGATATTTAATCGATAAATTTTATTCCCCCGCCGCGATAGAAAACGCGAGCTCGTGGAAAACAATCGCTAAGTTGCCAGCTCTTTGTTGGAGGATTTACGACTCGGCGGTTATTCTTGCGATCCTCGAATCCTCGAATCCTCGCTGTCAACCGAGGACCAACCAAAGACGAAACCTCGCGATGGTTCGACAACCGCCAAAGTCAAACGTCGAAGCAGAAATTCTTTTTCGGAGGAGTTCGCCTCCGGCCGCGATCGCAGATTTATCTTTAGACGCCCCTTTGCGCAATAATTATTTCAGCCGAAAGTCTGAAACGCGAAACTATTAATTCACTGACAGAGAGGTTAATGGATGCCCCGCGGACGGAGACGTTGAACGTCTTGTGGCAGATTTTGTGGAAGGAACCGGCACGACGACGACGACGCGACGTCTTCGTCTCCGAAAATAGAATCCGCAACGGCGGATCTGGCGTTCAGCCCCGGACCATCTGTGGGATCGATCCGTTGTTCCTTCGTCTCAACGAGATATACTCCACGGCCACTGGAAACATCGAACTGGGTCGCTCTTATCTGGCCAGTCTCTCTCCGTCCCGTGTAGCCGTAAATTCCGCAAATCGCTCGCATCGATAAAATGTCTTCTGACACGCGTGGTCGTACGCGCTCCTACTTTCCTAGGAACAAGATCCGCGAGAACGAGAAACGCGGTTGAAGAAGTCCGATCCGTTTCGTTCGAGTCGCTCGTGCTTTCGAAATCGCCCACGTGATCGACTCCGGACGCAAAAACGCTCGAAACGAGAGAGAAACTGGCGGCGGTGGTCTATTAAAATTTACAAGCGAAGCACGTCAGCGAGCACCGCTCGAGCGAATTCGTCGTCGAGCGAACCGCTGGGTACACACTCGAGCCGATCGGTCAGCTCGTTACCGGGAGGATCCGTCGCTCGGATCCACGCTCGATCGCATCCTCGAGGAGCAATGTTTTACAATGCTGTTTGGCTATCCCATTCAAGAGTAGCAGAACCGTTCTCTTTGACACGATTGTTTTGACTGGTCGTGAATACCCAACCGCCCACGCCTTTTTCACTCCTCGCCATTTTCCCTCTCTCTCTCTCTCTCTCTCTCTCTCTTCCCGATCCTCCCTAACCCTCTTGCAACCGCGTCCTCCATGGTGGTCTGTCCGAGTTCTCTCTTTCCACGAAGAGACAGGCAGACAGAGAGAGAGAGAGAGAGAGAGAGAGAGAGAGGGAGGGGAGAGGCTGGCTTCCGCTTGCCACTCGAGTCAGACTCTGTGTCTGATGAAACCACAGAGAAAGCACGAAACGTCTATTCATCGAACGATCGAACGACGATGGACGTTCCATTGCGGCGCGGCGCCCATTCGAATATGAAAATACCCCCGCGGATTAAAATAACACTGGCGCGCTGGCACCACGCTACGCTCTGCGCCCATCTTAAATAATTCATGGGATTTTTTTTCACGCGTCGAGGCTCGGGGAACGCCCCGCGCGTTGAGCCGCGATCCAACCGAGGCTCGCAGCAAGAGCGAGCTTTTCACGGCTCCTTTCTGCAACGAATCATTGTAATTTATTTTTAAATCGAGCGCGCGCGTCGGTGAGTTATCGACGCTCTCGTTAAGCGGATACGTTTCGAGCGAAATGGCCCGGTACGGGCAGACCGTTTCTTTGAAAGGTACACCGGATTTGAGACGTGGTAGGAACAGTCCATACATCACTCGCGGACATTCCGTTTAAATCAAACGAGTGTATCATATCGGACAGGCTAATCTGTAGAAAACTCCGTCTTGCTGCGGCGACTGCGGCGTGACGGGATGGTTACGCTCTAATGCGGTTAATAAATTGAAAGAAAATTGAGCCGATATCTGTTTTCTAGAAAGGTTAATTTCTCACTGGCAAATTAGTCCGCGCACTGTCGCGCTGAATTTACGCAACACTTTGCCATTAATTTTCGCCTCGCCTGGATAAATTCACTCGTTTGCGTTCGACGAAAATGTAATCAAAGTAACTCGACACTGATTCGTGGGCAGTCTGAACGCGAAATCTTCCCCCCCCCCCCCCTCTTTGACGCTCGCGGAACGCGGATTGACGGAAAGTGAAACTGCACGGAGGGGGGCCCCCCGGTCGATTATTAACGATGCCTATCGATAAGCGTATCGCGGGCCATTTGTCAGCTGTCGTCGAGGCCGAAAAAGCCAGCCTGGCTGCCCCGCGCCGCCGCGAGCGGTTCTCACACGCGATGCAGACCGCTAAATAACCTGGATCGTTAATTAAACCGTGAGGTTTCACGCGGGTAACGGCGCGGATCGACTGTTCCGCCGCATCGTAAATTAGGGTAGATAGAGGGCGAGCGATTCTTTAATCCGCGTGGAAACGAGTGCGCGATCGACGGCCGAAACGCGGATCAACAGGCTCGATTCCGGTCGCGTAACACGCGCACTGTCTAATTGGAGAACGGTTTACACGGAAATTCTCGCGGCTGATTCCCGACGCCCGACGCCAATAAATAACGGGGGCTGGCGGGGCTCGCGCGAGAACAGCGGTCGGTACATACACGCGATGGAAATCGAGAACGTGACAAGCGAACTATCCGAGGACGAGGAAGAAGAAGGATCCTTTTTCCGTCGTGCAAATAGAAATTCAAAGTCGAAGATCCGGAGGATTTACGAGTGGGGCGCCGGTTTCACGGTAGTCCCTCGTCTATCTCGGACCTAATCTCGATCCGCGTAAATCATCGATACAACGTTTCGAGTCTCTCTCTCTCTCTCTCTCTCTCTTTCTTTCTCCTCTATCGTATCTTTCTCTCCGCGGGCCAGCGCGGTTCGTGTAAATCATACGAAACGTAGCCGCTCATTAAACTCCGCCGTACAACTGTACATTATCACCGGTTCGAGTGGTACTTTCTCCGCGGTGGCTCTTTTATCTTTATTTATCTCGTCTTTGGCACACCACCGCGTGTGTACACACGCTTTGGTACCTGTAAATACTTGCTTGTACCGCGCAATAACAATTTCCGACGGCACGCCGCCGCGGCCGCGGCAGCCTTCCGCTTAACCGGTCCTCGACATCGAGCACCGAGCCTCGAACAAACAAATGCTCCATTAACTCGGAAACGTGTGCCAATAATCGTTCGTCGAAAATTTTCATATTATTCACGAAGAAAATTCCGGCAAAAGCGTTTGAATTAAAACGTGTGAGACTTTCGTCGGGGATGTCAAAGTGAAAGAAAATAAAAGACTTTACGATATTATTATTTGTACAAAATCATCCGAATCTTTAAAAAAATACACCGTTTTACGTCTGTAAAATATCCAAACAAAAATTACAAATCATTTCGGCGGTTCTAGTGCTAAACTGTCGAGTCCGATCACGATACCTTATCCGAGATCATTTAGAAGGAGACAGTACAGCGTGACCGTACGGAGTCGCGTCAAATTTCGCGTTAAAAGTCGTCCACGGCTTCCTCGTGGGAAGAAAAGTGCGCCCACGCCCGACCATCATTTTCCAACGGGCGAATCCCGATCCGCTTCGAGGATACGCGCGAAGGCAAATCGGCTTGTAACTTGTAATTCCTAACGGCTTGCGGGACCAACCAGATAACCGAGATAGCTCGCTGTCTATTCCTAAAGACCATCCTACGAAGGATCGTGCTGCACCGTGCTTAGAGAGTAGATGCTCCCAGCTGATAAGCGGCTGGATGCCCGTTGCCAGTTTTTCTCGGGTTTTCTGTTGATCGGTGCAGGTGGATCGGCCATTTTCCTCGAGTAGAACGATCCTGCGTTGTACGAATGTTACAACTAACGATCCCAGTGAATCGCGGGAGCGTACAGACTTTTCTTTTTGCAATTTTCCAACTCCACTCCAAGTAGGACGTAGAGAGACGTTACTTTGTTACTTTGAGATACGAGAACATTTCTCGGCACATTTTCGTACTACACGCGCGATGCTATTTGTCAGAATTATAATTCACCTCCCTTGCATCAACGTCGACGTTGCCTTATCTCGCAGAGCAGACTCGATTTCGTTTTTTCGCCCGATAACCCACTATTTACCACTATTTACGCTCGCGGAACTTGGAACGAGGGACTTGAAACCACCCGTGCAACGGGTAGTTTCTCCGAGCGAGTTGCGAGCGTCCGCGCGACGGCAAACAGCAATGAATTATCTTAATCCCCGTGATACGTCGGCCGTAAATGAAATCAGGATATCTGTTATCCGAGGGACAATCCTCCGACACAGTGGTCGTCTCGGCTAGATACCCGATAAACCAGTCGTCAAGCGAACCGTTTCGTTCGAGCGAGCCCAGCCAAATGTAAATTAGAAAGCTAGGCCTCGGGTATTCAGTTTTTCCCAAACGACGAATCTCGAGAAGAGAAGTAGCGGAGGAGAAAAAAGAAAAAAGGGAGAGAAAAATATGAAAGAGCGGTAAGGAGGTCGTGGAAGAAGGAGGAGAAACGATAGGACCCCCCACGGAAGCAAATATCTTCCATCTAAGAGAGAGAGAGAGAGAGAGAGAGAGAGAGAGACATCGTCCGTGAGACTCGTACGTAATACGAGAGTATCGACGCGTTTCTCTTATAAATATACGCGTCGATATACTGCGTGAAACGAGCGTGGAACCGGAGTGCTCGGTTACGAAGAGATCTGACACGTCGGTAAATTTCCCGGTGATCACCGGCTACGACTTTACGGTGAACGAAACGGGCCCCCAAGCCCCCCGGTGTACCGTAATATTCTGTCGAATTTACGGGGAGAAGTACGTTACGACTTTATTATGGACGCGAGCCCGTGTGCCACGCCACCAGCCATTTTCCCCCCGCCGTCACTTTCATTTTTCTAGAGACCCCCGTCTTTCCTCCTTTTCGATTTTTTCCACTAATGGTGCTCGTTCTTCCACGCGTCTTTCCAAATTTCCAAGTTTGCGACCCGTGGGGGTTGGACGTTTTGGGGACGAAGGGAAATGTTCAACTTGTCCAACTTTCACGTCGCAGGTTGGGAGTAGTCTTGATCTAAGGAGAAGATTCAAAGAACTTTTCGAAGAGTATGGTTTGTAGAGAGCGTTTAAGAAAATTCTGCTCATTGGAAATGTCTGTGCGAACGTTTCAACAGAGAAAGCAAACAGTTTGTGTCGACTTCTGCAGATAAACGAAATGTCTCAGTTACGTTCGTAATCTACTATCGTGAATTTTGCGATAGTTGGGTAAATACCTCCGTCAAAAAGAATGAAAGTGATCTCATAAAGTCAATAATAGTCTTCCCGCAAATATCCTTGGATCTCGCCTGTTCAACTGTTCAACTCGTGTTCTTTGCCTGGTTGTTCGACTGGTCGAGTAATCCGTAATCTCGCATTTGCAAGTTTTCTATCTGAAATCTGCCGATTTTGAAGGAAAATTGAAACGCAGAAGATTGAAATTTTAGCATGCATTTATGTTACAATCGGCACGAACTTTCCGGACGACCCCGAAAAAAGAATAAAAAAGGAGAAATTATTTCCCTCGCGTGTACCACGTTTTTTCCCTCGAGCGACTAGCCGCAACTGCCTGGTAGCTAATATCACGGAGAACGCATTTGCCGGCACGACGACGAGAAACGACACTTTCGGTCGTCTAACAAACGATCGCCGATAAGGATCGTTATTAGCGGCGATACAATTGCCGGTCGGGCCGAGGATCGAACGAGCGCAAAAATTCGACTCGCCGTTGCCCGGAATTTTACAAGCAGCCACATTTTATCCAATATACTGCTCGCCAACGGTGTTTACGATCTCTGCGCTGAACACTTTCTGTTACAAAATAACGCGTCCCGCCACAGCCCGTTTGACGATCTCTGCTTCGTTGGTATGCGTGGACACGCCGTTCCGCCTCGCGAATATCCTCGGAACATCCTCGAGAATATTCGTACGCCGGTCGAAACCGTGTTACGCCTTTTCACCGTTTCAATTGTAAATACGGCGAAAAACATCTGCGCCGCGTTGAAGAGAATTCTAAAAGGAATTAAACAAAAAAAAAAAAAAAATAATAACGATAAAACGTCGGTGTGCACGCGACCCATGGAAACGGCAGCTATTCAGGAAATTCAACTTCCAAACGATCGGAGAGCGAAGCCCCGTTCGGCGTTTCCATTCCGTCGGTAGAGAGAAAAAAAAAAAAAAAAAAAAAAAAAAAGAAAAAGAATAAAAAGAGGGCGAGAATTGAATTGGCTGTTTCCCAGCGGCGGCGGACGGTCGCGCGATCAGCTCCTTTGCATAAAAATAGCCGCGAATTAAAGCCCTTTTGAAACTCGAACTTTCGCCGGAGCGTGAATAGCCGCATTGAGCGACAGCGCTTGGACAGGCGAGAGGGTGGTCATGGCCGAATCGAATAATTTCGCCCGACGCATTTGTACCGCGCGCACGTCCACGCGTCGAAGTCTCCGAATGCGAAAATTCGCGCGACGGTGTGTCGGTGAGTGAGCGCCGAATCGTTTTTCGAACGGCCGATCCGATTCGACTTTGTTCGATCCATTCGCCTCGTCGAACGGGTACCTCGTCGAACGAGAGTGCGTACGCGAATCCGAGTGGACGCGCGCGAGGTGTCAATTTCACGCACGGTACGCGAACGCGTCCCACGATGCGCTCGTTACGAGGACGTCACGAGGCGAGAGAGAAAGAAGAAACGCGACGCACCGGAATATGGAGAGTTATCCAAGTCCCGGGGAAATCTGACTCCCCCGTAGGCGGCTTTGCGGTGGTGCTAAGACGTCGCCTACCTGTGGCCTGCGTGGCATTTATTAAATCTCATTCTGGCATCTCCTCTCCCGGTCCTTTCACGGCTCGAGTTACCCCCGGAGGGATGCGGCAACGCAGAGTTCCCAACGACCGAGTCCCCCGTCCTCCGACCAGGTCCTTCGATTTCGCTGCCTTCTTTCCGCGCGATTTGCACAGACCCGCTCTTTATTTCCTATCTATTCCTCCCTGCGTCTGTTTTTTCCCCTCGCGAGCCCAGGGGAAGCCACCTGCTCGTTCGCCGTCGGACGATGTTTCGATTAAAAAGACGCGGCTCGTCGATTCAGCCGGCGCGGCGGCGAGTACACGGAAATCTGCCAGCCCTTCCGGAGGGAGCAAACGCTTTCTTCGAAGCGTGGACGGATCGAGGGGAGAGGAACTTTATTAAGTCCCCTCCGCCCTTCCTTGCCTGCTACTGAAAGGAGGACTCGTGGCAGAGAGCAATATCTCGATATAATTCGTCGCCATAATTTCGAGATAGGAATCGTACAATCCGGTAAATAGGACCCTTCTTTATTGCGCGTGCCGGGCAAACGCCGAGGGAGCGTAGAAACGACCAGAGGAACGTGTTCGTACGGTTGAAATTAAAAAATGCTACGAAGCGAAATTCGCTCGTAGTCGCGGCGTTCACCGTTTCGTGGCTTTGCAAGACGAAACGAAAGCGTTGAAATAAATACGTACTTTGTCTCGAGCCGTGTACGTATTACACACGGATCGCGTAGCTCAGAAACAGCAGGCACGGAAGATTGGAGAAAGAAGAAAAAACTGCACTAAAAAGTCCAGAAGACGACTTTTTTGCTATAAAATTTTATTGATATGCAAACATTTGGCGCGATCGCTCAGTACCAGACAACGCCGCTCCTACTCGAGGTCTACGCCACGCCCCCTCGCGAATCACGTGGCCCAAATCGACCAATCGCTAATTTTCGTTGCATCAGCGTTGCACCCGAAGAGGCCCGATTTTCTGGGTTAAAATCACTCTCAGTGATAAAAAATGACACTCTAGAAGAACAGAGATCGGAGACGGACGTGTCTCCTCTTGTTTCTGACAGATGGGCCGTCTTCGACCGAGAGCGACGGTTTATTTTCATAATTTATTCGACGCCCGTGTAACTGTCGATGCAGCGTCGACGAGTCGACAGATCCCACGGATAAAATAACTATGCCCACGTTGGGAGGGCATACAGAGCGGGCCGTGAGGGCGATCCTCGTCCATCATCCACGGCGCTGCGACACGGTTCACCGTTCACCTCGTGCGTGGCGCAGGAGGTCGCCCATAGTGTTTGCAAACTTCTGCGAAACGTCGCGTACGTTCTCTCGCGTGGCGAACAATAGGGAGGAAGCTCCGTTTCGTGTTCGGCCCCCGGAAAGAAACAAGTCCATTCCGAGTGAAATACGCGCGTAACTGCGCCTTTTTTTTCTCCTCGGGGGAGACTCGAGAGCCGAGAAACGGTGTCCAGAAACTGGTTGGGCCTGAACGGAACCCCGCAGCGTAGGTCTATCGGTCATTTACGTCTCTCTCTCTCTCTCTCTCTTACACTCTCTCGCTTGCTTGGAACCAACTTACTCGTGGCCCCGAGCGGAAAACAAGGCCCGCGTTTCGAAACGAGATGACGACGACGACGACGACGAAACGGCGCAGAGTGGCTTTGCCCGTAACTTACTCGCTGTATCTGAAGAATTCTCGTCGCCTTGGTTGTTGCGTGTAACCAACCTCTCGGGCTCTCGAGCTCTCTTTCCCGGAGCTTTTTCTTCCACGGAACTCTCGCCGTGTAACGCACACGGAGAAAGAAACACGCGGGCGTTTTCGTAACGCGAGTACATATCGCCAACCATAAGCAGATAACGAACGACGATGACGACGCCGCGCCGGAACGCTTCGAGCGTTGAGCCGTTACATTACAATGAAAAGCTTGAAAACAGAGAGAGAGAGGGGAGCGCATCCCGCGCGTATGCATGCACCTGGAAGCGTTCCTCGTCGCGTTATCTGTCGAACCCGACCACCCGGCTGCTTCGTCGTCGTCGGTCAGCGCACCACGCGTCTTCTACGTTTATACGCACACGTACACACGTAGCGCGTCGCAATCGGCGTGCCAAGAGTGTATACGTGGAAGATAGGAAGCCGCAGGAAGTGGTAATCTCGCTACACGGCAGAGAAATCTCTGCGACGCGGGTGGACGCCTCGATTACTCGCTCGTTAGTCCGGAACGGAGGATCGTCATTCGCACGGGGGAAACAATAACGCCGGTGGCAGGAAGCTAGCGGCGTCTTGTAGCGCGTGAGAGCGATCGAGAGAAGGTTCTCGCGGGAAAGAGGAGATCAAGGGGAGAAGGCGCAGGACGCGGAGGAGTTGCCCAAGAACGGGCGTTTTTGGAGGAGGAAACGAGAGCGAGTGAAATTCGCGACGATCGATCCGGCGAGTCCGGTAAGCTAATTTCACGTCGAATAAAAGCGTCTAATGCCAGCCAAGGGAAAATCCGTTTAGCTCCTGGGCGAGGCTTCTCAAGATAAATTGGTTTCGAGGGATTTCTAAAGCGGCTCCTACGACGCAGGAAGTTCGAGGGTGCAGAAGCGAGAGAGATCCTTTGTGACTTGGGAAGCCTCTCTCCCGGGAGAATCCTGCCGGTGACGCGGAGGACGCCGATGGAACGCCTGGACGCCGTGAATGTCAACCGTGACCCAACAATGGTCCACGCTTGGGGTTTCCAGTTACGAGCGCGGGAATGAGAGAGAGAGAGCTTCGACTTCTCCGCAGCTCGACAAAAACCTGTATTTCCGACCTGCCGTGCTGCTTCTGAGGACTTCATCCCGATAGACCTCGCTCTGTCACGCGTTGAAAAACACGGGAAAACAGAGTTCCCTTCCCCTCCGGGCTTATTGGTCAGCTGGTTGCTCTATTTGGTCGTCGTCGTCGAGAACGGTATATAGAGAAACTACACATGGTACGAGCGGAAAGTAAAGTGGTCGTGCGATTCAACGATTCAACCTCGTTGAAAAATTGTCTCCTCGTTTAGTTCGCTTTCGAGGATAATTTAGGAATCAAACGAACAATCAGAGTGACTACGCTGCTTGAGTTTCTTTTTCTGGAAGCTTCAGAGCCTTTTTTCCTCGCTCGCTTTTCGCGTCCAAAGTTTAAACAGAAGGACTAATTTCAGAAATTCTGTCGGCAGCGAGGAGCTTTGTTTCAGCGAGAGTCGCGAGTCGTTCCACGAAACTTCTCGTAGAAAGCATTCTAGTGGGAACAGAGAGAGGAGAAAACCGCGGGTTTTCCCTCGTTCTTTTGATTCTTTCGCGACGAACGTCAAACGGGGAGACCTCGCGTTTATGCGCGCAAACGTGTATTTTGTTTACAAGTGCAAGGAACGCTTTGGAGACAAAAAGGAAACAAAAAAAAACGCGGACGATCGTTAAGAATTTCCGCAAACGAGGCTGAACCCTTTTGTCTCGCCGTCGTGACTTGGCTCTGCGAGCCCGCGAAAGCCACGTTCGTTTACGCAAGTTCTTGGGTTTCTGTCGGCGACGAGGACGCAGAAGTATCGACGATAAAGGCGTTATTATGGAAACTTTCGCTTTGACGCCCACCCTCGGTCCGGTTGCCCCCTCGGTTTCGACGACGAGAAAGAATGAAATTGAATCCTCGGCGGCGCGGCTACAATAAACTCGCCGAGGAAAATCCGTCGTGGACGTCGATCGCCGTCCGGGAAATCGATGGACAGAGCGGAACGAGGGGTAAAAAAAAAAGAAGAGAAAAAAAAGAAAGAAAAAAAGGAAAAAGGAAGAAAGGAGAAAAAGAAGTTGCGCGAAAACTTTTCCACCGGGTCTCCCTCCTCGCGGTCTCTCTTCGTTTTCTTCTCCCCCCCCCCCGAGTTCCCGTCTTTCTCCCTCTTGAATTATTCGTCGCGCGGAAGCTAAGGGTTTTCTGCGGCGGACCGCTCGCGGTCCATTCGAGCGACGGGAAAAAACGACTGCTTTTTAGCAGAGGTCGGCAAGTCTATTCGTGCCAGTGACTCTTAAAATTTAAGTTCGACGGCGAATTCTAGCCGGGGGGGGGGGCATTGTGTTGCCGCCGGAACAATTCTTCGTTTCTCACCCCAACTCTCGCCGGTCGTCGACTTTTTCAGCTAGACGTTGGGAAAACTTGCGCCCATTGTCCGCGCGGCATCTTCCCCGCGTCGGTTCGTTAATTAATATCCACCTTTTCTCTTCGATAAATCGTATCGAGCCGGACAGCGCCTGTTCTCAAAAGTCGACGGGCCCTCAGCGACTCTCGTTTGAACCGCCGAGGCTTGATGGATTTAATAAGGAGCGCGAGAGGCGAACCACCGTTGCCACCGCCAATTCTCTCTTCCTCTCGCTCGAGTCCTTGGAACAGGGCCGTAATCGACGCGCGGACAGGCCTGCGCGATTACTATATTACAGGCTGCTGAAAGTACCTGGATAATCTGCGACAGCTCGGCGCGATCGCGCGCGGAACAAACGACAATCGCCCACGTTTTTACCCGGCGTGAATATATAAATTAATGGGACGTAATTTCAGCTGCGAAGGTTACGCTGTCTCTTCTGCACCGGGTTCCCTTGCATCGTAATTTGTCAGTTATTACAGTGGCAATAACATCGGTGATTTGAAACGACGCTGGTTCGAATCATTGTAATTTGCGGAATTTTATTGCCGAGCTCGTTGCTCGTTGAGAGGATCGGAGAGATGTTGAGAGATGTTTTAAAAATGGCAGACCCTCTGTCACGCGTAAAAATCTGAAAATTGTCAGTTTTTCGGATCCTCCGAAGTACAAACGTCTTTTGAAACGTTTTTTTGAAACCACTTTTTCGACCACTTCTCTTGAAACGATACCTCCCATTCTACTTCGCCGCGTATTCCAGCTGGAAGATCATAAATGGACTACCTTGCGCGTACGTGGGACTGCAGTCATCGTCATTGTCGCGCTCCTTACGCGTTGGGGTGACGCGAGATCGTAATCAGAACCAATCCTCCGTCGTTCGTCGTTCCTATGCACCCGTGCTCGTTGCCTCGCGGCAAGGAGAAAAAAAGCTACCCTCCGTTTTCCCAGCTATTCCAGAAACGCCGGGGGAAAGTGTCCGTGGCCCGAGGGCTCCGGCTTCCCTCCCGTGCCGTGCTCGGAGACACCGAGGAGACGCAGTCTCCCTCGGAAACGCACAAACTTGCACGGTTTGCGATATCCCAACGCGAAGCAAATTGATTTTTTTACGTAATATTTCCTCTCGCGTCGTCGATGGTGATAATTGGTCAAAGAACGTCACTGATCGTTCCTCAAAGACTAGTTTAGGTAGGTTAGGTACACAGGTTGAGAGATTAAAAGTGCGTTCAATTATCTTTTCAGTCACACAGCGATTCAAAGAACTCATTGTTGGGGAACAACGAGACGTCGCTGTGCGACCGTAAATGACCGACAAGGAAGTGATTCATTGCAAAAAGATGGGTAGGAAAGAAGGAAAACAGGTGACGTTCAACCACTGTCGTTTTCGACGCAACAGATTGAAAATGCGCCGGTGCTCCAGACGCAATTTGTACGTACGTGACGTACCTATTAGGGCAAATCGCGCCGCACGGTGTTATCCGTCCAACGCCAATATTACAGAGTGCAAATCGGCAAACACGCTACGCGATAATACGCGATAATGCACGATACGAATAATAATAACAGATAATGCGACACGACCAGCTCGCAGCTAAACCGGGGTCGCGTTAAAAAGCAGTGCAGAGGGCGAGAGACGTAACGAGGAAGGGCGATTAGCATTTTATTGGTGTCGCGTCTTGCAATAGCTCTGGGCAGAGAAATAAACGAGGGAGGCACGTTAAACTTCATCGTCCATCGGGCGCGCCTTGTCGCTGCAGGTGTGCTCCGCTAGATCGTTATTTATCGGACGAGTCCTCGTAGCCTCCTACAACAGGGACGTTTCGTTATTTATACGTCGGACGCGATGCTCATTTTTGCACTCGTGCGGTCTATGCTGCTCTCTCTCTCTCTCTCTCTCTCTCTCTCTCTCTCTCTCTCGGTCTCGTTGAAAAGACAGCACAGCACAGCATGGCACGGCACAGTTGTCCAATGGTTCGTTTCCAACGGTGCTGGAGAGGAAGGATCGCGTGTGGAGCAGGACGACGTGTCTTACACACCGCGTGAAACCCTAGATGGGAATTGTTCGGCTGCCCCGGCGTGTCCTGCGAGTCGCTAGTCGAAGATACTCGATCTTGATAGGAGGTAGGTCCCGAGGAACCGGTCGTGACTGTACCTACACGAGACATCATTAATGCCACCGTGGAACGAGCGCTCGGATACGAAACGAAACGAAACGAAACGAAACGAAACGAAACGAAAATCGTCTGGGCTCCGGTGGCCGGGGCGGATGACTGCCGGGTGCCTCTGCGGGCCGCACGATCTCTCCGGAGGACAGAGCCAGGGCCCGGCAACCGGGGGAAAAAGGAGCAAACCGGTCGCGGAACGAGGCGAAACCTCTAGGACGATAATTAGCGATCGAGGGTCCCGAGGAGGACTCGGGCCATCTCGTTATCCACGCCACGGCGCCCAGCGTGACGTCATCGCGCGTGTGGTGACTGCCCGCGAGAGGGTATAAGGTGGTACGCGTCGCGTGCACACACGTACGCGTAAACAGGTATGCTGTGTGCTCGTGAGAAACTATGGCAAAAGGAGCTAGCGAGGGAGGGAAGTGAAGTGAAGAGAAAGAACAAGAAGAAGAAGAAGAAGAAGAAGAAGAAGAAAAGGGTTGAAACAAGACGTAGAGAAAGGAGGAAAGAGAGAAGAGCAGAATTCGAGCGCGCATCGACGCTGACTCTTGCGTATATATATATACGTGAGCGTAGTGAACGGGAGAATATCTCGTGGTTGTGTAAAGTATCGGATAGAAGGGGGGACACGGCGTGCCGAAGTGTTCCGGAGTTGACCGAGAGGCTTCCCCCACCAACGAGGCCGACACGGTCGACACGGTAGTGGGGGAAGCTTGGTTTTCGAGTTCCCTCGGACTCGGATGCATTCACGTCAGTGCGTTCTCGGCCGACGTTAGGGGTGGTTCGTGTCTGGTACGGCGGTTCGCACGTGTGTCCGTCTGCACCGCGTCGCTGCATTCGTCGTAGCTGTCGAACTTGCGTGTTTCCTCCAGACAACTGCTGGAGCGTGCGCGCCAACGAAAGGGAGAGAGAGAGTATATTTGGAGAAACGCACTGTGTCCGGTGTTTTTGTGCGTCGTATCGTCGTAGAGGTAGATTCGCTGCCGTGTGCCAAGCGTTCGACTGCTGCTAGCCGTGGCTCGTGTGACACACGTTGCCCGTGTTCCCGTGCTCGTGCGTACGTTTACGAAGCTGATTCGAAGTGGCGGGCAGCGCCGGCCTGTTTGCAGAGTGCGTACACACACACACACACACACATACACACACAAACATACATATACGAACGGAGTCGTCCGGTGGCAGAGAGAGAAAGAGAGAGAGACAGAGAAAAACAGAGAAACAGAGAGTGCGAGTCCGGAAGGAGTCGGAGCGAGAGTGTTTCCTCTCTCTGGACTTTGTACCAGCGGTGCTATCCCACCGCAGTTTTTGTTCGCCTGATAATGGATTAATTTTCGCCGGGGCAGTTCACCCCGGCGGCGGCGGCAGCAGCAGCAACAGCAGCAGCAGCAGCAGCAACAACACTCGGTTTAGTTTGGAGCAAGAGCAAGAGCACGCAGCCACGCAGCATAGCGGCAGCAGCACTCGGCGATAAATCAAGGTGAGATCCGGCTTTGTTTTCGAGAAGGGTGTTCCGATAGCCGGCCTACCATTGACCAGCCTCCTCGGCGAACCGTTTCACGTTCTCCTCTTTCTTCCGTTTCGCTCTATCCGTAGCCGGTGTGCCCGCGATTATCTCCGTTCCACCACCGGTCGCGCTGCAAACGAGCATCCACGAGCATGCAGCATATATTTTGCGGCCTCTCGCTTCCGTCTCTCTCCTTCTCTCTCGTGCCTTTGCCCTCCTCCTCTTCTTTTCCTCTTTCGGTCGGCTCGCGCGGCTCTCCGCGCGGTCTCTTCTTCCCTCCTCGTGCATAGGGACCAACGAGAAACACATGCACGCAAACTGCCGAGCCACCCTACGCTCTCTCTCTCTCTCCTCGCTCCTTTCTGCATTCTGAATGCCAAACGACACAGACCTTGCTTCCAATTCCCCTTCTATTTCATTCTTCCGATGCCTATACACCCGAATCTCTTTCCCTAAAAACCCTCCTCTCTCTCTCTTTGACTTTCTTTGCCTCCCGTTCTTTCAGCGCAGACGACCACCGATCCTCTCTCGTCGCTTCTTCTCTTCGTTTCTCTTCGTGTCCCTCTCCGCGAAGTCATCCATGCAAAACGCGATCGATGGTTTCGGTACACGGCAAGGGGATACTCCTGGAGGCTCTGTAAACGAAGCGGTTCGCGATCCGGGCCTTTTTTTTTTCGAGACGTACCGTATTACCACGCATACCACGTTGTGTATCGCAACGACGGTTACGGTCATGCCGATTCTTCGCTGTGCACCATTGTTCCGTACTTACATAGCGAGATCGATATATAGGGCTCGCTGTTTGCGCGGAAACGATGCTGCGCCGATTACCCGCCGGTACAAATCGATTTGGCCACGAGTTTCTTCCTCGATAACCAGGCAGCGACGTGTCCGATGTGGAAAATTAAAAAATTTGTTTTCTCCACTCTGCTTCGATAGGTCGATTCGAATCTGTCTCTCGAAAAGATTGGATATTTACATTTGGCAACAAAAATTCGTACACCCGTGCTCCTTACGGGTTGCACGAGACAGGTTTTTACTCGAAAAGAAGAGGGTGTGTGGAGCGTGATCGGCCGTGTCTCGCAGTCGCAGAGTCACGTTTTTTCTCGACGAGATGAATTTGGCATCGAACGCGCGAACGAGTGGAAAAAAGCGAGGGTGAGGAAACAACGGCGAGCTGGAAACAAGTGAAAGTGTGGCCCGGTGTTTCTGTGTTCGGAGTCGAAAGAAAATCGTCGCGCAAGGTGCCTCTTCACGCGTGACTCGACGATTTTGTTTCAGCGCCGGAAACGACCCAATCGTCGGTCGGTTGTTTCGAAGCATCGGCCGATGCCTCAACAGTTCTAAATTGCTCCGTTCGAAACTGAGAGCGTGGAAACTTCCTCGGCGCGCACACAGTTTTACTTTTCTTTCTCCAGTTCAGTCTGTCACGTTTCGTGGGAACGAGAGTGTAGTAAAGTGACCCGTGTAAAGAACCGACCGGGTCCGATTCTGCTCTATCCGTCGAGGTCTTGCTTTCTGAAATCGAAATTGGCGGTGAGTCACTTTCGAATTAACAGATAAGCGAATTCTAGTGATTTATAACCGCGTTATCTTATTTACCGTGTTTTCCGCTTCGCGGATAAGATTTTTATGCAGCTGTCTGTTTCTTTCTGCGTTCCCGTCGATAGGGATAGCGATTCGAGCGTAATAATAGAACGACGTTGAATTCTTTCACGGAGAGTTATCTCGAAACGTTGACACGGGCAACGACAGTCGTTTAAACGTGATTCCAATTGTCGCGAATTATCCTCGCATTTGCAATTCAACGAGTCTCTCTCTCTCGTCTCTCTCTCGTCTCGAGCGTTTCGAAAACTCTGACTTGAATTGAAATTCCCGAGTAACTTGAACGCGCGAGGACTTGAACGAGTTCGTATTCAAAGGTATTCGGTACGTCGAACAATGTTACAGTATATAACGTCGTGTGTGTAATTTTGTACCTCGATAATTGCGCGCGTCGCTGTACATATGTGCAAAACGCGAGTACACTCGTGGCCGGGCAAACAACGTTCGTGCATGAAAATATAAGTGCGCTCGCGACTGGTCAACAATGTGTTAACACGTCGTGAACTAGACGTTTTATCGCTCGTTATTTTCCGAGATCGGGCGTTTCTCTAGCGCCCTGTAGCAATTAGCCCCGTTGAATAAATTTCGACGGAATTCATTTCGACCTGTTCTTTTTTCTTTTACAACCTTTACCACGTCTAATGGAATACTTTCAAAACATTTGTCCGTAGTCTTCTCCATAGGCTGTTGCACGACGACGGCGATGAATAATTCATGCCAACATTTAAGATCCGGGCGAGTTATTAAACACGCGACCAACTTCTGAGAAAGGGAAACGTAACTTGAAATAATGTAATTTTAAATACGCGTATGGGCGCGCACAGCTATCGTGAGAACGAGAGAGATAGCATTGACTGATAAGCACGATATCAAATCATCGAGGCAGAAAGGTGTTCTAAAAATGATCAACGTCCAGATGTACACGAGATACGCGCAGATCTACGCGTAATTTATTGCGCAGGTAGAATCTACTCGGGCCTAAATCGAAGATACGCTCGAGTAATCACCCAAAGGAAGACGACGACGACGACGACGCGTGTTGCGCGTTTAACGAGAGCCCCCGAGAGTCTCCCGCTCGTCCAATTCGTGTACGTTTCAATTAAACCCTCGTCAAGACACCACGCAAGAACGTTAACGACCCGCGGGCGATCAATCGCTGCGAGAAAAAATCGCGTTTCTCGCGATCGAGTTGGTTACGTGACGCAGAGTCTCTGGCCGTTGTTATTTGCATAAACGTAGGCTCTCTCGCGTCCTTGATAGAGAGGAGTCCTTGTTCGTGTCCGTATGAATAGCAGGTACGCAATTACGAGAGCGCGCAGATGTCATCGGCAAATACAGTTGACGAGGTTGGTCGATCGTTGGAGAGAGAGAGAGAGGCAACGTCAAACGCTAGAACTCCTTTTCCTTCCTCGTTACCTTGATATTTTTAGTCGCGGAGCTATGATAAACGGCGGCTTTTCACTCTACAGGCTGATTCACGTAACTCGCACAGTAACTATAGTCACTTTCAAATTACGCGTCTTATGGAAAATTGTTCGATAGAAAAGTTGTGTGGTTTTAAGAGAGTATCAATATTTTGTAGGTTAGGAAATTTTGAAATTTGTAGGTTTCAAACTTTTTTTTTTAAATTGAACCACTTATTTTTCTTCATCGGAAGAATATTAAATTTCAGGTAAAAAAGTGTCACTCTGACAAAAGGTCAGGAAAAACATTAAAAGCGCAAGTGACGAGTGATAACCAAAATGACAGAATTGTACGATGAACCACTCTCTAGAAACGTATAAATACAATATCAATAACGTTTTGGTATTAATACGTATCCGATCATCAGTTGAAAACGTTTAAAGTTTCACGACAGCAAATGGAAAATTCTAGGATCAGATTCTCAGGGTTCTGGCGTTAACGACGCGAAAGCTGTTCTTTCGCGTGTGCCTCGTGCGTTTAGTATTTTTGTATCGTCAGTTGTGAAACGGGCCGTGTAAACGACGATCGTAGAAAAATAGGGAAAAGTTGTTAGACCGAGAAATATCGTGAAAGCGAGGCGTCGTCGACAAAAGAAATCGCTCTTTTTCTTCTTTTTTTTTTTTTTAGCTTTGTCTCCGGTTGATTTGGCCGGACTAATTAGGGCTCGGTTATCATCGGTTACCAGCGCGTATAAATAAACGCTATGGCCGTGATATCCCCTTTGATGGGAAATCGCGAGTCGATTGTCGAACCGTGGCTGTATCGAGTGCACACGTGCTCGATGAGACGAGTTATTAAACGGATTTTCTTTAAATAGCGGTCGTATAAATAGATTCTTCTCGGTTTCTTTGATTCGAGCGTTTTTAGAGTAGATACGCGTGTGTTCTTAGTAGATCGCGCGTAGATGGCGCTGGAAACT
Organism: Melipona bicolor; assembly: GCA_030673865.1. Classification (NCBI taxonomy): domain Eukaryota; kingdom Metazoa; phylum Arthropoda; class Insecta; order Hymenoptera; family Apidae; genus Melipona; species Melipona bicolor. The sequence continues at coordinate 2,194,343 of JAHYIQ010000013.1, read as the reverse complement.
ATCGAACCGCCATATTTGACGCCGCCACTTGCGATCTGTAACACGCTGTCGACGGGTTACGACTATAAATAGGAAAAAATATAAATTGCAAATAATAAAAATACGTCAGAGTTAATTACAGGAGGAAACAGAGTACGTGCTGTACTCGGAATAATATACGCAAAAGGTATTAATACTCGACTCGTCTTTCGACGCCATATTAACATATAAACCTAACCTAACCTAAACCTTTCTCACCGATAGCGTACTACTTTGCAAAGAGTCGAGTATTTCTTTCAAATTTGTTCTTATTGTTCGCAAAGGCACCCCGATATCGGACCCTGTCGCGTTAATCGAATACGCGATTGCGACAGTTGCGTGTCTCGTTACGGTGTTAATGGACGATACCCGAACGTTGAGGAGATAAACGTTGAAATACGTCCGCGTGAGTCACCGGTATCCCGTAAGCGCCCACGTAAAAACAATTATCGTTTCAGTCACTTTTCTCGATCGTGCGCGCACACGACGACAAGGTGGTGGATATATGCTCGTTTCTCCAGTTGACACACACCGGCCGGGCCTGACTGAGAATGGTCGGCTGGCGGGTGCGTAAAAGGCGCGCGAATCGCGCGAGTATTACGCTTGCCGGAGCGTGGACGAGAGGAGAGGAGAGGCATAGTGCGGCGTTGGTCGACGGGCGTGAGAAATGACGGGCGGGAAAGCGTGCAAAGGTAAACTAGACGGCACCGAACCGGGACGGCAATAATTAGTCATGTGGAGTGGACGGTGCCGGTTGCCAACCCAATAAGAAGTCGAACCTCGCTCGTTTCTCGTGACATATCGCTGCCCAGGTGGGTGATGTCGTCGTCGTCGTCGTCGTCGTCGGCGTCGTCAGTGTCGTCAGTGTCCTTTTGCACCGTTTCAGAAAGCTCGGGACAACGCGATGAATACGTTCCTCGTAACTATCTCGTTCCGCCCGTTAAACGCGCCGGCCACGTTTCTGCTTCAAACTTACTGGCTTCTCTTTCCCGGAGTAACAATTCACCACGGGGGGGAGTTGAGAGACCATTGGATGTTTCAAGCTTCAATGAAATCTCTCGGCGAATCTCAGCTCGATCGCAAAGGGATCTGATTTACGTTAAATCGTATTATTTCGATACACTGATTTTAGTGCTCAATACGCATAACATGAATCTGTTACTACGCGATAGATATTATCTGCAATAGATAAGTTGAAGTATGTAACCATATATTAGTTTAACGGTACTGAAGTGCGTTCGGTATTCGGTTTTTGACTTAATTTTTACAGCATAGTGGAAAAATTGAAGGTGAGATGTTACGAAAGATGTTACGAAATATAACTTACGATATTTTTTTTCAATTTTAAGGAGTAAGCATTACTTACAGCCAAACTGCAAAATCAATTTAGGCAATTTTTATTCGCCAATGTTCAGTTTAATAAAATTAAATTTAAAATCTGACTCGAGATTACTTTTTCTGTGAAATCGAGACCTTGACTCACACCAACGGGTTTCAAAGGCGATCTCAGTCGATCGAACGCACTTTCCTGCTCGATTTGGAAATAATTCAGGGTGCCGGCACGTGTGTCTGGTTTCGTGTCGACGTCGACATCCGCGAGGGTCCGGGAGTCGTTTTCCATTCGAGAAAAGGCAACGTAACGCCGCGCGGCGATAATTAACGCGCCTGCACACAGGCATTAACGGTGGCTGGCAATCTAAAGACTACGCGGTCGCCTTATCGCCACGACGATAGGTGAAGAAAAGAGGAGAGAGAGAGAGAAAGGAATGGCCGAGTATCTGATAGAGAGGCATCTGATATCGGAGTGCCGCGACGTTACGCGTCGGGTTTATCGCGGCGCGTTTCCGTTCGAGTGACACGCGGGGATAAATATCGGGCGAGGTTGAGCAGCGGGGCGCGTGCGCGTGTGCCACGCGAAGAAAAAATATACGACCGCAAATATCTACGTCGCCTGGTGCAAATTTAACGAGAGCGACTCGCCGGGACTCGCTCGAGCGAGCGAAGGCAGGAAGGAAGCTGCCGCTGCCACGATAGTCGTAAAAAGCCAGAGAGATAAACGACGTCGAACCTTTTTTTCTCTCTTGTTCCCTTTCTCTCTCTCTCTCTCTCTCTCTCTCTCTCTCTCTCTCTCTCTCTCTCTTCCCTTTCGGTGGCGAGATTTGATCGAGCAAAGTCCGAGAACTCGTTCCGTTTTTAGACGCGATTATCGCGCGAGCTCGTCGAGATCGTTGCCGCAATAATCGGTTTGCTCCGCGCTCCGCGATTGTCTCGACTTGTGCTTGCTTTTTATAGCGAAAAAACGGGTAAATTGATTCGTATCTCTCGTGCGCGGGGGAGGGTGGAAAATGAGGGATAATTTACCCTCGACGAACGTATCATTTTCGTATCATCTACTAGCGATTCGTTTACGAAGCATCGTTAATTCAGATAAAACGACGTAGCATTGGAAATAATCATTCAAATGGTATTTAACATGAAATTTTGTTAATCGTATCGTTTAAATTTAAAGCGTTGCGGGTTTGCTAGAACAAGTGTACTGTACAAGAGTCAGTGACACATGGTTTCAATTTCTGTAGTAAAAAGTAATATTCTCTGAAGAGTTTAAGGTGATGGATGCATAGATTTGAGGTGAGAGAGAGAAGAAAGTTGCGTCTAGACCCATCATCAGACGCTTGTAACTATCCGCGCTAAGGTTGGGCTCGGTCACCACCCATCCTAGCGGAGTTCCACACAGTCTGCTCGCTTAACATCAAAGATCGGTAGGACGTCGACGCCAGGTGCACAGCAACTTGCGGCTTGTGCTAGTCAGTGTTTGGAACTCGTAGTCGAGGAATCATATACTGCTACATTCTCCATTTTTTAAACTTTCGTGAGAGGCAGTGAGAGGTCTAATTTATGCAAATTGTTGCAATGTGTGTCAATTGACTTGAGACTGTCTTTAGGAATTTTTTCTTTCTTCTTACGTCGTTGTCATTATAAGTAGCTTTCATTCAGATATTGTATACGTTCGTTATAATTATCAGCAAACTGTGAAAATAGGAGGTCCGAGCTTCCGCCTCGAAAGGGACAAGTGCAAGACTCCTTAAAATTCCTTCTTTCGCTAACCAATTATTCGTCTCATCCATATTTCTCATCGATCAGAGTTCGATTCCCGACAGACTGGGGCGCGTCAAGTGCGAAAGAAACGACTCGCTCTGGTACATTCGAGCGAAAGCCCTAGGCATCGTGTCGCGTCAACGCACAATCGGAGGCAGCAGAGGCTTTTTCATTAGAAAGCTGCGACGCCTGTGCTCCCGTAACCTGTTACACTCACCGCCGCAACTTTCTAGCTTCCATTTGTCATTTCCTTCGACGTCTCTCTTTCTCTCCCCTCCTCGGCACCGGGGGCCGGCCGCGTGTTCCCGCGTTTTTTCGCCGAGGAACGGACCCGCGTCGCGTGTGTCCCGTCATCCCGCCGCGAAGAAGGAGCGAAGAAGGAGCGAAGAAGAAAGAGGACGAAGGCCAGGGGCACGAGACGACGGATGCTTTCCGGGATAGGCACAGGCGACTGGGGGAGCGACGACGACGAAGAGCGAGAAGGAGAGTAGGAGGACGAGGACGAGGACGAGGACGGGGACGGCCGACAGTCATTATCGGCGACGACGTTTCGCGCGTCGTCCTACTTGGGGCCCGGGCAAAAAAAGCGCGTTCCACGCTTTAGTATCCGGTAAACCTACATCTGGAGGTGTCTGGCATTATGCGAACGGGTTCCCCGAGAATCCATGGCCTTTTTTGGTCCACCCTCTTCGGCTCCCCTGGCCCGTGAAACCCCCATGAAAGGCGAAGGTGAACGGTCTCTGTCGGTGAAGTCGGTGTGAAAAGGCCGTTTAATGAAAGAAAAGAAAATGTTTGGAAAGGGCGAAAAGCGAGCTGCGTTCTTCGAGTCTCTCTCTCTCTCTCTCTCTCGCTCTCTCTCTCTCTTCTCACTCTCTCTCTCTCTCTCTCTCTCTCTCTCTCTCTCTATCTCTCTCTCTCTCTCTCTCTCCTCTCTCCCCTCTCTCGTCTCTCTCTCGCTCCGCGTCTTCTCGTCTGAAGTCCCTCGCTCTCTCTCTATCGCTCTCTCTCTCTGCCTTCTTCGCTCTCTCTCTCTCTCTCTCTCTATCTCTCTTCTCTCTCTCTCTCTCTCTCTCTCTCTCTCTCTCTCTCTCTCTCTGTCTTTCTGTGAGTGACACGCTTTCAAGCGACGGACAATGGTTACATTGAAAAAGAAAAGAAAAAAGGAAGATAAAAGTCTATGCGCGTGCGGGATTGGTCGCGTTGCGTTGAGAAAAAAAAAGAAAAAAAGAAAATAGAGGACAAAAGTAGGAGAAAAAGAATGAGAGAGAAAGAGAGAGACGATAGCGTGGTAAGGGAGAGTCGCGAGGGGTAGGTTATTATCGTCTGAATCGCGGGGATCGTTTCCATTCATCGGGCGACTTGCTGCCCGTCCTATCGACCGTCGACTCGAGCTTATAAATTTATTCAAGCTGGATGGCGCTTTAATTCGACGACCATTCGACGAACACTTTTTATAATTCAACCGTTTTGCTCGAAAGCAATTCCTCTCAGTCGCGCATCGAACCCGCCCGACTTCCCCGCCACCACCTTTCGTTACTCCGCTCTGGTTCCTCGGTTTTATCGGTTTTCCACCGACGCGGCCGGAAGTTGTGCCCGGAGAGTATCGACACAGAGTCGAGAAAACGCCGCTTACGCTTCCCTATTTGGGATCTACGTATGCTATCATCGTCGTGGAATAACGTGCCTTCACATTTCAGCGAGAGGTATCTTCGCACTTTTCCCCTAGAAAACGCACCGTCTCGCCGAGCGTTTTAATTACGGAAGTAACCAGCGTGTTATTGAAACAAATCGTTTCGCGCTCTTGCGGAAAGTAACCATTTAAAGTCTGCTCTTTAGCGAACTCTTTGCGCGTCTCTTTTTCCACGGTTATCAGCGATCTGAACAATTCGTGCTCTACGTGTACGTATGCGCGCGCAGCGTTACGCTCGCTGACTTTCAAGCGCTGCCATTAACGGACTAGGCAGATATAAAATCTGATAACGCCACATTACCAAACGCTGCTGACCGATGTTATCGGCGTTCACCACGTTGATCTGAAGAACGTGCTCGTTCGTTTCAAAGGTGCGTGACCCGTACACGCCGCCTTTTTACTACTAATTCGCTGCTAACAGATAAAAGTTCACTGTTCGAACGAGACGAATCAGAGATCAATTTCCCAAAAATATGATTTATTATTCCAAAAATATCAGGGTGAAGAACAGATAACTCAGTGGCGTCCTCGAGAAAGGGGGGCAAAAGAATCTCGCGATCGTGGCGCGCGATTACTTATTTATTGCGTTAATTACAAACGGGAGCTGCCCCCTCGGTTGTCGCACAGTGGCATCCACTGTCGTCGCCGCGTTATTGTAAGCAGCGGTGGTACAGTAGACGAAATGGGTTGGGGTAGCGGTTCTCGCTGGTTGCTGCGACAAAGAGAGACAGAGACCGTCTACAGAGCGAGGGCGCGCTGTCGGGTGTATCGACGATGTGTTGTTGTTGTTGTTGACGACGCTGGTGCAGGCTCGCTTCTTTTTTTTCCTTTTTTCGCACATCGTCGAAGCACACTGTGGTTAAATGAATTATTTTTTAACGAGGCGGCATTATGCCCGCGTCGCCGTTGTTCCTCCCCCGTTGTTTTGCGGAAAACCTTGGCAGAACAGCGTGTCTCGCTCTCACCACTGTCACCGGCTGACTTTTTCTCTTCTCCTTGCCACGGCAACAACCACCACCACCACCACCACCACCACCACCCCCTCTGGCTGAGCGAGCGCTTTTCATGTCGCGTCAGGCACGCTGAAGTCGCCGCCTCCCTTTCCAGACCTCTTTTTCCCTTTCTGCGTTGCTCCACCTCGCCGCCTGGCACAACTTCAGCCTCAGCCTCAGCCTCGGTCTCGGCCTCGGCCTGAGTCTCAGTCTCCGCGCGCGCACAGAGCCAAGCGAGAAGAAGCGTACGCGACAACACCGTCTCTTTGACTCTTTGCCGTTCCGGGTCGTCTCTCTCTCTCTCCCTCTGATGCCCAGGTGAAACCGTAATCGACGAGCGCGAGAGGCACGACCACCAACCTTCTCTTTCCTTCTTCCTTTTCTGCTCCCCCCTCTGCGCGCGGAGCAGCTCTGTTTCCCCCGTTGCTCGCGATATGGAAGCCAGCAGACGTTGGATTAACCTTTCCACGGCGCAGCCCATCTCGCTTAATGAAATCGCGCGTTAAATGCCGAATAGAACGGCAGGAATTAAGTATTTGCTTGGACTTTGCTGGGAAAGTGCGGAGAGAGAGATACGTGTGTACGTGTACATGTACACATGCCTGTATATTGAGTTTGGGTTTGTTGATTTTTCTGCTTGCAAAGGGGTGAATGGAGAAGGGTGAAGTTTGGATTCAGCCCGCGCTAAAGTTTTAATAAAATCGCCGGCTAAACGGCTGGCGCAGAATGCTGCTCTGCCGCCCCCCGGGAATTAAAATTGTACGCGCGGCGCGTTGTGCACGGGTGTGTCGTTGGTAGTTGGTATATTGTCCGACGGAATCTCCGTAGACCCCGCAGAGAAGAGATGGCCTTTTCGCGCGATTAGGAGTTTATGAATTCTTTTAATAAAACGGCGTCGCATCGCGGATTAATCGGAGAAACTTGCGCGAGCGATATTTATGGGTTTGTCGCTTCGACGCAGACGCGCCTTATCGCGGTGAATTATGGACCCGGGCAATGGAATTTTCTCGGTGTTTGGTTAAGTCAACGGTGGACTAGTCAGCTTGAAAGTCGGCTCTATTTATCAGAGTTCAAATTTATCTTGCGATTTTGGCACGTTGGCTCTCTCCAGATTAGATCTGAAATTTATTTAGGTACCGAAGCCTCATCTCGCGATCGACAGAAATTTCGCATCCTTTCTTCTTTTTTTTTTTATTCTCGAGCCAGATCGAGAGCCGAAAACGAAATGTCAGAGTTCAAATTTACTCGTCGCCCTCTTGTTCATTTATTTCGCTCGTTCGGATATTCCAAGCCGCGACCACGATCGATTTCCGTTTCTGTTTGCACGCGGCCGTCTCCCGCTCCCGCGAAATTTATTTTCATCCGGTTCCAAGCGTCGCGAGATTCGAAGAAAGTTAACAGAGCGCATTATGCGAGAGAGCCGCGGCTCTCTCGCTGCTGGGGGTTCGTTTTACAGCGTCAAGGAAGCCAGTCATATTCAACCGCGAGTAGTTGTTTTAATTAATTCAAATCGCCTGACAAATGGCGTAGATTTGTCACGACGTTCGGGATTAATACAGAGGTAGATTATTGCGCGCATTTGTCTTCGTTTGCGGAGGACAAGACCATCGATATCTCTGCGCCCGACAGTTTAATTACCTTCCTTCCCTCCTTTTTCTGCCGCGACATTTTCTCGTGCGTCTTCCATCCCAGAGTTGTTTCCTTTTTTCTCTCTTTTCGCGTTTGCATCTGCCTACTGCCGAACGGTCTTACCAGCGAAAATAAGCGAACGCGTTAACTTTTGAGGAACTTCACAATGAGCGCAATTTACACACAGATTCATCGCCGAGGATTTGTTGTACGAGGTTTGGAATGACAGACGCTTCGCAGCTCGTTAGAGACTTTGGCATTCTGTCTCACGACCGCGACTTTTATTGCCGAAAAACCCGATTTCGTCGCATAGAAGTATGTGTTGCAAACTTTTTATTTTTTAATTGAACACGATACGTTGACTTTTACCATCGCAAAGGTTCACAAGCATCAGTTCGCGCTCTTTCTGTCTATCGAAACCACGTCCAATTAGTTTTTCGCAAACGTAGCGAAACACTCTCCGCGTGTACCCACTTGCTACTTAATACACGATCTCTGTCCACACACACACACGCACACGCACGTTGAGAGACAAGACACGAGAGTAGATCACTCGAACGAAACGAGCGACAATTTTTCCTCGCGTTTCGCGCTCCCACGCGCGCCGCGGAGCCCACTTTTCGCGTACTCTGGCTTACACAATTCCGCATAATTCGCGCGCTCGTGCCCTCACCGATTCGTCGTCCGTGTGGGCAGCGACCGAGCAACAGCAGCAGCAGCAGCAGCAGCAGCGGCAAGCACGATTCGAGGAACACATCGGCGAGAGCCACGTATATCTGCATAACGGGTGCGCGCCGCAAAAGGGTCGAAAAAAATGGCCGAGCCAGCGTGCTGCTCGTGGTCGTCGTCGTTGGTCGTCGTCTTCTTCGTGGTCTCCTCTCCTCGAGCCATGCGAGTTAACACCAGTTGCGAGACCACTACTCTCTCTCTCTCTCTCTCTTTTTCTCTCTTTCTCTCGCGCGCGCCTGCAGCAACAGCCTGGTTTGCCGGCCGTTTGCTCGGTTAGCCTGTTCTTTCGTTCAGCCTTTCTTTGCCTTCCATGTGTATTTCTTTCTTTTCTTACCTCCTCTTGCTCTTGCTCTTGCTCTGTCCTCTTCGCCTTCGCCGTCTCTCCAGTTGGGTCTCCGCTACGCTGCACTCCCTCTTTGACCGCGGAGCGTTGTAGCGCGGAGAAGTCTGGGACCGTGGCCTCCGGCGTGTGGAATCTGCATCGAAACCGCGGCGAGAGAGGTCCCCTTCGAGAGGTCAGCCGGAGCCCCGTGGAGGATCGTCCTGGCCCACGGATCGTCGATCGTAACTCTTTCGCCTTGTTCGAGGAGGGTGGAATCCGTGCCGCGGTCGCCCCGGTCGTCTCGTTCCACGAATGACCGATAGATAAATAAAGGAGATAGCGCCCGGCCGTAGGGGAAAGAATTGTTCCTTTGTTGTCTCCGTGGCTCCTGTGCGCTGCGCTGCCACGGCGGGCAGGGACGCGCGATCGAAATCGAAGGAGCAAATAAAGAGTCGATTCAGTGGTTGGACGTGATCGTCCGGCACACAGAGAGAGAGAAAGAGAGAGTGTGTGTGTCCGTGATAAGGAGTCCAGGGTGCTCGCTGATACGTGCTCGCTTCCCGGAAGGATCCTCTTGAGGGTTGGGGAGACGAAGACTTCGAGCTTCGATAGTAGACATCGATTGTTATTTATTTCCGTATCAGTCGAGATTCAAAAGTTTGGACAGCGTCAAAATTAATTTCATCTGAAAAGAAAATAACGCGTCAAATTTCTCAGCAACAGTGTGCTTATTACTTTTACGTTTTCATCGTCAATTTTAATTCTTTCGGATGGATTTGTTCCCAAACTCGTAAATTTTAACGCGCTTGGATAATCACAACTTGCTTGTAGGGAACAAACGTGAGTTTTCTTATCAACGTTTATTACTGTGTAGAAATTCTAGGAAAGAAATGCTCTCTGGCCGCGTAAATTGATATCGCGTGTAAAAAGTACCGCTTTCCGAGCAGCGTTGTAATTTGTCGCCGCGTAAAGAAAGACTCGCGCGAATACTGGGGGTGGGTGCAGTGAAATTTGCTCGAAAGTTGCGGTGAAACAACAAGGGTGTTACTTTTCGTGGTAATAAAAATTCTGAACGTTCGCGCGTTATATTTGTCCAGGTAGTGACGGATAGGACGCCTCGGGTTCTTTTGAGTCGCGGTTGTAACTCGATCCTGCTAAATTTTACGTAGCTTTTTAAGGTTGTAATGTTGCGCGGATGGAACACGCGTTTCGATAAGGATCAAAGCCACTTTGTCGGGTTTCTGTGCGCCGTGCGGCTCGAACGAGTGAAACTCTGCGATATTTTTCCTCCCGGTGTCACGTTACGCCGCAGAATCCTTGGGAAAAAACGGACGCGCTGATTACGTATATTCCTCCGGGTCTTTCTTCCTTTCTCCGGCAAAGTCTCGACTTGTTTTTGCTAGCAAGCCGAAGACGAGTCACTTTCGTCGACGATTCTCCCTTCTCGTGTTCCTCTGCCTTTTGAATTTCTTCCGACTCTTTCGTCGGCTACTGAAATTTTTAAATTCTCCAAGAATTCACTTCTTCCGTCTTTTGAGGAGATAATGTACAGTTGTGTCCAATACTGTGCTGTATAATTGGAATTATCGAATAAGAATTTTATTATTTGAATAATTTTAACCTTTTAGGGAGTATTTATATTTGCTCAGACAGATTTTTCTTCCCCCATATGAAAGAAATAAAATGAGAACAGAAACTTTAGACGAACGTCTGTGTCAAGTCAAAAATTTTTACATTCTTTTAATTAATATAAATATTATCACTGAAAGTGATTTTAGCGAGGGCAACCCAGAAAATCGGGCTTCTTCAGATGCAACGCTGATGCAACGAAAATTAGCGATTGGTCGATTTAGGTCACGTGATTCGTGAGGGGGCGTGGCGTAGACCTCGAGTAGGAGTGGCGTTGTCTTTTGGACCTTTCAGTGAGACGAATCACTGGAGTACAAGTCGTGCAGTTATATCGCAATATCCTCGCAAATAATCAACACAGAACAAATTTTCCTTGGCCAATGAGACCCGGAAGATCTAAAAGGTTACACACCTATGTAACAACAGATGAAATAATAAAGTGAAACACACACCGGCGAAAAATAAGTAAGCGGCTATATAGTTGGTAAATTGCAAAGGCGTTTGTCGAGGGTTGAATTCACTCGCGGGTATTTTTTAATAGAATTTCCGAAGACGTGGTCTGTCTACACCTTGTTCCCTCGTTTCGTAATATACGCCTCCTGCACACCTGCCTGGCTCCTGTTCCCTCTCTCCTTTTCCACTTCTCGGCCGTTGCTCGCCCGTGCTCCTCTAATCCGACCAATTCTCGCAGCTTTCTCCGAGGAGCCCTAGATCGGAGCCGCCTCGTTCATTCATCGCCCACGAAAAAATTGGAGCTAACAGCACGAAGGTTTCGACCGGGAGAAACCCCGTCCTTTTATGGAAGCTGGCTACTGTCTACAAACCTCTCGTACCTCTCGCAGGCCCGATCTCTATAATTGCTCTCTAAAATGCTCTCTAAAATGCTCTCTAAAATGCACCTTTGGCTCTCTTGGCGTATCTTTAATCGCAGGAAAAATTACGTGTACGCTCCTTCCAACTCCGTCGAAAAAGAAACAGCAGACGAAAGAATCGTGGATACGACGGAGGCGGATACGAAGGAAAGTAAAACGTGTTCCTTTCCACTTGGCTAATCAAACGAGTAGCCCACGTATAAATTACCAGGCGATTCACTCGGGTAGAGTTCATTGAGAACCTACGTTGAATTTTCAAGACCTACGAAAACGATCTCGTATCGCGCGTACAATCGTTCGCCGAACAGCGAACGATAATGTTCAGCGGACGATAAATATTAATGTCGCGTAGGTAGGAGGCTGGCCGAGAAAGAAATTCTTACTCGTCGCGGCGCACAATCTGATCTTTATTGCTGCAGTTTGCTGCTGCCCGCTTCAATATTCGCTCTCACGCACACCACCTGCATTTTGCACCTGTTTCTCACTTCCTTCTCTGCGTGTGTGCGCGTGTGTGTGTAAATCCCTCTCTCCCGCCTCTTCGTCGGTCGTTCATTCACTCGCGCGCTCGTTCCACCGATCGCCAGCTCACTCCTCTCGCTAATCATTAAAATCTCGTCCTTCCTTCTCCCTTCTTCTCCATTCATCGGTCAATTTGAAATTTCGCCACGTTACTGTCTCGTTCGCCTCGCTTCGCCTCGCCTCGCCTCGCCTCGGGTCGCGATCGAACGACAATTAAATTCAACAGCTGTACGACTCTTTGTCTCTGTCGTCGGATCTTCGTACTCGATCGCGATCGACCGGATAATGTATCGATCGCGTGCATCAATTTACACGTGCGTAGATAAAAGTTCTTTTGTTTAAACCGAGTTGATTTAATGATCGACACGATCGTCGATTTAATTCACTAATGAAATCACGCCAGATCGGTAATTGTTGGTTTCTAATCTGAAGGTTGATTAGAGCTCTCTATGATTTGCACAAACGGAGATTGACACTATTTCAGTAATTGCGTGAAATTGCGAAATAATCTCTTTGTGCTAGAATATCGCCAAAGGCACTCGTAATAATCAACGTTCAACCTCGATTAATAATAGTTGCGCACAAGTGTTAATCAGTGTGGTACTTGGAAATGTTATCGAATACGATAATACAGTCAGAACTTTGACACAGCACCGTACGTAATTTTTTTTTTTTTTCTTTTTTTTTTCGGAGAATTAGAATTTCAATAATCGTCAAAGACTCTCTGACAGTGTCAAGAGAAGAGATACAAGAGATATAAGCGTTCCGTAAAATGTCCCACTTCTCTCCTTTTAGCATATTCCTCGAGACGGTCGTCGGAACGTCATCCATCACTCCTTCTCCAACATTCCTCTCCGTTGGAATGACCGTAATTCCATCGAATAATGTTCCCTTTTGCGTCATCGAGCTTGATGTATCGTTTCTGGAGAGAGACGGGACCCGTTCGATGCACCTTTCCTGTTCCGAAATGTGGTTTCAAAAATCTTCCTCGCTACAAGTGGCTTGTTCACGATTTCAATTTCATTATGTTGCTCAGATTGATATTTAATGAAGAATCGGTAAATACATATATTTTTTTAAATAAAATTTTTCTAGATTTTTACTTTTCAAATATATGACACGATTATGCCTGTCGATTGTTAAATCAGAAGGGGGTGTATTTGTAACTTTCGCTCAAATCGAGTTGTCAACGCCAAATAGCAATGAAGAAAAATATTAAAAGATTGGAAATATATATTTATAGGTTGAAAAAGCAAGTGTAAAATTTTTTTCATCCAAGGCTTCGTTTTCGAGAAATTTTTGAAAATTTATCAAGCAACTTTCAAGTCTATTTTTTTTCTTTTAAATGAAGCTAAAATAAAAAAGTTTTTATTATTCTGTACCTGTTGATTAGAATTAGCCGAATTCGAGTATACAAGCTGAATTTTCGAAGCCTCGAAAATGAGAAAGTTCTGTTCGACTTATTTTCTCACGAATCATCCCCTGCTTTGCTTGCCACTGTGCTATAGAACACCCTGCGTATTTCAGACGCCTGATTGTTAAATATCGAAAGTCTTTTTTTTTTCTTCTTGCAAAGTCGTTTGTTAAACCAATTATATATAAAGTACGCCAGATACGATAATATTCGAATCAACGCGGCGGTACAATCGCTGGAGTTTCATCTCTCCTTGCGTCTCGCCTAGTTTTTGCGTACAATCCTCCGGTACGGTCACCAAGGCGGTCGAAATTTTGCGTATAGTCCTCGCGGGAAATTGTTGGGTCGATAGCACCCAACGACACGGTCGGAAAGCTTCTCCAAGGGGAGGTGGATGTTGGGTGGTTGCGACGCTGGCTGGTGGAGTGGCGGCCCTATCGACCGTGTGCCAACGAGGAACGTCGTCACCGCACCATAAGATTTCCCCTTACGGTCTTTCCGTTACGACCGTGTGTCTGCAAGGATGCCGCATATTTTCTACCGGCATGGGTTGAAATTTCTTTTTTTTTTATCGTTGAAAGTGATTTTCGCGGGGATAATCCAGAAAATCGGGCCTCTTCTTCAGACGCAACGCTGATGCAACGAAAATTAGCGATTGGTTCATTTGGGTCACGTGACTCGCGAAGGGGCGTGGGGTAGACCTCGAGTAGGAGTGGCGTTGTCTGGTGCTAAGCGAAATCGCGCCTGTAATTTGTTTTGCATATCAATAAAATTTTATGGCAAAATTCAGTGAGACGAATCGTACTGAGATACAAGTCGTGCAGTTTTTCTCTTTTGTCAGATCGATATCACCACCGCCACGAGATTTCACGGGTGACGTCAAAGGGTATTCAATTGTACTTTCGTCTCGGGATAAACGTTCACCTTCGCGATAGCGGGATGTAATTCCCTGCAACTGCCAGCGAATATAGGCTACCTTTTGAGTTTATGTAACGTGTTTTTCGTTTGTAGTTTGAAGTAGGAAACAATGGACGATGAGATGGTTTTTGTTGTGATTGTTGGGCAAATGGTTTCGCAATGAGGCTGATCGAAACTCGAACTCGTCAGCTTCGCTTTTCGATACTCAAACTACTATTACACGAAATTGATCAGTGGCGTAATAAGTTTTTCCGTTTTATAGGAAATTTTATAGATTCGCAACTTTTCTATTTTTTCTATTTTCGAGATTTAGTCAAGAATAACGAGAAGGGTTTTCTCGTAACCAACATTTGTCGCGTTCATTCCCGAATCGTATCTTCCTCGATCGAGGATATTTCTTAAAAAAAAAAGTCTCCGTATTCATGCACGCAATCGGAAGGAAAGAGAAACAGGGTTCGACGACGATTCCTCGAAAGCAAAGTGGAACCGAAAGGGGTTAGGCGGCGGTCGATTCGTCGGGACGGAGACCGCTGCGCCGCGCGCCGCGTTCGTGATAACCCTCTGTCTCTCTCCTCTCTCTCTCTCAGTCCGTAGAAATCGAGAGGAACGAGGAGAGTCTTAATTAGCGTTTTCCCCGGGGCGCAAGAAAGAAGAGTCGCGGTCCGAAGAAACGACCTCGCAAGTCCTGTATTGGTCAGGCCGGGTCGACCAAGGGGGGCGCCGATCCTCGTCTTTTGTTCGTCGTCGCGCGGATCAATTAAGCCGCGCGCGTTCGGCTCGCAGTTCGGTGGAAACTGACCGAAGCCGCGTCTCACACTGGAGCCTGTCGAAGAAGTCGGGCAGAAATGAGATTTCTCCTGCGTGTCGCAGGAAATTCCGCTCGCGTGTGCCGCCTCGTGCTGCATACGTCCGGAGAAAACGTTGTACGCGTCGTGGTGGACGCCGCGGAACAGGTTCCTTTTTCCGCGGTCGCCGGCTCGCGAAAAACCCACCGTTTCCTTAAGCGAGCCGCAAAATAATGACGTACTTGCTCGCCTCGTTCGTCCGGCCTGTTTTTAGCTTTTAGCTGGCCGGTACAACACGGGTTAAACGATCGCCACTCGAGGGCTAACCAGCTCGCGTCGATGTTTGATAAGATGCGAGCACGGCCTCCTCGAGAGATCTGATCAACACGCTCCAGATAAAAATCAAAGGAAAGAAACGTATGAAAAATTGGACTGGATTGACAAGAGTGGCAAGATTTTTTCTTTTTATCACTGAAAGTAATTTTAGCGGGGGTAACTCAGAAAATCGGGCCTCTTCAGGTGCAACGCTCTGATGCAACGAAAATTAGCGATTGGCTGATTTGGGTCACGTGATTCGCGAGGGGGCGTGGCGTTGTTTGATGCTGAGCGATCGCGACTGTAATTTGCTTTGCATATCAATAAAATTTTATTAATAAGGCAAAAAGTCGTGCAGTTTTTTTGTCTGTTGGTGCTTATCGGTGACAGGGAAAGGGATGTTTTAATTTTTTATTAATTTTTAACGTTTTCACTCGGGAAATTTTCTAGTGAAACGAGAAAAATGGAAACTTTATTCAAATTCTGCGTTTGGCACCGATGGTAAAAATATATGGAATTTTATTTTTCACGTCTCGCAATTACGAATGCAATTTTCGATATCGCGATTATTCCCGCTCCGAAGCGAGACGATTTTCCATCATTTTTCGAATGTCCCCCCTCCCCCATTACAAATAATTTTACGTCCAATCGACCGTCGAAATTTCCAATTCGACGATTCCCACGCGTTTCCATCCATCTCCGGTGCTGAGCCAGGGCCGGGAAAGGATTAAACGTTTTCCCAGCTGAATATAATATTGGCTGGTCGGGCGCGTGATTAAAGGGAACCGCGGAAGATTTCGTGGAAGCCGCGTCGTCGTGTGTTCGGTTCGATGGATCGACAGGTCGCGCGGATGAGCTTCCTTTTCGCGGAAATGTGGAACAAACGTGCGCCTTGTGCAGCAGCTTCGTGTGCCATCCCGGCCATGCAGCCATCTAATAAAGCCCCGCGATCCAGTTCGACGCGTTCAGACGCGCGTCCCTTCATCAGCTTTTCATCATCGTCGTTTTGCATTTTCCAGCCGCGATGAATGAGGGTTTCCTTTTTTTTAGTCGAGAGAGCCAGCCCAGCCCCCCCGGCACAGACGCGCGCGCTCCTATTACCTGTAAATTCGCGTGCACGTGAAAGCGTCGGCACGAAATAATCGCGGAAAAAGATCCTTGCCGCGCTCGGTGTCTGCCGCGGGGAAATCGATAGGTATCTCGTTCGAGGGCAACGTTCGTCCACGGGGCTGGGGGAGAAACGATTAAAAATCGTGCGCGTATTTGGGGAAACGTGAAACGACCGGTAGATAAGCTCGGGTCAGTGTCGATAAGCGCCGTCCAGGATCCGCTTTTGGAGATAATTCCACGTAAAGGAGAGAGAGAGAGAGAGAGAGAGACTGACGTTTGACGAGA
Source organism: Melipona bicolor (assembly GCA_030673865.1). Taxonomy (NCBI): domain Eukaryota; kingdom Metazoa; phylum Arthropoda; class Insecta; order Hymenoptera; family Apidae; genus Melipona; species Melipona bicolor. The sequence continues at coordinate 2,178,020 of JAHYIQ010000013.1, read as the reverse complement.
AGTATAGCTACGAAAAATATATTGAAACTGTCAACCGTCCACTTTTTCTGGCTTCGACGTTTCGTTCTAATAAATTTGTACTCTGCGTTTTCTATGCGAGGATGTCGAATCTAATTTCGATCGCTGGTCGTGTCCACGATTTTTCACGATTACGAATCGAGTTGCGTTTCTCTTATCTTCGTCGTTGAGTGGCACGCAGTTTAGTTTTTTTTTTTTTATAAAAAGAGGTTGTCCGTTCCTTGACATCTTTTCTAACGTATAAAAAGAGCAGCTGGAGAGAGAGAGAGAAGAGAGCTGTATCGATAATCAATGGCCGTAAGGGGATCGATGCGTTATAAACTGTAAACGAAAGCGCATTTAACACATTGGCTACTTGCGTGTCTCTCCAAGTCTGGCGATATGCATATTTCTCGCGTGATCGAGGAAACACGTTTGGTTGCATTTCGCCGGAGATTTAACGGTACAGCCGTATCTGTTACGTGTGTCACGATAGTTAGTTAAAGGGTAGTAATGGTAATCGGAATCAGGATTTGTTTTTTGATATTTTCCATGTCGCACGGCGAATTATCTAGGGAGTACGGACGAGGATGAGGACGAGCGTGAAGAGAGGGGAGAAGATTAAAAAAAAAAAAAAAGAAGGAAAAGAAATCTCGAAGAGAAGAACAAGAACACGGGTAATCGTGGTTCGGAAACCAGTGCTTATCTTGGACGATTTTGTCGAATCTGATCAAACGCTACCTTGATCGTGTCAAATAGTAAACACGACTTGAATAAACAGATAAGATAAACATCATACACTAGATACTCTTTTATCGACTTACAAACCGGTTACTATCTTTTTTTTCTCTCTCTCTCTCCCCACCTCGCCGTTTCCCTATCTGCTCGCTGTCCCTTTTTAACATCGCGCCACGTCAGGCCACTATTTATACAAGATTTTTCTGCCCGCTTCCTCTCCCCGCGCGAACACGCCGGCCGCGCGTTTGTTTAACAGATTTTCAAACAAGCTGCCTTTACAGCCTGTTTCGAAACAGGTAGCAGCAGCCACGCGTTCAAGCTCCTCGATCAAACCGTCCACCGTGTGGACCAATCGCGATATTAAAAAACAACCCGGCCTCTTCGCTCCTTTTTTACCCCCCCTTTTCCATTTAAAGCCGCTGCAGCTTCTTTTAATCTCTGCAAACTCCGCAAACTACCACTGCAAAGCTGCTTTTCAACGCGAGCCTCGATTTGGTATCGCGAGATCGGCCACGCGGCGGACAGGCTGCAGCCTATCTGGGTTAACCCGTTCGCTCGATTTGCAGCGAGTCGAAATTAAACAAACCGAGGTGACGTGTTTTTTTTTTTTCTCGACTCTTGCAGCGGTTCTTCCTCGTTCGAGCTTCGTGTTTTCACGGTGACTCGTTCGTGAAAGTTCGCGCGAGTTTCAACTATCGACGATTGGAAACGTGTGAAATTTCCATCCGGAGATGTTAAAGGTCAAAAAGAAACTGGAAAACTTTGAGCGGTACAACGAAGCACGCGAGCTTTCATTTCATTTCGTACGTTTTGCGAAGAATCTTGCAAGTTTAATCTCTAAAAATTGTCGGCAAGGCGGAGAAACCGCTTTTGTTACATGCGTGTAGGTACAATGATAATAATCAACTCAATCAGTGTACTGCACATTATAATAATAACTCCGTATTAACTATAAATAAAATTATACTAAATATTATTATTAATTATCATTCAATTTATATTATTAAATTAAATATTATCAATTATTATTGATAAAATTATATTAAATATTATTATAAATTACAAATAAATTATAAATTACTTTAAATGCTGACTAACGAATGTGTAACAATTTGTTTTCTGTCCATTATATTATTATATTATTTAAAGAAAACAGTTTAATCTACGTTGTAAAATTTAATATATATCTTTGTAATTTATAAAAATTATATTAAATATTATCATAATTCAGTTGTTTTTGAACCTCTGTAAAAAGTGCACGCGGTGAGACACAGTAAAGAGCGATTATTATAATATTTCGTGGATACTCAAGTTCCTGCGTACAAAAATACCCTGTTTTACACATCTGTCGAATGTTCAAAGGAAAATTACAAATTTTAGCCATTTTGGTAGCGTGAATAGTGATCGATGGTTGAAAGAGCCAAAGAATCTTCGTCCCTGACGTACACGCACGTTCGTCTAGCGACAGATCAGATACCGCGCGGGCCTCTCGATTCACCTCGGTCGAAACGATTCGAATCTCGATTTTCAGCGGACGTGACTATTGTCTCGCCGTTTACAGCGGCGTAAATTTTATTTTGCGGTCGCGGTCGCGCGCTCGCCGCTGCACACGCGTGCATATCGCTCCGTGTACAGTCGCTCTCCTCTCTCTCTCTCTCTCTCTCTGCTCTCTTGATCTCTGTTTAGCCAGCGGGGGCCGGTTGGAGCGGACGAGCGGGAAAGTTTATCGCGAAGCAACGAACGGTTGACAGCTCGGTGATGCATCGGTAGCGATTTGCATTGGCGTCGGCCGCGTGGAAACCAGCCGACCTTTCTCTCTCTCTCCCTCTCCCGGTCCGCTTCTCTCCGCTTCGGTATCTCACCTCCTCAGGGCCCCGGCAAAAATCAGCCGTGAAGGTCGGGAATTAACCGCTTTACCGTTACCGGTCGCAGACGCATCTCCCTGTCACTGCTCGTGAAAGTCTTGAAAATTCATGCCTCTTACACTTTCGAGATTTTCCATCGTGTTCAGCCGTCCGTGAAGAAAAGTCGGAAAACTTTGGCGCGTAAAATTCACATAAATCTCAGTCGAAGGAAAAACATAAAACCGGAGGATCCTCGGATCTTCAGAGAACTGCGAGTTATTCCCTGGAAGGAACAAAGAGTGAACGAAGACTATAAATGAACTACACTTGGAAAGTCAGTTGAATTCTACGCGAGTTGTCTTTCGAATAAACGTCGAATTCTATATCGTACATTCATACATTCGTACATTCTCTGCGGATCTTTTTGCTCGATGCAAACACGTTTTCGAAAGAGGCTTCGCACCCCGATCGATCGACGCGACGAAAGCTGTTCTCTGAGATGTTCAGCTCGGAGCAGATATTTTTCTGAGATTGGCGAGATTCGGTCCAAGAGCCAGAGGGAACCAGGTCCCGAAGGCGTCGTCCGCCATGTGTCCTTAATTAGGAAGCGCAGTCCGATTTATGGCGAGGATACGGGCGAGCAGCGAGAGAGAGAGAGAGAGAGAGAGCTCGCTTAATGAGGGGGTGCAAGCCTGCTGTTGCACGGATAAACTGGCCGCCGTGTTTCGTGTTTACAAGCTCTTTAAACGGCTCGTTGTCACTTAATTATGTCTCGACGAGAGGAGAGGAGAAGAAAGCGAGATAGCGTACTTGCGATGGAGAACACGGGTGGGGAGAGAAGGGGCAGCGTCGAAGAAGAAGAAGAAGCCACTCGTGATGAACGAGCGTGACACCGCGAAATATTCAGACGGCCGAGGATCGACCGATAGCCTCGATGGAAACAATCGGCGAGAGGAGGGACCCTATCTCGAGCGAAGTCTTTCTCGGGACTTTCTCGACGATATAAATTGCACGCCATCGAGAGAGAGAGGGAGTAGTCGCGTTCCGACTAAACGACTCCCGAAGCGCGTAGGTTGCGCGGCTCGCGAGACAAATTGGAGAAGTTACCGAATGGAATCCGTGGAATCCCGCGGCCGCCGCGAAATTCGTCCTTCCCCGATATTATTACGCCGATCCGGCGAATTTATTTCGAGGGTTTTCCCGGCTTGGGGTCGAGAGAGGGGGGGGGGGGGGGGAGGTTAGATTAGGCTGAGTTATCTTAGGGGGTTCTGTTTCGTCGCGAGCATCGATCGGGGCTCGACCTCTACGGGTTGGTCGTGTATATACTGGGTGTCTCGAGCTTTAACAGCGACTTTAACTTTGTCACTTTCCAGCTCGTATCCAACTCAATTTCTGTCGTCGTCGTTAGCTACTCACCTACTCGAGAGGAGGGAACGTTGCAAAAGTCACACGACGTAACAAAAACCGCCGTGTCATCGTGCCGTTAGGAGGATTACGAGGCAGATTCGCCTCGTGACGTCCAGTCACTTTCGCGACGTGGATTATGCTCGAGGCTCGATAAAGACAGGTTCAGCTGGGGTAACGAGATTAGTTCGAACTCCAACCTCAGTCCCCTTTGAACTGCGGATTAAGCGTATTTCGACGTTTGTTGCAAGTACGGGCAAACGATCGATGAATTTCACGTTATCGCGAGCGAGTGGTCGTCTCCTCCAGTTTAAAATCAGCCCTGTACACAGCAGTAGTGTAGTGTGGTTGGTGGTGCCCGTCTGACTCCGTAACGAGGGACGTACACCTCGCGGAGGCGCGCTGTCCAGGTTAACCTGGCGCAGAGGAGGAGAGAGTGGCGATCGTGTTGGGTCTCGTTGGGTGATGCGCACCCCGGGTTCAAGGCCAGCCGTGGGTAGGAGACAGATCGTCGCGGATAAGAGCAGCAACCAGAGAGGTATAACGAGCGCGCAACCAGAGTTCTCTTCCCGTCCGTCTTTCGCGTCGCTCTCTCTCTCTCTCTCGCTCGCTCTTCCACCCTTTTGCATCTCGTCGTCCTTCTCCGTCCTACCTCTCGTCTCGCCTCGCCTCGTTCGCTTCTCTTTTTCTCCCCTTTTTCCCCTGTTCTTCGTTTCCTCCCTTTTCCATCAGATGCGTCATCTTCGAGGCACAAGCTCCTCGCCAGAGCCCGGGGAGAGAGTGGGACGATGATTTACGGTCTCGAGCCTCTTTCCATCTCCTCCTCTCTCTGTATCCGCGCTCGGCCGAGGTCGAGAGAGCCCAGGACCTTCCCTTCGCCGCCCTACCTGGCCGCGCTGATCTTTCGAGCTGGTTTCGCCCGAGTATATACGAGCAAGCGGACGACCGGTGCACGCCTTGCCTGCCTGCCTGCTGGCTTGCTGGTTTGCTGCTTGCTTGCTTGCTTGCCTCTCTACTCTTTTGCTTCTTCGCTGGCTGGCTGGATGGCTGACTGGCTCGTTCGCTCTCGTTCCACCGCTTGCTTGTCTGCTTGCTTGCTTGCTTGCTTGCTTGCTTGCTTGCCTGCTGTGGTTGTTCGTGAAAAGTAAACAGCCCAGCCGTGGCAACGACTCGCCGGTGTTCCAGCGCGTCATCGTTGCACCGCCTCCCCTAGCCGCTGGCCAAACGATAGAGATAGGAGAAGAGCAGAGAACCAACGAGCCAGGTAAAACGCGACGTTCGAGCTCCCTCTTGGCCTCGCAGGGACGCAGCTTTGGGCAGCCACCTTGTCCAAGTCTCTGCCGACTTCCTGGAACTGCGCACGCCTCGTTTGCCGAAAGGATCCTTTCGTTCCCTTTATTTATCCGTAGGTGGTTACGCCGCGCGTTAGGAAAGGAAAAGAGAAAGAAAGGAAGAATGGTTTGAGGCTTTTGGGGTTTGTGGGGTTTTACGGAGGCAGAAGCCACCACCGCTGCTGGTTCTTCTCGCTCGACTATTTCAAAAATGTATTGTCGTGTTTCTTCGACGAGGAAGAGGACAGGTGTGTACGTTCTTCGTGTTCAAATATAATAGAATTGCAATTTCCTCAATCAGTCAGCCATACCGCTGAGTGTTTAGTATTACTTAGTACGGTTTGCGACAGTACGCAAGGAGACCTGCTTTTACGTCTTATTGTCGTTAGACTCTTGCTGTAATTTCAAATTTTTGGGGTAGTTGCTTCTCTCCAACCTCTCGTAAAGCGAGTGTGTCTGTTTAACTTGCTACTTTCGAGCCGCGAGTTTCGCTTTTCGGGCAACATCTCACGGTATTGGAATGCAAAGTGCGACGAAGAAGAAGAGAGTTTCTTCTTTCCCTTTACGAAAACATCCCGGCTGGCATTTCAACTGTGCGTGTTTTCATCCGTCAGGGATGATTTTGCAAATTGACCGCTCCGCGCGGAGGATAATCGAAATAAAGGCAGTCTTCTTTGAGGAAGAAAAAAAGGAAAAGAAAACGCGCGAAAGTTACGCCGGCGAGTACGATTTCACAGCGAAGAAAGGTGAATGGAGAAGAAAATGGGGCGGAGGGACGGAGAAAAACTAATAAAAACGTCGCTCGCTTCGGCGCTGTGAAAAATAATATTCTTCTTTCGACGGAGCCGCGTCGAGGTGTATTATTCGTTCTTTTATTCTTCGCTCCGCGTTTCGCGATTTAAATTTACAAACTCGGCGTTTGCTGTTCGAGTCCGAAGACGGGGGTGTAAATCCCAAGGAGACTTGCAGTTTGCGCGGGATTATTTCCTCTGGAAATACGCGCCATTTATTTCTATGCGCGCGGACGGTATTAAGCCATATCCTGTAATGAGCTGCCGAGTTCAAAGAAAAAAAAGACGGCGCGGCTCGTTACGGTAGATAACGATTCCTCTAACTCTTTCGAACGGCTCTTGCGAGCTCTTATCGAATACTTTGCATCGTCATTTTTCGCAGTAATTAATCGTTTCTCTAATTAGCTTCACACACACGCTGTGAATATATATATATATATATTATATATATGCTTGTTTCTCGGAAAATTTTAACACTTTGACGGCCGTATGTTTTTCTCATCGTATTCGCCTATCGGCCATCGTTTATGATTGTTGTTAAAAGTTAGCTTGTTATTGAATTTACACATCTTTCACATCCCTCGCCAATTGTGCAGATAATTTAGGGAATTTACAACCAGCTCCTCCATAAATCTCAATTAATTTCGAGTGTGAAAAATACTGTTTTTTCTTCCTTAAAAGATAATAATTTTCATCTCGTAAACTAAGTGTGTACCAGGCAGGCAAAAATAGTTCTCAAAGATATGTATTAGAATACAAACACCGAATTCGAGGCCTGCAATCATTTTTACGTGTTAAGCTGAAACACATATATATTAAATTTTGATAAATCAGTGATTAATATCCACAGAGGATGAAAATATTAGTACATTACATATAATTTTTGCTTTACGATCTGGAATTATTGGATCACCTTTTAGAATATCAATTCGTATAGAATTGAATAACCCAGGAATATGAATTCATAATGATCGTATTTATACTTCAATTATTACTGTATTTTTAATAATTGTTTTCATAGTTGTATAATTGGAGAATTTGGAAATTGTTCAATCTCATTAACATTATGATCACCAGATGCAGCATTTCCACGAATAATATTAGATTTTGATCATTACCACTTACTATTATTATTGCTGTTGAATAATTTATTTCATCCAAATACAGGAACTGGACGAACCGTTTATCCACCATTATCGATATGCCGTCATTTATGTCTATCGATCCCACAATCATTTCTATTCACATAACTGGAATTTCATCAGTTTTAGGATCTTTAAATTTTATAATAAAAAGTTTTCTCTCTAAATTATAACTCGTATAAAAAAATTAAAATGGAATAGCTAAATTTGATTTTCGTTGCATTTACGAAATATCTCCACGAAATTTCCAAAAATCGCAAGAATCGAAGCTTGCTGGTAACGATGAAGCGAGCATTCTCGAGCACGAACCTTTGCCTCGACCCTAAGCGAGAGAGAAAGAGAGAGAGAGAGAGAGATCCCCTCGGTCGATTGGTCGGTGGTTGCGGCCCTGTCAGACACCAGCACGGCGAAACGGCGCTCGATAACGTCGATAGCGCACGAGTTACGAGCGTATACACACACCGGGTCGTTTGGTGCATCCGCCCCGAAGGAAGGAGTCACGGCCCCGGTCGTGGCGGTTGCCACGGCGAGGAGGAAACGCTCGCGGAGCATAAGCGGATACGCCATCGGGCGTCGTTTCCGCGGCAGGAGCCACCACCGGTCTCCAATTAACGGGACCAACGAATCCATAATTCACCGCTAATTAATTAGCGTACATGCGGTGGATCGTTGGAAGATATAGAGACGGAAACACGTAGCAAAAGAGGGTTGAGAGGAGGGGAGGTTGGTTGGTTGGTTGGTTGGATGGATGGATAACAGGCGAGAGAAATCGAATTGGCCGCGCCTCGTGCGGCGAGTCTCTACAGATTCCATCAGATTTGGCCATCGTTTTCTATCACTGAAAGTGATTTTAGCGGGGGTAATCCAGAAAATCGGGTGCAACGCTGATGCAACGAAAATTAGCGATTGGTTGATTTGGGTCACGTGACTCGCGAGGGGGCGTGGGAGTAGGAGTGGCGTTGCCGTCGCGCCTGTAATTTGTTTTGCATATCAATAAAATTTTATGGCAAACAAGTCTTTGTTTTCTAGTCGGAACAGTTGCCAGAACACGCGTACGGTGAAATTTTAATTGACGTATTTTTAGCGTTCGTCGAACAGATTTCGTTTTTCGAAAGGATGAATATGCGACGATGCTTCGCTAGCTAGAGAACGAAGGAAACGCGTGTAATCCGTTGCTAGTCGCGTTTACTCGTGCCCGTAACGACAAGACGAGCGAGCTGCAAACTCCGCGTCAGCTGTGGACAAAAGCGGCTGCGAACCGCGTTCCTGGCCTCGTGGCACGCCGCGCTGCCATTAACCCCTGGATTATTGTTTCGCGGTGGAAATGCCGGTAGTTGCGCGCTCGCTCCACTCGGCCACTGACGGCTACTTCGTCGAGTAGAATGTCACGACGACAGAGCCGAAGGAAATCATGCCGCTGCTCCTCCTGCTCGAGGATTTCAAACGCGTTCAGAGATTGTTACTCGCGTTAAGTGAGTCCTGACGAGACTTTTCCTCGTTCGTTAAACGTTCAAACTGATCCTCGTTCCCTCGTGGTTGAAACGCAGGTTAAAAAGAGCGTCGCGCGAGAGAAAAAAAAAGAAAAAAAAGAAAAGGAAGAAGAGAAATCAGCGGTGGCTGCGGTGGTTCATTGTTCGTCGGTTCTTTGTCGTAATCTGGATGGACGCGGATCTCTGGACGGTGGTGGTTCTCCGGTGTCTCCGCGCCCTTTCACGCCCTCGGTCCATTGCAGCGCGCATTTATCCGCGCCGGGGTAGTGTTTCGCGGGCGAGTGAAACGAAGAGAGAAAGCGAAGAAGAAGAAGAAGAAGAAGGTGCGCGGCGGCGGTGTCGCGTGATCAGGATGCAGACGGCCATCGTAATCGCACACCGGAACACGCAACCGGTATTTCGGCCAGGGTCTCTTCCCCCTCCCCTCCGCCCCAACCCCGTTAACGAGCGGACGCGAAACGAGAAAACGGGCGAACGCGCGAGGTGTCAACTTTAAAGTGGATCCCAATACCTCCCCGACCACTTCCTTCGCGACAGAGCAGCGCTCTCTCGGGTTTCACGTTTCTTCGGCTGCGAACCCGTTCGCCCGGACAGAAACCACCACGAACCGAGGGGCAGAGTGCGGGCAGGGGTTTCTCGACCAAAGTTGAAAAGAAATTCACCGTGTGCGCGCGCGGTTCCTCTTCGGACGTTCGGTTCGTAATACGAATACACGCGCGGTGTTTGTTTTCTCGTGCACGTTGAATACGCGCGTCAACCGTCCAGTATCCTGTTCCCGCGTCGAAGGTATCCGCGCCTTGACAGTGAAAATAGACGGCGGGAACGAGAGGTGCGAAAGGGTAGTCGCTTGGTATTGTATATCCGAGTTATCTCTTTGCCGAGCGACGGTCAAGTTGGAATTCAGGTTGGGTTTAGAGTTCAGTTTTCCGGGTGGAACCACGCTCAGGTGGAACGTACACTCGAAATCAACGAAGAGTCAGAGTCGAACTCGAATAAAATCTTCCTGCCGACCATAAGACGAGAACCGTCTTCAGCGAAGAAGAAGCCCGTCCTGCTGTTGACTCGCCTCGATTCCACAGTGGCAAGCGCGTCGAGCAGAGCTCGTACGTGGGCGAGTATCGGGAATACCTTCACGCGGTTTTTACCTGTCGATCGTCTCGAGCGATTACACCCTTGCGTGTCACGCCGGTTCGAGAAAGGAACTGGCTGCCTCCCGTCTTCCACCGGGGATACATAGAGTTATTAGAGTCTCGGGCCGCGTGGAAACGCGCGTACAAGGCGCGCTTTTGTAATGGCAGGAAGGCGCGGAGCGTGGCTCGCGAACGCGCGTATCACCCCCGGCCTTCTAATAAATAGTTCCGGTTATCGCCTTTCCCTTTCCTTCTTCCTCGCCTCTCCGCGTGTTTCTCCACTTGCTCGCGCAAGAGGGAGAGAAAAGCGCTTCGACAAACTCGAAACGAGTGGAACGAGTTTCGCCCGACGAAATCGAGTTTTGTTCTCGTATCCGTTCGGCTCTCCGGGGGTTTGGGCCAATCTTAGAAAACCTCTTTTCGTCCACCCCTTTTTTTCTCGCGATAACGCGAAAGCCGAGCGACGCCGAGTGCATAAACGCCAGCGGGGGGGTTCTTCTTCTCCTTCTCGGGCTCTCGCCGGCGATGTCGTAAACAACGACTCCGACGATTCTTCCGATTGCGACCGGAGTAATATGGAAAAATGGCGACCGGGGGCCTCGTAAAAGTTTACCACGCTATACACCCGATAGGTCCCTTACGCTGCAGGAAAGTTTGATAATGAAAGTGCTCGCGCGCGACGCGGGCAGCGGAAAACGTTGAGATTATATTAATTTAACTTGGGACACGAGCAGTTGTGGGTAGAAGACGAGATAAAGCGGTCGTTTATGGACATTGTAGACGCGTCCCTCTTTCTCGCCCGTTTCTTTTTTCTTTTTAGAGTGAAATCTCTGCGTAGACAACGTCGAATAAATTAATCAAACTGTTTAAATTAATTAAAGGCTGTGTGATTTTCTCTCTTGGCAACAAGTTGCCATTGGCTTGCTTCCGTGAAAAGAAAAAAAGTTTCTCAGGCAAATCACGTAAATCACGGACAGTATATCGCGAAATTAACGCGTTACACTTTGTTACACGTTGTTGCGATTCGGAAATTCGCCATTATTTATTACTACCATGTAAATTGGCCTCGTTATTATCGAATGAGTTTGAACGAGCAAGTGTTGACACCATGATTGTAAAGATTTTATCACTGAAAGTGATTTTAGCGGGGGCCTCTTCAGGTGCAACGCTGATGCAACGAAAATTAGCGATTGGTTGACTTGGGTCACGTGATTCGTGAGGGGGCGTGGCGTAGACCTCGAGTAGGAGTGGCGTTGTCTGGTACTGAGCGCCAAATGTTTGCACATCGATAAAATTTTATGGCAAAAAAGTCTTCATTTCCTAGTCGGAACAGTTGTTGGGCCTTTCAGTGAGACGAATCGTACTGGTCGTGCAGTTTTTTCACAGAATTGTATCTAATGGTACTTCTGTTTTGACAAAAGAATCGACACTAATTTTAAATGCAAAGTAATTACTAATATTGGTTAAATACAAAATACTAATTTTAAATACGCCTGTTTTCTACTGATCGTAGATTATCCACGTTACGATCGTGCTCCATTTTGATAGGATTAAACGTCCACGTGGAATTCATGTTTCATTCCGGCTCGCTGTTCGCGTTAGCAACAACGGGCAACGACGAGTAGAAGCCAAAAAACGGTTTCACAGGCTGACACGAATAACGAATAGAGCAGGTTTTCGTTGGTTTCCAGGCAGCAGAACCGTAGGAAGCGTGCCTGCAAATTTTCTGATGCGATCGGTCGATGCTCGCGTTCCGATTGCCATTTTAATCGCGATCCGTCTCGTCGATAAATGCACGAATGCCGCGTGCGAATTTACGAAACCCACGGAGAGCTCGACTGGAAACGCGTTGCCAGCCGGGCCTGGTTCATCGATCTCGCTGATGCAGTCGCCTGTTCTCCATCGCGTATCGCGCGGCGATCGCTTCGATTTCGGTTCGTTTCTTTTTAGCGTAGAAACGGCGTATCGATAGAAACTCGAGTGAGTGCCCCATCGATCACGATTTTCCATTAATCGGAAAGGGAACGAACGGAGGGGGTGATCGGTGGTCCCATTGGTAAGAACTTGGGGCGCGATTTGTTACATGTACGGCATTTAATTCGCACGATCCGGTCGCGCGTTTCGAGCTTTTAACTCGAATTTACGGGGCACTTTCGCGTCGCGACGTGCCACCGGCCGTCACCGCGTGTTAATTAACACCGGCGCGTCCTGTTATTAACGCGCATCGTGATTTGTGTTTACGCGGCCGCTTGTAAACAGCGACTCGCGGAACGCGAGTTTTACGGGACCGACAACAACGAGGGAGCCAAGCACGTTGCACGCGCGTTCTTTCCTTCCTTCAAATTGGCTATCACGATTTCGATAAATCACCCGTTGGCCGTAATCGCGCCGTTTCGGAGAGACACGGGGAATCGACGATGAGATCGAACGTCCGTGGAAGAATCGATCAACGCGGCGAAAAAACACCGTGACGATTTTTCATCGAGCACGCGAGAGTGAAATTCCAACTTGCCTCCTTTTCTTTTTTGCTCTCCTCTCTCTCTCTCTCGCTCTTTCGCTACGTTCAACATTGTGTCTCTGCATAAGTATTCAACTGTTCGACGTATATCTTCGTCCCGTGCAAAATGTTCGGAGCGACAGCAGACATATTTTACCTGTCGTTTGCTCGCGTCGAGGCTCGTCAGTGCTTCTCATCTCCGATCGCGACCGCGCTCGAAACAAACGGCGGTAATTTTAATTAATTGACGCCGTCAATCCCGCGATTAACCTGGCAACAACTTTCCTTCATTCGCGCGATCGTTCGGAGTGCGGTGTTTCACGTTCATCGTTGCGAGAGAATTTAATATATTTTGACAGGGTGAGATTGTTCGACCGCCGATTTTTATTTAAAATTACATTACGAATGCAAAAATCTATTATCAATTTCAGCCCGTAAGGCCAAGAAGTGAACTTGGTTCACACAAGTTTTTCGCGGTCACACACATTCTTCCACTCCTGCATTCGTGCCTCTTTATTATCGCTATTATCTAACCTACAATTGTCTTGTTCCACCTTCCTTCTCTTTTGCTATTTTACTTTTTTCTACTGTCCTTAACCATTTGACTGTTCTTTCGCATGTACTGCCCTCCACCACTTTGTCCCACGCTATGCTCACATCTTTCGACCTTCTTGAACTCCTCTATCAAGTGCTTTGGTGTACCAGATTGTCTCTCACATAGCCTGCATCTCCTTTCTTCCCCCTTCAACCAGTATTTGCTGTACTCTTCTACATTGCTCACTCTTGCCCTCGCTATCAATCTTTGGCTGTCTCTATTGCCTTTCTTTGTCAGGTATTCAGGTCTCCTGTAGCAGCTTACAAATTTGTATCTAGCATTGTATTTCGACCTACTTATCTCGTCATATCATGCACTTGTAGCTGGATCTCTCTGTCGCGCATCACCAGAGCTTCACACGTTTCTTCCTCCCCTATCTCGTTCCTCAACCTTTCCATTCCTTCCTGGGTAAGCCCATTCCTCTGCAGATAGTTTGACCTTATATATACATATAATAAAGCTTAAAGTTAGTGTTAAATTTTTAGCACGTGCGCTAACAATTCAATACAAAATACGAATAAATTAAATAAAACAGTATTGATTTAGTGCAATTCAGAAAATATATTTTCTGAGAAATGCGATGCACGCTGACGAAAAATTTTGCCATTCTTAGTGTAGGTCACGTTTCAAAGTCTTCAGAGCCGTAGCCAAAGGGTTAAGTGTTCCACGAACGCGTTAAAAAAACACAGTCTAGTGATACTTATAATAGTAGTACGTGTATTAGATACAATACGCGTCGAATGTATTGACAACGCACGACAATTCCAGCGTGAGAAGTTTTACTTCGTGGTTTGTTACCCAAGCGTCGGCTGGCTGCGCGAGAACGATAATTTATTAATGTCGTTATTTTTAATATGCAAAGCGTGAAACCTAACCGCGAAACGTGATATCGAGGTGGAGGAGTAGAGTTTCAAAGTCGAGACCTGTCTGTTAAGCTTCTCCTCTGCTCTCTCTCGCTCGCCGATATATTTTTAACGCTTCGGTCGTTTAAATCCCGCGCGGGATGACTTTTCTGTAGCCGCGGACACGTTGTAAGTAATTTAAATTGATTTATGGAGTCGTACGCCGCGGAGTTTCGTACACCTTTCACGCGGCCGCGATAACATCTCGTCATCCCCGGAGTTCTTCTCTCCGCGAGTAATTCCACGAATTCCGCGCCAACTCCAGCGGGCTTATCCTAATTTATTTAAATTACATACGGCAGAAATACCGACACGCGAACCACTCGGCAGATTCGACACTTTAATTTCAAAGTTATAGCTAGTCTCGCGTCGTTTGTCATCCGCGCGCAAGTTTTCGAATTCTTTTCTTCTTTTCTCTCTCTTTTTTTTTTTTAAATAGTTTTTAACATGAACGGCATAAATTTGTGTGATAAATGAAAAACTGCACGACTTGTACCCGAATACGATTTGTTTCGCTGAAAGAAGCAAATTTTATTGATACGCAAAACAAATTACAGACAACGCCACGCCCCCTCACGAATCACGTGACCCAAATCAACCAATCGCTAATTTTCGTTGCATCAGCGTTGCACCTGAAGAGGCCCGATTTTCTGGCTTATCCCGGCTAAAATTGCTTTCACTGATAAAATACGTCACGGTAGCGATCCGTATCGTGAAAAAAACAATCGATTTGCCCTCTCGCGACGCGAGAATACCCCCGAGAGATTGAAGAAACGGCGCGTCCCGCGCCAGAAAACGAGTCTTCGAATTCTTATCGTAACTCGCATTTTTACGGCCTTCTCGCCACTCTTTTTCTCTCTTTCTCTCTTGCCGCGAAAAAAATATCTCCGCTCGTGTACATACATATATATTTTTGCGAGGGACCGCTATCGAGGCCTGGCTCGTCCACTTCCAGTCGAAACGACTTCATAAGCAAAAAACGAAATGTCAAAGAACAGGAATTAAAAAAACTACGGAGTGGGGAAAAAAAAAAGAGAACGGAGACGAAGAAAGAAAGAAAGAAAAGAGAAAGGAGTGAAAATGGGAGGAGAGAAAGGGGAATACGAGGCGGATAAGCGCGACGTGAAACGACGTAAGCGTCGTTCTGTCGCCGGATACGCTTCCCCAGGCTCGCAAATATTTTCCCTATCGAGAGAGAGAGAGAGAGAGAGAGAGGAGCAGGTCTCGCGACGGGGACCTCCCGCGGCAACCGGATAATTTATGCAAAAGCGTCGACGTGTATGGAAAAAGAGAGAGGAGAGGGACAACACACGTGGCGTGAATAGAATTTATTCTTCTTTCGTGGCTTCCACGAAACCCATCCCGTAGGATACCACGTCGCCCGTGTGTGTTTCACGATCTCCTCCCCTCCCCTCCCTTTCTCTCGGTCCGCGTTTCGTTGCTGTTATGTAGCGCGGTTTTTTTTTTTCCCTTTGGCGATTTTTATTCCCCGGATCGACGGTCGCCGATCCATCATGCAACGACACGCCGCGCCGCGCGACGGGACGCCGATTTGAAATTCCGTTTCTCGAGGTCTCTCGCTCGGCCAATCCCGCCGCGCCGTCCGGAATCGAACGTTGCGCGCATGTTTCCGTCTATAATTAACACCGCTTTGCCCCCGAACCAGCTTTCTCGGAAGGAATTAATTTCGCCGTTTATGGCGGGGGCCCTGTGTTTCGCCCGCCGCGTTGTTTATTCGCGATGAATTATACGATTCTCGCGACGACGTGCTGCCTGCCCCGTTTTTGCTCGATAAATCGAACCCGGGTTCCACGGCAACCTCCCAGGAAACGGCTAGTCCGTTTATCGGAACCACGGGACTCGATCGAACTTTGATTAATCGTGACCCGCGCGCCAATCGCCATTATTTGAGTTTCGGGGAAAATTAATAAACCATCGAATCCATTAGTGGATTAGAAAAAGAAAAATTTTGTAAAATTTTGTATTAAACTACAATTTGTCCGACTACATATTGGCCCAGAAGATTTGTTGTTACATAGTTACATAGTTCAATGTAACCTATATTATTTGCGGGGGATATTAAAACAACTTTTACAGTAAGACAATACACGATTGATTAGAAAGATATATATTATATTTTAAAGATATATATTTATATTATATTTATATTAATCGAGCTTGTTTTTTCAGATACTAATTTAACAAATCAATATCTGGTACGACACACTGGTAGTGGCAATATTAACGAAGAATATTTTCAAGATGCTTGTCTAAAATTTTTCTTATTCCCTTTTTTGTATTTTTCACGTTAGAAAGGATCTGCTCGCAAATATAAGTTGAAATTATTGAAATGATACAATTCTCATTCAGTTGGTTCAATTTTGGTTACACACGCCTGGTACTTAAAAATTGACAATTTCAAGTAACTGGACTCGGTTAAAAAGTCGACGATTGGAAATGGTTTTTAGGGGGATTTCTGTTTTCTAGAACAGCTTTTCTAGAACGGAAGAAGTGAGAGCCGCGTGGCTGTTCCTCGCGAGGGCGGGCGACTCGCCGTGGAAAAGTGGCTCGTTTTCCGGCTACGCTCGCAACAGGTGTCTAGAGTTTTGCTCGTTTTGCCGAATATTGTTCGAAATAGAAAGAGTTTCGCCGGCGTTCCGCCGCGCTCTTCCGTCTAGATAGCTCGGCTGCTTATTAACCGACTGAATTAACACGGTCGGAACGCGAGGATCGCGAACGTGCCTCCTCTGCGCTGCGAAAAAGTTTCGCGAAATAGCGTTTCGAGTGCGCCTTCTGGCTTGAAAAGTTCCAGCGTAGTTTTGTGCGACGTTTCCAAAGCGTTCTGCCACTTAAATTTCTACGAATTTTCGTCGCTCGGCGAAACTTTAACTATACTTCGAGCTCCTTCAAGAAATATACGTGTACAAATGCAACGCTCGAAACACATACGCGACAATTCCTCACAGTCGCGTTAAAGAACTTTAAAGCGTAGAATTTATATTTTCTTGGGATTGGTACTGAATTGTTTCCCGGGAATTACAAAACGATTTACGTCGCGTCTGTAACTGGACATTGCTATCCTGCTGCGAGCGAGCTGTTGCATATTGATTCGCGATTATGCAAAGTCGAACCGTTAGACCCCGCCAATGGACGGCGTCGAATTAAAGCAAAGATTAACTTATGCACGACGGAAGCCAACGACGCGAATCGTTCGATAAATTTGTCCAAGTCCCGAGTAGCTTGAATTTGCAAGTAACTCTGTCCGCTCTTCTCGCAAAGAACGGGGAAGCGAGATCTCAGCCGGATATCGGGTAAAACTTTCCAACTTTCGAGCAACTTCGTCACGAACGTCTTGGAAGACGCGCGCAATCGGAGGGACATCGGTTTGTCGGTGTTGAGGGGGAGGTGGGGAGGAAGAAGGTGACCCGGCCAGGGTCCACAGCCCGAAAGAAGAAATCGTACGGCCCCGAAAGACGCATAAATTCTCGGCGATCGCTTTGATTTACGGCGAGGTATGGATAAGGTGAGCGCGCGACGCGCCTCGTTAGTTGGCAAAACTGACGGCGCGCGGTGTCGGGTTTTATATCAAATCGCGCGTCACAGGCATTAATCATGAATTCAAGCCGGGCTCTCGCGGTGTGGTGGTGGTGTGGTGGGTAACAGGGACACGGGGAACAACGAAATCGCGCGCGCCAGGCTTTCCAGCCGTTTCTCTCCTCTCTCTCTCTCTCTCTTCGTGCTCGTTTGTCTCCACTGTTGCGGGCTAGGCAGAGACGCTAGCGAGCTGCGCCCGCGGGACAGGCTGAATACGCGCGCGCTTGCAGCGGGTTCCACGCGGAATGTTAATAATTGAAGCTGGTGCATGGGAGCTCCGCTGCACGCTGTGTCTGAGAGAGAGAGAGAGAGAGAGAGAGAGAGAGAAGGGTTATACATATATCGGCACGTTGAATGTCTGCGCGGTGAAACAAACTTGTTAATCCTTTCGCGCGCGCCGCTGTCTGCCTCGAGCCCCCTTTGAAATCGTAATGGAGTTTCGACGCGTTATTATTCCGCCAGCTGTATTTAGCGGGCCGCAGAAGAGCGAACTCTATCGTTCCGGCAAGTAGCGATTCGGGGCGGGGGAAAATTGAAAACCCGCAACAATGCCATTTCATCTTTCCTCGCTTTTAACGTAGTGATACGTGTGTATATATTCTTGGCAAAGCAAGCAACTTTCCAACAAAATTCTCGTTTCTCTAACGAGGGAGGAATGTCCTTCTCGATAAAGTAGCTCCACGTTCAGTCTCATCTTCCCTCGGCGTGCAAGCGGAATGAACGCGCGAGCCTGGAGCCTTTTCACGCGATTTCCTGCCGTGTCCGCGGCGAGGAGGAACGCCAGGCTCGTTCGCCGTGAGTTATGATCACCTGGCGTCGACAAATTGGCCGCTTCGCGCGCGCGCGCGCGCCGATCAGGAGAAACCCCTCCGCGAGAGAAGACGCGCGATGCTGCCGAGACGAATCGACTCGGTTCTCTCCGCCGTGTCCCGGCATGATTTCTCATTTAGCTTTGATGCCTCCTCGACTCGCTCTGGCGAACACACGCCATGCTCCGCGTAGCACCGTCCCGTCTCCCGACGCTCTCCCGCGCGCGATGGAATTCGGTTTCAATCGTGGTTTGTTATCCCGAGTGACGGATATTTTGACAAGACCGAAGGGAAGGAACCCCTTTTTCTCGCTGCGTCACGCTTCCAACTGAAAGTGTGTTCCCTGTCCGCCGGAGCGGAGCTATTGTGCCGTGCTTGGCTTAATGCTCGGCCTCGGATCTCTCGTTTCGTCCCCCTCTCGCTAAGTATACTTTGTGTCACGGTGATTCGAAGGAATGTATTAGCAGTTCGGGGAAAGTATTCTTCTACCGAAGGTATTTTCAAAATTTTTTTCTTTTTTTCCTTCTTTTGGATTCGTTCGAAGTGTCAATCTTTTTATCTGGGAGATAACGTCATTTGCAAGCCGCCGGTAATGTTACATTCCTGCATATTACGTTCCTAATGAAGATGGAAATCCAGCCGAAACTAGACACTGACGAAGTACTAATAATAATGCTAATTGCTTGATATATACCCGCGATACAGAGGATCTGAAACTGTTCATCAATCACCTCCGTAATAACTCGTATCCGAGCGTTTACCATAATTTCCATACAAAATTATCGGTACGGCTCTCATTGTTTCGCCGGGAATAACGGCGAATAACGGCGTTGCGCGAAACAGTGGTGGCAAGAATTAACCGAGTACAAACGATCCGTGTACTCGTTAAAAAGATCATTGAACGCGTCGGATGCGTCGTCGGGAGGCAAATATTTGTAACTCGCGATAGAACGCGTGTTCTTTTTACTCGTTTGTCGAGCCTTAATTTCGTACCCGGTGCAAGGACGCCCGCATTTATCGAGCGGTTATGAGCGTGTGACTCACGAAGAAAGGATCCTGTTGACAGGCCGGACAGCTTAATTGGTCGAAGCAGTCGGGGCACGGGTGAAAGAAAAATTCGAGTTCGAATCCCTGCTCGGAGATCCAATTGGTCGGCGCGTTGTCGGGCCTTCCTCCTCCTCTTTTTGCGCGACACCCTGCCGACGTTTGTTTTCGTACGCGATCTGTCAACTTGAAAAAAATCGCCTCGCGACTCGGGCGAGCAAGATAAAAATTTACAGCAGTTTTCTTTTTATCGCCTCGATGTACTCGCAACGCAGCGAAAATATAATCGACGATGCTTGCCATTCATTCGTCGTAAACGTCTAGCGATAATAAAGCAATCCCGCGAGTAGAATTCGAACGAGACGAGCGAGTCTGCTGGCGAAGCAAGAAACAAGAAAAAACGCGAGACGTCGGAAGAAAAATCCTGTGGGAAGCATTCTCGTCTCGCCCACATCTCTGAAAAGAAACGGGCGGACGTGACGGAGGATTTGCATGCGAAAGGAGTAAATCATAAGCCAAACAACGCCGGCAGCGGGGCCAGGCGGCCGGGGTACTCTCGGCAAGGGTGAGGCCTTTAAAACTGATTCATTACCCCGACGCGATCTCTCCCTCTCTCTCTCCGCAACGTTCAAAGTATCCCGCGAAAACGTTTCCTTAATGGGAAATTATAGCGCGAATGGGCGAAGGAAAGCAGCAGGCAGCATCGTCTTCGTCAGAAACGCGCGCGCATTCCGCGAGACGAGGACGGTGAATGGCGGCGGGGTACGGCGGTCACGTAGAAGGAAGGAGCGCTAAGGTGAGCACGGAATAATAAGCGCAGCTCGTTCGTTCCCGCTGCGATCGAGCGTCGTCCAAGCACCGCGTTTTCGAACGCGATAATTTCCTCGTTGGGTCGTGGGGAGAGACCAGGCCTCTCCGGCGCGTCAATAAGCGCTGCACGTTGTTGTTCGACGATTAACGATCGATCGATCGAATCGCGCGTGACCGTGTTTCGCTATAAGGTTTGTTCGCGCGAGCGAGTGAATTACGACGGCCGGGCCACGTGGCGATTAATAATCGAAGAGGCGCTGTTTCTTCGCGTCGCGGTAAGTGTGGCGATTGCTCGATACGTCGATCGATCTGGAAGAGATCGTACAGCGGATAGCGTCGTTCTTCGAGAATACTTGGCAGCTGATGACGATTCGAGTGTTGGAGAAAGTGACGACGCAGGTGTCGCGGTAATTTATTGCTTCTCTGGAACTTTTCGCGGAAGTGGAATTGTGACTCCATTATCCGGCACGTGTCGATTGACCCGTTGCTCGTTCACGTGCTCGCTCTCATATCGAAGGGGTATCTTTAGTAGGCGTGGCTGTTCCGCTCGCATGAGTCACGTGTTTCCAAATATCAGGCAGGCATGACATGGGGTGGCTGAAACGAAAAAAAAAAGAAGAAGAAACGCCGTTCAACGCAAAGTCACCGCGAAAGACCGATTAAAGCCAGCCATTCAGATGTTACGAGCCGACGGCCATGAATATCGGATTCTCGTTCCGGCAGGTTGACCTTTTCTCTTGCTTGAATACTGGCACCGGTAGGGCGCAGCCGCTTTTTATACGTTCCTTCTTCATTAAAACCAGCGCTTGGATGCACGAATGCCACGAGTATTATTTGACCCCTAGACGACCACGACGACGATCGACCAGGCTCTGCCGGCTACTTGTAGATTTCCAACGTTTAAAAACCGCGGCTTTTTAAGGATCCTCGATCCTCCGAGTCTCGCTCGCAGTCTCTCGACGCTGCGCTTCATTTTAATACCATTGTCCGCGACAAAGCGAGAAACCGTCAGTTACACTGAATCGGGAAGCTAGGCAAGAGAGAAAAACACGCCCGTCTCGACTAGAATGATCTCTCTCTCTCCTTTAACCATTTGCATCATGACCCTACTTAAGGTCCCGTTTGCAGGCATCAGCGACGTTCAGCTGACGACTGGCCCGTAATCGTAGGTGCAGTAAATGACATCTAATTTAGCGACTGGTAATAAAAAGCAGTCACAGGCTAGCGGATTATTCCGCGCTTTGATGTAAATGGGTTAGCCACTTTCACGCGCGTGTCATTTCGTCTAGTATTTCGTCTCTCGCGCGAGTGTCGCCGTCGTGTTTCTGCGCGAAGGTAAAACCTCTCTCGATCGTTCCATCCGTCGTAGCTCACGTGGTTCATTCAGGACGCGAGCAGTTTCCCTGATCCTTTCCTCGCGCGTGTCAATCTCCGGTCCTGGCACGAGCCACACACGTAGCCCCGCGAGGTCGAAGGCGAGCAGCAGCAGCAGCAGCAGCAGCAGCAGCCAGTCGTTCGTCGCGAGGAAGATGCAACAGTGGCGGGTTTTAGCTTTTATAAATAGCACGCGGGAAACGCGCGCGTCTCGGGGTGCTAGCAGTTAACAAACGGTAAAACTAACACCGCCTCCTACAATAACATTTCGCCCCGGTCACGTGTTTTCCGCGGCCCGACTATTATAAGATCCACCGACGTTGTCGTCGTCCCCTCCCCCTCTACCCTTTCGTTAACCTTTCCACTCGCGTCGTATTCTCTGTTTCGCTCGCGCGCGTTTCTTTGCGTTCCTCCACCTTCCACCTTCCTCCGTTCCCTTTCTTCTCCCTCGTTTTTCCTCGCCGCGTTGAGATATCCAGAGAGAGAGAGAGAGAGAGAGACGCCAATGACGACCCTGACGTGCCAATCAGGAGTAGTTCCTTTCTTCTCTCGCACGATAGAGATGGAAGGGGTTGCGCGAGAGAGCGTACCCTCCTTCGGAATAGCTCTGGCGAAGGTCTAGATCTAGCCTGGTTGGGACTGCTCCGTTGATTTATGCGCAGCCACCTGAACCCGAGACCGAATCCCGTGCCCTTCGTGTTCGTTAGGGTCGCAGACGGCCGCGTCTTTCGGTTCTTAACGAACGAGCCGAGATTCGGAGAGTAGTTATGCAAATACGAGCATCGGCCGGCTGATCAGCGTTATATAACGTTATGCCAGCTACAACTCTGACCGATGTCTCTTTTTTTTTTTTTTTTCCCCTCTCCACCAGCGAGAACCACTTCGTTTCGTTCTCGGGTTTAATTAGGACCACCGTAAGGATCGAGCGCGTTTTTTGTTCCATCTTGTTGTTGAGCAAGAAGGAAAGAACGTATTTGGGACGAGCGAAGAACTTAAATACTTTTGATTTTATTCGATTAAAAATTTATTCCAAAGTAATGATGTAATGTACTGATTCGACTAACAAGTTGAACAAACATTCTTCGATCAAATGAACCAGATTGTGCATAACTGTGTATTTTTTTTTTTTTGAGTACATCGAACAGTTTATCAGTATGATTCAACTCCGACTATAAATTGGGCAACAAACACTGCGTCCGAGGAAACACGAACGCAACGAAATTGAAAGATAATGGAGCGTTAACGACCGTCCATTAACCTAATTGATACGCATACATTGTATGCACCAGCTAAAACATTTCGTGTTTGGCGAGCGCTAGTGACACACGCATTAACGAGAAACGTGCTAAAACATGGGGATTCCGGACTATTTTCGCATTCATTTCGCACCGTATGTTGAACGAAGAAGCCTGTGTGTGTGCGTCACTCGTGCCGGGACCGAGCACAAATTGCGCGGAAAATTGCGCGAACGTGACATTTTTCAAAAAATGAAGCATCTCACGTTTAGAAAAAAATCTTCGAAAAATGTTTAAAGCGAATATTAAAGAAGAATACGCGATACTTTTTGTTGCAGGCCGGAGTAATGCGACCCACGCAAGAGTGAGCTAAGCTAGCTTGGAGAATGGGACTCGTTCGACGGACAAAGCTGCTCCCAGGCCGAACGATGGCGTCCCTGCTACCATTGCTGCTGCTGGCAGTATTACCAAACGCGCGATTAGAATCAGCAATCAGTCCAGTGAGTAACGTGGGCTCGGTATCGAGCGGTTCTTCGTCGTCCTCTTCCTCTGCCTCCTCGTCGTCGATGGTGGGCGTCGTGCCTGGCAGCGGCTCGGCTTCCGGCAGCATGGTTGGCTCTGGTAACAGCGTGGTCGGTGGTGGAAGTAGCGGCGTTGGACACTCGTCTTTGGGCGGCGGAACCGTTAATGGGAACGGTCGATGCGAGGAGATCACGATCCCGATGTGTCGCGGAATCGGTTACAATCTAACGGCCATGCCGAACGAGCTGAATCACGACAATCAGGAAGAGGCTGGTCTGGAGGTGCATCAGTTTTGGCCGTTGGTC
Source organism: Melipona bicolor (assembly GCA_030673865.1). Taxonomy (NCBI): domain Eukaryota; kingdom Metazoa; phylum Arthropoda; class Insecta; order Hymenoptera; family Apidae; genus Melipona; species Melipona bicolor. The sequence goes on along the minus strand of JAHYIQ010000013.1, from coordinate 2,154,466 downwards.
GAGATCAAGTGTTCGCCAGATTTGAAGTTCTTCCTCTGCTCGATGTACACCCCCATATGTCTGCCCGAGTACACCAAGCCCCTTCCGGCTTGTAGAAGCGTGTGCGAGAGAGCGCGAGCCGGTTGTTCCCCGTTGATGCAGCAATACGGATTCTCCTGGCCGGAGAGGATGGCTTGCGAGAGGTTGCCGGTATTCGGCGACGTGGACAACTTGTGCATGGACAATCACACGAGCAGCACCGGATACGGCTCCGGGAGCGGAGGAGCGGCGAGTAGCGCTCCTCTGCCACCAGTGGCGCCGGCACGCCCGACCAGGCCGTCCAAGACGACTCAACCACCTCGGTGCAAGCCAGGCAAAAATCAAAAAAACTGCCAGCATCCCCCGGGGGAAAGGACGAGGGATTGCGTGTGCCGGTGCAGGCCACCCCTCGTACCCCTGGGGGCGGGGGGCACGGTCATTCCGGGACCGATAAGCGGCAGCAGCAGCAGCAGCGGCAACATCGGCAACGGGGTTGGACTGGCAGGCATGGCCGTAAGTGGAGTCATCCCGGCGCCACCGATAAGCATCGGCAGAAACATCATCCAGGACATTGCCGGAGTACCGAACTGCGCCCTCCCGTGCCACGGGGCGTTTCTCACCCCCGAAGAGCGAGGGTTCGCGGCCGTCTGGCTGGCTCTGTGGAGTGGCCTGTGCGCCGCAAGCACGCTCGTGACCGTCACAACGTTTCTGATCGACACCCAGCGTTTCAAGTATCCTGAGAGGCCGATAGTGTTCCTGTCAGCCTGTTACTTCGCCGTGTCGATAGGTTACCTGTCGAGGAGCGTGTTCGGCCACGAGGAGATAGCCTGCGACGGGCTGGCGTTGAAGTCGAGGGCCCAGGGCCCGGAAGCCTGCGTAGCCGTCTTCCTGATGATCTACTTCTTCGGCATGGCGTCCTCGGTTTGGTGGGTGATCCTGGCGTTCACGTGGTTCCTGGCGGCGGGGCTGAAATGGGGCAACGAGGCCATAGCCTCCTATTCCCAGTACTTCCATCTGGCGGCTTGGCTGGCACCGGCGGTTCAGACGTTCTCCGCGTATCTAGCCGGTGGAGTGGCTGGGGACCCAGTGGCCGGAGTCTGCACGGTGGCACCGGAGGGGGTGAGATCCTTCATTCTGGTACCGTTGTTCGTGTACCTCCTACTGGGAACGAGCTTCCTTCTGGCAGGATTCGTCAGCTTGTTCAGAATCCGATCGGTGATAAAACGGCAACCGGGAGCAAAAGCGGACAAACTGGAGAAACTGATGATACGCATCGGCGTGTTCAGCGTTCTGTACACGCTGCCAGCCGGGGTAGTGTTGGGCTGTCACATATACGAGACGACGTTAAGAAACGCCTGGCTCGACTCGCTGGCCTGCCCCTGTCAGCCAAGGGCAAGACCTCTCTACTCCGTCCTGATGCTCAAGTACTTTATGGCTCTCGCGGTAGGCATCACGTCCGGCGTGTGGATCTGGAGCGGCAAAACGGTCGATTCGTGGAAACGTCTGTGGAGGCGCTTGTTCAGCGGAGGAAACGGCGGAGGCGGTCACGGAGGCGGTGGCGCCGGTATGGTAGCTGGCGTGACCGGCGTCAGCGGAGGAATCGGCAGCACCAGCATCAAGGGCGTCGTAGGACGTGTCGGAGTGCCGTATCCACCGGCACCGGGCCCAGGCAGCGCTCTACTTCCGCCTGGCAGCGTGGCCAGCGCGTCCCAACATCACCTCCACCATCACGTCCTCAAGCAACCTCCCTTGTCGCACGTATGACGTCACCAGTCGGCGGGGGGTGACATGAACACCGCTGGCTGCGAGCAGCAGCAACAACAACAGCAGTCGGTGCAACAGGAGAGGCCTTCCGCCCTTAGCAACTACGGGCCCATTTAGCCCTTCGCCTCGGCCTCGCGCAGGCACACGCCGCACACGGCGCCGCATACGGCGCCACACACGCCACATTCGGCGGCTACGCTATACTCGAGGAGATCGTTGGCGTCGACTACGGGCCCCCTCACGCCGGCACACGGACTCGCGCCCTCTTACACTCAGGCCACCGAGGTGTGAGTCGATGATTTCCGATAGCAAGTCGTTTGTCGCCGCAAAGAAAATGAAGGAAAGAAGGAGACAACTGGAGAAAACGCGAAGGTGGCTCATCGCGACGTGCGTCGAAACACCAACGTCGGTGACTCGCGACGGTGCTTCTCGATTACCCGATATACGTATTAGCCCGTACGTGTCTTTTCCGCCGGTCTCGAGTCGCCTTCACTTTTTCTACTTTTCCGTGTCGTTTTCAATTCCACGCGCGTCACACGCGCGTTGATCGATCGTTAAAATCGGCAAAAAAAAAAAAAAAAAAACCGATTTGGTGTTACCAGTGAAATTGTCGGTAATAATTGGGGTGGAACAGGCGCCGAAACGCGATTTGAATTGACCCTCGCGGCGTCCACGCCAGAGGGCGACAATTCGTAAATGGCGCTCGAGACCGGCCGGTGTAGTGTGACTGTGACGTTTAGTGCGATTGAATGCGGGTGTAACGTACGAGTGGAAACATAGCGCGAATGGGGATATCGTCTGACAGAAAATTCTTTCTTATTCGTATCTATTTGTAATCTTTCTTACTTACATAGTGTAGCGGAGCTCGTACAGTCCGCGTATCCGTCTAACGTGTATCGTCTCGTCTATTTATCTAACTTAGCCGTAACGGAAGTATAAGTGTAAAACACGGACTTTCTATAGATGTTGTTACTTGAGTCGTTACGGCGGTGGTCCGGCATTCCAGCCCGCGTGTTTTTTGTAATTTCATACAATTTTAGTCGCTAGTCGAACTCGGTGTTAAGCGAGCAGTATAAGACAGAGAAGGATCGACCCCGATCATCCTCGAGCAATGAAAGTACTCGTAGTCGCGAATTCAGACTCACCGCCGTCGATCGTGTCAAGTACGACGTGCAAGTGTATAGCGTAGAGACGTATAAGGAAAGAGAGTATGGAGAAACGAAGGTAACTGTAAATATTATTCTTAGATGTTAGATAAAACGCTGTAAATACAAAAGAGAAATGGGAGGGAAACGATCATCAAAAAAAAAAAAGAAAAAAAAAACGATTTATCGGTCAACACGAAATATACCACATGCGCAGCCATTGCGACGACTGCGCGTTCCTTTTTACGCATATATATATATAGTTGTAGCCCGTGGAACTTTAAAATCCATTTTGAATCATTCGAAAGGGATTCGATCGTTGACACAACGTAAAGCGGGAATAAAAAGAACTCGTGTCAAACTCTTGGTGCAATGAACAATGGGTATCAAATAACAGTGGGATATACCGTAAAAAGGAGCTTCGAAGGAGCCGCTAGTCTTGCCGCGGGCGAAGGAACGCGTTAATCGTAGCTTGAATGCGTCGAGGGAAAACAAGAAAAAATTAAAACGCGTGCTCACGGTATGTATACATACGTTAAAACATGATTTCGGGTGTCGAACACGTTTTTCTTTTTTTTACCGCCGAACGAAGCCCCCCTTAACCATTACCATTTTATATATATATATATATATATAAATACACACACGCGTCTTGAACGTAGCTGACAAAGAAAAAAAAAAAAAAGTGCAAGGATACCACGATTCCGAATGACACTAGTTTCTTTTTATCTCGCGTGGCTTTTTGTCTCTAGGGACATTTGGAGACTCGAGTCGTGCACATACGCGCGCGCGCACGCATAATACACATACATTACACCGTCGTACATACTCGCACGTAGAAAAAAGGATAAAAATTCTATACCCCGAGAATAAATTGTAGGAGGAAAAACATCATGGCAATTTATGTACACGTTTACGTGTTTTTCTGTGTCTGCGCAATAGACAAGTAGGTGTTAATTGAATGCGAAATCGGATGAACGAGCAAATCGTTAAATATATATATTACAGATATAAATATAAATATATAAATAAATATATATAAAAAATATATATATATATATACATATATATGATCGTAGAAGTGCGTGCGGGACCTCGACGCGAGGATGCATGTACTTCTGCGACGCGATGTCGATATCTTACAATTTTTTCTAATCGCTGGAGGAAAAAAGGGGAGAGAACTAGAAGGAAAAGTACGATTCCCCACGAAGCCCCCCGTTGTCGTTTATAGTTGTTCCTTTCCTGAGGCATCTTGAGAAGTCGAGTTGCATGCAAAAAAAGAAAAAAAGAAACGTGAGGTGAAAAATTTCTTCGACGCTAACGGAGAACGAACGATAAATAGCAGAAGAAAAGAAAATCTTGGCTATGTGCTTTTTCGATTGCCACTGGTTGGCGCTGGTGTTTCTGGTCGTTGAAATTTCGCGATCGACCCGCGAGATGTCTCGCGAGCGGAGCAGGTGGGAATTCGCGCGCGTGTGCACGCACGGGATGGAAACGAAAAAGGTACATGTAAGAAACGACGGAAGAAGGGGAAAGAAATAAAAGAACTGAAAAACGATAACTGCCTCAAGCAACTTAAAACGGAAAAGAATTAAACAAAAAAGAAAAAAAGGAAAAGATAATGCGACCTGTGTGTATCGCATCCCGGACGGGAACCCCTGCCAAACGAAAACGTACACGTGTAATGTAAAGTAGTGAGAGTAAAGAACCTTTAGTGTCACATATCACGCCAAGCTGTTACGAGCGAAAACGGACAATGTCGTCGCGTTCGTGGACGATCAGTGACGAGGGAGAGAGCGAGAAAGAAACATGACGTGAGACGGGATGAGATGATGGTAATGGCGGTGGCGGTCGAGAGAGAAAAAAGGAGCGAAAGAGTGCGCTGTTATCGCGATGGCAGAACGATTGATGCGACGAAAAGGACGAACGCGACGTTAGAGAAACGAGAGGGAGGAGTTTATAACGAGTATTTGTAAGCCACTTTTTGTCACGATGATTGTCAATAAAATGGAAAATACTGTGTGTAACGAGTGTGTCCCGGAATTTCATCCATCGAGTTGGTTCCGTTAGGTATGGTGATTTTTCTCTTTTCTTTCATCTTGCATCTTTTTCTTTCTCTTTCACGCAAATAATAATCGTTCGTAACGGGCAGAGTTGCGTATTTGAAAGTTCGGAATAGTCTCCCTCTATTTTTCTTTTGTACGTTTTCCTCGTTCGGCTTTCACGTTCTTTTTCCTGAAAATACTGTGAATCCTCTGTTTAGTCCATTTCTATGTTCGACCGCCATCTTTTATATACATACAAGTTTTTTACGTTGCCATAGTAGTTAACGAGTAACCGACAACCGATGATCATATCGTTATACATACGCATATATTGAAATCAAAATTGTATACGATTTTTAATATACTTTATTATTATTTAAGTTCCTTGCGTTCATTGCTTGCGCATCCTGGGAGTCTTCCTCGATCCACTCTTCTTGTTCCCCTCTTCTTTTCGTTGATAGATTAGAATTTATATCCGACGCACGAAATGCAGGTAAGTTGATCAATCAGTTTTTTATTTCGTAAAACAATAGAATCGTAGACTAAACATTGTAAAATTTGAGAATTAAATCCATACGTAGTTAACAGAGAAGGGAAATAATTCTGTCATCGTTGTTTCAGCCTCGTGCTTTCAAGTGCTAATTCAAAGCAAACAGATTCTATTGTTTTGTTTATTTGGCATACAGTTTTTTAAAAGTAAAGTTTTCGGAGGTACGTATTTATATTTCATTTCAAGGGACGCTCTAGTCATAATTATTTGACGTTGAGTAAAAATCTCGTTGAGTAAATATTTCGTCCTTTAAATCATGGTTGAATATAAACAGGGGTTCCGGAAGCGCGCACTTCAGTTTGTACAAAATAAAAAAGGCCCCCTCCTGTTTAAGAGGTTCGAACAAGTGGCTACATTCTCTTCTGTCTGGCAGTGACACAAAGTAACCCGACCAGAGAGGATGACGCCATGGAAAGAATTCAAACGCGAATGATAGTTTCACACGACGTTTTTTGATTTAAGTATATTTACTCTATCCACGCAAGTGCCACAATACGTTCCAATGAAAATTAAGAAAAAATATCCAACTGATGATAACGATAATAGTAATCCGCGAATTTAATTTCAGCGAGTTCTTCAAACTGGAAGTCCTTTAAAACGTACGAAGATACGTATCTCTGGAGATTGTACAAGTTCCAGAGGAGACTGTCGGCAGATTGTTTATAACATCCCCAAGTACCAACCGGGCTGCTGGAAATTAATGTAAACGCAGACGGTTCGTCTCGTCCGTCCTCGAGAGAGAACGTCCGACTATTTACACGTCGTTACGAATCGGTCCGGTGAAAATCGCCGTTTAACCCGGAACCTAAGTAAACCCACCCTTATTCCGTGAGTCATTGCCCGACATCAGTCGACATCACCGGTGGTTGCAAATACAACCCCGCCGTCGTCGAATTTATGGTACGTCGGTGCTGTCGAATATCGCCTCCATAAACAAACCGTATTAACCGTGCACAGACAGTTTACCACCCTCGTTGCTCCGGAAGATAAGGATCTCCGTTAGTCATTCACTCGTTAAGTTAACTGGCCACGCGTTGCGTTGATTTCCCTAATTGCAGCTTACGATGCGCCTCGCCACGGCAAGGATTGTCGCGCGACGATCATTGCCATCTTGCCGGCAACTCGCGTGTCGTGCGAACGTTCAACCGCTGCGCTCCTTTGGCTAATTAGCCGAGCGTCGCGTTTGTCGCGTCCAGTTGCAGATCAGGGTAATTTAGTTAAGCTGTTTGTTGGCTGTTGATAGCATTCCCGCAATTTATGCGCGGCATCTGGGTTGAGTTGTTGACTTGCCTCCAACGTTCAAGTGACTAATTGCCACTTGTTTTTGAGTAATTGATAGTATTTCGCGAAAGTGCTTTGGGATTTTTTAATTTTCTACTTGGCTTTGTTCGTACGTCGTACAATTTGTTGAACAGAATTTTAGTCTTCGGATAAACTCTTTCGACGAAATATATATCTTCGTGGCTTTGACGATCTCCTAAATCGACAGAATGTTGAGGATAACGACACAACACTGACGAAAATAGACGTTCGTGCTCCATTATTTACTGGAGAAACGAGGCACGAGAACGATTTACGAGCAGATTTGCCGAAAGATCTCACCGATCGGTAGCGAGCGCTCGTCTCGGTAAACGACGACGACTAATTGCGTCTAAGAAAACTAATTTACGGGGGTGAAGAAACGATATCCGGCGACGCCCTCTCTGTTTGTCGAGTACGAACGTTTTCCACGCAGCCTGGCAAGGATCTCGAACTTTCTCTGGATCCCTGTCTAACATTAGATCGTATATGCGCTCATGTTCATTTCCTCCATGGATCCAGATTAAGCATTTTCTCTAAATTTAGGAATAATGGAAACTTTATTTTGGTACGGACAAATTTTGGATAGAATACAAGTGAGGAACAGAAAAAATATTGGACTTGGGAACGATCCGATGTGTATAAATAGAAAGCCAGGTGATAGACCGAATAACTCGTTTTTCATTTTTAATTTGTTAAATTTGCGCGTGATTGATTTAAAACCATTCAAAATACTCGACAAAATATTTCTTGGTTAAAGGTTAAAATTCAACCAAGAAATATTAACAAAAGCTCGGTTCGTGCCAAGACGTTGACGTGCGTTTGTGCGTTATTTTCTAGAAAACGGCGACGCGTGTAGATGGAGCTTGATGAGAAGAAAATTCAATTTACAGGCTGGTATCTTAATACGCGGAGTTGGTAATTTATACGGCAATAGATTATCGTCGCGGTAACGATTAATCTCCCTTGAAATGAACGTGAGAGGCGATCCCAACGTCGGGACGACCCTTGACACCGCGATAAGAGACGGTCGTGTGCATAAATTGCCTACACGCGCAAATATAATGAGCCCCGCGATAACGTGTAATCGGACTTGGAGCTGCTACCTTCACGTTTCTATCTTGTTTTCGTTTCTATCTTGTGTTATCGTGCCCCGTAACGAACCGCGTTATGATAGAAAAATAACTTCTTTCGTATTATCATAAGTGGTTATAAAAGTCAAAGAATTAATATTTAATCGGAATTCGTGATATTATTCAATTCATTTGACACTGCAGTATTCAGTACAATCTAGTTGAATAACGTTTTATTTTCTAATGTGAGATTACTAAGAAATCTTGAGTTCTTAAATTTTCTATTCAATTTTCGTCTCTCTGAAAATGAAGCCTTTCAATTAATGTTAGAACCGGTAGAAGAATATCTGGCTATAACTGATTTGTGGTTGGTCACGATCCGAAGCATGTTCCTTTAAACCGAGTCTACAAATGGGAAGCTTATCAGTCAATAAAACGGATCGTTTCAGTGACCATAAACGGCCGCGACGCCGGTTCCAATTTGTCCTAAAATTATTCCTCGACGGACTTACCTCGTGTGCACGTGAGTTCCTCGATGATCGTGGATCGCGCTTGCACTCGTGAGCGCATCGCGTGTAATGCGCCCGACCGCGGAGAAAGGGCTTTTCGAAGGTCCTCGACTCCATTCAAATTCGATTCCCTTGTACCGTTAATCCTCCTTTGCGATGCCAACAGCTGCGTGCGCCGTCGTATACGCAGCTGATCATTAATTATTCGCGGCTATGGATTAACGGGCCAAACGAGCACAATTCGATTAACCTCGTCTCTGTCACTCTTCTCGCGATTCGTCGACACTTCTGGGAAATAAATCGAGGAGAGGGAATGTTCAGTAAATGCGAGCAGGCTTCGCAGTTCTCGGGGGGATGTGAAGATAATGTTGTGCCAGTGAGGATTTTGAGTAGGACAAACGATTCGCCTAATGGAGAATTATAAAGGATATTTTGGAGTAGAGTGGATGAAACGTCACGAATTGTTCGCTGGGGTGAAATGATATATTAGTTGGTTAGAATTAAATGCCAATCTTTTTCAATATTTATAACTCATCAATAATGTAAGGAAAGTTGAAAATTTTATTGATTGTAATCAAATACTGTCCCCTCTCTTTTAGAGAAATATTGGATAACGTTTACCTATATTTTGTAGCTATAAGGAGAAAAGCACGTAAAAAAGTATGGCCCAAGAATGTAGGGTATATATTTACATGGCTACCTATCAGAGGGTGTGTATCTTGGGTTAATAGCGCTAAAAGCGGTTAATGCATAATGCTTGTCGGTTTTCGATGCTTCAAAATTTCTAGTAAAAGGAGGCAAGGTTTATAAAGAACGTATAAAGAAAATTGGCTCCCCTCCATACGTTTTCCATTTACAATTCTACCATTTTGCGTCTTGTGGAGAACTGATTGTTCTTTGTATTTAATCCATCGTTGCGGATGTCGGTAAAAACCGATTATCTTCTTTCTGTTGCCGTACTGTAGCTATCACAGATACGTGTTACCACATAATAATTAATCGCATCACTTAAAGCACCCTCTTCGCCCTTTCATAAGCGGCTAAGAGGCTAAAATTTCGCGTGCTACAAAACAAACAGACAAAAATCCCCCGGCATCAATAAGCAACGGTGTAAGTTCCACATACTCGAACGCCTCACGGCTCAGCAAACAAACCCCCTACGCCGTACGTCCGCGTAACATATTTTCCTCGTTTCGCGCTCCAGATTCAGCCCTTGTAACGGGGCTATCGACGCTCAATTAAAGATCACCCCATGCTCGTGGCAGTGCGCGTGTACCGCGTCAGGGCGAGGAAACGAGGCGGCTCCCGGATAATAGCCGTCTCGTAAAGCCTCGTGGCCGCTGTTGAAACAATATTTTCACAAGGGCGGCTGTCCATGGTACGTCGTAAGCTCGCGATACCGTTGTTTTTCAACGAAGCTGATCCGTCGTGAATCGTGAACTCCGCAAGACCGTCTGTCGGTCATTGACGTCGTAGTTGGAGCGCGTTTCCAGGAATTTGGAAGTCTAACGGAAGTCGAACTTTTTTTTCACTTCCCCTTGTTTCTCTTTCTTAATTTCGAGTTAATAGTCGGGGGGGGGGGGAAGATTTAGTAAAAATAGGATTGGAAAAGTCTTTTGTATAAGAATCGATTTGTACACATCGATTCGCGGAAATTACACCGCGTGTCTGGGGATCGGTAGATCTCACTGTCCTGTCAAATATAGATGCGACAGGAGGCGATAAATATCTGTATACCCAACAGACCTGTCTTGCGCGATATCGCGACCGGAAGTCTCGGCCGAAGATAGTTTTCGTCGCGGTCGATCGATCGCGGTACTGCGAGGCTGATTCTTTCTCCGATACTGGTTAGGAATATTGAATCGTCGAGTGTAGTCGGAGCGAGAATTGCAAAATACTTCTAGAGTGTGAAGTGCAGGGATTTAGAACGTTATTTTAGAAATAAAATATAAGACGAAATAGCCTCATTCGTAACAGCATCTGCGAGAAAAGCAGGAGCCAAAAGGTCCAAGAACTTTCTTCATTTGTCATTTCAATCTTCCTCCGACTATTAATTCGAATGCAAATCTCGACCACGCCTGGATCGTTTAATCCCCAAGGTCACCCATTACTCAGCCTCTTTATTTCAATATTCTCCAACAAAAAATTCATCCGTTCCACCGCGATACTTCTGCCATTTGTCCCGTTCTTTTTTAGCCTCTCGACGAAACTGAGTTTTTCTCGCAGCCAGGGCCAGATCTCTCGCACAAGGATGTCGACGGCTAAACGACCGAAGCACTTTGCTCGCGACGCTTTTCGCGGATCGTTTCGCTAACTCGTGGTCTCTCGTGGTTTTTACTCTCGGTTGCGTATCGTGAGATCGAGTCCACGCGAGCTTGTGTGGGCCGTCGCCCACGGAGTTCCAAGGGCGGGGTGGTGAATCGTTTGGCTGTCAGCACGAAGAAACATGCGTGTCGCATGGCATGTAGAACGGAAGACATTTCCCTGAATTGTGTGCCCACGAGTGTGTACACAGCTTTTCCTCCAGCAGCGCGCTGGATACGTGTTATCACCGAAACAAGATGCTGCTTATCGTCGCGTCCGCTCTTCTCTCTGAAGCACACCTTCCGTCCTCGTGGCGCGAGATAACCGAAAGGGGCGACGAGTTAAGGGCCCACGCAAATCACGCCGGTGCCGGCAGAATTTCAGCTCCACTATTTCCAGCCAAATTCTAAATTCTGAACTCTGTTACGAATACGATATCTACTTTTGTTCAATTGTAATTCACGATCCACAGAGATCTTCGAACTTCTCACATTCATCCCTTTTTGTTTCCTCTTCGAATTTCTTTTTTTTTCAATTTTTCCAAAAAAATAAGCTACCTTTGGATCGATTACAAATTGACAAATCACGAGAAATCAAGATCGTTTACGAAAAAGTATCGTCGCATGTGGGATTTATACGGTGACATTAAATGGAAACATAAATTGCCGCGTGTTTACGACGCCCACACACGGAGCTCCAATCTTAGCGATATTCTCTTTGCTTCTTTTCCTCTTCATTCGTCCCTCCGATGAATCCGCGTACCCCCGGTTCTCGAGTTATTCTCTTTTGATTTCGGAGAGTAAGCAGCCGCGAGTAACATAATCGAAACAACATTTACGTACCTAGTTAGGCTAGAGTCAACCTCGTGGCGGGATCGATCGACCGACAACCCCTTGTCCGAGGGTCCATTAGGACACACGAGTGATAAGTGGAGTGTATGGGGTACTGATGTCTTCCTGTTCTTTGTGTAACTCTGCTTGGACCAGGTGATTCACGGGAATAGGGTGGAAAAGAGACGTGGACAGTGGAGGATGACATTTGGTCGTTACCGCGGTTGTATGTGTTTCGTGGATGACGGGGGTTCTCTATTCTCTGAATGCTGGTGATATATAGAGACAGACTTTCGGCTAATTGTATCGGCCTTTTGATAATGTTTCGGAGTAGTCACGCTTTCGAAGAAGTTCAACCACATTGACAAGTTTTCGTATCGTGAAATCTCAGATTCCTTGTTCATATTCATAAAATGCTCAAGCGAGGTATATTATACCTTTATCTTTGAACACGAGTAGTTCCACGGAGCGATAAAATTATCCAACCAGTCTTGGAAAGTATTCAAGTTATTTAATCCGAATTCTTACGGATGTATTAACTTTCTATAAACAATAAAGAGTAAAAGGATGTTTTATGAAACGCGCTGCAACGTCGTGTAAAAATTTTACCAAGTTATTTTTGCGTCGTAAACCTCGAAAGATAGATCGTTTTGATTCGCATGGATATCTAACAAGATTAGTTTGATGTAGCGGTACGCGATACTAATAAATGACCTCATCGGTGTTCGAAGAAAAGTACCGTCATTAATCTAATTGCTTCTTTCTTTATGATCGTGCATAAATCGAGAATTACTCTAATTAGAGATTTTACATTCAAGCCTGGTTTAATGGTAAAAATATTGGAAGATTTATAAGAGAATCGGGATCTGAAGACTTTCCTGGATATTATAGCTCGTTAGTTCAATTAAATTTATTAAGATCCTTCGAGATTTACAAGACTTTTAAAGTATTTAATACGAGAAAAATTTATACGAACCAAAAATTGAACTTTAATGTGTTATAATATCGATGTAAATTTCATCATCGATCACTCGGTCGATCGAAGGATTTAAATTATGGCCAACGAGAGACTGCAGGAGGGACAATATTTTATATCTTTTGTGAAAGATGCTTATACGAAGTGCAGTAATGATAGAATGATGAATGATGAATAGATGAGAATGATCGCCCAAAACTGGTAGATACGAAAAGAAAACAGTATTTCTTATGGGGTGTTACAAAATCTTCGCAAACGAGAATATATGAGGCATTTAAATGGATAGTAAATCTTTGTTATTTAGGGATGGATGAAAAAAGCATTTGGAATGAATTTGCACTGCCTAGAAACGTATTTTTAAATGGGCACAAGTTATAATAAAAAATGGATTATGAGAAATTGTTCATTGGAATCTTTTAAAGAAATTAATAAAATTTCGATTACTTTTCACTGCGTCAACTGTGTTTGAAACGTTTGAAACTGGAAATTATATCTATTATACAGTTTGAATAACTTTTTAGTCTATCATTATTATATAGTAGTATTATTATATAATTTACTAAAAGAAAAAGCAATCCACTTCTGTATAGTAATTATCCATACATATTATCAGAATTACAAATTATATGAACAGGAGTAGCGGTTAACATTTATCGTAAGGTTAATAAAAATATATCATAAACGACAAAGATATAATTATTGTAATACATTGTAAAAAAGTGGTAAATTTTTCTCGATAGAAATAATTATAGAATAATTTTTCATATATATGTACGTCCATTATATATAAAACTTTTAACAATAACTCTAGAATAAATTTTGCAAGAAACTCCCAAGGTATATCTTGAATTGTGTGCTTAGAAGCTCAGGTCAAGGATGTGGTTCCCATAAAGCTGTCACTTCTTTCCTGGCACTTAGTTATGCCGGTTCTTCGGTATTTTTTTTTTTTTCTTTTTTATAGAAATACCGCAGGAAAACCTCGAGTCACAAATCATACAATTTTTTTCCCCTGCTGTCATGCGATGCCATGTTAGAGAAAAATGAATTCAACGATGCTTGACAATTTACTGTTGTAGTTATCCCTTTTTGATATATTTCAATTCTCTGAAAACACTTTTCGCTCATTTTAAAAAGGTTTATCTGTAATTCTTATTTAAGTATAGTGTGCATTAACTATATTAAATAATACAGTTAATTTGTCTCTTGAACAATTTGTTATTTGAAATATCTTAAATATTAGATACTACTTTTTATCAAATATATTTTACCTTTAATCTTCTTTCATTAAGTATAATATTAAAACAGTATAAAATTAAAATTATTAATAGTTTTTATTATTAATGATTAGTAACAATATGAATAATTAAACAATACACTGTAATAAGTTATGCAATAACAATAGCAGTAGTGAATGATATTAACGAAGGGAATTATATGAATAATATGAATTTTATTTGACTATGTTAAATGTTTGAACGAATATTCTTCCAATATATTTACGTTTAAAATTTAGGAATACACATTTTTGTACGTACACGATACTGTTGTGTTATTCCTCGCTTAAAACCATCTTTTTTGCTTATGACTTTTCCAAGAATTCGCTAGACTCGCCTTGTCGCCGGGCTCAATACCCCCACCACTTATTAATTTCGCCGGGCGAAACTGTGGCGCGGGAAGTCATTTGTGTATCGAGGTTTGTGTTGTTAAGACGTATCAATTGAAGGTGCGCGATCTCTTAATATATTGCGTAGTACATATTTTCATTGTTGTTGCTTGTTATATTACTGCTTGTTATATTACTCTATTGTCTTTATACACTATTATTAGATGTGTTTAGTTAATACGCAATTAATTAATTAATTAATTGATAGAACATTAATGCAACAAGATTGAATCTTCGAAGTTTCTTTTTGTTCTTTTTTTTATTGATTGCGTTTCCAATAGCTTGTATTTTTCGCTTTGATACGGATTTTGAATTCGATTATTGTTTCATCTTAGTATAATATGGTATTGAGTTTGAATATTTCTTTCAAATTGTTGATTTTCTTTTGTACAGTTTAATGGCGTCCGTTAGAATGCCATATTGACGCGAAAGAATACGAAATCAAATATGGACGCCATGATAATTAATGGTTAGTCTGCTTTTCGTGGAGAGTTGGTAATGTCTCACTTATTATATTGAAAGCAATCTTATATTCTGTACATTTTTATCGTCTTTTTATTTTATTGATAATATTGACTCATAATGTGGTATAATTTTCTAAATCAGTTACGTACATTTTTATATAGTACGTCATTTCACTTCATGTAGAAATATTTTATAACAATCACTTGTCTGGATATATAAAAAAAGCAGTACTTTTCGAAACAAACGCTCGATGAGAATAACAAAATGTTTCCCTTCTTTTTCTGTTTCTCCTTTACTGCTAATACAGATTTATTTTCAGAGAATGTGACCGCGTGCAATGCGATTAGTAAAGTCAATGTTTGTTGCGTAATATTTTTAATATTTCTTAGAGCACAATAGCTCTTATTAAGGTCAATAGTCATACGCGAAATTAGAGTCAGTGTTTGTTCGACGTCCGTTTTTACTTAATCGTGCGCGTTTATAGTTTTTTATTTTTCACTTTTCATTTGTATTCGTTTTCGGTGTTATGTAGAGTCAGTTCTCAAGAGGATAGTCTCCCCAGAAGCTCAGAAGTGTAGGTATTTTTTATATATTGAATTTCAATTTATTTTGTTCCCTGCATTTTGTTTGAATTATTAATAATTTCCGTTAAAGTGAAATTTGAAAATTTTACTAGATTTTCAAGATTTTAATAGATTTATTATTTCTAATTTCTTAAATAATCAACACTGTACTTTTAAGTTACCAATTACAATATTTTATATTCTATTTCTCATACTCTTTACTTTTTTCCTGTTTTCTGAAAAAATTTTTCAATGCTTCAAAAGCCAAGAATGTAAATGTTTTTACATATTATACTCTACTTAATTCAATTCCTTATATTTTTTGCTCTAGTTAGTATTAATTGTTCTTCAGTTGAAATACAATTTAATATAATTTTGGAAATCTTAATTCTCTCAAATTTTCCAAATCATGAACGCTATCTTTTAGAATAAATTATAATATTCAAGTTTTGTTACAGATCTATCACAGTCTTCGGTCCCACATTGGTGCTTGACGGCCTTTTTTTGATGATGTCTTCTCCTGTGTTATAGTATCGATGACAACGTCCTACGCATCTAATTGTGAGTCGCATGCTTTTCTGTTCCTCCGGTCACTTAACATGTCGTAGGATGAAAGTTCCAAATCGGCACGAGTGACTGGTTGTATACGTAGATTTTTTTACGAGCATAGTGACCGTGGGTGTTTCCTATACCCATGAGTAGTAACACTTCTTTATTCAGTGTTTTATTTATTAGTTCAGGATAGGTTTTCTTGTACATCGCGTTTACATAATATTGATAATTAAAATTTTATCCTAGTAAATATAAATAAACGAGATATGTATTATTGATTATTAATTAAAATATAAATATTGAGATGACTTTAGTTGAGTAGGATGTAGTGGAGAAATCAGGTACCCTCTGATTTCGTTATAATAACAAATATAATCATTACATACTAATAATAATAATATGTTTATATTATAAATAATTTTTTATTATTACATTTTTTATTATATTTCATAGGAATGTTTTAAATAATTTAATTGCTTGAATGGTCATATTAAACTCAGATACAATTTAAAATATAAAACTATATATTGAAATTAATCTCTTTCGTACAAAAATGAATGAAATATCAAGTGCAAGAAAACAATTCGCGACAGACAGATTTTGGAATCAAAGCAATAAATTTTGAACACTGCTTTTATGCTTTCAAAGATGTGCTTTGATAATGGAATCGTCTGAGGTTATTTGTATTAATATTTAACTTAGAGTCAATTATTAAATAAATTTTTTTCTTGTTGCCAATTACTTTTTTATTATGAGAATTTGAATAATAAATTAAATAAAGTATTGTTACATTGCATTAGATTTTAATATCAAAGAGTATTTGTCCGTTAGACACAAAATAAATGTACTAATTATCTCTTTAGCTTAGGATTTCCAGGTTTAATCCTTTCCATGTTTATTGTCAGGACCTCACTCACGTGCCCAGGTGCTACTTGGGTGGGAGAAAGACAATGGACATGACGATCATAGTTTGTAAGCTTAATAATTTATTAGCAACTGATGATGCGTTAGTGTATCGTGCACGACATATTCTCCACATTGTGTGTGTGTGTGTGGTTAGGCTGTGGAAATGCGTCGTTTTTACTATTATCTCTCAAGTAATATACTTTTAAAAAATGAATAAATTTTCCAATCGGTATAGTCACAATATATACTGTTATATACTGTTATAGTATAACTATATAGTATAACAACACGATTATGAATATTTAATTAAAATTGAAATTGAAATCTATTTAATTAAAATAGAAATACGTATCACTTTTATCATTTACCATTTTACGCAATGGTCGCTAGCCATCGTCAGTTGATTTCAGGAAAATGGTACGTAAATTAGAGTGTGAATGTGGTGTGCGAGACACTCGGGTGTCGGAGGTGTCCCGGGACGTCCTCCCTAGTTTAGGTCGCGCCCAAGTGTATGCGTGAGAACCGTGGAGCGAGTGTGTTGGTGTGCCTGTTTTTTACCATTTTTTAAATATAGCACGACGTGTAGGATAGGTAGCATACTTTCTGGTGTGTCTGCGTATACTTATAAGTAGGTAGGGCCGGGCAGGTTGGCACAGTCTCTGGTCGCGTGTCCCCTTTTCGCGTGTCCAACCTGTTTCAGGAAATCCAATTTGAAAAATCGACAGTGAAATTGGTACAAGTTGAGCATGCCACTTGTTTCTGATTTTACTCTTCGATTTTTCGAATTTAGTATCGCGGTCGCGGTCGCGAATAGGTCGCGAGTAGGTCCCGAAACGAACGTTTATGTAGGTATTGCTCGAGCACGCACGTGTGAACGGACAACGATCACTATGATCGATGCTCGTCCATGTGTATTGGGCTTTCGCGGTTTATCTTTTCATTTCACATTTGTAAGTTATTTTTTGGTTTGCGATTAGAAAGACTCGAGCCTAGATTTAAGTTTCAGCCTGGCAGGACCGCCGAAGAAAGAAGAGGCTTTAAGCCGAAGAGGCCCGGCAAACTGCCATAGAAGAGGGCAACTAATGGCTTCTCATCCTCTGGATGGGAAATCTGTCCAGAGCATGGGAAGTCATTTTTGTTACTACTTTGTCACTATGCTTGCTTTTAATGTTTGTAGTATGTAGTTATTTTTTATTTTTTTTCTTGGCCGGCATACGTGTCGGTTCATCATCATATTGGGCAAATCTCGGTTTTTTTATTAGTGTTGCGAATGATTAATGTCGGTTTGAATTAGAGTTGCGATAAAGTGGTGATAATCGTATTTGTATTAGTATGAAATATTTTCAAAGTTGAATTAAAAAGATGTCAATTTTAAATCAGTTTTCTAGCATTGTGAATTACGACTATTCTTCACAGAAGTGAAGAAACTTTTATTGAGTTCACTATAAAGATTAGTGTTGCGATTCATGAGTGTCGCGAATAGTTGAAATAATTTTTTATTGAATTCACTTAAGAGATTTAGTCTTGCGATATTATTCCATCGCGGTTGTTCCGAGTACTTTTATAGTTTTAGCGTTGCGTTGACGAATAATCGTGTTTGTTTAAATAGTGTTGCGTTTGCCAGATGCCCAAATTTCTTCCACTGGAATTGTGGAAGTCCTGGATCACCTAATGCAGCTACAAAAAGCTGCAAAAGTTGTGCAGTCTATAATATAGCTGCACTGGAGTTATTAGCGTTGCGTATAATATGCATAGTTTAATATTTATTAGTGTTGCGTAAAAATCTAAAGCGCCCTTCGGTGGTGTGCGATTTCGGGAATTTTGTATTATTCCTTCGTTTCTTTTTCCTTGTTTTCAATAATAAATTGATCACTATACGAAGCATTCGTCGCGGGATTTATTTTAGAATTTGCCATTTTAAAGCTAAATATTTTAGAGTTGCCGAATGGAAAGAATATTCCATTCTTTGTTAACTTTTTTAGTAACTTAGTGTTGCGAAATGGAAAGAATGTTCTATTTTTTGTTCGGGTTTGCTATTCCTGTTTATATTTTGGTGACGTTTTTCGTCACTGAACACGTTTCTTACCAGAGCGTTTGTTATTGAGAATACTGTTATTGAGAATATAATGTTTGTTTGCTAGAGGATAATATTTTCTTAATATATTCTTCTAATATATTCTTTATGGTACAGTTTAAAACCATGCTCGTTTTTAAATGATTTTGTTAAATAAAACAATGTAAAAATAATTTGGAAACAAATCATACGATTTCAGTTGGTTTTTCTTTCATCTTAGTATTTGTTCAAGTTCAAATTCAAATTATGTTATCGAAAATTCCTGTTTTCAACGTAGTAATTGAAATTTGGCAATGAAATATAATTATAAAAATATATATTTTTAGCTACAATTTTTCTCATATTCTACATTAATCTATTAAATAAGTTTGTTACGGATTTATCAGTTCCAGGGAAGTTACATCCTAAAGTTTAAGTCTCAAATCCAATAAGAAAATGAATAAAGGAAAAGAAACAATGATTATGCCACAAAAATATTTTAGCCTCGTCAAATTTTATCTAATCTCGTAATTTGAGTTTATTTTAGGAATCACTATGGAACCAACGAAAGAAGAATCATAGATCATGCCTTTGCCTTCCTATACTTTTAGTTGCATAGAATACAAGAATCCTTTTATTAAAACTTAGATTTACAGTTAATTTAGATTTAGTCGGCGCAAATCAATGTTGGAGGTTGAGTGTTTTCAAGTTGAATTAGATTTATGATTAGGTAGTAGTGTGTGTGTGTTTGGATATTTAATTATAGTTTTTTTATTAATAAGTGCTTGCTTAATATAGTTGCTTATTAAGTGCTTGCTTGATGTAGTTGCTGTAGTAATAAGGGAAGCTTGTATTTAGATAAATTTAATAAATATAATTCTCCATGAGACACGATTTAATTTAATTTTATTTTTCTGTCTTGTACCATTTTCAGCAATAAAAATAAAACATGAATTGTAACACACAGAGTCGTCTCACACGTAGATTCGCTTAAGATTTAATTTAAGTTTCCTTTCCAGGATTTTATCGTCCAGAAGGAGTCTATGAATTGTTGTTTTAAGTAAATTTTTGTGCGCAAAGTTTCCATGCGTAGCAACCTCTCCACGTGGTTAGACTTGGATAATCATTGTTTGATATACTAATTGTATCATTATACGATGCAGTTATGAATTATATAGCAAATAATATGAATTGATTGGCTGTGGTCGCGATTACGTTAACCCATTAGCGAGATTCTCATCTACTCTTAAATAGATGCAATGAAAACTTTTCACTTTTTTCTTTTTTCTAGTAATCTTTTCGATAGTATGATAATACTTGTTAAAATAACGAATAGAGAAAACCTAGCTTTGCACAATTTCCTTTTCATTCTCGTAGTAATCGTCGTAAATTTGACATTATTACGCGACTGATCGAGCCAATTGAAATAAATGCTTCAGCGTAACATAATGGGCAAAAGATCTATCTAATGTTCGAATTAAGTATAAACTAACTTGTCAAACGCGAACAACACGAGAAAAAGTGGAAAAAAAATCTGGCTGGCGCGTTGCAATCTTGTCTTTTAATCGAACGAAACGAGCCGTGAATAATCGATCGAGTTCATGGGATCGGGGAAAAAGCGGCGCGAGTAATTTTCACCGGTGGCCCGGAATGTTCGTTCCTCGAGAGGCCGTCGAGCGACGATAAGTTTATAATAAGATTGTAATTACTTGTTAGAATGATAGACGACAAACTGGTTCCTCGCGAACGAGAGAGAAGCTCTTTCTCTCCTCTCACTCTCCCTTTCTCCTTTTCTCGCGGTACCAAGGGGTATCGATCGAATCCCAGGCGAAACGAGCACCGCAACTTCTTATAATAGCTCCGGCCATTTCAATTAATTCGATTCAGCGCCAGGGTTTCGAGTTTCGCGGCGGTCTCCGAGCAGCTGAAGTTTCCGTGCACAGGCTCGGAGAAAGGGGGCGATCGGTTTTACGAGCCACGCCATCCAGGCTTGAATTCCATCGTTAACATCAACCCCCTCGATCGCCGAGACGAAACAATGATCGATGTCGATTTATCGACGATATCCACGTTCGCTGCTTCCTTCCACGGCTTGATGTTTGCCGTAAATCTCACGCGTTTCGTCTTTATTTTCTCGCGTAATGCCTCCGGAACTCGTCGATCGATCACGAATGGCGAGTAGGGTTAGGGTTAAGAAATGCTTGCGTTGCGAATGATCAAGATTTACTTGGTTTGGCTGTTTCGGAATTCAGTCACTCGATTGAGAAATTGTGAGATATTTGCGAAATATTTGAAGTGAGATATTGCCATTTTAATGGGAAGATAAATCAAATAATCGCCGGAATTGCAAGTTATTCCAAGGACGTCGAGTGGAATATTTTATGTCAGGTTGGTGTTAGTTTGACGTAGTTTGGACCAGAGGGGGAAACCCCATAAGGGAACGTCTCGATTTTTCCAGTGGAAAGTTAATTAACCGATATCTCGCAATACCGCAGGATATACCAACACCGAGCGAGAGCAAATAAAGAATTTACGCCAACTCGGGAGATCGTTGGATATTCGAATATTCAACATTTCATTTCGTAACGCAAGTTGCTTCTAAAATACGATCGTTGCGCGATGCAATTCTCTCTGGCAGCCAGCTCGATACTTGGCTCCGGCGTCGAAGCAATTCCCTCCAGGCCCATAATTTCTCACATCGTCGTATTTATTCCCAGTTTGTAGTAGCGAGTTCGAGGAAACGTCGGAAGGAAGAGGAGAATTAAGATCCGGTAATTTGTTATATCTCGGCTGGCGATCGTGAGCCATAATTAAGGGAAGATCGGGCGTGATTGTATAATCGGGCCGGGTGTGTAAGTGAAAGTCTTGTTCGCGCGTCGTTATAGTTTTCGCACGATCCGTCTTAGCTGCCGAGGACCGCATCGCGTTTAATATCTATCCTCGCGATCGGACGTGCGAGGTAAATCTTCGTACGCGTCCGGGTCTGCGTTACGACTTCGATTAAAAAATGATATAAAACATCACGCTGCTGCGTGATTCGTAGCTACCTCACGGTAGCCAGCCTCGCTAAAACGTCGATGTTTTATTTTATGATGGGGTCGTTTAAGATCTTCCTTAATCGCACCTCGCTTATTTTCTTGGCTCCCTTTATATCGTACTGCTCGCAAGCTACCGTGCAATTACATTGTATTACACTTTTTGTTTTACAGTTCACGAGCATCTTATTTCGAATCGTTAATTGGTATCGTTGGATCGCGATTTAGAC
This sequence comes from Melipona bicolor, assembly GCA_030673865.1. Taxonomy (NCBI): domain Eukaryota; kingdom Metazoa; phylum Arthropoda; class Insecta; order Hymenoptera; family Apidae; genus Melipona; species Melipona bicolor. The sequence goes on along the minus strand of JAHYIQ010000013.1, from coordinate 2,132,486 downwards.
GGTGGATGCGAAACGAGAGAACGAGTCGCTGTATAAATTTTGCGAGTTTCGAAAAAAAAAAAAAAAAAAAAAAGAGGAGGCAACGAAGCGAAGATTTTGGTCATTCGAGTAATAACGCACGAAGCTGCGAGCGATAAATATTCGCGGCGGATCGTCGAATTAATTCAACGAGAAACACGGACGAGGAGAATCAGGTTTCCAATTTCGCGTGATACGGAACGACGTCTCGTAAAATGGTCCCATAGGATTCTGGAGACATAACATGGCGAATTAATCGCGCTTAAGTATCGCGCGTACCGAACCAAACCCGATTCCGCCCAAGTCCTCCTCTGAACAACGATCGTTCGTTCTCTTCTTTTTGCTCGCTGCTCGGGAAATCGAGATTAAAAGCGACTTTATCGGGCGAATCTCGAACAGTCGAGCAAAAATGTTGCACGTCGGTTTGGGAAAAATTTTATCGAACGATTCGGCGGTTAAAGAACACGTTATTGATTCTATCTCGGTCGATTAATTATACCGTGCGACACGATTTCCATCGAACGAAACGGACCAATTTATCTCGCTCTTTACGGACTCGATTATGTCGATCTCATTTAGGAAGAGCCCTTTAATTACCAAACGACGCTGCGATTGTAATTATAAACGATGTTTGAGACTTTGATGGGGTCGAGATAAAAATTTAACGAGGAGCTTAAACTGTTTACCTTTCGCTTAAATCGACTCGATAGGTATCAGTCTGATGGGTGAAGGATAGCATGGTTGTTCGCGATATCGAGTTATTACGGCCACTTGTTTCCCGTTTGTTGGTATTTCTCGAGTATAATGTATATTAATTATAATTCGAGTCGTGCCTTCTGGTGAGAGATACACAAGTGAAATTTGGTGCGAAGATACTAGTTATTTATTTTTCGTGAATTTTTTGAAACTTTGTATACATATTTGAAATATCGTCGATCATATTAAGAACTTGACGATTTTTTCGAAAATCGTAATATTCTTCTATCGCCTTGATAAAATTCCAAAACATTCGACGATCGATTTATCAATCGATACGTTTATTTCGTTTCGATGAAACAAAACCGAGACGACCGAGTCGTTCTCGCATCGGGAGAAAATAGGATTGCCGAGCATCGTGCAGCTCGGTTTATTTCGCCAACCCTCTGAATCACGAGCAGAGCGAGGCCAAAGTCGCCGTAGCGAAAACCGTGTACATACCCTCGCAAACGTTTCGACGTGCACCGGTCAAAGAACTTTGCGCGCGGGGCCGATCGAGGTGCACGGGCGACTCTTAACGTCGGAAGCAGTGTGGATTTATGGCTCATGTACCACGCTAAATTCGGAGTTATTTTTGCCGCATTTTATGATCCGCGAGTCTGGTCACCTTTGTTACCGGCCGGCTGTTTCATGCCCGAGATCGGAATACAGATTGCGGCCGCTTGATATACACTTTGTTTGTCCATAAATGCGATCGAGCCCCGCTCGATTTTTCGTGGCTATTCAATGGTGACGTCGTTTGTATTGTATTCCTGCCGTTATAACGCAGTCAACAGGATTTTTCGAGTGTTTTTTTTTTTAATCCCCGATTTTATATACAAGTGAAGATAGTATTGTGCCAATTTTAAAGGAAAACTGAAACGCAGAAGGTTTAAATTTTAGTACACATTTATTAAATATTAAATTTAATTTATATTAAATCGGCACGAACTTTCCGGGCAACCCAATGTTTTAGAAGCATCGAGCGAGTTAAAACTATAGTCTACACTTTCGTGTATTAGAAATTGGTAAAACATTCGTTCAAATAAAAGGGAGTCATCGATCCAGACATTGATTCTGTTATTATGCAAAAATAGAATCTCCATTATTGTAATTCGAGCTTTATTTTCTAAAAAATTCTCGTTGGTAGAATAGAACTAGAGGAAAAGAATTAATAGGGACGTTTGGTGTCAAACCCCTATTTTTATCGGGAAAGCTATTGTTGGCTGATACTCGAATTCAGCGGTTTCACCTAAATTCGTGGGAACAGCGTTCCAATATTCCTCCTCTCTGTCGGGTTCGCCGGAAATGTTCCTCTCCCTTTTCACCGAGACTCATTTCACCTCGTACACGTGACAGAATCGCCGCGCCGGGACGAGCAATTTCCCGGATTAGGGAAACACCGAGATAACGCCGTCCAGGTATTGCTCGAGCCCTCAGCTACCTCTCGCAATTCTTACTTTGAACAACAAGCAATATGGACGGTGATTGCGAGTTACGCCCCGCGTTTCCACCCCGACTTCCGCCCGGAAGCGAGTCGCAACGAGAAACGTTCTTTTGTCGAACGGGAGAATTTAATTTTACGCGCGTCTCTTTTTCCTTTCCTTTCCTTTCCTTTTTCGTGTTGCCCTTTGAAAAGTTGCTACGAACGAGCGATTGAAACCTTTCGGCAGATTATCTCGTCAAATTAAAAACTGAGATTCTCCCGTTCCTCGCGCGAGACTCGAGAGCAAAGGATAAATTTCAATCAGTTCTCGCGGAGAGTTAACTCGCCTGCATACCATCCGCGATCTGCCAAGAGCGTTGCGATAATAAAAGTTCGGCGAACGTGGACTTTCTCTAACGTTATTTGCCGCATTATACTCGGCCTACTCGATCCTTTTCCTTCTGTAATTGACGCGATGATGGCACAATGGTTATGCGATGAAGCGAGGGGATTGACGTAGGCGTTGTGATAGCGCCGTTAGGTTATTATTGACCTTCTGACAGTACGCCACGGGATCGTCAGTGTCCCGTTGGAAATCTAGGCTTAATTATTGCAATCTTGCAAACTTTTATTTCCTACTTTAATTTTTGTTGCATGACGATTGGTCATCACCGCGATAACCGGCCAGGGGTTAATTTTGCTCAAATCACGGTCATCCGCAGTTGAAGGCAACGACGAAGTAACGACACAGTGATTAAAACGTACGCGAAAGCCCTCGTTGTTCTTCGTTCGCACGTGTATTCAATTTGACGATACTGCTATTGTTCGGAAGGTTCCCGATCACCCTTCGTTCTCATTAAAGAATCGGGAAACCATCGAGAGGTAGCTAACAGCCGATTTCCATTAGACAGACGATCGTTTTCGCACCCCTCGTGCCCGACGAACGGCGGATCGATCGCGCGCAATTACAAAGCACGCGAGAGCTCACGCACTCGGCCAATGACATTTTCTTCTTCCATTTTCCTTCGAACGTGGCGAACGCCGGGGGCAACGCGTCGTCATCATCATCGCCTTGGCGGGAAGAAGTCGCGCGAACAATGCGAACACCGGCAGGAGTGATCACGATTTTGCGTTTCCTTCGCGCGTGCAATTGCGTGCGTAGCACAGGGCCCTTCGTCGTTGTCTATCGCGCCCCGCTTTATCGTTTTCCACGCCAGGGAATTCCACGTTAAATTGCTGGATCTTGCCGTTTTTAATCGGGAAATTCTACGTCTGTTATTCGTGCTGCGAAAAAAGAAAAAAAAAAAAAAGAAAACTCTTGTATCTCGCTTCACGTACCTGAAACCTTTGAATTTTTTTTCAAATAAATGAACTTGCGCAGCGAAATTAAGAAATTAACGAACAGCACGTCGAGTTACCAAGTTACCTTTAATAATTTTTCGATACAGCTAAAAATGATACTACAAAGTGTGATACAATTTGGGGGAAAAAAAAACACTGCAAGACTTTTTTCCCTGGGAGGGAGATAGCTGTAAAGCGGTTGGCATCACTCATTGATCGTGTCTCCTCTCCTCGTCTTTCCGTTGACTTTCTGTCGAGCATTAACCGTGTGTCGGATTACCGCGTTCCATTCCTAAGCCGGCATAGAAACAGACAGTTTAATCCGGACCGATTTACCTAAGCGAATAGCCGATCAAATCCGATTCAAGCACAATGGTCCAGAAAAAAATACGGATTCTTTGTTTGATTTTCGAACGACGCTGCAGTCGCTGCACAGTTATATTCAAATCTGCTTTCCTATCGTCGTAATATTCTATCACAGTATTAACGTATAAACGAAATCGGTTGCCTATCGAAATTATTTAACAGTAATTTCCAACAGGCAGGGTATCGGCAAAGTCCACACTTTCTCGCAACCCCGTAATAAATCCCATTTCCATCTGTCTGTTTCAAAGCACGTATCACTTTCGAAATACCCTGTCACGCGTGGCGTGCATCCGTACATTTCGAGAAACATGCCCAAACAACGTACACGCGGACAGAAATTATTGCTCATTCAACGAGGCAGTTTTTCGCGTAGGTCGACGACGAGAATTTTCTCTCGCACGCTCGCTACGAAATACTATCGCTCGTTAATGTCAGAACGACCGGTGTCGAGTATGATGTAATACGTTGTAACGTGTTCAGCATCGCGATAAAAGCTTTTGGAAGCGTGAACGAGCCACGCTGCACGATGATAGACGAGCTAGAAACGCATTTAACGATGTCCCATCATCGGTTACATTGATCGTTCGATGATACGCTGTCAATCGCGTTCGAGGGTGGCGTTTTTCTCTTTTTCTTTCCCCCTAATAGAGGGGGACCACGCTCGCTAAAACGTGTTCGCGAGCTTTTTTTAATGAGGTCGGAAGTCATTTCTAAACCCATTAAGCGAGATCATTGTGTTAACGCGAATCGAGCTACTTTCTTGCCCGACGACCCGCAATTACGAGGTCGAGATGATTTTCACCCTGTGTTTTAATGACTATCTAGCGATCGTTGATCGTTTCTATGGCGCAATTATCCGAGAACAATGGGAGAATCGTGCCAACGTAGCTAGGAAAAACTCTTTCCCTCTCTCCCCTTCCGTTTCGTTGATTTCCGTCAATCTCTCGTTGTTTAATTCTCTTTGTTGATTTTGTTTCTTGTTAATTGAAAAAAATTCGGAAATAAATTCGGAAATAAATTATTCCAGTTGTTCGACAAACATTCAATTTATCGAGAGGAGGGCAATTTTTCTTTTTAACAGTTTTAACCATCGTTCGCACAGCGATGAATTTTTGATTAAAGGTATTTTAATAAAATACACGTTTTACGTCGAGATATATATATACATATCGCAACGTGTCATTCACGCTCGAGTAAATATGTACGCACGAGCAGCAACGGGTATCCATTAATAATTCCTGAAACGAAGGAACGCATTCCCAATTCGTCGGAGAGGATTTATAAGTGGCGTTTATCGAGCTTCATTACGGCCACGGTGGCAAAACAAACGGACGACTGGAAACGAAACGGGACGTGGCTTCGATTGTTCCTCGCTGGATCAGGATCCCCGCGTATTTTTGAAGACAAATACACGGAGCGACGGAGGTAAATTCGATTTAACGGGCGCGATGCGCGAACATGGAAGAACAAACAAAGAGAAACGGGCACGTAAGGAAACGGTGTTTTACGCGCGCGGCTTTTCGTGTCCAAACAATTATACAGTGCGGGGGAGGGGGACGCATCCGCGGTAACCCACTTATTATATATTACGGCTCGATCACGCGAGACTTTTCTTTTCACACGTGGAATAACCAATCTAATCTAACTCTCTCTTTTCTATAAATCTATACAGCAACTTAATTTTAGTTACGATCTCTGCTAATAATTATAATTACCTGTAAAATCTGTCCATATGTTACAAAATTGAGGAAAGTCAGTAAATCTCGACCAAATGTTTCGAAGGAATCGAAAGCAAAATAGAATGTTAAAATTGTTAAAACGAAGAACAAAGATGCGCTACGATCGTTGGCTCGAGTTGGAAAAAAAAGGCTCGTGTGACCGGGCACTTAGCGTTCGCTGAAGAGCGGAACGTCACTCTCCGCGAGTACGACTACCGTATTAATGGCCTGTCGCTAATGTGCGAATATTCCATTACACGGCTTGAGATATTTACCAACCTCTCGTTGACTCGAATTTTCATATCGCTCCGCGCAAGAGAAACTCTTGTCTGCAAAGCGGACGAAAGGCGGACGTGGAAGAGCGGACAGGATCTTTACGGTGGCTGCGTTCTTGAGCAAAGCAAAAGAGCGAACAAATTGAAATATATATCTTATTCCGCGCGTCTCTTCCGAGCAGATGCTGCAACCTTTTACGTATGGTTCGGTTTCTGGTTCGCGGAACGAAACGGATGTCTCGAAGTTGTGCTTGAAGTCAAGAAAGAAGGATGGTTTGCGATGGGAAAACGGTCGTGAACGGCTGAAAAGAGACGGCGCAACGTGCGGGATGGCGAAGGGGTTGGTTTCGCGATGGCAGGATAACGCGTGGAAAAGGAATAACGTTGAAAGCTGAAAGGATCGTTCAAAGTTTCCAAGTGTACGATGTTGGAGGATAAATTGCAAGAATTTTTTCGTCTCTAAATTTCCAATCTCTTTCCTGTAAAAATAAGAAGTCGGGTTTATCCGTTAGACCTTTGAGCCAAAACTTTTTTTTGAAAAGAGAATTCAAGCCAAAGGACTTTGTGCAGTTCGTCACAATCCGCGAATCAGGCGGATTTCCATCGCGAAATTTGATCAAAGCGATCGGAGAAGAAAAGAAACTCCCCCGACTCTTTCCGTTTATCGGCAAACGTTTTCCTTGCATTAAAAAAGAAAAGAAAGAAAAAGGGAAAAATCGGAGGCATATATATGTATATATATCGAGAGAGAAAGGCGCGAGTTTCGTCGCGATAGAAGAGACCACCCTCGCCATTAACATCAAAAACGTGCCGCGTTTGCGAAACGTGCTGTGCCGCTCACAGGGTCTCGCGCGACAAACGCGACCGCGACGAAAAGCGGAAATTCCTTGCAGAAAGTGCGAAACACGACGACCGTGTTTAACTCGCGGGTACTCCATATTTATACCATTACGATCACGCGTATACACCGCTCCTACACACACACACAGATACACGCAATACCCATAACAGAGTTTTCAACCCTTCTCGGTCGCGCAGACGGTGGCGCGAGCGTTTTCGCGCTCTTAATCCTCGCGCAGGCAGCCGAACGAACGAAACTTGGGGTGAAACCGGGGGTGAAACGGGGGAGAGGCTGATGGAATACCATTCCCTACTAATTGCTAAATGCTAATGTACGCATACGCTTTGGCGACGCCTACTTTCACGACAGCCGGAGGACATTATTCGCGACTGAGTTCCCCGATCGCGCGCGCGGCCCCGATTGCATGCGGAATCTCGTCGCGGATGGCTCGTCATCCACTTTCGACGGGTGTCGGGCGTACAATCTCGCGCGTCCGGGGACCTCCTGATCGGAATTTGCATTTTCATCCCCGCGCTTTCCCTACCCGAGTCGAGGATTAATCATTCCGGATCGCTACTTGCTGATTTATGAAAATGGAGAACCGGCAGACGCTCTCTGCACCGCGCATATCGCGCGTCCTCTTTGTTTCTGCTTCGATTCCCGTCGACGGTGACACGCTCGGGGATGTTTATCGCGACATCGAGACTTGTAAGGGGTGACACAGGGTTATGCCGTTTTTGTGACTGGTGCTCGCGCGTTGGTTGAACGGGTTTCGCCGTGATTGTGTCGGACATTGACGGTGATAAAAATTTTAGGGGCCGTTTCTGCGTTGCAATTAAGCTCAAAAGTTTACGTCGTCGATTTGGAAACGAAAATCGACGCTTAGAAAACGCTTGTAAAACGCTCGCGTCTCTCCGATCTTCAAGTTGCCGTATATCTGTCTTGCTAAAACATTTTGCGAGAGATCTGTAAACTTTAGAAAAAGATACCACCGTATGTTCTCTTCATAAACGAGCAACAATTTATTTCCTTTCATAAACATCATAACATACTGTTCAAATTTACAACTCTAAACACACCGAGCTGAATATCGTCCAACAATTAACAAACCCAAGGAGTGCGCGACTGGTAAAGCTTTCGTTTCACCACATAAAACATGGGAGAGCAGGCTCCTCCACGTGCACGTAGCCAGATTCTCCTGGTTTTTTTTGTCGATGAGAAGTAGCCCTCCCCGTCACTACTTCACGCTGCGAAGAGCCAGAGAGAATTAAGGTAAATTTTTCGAAGGAGAAAAACCTCTGCTATTAACCGGAAGGGTTGGAGATAACATCGAGGCTGAATTTTCCCAGTCGCGCATCTCAAATCTTTTCATCCCGGGTAACGCAAGCTGAGTAGTAGCGCTTCGCGACCCATAAAAAAAAAAAGAGAGAAAAAAAAGGACAAGAAAGAAGGATTAAAACGACTTGACCCTTTGCAACCTTTTTATCGTTCTAACGTTTCCTACGGTCGCCTCTGCACACCGACAAGACACCGACGCAGCACCCGACGATGACCCGTAAAACGACCCCGCGTGCCAGAACTGCTGCTTATTATCGCTAATTACCGGATTGCGAGTTAATTAACAAGCCGCGCGAACGTTTCCTCGCTCGTCTCTATACACACACGCAGACACTGTATTTTCCTTTTCGAAAATTGCTGTTACAGCCGTTTTACCCTTTTAAGACGATTGCGGTTTGCTTGAACGGCGTGCTCGGAGTTTTATTGATTTATTTTGTCGTGGGCTTATTTGACGAGGGTTGGTTGGTTTGAGGGGTGAAACTATAACAGGTGTGCTTGGTCGATTTAGGAATTAAACAGTGTGAAACGTTGGGGAAGAAATTTGATGTCTAAAGAGGAAAGAAACCTTGCTCTTTATTCAATGGAAATATATTTTAATAATCATCGTGGGCTGTTGATTAAATAGAAAAATGGTATTTTTCATTTCATTTTAAACTGGATCGAAAGCAAAAAATTACACGTCGACAATTACGAATTAATTTAATTATCTTCCAACGAACGAATCTCGCAAAAGACAAAGTCTTTCGTCGCAACGTAGTCGCAACACCCTCTATAGATTAAGTATTTGTTTGTTGAGTCTACATTGTAATATCTTATATGCACATCCGCTTCGATAAACACGCTACGTACAGGGTGTTTCCGGTTTCACCCGGTAAACTTGGGGAGTGTATAGAAGCACCGAAAATGAAACAGGAAGTTCGTGTAAACACGCGCTCGCAATCGCTTACCTCCTCCTCCGTTGATACAGTGATATTTCCACGTGCACGTAACCCGGTACATTCTCTTCGAACTGAACGCGCGAAACACGAAAAACTTCGCCGTAGCATGTGTAAAACTCGTTCGAAATTACTCCTCGAACGGAGACGCGCGATCTGCACGATCGTTTCGAGAATTCAGAGGCTCACGTTCGAAATCTTTGCTTGCCATCTGCTCGCTCATTAACCGTAATTACCACCTTCGAGCCAAGAGCGAGGATCTCTTCTCGTGTACATTGTTAACAACAAACTTCGCGTCAATCCGGTCAATCTTTCCATTTCGTCGTCGTTAACCACCGGGCTCGGTTGAGGCCTCGTCGGGAGCCGAGGGGGAGGAGAAGTTTCATTAAAAAGCATCGCGCGCGTTACGTTACTCCGCGTTCGACTCGTTTCGCGGATGCGCGATTCACCGCGCGGCGACCACGCGATGTAATTACGCGGGACGTCAAGGCCGAGGGCTTAGCGCGTCGAAGACGAGATCGCAGCCCTTGATACCGAGAATCGAGTGAATTAACATCGGGAGCGTGTTACCGGTGCACACGTGCACACGCGCGGGTCTCCCATTTATAAATAGAGCCACGCGTACCGCGCGCAGAACCATCTTCTCGAACCAATTCGAGATATCTGGATCGTGTCGCGAGCCTCGCACATCCCCCCGGGTTCTTCCAGCCTTTCAAACAAATCTGTCGCTGGCACGCCACCACCTCTTTCCTCGCCGTGATTCACGAACCGTCAACCAAACGAACGACGCTACAATTTGTTGAAAGTCACGCGACTGGCTCCGTTCCGCGGCTAACGACTAACGTCATCGTGTCATCCTTTTGGCGATATTTCTTCAGTGATAATCACGATAATTGTTAGAAACGTACATCGCAACAGAGAGTAGTCCAAGAGCGATCGTTACGTGCAACAAACCGTGTGTGTCGGTCATCGGAATTCCCAAATGTTCGAAACACAGAAATATATAGTCGAGTGTCAAGCGCGTGTCAAGTGCGCAGTGCACGTTTCTGCATTATCCAGAGTTCCAAACGCGGTGCTGGTCCCTCGAAAACGGCCGCGTTCGTTCGTAACGAGGATGCAGGAGTTTTCTCTCTCTCTCTCTCACACGTACACACATACTTCGTATATACATTCTGTCTTTCTCATTCTCTGTCTCTCGACTCGGTTGGTGCCACGGGAAGCCATTAACGCCAATTGTGGTTTCATTAATTTTCATCCTTGCTTTCGCTGGCCGAAGGTGACGGCTCGGGAATCCTGGATTGGGAACCCGTTCCCCGGGGTCTCACGAGAACGTGAACGTGAACGTGAACGTGAACCTGGTTCACTTGGCGAGCAAGGTCGACGCTCTGAATGTATGCATGGGTTTTTTGCTTGGCGTGTTGCTTGTGCTTGGTGGTAGATTGATGCATTGGGTGCTGGGCGGACCTAACGCGCGCGGCCGCTGCGCTTGGGTGGCTCCGTTTGAGCAGAGAGTTTAATTGGGATGTGAAATATAGTCGGTAGCGAGGTTTGCTCGGGGATGAATATCGTAAAAATGAATTTAATTTAACGAACAGAGGTTTCTCGAATCGACGAGAGAAAGAAAGAGAGAGAGAGAGAGAGTGTGTCAAATTAATTGTGAAATAGACGTCTAGTCTCTTTCGAGTAAATTCAAAACAAATTCGTTTCTGAATTTTATCCACAATTTACTATTATTTGTATAAACACGCGAGCCGTGGTTCTGTAGCAAATTTAAGGCACGTAAAAGCTAAAAACGTGGGCAGAACGTGACGAAATTGTTGCACTGCCGGTGAAAATTTTACGACGTCCGTGGAATATTGTCACGGTCGTAAAAGCATGAAAATCCAGCACGGTGTGTACCCGCTTCGATTATGCAACGCGACATTCCGAGCTACACTCGGTACTTCGGGGATTCGAAGCATCGTTGAAAACTGTTGGAACCCCGTGTTACTCGACTAGCCTTGAAACGCCATCCATCTAATCCACGAAACCATCAATCATCCGAATTCGTCCCAGCCACAAGCAATTAAGCTCGTCTTTCCCTCTCTGTCTCTCCCTTTTCCCCGTATATACAATCTATTCGACTTCCTCTCGGTGCTCCCTTAACGATCGCGACGGTTTTCGCTATCGATAACCGGTATCGTCCAAGATTGCAGTCGCGACTTTACACGTGAATCCTTACAAACGGTGGTTTGTTCCTTTTTTAAATTTTTATATATAATATATATATATATATTCAAGGAAGTAGTCAAAAAAGAAGAAAAAAATCTCATAATTCGCGCAGCGAATCCGTGGCCTAATCCGACAAGAAACCGATAAACGTGAATTCCACGACGGGGAAGGTTCATTTGGCTTGGTTCGGGGTAACGGTGTCAAAGCGCCTATCGCCGCCTGTCGGTTTGCACTTCGTTATATCTCTCCGGTGCGTTGGCTACGCCGCGGACTCAAAGACGACGTAATTGCATCTCGTGCGCAATATACGCTACTTACGTATCTCTTAATTAATTCGTGCCTTCGCCCCGCCCGGTAATTATTTCCATATCGCCAGACACGTACCTCGCGTACCCTCCTGCATCGCCTCGACGACGATGACGACCACCACGACGACGACGACGACGACGATGACGACGTCTACGTCTACGTCGACGATCGTGAGAACCAAGTCGAAAGCGACGCGAGGAGAGAGCCACGGACACGCGCGCCGAGTATCGAGCATTTCCAAGCTCGGTCGCCGTATCGCTTTGCCTTTTTCGCCTTCTCTTTCTTTTCTTCGTCTTCGCTTTTTATTTTCGCTCGTAATTAATTACGCGGCAACGAGATACGCGTTGCTTGCGTACAAGCGGGCGAGACTGGTTCGGACGAGATGGAAAGAAAGAAAGGAAGAAAGAGAGGAAGAGAGGAGTGCTTATTATCGCGAGACAATTACACTTTGCGAGTCCTGCCCCTCGCTAATCAACGGGATATTATTGGCCTGACCGATTCGTTTCGCGATGCCCGGTTTTAGAATTTGCTTAGCGATCCCCTTGCCTCGTAGAAATCGAATTTTTTTTGCGAAATTGAAATTGAAATTGAAATTAGTTTTAATAGTCGAGTCGATGACGAAGGCAGATTTCACTTGGTTCTGCGCGATGATGTTGCGCGATGGTACGATGAATCTCTCCTCTTGCGAAACACCAAAAAGAACGCTCGATTTTTCTAGAGAAAAGCTCCTTGGTATAATTCAGGAAATTGAGATTTATGGGATAAGCGCACGGAAGAATTTGCATCCTTAATAATGGTGATCAATGAATAATTAATGCGTCAATTTCCTATTTTTTAATTATTAACGAAGTATCAAGTATTCAGGTAACTATCAATATTTAATTATGTATACAGTTTCGAAGAGTTAGTTAATTAAACGTGTTTCTATGATACACATCTCATAAACGCGTATCCGCTAATTAAACGTACTTTTTTTATTTCTTAAAATATGAGGATATTTTTATTTTAGAAAAACAATTTAAACCACTATGAAGTACACTGTTTGGATAAATCTATTTATACTCGAGCAAATAAATCGTTGTTAGGAAACGCTTCTACGTGTTTCTCCGTTGATTTTCTTCATATCGCGATGATAAATATTTATCGAATAAATACACGGCGTTAAATCTGAAAGTACGACGATTTATTGCACATCTGTGTTTAATAATTGCCGAGGAAATACTATCTCGTAACAGTGTGGTATCTCTCCCTCTCTGCACGCTCCGTAACTTGCACCGCCATCTGTTATCATTCCTCGGAATTGCTACGCACCTCGTGTTTCACTCGCGTTTTATCGGGTTTTTTTACCATCGAGAAACGAATTGCCTAGGACGTAAAATAAATATCTCCAACGGAGAAATAACGATATCGGTGAAACGTTTCGATATATGCCACCTTACGTAACCTTACGTAAACTATATATTAAATCGTCGTCGTCGTCGTCGTCGTCGTCGTCGTCGTACCGTGTTCTCTATCCTCGTTTATTCGTGGAGTACAGATAATCGTTAAAATTTTCCAACTCTCTTATATACGTGTACGCGAATATATGAATAACTAACCATTCACAACTGTGAAATTGTACATCCTTCGTGCGTTCGTAATCGCTTGGAGTGGATCCAATATACATATATGTATGTGACAATTCAAAAGTGATCCTACGTGTCCTCTACATCACAATCAATCGAACTCGCGTCACATTCCGTCAGCCACACCTCTTCGATTACTCCGAAGCGCGCGGAGAAAAACCAGTTCACGGTGTGCAATGTAATATCTACATTTCAATTAGCCTAACGTCGACTTGGAATCTCGCGATCGTGATCAGCACCGTCAATTCCCAAGGAAAATCGAAAGTCCTCCTCTCTCTCTCTCTCTCATTGTCAAGAGCAAGAATGTGGCGTTTTCTGGGAGCAGCAACGTGCCAAAATTTGTCCACCTCCGCTGTGTCCCCGGCTGATCGACGATCACAGGACACGCATACGAAAATTGTGCCTGAAATACACGACACACTGGTTCAGACGTGCAATGATCATGGCCAGTGGCAGCATTCGACAATATTTGGGTATTTGGATATTTGAACAAAATATTTGGAAAGTGATTAAATTGAGAAATTAATCGCACGTTTACACGTTTCGAAATTATTATACAAGGAACTGAGTTTCGTTTCACGTCGTAGTTATCGAACGATATTTTTCATTTTTATTCAAAGTCTGTTATTAAGGACGATCGTTACCTTCATGTCCTCTTGGACGATTCATCGGCGTGTCCCGCTGCAGCAGAAAGAAAACGATAAAGGAAACAATAATCCATAAATTACGAGGCTCGTTCTATCTACGTTGGCTGTGCAACGTAAGAATCAGCATGAGGGAACAAAAGAATCGCTGTAATGGGCATCGGTCATGGCTCGTGTCCAACAAACGGGACAGTCCAAGTCTCTAAACGATGCAGTATTATGTGTTGTATCGTTCGATACAAAGTTGGATGGGTACGACGATTGAATAGACGACGAATCGACGCGCGTTGAGCGATTTCTGTGCAATTTCTTCGTTTTTTTTCTTCTTATTTATTCGGTCTGTGTCGTTCTCTCTGCACCATCTTAATATTGTTCCTCGTAATTGTCGTCTTTACGTCGAATCGTTTGGTGGAAATGTTCTCAGAAAATAAGGCACCAAGTTGTACTCGTAACGTAATTATTCTGTGTCGTTGAATATTTGCGTGCCCATCCTCAGCGTTATATAAAATACACGTGTTACATCTTGGAATATGATAAAACAGGTTTACTTCGAACAAGATCTAATCTACGTCTTTCCTCAACGGCCATCTTCAAAATGAATATTTCATTCTCTCGCCAAGGTACTGAAATTCGTTTAAAAAAAGATATTCAATCGCCGGTTTTCTCGATCGAGTATCACAGCCGGGAACAACTTTCCCTCCTCCACCAAACTCCGGCTGCGTAACCAGATACACGACGCGTAAACCGTTGCCAAACCAGGACACGATGTACACGGCATCGCATGCCATCCACAATCCCCGCCGGTTCGACAATACAACCGTCCACCTCCGTGTCACGCGAAAGCGAAATCAAACATCGATTCTCAATTACTAGCAGATCTGTTGCCGCTCTCCGTCGAGCCCCTCCGTCGCACGCTCTCCGTTCTCAGGATCACCCCCTGCGCTATTCCATAGTGCTCGAACGGATCTTTCCTGTAGATCATCGTCTCCTCCTCCCTGTGGATCTTATTTTTCGGAGGCGTGGACGTCGTTCTCGCGGGAGTGGTGGTCGGACTGTTCTTGGGCGTGAGGGCCTTGCTAGACGTGGAAGACGGACTGTTCCTCGGCGAGTTGGGTAAATCCGTCGCCGGGCTGTTGCTGTCCCCGGGGGCGACCGCGTTAATCCCCTGCAGCGCGTTGAAGCTCTGCATGACCAAGTGAGAGGCGACGGACATGGTGAGAGGATTGTTGGCGGATTGCGACGCGAGAGCCACGGGCCCAGACTTCTCGTTTCTAGTCACCGATTGATTCTCCACTCGAACCGTCGCTGCTGCCACCGCCGCCACAGGCAGCATTACCTGCGTTGCATTTTCTACTCGAGACATTGATTGCGCGAGGGATCGATGCTCGGCTCTCGGGGTCGAGCTCTCGCCCCAAGCCATCGACGATTGGCCGTTCGCTACCGGTGCACCTGACCTCTCCGCCAGTCGACCGATCGCCACGTTCGACCTGTCTGGCTGCGTCGAGCCAGCCAGCGCGCCGGCCGACTGCGTTCTTCTCGCGGACTCCCCTTCGTTCTCGGTCGAGTCCGGCGAGGCCGGGAACGGAGCGGTTTGCGACCGATGCTTCCTAGCGGGGATCTGCGGACTTTTCGGCAAACTTCGACTGCCGATCGTGTCTACCCGCGAGATCGGTCGATCTTGGATATCTTGCGGGGTCCTCGCCAATTCGAGAACAGTCCCCTCGGCTGGATTAGGTTTATATCCCGCCGGCGAGTTGTTCGCTCGACCGTTTCGCTCGAGTTTCAACGATTTCCGATCCTCGACGCTGGATCCGGTTTTCAGAGGCAACGCGAGCGGCGGAGGTGCCGCGTCGCCGTTGGTCCCGTTGGTACGCGCCGCGAGGTTGGGGTCGCCGTTGGGGAAACTGGCGAAACGGGCGACCGTTTCTCGTTCCACGGCTACTTGAGGCGCAAACGGAATCTTCCTTTCGGTTGGCTGCCTCTTGATCGGCTGCCTCTTCCGCGCCGAGGATGCGTGCGTTCTGTTCCTGCCGTGTCTCTTGGACTCGGCATTCACCACCGGACGCGTCTCCGGGAAGTGTCTGCCTTTCATCGAACTGGGCTCCTCGTCTTCGTCCTCGTAAACGCGAGCAATGTCCTCAATGTCGTTCAGATCCGACTCGTCCTCCTCGTACTCCTCCACGATGGCGCTCGCCTGGATCCACTCTCTGATTCGGTCCTTCTTCTTAGCACGGTCCACCGTTGTCTCGATGCCGTACGTGGTCAGGGTGTGAAGCAGTTGATTCTTCTCCTCGAGAGAGCTGTGGAAGCTGTACATGGAGGGGCAGAGTTCGTCCCTCTCGTCGGCGCCACCTGTGCAAACGTCGAGTCAACGAGGATGGCAAACACGGGAGAACGGGCGAAGGGGGAGGAGAAGGTCTTTAATTCGGATCGATCGTTACCGTTCATGGCCTTCTCCGTGCCGAGTTTCGCTAACCACCTGTCCTCCAGGTATTTGTTTACCTCCAGCACGCTGACGGGACGCTTCTCGGCCTTGGGGTCCAGCAGTCGTTTGAACATCCTGCGGAGTAGCGCGAAGAATCGATGAAGCGAAATTGAAAGCTAAGTAATAACTATAGAGGGGAATATTTCAGGAACGTATATCCAGAAATTATATAATCGTTGACGTCATATTTTTGTTTTTTCTTTTTTTTTTACGCAAATTTCGTAAATGTAACGGGTGGTCACGTTGCTACACGTTTAACGACTCCGTTCAGCATCCTGAGACAATAAACCAGTTAACTCGTAGGGGTGGCTCGCTTTCAATCGCTCTCGCGCCTCTTTCGAAAACAAACGGAGAAGTTAAAATGGAAACGTTTCTCGGTATCACTCTTTGCGCGATATGATCTGTTACGCGCACACACAGTGAATCCTTCTGCTTGTTTTAACGCGTAGAATCAATCCTGAAAACCCCCCGTCCTTTTCATGAACTTGGCCGAGCGTTTAACAAACGATCGCCGACTTACACTTTCAACTTTCTATTTAGCCAGGTTGCCACGCGCCACCGGTTAATGTTACTCGCGGCTTCGGCGAATTCTACGATCTACAATTAGAAATCGGGATGATGAAATTTGAAAGCACGCCTTGGTCCAGAAGTTTGGATTCGCAAGCAAGGAAGTAAGATGAAATGATAACGAAGAATCTAGAAACGTATTAAACGCGAACGAGAATTGAACTTTCCGTTTTTAAAAATTCAGACTAGTCCGTGGGAATGCAAATTCTCGGATTTCTCAAGCTGTGAATAATTTCGAGATACCGAGATTTCTCAATCTCTCGGAACATGAATAATTCCTTAAGGACTTGGAATTGTTCCACGAGAAATATAAACGTTCGAAAAAATGTTTGGAATTCGTTGTTCAATTGCAAATATCTCGATAATTTGCAACAGTGATTTGATCAGACTGGCGCCTGATGATCCCCTCCCACGAGTAGAAACTGACCTCTGCGCCCGTGAGCTGATCAGCTGAAATAATTTCGGTTTCTTGGCTATGTTGAGCGTCGCGTTGTGCCAGTTTTGATATCTGGTGTAACGCGGGTCGTCCAACGCCGCCTTCTGCCACGGCAAGCATCCGGTCAGACAGACAAATAGGACAATGCCGAATTGCCAGACGTCGTGCGACGTGAGAGCTCTGAAAACGCCAAGCGTAAATAAGATGTACGCGCGCGCCTGCATATTTTCGTCATTCACGATCACGCAAGCCCGCGGCCGCAACGAGAGAGCCTCGAACGATCAGTCGTTTTCGTTGCTGTACGATCCGACGCAAAAATACCCGAGATTTACACAACGAGCGAGAGAAATCTCATTCAAAATTAACGACCGCGCGCACAGCGTACAACGAAGCTTTCTACAAAATACACGTATCAAGTATACACGCTGGTATATATTTCCCTTTCTAAACAACATAAAGTGAATTCAACACGGCGTGTTACGTTCCATTCATCTTTTCAGAGAATGGACGGGCTAAACGCGAGGTATATCTTATATATCTTATCGTCGATCGATCGAACATTTAGACACCCGATTACGTCAACGGCGAGATTAAATATTTTTGCTTTTCTCGATTCTTCTGGACGCGAAAGTAATCGTTAATTATTCGAACTTATTATATATTGCGTTGAATCGAAAAACTTTCATCTCGGGTATATTTGACATCGATTTTAAAGTTATCACGTTTACGAGTAACCTCGAGACGACGTTATCGGTACGAGGCCGAGATAAATAAACGAGATAATCACGATAATCGCTGATAATGGTCAATCGTATAATTACTTGTACGTTTCGTCAGTGTCGATCTGCAATACCTCGGGCGGCGAGTATGGCAGCCACTCGTTGTGCCGTCGCACCACCGTGTTCGTTCTTCTCGTTTCGCCAAAGTCGCACAGCTTGATCCGCGAGAAATCGCTCCTGAACACGAGGATGTTGTCGAGCTTGATGTCGCGGTGCACCAGTTCGCGGCTGTGAATGTGATGCACCGCCGCGGCCAGCTGCCTGGCCACCCTCTTTGCGTGAAGCTCGCCCAAACCGGTCTCTGTCACGTTGGACGTTAGATCTCCTGAAATCCGTGTACACACGTATTCAACACTGTGCTACCGTGCTACTACTCGATACAGTGCGATACTTTTGCGTGCAACACGAGGCAGAAGCGCGAAGAAGGGGTACGCTACATCAATCGCTGGCACGCTTCCAAATTGCCGCTGAATGTGAGGAACAATTTGCGATCGCCATCGCGATGGAACGATACTTTGTTAGGAAGGAGCGGCGTGCTTCGGCACAGACGATTACTCAGCGGAAAGGAAATTAAAATTTCAAGAAGGACCGTCAATTCATCACCTCGACATTTTTGCCGGCCTTTACCTCCCCTTCCTCCCCATTTCCCGCAACTTTATCAAGATTCCTTTGCATCAAATATTCCATTATATCAAGCATTTGAGATCTCGCAGTCCCCTAGGACATTGCTTTTACCCCCATCACGTGGCGTAAATCCACGTTCGTAAAATCGTCGAAATAAAGTGGAAGCTACGCGATCGATTGTTTCGTTTCGTGTCCCCCGTTCATCGCGGATTCCAGTGGGAAAGTTCGAATCGAATTTCTCACTCGAAGACTGTGAGTCAGAATTCGCGTGACTTTCTTGTCACCGAAGAATCAATCGCCGAGAGTGCAGATATAATTTCCGCGAGCATTCGCACACTCTACCCTTTGAGGATTCGTTCGTTGAGGTGAAGGTGAAACTGAAACGGGAAATCTCACCGAGGGGAGCGTACTCCTGGCTGAAAACGTAGAAGCCAGCGGTCTCGAAGGCCACGTCGTAGGTGGTGATGATGTTCCTGTGCGCGGCCAGGTGCAGCCCGTAGTGAAACTCGCGGAAAAAGTCCGAGATGCCGGTGTACGCCTTTGGCAGCGCCTTGAGCACCATCTCGGTCTGGGTGCTCCGATGCTCGGTCAACAAGATTTTGCCGAACCATCCTTCCCCGACGATTTGCAGGATGTCGAACTCGTCGATCAAGTTCACCTGTTTAGCAAGAATTCGTCAAATTTAATACACATATACATATATACTTAGGCAAGTGACGAACATTAAAAGAACAATATTAGGAGAACGTTAAGAGAATATATTTTATCTGCCAATCTCACATT
This sequence comes from Melipona bicolor, assembly GCA_030673865.1. Lineage (NCBI taxonomy): Eukaryota > Metazoa > Arthropoda > Insecta > Hymenoptera > Apidae > Melipona > Melipona bicolor. The sequence goes on along the minus strand of JAHYIQ010000013.1, from coordinate 2,113,030 downwards.
GCATTTTAACGTGCTAAAGATTCGATAAGAAGATGCTATAATCTCTCGTGCGTTATCTACAGCTTTTAATCGAGGTCGAGGAACACTAAAAAAAGAAATCTACTTTTAATTCGAGGCACGACTCGATTCTGCTGCGAGATCGATGGATAACGTTCGGTCCGAGGGTATCTTGGAGGTAGGGGATTTTTTTTACTCCGACCAGAAGCTGTTCGTGGATCCACGAACCAAGGTGCATAATTTAGCGAGGCGCGCTGCAAACGTCGGACGACCTTTAAAACAGCGAGAAAGCGTAATGCGATCTTTAATCATTGAAAGTGAAATCACGAATGAGGATTGGATTCGGTGAATGGCTCTCTGCTTCTCTATGATTTAGTGCGAGATACGACAGTTTGTCTTATCTGTGAAATTCACACTTCGACTCGGCAGCCCGAGTTGGTTTCACTGTAAAACCCAGTTTTTGCTTCCATCGAAACGAACCACGTCGTCTGTTATCGTCTGTTATTTTCACGAAGCTACAAAAAAAAAAAAACTCGAGAAACTGTGTTAACGTCGTAACTGTTGCGAGCTGAAAAATCTCGTGATTTACGCGAAACGCGTTCCACAAACTTAGAAAAGAAGCTGTCTCGTTCACTCGGGCAGACGTTAGAACAAAGCGCCAACAGAGTCGTAGACTTCGCCGCAGCGGACGGCGTGTCGTCCGTCTTTGGTGGATTCTCAGGTATTCCGAAATTAGCGGAGAAACTCGCTGGGAGAAACACGATTTGCCAGGACATGCTTGCTGGAACAATGGAAACGACCGGCGCCGTTTTATTACTCGAGCGGCCGCAAACAGGCTGTTTCGCGCGACTTGTCGAGGTGTTAAAGGTTACAATCGCGTCGCGCACCGTCATAAAGTGAGCATCGAGCGAGAAAGTTGGTTTAGTGCCAGAAATCGTTCTCGGCTCTTGCACCGTATGCATATGCATATGCATGTTGCATTTTCGAGCGAACAAAAGCGCGTTTCATTGAGTTGTAGCATCAAGCTTTCATTCCCCGGCAAATGTCGTTATCTTCGTGGATTATTAGTTTGTCGCGGACGATTCTTTTATTGCGTCTCGACTTTCTTTCAAAATTCAATACGAATCGAACGTTTCGTGCGTTGCATGCAATCTAATGATAAAAGCAATCTTCGCCCTTGGAACGCAAAAGTTATCGGATCGCAAACAGGGGGCTTGATAATTAAATTCGACTGCAATACACGGACAATCGGAGGTATTCTCGGTAAAAGCCCCGAGTAATCGAGCAATTTCAGTCAAGGTACTCTGAATTTACGTCTATCGTGTTTATCCTTCCCATTCGATTGGACCAACAGCTTCATTCAATCTGGTCGATCGAAAAATTATATTACCCAGAAAGGGCAGAGAGAGAGAGAGAGAGAGAGAGAGAGAGAAAGAGAGAGCATCAAAAGGGCTCGGTCCGAACGATCGAAACGAATGCGCAAACGAAGGAAAGAAGGGAGTGGGGGAGGGGGTTGGTTCTATCACGAGGGAGATTCGATTTGTCAATCGAGTTACCTTCTCGAGCTCGAACTCTCGTATCCTGTGAATGGACCCGCCGATGGCTTTCTTCATTAAGCTCATTCTGACGGACGGTCGTCAATCGCTTGCCACGAAGCTGAAGTCAAGCCAAACGTCGCGTTTAACTGTCCGCTGTGGTCGACCACGAGATTGCGAACTTCACATTCTATCATCTCGCGGTGAACACGTTCCCCTTCGTCGCGTCTTGATCCTCGCGTCGATCAATCCTTGATCCTTTCGCCAAGTCGATGGATATTCACCCTGCAATGATCGAAGTCGACGTTACGAGTTTGAGGATGAAGCTTGTAAAAACTGACGAATTCCAGTGACGAGTAACGTAAATGTCAGAAGCGAAAGTTGGAAAAAATTCGAATTTTGGGAGCGAGTTTCTTGACGAATTGTTTTGCACGGAGAATCGTATCGCACGAAAGATTTTTAGACCACTCGATGCAGTGGTTGGTTGCATGCTTGGCGTTCATTTTATCACTGAAAGTGATTTTAGCGGGGGCCTCTTCAGGTGTAACGCTAATGCAACGAAAATTAGCGATTGGTTGATTTGGGTCACGTGATTCGCGAGGGGGCGTGGCGTAGACCTCGAGTAGGAGTGGCGTTGTCTGAATTTTTGTATCAAATGTTTGCATATCAATAAAATTTTATGGCAAAAAAGTCGTCTTCGTTTCCTAGTCGGAACAGTTGGCTTCTGGGCCTTTCAGTGAGACGAATCGTACGGGGTACGAGTCATGCAGTTTTTTGTTTGTATTTTCCCAGCCGCAAGTTCTCAATCGCGTCCGGTGATGGATGGACGAAACGTGTATCGTTTATTGCATTCGAAGGAGGGGTAGCTACGAACGTGCGGGGAAGATTCAAATTGGAACGGATAAAAAAATTTCAAGACCCATCGAAAAGACTTTGAACGTCCGCGGCGATAAAGGATCGATTTAAAATTTCCCACAAATTGCCGAGATTTATCTTCTCCCGTCGTGACCGTCCAAATCAAGTAAACAGGATTGCAGTTTTCACAATTCCTTGTAATTCTCTGAGCAAGTCGCGCCAATTCGTCCGATTAACTTCCATTCTGTTTCGCGAACGTTACGTAAACGCGTTCGAAGCTCCGCTCGTAGTGATCTAGCGGCGTTTTGGAGCAACAAGATCCTATCTAGAATTAAAGCGTTCGCCAAAGTACTGGCGAAGCCGGTAGGGGAAAGTTTGCCGAAAGCCACTTAAACCGCGATCACGTGCTTCCGCGTAGCCGCAAAGCGAAAGCCCAAGTTTTAGATAATGCGCCCTTTGTGCGCCCCGTGCAGGCTAACGACGCGTTTTCACGGAGTTACAAAGCTCGTAAGTGGGCACGGCCTCCTCATGAATGGGAAGAGAAAGAGAAACCTACGAAGCAGCAACAGAGAGGAGAGAGCGAGGAGAAAGAGAGGAGGAAGAGTTTGGTGAATGACGCGTTGCGTTGGGCAAGGTTCTTCGCCTTCGTCACGTCGCGCCGTCTCGAAGGAAAAAGACGTGTACTCGCTTGGAGCGCGGGTGTATATCGCGTTCAGAGATCGTGAAAAGAATCGAGCCTGCGTCGTTTGATGTTCAGCTACTTCCGATGGAGAACGCGTTTTTTACGATACAGAGCGGCGCATTCAGACCATGAAACATTCATGTCGACGCGAAGATGAAAAGAGAAAAAAAGAAGTATCGATACTAGTCAGAGAAAAATAACGAGCAAAGACCGTAAAAGTACGAGTTGAAGATGTATCGTATCGCGCGAATTACAGACGTGTCAAATTTGGTTTTAGTTACCTTTCATTAAACACTACACGCATGCACAATTTCTGGAAAAATTGGACAGGACGAAATTTAGAATTTACATTTTTATAAAACTCGAGTTTTGCTAATTAGCGTCTCCTGCGTCGTTCGTAATTTAGCAACGAATTGTTTGAATTACTTGGAAGAATCGGACAAATTAATCGAGTTTAGATGAATTTTTCACGCCGAAGGAGAAATTAGAGGAAAGAGTGTACGGAGAAGATCGTCTGGTAGAGCAAAGTACACGTGCCTAGGACGAAAATAGCGTCACGGATTCTTGGCTATAAATCGTAGTTGTATATTATCGGGCCGGATAAGTTGTTTGTGCAATTCCACCCGCAGGTGGATATTTTTTCTCCAACTGGAGAAATTGGATTCGACATGTCCCCCCGTATTTTCCACTCGCGATAATTGTTGCGCAATTTGGAACACAACGAAACACACGGCCGATACATACGGATTCTTCGTCTTTGGCCAAATTTCATTAGCTAATATCGTTCTTATATTCACCGGATGTGAAACTCCCTTTCTCTAGTATCTGCGTCGATTTTATTTCTCTTCGAACGTAGAGCAGATAAGCTTCTTAGACTTTGTGTTATCTTATCGAGTGTTGAAATATTAAAATATTAAATATTATTGTCGTTTAATCTTCGACGAGAAATGGAGTGATAAATTCAAGAACTCCACTTTTAATTTTTCAATTTAACAAGTTTCCATTCCTCAATGTGAATGCAAGTGGTTGTCTTTAATTGGTATTAAAAATAGGTTCGAATGCTCAATTCCTTACCTAAGAAAGTAGTCCCAAAAAAGCCCATGAAAGATCCAACTGGTGCCTAAGCAATCACTTTGTTACTGCTTCTTATCGCACTTTCCCCGAGAATAGAGGCTTCCTTCTTATCACTCTCTCAGACGTGGATAATACGATTCACCGAATACTCCGATTTCCGAGCTCGCACACTCGCACTCGTTCGCACTTTTGGCACTTGGTCCCAAAGAAGAATTCGCTCGGCCAACCCGGGCCACAATTAATCCGCGAAAATGTCACCAGCACACCGCTATCACAGACACTTACTCGACCATCTCCCAACTTCGCAGCGTTCCAAAATCTCGCGGGATCGTTTGTTCCTTCTCGAAGCGCTGAAACTCGAGTTTCGATCCTTTCGGCTGCTGTAACCGTAAACGTGTCCGCCGGGATTCGTGATTTTACAGCTACTCCCGGTGTTCACTGCACTCTTCGGCTGTCTGCAGTATTTATAAAACACCGACCGGAAAGCGCGGCTGGCGAGCTGATTTTGGCGCCGAGCCGGCTTGGCCGCGCGTGCTGACGCCTCGACGCGGACGTCGTCTTCGTCGTCTATCGACTTGGTCGTCGTCGATCGGTCGAACAACGCTCGTTTCTCTCCCAGCGGGATTTACTCGTTCGCGCGGTGAATTTCCACGAGTTCGGACTCGCGATTGTTCCGAGCGATCGGCGTTAATTTTGCGATTTTCACGGGAGAAACCACGTGCCACGAGGTGGCTGAACGCGTAATCGCGGCCCCGGGGAAAATTGATGCGTCTGCGTCGCGACACGATGAGCTTTCTGCGAGCTTTATGGAAACGATGACTAATTCGCGAGTTATTTTCACGTGTGGAAACGCGGCCCTCGGGGGAAAAGTGGAACAACGGTGGATATATTTCCCGAGGAATGTGCTAAACGTCCATTCGAGTGAGATAAATGCGTTTATTTCGGCTGCGTCGCGCCGGCCCTGCTAGAAAATTTAGTCTCCACGTAGGAGAGGGAATATTTAGCGGATTGCGTGGCATTCGTGAAATGTTGGTAGACCAATTTCGGAGGAAACACGCAGTCACGCGATTCATCATCGTAGGAATCATTTTTGGGTATATAAGGAGTAACCAGCACGTCGCGTTCGGTCAGTATCGTCACGAGTCAAAATGGCAAAATGAGATCGTAGAGATCAGAGTCGAATAGATTCGTCTTCGCCGTCGGGCAAGTTGGAGTTGCGTAATTAGTGTAATTAATAGGGCAAGTGCGATTAAAATTATTCCGCCAGTGATAAAATTGCGATACGAGCCGTGGACACCTGTCGGAACGTCGCTGAACAATCTCCTCCTCTGCGGAATCGTTCATCTCGACTCGGTCGGTAAAATAACGTAACAATGTTTTTTCGTCGATTTACGCATATATATATCGACATCGATTGGCACAACTAGCCAACTGCGTGTACTAAAAAAAAGAATTATTCATTACGTAATCGTTATATAATTCTACTATTAACGTGCATTCGTCGTCGCGTATTGGCCTTCTTGCAGATGGAAATTCGTCCATTTCTACACGTCCCTGTACGCTTGTACGTTTTCAAATTCCCCACGAACGTACAAACAGTCGTACAGTCGAATCGTGTGCGTGACGTATCACACCGAAAGAAAGCCCCACCGGCCGTTTCAAATATTCGCGGTCTTTAAAGGCGGCAGTAGTTTGTCAGCAGTGGCCTGCAGGTGGCGGCAACGTAAGCGCACGGACGCCAGCGAATCGTTGGTAGAGGCCCGTGTCCGACGAGTACGTTTTCTCAGCTTTCCCGTGTCACGGTGTCGCGAGCGCGTCTGTCGTTGGACGCTCGCGGTGTCCGTCGGTTTTTTTATCTAATCGGTGGAGGAAAATTCAATTCTGCGAGAGTGTGAGTACACCGGTGGTGGCGAGTGCTCGGGCCGAGACGTGTGCGCCGTTGCAGGCGATCGAAAGAAGTCGCCCGAGAAACGGCAAGGGAGAAGGAGGAGGAAGAAGAAGAAGAGGAAGAAGAAGAAGAAGAAGAAGAAGAAGAAGAAGAAAAGGAGGAGGAGGAGGAGGACGACAACGACGGAACCGACCAGTCAGTCGACGGTGAGAGACGAGCCACGGGAACAGACAGAGAAAGAGAAAACGCCACGGGGTGGGGGAGCAGGGGATACACGGAACGATCGCGAGGAAGAGAGAGAGAGAGAGACGGAAGAGGCGGAAGAGAGAAGGTAGAAGTGTGTCGGGCCACTACACATCGAGGAACGAGCAGGGAAATCTTGCGTTTCCTCTTCGCACGGCCGGATCGAAGGGGCAGAGGGTGTGCAGGTGGGTGGGGTGGAACGGGGTGGAGGAGACAGCTCGAAAAAGGAGGAGATAATCCAGCGGCGAAGGGTGTACGAGAGAGGAGAGCCGCCGCCGCCGTCGCCGCTGCCGCCGTGTTCTCTCGGGGAGGGAAAGAGAGTATAGAGTATCGTGTCGACAAACGAGAGTGCGAGAAAGAGACAGTGCGGTGTGCCGTGTGTAAACATACATCCTACTGTAGCGTGAGTGCGTGCGCGAGTGGCAATCACCGACGGCTTAACCATCGTCGTTGGCCGTTGTTGTCGTCGTCGCAAATCGTCAAGATCGGTACGAAAGTACATGGTCACGACGCGTCTCCTTGCGACGTGAAGAAAAGAAAAGAGAAGGGAAGGGAAGGGAAGAGAAGAGGGGACGTTTAACTCGTAACTCGGGGGTGGGGGGCAAACGTACGAAAATATCGTAACGGGGCAACCAACCCGGGGCCCGTGGTGTTTGACACGCGTGTGAAACTTCACAAATGACAGTCTATCGGACGGACAGGGAAGTCGAGTGCTGGCTGGATTCGTCTGTCTAGCGAGCGAAGCGGTACGTGTAATTTTATTCAACGGTACACTTAGTGGACTCCTCTCTTCTGTAAAAATGGCTCCTCACTCCTCCTTCCGTATAACACGCCGTACACTCCCACTTTCCAGTCTAGCATATCCGTATTTTGAAGCAAACTCCGGCATTCTCCTGATTGAAATCTTTGCACTGTTTCTTACAAATTCGTCTCTCTCTCTTTCTCTCTCTCTCTCTCTCTCTCTCTCTCTCTTTCTCTTTCTCTTTCTCTCTAATTTAATGTTGGTATTTTTCGAACCCAAGTATCGTCACGCAAATCACGGGGATAAGTAGAAAATTGTTGCGAGCGAAGCTTAATCTTTCGTCCCTAAACGAAATATCCTCCATTGACGCGTGTCACGTGATTCTCGTATGCCAGAACTTCCCGATCCTGTGCACAGGACTGGAACTATAAGGTCGAACGTGATTCGTTTATAAACATTCGCGATCTATCCCGAGTGCGTACATGCTTGCGCGATACAGCGCGCAGCCTGCACGCGATAAACGTAATTGACACCCGTGACATAATTTTGACACTTCTCCGTGTGTTTTAAGGGCAACTTTTTGCGTTTTCTCCGAGTCGAACACTACTCCGCCATGTTCATTCCATTATGTAGGTACATAACACGAACACGACCTTGAAACGCGATCGTTAGACAAACGATCGTCTAACAAGTTTCGAATGTTTCGCGCAAAGTACGTGTCACGCGTCTTCGACCCTGTTCTCCGCCAATGTTCGAAGAAGTTACACACGATCGAAAGGTATATATACGTGCGTTGTACACTCTCGGTGTCATAGATCCTTCGATATTTCCACCGTAGCGTGTATCTCTCGAGGAAAAAACTCGACGTATCTCGAACACCTGCCTGAAATATTTGTGAAAGTATTTGCTCTGCACTCGTGTGTTGGAAAACTAGCGCAAAGTTATCGCAACGGAGACACGCAGGTCTCTGTCCGATTCTCTTCTTCAAGTCCAGTGCAACACAATGCAACGTGGTGTACGTATATACGACAGAGTCGAAACGTGTACTTTGATCGAGTGTCTGAACTAGAACGGTTCGGAAAGAGAGTGACCCGAAAAAGGAAAAAAAAGAGAGAAACGAGAGAAGAGGAGCTCCCGATATTATCGGCAGGTTAACGAACCAGGAGCTCTCTGAAATGTTAATGTCTTATTACGTCACGTTCGTTTACCGTGGTCAGAGAAAGGGGTCAAAGAGAGGAAAGGAGAAAGGGAGGAGGAGGAGGAGGAAAAGAGTAGTACGAGACGACTAAAAATGGCGTGGCACACGGTACACACCATCGTCTCACGGATACAGATTACAGAATCTCTGATCGTGGTGGTGACACGTTTAACTAGGACCAGGATTTCGCTCCGCTTAATTGGCTATAGTTATCCCTGCTAGGTTCTTGAAACCTAGCACCGTTGAAACGAGTCTCTGCCATCTCAGATCGCCCCTAAAGAAACGCGACGCAAAACACAAAACACACTCGCTTGGATTTTGTTTCTCGCGCGATTATTTGCATTTTTAAATAAATAGACGGGAAAAAGTGTTGTCCGCGTCTTACTCGCGTTCAATGGGAGAATCGCATCTTGCTCTCGACAATCGATGTCGCAGTGTGCGTGGTCAGTGAACGCTTCGACGATCTTCTTTCTTTCCTTCTTCGTTTAACGCCGATTCTTTTCATTTCTATTTACGCGCGTATAACGCGCAATGCACGCACTCGCGCACTTGGTCCATGTTGTGCACCCGTGAAATTGTCTCGCTCTGCAGCGCCATAGTTCTCGCGAGAGGAGAAACAGTCTAATCGTTTCTAATTGTTCCCGGTTGAAGGACGAACGGCTAGACAATAGGCAAGGATATTGGTTACCGTTTTATACAGCGAGAGTTATTAGACGCGTTTCCGTGCGCGGCGCAACCGCGGCATCTTTCGCGTGTCAAAGACTCGAGGAATGTTGGTAACGGGACGCGAGCACTACCTGTTACGCAGCCGCGGTGGTGCGTTTACATTACACATTACCGCAGGTTATCGCCTCTTAAATCGCGAAAAACTCGCCAACGGATTGCGTACGCGTGCACAACGATCGCCGTTCCTCTCCCCCCCTTTGCGCCATTGTGAAACGCCGTTTTCGCGAAGGAACGTTGTACAATCCGCACATTTTCGTCTCGCATGCTTTCTCTCTCTCTCTTTCTCTCTCTCACACACACACACACATGCACTTTTCTTTTCGTTGGAAAGCGCGAACACGTGACCACCCGGCAGCGTGAAACGACAGTAAAATAGTTCGAGGATCGCGAAAATCGTCGAGTTGCGATAACGAACGACTACGATGTCAAAGATATCAGTCCGTTCTTTGCCGTTTGCGCGTGAAATGCAAAACGATCGCGCAGATAATTTCTGTCGGAATCCGCGCGTTATCTGACGATTAGTGGTAATATATACAACGATGGGTGATAATGAGACAAACGAAAGAGTCTCATTATCACCCGAAAGAGGTAGTCGCGTTGCTTGTACAACTTTCGTCAAGCGACGAGTGCGTGTCTACTTTCGTAAGTGCACGAGGCACGCTCGGTGCAGCGCTCTCGCGCTGTACGAAATCGAACGAACGATTAATTCACTCCCATTGCCCTCCCAGAGCAGAAGCAGGCAGAGCTTGTTGCTCGATTTGCTTGTTAACAGCGCGACCCGTGCGTGTCGTCGGCATTATCTCGCTCGTCCCAGAGACGCATCGACGGAGAGGAATTTACGAGAGGATCTCCCACGAATGACGACGACGACCTTAGGCTCAACGAGGGTCCCCCCGTCGTCGTTGTTCCTCGCCGAGGTCCGTCCGGGCAATGTTAACGAGCGGCAATCAGCGAAACTCGTTTCTCCTTTAAGAAATTGCAGGCTAATGCAAATTTTTCTTTCTGGAACCTGACTTTCCAACGAATCGCCCCGCCGTTTGCTTGATTTCTAATCAACCGGGATATTAGATTGCCGTGGCTTCGCCACGGATCCGATCTTGCCTCGTTTAAATTGCAACGTTATTGCGCGAAATATGCTGTCATTTGCAGTCGATATTGCAACTACTACGAGATGATTCGAGACGGGAATGATGATTCGAATTATTAATTACTTCAATTGCGATTTATTTTTTTTCGTTTCTTATCTTACCTTCCGACTTTAAGTACACGTTGAATCACTCTGTGACATGGTAGATGGGGCTGCAATTTGTGAAATTAAATCAAACGGCCAGTTTTATGCGAGCAATTAAACGACAAGATGAATAATCGGACAATTTTAAATTAATGCTGAAACGCGCATTAAAACACCGTTTGTGCGCGAGATAACCGTGTGTGTGGCATAAAATTTAACGACGCGGCTATTAGACGTGCAACTCGACGTTTTCAACCTGAAAAATCACGCTCCGCCGATAGATAGCTGCACGACGAGGCGGCGTTATTTTGCAGATTCTCTCAGACGTAAATAGACACGGTGTCCTTGCGGTGAAATTGACTCTACAAATCCTAATTGAATTACTCTGGATAATCCTGCGTGTGATTCCGTTTGCATGACCGGATTAAGCATCTCCGTCGCCGCGTTTCTTTCAAATCCAATTTACCCGCGCTCATCATTATTTGTTTTCGGCGCGTGTCGGTACGTCGCAGCTCGACGTTGTAAATCCAATCTGTCAATCTTGTTCATTCCGACTTCGAGGAATCGTCGTCGCAGAATATTGTTTTAACGTCTAGTTAGCACTCGCATGGCGCTAGTGTAGCCGTGTATCGTTGACCGCTCTACTTTGCGCAACAATCTACCATTAATAACAACGGCGAATCAGCAAATTACGGCAAACTACAGGTTACCCGGTGCTCGCTTTGTACGTTGCCGTTTCATAATTTTCGACTCGACGAATGACTTCGTCGAGTCATATCGGTGACACGATATATACTGCGCCGCGGAGGAAAAAGAAGGCAAAAGGTCGGTCGACCGACCGCGAATCAATTGAAAGCGCGAACGTCGTTTTATTTCATAATTCGCTCGAACGTCGAACGGTAGTGTTTTTTAGTCTCCTTTTTTTTCTCTCTTCTGCGTGCTCGAATGTTCACCGATACGACGGTGTTGTCCTCGAGATAAACTGGTCGTGTGTCGTCGATTCGCGGAGGAACGCAGCGACCCGTGGTGTGTACGCGAGTTTACACTTCCTCCAACATGTTACGCAACAACGTTGATAACATAGTTTCCGTGTCGGATGGGCGCGTGTCGGTCCACCGTGTGTACGCGGTGGATTCGAGCGGGACACACCGTGAAAGTTTTATCTTTGGGTAGTAGTTGATAGGCGGTCCCGCGGCTCGCAACTCCGAGCGCGGAACGGAACCAGGTCAACGGGCGAGCGCGGCGAGATAGATACGCGTCGTGCGCAGGTGGATGATGATACTGGGGCGAATGTAAGGTTGTTATCGGGAAAACGTCGAGTCCAATCAGTCGCGGCGAGATATTTGGACGAATCGACGTGTTGTAGGTTTTTCACGCCTACTTCACGGCGAAAGGTTTCATAGCTGGCTGCGCACAGCATCCGCCTCTATGTACGTATATATGTATATGTATGTATGTGTATGTATATATATATATATATATATATACATAAATACTCTAAATACATATACATACATACTCTCGTTGGATCGTCGTTTCCCGTGTAACAAAGCTGCCGTGTTCGAGTTCCGGAATATCGGCCGCTCGATAAAGTAGAGGTAATCACTGATGAACGCGATAAAATTAATTAGGTACACGGTAATAGCGAGTTCCATAAGATATATACCCTCGAGTATTTCAAAGAGGGGAAGAACGTCGTAGATAGGCTTTAAAGGGAGCACACGCTCCGGCTGATCTTGTTTCGCTATTAATGCACATTGCAGATATGATGTAATGACTCGCACAAGTTCTTCGAGTGTGAGACCTTTTTCACACTCTAATTGACGTGTGTTCGGTTGCGTTTATATATACGTTGTTGTTATCCGGAATTATTGAACCTGGCGAACAAAAGAGAATAAAGAGAGAAAAAGAACGACCTGGAACGATCTTGAATCTCCGGACTGGAATTTATACGCGATTTCGTTGATAATTAATACGTGCTTGGTAATTGAGTAATGGAGCGCAGATAAGGCAGGTTATTGGGTCAGTCGAGTCGTTTCCATTTTACAAGTTGAAACGTAGATAATATGATATATATATATAGGCTTTGCATTAATTTCCAACTTTTTATCCCTTTCCCTCGATACTCCAGTCGATCGACTGAACAAAGAAGATTCATGAATAATTTATTCCTTTGGCAATTGGAAAGATCCGGCAGTTTGAAGCGCAAAAATACCCGGCGGGGATTTTATTTCCGCTCTTAAATCGTTCCGTCAATAATGACGCACATCGCCGAACGATACCGAACGGTACGTCGAATCAATTACCAGGCAGCCGCGATAGCCATTGTAAAACCATTTTCCGCATACCGTGCATTTTAATCGGGGCGAAACGGCTGCAGCACACCGTCTCTGGCCTCTCTTCTGGTGTTGTGCCCGGCAGGGTGGTAGAAATACGCGTCCTGACAACTCGACCAAAAATAATGGTCGACTAACTTTGTAACCTAGACTGGCCTCGCCGCGGTGAAGATCTAACTCGACTCGCTCCGTACCCTCGCTTTTCTTAGAACGTTAGAGGCACTTTTGTCTGCCTCCGCCTCGATCCGAGATTGCCCCGATCGGACAATGCGAAGAGGTATTTTCTCTGGCGCACATGTGCTGCTCGCCACCGCTATCCGGTTGTTGCAAAGGAGAATCGAAGGGCCTGCGGTTACGAGGAAACAAGCTTCGTTCTCTGGCAATTCCGGCAAATTGGGAGAAACTGTTTGAATATGAAATCTTCATATTGAATCTTACTGGACACGTGTGTGTGTGTTTATGTGTGTCCAGCAAGATTTATATATATTGTAACGGAACTTGTTACCAATTCTATATATATATATCGATATACATGTAATATATATAGAATTGGTAACAAATTATAATATAATATATATATATATATATATTGTAACTGAACTTGTTACCAATTCTATATATATATATATAGATATATAATAAATGTGAATAACGTATCTGTAATATGACCAACAAAAGATCTTCAAATTCGCTTCCTGTGTTGTCTAGATCATCTAATGCCAAGTTATTAGATTACAAAACCACACGTTGTTCTAAGTGGTTTCAAAATTTTACGATTTTGTGTTTTATCGATCTTGAATAATTTTACAACCACTCGATCTGTCAATTGCGAAATGTCCAAAAACCGGGGTCCCTTTGATTCCCCCCCTTTGATTTGAATCGATACGTGTACCGTTGATCGACAATGCAACGTTCTCGCGTTGAATTACTTTTCACGCCGTCTCTTAATTCATCGTATTATCAATCGACAATTGCGTAAGCCAACCATCTAGTACGTCCGTCGACAATTTTCTTTTACGTCATTTCATTCAGCGAACGAGTAAACAAGTCTGTTAAATCTCGAATCGATGAAACGATTCGAATCGCTGCGCTCGCGGGGAAGGATGAATTCACTTGTCACACACGTGCGAGAGATTCTCGCTTATGTAAGGTGAACACGTCGAGGACTACACGTTACAATAGGAGCCGTTTCGCGCTGCGAAAAGCGTTACGTTCGCGTTCGTAATTCCTTCCGAATATCTTCGAGATTAGGAGAGAGGGAGGAAGTCACGACGAGAGTCACGCGAATCCGCGTGCTTGTTGATTGTTGCTGCGCGCGTAAATTCGCAACGTGTTGCGCGTTTAATTTTAAACTAAACGGCGGTGGGGGCGGTTATCTCGTACGCGCGCGACTTTGTTCATTCCTTTCATGCTTGCGTGGCTTTCAAAGAAAATGTATTTTTGCGCCGGTTTCGTTCACGAATCGAGTCGCGTGTATCGTCGAGGCTCCCCCTAAAGGCATCGTCTTCGTCGTCTCTTCGCTTTGACGTAGCGCACGCGGACGTAGTCCTGACGCAAATGTGTTTCGTAGCGTGGCTGACAGAAAAAGAAGCCGGAACTGGCGTGACGCGCGTGTCCGCTGACAGTCGGACAAATATTCGCGAATGTCGGTTACGCGAAACCTTCTCCCTGACCGTCGTCGCCATTCTTCTCGCTGCTAATAACGGAGCAAGATTAACAGGTCAGTTATTTTTGCGACGTCGGTCGCGAGGAATTTGTTTTACAAAGCGCGTTTTTTGTGCTCGATTCGTAGACTTTTGCACTCCGTAGACGTGGTTTTTGCTCTTCTTGCCTTCGAACGAGAGAGAGGGAGGGGAGGGATCGTTTGCATATTCCTTTTTTTGCCGTTCGAACGTACAAACGATTCGGATTTACACGTGTGATATTTACGCGGTGATATTTTCGCTAGTGCCAGTTTTATATATTCTGCACAAATAGAGTGCATCCTCTCTATAGATTCGTGACTGTGCATTATTTACAGCTGATACACGTCGAGCTATTTTCCGTGGCAGCTGTGTGCATCGCGAGTTATATGCTACAGGGCTTAAGCGTTGCAACAGAATCGTTATGTAAATCTAGATGATTGTAGCAGTTGGTTATATTCTCGGTATTTGATCAGCGGTGCACACGTTCGAAAAAACACACACACGAAATACGCGATACCCGATATACGAAGAAATAAAGTATCACAACAGGGAGCAGAGATATGCAAATATGCATCGTTTGCAAGAATTTCATCCAAGGCCGTTCTTTCGACACTTGGCGATCCTCTGTCCGATTCCCACGTTCGCAAAGATAACTTGCAAAGCGAAACCTGCTACTACCTGTTTCGTTCGCTCTGTCCCGTCCAATACTTACCCCTCGCGTTACAAATTTTTTTTACACGTAGCATGATTTATCAACGATTCGATTTTAGCGAAATCGCGGCCACTGCGACCACCTAAGCCTCTCGGGATCGGTCCGTAAATTATTCAAGCCTCTTTTCGTTCCAGTCAGGAGGAGGAGAGCATCTGTGTTTTGCACAGAGTAACGAACGATAAGAAAGGCAATTTCGCGTGCAGCTGAAACAGTCGAGATCGCAAATTGCAATCGGTACGTGACCGCTTCCAGCAGAAGAAGCCACCTTCGTGGAAACGCTTTTTGCCGATCGATCGAGGTTGGTTCCTCGTCAATCGAGGCCCGCTTAATTATTACTTCTTCCAACCCTAACTTCTAAAAATAATCGCCGACCCTCTTTTTCCTGATCCGTGAAACCCGTTGCGCTGGAAAACGGTCGACCAGAAAGAGAGAGAGAGAGAGAGAGGGAGGGAGGATCGATCGTTTTTGCAACGGTAAAGTCAAATGCCGTTTTCGGTGTTCCGGAAGGGACGCCGGAAGCCAGACCTTTATGCACGTTACGGTGAGTAGGGTACGTTTGCAGCGGAGAGCTGCGATAAAAGCTAAGAAAGCATCAGGTCAGAGTGGCACTTTGAACCAATACTACTATCGTACGTTTTTCACAAAGCATTCCAAAGTCCAAGCGACGACGACAGTAGAACAAAAAACTGCACGACTTGTACCTCAGTACGATTCATCTCACTGAAAGAAGCAACTGTTTCCGACTAGGAAACGAAGACGACTTTTTTGCCATAAAATTGATATGCAAACATTTGAATCGATAGAAAACAAATTACAGGCGCGATCGCTCGGTACTAGACAACGCCACTCCTACTCGAGGTACGCCACGCCCCCTTACGAATCACGTGACCCAGATCAACCAATCGCTAATTTTCGTTGCATCAGCGTTGCACGTGAAATCACTTTCAGTTGAAGTTCACAGCGTCCATTTCCAAACAAGGGATGTGCACGTTGTAAACGTACCTTAAAACCCCAACGCCACTCCCATAGAAAAGAAACGCAGTGCAAAAGTGAGAGTAACCCCACACGCGCGCGCGCGCGATTACCTTGAGGCTCGATCCTCTCCGCGTCCAGTGGGCGTTGAAATTTATTTTCCATATAAGGCGGACAATCGGTTCGTTGTGTCACTTACGGACGCGATGTTGGCGCATACGAAGCACGTGTGTGCACAGTTGCTATTGCAGTCGCGGTGCTCGAATTGTTTCGCCGGACAACGCGATTTGCCAATGTGTTGGAACACGAACCCAACCCTTGTAAATGGTGGAAACGTTCGTTATGTTTGCCTTTTGGATTTGGTTTGAAACGGGAAAATAAATGCATCATGCTTGCCTGAGGAGAGCAGCTGGGTAGGACTGAAGTTCTGAGCACTATTTCGGATATTCAAGCAATTATTGTTATGGATTTACGACAGATGTTTAGATCGTTTTATACAATTATATTTATTTGTAATTAGAATTTAATAGTAATGAAATAGGACGTAAATGGAGACTCGTAGCGACGAAGGCAGACAGCTCGTCGAGGGTTTAGCTTTTCATGATTTACGACCGAACCGAATCCTCAGTAAACTTGGGAAATCTCGGCAAACGTTACAACAAAAAGAGGATCTGGCTACGGTGATTTGGAAATTTTCTGGTAAGAGGACTGTGCTTGACCGCTCAGCACTTGCCTCAAAACCTTCGAGTCGGGAAGATCGTGAGTTTCATAGAAGCTACCTTCTAGCGATTTCTAAATGCACGAAAGCTTTAAGTTTAAGAGGTGTCTCGATCATCGTTTAAATCAGTGTGAACAAATTTAGTATTTCAGAGGTCTTGATTTTTCATTGAAAAGTGAAATCACACGTGCTGGCTTCGGTCTGCATTTTTCTATTTCAAGGTATGAACCTTTAACATTAAACGAAAAGACGTAAAAATAGTTGGGAAACGCGCGATATATAGAGCGGAAAAATCGCCGCTTTCCGAACCTTCTTTTTTTATCAAATGTCAGAGAACAAAGGCCGTTCTCTACTGTGTATTTGAAACGTCAACAATAATAATAACGATTACTATCCTGTACGTTATCTGATTAGATTACCGTTTGTTATACCGTGACAAACCTTGTAATATTTATCCAACTCGGGGAACTATAAAAATAGATTTTTATTTATCAAATCTGAAGATTTAAGTATGAATAAGGACAGCATTTTTTTCAGTATCATCTGCGCTGAATGATACGCTTTCTGCGAAATTTTTGTGTCCCTAAATCTCCTACGAACGTATAAAAATCCACTCGTTCATCAATCCTCCGGTACAATCGTCGTCCTTCTCACGTGATCCACTATCCAAACCGAAGGGTTCCCATCGGCGTTACACCTTCGCGGACATGCTGAAACGGAGTAAGTTTCGCCGCAGCGCGATCCGATCGGCAATTTACGGTCGTTTCCTTGTTTCAGCGACACGAGATGCATCGGCGAGTGGGCTACAGCAACTACGATGGCAAGATCGCCGGCCTGTACGACCTGGAGGAGACGCTTGGCCGCGGTCACTTCGCCGTCGTGAAGCTCGCCCGGCATGTCTTCACCGGCGAGAAGGTCGCTGTGAAGGTCATCGACAAGAGCAAACTTGACGAGGTCTCGAGAGCGCACCTCTTTCAGGAGGTGAGCACATGGACGATGTAATGGCATTCGTTTCCTTTCTCTCTCTCTCTCTCTCGTTCTCTCGTTTTTTTCCTTTTTTCCTATTTTCTCGTCGCGTGTCTCGCCGACGGGGGGCGACCGCGTATATCCTTCATCCCTTTGTTCCTGGCCTCCCCCTCGTGTGCATCGCGTGAATGGGAATATGTCGAGCACAAAGCGGGTCGCGAAGGAAATGGAAACGCGCGCTAATCTCTTCCTTCTTTCCGTTTGCTCGTTCAATAGCCGTGCATCGCGCATCGTGCCTCGAAAGCACGAGGTTTTTACTGCACTCTCCTCTCTCCAGCCTTTTCTTTCAGGGCTTTGCCTCTTTCGTCTAACGATCCTCCCGCGGATGTACCTCTCTCGAATAGATTTTCGGTGGAGCAGAGAGGCAGAGAGTAGTAATTTGGAATTAATTAGAAGCTCCAGCTAGCAGCGGGGTCTTTGATTAGCACTGAAGAGCGTTTCGGTGGATGTCGGCGTACGGTTTGAAAGGTTGCGGCGAATTCTACTCAAAGGAGTAAATGTGGGAAATCGTAAAGCCAGAGGGTTTACGGTAGACCTCCATTTATCGAAATTTTTGCCAGTGGCTGATTAAACGAAGTATTGTCTTCTTCACTCGAGAGGTCGTAACCAATGGAGAGAGTCCCTGTCCTCTTCGCAAATTGCTGCATAGACATCTTTCAACTTTCTAAATTTTCTTACTTGATGTTTCCAAGATAAACAAAGTCTTCTTTATCATCAATTTCGATTGACATACACAATAAAATTTTGATACAACACCATCTTGCCGGAATTGGCAGAATCCGTAATTCTTCGCCTTTTTCATCGAAGGAGCACAAGCTCGTTCTCGCGAACAGCTTCCTACGATCACGTCGTTCCGCGACATTCAGCGTTAAATATTAACGACCGATTGCGCAAGATCCGGCCGGCGGTGTCGCGTAGGAAATATCCTACGATCCGCTTCGAACTTGTAGATCTCGTTAAGGTCAACGAGATAATGACACGAGGGGGAAGGAGAGAAAGGGTCGTTGACCAGCGTTGCGACGGGTGCGAGGGCAAACGTCGTCGAACGTCGTCGCCGATGTGTATCGTTTCGTTTCCCCGTTTCGCAGGTGAGATGCATGAAGCTGGTGCAACATCCGAACGTGGTCAGGCTCTACGAGGTGATAGACACCCAGACGAAGCTCTATTTGATCCTGGAGCTCGGAGATGGCGGCGACCTCTACGATTACATCATGAGACACGACAGCGGGCTCAGCGAGGAGGTATACATACGCGATCATTTGAACCTATTGCGTGTAATGATCCTGCTCTGCCGGGAAAGATCGAGTCACTTTACACGCGGTGCGTTCGTGCAGAAGTTCTTACGCAGTTTCTTTTTTACATGTGTGCGATACATTCCCTTTTTACTCGTTTTAACGAAGGTTCGACAAACTACTCTTTCGATTTTCAAAATTTATTCCTCGCTCAAAAGTAGCACGCACATCGTTAATACTCGTTAGCTGTTAACTACTCCATCTCCAGTTTTGTTGATAACAATTACATCACTGATTAGGGACTGCTTATCATGCACAACTTGTCGATCACGAGCGAGTCTATTAATCATCGTACACCATAGACGGGAACGTTGCTGGAAATACCGCAGGAAATGTGTCACGAATATTTGCGTCAGCGAATAGCGACAGCGATAGATAGCGTTTCATTCACACCGATTTTTACGGAAACGAAAAATATTCTGGATTTGTCGTTGCCGCTGATGTACTTTTTAATTTACCACAGGTGGCCAGAACGTACTTCCGGCAAATAGTCAGAGCCATATCGTATTGCCATCGATTGCACGTGGTGCACAGGGACCTGAAACCCGAGAACGTGGTGTTCTTCGAGAAACTCGGCACCGTGAAGCTCACCGACTTTGGATTCAGCAATAGGTTCTGCCCCGGCCAGAAGCTCGAAACTTCCTGCGGATCCCTGGCGTATTCGGCGCCGGAAATCCTACTTGGCGACAGTTACGATGCTCCTGCCGTCGGTGAGTCGCACGAGATCCTCCGCTCGTTTCGAAGTACGAATGGAATACGCAAAGTACATCCGTGCGAGACTTTGAGAATTTCCAACGTACAACTTTTATATATACACCCTCTGCTCTGTGGTATTCATCGTTGAAATTCGGCTTTTTAGATGTTTGGTCACTAGGCGTAATTTTGTACATGCTAGTATGCGGCCAAGCGCCTTTCCAAGAGGCAAACGACAGCGAGACCTTGACGATGATCATGGACTGCAAGTACTCGATACCGCCGCACGTGTCCGAGGGCTGCAAGCGTCTGATCGCGAGGATGCTCGTCAGGGAGCCAGAGGGCAGAGCGACGCTCGAGGAGATAGCCGCTGATCCGTGGCTGGCCATTGGGCCAGATTCGGATCCGGTGGAAGCGTTGCCTCTGGTCTCCAGGCAACAGGTGTCCGACGATCATCACAATCACATCATCACCAAGATGGTCAACGGGAATATCGCCACCAAAGAAGAAATTTTGGAGTAAGAACAAGTTTTTGTCAAACGTGTACATATATTAAATTGTCTGTGTAATTTTCAATAAACACGATGCGAAATTGTACTTGATTAATTTATAATTGCAGAGCCCTCGACAAGAACGAGTACAATCACATAACGGCGACGTACTTCCTGCTGGCGGAAAGAAAGTTGCGGGCCCATCGTCAGGAGCTGATGCAAAATATTCGTCCGGAAATCCTCGAAGTCTCGGCCAGGTATACAAAACTCGTTCAAAGAGAGAGACAGCCAAGTATAAAAGACGTAAAGTATATATCAAGTATAGTCTACACGCCTAAGCGTCGATTATTTTCAGCCGGCAAGATGACGCGGCCGCCAACATACGTGCCGACCAAAATTCATTGAGCACGATCAACCAATCGTTGTTGAGCGTGCCGCGAACGCCAGGCGACGTGTCTCAAGTACGTATTCAGTGAATTCTTCTTCCAACAGACTTGCATTTCGTACAAATATAAGTCGTATTTAATTTATGTAAAATTTAAAAATGCACGATGTGTGAACAGTGATTTCAACGGGGAAAGAAAAGAACTTTGTTCTCATTTCAGAACGTTCGAACGCGAAAGTGCAGCATCGTCCAAGAGGAGGAGGACGAGGACGACGTGTCCTCGTGTTCAGGACGCGACGAGCGCGGCAGCAATTCCACGTTGAACTCGTTTAATCGTCGAGGCTCTCGATCAGAGGGTAAACTGTCGCACATCCTGCAGGAGAGGCTGTCCCAGCTTCCAGAGAAAACGAGCCACAAGCCCATGTCGTCCCAGCGAAATTCGCAGAAGGACATCAACGTGGTTTCTACGGTCGCGGAGGGAGAGGAGCGACTCAAGTCTTCTAGTCCAAAGAGCGGGAACAGCGATTCCTCCTCGCCTGTCCAGACGATGGTCAGGCTTCAAGCGGGCATCCAGCTCGCGGACAAAGTACCTGCAGCAACGATGCTCGAGCCCAGCAGCCAAGAGAATCTGAAGAGCCGTTTCGACGACGGATCGTCGCCTGTCTGGTCGAGGAGAGGAGGCTCCTCGGAGAGCAGGCCGAAATCGGTGTCCGACTGTTTGAAATCGGTGGGGCCTGTCCCGGCGAACAAGTGGAGGATGGGATCGCAACATCGATCCTCCGCCTCGTCGTTGGACTCCTCGTCGGCGATAGGCCCGTCGAAACAGTCCGAGAGCAGCGCGACGACCACCACCACCACCATCCTCACGGAATCGTCCACAGTGTCGATTCCTTTGCGACCTCTGAGCGGACTTAGCGACAGTCTATCGTTGACGCCAAAATACAAGACCATGCCCTCGCCGGGGAGCACTGGCGGCTCCACGTCCACGCCTCTGAACGAAATCTTGGAAGACGGAGATGCGTTGCCAGTGTCTGGTAGCGAGAGCAGTGGCTCCAAGTGCCGAGTGGTTAGAAGAACGGGGTACGAACAGAGAAAGAGCAAGTTCCACAAGACGCGCACGACTTCTTGCTCGAGTTCAGACGCTAGCGACGATGACAGCGAGAGCAGAAAGAAGAGGGCGCACAAGTTGAGCGCCTCCGCGAGCAAGTCGATGTCTTCTAGACGCGACAGTCACGACGATTCCAGCGACTCGCAAGATCCTGGCAGCAGCGGCGGAGGTGGAGAAGGAGGAGGAGGAGGCGGAGGAGGAGGCGTGGGTCACGGAGAACACACGACAGAGACACCGTCGAGCGAAACCAGCCGAAAGGATCACGGAAGCAACACGAGCACGACGACGACGACGACTACGACAACGGGAGGAAGGCACAGGTGCTCGGAAAATCAGGTGATATTCGGTAGGAGGCATCGTGCCGGCAGAAGAAGAACCGGAGAAACTCGACTGCGCGAGAGTCAATCGTTGAATCGCATTACGGAAGTTCAGGAAGCAGAAGGGCCTTCGTCCTGTCACAATCATTGTCACGTGTCTCGCAACTCTACCGTTCTAGGGGTTCAAAGTATATCCTCGTCCTCGTCGTCGGTGTCTCAGAGCAGCACAGGCTCGCACGGACTTCCGCAGACGTTGTCCCAAGCAGCGGCGACCGTTCAGAAAGCCAAGGGTTTCGGCGCGAGGCTTCTGCAAAGTTGGTCCCTCAGCGCTGGCAAGTCGTCGCTGTCCCAGCCGTCGAACAAGCAAACCAACTGCAACCCGAACGGCGGCAGATGCAGTGCCAGACAGGAGACGCAACGGAACGCGTGTCAGAGGATCGAGATGTGCGACGAGAGGGAATTGAACGGTGGCTCGGTCAATCAGATACCGTCCAACGACAAGGAGAACAGGAACGGGTCGATGAATAGAAACGACTGCAAGAACAGGAAGATCCGGTTGCTCAGTCGGTACTTTGCCGTGCATAAAAAGCTGTGCGTACCTTTGCCGGGATTGTTTGGCAAGGGACGTCTTTACAAGGCTCGGTCTTGCGGCAGCATCGCCCGGGATCGCGTGAGCCCACCCTCACCGAAATCCATGTTGTTCTGCGCGACAACGGACGATAAGTGGCGAGATCGTCGACAGTGGTGCGACGCGAAGCACCAGCATCGCGGCAGCGACGGCGATATTAACCAGAATTTGGGCCTGTCGCATTTGGTGCAGGAGAGCGTCGTGGGAAAGGGGTGTAGCGCGTTGCCTACCGTTTGTCACATTCACTTGGGCGACGCGTCCAAGTGTTGCAGCCTCTGTTGATGAATCCGCACGGTGAGCAAATCGATGCACAAACGACGACGGACATCGACGAAGACACCGGCGAGTCGCGCGTAACTTTAAGACCCGGAGTCGTCGAAACGATTGGTCCGTGCGACCGTGAAGAACGAGAACAGAGGTCGTTTCGCGTGCACAGAGGAGGGGAAGTAGATAGAGGAGAGAATGAAAACGATGACTCGAAAGGAAAGGCACGCAAGACGACGCGTTTGAACAGAAGACGAGAAGGATTTTCTGTACGCGACGCGTTGCGGTGATCGTTAACAACCACGACCTCTCAGCCAATTAAGCAGCACGCGTTATAATGGTCAATGTATTCGATCGATCACGTCATTCGCCCCTCCACCAGGCCGATGCTACACCGGCAGAAAACCCGATCCTCTAACCTTTCGAACGTGACGCGTAGCCGAGAGAAAGACCAGAAATAATGTTAAGGGTCGTGTCGAGAGGGAGAGAGCGTTATCGATCATTCGCTCTGCGGGAAGTGTATCTAGTCCGTGTGAACAAATCTATATTAAATATTACAGAGTTTATTATTATTATTATTATTATTATTACTATGATTATTAATATTATCGTCACTGTCTTAATTATTATAACGCAGACATCGATCGAATCGCAAAAAAGGAAACCTCGACGAAAGTTGCAGGACATTGAAATCTCTCGCTACCACGGAGGATCTTCCTCTTTGTTTCCCCTTTATTTATCTGCCCGTACCACCCTTCCCCTCCCCATTTGTCCTCCTCTTTAAACACTGTTCCCCGCGAGAGACGAGCGGATTTTGCGTTTCCTTCCTCCTCTCCGAAGGGGAAGACACACCAGCGAGACCACGTTTATACACGTAACACGCTAATCGATTAGACTTACGTACCGTTTCGACCGAAAGAACGTACCCTGTGGTGCTACGTGCGAACATCCGACTCGACGAGGGAGAAACATCAAGACCGCTGCTGTTTCGCGACTGGTTCTAGGGGATGAACAATACGCTATCATTGCTCGGGACATTGAAAAATGAAACAATGGGAGTTCTCAAACCGAGGTATCGGGACTTTTTCAGAAGAGGAGTTCAGAAGAAAATTCAGGTACGAAATGTTCGTGATCTGCAGTTTATTACACAGACCCTTATTTATAGAATCAAAGTTCGATAAAAGAAAAGTTGCTTCTACAGCCTTCAACTATGGAGGTGAGCTGTGCGACTAATTTACAAGGGCACAAGAGTAGTAGACGTCTGTCAAGCCAAGGAGAAGAAATGAAATCCAATATCTTTGTTCCTACGAAGTTAAAGAAGAGCCGCTCTTCAAGAAGACTCATCGTTCAGATATACTCAAGCGACAATATAATAACAATGCTTTGAAAACTCTACGAACCACGGACCATCGAAATAAATCCCCTAGGACAGAACTCTACAAAGGAACGATCGGCGCGATGTTTCCTTTCTGTCGTCCAGAATTACGAGAGACGATCCTCATCGCCGTTCGAAGCAATTGGCAGCGAGTGTCAGCGCGCTTGCCGGCTAAGCGCGCGTCCCACACTTCACCGTTTTCATCTTCAACGTCACTGTCGTCGTCGTCGTCGTCGTCGTCGTCGTCGTCGTCGTCGTTGCCGAATGCGCGCGTTCTTTTCGTTTGGAGAACGCGGGATAATCGATATCACACTGCTCTGTGGAACGGGACAACTCGAGAGCAAAACAGGAATTACCGAGTGCTGAATCTAGAACCTACTGTTCGTACCATGACAAAGCACGCTGCTTCCCTGCGTCGATCGATAACGTTGGAAACTAGGTCGGCAGGAACTCGGTGAACTTTGTGGAATTCGACGGATCGTAGTTGCAGTCAAGATCGAACGCGAGCCATTCGGCAGAAACTCTCGCTGAATCCGAGCGATCCTACGTGCACGCGCTTTTCATCCTCTTTTTTATATATGTGCGTCGCTACGATCGAGGCGCTACACCCGCGCGTTTGAAGATCGAATTTTTAATTTATTTTCCGAACAGTTCGGTTTGATGATTTCGTAACTTTTCATTGCGAAAAATAGCACGTGACGTTTCTGATATTCTTTGCGTCTTGGGAATTCATTGATACCGCGCTCGCGTATCAGATCCACTTCACATTCTCGAGGAGAGTTCGTAGTTAGCAACTGTTGAATAGCTGTTTGTTCTAGGTATAGCTGTGAATGACTGTTTGCATTCTCGCTCTACTATTGTGCGTTATGTCACTGGCGATACTCGGAACACATATCTACGACGTGACGTCAATAGTGGTTTTTCAACAGAGGATCGGTCGAATCATTCGATTCTATTTAGCGTGTTCGAGGAACCAGCTTTTTGTTAAATCTGCTGCATGCGTGTGACGTTGTGTGAAGAATTGCCCGTTGACACGACACAACGCTACACTTCTCCCGTACATTCGTAAATTTAGAGTCGAAATTGAATATCACAACTGGGACCACGTCGCCGCAGTCCAGAATTCGTCTCGTTGCTTTCGTAGATTATAGCTACTATAGAAACGTAGAGTGATTAGAGTAGGGATAATAGAGCCGCAATTGCATGTGACGTTCCTTGAATGTACCCGACTGTACGAGACTTCCATTTTTGCAGTTCATCTCAAAGTTACAGTTAACGACGCGAGAGTATCGACACTTGCTACTAGTATCAATGAATTATTTGTATAATTTTACGCATACGTCATTGAGACCTCGTTGAGGCCAAGGAATTGGTTGTTAAATTCGACTCTTCAGATTCTGACAGTGGCGCCTCGTCAGTGGCGCGAACGTTCCATGTTTCCTGAGTAGGCCAAGAGCGTTTGTATGTACCTAAACCGTGCATTAGGTGTACGAAATTCACGCATAAACTGTATGTACCGAGCCAGATGTTTTTTAGTGTATAGAATTTATTTATTATATATCCTGTAAAGAGAGAGAGAGAGAGAGAGAGAGAAAGAGAGAGAGAGTGAGAGTGAGAGACGATCCTTTCCAATCGTCACTGCCGACGATC
Organism: Melipona bicolor; assembly: GCA_030673865.1. NCBI lineage: Eukaryota > Metazoa > Arthropoda > Insecta > Hymenoptera > Apidae > Melipona > Melipona bicolor. The sequence continues at coordinate 2,087,207 of JAHYIQ010000013.1, read as the reverse complement.
GTTGAGACACACACCACACCCCCCTTCTTCGCTTTATTCCTCATCGTAACACTTCTCTCATCCTCGTGTCGTCGCCTCGGGAACGAGATCGTTTGCTTCCTCCATAAAGACTGAGCAAATTGTACAATAAATTAACATAATTGCTTGGATTGCCCTGTGTCGTGCGATGACGATGACTCGACGAGACCAAAAAAAGAAAAAAAAAAGAAAAATGTAGAAAAGAAAACGAATTCTGCTCGAGTAATCTCACTGTTCTTCGGTGCACCCGTTGCCGCGGGTGAGCTGTTGGTTATAAAAAAAAGAAGAAAAACGAAAAAAAAAAAGGTGAATAGCAACACTAACAATAATAACAATAACGATAATTTACACTCAACGAATTTGTTCATCGTTCGTTTCGAGTCCCAACGAATCGCGACCAAGGTGTAAACGGGCATTAAGATTATTTCCGTTCAATGGAAATTTAAGAAAAAGAGAAGAAAGAAAAGAAAAAGAAAAAGGACGAAACAGAGAAGAGTGTGTGTGTGCGTGAGTGAACGAGCGAGTGAGAAAGAGAGAGAGAGAGAGAGAGAGAGAGAGAGAGAGAGAGAGAGAGAGAGAGAGAGAGAGAGAGAGCAGAAAAACCATGACGCGCGAATTTTGCTATTTAGCTGTAGAAGCTACGCGGAATATCAGAGTGATGTGCTTCGTTGCCGGGCATTATGGGTCACGGTGGTGAATTCAAGCTTGACCAATTACACATGTATCACACTCGCACACGTATACACTCTTTCCCTTTGGAACTACAATCGCAGAATTGTGTACGCCGTGTGTCCGTTCGGTTCCATCACTTTCTAAACGCGTTATTAGTAGGTACCTTTGCAAGCACGTGGAAAGAATTTGAAAAAAGAGAGAGAGAGAGAGAGAAAGAGAGAAAGAGAGAGAAAACGAAAAAAAAGTATTGAAATAAAAATCGTTGAATATATGCCTGCAGCTGCAAGTAAAACTTTTAGCGAAGCGTTGCAATTCTTGCAAATTGATCCTAAACGGATGCTCTATCTATGATAAATAAGAGATATTTTTTGTGTTGTAAATGAATCCATTTAGCGGCGCGTTGTAAGAAAAGGAGAGAAAGAGAGAGAGAGAGAGAGAGCAGAAGGAGAAGAGAAAAGAAAAATAAAATTGACCAAAAGAGAAATGAGATAACGAGGATTCGGTTGAAAGTGGTGTTGCCATCGAGGAAATGTCGCTTCGTGCAAGGTTTAACGAAGTTGTTTCCGCGTTAATTCTCGTTCGCTAGTCCCGTCGAAGTTGTCCCTCCGGACAACGGTTGCGCATAGAGTACAATTGTCCCTGTGGTGATTTTTGTATAAGTGAAGAAAAATATCCCCCCTCCCTCGCTCCCATTTTTCCACCGATGCTGTGTACACGTCTATCAAGCGCCCGTGTCTCAGTTTTAAGTGAAAATGGTTAAGAAAAAAAAAACAGAAGAAAAATAATTAAAAAAGAATATACATATACGTATATATATATATATATATATATATATATATATATATATTTAAGAAAAGGGTATATATATATACATATAAAACAAATGTCTGCTTTAGATTTCGTAAATATCGGCCCAACTTACTGCCAGCTGAGTGTAACAAAACAGACAAACAAACGAGAAAAAAAAAATGAAATAAAGATCCACACTTGCGTGTGCCGATGACAAAGACCGCGTGTCGTCGCGGTGTACTGGAAACGCATAAACTATTCATGCAATAAACTATGTGCCCGAAACGAATAAATGAAAAAAAAAAGAAATAATGAATCACATGGAGCGAATCTCTGCCGACATTCTGTCTAAGTTCCCTCCACGTTCACTCCCTTTCCTTGAGATTTTCTTTTATTAGAATAGATTGATAATGGTTACCATAAGTGGGAGCAAAAATTGCTCAAGGTTACTAAATCACTCCCCTCACCAACTGTTCAACGTTCAGAATCATCCATCGCGGTCTTGAATGGTCTTTGGAAGAAAGTGGACGCGGGGTATGGCATCTTTTCTCCATAATCTTTCTTCTAATCGCTCGTCTTTCTTACGCGAAGAAACTTCAGAATTAGTACGTGGTGGAGGGAATGGCCTTGGATGACCGACATTTTTAGCTCGATATAAAATCTCGTTCGGACGTTGGTTTGAAAAGTTTCAATTTTAAGAGAGGAAAAAGAAATTTCGCCGAGGAAAATGTTGAACTTTCAATAAATCTTTCCCTTTTTTTCAACTTTTGTACCAATTACGCGTATAATTGTTGATTTTCAAAAGAGGAAGAAGTCGAAATTTAAACGCGAACTGAAATTATATCCCGCGGAGAAATGTTAGAAGTCTAAAAAAGTCTGAAACTGGTATTGTCTTACCTGATTATTATTTCATCCAAGTCGGCCACCAGTTACAGAAAGTATCTGTTTAATGATTAAACGCAGGAAAGCGGTGTCGCTCGGAATAAATTTTCCATTTCGCGGGAGCGTGTTTCATAAAATATGAGTTTTATTAAAATTATAATACTTATGGTTTTTCGGGATCGTGCGACGTAAAGCTACACGATCACGGTTTAAAAATAACGTTGTACCTGATCTCTTAACGATCGATCATCGAACGGAGTGTGACGCCGCGTGTAATCGATGGGTGCTTTTTTGCGCGTTAAAAGAAAAGAAAGAAACGAACGTATGTACAGAGATAGTCGATGCGACTGCAATTACTCAGATAGCGTTATCGGCGCTGCACCGAGCGCGCTTCCACCCGCGGTGTCGCCTTTTGATCAATTTTCGCACAACTGGCAAACGTTCAAAAGGCTCCTGGCAAACGCGACACCAAGTTTCAAACGTTTTCCAAGACGTCTTCGCGTGTATGCAAGACCACGGATATATTTTAGAGCTTCGACAGTGTCGCGGCTATCCGAGTATTATCATACACATACATATGCTTACATGATACAAACGACACGGTACTTTATAGTACGATAAAAAGATAACCTACGCGATATATCATCGACACGAAGTAAATGCACACGAACTGTTTCTAGAACCAGTCATGGAGAAGCGATCGATTAAAAAAAAAAAAAAAAAAATAAAGTATTCCATTCGATGTTTCGCGATGTACATTGTACGATTTCGTAGGAACCGGAATGTTCAACAATTATATATTTATACATATAATATATATGTAACAAGCTGCTCTGCTGCAAAAGTTGCGTTGAGACACAGGTTTCCTTGATACCGAAAGCTCGAGGTAATTTCTATAACACGGAAATAACGGTAATGGGGTAATTCTGTTCATCCTTGCGAACGTGTTCGGAAGAACGCGAGAACGTGTGTGCGTACGCTGTATCTCTCGGGGTAAACGCAGGTACAGTGTCCTCGCGTGAAAATTGCTTGTCAAGTTGCAGACGTGCGCACTTAAACACGTACGTACGTACACATTTCATGTTTATTGTCTGTTCGATATATTCCTCTGGTTCACGGATAGCAACGTTAATTATGTATCGTCTTTCGATATATATTAAAAATATAGATTATTCGCAGTTAAAACTATGACTACAATTTGGAACAGACTGTCGGCGAAAATCCTGGTATTATCTTCCTCTGCACGATATATACTGTACTCGTGCTTGTTGTTAGAGGCAGAGGTACGCTTTTGGAAAATTCGCAGGAACAAGCATTCAAAGTTGAGTACGACGTTCATTCGTCAGGCATCTTCTGGTGTTTCATGGTACGGCGATTCCGAAGACTTTTGCATCCTTGAAATGCACGAATCGATCGATTACGACCGATGATTCGCGTACTGAAGAGCTTTCTTACTGTTCTCGACGAATTCCTGAAACGAGGGCAGAATTTTAAGACTGGTTTCAAACATCTGTCCCACAGGAACGAGTGGATCTAGAAAGTGTAAATCACCATTAATCCACGGCTCATGAAGTACGGTCTGTTGATCCCGTCGTTCTTCTCGCAGTCCTCGCAGAAACAAATGAATATTGTATCTATGATCATCTGTGAAACAAAGATAAATTTCGCAGTTGCAGGCACGATGGATCAATGTTGTTTCGTGCGATCGTGCAGTCTTTTTGGAAAAAAATTTAGAAACGATTTTGTCTGAATAAATACTATTAAAAAAGTCACCTCGTAGATGGAAATGAAACAATGCGCCACCAAGAAGGCAAACACCCCAGCCAATGCGATCGGTATCCATGGGTAATGCAGTCCTTCTTTCTTCTATACAGAGAAAGAGATTAAAAGATCTACGTCGAAATACCGATTTACGGTGGGACATTGACGTATACCTGTATCAAGTAGATTCCTGAAACAACGGTTAACGTAACCACCATCACCTTTCCCAAGAACAGAACAAAGTCCCCAACGCTGTTGATAGCTGCGACCCTCAGTATGTTGCTGGACAAGGCTTGGAAGGCTTTTCTGCCTCCCGTGCAGAAACTACATCCGTATATCGCTAGAAGAAAAAGTCAAATTTTACAAAAATATCAAGAGACTGTAGCAAATGTTTACTGAAAAGACGAGTCCGTGATTTACACACCTGTTTCGATGTATGCGTTTCTTGTGAGGAACTTCAAAGCGCACTCGAAACACCAGATGCAACAGTGACAGCACCATAGGATCACCCGCACGAGATCGTTGTCGTAATGCTTCAAACGATTTTGCACGAAGGAAATTACGGCCCTTATCAGTCGGACAATGCCAATGACCAACGCGCCAAACGCTACCGTGCCCAAGTGATATCGTATCAGATAACCGAAGCCACCGGCAATTGGCAGAGAAAGGTGCTTCTTGTCTCTGTTCGAAAGAATTTTTGGATCTTTATTATTTATTTGGATCAAATTTATTAAATAGCAAAGTTCTAGAGGAAGAACGAAAAACGTGGAAAAATTTCCATCGTGTACTCTCTCGGATCGAGAACAATGTACGCGTGAATTATGATATCGATCAAAGTGTCACCTGGTGAAGAACCAACGAGCAACGGCGCAAGCAACGACCATATGTTGACAGCCCAGCAGAAACTCGCAGGTGACGAAGAAGAAAAATAGATTGTACCATCTACTCGCCTGCAAAAAAAAAAAAAGATAAAAATTCCTTCGTCGTTTCTGTCTTCGTTGAACATCGATTTGATCGCTTTTCGATCACTTACAATCGTAACGGCGTCCTTCCTGAAATGAATGTGATTCTTCCGGTTCTTGTAAATGTTCCCGGCGCTTTCGATCCAGAGCATGCAGTAGACCCAAGCGCACACGATGGAACCGATCAGAAGATAAGTCTGAAATCGATGATGTTGCGTTTTTAAGGTTAACCATCCAGTCAGCACGGGTGAATAAATGACCGATGCGAATAGCGATATCCCCCACGGAAACCAGCACGTAAATGAAACGAAAGGTTAATTGATCGAACGCAAATAGTGCGTCTGTTTTTATAAAAAAGAAATTGCCAGAATTCTCGCTTGGAGGAAAAGTATATATCTCGCGTCGAGGATTCCACGTCAAAGAGAACAGTAGTATGAAAGATTTCAAGTTCCGACTGAATTTTTATCCCAAGATCATTGCACGAACCATTTCCTTTGTTATCGTTTACATCGAGTATATATCGCACCGTGTGTACCTTTCGATATCGAAGAGGAAATGAATATTGACAGAAAGATAAAGCAGCGCTCTTGCCGAGGAGGTGAACGGAAAGAAAAATTGCAGAAATGGATAAATACAGAGGCAAGAAACTGCGATGATACTTGAAACGAGGAAGGAAAGAAGGATGAAATCCGAGAGGAGCTTCGAGATTCTTTGACGTGCTACGAGTCTGTTTATCGGAAAACAGAGGGAATGATCCAGGTGAACGAAAATGTTGTCCCAGCGTGTGTACGTCGATCTTAACAAATATTTACGTATATAGGCTGAAGGAGGAGCGCCGGCATCGCGTAAACAGCCTTCCCTGCCTCGCGGAACAGCTGCATCACCAGGGCGATTCTTTTCCTCATCACCAGGACGATCAGAAGCGTGACAACCTGTGTAAATTACCACACTCCAATTAACAACTCCAGGCTCTAGAACGAAGATTCGACGAGAGAGGCCCCTTACCGTAACAACCGTCAGCATGATCGCGTACACGAGATAAGCCTGCTCGCTCGAGTCCTCCTCTGGTATTTCGTGCATTTCCACCCCCTTTTTCTCTGCGTGCCACGCCAGCCTGCACAAACGTAACGCCCGATAAACAATCTCCAGCCGCGAAGCGATCGTGCCAAATCTCCAAAGAGAAATCGGCAATATAAAGTAAGCGAGTGCCAATTAAAAAAGTCTTACCAAAGATACACCGAACCACCGATGCCCGCTAGAATAGCACCTATTAGGACGATGTAAACGACCCATTGCACCAAGTAACGGAAGGCTATCAAGATGCCCAACGAGAAGGCTGAAGATTGAAAGAGCGAAAAGAAAACGGGTTAAATTATTAAATTTTTTCGGCTGAAATAAAATGAGTAATGATTTTTGGAAGAAACTTAAAAGCGGGGTAGATAGGTACCTAAAGCGATCAGCAATAAGTAGACCAGCTCCCTCCACGCAACGCTGAGATCCCTGGAGGCTTCCTGAAAAAAGAGAAAAATCTGCTTCTGAAAGAGTAAAAAAGCGTTTTAAAGAGTAAAATCAACCGGGGGCTGTAGAAGGCGAGACCGAAGTTGAAACTGGCGATGTTGTTGTTTTAGTTTGCGCGAGGCTTGTATTTTTTATCCGTCGACAACGGTCCGTATCGATTCCACGATTACTGCGATTTAGCAGCTCGAGGAAATGGAGAAGAAATCTTACGAACCTTGTAAAAATTTTCAAGACCGAGCTTCCTGAGCAGAGAAGTGGCCGTCTCGGCCGTCTCCTTGGGCACGCAACGATTCAGGAACGCTATATCCCTGCGAATAAAACGGAACGTTACAATCCCGTTTTCCTTGCAAACGGTGGAAATATAGCGTAGATCGTAGCAGAGGAGGTGGGATATACTAACTGATCGCCGCATTCGGTCACGCAGTTCCGCGTTTTCACTCCGCCGTTCGTGTTCATGATAATCTGCAGGTACCTGAGGGAAATGAATAATAAATGAGTAACGACGTTAATGAACGACTGCGCGAAAAGTGTCGCCCGAAATTGGAAAGTTGCCGCGCGTTTTCCACCCGGGTATCGAATTTATACGCAACATTCACGCTAATTAACCCCCGTTATTTCAACTCGGCCCGGCTAAGTTTCCCGCCGAGATTTCACAGGAATGAAAAATCTGCAGAGAACAGACCAACGCGAAGCGTACACGGCGCGGTCATCGAGATCGCCAGAGCTAATATACCGAGCAAAAGTTAGGAATAGTGTCGTAAATTTTCGAGAAAGACCAATCCAGAATTCTGTCGTTTTTAAAATGCAGATGTACTATATATATATATATATTGAGAGTGAACATTATTATATATAAAATATATATAATAATGTTTACTGTCAAATTAGCAATAACGAAATCGTGATGTAAAATTTCCGCTTCGCGAAATCGGAGAAACGCTCTCCTCTTTATTTTTCCACGTTGAAAGAGGGGATTAATACCTCCTGTATGATTTGACATCACTCACGCGTTCGTCGACTCCACGGCCACGCCGGAACACGCCTCGCTCCGCCGAGGAATTATTAATATCGTTAGCGGGTGCCATTGTCGCGAACTTGTTTCATTCGTTCGACCGTCGAGGCGGAATATTGAATTCCGCATTGTTGTCGCGAGTATGAAGTTCGATGTTAATGCGTCGACGAATTATTAATCCCTGGGGAGCAGTGGCAGCGCGCGGTGTTTGGCGAAGCTGTGGATATCGGCGCGAGCCTATCCGCAGAGCCGTTGGGGGTTTTCCTTCCACGCGTGTGCGTAACTCGTATTGCGATAGATTGTTGGTACACGGATTATCGTCGATGTTTATGGGGATAGAACAGATTGGAACTCGCCGGGGAATACTTGCCGCTAATTCCACTGTCGCGAGAAACTGTGCTTACTTTCAGTTCCTTTTCACTCGCGTAATTGAGGATTTCTTAACACTTTACCGGCCGCTCAGCCACAGATTTTCTCCCTGACGCCGGCTCTGTTTCGGTTTAGACTGTCGCGCGGAAGTACCTGTGCTTTTTGTATTCTCATAGAAAATTGCTTGTTTTCTGTTATAGGATAATAACTAGCAGGCCTATATGAATTGCAAGTGATATTCTTGTAAGCGTCGACGGCAAAAAGCCGATTAATAGGCTATCGGTCGGTAAAGTGTTAATGGAACGGCGAGTCGCGCGCGCGCCGCACTTCACGTCGTACAATTGAACAGGTTATGCTTACCGTTTCTTCGTCATGTCTGCACCCTTGCACGCGAATTCCGGATTACTTTCGCCGCTGGTAACACGGCCGCAGACGTTGGCGCAGTCATCGTAGCCATTTATTACCCGGTAAATGTCCCCTTTCTGCACGACGACGCTCAACAGGAAACCCTGCGCACAGACAACGGGAAAACGGGTCGCGCGTTTTACACACGTGCGTTGTTTCAGGCGAGAGGCGAAACAAAGAAGTAGAGACGGTGAGAAAGAAAGAAAGAAAGAAAGAAAGAAAGAAAGAAAGCGAGTAAGAAGACGTTGAACGTACGAAACCGATGACCAAGCCGACGAATACGATCAGAGCCAGGATGTCGGTGCAGGATCGATCGGTGGCGAAAATCTGGTCCGACTGCCTCGGCGACATCCCCTCGTGTTCCGGTGTCTGGAAAGGAACCACAAGAGCATAAACAATCGCGACTGTTTTACCGGTAGTCGCGAATTTGTCAAGCTTCACTTCTTTCCCCTCCCTCCCTCGAACAAACAGATGCGTCGTCGGCGAACGTATGTATTTCGTTGGCGAACGAGCCTTCGGCTTCTCTTGGCTGAATTTGGTAATTGAATAATTTTCCTGGTCAAATTTCTGGACTTGTATCTTAATTTGCGAAATTTGTGTCAGAAAAAAAGATCAAAACACCCATCTAAGGGATAAAGTCGGTATTTTGACGATTCGGGTCTATTGTTCCGTTTCGACGTGTGTATACGAAAAATTCGCTTCGAATCGGAGAACAGAGAGAGAGAGAGAGAGAGAGAGGGAGAATTGGTCGGTGGTGAACGTCTTTCGCGTAACGATCGAAAACGTCGAATCTATTGGCCGCGGTCAGCATTCCGGTAAATTTTCAGCCCGGTGAAATCGAGCGTGGTTAAACGCTTTCAGCGAGAATTCGCGTCGTTTCGCCGGAATATCGTAGCTGGTAACCCTGTTACAAGTCGAACGATCGCGTAGCCACCACCTTAAATTAATTAGACTGTTCGACGGCGACCTTGCATTAGCGTGCCTCTCGTAATTAAATTCCTCTCTCTCTCTCTCTCTCTCTTATCTTTGACTCGCCCTTATTCAAGAGACGAGCCATTACCTTCCATTGATAACATCATCGTGACTCCTCTTGCGTCGCCTTGTCAGCATTTCTTATTTACGCCTTCACTCTCGTTAAAGCTGCGTTTACGTTGTGCGATCCTTGATCCAAGCCTCGAAACCAGTTAAATAAAACCGTGCTCAAATATTTTCTCTCCCCCCCCCCCCCATTTTTTTTTTCTTTTCGCTGGCCAAACATCTCTCAGTGTAAACGCAGTTTAATTAGCGCTCGGGCCGCGAATCGAACGCGAACCTCTCCATCTTCCACATAAAAGTCGAGTCACACGTTGATTATTTGGAGCTCGCGGATCGATCGAAGGAATCAATTCGCGCCGTTCGTGCTGTTGTAGTAACGTTTTACGAGGTTGCTCGAATCGGTTTCAATCGCGTTTGGCCGAGGGAATGCCGAAGAAGAAAGTACGTAAAACGTCGGGATTCTGTGCAGGTTTTATTAATCCCTAAGAGATCGATTTAACTCCCCCCTGTCGAGACATTTCTGTCTTTGACGTTCAAACGAATAACTCGCCGATATGTAATATGTAGGAAGCAATCGAGACGGAAAACACGTCGAACGGAACGACGAGTCTCTTTACGCAACGATCGACGCGAATGTTACGACGACAAGTATGAAAACAAAAATACTCGAACCCGGTTGATTGCACCGTTGTGTTATCTGGTTCGCTGTGCTTCGGAGAGCACGAGATAAAAATAAAAAAAAAAAAAAGGAAAAAAAAACGAGACGATAATTGTAAGGAGAGGTACGTTTAAACGAAAGGATGAGAACGGAGATTTGTTCGGAATGGTACGCGAAAAATGTAATTGCCGTTTTTTCCCTTCCAGATGTCGCGGTTCGGTTAAATTGTTGTTCAAACGCTATCTCTGTAATTCCGTCTGGTTCAAGGAAATCCCGTGAAATTTCATAACGAAACTTTGTCTTTAAAAAAAAAAAAAAAAAAAAAAAAAAGAAAAAGAGAGAAAGAAAAATGGCGGTGGTTCCAGAAACTCGTCCGATACTACATGTTAATCTTTAACGGCTGTGAGAAACTAATACCGCCCGTTTTTTATGCAAATTTTGCAAACAAAATTAAAAACTTCATTAAGCTGACCTTTCCGCCGACGCGTTTCCCTCTTCGTGCGAATGGAAACTTTGTTACCGCGTGGAATAATGGCAACGAAAAAGCGGCGCCGCGCTGATATTAACGGCGCTCTGCGCAATCCGAAAGAAAACCAAACCATCGACAACGTCGTTGGCGAAACTCGAAATTAACGAATTAATTTGACAAGAACCGAGCAACTTGGGGAATTCGGCAATTAATACACGTGCGTCACGCGACGGTAGCGTTTCGGAAATGACGGATAATGGAGGATAGTCATTCGGCAAAGTTTCATTGTCAGTTTGCAACTTACGAGCTGGTCGGGAACTCGATTCTCGTCGCTAGTTTAATTGTTAATTGCGATACAAATACAAAATCCTGGTAATCATTGCTTTCGCGTTTCTCCATTACCGGAACAATGTAATCAAAGGGAACTGTAATTACCAGCCATAATAACGTTGCCGCCATTATTACCGCGGTGATTATTTATTTCCATCTCGTTAGCAAGAGTTGCCAAAACGAAAACGAAAATATATCTCACGCGCTACCCCGTTTTCGTCCGCGTCCAACGATATCGCGCATTCAACGCACGTGATGATAACGATAACGCATTCGGGGGGTTTTCGCTTCCCGGCGGCTCCCCGGCACCGAAAATGAAATTTCAGCCGTGCCCGTTACTTCTGAAGCACCCTGTATATCAGCGGAACCATTGGTAACCGTACAATTAGAGGATACATAAGCACAAAAACAGCAGTTTCATCGCCGCGTGAATAACACGGTTTCCATGCACGCCAGTGATCACCGGTTCAAGACCGCCCCTCGCTCAATTACATTTCGGAATACGGAGAACAAACGGTTATAATTAAACCATTTATCTGCCTTTATCGTCGTAAGAAAGTGCTATCGTCCGACACGTTGTTGCATACGTCCCGCGTCGCTTCGCAAATTCCTCCCCCTCGCCGCCGACAGCCTAAGTTATTTTGCTCCTCTTTTAATCGTTGCTTCTTCGTCTCTCTATTCTTTTGAGATAGTTTTTCTCCCTTTTAATTTTGCGATTGAAAACACTCTACACTCTAACCGCTTGATACGAGAATCGGCGAGTTCTCTCTGCGCTAAACTCAGCTTTGACCAGCAACGAGCGTTTAATTACCATATTTTGGAATTCATTTATACATATCATCCGAAATATATTTACATTTATATATTCATTTGTATTCAACGCGCGTGTTCTAGTATTCATTTGTATCTTGTCCATCTGCCTTTGTGAGCCGAGCAAATCTATTTTACACACATTCACGAGGAAACGGTAGTTTTCATATTTTCGCCAGTGAAATTTAACTGTTTGATGAAACAGAGCGAAATACTTTTTCCTCCTCTCTTTTCTTTTCGTAACAATTACCGGCGCGCGTTCGCCTAAGTTATATCCGAACGGTTCTGAAATAAACGGCAAGAGGAGAGATTAAAAAAGACATTCACGATTAAAAAGAAGTCTCTATTTAGTTGCTGTTGAGGATAATTAAGCTTAAAAATCTTCTCCGGCGGTGAATTTTATCCAATTTTATCCAACTTCGATATTTAAATTTTAAAATTTCTCCGCTATTCTCGTATTCCAAATTTCGAATCCGAAATATTCGGCTTACTTTAACGCGATTCGTTGACGGTACGTTAAAATTATCACGTTCAGACTGCCGTAATCGTTCGCTGTAAAAAGCTCTGCGTAACGGAGTAAAGAGACGATGCGGCTCATTAATGAAAGTTCATACATGTATTCATGAAAATGTGATAAAAATAGTAAGCACAACACAGGGTATGAAAAAGTATAATTAAAAAGCTCATACTGCTCGCAGCGAGTACGATTACGACCCGACAGGAGGAATTGAGAACGGATGGAAAACATCGTGGTGCAAGTGGATCTCGATCTGAGAAAAGTGAAGAGCCACTTTTGAAATGAATGTGAATCCTCTCTGATTTGGAAACAAACGTTTGAAATTGCACGGAAAACAGATTCAAAACACGGGTGGTCACTGGTTTAGCGAAATTTTACTTTAACTTTCTTTTTTTCTTCGCTTTTCACTAATTTCTCGAACGTCGTGAAAAGGAGTATTTAATTGATCTCGACTCGTGTTCCACGTAAAAACCCCCGACATCGTCTTTCGGATGTCAAACTTGGACAACGATCATTTATTCAGCGGCAGTCCATCTGGTTGAATATACGCGAGCATTCCGTATAATTTACCATCAACATATTCACACACACATGCACACAGGATAATTAAGTGCACGTGTATGCGGCGAATACGTTTCTCATGAATAATTATCGCCTCTCCTCCGCCATTACGCGAAAAAGAATTGCACCGCGTGCGCGAGCTACCGGTGAAATTTACGCGATAAACCAGTGACCCGATCCCCCGATCCCTCGCCGTTTCTTTCTTCTTTTTCCCCGGCGACGATAACCCCCCTTCCCCCCCGAAGTTTCGCATCGAAACGCGCGCCGATCGTAATCGTAAAGAATGATCCTTACCCCAGGCTCCACCTTGGACGAGGGCTCGTCCGTGCAGCAGCAACAACCCATTCTCCAGCAACTGGGTAATCCTTGGTAACAGCCGGGCAATTGCTCCTCCTGATGCTCTCCTGGCGCTGCGCCGCTCGGTGTCACGGATGCGCCCGCTTCCGGGAATAAATTAAAACGGAAGTTCTTTAAAATGGCCGCAGCAAGCCGTGCTCGAGGAACGCCTCGGGTCGTCGCGGAACGCGCGCGCGACGAGTACACGTCGACGACGAGACTCCTTTAAACGTAATCTCGCCAGGGAGGAGATAATAAGACGGTGATAAGGAACGACTCGATTTCCCCGATAACGAGTCAATGGACGAGTTAACAGTCGTGTAATGGGAGATATTTTTCCATCGGAAAAAGGCGGGACCTTAGCGTTGCCGATTGCACTCGTCAGCGCTGTAGTAACGTCGTGTAAGTCGCAGGGATGTTTGTTCGAGGTATTTAAGATAGCGACGTACGACGAAAGGCAAAAGTTAATTCAATTTTAATGTTTCACCGACAACTTACAACTTATCGAGAAATAGCTCGCAATATCCAGATTATCCGTTTCTGCACTTACGACCACCACGTTAGTCGGGGCACGCTAGTTCCCGACGTGGATATTTTAATTATCGAACAAGTTTTATGGATTCTGAGCAGCGGCGAGCGGCCAGCTACGAAACACTGTTTTCAAGTGGAATTTTATTACGCGACAAGCGAAGCAAATGTGAAACTAATCGTAATGTAACGTCAACGGAAGTTGGACGTCCCTTGGGACGTTTTGACCTATATGTGCTCTCCGCGTGCGGATTAAACCAATTCGAAACTGCGGATGCTGTCCAAACTGGCTCAACGCGATCCTTGAGAACGAGTGATAAAAATGAGCAACCATCGGGGGAAGGCCGCGGACTGACTTCAAAAACTGGGTTACAAAATTTGTTACTGCCCTGCCACTACCGTCCGCGCTATATCGCTATATTGCGTTACAGCGTCACTCGGATTTCTTGACTCCGTCATATAAAATTCATAGTTAAATATACTTCTCTCCTCCTCGTAGAGAGAGAGAGAGAGAGAAAGTAACTTTTCGTCGAAGGTAGAAATTTCATTTCGTTTAAACGAACGTTGCTCAAACTGTGTAGCAACCTCGTTCTTTCATAATGCTGTCTCTCTTTGAGACCGTAAATCGAAAACTAAACCGTGGAAATCATTATCAAACGGACAATTACAACCATAAATAAAAAGAAGAAACGAGACAATAGCAAAGAGAGATATAGCCCAACGAAAATGAAACGAATTCGCGATGAAGATTTAACGCGGCGATAAAACCACCAGCCGGGATAAATCGACAGATCCATTCGACAGTGCCACTAATTACGATCAAGATGGCCGACCGTCGTTTCAACGACGTGACAGAATTTAGCTTGAAAAATATATATCGCCCTTCCTTTTCTTTTTTTTTTTTTTTTCTCTTTTGTGCTTCCCGCCTAGTGTCATTAATATTTCCCGGGACATCCTTCCTCGACGCGAGTCACGTCAGTTTCGATCGATTAATCGAATAAGCCTACACGCCACGCTAAAATGACTGGTATATAAGGTACCGTGGGGGAGGTTGTTGGCTCTCCGTCACTCTTTTTTTTTTTTTTTTTTTCATCTGCTTGAATATTTTCAATCGTTCCGCACGAGATATCCTTTAATTGATGAAAAAAAAAAAAAAAAAAAAAATCAATTTACGGGAATAAAATAATGTTCGGCACGGCGATCGTGTAATTTCGAAATTGCAGCCTTGGAAAAAAAAAAAAAAAAGGAGAAAACGCTATAATATTTCGTTTGAACGTGAAAAAGGATGATACAATTTCCGACCAGACAGCCTATTAAAACTTCGTGTCCCGATTAATCATCAGGATTGTGGTTATGAAACAACAACATCGGTAATTGAAAAGCGAAAATGGAGCAAAGCGCGCGGCGGGATGCGTTCTTTGTTAACCTTTTGTGCGAAATATCAATACGCTGTTTGTCCATTTATTCGTAATAAACGCGCGTATTATGCTCTGTTAATCCTCTCGGATCGTTCGACAGTTCGTCAAACGCGATAGATAATGCGTCGTTTCTTCGGGTCTGCAAATCAATTTTGTAGAGCGTAGAGAGTAAAATTTATTATTTCGCTCGCGTTCAAACATCGAACGGCCATTAAAGCCGTGAAATGTGAAATGACTTTATGCGGAGTGTTTGAAATTTTGTAACTTGCGTAATAACCCACTCCCCTCCGGTTTTGACGCCTGTCTTTGCTATCGTTCGTATTTGAAGATCGCGCGGCGAGTATAAATCATGCAAATGCGCGCACATTCGAAGGTAATGAAAACACGCGGATGTATCTTTCCCTCTGCACGCTTCATTCTTTATGGACAACGTTCGCGCACTTTGACAGCTTTTTTTTTTTTTTTTTTTTTCTTTTAATTGGAAAGAAGAATAAAAAATGAAGAGCGAAAGGGAGAATTTTAAGGGAAACAGGTTGGCGAAACGTGATTTGAGGAAAGACTCGCAAAAATCATTCGTCTTTGTCTTCTTGGCGAATTGTGATAAACAATACAATTCGTTATCTCGCGATACGAGGGAATTCTTCTTACAGATAACGATTCGATACGAAATCCATCATGCGAGATAATTATAAAGGTATGATCGATACGAGTGTATCGTGCCAGTAAATAAATTATTTAAAACAAGGAAATTACCAAAGGACGATTTTTCTCATTCGTCACCGCGCTGCGAGTTCTCTTCAACTTGGCGAAAAAATATATTTTCGAGCGTCGAGGAAGGGTCGTCGATCGGCGCGTCTGGTCTGGCGATAAAAATCAAATATTCTCGCGGCGGCTTCCACCTTCAGATTTCCTACTTCGCCCTTCTTATTTCCGAATGCTTATCCCTCGCACGTTTCCGCGGCGACGCGTGCAACGATGCATGAGAAGAAGCATTGTCACCTCGAGATTCTGGCCCGGTTAACGAAAATTATCCCGCGGAAAAAAAAAAAAAGAATGAAATTCCCCGCGAAACGCCCACGGCTATATAAAACACACTCGCGAAAAATAACCATCTCGCAAATTAAATTACAGATTCGCAGAACGCGGTTTTCAATTTGTAGAAACAATTCCCGTTGCGGAATAATTTTATCTGCGTGCCTTCGAGTTATGGCGCGCGGCGTGCTTTTTTAATTTGCGAGCCAACTATTTTTCGCGGACTAATTTTTCCTCCGTGCGTTTTTAAATCGTGCGAAATCCTCGCGCCGAATTAATGGCCAAATTATCATCGTCGTACGACGCGCGATAGTTGCGCAATCGCGGATTTTTAAATTAGCTGTCCCTTGAAAGCCGTACACACTTTCACGACCGTCCCTTTCGTTCAAACAATCAATTGGAAATCAATCGGTGCAATTATTTCAATTACGTCCGCGAGATATCCATTTCTC
The DNA here is from genome assembly GCA_030673865.1 of Melipona bicolor. Classification (NCBI taxonomy): domain Eukaryota; kingdom Metazoa; phylum Arthropoda; class Insecta; order Hymenoptera; family Apidae; genus Melipona; species Melipona bicolor. The sequence continues at coordinate 2,070,673 of JAHYIQ010000013.1, read as the reverse complement.
GCGACTGTTGCAACGTTAAAAGAGAGCAACGACGTGTAAATTGACCGAAGGAGGGGAAAAAGGCAGCGGGCGAAACGTTACGTTGGAGCCCGGTTCTTAATGAATGAATTCGCGGAGGAACTATTTTTTCGCGGAACAATTTTCGAGTTTTGAAATGATTTCGCGTGGGATACTTTTTTAATTTGCGGCGGAACTATTTTCACGGAATAATTGTTCACCCGCCCGCGCGCGCGCATATGTGTGCGTGCGTGTGCTTTCAAGTAATGGCATTCATACGGTGTGCTTTTTTTCCCCCAACCGCCGGGGAACTATCTTTGTGAAATAATTTCGGCTAATTTCCCGACAAACAGTCCTCTCTTTTCTCCGCGATAATTTTGCAATTGCGAGTTAACTTTAATTACCTCGGATTCTCGTTACGCGTGCTCCTCCTCCCGCGTCGGATCGGAACAAAAGACGAGAGACGAAGGAGGAAGGGTGAGGAGGAGAGGCTTTGGCTGGATGTTTGCAATAGGAAGTAGGAAGCGAAGCTGCAGAGGGGGAGGCTTCTTGAAGAGATCGATCATGTACCGAAAGAAAGACGGATAGACGAAGAGAAAGAGAGAGCGTATTTCAGGGGAGTCGAAAAACGATTCGCGCGACGAATTTCGCCCGAGTTGCTTTTTCCCTCGGTAGGTAGGTCGATAAGCTCGACGCAAACCAACCAGCCAACCAACCAACCAGCCAGGAACAATACAACTTATCGAGCGACACACATACCTGGTTATTGGGCACGTCAGATAAGAGGCGAAAAGAACGGAAGGATCGCGAAGGAAAACCGCGGGGGGGACAAGAAAAGGGGGGACGGGGCGGCGACGGAGGGGATACGTTGGGAATACGAGATACGATTAATCACGGTTCGAGACCAACAGCGAGACGCCGTGTGTCGCGGCTGCTAATTAAACAGCGGCGCGATATTTCGTTGATAACGAATGGAATGCGTCGGGCACGCGAATATCCGTGTATCTTGATCGAATTTCGCGAAATTAAGGAACTCGGAGCTCTCGTACCGCTGGGGAAACCAACGTCCCAATTAACGGGCTAGTTGGTTTTTCATTTTTTTCTTTGGCAGCGGTTTGATTAAACGGTTTGATAGGTTAAACGTTCCCATTTTACCATGACGAGATTTCGAGGATTCGAGAACCTCGTTTCTTCCGAAAATTGACCGTCTGATTAACGATCGTGCGACCGGGGTTCCGTTCTTCGCGAAGCAGAACGGAATTATATCGCACGTGGTAAGAAGAAAATCGAATAACCGAAGATCCCCCCGGTGTTCGAACTTTCAACTCCGGTCGTCCGAGATCCGTCGGCCCAGAGATTTCAGTCACGTAAAGAACTAATTAAGAAACGTTATTCCAAGTCGGGGTGGTCAATTTACCACCGGTGTTCTTTCTTTCCTGTTCTTCTTCTTCTTCTTCTTCTTTTTTTCTTCCTCTTCAATTGCGGCTCCGGGGTGAGAGTACGACGAGCCCCCGCGAAACTATCGGCGAGATAGTACCCAAGTATTTCAAATAATGGTGAAATAAGAAGAGGTCGTTTACACAGGTGTTTACTTCCCAGAGGGAAGGAACCGCAGGTCCTCCCCACGCGGAAACTAATATTATACTTTACGAAAATTCCGCGACATCGATCCGTTCCGGCGAATACCAGGCCAAATTCCCCGTTTTTCCGCGGCAATAATTTCGAACTTTCTAACCTATTTATGTATATACGCGTTACCAGAAAGAAAACAAATAAAAATGTGTTTCTTCCCATTAGAAAAAAAAAAAGGTAATTTATACTCTGCTGGAAGATAATTGTCAGAGTAAACGAAACTTTCTGGACTATCAGAAACAATTGTTCAAAATTACTCGAAATAGAGATCGATATCTTTGCAAATTTTTATTAAAAAGAATTTTTACTTCTAGCTCCAATTTCTTTCTCAACCAGACAAACCGCGAATTAGCCGTTTTGGCTATTCTGTTAATTCCGGCTTGAAACACCGGGTTATCGCCGGTTTAAATTGACTTTAACGAGGTTGATCGATCATTTGGCGATTATCGGCTCAAGAATACGTCGTTCATTCGCGCCACGATGAAAACCCTCCGCCGAATGAATCGACGTGTGATCGCGGACAGCTGCATCCCGCGGAATATTTTATCCGTACTCGCGCATGGCCGAGATTGAAAATCGTTGAATCGAGCGATCAAATATTCCACGGGCAAATGACACAGTTGCCGGACGGTAAATTTCGCATTATTTGCAAATTGCTGCGCGACTGTACCACTGCGATTCGACGCGACTATTATCGACACGCGCGTTATTCTCTATTCTTGATTCTGAAAACCGGTTGCCGATTTCTGCGCGCACCGCTCGAGCCCGACGATCGCGACGGGTCCAACAGTTTTGCAACGACCCGTGATTACGTTATGGCCAGCCAGGATTTATTGTAATTGCGCGTGTAGGTGTCCCTCGGCGACGATTATTTCGCCGTTTTCAGCGACGATCGTTAAAACGATGCTGAAAGAACACCGTTTACGCCGCGTCTGCAACACGTTGCTGCGTCCGCTCTCTTTCTCTCTCTCTCTCTCTCTCTTTTTCTCTCATCGAGCACGTTGGCAAACATTTGTCCGACGGAGTTCTTATAGAAAATCGCCAGTTTGTTTAGCGCCGCGTAAAAGGTCTCATGGTATAAAGGGCTGGCTGGATTAATTGTAGCGCCGTGATTGCAGTACGTGATAACCGATTTAATTCTTTGTACCGGGTAGATTGGTTTCGGACAACGGCCAAAGGATGGAGAACGATTTGTTGTTTCGTTCCGAAAACGAAAACGAATTTCATGGATAGATAATTTCGGATAATTTTTTTTTCTTCTTTTTTCTAAGAAAGGGAGCAGAAAAAGCGAAACAAATTTTTCGGAATTACGGCCTCGTTGTAGAAGTCCAATTTAAAATTCCTGTCTGGACGAGGACTGCGAGACGGAAACGTAGGCGCGGGTAGTATAAATACCAGAGGATAATTATAATTATCGATCTTCTAATTATAAAACTTGCGCAAGCCGATCGAATATATTATCGTTGATTCGCGAAGCCAAGCGACACGTGCAAGAGGAGAATCTATGGCAGCTGCTGTGGGTGGGAATTAATGGTAATGACAGGATGAAGGAACAGCGGTACTCGAGAGAACAATGGAAATACGATGGAAATTTATCAACAGAGAAACACGATGGAATCGAGGATTTCGTCGCCGATCGGTTATTCGAGAATCGAATCGAATCAAATCGAATAGTTTATAATATTATAATTTTATTTCCGTTCCAATTTTCCTATTCAACTTTCGTCGAACAACGAATGCTACAATGTTCGGAGGAAAATCGTTTTCGTAGAGCAGAAAAGAAAAAGGGGGGGAAAAATTTCAATCGCGAACAAAATTCAAGCGTCGTCGCAATGCGCGAAATTCGGATCGCTTAACATCCATCCGAGTCATTATCACCGCGCTCCAAATGATTCCGTGGAAACTCGCGGAAACTTTTAAGACGCTTCTCCTCCGCGGACTTGCAGGATCTATGGACTTTTCAAAGTTTCACGCTGTAATCCATCTCGCCGGGGCTAAGTACCGCCAATTGTTAGAAAGAGTGGCGCGACCGAAATCGCCGAGTTATAATCACTCTCAACCCTGTTGTCAGAGTTGTGATAATTTTCACGTCACTTTTTTCTTTTTTTTTTTTGTATATTCAACGTTGATATTTCGTTTCGATTAATCACGTACGATCCGGTTGTTCGGTCGCGGCAAAGTGATTCTCGATTGGTCGGGAGTCGTCGACAGTCGCGCTCGATGTTAATAATCAAGGTCGTGGCGCATTTATCACGACGACGTTCGTCTGGTGACCGCAACTAGCGCAAAGTAGATTAGCATCGTTAGAACGGCTGGCTACCGTTGGGCAATGTCAGCGATAACGCATCGCGAGGATCGATCAGTTCGATTGCCAGCGTTGCCCCAACTCGCTCGTTACAGATGGTGACTCACAGCGATTAGAATTGGCAAGCTAAGAACGTGACTCGAGTCGTTTCCAGCGGTCGTGCGCGGCGATTACACGGGAAAACTTTTATAGAACTCGAGTCTCTCTCCTTCTTTGTTCGAAGCCGTAAATAAGCTGTTGCCGCTTTTTCGTCGAAGAACAAAGGAGGAAATTAAACGCGAGAAGCGTCTAGTTAAAACGGAGAGCGAAATAAAATCTCTGGTAATTTAGTTCTCTTGTTATTTTTAAATATCACCGCAGCCCCGTAGGACCCCCCCCCCCCCCCTCCAGAGAGCTTCTCAATTTTTAATAAAGCGGAAGAGGAAAATCGTCGTTGTAAAAACAACGAATATTTTTATTGCAGAATTAAACGAAACATGCGGCGCGTGTCGATCCTCGCGGATGAAAAGATCGAGAAGGCGAAAGTAATACACAGGAAATGATTAAAAACGTAAAACATTGTTTCAACGTCCTTTACTACGATTTCCCTTACGTCGAGTAAGCTAAAGAGCAAGCTGTCGATATAATCAACCAGTTTACCAGATAACTGGATCAACTTATCGTCGAGTAAAGAATTTCCCCTTTGCGATACTCGAAGACTTTTGATACCGAGCTGTAAACTGTCTCGAGCTGTCAATCGAAACGATAAGATTACGATCCGCGAAATAAATCCACGGCTGCCTCGTTATCGATAAAAATCGAATTTGCCTAAAGTGGCACGGCATATTTTAATAATTAAAATCTCAAATCGTTTTGTGTGGGAACGTGACAGCAATTTGATACTTGAAAAATTGAGCGGGGAGTCAGTTTGGGAATTTAGATCGATAAAGGACGGAATTGTTGCGCTGATTTATTCATTACTCCAATTTGGTTGATAACAGAGGGGCAATTTAGTTTTGTCACTTGGAAATTTCGCGCAATTATTATCACTATCGCGAGACAGCATTAGTCAAAGTTGATAAACGATTCTTATCATTATTTATGAGGGCTCGGAATCTGTTATTAATGCCATTTAAATCCGGAACAATAAATCGTAGCGAATCGTCCTAACGGAGGGTTGTGCGCTTAATTTACGATTTAATATTTTGCATAACCTTTGAACGACAATGAGGAATTTGCAAAATTTCGCGCGCGTTGTTTGCAAGTTTAACGAAATCGGCATTACCATGCAGCGTAATACGGGCACGTCATAATATATATATATACGTTTCTCTGTTATGATGCATTCAGCTTTCGATACATCGTCCGGTAAAAGGAAAATTAGTTGCAAACGATCTAATTGGAAATGTCTGTTGAACTGAAGCAACGAGCTAGTTTGAACGAGAAAGAAACGCGAGCCACGAATAATGCGAGGGAAAAAAATTCAGGTCGGTTAATTGGAAAGTTAAAAATGTAAAAGTTGCGGAGATAATAGGAACAGAAAATATCAAGTCGAGGAAAATTTGTAAGAACAGAGGGAGTCGGGGAATTTAACAACTTGGTGAAATTTTCGAGAAAAAAAATGGTAAAAGACGAAGCAAAATGCAACGGCGTGTCTTAGAACAGAGTCTAAGAGATGAACGTGTAATTAACGATCAGCAAATTCATAGTTTTACCAACAGAAATTTTATGGATTAAATATTCCAACGGATCGCGTAGATGTTTCTCTGTGTACTCTTGCGCGTTGCATGCATTCTGTTTGCGCTTCTAAACTGCACGAGTATCCGCGAATGTGTTTCGCTTTGGACATTACAGGAGAATACATTACGCCCGTGTGCTGTTTTTTGCATCTCCGAACCTCCCCGTAAAGACTTTCCAATTTATTTGAAAATTGATCCCGAAATTGTTACTGCAAATTCCCTCCGTGGTGGGGGCGTATGTATGAACGTCCGTAGTCTGTCGAAAATTGGAAAAGATCGGATACACCGCGGAATACGTAATATAATGGAATCGAACGGACAGGTACAGCGGTCGATTATTCGAGGCAACGATACGGGAGAGCGCGGTGCGGAACCGCCTCTCGAGTCGTAGCGAGACAATGCAACGGCGAGAGGACGACGATGTGGAAACGGGGCCGGGGGAAGCACGAAATCACCGTGAACTCGTTGCCGGCGTACGCGAGAGGAATTAACCAGAATCCGTGACTCACTCGCCGATTGCCGCCGCGACGCGTTAACGAGAGTCTTCGCCGTGACACCATTGTCGGATGCCCGCGACTTCCGGCAACCTCGCTCGCGCGCGCGCCCAACCTCTTCTCCCCCTACTTACTAACGAGCAAAGGTCGCGCCGTTCGAAATCGTCCCGGAAATCTCTCGCGGGAATAAACCGGCTCCGCCGCGATATTTCCGAAATAACAAGCCCCCGCTCGAATTCTCGATTGCCAATTGACCCTAGTTGGAACCGTGCTTCGCGTACTCCGTCCGCCATTACGCCTCTCCGATCTTTTTGTCAGTTTCTCCTCTCGCCTCGTTGCTCGTTCGTTCTTCCTTCGTTAGCTTTTCCCCATCTTTTTCCTTTGTCCAATTTTTTTGGTGTTTTCAAAGGCCTTTTATTTGCACTAATAAAATATATATATACGATAATTATTTCTAATATCCGCTTATCACAAGACGTGGACCACCTAATAATAAACTGAGGGTAACTGACTGTGTTGACGCGTTGGAGTCGGCCCTTTTATACCCTGACTCTCACTATATCCTTTCCCATCAAGGGATTGGAAAGCGTCTGTTTTCTTGCAGTGTGGATGTCTGACAATTACCTCATGGCCCAAACGATACTGCATCCTGGGTCCACATCGAACATTTTTTTTCTTTTTTTCACAGCAAGACTCTATTGCGTGTCACGAGCTGACAGATTTTCATTGACGCAATAACGAACGTCTTGGTTTAGGTTAGGTGTGTAAATGAGTGATTGAAATGCAGATGTAAGTGAGATTGCTCTTCTCGGGTGACTCGTTAATTGTCCCGCTAGGTTTCCTGTTTGCAAAGTAGACGTTTGAGCCTGATTGTTTTTTTAGAACATCGTGAATATTAATCCGAACGCTCGACGACCATGAGGCGAACATAATGGAGGTAAACGACGTCAGATTCGTTTCTTCGAATTGCTTGTTAACTCCATCTACCTTGTTCTTTCCCGTGTCATTTTTTATTCACAAGACTGAGAAACGTTCTTCTCTTTTTCTTTTTTTTTTTTTTTTCAGAACACAGCGTGTGTATTAATCCGAACAGCAGCTTGGATCCTTAAAGGATCATTAAAGTAATGGAGACGTAACGTGATGTCAGTCGCGACGAACAACCGGAGGATCATGCGCCCTCGGACGATTTCGTCTCTTTAAAAATCTCTCTCTCTCTCTCTCTTGTCTCGAGGGGAATACCGAAAACAAGAGACGTCGTTACTTCCGATTAAAAAAGAAAAAGAAAAAGAAACAGAACGTGGAACGAGAACAACACGGTACAATTGCGGATGTAACGAGACGCGCAAGTCTTGAGAGTCTTGCGAGTTCCCTTAATTGCTAATTGACTTTAACAGCGGTGGCACACGGGCATGCACGCTTGACGACGAAACGCGCGATATAAACCGACAGAATTGATCGCGGTGACGCGGGGAAACGTGATTCCTCGATTATTATTTCGAGCAATTGTTTCGATTGCGCGTTGATAACGACGCGATGCAAATTACGGGCGGTATCGTGGCTAACGGAGTACATACATTGAAGTGTCGAGTAAATGTCTCGCGGGCTGGATACAAATGGCGAGTGTTCCTGTGTGCGGTATGAAAGAGATTGAGTGGCTACTTGGGATGCGAGAATCCGTTTCAGGAGAGGACGCGCGTCTGAACGAATTCGAGGAATGCGGGCGGAATTTTAGCCAAGAGAAAGCGACTGATATGAATGCTCTTCTCTCTCCTCCCCGCTCTCTTCTCTGAGTGAGTGAACCTGCTGGAATCTAAACACGTAGATTCAGCTGTTGATTTGGAAGATGAGTAACAAAACAGGGTCGAAGAATTCATCAGATCGAGAGAAATCTAATAGAAAAAAAGATTAAATTAAACTTGCTGGAATTTTTGAAAAATTAAGCCTGATTAGAGTTCGAAGGTGAGAAAACTGGAAAAAGGGGGAAATAACGGTGTCGGCGCGGGAATTGGTCATTTGACGAATCTAATTGGAATTAAGAGCGAAAAAGTTCCATTTAATGAGAGAGAGCCCACGGTGTCCCCCGGACAAAGGGAAATCAGAGTGCGCCGAAGGGCACGAAGTGGAATCGCAGCGAAAGGTTTAAGCGGCGCAGTTAAGGGTTAAAGGGTCAAGGGTAGAGCGGGAAGCGAGAGAAGTTTAAGATTAGCATCGTGATAGATTCAGCTTAACGTACTGGGTGTTCGTCCCGAGTGAAACTTCCCTGCGCTCCAAAACTTTAAGATTTAATTTAATCAACGAGTTTACACAAAACGGCGAAAAATTGCCGAAAGTTTATCGAGATCGGCTGCGCTCGCTCTTTTCCAGCGACACCAGCAATTCGAAAATAGCCGTTCGGACAAGGCTGGATGCAAAGTCGCGTTTGTTTCGAGGATTTTCTTTCTCGTAAATTCCATTCAGAGGAAATTTGCAATAATTTCCAATGGTACGGAAAGAGAGAGAGAGAGAGGGAGGACGACGTTGTATCGGAAAGTGACAAATAACCGAGAGCGTCTACAAAATCCTGGCAACCGCTGAAACGAACGCCCAGTACATCATCCTTATTCGTATCTCTCGCTTATTCATTCATTCGGATCGACCTCACATTCTGCGGCATCGCCACTTCGCGCGTCATGAATAATACGCTAGAAAATTATGTTCTTGCACTTCGAGCAGTTACTACTCGTAGGTTAAGCGGGCAAAAGCGCGGCTCTCTCGGCCTCTTAAACCGGCTGCACGGCCGATATTTCCTCCCGACTTGTTGGTAGCCTTCGAAACGATTCGTCGTACGTCGAAGAAAATAGACGGTCGCGCGGGCAAACTTGGTAAAAAATGCATTACCCGATATCTTTCTTTGTTATAACTTATTTGTTGTTCCCGCGGTCGGGGAACTTATTAGAAGTGGGATCGACGATCGTTAAAATCTCATTAGGGTCTGCGCGGGGAAATAATTGGGAATTTAAAGTGGCTCTTAAGAAATCAAAAACAGGATCCTTAATGACGTTGCTTCGAACGAGGAAGAAAATATCGCGGATTTTCCCGTGTCACGAAACGAAACGAAACGAATCTGAAATTTAATTTTCAATCTCCGCGCGCTTTGTCTCTGTCTTTGCACGGCAATTTCTAGACGTAGGCGAATAATTTATTAATTTAATCACCGGCCGTCTCTCCGCTATTTTCTGCTATTTTCAGTCAGGAAGTTCTACGATAGTTTTCCTGGGATTTTCAGAAAATTCGGAGCTCCCTCTCAACAGCGATCGGCGCGTCACAAAATCTCAGAGACCGTATGGCTGTGACAATTTGCAAGACAACGAGTTTCGTATTTGAATTTTTTTCGCTGGACCGAAGCTCCGATCTTCAATAAGTCGTCCAAAAAGTATTTTTACGCAAACGTGAAACTCTGTCGTCGTCAACTGTTAATTAAAGCGAATAACATAAACGTGCCTCCTTTGGAAGCTGAGCTGGACAAAATCTGAATCTGGCAGAGGCTCGACAAACGTTTGGATTTTTAAGGAAGCAATGCTATTGCAACTTGTTACAATCGCATTCGTAAACGATCGCGATCCCGCTGTCTGATCAACGTAACGAAGCGTAATTCTTTATTCTCGTTATTCTACGAAATAACAAAAGCAACGGGGGCCACGAGAGCATCATCTGCATGCGTGCGAGTTTGCCTTCTTCATTTCCCAGCTGGATTCGCCGGCACGGAATTGTTATCGAAAGCCGCGATCTCTCGTCTCGCAAGGGACCAGAAGAACGCAAACTTCATTTAATTAAACTGCTAATTAACGAGAAGGAAGGAGGGGTGGGGAGGGGATCGCCTGGAGCAACGGAACGTTAAAAAGAAACGTATGACTCTGTTTACCATCCCTCCAACCCCGGCGAGTAAACAGGCCACGCGTAATTGAAAGGTGGAGCGAAGTGGATGTCGATGTCGAGCGATTTTCTCGAACGATCCTAGTCTCTCACCCTCGCCTCCCTCCCCCGGTTTCCACCCCCAGCTGCCCGTTGTAACAATGGCTGGGCGTGACTAAACAAGAAGCCGGGATTTACGCAACGTTTAATACCGTGAAAAACGGTATCCAACGCCTACGTTTACCGTCGTACGTCGCCGTGTTCTAATCGGTTCAACGAGTTTTTACCACCTCCACCCGCCCACCCCCTCCCCCGTGTCCCGGCGTGTGAACCTTGTTTCCAAGACCTTCGGCATGCATTCGCCAGGGTCCGATCGATACACGCGGAATTAATAATAAATTCATCTCTTTTTCACGATGCTCCGCCTTTTTCACGGCTTTTTCTTCTTCCCCCCTTTTTTTCTCTCTCTTTTTTTTTCTATATTCATCCGTGTCGCATCGATCGTCGCGAGAACGGTTATTAGCGGCGATTAGTATGGAAATTAGTGATTTGCCAGGGGGGTGATTATGGAAGCCATTGACCCCCGGGAACGATACGCGACCCGGACTTTTTCTGCTTTGGTCATTTTCTGCGGATGAGCGTTCGTTGTTTATGCTCCGTGGTGGTTTTTGCACGATCGAAGTAGAACTAGCGCAAAGTCGCTGCTGAGTCAATTTGATATTTGTAGGTTGAAAGTAGTGGAAAATCTGCTGTTGCCTATTTTCACGAATGTTTCTGTATTGCGGTGTCGATGTATATATACCGATGGCTCGTTAGATCGGATAAATAAACCGGTATTTGCCTCTGTGTGTTGCTAATCAACGTAGAATTTCGGCAAAGTAATCTCCACTTATCTCTTCATGGTGCAGATGATAATCTGCCTGAGCGCGTTCAAGGAACGCGGAAAAGAGCGAGTGATATTTTACGACACTTACGAATCTCCTTCCGTGTTCAAATATTATACTCTCACTATTATTTGTCACAATGTTCACAGCAAAGATTCCAAATTTCATTCTTTTCATTCCTCCCAATGTTTTTCTCACAAGAAAATCTAAAAGTGCTTCTCCTTTGTCGAAAGACAACGATGGATCTAAATTGGGATAGAAAAATATAAAGATAGTAGTGGAATTAAGCGAGAGATCTTAAGATGGTTCTCAAGTTTTTGCAGCGATGATGGTCACATCTCTGGCGCGATTTTGTACAAAAGGTGGAGTTCATTCCTTTTTTTTTTTTTTTTTTTTTTAGGTTTAAAACAAAATTCAATCAGCGAAACTGAAAAGGAACACGAGAAGCGAGTAGAAAATACACGCTGAATGGTACAAAGAATTTTTTTTTCAATATTAAAGGGAGCCGTATAATTGTGCTTGATACTTTACGACGTAAAGATTGCACTATCGAAGAACAACTAGTCTATCTTTTATCCATAGCTTTAGGATTTCTCGACACGAATTTTTTCGAATTAATTAAAAAAAAAAGAAAGATAGCGTCGCGCGTCGAAGTCTCGGTTAGTGAAAGATTCATCGATTAAATTAAAGCCTCAGAAATCCGGCAGAATCGAACGCAAAAATCCAATTCCGTTCAATCCATTTTCTCTTTCTATTATACAACGAAGCGACGAGGCAATTCGGCAGTTGTCAATTTATGCGTTTTCTCGTCGCTTCTTTCGATTTCAAATCTCCGAAACAATGCCTAACCTGACAATGTGCCAACCTGAATTTCGTTTCTCTAATTGCGTTCACGAGATCTCTCATCGATTTTGTCCCAATTAATTAATCAACTAATCCAAAAAAAAAAAAAAAAAAAAGAAAAAAGAAAAGAAAAGAAAAGAAAAATGGAGGTAGAATTGTCTTTAGACATTTCTATATGCACGGTTAAGAAAAAAAGGGAAAAAAATGGTATAAAGGTCGGTACATCTCCCGAAAGGTACGAGAAAGAGAGGAACTGGGTTTAGTGTAACGTTGTTTCGCGGGGAATTTCAATGCTCGGTCGTTTTCAAAAGGTACGCGGTATGACAACGTCGCGCCAACCGGTAAAGCGAGAAAGGAAACAACCAACGTTATCTTTTGTCGCGCGGACCTCCGCGCGTGATTAAAGTTCCATTTGAAATATTCATCGGACTGGCACTATTAAAAACGAGCACTCACGCTTTCGCGACAGCAGCGTCGTCTCGTATTCAGCAACGACCCCGGAGAACAACGGAGCGGTTGCACTTTCACCGTGCGCACGTTCGCGTCGGTTTGTGCAAAAATATTCCAAGTGCGGCTCACTTTACTCGTAAACGGCGAAACGATGACCTTTCGATTATATTCGTGTCTCGTAGCGTCAACGTAGAACTGACACTCGAGTTACGTCGATGTCCATCGCGCGTCAGATACGTGATTTCTCAGAAAAATAGTTGCGTAGCTCGGAGATCAAACGCGAGTTGAATTACGAATATCTCGTGCCGTAGCTGGCAAATATTAGTCATTAGTCATTTATGGGAGAACTTATCGATTTGAACGCGGTTTTTCCTCTCTATTATTAGACGATTGTCCTTCGTTTTCGAACAATCAAGAGATAAATAATCAAAAATTAAGAGATTGAGACTCTGTCCATCTAGCTTGGAAAGATCGAGGAAAAATTCGAAAGAGAAAACAATCTCGGAATATCAGCAACGTTACGTCGGGAGAATTTCAATCCAGTCCCAAATAATTCAGACCGTATAATTGACGATTAACTGCTGTGTATTTGGCGCAGGGATATCACAACAGATAACAAAGCTTGTCCCCTCAAGATTAATTTAGAAGTACCCTCTAGGGTAGCGAGCCGTTTCGTCGGTCAACCAATTACCTCATAGAGTCACACTCGTGATGGAGATTGTAACATCAATCCAATAAAGATAAGTCGCGTTATCGCGTTGATAATGGCACGTCGTGCCTTCGTGGACGGAATACTTTTTTTTTTTTTTCTCCTTAGTGTGAAAAGGATACTCTTGGAAACGTCGACATTCTTCTTCGATATTGTTAAGGCCAGGGACTAGGAATGCGTCCCTATAACCAAGGCCAACAAACAAAGGTAATGTAAGAGACGCGTCCCTGGGCAGTATTGTCAAACCCATACAAATATTGCCTTAAGGGACTAACCTACCCGAGACTATCTCTTGGTCTTGACACGTCACTTTCTCGATCACGTGACGAAGGCTCTTTTTGGCAAGTACAGTCAAAAATGTATGTACAAATTGTGTTTCGTGCCACCATCTTGCGAGTGCACTCGCCTTGTTACAAATTCTCAATATTCAATCAATTTGCCAAAACTGGGTGGGTGGGTTCTTCGAGCCAAATATATATACGCAGAGGAACAGGCTCGACAACAGTAGATCCTTAGTATCTTTCACAGATAATTATCGTCAGACTCTCAGAATGACAAAACGTGACAAAAGAACGTCGCTAAAGAACGCGTTCCGCACTACTTTGATAAGCGTCGACTAAAGCGAAATATAAAACAACTACTTGAAACAAAAAGAAAAAGAAAAATTTTCAAATGAGAAGAAGTGAAATTCGAGGCGAGTGAAACGTGTTGAAAACTGCCAACTACCAAAATTGTAGATGGCGAGGAAGAATCGATCTCGACGTACCTGATAACGATGGAAGAGTATCGAGGTTCTCCCGCGACGAGGCACGCTCTCCGTTGTATCACCGTGGAACAATAATTTCGATGGAATCTCGTGGCGTGGAACGAGGCGCGAGCAAACACGAACGTTCCGCGCGATGCGACGCGATGGTGTGCTCTGGCAGACGCTCCCGCAGGTAAACTGCACGCTAGTTGCGGGTTGAACGAACGTACCTGCTTGCTCTCTTCAGGTCGAACGAACCCTCTCCCCTCTCCGATCTCTTTCAGCACTCGGATAGGCCGGATAAAGGGCCTAGGAACGTCTCTTAGGACCTTTCGAATCGCGGCACAACAGTCCACTGCTGCGTTGTTCCTCGGATTCGTTTCTCAAACCCTCAGGACGTTTCTTTTTTCTCGTTGGAAAGATGAATCATCCATCGGTACGTCCAGACCTTTGGCCCGTGGAAAAACCCTTGAACGCCTCTTTTCCTTTTTAGTTTGTGTGCGTTTGCGCGTGTGTATGCAGGTTTGAAGTCACGTACAACTACTTTGTCACTACGTAGTACTTTGTATTTCGTGGCACAGATCTCTGTCCATTGAGAATCGGAGTGTTCTCTTCAGATAATTTTCAGGAGTCTGCGGAAGGGAGGATCAGTGTTCTGTCGGTGTAAGAACAAAACTCTTTTTTGCTTTCAGCGACGAAGGAGAAAGTTGGGGAACGTTTGCGCGGCGTTATTGAAAGATGGGAAGAAATATTATTTCATTTGATCGCGACGGACGCGATAAGGGAGCCGCCGCGGTTGATATATTAACGGCGGGTTTACTAAAGAGTAAATATGGTTGAAACTTCGTAATCTACACCCAGGCAGAGTGAAGTTTTATTAAAAGCAGCGGGTGTACCGAGAGAGAGGGAGTTCGCCGAACGAGGGTGTAGATCAGTTTCGCTTCATTATCGGCGACAGGAGTGATAATTCACGGGGAGAACCGCGATAAATATCCGAAAGTGTGTACCCCTCCTCCTTTTGACAGACGAGCGAAATGAAATGAAATTTGAGAGACGGTCGGGATCGGGAATCGCGGATAAAATTGGACAACCGGAGACGGCTGCCGGAATGAAATTCAAAGCTCCGTATATATTTAACCACCGGAATATTCCTTCCTTAAAATATGCAGCGGTCGAGTGAAATTTGTCGCACGACGCGTTAATATTTTATTTTGGATGGCAACTGGCTACCGTAATAGCGGGTAGCTTCGCGCGAATAAACGTCCGAATAAAATCGATACAGGTTCGATAGCGATGGAAGGGACGTGGAGATCAGAAACGAGGCGCGCAAAGGCGAATAACGTAATATGAAATTCTGGGCAAGACGAAAGGCAGCCCCTTTGATACTTGCGCTTGGATCGGCGCAAAGCCGCCGCGCTAAATTGCTAAATCGCTAAATCGTTCTACTTTTAACGAAACGCGGTAAATCGGCCAAACACGCGCCGTTGAAAGTTTCAGTCGCCGTCCGTTTCTTTCTTCTTTACATTTTTTTTACCATCCGCGCAGAAGCGAAGAAAAAAACGAGGACGTTCGCATGTATGAAACAAACATTTCGTAACAACATACTCGTCACGTATGATCCGCGTCAGCCTGCAAAGTTGGTCACGAGGCAGAAACACCTTGGTGGTTTTTTACAGCGTAGTATTTATCTACAGCGACGGCCAGCTACTTGTCTGTTCGATTCTCACAGCTCAAATTATTACTCCATTTTATGTACTCTGAACTGTGTCGATTCGCAAGCTTGTCTTTTTTCGTACAAATTAAAAATGACCAGTCAATTTTGTTTTGACAATAGTCGATCGTCCACGCTTCGATTTGCCAAGAAACAGAAATATAAAAAGACACACCGAGAAGAAGCAGACTAGAGACATTGTAACCTTCGTGAAATTACAAGTGTCGTTCGTTTACTCGGAAATTTAACGATCTCACCTCGGAATTCCTTCGCAGGAAGGAATTTTTGAAATGATATTACGCTCTCGAGAGCAACTGGCTACTGCCGCCTGCCAAAGTTGCGCGGTTGATGTCGATATCGATATCGATGACTGCGGCTTATCGCCGAGCGATAAAAAGACCCGTCTCTCGACCGCGCGCGGGGAGAGGTCTCGGTGTTCGATTGCTAATCAAATGAAACGGCGCGAATTATTTCGAGTGGCGCTCGTTACGATTCCCCCGTTATCGGGAAACGTACGATCGGGAATGACTTAATTTCCCGCCATCGACGATTTGAAACGCACACGTTCGATTACAAATTCGGGATCAAAGAGGAGCTTGATTGCGTGGACGATCGTCTTTTATCGCACTACTCTTGTTCCTCTCTTTGAGATTTCTCGGAGACACGAATTCACGGGGTGAACTCGACGCGAATGAAAACGACGTCCCGTCTTCCATTTCTTCTTTTCATAAAGCACGTACGTACCCGCGGAACTTTAATAATCTCCGCCCGTGTTTCGCGCGTAGGTGCAACGCCATCGAGCCGCGACCTCGCTTGCCGACGCGAAATTAACGCTAACCGCGAAATAATCTCCGCCAATCTCTGTTTCCTCCGATAACCGACAGAATTGCGTAGCTCGATCGGAGCCGAGTATTTGGACCAGATATTTTTTATTTTAAGGAAACCGCGGCTCGTTTCGATTTCTATCTCTTCTCTCCTTTTTTCAATCAGAAGATTCTTTAATCGTAGCAAATTATACGTATCGAATGCTCGTTAACTGCGGACGAAAGTTTGCCTGAAAAAGTTGAAAAAGCCGAACGTAACTGTTTACAAGGACGGGGCGCGGCAGAGAAAGAGGGCGATTACGAACCGCCGTGTAATCGTAATGAAAAATTGCCGGCCTCCGCGGAACAAGCGCGCTGTTTGATCGACCGTACACAACCGACTCTTTGTGAAAATTGCTCTCGCTGTCAAAGGAAATTAACATCCTACGTTTGTAAAATTCGCAGGAGCCGAGTATTGCGATTTCAGAGCTGCGGTAAGAACGCGGGCAAGCACAAGTCTATGTCTGTATCTACGCTTCGATAACCCGAAGTTATCGACGAAAAATACATAGAGAAAGAAAGAGAGAGAGAGGGGGGATAATTAGAAAGGACGAATATCTTCGCAGCGGAATAAAATTACAGAGAAATTGGCAGAGAAAAACACACGCGGAGGGAAATTTATTCCGCCGCCTGTGTATTTATCGTATTTTTATCAGAATTCGCGCGTTCGTGCGACGAACGATATAACGAGTGAGCGTATAGCTCGCGAAAATTTGATCTTTCGCGTGAATAGAGTGAAAAAAAAAAGAGAGAAAAAATGAAAAAAAAATTGTCGAAAACCCGGGAGCCCGAGCTGGATCGAAAACCAAAAAAAAAAAAAAACCTGTCTCTGTTTCTAGTTTAGAAGGCCAACGGCACTTGACGGCGAAATTCTACCGCGGCGAGAGACTCTCGCACTGTCCCGAATATCCCGAGTGTTGTGGCAGGAAAATCGCGAGAAAAAAGAAAAAAGAAAAACGAAACGGTAGTCCGCGTAAACACACGAGACCGATGGAGGGATAGAATCTAGGTCGTCAAAGATTTCGCAATAATATTAACGCCGTGAAAATTTATCGCGCCGTGAAACGTGCTCCGTTTATTCGCGAAGCCTACGGCCGAGACTGGATCTTCGACGCTTGTTTATCCGCCGAGGCTTTTCAGTCGCGAAACCTTCGGTCAGTTTCTCTCTTTCGGCCGCGATCGTGTCGCGCGAGTCTCGACTAACTACTTTCACGTACGTACGTACGTAGAAACGTACGTGCACGGTCTCGCGTAATCCTACGCGAGCCGCATAAAGGGATCATTCACTCGCCGGAAAGTTCGTGATCGCGTTTCTTTAACCTTTTGTGCTCTCGATATGCACGCCCGAGTGTATCGCGGTGCGTGTGTTTTTCGACGGTTTTTTTAACGGGAGTTGTTTGCACGGGCTAAATAGAGATCGATCACGGCCGATCGCTGTTAGATTAATACTTGAAATTGCTTTAACGCAACGAGCGATTCGACGATGCCCGAAACAATTTCGAGCAATTAAAATTATTTTAGACGCGACGCTGTAATTTTTGATAGACAGATAACGTAACTGGCAACATTTTACATACTTTTACATTTTCACATACTCGGGCCTTTTATTTCTGAACTAATTTTTCAAAACATCGCAACGTTGACATCGTGCGAAGCGAACTGCTCCAATTTCACGCTGAAAAATTTATCGCTTTAAACTTAGCAGTCGTTGCGGGCAATTATGCACGTACGACGTGCATACGTCGATGTTCTAAACACTCGAAAGTGTAATATCAGACGGATCTTTGCCTCGAAATCGGGGCCGACTTCTTGCAGACTTTAACACCGCGTTGTCATCGGTCTGTATTACCATTTGTCAAAATAGCAATTCGGGACCACGTTCGCGCATCGGAATATACAGCGAAATACAATATTTGCGTTTGACGTGGACACCACAGAATTCTATCTAATGCGACAGCTGACGATTTATGTCAATTCATAAAGTTTCTGTTTCAAAAATCACACCCACTGGAAATACAAGATGAAATCCATATCCCGTGTAATAATTTCCTCTCGATACCGTGGATACCAACGATTTCATCTTCGATCCTGCGATATTTAATTATTACACAGATGGAAATTCAAACGGCAGGACGTTTGGTACTCCGATATTTCCAAGAGAAACATTATACTGCATTTTCAAAGATCGGGGAAGGGAGAAAAAAAAGAAAAAAAAATAAAACGACGAACGAGAAACGACGAATACAGGAAATTCGAACATTTTCCACCGTAAAATTGTTTTTTCCTTTTTTCCTTTTTCTTTCAAAGTATCATTGGAATTTAAATTTTCCTTTTTTCTTTTTTTCTTTTTTTTTTTTAATCGAAACCGATCCAATATAAAACATAACACTTTTAATTCCACAAACCAATTTTCCACTGTGAAACTATTATCAAAACACGACGAGATCGAAGCTCGTATTTTTTCCGAAATTCGTGCGATTTTTAATATGTTAGATCTGCCAGGAAATTCTGTCGTCAAAATTTGGGATTGCGCGCACGAGGTACAAACTTTGGAAAACAGCGAAGAAATTATATTTAGCTGTTGAGAACTTGTCTCGTGGCAAAGTGCGTTGAAACGCCCAGATAGTTACAGATAATAAAATTTGCAACCGGTGGCAACTTTCGCAGGCTTGAGCACGGAGAAAAGCTTGAAACTGTAGCAGCATCGATACAGAAAAAAATTAAAGCGGGCAGTAAATTAATCGTCGAGTGACAAACTAAACAAAAAACTGCACGACTTGTACCCCAGTACGATTCGTCTCACTGAAAGGCAACTGTTCCGACTAGAACATGAAGACGACTTTTTTGCCATAAAATTTTATTGATATGCAAAACAAATTACAGGCGCGATTGCTCAGTACCAGACAACGCCACTCCTACTCGAGGTCTACACCACGCCCCCTTGCGAGTCACGTGACCCAAATCAACCAATCGCTAATTTTCGTTGCATCAGCGTTGCACCTAAAGAGGCCCCCGCTAAAATCACTTTCAGTGGTAACAAACAAACGATCTCTGTCTTTCGTAATAATGCTCGTTCGATTCTGTTACAAAGACTTCCTTTTGAGAAACTTCTTCTTCGAACGCGAGAAACTCTTCCATCTCGACGAAAGGATATTCTAATTGCGCGCGAACTTTGCGTCTTTCGTGGCTTTCGATCACCACCGGTGACACTTTACCATCTAACGCTTCTCCGCTCTATTCGGCACAAGTTCCAACTAAATTCCGCGTCGTCGATACGACGACCTGTTTGTTGGAAACAACTCGATCCATCACGTGTGATCGTGTAGGTCCGGAACAAAAAGAAGACGAAGAAGAAGAACGTAATCAGGTAAAACAATACCTTTCCCGTCGTTAAACATCGTTTCGTCAAATTGAAGCATCGGTCGTCGTGGCCAGGTAATATTGTTTACGAGGCCATTCGATTGCACGCAATCGATCGTAAACGGAACTACGCCGGGGCGAAGTCGTCGGCGTGTCGTCTCTCTGTCTGCGAGAACGAAACAACGGAAACAGGGAATCGACTTTGCGAAAAACAGAGAATAACGCGTTGGAAGAACGTTGCAGAGGGCTGAAAAGAAAGGGGAATGAAGAACGACATACAGATACATAGGCAGACAGACAGACAGACAGGCAGACAGGGGTGGGAAGAGAGAGAGAGAGAGATGCATAGTTCAGATTGTTCCTTTGTGTTCGTGCAAGTGGACGATTCGTTGACCCGCTGCAATTCCTCCTCTTGGCTTTTATGTCGACTCAATTGGCCAGCAAAAGTCGTCGACGCGCCAGAAACAGCGCGCAACCCTCTTTCTTCCCATTTCGTAGGCAATATCGATGAAACTGGACGCGGAGAACACGCACGTCGGCGACGATGCAACACCCGCGCGCTCGCGGTAATTTCGATCGAACTACCGCTCGCGTGTGTCCCGTCTACTCCTCTCTGAACAAAGTGACAAATTCCACAAACTTTGCGTTTATGATATTTCTCTCCATTCCAGAGTTTTCCTACTTTTCGATACCATTGCGACTCGAGTTTATTATTCCTCGGTGTCATGCTCGCGCCTCGAAATCAAACTCGTTCCTCTGTTAAAATTGCAGAGATGAAATTTTTCTCCAATATATATATATATATATCCAGAAATAAAATTGCACGCGTTACACATTAATCGCGGCCTATCTTTTCGCATCTATCACCAAATTGACACAAGAGTGAGTATAAAAGTGAAAAAAAAGTAGAGCGTAGAATTTTCATTACTATCCAGGGCATGTCTACGACGGATCCAATTTAGCAGTCGGAGGATCTCTTTTTTTTCTTAATCGTTGTAAACTTCCATGAAAGCGAGACTCTCGATCACGCAGCAGTTATCGCGTAGTTGATCCAAGTCAGCGTTCACGAATGAAACCACAAAGAGGGCAGACACAATAAAAACAGGCGTCGTGAGTCACCGGGCACGACGTGTCAACGTTCTTGCAGCAACTCTCTCGACCCTACTACCACTGGTTGCCTGTTGATAATTCGAACCCAGTACCATTGAGCCGAGCCTCGGCGCGATCGTAAATCCTGTCGTCATAATAATTCGTAGCTTCCTGCGTTCAAGGTGAGAGCGTCTGCTGTGTAACACCGTTGCGAGCACATTCTCTGCAACCGCGCGTATTCGCGTTTTACACGGAGGAGAGTAACAAGCTAGACCAAAGGGGCTAAAAATTCAACGGCAGCAGGTACGCCCGCTCGATCGATCGATCGATCGAATTTAAACGCCGGGGGATCGCACGTGCGAAAAGCACGTGCAAACTTTTCCCACCGATAAACAACGTCAATCGAGATAGCAAGCTGTATCCGGCGCAAACAATGGAGCGGGGAAATCGAGCATGCCTGTCGATATTCTCCGCAAAGTGGTTTATCGTCTACGAAGATCGCGAGGTTCAATTTGAAGACAACACCTGGATCTCGCAGGGGAGGAGAGAAAAAAAAAAGAAAGAAAAAGAAAAGAGAGGAAACACAAAGGAGGAATGAGGGAGGAGGAGGAGGTGGAGGAGAAAAAAGAAACGGTACGGAGAAACGTCAATAAATTCGTACACACAGGGAGAAGAGGAACTTCTGTCGGAGAAAATTACCGAAAGAGAAAAGCAGCAGTCAGGATGAAGCGGTACCTCGAGCCTGCAATAAAAGAAAATTGACGTCTCTCGTTGAACTCGATCCAGATAACCGCGCGCAACGAGATCACCGAACGAGATACCGCTTCTTCTTCCCCGCGCCGACGACCGAGCGAACGCGCCGGGCAAACAGCTCGAAACGAATGTGCAAACACACACCTCTAGAGACCACCGGTGCGGCGTTCCGGTCACGCGTGTTATGTACCTTCGTATCGTCGCGATTAGCGTCGTTGCAGCGTCGTTACTTTGGACAACTTTGCTCGGAGACTTGGAAATTTTGTTGTGTCGAGTCGATGCAGAAACTCTGCTATGCCGAGAGTAGTAGCACCACGTACCTTTCTCTCTCTCTCTCTCTCTCTCTTTCTCTCTCGCCGCTGCGCACCTAGATTCCTGCCGACTAACGGGACGATTCAGTCCCTCCTTCTCCTTCCGTCTCTCGACACAGCACCGTGCAACAACACTCCTCCGCTGCCTTTCGTTCCAAACAACACTGCGCTTGGTGGTGGCCGCCTAGAGACTTCTCTCTCGGCCGCGCCGCTACGCTAGGCCAGCCGCGGCGAGCACGGAAATAGAACGCGATGACGATATCCGATGTCAGCGTCGACGTTGCGACTCTTCGAACGTCGTGGTTCCATGAAGGTTTTCCCGCCCGAGGAGGAGACGATCGACGACGGCCGACGCCGATTCATAGAGTCGACGCGCGTGTGAACGCGGCTGCTTGCGTGTCGGCCGAGTTCGCTCGCGATACTAACTCGCGGTGCCTCGCCACTTGTGCACGCTGGAGAACGTGCTCTCGCGTATACCGGTTAACGATACTCTGTGCGGTCATCCCTCCTTTTCTCCCGCGTACGCGAACTCGCTCTCTTCTCTCTCTCTCTCTCTCTCTCTTTGCTCGTTTTCCTCTCCGTAGCTCGTGCCTCTTTTGTCTCGAGTCTGCTGGCTCGCCTGTACGCGCACACGCGTAATTACTGGCAGCCGGTCGCAGCTCTCCTTGAAGTTTGAAGAAATTGAAAATGTTTGACTCAGTTGGACGACGAGTTCTCAAAAAACTGGATGGTAGTTGACGCTCTTGAAGAGAGCGATATCGCGGTGTATGTAGTTACGCAATCGGTAACTGCGCGGAATTACCCGATAATCACGAGCGGTTAATTAGATACGCGTTTTTGTAACTCCTTTCGATAAAGGCGTTCGCAGCGACGATTGTCGTTCGAGGTTTGTGCAACATCGGGCGATTAGCGAAAATACTCTGGCGAATTTTTTTCGAGGGATTTTGCAAGGCGCGTTAATAGAACGGTGACGATAGACACGGAATTAAACAGGAATGGTTCCGCGGGAAATAAACATGGGTAGGAATAATCGCCGCCGCGCGAGATACTTTCGCTCGCGTTAGCGTATCGTGTAACAAGGATTGCATAGCTGCAGGCTACGTGGCGCGCGCCGCGCACTGCGTAGGTTATGCATACGTAGAGGAGGAGAAACACATTTGACGCTGGCACGCAAATTGATATAAATTCGTCTTTCCATCTTGTTGCTGCGCATAAAGAAAGAAAAGAAAAGAAAAGAAAAGAAGCGCCGTGTTACCAAAATAACGCGAATCTTTGTTCAGTTGGTGCTCGGCCTAATCTACGATCTTCTCCTCACGCCCTGTTGATTAAGAAAGTATCATCGTCGAGCTCGCTTTCGCACGCTGCATCCGCGCGTCGAAACTGTGGAACAACGCGTTGAAAAGAGGCTGGCCACTCTGGTTGAAAGCAGCGGGAATGGGAGTTATCTGGTAAAAATAACTCGTTAAAAATTTCGCTTTGTTCGAAACACGGTCTATTTTAATTACACAACCGCTGGACGGGGAGGAACTTTTCAAAAAAAAAAAAAAAAAAATCGCATGGACGACGAGAGCAAGAGCCTCGGTGAAACAACAGAGACACGCTGTCGAGGAAAACTTATAACCACGAGAAGGAAGAGGAGGAGGGGACGCGAATAACGTCTAGTCTATATAATTCGGAACTGCTTCATCCTCGAGAGGCGATGGAACAAGCTCAGCGTTTCGCCGAATTGAAAAAAAGGTGCTCCACTCGACGAGAGAGAGAGAGAGAGAGAGAGAGACTCCTCTGCGTTTCTTGCTACCGAAGAAATTAATGATATCTTCCATGGCCCTCGAGGTTTTCTTCGTTTTCATCTCGTCCTTTGATTCCGCTCGCATTGAATTAATTCTAGAGCAATCCTCTTCCCCGCCACAGCAGACACTGTTGTTCCCCGGCTGCTGCCCCATTGTGTTTGTCGTTGCGAGCTCTACCTGAGAAATTTGTCGATTCGGCGAACGCCGAATGCACCCCCATTATGCACCTGCTACTTTTCAGCGAGACTTCCTCTTGTTGTTCTTCGGACGAGATCATTCAGCCTCAAATTTTTCCCCGTTCCGATCGAGTGTCTGCCGGACACAACCGCGCTTTTGTTCTCCACACACGCGCGTGTGCGTTTTCGTAATTAAGAACATTGAGGTTCGAGCGAAGGCTGATTTCCGCGAAACACATCGGCGGTTTTTCGAAGAGATATATATTTTCTGGGACGACGACTTTTGTACGAGATTAGGTGATTTATCTTGTCATTTTCGCAATGCGGTAATAAGAAAGCGGTAATCTTGTTCGATTAATAAATTAATTTGTACGTCATATACTGTTAATATCAGAACTACTGACGAATAAGTATAATAAATATAATTCGTAGCTACAAAAAAAAATTAATAACGCAAGCTTCTGCTGATACATTGCGTTAAACTACTGACGAAAAAGTATAATTATATAATAAGTATAATTCGTAGCAGAGAAATTAGAAAAAAGTGCAAGGTACAAGAAAAAATTAATAACGCAAGCTTCTGCTGATGCATTGCGTTAAACTACTGACGAATAAGTATAATAATTATAGTAAGTATAAAGTATAATTATATAATAAGTGTAATTCGTAGCAAGCTTCCGCTGATGCATTGCGTTAAAAATCATCACTCGAGTGCCTAAAAGCATACTGTTTTAAATATATAAAATTTCCATAGAAAATTATAAATCAATCGTTTCGACAGTTCTAGCCTTAAGTGCAAATCGACTAAAATGTCCAAATACTTACCAAAGAGCATTCGTTCTTGTGGCTTCGCTTTCTTTCGTATTTCGTCATTATTTTCGCAACGAGATCGTGCGTTACCAAAAGGGTAAGTCATTGACCTTTCCGAGACGAGTGTCTTATTTCTACAGATCAATTAACCGAGCGATCGTTGCGCGTTGATTCTTTATTCATGGGCAAGGCGCACACACGAGGCAAGCACGGAACGCGATGTCGACGCGACATTGACGAACAGCGAGCACGTGCAGAAAACACGAACAAGCGACGTCGGAAGGAATAGCCCGTCGATTAAACCGTGCCGTGTTCGATCCGTGTTTCCGCGGTGCGTGACGCGGCTGTCGCGCAAAATTACGCAACCGATAAGAAGATTCCGCCGAAGCGTGGACGTTTCCTCGAAACAGCGAGCACGTGTTCGCCATACGTGTGTGCAAAATTATCCGCATCGATTTTATACGGCGGTGGAAACCTTACGTGAGCACGTCTGCTACTTGTTGATACCGACCGTTAGTTTTACGAATTTTTCGTCGACGATCGCCAGTCGATCCGAAATCTCGATCAAACGAACGAAGCGGGACCGTATGTGTTTCCCGCCACGAAACAATCGAGACGAAACAAACGTTTTTTAATCTAATTTCCCGGCTAAACGTGAATTTCCGACTCGACCGCGATTCCTGGCCATCGGCCAGACCCGAATCCGTGAAAATTACGTACCGCGGCGAGGAAAAGTTCATCGTTCCGTCGATCCTCAACGTCACTGAGCGACAGAATTCCTCTTAATCAACGTGCTAACGTACAGATCTTACGTCGCGCCAGCTCGAGATTAATTACGACGTCACATTTCGAAAAGTCGAAAGTTTTCGAGCAACACGAGCTTGCACGAGCGAAAAAGGAAAAAGTGTAAAGCGACGAATTTTCACGCGGCGTCGTTTCTGCGCGGAGAGAGATGCGCGTTTCGACGGACGCACGTAGGAATCGTCGCGGTGAATTAGCGACCTCCGGTGTACGAAGCAGGAACACCGATAGTTTATCGTTACATCGACAGTCCGTGACACGTCGGGGCAACGATACGGAATACATAATGCAACGCGAGTTGCGAGAGCCTCTCTCTCGTATCGGCTCGTACATGCGCCCGACGGACGGGAGGGGGAGTCCGATAATCGAAAGAAAACGACGATACGAGGCGGGAGTTGGACGGGCGTTCTAAATATCGGATAGGGGGGAAAAAAGACGACGGTGGACGAAAATTAAAATTCGCCCGGCGAGATCCATCGAGTTTACGAGAGGGGGGGATTCATTTCGTGGAACAACAATGCTCGAGTTCTTCGAACAGCCAGGACGGTTTGAAAAATTGAACGCGAACCAGCCAGACGCATTTATCGATTCGCCTTTCTATCAGCTACCTGGTATCTACATCCGCGATACCCTCGCGTGTGTGTATCTCGCGCTCTCGCACGACTACGCGAATTGCCCCGTTTCGACGAGAGGATTATCGATACATCAGAAAAGTTATCGACCACACGGAAACGTACGTACATGCGGGGGGGAGGGGAACGACAAACCGTGAAAACCGAGCAGAAACCCGTTTCGTCGGCCGGAAAACGAAACGGCGCGGAGTACGTTTGACGGGGTTGAATCAATAATGAAAGCTCGGTCAATATTTCACGATAACAAGCGACAGATTATTTCTGAAACGTGTATCTACTCCCGGCGAATTGCTCGATACGCCCCCCCGCGACATCCAAGCACGTATACACACACGTACGATAATGTTTTTAAGCAAAGCCAGCAGGCAGGCAGACAGACAGGAAGAGCAGATAGGAAGGACAGGCAGCGAGCAGCGAACGGCTGTGCGCAACGTTGACAAGAGCGTCACACGCCTCGAGACTGCTACTCAAGTTTATACATCGGTGGTGCCATCCATTGACATGTCGTCTCATTACGTATTTCTGCTTGGATAGTTTGCTGGAGTTTGCGTTACCAGCCGCGCAACCGACGTTTCGCTCCAAGTTCACGTAACGTGTATCGCGTACGTACGTCGGAGCAGCCAGATTTCCACGGTTAAACGCGATACTTCAGATACTTTAGTTGCGACAAAAATTTCACAATGTAAACACTTGTACGTCATGCACAAAACGTTGAAAGCGACATTGCACGTACGTACGCACGTATGTATCATTTCTAAAAATTGACACACCTATTGCCGAAACTTACTTTCCATCGGTATACCATCTCCATAGTTGTGAGGCAGGCAGTGGTCCAAAAATCTCGCAGGGGCCAAATTTTCAAATCCACGCGACCACCAATGATATACGGCGTGTCACCGATTTGACTGGACCGCGGCCAAAATTGTTTTGCGCTCGTTTATGCGCGTCTAGCTCGGAGGAAGGGGGAGGGTTTTTCAGCGCCACCTAATCACGCATTCGGGATTGTTTTGCGGGATTTTTCCTCCACGCGAAAGATCGCCGACGTCGAGATGCGCGTTGCGGGGATAACGTGACGCGATCGATAACCAACATCAAATAATGATCAGGCGAAAATTCATGAATTAACGAGACCGCTTAACTATTTCATTTATAATGCAGCGTTATTATTCGAAGAGGTTGCGAGTTTCAACGTTGCGCCGGCACCAAGGCAAAATTAAACCGTTGAATAAATGACGAAGACACGCCGCGTGGGAAATATTTTCGTCGCGTGCGTGATTATTTCGCAGCGATAGAAATTACTTTTTACACGCCACGCTCAACATTGGCGCTGAACGGTAGGCGAAAAATGACGCGAATTGAATAATCATCGAGGATGATAATCCTGCGTCGTGGACGCGCGAGGGAGATACGCACGGTTGCAATACGCAGCCTGGCATTGTGTTGATATCAATAATAAATGTTGCAGTCGTAATTACGAAAGGAGCTGCTGTCCGCAATTTTCGTGGAAAATTGACAACGGACCTCGCGTATCGCAACCAGCTGCAAAATTGTACGACCAGTGCGTAGAAAAGCACGTGGTACTTTCGACTTGCGAAAATATCACGGATAAAATATATCGGGCAAAAATTGCGTTCGTACGGTGCCCGGTTACGTAAAACGTTTCCAAATGTTACGTAACGCCGCAACGAGACGAGGAAACGAATAACGCGGTGCATCGAGTTGCTCGCAAGTGTTCGAGTATTAGCCGTGGAAAGGACAAACTAGAAATCAAATTGGAGCGTTTTCGTCGATGAGCGTGCGGGTGCTGCACGCGAGAACGCAGATATCCGCAGATATCGGCGAAGAAAGGGAAAAAAACTAGGAATAAAAATAGAAGCAAGCGAGAAAGAGTGACGCGCGACTGTGAGTTTCGTCAATGACTGTGTACAGCTGCGTATGAAACACACCTCGGTCGACGAAACTGTCCATGTGACGCGCGTGCGAGTAAAAAAGGGATCATGTCCAATACGGATAGTTGCGGCCATCCACGTCGTTTTCCGTGACAAAAATCGCCACCAATTTTCCAAAAAAAGAAAAAAGGGGGGAAAAAAGGAATCTGTGAACAACAACACGTTTGCCTCGCGAATCTTAATTAAACCACCGCTTAATTAGACCTTGGTCGATCGACCTGCTGCTACGATGGAGGAAAATTTAACTCACAAACGCGAGTGGTATACTGCCGATCGCTGTACACGGTTTACGTCTCGAAAATTCGCAGAGGTTATCACGCACTGCACGATTCAATCGGAAGAAAGAGTCTTGCGTCATATCGATAACGTGAGACGAAAGAACGAGACAGAGGGGAAAAAGAGAGAAAGAGAGAGAGATAGAGAGATAGAGAGAGAGAAAGAACGTACAGAATCTGGATAAATATCGCGTTGTTGATCATCGAGGCACGATGAAAAGTTTCTCCACGTAATCCGCGTGCCGACCAAATGGAACCATGACTGTAGCCCAATTTCCACCCTTGGTCGTGTGCTCCTCCGTGTTTCCCGTCTCCAGGCAACCGAGGTTCGCGATTCGCGGCTATCCGTGTGCACATGTGCGCGTCTCTCTCTCTCTCTCTCTACACACACACAGACACAGACACACACAGACACATTCCGGATCGTGGGGGTTGGCATATATATAGGCGGACGCGGCGCCGTCACGTATACAGAGAAACAGCATCGATTGCCCTTTAGGCAGCGAGCGCATGGACCTGTATTATCTGCTCGCCAATCCACGACCGACTCGTGCGCGCTCGATGATATCTTCCATTAACATGCATATATCGGCTCGATCGTAAAATCGGAATCGGATCGACTCGGCGGAACAAAACTAAAAACGTTTGATTAGCCGCGCGCAACACCGAGCCGGATTAGGATCTTCTCGCGTACGGAGAGTTTCAACGAGAAAAAATTGTCTTTTTTTGTTTTTCGAACGCTTTCGCAGCAACCAGATTGATTCTTTTTGACCGCCAGTCAAACCGCGAGATGCAGCAGCTCAGAACGTAGAACAGAAATATAGATTGAACGCGATTGTCGAATTGTTCTGGTCGCGTTACGATTGCCGAGTAACTTTGAAACACCGTTTGCTGCTAGTTTGAAACGCGTGCCGCGATATTACGCTGCGGATGGGGCGACGATCGTTCCCAAAACTACCAATCAGCATCAAGACAGAACTAATTGACTCGAGTTACCGTACACGTGTCTGGATCACTGAGACGAGAACCAAGTAACTTTTTGAACTGCGCGATTTTTCCTTTCTTCGTATCATCCACATGAATTTCCATTCGCTGAAAAGTTGTTTGCCATTGACAAAGTTGTGTCTCCACAGAGACAATGCACATCTTGCGCAACTTCCACGGCGCGATTCGATACCAAAAACAAGAGCCGAAGTGTCTTTATAGTTTCGTCAAAGTACTGAGTACGCCCTGATATTTACTTCAATGCCAGCGCAGAAATTCTCTCGAAACTGTAAACAGCCGAGAATCAACGCAAAGTTCGTACTCGGCTGAAACTCGATTAAAAACCAACCAAGAAAACACACTGTGAAAATTTCGGTGGCGAGTTTTTCGTATTATTCGGGAACGAGGGGAACACCGTCTCTCGTCGAGAGGATCGACACCTCGTCTCGTTTCCACCGGATTGCCGCGAAACTTTTAACAATGATCGTTAAACACGCGCAGGGGGAGGGGGGGGATGTATTCTCAAATTTCTATTTAACTTTCATTCAACGTGTACTCTCGTCAAAGCTAAAGAAATTAAAAATCAATAGCCTAGCTAGATAATCGATAATCTTTTTGTTCCTTCTTTTTTTTTTTTTTTTTTTTTTTTCAAACGAATCCAATCTCGCAGGCCAATATCGACTCTCCGCGCGCAGGCGAGTGTGACTCGTAGGCTGATTTTAAGTACGACGGACAATGGGGAGGGGAAAAAGCAGGTACAGAGCACAACGAGCGTTTAAACCTCTTGTGCAAGTAAAAGCGTGACGCGGCAGAGCGTGCCCTTTCGGATCGGGATATCGGATTTCGGATTTGAAAGAATAAATGGATTAGTCGGTTGTGAATAGCGCATCTTCGAGGATTAATAGGGGCGAAAGTTAGGAGTAGAGAGTGAGGCCGCGTTGCACGCACACGCCGCCATGATGATCGTATCGCATGCGAAACGGATAATTGAATTATTTCATCAGCATTATTGCCTGCGATGCGGAAACAAATGGAGTAATAATGCCAACAACACACGATCCGATCGGCCGGCGTTTTAATAAAAAAGAAAGAAAAAATGTTTGTACTAACCGGTGAGTATCGCTTTTGGAATCGCCAACTTGGAATTGAGATAAAAAGAAAAAAACAGAGAAAATTCCTTCTCGAAATGGCCCGATCGCGCGATCTCTACTGATCTGCGAAGCAGCGGTCAATTTGCGCGCTGGAACATTTGCTTCGTTTTATGCTGAATTTTCATGAACGGTCATTGAGAATAATGTTATATCGTGCTGAATAAAGCAGGGATTTAAAAAACGAGGTTAAGTGGTATTGAGAGATTCTTGACGAGCTACTTTCCTTCTCCGTCTTACGGAGTGTCCCTTGGCTGCGATTTTCCAAATGACTAAAAAAAATCACAAGTAAAAGTAAAAAAAAAAAAAAGAAAGAAACAAAACGACATGCTTTCGAATGAAACAAGAAGCGAGTGTTTGTGGTCATATCGTTATTATTATCATAAATATTCTTTCGTATCGTGACAAGCTGAGGAACATAATGAGCATCGATACCAAAAAATTGGCAAAAATTTGACTAGCATCATCTCTATTACACAAAGAATCGTGAAACTATGCTGTGGACACGCGAGATATCTCTGACACTTTACATTTATTTTATACTCTTCTTTTTTTTTTCCTTTTTTTCTTTTTCCTTTTTTTTTTTCTTTTCTTTTTTCTTTTTTCTTTTTTTGTTCTCGTCAGACGCATATTACATCTTACGTTCGAAAATATCAATTCACACCGCTTTCGTGCGTTCTCACCCTTTCTTTTCTTTTTTTTTTTTTTCTTCTTCCTTTCTCTCGTCGTTATCTATTCGCTCTTTTTATTTAACTCTCTTTGGCTAATTCTCCGAATGAAAACACGTTCCCTACCGAACGCTCTGGCTCGTGTTTAGCTACGTAGAAACGACGACGGTTTCAAAAA
This sequence comes from Melipona bicolor, assembly GCA_030673865.1. Taxonomy (NCBI): domain Eukaryota; kingdom Metazoa; phylum Arthropoda; class Insecta; order Hymenoptera; family Apidae; genus Melipona; species Melipona bicolor. The sequence goes on along the minus strand of JAHYIQ010000013.1, from coordinate 2,039,507 downwards.
TACTTGTTACAATTAGAAAATCATATATATATATATATATAGAGTATTATTCAGTCGTTGCGATCCTTAATCGATTAATTCGTAACTAATGCTAGCACACATCGCTCGTTAATACATAATATACATATTCATATACATATACACACATATATATATGTATATATATACGATTTTTTTCGTATCTTTTCTTTTCGTACTCTTTTTTTCCTCTTTTGTCTTTTTTTTTTTTTTTCTTTTTTTTCTTTCAATTGTTCGTGCCTCGCTCGTTATTGCGAAACGACAAATAAAAAAATAAACGAATGTGAACGTCCGAGCGACGCGAGTCGCAAGATATAGATATTTGTGCGCGTACCGATCCGAGGCGAACGATACCACCGATGCATGAGCAACAGGAAACAACGTTCCAACCGGAAGCAGGCCGGGGGAGAACAGTAAGCTCGATATTCATTGTAAACAGAACGTGACTGTGTAAATCGCTTTTATTATTCGTTACGTACGGAGGCGTGTCAAACGCGGTTGACAAATGTATCGGTGGGAAACGTATTAAATCGAACGGTAAATGGGTATTAATTTAATAAACCGAACGCGTAATAAGCTCCTCTGGATGAAATTACGGGATCCATTGGGTGTACGCGGTGGGTGTGGAGAACGGAAAAGTGAAAGGACAACAAACGATCGGATTTTTCTTTTCTGTTTCTTTTTTTTTTTTTTTTTCTTTTTCTTGTTTTTCTCCAAGCGGAGTAATAACGAAATATTTCGTCCCCTTCCGTTTTTCATTTGGATTTCTTTTTCCTTTTTCCTTTTTCTTTTTTCTTTTTTTATTCTCCCCTTTTGTTTTTCTCCCTTTTTGTTCTTCCCGCCTACCTTCTCCGCGCAAGGGTTTCCTGCAACGACGAACGACTCTCGTGCGGGGAAGGGGCCTCTCTCGCTCTTCGACTTCGTTCATCGTCCTCGCTTGCAAGAACATTCAAACGGTAACAACGGCAAATGGAAAATGACTCGTCGAATATCCGATTCATCAGGTACATCACTTTGCTCGCACACAGTTTCTCAGTTTCTACTTCGTTTCTCTCTCTCTCTCTCTCTCTCTCTCTTTTTCTCTCTTTTTCTCCCTCTTTGTTCTTATCAGGCGAATCGCGTAAATCGTCGTCGAATCGTCTTCTTCCTCCGTCTTTTTTTTCCTTTTTTTTTCTTTTCTGTTTTTTTTTTTCAACAAATGAAACGAAAATCGACACGCGGATAAAGGAGAGACACAGAGTCAAAGAAAAAGAGAGCGCAAAGGCATTGAGAATATCTAACGGCAGTGAGAATATCTAACGGCAGTGAGAACGATAGAGAGACAGATTATACATTTATATATATACACACACACACACATATATTATGTAGAATATACATGTACATATGCGTATCGGCACACGCTGCGCGCGCGCGTTTAGTACGTTCGAGTCGAGTTTTATAAAAGTACGAAAAAAGAAAACTAACTACTCGTATCTATGTCATTTTCCTCTCGTTTGGAAACGATGGCGCCCGCGTGAACGGTACTACGCTTTTACGATCTACACATTGCAAACACAGACGATCTCTGCCGAAAAGGAAGCAAGTACATACATAGTGTCTAATAATAAAATATTCTTCTCGAATTTCTTTTACACTTGGCCGATCCACGAATATACCTCTTTTCACCCGTTTGTTCGTTGATCATCATCATCATCATCATCATCATCATCATCGTCGTCGTCGTCTTGGCTATTTCCGGTTCCTCGCTGCTCCCTCGCGTCTCTCCCTCGTCTTCAACCTCAGATCTCGATCGGGAAATCTCGAAAACTCGGTTGACAGTCGGCTCGATGAAATTCTCTGCGATCCTCCTCTTTCTTCCTCTCGCGCTGTGGTCCAGAAAAGGGTCGGGAGGAGGAGGGGGTCAGGACGCAAAGCGGCCTGGACTTTCTTACAAGCACACGTCGATTTACACAAACAGCTCCAAAGCGCGCGGTAGTTGAACGGCGGTACGGTTAACGAATGGCGATCAAGAGGAACGCGAACAGTCCCAGGATCAGCCGCGTCGACGGCAGCCGCATCTCCGACTTGGACGAGCCGAGAACTGAAAACAGAGAACACACAGGCTGCTGCACTCAAAGTTTTGTCATCGTCGTCGGTTTCGTCGACGAATAAACGAATTTACACTCGCCGGTTCCCCATCTCTCTCTCTCTCTCTTTCTCTCTTTCTCTCGACTTGTCGACGCACGAGAACGTCGGGTTAAGTGGAGCTTCGACCGCGGGGTCGAGACTACGTTTTCGACGGGTGTTTGAACAGGGAACATTATGAATTTTTGCCTCGGAACGGTAACCAGCTTGGCAACGGCCAAGGGGGGAGGGTTAAATTGCGCGCGATCCGCCCGTATTTGCACGACGAAATAACGCGAAATAACGTTCGACGCAAACGAATCTGCGGAATTAACGGCCGAGCGAGAAACGGGTTTTGCCCCAGCGGTGACGCGACAAAGAGAAAGTGAGTCGCGTCGATCGAGAGCGGAGCGCTGGATTTCTTAGATCGTCGTCAAGTGGGAGGGGGAGGAGTTTGTGTCGACGTTCGAATCAACGCCGCGTGGATTAAATTACCAATCGATATCTTCCTTTTCTTTCGTTCGTCGGGCAGGCAGCTCCCTCTCCCTTTCACGGGAGAAAGAAGAGAGGAAGAACGAAACGAGGAAAACGGGGGAGTCGTTACCAGGGATCCCCTTTGCGTAGAGACGCGAAACTTTCCGAATTAATTCGCGCCATTCTACATGCTAATACATCGCCGTGTAGTCAGCGCGATGTAGGTGCTGAGCACCGGGAATTGAAAGTAATAAAACCGCGCTTCCCGAGCATAATAACGCCCCTCTAGAAAGAAAGAGTGGGAGAGAGAGAGGGGAAAAAAATTCAAATTGAGGGTACGCTTATGCTTTAATAGCCGCCTCCGGATGTAGGTCATAGAATTTCGATCGCGGCTTTCGAACGATGATGGATGACGGATTTCCTACGCGCTATTGCGAGTGAACAGTGAAAATTTCTCTCTCTCTCTCTCTTTACTCTTTCCTCTTCCCTCTGTCAGTCTATACGCGGCGGCAAAACGATAAATAACACGAGGGAAGGACAAGTGATTTTTGGCCTTTCGACGGGTTAGAGTTGCCCGACCCACTAATTAACCCCCTCGTCGGCCCTCGTGTGACTTGATTTACACGGGCAGTCTCGATCCAGTCACGGGCCTCGATCAAATATTATTCAATGCTCCGCGAGTGAATTAACCAACCTGGCTTACTCCAGTCACGCTCCGAGGCCTCGAATAACATTTGAACGAACCGCGAGCGAACCGTGACCGTAACGCGGCGGATCCCTCTCCCTCTCTCTCTCTCTCTCTCTCTCCCTTTCGTCTCTCCTCGCCCCTACCTTCGTTTCCTACCCATCTATCTATCTGTCCGCATAAATGACGCCTAATTATGACACCCGGTTAATCGCCAGCATTACCGCCACCTTTTACCTTGCATCGTTTGTTCTCGATGCTTCATTTAGCAAATTTCAAGCGGCACGCGTTCCGAAACAACGTAAATCGCGCAAACACCGACCGCAGGGTAAATAAAGTATAGCACCGTGGCCGTCGGGGGATCCTACGCGCCCGCCATTAATTATCGTTAATAATCGCCCCGTTTACTATTATATTATATTATAGCGTTACACTTTGTTACAAATACACTCGGCGGCCTCGGCGGCCTCGGCGGCCGCTGGATTATATATTATATATTAACGTTATTTGCCGTGGCAATTACTCGCAATGGCGGCGCGGTTAATTCGCCCGCAAATCTGTCCGTGAATTTCGCTTTGGCGGAACCATCGATACGCGCGCGCGTCGTCTACCTGTGTGTCTAACGAGCGAATATTTCGCTTATTAGATAGAAGTTGTTTTGCCCCGGGGATCCGGGAGCAAAGGAACCGGCGGCGGGCGGGAACGCGTGGAGAAAGAACGACGGATGAAACAGACGATTCGAGAGAGGGGGTGGAAGCTGGCAGGAGACCGTTTCTATAACGAGGCAAACAGCTAACTCAAACAACGAAACGAAGTTTTTGCCAGCCGCGCGATCAACGAATTCGCGTCTTTGTCTTTTTCCTTCTTCTTCCTTTTTTTCTTTCTGTGCCTGGATGACGGATATGACTTGGATTGAATCGCGACCGGCACCGCCGGGGTCGTTGCACGCAAAGCGTAAAATCTCCTCGCGCGAAGCTGCGCTTCTCGTTTGTCTCTCTGTTTTCGCGTCGTTGGGGGCGGTTGTATCGTCGTCGGCGCCGCGTCGCCCCGTTTTCGTCGAGAGGGGGCGAAGCGAAGCGTGGCGGCTCGCTCGACGCCAAATAATCCAAAGCCGCAGCAAATAATCCTGGGAATACGCCGGGAATTATCCTTGCCGCAGCCGCGGATTAGCCCGGCGTGAAACGAATTATTTGATGGCGTGCCGAGCTGTTTGACGTTAACCGGGGCAATTCGACCGACCGGATTGTCACCCCCGCGGAGATGGACGACGAACGGGCGGCGGATGCTCGATCGTTTGCGAGAGCGAAGAAAAGAAGGGGCGGGGGGGCAGAAAAACAGAAGAGATGGACGGCTGCTCGATTTAATCGGCCGGAAGCTGGCTGGCAGACCTGTTAATCCGTGAAACGCGGCCGGGCGTCTTTCGAGTCGAGGCGTTGTCGCAAAGGGGGCGCGCGGCTTGAAATGCCACGCTGCTATTCAAGCAGAGAATTTGAAACCATCTGCGAGCTTCGTACAGATTTTTTTTTTTTCCTCTGCCTTTCTTTTTTTGTTTCAACTGCGTTTAAGATGTTGCCCGAGGTCTGAAACCTGCCGGCGCTTTCAACCTTCCCGTAGAAATGACACGGTTTGAATTCGTTACACGAGCGAGCTTACGCCGTGGATTTCGGGGAGCTTAAGTAATTGCTTGCGCTAATTGAGGATTGGGAGTGTATACACGGGAGCCCCGGGTAAAACGCGACGATGTTTCCGATGAAGATAACAGCGCGTTATCGTAAATGTAGTAACAGCAAAGTTTTCGAAGAAAGATCGTATCTTTTAGTATCAATTCAAAGACGAGCACAGAAGCATGTCTGATTTAAAAGTGTTTGCAGTTTCCGCGCAGTTTCTCACAAATCTAGAGTAAATATTTTTCAAGATTTTTCTGACAAAGTTACTTTTTGAAGAATAAATCGTCTCGGTTTCTTCAAACGATTAATTCAATAGTAGAATTTCGTGTATATATATATATATATATATGGGGTTTGTTCCCATGTTCTTTGAGATCTTTGTTCGAAATCTTTCATACTTTGACATTCGCAAAACTTGTCGTCACACTTTAATCCGAGCAACTCTACGTCTTCCAAAGTACCAAGTCTTTAACGCTTATCAAACGTGATTATCTCGGTCCAATGAGTCTTCTCTAAATAACCAATGAAAAGTGTGCCGAGCACAAAAGGAGAGGCATCAACCCCAGCGGTATAACTACATAAAGTCCAATCAATGACAGAAATGTTTCCCATTGAGCTCTCCCTTCTTGCAAACACCCCAAGAGTTAGAAACATCAGGAAACATCGAAGAACTCGATAACACTGAAACGTTTCTTTTTTCCTTCGCCCGAAAGTTTTCCATCTCGATCTCGGTTTCGTCGAATCGACGAGGAAAAAAGATAATACTTTTCGAGAGTTGATGACAAATTTAAAACCTAGATCTATTAGCTTCCAATACCTTCACAAAAATCGTGCAGCGATCTACAAATATTTTTCATTTCTCGAAGATTGACAATATCTAAAACATTCACGAGAGAATAGGTTTCTAGCTTCTAATGTCTTTGCAAAAGTCACGTTGCGATCTCCGAAAATTGTCCATCTAAATTCGTAAAACCTAGATTCGTTAGCTTCTAATATTTTCCCAAAAATCGTGCAGCAATCTACAAATATTTTTCATTTCTCGAAAAAAAACATTTTTCGAAGATTGATAATGTCTAATACCTTCACGAAAGAATAGGTTTCTAGCTTCTCATATCTTCGCAAAAGTCACGTTGCGATTTCTGAAAATTGTCCATCTCAGTTTCAGATTCGTTAGTTTCTAATATTTTCCCAAAAATCGCGTCGCGAAAAGTTCTGAATTTCGTCACCGATCAACGAAAAGGAAGAAGATGGCGAACTTAAAACCTAGAAAACTTCTTAAACTCGCAATAGAGAGATCAAAAAAAAAAAAAAGAAAAGACAGAAAGAAAGAACGGAGGAGGTGAAGCGATTGGAAGAAACTTGTTTTACCTTTGACTCCGACCTGGCCGTCGGGTTTCTTCTGACCGGTTTGGAAATTGGGTGGCGGCTGCAAGTAGTTGATGCCGACGATGGTCGCCGCCGGCTCGTAGTGTATCACCCTCGGCCTGTCCTCCTCGGTGCTAACCTCCGTGCTCTGCCAGTAAATGTCGTATATCGAGGCGCTGCACCGTATTTTCAGCTTGCCCTCGGCGAAATGCTCGTGCGTAACGAGAAACTGGAGACCGATCTGGGAAATCTGCCACTCGGACTCGTTGGTGTCCAAGGGACTGTACGTGCGGACGTACGACTTCAGCGGCTGCGTGTGACAATTGGTGCGAACAGGTTAAACAGGGGTGGCCTGTCGACGTCCGTGAAAATTCTCTGGCTCCCGCGGGGGCATTCCGCTCGCCGATAATTAATCCGTACGTCGCCGACTGTACATCGATTCAAGGGGCCAATTTCGGGCCGATTAATTGGCACCGCGAACCCGGCAATTCGCTAATCGCGCCCGGAGCGTTCTCTCGGTAACGAGGTTTCTACGACGTTTAGGGGTACTTGCGGGATCTTTTGTCTCTTGTCTGGGAACGGTTAACGAATCTGATCGCGTTCCGAGCAGAAGAGGTCGACCGATTGAATTTAAAAGCGTTTTGACGAAAATTCAGGGTATTTTCTTGGAACGATCGTTTCTTTCGAAAAAGAGAAAAAAATGCATCTGCTCCGGATATTTTCTTCTTCTAACAATTCATATAAATTTTCTATAAATAATTCTTTTGACAAAGGATTTCGAAAGAGTCGAAAGAGCCGCGGCGTGAAAGCCAGAAGACAAAGTGAGGCCAGCTTCTGTCACTCCAAAATGCTGATAAAGAGGGGCGTGCACGTCAAAAGTATCGGTATTTCCGAGCAACAATGCGATTTTATCGGCGGGAACGCGCGTAGCACCGAATTGATAGACAAGCGCGATTCGACAGGACGCCGGTGTTTTGATAACGCCGTCATTACAACGTCCGAGGAACTTTGATCGTTTTTTCCTTTCTCTCATTTTTCTTCTCTTTTTTTCTCTTTTTTTTTCCACGGTATCATCCTCTGCCTTAACTTTTTTTCGTCACAACGTTGCTCGTTTTGCGATACGTCGTTCACCGAAGGAACGGAAACGGGCGAAAAACACGGGCGACGAGGTTTCACCGGAGAATTAAATTTCCGCGTCTCGCTCCGATCGGCACGCGAAGCGCGCTTTCATCTCGGGCAACGGTGCTGCCGAAATAAAATATTTTTTTACCGCGTCGTGAAACAGGAAACGTCGTTCCATTAAAAAATTTCGCGACGACGCGATCTGAATATTTGATTCCCGATACGTTCCTCCCAAGCCCCTGTGTCCGGACTGGAGGTAATTGGAGGATCGATTAATAACAGAGCCCACGATGACATTTTGACAGATGACTCTCTCTCTCGATTTAGTACCGGATAGCGTATTAACGTTTTAAAAACGGGGGGTGGGGGGAAGGGGGAAGGGGGAAGGGGGAAGGGGGAAGGGGGAAGGGTCGACGACACTCGACCGTTCCAGTTCAAACAACGAATCCTTCCTCGAGATTGTACGCGTACCTAAATAGAGAGAGGCTGGAATTTGATCAGCTGAATGGTACGGCTATTCGGAACTCGAGTTGTAAAAAGAAGGGCAGAGGTTAGAGTGGAAGGTGCAGCTAAATAAATGATGAAGGGTGGAAAATGAATTGTTCCAAATTCGATATCGACGATGGGACGAGAGAGAGCCCCGTCTTTTCGCGGATTTATTACGGCAGCTGCAGCTTTTGCTTGTTCCACGGTGACATTTGCGCGGCGTTGGGACGAAATTTTTCAATTCCGATCTGTTCAATTTCACATTATTTTTACACATTATTAAGTACTCGGATGGAAGCAAATTAGAGATGAAAGCGCGTGATTGACATCTTTCGCGGTGAAACGACCCTTAATTCCGAGCCCACGAACTTGACGCGATCAGTGGCCCGGCCGGGCTACTCCGTTCGAAAACTTTCGGCGAAAATAGAAAATGAAACGGGTCTCTGTGCTCGGAAGGTTTTTCTCCCTTAAACTTAAATTCGTGAAATGAATTTAATTACGGAGGACTTGAGAAGAAGAGGAGAAAGAACGAGGTGTTTAACGCGTTTAAAGGGAATCTGCCTCTTCAGGTAGTGGCTGCCCGAGAGCGTGAAACTCGACGTTGGCGGTGGATCCGCGAAGAGACGGAACCGTCGCGTCGCATTGACGCAACTTTGACCCCTCGGCGATGAGCGATCGTGGCTCGAGCCGCGTGAAACTGCGCAGCTGTAGCTCGCAGCTGCACCTCCGCCGCGTAGCTGGCCCCCTATAACAATCAACTCTAAAATCTCAGACTCGCTCAGATTCCGCCAACTGCGTTCCCCTGGCCAATGCGTCGACCGCGTAACGTGCAGCCTGGGAAGGATGAGAGCAGCAGGTCGGGTTAATGGCGAAAAGCGCGCGCTACCAACGAGCAAAATAGGCTCTGGGGGGTTTGGTTAACGTCTTACAGGAGCCAGAGAGAAAGAGAGAGTCGAGAATCAGTAGCTAGCTAGCTAGCTAGCTAGCTGGTAGAAGGGAAGACACCGGGTGGGCGGCAGGGTTTAGGAATTTAGCAGTCGCTATTCACGATTTCGTGATACCAAACCGTACTTGTCGGCTGTTGATGTACCAGGTGAGATTGGCCGCGGGTTTGCTCCGTCCGGATGTGCAGTTCAAACGTAGCATATCGTCGATCCGGTATTTCCTCCTTAACCCATGTATCGACGGCCCTTGAGAGGGTAATTCTGCGGAACAAGAGACGTCAGGTACACACGGGTCCCGGAAGTATGCGAAGCATGTTCGAAACGCCTCTTTGACGTTCGGCCGTTTCCTACGTGTGTCTGTGTGCGCGCCACACGTGTGTGTATATGTGTGTGGATCTGTGTGTACGTGTATGTACGCATACGTATGAGCGCATCGCGGATGGCTGGATGCAAGGGGAAACTTTTCAAGATTCCCGGATGCAGGCAACCAACGAGTGTGTTGCATGGAACGAGCCGATAGTTGCCAGCCGGCTCTCTCTCTCTCTCTCTCTCTCTCTCTGTATGTGTGTCTGCTGTTCCTCGCCAAACGCATCCGACACACGACACACAAGCCGGCCCGCGCTGCCTGATGAAAAATTCTTCTTTCATGCCTGGCAATTCGCGTTCGCGTTTCGATATCGGAATAATGCATTCGTAAGAGAGACAGCATTGTCCCGATACCCCTTTCAGAGGATACACCTACTGCCAAATATTTCCATGGGAAGTGTTTTCCAACTGGGCTGCGTTTGATATTTTTTCGCCTCGCTGGCGACGGCAGGCGTGTGCCCCGATGCTAGTCGCGGCGGCGAAGTTCGGCAGGAGAAATAGTTCGAACGAGACCTCGTTTGCGTTAACGTTTAAACTGACCGCAGATTTTACGTATTTTTACGAATATTTTGAAGACTTATCTTTTATAGGAAGTTGTTTTATGTTTTATTGTTTATTTCTTAAAATTTCCTATAAATGCATAAAAATTCGCAGTCTACCGACGAAACAAACGAAGACACTTTTCTCCTCGAATCGTCAGAGTGTGTAAAAACATTTTCTTCGTGACTGAAGCTGCAGTGGATTTGAAGATTGAAGCCTCCTCTCCGCAACGACATCCAAAATGGGACTCGAAGTGGGACTTGGATCTTTAAGTCTGTCGTAGATTCAGTCGCGAGACGGATTTTTCAACAACGTGACAAATTTGTGGCATTTTCGAGAAGAAAAGTGTCTCCACATAATGTAAGAACGTCTCATTGTTAGAATAAAATGAACGACACACTTTGGAACTCGAGTCCAATTTATTTTTTCTTTTATAACGGTGTTCGAAAGTTAACGAGAGCCGTCGCAAGTCATTTGCTTTCGAGAATTGAACGTTAGTCGCGCACACGCAGAACGAAACGACAAGAAAGTAGCGAAAAGTAACTTCTCGGATTCGTCGCGCGTACGGAACGCGCAAAGTTTGGTTGTTAATAAATCTTGGAACACCCTGTACGCGCGCGAGCACGGAGACACACGGGGAAAAGATACGCGCGCGAGCATCGCGAGTTTCGTTTTTCCGCCCGTGGATACAACGGCGGGACCGTTTAAGCACACGGATTCCGCGTTTCTCTCCTTTTTCACCCCTCTTATCCTACCCTCCTTTGTTTCGTACCGTTTTCGTGATTTGCGACAGCCTCTCCAATTCTTTTTTCTCCTGTTTGCCGACTGTTTGCTGTTTTTTTCCTTTTCTCTTCTCTCTCTCTCTCTCTCTCTTCTTTTTTGTTATTCTGCCAGACAAAGAATTCAAGTGACTAGCCCCGCTCGCTCGCGCGCGCGTTCGTCGAGAAACGAGAAACAAAACGAGGAGAGCGGAGAGGAAAAAGGGAAAATCTTCACCGAAATTTGAGACGTATTAAAAGTTTGAAAAAATCCGGCAAGAGTTCCGAGCGTTTCGCTCTCTCCTCTCGTAATCCTCGTTAAACCGCGAGACGCGAGCGCTCTTCCCCCCCGAAAACAGAATTTCATATTCCTCTGTCCCGCTCTTTTTCCTTCTCTTCGCGCGAAATATCGTCTCGGGGGCGGGGAAAACAAACGGGGGGGACCGGGAGGAACGAGGAAGCTCCGTTTCTCGGATATTTCGAATCCTTCGATGCTGCTCCGTAATAAAAATATCCCGAGTATAAATATTGGCGCGACGAGGGTTTCATACGATAAATTCCTCCGTCGCGGCGCGGCATCAGGGAAGGGAATTTTTCCGCGGCCGGAAATAAAGGATCGCGACAAAAGTTTCCCGCGGGTGGAATCGCGACGACGATTCCGATTCGCGAGCGGGAAAACGCCAAATGCAAACAGCGACAGAGAGAGAGAAAGAGAGAGAGAGGGAGAGAATTCGATACAATCGGTGTTCTTGCAGTGTTCGTCCATTTGTAATTCGAACGGTGCGGTGTCGTTTTCTAGAAAAACACCGGTTAATTCGATCGAGCTCCTGCGCTCTCGCCCCGTGTTAACGCGGGGGACGCGCGAATGAATAAAATAAATCGGCGCCCGAGAGCCGAAAGTGAATATTTATGTAAAGAGGGAATCGCGACCGGGATCTATTTAGATACACGCGTCGAGGTGCCGTTGTTGTTGTTGCCGTTCAAAAATGTCCACCCAGACCCCCTTGTCTCCGTATATGCGCGCGTGCAGCGGAATTGATTTCAGCTGGCGGTGAAGCTTTTCGTTATCAGATCCTTTTGTTCGATTGAAATTTGAAAAATAAAAAGAGAGAGAGAGAGAGAGAGTATCGCGTCTCTTTTATATTTCGAAATTGGCGAAAGGAAGAGTTTAATGACGCGGCAACGCGAATCGCGTATCCAATGATCTGATACCGCGGTAATAATGTTATTTGTCTCTGAATGTTAATCTACTATTTCGTCGCCGTTACACGGGAACGTATGTATATCCGTTTGTTTGAGCGTTACACGTCAGTATTACGTACGTATCGGTAATGCGAAATCGTAATTCCGGTAATTCAGGAACAAATTCAATCGTTTCACACGGCACAGATGATTGCGAAACGATATGATGCGTGCCGTTGCATAGGCTGAGTTTTTAAGTTTGTAAGGAAAACAGTAGTCCCCGGTTAAGTGTTAAGCCACGTGAAAAATAACACACACAATACAAAACAAGTGATACATTTACACTTCGGCGCATTGCGATTGTATTCGAATCAAAGTTACAATTATCATAATTTATTGTTTTATTTAGTTCGTGTATTAAGTTTAAAGTAGTTTAATTGTATTCAATTTAAAAGCAAAAGTTTAAACTTCTTTACAAACAAATAATGTAGTAAACATTATGTACTGGATTACACCACCCCTCCTAACTCTCCACGTTCGATCCTCCTTCAAACTGGGGACTACTGTACATGCGTTTGAAAACGAGTCGTCTTCGTGTATGAAACGGCGAGACGAACTTTTTAACGCGCGATTTAAATCGATAGTCGTTCGGTTCTGGTAAAAGGACGACGGCGAAATTCGCGCAGTTCGCCGTTGAAATTCAAATACCGTTAGCAGAAATCGAGCAAAGTGTCTGGCGAATACCTGCGAGCGGTAATGTATGCCGACGATCGTGTATACACCCCGCCCACCACCGCCGTTGTTCGTCGTTCCCGGCCGTTAATGAATCAAAAACAGATTGGTTTATGAAAATTCAATAATTTGCGCGCGCGTACGCGCGGAACTTCCCGTAAAGTTCGAGAACCGTTCCGGTTCCCCACTTCCCGGCTTCGCAGGGGCGGAGGGAACGTTGCAGTTCATTAGCCTTATTTCGCTTTAACCGACACCGCCGCCGCCTTTGGTCCGCGTTCACTGCCGGTCTATTCCGCCTTACTTTTACCCGATTGCTGTTTTAATCGCATTTTCTGAAACGCGGCGATCCTCCCTCCCCCTCCCTCCCTCCTTGCGTTCCGCGCGCAATTTGGAAACGTCTGCGTCTCCGTGGCCTACAATTTTCCGGTTGGCGCAGACGAGGGATCCAACGACCTCGTTAAAACCATAATTCTACTCGAACAAACGGCAATCGCGTATGAACCGACGCGTCAGAACGATAATTCCCGGTGTTGTCGGTGTAGACTCCGAACGTCTTTCGCGTCTCGAGAATATATTTGACACGACGTCGAGTACCAGAGAGTTTCAGAAAGAAAACAGACAGACACTTTCGGCGAGATTCGTCAAACTGCAAATTCGAGCAATCAGCTTGGCCGCGTCTTGCTCGATCGTTCGTCAGACGACGTGAAATTCATCGTGCAGCCGGTTCGAAGAGCCGAACGAGCGTCAGAGGTTGAAAAAGAAGAGCAAGAAAACTTAACCGCGGGGTAGCTTCGCTCCCCTGGGCGCCTAAGACACCTAATTCCCGTTCATTCCGCCGCGTGTACCCGCAGTATTATCTTCGGCTCGGTCCACAGCGATTCGCGTAAGCCTTTAAGTCCGCCGAGCCCGGTGGCTGGCATTAATTCGTAGTTCGAAAGTGCGCTCGCGAGCTAACACAGCCTCGGCTATGTACGCGCGCGCGCGCGCGCACTTCTACATACGTACGTATGTACGTACGTGCACACGACGACGATATATCTCGTTCCATGTGCCTCGTACAGGCTGGAAAGAAAAGCTTGTCACAAGTGAATTCTGCACCTCCGATTTGGTAGATTTGGAGATACGTGTAAAGAATTCAATCTTGACCTTGAATTTCCTTTTGCGTTGTATTCCGCTCGTCACGAAGGTAAAACCTTGTCAAAGAACCGCAGGTCGCAACCTAATAGTTTTCTTGAAAAATGACAAAACATTGCGAACGCGCGCGTTCTAACAGCGACTTTATGGTTCTGGACGCGTGGATGTAATGTTTATATTTCGAATAATGTTGACAGTTTTATCGTTTGATTATTTAAACTCACGCTGATAAATCAAATGTTGGTGAAACCTAATGCGAAAATTACGAAAAACAGAATTGTGCGCAACAACACTGCAAACGCGTGCGTTCTAACAGCGACTTTACGATTCTGTTTTACGTAATTATTCGTATTAGGTTTCACTAACGTTTGATTTATCGTAGCTGTAGTATCAGTGCGAGTTTAAATAATCAAATGATAAAACTGTTAACATTATTCGAAATATAAACATCACATACATTACACGCGCCCGGAATCATAAAGTCGCTGTTAGAACGCACGCGTTCGCAATGTTTTGTCATTTTCCAAGAAAACTATTAGGTTGCGACCTATGGTTCTTTGGAAAAGTTTCACCTTCGCGACGAGTGGAATACAATGCAAAAAAGAAAAAAGAAAAATTTTGACCTTGAAATTCAAAGTAGGTAGTAGATGTAGAATTCATAGCCTCGGGCAAACATTTCTTTCCATCCTTTCCATCCTACGTTGTAGCAGGCGATAAAGCAGCTGAAATCTCACGGCAGAGGGTTAGTAAACGCGTTTTCTTACCGACGACGTTCATGGTGCCTTGTACGCAGGCCGTCTGGAAGGAAGGTGCGTCCGCGGACACCTCGCAACTGTAGACACCCGCCGCGTCCAGTTCCAGGTTCGTCAGCACGACCCGGGTCGCGTTGCTGTCGCTCTTCTGCAACGGAGAGAATCGTATGTACAACGTGTAGTCAATCGTGTATCGTAGTCTACTCTTTCCTCTCGTAACAGTCCTGGCCCTTGGGGCCAGGCTCGCTGCTCACTTTTCAGAGGGTTTCTTTCCTGGAGCTCGTCGATGCGCAACTTTCGTCGGCAAGAAGGAAGTGGTTCCTCCCGGAAACACAGGAAGAAGAGAGGGAAACGTTATTACAGAACTAGACGAGAGGGATTTTTTTTCTTTCTTTCACACCGGAGAATCGCGATTTTGAATTCCCGCGGCGGGCCGTGAAAATTTTGGCACGCTTTGTGCAAAAGAGCCATTTCCGTTTGCGCGAGCCGTATATTACGTCGCGCGTTTCTTTTTCAACACGTACAAGGTAACAATAAAACGGCTCTTTGTTTGCACGCACTCTGTTTTCCGCTGAAACTTTACAGCGTCTTATTTTGATGGAAACGGCCTTTTTATAGTGCGCGGAGACTTTTGCGAGTCGGTGTACGTTTCTTTTATAGCCCGACAGAAAATAGAATATATATTTTTCATTTCTTTTTACAATACGACGGTTTGTAATACTACCAAGCATCGTAAACTCCCAAAAATTTCATCCTCCCCCGAAACTGTTCATTTCTGAACTGCTACTAACGTTGCCCAGCTCTCTAACGTCTGAGATAATCCTCGCGCTCATTCGCAAAAACAAAACATTTCCGTTCCGCGGAGTGGTCTAAGGCTTTTGACGCGGCACTGTAATTATTCCATTTGTTTAGCGCAATTTCGGTTCCATTAGTAGTCGAAAACAAAAGACGCGCGAGCGGTATAATTAATCCGTGGGAACGTTCCGCGCAGAGCGCAGAAGATAAATGAAAAATACTCGACGTTTTACCGGGGGAGGATATTAATTTTGCCGCGGTTAACAGAGTTGAGCGTTAAACAAACGTGTCCAGCGAGGGGACACGCACGGCCCGAAGAATCGAAATCCATACGCGTTTGATTCCTATTCATTCGGATCCTGGCCAAGTTTGGACGAGTCCGATGGCGCAGGTGCGCGACAGACGCGAACAATGACGACGAGTGTCTTTTGTTTCCCATTGTCACCTACGAGGCCTGCAGTCTATTCCCCTGTTTACCGCGCGGTATTTCCGCAACAATCCGGCTTTCTTTCTTCCGTCTCTCTCCCTCCTGGCGAAGACACTGGCCCCAATTTTGCGTGTAATTACATCGGCGAAGGACGATCACGCCGCCATTCGATCATTATCGTATCACTCGATCGTTCGATCTTTTGTCTTTCGTCAGTCGATTTACCTCCTTCTTTTTTCAAATTTGCGCGTTTAACGCGCGCATCAGCTGCTAGGTGAAGTCACAATGGGTGACAAATTAATTTGGATTGTGACTTGACGGCGATCAAGTGGGTCACGAATTTTTCTGTCATTCGAGTTTTGTTTTTCGTTAGTGCAATTAAATGGAGGTTCTATAAAGATTGCGACGTCACATCGGAAAGTTGGCAATCTTTTGAGAGAAGGCAAGAGCGAGTAATCCCGGAGTGATGACCAGTTTTAATCCTTAACTCGGTCTCTTGTGTTCTTTTTGTAGTTCTTTGAAAAATTTTCGGTAATATTTTTATTGCACGTAGAGAGCCTTCCTCTCTTACGAGGGAACATCACCGATTTTGGTGAAATTTGGCATAAATGTAGTTTTCGACAAAATATTTGACCCGTATTTTTTTGTTATCGTCGATGTCGAAGGGGTGAAAATTATCTTCAAATTTGCGGGATGCGTATTTTGTCAAATATCAAAAGAGAAATAGAAATGATTGGAGATAGCGTTTTTTAAGCAACGAATTCAATGATGTATACCGTTTTGCAGAAAAAGACCGTAGTTTTTGCAAGTTTCTTCACGTAAATATTGATAAATTTCTTTGAATATTTGTTTGTGAAACGCAAATTAAAATCTTGGAATCTCAATTTTTGCATTATAAAAAAATTCATTATTTTCAAATCACTCCTTAGCGAAACCTGTAATGTCAGACTTGTAATTATCGCTTGAAACCAGGGGGACACGTCACTGTGTCCCCCCCCCAATCGTCATTCAATCGCAGTCAAGTTTCCACTCCGCGACTGGCCTTTTGTCGCAACCGATTCCGCATCTTCGATGCCCGTATGAATCGGCTCTGACAGTCGTGGATTTATGACACTAACCTGTCCGTGCGCGAGCAACCTGTGCGTACCGCCGTATGAAAAAAAAAGAGCAAACACATACAAACGAAAAAAAAAGGAGAAGAAAGAAAAGAAAAGAGAGAGAGAGAGAGAGACAAAGAGGAGGCAGGCATAACCGCGGGAGAGCATCGATCAATCGATCGGAAGACAAAGGGTGGCGGTCAACTCGTCGCATTGTTTCGCCGCTGATCGAGCCGCGAGGGCAAGCGAGGGGACGAGGAAGACGAGTCGTACCCGGTGGACCGGACAAACTCTTGCTTGTCTCCTTGCGGAATCGATTGCGAGAGAGAGCCACTCGATGTCACCGTCGCGAACCGCACGTTGGCTTTCCGTGCAGTTTACGAGCGACATTACGCTGGATAACGACGCTCCGACGGCCGGTTACGCTGAATTTCGTGACACCTCGCGATTTATTCGCGCGTAGACTTGTCCCCGCGGCGAGAATTCGCTCGGGGGGGTAAATGACGGCGGGACGCGGTTTCCTGCCGGATTTACTGGCGCTGATAAAAAAAAAAAAAGGGGGGAAAAAGGCGGCAGTAGCAAACCGACGTCAACCAGCCAGCCAGCCAGCCAGCTAGCTAGCCAGTGTGTTTATGGCGTTGGTTAGAATGCGAAATTTCAGCGGCCGCCATTCGTTCGTGGCTTTCGAAAGGAGTTTGGGGGGGAGCGAAACGATTATCCACTTTATGGCAGGAAATTTCCGTTTGCGCGCGCTCTAATTGTTCGCGCCGTTTCTAATCCGAAGGCGCTCGATTATCGCTTTGAATTTTAATCGGGGACGCGAACGGCGAGAAATCGTCGCGAATTATTTTTATTCGGCGTCGCTTCCTTTTTTTTCCTGCCGCTTCGTTGGCAAATACGAAAGTGACGCGCGCGCGGAACCTGCAAATTGATACAAAGGATGAACGGCGAGGGATTGGTACAATGGGCGAGCGGACTACCGATCGAGATCTTCGCCAGGGAAATATCCGAAAACTGCCGGCCATGAAGATCAAACGCGGTTCTAAAAAAAAGAAGCAACAGATGCTTCTCGTCGTTCGTTAAAAAAAAAAGGAGAGAAAAAAAGGAAGAAAGAAAGAAAGAAAAATGGAACGAACAAACCGCGCGTTTCTACTCTATTGTCAAACACGTTACGTACGTATGTAAACGCGAAATTACTTATGGAATCACTTAACAGATTGCCAGCCGGCCAACGGTGCAGCGGGCAACGGTGACAAAATGTATAGCGGCGCGGTGTTGAAATAAATGAAAGAAGATTTGGAAAAAAAAAAAAAGAAAAATAGAGACACGTGCGAGGTTGTAGCTTCTGCACACCGGTTACGTTGCACATCGTTGCGCGCGTTGCAGAGGATTAAAATGTATTTGTTCAGTTAGTGGAACCGTTGTAAGCTTCGCATATAGTTTGTTCGGAAGTTTGAAACGGCACCGAGGGGAAGTAATATTCGTTTTTTCCGTTTCGGAATGACGAGTGGCCCCCCCCCTACTGCCCCCCTTGTTTGCGAAAGACTGACAGCTTGGAGACAAATTGTATTTCGCCGGTGGTTTTATCCCCCGTTTCAAAAAAAATTACGCTGATTTTCATCGGCTTTCGCGAAAATACACAGATTACGCAGACGATTGATTCGATCGTCTAATGGACGCGTGTCAACGCACGGGATGGGATGGGGGGGAAAGGGTGGATTGGTTAGCCCTGAAATCGCCAACGAACGTTCGCGTTTCGCGAATTTCACTTTAACGAAGTGTCGCACGCGCGCGTTCGCATTTTGCAAAACGCGTTTCTAGTTTCAAGAGTGTAACTCGATTGTCTCGGTCTCGGTGAATCGAATTCACCGCGCCTGTTGAACAAACATTCATTTTCGCGTTTGGCGAAAAACGCGACGGCTATTTAACGCCGGCAATCGGATTAACTCTGCCGCTCCGTCGATAAGGTAGGATCGCGTCCGCCGTTTGCCGTGCTGTTTCACCGGCCAAGAAACCGGAAGATCCTCCGAGGCCCGATCACCCCGGCGAGGAAGCCACGAGGAGATTTTTCAATCGGAACTGAACAAACAGAGGATCGAATCCGGATATTAGACCTCCACGTTTGTCTATTTATACAAATATTTGACGACTCGTTCCATATTCAGCGCTGTCAGAGCCAACAAATCCGGCCAGAGTCCGGCGAAATGGCAGATTTTAAATACTTTGTACGCTCTCTGCAAGATCTTGCAAGACGGAATCACATTTTATATTGCAAGTGTATTTTTATCATCAGACTTTTCTGATTATCAAGATCATATTTACTTCTACGAACATTGCTATCAGCAGAGACACTCGCGTTCGATTTTAATTCGAATAATTGTTGTCCTTGTACCAGAGATAATTATATACCGAGAACATACCGAGAATAATATCTCGTAACATTACCCCGGCGGGGGAATGTACCGAAAGTCGCCGAGAAGTACAAAGTATACGAATCAAGCTGAATCGAAACTGTCTTCCGGCGCTTTGAATAACACTCTTTTACCGGCCAATCTCGGACTGCGTGATGCAGTGCAAGCCCGGCTGCAGCGGTCTGTTTCTTTACGAACTTTACCTTCTTCCTCGACTTCTCGAAGACTAATTAGAACTCGATGTATCAAAGTTCGCGAAAGGTACACTTTGAAGCGTATGATATCGGCGAGGGAGGATTTTTTGAGCTTCGTTTTTCGAAAGCGCGGTTTAAAAAAAGGAAAAAAAAAACTGCTCGCTCGTTCGCCGCTATTACGCTTTACTTTCGAAAACGAATTTTCCACGGCTCCTTGAAATAAACGGGAGATCTAATCAGTCTTTCGCGAGCGAGCTCTGGTTTCGAAGGAAAGGAAAAGCGAGGAGGGGAGGGAGAAAAAAATGTGCCCCGGTAGGATTAAAATTCGGGTCGGACGATTACAAGACCGCGACTGGCTGCCGTTAAGCCACTACTCTACCTCGGAACGAGCCTTTCCAGCTCGTCGCTGTTTTACGCGTTACCGCATAAAACACCCCTTTTATCGCTCGAATATTCTAAGCTGTCGAAGCTCTGCCACCCCGCCCACGAGACGTTCCTTAATCCCCCATTTACCGGCTTAATTTCATTAAAGTCGCCAAATAACCGTAACTTCTCGTCTTCTCCTACCCGAGCTGAAAAGAGTTCCGTCGCTTCCAAAAATTCAGTGATACTTTGAGAGACAGAGAGAGTCACCGCGAAAAAGAGTTACCGCGACATTTGCGATATTATTTCGACGCATCGATCCCTGACGAGCGAGTTACGCGCTCCAGCCGTCCAACGAGAAAATTTACGATATCTCGCTGGGGATGATCGCAAAAGAAGTCTTTGCGAGCCCTTCTTCGCCGGGAACACGCTCGTAAAACGGAACATTCGAATAATTCGTGGACGAAATTGACGACGCGGCCTCCCTCTGTTCATTAAAGAAACCAACGGCTCAAAGTTTCGCGGAAGAGGGCGATATCTCTCCGTCGTATTTTACAACGATCGGTTATTGTTCCATCCGACCATCCCGTATCGCGATAAATCCTCGAATAACCTCTCTTTTTCTCTCTTTTTATTTCCTTTCTCCTACCGAGGGATTCGGAGACAAACTTTGGGCCACGGTTGAAGGAAACACTGGTTGGATCACTGGATTCGACGCGTTTTGCTTTTAATTCGCACCGGCGCGACCGAGTGAATCGACAGAGTTCGTTGCATAAATAAATCACCGAAGGGGAGCACCGACAACCCCCGAAGAGGAGAGGGTGTGATAGGCTGGCGTGCGATAGTCGAGTGGAGAGGAAAGGCATAGGCAGAACAGACACACGATGCTCACCTTCACCGTCAGGTTCCCGATGGGGAAAGTCTTGACGACCGGGATCTCGTTCGGGGCGTAGCGATAAAACTCTTGACCCCCTTTGTACCACTTGACGGCGTATAAAAGATCCCCCTCGGTGTCATACCAGCAGTTCAGTATCGCCGGGTCACCTTTCTTCACGGCCGTCGGTATCTGGATGCGCACCTCTCGCAAACCGGAGCAAATTCCTGCAACAGACGTTCATACGTACGCGCGTTATACAGCCTGTCGTTTTGTATTTTGACGTTGTACGTGTGCACGGCGTGCACGGGGGGGGTGTCTCCCTTCTCTCTCTCTCTCTCTATCTCTATCTCTTTCTCTCTCTCTCTGGGCGAACAAGAGGATCGATTCTGGAAGGTGTCGACCCTCTTGAGCGAGAATTAATGAGCTCGAGACTGGGTTCGAGTTGGAATAGTATTCTCGAACTTTCTTCGGCGGGAAGAAAAAGGAGGCGAGAAGAGAGAGAGAGAGAGAGAGAGAGAGAGAGAGAGAGAATAAAGACGAAGGAGCAAGAAGGTGGTTGTACGTACTGCGGCAATGCGTTTAACGACAGGCAGCTCCTGCTGCGAGCATTCGAGGGGTTTTATCGTTGGGTTTTGTTTCAGCGTGCAGCCAGGAATCCTCAGGAATATCCCTCTCTCTCTCTCTCGCTCTCTCTCTTTTTTACTTTTTGTTTTCGTCGGACAGCGTAAGCTCAGTTTCAGACCGTGTGTGTGCATTTTGCACGAATTGTATGTTTCATTGAGTTACACGGTTGAGAATGTTGAAATTTTCCCGTCTCGGGGACGAGGAGAGGGCTTGCGTGTTCGTAATTCCGTAAATGCACTTGATGTATCAAGTAAACGCGGTCAAGATACTCGCCTTTCTCTCCCTCTCTGTTTCTCCGAGGATAATTGCAACCTCCGCTGCGATCCCGCTGAATAATGAAAACTCCCGGCGTGAATATTTCATTTGGAAAAATGCACGTCAACCCGTTCGGCGCGCGTGTATTTCTCAACGTGCTCTTGGATTTTCGTATGCCGGTCAGAGACTGCCGAGTCTCTCGCAGTTGAGAGTTTATCGGAAACGGTATTCCCGGCAATTCTCCGGGTCTGATCCTTTTGGATAAATTTTTCACTCGGCGTTAAATATATAAACACGCAAGACGGATAAATAGAGGCGAAAGACAGACGATGCGAGCTTTCTTTCACCAAAGGGAAGAGGGAATAATCCGTGTAACGCTCCGTTCCTATTTTTGGTCGTCATCTCCAAGAGACGGCTCGCCAAAGCGATAAAAGCTGACGTAACGATAATCGCGGACCATAGAGAGGGACCGCGGCCGAACGCAAGAACAGCGTTTCGCAACAACAGTGCAACCGGCCGAAGGAAGATCGATGTTTGTCATCAGTGGAAATTGCGAAAGGGTTTGAGGCACTTCAATCGACCTGTCCGGGACAGATTCGCCACTTTGAACGCGCGCAGTTTAAAGCACAACGGACAAATACCGCATGAACCGAGCGAAATGAATTTCGCTGATTACGGCCAACAGAATTTAATATCGTACGGGCTAGTTAGACGGGCAACCTCCTGCAGATATTTTAAGCAGCAGTCCGGGGCGGGAGAGAGCGGCGCGCTCTGTTTTATTACGCTCTGTTTTATTACGTAATCGTGCGTTTTTTCCTCGCTAATTTGTTCCACTCTCGCGTTGTGTACGTATTGTGTCCAAACGCGTTCGTGATTATTTAACGCGTGTACCGTTGCTTGCTTACACGTTGAAAATCCTATAATCATATTACGATACGAAATATAATGTTTCGTTCGCACGTAAGGGAGAAGGGGGAAAGAGAAGAGGCAACAATTCATCGATTCGTTCTTCGTTTCTTCAATCTGAAATTTGCGATTAACCGTATTAATCGTAAATAAATAATGCGATCTGGGTCAAAGGAAAGTGTTTGCACGGAGTTCACTTCCTGCAGAGATGCAGCACGTTGATCCGGAATCTCACTGTATTATACGTAAAAACAATACTCTCATTTGGAAACACAAGTGCACTTTGCTCTGAATAATACGAAGAGAGAGAGAGAGAGAGAGAAAGAAAGAAAAAGAAGGGAAATTTCGTAGTCAGGAAAGTGTTCGCGTGTCTTTCATCGATGAGACTTGTATCTGTTTGGGAAATTTCGCTGGGAACTTCGTCGCGTAATTCAGTGTTTCGGGCTTCATAAAATCTTCCATTAAAGTTGAACTTTCCGTCATAATTTTCTCGAATCCGGTGTTCTCGCACTTGAACTAATTTTCCCGCCCCTCCCCCGAAACAGCGCTCAATTATATCGAAAATTTTCACATTCTTGGGGAATTAGTTTGATAAGTTTACCTCGTGTATAACTTGGCGGCTCTAGCGCCAAAGAGGGAGAAAGAGAGAGAGAGGGAGAGAGAGCAGTTGCGCTAAATCCCGTATCTAGGAAACCGGTTACAGCATAGTCGGAGAGACCATCGATTTCAACTAAATTTCGTCTAGTACGTAGAATCTAGATCGAAACCGGGGCAAATCTAGAGCAGACCCGTACGTATCCACGTGCATTCGAACGAGTGTGCATTATTTACGGAGAACGTCTGATATCGAAGTTTCGATAAACGAAGATTCGTCTTGATTGCTCGACTGTTTAAGTCGGATTCCCAATTTCGTTCCACGACTGTTCCGAGGGACACTGCTCGCCGTGCGCGGTTTTTAGTATCGCGCGCCTGTTAGGAAAAATTGACAGCGACGGCAAAGTTACCGTCTCGCGACGAGAGCGATTTCTCCTCGTTTCATTTATATCGTCGTAAAAAGACCGTGCTATTATATTTATATTTATGGGCATTGTCCGCGGATACGCAACGCGCTACAGCATGGCAACACGCGATCCAACGTTGTTCACGTCGTATATTCCCGACCAACTGTCCACGGATATACAGGGTGAAAAGAAAAGTTTGCCCGTGCCTATTCCGTAGGTCGTAACCTGATAGTTTTCTTGAAAAAATGGCAAAAAAGTTTCGTAATCATTTAACACTGCTGTGTTTAACGCGTGAGTTCTAACAGCGACTTTATGATTCTGTTTTACGTAATTTTCGTATTAAGTTTTGCTAACGTTTCATTTATCATAGCTGTAGCATCAGTGTGAGTTTAAATAATCAAATGATGAAACAAACTGTTAACATTATTCGAAATATAAACATTTCGCGCGTTTAGTAACATAAAGTTGCTGTTAGGACGCACGCGTCCGCAATGTTAAACGATTGAGAATTATCAGATTACGACCTACGGTTCCTTGGAAAAGTGCAAGAGAAACCATCAGATCGAAGGTGTAGAATTCATCTATGACAGCCACGGACAAACTTTCCCTTCCACCCTGCACTCGCGTGTGCATTTATAAGCTCTGCGAGAGCTTTCATTCACTCGGCCCCAAATTTCTCGACAAAAATTCCGTCGAAATGGAACGAGATAGAAACACTCCGTGCAATCCGAAATAGCAGCGACACAGACACCGCGCGGATGTTTCGCCCGATTCGTTTCAATTTAAAGAGATCGCGCAGCATTGACGTCACATCCCTTGTCCGAGACAATACCCCGAATCTCCGCCAACACAGGATCGAGAGATGAGACGAAGATCTCTCCATTGGCTCAATCAAACGCAGCTCGCAGGTGTCCACAATCGGGCAACTGGAGCTCTCAAAGGAAAAACATCCTCGAACCAAGGCGAACAGAGTACAACAGCCGCCAACCCCCTGCCGAGACTCGTTCGTTCCAATTCAACTCTCGATTCAAGAAAATCGAAAGGAAGCAACCGAGATCGAGCGAAGAAGAAAAGAGAAGAGAGAGAGAGAGAGAGAGAGAGAGAGGTCAGAATGAAAAATAGTCGGAACCAGAGGGGCGAGGGATCGCGCGATAGGCCGATCGATGACCGGAACATCGAATCGAGGTGAAGGCGGCGGGACTCGGGGAAATTAGGTTGTTAAGATTTAATCGGACACAGAGGCATTTTAAGCGTCCCGTTGGCCCGCGCGATAGACGGAGGGGGGCGGGGGTGGTGGCGTCGCGAGGGTGGCCAGATTTAAATTGCACCGTCTTCGTCGTGCCGTGCCGCGTCGCGCCACGCTGTCCTGGGGGAGGACGGAGGGAGGGAGGGGGGGAGATAGCGGAGGATCGTTAAGATTTCTGCCAGATTCCGTTCGTCGGAATTTCATTTGCTACCTCGCTCCGACGGGGCCGGGGTTCACCTTTGGCCCGGCCCTCGTAATTTAATCGTTGACGCGATTGCTTAGCTCGGATTGTTTAAAGAAGACCCTTGATGAACGGTTTGAAGACCCCCGGGAGCACGTGCGACGTGTTTTTCGAGAGTGAATCCGGGGACGGGGCGAGAGGTGACTCGCAGGTGGAAGTTTTCGCGACGAAGATGGAGGAGGGGGCGTGTTGTTGGAAGTAATTAGGGGATCACGGGCCACGGGAAATGAGTAACGCTGCAGGATAATGGGAATATCGTTGTTGAGCCGTCGTGACGTAAAGTGTAAAATGTGTGTCGCTCGTGTCGCGACGATTTCGATCGCGCGTCGAAGATTAACGAAACGTTCCGTCGCGCGTAATGGAACGTTTTGGGTGGAGCGACGGAAAATTATTTTCGTGCCACAGGGGATATTTATTAGGTGGAAGTTTAGGAGCAGGTGAAGAATGGAGGGACATGTTAATCACGGGTAATATTGCGGGGATAATGGAGAATACGGTTGAAGTGTGTGACGTAAGATGTAGTTTACGTTGGGTAACTTTGATAGTTTGCCAAAGATTCTGAAGTAGGATAACGTAATATATTACAGTATCAACATATTGGATATACATATAGATGTATTTCGCGCGATACAACGAACGCAGATTTAGAACAATAATATTGCTCTCCGACTGTAACTTTGCGAAAACGGGCTCCCCCGGCGAAAATGAACCCATTCGTTATGGAGATTAATCAGGGATTGGGTTTTTTTTTCTCAGATATAGACTGGCGGAAACTTTTTTCCCCCTTGCCGGCAACGGAGAAACGAAGTCGAACGGAACTTTGTTTTTAAGAATTAAAAGTGAAATTAAATTCAGCTTCCATCTTGGCCGGTTTTTATACCTCGAAATGTATTTTTTATGAACCTTAAACAAACGAAATTTAATTAGTCTCGCTCGGGCTATTACTTCCACCACGAGAGAGGGGTGTATAAAAATGTCGTTAAAGTGTTACAGTTACTTAAAATTATTACTCGTCTCTAAAAGCAGCAGCGTGTCCCTCTCGGACAAATTTTCTGCCACGTGTACGCACTTGTTTGCCCGTTTCCTCGCAAACAAACTTGCGCTAGGAGTACAAACAGGGGAATGCCAATAATTGGACATCCCGTAAAATTAGCACGCAGGAGCAAAAATTCGCCGCGCGAGGGAAAATAAACGTCAAATTTGAAACTTTTCCCTTCTCGATAAAAAAACAAAGGCGAATGTTGGAAACGCGGACTCGAGAGAGAATGTTTCGCCTCGCGTTTCCACGCGTTCTTTTGTCTCTTGCCGATCGACCAAACTACCAGAGAGAGAGAGTCTAATTCAAATTCAACTGGCTGAAACCTAATTAGGGTTTCCAATATAGGTTGCTCGAGGTTTTCGTCGCGCCGTGCAAGGCCCCCCCCCCCCCCCCCCCCGATAGAAACGATTCCGCGAAAATCAGGAAAATCACCGGTCTAAATAGTCGGCGGGTCAAAGGGCATCGAATATCCGAGAGTATCAAGATTTCGAGAGCAGTCGGTTCACCGGAATTTCATTCGCGACACCGAGCCGCCACCCTCCGCAGAGCCGGGCGTAATTTAATCGGCGATGTAATTGGCGGCGGGTGTGCCAGTCGTTTAAGAAAACCCCGGCGAATTCATTACGAGGCGGCGGCGGCGGCGACGATTAAATCCTGTGGATCTGTGAAAGCTCGTACGTCCTCGGCCGAGAATCATCGGCCGTGAAACGATAACGTTCCCGATAACTCCGCCAGCCAGCAGTCGTGGAAATAATCGCCGCTACGGGAACGAGCTGCGACGATCTCCGGCGATCCGCGAGTCGATTTTCGTTCGAACGCCGAAATAAACCGATTACGCGACGAAACTTTCGCACCTGGCGAATCGAACTTTTGCGAGTCGAGTGTCGTTGCTCGCGTTGCGCGAACGGGGCCCTGCGAATTCCTGACTGCGCTCGCGAACTTAATGGCACGGAGAAGTTTGGTAATTAACTCCGACGCGTTGTTTGCGCCGTTTTTGATCCGACTAGTGTTTCCCTGTCGTCTGGAATTTAAGGGAAACTCGTACACGGAGGAGGACGAGATTCACGGGAACGGAGTATTTAAAAATTTCCCTTCTGTTGTTATTAATAGCAGAGAGGAAAGATCGAGAGGGTCAGTCGCGCAAGGAATTCCGAATAGGAATAATTGACATCTCTACATTTTTCAACAGGGCGCGCGACAGTCTCCGCGAGATCGTAAAAATCGGTCGGACGTCGAGGTTTACGCGTTGCGGTTTATCGACGTGAAGTTGCAATAAAGTTCCGAAATCTCCATTACTCGGAAGCGAGCGTACGTCCTTCTTGTGCCGACAAAAACGACGCTGAACTGAAACGTCGAACGAACAACGCGACAACGCGAATTACGAAAAGCAAAATAAGGGCCGATATTTTACGAACTGCGGGGGGAGGATCACGGACCGCGCAGGACCGTGTATCGTAATCTCCGGCAGCTCGTAAAATCGGACAAGTGTCACATTGGCACGGCGAGGAAATTGAGAAGGGAGACCGTAGAAGATAAGGGCTGGAAACTTTAGCTCAAGGACCTCGAGGAAGTGCACGCGAAACTGCGCACCGAGCGGGATTCGGAACCGAAGCGGGGCAAGTAACGGCGTATCAATTGACGCATCGACAAGCGGGACTCCACGGTTTTCGATCGTGAACGGAGAACCGAAGCCGAGGTGCATCTCGCGAGACGCAAATTGAGGCTTCGTGCCCCTTCGTACGCCTAGCCTCCTAGAGATTTCGGTAAATTGGCTCGTCCAAAGACGCACGGACACATCTAAAATTCGATCGCCTGACCAATGTTACAACCTCGGCATATTGCGGAACCTATTATCCGTACGCTTGGATTGCTTGGATTTCGTGCGGGCGACGTTAAAGCGCTCCGCCGCGCTAAAGGGAACATCTCGCTGATTTCCGAGCAGGAACACGCCCGTTTCCTCGAGCTCCCAGACGACGACGAAACGCACCCACGGCAATTCTCCCGCTAGTCCGGATGATAAACACCGATGCAAATTAGCGAGGTCGCGCGGATGGCGTCGCGAGGATTGCGTTTAACGCCAGCCCAGCATCTTAACGGCGACGACGCTGTTACAATCACGGTAAATTTCGTCTGTTTTGTTACACGCGCGAAACAATCGAGGTAACTGCCGTCTGCAAGGAAGTCGATCGGGGAAATTTTGGGATGAGATTTCTCGACACGATTTGTGCTATTTGAACTGTTGGGTTGAGTAAAAAGTTTCTTCATTTCGTATTTCGCGGGTAAATTCGTTAAACACTCGATATCTCATTAGGTTATGTTTTCCCGTGTATTTTAGACTGCGTGTTTGTTGCATCGTATTCAGTAAAATTTTTAAAACGAGCAGTATTTTCGGTGAGTAAACAAATTACAGGCGCGATCGCTCGGTACCAGACGACTCCTACTCGAAGTCTACGCCACGCCCCCTCGCGAATCACGTGACCCAAATCAACCAATCGCTAATTTCCGTTGCATTAGCGTTGCACCTGAGAAGTGCAACTTTCAGTGATAAAATGCAACACAAACCAAAAGAAAGACCGTTTGGTGGTTGATGACGATCCGATGGCGAAAAATTATCGAACAAAACGGAGCGTACCTTGTTGTAAAATAATAAAATTCTTTCCTAACGCGAAAATTCCCTCTTTTAATTTAACTTGAAAATACGAAAAATACTTTCTACACGACTATAGATATATTTCTTGCAAAGGAACACCTCGGAATGGCTGCCGAAAATTATTTACTCGAGGTAAAAGGAGAAAGCACTTAGCGACCTCAATGGGGAGGAAAATCGGACGCTCTGTCGCTGCTCGATATTTTAATCCGCAATGTGAGACACGGTCTCCCCGTGTCTGCCAGACAATTAAACGCGTCCCGGCCAATCTCCCGTTGCCAATTGTCGATCGAATCCAGGGATTCTTCCGCTTCCTCGCAGCCACGGTCTCTCTGTATCTCTGATCGGAGGAGAGGCTGGTGGGTGCGGCAAGAATCGCCGGTTGCGTAAGAGCCGGGGAAATAAGAAGCGGCGACCGGACGACGACGAGTCTGCGAATAAATCGGGTCGCTCGCTCGCCGGAAGAATTGCTCCCCCGCGGGTGGAAAGGGGCACGACGGATCCGCGTTTCACGAGCGGCGAACGCGAGGCTATTCAGCGAGGTCTCGCTGGCAGGGCGATGCCGCGTGAAAGATGACAATCGTCGTGACTCGTTAACCTCTCGTGACTGCTGGCCGAGGGTGAAAAGAACAGCTACGAGACGTAAGGAAAGAAGAGAGAGAGGCCAGTTGGGTAACAGCTACGAAGAAAGAACTACCAGAGAAAGAAACGTGCACTTCCCAAGAGAGGGAGAGAGAGAGAGAGAGGGTGAAGAGGGAGAAGAGAAAAGAAAAGAGGAATAAAGAAGAAGCTCCGAGCGACGAAGTTGTGACACGGTCCAACGGATCGGCTCTGCATCTTTCATACGATCGTGTAAGTGCACGTGTATCGGAGGAGTCTTACCGAGATGTGATTAAAAAAGAGAGAGAGAGAGAGAGAGAGAGAGAGAGAAGAATAGGATAAAAGGGGTAGAAACGAAGCGCGCTGGAAGAAAATACACTAGGTGAGAGGTGAGAGGGGGGGCGAAGCAGGCTGAAAGGGGCAAGGAAAACAATCTAGCGGCGCCGCACGAGTAAAGAACAAAAAGAAAAAAAGAAAAAGGAAAAAAGGCAGCCGGGAAACGAGGAAAAAGAGGAAGGAAAGAGCGCTCGATGTCGATGGAATCGCTACAATGGAATCGACGTTTCGACGCCGCGCGATCGTATTTCACGTCGGCGATTCGACGAAAGGGATGTTCTCGCGGCTGAGAAACAAACGAGACGTGCAAGTTTCGCCCGCGATTCTCGATTTCTGTTCGTCAGCTCGTAAAACCGTGCCGAATTTTTTCGCGATCGTCGTTCTTGGAACGACGGCGACCGGCAGCAGGGGAGGGGGCAGGTTGTCGGCTGAACGAAAAGAAGAAAAGGACGAAGAATTGGACAAAGTGGCGCGATGAAATTAGCCGACGATGAACGGACGGGGACCAGGCTAAACTAAACGTTGGAGGGGGCGGAGTTGCGATTTGTTGCGTCGAATGGAACGCGATGGAACGAGAGGGAGGGAGACCGGTATATATCCTGCCCGAAACCGGTACTGCTCGTTCGAGCAGCGTTAACGCAATTATCCATTGACACAATTATTCGTCAAATTCACTAAATTTCCATCCATGGAAAACGGCCGCTCGACCGTTTCAGAGCAGTGACCCCTCGGAACAGCGTCTCGTCGTCGCGAGCCAGCCCCTTTTGCGAGTTCAATGCTCCCCGATGGATAAGAATCCTCTCGATTCCCATTCTCTCCCGTATCTCTCCACGTACTTGCTCTCTGCGTCTCTCTTTCTTTCACTCTTTGTCTACGTTTGTTCGTATATATCGTCCCTTTCTCCTGCCGTTTCCTTCGTCCATATCCTATTCACACCCCCACCCCCTCCCCTCCTTCCACACTTGGTGTACGTTCTTTTTTTTTTTTTTTTCTTCCTCTGCCTCCCTCTCTCTTTTCCTCTCCGGATTTCCCTGCACGGATCTCTGCGCAAAGTAATTTTTTTTCCCCTCTCCCGGTCGATCGATATCGTTGTTTGTCGATGGGATATTCGTTCGCAAACGTGTTCGCCAATTGAGCTGTTCAGTTCGCGTTCGCCGAATAAATAGTTGCGTGGACAAATATTTTAACCGCGCGGTGACGAGTCCCCGCCCCCCTCCGCCCGTTCGTGCATTGTCGAAAACGATCTCGACATCTGACTTTCGTTCGCAATTCTCCCTTCCTTCTCGCTCCCTTTTCCACGCCGCCGTTCTCTCTGTTGCATATTCCCCGCGCACGTTTCGCACACGTACGTTCACTTTTTCGCTTCTTTCTTTCTTTTTTTCTTCTCTCTTTATTCGCTTGTTTCCCTTTT
Organism: Melipona bicolor; assembly: GCA_030673865.1. Classification (NCBI taxonomy): domain Eukaryota; kingdom Metazoa; phylum Arthropoda; class Insecta; order Hymenoptera; family Apidae; genus Melipona; species Melipona bicolor. The sequence goes on along the minus strand of JAHYIQ010000013.1, from coordinate 2,008,706 downwards.
TTCCCTCTTTTTTCTTTTTTTTCTTTTTTTTTTTTTTGCTTTTTCCACCCCCTAAACAAAGAGTCGGTCGATACACACGGTCGCGACACGTGAAGCGAGGTGAAATTACAAAATTTCACGGAAGCGTCGATATTCGCCCAGTCCCTCTCTCTCTCTTTTTCTCTCTTTCTCTCTTTCTCGCGCGCTCGTTCACGTTCAAACGGCTTGATTTCACGCGTTCATTTTTAATTGAACCGGTCCGTTAGAAATCCGATCGCGATTATTCCACGTCTGAAATTTCGACACACTTTCTTCCACGGTCAACTCGACGCTGTGTCTGGCTCTTGCTCTTCCTTTCATCGTCTACCGGACAATGAAGTTCCAACCGATCGCGTGTACGTGCGTGTGCACCTGTTTGTTGACGCCTCTCACGAGGAAAGAAGAGAAACCGGAGAAAGCGCGGAGAGTAGGGAAAATGTAAATGTATATGGCAAGCACTCGGGAGAAGAAACTCGGTGGTTGGTGAAATTAAGTCGTGTTTCAATCCCTTCAAAGCGAGCGAGCCGCCAAACACGCTTTTCACCAAACAACCCCGCCGCTGGTGCATGAAATCATACTTAAAATTCATGCCTCTGATCTCATCCGGCAGCTCGTGTTCCTTCCACCCTCTGGCTTGCTTCAATCTCGCGCTATCAAAGAGAGAACCGCCGACTAAACGGGAGACATCGACGTGCCGATACACGCCACGAATGTACACGAATCTAAGACGAGGGGATCTACGATCGCCGTTTTTATCGCGGCGGACGGACAAACGTCTCTGTCGGTTTCACTCCTTCGGAACGATCTGTTTGTTCTTGGCCGGAAGGAGAATCTAATCCATGCAGGGAACGACGCGACGAGGGGCAACGTCCCGCAAGGATGAACGAGGGTCAAGCCGAAGGAAAAACGCGGTGACTGTGAAAAGAAAAGAAAGAAAAAAGAAAAGGAAAGAAAGAAAGAAAAAAACTACGAGAAGCGAAAACTCTACAAAGGTCACCGGGCATGAACGTACTTTTTTACGCGTTGCTTAACACACGGGGTTTGACGACAACCCCATTTGATGTCTTGCACTCACCCACAACGTGAACGAACAAGAGGATTTTCAGTTCCATGGATGCTCCGCTCCAGCGTTCGCCCTTGGAATATCACGTCCTTACTCCTGCACGGATCGTCGATGGCTAGGATAATCGTGGCACGGCGGGTGTGTGTGGTGGTAACGCGGCCGGCGCGACGCGTCTCTTCGCATGTCGCCCTTCCAGCGCGTGTTCTCTCCCCTTCGCGTGTCCAGTGCGTGTTCACGTCCTGTACTATGTTGGCTGCTTAGCACCGAAGCGAACAACCGCGACCACGACGACGACGACGACCACGACGACCACGACGACGACCACGACCGCAAGGAGGACGCGCGTTGTTCCCCTTACATAATAGCAGCGTGTGCCGCACGGTCTGCGTCGACGAAACAATCGCCGTGCCCCCCGACGGGTAGAGAGAGAGAGTGGTGTGTGCAAGTGGCGGATCGGAGAAGTGTGGCGTGCGAGACGAACGATGCGAACAACCCCCTGTGCGGTGTGTGCGCGGTCTGCGGAGCCCGGCTCTTCTGACGATGCTCCCTCGTAGCCTGGCGTTTCGCGCAGAATCAATTTCCTTGCAAAACGACGTCGAGGAGCGGCGCGAGTGCGAGTGCGCGCGCAAGCGCCCCGCAACCGATCTCTCCTGTGCTCTCCTCTGTTGGCTGTACACTCTCCTCTTGGCTCGTCGCCGTCGTCTTTCACCACCCGTAGCGGCGGCGGCGGCGGCGGCGGCCGACCCCGTTGGGGGAGAGAACCGGCGGTGTAGCAGCGCAGAGGACGACGCCAGACCCGATGTGCCGGAGCGAGCGAGAGGAATATCGTTTGCGTGTGCCGGTAAGCCGGGGACTGTGTCAGTGAAATCTGGCCTACCGATAGATTCCGAGCAACCCCGAGCCGATAGGCCAACCCCCTTCTCTTCTCTTCTCTTCTCTTCTCTTCTCTTCCGCGCTCTTCTCTTCTCGTCCACCCCCGTACTCGAAACCATCCTACTCCCTCCACCGTGTCTTCTCTCTTCCCTGCCCCCTCCCCCTCCCCACCCCTTTCGCCTGTTCCTCCAACCCTCGTGTTAACTCGACTGGCTCGTTTCAGAAACCTCTTCGACCTTCGTACGCCAGGCGAGCGTGTGCTTCGCTTCGTCAGACAGGACTACGAGGACACGACCGAGGAGGCGACCCTTGTACATACGTACGTACTATGACGCGGAACGCGAAACTCGTAGGCTGCCTGGCGGAGCTTCGCTTCTTCCCCGGCTTCTCACAGTGAAGAGAAGAGAACGCATCTTTACCCTTTGTGCATGTCTCTATTGTTCTCGTCCCGGAGCTCTAGGTACGTACCACGGGTATCGAGGACGATACCGACGCGATACCGGCAATTCCTTTGCTACCGATCTCGTCGTTGTCGTTGTCGTCTGTTTCGCGGCAGAGGAGAGAAGAAGAGGAGAAGGAGTGACAAAGGACCGATGGCAAAGAAAACGAGAAATTGCGCGGTTGTTGGAGATTTCATCCGCACGGATGCCTCTCTCTCTCTCTCTCTTTCTCTCTTGCCCTCCCGCCTCCGCGGCTTCGGTGCTTTTATCCTTTAGGATCGCGTGCGACTTCGAGAGACGGGTACGCTCGATCGAGTCGACTCCCGTCGGACCGGCCGGCCGGCAGAGATCAGGATGGATTTAAGTAAGTTATTCCGAGACGCTTGGCTCGATAACCGGTCGTTGTTTTTTTAATGAAATTTCGTTACGTAACACCTGTTGGCCCGTGGTTGCGGCCTCTGTTCCAAAGATTGCTCGCGAGGTTCGACGAGATTTTAGACCCTTCTCGCTTTCTGCCCGAATCCGGGGAACTCCGGTCGCGGATTGAAGTTTGACTGCGAATGTTTGTACGCACGCTCGACGGCGCAAAATACACGAAACGAGCAGAAATTATTCAAATTGCAGCAACATTTGCAATAGGCAAACGTGCGGTTATTAAATACACAGTTTTGTTGTTGCGACAACTTTGCGTCAAAGGGGTCGACAAACGGGAGACAACGGCGCGTCGTAAATTTCAATCTCGCGGCGATTTCGCGGGATAGATTGCCTCGCGGAGAAGCCTCGCAGATATGGGGAAAGAAGCCCGGTGTTCTCGATAACGTTTCGTGCATAATCGAGTGTCTTCTCGACAACGACCGGATATAAATAGATTCGATGTGTCTCGATCCTTCAGCCGCGAAGCTGTTTCAACGCTCGGCCGGAGGAAGAAGGACGGTCCTCCGTCGTAAATCCTCCGCCAGCTCTTCTGGTGAAAAAGAGCGCGTTTTAAAAAATGCACGGATCGCGAGCGGGATCGAAAAAATGGCGAATCTGGAGCACCGTCCAAACAGCGTTACTCGAGGCATCCAATTTCCTGTTAATATGTGGCCAGAAAATATATAGGAGATGGATTTCCATGATCTTGCTTTTCTCCCGTGGCAATTTTTCAGAATAATCTGTCGGAAAATTTGCCACTGGATACAACACTCTGTCGCTTATATCCCCGTGTGCGTGTGTTTGTGTGTGTTTGTGTGTGCTGCTACTTCATCACACTTAACTTCTTTTCGTTGGATTGCAGGGTTTTTCAATAGCCATCCCCCCAGAGTATGATGGATTCGGTTGGCATAAGTAACGTAATGTGGTCACCTCAATCTCTCTCTCTCTCTCTCTCTCTCATATTTCTATCTCGCACTACAGACGTTGGATTTCTGTCGGTTCGCGTGGCAGAGCGAAAATCGGCGAGTCTCGCGATCCGCGGCAATGGGTTTCGAAGTCATTAAATAATGCACAATGGCTTTCGAGTTGCTCGCGCGACGAGCGATGTTTCCAACCGTCACCGCTCTGTCGAGTAGGACACGTTCGAGCAGACACTTCGAGCGCGCCTATGCAACGCCTATGAAACAACCGGGAAACCAACCCTGGCTTGGCTGTTTTCCTCGCTTATCGAGTTGTCGTTGCCCGCGTCTTTCGGCATTCCGCGATTTTTGCCGCGAGTTTTTCCTTTTTCGCCGGCCGGGACTTCAATTAACCACCGGCCACGTGACCGGCCATTACGCCGCGATTATGCAGATACGCGCGCGTTTCGATCGATGGTGGAAGGTTCCCGCGAAATACGAGGGAACGACGGAATTACCGGTGAAATTCACCTTGTGTCTAAGACGAGGCTCGTTTTCTCGACGATCGCAGATTACGTTCTCAACAGAATGAGAATAAACGTCTCTGAAATTTCGAGATTACTCGGTTTGATCGAAAACTTGTTGCCAAGGCTCGCGTTGTAAATGAATAAATTTCATCGCGGTTTCAGTCTCCCTTGGTGGGCAGGGGTCTCGCGGAATTTGTTTGGGAAACTTCAGGTGTCTTAGAAACCGAAGAAACCGGCCGCGACAAACGAGTCTAGCTTAGGGGAGAGGTGGGCGACAATGCATATCGCGAGGAAGGAACCGGAAGACCGGGTGGGGTGGGGGAGGAAGCGGGAAGGAAAGGGCGGGTAGAGTTCGTGAAAGTTTCGCGTGACACGCCGCGAAAACAGGGGGTGCTATCGTTTCGTCGGCGCAGGGGTGGTTTTGTTAGCCACGGAACACGGCCGAGGGGTTGCTCGGAATCTATCGGTAGGCCAGATTTTACCCCCTCTCTCCCCCGTCCCCCCTACCCCCGGGCGCACGCGAACCCTCCGCGCGGCATTAGTTTCCGTGGAATATATTCGTACCGCTGTCGGCTGAATGAACACGTGTAATGAAAGCGACCGACTGGCGTTGGCTGTGTTCAAAGAAAAAGAAAAAGAAAAGAGAGAGGAGGATACTGGCGAAGCGTGCAAGGTGATGAGCGCGAAAATAATTTCCCTTTTCAATCGAGACGTCTCGGTCGGAAGGCTGGCTCGTGGAAACGGTTCATCGTTTCCCAGTTAGGACGAAGCAGCGTCGACGAGAGATTCTCGAGGTGAAGAAAGATTTTCGTTGATCGTGTATTAACTGTCTGCACTCGACTGTCTGCACTCTTCCAGCAACGGAGCATCATAGTTGAATTTGTCTAACGGCTGAAAATTATTGAACCTTTTTTATAACCGCTGGTAATTGCAATTGGGACGTAGGTATGACACGGTATGATAGAATGTAACGACGTTGAGAAGTATAACAAAATTTAAAAAGAATAAATTCTTAATAAATTTGCATAGACTAAACCTCTTGTTGCTTTTTATTAAGGTTTATAAAATGGCGAGGAAAATTTTTTAAAAAATTGAAATTATGCATCGTTGATTAACATCTGCGTATACTATACTTGCTTTAAACGAAGTCACGTGTTAGAAAAATATAATCAAGTACCATGATTGTTTCCAGTGCGCTGTGTCATTTTATCTGAAGCATCACTTCACTATCTACTTCGTAAATAAATTACTGACAAAAAATGCTTCCGAGGAGGCTTCAAAAAGTCGATCAGTCGAAAAGACCGTTTCAGGAGCTAATAAAATTTCCACCGTTTCCGTGTTTGCTCGGCGTCGTGTTTGCGAGAAAAATAATTTTTTGGGAACCTGATCCGCGGATCGAAGCTCTCAGTCACCAGAGCAATTAACAGTGAAGTCGTATCGAATTCACGTTCCCACGCGTCGTCATCTGCGACATTCGATCGTGGCTCTTTGCTAGCTGGGAATTTTCACTCGGTCCTCCCGCGCAGATCAGACTTGCGGCTTCTCGATATATTTTCGAGAACGAAGGCAACGTACGTCGAAACCGCGTCTCGCCGGTCCTTCCAATTTGCCCGAGAAGCTGCCGCGTTTTTCAGAAGCTGCGTCAGGGCTTTTCCGCGCGCAGACTCTGTGAACGACAGAGTTTTGGTAAAACGACCACTCCGAGGGGAAGAAGGACTTTCCTCGAACAGAATCGCGATCGTCTGCCTCGTTCTTTGAATTTCTATAGGGCCTCTCTTATACACTTTGTATCGTTTGTACAGTTTTAACGAGGTCTGGATCGAGTCTTTCTACCTTTGTTACCGTTTCGCTAAATTCTTCGCCGACTCGGCACGTAAGATAACCCCTTATCTGCGAGCTTGCAGCGGATAGTCGATTTCTTCCGCTCGGTTTTGATTTTCCGCTTTCTCTCGATTGGGATATATAATCGACAATTAGAACGTTATATATTCTCGCTGCGCGAATCACGTTGGACGATAACTTTGCCTTAGACCGTTGACCTGGAACAAAATGGCTCTAAACACATAGCCATTACATATTTCAACGTGTGTTAGAACGAGCAGACGCAATAACGAACAGAGTTCCAGAACGCCAATTAATACGTTCGTTCCGACGCATCTCGCAAGTAACGGCGTATTTGTCAAGGCCTAATGTCCTGCGCGACAAGTTCGAATCAATTAGCTTCGTTTCTCGTTAATTTCTCACTGTCCTCGCCCGTTATCAAAAAAACAAATGACACCTAGTTCGATTTCGCGGCTTATCGCGTAAGAAGGTTTAGGTTAGGTTTAGGTTATCTTCGTTAGCCTCGACCGAAACGTAAAGTCGGCGAAATGAATAAAAACTCGTTTTTAAAAATTAGCGAGAATCTTTGGAGAGAGGGGAAAAAGGGCTTCCGCTTCTTTCCTTCTTCGCCGCGTTCGAAGCGTCGAGTTTCCTCTCTCTCTGCTTTCTTTCTTTTTATCTCTCTTTTTTTCACGACGTTTCAATGAATTCACCATATTTCGAAAAACGCCGCGTCAGAGTTTCCGCGACCGTGTCTACCTCGCTGATGACGCGACAGCGAAACTCGATTGCACGCGGGCCGGAACGGGAGAATGCCGAAGTTGGCGCGCGGGTGGGTACCCGCCGAGAGAGTTCCGTTTCCCACGGCACCGTGTCGTCGCTGATTTTTCCTCCCGTCCCCGGGCAAGTTTTTTTTACGGTTCGAAGAAACTGTGTCAGGTTTTCCGCAACATCAACGAGCCCCCCGCGCGATACAAGATACGGCGACAAAACCGGCGAACGCCATCCGAGTTCTTTTCAGGAGGAACCGCCGTTACACCCTGTCCTCCCGGCTATATTTTATATTTCCGAAAGACTGCGTCTGCTTTGTCGCGACACGCGTCGTATCCGCGAATATATACGGCTGTGCGAGACTCCTCGCCTCCCTCTAGACAAAGCGGAACGAACGTGCCGATGTATCGGCGCTCGCCTCCCTCGCGTCCCGTTCTCATCGTTGTTAAAGAATTATCGCCCGGCGTATTTCCATCGCGATCGATACCACTTTGGCGGAAATACGCCGTTGTTATTTTCAACAATGTAGCGGGAGTGCAACGTGGCCGATGCGTGCTCCGCTCGAACCCTTTCGAACCCTCGAATTTACATACTGAATTCCGCGTCGGTCGGACTTGCCTTCTCGTAACATTTGCCAAGTAGTTTGAAACGTAGTAGTTCTCCCCGTTTGATAAGAAAGGGAAGAAAAGAGAGAGAGAGGGATAATGGGAAAGTGCGTTTCGTTGGGAGAAAAATGGGCCGCGACACGCCCGGTTCACGGGCGCGAAACGAACTTTGATGCCCGCGTTAAAGCGCCGGGTTTCTTTTGATCGTAATAATTTTATCGCCGAACATTTCTCGCAATTCCGCGGGCACCGAGCCGGATTTTATGCGACGAGGTCGCAATCTTTGGCAAAGGTGGCATAAACGCGTACTCTCGTTCCTCGCGCGAGATGAAGTTCGACTGTTATGGCGGCACGGCGAGCTCCGTCTGCTCACGGTTACTCTTGCCACTGTGAATTTCTGATACGCGAAAATGACACGGTGACACGTTTCTTTCTTTCTTTCTTTCTTTTTTTTTCTTTTGTTTCGGCTTTCTCGTTTTTTTTACGACGGCAGCGGAACTCTGGAAACTGCGTAAAACGTTGAGCGCAATTTATAGCCCCGGTATTTATAACGCAATATGGAATTTTCTCCGTTGCTGAAATTTTAGTGCGTCTCTCTCGCGAGAAACGTAAATTCCTCTAGGAATAGCTTTTTAATCAGGCATTCGAAATTGACTGCTCGAAATTTGTACGTTTCCTGCGAAAAGAAAATATTTATTTTCGGCGAAACTAATGGCGAACGAAGTATTTTAAAACTAATGGCGAACAGAGTATTTTCGAATCTGTGCGATGAAAGTTCCGCGAGAACGAGTTATTTCGAAACGGTTTAATTAAAAGTCCATTTTCATTATGTTTGTCCGCTGTTCCTCGAACAATCGGTGTTCAGCGTCGATAATTGCGTCAAACATCGACAACTTTTTCAACTTTTTTTGATCGACAAATCATCCGTTCGTCGTTCTTATATTTTACAAGTGCCATTTCGTTCGCTCGTAACGCGAGAACGCCTCTCGAAAAAAGTTCCGCGTTTCGAATGGAACCAGTTTAGAGCTTCCTTAACTTTCCCGATCCCCCCCCCGGTGTGTTTTTAAATACGCGAATATTAAATATCAAAGCGTGGAATTATCGCTCGTTCGGGCGCGTTTCAGAGGAGAGGCAAGTAATGAAATTTACTTGCAGAAAGGAAGAATGCCAACGTTTGTAACGGAAATAATACCTTCAACCTGCTCCAAAAAAAAAAAAAAAAAAAACAAAAGAAAAAGGAAAAAAAAACGTGATACACCGGTATCATAAAATCCTCGGTGCAGGTACAGAAGTTGCGCAAGAACAGAGTTCCGATATTCTGAATAAAACTCGCGGATTCGCTTCGAAACTACTTCTCCTCCTTTATATTTTCAATATATCCGACAAATTGTTTCCCGATTTCTGCGCGATAACGCCGCCGAGATTCGTCAAAGCTGCAAACGATAATATTCTTCCTTTTACTATGCAAAGGGAACCACCGATGGTCTCCGTGAAACAAAGCGGTATCCCATCCCATCCAGGGGATATGCGCAAGATACGTTTCTTACTGTTTCCGATACATCCGGCGAAACAATGTTACCACGTCTGCGACTGTTTGAAGAATTCTTTGCTATTTGAAGGCACGGACGTTTCGTATTTTCGTGTAACATCAGTTCGATGCCTGATTTCCTATTTTAGCTGATTTTTTCTTTTTTAAGGCCTTACCTAAGTATGTCTAAAGGGAGCCTAAAGTGACATAAACTTGGTCTAAACAAGCTTTTGCAGCGGCCTAGGATTCCTCAACTACTAGCGCAAGCCGCAAGTCGAGGTCCTGCCGATCTCCGACGTTAAGCAAAGCAGTGTGCGGAACCCCGCTAGGATGGGTGGTCGGGCCTTAGCGGGTAGTTACAATAACAAGCGTCTGGGGTAAGGAGTCGCTGCCATCAGCCCCACTGATGATGAGTCTGGGCAGTGATTCCGAGACGAAAATATGCAACTTTCGCTTTCTTTCTTCTCACCTTAAACCCTTCACTTCCAAAGAAGAAAATGAAAGAACGAAAGAACAAGATTCGTCAAGTACCCGAGAAATTAAGAAGTAAGTTGAAGAAGTAATAATAAAATGAGGCTTTAAAACGCGTGAAAAGAGAAGTGACACCCACAAATGTAAAACAATTTTAACGGAAGCTTCCCCCGTTATACTTGGATCGTTTAAACTATTACAAAATAAAACAAAGATACAAATTCAACTCGCAACTTTGAGATTTTGCCCTCGAGGGAAGCAGAACGGTGGAAAAAGCGTGCGTCTGAGAGCGTGGAAACAAAGATGCTAATGTTGCTCGGCGTTTTAAGGTTAACCGTAACGAAACTCGTTGAAGAGGGAAGGAACCCGGCAAAGAGCTGCCTCCTTCGTGGCTCGCGCATCCTTCTTCCCTCATGTTTTCAATTTATCCGACGAATTGCATTATGGCTCGCCGAGATTTGCCAAAGGTGTGTAACAGTGCAAACCTCGTTTGTCACGTGAAATGAACTGTGACGTTTACGGTGGAACGCGCGCGCGCGCGCGGAGGTTGCTCGCCTCTTCTTGCGAGATGTTGCGTTGTCGCCGCGCTGGCTCGACCCACGGTGTGTTCCAGGGAATTTTCTCCGCCTCGAAGGAACTGCGCTGGGATTTCCATGACATCTGCGAACACCCGTTAAGGAGACACCGAGCAGCAGCAGCAGCAGCAGCAACAGCAACAACAAAACTCGTTTCGGACGCGGAACGAAACCACTGACGCGTTGATGGCGGAACACGGGACGAGCGTCAGTGTAGCGCGAATTAGATTTCGCGTGGAATTGCCACGTATACGCGCGGCCACGTTTGTTTGCCGTTGTTCTCCGAGCCAGAGTTGCCTAGATCCCGACGATTTCGATCGGTCTCGTATTCTGACGTTTCCGTTTCGTTTCTTTCGTTAGTCTTGGATCATCTGTTTGTTCATTGAGCAAACGTGCGTGAATTAATGTAACGTAACATACACGGTGTCCCATTTGAATCGTCTTCTAAACTATTTTTTATGGAAAACTTACTTTGTCTCGAGGAAGAGACACATTTCGATGGTCACAAATCTTGTCTGGGTTAATAAATTAACGTCGTGTAACGTACAGGGTGTCCCCTGAACAACTCCCGTAGCGGAAAAATTGTTAAAATTTAGTCTGGCGAGGAGCACATATTTTGGCGGTTAGGTTTGGGACGTGCTTCCGAGATTTCAAGTTTAAACGAAACTACGTACTCTCCTTCGGACGAGCATGTCGCTCCACGACGAATTCGTCGATCGACGCTGTCATGTGCGAAACACCCTGGAAGGGACCATTTCGAATATAAAACTTTTGAAAATACTTTGAAATATCAACGTACGACAGTCGATATGGATCAGCCTGTCTGAAGAAAAGTACATAGAAGAAAAAACAAGTCACCTGGAAATCTCAAACTTCGAGGCAAAGTAAGTTTTGTCTGAAACTAAATTTTCTCTGCACCTAAGTGAACAGTTTAGGAGCAGACAGCTGCGCGAGGCGTTTCAAACGGAACACGCTGCGTACAATCGATGATGAAAACGTCCAAGAGATCCAGATGCATTGTTATTATCGTCGTCACTTTCTTCCTGACATTTTAGGCAATCTCCTTGCGGTTCTCTTGATCTCGTTTCTACGTACCACGCTCGCAGCTTATTTGAAATTCGACAATGGGATGAAATTACGGAGCTGCACGGCAAACGTACGCGCGCGCGTACGCCCTGCTGCGTAGAACAAACGGGTAAAGCGATAAAGGGCAGAGTGTAAAATTTGAAGAAACATTTGTTAAATTTTCCACGACTCAGCCTCCGGAGGTGAGATTTCTCCGGCCGAGTATAATAGACTTGTAAATTGAAATTTTGGAGGAACGTGTGCGCGCGTATTTCAAACGAGAGAGCGATCCCGCGGATGCGTGTGTGTGCGCGCGCGCGTGTACGTGCTGACGTAGCTGACAAAAGCACTTAAAGCTGCCCGGTACGAAACGAGCTGGAATTTTCAAGAGTTGAAAAGAAACGTCGCCCGGGTCCTAGAGACGAGAAAGAGTTTGGAACAACTTGCTAAGTTCCGAGATTTTTAGTTAAAGACCACCGCGCCGGGTGGACCAGTTTTCAGAAACGCAGTTTAACACGACCGGATCGATTGCGTTCATCGTTTGCATCGCGCCAGGGAAGAAGTTTCCATTGTTTTCGTAGAAAACTTTTCAACTATCGATAAGCTCTTGACAACTGGAGGGATCTTGCCAACCTTTCGTCCGTTTCTGCGGTCTATGAACGACCTTGACGATCAATGCCACTGGTTCAATCGTCTTGTGCAATTCTCCCGCAGCTTTCAAATTTTTTTTGTCACTGAAAGTGATTTTCGGGCCTCTTTAGGTGCAACGCTGATGCAACGAAAATTAGCGATTGGTTGATTCGGATCACGTGATTCGCGAGGGGGCGTGGGATAGACCTCGAGTAGGCGTGGCGTTGTCTGGTACTGAGCGATCGCGCCAAATGTTTGCACATTAATCAAATTTTATGGCAGAAAAGTCGTCTTCATAGTCAGAAAGTCGTGCAGTTGTTTTTTACTATCTCGAGCGTCGATTATGTACCAACACTCTCGACAATCTTTCGCCAACTCTTTTTAATAAATCCAACGACGCAAAAAAGTTCCGTGGAAAAAGTTTATTAGAAACGTGCGAATACTCCGACTCGGTCGGCGATTGTTTCCCGTTCGTTTCTCGCTGGTACTTTTTCCGCGGGAAAGTACGGCCCAAATATCATAACTGCACTGTATGTTTGCAGTTTGCTTTTTCCCAAGCGGGGTAATCTGAAATTTTATGCACGTGGAATAAATATTCCAGTATTTCACGTAAATAAAACGTACATCTGTGCAACGTACAACGTGTTTGTGCTTATTTCATGCATAAGCGGTGAATTTTGAGCGTATCCACCGCCAAATTGTTTCTCGTAAATAAAAACACACACACGCATACGCAGACGAATGGAGACAGACTCGTACGAATCGTTAATACGTTCTTTTCACTTGTGGGGCCTAGTATCTCTGTCGGTAAGCGGGGCAAACAACAATCGGAAATGCCTGAAACGCGAAAAATCTCGCTCGTTACGGCCGAAATAGCGGCGTCGGGGTTAATTAACAAACGCAACAACAAGTTGCAAACACGTTCCACTTGCTCTCCTCGGAGAGGATTAGACAGCGATGCTTGAAAGGAAGCGGCACGCGCGTCCGATTTAATTAACTTAGACGAGGCATTTTTTAATTTAAACGGACGTCGACCAGGCACCCAGACCTGCTTTTGTACGTATCGCACGTTCACGTCAAAAATAATAATTATTACTGTTTCTCGTGTCTGTGCACGCCGTGTTTGTGAGAACGCGAACGCCTTTGTCGATTTATATTAACGAAAAACATACACGATCTTTACTGAAATACAAATGTTGACCAAAAAAAAAAAGAAAAAAAAAATGTAGAGTATATGTAAGTAGAATCTTTTCGATGATACAACTACTAGAAAAGTTAAAATTAAAAAAGAGTTAATACCTCGGAATTTTGTTACTTTTAAATATACGTTAGATGACGTGTGCTCTGATGTATCTCTATCCATAGTCGTCGTGTATTGTTAAATTAAATTAATCAGTGTGGAATGTTTTACAATGGTAAAAATTTTAATTACAATTACGTTTTTTTCTGTAGCACGTAACATAGTACGTTACAAGTTAAAAATGAACACGCTTTGTAAGTTGCTAATATTTTCTATAGTCGCCTTCCTTCATCGTGTCCGGATTCTATTGTTTCCTCTTCGAAGTCATCTGAATTTATGTAATTAAATATCCCATAGTACAAGTTTGTTTGAAAAATACGTCGTAATAAAGTTTCTACGCAACTAAGCTTCATCCAAAATTTTTGAGAGAAATTAAAAATATACAATCACTTACCTTTCGAGTACAACGGAACGTAAAAACTTTTGCAACAATTATTTTAATTTAATTGTTTCATAATTGAATTCAACACTTTAATGGCTATCGACAGGTACCTGATTATATCGTATTTCTTACCTTGTCAATTTTATAAAATCCCCACTTTTAACCAGCAATTAAATTGTTCCGCCGAAACTACAACTGCAAGTGTCCGCGTATTTTCGAGCGGAGGTGAAACGCAATGTACGCGTACAGGGTTGCACAGGGACGCGCGCTGCAATTTCGGATCAACGTTGCTTTGATTAAGCGAAACTTTCAGCTCCTTTCAAAACCGTCGAGTTTTTCTGGCCAGGAAGTCGGGGCAACTCGATGCAAAACTTTCACAGCCCTGACTCCGCCGTTGCTACTCTTATCCCTTCCATCTCCTTTCGTCGTTTCGCCTCGCTTTTTTCCTCGCCGCTAGTTTTTCCATTATCCGGTTTTATCTGTTACCGTGGCGCACTGCTTTAGCGAAAAGCAGAACCGCGTTAGAAGCGAAACGACCAGAAGAACGCTTCCCCGGGTCGAGGCAACCTGCGGAATTGGCCACTCAGGCAGCGTCCAGGCTTACGAATGTAGAAATTGCTTGGATTTTCTTCTTTTTCTTCTTTTTTTTTTCTCTTTTTTTCTCTCGTATATGAATAAAACGTCGGACACTTGGCACTACATCCCCCATCTCCCCCCCCCCCCCCCCTTGACTTTTAAAGAAGCACTGCCACACACGACGTACGTTTTCACACGTACGATTTCAAGTTTGAACGAACGTGGAAATATTTCAGCGAGGGAAGAATTTTCCATTTTTTTTTTTTTTCTTTTTTTTGTACAGCTTCGCCGGTGAAGGGATGTTTATGGCGAAATTTTCGAAAGTTGTCGAAATCCTTGAAAATTGTACCACGTTCATTGGAGTTTTCAGAAACTAAACACTGCATTCGTTCGATAGAAAAATCAAGAAACTCCAAGTATACGTCGACAAAGAATTTTAGAAAGTTGTCGAAATCCTTGAAAATTGTGGATTTTTCAGAGCGTTTCAAATAAAAGCCGTTGTAAACGTAGCGAAAAACATTAAATTCCAAGTACGTGAAAGAAGAGATACCGTGTCAGATATTTTGTCAGCGGAACTCGGGCCGCGAATTTTGAACAAGATTCAGCAATAGCAACCGGCGACGAGAGAAAGCAGTTGCGATTCAGCGCTCGGCCAGACAAATGGCTCGAACGTTCTTCGAGAGCCAAATGAATAACCACGGATCCGTTTTAGCCAAATAATACGAGTCTCGTCCCATCCGCAGCACCACTCCGGATTAGCCGTCGCCACGGCTTAAACAATCACATTTTCGAGGTCTCAAACAAAGGCCCTCGTCCCTCGTTATTTCCCCCCTTTTCCGTTCGGATGACAGCGGCGAGACAGGGTACACAGACGGCGGTGGGGTTGCTCGGGGCCAGGCTTAAACATCGTCGAGGAGAAGAGTTAAAAGCCGGAGAGCTCGTTCATCCTCCTCGTTCCGTCGCCTAATCGGCAAATGAGAATCTGTTGTATCTGCTGACGTATCCTCTTTGTTGGTGACAAAATCGCTCAACCGTTTACGCGATAATTCGCCGATTAACAATATCAACGAACGTTGACGCAGCGAACGAAAATTTGTAGAATCTCGCTACGTGGTCGGTTTCTCGCTACGCCCCTCGATACGCACGCGGAAAGAAGACACACGCTGCGAGAGAAAACGGTGGATTCCACGTTCTTACAGAATTTACGCGTGCAAAGTTTCAACGCGCAAAACTGTCCGCGCAATATATGCAAAACATGTAAAACAAATTCGTTACAACGGCGGGACGAATATACACCATTTGGTGTATTTCTCGTTTCTCCAACCGCGCTCGTAAAAATACGAATTCACGACGAACACCCCGCACTCTGCGCGTAGCTATCGAATTAAATTCAACGCGACATTGTTGTATTCAACGACAGGACTTTGCTTAAAGTAAAACTCCGACAGAGAAGACTTGGATCTCTCTTCCATTGTTGCTTCCCGCGATTCGGGCAACGACCAGAATGAATCGATCGCCGCGAAATTTCTCGAGTTTATAGAAACCTACCTGGAAAGCTGGCCAAGGGAAGAAAAGTGAGAATTGGACGGTATCAAAAGAAAGTTACTCGGCGGATCGATGCGATATCCATTGAAATTTTCAGTCCGAATGAAAAGGAGAACGAGCGAGGGGTAGCCGCCCCCTTATCCGCCACGCGCGCGACCCACCATTTAACCGCGAATAATATGAAACCAAAGTCGAATCCGAGCAGAAGTTATTTCGAGAAAATCGTTGGAAATCTCTCGCTCTCCCTCCCCATTTTACATAATCAGAAAATAAGATCCATCGCTGGGGGTGGTTGGGGGTGGTGGCCTGGCTCCGTTCGGTTCTCTCGCTCCCCGCCTCTCCTCCGGCTTTCTCGTCGGATTTTCTCTTTATTAAATTGATTGCAGCAGCCCCGGCTACCGGAATAAAATTAGCCGTAGTGTATCGCGATTAAAGTTGCCCTGGTAAATCAAACGAACGGTTCTGATCCGCGGAGAAGGAGCAGAAGGGTTGGAATTCCGGCCCCCGGGGAGGGGGGGGGGGCTTTGTGTCGGCAGGAGTATCGAGGAGGGAGAGCACCGGGGGAGAGCGATTGTTTTACCGGGAAGGAGAGCGTTGCAAATATAGGAAACTTGCCGGGATGCATCGATGTCGTCTGTAATTTACGTGCAATGCGAAAACTTCTGCAGCCACGGTTATTTCCACCCTTCCTGCGATACCTCGCCTCCAAGCCACCCTCTGTATCTCTCTACAGTTTCTCCCTCTCGTGCTCTCTCTCTCTCTCTTTCTCGGCTCTTCCCCTTCTGGTTGCTCATGTTCCGCCAGAGAAAGAGAGAGAGAGAGAGAGAGAGAGAGAGTAAGAGAGATCCGAGGGGGGTGCATCGGAAAAACGTCAGGATGACGTGTCGCTGTATTAAGATCTTGAAAATGTGATTGCTTAAGCGGACGATCGTTTCCCTTTTCTCAATTTCCGAGCTCCTCTCTCTCTGTCTCTTCGTGTGTACGAGTGTAGGTGCATCGGTGTCTGTACGGGTCGGCGAGAGAAAACTGTTAACCACAGCGAGTCTAAATCCCTCAGACTTCAGAGAGCCGCGTCCCTCTTTCTTCCTTTCGATCCCCGGGCGATCGTTGCCCAGGCCAGCGAGAGATGTCCCCTTAATGAAATGAAGCTTGTAATGAAAGGGGCGCGCCGCAGCGTGAATAAGCGCGACTTCTCGAGTGCTCCGCGGCCTCCGCCCCCGCAAGAATATTCGCGGTAATTGCGTTCCGGGGAGAGCGACGCGAGCCAACCGAGCCACCGCGATTCAACCGATCCGCGTGTTTAAAAACCGCTTCAGCCCCGACTCCTGTAATTACCGGCAACGCGTTTCAACCTTGTTTCAGCCTAGCGATTCAGTGCCTGCCTGCTTTTGACGTCGTCAGGGGGGCGGCGTTGCCCGTGAAAACGACTTCTCGACACCCTTCTTCTTCTTCTTCTTCTTCTTCTTCTTCTTCTTCTCGCGCTTCCTTCCTGATTAACACTGGCGTTCGGCTATTGACAAATAAAAGTTAAAAGTCTCGCGGCGAAATTGAAATCAATCGGGGGAATTTTTCAGTGCGATTAATTAAATGATTTTTAGAAAGCGCCAATTTCCATCGGTCTCTTGCGAGAGAAAAGAATCAATTTCAAAGTGTGTTTCAGTAGTTCTTCTTGCGTTTCGCAGATCCCTCGGGGCCAGCGAAGGGCCGTAAGAACGATAATACTAATTCTCAGCGTCATCCCCGAGCTAATGGTCAGTTTAACCTTCGATCCTCGAGACACCATAAATAAATCGTTCCTGTTCCTCCGGCCCGCTCGCAATTTCGCAGGATTTCGCGCCCTTAATGCGACTCCTCGCGTCGGTTGGAACCAACGACACTCGGCTCGTAATAAATGGCGGGCAGAAACAAAAACACGTTGATAAATAAGTAAAGCGACTCTCAGGAGTCGGAAGATAAAACGGGAAATTGCTCGGTCGCCGGTCTGAAAATTAGATAGAAAGTCTCGTTTTAACGGCGTTTTAAAAAAGAGAGCCAAAGAGAAATCATAGTTTCACGCTGCCGCGAGTCCTTTGAAGTGTACTGACAAATAAAATATGGCGTTCCACTTAACGTCTTTCGTTAGCGGGGGGGCAGGGGAGGGGGGGGGGGGGCTGTGACTATAGCCGCTCAATGTCGAGCGGCTATACGGTTGCTCACGTTAAAAGCGACCAACTATGGTCGCTGGATGCTTCTTATATCCTACGGGCGATTGTAATCGCTGTTCAAAACGTCACGTAAATGACTGTACGTGGCATAGCACTACTTTTCTGTCCCTCTGACCGACATTTTCATACGATTGCATGCGCGTTGCACGGGAAATTCTTTAAAGAAAGAACTATTCACTTGCAAATGAATAACTCGAGCGGATTATTCAAAACGTGGATGTCCAAACTTTTAGATCTTCTTTAGAAATTTGTTGAGAGCCGCACATGGTTCAATATTTTACGAGGACATTAAAAATAATTTTGCACCATTGATCAAAAATATATATTTATATTAATTGAAGAAATATAAAAATTTCTAGTTCATCAGATAAGAAGAGAGTACTTTCAAGATGCTTCTCTTAAACATTTTGTTCTTATTTTATTTTTTTTTGTAAAATCTGCTCGCAAATGTGAGTACTCGTGAGAAGGGATGATGAACATTCATGGTTGAAATTATTCAAATAATAAAATTCCAATTTTGGTTACAGAGGTACAACCAAATTGGACACGTCTGATTTAGAACTTTCCAACTTGCACTTGTAAAACTGACCCGTGTGTGATCTCGCTTGCCTCATTACCGATACGCGAAACAAATTTATCCACTGTTAATAATTCGCAACCTCCGTTACTCGTTCAAATTTGTGAAACGGTTACGTATTTGTTAGGGCTCGGATAGAATTAAATAAAACTAGCTTTTCTAAATTATAAATCGCAGAATTTTTGCCGGTCCTCTTATCGAAGATTACTCGATTCTCGTGTCAATGTTTGAGATTTACTGTACGCTAAGCGTTTGCACAGTCCAAGGAGTCTAGTCCGTGTTGATAGGAGAGTCCTCGACTGTTTCTTCGAATTCGGTGCCCGGTTCCCGCGCTTTATGCGTGCGAAGTTTGCCGTAATCTCTCACCGGAGAACGCTATAAATTTTCGAGTAGCCGTTGCTTCCTTCTCGCGTCGACAGACGCGTCGAAATGTTGACCATTTTGCAGGATTTGTATTGGTAAAAATGGAAAGTCTTTTATCACAGAAAGTCGGGCCTCTTCAGGTGCAACACTGATGCAACGAAAATTAGCGATTGGTTGATTTGGGTCACGTGATTCGCGAGAGGGCGTGGCGTAGACCTCGAGTGGGAGTGGCGTTGTTTGATACTGAGCAATCGCGCCTGTAATTTGTTTTGCATATCAATAAAATTTATGGCAAAAAAGTCGTCTTCAGTTGCTTCTGGACCTTTCAGTGAGACGAATCGTACTGGAGTACAAGTTGTGCAGTCTTTCTTTTCTTTTCTTTTTTTTTTTTTATTCGTCGACTGAATGTTACAGCGTCCGAGAGATGTTAACTGTTTTGACGAGTCGCGGCAGAAGCGCGTTGAAAGTTTCGTGGGGAAGTATTGGAGTCGAGCTAAACCGAAGAGATTGCAGGAATAAGGAAGCAGCTCCGTTTTCTGCGAGCTCTTAGTCGCTTGCCTCCGCGGGCAGAGAGAAGGATTTATGGAAATTTATAAAAATATCATAGACATTCAGAAATAAGTATTGATCGTTTTGTTCGAGAAGCGTCTTTAAGAAGGTATCTTTATTAAAACTTGACGCTTGAAAACGTATCAGGACGTTCTGAAAGATTCATCCGGTGAAAATGACACGGTGAAACGTGAAATAATTATGAATATTATCGCGGATCTATTACATAGAATGGCGCGATGCGATTACAATAGATTGAAACTAAACATAGACGGCTGATTTGACACCAGATAATTTCGATTACAGACAATGCGGAGAGAATGAATATGGAAATTTCATCCTGCAAGATTACGTTTCATTATAAATGATACTAAAACCGCATTTCATTCCATCACTCACGTTTGATACAAGTTTAATCGACACTTTATCAATTTGCACGATTGTTATTTCCTATTCTTCCAAAAGAATCTCCATCTTTCTGGAACAAACTGGCTGGCAGTGACATTTTCAGAGAAATAGAATCGAATTTTAGAAACGATCAAAAACTTAGTGCGATGCATTAGTTACGCGAATTCGCGCGTTTCAAGTGCCAGCAATGCTCGTCGTCGTCGTACAATAAATTACGAATTTCATTCAACAAGCAGTTCTTGCCACCGGTAAACGGATCATTATTGGAAGAGTATCGTTCGTCGAACGGATCAATGGCGCATCGATTGGATTTAATTGGCCCCCCGGCGACGAGCACGCCGTCGCGTCGAGTTCCCTTTGCGTAAACCGAGATTCACGCGTTTCCAGAATTCCGCATGGCCGAGTCCATAATTCAGCTCAGTTGTCTCATTATCCACGCTCCGCCGCTCGGATTGCTCGCATTTTTCAGCGCGTTTTCCATTAATTTCGACGGCGTACCGCGTTTTTAAAAAATCGCTCTCAATTACCGAACGCTCGTCGCGCCCATTGTAAATAAAAATACCAACCAAGTCCGACTCGATTGAACTCTTTGTGACGTACGTCGAGTGTACGAGCTTTTGTTTCTATATATTTCACGAAAAATTGTTCAAATCGTTCGAAAATACATCCACGGAATGTCAACAACGAAAATTGTCAAATTGGCCATTTTGACCATTTTGGTAGTTTCAGTGTTTTAGTGTCAATTGAACCTAAACCACGTGGCGTCTATACAGCTTCTACTTCATCTACTCTCATTGCGTTGCTTGGAATTTTTCGCAGCGCTTTTTTAAATAGCCTCTGGCACTGAGACGAGTTTTTTAAATAGCACCTGGCACTAAAATAGCGATCCTGGTGCTACTTTCTTGCCTTTCCTTCATCCGTCTCAAAATCTGCGTGCCGAAGATTACGAACTTTTACAATCTACCCCGTGGCCTCACCCTGAAACCGAAAGCGCGGCCGGTTGTAATTACCCGTGGAATCTATATCGCGTATAGAGGGCAGCGATGACGCGAAGAATACATCAGGTATGCATAGGCCGACGTACGAAGAAACGAGAGTTCATATCAAGCGTGTAGGGGACTGTTATTGCGTGGATTAAAGGCGACCGAACGATCCTCAAACACGATCAGCATAGTTATTGCTGGCAGCCGTTTGCGTCGTGTTGTTACGTGCCGAATAAATTACCGAATATTACGTCCGCGACATCCTGCCAAAAATGGAATATTAAACTGGGAAATGAAAAACGGCTGGTTGGTGTTCGAGCTGCTTAGAAAGTAGCATCCAGGTACTACTGGCGCTTTCGACGGATGATAATTTCATAAAATACGAGGGACGAGATCTCTGTATCGTTTAGAATCGATGAGGTTACGTGCAGATCGAATTGGTATCGGTTAATGTCGTTTTTCGACACGCTGCGACAATTTTATTTTATTTAAGAGTTAATACAGAGTTTCAATCTGTAATGTAATCTCCGCCGTTCTCGACGGTCTCGAGAGTGATTTTGAAGTAAAAACAAACAGGTTTATTTCCAGATTTCATACCGTCGAAAAGATTGAAATCAGCGTTCTTAAATATTTCAAAGCCCAACGCTGACACGTTCTGAAACGAAATTCATAAAGCATCAAGCGTAGGATTCGTTTATAGAATTTAACGACAAGCACACTAAACGCCAATATAATATAATATTTAATAATTAGAATATAAGTTTTTATATTCTATAATAATTTATAATAATATAATAATATAATTTATAATTATATACAAAAGTTATAAGAATACAAGTTAAATTATTGCCTATATTGAAAAAAAGAACGACGTTACTTACGAGTGACCTTCTAACAGAAGAAGATATCCTCGCGCGACAGTCCAACAATAGAATTACTAACCAGGACAGCTTAAAGAAGTTAAATCTACGGTACACTTTGTAAACTAACTACACCGACACATTTACCCGCTTTATCTTTACCGATAAGCAATTATCCAGACGATGAGTTCCACAGTTGATTTGAAAATCCGAGGATTTCTGACGACGGAGCTCGTCGTACCCTGATTAATTACGATTAAATTGGACAATTTATAGTTTACGACCTTGTTCCGCAACAAGACACCGAGTCTTGCAGTCTGCCATTGATTTCGTCAATTTGGCCGAAGGAACCGCGATTTTTGGAGCGCGAGATATCGACGATCAACGAGGAAACGAAAACGTCGAATTCCCGCGGAATGACTTTTTGACAGAAAGAGCAGCGGGCAACTTTCGAGGATGCAACAATTCCAGCTCGCGGAGGAATCAATCTCCCGGACTGATGCACTCGAGCCCGGAAGTCGAGGAACCGTAATATCGTTGCAGGTTGCTCCTCCTTCGTTCTAAAAGTGAGGGAAAGGAATTCGATGGTAGAGAGAGAGACTCGTTATCTCGCGAGAACGCTTAAGTTACACGATCCCTCAACCGTGTAACGTCGCTTTTACGTTTCAATCGTTCTCGATAAATTCGCGGGCTACCGTGTTCGACACGCGAACGAGTCATTTTCGCGAAACGGAGCAACCGTCGAAACATATTTCATTTTCGTCCCTCTCTCTCTTTCCTTCTTTTTTCCCTCCCGCTTTGAAAGACCCCTCGTTATCGTTATCAGTGTCTCAAGAGAGAGAGAGAGAGAGAGAGAGAGAGGAAAAGTCTTTGCTCTGATCAAAGAAACACAGAAGGTGTAGAATGCTAGAGGTCGCGTAACGTCGAGTATTAAGGGAAAACAAGCCCCCCTCTTCCCCCCCGCCTCCCGCGAAAACTCGGAGATTCTTTGAACTTGGAAATGAGAGCAGCGCGGCCCTCTTGGCCGTGTTCAAGCGACGAAGGAAGAGGCGAGGCGCAGTTTACGCCTTGATTAACGCCGGCCGGCTTGTGATCAAAGCGTGATCAACCTACGGGAAGAAGGAAGAAATCGGGAAGAAAAACGAGCGAGCGAGCGACGCGACTTTGCTCGCTCGCGCTTACGTGGAACAACTTGCTGCCAATTAATCGAGCACGTCGATCCGCGCCAAACTCCGAACGAGGCAACGATCAAGTTCTCAAAGACGAAAGTTCAGTCGTCAATTTTCAATAAATTTCTCTTCTTTTGTTTCCAGAAGCGACAACGAGGAATTGCCGATAATTCAAATTGATGCACAATACCTCTCGTTCAAAAAGAGATCGTACAACGAGATCCGTGTGGTTTCACTTTGAAGCGCGAAGCTTCTACTTTGACAGCCCCCGAGTTCGCGTTTCCTTTTTTTCAAAAATGTTTTTACATCGCGAAGCGGGATGGGAAAGCGAGGACACGTTTTCCTCGGAAATTGCCAAAATTCAAATTTCTTTCTCTGCTCTTGAAGATTCCAATTTTCTCGTTGCGGCAAGCCCTTAAAATTCAACCTGGAACGTTGCGATTCTAAATCCAAATTAGGATTTCTGGGATTTTCGTCGATGAAATGAAATGACGGAAAAAAAAAAAAAAAAAAATGGCGCAACAAGTTTCAAGGAGTCGCTGTGAAAGGGGGTCTGCACTCCACGTAGTTTAGGCCCGCGATGCACCGTCGCGGTTTCAAGGCGAAAACGAGCGATGGAGCGTGCGTGGTGATTTTCTCGTGATGGAAACTGGTAAGTCGAGCTCCGTTCGTCGAGAAACGAATTTTGGGGCCGGGTTTTGATGGAGTGGCTCGGAGTGCTCGCTACACCGCCCGAGCGTTGGTAATTTTTTGTTGAAGCTTGACCTGCTACCGCGGGTGTGTTCGGGAAATATGTTCGTTTTGGAATAAATATCGGTCATGCACGTAGTAAAGCTGTACCCGGTGGAGAGTTGTTGCGTTTCTGCAAGTGGTGGATGCGATGCGTTTCTCAGAGAGGAAGAGCCGTTTATATTTCTCTTTTCTCTCTTTCTCTCTCTCTCTCTCTTTCCTTTTTTTTTTTTTTTTGCAAGATAAATATTATACTCTTTTGAAAGTTTTAAATCAGTCATGAATTTTGTATGATACGCGTTCTTTCGTTTCGCCGTGCTTTTCCAGCTGGAAGGAGCGCCTGATACGACGCGAGCTATTTTCTCTTTCCTTTTTTCGTTCCAGACACGTTGTTCTCGAATCTCTTCATTTTCAATCCATTAGGATTATTAGGAATTCAGGAATGTTGATTATGAGAGACTATTGCACGCAGCCGAATGCTTCGCTCGAAACTATAAATTTTACACGTCTGTAAGAATTGAATAAATAAATTGAATAATTTCTCGCGGAGCTGAAAGCAGTATATGAAGCAGTCATAAATATAAAAATCAATAATACAAATTATGGCCGAAGAAGCAGTCGCACATTTAATGCAGAGTTAATATTTCATTAGGCTTTAATGGATTGGAACTAAATAAACAAACGTCGGTAAATTGAATAAAGAAGGAAGCGCGCAAGAAGATCGATTAAAATGGACCAATCTGTCGCAATGCGTATATACGTTGTAGGATGTATCCTCCAGGATACGCGATACCATCGGCGAGATAGAGAGAGGATTACCGTTTAAAGAAACGATTAATCGATATAGGCGAGTGAAATTTACTTTCAGAAGCTTGACGATTTCAGCGGAATCGGCTGAGAAGAGACGCGGCGCTCGCCCCCCAATTTTGTCAACCCTTAGCTTTCGCGACTGTAAGTGCTGATGTAGAAGTGTCAGCCCCCCCTTTCTGTCTCTCTTTCTCTCTCGCCCTCAATAG
Source organism: Melipona bicolor (assembly GCA_030673865.1). Taxonomy (NCBI): domain Eukaryota; kingdom Metazoa; phylum Arthropoda; class Insecta; order Hymenoptera; family Apidae; genus Melipona; species Melipona bicolor. The sequence continues at coordinate 1,984,345 of JAHYIQ010000013.1, read as the reverse complement.
CTTCACTCGACGTCCACCCTAAAAAATGACCCAGAGAGCCGCGCCGATGAGATTTAAAAGCTACAAAAACTCCGGGCGAGCGTCGTTCCGCCCGGTGAGAAATTTATTTTCACTCTTTCGCCTCGCTCGTGCCCCCTCCATTTTGTAACGCGCTGTTTCCGCAGCAGCGATCCCCCCCCCCCCCGGATTCCTTTAATAAAAAAGCAATCTTCTTCTCGTCTCTTCTTTTTTTCTTTTTTTTGCTTTTGTTAAAAACGCTCCGCCGTTATCAATTTACATCCTCGACTGCGATAAAAAGCGGCGGTCGAGATAAATAAGGCTAGATTACAGCAACACGCAACGTTGTTACTAAAAGCACACCCGAAACAACGCCGAAACGGAGGAACTCCGATGTTGTACAATGTTCTTTCATTAACCCCGACACAACGGAACTTGGAGCTATTTCTCTTTCTACTGCTACTCTCTCTCTCTCTCTCTCTTTCTCTCAGCTGTTATAGCACCCTCGGAGAATCTTTTTCGCCAACGGGACACCGTATCGATTTACCAGTTACGAGCAATGAGGGTAATTACATTTGAGGGTACTTCTCGACTCCTCGCCCGGAGATCCAAACGTAAACGACAATGTGTGTGTCTTTAGCTTTTGGATCGGCTTACTCGAATTGGCTCGCGAATACATACGCTTTTATACAAATGGATAATTTTATCGGGGAACGAACGCGTGAAGTAAGTACAAAGATTAGGTTAGGTCTTTTTTTTTGAACGAGATCAGACAGACTCAGAAACAATAAATTTCGAAATTTCCTCGATTCCTGTCATTTGAATTCGGATGACTCGATCGATCTGCGCGAGTATGCGAATTCATACTGCTGGGAATTGTTTGAATTGAACATAGTTTGATACAAGTGGATAATTTTATCGTAGAATGAACGCGTGAAGTACGAAGATTAGGTTAGGTCTTTTTTTTTTTAACAAGATCTTCTTATTGTTTACGCAAACGTGTTCCAAATGAAACTCAGAAACAATAAATTTCGAAATTTCCTCGATTCGCGTCATTTGAATCCGGATGACTCGATCGATCTGCGCGAGTACGCGAATTCACATTGCTGGGAATTGTTTGAATTGAACATAGTTTGATACAAGTGGATAATTTTATCGGGGAACGAACGCGTGAAGTACGAAGATTAGGTTAGGTCTTTTTTTTTTAACAAGATCTTATTGTTTACGCAAGCGTGTTCCAAATGAAACTCAGAACCAATAAATTTCGAAATTTCCTCGATTCCTGTCATTTGAATCCGGATGACTCGATCGATCTGCGCGAGTACGCGAATTCATACTGCTGGGAATTGTTTGAATTGAACATAGTTTGATACAAGTGGGTAATTTTATCGTAGAATGAACACGTGCAAAAATGTACAACAAACTTCAAGTATCTTCAATTCGAGTCACTTATAAATCGCTAAATCAACTCGATCGATCTCTTCTTACGTTTGAATTGGTCCGTTCAAACATGACACTTTATACAAATGATTTATACAATATTGGAATGAATGAACATCAACTTTATACAAACGATTTATACAATAAAGATTTTTTCTATCGGAACGAATAATGAACCAGTTCAGTTTCATTCTCAAAACCAACGAATTTCAATCTTCAAACGTGATTCGACACACTCTAAATCGCACAGATTAACTTGAATTCGTCTCGTATTACGAAGCGCAAGATCGTTCATGATCGTTAAACAGCAACAAGAACACTTTGTCAAACAATTTCTGTCTCCCTCTCCCTCTCTCTCTCTCTCTCTTTCATAACACCATCTCGCAACAATTCTGGCGAAGAAGACGAGGGAGTTTGAGGGCGGTAAGCGGGAGTGGCACTTGAGCGTGAGATGTTAACCGAGACTCGAGCCGGATCTGCATGACGCGAAGGAATTCCAAGGATCCGCAAACATCGAGCACGCGGTTACGTGTATCGCCTCGAGAGTCGGTCATTGATCAGCGTCACCAGGGTAAATCTTGATTTTAGATGTGTCACGGTACGCACGCGGCCAACAAGCAGCGGTTCGATACAGAGTTCTCGGTCGTTAAAGTGCCATTAGCCGGACTACTTGTCCATCACGGAAATTAATGTTATAAATCCAGCACTTTGGAAACGATGCCATTTTCTTTCTTTTTTTCCTTTTCTTCTTCCAACTCCGGATGTTGGCACATCCTTGCCCTTTTGCTCGCACACGATGTTTCCGTCTGCGCGGTCTGTCGCGTTCGGGTCATCTCTTCGTCTTTCCAGGGATATTTCTTGCCATCGTTTCCAGTGTCCGTAATTGAGACAGATTGGACTAAAATTTTGACGTGTTTTGTTCTCTCTCTCTCTCTCTCTCTCTCTCTGAAGATAATTTTGTTAGCATCCATCTTGGGAATCTTGCGAAGCAATAGTAAATCAATTACTAAGATTCTTTAAATATTCCACGTCCAGAATGAAGAGTACAATTGTGTCAATTGTTGATAAGTTAATTTGGTGAAAAAAGATCGTACGTCGAAATAGAAGCTTCACGGCTCGAAAGTAGATCGAGACCCAGTAGATCGTTACACGATCTATTTTTGCAAAGTGAATTTGCGAAGAACGCGATTCTTTCTTGAGAAAGTGGATCGCCACGTGATCCACTTTTCGCAGAGTTACACCAGTTGAAATTATCGACTGATGAAAGTATTTTTTTTGGTTTAGCCGATGTAAATAGTTCGACGCCTCTGCGCCGTCCTATACATCATCCCCTTTCTAAACAGCGAGAGTCCAAATAATTTTGCCGAAACGCGGCGCGCGCGGGTCGCCCAATTACGTGTTTCGAGTGATGCATGCGAATCCGGTATCAGCCACTTCAGCCGCCCGCCTGAAACCCGGTAATCCAGCCATCCAGCGCGCGCAAAACCTCTTCAACACCTGGCGCGCAGCTCGCGGAGACAAAAAGAACATCGCTCGCAAAACACGCAACACCGATACGTACTCGTACATAACACGTACCGCCGCGGAATCGCAATTTCTCCTCGTAAATTCACGTTGTGCAGCGTCGGGGAGCATCGTCGGCGCGTCGCCGTCATACCTATCATACGACACGTAACGTTTTCCCATTCTTCGAGTCGGATTTCCGATCGGAGACATTCCCTCGGGCAGGTATGCGTCCGGTTCTCGGTTCGCGAGCAACGCTTGCGAATTCCAGCAGGCTGCCTCTCCACGTGCAGTCGTCGCCGAGCGGAGAATTCGATGGTCGGAACGTGCGCCGGCGAGCGGATCCACCATGTTGAAAAATAGGCGCGCGCGAATCTACGGCGAAGGCTGTGTGCTGCACGTGGCCTAACGCGAAATCGATGTCGTCGCTCGTGGTTGGAAAGCGTGGACGGCACTCGGCGGCCGAGCCGTTTTTATCGCCGCATCGCTGCGATTTGTCCCGCCGGAGCGATAACGAGCGACGTAAGAGGAGACTCGGTATGCTCGGACGCTTCGTCATTCGACCGGTGAAAAATCTGCCCGGACGAAGAGGATCGTTCCTCGTCCATCTCCTCTTTTTCCTCCTTCATCCCCGACGACGACGCCGTCGTCCAACGTTCGAACATCTGTTAATCGTGAATGTTTGAACGTCCGAGATATCATCCCCTCTTGCGCGATTAATGGCAATTGCCCTCGGCAAACTTTTCTCCTGTCGTCTGTCAACGATTTATTTACGAAGCGTCGTCCTTTCAAATAAAATGACGTTTGGAGCATTGGAAATGATCGTTTGAATGACGTTTAGCGCGAAATTTTGTCGTTTGTCTTTCTACGTTTGACAACGTTTGAACAAGTGTAGTAATATACAAGAGTCAACGACACGTAGTTTCAGTCTTTGGAAAAATAACATCTTTCGTCATTTTTTAAACTTTCGTAACAAGCAGTAAGTCTAGTTTATGCAAATTATTGACTCAGAACTGTCTTTAGAAATTATAATAGCAAATTATCAAAAAAAACGTGTTGCCTTAGAGACAGTCGAGTGCAAGAGGGTTAAAAAATCGACGGACGACGATTACTTTCGTGGATTATCTTTTGTTCTTTTTACGTTATTATATTTATCGTTATTATACTTATGCCTTCGTTCCAATCGTCCGTTCAGATATTGTACTATTGTACATCGCATCATGAAACATCAAATTATTGCACACGTTCGTTATAATTATGATAGCAAATTATTAAAAAAAAAACGTGTTGCTCTAGAGACAGTCGAGTGCAAGAGGGTTAAAAAATCGACGGACGACGATTACTTTCGTGGATTATCTTTTCTTCTTTTTACGTCGTCATTATACTAATCATCCGTTCAGATATTATACTGTTGTACATCGCATCATAAAACATGAAATTATTGCACACGTTCGTTACAATTATGATAGCAAATTATTAAAAAAACGTGTTGCTCTAGAGACAGTCGAGTGCAAAAGGGTTAAAAAATCGACGGACGACGATTCTTTTCGTGGATTATCTTTTGTTCTTTTCACGTCGTCATTATACTAATCATCCGTTCAGATATTATACTGTTGTACATCGCATCATGAAACATCAAATTATTGCACACGTTCGTTATAACTATGATACCAAATTATTAAAAAAAAACGTGTTGCCTAGAGACAGTCGAGTGCAAGAGAATTAAAAAAATCGACGGACGACGATTCTTTTCGTGGATTATCGATCTCCGTCGCGGCTGAAAAGGTTGGAACGTTGATTCAGATTAATAAACATGGATTGACGTTTGAGAGAGCGGGAAAGTTTAATTCGGCCGCGAGAATGGTTCGAAATAAATAGCGAAGACGATAGAATTGATAACTTGGAATTAATGGTCGGAGGACTGAAGGATATTTGGAGCTAAAATTTACAGATCAAGAATCGAGTTGGGTCGCCGAGAATATTTGGAATATTCGATAGACACAGACGGGTCTCAAAGGCTGGGAATGTTTGGTGAAATTTGACGGTGAAAAGAATTAAAGTGCGGGACGAGAGTGTTCGGCTCGAGTTTGGCCGGCTCGTTAGAGGAAACTTGGTAAACGATCGGAAATGATCGGAAATCTGAGGGGGGTGAAGGTTTTTGTCGCGGAGAAAACCTGAAACTGAGCAAAATTCGGGCAAAACTGAGCAAATTTCAGCCGTGCGAAATGTTCGGAAAAAAAAAGAAAGGATGGACTGAAATTGTTTCGCGCGCGAGATTGAAAATTAAACTAAAAGAAAATCGCGAAGCGACGTGGTCAAGGAATGGAAAGTTTCGAGGATGATCGAGAAACTTTGGTAAAAGTGATAAATTGAACGAATTCAGTCGAGAGTTTCCGACTCCGGTCTCGGAGTGCTTCTTTCTTTATTTACGCGAAATAAATTAAAAATCTCCCAGTAAAACAACTTGACAGCTCGAAAGAAAGCTTTCAGGACAGATCCTTGATTGCGATTCTTTGAATCCACGTTGCAAAGGCTGGAGACGCGGCGGATAAAATTTTTAAAAGCACCTCGAATCGATACGATATATCCGGCGATAATTTCGAGAAAACAAAGTTCGAATTGTCAAACGTGATAAATAAAAATTCCTAAAAAGTTCTGGCTTTTCTATCGTTCGTCAGAGAGCACGGTAGCATGCGTTCCGTGCCGTCTTGCCCGCGTATTTTCGTTTAAATCCGCGGCTTTTGCAATCGCGAGTTGCGATACAATGGAATCGATATACAACCCGTTTCGGTCTCGATGTTTTCCCTCTGTTGCCAGCGCGGCTGCTGTAACATTTCCTGAAACGAAATTAAGCTTGTGTCGCGATATCGATTGGTTTACAATTGGCGCAACGAGTCTGCAAAGGTGTACACGACGAATTATCTCTGGCCAGCTTATCTCTCTAGCTCTCGACGGATCAGAAAAACGCGTGCGTCGAATCGTCGATCCAGCGATTTTTAACCTTTAATTAGGCAACGGCGCGCGTACGCCATCGATCGAGCTGGTCATTAACGGCGACGCGAGCGAGCTTCTCGGACATTTCGAAAAAGATAGCTGGCGTTGAAATATATTCTAAAGCGTAGAAAAAAACTCGCATAATTGGGTGACGCAAGAGAGACATCCAACGCCATCAGAGCCACCATTTCTCAAATTTTATCGGCGACAGCAAGAGTCGACCCGTCGCGTAATGCAAGAACTCGTCGGCATTAGCATACTGCGCGTTTTGTCCTCCCCTCCCTTTCTCTTTTTTCCCCTTTCTTTCTCCTTTTTTTTGAAGAAGCGATATAGCTTGTTCGCACGTATCGCTTTCCACTTACCGCGTAGAAAAGTTGAAAAATCGTCGTGCCAATCGTCTGATCGATGACCGCGGTTCAATTTCGATTGTTTCTTGCCCGTTTCATTCACTCAACCGACAGACGGAGAATCTCGGCAGACTACTCGATAATTCCACTCGAATTTCGTATTTATCGTTTGCTCGACTAAATGAACTAAAACGCGGGAGATGGGAGAAGAAACGAATGAAAACGAACGATATAAAGTCGCGGTTTCAAAACACGAAAGAAAGAAAGAAAGAAAAAAAATACCATCGAACAGATTTACACTGCCACGTTTCTCAGAATGGCCGCGATTGGTTGCCAACAGATGACACCTTTTATTTCCATTTCTTTTTTTTTCTTTTTTTCTTTTTTTCATTCCGGAGCAATTAGCACTTGTCAGCGGAAAAAAAAAACTTTATCCGGCGATTGGCGTTTTTCCAATTCGATAAAATTAAAAGGCATTGTTGTGCAATAGCGATTGATCCATAATGGTTTCCCACGGAGTTGGAATATCCAACTGGCGCTTGCCCGCCGCAGTATTTCATGCAATCCACACGGGCGTCGATCGAGCGCGGACTGTCTCGAACAGTGGGGCGAATTAAATAGCGTCTGACTTTAAGATTTATCGTTATTTAGCCAGGTGGATCCATTTATCTCTCTTAAGGATCGATTATACGCTCCGCGGCGACTGTCGCCCCGCCGCTTCCCCGCGGGCGAAAGAATATTATCGTTTGTTATTGTTATTATTGTTACAAAGACGAATCGAAGTTGGCCGAAAGTTTCCCGGGCAGCGGGCGCTCCGCGGCGGAGCTCCGCAGAGCAAAAAGCTCTTGATAAACGCGGTCCCCGCGAACTTCTTGCTTCCGGAATAACCCTTATCAGTTTCGGCGTGAATCATACATCACGCGGCACCGCCGGTGCTTTATACCACGTCGAAAATCGTTTCGTGCGATTCCGTGCAGTCTCGCTCGTAAGTAGCAGGACACGATCGACAATTGAAGGGTTCTCAGGGATATGGGCGTTTCCTGAAAAATGCCCATTTCTTTCATTGCCTTTCCTTAGAATCTGCGGGTCTGACTTTACACTTTGGTCAATAAATTGCCAATCTCGTGTCGCGGTAATTGGATGGAAAATAGTTGCAAATATAGTTCTCGAAATGATAGAAAAAGTGAACTGGAAATTTAAAACTCAATCGTATATTATAGATTTGTATTTAACGCAACAAAGTTTATGAATCTTTTGTTCAAAAACTTCTACTTTTATATTTATTCCGCTAAAAATTGCCTTAAAATGAGAATTTTTTAGAATATGTAAATTTAAAAAATGCAATAAAGTACGAAAAATCACTGGAAAATAACCAGAGTTTGTAACAAGAAAATATAAATTTACGTAATTATTAAAAATTTTTCTTACGAGTTTTTAAACTGAAGCTGCGGTATTTAGTATTTTTGTAAAAATAAAGAAAAGATTTCTTATAATTTTTGACAAGTATGCGAGTTTTTACATGTCTTTTTCGATACTTTTCGTCAAAGGAAAGCTCGATGAATGGAAGAAGGGCGTCCAGAATCGATTTCTTATTATTACGCCATTTGGATCAAAATTAGTACGTACTTTGCCACTGTTTCATTCTTCGCTAAAAAGGAACTTTACATTGATCTGGAAAGTATCTTGTTAGCATTTGCTTTATTGGTTCTATTGACGAAATGAAGCTCTCTCGTGAAATTCTTCAATCGATGCTGGCGAAATTTTGCAAATCGCGAGTTACAAATTGCCATTATCGTCTGACGACGATAATTTTCCAGTGAAACGATAATTCTTTCTCGTTGTAATTATTAAGTCGTCAACCATCGAGTAAAAACTCCTCAAACTCTTAAAATTCCGAAATTTCAGTACAAACACTTACAAACACTTACAAACACTTACGCACGCGTATTGACCGGATTGAACAAACATCGGCGAACAATCGTCTGCAATTTGCAACAAGTGTAATTTCCTAGGGCTTCTCGCGCGTCGTTAATATCAAAAAAGAGCACGGCAGTTTGACGATTCCGATTACGGAACGATAACGCATTATTGCGGGTTATTCGCGATAAATCGGCGGATAAGCCTCGCATTAAGGCCTTGTTTAGATGTGGCTCGATTAATATTGCAGGGCCCGCTTACGTTCGCCCACCGTAACGTTCGCGCAACGTGAAATTTCGTGAAAATTAAGTAAGCTTTGTAAATTCAATTAACACGTCCGTCGTTGGGAATGCAATAACCGGGCGATTACGTGCGAACAATGCGTAACGAGGTATAATTCCCCCCGCGTTTCTTTATCTTCCCCCCTCCGATGTAATTTTCCAATTAATAACGCGCCGATGTCCGCTCGAATTACTTTCCTCCTGTAGGCGTTATATTCGTCGCATCGTCGCATGTAACGATGAAACAATACATCCCGTTTCCTATTTGTCGTCCGCGAGCGAAAGAGCGGTCGTTCGTTTGTAATAATCGCGCATTTGCAGCGACGATACAGGCAGATGGTTCAAAGGTGCGTTAACAAAACGGCGGGGAGGGGGGGGGGAGGAGGGGGTCTCAAACGCGCGATACGCGAATAAAATTATCGAGCTGGGCGAATGAATTTCAAACAGATTGAAAATCAACTCGAAAAATAATAATAATCGGTTTTTTCAATCTTTCGAGGAGCCGGTGGATTTCGATCCCCCCTTCGTTTTTCGATCTTTTGTCCAATTTGAATTCCCCGCGGTTGGAATCGATTAATTTCATTTTCATTTCAACGCGTGATTTTAACAAAGCAACATCATCGTCGGTTATTTATTAACCACCGTCGTTGTTGTTTAATCCTTTTAAGGTTGTTCGATCCTTCTCTTCCTTTTTTCATATTTTCCACATCTCCATATTTATCGTTTAATGAATCGACCAAATAATCCGAAAGGGATCGATCCCCTAAAATCATCAGCCGCGGGTAGTAATCTCCTCAACGCCGCTGAAGAGATCTTACTCGGTAATCCGACCTATAATCTCATTCTTTTAATCCAAAATCCAATTTCAAACGGATCCCGTTTCGCGTTCGCCCGGTGTCGCAAGGCCAAGCGACGGCGAAAGCTATTAATAACATCGTTTGATTGAAAAATAGGCACGCGGTGTTCTTGAAAGAACGCTCTGCCGGCGACGGACGCAGATTCCACGGAAATTGCATTTCTGAATCTTGCAATTAGAGCGATAAACGTATTTGTTTACACCGTCGAAACGCAGAGGCCGGGATATTATTTCATTTAGATGGACAATTCCGTCGAAATCTTCAATTCCGTGCGATTGGATTTGGATCGAGAGGTTTTCAAACTGCTCGTCTGCGTACGGATTTATAATTATTCCTATTGTCATTCCGATAATATTTTTCCAATAATCGTGGAAACATTCTCAAATTCTTACAACGTACCCTCTTTTTTTACTTTATCGATACGAATCGTTTGGCAAAATCTGAACGAGCTCTAAAGTAATATCCCGAATTATCTGATACTGCTCTGGAAATTCACCTTTGATAGACGGAACAAGGTTAAAATACCGTCATACGTCTCACATTTTCTCTCTCTCTCTCTCTCTCGACTTTTCCACCGGCGATACACGGAAGGGGGGAAACAGCCTTATGATCGAGCGTGTTCCGTTGCTTAAAGAACGGAAAACGCTTCTGGCAAAGGCGGGGAATTATTTACGAGCCGGGGAGGATCGACTTGGAAATCGAAACCGTCTCGTTTACCGCATGTGCGCCGTTTAAATCGCCGCCATCAATAGCGCCGGTCTCGTGCGCCCTCTTAGAAAGTAAGTCGCCTTCTGTAAGTGTAAATAAAATCGTATCAGTCGGGTAAACCGGCTCGCGAGAGCTGCCGGTTTCGCCCGCTGATAATGGGACTCTCGGGGCCCGAGTGATTCGAATAAGCTGTTATGCCTCTTCGCTCTCGAGGACGATTTCAACGTTTGTCGGATATATCCAACTGTGTATTCACGTTGGAGAATCGTTGCGTAACTGGAACCTACAGTAGATTTCGCGTTTGTCCGCTTGTCAATCGGCCTAATTGTAAATTCGACGAAAGAAAAAAATCGACGAGCGAAATCTGTATCGACGACAGATGCGAATTCGACGTCGAATCGTTGCCTGCGGGTTGCCCTGTTAATAAGCTGTTGTTTAGAGAATAATTACGCGTCGCGCTGAGAATAATTTCGAGCAGGAAAATTTGCTGAAAAAAGGAAAGAACGCGAGATTTGCATGAAACACGGGGCAATTAATCAAACGTTTGACGCGCTGCGTGTCCCATTTTCATCGCAAAGCGAAACGAGGATTTACAGGCACAGGAATTGCTCGAACGCCCGAAAAATTTAACGTCACATTCATCGTCGAAACGTCCGACGCGGAATTGTCCTTGAGAATTGGCCAGAACTTGAAAATTACTCATCGTTCGCGTTTCCTCGATATTCATTTGACATTCCCCCTTTCGGTGAAAACGTCGGTGCGTTTTTACAATGTCTCTCAAAAATTAAACGAAGCAATCGCGTGGGCGCAAACATTTGAAGTTGCCCGTGTTCTTGCCGAGGATGAAAAAAAAAAAGAAAGAAGAAATATGTATATATATATATGTATCGATACGCGGAGAAATAATTGAAAACGGCAGCTTACATCCAATAATTACGGTCGTTCGTTATTCTACCATTTCTGAACGAAAGAAGCCCCGGCAACGTAGCAACCAATTCCGTTTTCGTTTCAAACCGAACGGACGTTATTTGTGAATAGCCGCGTCCGTTTAATTATCGCGTTGTTATCGACCGGGGCGATGTGTAGTTTACGATTTTCCATTTGTAACGAGAGAGAGAGAGAGAGAGGAGGAGGAAAAACGAGAGACGCTCCGTCCGTTGCTGTTTGGTTGTGCTTTATCGAGTAGAATAGTCCCTCGCTGATCAGACCTTTCTCTACATCTATCTCTCTCTCTCTCTCTTACTCTTGCTATTTCTCTTTCTCGCGCGCCGACACGTGCAGGAAAAATATAAAGTACACAGGCCAGGCTGCAGTGGTGGCGTATGATCGAAAAGGTTGGCAAGTAGCGAGCTGAATGTCGAGGTAAAGCCGGGCGTTTTGCTAGTGCAACAGCGACAGGGTCAAGGTTAAAGGTGTCTCCAAGATCCGGCGACGTGACGCGGCTGGTTTAAGGTCGCTCTCGCTCGGATTCCGTGACTCTGTACAGGCGACGCGTGCCCGACCGTGCGACTCGCTCATTTTTGGAAATTCGAGATTCTCTTCCGGCTGCGAGACGCCGGGACGAATTTTAATAATCGCAATTGCCAGCGACGATCGGACGAGGAAATCAAACGGATAAGATCGAAGAAAGAGGAGAATACGGAAGTCTTCCCCGGGAATGATAATTCTAAATCTCAGTTGATTCTCTCTCGGAGTTCTGTTGACCGAGTGTTTAAAGGTGTTTGCAGAACGGAAAGTAATATAAAACAGTCTTCCCGGACTGTGACCCAGTTCGGAGTGTAACCCGAAGGAGTAGAGTGGGGGGAGAGAGAGAAAAAAAGAAAAAAGAAGAAATGAAGATGCAGGAAACGCGAGTGGAGAAAGGCTGTGTGTTCCAGTTAATGCAATCGAAAGAGAGACGTTAAAACGACTCTTTGAATCGCGGTATTCCCTGCGGACTAAGTGTTTCGTGTCCGATTCCCGTTGCAGAAAAAACGGGAAGCTGCGATGCATCTCATTAAATATTCTTGCGAGAGTTTCTGCCCCGTCGGGAGAGGAAAAGAACCGTGGAAACAAATGCAAAGCTGCGCAGACCTACATACTCTCTCCTTTAGATCCAAAGGTCGGATTTCGATCGTACTTTGTGTGACGTGTGCCTGTGTATATATAGTATATACTACTCTCTCTCTCTCTGGTCGAACCCACCTACGTAAAAACTGTACACAAAAAACATTCGTCACTAAATCGACGAGAAAATTGTCCGAGAATTATTAATTATTCTACATCTGTCTGTCGCGTGTCTATTTTACTATTGTATCTATTTTGCTATTGTACAAAATTCTCCGAACGAAAGCTGCGCTAGTAAAACACAGTCTCTAGATGGAAGAATATTTATATGCAAAATCTCTCTCTCTTGTTTCGTAACGATACACATATTCAGTCAAACACCATTAGCCATGAGCGATCATTAATCACAATTTCCTAATTATCACGTAAGATCATCAATCAAGAAACAATCGGTTGAAATCAAACAAAACACAGCGCGTCCACCGCCCGCCCTGCGTCTCCGATTCCCGCCATTTGCAAACAAAGCTGCACCCGCAGCCCGCAATTCAATATCCCATTCTGTCTACCCTTTATCCAGCCTGATTATCGATCATTCCGGCCGCACAGAATTCCAGTAATCCCCTTCGAACGATGCAATATTCGTACGACGTCCAGAGCTGAACAGAAGAGAGAGAGAGAGAGAGAGAGAGAGAGAAAGAGAGAGCTACGTTCGACAACAAACCTCGTCGAAATAGCGCGAGCAAGCAAATGCGTGCAAGCAAAGCACACCCAAAAGTCGTCGTTGTCGTCGTCGTCATCGTCGTCGTCGTCGTGTGGCACGATACTCTACATATATCGAGGCGTCGCGACGCCTGCGCGGGTTCCCGCAACGATCAGCTGGCTGGAACCTCGCCGTGGCAAGGGGCAAGGAGGCTCGACGAAAGAGAGACGGACTTATCAGGCGGCAGGAGTTTCGAAGCGAGACGGCGTCGCGCAGAGAGGAGGACGCGAGATATCGAATGGGCGAACGCCAGAGAGAGAGAGAGAGAGAGAGAGAGAGAGGAGAGATTGTCGGCCGCGTCCACAGTCTCTGATATCGTCGGTATCGTCGGTGACGTCGAGGGTAGCCTGGTCGGCCAGCTACGCACGTTTTTGGCAACGCTCGTCGGTGGCAACCTACCACTGCCGGTTGCTCTCTCGGTGCTCGCGACAATGATGGTGGTGTTGATCGTGTGCACGACGTCGACGTAGCTAACCGAGAGCCGGCGCGCGGCTCGACGATGTTCGCGCAGTGCTGCCGTGACGGTCGATCGAAGCGCACCGCTGATACCTGGGACACGCCGCGCAACCATCCATTTTAACGACTCCACGATGCGTCTGCCCGGCTGCCACGTCGCCGCCGTCGTCGTCGTCGTCGTCCTCGTCCCGTGCCCACTCTTCGAATCCCCGGAGGGTTGCCTCGGCCACGGGAGGCTGGAGTATCGTCAGCTACCAGCGTGAAGCCTCCTGCGACAGCTCCACCGCTACACACCTAGAAACAATCTCGTCTGGACCAAGACAGTACGTTTGCTCTCCTCTCTGACTTGCTCGCGCACGCTATCGTCCGCCTACAGTCCTTTTGTCGTATTTCGGGGATTGCGCGTTTCGGGAGGATGTGACGTTCGAGTTTCGAGTTTCCGGACTCGGTTTCTGGCTTGAGGTTCACTCCCCACCGTAGGAAAGTGGTCCTCTAGGTCTCGGTCTCCTGGACGGAGATTGTTAACAGAGCGATCAGACGAATCCGTGCGCTCGATCGATCGTAATCGCACAAGGCCGTTGCTTGTGTGGGGAAGGAGCATAAACACGGTGGTTTAAAGTAGCAGAGGCTCGACGAGAGAGTGTTCTGATCAACCCTGCTCTGCTTCTGTTGCAGCTGCGTACCAAGAGGACTCTCTCTCTCTCTCTCTTCTTCTTCGTCGATAACCGGCCAATAAACAGCGCGGAGAGCACGCTCGCGAGGGAGAGGCAGCGTACCTGTGGTAAGTACCAAAACAAATATACCACCGCGGATTCCCTCTTGCTCCCTTTTGCCATTTTGCGACGAAAGTGGATCTCGATTTCGCCCGATTTGCACGTTTAGGTCGCGCTGTACTCCGAAGAGTTCGTTGACACACCACGGCTGACAAAGTCGGGAACTTGGGAACTCTCGCTAGCCACCGAAAAAGGTCGCCGAGGATACAAATATAGAAGCGTGAAGCGTCGTTGAACGAGGCCGACAGTAGTCGAGGAGGATCGAAGTGGAGAAGGCCGGCGAGACGTGGCTGTGTTCGAGGGACCCTGGCAGTGTGTTGTCCCTGTTCGTGAATCGATATTACGAATTCTCCTCCTCGATGTCGGCGAGATCGTACGATAAATAAATCAAACGAATCGATGCGAGTCTCGGGGGACTCGAGGGGCGTTCTGAAGAAGAACTTGTAACGTGGTCCTGCAGCGAACCGTGTGTTGTAACAACGAGAGTGACACGAGACGGAATCTGAGAGTAAATACCTGCCACGGAAACGATAAACGAGCGACGAGGCTCGTTTAACGTTCGAACTGTCCGAGGTTAACGAGGCTACCGCATAAATCAGACTAGTTGTTGTTAACCAGAGGGTGTGAAACTGTCGTCTTCCACGTGTGATATAATATAATAACGGAGTAATAAAATAATAATAAAAAAGTCTTAAATCTTACAAGTTTAACGCAAACACGAACGGACAACTAAACGAGTATCGCGTAGGGCAGAGAGAAAAAGAGAATAAAAGAAAAAAGAAGAGAGAAAGAGCTCGAAAGAAAGTAAATAACACTCGGAGAGAAGGGTGCGGCAAAGTAGAGACGAGGGTGCCGTCCCTTCGACGCAGCAGCAGCAGCAGCAGCAGCAGGAGGAGCCGTTCGAACCCAAGGTTCCTCGAGGTTGGAGGTCTCTTCTGATGGTGATACAGAGGGTGACTCAACACCGGTGGACGAGCGCGAGGAATCAGCGCGGTCCCCGTAGCCAGGATCGACGCCACAGTCGCCGAGTGACACCGTCATGGCTCCACGTGTCGTCGCCGACTCGACGATGATCGCGTTTCTCTTGGTCCTTGCCTGCTGGTCGGCACAAGGTCGCGCGAGGCTAGTCAGGTTCTACGAGTCGGTGCCGCAGCAGGACAGACGAATCCCCATCGACGACTACGCGATTCACGGGCCGATCGTCGACGATCACGAGTTCCCCCGAGATCTCAGAGAGCCATACCCCGGCAAGAGTTTCGGCCCTATGGGCCCGATCGACGGCTCCCTGCCCGACGACGTGTCCTTTCGAAGCCTGGCCTCCGAGCAGGGCAAAGGCGCCAACTCCATGGAGCATCTGACCTCGAGCCACGCGATCGACGGCGCTGTCGGCGACCACGAACACGGGAAACCAGAGTACAAGATCATCGCCGTGGAGTTCCACCGAGTCGAGACGCCGTTCGTCATCGGGATATGGATCTTCTTCGCGAGCATCGCGAAAATAGGTAGGAATCGCGCTTGACACTCGAGCTCGAACGTTCGAGGATTGGTCGTTTGTTTCGCGGCGAGCAGTTCTGGCTTTTGACGCTCGGTCGACGAATCGACGGTCGAGGAAATCGGCAGAATCGGAACGAAAGACTTGTGATTTCGCAACGTTCAACCGTTACAAAGAGATAAGTTTCCGGTCTCACGTTCCCCAAAATTGTAGTTCCCTTAGTTCGCTTTGCGTAATTTCGAGTACGCGTTACGCGCACGCAGTCGGGCGACAAGCGGCGATATTATTTTAGGAAATGATGATCAATTGAAAATTCGAGGCAGAACGATCGCAAATACCGAAAATTACCGAAGCGGAAACGACCGACCGAAATTTAATCCAATTTATCCGACTGTGTGCTTTGCTCCGTGTTTGTACTTACATTCATTAAACAATACCAATCGTATTCCGCTTCCAATCATTCGGAAGATTCAACCTGGTACAATAAATCTCGTAATGCACTTTACATTCTCGATTCTGTTATCTTCGCAATTATTTCTTCCGCGTAATAATTCAGACGGCCGCGATTAATTGAAAAAACGTTACCGAGGCGAAGCGCGCGTACGCGTTATTTTGTTCAATATTTGTACAATGTTACTCGCTATTAATTTAATTCGCGATCTAGCAAATTACATTTTTCGTCCGTGCGAATTATTATTGCAACCGCTGTTAAAATCGCTCGGTTGTTTCACGGTTTATTCCCGCCCATTAACCATTAATACCCGAATGTTGCATTGTCGCGTTAAATGTCCTGCTGAATATTAGACGCGCATTAAATTCCATAAATAATAGGTACATCGTGTGTTACGTTGCGTCGTTCGAATCGATGTAAAACGTCGTTTCCACTTGGAGAAAGGGCGGCGGTATCGATACAATCGGTATCGATGACACACACACACACACCGTTCACGGAAACTTAATGGAACATCCACGAAGTAAAGACTAAATAATGACCAGGGGGGGAGGGGGAGGTCCCGCTTGTTTCTCTCATCGGCGGTATCGATCGTGTTTTGCAACGTGCTCGGCAACTGCTATAATCCGTACCATAACGCTTTTTATAGATTCTCTGTATCTTACGAGAATAAAAGCCAATACTCCGCCGCTGTGTTCGACATCCGCAATCTGCAAGCTAGACTCGTGTGTTCTCCCGCGATGAGAAGGCGAAATAGGTCGTCGTAAAAGGGGACTTTAAAGTTCAACGTTTGCGACACGGAAACTTATATATCTCGTCGCGGAGCATTCCGCAAAAATATACTCGCTATCTCGGGTACGCGATGACTTCTGGAGTCGATACGAAATCTGGAGTCGGGAGAGAGCGATCCCGATGCGGACGAGCTCTGCAACAGGCGGTTCGAAACGTTCGAAAGCTCAGACGCGCGACGATCGTCGAACGAGTGTTGATAATCCACCCTGTTTCACCGCTGCTATGGATTTCTCGCAATTCAGCGCAACGTCGCCCTTAATTATTCAAACGACGCGTCTTTACGTTTTTTTCCACTTGTCAAAGTTTCTCGTTGAAACTGCCGTAGTTTGAAAATGTCTTGTTTGAATAATTGGAAGACCACGAATCATAATGGCACGAGTCAGTGGCCTACTATATTCTATATTATTTATTGCCTGTATAATTGCAAAACCAAAGAATACAATACAATCGATATTCTTCGAAGGCTAAAATTTTCAGAAGAAATCGAGAAATTTCCAATGCGTCGACTCGTACCACTACGATCTCCACTTCGTTAATTGATCAAATGATAACAAGATCGTGATGTGCGTGCAGGCTTCCACATGACGTCAAAGCTTAGCAAAATCTTTCCGGAGTCCTGTCTGTTGATCGTTGTCGGCGTCGTCGTTGGTGTCTTACTGTTCCAGGCGAGCAGCGTCCACGTGTCGCCCCTAACACCAGACACGTTCTTCCTCTACATGCTGCCGCCGATCATCCTGGACGCTGGCTACTTCATGCCGAACCGACTGTTCTTCGACCATCTGGGAACGATACTCCTGTTCGCCGTCGTTGGGACTATATTTAACACGTTGTCGATAGGTTGGTAAAAATGGATCGGTCTCTCAACGTCGTTGCTGAGAAATTTATACCTTTCTCGTCTGTTTCTTTGCTCGTGCTCTCTTCCAAAGCGGGGAGCATCTTATCAATAGTCGGAAAAGCGAGAAACAAATGGGAGTAAATTTGCCGCGTGTTTACAGCGCTCGAACTATATCTGGCGCGTTGCGATAAATTATTCCCTGTGGATTAAGTAAACGAAAACGAACACCAATACCAAGTACCTCTTTCTTTCTCTCTGCGTTGTTTTAAATTTAAAAAATTTTTTTCTTGCTGGAGTTGCTTTTTAGTCGGATTGATTTACGATCTGCGCGGTATTTTTTCCCCCGTCTTTTATTTCTATTTGCCTCTTCCGCGAAACACGAGTGGACCAAGTTAAAGAGATCGTTGATGCGGAAATTTTTCAATATAAACCGAGATAAATGGCGGTTTTTAAAAATAGCGGTCGGACTTTTTTCACGGTTTTCCCCCTGTTTTTTTAACAAATTCGCTTTGAAAACGTAAATCTTCGTTTCCTCGTATTACGTTTCGCGTCGGTTTCACCTTTCATTGGACGTTTCTGCACGCGCACCTCCACTGTTTTTTCACCTCTCTTTCTCCGCGTTACGTTCGCGAGAGACTCGCCGCAGGCACGCAGATTATCGATGCTGATCGTAAAAAAAGAAACGCTCCTTTCTCAAATGTAAGTAGCTTTTCGATGCGACACAATCGTCGCAAAGGGAAGCTAATTAATAATAGAATATTCCAATATCGTAATAGAATAAAAGTCGTTCTCGATTAAAGGCGCGGCGTGTATCTACTTTTCACGTCGTCTGACTCATTTGAAACGGAATTAAGAGTCGGTCTCGTTATCGACTCGGAGATAAAGGGATCACCGACGACGAAATAAATACTCGTTTTCGCTGTGTTGCTGAAACCGACTCGCGTTTTAAAATAGCTCGCAATCAGCGCGATACAAGAGGGAAGATGTTCTTTTCACTTTTGAAGAGAGTGCTTTGAAATCCATGCGTGCAACTCTTTCTTACTGACCAACCAGAGTTAGAAGAGCTCGCGTCTCCTTTCGAATATCGAACGAACGAAAAAGCAAATTTGTGTTTCACAGCGTGGAAACTCTTTCTTACGTCACCGATGCTCGACGACTAGTCGGGAAAACTCGCGTCTCCTTCTGAACGTCAAACGAAAAAAGGAAAATAGTCGGGTTACTTTTTTCCCAAGTGTTTTCACCCTGGCAGAAAGTTCAACCACGCGTTTCGCAATCACCCTGCCGCAAACGTAGAAACCCGAGCGCGCGAGTCGATCTAGCCGCGTCGAGAGTGAAACCGCGCGGGCGTCGAACCGCCCACGCGAATTTTCTGTTTGCGGCGCAGCGTTGTTCGTAAAACGACGCCTCGTCGTTGCGAAACGACGTCCGGAAAACGATGATGCCCGCGATAATTAAAGACACCGCGAAATGCCACATCCGCGGAATCGGCGTCCAGTTGTCGTTTGTGTATCGTTTTTGCCGATGAATCAGAGAAAAAGCAAGTGTAATCGTTCGACCTACGTTTCTATCTCGGATTACCGATTGGTTTTTTTTTTTTTTTTTCTTTACATCGAATTTTTAAATCAACAAGTCTCGTTGTACCGTTTACACGAGTCGGCCATTCGTTCGATCCGATCCGATACGATACGAGAGAAGGATGTATAAAAAGTCTCGAATGTCAAAAAACATCAGGGAAAGAGATAAATATTTGAAATATTACAATCAAAAAAAGAAAATGTTAGATAAAAATTTCCGCGAAAATTTAATAACGCGAAAGAAATTTCATTTTCGTATTTTATTACGCTGGAAAGGGACAGAAAAAAAAAAAATTGTTATCGAAGTTGATACGACGATGATTGAATGGATATATCCGTATATAGTTTCAATATTAAATTTCTACATTTTAACAGATGCGCATGGGTAGAATACGTGGCGCGCGTGTGGACGTGTATATTGATATATGTACGTGCCGTATATTTCGATACGACGGAATTGGATTCTGTATATATATTTGAAGCTTAAACTTTGAGCGATTGACGAGATCGATTGGAACGACAAAGGGAAGAAAAATGAATACCATTAATAATTACGACATTTTCATTTGAAATTAAATCAACTTTAGAGAACGGGATAAAACGAAATGTGAAACGTATTTTTCTTTTGTGTATACACGCACACACACACACACACACAAATACAGACATTTAAAACGCGAAGGGATAAAGTTCGAAATTAATTAAACCTACAGAACACTTAGCATTCGCGAGCGAGCTACTCTCGATCGTTTTGCCAATTATTGAAAATCCAGTGTAATTCATGTATTACGACCCTTTAATGGACTATCAGCGGGACTTTAGTGACGTTTAAATTGCATTTCGATCGAGCGAAAGGTCGAAAGGATTGCAACGGTTGTCGGAGGTTAATTTCCCAACATTTCCTCTTCTTCTGCGCCGACTGTTCGCAGGGGCGTCGCTGTGGGTGCTGGGCAAGAGCGGGCTCTTCGGCTTCGAAACCCCGATGCTGCAAATGTTCCTGTTCTCCGCGCTGATCAGCGCCGTCGATCCCGTCGCCGTGCTCGCCGTCTTCGAGGAAATCCACGTGAACGAGATCCTGTACATCGTCGTGTTCGGCGAGAGTTTGCTAAACGACGCTGTCACCGTCGTGAGTATCTCGCGGAGAGCCTGGAACCACAACTCCCGCGTTGAATATAACACGCCCAGGGATTGCTCCTCTTTTGTTATAATTAGCTCGTGCACGTGTACGCGCATTTATGACGAACAAGCGCACGTGCGAGCGTATAAATATCCGACGCAGAGTCCTTGGTACAACAGACGAAACGAATTTCCATTCCAGTTCCATTTCTATAATTGCAAACGTACCCCATACGTAGCCTGTCGATCGTTGCGTTCGCCGTTGCGTTCAAAATATAAAATATAAAACAGCAAATAGAGACAATTACTACGAGACTTACTCGCTGAAATAAGAGTCCGAGCAACAATCTCAGCCCAGATCGGAAAGCGAAACTGGCCCTGAAACGTCGCGGTGTTATCTGGAAACAGCGGTTACACGATTAAAGCCTCCCGGATCCCGAGCGTCCGCCATTGTAGAGTCGCACGTCACTCCACGAGCACCACATTGCGCGAGGTGCATTTCGCTCGAGGAATCGTAATCTAGCCGGTGGCATCTCGGTGGGAGATCTCTTAATCAGCCGAGGGAGAACAGCTGAATAAGTTGTGGTCGTTTAACGACACGCAGGTGCTGTACCACATGTTCGAGGCGTACAACGAGATAGGACCGACGGAAATACTTTACACGGACATACTGTCGGGATTGGCTTCGTTCTTCGTGGTGGCGATCGGCGGCACGATAATCGGCGTGATATGGGGCTTCGCCACTGGTTTCGTCACGAGGTTCACCCATCAGGTTCGCGTGATCGAGCCTATCTTCATATTCGTCATGGCTTACCTGGCGTACCTGAACGCCGAGATCTTTCACATGTCCAGCATTCTGGCGTAAGTAGATTAATCCGCCTAATTAAAACGACCTCGTACGTTTTCGACGATCGAGCGAGCCTCAACGATAAGATTTCTTTTTTAAGACACTTCTATCCACCGTCTATTAATCGGCCTTCTTTTTTTAGAGTATGCGAATCACGAATAGAAAGATTATTGTCACATTCAGAAATATTAATTTATGAGTAATTGAGCTTAGCAGCTTGATAAATAGGCACGTACAATCCTCCTCGATCAAATTGAAGCGGTTAATGGTCGCGGAGTATCTTTTTTTTCAACTTACTCAAAAATTAAGCAGCTCGCTCGCGTTTCTTTCTCCTTCGAGGAGACTGCAATGGCCAATTATTGGTTCAAGTTTTCGCGTGTAAAACGGTTTATCAAGCCAGAGTTTATTAATACGCTCGCAGTGAAACAGCAAGAAAATTCGCAAAACAGTCGGTCTATTATCGAGACGGTATATGCAAATTTCTGCCGGTGTATTTCCCTTGTTTACATCGATAAAGCCAAATGGCCCGCACGTGGCCACCGCGACCTAGAAATTTGCAACACGAGCGCAGCTCTCATTCCTCGACACGCTCTCTCGGCCCGCAGTAAATTCCAAAAAGGACCTTCCAGTTCTCACGCGACTCTCGTTGTCCCTACGTACAAGGTGTCCCGTAGTTACCGATACACTCGAACACAAAACAGTTCTGCGCGCGTGCGCGTGCGCGTGACGTCGGCTGTGTATTTTATTCAATTTTTTTTTTTCTGCCGGGAGCGAAAAAAGACTGGTCCAAAAAAAAAAAAAAAGAGAGAGAAACTTTATTCCGCGTAGAGAATCGCCTCGTACTCGCCGATTGTACGCGCCGGTGTAGTTGTGGGATACCTTGTACATCCGGCGAAACGTGCATGTCCCGGGTCATATACGAGCGCAACGATTCATCGGCGCGCTTTTAATCAAACTTCTCCCACATAAAACCTGTTCATTAAACGACGAGAATGAAACTACGGGGTTATTTTTCTCCCTTTTTTTATCGTCGAATCTGCGAGACGTGTCGTGGAAACGGGTAAAAAGAAGGCCGAACGAAAGCGTGGCAGCTTTTTCTCGTGATCGCCGATTTGCTCGATAAATCGCCCGAGGCTGGTCTTTATTAAAAAGAAGAAAAAAAGAAAAACAGAAAGCAAAAGAACGAGTAGCAAATCGCCGGGAAATAAATGGTAGAAGGCCTTACGACGACGGGGCGCGACTCTCGTTAAGTCTATTATTTACACCGTTTCGCTAGGCGAAGTCGATGATCGATCCCGGGGTGCACAAGTGCGCCCCCGTGTAATAACTGTTCAAATATGCTTAACCCGTAATCGCCCGGGTTCTTGTTCCGGCAGCCGTGATTTTTATTTATTGCGATTAAACAGCAGCCCGCGGCCCGTGTTTGATTGACAAACAGACGAAACACAGGCTTTCGAAGCCGACAGTTTGTTTGTTCAAAGGCGCGTAAGACGCGGGAATATTTAAACAACGGAAGCGAGATCCCCGTTTGCCAACTTTTCGGAGAAAAACGCGGAAGAGTCGTAATAACAAACAGGAGAATTCAATTAAGACTTTCTTCCACGCTCTCCACGAAGCGTTAACGCTCTTCTTTGTCAAAAAAAAAGTTTTCAAAGAGGAAGAATCGCGAACTTTACGCCAACGGGGGGGGGGGGGCGGGAAAAAAAAAAGGTTTTTAAAGCTTCTTAAAAATTCCTCGCGGACGAAACCACGTCCAAATCGTCCCCTGTCCTAAATCAACGAGCGAATCGAGTGGATCGAAACGGTGAACGATCTGAACGTACTAGGAACGAGACGTGGACAGACGTGGACAGACGAATTTACAAGGGTAAAACAGGGAGAGCGGGCACCTCCCTGTCGTAAATCGAATCGACCCGTCGATTTCGTGAACCTCCCCCGGAATTAATTTCGACGACGAGTTTAGGAAACTGGCCGAGCGCGATCGATAGGACCTAGTGTGTCCTAACCTCCCAGATTGGAAACTGGGAGCCACCCCTCTTGTTGCGCTGTCGTCCAGACATCGCCCCCCCCCCCCGATGTCGATTTAACCGTGACCTCTCTCTCTCTCCCTTTCTCTCTCTCTCTCTCTCTCTCTGTATGCTCTGCAGGATCACTTTCTGCGGCATCACCATGAAGAATTACGTCGAGGCGAATATATCGCACAAGTCGCACACCACCGTCAAGTACACGATGAAAATGCTGTCGAGCAGCTCGGAGACCATCATATTTATGTTCCTCGGGGTCGCCACGGTGAACAACCGTCACGACTGGAACACGTGGTTCGTCGTCATGACCATCGTGTTCTGCTCGATTTATCGAATCGTCGGTGAGTAATGTCAAGGCCAACCGACCTTTCTACCCCCCTACTCGAAGCTAACCAGAGGGAAAGAGAACGCGTACGCAAAGGTCAAGTGGAAATTTCTCTTTTTTTCTTTTTTCTCTCGAAAAAATGTAAATTTAAAATTTAAAAATTAAACTTTGTTAAACTCCTCCAGAACGTATGCAGCGTCGCGTATGCACGTGTATGTATGCGCCGTCTCGCGACAGTAATCGCGTCACGGTGAGTCCAAGCCGGACAATTTGAACTTGAGAGCGGGGCGGAGAGAGAGTCGCTAATGGTATCAAGAGATAACGGAGTCTTAAGCTAAACCGATCATGGCTTATCGCGTGTCACTTACTTAGCGAACAGTTGCGGGATCGTGCCAAGAATAGGCGGCGTTTCTTGCCCTTCGCTGTTTCCCTTTTTGCGGGATAACGAGCCGGGATGAAGCTGAAGGTGGGTAGGGGAGGGGGGGGAGGAACTTGGCACGCGCCGCGCCGAGCATTGTTTCCTGTTGTTCCGTGTAATTTGGGTAGCAGAAGGGGTGAGAGATTAGGGATGGAATATGTGGTGCTCCGAATGGAATTCCGTTTTAGCCGGATGATCGATCACGTGGGATATTAACCGGTAAATTTTCGGGAAATTTATCGCGACGAGTCGAACGAATGTGTAATTACAACCCCCTGAGCGACGTATTCCCCCGTATATCCCGAACGTGGCGATGGTCACGCCAAATGGCCAATATCGAAATTGACGCGAGCAAATAAAAAACGAACGAGAGGAGTATAATTCTTGGAAGAATTCTGAATCCACCCCACTCGAGCTTAAGCCACGAAATATCTCGAAAGACTCTTAACAAGATTCGTCTAAACTCCTTCCGCAACCAGCAGTTTACATCACGGATTACTGTCACGGGCTTACGGCTTCCTACTCCATCGACGGTTTATCGCTAAATCGTCAGCCAACGGCGGTACTTAAAAAATTCATCGCCATCTCTGCTACGTATATACCTCTGCTTTCCATTCTTCTCCGAGCCTCGTATTTTTCCTCCATATTTTTAAAGCTACGATTTTTTAACCCCTTGACTTGTAACATCGAGTCGTACTCGTGGTGCAGGTTTAAAGGAAATGGTAAATTGCAGACCAATTCAGACTTTAAATTTAATTTCGTTAAACCGAACTAAATTGATAAATAAAAATTACACGTTTCAAAACACTCCAAATTAGTTTTACAGTTTCAATAAGCAACTGACCCCTTAAAATTGAAAAGAAAATTGCAAGGCAAGGGGTTGAAAAACTAGTAAAACTCCTTTTTACTCGGAATTTCGTCGTGATCGATGATATGGACGGATGTAGAGCTCGTAAAATACAAACAGATACGTGAGCAACTCTCGAGACAGGGGTGGTTTGTAGAGGGTGTCAAACGACAGAGTGGGCAAGCGCGTTGAACTGAAATGGAATTTCAGGCGTGATCTTCCTGACAGCCCTGGCTAATCAATTCCGACTGCATAAGCTGAACAAGGTGGAGAAGTTCGTGATGTCGTACGGTGGCTTACGAGGCGCTGTAGCGTTTGCTCTGGTCCTGTTGATCGACCCGAGGCACGTGTCCTTGCAGCCGATGTTCGTCACCACCACGATCGCGGTCATCTATTTCACGGTGTTCATACAGGTAAGGCGATAACGCGATCAATTCTCGCTGCGCGATAAATGGGAGGGGAGTGAAACGTTACGGCCGGCAGTTTGCAGTCTAGCTCGTGCAAAGTGACCGGAGCACAAAATTTCCAAAGTTGCTGCTGCTACTTCCGGTAGAGAGGCAGCAGGGCTCGTTTCAAAGCCTTTACTTTTCAAAATTGTTCTGTCGCGTTTTTAAAATACGTAGCGACTGCGATACTTCGTAGAATGTAAAAATATTGAAAAATTTTCTGATGATCCCTCGAAAATTGCTGGTACAGTTTATTGAACTTTGAACTTTCATCGTCTGAGCCTAACATTCAAAGTTCAGTGGAATGGTGAAGGAAGATTGCACGTCAGGTTTTCAGTTTTCGCTGCAGAGGGGAGGTTTCAGTCTTCGAATTCATTTTTTCACAATTCTCGAGAAGAACGTACTCTAGAAACATCTTGGAATAAAACGATCGATATCTATATCGTCACTGAATATTTCGAAAGTGAGCAATTTTTGTCAATATCGGGACACTTTAGATGTTAGAAATTGTCCAGTGGCTCTGTTGGTACTTTGAAAACCGAAAGGTTTATTCCGTCAGAGACACGGATTGATGTTAATTTTTATAAAATACAAAGTAGAACGTTGGACGGCAAAACGACAGAATGTTTACAACGGAGATGATATCAGCGTTAATTTTCGCGAAACGCACGACGTAGGAAAGAATACATAAGCGAAATTGTGCAGCGAGCAAGAATTCGAGCCCGAGTCCGAGGCAGCGGAACAGCACGGCAAACTTTTGAGGAATATTTGCCTCGAAAGAAGACATTCGAGCAAACAACAGAGATTTGTGCATTACGTTCTTTTCATCTCCGTTACGAGCATTGTTGCGTGCAGTTCCCATCGAGCACCATGGATCCCCGCCACGCTTCCTTCTGTGTTCGCCATTATAACTTCGTACTGTCTCTCCCCCCCTTTGCCGCGTCTTTCGTTCAGATTATCCCAACACATGCCGGGATTGTTTCGCCCACGACAATTGTCTAAACGAACGCAGGTTCAACGTTGTTGCTCTCCCGTTCCTGGTTCCGTTAAAAGTTTAAATTAAAACATCGCCAGGACGTGACGCGTGATACGCACGTGAGGCGGAGTTGTTTCGTTTAAAAAGAATGTTTAAGTTCTCGAATACACGCGCAACGTGAAACGATGGAAATGTAAAAATGTCGCGTTCAGCGTAAAAATGTTTTGCGAAAATTTGTGTAAGAAACGGAGGCACGAACAATGCTGCCTTGATGCGCGAATAAAAATACGAGCCGAAGTGGATTGCCGAGTCCGGAATAGTGGGGGGAGGTTCTCTAACTCAACTCTTCACCGCGAGAGTTCGTTGTTCGCCGGAAGTAAACTTTGGGAAACGTTGATTCTTCGGAACTGAGGACTCGATCCATTCGCTCGAAGCCATTCTTCCAAATTTTCTCGACTTCTCCCGACTCCAACGTACGGGGGACGAGATCGATAAATGCGGCAGGGATTTTTCGAAACTCTGAGAGGTTCGGGGTAATTAATAATTATCGGAGGGCACGGGTTAAAAGGTTCCGACCGAGAGGAAGTGGGGCTTAAATGGCTTTCACTGCCGAGTGTTTGAAACGACGGCCTTTAAGATCTTGCCCTTGCGCTGTTTGCAAAATTAAAATGCAGTTTAGATGAAAATCCGTTCGGGTGGCGAGTCGAGGCGAAGCGAAGTCCGTCCTACGGGCATTAATTTCTTTTTCAACATTAATTTGCGAAACACGCTGGAAGATTCAGTCCCTCCTCTGCACGCAGTTTTGAACAACTTGTAACATTAATTAAGACCGAGAGCGTCTGAAATATTCGTGGAGCGTTGAAACGGCATGCTGGTAAAAGACGGTTCATCGAATAAAATATGACACCGCTGAAGCGATAACTAAAAACCAAGAACGGTGAAGAATTCAGCGATATATGTTAATTGAAACATCGTGACGTTTGATTCGATTTCGTGTTTTTTTAAATTAAATCTAATAATATTTCCTAAAACACTGAGAAGCGTGAGAATGCGTATCACAGTTTGTACTACTGTTGGCGGAAAATACGCGAATTTACTACTTGTCTCCGCACATATTGTCCAGTGACCATCCAAACGTATCCTACTATAATGTTTTCGAGCATGATATCGATATATATGCATGGACAAGATTCTTTTCTTCACATGGAGAAAATTCTCTCCTCTTCTTTTGTGCAATTTGTACGCAATTGCACAGTGCAGTCGAAAATACGAGACATACGAGACATACGAGAGTTCTTAGAATATCTTGTACAAAGTTCTTTTTTTGGAAACAATCGAATTTGAGAGTTGAAAATCTCTCAAGGAAGAGGTGAAATTTTTCCGTTCAACTCTTCCCACGGCGCCCACTATTTCTCTGAGCGCACGGACCGTGATTAGAACTTATTTTTCTGAGTACTAAGAAATGCCAAGGGTTAGAGCTTTAGCTTGAAAGCACGGGTGCTCGATAAATTTTCCAATTCAGTTTTCTCGAAAGTAAATTCAATTTTCTTCCTCCGCCCCAGATTATTAACGTTCTACATTTTTTATTTATTTTTTATATCCAGAGAACCATTCTCTCGTATCGCGTTGCAGCTGAGAAGCTTTTTTGCATTGCGATTGACACGTGAAAATGGCGGCTTGCTCGCTTGAATCTCCACCCAGGAGGTGCATCGTGATTTTTTGTCAGCTGCTTTGTTATAAATACGCAGCCGACGACGACGACCTTTCTTTGTGTTTGCCGATGCTCATCGATTTCTCGACTCTATTACCAACTCTGTTATGGAACACAGTGACCGTGCACGTCGTAGCTGCCGTGAAAATCGTAGTTTCATTCGCACGGCGACGCACAGATCAGCGAAGGAGGGCAATTGGCCGTCCTATCGGCGAAGGATGAATAGTTTGAGAGATGAAAGGCGCAGAAAGATTGTTAGAGGCAAGATATTGAAAGCTAACGAGAGACGTTTAACTCTCGCGGAAATTAATTTCATTTCCGCCCTTGGCTCGATTTTTAGTCGAAGAGTTACAGCTGAGAACGTTCAACAAGTTCAGCAAGGAGGATCGCCGGAATATTATTTATTAGAACTTGGATAAATGCTCGTATTTACGAGATATCGGACGAGCGAAGAGATATCGCGGCAGTTGACGAGAAATATCTCCGAGAGAGAATTGCATCTTTCGGAATCTCGCAGAAAAGAAAAAATAAACTGCTCGAAATAATTTATTGCCCGGAGAGACGAAAAGATTCCAGTAAAAGATTTCCCATTGGAGGACATCTACGTCTGAAGCATACGTGTCACTTAATAAAGTCTCGACTCTATGGAAATTCATATCACTTTAAGTAAACTTCACTTTGAGTGGCCTTCCCGATGAATAACCAAATATAAGATATTCGTCGTCGGAAGATATCTGTGCACTGATAAATTAAATTACGGGACAACTTGATACGAGTAATTAAAACGTAAGAACTATATATATATGTGTGTGCATCTTTCGCGATATCCATCTAGACTCGGACGAGAGGGTCCATTGCTATTTATCAACGTTTCCTGCATAGTTGTTCGCTTTAATTTCGCTGGGCTTCTTCGACGATAAATTAAATCGAACTCCAAAAAAAAAAGAAAAAGTAAGAAAGCGCATAGCAAATGGAGTAGGAGCGTAATTAGAAACTGCAAAAGGTTAAAGCGCCTCGAGCAGAAAAAGAATTTCGTTCTCGTCGCGCAACTACTTAATTCTCGAAAAAACACTGTCGACCTTGTCGTCCAATCGATCGATAGATTATCGATCGACCGCGTTCTTCGCGCGACATTCCCTATTTTAACAATCAAGACCTTATAAATATTTCATAAAAGTTCTCACTTTTTGTTAAAATTTGCTGTTGGATCATTCTTTTCATTCGTTGTTAGTGCACTTTTGCTCTGGAAGTGATCTAGGAAACATTATTCGCCAAGAGCGATATTCATTTGACTCCCCTTCGTTCGTCTAATCATTCTCGCCTTTTTTTCTCTCTCTCTGCAACATAAAAGATGTTTTCATGCCCAATTTCTAATAATTCTGTTAGTTTTTCCTTGAATCTATTTCGAGTAGCCATTACACGAATTCCCGATTCTTGAGTTACGAAGAGTATTGTTCCTGATTCACGGAATCCAACACTCTGTATTAGCGAAAATGTATGTCGTGCTCAACTTTAATATACGTCGCTGCATGTCACCGAATGGATTTTAATATAGCGTGCGACGTATGCAAGGGGGAAATGTGCAACAAAAAAATGTGCTCCAGGAAGCTTGAGGAAAATGAGCTCTTTATCATACTGATGATTGTATCAATTGTTAAATTCAAGGAGAACATTTGGATGATTTTACATTTATCCGTCGAATGTACGAGCACCTAATTAGATTTGATAACTCTTTCTTTTGGAAAACAGTGCCAACTCGAGTAACGAAAAGAATGATTTAATTAATCAGAGGTAGAAACCATTTATCACACTTTTCAACCGCTCAACTAAGGCACATAAATGTAACAAAATCTAAAAGCGTTTCGTTCGCTATCAACTAACTGTCTTGTTCCCAGGGAATCACGATCAAGCCGCTGGTTAAGATCCTGAACGTGAAGCGTGCCGAAAGGAAGAAGCCCACCATGAACGAGAGGATCCACGAAAGGGTGCGTTGCCTTTTAGGGACGAACGTCGACAGCAACCTACGATCGGGCAATAAAATAACGAGCCAAGCTTTGCAGCGATGCTTTAGAGATGCGATCGATTAATAAAAAAAGAAAAAAAGAAAAACAGGCGTCGGTGAAAAAAAAAAAAGTGGCGAACAAAGGGTGGAGGGAAGTGAACGCGCGTTGTATAAATTATAGAGAACGCGTATAGCTACGTATGTACGCCCTTACCGTTCGTGTAAATATTGAAAAAAGAGCAGCGAGTCAACGATACACAAGAAAATCAATAATCGCTCCGTGCGCGCGGGAAGATCGCACTGATTTTTCGCCGCTTTTAGCCACTTTCGTAAATGAACGAGCGTCCGAAGGACGAACAATGGTAGATGAAAATCGTGATTCCACGTTTCGTGCGCGTATGCATGTACATTTATGTTCGTTGACGAGGGAAATAATAAACGTGCGATAAGTCCGAATACTGATCGTGAGAGTGAAGAAAAATGGCGTCTCCGTTTCTTTGCAGATAATGGACCACGTGATGGCCGGAATCGAGGACATTTTGGGCAAGCACGGCAATTACCACGTTCGAGACAAGTACGCGTAATTTGTCACTATGTGTTAAAATGTAACTATGTAACAGTTTGTCGTTTCACAGGTAAAGAGTAGCTTAAAATGAACGTTTCTAACGGGTTTAGGTTAGGTTAGGTTATTCGAAGCGAGGAGCTCGAGACAGATTGCTCCGAGAAGATCATATCTGAAAATATTTATTGCAAGGGGAAACTAACGTTTAACGTTTGTATAATCTAGAAAATTGAGAAGAGTCTCCTCGGCCGTTTCTGCCTTCTCGATTTTTCCCGCACGACAGGAAACACGAGCCAGGTTTATCGACTTTTCTCTCCCCTAGTAAGATGACTCACGAGTCGTTCAAGATGGTGACGCGGGATGCAGATGATCCTGATCGCTAGTACATTTCGTCATAAATTATTTATCACGGTTTCGTGACCGATAGGGGAAGGAACTTTCGTAATCTTTTGGTGGAAGAGAGAAAAATTTGTTAAAATTCTTGAATTTTCGGCACTTTATTTTCGGAATGATAATTCTTCTATATTTCTTTTTATTTTCTTCTTTTCCTTTGTTTGTTACGCAGATTCAAACGGTTCGACAATAAATTCATTCGTCCCTACCTGGTGAGAGATCACTACGGCGCAGAGCCGAAAATATTGGAAACGTACTCGAAACTCGCGATGAAAGACGCGCTGGATTACATTAGAAGGAACGCGTCCACCATTGGCAATATCAGCGGAACTGAAAGCATGTCCGCGATATTCCGCAACTATAGCAACACGGGACAATTCAATGGCAGGTAAGGCTCGCGATTCTTTTCATTTCGGTGACTTTTCCCTTTTTCCCCCCCTTTCCTCTCCGCGACTCTCCTTTCTTCGTCCCGTCCTTCCCAATTCGCAACGAGCTGAATTATCTTCGTTCATACTCGACCTATTTATTTTCACAATACAGAGCACGAAGAATGCTTCTTTGATCGTAACAGGTGTACGCCATCCCCTCTGTCACCTTGTTGAAAATGTATTAATTATCGAAGAAAGTTTTCCTCGTTAAAAAGAAGAAGAAGAAAAAAAGAAGAAGAAGAAGAACTCTTGAACCAGAGTTGAACTCTTTGAGCTCGATCTTCAAAGCAAAGCTCGAACGCTTTGTTTCCTTTAGTTTAACGTCGTGAAAAGTTGAAGTTAATACCGGCTGTGAATCGTTTGTCAAAACGATTTTTACCCTTGTAACTTTCTTCAACGAATTAATAAGATATTCGCGTGCAGCGAGTCGCAGAGAATTTTACTCGGTATTTTCGTCTATTTTGCTACTTGTTTTCAACTGTTGTATGTTTTCCAATTCCATCGGCTATCGAAGAATCGGGAATCGAAGTATTTGCATTAAATATATTAAACGTTCTCTTCGTCTTAACTTGCTCGATACAAGCGCTTCGACGCTCTGTTCGTAAGTAGCTATATATATGTACAAGAAACGGGACAGATGAAATTTCAATTACCGTAAACGTCCCGTCGCGGGCAAGATCGGAAGGACACGATACGAAATAACTTCCATCCGGTGTACAATGCCCTTGGCGATACACACCAAGCGTTGCAAGACGCCCATGAAGGGTGTCATCGATGCTCCCCCCGCGTGTGACTCACTCACCCCCGTGTACCGAAGATAACTCTGCATTGTATCTCGATTGAACGGGCAAACCCTCGAACGAAACACAGTATCGATCTTGAAGTGGCAGCCCGTCATAAAAATGCAGACTCATTCTTTCTCCTTCCAGTCCGAGTTGCAGCCAGCTCGAAGCGGGCTGGAATATTGATCTCCAAGAACTGGAGTACAACCCTTCCAAGAAGGACTTGACGGACGCCAGGATCCACCACCTATTGGCCGAGGAACTTTGCAAGCCGTACAAGAGGGTAAGAAAGCCCCTCTTTCGCTGAGCGTTTCAGATTTTCACGTGTATACATGTATGTCGTGTATGCACGCCCCTGAAAACCTTGCTGACGAGGATTTTTCTTTTTCCTCTTTTTCTCTTTCTTTCTTCTGAAAGAACTGCCGCTTGAAATTTTAGCTGTCGATTTCATCCTTTGATCGTTGTACGCATTATGAACAGGAAGTAAAGACGACTTTTTTTTTTGCCATAAAATTTTATTGATATGCAAAATAAATTACAGACAACGCCACTCCCACTCGAGGTCTACCCCACGCCCCCTCGCGAATCACGTCACCCAAATCGACCAATCGCTAATTTTCGTTGCATCAGCGTTGCACCTGAAGACGCTAAAATCACTTTCAGTGATAAAATGATAAAATCTTGAGAAAATTCTTTGCGAAAAAAGAACGTAGAGTGAACAAAGTAACGAGTGAAGCATGTAAATCGCGTGTAATCGAAATTTACATCGGAGAATTCACTCTGTTTGCACAATATTTGTCGCGTAATATTTTCATTGCATTCTGAAGTCGATGCTAGTATAGGCGACGTGTGGGAACGTAAACGAAAGTCGATATTGGCAGCTAAAATTTCCCTGATAACGCTTATAACCCCGCGCGATACGTAAGATCTCTCTTGAGTTGCTTCCACGCAGGGCGATCGGAAGATCGGGTTACGAAACCGAATTTCGGAGACTTTGATCTTCGAATCGCCTTGAACTGAAACTCTACGTGTGCTTCTTTCTTGTCCAGTTCGCAACGACGATTACTCGAAAACTTACTGTGTCGCATGTATGTATTTGTACGTATTTTCGTGGACGTGTTATCTGTGAGAAGGACCCTGCACATGCGAAAAGAACCAATGCAAAAACGTTTCTCTACAGCACGGAACGAAACTGTTGCAGCATCGGCGTCTAAGCTACAGCCGACACGCGGTGAACGATCGCGATCTCTCCACCCAAGTCAATTACAAAATGCACATGAACATACGGCGGATGATGGGAGAGCACAAGCATCGTCACAAGCGCAGTAAAAAGTTGCTCAAAGTAAGAACGTTCTCGCGTTTTCACGCGCGAAATTCAAGTTCCAGTTCCGATTTATATGCCTGTTTCTCGATCGATCTGCGATCGCTAAAACTGTCGTTTGTTTCTTTTCTTTGATCGAACCGCAGGACGGTAAGCAGAGCCACGTGAGTTTCCCGGAGTTTCAGCAGAACGGCTCGACCAAGTTGTTCACGCAAGGTAAAATTCGCGAAAGGAGATATTTTTTTCTTTTCTTGCTCGAGATGCGCGAATTTTCATTGATCGCAGATTACATCAACGGAGTGCTGTACGAGTTGGAGAACGGAGACACCTCAAAGCCTTCGAGCAAAGGGGACTGGGACTCTGCCATTACCTTCACAGCTCGTACTTCTGGTAATATCGTCCGTTCTTTTCTTTATTCCCTCCCTCTCTCTCTCTCTCTCTCTCTTTTCTTTCTTTTTTTTTTTCTTTTTCTTGTCGAAGCGAAACTTTTGGCGAAACGTCTGGTCGTTAGAAAACGACGCGGAAGTTCCTCCGCGGAATTATCCTCTCGTCGTCGCGGCGATTCTTTTGAGAAATTAGTTTCACGAGGGATAATTCAACGAGACTTCTCGCCGAGGCGTGCCTCTTGAATATAAAACCCGGGGCGGGGGGCGGTGGGGGAAGGGGCAGAGTTAATTCCCGGCTCGATTCGTAGTTATAACTCTCTCGTTGCTCGATTTTCATAGACTCGCTGAACGTGAACGCGGACAGCCATCACGGCGCCACTACGACCACCTCGATGGACACTATAAACACCGACGATCCGGACTTGAAATTGGGACGCGACGGTGAGTCCTCCTTCGTCCTGTTCGTCTTCGACTGGAAATTTAGCGATCGAGCAATTTTGCTTGGTTCAACATTTTGACAACAAAGAGAACTGCGTTCGGGAATTCGTGGCATCGAAAAGTTTCTTTGAATTTCATACCCGGGGAACTGGTATTGTAATATCGATAATCGAAACATGCTGTGGAATTTCATCTTTTCACGAGTTGCAAAATGTTTCGTTCGATTTTCGCGAGATTTGAAAATGGCCGTCGAACGAAAGCGAACTCGTTTCCACGGTTCTATTTCTGGTTCGCGGTGCTAGAGCGTATTCTGTTTCTCGAATTGCAGAGAGCTACAGGGTAACGACACCGACGGCCACGGAAACTATGTTGCCATGGAAGCGAGAGGACGATTACGACTCCGGGCACCCGATTAAACAGAATGAATTTCCTGCTTGGTGTTCAAACAAGGAGTACCTGGCTTACAGTTCCCCCTCGGCCACATTCTTAGGTACGATCGATTAAATAATCCGCTCGATACTGTGTGTATATCGTTTCACCTCGAAGGATTAGAGAGAAACTCGCGATGGTTTAACGCATTGATCTCGTCTTGATACGTGATTCTAATCCATCATACACCTTTGTGCCTGTCTTTCACCACGCAAATCTCTAAAGTGTTAAGAAGGATGATTCGTAGAGTGGATTGAGCAAAGGACTAACTGCTCAAAGTTGAATAAAAAAAGTTAGATAAAAATGCGCGTCAAGAATTAATTGTTATATTATATCGACCATTTAGAGAATTCTCAAACGTCCGGAAGAATCATCTTTGTCAACAAACCTTTTAAAGATAGGATACTGAATCTAAGGTTATACTCTCCGACACTCTACTCTGAAATCCTCTGACATAACTTTCGTACGGGGCTCGGGTAACCCCTCTCGCACGGGCGCGTAGAAAGGAAAAGAAAAACCACCATTTTCATCCACCACTCATGGCATATTTTCTAAACTTTTACGCGCTGTTTCAGGTATACTCTACCACGTAGCAGTTCTATTTCTCGATGCAAGGTCGATTCGATTTTTTAATCAACGTCAACTAAACGCATATTCGCGCATGTTTCACCCAGTAAAGTCAACTAACAACCACGTAGCAAAACCCTATAGATCGTTGAATCTTCCGATCGTACTTGAACATTTCATCCAGCTGTTAACTTTTAAGATTCATGTCTCACGTTTGACACTTGTTTGGCCAAAAGAAAAGACACAACTGTGTCCGATTTGTGATTGTCGATGTTTGGCGAAAGAGGTACGTAAAATGTTGAACAGAAGGAAAAAAAAAGGAAAACGCTGCTTTACAGGAGAGCCGTATTTGTGAGGACAGGCCAGCCTATCGGGCTCGGAGGATACTAGCCTCGGACTTCCGGCCGACGAACATGTAAATGTTATCCTCAATTTCAGTTCTCGTTTACCGAATTTCTGTGTCGTTTCCTTCTCTTTTTCTTTTTTTTTTCGTTCTCGATCTACAAAAGTGAATGCAAAAGTTTCCTCCTTCGACTTTTGGGTTACCCAATCCCCTCTGAAGCTCTTCAATGGTACAACTACACATACATACACACACAAAGCACTAGTCGTCACTACAAGTACACATTGTGCATCGCAACATGATCGATCGTGTCGAATCTTTCGTGCGTCATTCTCACTCACAGTCAGACTCGAGAAACGATCGACTGCGATTGGGAAACACTTTTTTCGTTGCCAAGTTCTTCCACGAGCACTTGTGTTTCACACTTTCCTGCCGGTGTGTACCGGGGTGTTTCGGTTGCTCTAGCCACCTGGAATAGAACATCGACGTTCGTCGCTGAGATTTCACCGATCTCCGAATTTTTTCAGTTGCTTTTCGAGGTGCGCACCACCGTTCGTAAGTGCATTATAGTTTCGTTAACATAATAATTTGACGCTTTTTTGCCGATTTGATTTTAGAGTCAAGTGCGTGTTTTCGTGTTGTTTTCTTACACGAGGTTCGTTCGACTTTCGATCGGTAGTGTGGCGCCTCGAGATTTACGATAACTGTTCTTTTTTTTCTTTTTTTGTTTTCAGTCGAACCATTTTCGAACGTCCTGGCCGGTAATTAATTTTTATTTTGCCGGACGGTGTTGATATTCGATTATCAAGTTCCCCTCTGGCAAAGAGAATAAAATGGTTAATAACGGCTGTAATTTATTAAATCCGAAGGTCCATAGATTTTTATTCACTTAGCGCGCATTCGATGAAAAATGGGCTAATAACCGCGACCGTATATTCAAACTTTATTCAAACAAATGCAATTTCCCCCCATATAACAGATACGACGTAATGACTTTTAAATGAAGCTCGTGTCTTCGTTCAGTGAATGAAAAAAAGAGACTGCAGCAAAAAAAAAGAAGAAAGAAAACACACAAGTTACATTTTTCGTTCACTTATCAAGTTTCAAAGTTGAACAAAAAATAAAGAAATGAACAACCCCTGCAAGAAAACAGTTCAAAAACGCAGTTTTTCTTTTTTTAATAAATTTCTTTCAGTCTCTGTCCTTGATTTCCCTTCTTAGAGTTGTCCAATTGAACAAACGTAGCTCGGGAAAATCGAAAGAAACGATCGATTTGCCGGACTTTGCATTAACGTGGCGATACGGCGCGGAGAGGGATATTACACGGTGGCCGAACCGAAACACTCGATGAATCTTCATTAACCTCATTAGTGACACTTGCTTCTAATTAAAGGTGGAATCGAGCAGCCAAAGGTCCAGTCAGTAATTGGTCTGTTTCGCGGTGAGAGTGTCTGCACGCCGGATGGTATCGATTGCCAGGAGACCGTGGACGAGCGTGACGAGTACACGTTGACAGGGACAGAACCGACGGAGGAGGACTCGCCGACGAAAACCTTCAGCGAGTACGAGAAAGGTAATGGGAAAAAACATCGGCCTCGAAACATCGAGCATTTACACGTAACGTGACAAAGACTCTGAGAGTTTTTTAACGAGACGCAATTAACAAACGGCGAAATAACGCAGAAGTACCAAATATATTCGAAGCGAAACCTATCTAGAGTTACATTTCTCGTGATGGACCATGAAACGCAGCGCTACAAGTCACGATTTCATTGCCGCTAAATATGCTTTATCGTGGGATGTAAACGTCACGTGGAATTCACGATTCATCTGCCATCCGACAGTCATGTGCTCGAAAACCACTTAAGCAAGTTGGAAATTATCGAGATTCCTCGCGATGCACGTACAGCGCGTCCCGCGTTTGCTTTCCTAAATTAAACTAAATTAAATTAAAATCTGTTTCATCCAGAAGAGATCGATCGGAATTACTCCGGTAATAGAGTAGAATTAATGACGCGGAGAAACGTTGCGCAATTGGACAATAGTGCCCTCGTAAGTGATCGTAATTTTCGGAATTGAGACCGTCTCCGTTCTTCCCTCAATACACACCACATTTTCCCCCAGTCCCCAGACTATTCTAACAATGCAGTCGATCGAAACGTCGACCACCAACTTGCGAGAAACCTGCGAAACCCTGAGGACAGTTTCTCTGTTGCAGAGAGCAAGAAGGGAGGACCGGCCAGGCGAGTGTCCATGATGGAACTCTGCTCGATGGACAAGTCGCAAGCGGAGAAATGCGGGACGGAGGACGGCTCGCACTCCCTGCCAGAGTGTTGGAACACCCAACGTCTGCGGATGAGCTCGTTCCCCTACTCGGCCCAGGTTCCAAGCCTCTCGACCGCCCTCATCACCTCCTCCTCCGAGGATTCGGAGGAGATCGACGAGGAGGAAGAGAAAGCTTGACCTTTGGGGATCGTCGAGGAGCAGACGCCGTCGCACGCGGTCGACGAACGCCGCCTTCGTCGGCCGTGGCGGCGGCCACCTCGACGTTCGTTGTTCTCGTCTCTCCTACGACGACCGAGCGCTCCAGTCTGAGCACGGGGGACGCGTCTCTGATACGCCGTTTGGCCGCCATCTGGGGCGACACGATCGACCGAAGACGACGAGAAGATGAGGAGGTTTTCGTACCACCCCCCATGGACGATCGCCGACCCTCCGCTTCCTTCGACGACGGACACTTGGAACCTTGAAAAAGAGAAACACCTCTCGCAGCGGGAGGGGGTCGAAGGGAGGGGAGGGGGCGAAGAGCTGCTTTCACAGAGCTCTCGTTCTCTTTCACAGGACCACGATGACGGAAAGTATCCCTCGTTTTTGACTTTCGCGGTGTGAAGTTCGACGTACAGGGTGTCCCAAACATTGGAGACGAACGTAACGTCTCCGAGGAGAAGCAAAAAGTAACCTTGGTCGATCGTTTCGTTGCAAATTTAACAATTGTTCTCCTCTTCGTTTCTTTTTTTTACATTGTCAAGAGAAAGATCTGGATAATTTCGACGACACTCCTTTTGATCTTGCGCATCTTGCGCATCTTGCGAGTCGGTCAAAGGTATGGGAGTGAATTTTTTTGGGACATCGCGTACGCCGTGTTCCACTTAGGTAGAGTTCCTCGATCTCAGAGGAGACAAACGTGTAATTCGGTTCGATCGAAAGAATCGTTGACGCGAATTGAACAGAACGCAATCGACGCGTTAGCAGCTTGCGCGATCTTCGACGTAACGATGTTGCCACTTTTGCCAACGAGAATGATCCGCTCGAGGTTGCGTTACTCTTTTGATACTCGGCGATCGTATGAATCCTTTTTGAATATTCGACCATGAGAGTGATGCAAGTGAAAGAAAGAATGAGAGAGAGAGAGAGAGAGAGAGAGAGAAAGAGCGAAAGTAAGAGAGAAAGCTATTTTTTTAAACCGATACACCTCGTTTCCTCCGTAGCACGACTGATGGATGAAAAAAAAAAGAAAAAAAGAAAACTAACGAACATAGACTTGGAGGAACGTCTTTTGGTAGTTGATTTTCCAAATGCTTCCTGAAGAAGAAACCGCGATTCGTCCATTGAAGGGAGCATGTTAGCATGGATGAACGGGTTGAAGCGACGACGATTCTTGCGTTCCGCGTGCAAGGTCGAGAAAGATCGAGGAGGAGGATCAGGGAGCGCGCACCATTCTTTCTCCTAGACGCCATAATAGCGTTGTTTCCTTTCGTAGCGACGACTCGTTTCGTAACGATCGCTCATTAACTTGGTATCGTGGCCTTAAGATTCCTAGAAGTATCCTAGCAGCAACTCTGAACCTTCCGGTATATTGTTAGAGAAAAGAAAAGAAGAAGAAGAAGAAAAACGGAAAGAAAAGGAGAGAATGAGATTGAGGGTGTAAAAGAAAGGGGTGACTTTCACGAAGAAGAGTGTTTAAAAG
Organism: Melipona bicolor; assembly: GCA_030673865.1. NCBI lineage: Eukaryota > Metazoa > Arthropoda > Insecta > Hymenoptera > Apidae > Melipona > Melipona bicolor. Next base: position 1,944,794 of record JAHYIQ010000013.1, on the reverse strand, counting down.
CGATTAAAAGACACGTGAACACGTGGTGACTTTTTCGTTGTTTGGTTTCTGGTTTTGCCGACGCTAACATAGTCTTTCGAAAATGAAGTGTATATGTGTGTATACACTTGTAACACAAGTTCGGTATTGCGCACTCGATGCGCGATTCGCTTCCGAGTTTATAGACGCGAGTCTAGATTTAGATGAGCCACGTGCCGTGGCGTGTACACCGATGCAAGATGAAGATGGAGAGCACGACCATCACTCTTGCCGTTCTTCGAAAATATGGAGAACTCGCGGAGGAAGAATGAATAATTCATTTCGTGGGTTTATTTCAAGCTTATTTCGTTATTCGTTCTTTTTGACAATTTGCGTTAAAAATTGATCGACATCGGCACTGCTATCTCCATTTCGGGGTTGTCCATCATTCATTTCTCCCGTAATAAAATATTTCTCGCGCAGCGAGAAATAGATGCTTTAGCTTAGTCGAAAGTAAAATTTGTACGTGTTATTCGAGTGAAAAACTTGCTCGATTTTCCAGTTTTCTTCGAGTGAGACCTCCATATTCTCGAGGACAGCAATGTCCCCCTTTAGATTGAGTGTAATCTTGCTTTCACACTGCTGCTCTTAGATTTTTGCAGGGATTCTTGTGGACTTTCGACCTCGCAAAATGGCAAAATTACTACCAAAATTTACAACCCAAACGTTGAGATTCAATATATAGATATTATACTGACGCGTAGATTTTGAGGGAAACTTTTTACCTACCTTTGTAACATGTGTACTTCGAAAAATCCACAAGAACCACTGCGACAAACTAGTTCAAACATGTGATCTATCGAGTCGCTCAGGAGAAGCGATCTCCTGCTGTTGAAATCGGAACGACAAAAGAACAAAGCAAAGCAGTCTCACTGCACCACGATGAAATCGTCGAAACTCTTTTCGCGGTGACACAAACATACACAAACATACACACACATACAAACACACACAAATGGAAGTTGTTCACGAAACGCTCCTCTCCTTAAGTATGGCCTTAAAAGAAACAGAAAACAAGAAAAAAAAAACAGTTAAAGTAAATAACTAAATAAGAGTCTCACGTAGAAACGCAGCCGCGAAAGTGTCGTAGATACCTAACGATACCTTGAGTAAAAACATAACAGTATGTAACATAAGGTGAAAAACCAGCAGAAGATGCTGAAGAAGATCAAAAAAAAAAAAAAAAAAGAACGAGAGAATAATCCCTTGAAAAAAAGAAAAAAGAAAAAAAGAGAAACAGAAGAAACTCTTCTTAGCGAGACAACGTAGCAAGTTAATCGCGACGACTAATTGAATTAATTTACAAACCGTTTATCGAATGGACGAGCGGACGAGAGAAAACGTTCGGGACGGGACGAAGTGTGAAACTGCATAGCGGGGAGCTGCCAAGGGAAACTCTGGAATTCCGGTTTTTATGAGAATTGAAGGGATTGATTAATGATTCGTCGATTAATTAACGATTCTACAGTGGCACTCGCGGTTGATTAGATGCTTGCGGAATTGAAAGTGAGATCGCACCGAGATTTATCAGCCTTCGATCGTTTAGTGTTATCGACAACAGCGACAACGTTGAATTGGTCGAAAATACGATTGTCGAAGAAAATTGTCAAGAGCGTGAATTTTCTTGAGAATGTCGAATAGTTTAAATATGCATACATACATACGTACATACATATATATATATACATATATATATATATATACAGAGTGAATTATTTTAACATAGGATGTTAGTAGATAGTTAATTCTTTTAGCGGGCAGGCGTGTTTGAAACTGAATGAAATTAAATTGCATTAAATGTTGAATTGAAATGTTAGAAACTAAATTAGCAGTCGGCTGTAAGAGCAAGTTTGGACACACACTGGTTGGAGCAGAATACGTTTCAGAAGCAGCTGCGTAGAGAATATAGTAACCCTAGTGTAGACGTGTCAGATTATTAATTCTGCGTCTCAACTTGTACTTCAAAAGTTGCTCTTATAATGTTCTGCGGATTCTTCGAACGCGTGTACGCACGTGCGAAGGGTTTTCTTTAGGGTTGACGATATATTCGTATGCGAGAGATGAAAGATCATTTCCAACGACGAAAATTTTTCCAACCTATTTTTCGACGATTAAATTTAGTTCCTTCGAAACGTCGCTCTCGATCACTCTCGAGCGTTCATTTCCACTCTTTGCTTGCTCACGTAGAGAACTAATAACGTAATGTTCCTTGCTGCAAGATCGAACGAGAGATATTTCTATTTGAAGATGAAAAAGAAAAAAAGAAAGAGAAAAGTAAGCGACAAATATATCTTCGACCAAGGCTGCGATTAACGTGATACCGCGGAATTCTTGTCAATTAAGGCAGTAGGGTTTCCTTCAGACTCGTTGTTTAGGGAGGGCATTTTTTTCACGCACATCTCGCTTGAATAATATTTGCTTAAAAGCGAGGGGGGGGTTTTTTTCTGGAGGAGATTAGGGACGGTTCAATTTTCGTAAAAATCGCGACAGAGTTCGAAATTTTCCCTTCGCGCGATATATTCCTGGCGGCCTCTAGTTACCTAGGTCAGACGGAATGTCCGACTAGTCTCTAGACGCTAGTCTTTACGCTGTTGATTTGTTAAAAATAAATGTTTATTAAGAAAAAAAAAAAAAAAAAAAACAAAGAGCAACGAGCTTGTCTTGCAATTACCTTCACACTTGAAAATTTCCTTTCCCCCTTTCGAATATTTTCTGCTGTGTCTCTTGTTTTTTAATTTGAAGCAGATATCGATCTAGTTTACACGTAGTATTTTTAATTTTTCAATGAAAATACGAAACTGAATGATTTTAACGTTTGAAAGTAAAATAAATTTTTCATTCTAGAATAAACCTTGTGTCGTCTGTTCTATTCTCTGTCGTGTAACAAGGGTAAAAAGAGTCACGAGTAGAAATTAAAAAAACCTCGTTCAAGGACAAGTCTGTGATCCAACCTTCGGCTGATCCGTCATCAGCCTCTTGCTAATTAAAACCGAAGCAATAGAACAATTAGCGGCTCCTTATTAACGGAACCGATTCTTCTCGACGAACTGAACGTTTCGGTGTTCAGAAAGAGCCGAACCTCGCGGAACCGTGAGTCTAGACTGAGCAATTGTTCCTCGTCGCGTGAATCACAATGCCCGGCGGTGTCGTATTTTTAGTTTGCATACCTACGTTCAGCTACGAGCACGAGCTGATCTTTGGCGTGCCTTTGAAGCGAACGAAGAAGAGTGAAAAGCCAGGGAAGTTGGTGGTCGGGCCAAAAGTCGACGTGAGGCTCAGGCCGCGATCGAGGACTCAGTTGTTGAGGCTGAACGACGACGACAACTTGGACGATCTCGACATCGAGGATGACTTGGCTGACAGACGATACCTGCGAGGTCGAGGACGCGACGTTTCCGGTCAGCGCGACAGAGACCCTGTTTTCGTGTCGATGGAAACGGTATTGCAGCTACTAAACCCCGATCGCTTCAATAAAATAGAAACATGCCGATTTCGAAGTGTCTCCGTGTAATTTATAATCACGAGCGCGTGATTGTCTTTGAATTCGCCATTTTATTGGAATAATTATCTTAAAACGAAAGCCAGTTTCGATCTGGAAGGTAAATCGAGTTCAATTACCCCCGTACGTCTTCTTTCGGCCAAGATAACGAGAGAAAAAGGAGAATTCTGTAACGTGTATCGCAATAAAAAAGCTCCTCGCTTGATGCAAGCTTCTTCCATCTGTTTTATCTGTCGCCATTACTCCCGCAGGTCTTAGAGGAGTTGCTGAGGAAGCTGAAAGTGGAACACGTTGTCTGGTGTAGAGACAAGGAAAACATGTATTACGAGGTAAGGCAAGTAACGCTAATTATTTTCCACTTCTTATTACCGTCTGGCTTCATCCCCCTCCTGGAAAGGTGATATTTCCTGTACCAGCTGGGGAGCCGTGCGAGAATTGCCTCCACTGCCTCACGGAAATGGGCATCGGTGTGAAAATGAACTCCATCGTAAGGTGAATTAATGCCCCCCTCCCGATATTTCCCCTCCCCGGGGAGCTTTTCCAAACGTCTTCGTTTACCTTGCCGACAATTTCCAGCGTAATTCCAACCCAGTGCACGTATAGCGGTATGTGCGGCGTCGGTGCTACACCCATCAAGGATGATTTAGCGAGAAGGTTGTCAGACGAATTTTCTTAATGCATACTGAATGCAATGGATACACTCTCTCCGCCCAACGCTCTGAAATCGTAATGTTTTTTTTTTCTTTTTTTATTCGTAGACAAAAGGAGTCCGAGGAGAGAAAGAACGCCTGGAAAGCGTTCGTGGAATCCATACGTTCGAAGCTGACGGTGAAACAGGTCGTCGATGGCGTCCGCAGTGGCGGTGACCTCACGTTCGATTACGTGCTGCTGGTACTAACCGCGGAGTAAGTATTGTCCAGATAAATTTGCATTATTGCAGATTATTCCATCCTTTTTTATACAAGATTGTAATAATATTCCAACTACACAGTTGCCTGGCAGCTCTGGGATTGATCGAAAATAGCGCGACCAACGTCGTAGCTGCTATGCTGGTGTCTCCGTTGATGGTGAGACTTCATCTCTCGATTTAATCTCCCCAATTACCGGACTGCAGATTTTTACGCGATTCTCTATAGAATCTAATTTCTTACCAAGGGCCCAGTGATGTCGTTAACGTTCGGAACCATCATAGCCGACAGAAATCTCCAGTTCATCGGCCTGAAAAGTTTATTACTCGGCATATTCGTTTCGATACTTTTCGGCTTCGTTTTCGGTCTAATTTTGGGCACCACGGAAATGCCCTGGGGTTACAACGACTGGCCGACCGATGAAATGAAAGGCAGGTGCGTGACGAGAAAGACAAGGGAGATGGGCAAAGATTCCCGCGAGGTAATAGATATTTTCTTCAGAGGAAATTACAGATCTCTCTGGATGGGTGTATTATGGGCTTTGCCGTCAGGCACAGGTGTAGCCGTGGCTTTGCTTCAAGGAAGCAGCGGTCCACTGATCGGAGTCGCAATATCGGCCTCGTTGCTACCACCAGTGGTCAACTGCGTGAGTAACGAATGACAAATTCGCTCTCGAACTCACAAATCACAAAGAAGACTCGTACGAAGACTCAGATGGGGAAAAATATGATTTGTTACTGTTTAAATTCTTTTTTGAAGGGACGAATATTCTTTTCGAGTCATAAATGTAGAGAGAAGTAGATCAGGTGTAAAATCAAATATGGATTTAGGTTAGGTTTCTAGGTTTAGGTTAGGTTTGGATTAGGTTAGGTTTAGGTTAGGTTTAGGTTAGGTTAGGTTTAGAATCATAAATATAGAGAAAAGTAGATCAGGTGTAGAATCAGATATGGGTTTAGGTTTAAATATGAAGAGATACAAAGACTATTCCCCAGTAGGGAAAATGTGATTTTTTAAAGAGATTTTACTTTTGACAAAAATAGTCCAACAGTTCGGTTACTTGTGGTCTCTCTCTCTCTCTTTCTCGCATGAATAAAAAAAAAATACCTTTTTAAACAGTCAGCAGCAAATCGAAAATTTACGAGTTTTTCTCGTCGCTTGTTTATTCACAACCACGTGAATCGAAATATATCCCTCTATATCGGACGGACATTGAAATTGGCCGGCTATCGACACGGGCAGACAGAATAATTCGCGAGGGAAGATAGATACGAAAAAGAGGTATCGGCAATCGAGCGGCAGTCTCGTTCCATCAGGGTTGATTAATGGATGGCAGTTAATCTGGACCTGGCAATCGATAAAATTTATTCCCGCAGGGTTTATTCTGGGCACTCGGATGTATATGGTTAATCTATCGACCGATTAAAATGCCGCACATGAAAGGAGAATCGTACACAGACTACAACACCTCGTACGTCTATGTGTACACCGATTACCTGCCGGTTGAATTCTTCTGCAACGGGATAATCAGCGCGTGCCTGACCTTTGTTAACGTTATGTGTATCTTTATCACGGCGATCATTGTGTTGAAGGTGAGCAAGGTCGCGGTACAAGCGATTTTTCAAAGATAAAGATAAACGAGAAATCACTTTCCCGCGCGCGTGATGTAAATTTTGCGCGATAATTTCTTACGTCACGATACCATTATCGCACGATCGTGTAACCACGTAATAATGCTGGAGTGAACGTCCACGATAAGCGTAAGAAATTATTAACGATTTTTATAAAAAGAAACACGATACACTAAAATTCAGTTTTATCAAGAATATTCGTGATATTCACGATATAAATAAAGTAAATGGCAATATTTGGAAATAAGAACAATAAAACATTTAAAAAAAAAAGGAGCAGAGTAGAGTTTCTAAAATTAAACCGATGGTTTCCGATTAGATAAAAGAAGTGGCTGCGCCGTACACATCAACACCGGAACTACGTCGCTTTTGGGAACACGATATTCGCTTGGTCCGTGATAAGAATATTTCACGAAATAACAGCTCCCTGGATTCGAGGTAACGGACTAAAACATTTCACGTTGCAATAGCTATAAAATTCTTGCGCTTCTGTAATTCTCACGTGAAGATAAAAGAAAATCAAGACAACTAAGGAGAACGTACGATACGCGATCTATATTATCTGTCTAATGTCTCACGACGACGTGTAAGAAATTTAAAAAAAAGCATTGTTACCAGCTTCTACGACGGATTGAGCAAGACGAAACAACGAGTGCTGGAACAAACGTTGAACGAGGCGTTGCGTGAAGCCGTGGATGACGATACATTCCGCAAGGTGCAAAGATCGAGTTACGGTCAACGCGGTCCAGAGGAGGTACATAGTACTTGAAAAGTTTTTCTCGCGTTTGCTAAATTAACAGCTGCATGAGTCGCAGAGTTATTCGTAATTTGTTGCAGTTTACATCAAAGCTCGGACTGCACGCCACCAGCGGAATGAGTAACGTTAAAAATACCGATCAGAAGCAAGACACGCCAGTATCCAGTGGTTTTAATCCACCGGAAAGTTTGGGTAACACCGGTGGCCACACGAGCGAAGACTTGGCCGCGCTTGATCGAATGATCACGTATCTTTTGGGACAATCGAGCAACGCCAGCTCTGGTCATTTGGATTCTTGGCGCCGTTCCCGCAGGGCAAGTGCACAAGGTTACAGGCAATTACGCAGCACGGGTACCACTGCGGAGGGAGGCTTGGTTGGCTCTAACATCGACACAACATCGCTCTAGTCGTGCGATTAAGTAGTAGATTGACAAGCTGAAATTTGTCACGGCGCAAGGAGGAAGTCAATAGAAACGCCGCGTGCATTTCCCAGTGTAACACAAATTTTATTAAAGATATATGAGATTACTGTATTTGCATCAACAGATTAAATGGTTTCGAGAATCAAAGTCTGAGATTTCCTTGTTAATCTGTGTTAATCTTAATACTGCGTTAATCTTCGATGGAAGATGGCTCGGTTCCAAAGTATCGATCGCCAAAGTTACCGATACCGGGCAATACGTAAAACTTCTCGTTTATCACAGGATCTAAGGCGGACGTGACGATCTTCACGCGTGGGAACGCGTAAGCGATCGAATGGACACCGGACTCTGCCATAAGTAAGGATACAAGCAACACGTTCTCTTCGGCCACATCGTGATCCAATAAAACTCTAATAGCCATAATGGCAGCTGCACCTGTTGCTACTGTTGCGTCCATTAATATTACTTTGTAGTCTTTAATATCTTTTGGTAATCGAAGGTAGTAAAGCTGCAGGAAATATTCGTAATTTTTATATTAACGTTTAAATGGATATAAATTAAAAAGTACACTTACCTCTGGTTCTCCAGTCTGTTGGTTCGTTTGTATAAGTATTTTCCCTATTCTTATGTCTTTGCATACATCCCTAACAGCTTGCTCCATAGTTTCGCCGGCACGCAGAATTGAAACACCGCAGATCTTATCCGTAGCGGCGCGTTTCCCCGGATATAATACTCCTTGTGGCGTTTCTACTGTTACATCCTACGAACACGCGAAATATTAGACGACACGAAGACGTGTTAATAGTACTGACGTACATTACGCGTTGCATTTACCTCGAATGGTAAAAGAGATAGCGCGTATTCAATAACCAAACGTATCAAACGTTTGGAATAAAATATAAATTCATCCCTGTACGTTTCCTTGTTTCTTATAAATGTATGAAGACCTTTAATCTGTGGTGTATCTGGAAGCAGGTAGAGTGAAGATGGCAATGGTTGACCAATATAAGAATGAGCTAATTTTTCTCTAAGTTTGAAACCCCTCTGGAATAAAAAATGATGATAAGTAAACGTGGCAAAGGAGAGCGGGATTTAAGAGATCGGTGATTTTACCAGTTGAAGCTGAGTGTGTACGTGCTGTACAATGAGTTCTATCGCGACTTCGTTATCTCCACCGCGAGGCACGATAATATCCGCGTGAACCATTAATGGCGCTATATAATAGTAAAAAGCAGGTTGCACCATAGTGCTATACTGCTTTAGCACACCCTCCAAGTCTCTCCCTCTCTGCGATATATCTCTACGTAATCTCCGAGCAAGCCTCACATCAGCATCAGTATCAACAAACACCTTCATGTCGCACATCTTAACCAATCAAAGAAAGCAGATCAGTGGTAATTTGATTTTTACTTTCGTACCTTACCGTTTTGTTCAAGCCCACTCATTCTGCTTTTCGGACAGTACCATCGGCTTACCTTCAGAACGTCGACATTGTAGAACGTCAATATTCCTTCAAATATAATCACGTTGGCGCCGTACATTGTTTTCTTCAAAATAAAGAAAAAAAATATGTATCATGCGCGCGAGATACGTATTTGTCATTTACACATTAATTTTGTCAATACCGACGTACAGTTCTACTTTCTCTACGATGCGTTACAAAATTATAGATAGGAACTTCCACCATTCTGCCCTCCTTTAGACGCTGCAGCGTTGTTTTAAGTAGCTCGAAGTCGAACGCATCGGGATGATCGAAATTGTACTCATTACGCGCAGCCATTTCGTGCTGTTTTTCATTCAGTACCTATAGAGAAAAATTGCCAAGCATGTTATCTGTATTTCTCCCTGGATCAGTGGCATTTAGAAGAATGAATAAATACTTTGTAGAATGAATCCATGCTGAGAAGAGTTACCCAAGGTACATCCAAAGATTCTATAATTTTTGTTGCAACTGTAGTTTTTCCAGATGCACTACCCCCGCAAATACCTAAAATGAAACTGTTACTAATATCATACACTCCTTTCCTTTGAAGCAGTAAATATATGATACGCTTTGATTACCAACCAATTACAAAGGGCTCTACTTGTTGGCCAGCTGAATTATACCACGGTGGTCTACCAGCTGTATATATTGTTCTTGTTTTACTTCTCAGGATAGACTCTGCGGAGGTCTTTTTGCTAGATTGAGATAAGCTAGTAGTACGTTGTCTTCTTGACCTTGGTGATCTCTGAGAACCTGCCACGCAAGCACAAACAATCTTCTTTAATTCAATTTCAAGACTGCAAAGATTACACAGTTAAATAAAAAAAATCGAGAACAAAAATTTCCTTTCAATTGTTACGGACAAAGGATAAAGGGTAAAAGGATGGAGGTACTTTTGGAAATTCTGACTGTTTTCTTCAAATGGCAAAGGGACTTTACTTCAGTAAACCAAGTACATCCTGCTTGCCAAACACAGGTACTCCATATCATTGACTCTGTAAGTACGTGGCTCGTTTAATTTTGGGAAACGAGTAAAACGCAAGTGTCAAATATTTTGGAAAGCGATATTGAGAAGATGTTCCAGATGATAATCTCACCAGTGGAAGGTGGCCTCGGAGATTGCGGTGTTGGTGTTCCAATGTCAGAACGTCTGTAATGTTCAGCATCCTCGCACAATTCATCGGCAAGAAAAATTTCCTTCTCGTCCAAACAAACTTCGGTATCATCGCTGAAACACGATGAACTCAGCATGCGTGCTCGAACAAAGAAACAAAACGGATGGTAAAATATTGTCGCTTACCTTTCAGAACTCGCCGAGCTAGGTGGATCAAAGTGCTGCATTTTAGCTGCCATAGTCTTAATCACGTGCGACGAGAGAAATCAACGTGTGGCCACGTGTGTACGGCTTTTACTCGACAATGCACTTCGCCGAGCCGTGCTCTTTCATACTCACATGCGTCTGGTTCCGTCTCGACAAAAACTGCGAACTGCAAAGACATGTGACAGCAACACAGAGATCTCGCCAACGCCATCTACAGTACATGTTCCGAAGCAAGTTTTCTATGTTTATTGCTCGTCAGAGGATATTTGAAATTTTTTGTAAATAATTCAGGAGAGACAGCTGTTAAAATCAATAAATCTGCATTTTGAAAAGTATTTGCACCTATTATTCGTTAAGATTCGTGAAATCTTGTATGTAAGTACGAATTATTAAGAATATTGTAAGATGCGATATTGGTTATGTACGTAAGTTTGTTGTAAGATGTACTTAAGTCGGTCTATAAATTGAAAGATTTAAATATTGTGTTTAAATATTTATTAAATAAATTAAATTAAAAAATTATTAAATTTATTATATTATATATTATATATTAAATGGTATTATAAATTAGGTGCCAATAGTAGGTGTAATTGTAGAATTTTTTTTAAACTTTATACGCGGGATTATATTGCGTTATACAGGAAGTTGAATGAAATCAATATAACGAAAACTGCGTAAATATCACGCTACGGCGTAATTGTTAATAATTAATTAATGAAATAAAAACTCATGTCCGAAAGTGTGTATGAAATTTATTACTCATACTTCTAATGTGCGTTCACAAATAATTTTGATCCAAATTTTGGATAGTTTCCCGGAAGTTAAATATTCGGGCAAGTGCTTCAATTTGTGGCAAATCTTTATAAATGTATTTCATAGGTTAAATAGAATAGAATTGGAAGAAAGCTGAGGATTTACTTCGGAAGAAAGTTTTGAAAGTTTGTAAATTAATCTTAATAAATAATCTTTTAATAAATTAGTTAAATAAATTTTTTTTTGTTTACAAACGAAAATGTAGTCTAATCATGGACATTAAAACACTAATGCCACGTAGCAATGAAATTAATCAACTATGTTTTTTTGGGGGGGATAAAAACCATTTGAAATTTGCTATCTATTGCGTAAGATTAGAAATAAAATATACTCAATTCAATAGATGGCAGCACATAACTATGGTTATCGACTCATATAATTTCTGCTTTATCGATCACTGGATCATTTTGTTTCTTTTTTAAAGTTTCAAATTATTTCATCAAATTACTTCATTGTACATATAATTCGATAATTTTTATCTATTGTTATCAATACGATACTGCAATGTCCATGATTCGATATTTACATTTGCGAGAAAAGCTAATTAACAGAATTAATATATAATCTTTCGCAGTTTCATTTGTTTCTTTATACATTTTAGTTCATTTGCTATCAGAATATACATTGTAATGTATCCACAATATGTAACGATAATATTTTTTTGTGGATGGATCAGTTATCGTGATCAAAATAATGCAAGATATAACTTTCTTCGTTTGAAATTATACGAAACGGATAATAAAGTAACATATTATTTATAAATCTAAAAAAATATAATTATATTTCTGTAAATTGAATAAGTTTGCGTGTAACACGAAAAAGATAAGGGCGTAGGGTGACCCTCAAAACGTGATACAGTGAAAAGGGATGAATGTGAAATCTGTTTTATCTTTGCTCAATGCTGTCATTATTCTTCATATACATAGCATTCGTCGACATATCTTCCCGCCACGTCTAAACATTGAAAAGATTGCAACAAAACGAGCAACATATTTCAAGTATGAAAGTAATTGCAAAGTATGTTGAATAAAAAACTGAATAAAAAAAACTACACTGCATGACAAAATATTCATAATGCGTTTTGATATGCATCGAAAGTAACGGAATACAAACGTGTATAAAAACTGCTAACGCGAAATCGATGAAATAACTGATGTCTAAATTACAGATATTTGTACCTTTGTGAGACGAGAGTGTACGGAATTTATTCATAGTACGGAAAATATGTACGTACTACGTCCAAAGTGAGTCATTACAGCACACTTGGATATAGAAAAATAATATTTCGAAAATCGTAAGAAATCGTCGTTTTCGTGGTTCCACTTGTTTGATCGCGTTCGGAGGAACATGAATTTACACAAACAACCATAGCCCGGTAATAACTTCGTACGTGTGTATCCCGTTAGTATCCGGGTAATTTAAAATTATTCTTGCAGTGGTGGTGACCTCCCGTGGTAGATGGAATATTCGCAATTGAACCCGGCAGAGTTTTGCGATTACCGCTAATTACGATGAAGAAACGGTCGTGCTAAGAATCGTCGGTCATTTGATAATCCAGTAGCTCCGTTCAGTCTTGTGGTCGGACGGAAAGTGCAAAGTTACCCCGATGCTTCTGCGTGCTCGTCTGTTGTGTGACGTCGTATTGTCTTTTAATAGTCAGCCCCTGTGACCGGTTTTTCCGTCGTTAACAAGGCACCGTTGTACGTTGAGACGCGCCCTCGTCCGACCTTGAAACCTATAATCGTTCATAGCGTTCGATGTTCGAAACATCGTCTGGAAAACGATTAATCGTGCTCCACGGGTTCGAATCTTTTTTGTTTTCTTCGGCGCCTCGTTAACGCGGAGTAACAGTGAAATGGCGAAAAAGACGTACGATCTGTTGTTCAAGTTGCTGCTGATCGGTGATTCTGGAGTTGGCAAAACTTGTATACTGTTCAGATTTTCGGACGATGCTTTCTCAACGACATTTATTTCAACAATTGGTAAGAGAAACTGTCGAAATAACTGCCGTTCGTTTGTTTCCTCGAGCAAATTGCCTATTATTGCGTATTCTTTTTCTTCGGCGTAGTAGGTTATGCTGCTGAAACGAAGTAATAATACTACGAATTCAAATTGATTGAACGATAAATAATTGACTATCAATGTGTAATTGTCTTAACGCGTTAAGACGCGAATGTATAAAAAAATTTGTATCTCTCGAGTTACAACATTCGAACAACGTTGTTGTCTTTGTTGATTGTTTTGTGTAAATAAATGTTAATATATTGAGGAGTACGTTAGATAAATGAACAATGTGCTTTTTGTCATTTAGGTATCGATTTTAAAATCAAGACAGTGGAATTAAGAGGAAAGAAAATCAAGTTACAAATATGGTAAGTTGTGGAGTGTTAAATTTTTCTAAACAGCCCTTAATCTGTGTATTTGCAGGGATACGGCTGGTCAGGAAAGATTTCATACCATTACTACATCATATTATAGAGGTGCAATGGGTATTATGCTTGTTTATGATATTACTAATGAAAAAACATTTGAAAATATTGTTAAATGGTTGAGAAATATTGATGAAGTAAGTATGATTGTAAGCTTTTCTACTATACGTAAATACAGTCGATTATAATCATTGTTTATTTTTTTAAATCTTAATTAATTTTAGCATGCAAATGAAGATGTGGAAAAGATGATACTGGGAAACAAAAGTGATATGGAAGACAAACGTGTTGTTAGTACAGAAAGAGGAGAAGCGGTAAAATACCAACAATTTAAATTGTACATAGGTTATAAGAATATAATATACTAATAAGTTGACATTCTCCTTTAGATAGCAAGAGAGCATGGAATCAGATTTATGGAAACATCTGCAAAAGCAAACATTAATATCGATCGTGCATTTAGTGAATTAGCTGAAGCAATATTGGAAAAAACTCATGGGAAAGAACCACAAGATGCTCCTGATAGAGTGACAGTTGATCGAAGGGTGGAAAGAAATTCTAATCGGTGCTGCTAATCTTATTTATTTTAACGGCGCATAATATACTATATATATATATATATCAGCTCGTGCCACTCAAAATAGATTTGTGGATAGATTTAGAGCATAATTTAAAAAAGCATAATAGAATAATTAAACTCTTCACAACACTGCCTAATCAAATTCAACTGAACTTATTTGATGAAATTTCTGATAAAGATATGTCTAAAATTAATTCAGAGAGTATAAAAAGAAGTAACTCCAATTTGAAAGTGAAGTTTTTTAATTATACCTGGATTTCAGAGGGTGGGTTATAAATGCTGTTTGTCGTATATATGACTGTACTTATGTATCTATTGCATGTATACAAGCGTTAAAGCTCCATCACAGCTTTTATAATGAACAAAAAATCAATAATATATACTGCTGATGGAGCTTTGTTTTCCATGAAACTCCATGCGTTGTTGCACGAACAAACTTAACTAGAAACAATTTATTTGTTATATGAGGCTGCAATTTGTTACCATAATGAGAAAAGTGAGAATGAATGTGGGCTCTTGATCTTAAAAAAAAAAAATCTATGTGAACATTGAATGCTTTTTCATACAAACATTGCACTATATATGCTTATTTACATCTTAAGTTAAAATCTAAAAGCTTAAAACTGAGAGCTTTTATCCTATTTGTGTAAGACTAATTTACTACAAATATAAATATTCACGATTTCGAAGTAGTTGTTTTTATTTCCCTTTGCAATACATATAAATAATAATAATAATAACAATAGATACTTAATAAAATGACATCATAAAACAATAGTAATATTAAATCGAATGGTAATATTAAAATGAATTATTAATTACATACATTTTCGATTGTATGATCACCATGATAATTTCCACTTTGTTTTATAGCAGTGAAAAAATCTAAATAAATTTATACAACAAAAGATAATGATAATATTTAATACTTTGAAATTTTTATTTCATTATGCAAATATATTGAAATAATATAACATCTATTTTCTAACACACATAACGAGTAAATATATGTATACATTATTAAGGTAATTTTTGGAATTATGATATTTCAATGTTACAACACTATATCTAACGAAGATATTAATATTGTTAAAATGTATTTCATATTGGATATTACAACAATGAAATCACTTATTTGCTGGATATACACAATTTATTTATATTTTAATGAAAAACAAAACCGATCATTTTTACAAACTAAATTATACCTTTTTAAGTAAATTCAATAAAAACGGATACTCTTTATTAATAGAGAAGATGAAACAAGAAATTATGATTAGATGTGTAAATTATGTATTTGTGTCTTTTAACCCTATTTATATGTATATATTTCCAACTATATAACGATTGACTCATTTGCTCCAGCGAGTATACGAATTACTTGACTTACAAGAGTAGACGTCGAACTTTAAAATAATTTGTAATCTCTGTGTGGGCTATACATTGAAAATTGTGTAAAAGCTATTATCTCATAGAAATTAATACTCTTCTGCCAATATCTTTTTTTTTTAAATGCCTTTCATTGCTTTTCTGTAATGTACTCTCTATGTACAAAAAAAAAAGAGAGTCAAAACAGAACAATTGTAAGTAAAAGCATTTTGCGTTAAAGATTAATCCAGTGACGAAAAAATATATTTTACAATATTTAATCTCGTGATGTACCAATAATTGTCAAGATGTAAAGGAAAATGTTAATAACATCGATATAGAGGTTCAACGCCGCGAAAATATACTCTTCTGGAGAAATCGTGTACTTGTGTTTTCCTCCAATCATCATTTGAGTGTCGTAAATCAAGTAAATGGAGAAAAGAAGAGCTCCAATTGATGCATATACTAAAGTCATAATTTTTCCATGCCATATCATTGCAATTATTCCAAAAAGTAGGAAAATGATCATTGCAATAAACAAAATACTATTCAAACCAGTGAAGTCGAATTTCGTTTGGAACGCGAATAATGTTAATGCAAGGCAAACGGCTGCAGTAATTCCAACGGCCAATAATACCTAGAAATATTTGATAAAATGATTTAGATAATTATTTTAATACATGAAAAATTTTGAGCTGTAATCCTTAGGATCTTACTTCTTCAGAGCTGTATGTAGAAGCAGCAGTAGCTAACAAGAAACTTTCTGCTACAGTGAATAGGAACAAAAATACAAAATTCATTGGTGCTTTTCGCCTCACACTGGTACAACAAGCCATACATATAATTAGGACAATAGTTGCTGCAAAAGAAATCCAAAACAATTCCGTATGACTCCTCACAAATTTTTGAGTAGGTATGTGATAAAGGAAAAGTGCAATCATTGATACTGTGATTAACAATTGAAGCATCAATATACTGTACACTTTCCTGAAAACAAATAAAAAATATATAAATATAATATAAATATTGCAAGATATTATTGATGACAATACATCATTAATGATATTGTCGATTATAATACCTGATGAATCCATTTCTAATGCTTTTATCATTGAATTCAAATCCTTTAATAACATCAGATTGCATAGGATCCTCATAATTTGACCCGTACATGCCTGCTTGTGGTCCTGCGCCAAATATTGGCCCAGTTGGTGGAACTTGCCCGTAAGGAGGTGCTCCTGGAGGAACAAAACCTAAAAATAAACAAAATGTCACGACCATTGCAAAGAAATTAAAGCATTAGAACATAAAAAAAATAAGAGATTAAACAAACCTGGTGGAGGTGGTGGATTTGCTCCGTACGGAGGTGGATATGCAGGATTATATCCTTCTTGGGTTGGATACCCAGGATTTTGTTGAGGATAACCTGCACAATCAAATTTGAAGAAAAAAATAAAATATTACATCTAAACAGAGTCTTCATTCTGAATTAAGCATCACCCTTCATAAGATTTTGTGCTCTATTAACAGCCACTAAATATTGGTGCATGATTTTTTTTTTTAAATACATTGCTTCCCTTCAATTTGTAATTTCTTCTTTTAAGGCAATCACACAACATGTTTTAATTCAACATATTAATTTTTCATTATTTTCACATTATTATTTTTTCTATAACTAATAGTCATAAATTATGATCGATGATTTAATGTGTAATGTTGGATGACGTTGGAACAAACTTGAAATAAGCAACATGGCATTTGTAGCTTGCTAAATATTTTGTTTAAGGTGTAATATCATAATAAAGAATATATATAACTTAGGAAAAAGATCAGAACCTTGTTGCCCTGCATAAAATCCTGCACCTGGTGTGTTCTGCCAAGTTGCCATCTTTTGGTTTTTGTTTTAACTGAAAAAGAAGCTATTATTATCACAAGATACTGTTGTAATAACAGAACATCAATGGAACACCAGCGCACGAATGTACCAACAGCCTTAAAACAAAATTAGACATAAAACCACTAAAAAAAATTTACTCTTCAACGTGTTTCAAAACATTTTAATTCCAAAGAATTTAACATTTTAAAGTAATACTATGTTAGAAATTTCTATATACTAAATTAATGTGTTAATGTTATACTTTTTTTAAAACTTCCAAATGTGCATGCTCATCCTTAAAGGTACAATGATAAAGAAAAGTTAAAAATAATGTTGTTGAATTTTAAGATAATAATTATCATATCTATATAATTATCTCTAAATAAGAGAAATGTTAACTTTAAAATAACAATCGATTACAAATCTTTTAATATTGATCAAATTTATAAAAATCATTAAAAAAATTTTTCAATTTTTAAATAGGATTGTTTTAAACATTAATAGAGTAAAATAAGAAAGATAATATCACGTAAAGTAGCTGAAATAAGTTTAAACATTACAAGATACTACTCATATTTATAAGTACTATTTAAATGACTTAGTATTTGGTTTTATGGATGTTTATTAAGAGAATTCTAACAAAATCATTTTCTTATGGTATGGAAAAATTCATTTACATGTCACGCGTTAAGCACTATAAATATGAGCATAATTAACCTTTATTAATCTTTTTCAAGGCATTGAGGTCAGCTGAAAATAAAATTAGAGGCTCAATTAATAATTAATAATTATCACTATATTTACGTCTACGTATAATGTTATACGGATTGTTACAATCTAATGTTGCTGTCAAAAAATATATTTTCGTTAAAAGCGTAGATTGCGACATACTTTCTAAGGATAAAAAAAGCAGTTGACAACCTCACATATGACAAGCATTCTTATTTGCAACAGATTTTTCTTGGAAACCAATAATTTTGAAATTTTAACCTAAATCGAGATCTATCGGAAAAATACAAAATGATTTTGTTCCGACAGTAAATAAATATAACATTACAAAATGCGGCAGTGACATGACGATACTTCAACGTTTTCCTATGTCGCCAATTAGTGCGATGAAAACGTTGAAGTTCACTAGAACCCGTTGATACTAAGAAGTGATTTTTACAGTAACATTATAAATATTTATTACGAATATTTATTGTGAAATATTAACCTGAGAAACAAACTGCTAATTGTACACGTCAACTCAATGCGTCATGCGCACTTTCTGGAAATGACATACAATCGATAATCACATTCGTGCGCCGAATACAAGCCGAATTTATTTACCTCTTTCAGGGAACGTTTAAATTCCTTGAACGAAGAACGATTGACACTGCTTAAAATGATGATTGCTCTAAGGAGATTACACCGTTGATCTTGATTGCTTGTGCAATACGCTGTAATTTCTACCAACTACGTAGGCCAGCAAGTATATGTGTATACAATACCACAAGGGCGTAACGCGCCCCCCTTATCACGTTTGACTGAAACTCATACGAGTGTGTAACCGATATGAAGTGGGTTAAATATTGAGATGCGACGAGTTTGCGCCTGCGTAACATGTCTCGGTGTATTGTCATCAGATTAAATAGTTAATAACATATACGACATTCCTATATATTAGATTTTCCGAGATAAATATTACGTAATGTCACAAATTTTTATACATATCCAAAGCCATGATTCTTTCAATATTACTAAACCGAGGATGATATAATTATTTTTTTATAAAGATATTTCAATTTTCATTGCACAACTACGTGATACTGTTTCTGTTTATAGGTAGAAAGAATTTGGCGAAGAATTTTGACATTATCTGTTACATAAAATACCCAGATATTATCTAACTGTGAACTTCATGGCAAGTGAAGAAAATATATGATAAAATATTTCCATAAGTAATTGTAAATTACTATAAGTAGATATCGAATTGTGAAAAATAAATATATATATGTTTTTATCGCTTATCTGACGATTGTGTATATTGTGATTTCGTTGAAAATTTTGTATTCTCAGAAGAGTTAATTCGTAATCGGTACCAACCTAAGAATACGAAAAATGTCGCTTCTGAGATTCAGGATCCACGTGTATGACAACTATGATTTTAGTGTGTAGTATAAATGTAGAATTTAATAATATTATTATAAGTGTTTGTGAAGAATCGAGTGAATCATGCCAACTTGTAAAATACATAATATTAGGTTTTATAACCTCGAACCCCGGTCTGTTACTTGTTTATCTTACGAACCTAAGACAAAGAAGTTAACACTTGCAAGGTTAGTTTCCCAAAGTATGCTTTTTATTTAAACATCATAAATGATAATACTGTATATAGCGACATGTTTGCAGGAATGACAATTCGATTGAAATTTGGAACATTGGAAATGCACCTTTTGTAGAATGTATGATACCTGGTCATCCAGAATGCTCTATAGAATCTATTCTGTGGATAGATCAGAGATTGTTTTCTACTGGTCTTCATGGCATGATAGCCGAGTACGATTTAAAAACATTGTCTATTAAAAGTGAAGTCATAGTAAACGGAGGTGCAGTCTGGTGCATGGATGTTAATCACAAAAAGACACGCTTAGCTGTTGGTACTGAGGATGGATATATTAATACATTTTCCATTTTGCCCGATGCATTGATGTTTGAAAGGATATTTGACAAACAGAAAGGAAGAATCCTTTGTATTAAATGGGATAACACTGGAAACATGATCTACACAGGATCACTTGACACAATTAGGGTTTGGAATGCCATATCTGGTCATGCAGTTCATAAAATGACAACTTCCAGAAAAGAATTAAAGAAAGAAACTATTATTTGGTGTCTAGCGGTTACAGACGACAACATTATAATTTCTGGAGATTCACGTGGCTGTTTATCATTTTGGGATCCTCATATGGGTACCTTGATCGAATCCCATCAAAGTCATACAGCTGACATATTAGCTGTTACTTTGTCTCATGACATGAATATCGTGTACTGCGCTGGCGTTGACCCTGTAGTGAGGAGTTTTTGTAAAATAACTATGAAATCAAGTGGTAGACCACAGTGGGTAAAAGGAATTGAGAGAAGGTTACATACTCACGACGTAAGAGCTTTAGTAGAAGCAAATGGAAAATTATATTCAGCCGGTGTGGATGGATATCTAGCTCAGTCCAGTTATCCGCCAAAAGTTTTGGTTAAATATCCACCGTTACTCCAACTTCCATGTGCTAACGTTTGTAGAAAATCCAGATGCATTCTTTTACAATATACAAACTTTCTTGAACTGTGGAGGCTTGGGTCATCTACTAAAGTACCTTCAGAACCAATACGTCCTGGTATGTTCCATCAACTAGAAGAGGAGCCTATAAAATTGCTACAATTAAAAACAAAGAGAGAAGAAAATATCCTTTCGTATGCTATAAACAAGGATGCTAAGACAATTGTTTATTCTACCGATAGTCATGTTAGAGTTTTTAACTTTGATGTGATCGAGGGTGATCCACAATTATCAAGAAATGACACTGACATTTCCGCAACCAGAGTACAGAAAATGTTATTTAGTCCGAATGGAAAGTTATTTGTAACGATAAATAATGATGGGAAAAATAACGTTATAACATTGTATAAAGTTGAAAAGAAACGTCTAAGGCATCTTGGTTGTTTCTATACGAATAAGGAATCCATTGTAAATGTTGGAATCGCGTGTTTTTCTCCTGATAATAAATATTTTGTCTGTGCCGATCGTGTGGGTAGGATTGCTGTGTACACTATTAATGAAACTGCAAGTAATGACAGACCTATAGCATGGTCGTTGCCCAAGTATAGCTGTCCACCGACAGCAATGGCGTGTCAAGATGACACGTTAAATTTAGTTATTGTATATTCTGACCACAAGGTAAAGTAAAAGAATTTAATTTGTACACCGTGTAACAGCGAGTTTCCTTAATTCTGGGATATAAAAATTTCGCTCATTTAAAATGATCTAGTGTCATAAAACGATAAATTAATAGTAATTAACTTAGCTATAAAGAACGCTATAATTTTCTCTCTTTCATGAAACTTGCAGTAAATTATTGCTATAACTTCCAATATCACACGCGAAATTAAAAACTATAAAGCTGCACATTTTATGAACAATCATCTTTCACACTTAATCGCCGATCGTTTCATTTCAGATCGTCGAATATAACATATTACGAAGGCAATACACCGACTTTTCGAATAATTTACAAAATCGACTTCCCAAGCAATGGTTGGCCCGGCCGTTTCCCATAACGAATATCATTTTTGATCCACGTAACGAGAATATTATAATAATGTACGACGACTCGACTGTTTATATCATCGACAAATTGAACGAGTTTTCAGAAAAGGAAGTGAAAATTCCAAAACGCGAGAACGATGACGTTCACGACAATAACTCCTCGCAGTCTCAGCAGGTTTTCCAAGTTCTTAAAAAATACAAGGTAAATTTTATTTGTAACATTGTATAGTTCGAATGTACGAAGATCTGAAATTGTTACAATCACTGTTTTCAGCATCTTGTGTACCTAGACTGGTTGACAAATGAGGAGTTAGTGGCAGTTGAAGTGAACCCCATGTCTTTGACGGAGAAATTACCGCCGACTCTCAAACAGAAATGGTTTGGAATGTAAATATGCGAGGAATAAAATAAACGATTTTTTCTTACTGGAATCAAATGTGCAAAGTTTGTGTATAAGTTTTTCCATGTTTTGGAAATAAGAAGAATACTCGGAAATGAAGGATAACTCAAATATTATTATATGTTATATTAACGTATGTTAATATAATAAAAGTACAAGTCAATCAGGACGATTTATTTTTTAATATATTTTCTCGTAGTATAATGTCCCGAGTATAAAATATATATTCCATTACTTAACCAAGGAAGATGAATCTTTGCTGTCTGACACGAAATTCATCAGGTTCCACGGGTGGTTCGATCGTTTGTTTGGGCGAAATATACCAGCGGCCTGTAAACTCGAGATTGTATTGTGGATGAGATGATCGTAAGCCAATCATACCGGATGTCGTTCTGGGAATGGACGGCGATGGTTTCAGAAGAATCGGTGAACGCTTAATCGCATCGTCCGGCGGTTTGTATTGGAAAGTGTCCGCCGGAAATCCCTTCTTTTTGCATTCTTCGGCCAGCACCTACGGTCAGCGACACCGGGGAACATTAAAATTCGTGTGATGCGCATTATCGATACTGCGCGTTTCTCTCCGGTTGGTTCGCGGTACCTTTTTAAAAAAATCACCCGACAGATGTTCGTACTTTCTGGACCAGTTGCGTCGAAACAACTTGTCTCGTAGTATAACTTCCTTACTGAAATTCACGTATTTCGTCCGACATTAATAAAACTCAATTTATATCGGGCAAGTAATACTTATTGCATTGTTTGCCTGTTGCGTATCTCTACCAAATGCTATCGAATGTCACTGGATTCCTCTCGTTGGTCTTTCCAGTTCTATTTTCTATTTTGTCTTGCAACTCGTCCGTCATTTCTTCGCGAAAAGAAACAGAAACGAACAACAACAATGTGCGAGTGGAATTCTTATTCAGAAACAAGTAGAATCTTCTTGGTTTGTTCGATAGCACGCCCGTTGCCATAGTCTCTAATCCCATTTCCACTTTCAACAAGAGACTAAAAACAAAATTTAATATATTTTATGTGAAAACTCGGACATAGTTGTTGCCAGGAACAGACGCTAACTTGGTGCAATAAGTAAGCACATCGCGAGGGTACGATACTTTCGAGCACGAAGGTGCGATCACCGGACTATCGATTTTCAGCAACAGCCGTATAAAAGGTAGGAAGCGAGGTTACCGCGGAAAATCTCGTTGAGCCAAGGTAAACCAAGTCTGAGAGGACCGGTTACGAGGCCATAAACCAAGAAGCGTTTAATCTTCGCCGCGCGAGTTGTAACCCGTAGCCGCACGGAGGAAGGCGTAGACGTAGTGGCTTAAGCCTTCAGGAAATAATCAAAGCGGCGATACAGTGGCAAATACAGAGAGTTCCGCGTGTCGCAATGTCGAGGCAGCACACGACGAACGCCTCCGGTGTACGTGAATTTAGGTGCGTCTAATACGTTCGTCTTGGTTCAGCGGGAAGGTAACGGTTTGGAAAGCTTTGTAGTTGTGTGAGGTCTCGAGCAGCAGCAGCAGCAGCAGCAGCAGCAGGGTGGGGTGGGATGGGGGTTGGAAACGGCTGCAGAGTGCAATGCGCCGAGATTACGACTAATCTGCGCCCGAGACTGGTCGGAAGCGTAGTTTCTGTAACTTACATCGCTTAAAGCGTCAGCTCGTTCAACCCTCAAACTCCTCGTCGCTGTTGCCGCCCGCACACAGTTCCCACCTCCCCCTCCCTTTATATTGTCCCTCTTTATACCTGTTTCCCCTCTCCCCCTCTTTCTCCTTCTATAACCACTCTTGCATTAGCGAGGACTGATTCCCTTGGGAAAATTGCGTTCTCGAAACTCGAAAGTTTAACGTGCCACGCACCTGCCAGGACTTTAGTACCCACCGGTCGGCCAAGAAAAGTTTATTCTTTCGGTTACCTGGAGCCTCGGGGAAATGGACAGCCTCTCCTCTCCTCTTTTCCTTCATCCCGACACGGTAAGGCGATTCCATAGGATTTATTATTTACGCGTCGACGTTGAAACAAGCGTGTATAAGTTTCTTTTCTTCGAAAACGGGATAGTTGGTTCGTGTACTGCCAGAAAGAGGAAAAGAGGGAAAGAGGGAGAGAGGGAGAGAAAGAGAGAAGCGGATAAAGGCAACGAAGCGAGGCTTATACGGCGGCCGAACGATGAGATTCAATTGACTGGAGCCTCCTGGTACTAACAGCTGGCATTAATCACTGAGAGATCGCCGATATAACACACGCGTGTTCCGGGGATAACGTGCAGCACTGGCTGGGGTGGCTCGTACTTTCGGACACGCGAGGGCTCCCCGTTCGTTATCGCGATACCAATATTCGCACTCTCTTCACGCGCGGCCCTCACGTTGTGTACACCGTGTATACCAATTGACGGCTGCTTCCCTTTTCACGTGGCCGTGATCCCCTCGATCGCTCGTACGCCGGTGATATCTGAAGTGGCGGCGTCGCGCACGCGAGCTCCATCGACAGCCCGTAGAGGAGCGTCCAGGAATTCCCGTGGTGATTCGCCCAGTCCTCGTAACACGTGCCTGGCGCCGTTCTCCCGTTTTAACTATCAATTTTAATCAGACGTCCTTGCGAGTGTAGATTACTTTCTACTTCAAGGGAAGATCGAACAACGAATAACGTTGATTCGCTGACAACGCTTGAACGTGTACATGTGGGTGCATGGCTGGAGAGTGCAAAGGTCAAGCAGGAGTAAAACTCGCGGGAAAAAGAAGAAGAAAAAGAGAAAGATGGAGATGAATAGAATATAAAGAGAGAGAGAGAAACTTGGAAGACGAAGAGAAAGAGACACGACCGGGGAGAGAAATTTGCGGGATCGTAGACGTAGAGACACGGCGGGGCGCGCTGTAAATTACAAGCGGAGCGCCAAACCGCTATGGTCTTCTCTCGGTGGCGCAGGGGTGTCTAGACGTATAGATAATACCGAGTTTGTGCGGGGCAGACGCAACCTAGACGGTCCCTGGTTCATCCAGCCACCCGAACCAGCCAGCCAACCAGCCAGCCAACCAGCCAACCAGGCTAGGCTAGACACATCGACCATGCTCCGTTTCTCTCGTTTGCCTCTTACTCTCTCTTCCTCTTTCCACCCTGTGTACTATCTCTGTCCCATTCTGGACGCCGTTCCCATCTATACACACACACACACACACACACACACAT
The DNA here is from genome assembly GCA_030673865.1 of Melipona bicolor. Lineage (NCBI taxonomy): Eukaryota > Metazoa > Arthropoda > Insecta > Hymenoptera > Apidae > Melipona > Melipona bicolor. Next base: position 1,919,806 of record JAHYIQ010000013.1, on the reverse strand, counting down.
ATATATATATATATATATATCTTCGTCGCACTCGGCCATCTACGAACATACCTATATGCCCTCAACCGGATTTCCCATCGTTCTCGTCGCACCGGCTCACGAACGCGAGCTTCCTCCCGCATTCGCCGCGGAAGGCAAGAGATGCAAATCCTCAATAGCATCGCCGCTTGGATCCGAGATCCCATTGGCAGCGATCGTGACGTGGATGACGCACCAAGTCTGGCCTGGCGTCTTCGTTCCACCCTCGACAGCCTCCCTCGCTCGCATCCGCAACCAAAGGTGTTACCTCGCGACCTCGGAATTGTTTCCGCTCGCGAACGTTCTTGCGATGCTCCGTGGCACTTGGCTGAAAATTTACCTTGCTTTCGGCTGACAGCCTTCCATTTGCTATTTGATGTGTTGCGGGAATTCTAATGGCTGATGCAGAAGCGCGGCTGAAGGAATCGTGATTGGGGTAGATTCGGAATCTTCGGTTACGACGTTATCGACGTTATTCGTGGGTGACGAAGATTCGGTTTCCGCGCTAACAGAGTTAACGATAACGGTTTTTGCCGTGAAATTTTTTTCTCAAATGTCTCGAATGAATCGGGTGAATTTTCAGATTAGTTTTTCCGATTCGCCGATTTGAAACGTTGCTGGTTGAGGAACGACGGACAGCCAGAGGCAGCGTCCGAGCCGGGCGCGGGTTTTCACGAGGAATTAAGGACGCACTCCATCCCCCGCGGTGTCCCCATCTTCCTATATCGTTTCGGAGTAGACCGGGGCCTCATCCCTGGCCAGCCAGCCAGCCGTTTTAATCGGCCGACTGCAATGCATAAATCCCCGTTAAATAATACGGTAGTTAACAGTGCCATTAAGCCGTTCGAGATACCGCAAAACCGGTAGGGTGCTCCTCGCTGTACGTGCGAAGTCCGTATTTATCGGCAGCCGACGCGCCGCCACCGAGAAATATTGTTCCGCGTTCGTTTCCACCGGCGTTTGGTGGCCGACAAATACGGTGAACAGGGGGACAAAAATAAAAAAAAGAGAGAGAGAGAATGGAAAAGGGAATCAAAACCAAAGAGAAAGAGATGAAATGATCGAACGTGGAATAACTTACGAAAGTATTCAAACATTTTTCGTAGAAAATTTTAATATATATATATATATTAGAGATAGTTCCTAATATATAATTAGGGACTAATTTAGGGACTATTTATAATCCTATTAAGGATTAATTTATAATTAGGGACTATCCCTAATTAGGGATAGTCTCTATATTTAATATATTTATATATTATAATAAATATATTAATATATATATAATATATAATTAGGGACTATCCCTAATTAGAGGTACTCTATATTTAGTATATTTATATATATATATATATAATATATTAGGGATAGTCCCTAATATATAATTAGAGACTATTCCTAATTAGGGATAGTCCATAAGTAACGTCGTTTTCTTCAAATTTAATAAACATTGCCATCTAGTGACGATAATTTAACTTATTACAGCGAAACCTATATTCCAGTGAAATATATTGATATTTAGTGTATTAACTGTATTAAAACAAAATTTCGTGCAGTATCAAAAAATGACGTTACTTGTGGCTACATCTAATATATCGTGTGTGTTGTGTAAAATATTTCATTGGCACGAAGCACGATTAGAACAACTGGTGATTTATTGCTGCGATATTGGTATTTTACGAATGGGAGTGTACGCTTTCAGATTTATTTGACACTTGACCAATGTAATCGCGATTATCGAGTTTCGTTGCAGTGGTAATGAAGTTTCAGACGGTTTGCATGAAAATGCATCTATAAAAGATTTCTACAGGCGCTAGGGACTTTACTGCGTGGCCCTATTAATGGGAAAAACCGTCCGGATGAACTCGAGAATTCCCATTCTCGACCACCGCCCTCTTGATTCACGGCCGTACGCGTAATTAATTGTTTCGGGTGTAATGAGCAGGATCGTTTTTACGCGGCGCGAATCGTAATTAGCGGCTTTATATAAATATGAAATTTCACGGGGATTATTTAATGTCACGTTGTCGAGCGCGAAAGCGGCAGCTCGCGAGAGCGTGTACACTTGGAGGCGCGGCTGACACTTGGAGGGTCCGTTTTAATGATCTCGATCCGTTGATTCCGAATGGACTCCGGCGGTTTCCTTGGACTCTAACGACTGGGCGAGGTGAATGGCGCGATGATGTTTTTTTGCTTTTATTTTCGAGACCGTTGGCAAACGACCTCGGTAGGGAATATCAACCTGGGAGGGAGCGAGGGGATTTTCTTAGGTAAATCGAGTCCGCTTAAATCGAAATTGAAGGAGTGATTAAGGCAGAGTGATTAAATGAAATGGATAGACACTTGGTCGTGAAAGCATCCGCCAAGGTGATACAATTGAAAAACTTGGCGATGGTTATTCAAAAATTGAAAATTAACAACGATCGTGGGTAGGAGAGAAGATTAATCGATTTCACGTGAACGAAATTGCGACGACTTCGTTACTTGACGAACGATCGCGTCAATCGCGACAGACAATTGCACGTATCGAAGAAAGGGTAACGAACTATAGCTATCGCGGATCGTTCGTGGTCGGTTATTTTTCTCCGAATGTCACGAGTTGTTCGGTGATCGGATACGCTTATTTTTCCAGTGGACGGCGCTGAGAATACCTACAACAGAAGGGTGGCCGGTATTGCGATCCTTATCTGTGGCGGAAACATCGAAGAAAAGCACACGACAGAAATATCGTCGACGTCCATTTCGATTCATCCGTACATGCGTGTGTGACAAATGGCTGTTCCTGATGTATTTTACAATATTTAGTGCTCTCTGGAACTCGTATAATTTCATTTTAATCTTAAATGGGATTTCTTGATTCTTTTTGTACAGTCACCGTCAATTGGAATCGTGAGAATTTTTTTTACGGCTGTTTGTTTCAAGAGAGTTTCAATCATTTCGAGAACGAAACGTGGACTATCGATGAGATTTAATCGCGAAGAAACGTGTTACCGATGACGAACTCGACCGTAAAGATTGTGAGACGCAACAGAAAATTTGATCGTCCGTCTGGTCGATTTTCTCGCGCAAAGGGGACGAATTAACCGTTCGGCACCCCTATCGCGGACTCAGCCGTCCCCATCGGCGACCCTTTGATTTTAAGCAATCTCCAAGGGTAACTCGCCACATTCTGATTACAATTTTATTTCCTTCCCGTGTGCTGTCTTCGTTCGATCACTCTCGCCGACCGAGGGTTAACTCGTTTCCAAATTGCATCCTTCTAATGGTAACAAATCGCTCAATTCTGTTCCAAATTAAACAATTTCATTTACAATCTTTGCGAATGAAAATCGTGAAATTATTGATGTGCAAAACAAATTACAGGCGCGATCGCTCAGTACCAGACAACGCCATTTCTACTCGAGGTCTACCCCACGCCTCTTCACGAATCACGTGACTCAAATCAACCAATCGCTAATTTTCGTTGCATTAGCGTTGCATCCGAAGAGGCCCGATTTTCTGCGTTACCCCCGCTAAAATCACTTTCAGTGATAAAATACAACGCGCGTGTCCTTGAACATTTCACAGATATCAACAACATTAGTTTCATATTTTTCTCGCGTAATCTTCGGCTGTGGATAAGACGCAATAAAAAGTCAAGAAACGTACAAGTATTTTACTACATAATTTTAGCGAGTTCGTTACACAAGTACACGACAGATTACGCACATACGTAGTCGCCGTCTCTTCGTGCAGTGGCTAAGTCAATCGGAAACAAAATTTTGCCGTTTTCCGGTCCAGCCGTACGACAGTGTCGAGCCAACGAGTTTCGTACACGTGGAGATCCGTCCCGTAACAAGATCACCGTTACGAAATAATTGCATCCTGTGGCGGCAGACGCGACGAAACTGCGCGCAATGGCAACCCCTTTTTCCCGTGACTCTCTCCGTCCCACCCCTTCTTTTTATTCGCTCGCACGGGCCTTTTATTCGCGCGAGCTGTCCGAAAAAAAAAATGAGGGGTGAGAGCAGAGTGATTCTGGAAGCAAGGGCAACAAAAGTGGCTGACGAGTACGCCAGCGAAGTCGTAACGCTGCCACCCCATTTCGATCATCTGCCGCCACCACTACCACCTCTCTCTCTCTCTCTCTCTGTCTCTGTGACGCGGCATCCCTGCGGTTTCGACCCGCCCGCAGTCAACACCAGACCGTCTAGCTTCTGTCTAGCTTCCACGGAGTTTTTGTTTTCTCTCGACGGCGAGGAATGTTTGATGCATCATCTCTGACCAATTATATCATTACACGCGCGCCAGGCTCCGCGGTATGCGGCGTGTGCACCTCGCGTATCTCGCGAAACGTTCGCCGATCTTGTCCCGAGGTTAATCGAGGCACTCGTTTACCGGGCGAACGTTAATTTCGCGGACGCTCTTTGGCGCGTGTTTTCCGAATAACTTCGCACAAAACCGCGAGGCTGCTTAAGATTCGATCAACTTTCTCACGCGCCGTTTCCAGAAACCTCGAACATTCTGTCTCGTCGTTCCAAGTGCCCCTGACTTGCGACATTCACAAGTTTGATTCGCGCGGGCTGTACTTGACGAGATCTCAATTACCATAAAACACGGAATCATAATCGAGAAGGCCGCGGCGCTTGTTCACCTGTCCTACGCAGGTTCCGTGCCCGCTCGTACGCGTTAAGTCCATTAAAAAGCGTTAGCCGAGGTCCTGTTTCTCCCCTGAAAGGCCATTGTGGCAGCGGCAACACGAGGTCTACATTAACGCAGACACTTGGAAGGACACCTGTACCAGCTCTAAAGTGTACCTAGTACATTACTGGTTATTCCGTCTCCTTCCAACCGGTCTTCGCTTTTTATAGGTACGCTTAGTATAGATATATTATACATCGTAGATATCAATAGAGATTTTGCGTATTTCAAACAAAATGTTATAATTTACAATCGTTCGTGGTTTATATTATAATCGGTCCGAGATTTCATTTCAAATAATCGCAAGTTGAAGTCTATTGTAAAAGTAGAGGAAGAGCTCCTGAAAGAGAGGCTGGAAGAGAGAACGTGTTTCACTTGCCCCAGTCTCGCCTCGTCAAACGTCTGCCACCGCGCGTTCTCATTTGAGCGTGAAACCTCGCCGAGGTCGAGTCGTCCTCGCCGCCTGTGCAGGTGCGTGCACATGCAGATGACGTCGGCCAGTGTGCGAGCGAGCGAGCGTTAATTGAAACAACAGTTAGACCCAGGCGATGAATCATTCAATTAAGCGGATTCCGAACGAGTCGCGCGAACGACGCCGCGTCGTCTGGCGTCATTTCGATCTAATTACCACGCCGGGGCTAAGTGGCTCCGCTGGATTCGCTGAATGCCTCGCGACGAGCGTCTTTTTAAGTGCCGCCGGTTACAAGTATCTGTCTGACTCTCCCTCCTGCCCTAGGAAACCAGAACCAGAGCCAGTCTAGCCTGGCGTAATTATCGATCCTCCTATCGGGTTTTCCCTGTTTCGGCACCGAACTATTTCGTTGCACATCGATCGGTTACGAATGAGAATCGATCAAGCAAATGAAGATGGTGTTTTTTTTTAAACTTTCTAAAAATAATTTTGAGGAATATCGCCGGGAGATATTGATTCTCAGGGGAAAGCTGTCGCTCGTTGCTCGAGAGGAACGCAGATTCGGCTGGTTTTTCGATCGGCAAGCACTCGGAGCTCGGCATCTTAACAAGTTTATACAAAACTCGATAGTGTTCGTGCTTCCTGTTTCATCGGAGAAGGGCTTGTTTCCTGTAGTTTGATCGCTCCCTTCGTGGCCTCCCCCAACCCCGTTTGAGAATCGTTGTCTGAAACGAGCCCTCTGCCACGATAATTTGATTGCTACGCCATCCAGGCCCAGACCCTGGCCAAAATTCGCAATCGCAGCTGTGCAAGCGCGCCCGCTTAATTCAATTGCTCACACTGAAAAAAAAAAAAGAAAATATACAATCTATGCCGTGTAGCTCTCGACTTTTCAAAATTCAAATTCCATTTTTTTTTTTGTTTTTTTATATAAATAACAAAGTTGTTACTCTCATCTCGTTGAAACTTGCAACTGATAAAGTATTCCCCAATAACGACCGTAGAGAGGGGACAAAAATCACGTATCAGCGGTTGTGTCAGGGCGTTCTTGTTATTCGTAGACGCGAGCAAACGTCATAAAGGCTCGGTACGCGTTAATCATCATAATTTGCAAGGACGTCTAGCCGGTCCGTCGTTGAAGCGACGCCTCTCGTAATTCGAGTGACAACTGACGGCCGTCTACGCGTTAAACGCTCATCCCGTGGTGCCACGACCCAATCTCATCCGACCGAGGAGGAGGAACGTTTTTTTTTCTTTTTTTACGAGAACGCGGGAGGTCACGAGACGGCGGCTCGTACTCTCTCCCGTCCTCTCCTCTCTTTCGTTTTCTCCGCAAATTACGTAGGAACGGTGGCTTTCTTCCAGACATTTTTCTCGGCAGGCCCGACAGTACAGAATGAATCACCGTTTCTCCCCGCTACCGCTGCCCGTGGAACAGGAATTTAACATCGCGCCTCATTTCTCTTATTTACAGATGCATTTGCGTAAATTTCCAGCCCCCCTTCTCTGCAGGACGGTTTACTCGCGATCTGTTGGCTCCTCCGGTAATTCACGGGAATATCCCTCATCTCGTCGCCTCGAGGCGAATTTCTCGTGGCAAACGTCGACAACGCCGCGAGAATCGTGAAAAATGACGGGAAACGAAGCTGCCGTTGTTTTTAGCCCGTCGTGTTTACGACGTCGCCGATGGCGAGAATTCGTCAATGAAATGGAAAGCTACTCCGTTCTTCGAGAGTTGCAGCGAAACAACATTGAAAAAAACTGCACGACTTGTATCCCAGTACGATTCGTCTCACTGAAAGGCCCAGATGCAACTGTTCCGATTAGGAAACGAAGACTGTTTTGCCATAAAATTTTATTGTTATGCAAAACAAATTGCAGGCGCGATCGCTCAGCCACGCCCCCTCACGAATCACGTGACCCAAATTAACCAATCGCTAATTTTCGTTGCATCAGCGTTGCACCTGAAGAGGCCCGATTAAAGTTTTTCGAGAGTTAATATCGCAGAAACGTTGAATTTTCGTAATGGCGATTGTCTTAATTGGTGTTTAGCGAACGGAGGAAGGCTAACGACATCGGGGGGAAAAAGGGAGAGAGGTCGTCGAGGGTGGAAGCAAGAAGATGGACTCCTCGGGGGGAAGAGACGCAACTGCCATGAATGAAATGCTGCTTACCACCTATTAATATCCATCACCTCCTACAACGCGCGGTGTCGCCGGCCTCGTAACGCCACTCGACGCAGCGGGAACATCTTCACGCGAGATTACTCGTCGTTTCTTCCAGAGCAGCAGCAACGGCGGCGGTAGCAGGGTTTTACGCAACCGCGCAAGAGAAACAATCTCGCTCATATTCCTCCGGTATCTTCTCACCTTCTCTCCTCCTCTTTTTTTCCCACGCCGCGACTACTTTTTTTCGCCTCTCTCCTTTCCCCCCTCCTCGTCTTTCATTTCAACGAAGAGGTGGCTTCTTTAGCAGAGGTGGCGGAGGAAAAGCACGAGGCGAGGAAAAGAGGCGCGAGGCAACAAGGACGAGGAGGAGGCGACGTCGCGGCGTGTTTTATTTACCGAGCGGAAAAGCCTAGACTTTGCACTACACCCCCGCGTGTCTTCGAACGCTTGTGTACAAACGCGGTGTCCACACGAGGATCATCCAACCGCGTCCCTGTGTGTGTGCCTGCGACGACAAAGCTGCACACGCTCCCAGACGTCGCTGCATCGTCTAGAAACGTAGGTGCACGTGTGTAATGGGAAAATACCCGGGTACGACGGTGGTCGTTGGGTAAACGCGACATCCAGGTCAGACCGTCTCGGCTCGTACGCGCGACCGCGGTTCGGATTTCTAACCACGAAAGAATCTCCCGAACGCGACAGAACGTCGAGCCGACGGCTTTTGAAATTTGTTATTATAAGAAACACGTGCCACGCTTGAATTCCAAAAACTGAAGGCCTGGCTGCTGTTGATCGCAACGTACATTTCGCAGGACAAATTGGCGATCGGGGGAAACGGCCGTAAGTAATTATTGTAATGGCAACGTGGTCTGAAACGCGTGAGTAAGTACGGTCGTGGAAACAATCTCCAACGGAGAAGCTCTCGACGCGGAAGTCGCGAGCATTCCTTAAAGCTTTCGCGATCTGAAAGCTTCGGCGGCTCGTTGGTGGGCTTTCTCGAGAATTTCGCCACGCCGGGACAAAAGAATCGCAAGGTGCAGGCCGGAATAGTTGCAGTCGCATAAAACACGAGCTAAACAGTCCTTCTTCCCGTAACTCTCCGCGCGACACCGGCAAGGTAGTAATTGTTCCTCGTATTTCTTCCCGGATAGGGGCGGCAGCTCCTTTGAAATTTTCATCGCGAATACGCGACCAAGGAACGAACTGGCTGTCGCGAGTCGAAATTATTTTCACCGGCGAGTATCGAAGCATTCCAAACCGCCGTGAAAGTTTTCACTTATTTTTTTTGTTGTTACATACCTGCAATTGCTACAAATATATATATATCGCCAGAGTGATTGTTTGTTCAAGCTCGTGGATCGTTTCCTGAGCTTGGTGGAATTAAACGCGTTAACGGCAGACAAGAATACGACCTGCTAAACTGTGCTTCCTCGTTTGTAATCGTTCATGCGGTGCAGAACATACAGAGCGGCCTCGAAACGACCGGATGTAAGACCACCAACGCGTAATTGTTAATTTTTACGTCGGCTGATAACGTTTGCTCATCTACATCTCTGGAGAGCGCTCGGCCGCTCTAGCGGGCGTATTGTATTCGTTAAAGCGAACGAGGAATGTTTAATTAGCACCGGCTGTTTCTCCGTTTTATTTCTGCCAATTAACGAGATGGATAAGTTCGGTGAATTAAAGCACCTTCGGCGAAATAAAGCACTTTCGGGAAATAATTTTGACACTTTGCCGGCGAAGTTGGAGCGAGGTTTCAAAATGAAACCTCGTTCTTCGAGTCTGTCCTGCCGGTGGACGGCGACTCTGGATTAATTAAAACGTGCTTTCTGGCAAAACGCACTTAACCTACACCCCCGCTTTACCGCTTCAAACGCGTGGGAACGAGGAAGAATCGCGAAAACAAGCGCCACTCTGAAAGACTGCCAAAGTGCTGGTGAATTCACGCTTTGGTTCGAGCGATCGACACGAATCGTACTTCAGTATCTCTCAGGAGGAAAGTGTCACATTCTCCTCTTCGCGATTCAAACAATTCTCAAGAACAGAACGTGTACGCATCTTGGCACGTTCGACCAGAAGAAACAATTCGAGCAGAGTGACGGGTCTTCGCGAATCTATTCGTTACCCACTCGTTTCCCTTGATTAAAGGAATAATCCCCTGGCAGAGGGGTGGAGAAGGAGAAACCGCGTTCCGTGTCCTTTAACATGGCCGCTGGAGGCCTCGCGGAACGAGCGGCCGAAGGGGCAAAAGTTTTCGCGGAAACGAAACGGGGAACGAGAGCGACCCGAGAGGAGCGGAGAAAAGGACGCTGGGAGCTGGGAACGAGAAAAAGAAAGGGAACACGAACAGATAGCGAGCAGACGGGCGCGGTCGTGCCGGACGGCATTTTAATAGGTTCGCGGGGTTCGAGCGAAAAAGTTGCAAAACAAAATAAATCGGCGTCGCGACAGGTCGGCCCGCTCTTTCTCCGCTATTTCTCTCTTTCTCTCTCTCTCTCTCTCTCACTTTGCTCGCTCGTTTTCTCTCTGTCCCCCGGCACGGTTACGGGGCGCGGGTCATGCATATTCACGTGTGGCATTCGTACGCACGGAATTAAGCGGCCGGGGAATTAAAGCGCTTTTCGGCGAGAGCTAGTCCAGGAGCCTTCTCCACCCCTGCCCCCCTCGCCCCTCCGCCGCCCCCCAAGCTCCAGGTGATTACGCGGGGATTTTTCGAGGGACGGCATTTCTATGGCGGCGCGGTAAGTACAGCTGCGAGAGACCGTGCCGCTCGCGCGTCGATTCGGCTCGCGTTATTCCCCCGAGACAAATTGGACTCTCGCTTCGTCCTGGACAACGCGACGCCAAGTCCTCCCCGTTTTTCTCTCTTCTTTCCTTTTGCGCTTGCCTTTTGCCGCACGATCTTTGACGCGCCCTGGCAAACCGATCGCTGTACGACGTGCGATTTTCCCAGCTACACGTAGTTTCGAAAAATCTCGAACTGCCTGGAAGCTGATGTTCGAACAAAATTGCTGGACGTACACGTTGGCAGCCGTGACAGTAGTCGGTACCGGTGGCTCGTTTCTGGAGACACATTGTGGCGTTGAGACGATATGGTTGTAAATCTTGACGTGTTCGTAGTGTGGACCATCGTGGACGTAGAACGAGGGACGTCCATTTGCACTCTGCTGGAAAATTATCGAACGTTATCGAGTAAAATCGAGGAGTCCACTCGTGGATGTTTAGGCGACTAAGATTCGTGTTTGATTCGATAGAGTCTGAATTTCAGAATCTAGGCAAAAGGAAGAACAGCGCGTTTTGTCGGAGTTCAGCCATTCCCCGGAGTTCGCTTCAAAGAATTCCAGCAATTTGCCGCGCCACTTACGGGCGTAGAGCGAAGGCAGCGAGATCGGCATAAATATTCATGTCGTTCCTAGTAAAGGCAACAACAAATGCTTTGTCGCGTGCAAAAAGCGACGCTGCCACGGCTAAAAAGCCGCGGCACCGCGCGCTGGGTGTATCCCAGATATGCGTAAAACAGGAAAAAAATGCAGAAGAAAAACTCGAGCGAAAAGGGAAAAAAGAAGTTGGGGAGAAGGTTGAGAACAAAATTGACAAATTGATCTCGTAATTACGACTGACACGCGGTGGCAATTGCTCGGACGAATTTCAGCGGAGAACCTTTACGCTCGTGACAACGATGTTTCACGGTCGGCGGTAATTTGTCGGCTGCTGCGTCTTTCGCGCGAGAATACGTGCCGATGGGTACTGCACACGTATCGCTTTCGGAAGTGTAAGCCAGGATTGCCTGGGAGTTTGAAACATTTTGAAATTCAAACTCGAACTCTGCGCGGAATAATCAAACTTACGTTACGTATGTACATACTGCAAGGAGTATATTAACCGATGAGAAAATGTTGCAAAGGGTTCTTGATACACAGTTTCGCGCGTGCACCTTGATATTCGCGCGAAGAGAAGACAAGCGCGGAGTAAGAAGAAGAAGAAGAAGAAGAAAAAGGAGAAGAAAGGAGCGCGAGAAATCGCCGTGAGGAAGACGAAGCGTCTGAAATAAGGCTCGAAACCTCAAACCTCCGGGAATCTCCGGCATCGTGCAACTATCACGTCTGCCAACCAGACTGTGCACCCTCCCCCGGCTTACCCTTTTGCTACCCCTGTGTGCCACACAGTCGGCCACCCCTTTCTCCGCCGCGCCGTCGCCGCCGTCGTTTTCATCTCTCCTTTCACCCTGCGCCCTCGTCTCACCCGTGCGAGAGATCCCCCTCCCCCCGCCCCCCCGTTGCCCCTCGTCTCGCCCTTGTGTCTCACCCTTCCATTCGACCGACCGCTCGTCTAGCCGCCCTTCCAACCCCTGCACGCTGCTGCGCGCCGCGCGCCACCCCCGATCGCGTCCCGACGAAACTCCTCGCCACTCCAGACGACAGCGGCTCTGGTAACGGAGACTCCTCGAAACGTCGAACGAGCGCCGGTTACGAGGCGTTTTCTCCTCCGTAGTGGATGCGATCGACGCCCGGCTCGCTGACGAAGTGTGCAAGGTCGAGACGAAGGACCTCGGTGGAGCCGCCGGTGAGAGATCGATCGATGGTTCCGACTCGATCCTCTCAAGGGCGGGCACTGCACGCGAGCCACTGGCTGACCTTTCCGGTTGATTCGAAACTGTATCGAACAGGGGTTTCCAAAACGGGGACAAAACCTTTGACATTTTCCTTTCCAGCGGCAGGCCACGGCGAGAGATCAAGCTGGTCGAGAGGGGGGGTGAGAGATCGATCGAGTCGCTTTTGTAAAGTTTCTTTGAAAAATTTACCCACGGTCTTGGAATGTCCAGACGTCGTAAATTTTCAAATAAGTTTGGATTTTATTAATGTTTCATCTCGTAACAATTAGAGGTTAACGCGTTGAATCAGACATCGAGAAGCGAAGCGCTCTTGTTCTACTTCGTTGCTCAAGCCTGACGCACAAACGATCTTGGTTAATGAAGCGAATTTACGGGAGCAGCGTCTCTGACGCAGCCACGTCCAAAAATAAGAATTCGTTCATTGTGATTTATAGCCTGTGTCGCGCGTCAATGTTGGATGATTATGGATGGTGTTAAACGGCAGCTCCCGACGGCAGCAGATGTGGTTCGAGCGGGTCTACCCTGTATAGCAAGAGGGAGAGAGAGGAGGGGGACTGTCTAAACCTGCGACCGTGACATTGAAACGTTACGTCGGGCATCCCCCTCACGACGGCCGCCGGATGGACAGGCGGACGAATAGATCGAAATCTGCCTTCACGGTCCTCCGTCCCTTCTCATACGGTCCTTCTTTTTCTTCGATGATTCAGGCCCGGAGCCTCATATACTTGCATTAAATATTCATCGATGATAAAAGATCCATTGGCAACGCAACATATTGTATATAAACTGTATACGGTATGCAGTTTCTTTTAAACTGGTTGAAAACCAGTCGTAAAGTAATTATTAGATTATACTGTATTAAAAACTGGTTGTGTCTTTCAATTGAAAACTGATTGCGACTTTACAATCGAAAACGAAAATAACGTAGATGATGAAACATCGAAGGTACGAAGCGAAAATCCAGCAAAAAAATTTTCTTAATCATTTCTCGGCGTTAAACGATTACAAAGCTTCGTCGAGCATTCTCCTTTCAGAAAGGTAGCTCCTCCAAGTTTCGATTGCACGTACGTGATTTCACATTTTGCCGTGGAACTCGATCCACAGAGTTTCGGTTAGACTGACGCATTTATACCCATGGTACACCATAAAAGATTCAAGCGTCACAGAGAATGCACAGTAGTGCGACAAAGTGGACGTCGCGTCGGGTTTTCGGTCGGCGGAACGATCAAGGTGTACAAGAACGCAGGCTCGGTTCACCGGGCAGGAGTGTATCCTTCTGGACGATCGAGAGATCGAAGCTGACGGGTGTGTGGAGAGACCCAGACCCGATGTACGCCCCGGGGCGATTTTAACCGGACAAGATCGCGTTATATTCCATCGTGATCGCGAGAATGTTCACTTTTGTATGCGAAAAGGGGGAGGAACAATGGCGTAAGTGGCATGCACGACCGCACAAACAGACAGACGGCCCTGCGGGAAATTGCATTGCACGCATCGGACGGACACACGGAATTGTAGCCTCTCTTTCTCATTCTGCCGTTTGTTGGCTTCTCTGTCTGGTCGTCTGTCGTTCCCCGGGCGCGTCAGGGGCCCGATGTCCTCCTTCCTGCCCACTTACGATCGTCAACCGGCCACCTGTCCCTGCGTATCCTGTCCTGTCCACCCGTCTGTCCGTTCCTCCATCCGTTCGCCAAGCACCCAACGCTTCACGCTTCCGCGGGAACCCAAGTGGCAACGCTTGTTCCCGGAGAACAGCTCGCAAATAGAATGGAATTTCCAGGGAACCTATGCAACGGGGGAGCCGCACGGCTTGACCGAGTGCTGTTCCATTTGATGGGGATTGATTGAAAAGAGTTGTAAGTAGCCGGGCAACGGTTCTTGTTTCGTCGTGGGGAACAACCGGAGCCTGCTGTAAGTTGTTGAAGTGGTTGAATTGTGACGTGAAATAAGAGATACTCGAGGCACAACTTTGACTGATTAACAAACTTCCATTGTGCCGGATATTGAAGCTAGTTGACCAAATAGGAGACAATGATCAGAGAAGAATTTTCCATGCAAAAAGAGAAAGCTGAGTTACTCGGCAAAGGTTTCTCCAGAGAGAGAGAGAGAGAGAGAGAGAGAGAAACGTGCAGAGTCGATCGACAGCTGAAACTGTTGTTTCGCGTTACGTCGGGCAAGATTCTCGTTTCTTTCTTGTTCTATAATTCTTCCTGGTACGTGGCCAAGACAAGCGCGACAGCTTCTGCCCTCCGTGTGCGACGTCAGAACTCAAGTCAGCTCCTCTTTACTGCAAGCTTCGTCTCTTGCTCTCGATGCTTCCGCGTGATCGCCGATGAAGACACCGAGGTCGCAACCGATACCACGAATCGGGACATCTTTAACGAGGAAAAAGACATCTCCTTCTATAGCGTAGGAAACGAGAAGCCGCGTAAGGCAATGGGCAAACGGCGAACAGCCGGTAGGACAGACTTGCCTATAAGGAGGCAAAGAGGATGGCAGACGCCCGCTCGTCTAGACCCGCTTCGACTCGACTCAACTCTCAACTCTCTGCAGTCACTCGATAAAAAACAGTCCGCCGCTTTCCTGGCCGTCCGATGCATTGGCGTACCACATAGGGGTTTCTTTCTCTCGTTTCAACCACCTTTGTTTCCTTCCACCCCGTGGTATTCAACCGCACGTCAATGTTCGACTTTCTTCTTGCTCTACTTGTTTTATTTATTTATTTTTTTTTAATTTGAAATTTATTCGATTCGATCGTCGGTCGCTTCGTTCTTTACATCTCTATCGAAGATTCGCCACGGTGAACATCTGACGAGGAACGAATTATCAATAGCCAAGAGAGGGAAGTTTGCATGAATGATAGAATTGCATCGATAATTAATAACCGACACGTGGTGCGTGCGTTGGCAGTTAATCGGTAACGAGTTTACTCGAGGACTGTCAGATAGGAATCGAATTCACAAGGCGCAGACTGACAGCCCACGCGGCGTGCCGCGCCGCCGTCGCGACATTCTTTTTTGTCTCACGCACGTAATCAGAACACATGCGCACGGCGGCCGTCATCGATGCAGGTGCACAGTCGAACGGTGCGTGTCGAGCGGACGTGTACCGTGACCTTTCCCGAAAGGCCACCCTGTTGGCCACGACGATCGCGCCAGCTGCAGTCTCTCTGTCTGGCTTGGCCTGGCCGACACCACGTCGGTGTCGATCGTTTCCCAGCTCTCGACGCCAATGCAGAAATTACCCCCTGCGACCCCCTGGACCGTCTGAGCGGTGTCTAGCCATCGCTCCCTACCTCGAACCGTCGAAACCCTCGCCCCCGCTGCGCCATACTCTCTTTCTCCCTCTTTCGCATCCCTTCTCTGTGCTCTCTCCTCTCTTTCTCTCTTTTCCCCTGCTGTTCTCTCTCTTCCTCCCAACCGTATCCGACTGCCCCACCCATCCTCCCTTACCCGTCTCCACTGCTCCTACCCCCGTTCCACGATCTCCGTCGACCTTCTCTCCCCGGCTGGCGGGGGTGCAGTCTAGCCAGCGACTATAGTCTCCGCATCGCGGCACGCTATGCCATGTAGCCCGGCCAGGTTCACACGATCCATCCTACCATCGCCAAGGAGTGTAGAAACCCGGCAGCCGAAAACCTATCGGCGAGACGTTGTTGTTGGATCGAGGAGGAAAATTTTTGCCTTTCTTCGGCGTTTGGTGCTCGACTTACATCGTTCGAGGGAATCGGTGGCGGCCACCGATTGGCGGACGGGCCGTTAAAACCAGGACCGCTCGTCGATCTTCGATATCAAGTTCACGTTTCCCACTTCCAAACGGATTGCTCGGCTCTTGTCTGACTTTCACGCAGACGGGTGGAACGGGTGAATCTCGAATCTCGGCTCCTTTTCAGTCTCTCGTAGCCCGGGAATCTACACAATGCATGAACGCACTGATTATAAAATCTTGTAGCTTCACTCACAATTATGATTACGAAGGATCGATCAATGTTCTCGTGGCTAAACTGCGAGGGATATTAAAAGATTGGGGTTAAAGTCAAGGTTGCCGCCGTCTGTAATCGATAGAAGTTGAAGTTGAAGGAATATCGTGCTTCCTTCTAAGGAAGACTAATATTTATCATATTTAACTAAGAAGAGAGATCACATCTAAAGTCCTATATTTCAACCTAAACTAAAAGACAAAATAGAATTTTAATAAGTAATGTTGAAAAAATTTGCCTCTCTATAGAAAATATACTATACACAAATTCTATGGAATAATAATGGGTATGTAACGGACCTGTGCAAACCGAAATCGTTCAACCGAGAATCCTGATGGTTCGCACGGTTGTTCAGCACATGGAGGTACACGTCTTAAACTCGCTCAACGATAATGGCATGTACACAGGGTACAATGACGAACACTGTCCGGGTGTTCCAAGTGACTAGCGTAAATAATTCTTTCTGTTCGATGCGTTCGAGTGATCACGAGTGGTGAATTCCGAGGGGATCGAAGAACGCACACAAAAAGCTCCCTCGCACTTTCTAGACACCCCCTCTTCGTCGCGTGACTCAAGACGATTAGGTCTGGCTTGGGAGCGCAAGAGTTTAGTCTCGGTTTGATTGGGGTAGGTCCCAAACGTATAGTCGACGACGTAATAAGCCAACCACCAGGAGGACTTGCTACCAACGTGGCAAGGTCAGTGATGAGGGACCTGCGTTAATTAACGTCTTGCCGTTAAACCGTACCGATAGGTCTCTGGAGAGCGAACCCCGATGACCATCATAAAGCAACGATAGAGCTAAACAACGTTTAAATTCTACTGGGAAAAGCAAAATTTTACACGGGGCTAACAGCTACATATATATATATATATATATTAGTATCGTCGGTATAAATATAAATCACAAGTGCATAACTGTTTGATACAATTAGTTAAATGGAAATCGATAACTTTTATTGGGCCGTTTAATCATTAAGACCTTAATTATTAAATGCACAATCATTTAAAATTGGATATTTTAATCTGCATAGTGATGCAAAATAAAATATAATTACGCGAGTACTTAATACAGAAAGTTGCATTACCGAATGACAATTTACTCGAATACAGTGCATACTGCTGTTCTATCTGGTAGGGAAAACACAAAAATAATTACCATTTGTCGTAGTTCCGTATTCCGTTTGTGCTTTATAAACTGGAGAATATGATAGAAAAAATTTCCACGATGCTGGGTTGTAATTAACTCATGTTCGAATGAGAAGTCCAATCCAATAATTCTGCTGTAATTAGAGAAATATTGAAAATTATTTGGAACACTTTTGTAAAATTAATTTTATAAAAATATTGAAATATTAACAGTACGAACAAAGCGTTATTATTCGAGTTGAACTACCGGGGAAGTTATAAATTTTCATATTGGCAGATTTTCGTATCGAGCTTCCGTGCTGTGTTCTATAGCCGAAGCCTACGCTGCCGGGCGAGATGGTTGTCGTAGGTTAGTAATCGATAAAAACTTATTTTTCCCGTGCGTGATGCAATGACGAGAGGGGTCGTTCGTATTGGTAGTTCTATTACAGTCCGCAGCTGTACATTTCGTCGCCTCGCACGAGTGGCGTTATCAAGGAAATCGTTTTGTTGCGTACATTGTCACGTAAGACCAATGGAGTGGAAGAGAAAATAGGGGTACGGGTTCTCGAACGAGTTATTGAAAACCTGTGAAAAAAGAACATGCGTGTATAGACAGACCGCAGGATATGCGACAGGGACGAGCTTTGCAACGTATGTGTATGTATACATATACATACGTGAGTGTTACGAGCCTGTCGTATACCCTTCGCATGAAAAATGAGCTGAGAAAGCCGAAACATCGTGTCTTTTATACGTAGTACACACAACGATCTGCCATGTGACCTAACCTCGTTTTGCCTGGCAGCCCGCTAAAATGTTGAGATGTGATTTTTTGATTTTTCATGCTCCGAAAATCCTTGTACCTCTTGTATTTACGTGACTGGTACAGTGGTATGATGTAACTCACGCGTTGCATCCATGGAACCGTGAGCGTGCGTTTCTATCGTAAGTAGTAAGTGTACACGCGCGTCCCGGACGTACCGGCGCGTGAGTATACGAGCGTGGACGAAAACACGCCGTTGCCCGAAATAACTGGCTATGAGTCAACTGCAGTGTCTAAATAGGAGGTTCGCCACATTTAGAGTTCGTGTCTTGATTATACATGATCTACACCATGTCAAATAACCTAGAAAATGCATATCGAAAGAGTTCGACGGTTCTGACGAATGAAACACCTAAAAATGAAAATGAATGTACTTATAAAAATCTACATACACACGTGTTGAGGCACATTCTGAATCGAATCAACAAATATAACAGAGAGATCAATAATTCGAAATTTAGAGTCGACTCGATCTAAGTTTGATAATTTCTATCTATCTTAACCTAGATTTTTAGATAAGAAAATAATCCTTAAATAATTTTCTAATAATATTTAACACTTACCATATTTTTTGTAATAGCTTTGTTGTAACAGTTTTGAACGATGTATTCAGTTTTTCAGTGTACGCAGACATCTTGATTCTCACCTGTAGCATGAAATTATCGAATGATAGATCGCAAAGATATTTGTCATATCGAATGCGATCTCGAGAGTGGGAGTAAGAGCGTAAACTTCACGCCATCGACATGCACCTTTTGGCGCGCGTTGCAGTCGATCGCGAAGTACGCTGTCTACAAAAAGGAAGAAGTTTAATAGAAATGTTTTATTCATCTGTCTTTAATCGACAATTAAGGCACTTCTCGTGCTACATCAAAGGTGTAAAATCAAGTAGGTGCCCTTGAAGTACTAGTGCGATTTGATTTCCATCGTTTTCATTGGCTCTTTGTTAAAACGTGCATTTTAGCATTCTCGAGTGTTACTTGATTTTGTAAAAAAAGAAAAAAAGAAAGGGAACCAGAATAAGTACGTACAAAGAAATGCAAGCGATGAGAAAGGGGAAAGGATAGTAAAGTATCGCCCACACTTGTAATTCAAATTTTCTCTTTTAGGGCGCAAGATGTTTCCATGCTAGCGAAACGAGATACAGAGAGAGAGAGAGAGAGAAAGAGAGAGAGATACAGAGAGAGAGAGATCGAATTAGTTGCTTCCAATGTGCACAGGAGTCATTCTCGAGATCTATGAAAAAAAAGAGAAAGAGAGAGGTGCTTATTCATCGTGGTAAGTTGTTTATGCATGAAAGTATTTTTACAAGTAGGTAACACCTCGCTAAACGGAGAAAAGAAGCCGTTGCTACTGAAATGCGGCGTGAAAGCGAGACACGGATGCAAGTCTCAGATTTTTCAGGGACACGATTTGATCTCGCCACTCGGAGATTAACCTACCTCTGACGTACCAGAGAGAATATAAATATATATACGTGCATGGTGACGCGCGACACACGCGTAGCCCTTACAAGCTGACCGGCACGTGTCGAGACAAGACGGTTAGTTCGGGAGCGTAAGATAGAGAGGCAGAGACAGAAAAGAGAGAAACATCGAGAACCGGAGAAGAAAGGGCGTAGAGGTGGGGGTTAGAATTATACGTGCCCCGAGGAAAACTCAATTCGCGGCCACTTTGACGCACCCTCCATCTGGGTGGATCGTCGGATACGCGCTGATACAAATCCACGAGATATATTCCTTCTTCTTCCTTCTACTCTCTCTCTATATCCACGGTCTGTCCCTCTCTTTTCCTCTCTCTCTCTCTCTCGCCAGGGCACATAGTCGTAGTAGTTTATCCTGCTCTCTACCCCACGGTGTACACCAGTGCACGTGCAGATACTCATTCGTACACACCGACAGGCTCGCAGACACGTGCGTGGACCGGCAACAATTCCTAACCAAAAAGCCGGAGTCACCCTCGCCTCTCCTCCTCTTGCCTCTCGCACGGGAGTGTCTGGCTGCGACCGTCATCGGCGGGGCATCGTGATGCGGAGAAGTAAGAGGGGAAAACACCCGGCACAGTGGCGAGCGGCGGGAGAGGAGTGGGAACACAGACCGACAGTGGCTCAGGGGGGAGGTTACGTACTCGTGACGTTGCGTCTAGACGCCCCCTCCACCTCAACCCGAAACGACGTCCACACAACGAGCGTCGAGCCAGCGCAGCGCTGAGGAACCTCTCGGCTCTCCCCGCCCCTCGCGTACGTAAATTGCCGAGCACCGTGCTCAGCGTTTTATCCTTGCGGCGCTAGATGTCGCCTCCCGTTGACTGAATTACCATCGCGTATCGCGGATTTTCAAAGTACGCGCGCTTTTCTGCATTCGCGTTACGTTAAACGAGCAAGTACGTTCGACGTTTAGCCAGTTTTCTTTTGTATTTATGTAGTGACCATCGGTTCCAGCAAGTGACTCCGCTCTTGTGTGTACTCATACTCACCGCAACTACACGGTCGGCGATTATTTTGGAAGGACGACGATTATTTTCGGAATGCGGGCCTCCGCGTAGAATGGACAGGTAAGGTTACGATTTTTATCTGCCTCGTAACGTTGCATACATTAGCAATGGATGTTCCCTCGTGAATGCAACACTTAACGATATCGATGTCGGGCTAACTTTTATTATTCTTATCTCGTTTTATCGCGATTCGTGATTCATCCGAGCGTACGGTGCGTATACGCGTTTATCGGGGATCACGGCTCGCGAAGTCAGGGAAGGTTAGACGGGATTTAAGAGCGGCGTATCCTTAAGTTTGCGCTCTTACGTATGCGTTTAAATTAGGAATGGCATTTAAGGTCATTCGTGAACTTTATTATCGTTTAATCGCGGCGGCGTACACACGCGCGTGCTTTTAATCGCGTGCACCCGCGCACGCATGCACGCGCGCGCGCGTATGCGCGCGTACGTGTGCGCGTGCAGGGAGACACGAGAGAGTAGATGTGCATCGTTGAATTTTTATGGACTGAGGGGAGCGATGCGAGACAGACGTTTCATGGCCTTGAAGATCCGCGGCCGGCGATAGGGGTATAGTTCTTTTGTGGAAAATAATTTTAGTCGTGAATCGTCGTTTCCATCGGCGAGCGTGCAAGCTAATTAAATTTCTACGGATCGTATACCATGTTTGACGCGGGAAACCGAGAACCGGATTTCTAAATGCTCCCCTTAGAACCATAACGTCGAATTCGATCGTAGGAATTTCAAAGGCCGGCCTGAGATATTGTAGAATTCGCTCAGGGCTAATTGGTTGGAAACAAATAATTTACGACTGGTTGTAAGAAATTGATGATGATTTGTTTTTGTTTCTTTTGTTTCGTTAAATTGAAATAATCAAGGCTCTTTTGTACAATAATTTATAATTTATGACACACGTGTGTAATTGTCACATTGTCACAGTCGAGATACATTTTTTTTTTGACGAACGTATATTAATTTTTCCCGTCACTCGTAAAGAAAACACATGGCCATATTTGCGAAAAGAAAGTGTCCAGTGCACTTTGCACCTGGGGACATTCATCGCTCGAAAAAACATGATCATAACGAAAAATAACATCTACTAAATTGTACTATATTATATTTCACACTATCATCACTTACGAAAACGTTATAACTCATCTCAAGCCATCCTGTGTGATATACTGCTCGGAATATTATTAAGAATAATACACGAGGTGTTGCAAATAGGTTGGCCAAAAATTTTAATTTAATATAAGTTCTATATGTCAACATTAGAACGAAAATGCAATGTTTTATTCAATTATCGTTGAGTATGAATTTCTGAAATTCATCTTCCGCGTGTCTGAAATTTTTCATAATTCTTGACAAGAATATTCTTCAAAAAGAATATTCTTCGTTGCATCTGTACAGTACGAATTGAAAGTATAGAACGCATAGACGTAACACGTGTTCTACAGCAGCGAATCAAAAGAAAAAGCGAACCGCCGGCTACCGTGAAAATTATTCGACCGGTTGACTAGCACGTCGGCTCCTACATTCCTCCATTCACATACAGCGAAGGCGACCGCGCAAATAAAGCGGCAATGGTAATAACAATTGAATCCGCGGCGAGCGGTAACTGCACGTGTTTATGACGATCTTGGTTTACGCTCGTAAAGAGTGGTTGGCCTCTAAAGGCCGAGGCATCCGACCGATCCTTGCCTCCTCGTACGTTTTGCTTTAATAAATAAGACGAGGCCGATTACGTTCACTTCTCTGGCTCTTTTCCTTCGATTCCACTTCTCTCTACTATTTTTTTCCCCCTAATTTTTCTATTCTTTCTCGAGCCATTCATTTTGACGAACGATGAAAGATACATTTTATTTCTTAGAGGACCAGCATTACTCGCAAACTTGTAAAAGGAGGAGAAATGGAGGAGGTTTGTCAGACGTTTAGATTAATTTTGTTTTCCCCAGTTTTTTTCATCTCAATTTTCTTCTCTGAATTTTTACAATTTTCACACTCGCGACTTTTTAACTCACCTGCTGCGTGACACGTTCGTCGTAGAAAGTATCATCGCACCTCGAACTCGAGACACGCGTACGCGGTGAACTTGTTATCGTTAACGTGCGCGATTCAAGGGGTATTCCACGAATGGAAAAAGATTCTACGCCGCCTGTTAAAGGTACGCGTAAGCGGAGGGCCGCGTTCATCGCAAACAGAACTTACGCAAGCGAACTCGCTTGAAATGCGGGCTCCTGCAGCAAGTACGAGGGAAACTATTTAAAGGTCACGCATATATTTCGCGGCGGCGGTGCAGCTGCACGAGCCGACCACGTAAAAATATGCGAGCGTTTGGTCGCGCGCCTGTTTCGCGCCACCGGAACGCTCCACTCCGCGTGTATTGTCTCTGTCGCCGTTGTTTATACCTGCGCGCGGGTCGAACCTCTGCACAGATTGCCTCTATTTCAATGGGAAATTTCTTCCTTTGCAATTTTGTATGTGGGATCCGCAACAGTTTAGCATTATTCTGTCTTAGAGTGGGGTAAATTGCGATTGGAATTAACAATCGGAGAATTTCAGAAATTCCATTCTTTCCCATAAATGTTTGCATCGGGAATCGTTAGCGAAATATCCGCTCGATGGAAAGAATGCGGAGCACGTGAGAGAAAATTGCGCGAGATGCCGAGAATTTAAGAAAAATACATATAAAATTACGCGGGTCGACGAGGAAAGAGAAGAAGTGGCCGTTCGAACGCGATGGGATGGGGTTGTTTTGAAGATTTTATGTAAACGAGAGAGGGAGAGAGAAAGGAATTTGCTGTTTTAGGGGATTAAGCAGCTAACTGACGTGCAGAGACACGGAAAACGAGCGGGTAGTGGGAACGAGGCTCGCAGCGTGGCAGCGAGAGAACGAGGGAGCCATCAAATTCGTCTTTTTTTGATTAATTTTAGTCACCGACCGACAGCCATGTTTCTAAAATCGTCCTCATTCTTAGCTTTCCGTGTATACAACACACGCGACAC
The DNA here is from genome assembly GCA_030673865.1 of Melipona bicolor. Lineage (NCBI taxonomy): Eukaryota > Metazoa > Arthropoda > Insecta > Hymenoptera > Apidae > Melipona > Melipona bicolor. Next base: position 1,896,487 of record JAHYIQ010000013.1, on the reverse strand, counting down.
TTAAATGCGTTTCGCGGGCTCCAGACCGAATATCAAAACAATCTCCTCTATTGTTTGTGATGACGGGTAAATATAGTGCGTCTAACGAGCCGTGTCTCAGTTGGTAAATAAAATGTTTGCGTATACACCATGTGGCAGTCGCGAACAGTGACTGAATACTAATGACTGGCAAATGCTGATTAACGCATCAGGCTCCAGGCGATGATTTATTATATTATTGGAAATATAATCAGTCTACTTGCGCCACCGCCAATGACGAAAGATAAGCGATGCAGAAATATTGAATCCTCGGTATTCTCTTCCACAGGCTGCAGAACAGAAAGTTGAAACTCTGGATTTAATAACTGTGAATGCGAATTGAGAGGAAAGTACAAACGACGGAATGTTGATCGAAATGGATTGTAACCGTCGATACGAAAGGACTTTGGCAGAAAAATATTGGTTGGAGGTGATATTCGGATCTTGGTCGGTCCCTCTTCCGACCCGAGTTTAATTTGAATGAAATTGTCGAGAATTCGAAACGCGCCGCGTGAGGCATGCGCGGGAAGTGGGTCTCCTCACGCAGAGTTGTACACACGATCTTTCTGTCTCAAGATGTTTTCCCCTCGCGGTCCACGGGGAGATCCTCGGTTCTAGGCTAAGAAGCTTATTATCTCTTGCTACCAGTCATAATAGAAGCGAAGAGACCGCGGCCACGATCGTTCCGACTCCGTCTCCGTTGATTATCACACGAGGGGAAAGAAAAAAAAAAAATGTAACCAGATGGTTTTTGTTTAGTCTGGAATCGGCCTGGCTTGCTAACGCAGCCATCTAGTTCGTTCTCGATGTGGGGAGAAACGCAGCGGGTGCGATAACTTCGTCGAGGGCACGACGAAGAGTCAAAGTTCATTAAAACCTCCCACGAGGGAGATCGGGATCTTTAATTCTTAGAAATCCTCCTTTCGTTACGGCGAGAACTATCTTTGCTCCGTTCTATTCTTCGTAATATCCGAAGTTCAAGACTCCTCGTCTCGGTCAATACTCTCTCCCTCTCGAACCTAACTCAAATTCTTCGTTAATTAATCATTTATTTGTTGTATCACATCGATTGAGTCTTTCCTACACTTTTTTCTTTTTTTTTTTTTTACATTTCTTACATTATTTCATCTGAAAAGCTGAATCTACTCTAAAAAGAAGAGGTAGTCGAGAGCATCACAAAGGAGTCGTTTGCAACTCCGATGGAAGTTGAAAGAAGGAGAAAAATATATACGTATATATAATGCCGGTCGATTTGCATGGCATTCCTACAAAAAAGATTTGTCTTTTTTGCGGTGGAGGATGAGGCGTGCTCGTTTGTCTGTCTCGCGCGTGAAGAAAACGACCCTGAGGAAGATGGAAGGAGGAAGGGTAAAAAGTAGAACGGAGTATCGGTCTGGAAAGGATTGCCGTGGGCAAATCTGCTTCTCGTTCACCTCCTACGAGCATAATGCTCCGGCGGGGAATTAAGCAGCGAGACGATAGTCGGTCATGAATATACAAAGCCGAGTGACCGGGAGCGGCGCGTTAGTCTTGGTATAAAACGCGATTAAAATTAACTCGACAATGACCAGCCCGCATTAACAATTTATGTTTCGCCGTTAGCCGGCTGTGGACCGTGCCACTCGGCCGCTCGCCGATTTGCATTGTGCGTTTTCCAGGAACCTCGTGACCCCGCCGCAGCAATTGCAAAACCGCGCGAAAAACACATTGTTCTTCGAATAATCGGATTGCGCGAGCTGGCTCTGTTTTTTAAATGTCAGTTTAGCAAACACCGTCTGCAGAGAATTTATTCGCCATATTGATATTTTTAGAGAGGCTCTGATTGGACTTTTCAGAGAAAATGTTGAGGTTGTTTTTCTATATTTGTGAATTTTATTTGTTGAAATTTTGCAATGAAACTTCATTTATTCGAAGGTAATTTTTTCATAATTAGAGGATTCTCTTCTTTTACGATTTTTCATTTCCTATTTCTTGTTTCTTCAATATTCTATAGTTTCTAAATGTATGAAGATTAGCGAAGAAATTGTTAAATTTTTTAACAAACTGATCTTTCCTCTTGTTCTTCGCTTGATACTTTTCAAATACAAGGACAAACTTTATACGCGCATTGCGTCTTAACAAAGAAAACTAGCTCTCGTATCGATGTCCGATCAGGAACATTCTACTGTGGCGCGTAACTAGCCTGCTATCGTAGTCACGCCTCTCTAAATCTAGATAATTGTCCAATTGAATGAGTCTACAACTCAACCATGGTATAAAAACATTTCAAGTATCTATATAGTACAGTTCATAAATCTCAGCGCCTTGTAATTATCGTGACAAATGATCGTTTAATTGCAAATTGCCGGCGTTAACAATTTCCATGGGTCCGCCTACAGGATTCTTTGTGACGAACGGTCGGTAAGGGTGTTAACTGCAAGTCCTGCGAGCGAAGGAGTGTCTCGCATCTTGATCGAAACGTGTGGTGAAACGCGAGAAAGAGGGATCGAGAGTGGAGAGAGAAGGAGGATCTCTATAGTAACAACGTCTTTGTCAGGCGTTCGTGCATTCTTCGTGAGCCCGACAATTACATTCCACGCATCGCTTTGAGCTGTGCCCAACCCGCCGCCGTATTCTGCCCGGCCACACATCGACACGATTTGCTCCTGGAAAATTTCAATACGCTTTACGAGGTGGCGGACAGTCGCTAGCGAGATCAAAGGGATCGTGGACGTATTTCGCGTTTCGCTCGTATCATGCCGCTGTCAGGGAATTTGCCCTTCGCTCGTTCCCGGCTCTCGCCTTTGATTCCACAAAAGAAATTTCGTGCTGGGCTTGTTGTCGACGCGACGCTTCATCTTCCGTACTCTTTCCCTCTCTCTCTCTCTCTCTCTCTCTCTTTCCCTACCGAGAAGGAAAATTGGCGAACCGTGTGGCAATTACACGTCCACCGCGTCACTTTCTACAGAAGACCTCCGACCGTACAATGTCTCATTTCGAAATTACAAAATTATTTTGTTTTAGCAGTTTGCCAGAATTTAGTAGTTACCCCACGTATTTGGTGTCTTTTTCGAGGAAAGCGGCGGATTTCAAAGCGAAGGAAAAAATTACCAGAGTCTTCTTCCACGATTTGAAATGAAATTTATTGCCTCTCGATAAATCTCAATTTTGCACGAAGATACATAATATCGCTGTTTTTACGAAAGATTCATCGCAAAAGTTATCGGGTTGTGACGAGGCGCGTATACACTCGTGACTGCCACGAGGTCATTGCACTATTGTTTACACGTATAATATTATTGTATATCTCTGGCTGTCGGTCGATGTAATGGAACAATGACGTACTTATACGCGATGAACACGTGGACGATCCACAGTTATACACGTCTGCCGCGCATCGCCTCGATGTGAGCGTGCACAAAGATTCAATGTCACATTATTGGAGCCTGTCACGGAATATATTATTATTCAGCGGATGGTCTTGGCTGTGATACATACTCCAAACAGAGACAGAGGAATGGTACGGTCTCGTCATGCTATTTATCTCCCCGTAAACCCCATGTCCGCGAGTTTTGGGACGTTTATAGAAAATGAGATAAACTTGGAGAGAATTTTTCCAGTTCAGTGTTACGATACTCTCCTTCCTCTCATTCTCTTCCTTGAGAAATTGCGAGATCACCAAATGTCCAGGTTTTATTTCACAGCTTTTTAACAACGAACGAAGTTTACGCTAGTCTGTACGAAATAGTTGGAACACGATGTACTCGGGCTTTATCGCTTGGATTTTATCACTTAGGGAAATAGGTAGTGCTTTAGAAGTTTGGCGAGAATGTTTGCGAAAGTTTGACGTCAATACGAAAGTGCGATTAGAGCGTTTCTTCTTCAAACAATTTCAATCTTCAACCGCCTAAAGCTCTACGATTTATTCGCACATTAATAATGCGACGTCGTATCGTAAAATTTTACGATTCCCTATTCGTTGCTGAGATCGTCCTGCGTCCTGTTGCGATCGATTATGGATGCACGAAACTCCAAATCGCGGGATCACGACCCATTTTCACGGCGCGGTGCCGGCCAGTATTTATTTACGTTACTCAGGTGGCACAAATAAATACGTCGTCATTTAGCAGCGCCAAACGCCACTTGTTGTGCAAATAAGCGCCTCTATTATTAGTATCCCAACTAATCACGTCTCTCATTCGAGATGTCAAGTATCTTGCGCAAGAGTCGAACGTACGCGCCGATCCTCTCTGTCTCGTTCCGCTACATCCCCGAGTGTATCCTCGCGCGGGAAGCGTAAACGACTCTCACGGTCGCCGTTTTTCCAGATAACGCTTCGTTTCTTCTTCCTTTTTTTCCCCTCCTACCCTCCCGCGTCTCTTCTTTCTTCCTTTTTTGTTTCACCGTCGATTCAGCAGCCACGACCGGGAGTCTCTTCTTTTCCCGGTCGTTTTCTTCGCGCCCTTTTTTCGTTTCCTCCCCCACTGCCGCCCGCTTTTTTCACTACCATCCACTCGTCGAGTCGAGCCGAGAGAGAAGGATAAAGAAAGAGAGAGAGAGAATGGATAAGAGATTTTGGACGAGTGCATCGAGGAAGGTGTGGGGAGAAAGGGGTAGAGAATGAGACGGTGAAAGGGGGAGGGGGAGGGTGGTGGAGGTTGCTACGACATTGGTCGCGCGACCTGTCTGCTCGTAGCCTGTGAGAGTGGTGGTAGCGGTGACGCTGCTGTGGTACGGGGGTTGGCGCGCAACGGGGGGCCACAGGGTGGAGAGAGGTGGTGGAAGTTGGGGGACTCCCGTCTAGACTAACCCCCGATTCACCCCCGGCAGACAAGCCAACCAAACTGTTCGAGTGAACTGCTCCGCGCTCCTACTGCTCCGTACACCCCCTTAAAAAGTTAAAATACTCTGTCCTCGCGCCTCCGCCGACCTATCCCTCTGTCCCAGCCACCGCTGCTGCGCCCAAACCCACCCCCGACTCGCGCGATCCCACACCACCTTCTAACTCTCGACTTCTCCAGATTTTATTATTACCATTTCTAGTAGGCACCTTCTTTCGTTTCCATTTCTTTTTGAGCTTTTCTTTTATTCTCAATGGTGGTGGTGGTGGTGGTGCTGCTGCTGCTGCTTGTGCTTCGACTTCTCTCACCCTTTCGATCTGGTCTTCATCCACCGCCGACGTAACGGGGGCGGATTGTGCGGCGTCGTTTAAATTGTTTCCGAAGGAAATACACTGCATCTGCTCGCTATCTACCACCGTCCCCTCTATCTATCTCCCTGATGCCATCGGGGGATCTCCCATTCACCGACCAACTCTCTCTCCCCCTTTCCGTCTGCGTTGATTGGGGGAGGAAATTTCGATCTCGGGAAAACTCCGCTGCTCTTTGTCCCTGTAAAACGTTTCTCCAAAAAACGTTTGATCCGAGCGTCTGCACGTTTTCTTCGTTTCCACGCTGCGAAAGTTAGTCGAGGCGGTTCCACCTCGGAGGCACCGGGTTTGTAACGCGATTTAACGACGAGACGAGATATAACGGTAGTGACGAACCGCTTGTCTATCGAAATTCAGAGCCCCGTTTGTCGTATTTCATCGAAACGATCAATCTCCATTTGCGCGACCGTGCTCATCGACGACGGACAATCGTGTCACGCGCGAACATCGCCGAGATGATACAATCGCGTTGCCAATCGTGGTCACACGGACAGAGTGCGTACACAGAGGAGAAGAGGAGAAGAGGAGAATCTACGAAGGACGATAGAATCGGTGCTCGTTTAGAGAACTCGCTGCCCACTTTTGTATCTCGCGTGGTCTGGACACGGGGGATCGGTGGCGATGTCGGTGGTGGGTTCTGTGCGGGTGTGGAAGGGGTAAGGGCAAAGAGAAAGGAGGGTCGAGCTGCGTGCAGCCATGGAGCGGAGACCGCGGCGTTGCATTTAAACGACGATAAGTCTCGAAGCTTTGAAGACACCGGTCGGCTGGGATATAAGAGGGGCAAGGGGGTGGTTCAACGACCCGTTGACAGCCAGACAGGCGGACGCAGGCCAGACCAGTGCATCAGCCCGGTCGAACAGGCGGAGAAAGAAAGACGGAGGGAACGCAGGCTGGTAGGAGAAACGTTGCGGAGGAGCCGCAAGCGGGGAGGGAACGAGTATATCGCCGTTATTATCGCCATCGACTTTTATCGCCAGACGATAACTCTCGACTCCTGGCGGTTACCTAGCTGCTCTGACGATGCTTTTTTCTCATCCTCCTTTCTCTCTGGCGCTCTCGTCCCTCGTTCTCTCTTTCTCTCCGCCGCTTGCTCTCGCGCCCCTACCCCTTTCCGTTTTCTCGCTTCTTGCTTCTCCCTTGTCGTCATCGCCGGCAACGTGGTTAACGCGGGAGAGCGATCCGCCGACTGGTCCGGCCGCGGCAAATGCCCTTTGACGGCTTATCGCTCCTCTCTCTCTCTCTCTCCCCCTGGCGATAATCGTGTAATTCTTTTTCTTTTCATCCTTGTTTTTTATCCCTCCGCCCCCCCCCCTTTCGTTTTTCCTTCTCAGCTTTGTTATCTCTCGCCTCGCCCGAGACGAGATTTTTCATCCAGTTTGCTGAAAAATCCCAGCCAAACAACAACGTTCAACGAATCGCACACGTGCGACCACTTTTGAACCGAACGAGCCGCTTTCTCTCCTAAAATCGATGCCTCTCGAGAAGAGTAAAAACGCTAAATCGTGGGCGATCGGATGATGGGCGAGACGGCCGAGCGTGCTCGGCCAGCCGGCGATCTGTCGTCGGAATGCGACCATTTTGCAATCAGCAAGAAGAATTGGACGGGACGCGCGCGCGTGCGTGTGTGTCGGCCGAGGCGACGGCGTTGAACCGATAAAGATGAAGGATGAAGCCCTTTCCGAGCGATTTGATCGGATTCCGTGTTTGATCGTCGATAATCCAATTTGCCCTCGACGCCCGGTGAGCTTTCGTATACGATACCAAACGTCGAAGGACGACGGGGAGGGAGCGGGGCAGTGGGGGGGCATGTATTTTTCAGCGAACGTGCACCGTCTGCTTCGTACAGTGGAATAGATGCCCCCTGTCAGACGCGGAGCCGTTCAATTTTCTGGAATCATGCATATACCCGTCGCGTCGCGCAGACTGCCGATGAAAACGAGAGAGGGCAGAAAAAGGGGTATCTTTTGCATCGTGAAACGGGCTTCTCGATCTTTTTCCTTTTTCTTTTTTTTTTTGTTCGACGAGCCCCGCGTTTCTTCAAGGCAGAGTTTCTTCCTTGGACGCGACAACGCTCTTGCTGGTTATCCACACTCGGTGATATACTCGTAAAATCGATCGAAGCTCCTCGAATTTCGCGCGTTTAGGAGTTTAGAATCGGCGAATTGTAGGTCGAAAGGGAATCGAGTTGTTTAAATAGAAAAATAGAAATCGTGGGGCAAATGTGCATTTAGCCTCTAAGAATGAACCTCGGACCGAATTTACTTCGAAAATAGGGCCCGGAGACAACTCCAAAGAGGCTCGAGAAGAAGCGAAAACCTCGATGAGGATCGTACGAAGCGTGCTTCATATTCAAAGAGAGCGAAGAACGGCCCAAAACTTCAGTGAATGTCGCATGAAGTACATTTTAACCGAACAAGCAGCGAAGCTTCAGCGTGAAGCGCGGCAGAGCTTTGATTCCCTGTCAGAAAACTAAAATACATGCTGCTCTCAACTTCGTGAATGTGGCTGCCACCGGTCGGTGCTAAAATGTGCTTTAACTCTGATTCATTCCCTGTCAAAAGACGTAAAACACACAGCGAGTGCAATGCTCCATAGTAATTGCTGATGAAGTGTACTTCAACTTTGGCGGAACTTTTATCAAGAAGTATAAAGTACGTACCGCATATAATCCTGGGAGTCGTTGCACCAGCCTGTGACAGTGTACACCTAAATATCATATATTACATGTTACATGCTACAGTGGAGATGTAATCGCTGCTTGTAAGAGGTGCTGGACAAATAGAAAAGTACAATAATATAATGTATTATACTACAAAAAATGAAATTACAATGATCAGGGTATAAATAGTTTGTATTCGCAGTCGTTTCAATGATTGAACAATGTCAAACTGCGAAGAAAGAAAAAACTGCACTGAAAGGCCCAGAAGCAACTGTTCTGAAAATGAAGACGACTTTTTGGCCATAAAATTTTATCGATATGCAAACATTTGAATCGATACAAAACAAATTACAGGCACGATCGCTCAGTGCCAGACAACGCCACTCCTACTCGAGGTCTACCCCACGTCCCCTCACGAATCACGTGACCCAAATCAACCAATCGCTAATTTTCGTTGCATCAGCGTTGCACCTGAAGAGGCCCCATTTTCTGGGTTACCTCTACTAAAATCACTTTCAGTGATAAAACGAACAAGGAAATCTGTAAGTCACGAATCCATGCGTTGGAAAATTCAAATCTTTGAAAAGTTTTTAGATCAAATTAGTAGCCTTTGTAACAACAATTTTGATGAAAAATGAAACATTGAGCGTCCCTTGCGTCGGCCAGTGTCTGTCGGTCTGAACTGATGCTCAAATTGCAAGACTGTCCTGCTTTTTGCATCGACTGTACGAGACAAGAAGCGTCGTCGACGATCGACAAATCGCACGATTTCACGCGAGTCCGTAATTCGCGTGGCATCTACTCGTAAAGAGAGTAGACGATTCAACAGGTGCACCAGCGATGCGCGAGAAATTGCACTCGCGAGAAAGGAAAAAGCGTAGGCGGTGGTCGGTTGACGAGCACAAAGAACGACGCGTTATTTGTCCGCGCGAAGTCGCGATGCTCCGAAAGAGCGACCGGCGCAAACATTCCAGTTATTAACAGATAACAGGGGTGCGCGAGTGCCGGCTGGTGAAAGGGAAGGATGAAAACAGAAACAAGGAAGGAGGGAGGAAAGAAAAAGCAACCGGTGGATCCGAGCCACGAGCAGTCGGCAGGTGAAAAAACAGCAAACTCGATCGATTGGTTGCACGGCAAGTTTTACGAATCTAGCGTCAAATTGCGCAAAAAAAAAAAAAAAGAGGGAGAACGAGAAAGGAAAAATATCTATAAATTACAAATTCGTTTCAAACGCGTTAGAAGATTCGAATCTCTGAATTTATAATCTCAAATAATCCTCGTCGTCCCTCGGCTCCCTGCTCATTCACGATCTCGAGCATCGGCAAAAATCCTGTCGCACACGATCGGCGAGCTGCAAGTTTTTTCGTGCGGATACCGAGCCACGTGTTCGACGCGGCCGATTCCAAGGGCCGGCAGGTCCGATGCCGGTCGCGTATAAATTTCATCCGGCCGTTTAATTGAATATTTAAGCGAGTGGCCGCGGTTGATTTTGCATAATCGGCTCGGTTCATTGACTTGGAAAAGAAACAACTTTCGAGAGGGAGTATATACGTCTGGGTTCGTCACCGAGGTATATTCCCTTTCGCGGCCGTCGGTCGGTCTCTCTTTCGGTTCTCCTCCTTTCTCAGTTCTCTCGCCGCCCTCTCCCTCCCATCTCTCTTTCTCCGCTCGTTTCTCCTTTTTGGCTCCTGGCTGCTGCTGGCTGCTGGCTGCTGGCTGCTACCAACCACCCCACGTACGTACATTCGTACACAAGGCCCGTCCTCATGTTCCACGCATGAAGTACGAAGCGATACGACCTCGGTGCGTGATGTTTGCGATCAGCGGTCTCGGGAACGGCAGGTGTAACTGTAAAAAACAGCCGCAAAAATTCAGGCTGCTCTGTCAGACAAGAGAGAGAGAGAGAGAGAGAGAGAGAGAGAGAGAGAGAGAGAGAGATGGAAGCCCTTGCCCGCAGCCTCGACTTTCTCGTCCAGTTTCTCGCCGTCCTCTGTCCTCCGCTTTCGATCTTCCTGCTCTTCCCTTCTCTTCCCTTCTCTTCTCCACGCAGCCCTTGGCTACATTCTGGTATTTGATGGAATAATAACAGGACGAACATTCGTGACGTTTGCAATACGGTGTGTGACGCGTTTTCGAGCCACGTCGACCGCGTACACAGGCGTGACAGGTTGCACGAAAACCCAGGTTGGACTGAACGACGGATCGTTAATAAAAGAAGCTTGGATTATCGGTATCTCGTGAATAGACCAGCTCGTTTTGGACAGTTTTGGAACTGTCAAGTTTCAGTTCGGCTTTTCACGTCGTTGAAGGATTTGGGAAGGATGACGAAGGATCGCGAGAGGTTTCAAACCGTAGACCCCTGGGTCTAAACGTATTCTTCCGTTCTTCGAGAAGTCGTTGCGAAGCGAATTTTTTTATATCCACTCGTTTTCTGAAATCTGGATTTTTTCTCTTTTTCGTTCTTTGTCACGTTTGAAGACTAATGGTGTTTCGTAACACGCAACTCTAATCGCATGTTCCAAGACTGCAAAGTTCAAGGTTGAATTTTAAGATGGGCTGTTGAACCTGACAATATTCCTTTACTAAATGTAAACAGATAGAATAAAAATTGATACAGATAATGTATAATAATTCTTCAAGATTTTTTCATTAGAAATTGATCGTAAAATTGAACAAGCGAATGAAAAATATCGTTCCGGTTCAACACGGAACGAAGTGATTGTAGGATTAATTATTTTGAAATTACCAGGATCTCCTGATACGCGAGGATTTCGAAGATCAATGTAATTGCGAAAATGGCAATTAAATCGGGTGGTATCGAAATAACAATTTTGTAAACATCGCGTTAATTTTTGAACGAATTCTTTGTACATATACGTGGATTTGCAGAGTCCAAACGGGATAAACTTCAGACTAACTAGCCAGTTTGCCGATCAAAGCGAAGGCAAATATTTATCGTACAAATATTTTCAACTCGCAACGAGAGACCGGCGTTGTCGCGCCGCGATAGTGGCGAGTTTGCGCCGAAAACCTACATTCTGCAGACTGGATGTCTCCTGGACGTTTCCCAAGCGTTTTCAGAGAATCGAGGGACGCCGGCGTGATTCACCCGGTGAGAGAAGGACCTTTAAGCGTATTCCTCTCGCGCGCGACGATCAAGGCTGCGCCCGGGCCCGCCTGTTCTCAGACAAGACGGCGCGTTTTGTAGAAACACGATTGCGGCAGCGTGTGACGGGGTGGCGGTCTCCTCTGGACAATGCGTGCACCGACCGACGGAGCAGAGCGTGGCTCGCGATGAGAAAGAAGTCACGCACGTAAGCGAGTCGAATCGTTCTAACGCAGATAGATAGACGGATAGATAGATATCGCGTGGATGCATTTACGCGTCACGCGGCCTCGAGCGTTCCTTTTCCTTTTTCTCCTCTCGAGAAACAAAGGGGACGTTTCGATCTACGTGCGACGCGCACGTATGATCCGGGGGGAGGGGAATCGTTCGAGAACTTTCCAAGCTCCCGCGAGAAGCTTGAAAATCAACGACCGGGACCTGAAGATCGCGTTTCGCTTCGTTACTTGCGAAATATGTATACGTTCTTCGACGAGACAGAGAGAAAGAGAGAGAGAGTTACAAGGGGACGGAGGACAGAGAAAAAAGAAGAAGCAGAAAAGAAGGATTCACCGATAAAAGAGAGGAGAAAGGGGAAAGAGAGAAAAACGCGGCGAGCAAGGGGATCGAGTGCAATGCAAGAGAAGAGAGAGAGAGAGAGAGAGAGAGAGAGAGAGAGATGCGAAGAAAGGAGGAGAAACACACGGGAGAGAGGAGGCCACGGGCTTGGAAAATGAGAGACGAGACATGCCGGTGAACGGCAATGGCCTGGAGTGTACTAGAAGAGCGAAGCAGAGAGAAGAAGGAGAAAACAGAAAAGTGGAAGGAGAGAAGAGGCAGAGGAAAGAAGAAAGAGAGCAGAGGCCTGTGCAGCAGGCCATCACAATGTGTTCTGGTTGCTTCGGCCTCTCCGTTCGTTCCTGTACACGTCCGTACGTCTGTCCGTTGTCTGCCCCGGGTACTCCAGCCGAGTGCATAGCCGTCTGGCCCCGGTGGAGGGTCTCTGACCGATTATCACTTGGTCTTTATGCTCTTTGAGGTTCTTTTAAACGTCTCTCCCGTTTCTCTGCTCCACCTTCTTTTACTACGTTCGTTTCTTCTCATCGCGCCTCGCATCTCCTCCTCTCTTTCATCCTTTTCTTCTCCTCCCTTGCGCTTTGTCCCTATTTTTCTTTTTTTTTTTTTTTCCCCCTTTTCTTTCGTCGCCACGAAATTCTCTACTCCTTGTCGCGCAATTCACAGACCTGTCGTGTCTGCTCTTCTTATATTTATTCCTCCCCTCGCTCTCCACCGCGCCAGAAAAATCCTCGGTTCTTCGAGCGATCGATCGACCAGTCCATCGACCGCCGACGTCGAACGAGCGTACGCGCGAAATTACGTATATCTTTGACAGCGGGCGTCGATGCGCTTTAATCTCCGAGCCGACGAAAATATTGGCGCTTCGTTAGCGATATTCGCGCGTTTCTCGACGTCTCGCGAAGGGATAAGAGGATTGCGAGCGAGAAGGATTACGGTGAAAAACAACGCACCGCGGCCGTTTATCGGAACTCGTCGTCTTGCGCTCGGTGCTTCCTCGTTAAACACCATTCTCGAACGGAATTGCGCAGTCAACGATGTTCATTGTTCGAGACTCCGTTCGTTACGAAACTACAGAATCTACGCGAAACTACGTTTCATCGAATCATGCGCCCTTGAAAAGAATTTGTGAAACTTTCTGAAAAAATTACGAATTAATCGTAATTCTCACCGCAATTATCTGGGATTGAAGAATTTCCTTTTTCGTCTATTGGATTTTTACAGCGTAATTGTAAATATTGTCGATATAATTTCGTAGAAAATGATCGTACAACGTATCCACTTTGAAGCCTTTATTTCGATGGTCGTTTATCTTTTTTTTTTTCTTGAAAATTGCAAACATTCAAACGTGAGTAAGAATGTGAAAAATAGTTTCTTTAACGTAACTGTGTAAACTTGTATAATTCTTATTTTACCAAAGTGTTAAAATTCAAGTCATCTAACCCTAGTTAAAAGTTCCAACTTCGAGATCACGCGTTCGAATTTTCACAATTTTCGAGAGAAAAGTATTCTTACTTACTCTACGCGATCTAAGAACATTGCAAAAAGGAGAAGAAAACAAACTCGGGATTTTCAAAGTAGGAGCTTCGCACTTTAAAATCAGAGGCCAAATAGATCTTTCTGTACAAAGTTACGTTTGTTCAAATCGCCGACGATCTTTCGACACAGTCATTGGTACAGTCATACGCTCTTCATCGCGCACGAGGCAAAAGTTGACTGTTATTGTTAATTTCTCTCTCGGTATGCCACTTCGAAGATCGGGTATACCACGAATATTTCCCCGAGCGAGTCCGCGCGCGCGTATAAAACTGATTGCGAGTAAAAAAGTCCAAGAGTAACTACCAACGGTCGTATATCTCGGTTAAAAGGGTTAACCATGAAATCCCGATTGCAACAGCGCGAGCACGGGTGATTCAACTTGTCTGGCCGCGTAAGTGACGGGCAAAAGGTCGTCGGAGGTTGATAGTAACGGTAAACGGGGTGCTTCTCTCGGTGTGCCTTTCTTTAAATAGCACAGCATTCTCGAGTGACCGTCCTGGTTCCGCGAACTCGGTGTCCGGTTCCAAGTATGTCCGTGGAATACCACTGGTGTCCGACACGGGGCCCGCGTAAAACTTGCGATTTTGCATTTTCTCTCCTCCTCCCCCCCTTCCCCTCCTGTCTTCCGCCGCTCGAAAGCTCGTATGTCTGAATGCGCCTATCAGCCTACGCGCCTCGCCTTTCGCCGACGAGATTTCGTTTTCTCGAATCGACGCTCGCCGTCGACTCCGGGGGCTGGGTGACTGGCAACTGGCAACGACCGGTGTTCAACCGATCTTTCCTCGTTATGCGAGCATTCTCTGTTTACGGCGTGCAGACTCGAGAGATCGAAGACCTCTTATCTCGCTGGGAGATAAGGCTCGTTCGTTTGCGACGACGACGACGACGACGACGACGACGACGGAGCTAACAACCGGCACGAGACGTTTGGCGGGAATCTGCGACGATGATGACGAGGCTGTCGGTTACGCGTTTGCAAGACGAGAGGCTGGATCGGTACACACTCGATCAAATCTTTGCAATATCGGGATGCATTTACGGGATTGAACTCTAACGTCGGTAGATTATCCGAGAATCGAAGCCTTCTTCGTCACTCGATTCTACGAATAGTTTAGTTTGCGGATGGTGCGTACGAGTTTGAGAACGTTTGCTTCTGTTGCAAATCTATCTCGATGCACCTTACTTACCCTCTGGAAGATGAAACGGTAACATCATACAAGATGACGAATTATTACTGAGATCGATCGACTCTGACGGTGCTCGACGTTTCTGACGTCTTCTTCCTAAATAAGGAATAGCGTTTGGGGTACGTCGATACTGTCATCCGAGGGAGCGAGAGAGGGCGGAAAGAAACGGAGCCGGTTTCTGTCACGGAGACAGAAGCTCTGGAATGCATATTGCACCGCTTCTCCGGCAATTCCACGATTATCCTTCCCGATGAATTATTATCATTGACCCACTGTACGTCGATCTCTCGCCTCTCCATTTTTAATTTCTCATCTTTCTAGATGATGACTAATCGTCGCGCGAGTATCGATGCACCTCGTGACCGAACTCATTCGATATCATGTCTTTTCTTTTTTTAACGAAACGTCCGAATGTTTGTGTTTGGTATCGATCCCTTGGGGCCCGAAGGACCACCCACTGATGCGGAGAATGAATACCGCGAAATTGACCTCTGCTATAATTTCTTGTAACTTCCTCGATGAATACTGTTTGATGAACTGTTCTAATTTGTCGTAACTATACAAAAACTGCTTTTACTAACTATCTGTTTAACTATGACAACTGATTGACCAACTTGCACTGCTGTACATGCTGGTTGCAAAAACTGTCAATTGAATACTATATATAAAACTAATACTACATGTAAAAACTATATAACTGTAATTGACTGAAAGTTCTTCCTCTTCGATCATGCTTTCCAAGGGAGGTATTGCAAAGTGGAAGGTTTAGAATTAGGAATTAGAATGAGGCAACGTTTCTCAAAATGATCGTTTTCTGAAAACGACCCCGTTGCATGTACAATCCTTCGATTGCAAGCACTTGATAGTCAAGTGCGATAAGCACTCGGTGATCCCCAGTTATGAAGTGGTGATCCAAATTTATGGCGCGCCGTGTTTGGAGTTTTCCAAGTGATGAAATTCCTAATTTACTGGGCTGGAGCACGTCCGTGTCGTAATTACAACCGATACGTACTCCTGGCCCTAACAGTTTGCGTTTTCCTCTTGCGAAAGTAGCTTTTGATTATGGAGCAAAGGTCGGGAGCAGCGTAGCGAAATTTGGTCGTAGCGAGCGGTATGCGTTCCGTGTTACGTCTGCTGCGCGTGCTTGAGATCGAAAGGGTGACTCAACGGAACGTGCCGGGTGTGATGTGCCAAATATGCATAGGTTCATCTGTATTGGAGAATCCCGGATTCTGTTGTCCGATTGTCTAGGGGACATTGCGGGTGCGTGCCACGGATCGCGGTGGTCAATGCGTCACCGATGGCCCTTTGTCGGCGCAAGGACCACGTAATTTTACCAGGTGGTTTACTCCTCGTTCGTTTTTTGAATTTTCAAGAATTCCATGATTTTTTCTTTTTTTTTTTTACGGGACTTGCACAATTCGTTACAAATAATATAGGAAATTGGAAGGAACTTTAAGGAATTATCGCGCCTCCTTGCGTTATTATACGTTATACTAGATACGATGTTTAAATAAGTAACGATCTTAGCGATCCATGACTTAACCAAGCAAACGTAACACGATCAGACAATATAGAAGTTTATCGGTATACCATCCGTTCTCGTTGATCGTTTAATAACTCGAGATTCTATCGAGATCTCTCTCTCGGGTTTTGAAACATTGACCACACGTATCCATTTCCTGCAATCATAGATACTCCAGAAAATCAGACGCCTAATCCGCGGGTGAAAAAAGTGAATTCTCTCGTTAGAAAGACAAGCCGAACCGAAATGATGCTGAAGATGTCACGCTTAGCGCGACGAGACGAAAGAAGGTGTGCAAAGAGAGAGAGAGAGAGAGAGAGAGAGAGATTCGTCCGATCGAGTGGTAATCGGGTCTTCGAGTTGACTCGGGCTAACGACTGGCAAGAAACCAGACGATTTTCGCGACGGCACTCGTCGACTATGACTGCGACGGCGACTGCGGCGACGACAGCAGCTGTGACGACGCGACGGTGTGTGCAACGGTAGCGGTTAACGGTGGTAGTGTCGGCGGCGGCGGTGGAGGCAGCCGCGACGGCGGTAGTGGTGACAGTGGCGATGGCGGCGAGATGGAGAACCGGAGGAGGCAGCGACGGCGACGAGCGAAAGAAGGAGAAGAGCGCTTTCTTGCTCGCGGTAGAAGGGTTTAGAGAATGATAGACGGAACGGTAGGGAAAACAAGAGAATAGAAGAGAATAGAAGAGAAGAGAAGAGAAGAGAAGGGTAGAAATGAGAAGAGAAAAGAAAGAGAAAGAGAGGAGAGGCAAGACGGACGGCGGTGTGGAGGAGCAAAGGTGACAAAGAGAGATTGAGAGAGAGAGAGAGGGAGGGGGGGGGGAGAGGCGCGCGAGAAGCGGCAGAAACTCGAGGGACGGAAAGGGGCGAAAAGCGACGATCGCCACCGAGACGGGACGAGGCGCGACGAGGAAAGACGATGAAGGCCGACGGGGGTCGCGCACCGCGGCGCTGAACGCAGTGCCATCCGATAGGTAGCACCGTTTGCTCCACGGATCTTTAGTACGCTCGGTTTCGAGCTTCGGTCGTTCGAGTTGCGTACGATCTCTCACACGCTCGATCCGCCGCTTCTCCTTTCATTTCTCCGGTTCGTCTTCCGGCGTGGCTTCGCCGCGGCGTCCATGCCGTGAAAGGGAAAGGATCGGCCAGCATCGGCACGCTGCACACGGTGTGGAAAACGCGGAGCCGCCGCGAAGACGCGTGCACCGCGTCGTGTGTGTCGTTGCCGCGCGTAGTTTTACGTGTACTGCGTATACCGTCTGATCGTGCTCGTGAACAGAGGTGCCCCCTCCTTTCATCCCGAACGGCGAACGCGTGGTGGTCAAACACGGTGCGTGTGCTTGTCTCCTTTCTTTTTCTCGCACGCTTGCTCTCTTTTCTCTTTTTATTTCTTTTGCTTCGCGTCTCTGCCCCCTCTTTCTCTTTATCTTTTTCCTTCGCCTTGCGCACGTTGTTGTTGTTGTTGTTGTTGTTGTTGTTGATGTTGATGTTGATGTTGATGTTGATGTTGTCGTCATTCTTTATCAACGCGATCCCTTTTTCTTCTTTTTCTTCGCTCCCGTTCCCTTTGATTTTCCTTTTTTTTTTTTCTCTCGTCTTTCTTTTATTTTGCTATTCGCTTTTTCTACTTCATCGATACTACCCCTCGCGACGGTCGTCCGCTGTGCCGCACGATTCCACCGAGCTCCACGCTCCACACGTACATACACGCACGCATGCACGCATACATGCACGTACGTTGCAAGCGATAACGTGCGCGACAGAATTTTCTGCGAGGGGATACACGAGTTTTCATCGTGTACGCAAAAGGTACCCATTCTCGGAACGCGAGAGAGACCCAGCATGGCCGCCTAGCACAAGACGAGTCGGAGTTCCTTGCCGGTGTCCGCACTACAACGGCAGCGTGCACTGCATCTCCTTTTCTCTCCTCACCCCTTTCTCTCTCTCTGTCTCTGTCTCTGTCTCTGTCTCTGTCTCTCTCCGCCTTCTCCCGCCGTACGTTCAAAGAGTACCACACTCTCGCGCTCCTCCGCCCTCCTCCCTCTTCCGTGTACCTACACACACACACACACACACACTCACACACACACACACACGCACACGCGCGCGAACGCGAGACAATCTATCTTCGTTTTTGCACAATGTTGTTGCTCTCGTTGCGTCGCTTTCTCTCTTTCTGCCCCGCAGCTTTCCCCTCGCAGTTCGTTCCTACGTCTGTCTTGTTCGCTTCTTCCACTTCTCTTCCTTACGCGACTTCTACTTCTACTTGAACCTCTCTCTTCATCTCTGGCTCGTCGCCTGTCTCCACTTCTCTCTCTCTCTCTCTCTCTCTCTTCCATTCCCTTTCTCTCCCGGTTTCTGCGTCTCTCTTTCGTTCTTGTCCCCTGATCGCGCCTTTCATTCGAAAATAGAACGTCAACGCGCGTGCCGCGCACATTTTTCCTCGTGAAAACAGCGAATTCCCACTCGATGACACGCGCGCGTCACGCGCTATTCTAGCCCCTCGATCTCCCTCAAAAATTCGACCGATTGATCGATATTATAACCGCTCCGTTAACGAGCCAGCTGAAATTTGCGGTCCCGTCGAAACCACGTCGAAACTTTCGTCAACTCTCTTCGTTGGCCGTTCCCGACAGCGTCGCGAGGGCTCCTTGCGTTTCGAAGGAAAACGTTGTTTTCCGCGTCCTTAGACGGGTTCCGCGAGTCGACGCAAGCAGCAAACTTTTCCTCGGCAAAGATCGCAAAGTGTCAAGACTCGCAGAGGAGCCCCGCGAAGCGCGTAATATTTTTATCGGGCGGGCGCGTGTAATACACGCGAGGGTTACACGTCCCTTTGTGTCGCGGTCAGACGAAGGCTGAGACGATATTCTAGCGGGAGGCTCTCGTAAAAATAGTGTCCTCGCCGTTTCCTCCCTTCGGCTGCCGCGACTATAATTAGCGGGATTCGCCGTTTTCTCCCCGCATTAAACAAATATTCGCTGGCCCCTCTTCTGCCTCCTCTGGCCGTGGCCGGGCCTCTTTTGTCCGCCGCTGCTCGCGCGATTTCCTGTTCGATAAAGTACGTGAACTTGAACAAACATCTCGCGGAGAACGCGAGAACGCGGCGGAGAACGGCCGGAGTGTTCCCGCCGCCAGTGACACGCCACGGTGTCGTGCAAAGTCGTTGGGCAAAGTCGACGGGTTCTATCGATGCTACATGAGTTTTGCATTAGGAGAGAGAGAGAGTGTGCGTGTGCGTGGACAGTAGAAACAAGACCACTCTCCGCCGCACGATTCTCGAATCACCCCGCGTCCCTTTTTGCCTCCGTCCTCCGTGATTCTATGCCGGCGTATATTTCTAGGAGACGATCCCTCCGCGGCGGAGAGGCAGCCCGAACTATTCATGTCCGACGACCGTTCATAAAAATAGGATTTTAGAGATTTCTCTGACCGACGATGCCGCGCTTAATGGAGCCTAGCCTCTGCTTGGTAAATAAATTTCCCCGGACATTGTGTCTCGTTCCCGGGTTCGCTCCACTCCCGTCCTTTTCAACCACTCCCTCTTTCCACTCTTTTAGGCTGAATCGATTTAGCAACACGAAACAATTTGTATTCTTTTTCCGTGTACGCGATCGGACCAACTCCACGTACTCCATCGCGAGTTGGAAAGTTTATAATCTGCAACCTCCTCCAATCGTTTTGTATCAAAATACTTTTGTTATTCAGTCATCGAGCGACACGAAACGAATTTATGTCTTTTCCGCGACCGCGATGAAATCAGTTTCCTACAAGATTGCAAGAATACAAGTTCAAAGTTCGTAATCTGCGACCTCTAATTTCAATTGCTTCATATTAAAACACTTTTCTCTGGCCATCAAGCGACATGAAACAATCGGATTTTTTCCGTATCCGTGATCAAACCAACTCCACGTAGGATTATATTTAAGATCACAAGTTAGAATTTTGTGATCTGTAACCTTCTCCAGTCGTTTTATATCAAGATACTTTTGTTTGGCCATCGAGCGACACGAAACAATCGGATTTGTATTTTTCCCGCAAGATTGTAAGATCGCAGGTTGAAAATTAGTAATCTGTGACTTGTAAACTTGTCAATATCACTAGCTGATAACCCATTATTATTATTATTGTTATTGTTGTTGTTATTATTATTATATATTGTTATTATTATTATTATATATTGTTATTATCATTATTATTGTTGTTGTTATTATTATTATTATTATTATTACAACACGAAGGTATCGCAGTTGGATCGTACGACATTCCACGACAGACTGTTCCATCGTCTCGATCCCAATCGTTATCACCGAATCGTTCGTTTTTTCTCCGTTTTTATCAGCAGCATCGTGAATATCGATTAGCGTTTATCTCGACTACGCGCAGCCACGGAGTAATTATTTCTCGCGTGGCGATTACTCGCGTTTACCGCCAAGGGGCACGGTATTACCCCGCGCAAAAAGGGGGAGGGGGAGAGCTCGCTCGCCGATCCTCGACATAAATAATAAATCCACCCGATGCGAGGTAGAGTCGACGAAGGAGCACTCGAAATCTCGAGTGCGCGTTCCGCGGGGCAACATTTTCATTTTTATGCCCCCCCTCCCCCCCCGTGCCCGTATGTGCATGCGTGAGTGCGTGCACGAGAAGGCGCGTTGCAGAAAGAGCCGGTAGGAGAGGAACGCGTTTCGCGTGTGTTGGACATCGTTTCATTACATTGTATTGTCGGGTGCACGCGCGAGCACCGCGCGGAGACAAAGGAGGGGGCTGCGAAGGGGGAACGGAACGAGGGTAGAACCGTAGAAACAAAACGAACGATCCGAGAGAGATCCGTTCGTGAACTATTTCCTCGGGGCTCGTATTTTAGGAAGTTGTAGGAAGCATGAGTCCATAGACCAGAATAAGACAGTGTGCATGCTGCACGGGCTCTGTTCCTCTTTATCTCCCGTGGCCCATCTATTCTTATTTATAATTGGACCGGTCCGTACCCGGTACGATGGATTAATTGACAATCTGGCTTCGGTGACTTTTTCTTCCCCCTTTTTTCCCGTTTTTTCTTTTTTCTTTTAGGAGAGGCGGATGATTTCTAGAAATAAAAGTCCGTTTGCACATCTTGCGCACGATCGTTTCTTTCTTTCCCACGCGTTTGAACGAAACGTGTAAAAATCACGCGTCGTATCGGATTGAAAAGAAGTATGGAGCTATAGTCTTTGCATCCTTTTTCTTCCTTCTTGTCGCAAATGTATTCGAAACAAAGATTGACAATAACACTGTGGTCAATTGTGGTCACGTTTTTTTAAACGTGCAACTTCTTCTTCTCTCTCTGTATTATTTGATGTCCATAAAAATGTTACATAATAATATACATTAACGTAATATAAATAATGATAATAGTATACAAATATTATTACATAAATATAATATATAGATATATATAAATGTTACATAAAATGTTGCACTTGTTGCGAGTTTAATGAAACGTAAGCGAGCATCACGTTGCCTCAAGCTGATCAACCAACATCCGCTTTTGCCAGCGATATTCACTATTTTCCTATTCTTCTGTATACTCTTGCGCCACGTTCCATTCGGCGAATGACTTTGTATCAGTCACGAAACGTCGCTTCTTTGAATAGTGCGTAGTTGCTATGTACACAATTGAGAAGAGAACAGGTCTACTCGCGAGCGAAGAATACTTTTTTCATAAAGTGTTCGTTCCTTATTTCCATTTACAGAACTGACGAAGTTTGATTCGCTTAACCTCTGACACTCTGTGTGTGTGTGTGTGTGTGTGTGTGTGAGGCTTTTCTCCAAGAATCACGCGGTAGCGACGATTCAATCACAATGACGAGTTCGTGCCGTTATTTGTTACAGTGGCTGCTTTTCGAGGCGCAGTCCGAGGCCAGCTTCCGTGGAAAAATCCGTCGAGTCGGAAGTCGCGCGTGCGGTGAGGAAAGGGAACGACGAGACGGACAATGCTGCCGAGGCGAGCAGCGGAGGCGCGCGTGCTCGCGAGTACTCGCCCGATGGCGATGATCGGGGACAACGATCGGCGGTGCTCGCGATGATGCCGGAGCGCGGCCGCGTAGCAGCGATATCGTCGTCGTCGGTGGAGTTCGCGCGACGCGGATACCTCGGTAGAAACGTTCGACACGCGACGGGATAAATGCGAGAGCGAGGTCTCGTTGGTGGAGCAGTTGTCGCGGCGACGAAGAAGAAGAAGAAGAAAAAGAGACACCTGGAACCGGGTCGGTGCAAACGGAGCCCGTGTTGGCTGTGGACAAGGGTGAGAGCGAGTGTTTTGCAAAGGGCGACCGATAACAGGAGGTTGGATGTAGATCAGAAGGAGGAGGAGGAGGAAGAAGAAGAAGAAGAAGAAGAAGAGGAAGAAGAGGAAGAAGAAGAAGAAGAAGAGGAAGCAGAGGCGGAGGAGGGGTCGTGGAATTTCGGCGCGTATAGCGAGATAGCGACGGATCTCGAGGGAAGAAAGGGGGTGGAAGGAGAAAATTTATTGGAAACCAGAGGATCCGTCATCGTAGAGACGATCGGCCTATAACCAGCTGGACTGGACGGCCTCGCGAGTTTTCGTTGTAAGGCCGGGGGTTGTGAGGGTCACCACGGGGGCGGGGGTGGGTTTGCCCCTGCTTCTTCTGGTCGTCGCTGTTCTTGGCAATCAAACGTGCACGACGACGGCTGCGCCGGTGGTATCCGATCCGCCGCACGTGTCCCTCGACGCTACGCCTCCTCGTCTTCTGCCTCGATCGACGGATCGTTTGTCGTCGTCGTCGTTGTTGCTGTCGTCATCATCGTCGTCCTCGTCACCGTCACCGTTCCCGTCCTCCTTTCGAAGAGCCATTTACACGAGAACTCGATCCACCAAGGGGAGCCCCTCGAAGGGACGAGAACTGGATTATCAGGAGGTGTCGTTGCCATCGAAACGAGTTGAACGAGAGGATCCGAACAACGATCCGAACGACAGGAGTCGGTTGCTCTTCGCAACCTCGGGACAAACGACAATCGATACCATCGAAGAAAGGAAGGATCCTTCTTCCCCTGTAGCGGCAGGCGGAAGAGGAGGTGAAGAAGGAGGCGGCAGAGGAGGAAGAGGAGGAGGTCTGGCTCACGAGAGGACCAAGTCGAGACGGCGGCAGGTCGTCGCTGCAAGCCTGCTCGATGACCGAGGATCAACCTCTTTGAGCCTCGTCGAACCGTACTGGCTGCATACGAGATTCTCTCGTGCCCGTTACACGGAATCTTCTTCGACCCTCGTCGACGAAGTCGAACGAGAAGTTGGTCGGGGTGGTATTGCCGCGTTCACCGCGACCGGAACAACTGGCAGCGACTCGACGTCGTCGTCGTTGGGTCTCGAGGAGGACGTTGTCGGTGAGGGGGCCTTGTCGAACGAGAATTACTCGCCAACCACGGCAACCACGACGACGAGAACGAGGACGACGACGACGACGACGACGACGACGACAACAACGATAGTAAGAAGTACAACAAAGACGGCGACTACGGTACCTACGGTCCCTTGGACACACACACCGTTCCGTTCGGTTCATCGAACTGTGCCTAGGTTAGCGGACGACGGCAGTGTGAATTCGGGCGGATTCACCGCGGCTAGACGCAACAATAGGAAAGCTAAAGACGAAGAAGGTGGACGGGAGGTGGATATTTCGTCTGCGAAAGACGAGAAGGGTAGGTTCGCGTTCGCGGGGGACGCGAGTAACAGTGGTGAGGTCGATAGTGGTGGTGGTGGTGTCGTCGAGTGGACCACAACAGTCGCCAGGCCGATGTCAGCGTGGTCGTATCCGGATGACGAGGAGCCGGGAGTTGGAAACGTAAGGAAACGTCCGAGCCCGGAGGAGGCGGCGAGCGAGGACGAGGAGGCCGACACCGGCGAGGAACAGGTCAAGGTTGCGGTAACGCAGGCCAAAGGTTCATCATCTACGTCGACCACGGCAAGGACCACGAGCACGTTGCCGACGACCACGCAGTTACCACCGCCGAGTCAAGATACCTCTATGGAAGCACGTGAGTACCACGAAATTTACTCTTCTTCTTCTTCTTCTTCTTCTTCTTCTTCTTCTTTGGTTCCCCGCACCAGCGATTCCCTCTCGTTCCGACCTCCAAAGGGAGAGTTCCGACTCGTGGTTGGCTCGTCTCTCTCTCTGTCGGAGGCTACGCGCGAGCCGCGCAAGTCTTTCGCGTTGCTCCTTTTGCCACGCCTCTCCCCATGGACATGTTTACAGGAACCGAAGCTCGGCGCAGGACCCTTGGTCAGGTTATTTTTAACTATTCTAACCGTGCGGCCACTTTCTCCTTGCCCTCTCCCTTCGGCTTCGGGACTTCTTTCCACCCCGCGCTCGTCTCCGCGATGCCTCGTGCGTGCCTCTCGCTATAGAGGACGAGACACCTCGTACTCTGATCGTTCCGAGTGACCTTTACGCGGCTACGCGTGGAAAATGATTGGCTCTCGGTTTCTCTTTTTCTTGTGCCTTCTCCAGTCTCTTTGCTTTTCAAAATTCAAACAAACGACAAATTTTCTTACATACTTTGCTTGTAACTTTGCTAAGACTCGACTATATTAAAAAGTCAGTATTTTGGTCAAAACGATTAATTCGTAATTGATGTGCGTATTTTTAGAGATTTAAATTCCATTGTATCTTGCGCTTCTTTTCCACTTTAACCTCACTCTGATGAAATTAACAATATTAGGTCTGGCCAGAGAATTAAAAAGTTACTCGAAAACACCAGGTTGGCGAGTGATTCGCGAGGATCGAGCACGGTTCGCGGAAGGAAGAAAGAATTCGAGTGTAAAAGCGTACAGAGGGAGAGGGAGAGAGAGGAGCTCGCTGCAAAGCGTGTGCATCTCGTGTGTTTTCGATTACGCTTGCACGGCCGTACGCCGGTTGCGTACGACGTACGGGCTCGTGACTTCGCGTATGAATCAGCCAGCTATTCTTTTCGCGCACTAGCCGACCGCCGACTCCGCGCGGCGCTCTCTCTCTCTCCTCTCTCACTATGCTCCGTTCCGCTTTTACTCGGTCCTCGTCTAGCCGGGACGAATGAAGCAAACCACCGCGAACGATATCGCTTCGGCCGTCTCTTCTTCGCCACCTCCTCCCTTTCTCGCCCTTCGCGGCGACCAACTCCGTGCCCTCCCGTGCACGCTCCGTTCCGCGTATACCTTCGTACGCCGCCGTGGAAAGCGGCTCTCAGCTCCGTCTTCTCCTCCGATACGTCTCCGATCTTCAGATTTCGATACGTTTCCGAATTTTTTTTGTTTTGCAAATTTCTCGAGACGATTTTGTCGATGTTTAATCGACAAGTGCGAAGAAAGACGCGTATTTTTTTCGTTTCGTAGGTGTTTGCGGTTGTTTGCGACAACATTGGGATATCTGTAGCCGCGTGTTTGGAGTTTAACATTATCTTTCGGTTGCTTTTTTGAGAATTTTTTTCTCCGCAAATTTCTCGAGACGATTTTGTCGACGTTTAATCGACAAGTGCGAAGAAAGACGCGTATTTTTTTCTTTTCGTAGGTGTTTGCGGTTGTTTGCGACAACATTGGGATATCCGTAGCCGCGTGTTTGGAGTTTAACATTATCTTTCGGTTGCTTTTTTGAGAATTTTTTTCTCCGCAAATTTCTCGAGACGATTTTGTCGACGTTTAATCGACAAGTGCGAAGAAAGACGCGCATTTTTTTCTTTTTGTAGATGTTTGCGGTTGTTTGCGACAACATTGGGATATCTGTAGCCGCGTGTTTGGAGTTTAACATTATCTTTCGGTTGCTTTTTTGAGAATTTTTTTCTCCGCAAATTTCTCGAGACGATTTTGTCGACGTTTAATCGACAAGTGCGAAGAAAGACGCGTATTTTTTTCTTTTCGTAGGTGTTTGCGGTTGTTTGCGACAACATTGGGATATCCGTAGCCGCGTGTTTGGAGTTTAACATTATCTTTCGGTTGCTTTTTTGAGAATTTTTTTCTCCGCAAATTTCTCGAGACGATTTCGTCGACGTTTAATCGACAAGTGCGAAGAAAGACGCGTATTTTTTTCGTTTCGTAGGTGTTTGCGGTTGTTTGCGACAACATTGGGATATCCGTAGCCGCGTGTTTGGCGAACGCCGCTTACAAAATCGGTTGATAAAGCCGGGCGGGATCGAACGGTGGTTTATTTTAGATTATAACGTTGCGTATCGCCGTGTGTAATCTCGATAAATAGCTCGTTAATTCCGCTTGATCATAATAAGATAACCGGCGCGTTGGCAGCCGGCCAAAAATTTCGACATTCCCAGATTCTACCCGGTCCCTTGTCTCTCAGACTCTTTTGTTTTGTTTTTTTCTCTCAAACTCTCTTTCCACTATCCCCTGACCCTCCCTCCGGTTCCTCCTTCATTTTCCCCCCGTCCGACGATTCATTGCTTCTCCTAATTAACGCACCCTCGTGCCAAAGATTCGTTTGCTTCTTTGAAGTCGCGTTCTCTCTCTTTAAAGCTCGAACCCGCGGTCAATCCCGGCGATTTTATAAATTTTCCACTTGCCTTCCATCCTCTCTTTCGATGGCGGGATCGGTTATCAGCGCGCGGTTACACATTCACGAGAGAGATTTAAAAATATGACGACGCATGCATGAAATTCACCGCGTGAAAGTGCAGGTTCATCGATCTAACGCGCCTGAAAATAGAGAATATTTTCGTTTCGCGGATGATCTCTGAGACTGTACACACGACGAAATTTTTTTCGCTGAATATTCCATGGAAATGCAGAGGCATTATTAATCGCCGTACCAAGAACGTTCCATGCACCTATGGAAAATTTAAGGTACAGCGTCTGCCGGGTTTATATCCGTAGGAGAGTTCAATTACTTCCAATACGTCTTGCACTCGCGGAGCATTCTTCCAAATTTGCAAGGTGTGTTGTCGAAAAGCTTCGTTACCGAAACGACTATCGTGTACAGCCATAGGCATTTCGAGACATTCTCGAAGGATTCTTCCTTCAGAAACACGCGTAATAACACGAATTTGACGGAATGAATTTGCGGTCCGGCGATTGGCTTTCGGAATTGGCTTTGGGTAGAACGTATAATTTTATGCTGATTTCTGCACCCTACGCGGCATCCCAGGAACAGTTGGTTAGTTTGCAACAATTGCAGTTTGATTGAATCGAGGTCAGATGATTGCGTTGCTTGGGCTTATTACGTTGAGATAGTCGAGATCGTTGTCCGTGTCTGATAGACCTGATTTCCTGTTTGCGTGTTTTCGCAAATGAAACCCCTGTTTCGGGAGGGGACATGAATGCGTGTAACTCCATCATTATTAAACTCTAAACAAAATACGGTGCTCCGATATTTACAATCAATCGGGAGATTTGCATTTATATAACGTTGATCGTATGTTAATTCGATCGGATGTTTATTTGCATATAAATCTGAAAACGTGTAAGCATTTTTTACTCGCTTACTTGAGCTTACTCGCGATGTCTATAAAAAAACAGCTTGTTAATAAAAGTAATATTCCGTTTTGCAAGCCTGTGTCTTCAGCCGTACCTAAGGCTACCGTGCGAGTTGAGTAGAAAGTGACATACGTCGTCAGCCATAGATACGACGCCTGTTAACTTTTTGGTGAGAATTACCCTCTTTATGTATATGCATCATTAGTATATAAATCATTATAGTGTGATTGTGATATGTATATACATCATTAGTATGTACATCATTATAATGTGATTGTGATATGTATATACATCATTAGTATATACA
The DNA here is from genome assembly GCA_030673865.1 of Melipona bicolor. Lineage (NCBI taxonomy): Eukaryota > Metazoa > Arthropoda > Insecta > Hymenoptera > Apidae > Melipona > Melipona bicolor. Next base: position 1,868,930 of record JAHYIQ010000013.1, on the reverse strand, counting down.
TCATTATAGTATATACATCATTATAGTGTGATTGTGATATGTATATACATCATTGGTATATACATCATTATAGCGTGATTTACATTGTAGAATCTTTTAGAATTCTTCAACAACTACGTAAACGTAGCAAGTCGCATTCTTCCGAGAGAAAAGATCTCTCCGAATGAATTCAGCCATCTTTGCTTACGAAAATTTTGAACGACACTTCACCCTGTACCTTACGGACAAAAGTAGGAGAGAAGCGTTTCGTCAGCATCGTCCCGTTCTTCGCGGAAATATGGGAAACCGGTGGTGCGAAAACGCGACCGCGGCGGCACGTGAACGCGCGGTTCCCCGGGTGTATCCCGATGTTGTTACTTAACGTGTTTATTTCGGTGAGCTTCTGTAACCCTCGAGCCGTTTTTCTCTTTTTTTTCACGAGCTAATTCGTGATCTGGATAGTTCCCAAAGGCGAGGTTCTGGTGAGCGTCGCGATACCCGGGTACCCGGTATAAGAGGAATGACTAAATAGTCTGACTAACCGGTCAGGTATTCCAAAACCCGGCCTTATTTCCAACCGGGTATAGAGAAGCGTGATACGCGGGTGACAAGGAGGGCAGGCAGTTTTTGCGCGGATGGGGACGCGTACGAATTCCAGCCCGCGAATATTTTAGTGGTTTTCATCGCGCTCGCGACGCGCGGATACCCAAGGGACGGATAAACAGATTTCGCGTTCGAAACGATAAATTTACCGCCGCGGCGACTTTATTTTAAACGTTCCGCGCTATTCTCGTGCCGTTGAATTCGTCAAGATACACGTTGCGCGCGGTGGCTCAGCCACCACGCGACCATCGTGCACCCCGATTATACAAATACTGGCTCGCTATATAACGACAGCGTGACGCTGTTTTCTAAGCTCTTGCCGCGAGAGGCGAGATCCATCCCAAATAATTGTAGAAAAAAAATTACACCGTGGCGATCCCTGGAATTGTGAATTCAGTTTGTTTGTTCGTACGACCTAACCTAAACCTAGGAATTGAGAGAAATACATAACAAACACATTTCTCACCCTCTTCTCCTCGCAGCGTGACCGATCTCTCGATCGATTCGAGCCAGTCCCGGGGGCGGAGGCTGCGTTACGATCGTGGCACGCACGATCTTCACGACGACGATCACGTGGAGAGAGAGAGAGAGAGAGAGAGAGAGGAGAGGAACCTTTGGGCCGTGAAACAATAGGCTGGCAAAGCCGGGTAGACACGATGATTATCTTTACGACTTTGTAATAGTATAATGACGTGTTATTAGACGGACAAATTGGTTCTAATAATTACAACCGTCTGGAAGTCTAGTTCCCACGGTGAAGCTGAGCCAGTGAGTCCAGCTCTCCACGTGATCGTCCTTACGTGCGCACGGTCACGCGAAAATATGCAAAATATGTCCCGGAAATTTCACGTTGCGAAACGCGAGCGCCGCCCTTTTCCCGCCCACCGATGCACATTTATTCGCGCTTTCGTTCCGCGTGGCAATTATTCACCGGCGTGGCGTTCTTCTCCTTTCGAAAGTCGAAGCTGGCGCGCGCGTAAACTGTATCGTCGAGGACGGTAATGCGGATTTGATTTATGGCCGCGGGCCACGGGACGGGCGCTATTTTTAAAATTCACGCGAAATTCCCGCGAGTTCCTTTCGACCTCGTTATTTCGCCAGAAGCCTCTCGCCTCTCTCGTGTTCCGCGAATTTTATTCGCTGGCACCGCGATTGCCGAGGTTCCTTCCTGCTTCCTCCCCGACGAGACGGTCCACTCGTGGTTTGCTGATACACATTTCAGACGTTGCTCGAACGTTAGGAGTAGAAATTCTACTAAGGAGCAGTACTGGTAGTAGGAAATTGGACGCGTCGAAAGAGAAAGTATAGTTGCAGGATGCTTGAAAAATGCAAGTGCCTCGATCGCGCAAGCCCTGTGACGGACAGCGGAGAAGGTTCGAGACATTCTCGCCGCGGTTGAAACGTGGTTGCTCGGCGAAACCCCCTTCGATCGAGCCGTGGCTCTCGACAAATGCCTCGCGGATTCGTAATTTTTGTTCTCCCCTCGACGGAAAGGGAGAGTAAGAAAGCGAACGGGGGCGAGATACCGCTGCTGGCGTGAGAGAGAGAGAGAGAGAGACAGAGAGATAACCGGAGAAAAGAGAAAAGAAGGAAGGGAAACGAGTGAAAAAGAGAGAGAGAGAGAGAGAGAGAGAGAGAGAGAGAGAGAGAAAAGAGGATGGAGCGGAGGTCAGAGAGAAAGGGAGAAGCGGGTGGTTCAGAGATGAGGGACTTGGTGGCAACGAACGGAATCGTGAGGAGAAGGTTGGACAGAGAGAAGATCGCGAGGTGGAAAAAGTGACTGAAGGGGGAGAGAGAGAGAGTGTGTAGGTAACTCTCCTGCGGAAAGGAGCACTCCTGCGATGAGAAGGAACGGAGGGATGGGCTGGAGAGAAACAAGAAAAGGGTTAACGTCCTTTCGTTCGCTCCTTGCTCTCTCTCTCTCTCCTCTCCACTCTTATCCTCGTTTCTTCCTCTTTCTCTCCGTCACTCTGTTCTCCTTCGAATCTCTCTCGTCAGCACACCCTTTCCTTTCTGCGTGCCCTCTGCCTCTTCGCCTCTCTCCTCTCTATCTATCCCTCTCGCCGTCATCTCGTATCCCCTGCCCGCCGTTCTTCAGCTTCGAACACGCGCTCCGCGCCGCGCCGGTTTCTACTTCGTACTGTCTCGTACCTCTCCTCCTCGGTTCCCTCTGCCATTTATTATTCATCGGCAAGGAAAATTTATATACGCCTTGCCGCTCGCCGTCATACTTAATTCTCGATTTACGATTTCGCGGATCTCACCTTCCTTCCTTTCTTTCTTTCTTTCTTTCTTTCTTTTTCTTGTCTTTCTCTTCTTCTTGTTCTTGCTCTTTGTTTCTCTTTTTGTCGGCGCTGCATGTCTGATGTCGGGCGTGCTTCTACTTTGCCTGGCCTCACTTCTTCTTTTTCTTCTCTTGCTCGGTCGTTTCTTCTGCTTTCTTTCCGCCCTCATCGCACGCCCAAATTTCCCTCGACGACTCTTGATAACGGCCCCTCGTCGCGGCTTCATCGATCTTTAAAAGCGAATTACGAACCAACTAAACGACCTGGCCTTTTATCGGCGAAAGTCGAAAATTAAAACCTTCTTGAACCTTCGGATCACGATCCCGATTCTTTACCCTCCTTTGCTCACAGATAAATTCATAAGGTAAATTCTTTCCTCCGCGGATCGCATTCGTTCTGTCGCAATTATCTTTATCCCTGAACCTATACCGGAATAGATTCGTGCGTTGGAACACACGGTGTGGTTCCACCAGAACCAGTTGCGACCGGCCATTCTCAACTGGGGCAGCTCCCATGAACCATACAGCCATTTAAATTATTCAGTGCAAATAACATCCTGGCGGCAGGCGATACATCATCGCGCGTCTCTTCCCCGTTGATATTTAATTCATAGTTGGAAATCGCAGTCGGACGAAAGAGGTGCGTGTACGTACGTCGTGTCTCTAATTTGTCCACGTCGATAAACCGGATCGAGCGTGAAAACCCAGCCACCAGTTACACCGCGTCCAGCTGCATCAATCAACTGTCTCCCGAAGACAGTGGCCGCTGGTTGCGCACGCGAGAGCGCTCGTCCAGCTTGCGTAACCGCGTAACACAAAATTCGCCCTATCCCCCTCGCTGCCACGCGAAAGGGAGAAACGATGGCTGATTTATCTCTCGCTTCCTGCGACGCGACGACCGGCTGATAAAAAAGTATCTTTGACTTCGTCTAATAGATTTAGGGCAAGCGTGACTCTAAGGGTTGCGCGGCGTAGGTATAGGTCAACGACAGAGGGGCGCGAAAGGGCTTCGGTCTCTATGGAAACCCTCGCGCAGCGCGTTGACTGTGGGGTGCCTCAAGTTTTTTAACGGGGCTGGACGATTGTCGAAGGGGTCGGCGGCTCTAAAAATCGTTACACAGACCTAGATACTCACCCTTCCGCCAAGGTGCCATTCCCTTCCAGCGCAACAAACTTCTTAGATCAAAGTGAAAATCACCTTCCGATTTATTTGGAAACGACGGATTCTCCAAACTCGAGGGAACTTATTCTTTGGCCAAGTTAGAGTCTAGTCGACGAAATGGAGACTTTTTAGAGTTGTGTATATATCGTCGACGATATAGAAATGATTTTTAATATAGCAATCTGTTGACCTAGACCAATAAGTCGAATCTTCTTTCTTGTCGAACAAGATAGTACATCAGTCTTCCCTTCCAGCGCGAAATTTTTCCTTGGATCAAGATTCCGTGAAAATGGACCTTCCGATTTATTTGGAAACGACGAAACTCGAAGTAACTCAACTTTGGCCAAGTTAGAGTCTAGTCGACGAAATTGAGACTTTTTAGAGACTTTGTATATATATAGTCGATGATATAGAACGAAATAATTTTTAATATAGCAATCTATTGGCAACTCAACTTTGGCCAAGTTAGAGTCTAGGCGACGAAATTGAGACTTTCGACGATGTAGAAATAATTTTTAATATAGCAATCTTAACTTTGGCCAATTTAGAGTTTAGTCAATTAAACTTCTTGGAAGAATGAAATTCAGAGCGTAGACATTGAGATAACTTTTCTTAGCTGTGGCGCCACTTTTAAAGGTATCTATCTACATTGTGTCGCTAGAACAACGCAAAGTATGTGCAGCTGCTGTAAAATTGAACTAAATTATAAGGAAGTAACATTGGTTTTTTTTTTTTGAAAAATTAATATCAATTAACAAGAAAATATTTATAAATGGCGTAAAGTCAAGTCTGAAAGTGTTCTAAAATTTTGTTACGAATACGTTTCATCTTCCACAAGAAATTCAACTCGAGAGACAAACTTTTCTCACGGAAAGATTTGTCATTTCTTCGTGACGAGTGTATACTCCTCACGGCTAAGAGGTTGATATAGTCGATTGATGGTCCTAAGCCAATAAACCGAATCTTCTTTGCACAACTCAACTTTTTCCTCCTCTTGAAACGAGATTCATCCTCCGTTCGACGTAAATAAACAGAGCGAAGCCCTGCTATTCGCACGTCGAGCCTATAAAAACAGAGCGGGAGAGCTCTGTTCCAATATTCGAAGAGGAAGCGACGTGCCTCGCGAATATTGGGGATTAAAAGGGAGGAAACAGAGGACGGAAACGGAGGTAGTAAAGTAGTATCATCTGGGTACGGGGGCAGCAGCAGCAGCAGCAGCTCCAATACCCGCGGTCTTTTCGTCACGGCAACACGGAGCGAGCGAGCGTATAGCGGAGTTACGGCCGACACGCAACGACGCTCTTTCCCGTTTTATTCGAAGGGTGGCAATGCACTTGAAGCTCGCTGCTGCAAATTCGCAGCCCTTCATCGCTTTACGTTCGTTCCTCGTCCTTCCCTCCGGGGAGTTACAGAGGGTGATATACAGGGTGTGTCTGGTAACCGGTAGCGCAAGGCGCGTGTAGTCGATTCTCCTTGCTCTCCGGGGGGGCAAGAAGGACAATTTTCGTTTCCCAGCGACGCTTAATTTTGGAAATCGGCTCGTCCGCTGGTTCTCGAAGCAATTTCGTAAATTTTAACCTTCTCGAAGCTTAAAAGTGAGCGTCGATCGTAATGTTCGCGTTTGCGAATCGAAATCCTCCCCTCCGCGGAGAGGTAAAACTGGATATATCGGGGTCGGATCACCGAAAATCGCTTCTCTGCTCTCTCGCTTCTTATCTGCCGGTGGCAGGAGACACACCCTGTATACGAGGAATATTGCGGAGGCACTGCTACAGAGAGACCGATGGGAGATCGTAGAAACCGTCGCGCGCTCGTATTTGCCCCCGGTGTTGGAAGAAAGGACGAGAGGAAAATGATGCCGGGGTTTGGTACCCTTCACTCTTTCTCTCTCTCTCTCTCTCTCTTCTCGCTAGAAGGGATGAGGGTAGGATCGAGAGGGGTAGTGGGTAAGAAGAAGGGGTGCAAAAGGGACGTCGAAGAGTGAGTGAGAGAGATGGAAAGTTGGTTCGTGCTATAAAGTATTGACTGACTGTTGTACAGCGAACTATATGTACCGGCCCTATAATACCGGCAGACTCCACTCGGCCCTCGCCTCCAGCCAGGAGGAATAATGCGACTTCCGGAACCGAGGAAATACCTTTCAGCCATGCCGAGCGAGAATCCGGCCGAAAGGGAAAATAAAAAGAGCCAACCCAGGGAGTTACAGCGTTCTCTCGTTCGTTAATGTACGTAATCTCGTTGGATACGGTTGGATATAGTTGCCCGCTCCAGCTCGGGTTCGTGTGTGTGTGTGTGTGTGTGCCCGTGTGGTTTCTGCACGTGCGGAGACGAACTACCGGTTAATTCGGACACCTTATTTGTCATTGCGCGCGATTATCGCGCGCGCGGAGGATGAAGAGGCGTAGCTGACGAATGGCCGGAAAAAGTCGAGCCCGGCTTTTTTTCGAGCCCCGTATACTCGAGGTACTTTGCGGTTTCTCGGATCGAGCGTACGAGAGTCCAGCATTTCGGCTGCTTCCGTCTTTGTCTCGACACAGGTTTTGCAAAAAAGGACGAAAATTTGTCGTTTTCAAATCACGTTGTTATTCCTCCGAATGTGAAAAGAAACGTTGTCTCAGCGTTAATAGATAAACGAGAGAAAGTCATTCCTCTTAATCGGTCGCCGGGAGGATTACCCGCGCCGACCAGGTACGGTTCGGCGCGACAATTAATAATAATTCTCGAGGGAATTGATGGCCGTGAGAGGCGACCTTGCTTACGCGAGACGTCGCGAGACGTTGGCGTCTCTATTCCGAATTAATGCGATAATCTCACGCTGCGAGCACGATTGAGTTACCGCGAATGCAGGAAAAACCAAGCTCGATGATGTACGACTCTCGCGCGGCGCGAGATCACGGCTGTGAAAGTCGTAATTTACAGCCGCGACAACCGCGACTGCACGACGATCGATAATCGTAAATCGTTAATCTCGTGCATTTCCTTATCGATCGAACCATTTCTGCAGAAAAAGTCGAGTCTGTCTTCTGTCTCTGAAAATTGGCCAAAAAATTCTCTCATCGCGCCAAGGAACGACGATCGAACGAATCGATGAAATTTCGTTTCGGATGTTGTCGTTGCCAACGTGAAAAAATGTTCGTCAAATCGCGGTGGGAAGGAAAAGAGCGAGGAGAGAGGTGGTGCAGGTGATCACGCAGGCGAGTTCGATCTAGTGGCGCGGCGTACCTCGTACTCGCTGGCGCGTGCACGCGCGAGAGCGAGAGCGAGAGCGCAAACGGGATGTTCGGCCTAATTACCGCGTTTTATCAATAGGGATTCTTCCGCGCGGCCGTCTAATGGAGTGTCTAGGCCTGTAATCTGTAGTGGGAAGCACGTGACACAATTTCGAAGCCGGGTTCGTCGACCCAACCGCCTCGCGTTGCCGTTGCGTCATTGTCGCTGACGTTCTACGCGCTGAAGCGACGTGTCGGCCCTGTCTGCCGTCGAATTTATGACGTTGCGATCCGCACGCCGCCCGCGTTAACGATTCACGCGCAACCCGAACGCGTTCAGGTTCCGAAGTGGCGGCAACCCCGGAGCCCTCGCCTCACCGACGAAATTTTGTCGCTTAATGAAATTTTCTCGGCCGAATCCGAGTGCGGGCCGGACTCTGGAATTTCCTCGGGTATTCGTTACGATCTATTTTTATTGTTACGGCGCGCGGGAGAAGCGGGTTCTCGAGCAACGCTTCTCGATTCGATCCACAAAATTCCTCGTGCTCGGGATATTTGTCACGTTCGTATTTCACTTTTCTTTTAATTTTGACACCTCGTCCTTCTTTTAAATATCCTTATCGCTGAAAGTGATTTTAGCGTCTTTAGGTGCAACGCTGATGCAACGAAAATTAGCGATTGGTTGATCTGGGTCACGTGATTCGCGAGGGGGCGTGGGGTAGACCTGGAGTAGGAGTGGCGTTGTCTGGCGCCTGTAATTTGTCTTGTATCGATTCAAATGTTTGCGTATCGATAAAATTTTATGGCAAAAAAGTCGTGCAGTGTTTTTTCACTCTTGCGCATCTCGGATCGTACGAACGATTCCCTTTGGAAATTCTCGTATCTCTGCCTCTCGTCGTATTTTCTTTCGCACGTTTTGAGCAATCGCTTTTATCGGTCGACTATACTCGATTAGCTCTCTTTCATTGAGCAATTACCGCTTACAAGTGGTTAAGCAGTTTCTCCATTAACGTCGCTCCGGAGAAAGAATTCCCAGCGTTAATCCATCAAGCTCGGAATTAATCCCCCGGCGCTGATCGTTCGGACCTGTGGAGAGTGACAGTGATGTGGGTCAAAAAACTAGGGGAACGACTTTTATTTATTGCCCATTTAGCCTTTCATTAGTTTCTCTGTCAATTTGGTACTCTGTCTAGGATAAAGCACTAACAACGAAACGGTCAGACGAACGTAAATATTTAAATTGCAGGGGGTTGAATTTTCGCGGGAGGAGTCGAAAGTAGCCCGTAGTAGTTGCAGGAACGGGAGGCAAAAATATTTGTGAAATGGCGAATTAGTTTGCAAACCCCTTAATTAACCAGGCACGCGTCGTTTCCACGCGTCCCATTAACCGGACAAGTTTGCGCGTACAGTTGAAAACACCCCGTATATCCCCGACGCGCTGACACCATTGCCGCGTCAGACCCTCCTCCCTTTGATTTAATCCGTTCTCCCTCTTTATTCCTCTGCCAGGCGAGCGAGGAGCGAGGAGCGAGTGCAGCGAAAAAGGGTAGGAAAGGGACAAAGAGAGGGTGCGTTGGGGTAGGAAAATGGTACCAAGTGCACAGTACTGGGGCATCGACCAGCAGTCGTTCGCCGCTGTCGTGTGTCCGATACTCTCTTGGCCATTTTCCATCCTTGGCGAGACAGTTGCTCACGAAAGTACTTCAACACCTCTCTTTTTTTAATAAATAAATTGTGCGGAACATGTTGTACGAAACCTTCTCTTTTCTATTAGCCAAATTCGACACGAATTTGAAAGTACATGTATTTTGCTTGTAACGTATATTTCCCATTCGATTCTTCGTATATAATATACGTATACTGCTCACAAAAATTAGGATATTTCAAAATGAATATGAAGCGATAAGAAGAAAGAAGCATTTGATTTTTTCTTTATTAAAATTTTATTAAAATCTTTGACTTGCCGTTTGCTTTTCTGATGCTCTTGTTTACTACAAAAAAAATCAAATGTTCATATTCATTTTGAAATTAATTTTGCCCCTAATTTTTGTGAGCAGTGTGGTATATAATATAATATTGTACAGTATCCGGTTCGATTAAGTGGAACTTTTCAAATACACGTTTAAGGATTCCTCGAATTCGAGCCAACGAAAATCTCGTTAATCATAACGAAGCTCCCGAATTAAATCAATGCGCCCTGATAACGCACTTCTAAATCGTCCGTAATGCTCGCGGCTGTCACTCGTCCCCATAATCACGATTACTCGCCGAGCTCTTTGTTACCGATCACACCGCGCTCGAACCCCGTGCATTCCCCATACCGTGAAAAGAACGACACGTTGGTAATCAAACGTCATCTCAACGCGAGTTCACCCCTTTTGCGTTTTATGCCCCCCCCGGAGCATCGATTTTCTCGCGTTCTGCGCGCAGAATTCTTCGAATCGCTTCGAGCATCCACGTGTTGATCCGAAGAATCGACTGCTCTCCGTCCCTTTGATCGTCGTCGATCGTCAACTCCTTAAATATGGAGTATCTGCCATGGCGAAGAGAGAATCTACATCGAAACGCGTGTACAATAATTCCGTGCGATCGGGTTAAAAAAAGAAAAACAACAGCAGTGTGTATATTTTGCACCAATTTTCGTTCATCTTAAATATCTCTGTTATTTTTGGACGTGTGAAAGAGTTTTATGTACGTGAGTGGAGAGGTTCCGGATATTTCGAGGTGATCATCGCTTTTTTGAATTATACAGATTTTTTCATACATCAATCGATGCAACTTGATACATTCTCTATAAAGAAAAACTGCACGACTTGTACGATTCGTCTCACTGAAAGGCCCAGAAGCAACTGTTCCGACTAGGAAACGAAGACAACTTTCTTGCCATGAAATTTTATTGATGTGCAAAACAAATTACAGTACCAGACAACGCCACTCCTACTCGAGGTCTACCCCACGCCCCCTCACGAGTCACGTGACCCAAATCAACCAATCGCTAATTTTCGTTGCATCAGCGTTGCACCTGAAGTGGCCCGATTTTCTGGGTTACCCCAGCTAAACTTTCAGTGATAAAAAGAAAAAGTTTTAACGTATGCACTTTGAAAAATTGTTAATTCAGAAGATATTTTAATCTTAATTCTCTGTAAAATTTATCGTACAATGCACAAGGAAAGACAGAGATGTGAAGAAATTTCTAAAAGATTACAACGTTAGATACAATTACTTTCTAAAATTCTGATTCTGAATTCTGATTTCCTCCCTTGATCATTCGACGCGGTCAAATATACGCGCTTCGTTGTATTCTCGTAAAAGATTGAAAAGATCATCTGGCGAGCGTAAAGCAGCAACAATCGTGCGAGCATCCTGCTAAAATACAGTCAAACGAGACAATTCACTGGTCAAATAATTCAACTGGGCTGGTGGTGGGCACCTATAAGTCGCACGCGGTAGCAGCCGTTTAGGAGGGAAGAGGCAGACTAAACAAAAATAACCTCTCTCGGTGCGCGCACGTTGCCGCGATGGCTGCCATCGCCGGAAAAGAGGGTGACATAAGCATATCTCTAGTACGTGCGAGGAAATACGCGTGTCCCTCTCCCTTCCGATTAGCACGTACTACGAACAAAGTCGAAGTCGTTTCGAAACAAACGTTATGCACGTTTGGCTGCTCACCCTTCCACTACCATCTTCCGCAATCGCCCGATCAGGCGAGATCGACTCCTCGAACTCGTGGACCGTGGATCTCCTCACTTCCTTCTGCTTCCCTTTCGTCGGCTCGTTTGACGCGTGAAACACTACGCGACATAGTACGCGTCGACGATGATACAACCCATGTTAAATACCCGTTGGCACGGAGGATTTCTCGTAGGAGATCCGTTTCATCAGCTCGTCACGTGCCAATGTCACAACGCGCGAAACTCGCGTCCCTTGGAAGAAAGTGAAATATTCAACCTGACTCTACGTTTCTGTTCGCTCCGAAAGCCGGAGCACGTGTCGCGCGGTAATTTGGACCCCGTTCGTTAGGACGTCGTTGAACGGATAGTCGATAGACGCGTTACGCGATTCTGGTGGGACGTGCGGATCATCCGAAGGTGCAATCGAATTCTTGGCCGCGCTCTGGGGGTCGAGCTATCAGCCACTGTCACGAGCACACGTCGCCACAGCCAAACGATCGCCGAGGGAATGTGGAAAATGTAACGCTAGCTAAATTAGTTAACATCGCTCCAATTGCGATGGCCGTTCGGGGAATCGGGGGAACAGGCCGGATATCGCGTAATTATGATCGACTCTGCTCCGCCGTTTTTCATTCCGGCGGGCAGCGCGGAAATAACGCGAGCGAGTTCCTTCTGAAGTACACGCACGTTCGAGTCGTGCAATTGCGCTAGATTGGTCAAACTCAGTAACTGAGCTTTTCTTTTTCACGAGAAACTGAAACTTCATTGATACATTGACCATTTTATTCGATTACTCGTCGCGATTCCTCGTCAGTTTCAAGAACGATTTCCATATCCTCATCAGTCGTTTCTTCGTCGGATGATTTTTCATGAACTCGCGCAGCGTTTTTTGTTCTTTTCGTTTTCGATGGTAGTTTCAATCAATTTAAAATCGACGCGCCGAGCAAACAATTGTCAACGAGATCGTGCATTTTTCTTTGAAACGATCTTGAACAACCAAATTACGTAATGAATTTGCGTTAGTTTCATCGTATTTATTAAAAAGAAAATGCAATTACTTTTTACCACACAACCCAGTATACGTAATATTTCCATTAAAAAAACGCTACTGTCTCTAATTCGGACACGCGTTGGTCCAACATCGCGATGTCGTCGCCTGTTTCCAAAGACGTTTGTGTGCTCACGTTTGCGTAGATCGGCGCGCGCGCGAGGCGAGAATGTGCCCGGCAAAATGCCCGTCTCTGTACACAATGCGTCGAATGTCTGGCCAGCGTCTGGCCGGGATCCTTGAATGAACGCCTATTTTTAAAAGGGCGGACAAACGGACGAAACGAGCGGACCTCTGCAACAGCGGAGAGCGATCATCCCTGCCCGCGAAATGGAATTCGAACGCCGCCGCCGTCGCACGACGTGTCGCGCGTTTACGGCCGATATCTCCTTCGATCGATACCTCTCTCCTTCTCGGCAAAAGTTCGCTAATTGGAAGCCGAGACTACTTCGCTAGTTGGACGTCGATCGTTGATTTTCGACTTTACACTTCGTTTCGCCATTTAGCTCGCCCTTTGCTAGTGTTCTCCGTCTCCCAGTTGCGACGTATGGTCTCTTTATTAAAAGAGAGAGTGAATCTCTCTCTCTCGTTGGATTACATCGGCATTCGACAACTTTATCGACAAAGTTCACACCCACAAGCAGAGATATATTATTCGATATATTATTTGAGCAGTCGCAGTCTGATTAACTGAATTGGCAAGATGTTTGTTGAAAGCTGAAATGTCAGTATTGAATTTGACATCTAGATGTCTGAACATTGTTGGTTTCGTTTTAACATTAGTCGCGTACTTACGTAAATTATAAGTTAGATGTAGAATTTGATCTCCGAGTAAACTCGTGGTAAACGATGTGAAATGTTACTGCAAGAAATGTTACTTGGGTTTAGGATTCAGCTTTTTTTAGCCGACTGCAGTTTATTGCAAAAGGGGCGAGGGGAGGGGGAATTGCAACGCGACAGGTCTGACGCGTCTGGACGTCTCGGCTCGTGTCGAGGCGAGAGACTGAAAAACGTGGCCGAGAATGACAAATGAATAAAATATACGAGCGTGTGTGCTGTAACGACGCTACGTAAGATAGCACCGGTCGGCACTAATAGCGCGTCTCTTTATCGATAAGTGTTCTAGTCAGGAGGCAGACAGCAGCTAGACAGAAAAATCGTCGCGACTCTTGTCACGTTGCGCGCATCAGCCGATAATACATTTATTTCCAAGCTGTTCACGTGCACGATTTTCCTTCCCTTTCCCCCGTCATCTCCCGTTCTTTTTTTCAAATTTTCCCTACGCTGTTCATTCACGTCTCACTCGCGTATCCGATCCTCCGCGCTTCTCACGAAGCTGGACAATTTCCACGTCCACGTTGCAACAGTCACGTCGTTCAAAGGTGAGTTTTTCAACTGTTTGGTATTTCTTCGTTCTTTCAATGTTGTTGTATTATAATGTACGCCGTGCTCAGCTTGACTGACTTTGCTCTTCATCGTATGCCAACTATAACTCGCAGAAATTAGTCTCGTTAGTCACAAAATCTAAGAATCTACTTGGATCAGGTAGTATTTTCTTCAAGCTTGTGTCTTCGATTACTTCCGAAGTATTAACTATCTGTTAGCGTTTTCACTCTCGTAATATATTTCGCAACTTTGTTGCATCAGCTATGAGAACGAGCTTACGTGGAATTTTGAAATGTAAAGTTCTGAATAAATTCAGAAACACAAGTGTAGTTCTGTTTCCTTTGCTTCTCAATCGCTGGTCGATAAAATTGACGCTAGAACTACCAATAAATTGGTCAAAATGACCAATAAAATTGCAAACTTTACGGATGGAAGACGGTGTATTTCTAGAGATTTAAATAATTTTTCGTAAAATTGTTTAAACGAAAGCTTGTGTATTCTATATTTTATTACAAAGTTCTCTATTCCTTCTTTTTCAATTCAATGTCTCCAATGGAAATTTTATGCTTTAGCCAGCGTTAACATAGAGACATTAAAATGCAAGAAACAGCAGAATTTATGTTTTGTTAAAAAAAAGTCATTGAAATTATACTAACTATCAACAACACTGGAACTACCAATAAATTGATCAAAATGACCAATTTATAATTATTATAAAATTGAAAACCATATAGACGGAAAACGGTGTATTTCTAGAGATTTAAATAATTTTTCGTAAAATTGTTTAAACGAAAAAGTTTGTGTATTCTATATTTTATTACAAAGTTCTCTATTCCTTCTTTTTCAATTCAATGTCTCCAATGGAAATTTTATGCTTTAGCCAGCGTTAACACGTAAGCAAAATTTATATATTTTGTATATTTAAAAAAAAATCATTAGAATTATACCAACTATCAACACTGGAACTACCAATAAACTGATCAAAATGACCAATTTATAATTATTATAAAAAACTGTAGAGACAGAAAACGGTGTATTTCTGAGAGATTTAAATAATGTTTCGTAAAATATATTTACAAAAGAAACTTCTGTACTCTTTTTCACTGGATCTGTAATGTTTCCTATATTTCCCTCCTCCGTTTCTCTAACGTAAATTTTAGTCAGCGTCGACACAGAGACGTCAAACTTTAAGAAGCAGCAAAATTTATATATTTTATCAAAAAGAAATCATTGGAATTACAATCGTTGAAATAAGAAGTTTAAAGAACATAGGTAAGTTTGACGCACGCCAGGAGGTCCCGAGCCGTATGAAAATCGCCGGTGGTTCGTTCACGATCCACCGAATCGGGAGCAACGACCGATAGGCAAGCGCGATGCGGTGACACGGTTCGGCAAGCCCGGCGGGCCGTTCGTTCGATCGCGGATCGCGGAGGCAACGCTTTCGATCCCGTTGCCTGCCAGCGTGTCTCCGTTCACCACCCTCGAGCCCGCGTGTCCTTGCGCAGCTGATCGACAGCCGTGGATCCCTCTCGCCAGACCGCTGCCACCACGCTCCGTGGCGAACCGTTCGTTCGTTGCGAGTTCTCTCGCGAAACTCGTAAAACAAGGAGAGCGCAAGGCTTTCAAGTTTCGCGATTCGACTGAAACTTTGTACGCTGCTAGAGTTGAGTGCCCTGTTTATGAATACACACACGCGCCCATTACAGATACTCGAGAAATTTTACGATGTTTGTGATTAGAGTTGCATCTGAAGTTAGGTTACCAAGAACGGCCGTGGCTCTATCGTGCTAATTTTCTTTTTTTTTTAAACTATTTTCCTTCCCTTTCTTTTTTTCAAATTTTCACCTTGCTGCGGGAAGAGTGTGAAAAAGGCGTCTGGCAAAAGAAACGGAAAACAAACGAGACGGCTCAACTACGTGATTTAACGCGTGGCAAACCAGTTTAAAAGGGTCGACCTCTTGGTGGTTTTTCTCGGTAGAGATCGCGAACATTTTCGCTGCCGATGCTCCGACCGTGTCAATTATTCTTTTAGCAATAAGCGCGGCTCTTGTCGGGCCACATTTGCATCTGGCTTTTAATTGCCCGGTTTTATCGGGAAGTGTGATTTATGCGTGTACGTGTGTTCAAGGATCGGATCGCCAATCGTTCTCCCCCCTCTCTTCTCCTTTCTTCTTCTTCCTTTTTCACTCGGCTCATTTTCATTCGCAAAGATCGCGTAACGAGGGATGCTCGTAAAACGAGGCTGCTCGTTGTTTTGCAAGCACGACTTTTTGCTCGTTCGCCACGAACGCGTGATTAATTCTCGCATTTATCGATCGGCAGTGTCACGAGGTCCGCGCGTTCTGTTTCGCATCGACGAAAGAATTTCGCTGCACGCACGATGTTTCGTACGGTGTAACGTGCGAAATTTAACGTCGAGATTATATATTTTATTCGTCGTGAAAGGTTTCACCTGTTGCGATTATACATGCAGGAATTGAAACCTTTGCCATGATTTTTTCGGCGCTGTCGATTCTTCACGTCTGCGCGGAAACGTGAACCTCATAAATATTCAGAGGCACGCTGAAGCACACTTTTGTAACAAAGAGTTTCTGACGACAAGTCTCCATTTAGAAATATCAATTTACCTAAACGGTCCAATAATTAAATTACTTGTTCTCTCACACTTTCGTTTCATAATTGTAATGACATTTAATACTAAAACTATCGGAATGATAATTCTACTCTGTCTAAGTATAAACTACTCTGTCGCGTCGTAAAGCTTTCCTATTTTAATGCCGACGAGAAAAAAAGTAATCCTGAGCGAGATGTGCTGAACCAAATTGATGTATCATGGTTTGGTAAGAGTGTACTTGATGAATTTTCAAACTCGATTTTCTTCCAAGAGACAGTTTTATTCTTTCTTTTCGATTCGTTTTTTCTCACGTAGAATCACCACCAGCGTGTGTTACAGGACACCCTGTATATGATAGAAGTTGCAAAAGTTTCGTTTCAAGTGAAAAAACTACTAGATTGATAAAAGAACTTGCGAAGAGATAAAGTGCCAAAAGATAAATAAATTATTCTATGACGCATAACACAGATGAGTTTTACACCTTCGATTTGATGGAAATACATGTAAAGAATTAAAAAAATCTTTTTTTTTCGCGTTGCATTCTACTTATCACGAAGGTGAAACTTTTTCAAGGAACCACAAGCCGCAGTTCTCTTGAAAAATGTTTCTCAATCATTTAACACTGCGGATGCTGGGGTTCTAACAGCGACTTTATGGTTCTGGGCGTGTCTAAATTGCGTAATAATGTTAACAGTTAATTTCGTCATTTGATTATTTAGACTTTCACTGATATTACAGCTACGATAAATGTTAACGAAATGTAATACAAAAATTACTATACAAAATAGGCATCCACGTGTTCAGAACCATAAAGTGGCTGTTAGGACGCACGTATCCGTGTTAAATGATTGAGAAACTTTTGTGTCATTTTTCAAAAATACTTGTATTGGGTTTTACCTTCGTGGAATACAGTGCAAAAAAGAAAAAAATTTTTTTTTACTTTAAAATTCAAGGTCAAAGTCAATTTCGCGGCAAATCCTTTACACGTGTTTCCATCAGATCGAAGGTGTGGAATTCATCTGTGATAGCCGCGGACAAACTTTTCTTTCCACCCGTACAAAGTTGGAGAGCGCACCGATCGTTCGATCTTTCACCAAACCGAATCATTCGTTCCGATCTCACCCGACTCGCAGCTAACAGACTCGCAGATCGAGCATAATTTATACGCCGCTGTCGGGAGCGTGCAGCTTCTTTTCGCGCGTAACGCGCGATCCTCTCTCTCTCAGCGGGTCATCTTCGCTGGATGCCTCCGTTACGCGCGCGACGCGTTCGACGATATCTCACGTTCGGAGGGAAAAATTCGAGATGACGTCGATTTCGCGAGTCGACGCGCGTCTCACGGAACGGCAGACGTAAATGGACACGGACAGTCGTCTCGGACACCTTGCGCGCTCCGAGCCTTAATGGACGTCGATTTAAAAATAAGAAGCTTCCTTCGCGCAGCTGCCGCTCGCCTCTGGACATTCGCAGGCTGGATTCCGTTCGTCTTGAAAGCTTCTGCCAACCGAGCCGCGCGTTACGTGAACGTTCCTTGGAGTCTCTGGATATTATTTCGTTCGAAATGTCTCGGTTTTTAATGGACTGGACCAAGTGCTCTCGACGAAACTCACTTGCCGACAGTTTCAACTTTACCTCAGTTTGCAAATTTACGCGTGTATAATACCGTATAATACAGCTGGCGACAATCGAGTTGGAAGTGGACTCTGCGTGAAAAGAAACGAGTCGGAAAGATTGTTTCGTTCTCGAGAAAATCAAGTTTGAAAATTTATTGCAGATCGCTGTTCTTGCACGCTACGTTAAAGAACGATTCACCGTGGCAAAAAATTTGCGAGATAAATATTTTCCAACTCGTTCTGCGCGCGCAACGCCGCAGCTTTCTATTGTGTGCGGTCCCAGTGTTGGACGATCAAGACGCGTCGCGTCGCAGACATGATTTTCTTTCGACCGAGCGTCCCCCTGTTGTTTAGACTGGAAGGGAAAAGCGGCGGAAAAATGGAGAACGAGGATATAAGAAGAGCTGGCGAGGCACGGAGAGTGCACGTCGCCGCGGCGATTATGCAGGAATGGAGCGGCGTGGAGAAGGGGCGAGGATGTCTAGAACAGTAGACAGGAGGCTAGTCCGCGAGAGAACTCGTTTTGCGGATTTTTCCAGGACTCTAGGCGAGGCCGGTTGAATATCCAGCTTCTCCGAGCCATTAGTTGTAATCTTCGTAGCCGCGTGTAGCTATTAATAATGCGCATCGCCGCAAAGAGGACGTCGCACTCGCGAGCGTTCAGCTCGATTACGCTTGGCTTGTATTCTACACCGTGCGTGTGCGTGCGCGCGATTTTCCAACACCTCGAGATCCTCTCCAAACGAATTGCATTCGATTCGATGTTAGATAGATGAAGAACGACAAGAAGCACCGTTAACGCACCGATCTACGATCGACGATCGAGGCGTCAGATTTGTAGCAGAGAAATGAAAATGAAAGAGACAGAAGAAAAATTACAACGTACAATAGGAGAGTACAGGCTCGGTTTACTGAAAGTCATTCGAGTCCTTGAAAACACGCTATTATAAACGTATAAAATTTCCATGAAAAATTCTAAATTGGCCATTTTGACCATTTCGACCATTTACTAAAAATCGTTCGAGTCTCTGAAGATACACTATTATAAATAGCGTGAATAATAAAATTCCCATGAAGAAAATTCCAAATTGGCCATTTTTACCATTTCGACCATTTACTAAAAATCGTTCGAGTCTCTGAAGATACACTATTATAAATAGCGTGAATAATAAAATTCCCATGAAGAAAATTCCAAATTGGCCATTTTTACCATTTCGACCATTTACTAAAAATCGTTCGAGTCTCTGAAAATACACTATCACATACAAATATTTAAAATTTCCACGAAAAATTCTAAATTGGCCATTTTGACCATTTACTAAAAATCGTTCGAGTCTCTGAAGATACACTATTATAAGTAGCGTAAATAATAAAATTCCCATGAAGAAAATTCCAAATTGGCCATTTTGACCATTTCGACCATTTACTAAAAATCATTCGACTCTCCGAAAATACACTATCATATATAAATATTTAAAATTTCCACGAAAAATTCTGAATTGGCCATTTTGACCATTTCGACCATTTACTAAAAATCATTCGAGTCTCTGAAAATACACCATCACATACAAATATTCAAAATTTCCACGAAAAATTCTAGATTGGCCATTTTGACCATTTACTAAAAATCGTTCGACTCTCTGAAGATACACTATTCCAAATAGCGCAAATAATAAAATTCCCATGAAAAAAATTCCAAATTGGCCATTTTGACGGTGTCAAACACAGTGATTCATGAAAATATTCCCATGATCGTAGGTATATTTTATCCAACACGGATCTTATACACTTCGTCATATGTCAAAGTCAGTTTTTATTAAAAAAAAAATAAATAAATAGGAATAAGGCTTCGATCATTACTCACACGTTACTCGCGAGGAGACAGGTTTCGAAAACTTTCAACGAAGCGAATTGAACTCGGGGGAAGTGGCTCGTTCTGGTCGTTCCTATTTAGAACGAATCGTCTATGACCTCGTTACGTCGACGATCACGTCGGGGACCGCGTCAATGACGTATTAATCAGCGTTAGGCGGTGCTATCGCTATTCTATGGACGTGAAATGACTGGCAGCCGCGCGGCGTGCATTCGAACGAACGGGCACGTCGAACAGCCTCGAAGATAAGGATTATCGCGAACCACGATAGTGGGAGGGGCACCACGTAAAAAGGCGGCTCGGCCAGTGTCGTCGAATTTTCCACGTTCTCTCGCGTTGCTGTTTTCTTCAATTTCCTCGCCTCTTTCGGGATAGAGGAATATATCGAGAAATTCAGTACGGAAAATACTTTTCGACGAAACATTGCTTACCAATTTCGTATCTCCTCCAAGGAAACTCTTACGAATCTCAAGTATCTCACGTTGCCTCTTTTATTCGCAATTGTGTCAACTGAGTTAGCTGCAAAGATTTGTTTGAAATTTATAATTGTACGAATATTGAGTATAGCGTGCCAAGTGTATAATTTCTTTTTCATGGTACCTACTCTAATACAGAATACTGGAAATATATACATACTCATCTTTTAGAGAAATTACTCGATGAATTACACAATAATCGATTAATTTAATTGAATTAATTTTTAATTTGAAGGCGAGACTTGAAATGTCACGTGGAAGCTGCGTTACGTTCCTCTTCGATCTTTGCGCGATCGGAAGGATATGTATCGGGGCGGGAAAAAGAGAGGAAACGCGGCGTTGGGCGGTTTGTATAATAGAATGGCGACGTCGCAGCGAGACGCATACGCGCATAGTGGACCTTGAGCCACTATTACCGACTGTTTATGCCATGATGTAACCGTATCCTAGGCTATCCGTGGCTGGCCTAGCCTGCACTCTGAGAGAGAACCCACCGCTTCGTAAATAATATTCTCCGTACGTTCGACGTTTCAGGTGTATTCGAATAATTTACGACCGACCACTATCCTCTTTGCGCGCACGCGTACCCAATCGAGCGCGGAGCGCAAGAAAGCAGCGTTAAAATACGACGCGCGAGGTGGTCTCGCCGTGAGATCGTCGTCAGCCGGTCGAATTTTCGCGAGTAAACGCGCGACGATCGGCAAATTGTGGACGAACGTGCGAGTAAAAAATGAACGAAACGTCGAACGGAAACTGCGACATAGAAATTTTTACTTCAGTTTGGTTTTTCTCCGTTGTTTCGCAAAATAAAAGGAGAGAGTTTCGTCTCGGAAGTTTCTTTATAGTTTTATTCTCGAGAATCGTGACTCTCGTTTTCGAATGCCATTTTCAAAATTTCTAGGCTTTCCCAGCGAAATATTATTATTACGATTATTGCATTTTTTTTCTTTTTGCAATTTATTTTTGAGAGGGACAGATAATGATCAAAGGGGGATCGCGTCCCCTAGATTGCTATTTCTTCCATCAGGAATATTTGACAGAGTGTTTCATCGACACCCCGGGAGTTTCGGAAGGGAGTGACGTTATGAAACTTCCGGCAAGACGAAGAGATGGATGGCAAACATAATTCAATAACGTTACGTAAGACATAAAATACTGTGCATACATTGGTCGTTAATAAAACTTTCGAAGCAATTTAATATATTGGAACAATACACGCATACTGCTGTTTCGTGTAAACTTTATTTATGGAACATGTAACGATATAACGTAATTTTTAAAGTGATATCAGACACACGCGTTTCCTGCTTCTAGTTGGAAACTACAGTTTTTAGAAGAATTTGGACGCAAACGAAACGTAAGAATGTCATTGTGGACACTGGAAAGTGATCGGTTTTCGACAAATGTTGCACACAAACACCGAGCACGCGTAATTTCACGGGTATTTTTCCAAAAGGGGGGCGAACGCATTAAGAAAATTCGCTCGTAAAATATTTTCCGACGGTTCTCTCACGAGACACCAGATACTTGGCTCGTAATAAAGAGGACACGTAGGAGTCGAGCGCCGATAAAACTGGGGAAGATTGCGTTGCTTTCACCCCTCGAGTGGGTGGTACTCCTTGCGATATGTTGATATCGTGCGCGCGCGAGAAGAATCGCGCTTTCGTTCTTTTATTTTCATAATTGCGTTACAAGTTGTGGGAGATCAGATCGCAATCGACTGGTTAACCGTTTCTAGCGCGAGACGCGAAGTTGGATTTCTCCGGTGTGCGTGGAAATTTATACGACAGACAGCCTTCTGGAACGAGTCTTTTCGTTTCTCGTCGTCTTTCTGTCGAAGAAACTTGCTCTTCGTATTATTTCCATTTTTCTACAACTCGGAGCAGGTGAACAGGTTTTTCGTGATTGATCAGTTTTTTATAAGATAAATTAGCGGAGTAAAAATTGAAACTCTCGCGCTAGTAACACGTATAATGTCATAACTCTCCGGTAAAATATCGACGAGTTGATTAAAATTACGTGATTCATGGATCGATTTTCTCGTTTGCCTCGCGGGCATCACAGTCACCTCTGATCCGAGAGGAACGATGTTACGCGGGTAAACGTCTTGGTATTTAGAAAATGTGTGTTGCACAAACTGACGACGCAACGCACCGCTAAGTTCCTCTTTCTTGTTACTTCTTTTTCTTCCAAGTTTTTTTCCCTCATTTTTCCCGTTATGAAGTCTCGGAGGTCTACGCCGCTCGATGTCGAAACCGCGCAGCCCGAGAGAAGTGGTCTTAGGAGAAGTTGCACAAGTTCTGTCTAGACGTGTGTGAATATGCTTATGCCGGTGCGCGTGATGAGCGACAGTGTCTGCAAATGACAGACGCGACGTTCGTTTACCATGCGTGGTCGTGTACCTCGTACTGAATTTGATAATCTGCATTTCGATAAGGCATATATAAGAGTGAAATAGAGAATTTTGGAATTTCGTCCGAAATTGTCGCACTTTTGAACGTGATTTCCTCACGAATCCTAAGAAATAATTTTCTACCCATTTTTCTTCAATTTTCTTTTTTTTAATTACATTCCCGAAAGTATGACTTTGCGTAAAAATCCGCAGTCCAATTGTCGTTCAACAACGATCTCGCGATACTTCTTTTCCCCAACCCGCGACTAACCTCGAATCTTCGAAAAAAACTGCACAACTTGTACCCCAGAAGCAACTGTCTGCCATAAAATTTTATCGATACGCAAACATTTGAATCGACACAAAAGAAATTACAGGCGCGATCGCTCGCCACGCCCCCTCGCGAATCACGTGACCCAAATCAACCAATCGCTAATTTTCGTTGCATCAGCGTTGCACTTGAAGAGGCCCGCTAAAATCACTTTCGGCGATAATAATAATATCGAAAGTAACGTAAGAGATACGAGAAGAGAAATCTTCGTTCTGCGTTCTCTGAAGGAAAGTACGCACAGCCGTGGCGCGCCGTGCGAGGAGGAACGCGTACGCACGAGCGCGGCGGTGTCCGAAATAGTTCTGGCGTTTTCGCGCATTGTTTGGTCCACCACGTGGCCGTTTCGTGACGGCCATTCACGAGTACACGATATTATTCACCAGGCGTTTTAGAATTGAATGCCTGCGAAGAAGTTATAAAGGGGCCGAGAGGGGGCCAACAGCCGATATAATGCAATGCAATTGGCCTTGCGAGGTGAACGTACTCGCGGATGATCCGATGCATATTGCACGGCCGCTGCACCGGTACAGCACGAAATCGTGCACCGAGGTCTTCGATCTCGTGTCCGTTGCTCGAACCGACATTGTTAACCCCCGCCGGTGTGGCCGTCGTGCAACTACACGAGTACTTTCTCGCTCGATTGTGAGAATATTCCGTTTCGCGAAATATTTGACGTGTGTCGTAATCAGTTACTTTATATTTTAATATTGATCATATGTATATTTTGTATTTATTCTGGTTATAACCATTATTTAGTTTATTGTTTACCTGTCCGTCTTATTTCATAATCTCGATAATTTTACTAATTGTGGCTACATTATACGTGATAATTCCGCTACTCTGCGCGCAAAAGTGCTAAAGAGAGAGCGACTCTCAGTTCCCGATGAGAAAATCATCAAATTTTCGGGGAGTTACGTAACTCTACGACGATTTGTTTCAACTAATCGTCAAAAGTTCCATTTTGTGCGTTGTATCTGCTCGTTGTCCTACTCTGCGTAGAGATGAGTCACTGGAAAATTAATTTAAATCGCTCCTGGAACCCATCGACGAGTCAGCTTAGTGGATCTTCGTCAACACGGATGAGAGAAACGGTAGCCTTTGTAATTTTACCTTGTAAAAAACGGCTCTATATAACCGTGATTGTATCCGGTCGCGAGGGACGCGCTGCTTAACAGCAGGTTAACACGTAACACTTAAACACGACAACGTGGGCCACGGCGGGCTCGAGGCGAGGAACGCGAGACGTTTGCGGAAATTGCGATCAGTTTCGGGGTACCGGCCGTGCTCCGCGTCGCTCACGATTTTATTGTACCTAATTCTACTCCGCTCGCGAGTGCACGTCCGATTTCTCTCTCTCTCTCTCTTCCTACGAATTTTAGAAGATTTATGGAGGGGAAAAAAGAAGTTTAAATTGATGTTGAAATGAAAGAATCTTATAACAAGTCGAGAGTTACGCGTTGTGAAGCAATAAAAGATAAAATAGATAAAATATAGTTATACGAATTTGTATGTAGGATGTTCCCGAAATCGTGGTAGAACCAGCCGTTTTTATTGCACGTAAAAATAAATCGAAAGAAGAAAGAATAGAATCTTCCCACACGGACGGTTTCGTTCCCGAGAAAATTGAAATTTAAAAATTTATTCAAGTGTACTTGGATCCAGCTAATTCTAGATTTTTTGAGAAAATAGGCTTCGAATGTGTTTGTCCAAGTTAAAAATTGCTTTGGTGCTTGATAAATTTTCGAATCTTGACGTCATCGCCTTATTAAAAAAAATTTCGTTCTATTGTACATTTCGCGCGTAGAACAACCTTCTGTTATTTATACTTTTCCGTCACGTCTAAAATTAACCAAGTCCTTGGTAAACTTTCAAACTCGATTTTTTTTGAAAACGAAACGAAAAATCTTGTTCCACTTTATTTTTAGAAGTAGAATCACATTCTGGCCAGGAGTAATGGAAGAATTTCAAGAAAGACAAGTCGAAGCAACGATAAGAGATAGATTATGAAACGTAGAATGCAGAAAAGATACAAATCGCGTTATCTCTTTAACTCCAGCCCATAATCCGCGAAACCGCGACGCGAACGCTTTCGAAAGTCAAGCTTGATCGTCGCTTTTTTTTTGTCGCAACACCGTCGACGGGGTTGTCGAAACAACGGGTCGGACACCGCAACGAAGGGCTCGGCGATCCAATGCATCATGCAACCACTGGCGACTCCCTCCTTCTCTCTCCGGTTCAAAGCCCTCGGTGTTTTTGTCCGGAGGTGGCAGAGCCACGGTGGCCACGGTGCTCCCTCCGCCACCCCTATTGATTTTGGAAATTGAATTCTGGGGGGTATGTTCGATGTGTGTTTTCGCTGGACGCGCGTAGAACCAGGTCATTGGGCCTTTGGCCATCCCCCTTTACAAAATCGAGCACTACTAATCTTCCACTTCCACGAAGAAAAGCACTCGAATTCGTGACTAACACTAGTTGCACGGTCGAGTTTTCATTTTCGATAGATTTCAGTTCAATAATTGAGACCGTATGCGACTGTGTCGCGTTTGTGACAAATCATGCACTTTGCCCCCGAAAGCATTTTACCAGCAATTTATTTATTTAGGAAATAGCCAGCGAATGCGATGATTACATTTCTGTTTAAATTTCGCATGAAAGTTTGTCGATTATATTTCTCTGATATTTAAAGCGAATTTAAAGTACTCACCAAGTATAGTGTATGGAAGTTGATAATTTCAATTTTCTGCACTTTCGCAAGAAGCAGCGAGAAGTTTAGTCTGTACGAATCGTTCCGAATTATTCGACGATTGCATTCGATGGTAACGAGTGTCAATTGCCTGTGCCTTCAAGAATTTCTTCTTCTGAAATTTCTGCAATTATCAGCAGTTATGAAACATTTTGTAATTCATCTGTCAGCTAAATTTCTTTTTGAATAAACTTTTGTTTAATGACTCGGAGATTACCTTTGAAAACTCTCGTTCAGTGACCAACTACTGCAAACTGCATGTCTTCCGTTTGCCCTTTCCGAAGGATTCAGAAGACTCGAGGAGAGGAGCAAAAATTGGGTAAGAGGCGCGGGAACGCGTCGCCATTACGTAAAGCTCGATTGCATGTGCAATTTTGAAACGAACACACAGACGGCCGAGGCACGCTCGTTCCTCTTGGCACGGAGACGCTCGCAACACGCGTCTTCGTGTCTGGCTCCGCTTTTTTCACCTTTCCCTCTCTCTCTCTGTCCGTCCGTATGTCGTTCTCTTAGACGTCGTCATTGTAACAACGTTGCCCGCAACTGCACGCGCCGGTGCTGATGCACCAACTGCTGCTCGGTGTACCGAGTGCAAGAGGCTCGCGAGCTCACGACGATGCACTTTTGAACCCGTCTCTCGTTAGGGGAAGTACTTTCAATTAAGTTCCATTGTCCTTCAAACGAGTCCACGCGGCAGCGACGCACACGTGGATTCGGGAGAATAGGTCGCGCCCCGAGGTTTCGTTTCGTAAGAAGCTGAGTTAGAGACGCGTGGATCCTCTTGAGAACGTCGAGGATCTTTTTGTTCGCGGTTACGAAACTCTTTGCGATGTTTAACCTAACGTCGGCGAATCGATCGTGAAAGTCGACGGGTTGAAAAGAAGTTTGAACATCGCACTCGCGAGATGAAAGGGACAGGCCAAAATTCGTGAGGCTCTCTTGCTCGGTGATAAAAAACACAAAAGAGGAAATATCCTGTCTGGAACCAAATCTCTACGTGACCTCGTGCATTCTGATTCTCACGTATATTCTTGGAATCGTTCCGTTCGCTCGCTGTCGATATCGCAGTCTAAACATCCGACCAGTCTGGTCCTGAGCTGCGCGTCGAATTGGGCTGTTCAGTGGATAAACAAAGGAACGGAAGAGGCAAAAGGAGAATCCAAATCTTTTCGAAAAAAAAGTTACCTGAATTAAAAAAACATTCTCGAGAAACAAGTTTTGTCAGCAACGACAATCTGGAAGAAACGAGCTCGTTTGTCAGAGTTTGAAAAAGTCTAAAAAAAAAAAATGGTGACTGACGCAACTGTCCTCCGTCGAGAAGTGGTCAGCAACTGTTCTCCATCGAGAACTCGGTGATGGACGTTCCAAGCGTGACTGCCGATTGTTACGTCAGAAAGTGTCTGCTAATTGTATAGATTCGAGGCTCATAAATATGCAGAAGTGTGTCTCGTTTGCTTCGGCTAGAGAAACGTTCGTGGCAGGCACGTAGAGTTAATCGCGCGACCGATTGGAAGGTGAGAGGCCATGAAGCCTCCAGCGGCAACAAGGATTGATTGAGGTTCGATCAAAAGACGACGAAAAAGAGAAAATAAAGAGAGAGAGAGAGAGACTCGTTGGAACACAGTCGGCATGTACACAATCGAGCAGCAGCAGCAGCAGAAAAAGAAGAAGATGAAGCAGGAGAAAAAGTACGTCTTTTCTAAAGATACACCGGATTCCAGGACGTCGCATCGAAGGCGTGTGGCCTTAGCCTAGTTGTGCAAAAGACCGTTCGTCGTGGAGCGAGAAAGAGAGAGAAGTCTTAAGTAAATCGTCTAATATCGCAACTAAGGTTCCTTGTACGGACTTGAATTCGTGCCTGATGAAGCATGCTTATTGCGCGATTGACAATGGTCTGATATCGATCGTGCCCAACGTATGTCGCGTAAAATCATCGTGGATACTTTTGCAAACGTCGCGAGCTAAATGCATCGTGTCAGAGTTTGCGTGGGTGAAAAACACTTAATAAGAAAAACAATTTAGCTTTTGCAATCTGTCTGTACATATTATCGCTGAAAGTGATTTTAGCGGGGGTAACCCAGAAAATCGGGCCTCCTCAGGTGCAACGCTGATGCAACGAAAATTAGCGATTGGTTGATTTGGGTCACGTGGTTCGTGAGAGGGCGTGGGGTAGACCTCGAGTAGGAGTGGCATTGTCTGGTACTGAGCGATCGCGCCTGTAATTTGTTTTGCATGTCGATAAAATTTTATGGCAAAAAAGTCGTCTTCGTTTCCTAGTTGTACGGACTTGAATTCGTGCCTGATGAAGCATGCTTCTTGCGCGGTTGACAATGGTCTGGTATCGATCGTGTCCAAAAGTATGGATGAACTCTTTCAACGTTCGTAATAGTTTTGCTTTAGAATTACATGCAATGTTCTTCCGAAGCTCGTGACGGTAGAGTCGTAAAATATTCTAAAGAAAAGAACGGTCTTCGACAGCCGTCTATTCTGAAATCCGCGCACTTTCGAAACGCTCGGCTTCGTTACGAAACAGGCGGGCGCGAGGTGGCAGAAATTAGCGTTCGGAGCAGACAACGGGGAGTCGGAGGGTGGGCAGTGTAGAACGGTGCACCGTTTCGTTGAGGCGGCTGCCTAGACACTTGACAGACTTGTGCTTTGCACAATAGTAGGAAGCGCTAAAAATAATCCGGCTCGGTTCTACGACGTGTTCTGGCCTTGGCCAGCCTCGATCCTCGCAACCTGGTGGTACTACCCTCTTCTTCCTCTTCTTCTCCCCCTAACCTCCTCCCCTCCCCCCTGTTCTCCTCTCATTCGCCACTTACTCTTCATCCACAGACTGCTCCTTCCTCGAGAGACCTATCTTTTTCCTCTTGGCGTTTCACGGACCGTCCACCCACACACACGCGGAACGCTCGCGTAGGCGTTAAATTTTTCGTACGATTCGTCATCTCTCTCTCTCTCTCTCTCTCTCTTTCTCGATGGACTCTGTCCAATTCTTCTTCTTTTCCACATGCAACACGCAACCCTCGCTCTGTGACATTCCTCCCTAGCGGCCTGGATCGTGAGACGGCGCTTCTTCGTACTTTTTTTCACGTCGTTCTGATTTCTTTTTTTTTTCTCTCCCGCCTCTTTTGATTTCGCCGATTCGTTCGCGCGCAACGCGTGGGCGACAAAATTTTATTACGAAGCGCGAAGAGTGAAATTGAGAAGGCAAGGTAGGAGGAATTCCAGGTCGTTCTCGCTCTCGAGCGACGACCAGTGCGTTGTTGAGAGATTGGGAAGTTCCTGGTCGGACAGCCCGTAGCGATTTCAGGGAACGTGCGCGATTCCGTGCACGTGATTTGTCTGGGGACGACTGGAGGGCCACGGTGTGCGATATTAAATAAGTTTCGGAAACAGATTCGCGATAAAGCGATACAAACGCGAGTTTGTATCCAAATAAAAGGTTATCCAACGATGACAGATACTTGTGGATTGTCCCATAAGTAATGTCGTATTTTTGGATATAAAGTAATAGACATTTCTTTGTAAGCGACGAAGATTTCATTCCATAACGTATCGTCCCATGTTGTGGCCAATTAGACGAAATACATCTAAAGAACCTGAACTTTAAAGTTAAAATTTTATTTTTGCATTTTACTCATCACGAAGGTAAAACTTTCCAAATAGTTCTCAATCATTTAACGCGTGCGTTCTAACAGCGACTTTACCGAACATGTGGATCTAACGTTAACAGTTGGTTTCATCATTTGATTATTTAGACCCACACTGATGCCGCAACTATGATAAATGAAATGTTAGTGAAACTTGATGCGAAAATTGTGTAAAACAGACACGCGTCCAGAACTATAAAGTCGCTGTTAGAACGCAATGCGTTCGCAATTGTTCGTGTCTTTTTCAAGACAGCTATTGCGACTTGTTGCGATTTCTACAATGCAAAAGAAAAAAAAAGAAAAAAATTGAAATTCAAGGTTAAGGTATGTATTTCCATCAAATCGAAGGTGTAGAATTCATCTGTGACAGCCACCCTGTACATACTCGCTGGAGATAGAATTTTTTCTTCTTCTTTGCAACAACGCAAAACGTCGTCGAGCGCCTTCGACGAGATTCCAAAATTTCACAAGAAGATTTTTAGCGAAGACAGATAATTTCTTCTCGCCGGAGACAAAAATTCGCGATTCTGTCAGCGAATGTACAAAGAACTGACTTTGCAGAAAGAGGCTCGTTCCCGGTTGTTCGATCGAAGTCGAAGGATCTTGCACATTCATTAATCGCGATGGCGCGGCGCGGCTGCGTCGAGACGTCGGACGCTCAGCCCGGCGAACGTCGGATGACGTGCGTCGACGAAATGACAGCAACCACCGGCGACGGGTCACGCGGTGATCCACGGTGCATTCTGCACGCTCGGTTGCACCGAGATGCTTATCGGGGCCCATTGTTACTCCGTCTCGTTTCCTTCCCTTTGTTCTCCGCGCCTCGTCGAACGCCCGGTGACGCACTTAATAAATAGATAATTACGTTGCAGAACGCGGCTCGCATTGTTGTCCGCGGACCTATTTTTAAACTAAGGCGAAAACGCTTCTCTATTTTCTTTTCTTTTCTTTTTTTCTCTCCCGACT
This sequence comes from Melipona bicolor, assembly GCA_030673865.1. NCBI lineage: Eukaryota > Metazoa > Arthropoda > Insecta > Hymenoptera > Apidae > Melipona > Melipona bicolor. Next base: position 1,838,927 of record JAHYIQ010000013.1, on the reverse strand, counting down.
CTTCGAGCCGTCATTGTTGCCGCGTTGTTCGAGGGATCGGTGAAAGTCGATGCGTCGATCGTTGGTCGCGTAAGATTCTGCGCGTTTCGCGTTTCGTCTGAAGGAAAGTTGGAAAGTCCAGGTCGAGTCTTGGTAGCGAATAAATAGTTTCGGTCACTTTAAATTTATATCATTGCGCTACTTCAAACTTCCTCAAACTGCTCGTCAAAAGTAATCGTTTTCTTTTTTTTGTTTTAATAAAAAAGTGAGCCAAGTAGCAGAATCGAGAATCTTCCCTGCCAGGAAAGGACTCGTTACCTATTATCTCACATGTATCGCGTAATAAAACCCGGCATTGAAAAAACAAAAAAGAAGAAACGATCGTTCCCTCTCCGGAGAAGCGCGTGGCTGGTAACTCGGGATGCAAACGAGTGCACGATTCCCATCAGGAGCGTGCCAGGTCGAATTATGTCGAGCCACATCGTGCATAAAGATTTCGGCATTGGCACCGGTCCAGGCGATATATGCGCTATAATCCGTTAGATACACGGCATTCTCCTGTTACTTAACGCCAGCGTGTCCTTATTCCGATTTATGTCGCGTAAAACCATCGTGGACACTGGGGTTTTGCAAACGTCGCGAGCTAAATGCATCGTGTCAGAGTTTGCGTGGGTGAAAAACTTAACTTAATAAGAAGAACAGTTTAGCTTTTGTAATCTGTCTGTATTGTTTGTACGATTTGCACTCTGCGGCGGTTTGTACATATTATCGCTGAAAGTGATCTTAGCAGGGGTAACCCAAAAAATCGGGCCTCTTTAGGTGCAACGCTGATGCAACGAAAATTAGCGATTGGTCGATTTGGGTCACGTGATTCGTGAAGGGGCGTGGGGTAGATCTCGAGTGGGAGTGGCTTGTCTGGTACTGAGCGATCACGCCTGTAATCTGTTTTGCATATCAATAAAATTTTATTTTATGGCAAAAACAGTTGCTATCGCACATCACGCTACATAACGACAATTATAGATGTCGCGATTATGGAAACATTAGACTATTTTTCCCACCGTTCAATTCCTACACACTGAAGCTTCAAGGTTCTGTCTAAACAAGCAAGACATCTAGATAGACAGGCAAAAGGACAGAAATGTCTAAATAGAGAAATAAGAAAGTGGATAAAGCCTCAAGTTTTTCTGGCAAGCGTGTTCGGGATGGCAGAATGTAAAAATTAAATTAAAGGTCTAACAGGGTCCAGTTAGAGTCTCGTTGCATCCTCTCTTGTATTCGCGAGTCGACGAGTCATCGAGTCAGTTCAGCCTCGAGCTCGAACAAATTTATCAACGAAAATCGAGACAGCGTGTCACGGCGGTGGACAGAAGGCACGCTTCCCGAGCGTAGCGTGCAACGTCTCGTTCGACGTTCCCGACGATAAAACGAGAGAAAGAGAGAGAGGAGAGAGAGAGAGAGAGAGAGAGGTGCTGCTAGGCTCGTTCCCCTGGTCTTCTTGCGCCCTGGTGCTGCCAGATAAACTAGGAGTCTCGTTAAGATCGACGATACGACGATTTCGACGACGACAACCACGAGCCGTCTCTCGGTGAAGAGCGATCGTTAAGGATCCCCTAACGAGGAGACCCGTACAACCAGAGGACAATAGGGAAGCGAAAGAGAAATAGAGATAGAATGAAAGAGAGAGAGAGAGGAGGAGAGAGCGCCTCCGTCCAGCCTCTCTATGCGACGTGTGCAGAGCCTGGCTCTCTCTCGGATCGTGCAAACGGCACACAGCTACCACCGGTTTTCATCTTACCTACCACCGACCGCGATTATTCTTTGTCTTTCGGTTCCATTCTCTCTCGTCTCTCTCGTCGATGCACCCTCCCCTTCCCTCCCCATTCGCCGCTGTCACCTATTCGGAACCGTATTAACGAGGAAACGACGCAACCGCGACACGATCCCTTCCTCGAACAGCGACTCCGTGTCACGACGATGATTCACGTTCGTCTCAGTTTCTCTCGTTTCGAGGGGACGCGAATTATTATTTGCTAGTAGTATCATTTAGTCCCGTCTTTAGTCTTCTTTTCCACAGTTGATTTCAAATTGGCACGTGCTTGCGTCGAATCGAATTTCTCCTTCCCCCCCAAAATCGAATCGATCCACCCCGGAAACGGTAACCAAGTTGAAGAGGAGAATTTCTTCCCTTTCACTGAAGTCGTTCAATCGTACAGCTTGAAAGGATTCTTCGATAGCGAACTAAAAGGTAGCTTGAAATCGTGGGGACGCTGCAACTTTCGAAAAATACAGCGGATTTTTATTATTTTTCCAAAGTTGATTTCAAATTGGACTTGCGTCAAATCAAATTTTTTTTTTCTAAAATCAAATTGATCGATTAACTGACCGAAACGTGACTGAATTAAAAAGGAAAGTTTCTCCTTCTTTTTTACTGAAATCGTTCAATCGTAAAGTTTGAAAGGATTCCCCGATGGCGAATTAAAAAGTATCACAGCTTGAAATCGTGGGGACTTTCGAAAAACACAGTGGATTTTTATTCTTTTTCCAAAATCGAATCGACCTTAAAAGGCGATTAAACTAAAGAGAAAAGCTTCCTCTCCTTTCCTGAGATCGTTCGATCGTAAAATTAGTTCGAAAGCATTCTGCAGTAACGGCTCGTGGCTTGAAAATCGTGCCGCAACTTTCGAAATCTACGTGCACACTGTGAGTACAACTTTCTCATTTGCGAAATGAGAGAATTGCGCAGGACGATAAAGTCAAATGCAACGCAAGCAATTGCAAATGAATTGATAAACGTATTTACGTATCGAGAAAAATTCTCGGGGCAACGCTGCAGCGTTAAACACCGTCTGTCGATGATTTCTGCTGGAGCAGAAGTTTTGATAATAAATGAAAAGAAATTTAAGTTAAAACGAAAGAAAATCAAAGAATAAAATTGAAATTTACTCGACTATTTTCAGAATTTAGTCGATCTATCGATCAGTTTCTCTTAATTTTTTAAAAGCAAAATTTGATATCCTCCCACCCTTGTTTCAATTGACGTCGACTCGATGAATTTTTGAAAAATCCTATTTCTCGACCGGTGATTTCCCAAACCTCAGAAAGCTTGCACAAAAATATATATACCTATTTGAAAGTTTCATAAGCTTTCTCCCCCGATTAACCAATCGAGAATGAATTTTCGCTGCAATGTTAACCCGGGACACGAATATCTCGGTCAAGATATATACAAACAGGTTCGTAGGAAAAATAAGTTATTTCGTCCTTTTTTTCTTCCTGCGTGGTTATTATGTTTGTCGCATAAATATTTCAGCGGCGTATCGAAGCTCGCGTGAGGAGAAATTAGGACTTAGGGTAGGAAAGTTTGGCCGCTCCTAATCACACTTTCCTACCCTAAATGAGAAGTCTTTCCTACCCTAAGTAGGAAGTGGCAGGAACAAACGAGAGATATTTGTTCTTTCCCTGCGCGTTTCTTCGCGAAGGGGACGAGGGTTCTGCGTGGCCTCGAGCCCACGCGCCGTCGAGATCCACGAATTCCACGTGGTGGCAAGCGAGACGGAAAGTCGTCCTTGGTCCGTTAGATTCCCGTGCATCAGCCTATCACGAACGGTTCCGTAGGCCGAAAGGTTAACCTCGAAATCAACGACGCGTAGAACTCCTCTCGCTTCTCCTCGCCTCCTTTTATTTTCTCGGCTTTTCAGCTTCTTTTTTCCTTCACCCTCTTTCTCTCTCGCGCGCGTTCAGCGCCTTGCGGCGACCTTTTAACGGGACCAGGCATCAATTAGACGCGTGAATCCTCTCGTACAGCTAGCTTCAATCATCTTGCTCCATCACGGATCCACCGCGTATCAAGATCGTGGTTCAGACGATTTTAAAACTCGCGAGGTAGGTTGTAAAAGAATCTGTGCGTGCCTTCGAATGTTATAACTGTAGAGTTTATGAGATTAAATATAAGTAATTAATAACAATGTTTATTTCATGATAATTTAATAACAATGTGATTAAACAAGTAAAATTAAATGATTAAATGATTAAAAGTAAAATATTATACAAGTATTATACAATGTTAATATTATACAATGATTATACAGTGTACTTATGGAATGATTATACAATGTACTTATAACATTGTATACAATGTACTTATAACATGTACTTATAACATGTACTTATAACATTGTACTTATAACATGTACTTATAACATTGTATACAATGTATTTATAACATGTACTTATAACATTGTATACAATGTACTTATAACATGTACTTATAACATTGTATACAATGTACTTATAACATGTACTTATAACATTGTATACAATGTACTTATAACATGTACTTATAACATTGTATACAATGTACTTATAACATGTACTTATAACATTTTATACAATGTACTTATAACATTGCATAATTCATATAACATTATAAAATGATTATACAATGTACTTATAACATTATACTTATAACATGTACTTATAACATAGCATACAATGTACTTATAACATTGTATACAATGTACTTATAACATTGTATTATACAATGTACTTATAAATGTACTTATAACATTTTATACAATGTACTTATAACATGTACATATAACATTGTATAATTCATATAACATTATAAAATGATTATACAATGTACTTACAACATTATACAATGTTACATGTATAATGTGTAATGTTATAACGTTATATCATTATACATATAGGATTGTATACACAAAATATTACACAATGATTAAATGATTAAAAGTAAAATATCATACAAGTAAAAAACACAAATTAACAACTAACATACGCGGTCATGTTACAATAAACACTCTTTTTAAACAACTCAATCAACGCTTTCTTACAACTCAAAACTCGACTTTGTTTTCAACTTTTCTCTTAAAAGGAAAAACGCCTCGCTTCTCTTCCTTCTCTTTTACCCGTTTCTTCACATTACAGGCCGTGTATATTGCAACTAAATGCGACTAAAGGTATAATAACTGCAACTACAGATTACGACTTAACAACGACCTGCGATAATGACCCACGATTGCTACATAACGAACATCTCATCCAACTGGGGACGAATATTAGTATTCTTCTTGGTGACGTTCACTCAACTCCTCGCTCAGTCCAGTGGATTTTTATTTAACCTTCGTTGAAAATTACGTTGCCCTTCTAGATTTCCAAGATTCGTCGAAGGCAACGTTCCACGAAAATCGTAGATTACAATCAGTAGCAATTGTTCGTTCCACGAGTTGCTACAACTGTTGTCGTTACAACATTATTCTCGCTCGTCGTTGTTTATTGTAATCTCCATTGCGTTACGTCTCTCGTCAGGTTCTCGTTATTATCTCGCCACTTTGCGAGTGTATCTCCTTTAGCGTGTAACTACATTCTCGGAAAAGGAAGCGATACGACTTTTTTAAGCGACTTCTGTTACGTTCGTATTTTATTATCTCCACGCCTCCGTGGGTCAAATCGTTCCACGGCCTCGTCGTTGCGGGCAGCGAACGCGGCGAGAGACGCTGGCGAAATTCAGAATTCCGTGTCATTAACGGGGAGAGCTCCGGAGCTCCGTTCGTGCAAAGAGCACGTCCTACGTACGGAGATCGGACGCGAGATTAATTGGCCTGATGTCTTCGCGATATCCGTTCGTTGGCATTGCGAACGTTGGATCGCGAAATCGTGCACAGGCGCAGAACGTGCCACCGCCGGCGAGTTATGATCACTGACAGCAGGTATCGCGGTTGTCATCGGCTCTGCCCACGTTGTTATTCACTGGAACGTGCACGCCGCGCCGATCTGTGCGAGATCTTTTCTTTTCGGATTTCACTCGAGGATCTTTCGAGCTGGTTCGTCGTAACGTGAGAAATTTACAGTTAAATATTCTTTTTTTTTTTTTTTTTTTTTTTTTTTTTGGTGACAATTGATCAGGTTGATGGAAGAAGGAAGAGAGGAGTGTCTGGCCACGAAAGGTCAAGTTCCACTTAAACGACGGACTTGACCAGTAAGATCGATCAATCATCGGTACAAATGGAATTCACCGGTTGTGTAACTTGATAGATCTACGAATAATTAAACATGGATTCACTGTGACGAGCTCCAATGTGACAGTGAAAAATTGTAAATAATTGACGTAACTCCGTGAGAAAAAAGATGGTGAAAAAAGACGATGCACCTGGCCTCATTTTCAGAGCCTGAAGCCTCTGATTTGACGATTAGCTGCTTTTTTTCTCGAAGATATTTCATATCACCAAGCGGATGGAGAAAGGAGGTCATTTTTTCCTTAGATTACTTATATCAAGACTTGTATTAAGACTCTAAAAAAATCCAACTTGTGTCGAGACGTTGAAAACATTTCTGTCTCACGCTCTTGAAGATTGAAATTTTCTTTTTATAACAACTTCTTGAAGCATGGCACGACGTTACTCATAGATATCCTTAATATTTTATTTTATCTACAATTTTTCATTTTCGTCGATCGATTATTAAATTATCGCGCAAGAAGACCCCCCAGTGAAAGAGAGTATAAACTTTTATATTTTACCTTAAAATATCTGTTAAGAAATAAATGTTCCTTCAAAACGTTTATTAATCAAATACAAAATAACTGTTAAAATAGAACTTTTGCAACAGAGTCAAACAATTTACAATGTAAAGGTTAATTTACAACAGAAAAAGGAATAATTTAGAAGTTAAAGGTTTATTAAACAACTTATTTATAAAAGTTTATATTTAGAGGTTTATATTTAGAATAACTTATATTTATAAAAGTTTATATTTAGAGGTTTATATTTAGAATAACTTATATTTATAAAAGTTTATATTTAGAATAACTTATATTTATAAAAGTTTATATTTAGAATAACTTATATTTATCAAAGTTTATATTTAGAATAACTTATATTAATAAAAGTTTTTATATTTAGAAGTTATAAAGTAACATATAAAATAAAATATATTAAATAACATATAAAAGTTTATATCTAGAAGTTTATATTTAGAATAACTTATATTTATAAAAGTTTATATTTAGAATAACTTATATTTATAAAAGTTTATATTTAGAGGTTTATATTTAGAATAACTTATATTTATAAAAGTTTATATTTAGAATAACTCATATTTATCAAAGTTTATATTTAGAATAACTTATATTAATAAAAGTTTTTATATTTAGAGTTATAAAGTAACATATAAAATAAAATATATTAAATAACATATAAAAGTTTATATCTAGAAGTTTATATTTAGAATAACTTATATTTATAAAAGTTTATATTTAGAATAACTCGCATTTATAAAAGTTTTTATATTTATAAGTCAAAGGTTTGCTAAACGACCTATATTTATAAAAGTTTATATTCAGAATAACTCATATTTATGAAAGTTTTTATATTTATAAGTCAAAGGTTCACTAAACGACATATATTTATAAAAGTTTACAGTTAAACTCAAGCCCTGGTCACAGGCCAAGAGAAAGCCGCGTTGCCGCAAACGAGAGGAGCGTGCGGTATCATCACGGTGGCACGAAGCGTGGCTGCGACGTTTCTCGCGCGTTATCTCGTGCCTTTATCTCATCCTCATCCACAACGGCCGGTTGATCGTACGTAGCGTCGATCGTAATTTCGGCTCGCCTTTGTCAACCGTAGTCAAAGGGAGGAGGTGGGGGAGTGCAAGCAACAGAGAAAAAGCGTTAAGTGCACGCGCTCTCTCGAATCGCGATAGGAGGACGCGCTCGGTCGAAGCTCACGTTCCTGCGTGCGGTTCGCGATGTATCTCGAGGTTATCTCGCGAACGTGAAGGTTTTCTCGAGTATTCTCAGTTCCTCGACGTCCCTCATATTCGTCGACGAGACCAGAAAGAGAGAGAGAGAGATTCAACTACGAAACCGTTTCTCCCTCGGTTTCTTTCGCGGTTATAGAGTTACAGGTGTCTCGGAAGTTGTCGGAGGAACGTCTGGTTTACGGGTTGTTAGTCCCCCGTGAAATTTTAATCGCGCAACACGCCGCGCAGGTGATCAAGTTTACCGGGAGGCAAGTTGCCGTTCGACTCGGGAGGGTGGAGGGGAGGGTAGGTTAGAGGGAGAGGAGAGGCTTTAGGAGTTTGATCATCAGGAATTAAGTAGCGGTCTGACTTCCTTATTATCGCAATGAAGCGTAATGCGCCGCGATGCGGAGTTCAGTCCGCGGCGTCGTAAGTTCCGCGAGTCGTACGGAAAATAAGTATGTACGTACCGTTGCTGGAAAAACCCTGCATGTAGTTTCTGTTGGGCATTGGAACTCGAACGTAGCCATCTACTCTTTACTCTGTAGTAAACTCTTTCTCGAATCTTTCTATCAAATCTGGGTGTTTCGACAAATTTTTGAAAGAACATCATCATTTTCAAATCACCTTTTAAGGATAGTTTAAAAATAATCTAACGAAATTATATTATTGAGAAATTCAATTCGAATGATTTGTCATTTCGTGAAATAAATCGTTCGCTATTTGCCAGGATCTTTATTTGTTATTTGATTCTGGTAGAAATAACTGGTTTCTAAAGGTGTAACACCCAATCTTTGTATTTATCATTCCTTATTCTGCAAAATTGGGACAGAGACACAAGTTGAAATGGAAATTGTTCGATTTTTTTGATGACGATGAAAGGAATTTATTGTAAAATATAATACTCTTCTCCCTCATCGTCACCAGTTGAGAGACTATTCTCATCCCCTAATTTTGTTCATTAGCTGATCAAATGTCTGAGGAACGAGTAAAAACCAAGACAAACACACTGTGATCAATTATTTTGATTTTCATTATTCTTTTTTTATTATTGAGTACTTATTATGTATTCATCCATATTCATTTTGAATATTTTATTTCAAAGACAAATAGGTATCTTCAATTTATTTTATATTTTCCCAATTATTCCCGATTATTCGAAATCGATCAAACGAGCTACGCACCTGCATCGATTGAAATCCACTATTTCCCAAATGCCGAAGAACGCTGTTACAAACATTCGTTCGAAATGAATTTCTGGTTTCCATAAACGATCAGCGTAACACATTTCCACGGGTCGTTTGCCGCGAGTAGCCGGTTTGTTTTCCCGAGGCGCGTTCTTGCACGCGAAGGCTGCTCTCACGAGGAAAAAGCCGTGGCGAAAGTCACGGGAAGATCTCTAAGCGAGCCTCTACCAAGAATCGCGTCTTTCTTTCCTGGTACTTCGACCCAGCCTCTCTCTTTCTCTCTCTCTCCCCTCTTTCTCTCGCTTTTTCCAGAGCATGGAACCACTCTCCTGCGACGTCTAGGCATCTAGCTTCAGGCGTGTTCTTTGTCCTGTGACCCAGATAGGTAAAAGCTGTATGCGCGAGAAAGCCGACGACAAGAACGCGGGCCTTCCTCGTCTTCTGCACCGCGGCCAAATGAATACGCGGATGCGCGTACAGCCGCCGTGGAGTTGAAACCGAGACTGCACTGACAATGAGTGAGAGACTCTCTGATCGAGCTAGGAACTTCGTTCTATCGGAGAATCGAATGATTCCTTTCTTTTCTTCGCGAGACGCGTCAAATTTAATTGATCAAATTACTATTCATTTGTTCGTAATCCTTATATTGTATATTATTACGTGACAGAAGCTTTAGTTACGTAATGATAGATCATGTAATTCTGATAATGGATAACGTGGGTCCCCACAGGAAGGCAAAATTTGGGAATAAATTGTTAACAGTGAATTTTTTTCTAATTCGGATTTGTCACGTTCTTTGGAGGCCTGTTTAGACCTTGAAGTTAATAGCCCTTAGGCTTCCTCCGCAAAAGTCGAAAATTCACTTTTTGAATAATAAGAATTATGCGTCACTAGGATTTTAAAGATGCTTGGAGCATAGCAAAAAAAGAAAAAAAAACGGTTGTGAACTTTATTGATGTAATTATATTATTAATGGATAATTTAAGTACGCCGTTACGGATGATGTGACAAAGAATTTTTGAATTGTAGTAACTTTATTAACCAAGAAAGACACTCAATTTTCAAAGAAAGTATGATTCCCGCTTTCGACGAGCATTAATCATTCATTCACGAGAAACATCAATTTGTTTGATCGTAGAGCGAAATAGAATTTTCCAGCACAGCGTGTCGGTAAATAAACTGTGTGGTATTACCGAACGTATGAAACGTAGTTACATGTTATATACGCGTATAGTTTGTAATTGGAAGGATGACGATTCAATCCTCGTTTACAGCTGTGTCTAACAAACGGGTGATCATCCGTTTCATGGGCTTCCGAAACTGAACCTACGCGTTCGCCGCGTGAAAAGCCTTAAACTTTTGCCAACCGATCGACGAATCTCCTACACCAATGTTTCAAATTACCTGGTGTAACCAAAATTGGAATAATTGAATAGGAATTTTATTATTTGAACGATTTTAATGTTCATGACATAAAATTTTATTGATATGCAAACACAAAATAAATTACAGGCGCGATCGCTCAATGCCAGACAACGCCCTCTCGCGAATCACGTGACCCAAATCAACCAATCGCTAATTTTCGTTGCATCAGCGTTGCACCTGAAGAGGCCCGATTTTCTGAGTTCCCCCCGCTAAAATCACTTTCAGTCATAAAAATAAAACAAGAACAGAAACTTTAGACTCCTCGTATTGCCACTACCTGTATCAAACAAGATATTGACGAACTGGTATCCAAAAAAACAAACTCAACGTTCTTATTAAAAATTTTCACATTTTTCTCCACTAACATTTCATTATAATTTTCGTTATTAAATGATATCAATAACATGAATTTATATTATATACGGCTATTTATACCATTTTCGGCTAGCCGAACAAGCTGAGGCCTGAGACGAATCGAGTCGAAACGGAAACCGGATTTGGCCTCAGCTCTCAGCTCAGACCCTTCTCGATCCAGTCGGGAAAAATCGAAGAAAAACGTCGAAAAGATATGCGCTACCGGTTCCGATCCTTTGAATCGGGCTCAACACCCTTCCCGTCTAATATTCTTGATGCCTAATATTCTTTCTGTCTGCTGTCCAGCGTGTGGACATTGTCATTGTGCTGTTTAAGTTACTGGAGACCGTTTCAGACGCAGAATTAAGTCGATTTTGATTTCAATATTATTTTAAGAACGATCCGTCCGTGGAGATTATACGGACTGTATCCTTGACGGACAGGCTATCTGTAATTTTTACAAATGGTCCCCCATCGCTCTTCAAGGCTGGTCTTGGGAATGAGACTCTCCCCGCGCGACTTAAACGCTCACGGAGCGATCGATATTGCTTCAGCCATGGATGAAAATATTTCTTTGCCGCCCGTATATGCGGGGCCATCTGTCGATGACATCAGTCTGGCCCCGCATGTACACGATTTTCCTTTTCCCGCATGTGACGAGCTTAAGTTTTATGCATCGAATAATGGACGATCCGCGATGCCTGTTAAAACGCCTTGTCGGCAGATGAGCCCTCTCTCGTATCTCCGTTCGCGTGTACTTGCGTAATCAGCGACGATTATCGGTGGCTTCTGTTGAATGTTCGTCGTTTACACGCGTGTGGTTTTCACACGCATGACATGATATATCGGCTTGAATTAATTCTACAGAGATGGAAGAAAAGTTTGTCCGTGGCTGTCACAGATGGATTCTACGATTCCATGTACAGATAAATCAGCGGTGTTTTTGTATAATTAATGGATTCTTCTTGCTTAAGACTAATGGCAACCAGCAATAACGAATTGATCGTTTGTCGGTGGCACGAGCTTCGATCAATAATCAGAAATAACAGAGAAGTACAAAAATCGCGACGGAATATTTTACGGTGGAGACCAGAGGAAGGGCGTCACCCGGAACTAGGCGATGTAGTTGCGATATTTTTGATTTAATTTCGCGTTTCAATTTATAACGGGCTCGCCAAGGGGTTAACGGTCCGCTCTTTTTTCTTCCCTTTGCCCCGGTAATAAGGAGCCAAGAATACCTGTTTGCCCGTCGCGATATCAAAATGCAAAACGCTTTCCGGATCGCGGATTAACAAAGTTGCCGTTCGTTGAAAAAGAAGAACTGCCGACACCCAGTTGCACGGCTCTCTCGGCTACATATTCATGAGAGCCTTACCGACAAAGGCGGATATACGCGTGTATATATATATATATGTATGTATATGTATATATATCTTGAGCCGAGGAGCCTGGCGCAAAAGTTTTAATAATTTATAAAGAAGCTCGTAGCCCCGGTGCCCCGGGGGAAAATTAATTTCTGTTTCCTAGGCGAAGTTCGCCTACGCAATGGCCGACGCCTGTCGATCATCGTTACGCTATTATATTCCGCGTTGTAGAAGACTTCAAATCAGCCGACAACTTGCCTCTTTTTGATCCATCGATCAGCTATCAACTGGCAGAATTATCCACGTATCTTTTGAAGAAGAAGACCTTGCTTTTTGTAAGAATTGTATTTCATATGTCTCGTACAGTATGCGATTATATATCTCGTAATCACGTAACAATCGTTCGTTTGAAATTGTATTTTAAATGGAAATTATATTTCAGTCGAGCGACGGAAGATTTACGTTCGCACGCGCACTCGGTCAACAGATAATTCGTTCAATAGAGCGTTGATTGAAATTTCGTTTCAGTAGCAACACTCTGTTGCGATTGTTTTTCGAATTGATCGAGTTCGAAGAATTTGAATTTATATCGGCCTCGCCGGCGCGAAGAAACGTCGAAATGTGCGCACTATCTATCTACTAATTATCGATTAAAGCACAAAATTTCCATCAGAGACATTAAAGTCGAAAACGTTTCAAGCTTTCGTTTGTACGTTTTGCGAGAAATCATTTGAATGTAATCGTTAAATTCATAGATACATCAGGTTTTACATTTCCAATCGAGAATCAGAAACTTTTCTGACGAATTGGCCATTTTGGTAGTTCTGGCGTTGAATAATCGAACACGCCGGGTATTAAGAAAAATTAAGCTCCGACGCCCGTTAATTGTTTCCGCTGCGTGAATCGTGCTGACAGGGGAAAATACAAATTGCCAGGAGGGATGATTTACGAGACGAAGGGACCTCTCGCGGTCCATTTATGCCGAAACGACCACGCGTTTCTTCGACTATTTTTTTCGAGGACCGCGTCGTGCCTCTCGCGTGTGCGGAACGATGGATTCCCCGGTGGTTCCGTGCCAAAGCCGTATTTGCATTTTAATTGGCTTTTCGAACCACTTTCGAAGTAACCTTTTAAAAGTTTCGAATTAGCTCTGGTGAAAAAAAAAATTAAAAAAATAAAATAAAAAGTTTTCGAACCTGATTTGCGGATAATTCCTGGAAATTCGCGACGATAACCTTTCGTGTAATGTCGCCCGTTGTTAATGGGCCAAATTACGTCGTTATAACGAGAAAATCGGGCCTCTTCAGGTGCAACGCTGATGCAACGAAAATTAGCGATTGGTCGATCTGGGTCACGTGATTCGCGAGGGGGCGTGGCGTAGACCTCAAGTAGGCGTGGCGTTGTCTGGTACTGATTGATCGCGCCTGTAATTTGTTTTCTATCGATTCAAATGTTTGCATATCAATAAAATTTTATTGATATGCAAAAAAGTCGTCTTCATTTCCGTGAGACGAATCGTACTGGGGAAATTCGGACACTTAAATATTGAAACTGTTACAATTTCGCACAAAAGATGTCGTGAAATGACAAGCTTGGATTCGTTTTAGTAAGTTTCAAATTTTTAAAAATGTTTTTTCTTTCTTAAGAAATTTTCTTTCTCCCAACACATCGGTGCGCCGTCGTTCGGTTCGTACTGAACTCAGAAAACGTTGGAAATTCTGTTTTTGGGAATCGAAAATTCCGCTTTTCGGGCGGAGTTCAATCCCGGGAAACCAGGAAATCGCCCTCCACCCCCGTTCGATCGAAAACGAGCGACGGGGTTACGTCCGAACGAGAATCGATTTCGATCGACGCGTCGCTGGCCGTATTTGCAGTCGCGGAGCCGCGCGACATTCGTCACGGTTGAAATGCAAAAATCGCGGAAGTTCTCGTCATTTATCGTCGGCGCGGCCATCGGACGCCGGTCAGCCCGTGTATTTACGGATTACAACACCGGTTAATTGCCATATATTTTCTGTCTGCGAAACGTGGCGTTTGCACATCGACCGGCGTGGCGTGCGACTGCCGGCGAGAGCCGAGCCGAGCCGAAAGAAGAGAGAGAGAGAGAGAGAGAGAGAAAACGAGGAGGGGTCAGCACGAAAAAAAAAAAGGAAAAAAGAATGAAGAGTATCAAAGGTCGCACCTGCACGCGCGTCTCGATTACGGGCACCGTGTTGTCCACGTGTACAACGTCGGAAATCCGGAATGCGGTGACGAGCATTGCGTAACGAGATGACAACGAATTATCCGCCTGTCCTCGCGTCTCGTTTCCAATATGAAAGGGAACGAGAAAAAAAGAGAGAGAGAGAGAAATTTCCAAATATATATAAAATATATACAGCGCAGACCCGAAAGTAACGTTTGAATGAATGTTGCGGATCGTCGAATCCTAATTACAGGATTTGATTAATTTCTATTGGAAAAAAATACAGCGAGTTTCGATTCTTGTTCGTCGACCAGACGCCACGGATCGCTCTCTGGTCTCGTATGGTTTCGTGTTGACGCGAACCGTGAGATTAGGATACAGCGATATAGAGCTCTCCTTTTTCTTCGGGAGACTGAATCGTAGTTGTCGCAGAGACGAGACGAGAGGGACAAGGAGGTGGATTCTGCTTGCACTTGTAATTGCTGAGTTTCGCTGGACTCTGAAGTGTTCATTGAGAGTGACGGATACAATGAACGGAGTTGTTTCTGGTGTCGCGCGGAGCAGCGCCGGTTTGAAGACGGAGCACGCGGTATAATATATGTTGTGAAAACCGGGAATGAAAGTCCAGCAAAGTTCTTTGCTCGAAGTTATCTCGTCGAATAACTCGAGTACAGCCGGATCGTATCGGTCACGTTGCTCGATAATTCCCCGAAAACTTACACCGCGATCGTAATATCGTGGCACTAGTTTGATGCATGTTTGCGGTAGCGAGCGGACAGCTCTAAAATTCCGCAGGAAAGCCCGAGAGCCCGCCGTTGCTCGAAGATCACGTTCGCGTGGACCACAATATTCGACACCCCCGGTGGATCGGTTTCTATCATGCGGTGCATGCACGAGGCTGGCGGCCATGCGTCGCGCTTAAAGTGCATCGTACGCACACGTGCGCTTCTCCCTTGCTACTCGCCACTGTACGCCACGTACGTGTGTATTGTAGACGTACACACACACACACACACACACACACAGGCACACGCGCGTACGCGCGTACGTAGCAGAGGAGTCGGTTGCGGCAGAAGAGAGGCCTGGGTTTGGGGCCCGTCGCGTGTTTTTGCCCCCCGTCTGGCCCCCACCGCAGCTCATCGTTTTTTGTCTGCCGCGCTGCATGCGCTGCATCGTCCTCCACCTCCTCCACCTCCTCCGCCGCCTCGTCCAGGTTTCTTTTCCTCCCTCAGCCCCTTTTGCCCGCTCCACAATGCAGCCGCGTCCACTGCACCGGCGGCGGCGGCGGCGGTGGTGGCCTAAGTACGCGCACACGAACGCAACTGGCCACGACCGCTGGCGTGTGCATGCGACCGGCTCGAGTGTGTGGCCGCCGCGTTGCGAGCCCGGAGGCCGGAGGACGCCGGACACGTCGCCGTTGCACACGCTCGCCCGGAGGCCGCGCGCTTATGATCGAAATTGAACGCGCACCGCCGCCGCCAACCTCCAGGCCTGCACCTGCCCTTCTCTCCATCGCGTCGATAAGACCCTGTCTGTCCACCAAACGCTCACTGAGGTTCGCAAGGAAATTGCAGAGCGGAGGTTAGGATTTGCAGGAAGTTTTAAAAGTTTTCGAAATTCGACGATAAAGGCATTTGTAGAATTTCTTCGAGAAACTGTGAAATTTTCATTTTCATCGCGTTGTAGCTGTTTCCTTCGCTAGATTCTACGCTGGATTCTGCGTATTTAGAAGAATTTTCGGTCGTCAAACGTAGCTTTAGAAAAAATTTGTTTTTCATTAAAGAAGCCAATTTCAGTAATTTTAAATACAAGCTCAAACATGATTTATTAATTTTAAATTCAAGTTCAAAAATGATACATTCGTTACAAAAATTATTAATTAAAATTATTATTTTAGACACATAATACAAGAATTGCGAATTTATTTTGGTGGGAGGTGACTTTTGACCCACCCTGTATACAGTCATCGTCAAGGAAGCACCATCGCGCTGCGTCGCACTTTTTAAAACAGTCCGTGACGCTAGAGTCTGGCCGATCAAGTAACGAACGATCTAAATTTTCGTCAACGTTCACAATCGAAACCGCGAGCCATCGTTTCCCTATATTTTTTCGACGTTTTCGCGAAAATTTACGCACCTGGAGCGTAAGTCGTAACGGAACGACGCGGATCGTTGCCTCTCGCTGTCCGTTACTTTTCATCCGAGTCTGATCTCTTTACGCCCTTGTCACGCATCTCGTCGAAGCTTTGGACGATTCGAGCTGATACCAGCCGACCAATTTGAATGGATTTTCGGTCGCGACGGCCGGCATCGATCGGAACGGTCACGGGGCGACGCTGTAATTTTTAGTGGCCGGTGAACGAACGGGGAATTGGCCCCCCGCGGATTGCCCGCCGCGGCGGATTTTTCTGTCGCGTCCGATCGACAGCTTTCCGCCGGTTTGTTGGCTAATGTGTGTACCGATCTACGTACACCGCCCCGCGCCGCTGGAATGAAAAATCAGGTTATGACGTCAACGCCATTGGCTTTCCGCTCTTTCGAAACACCCGGAGTATTTCTCTTTTCCAATTTTTCTTTCTCCTTTTTTTTTTTTTTTCCAATTTTTCGAGTTCGTTCCGACCGTGTTTCACGCGTCGTTGATCGAAAAAAGTTCGTCGCAACTTCGTTTGGAAAGCCGTCCTTCACGCGGATAATGGACTTTTTAAAATTGTAAAGCGATTGAGAATCGGCACGATCTCGTTCTCTGCGGTGTCTTCGATCTGCGAATGTTCCAAATTAAGCGGATAAATCGACGCTGAAAATTTGATTTCTCCTTTTGGTAACGTATAAGTCGATGGAACGTGATCTGTCAGCCATCTTGTTAGATCAGTCACTTGAAGAAGATCGGTTGAGCGAGTTGCTCAGTTGAAAAGCATTTCAACACGTATAATATAATAATATATTTTAAAAGTTCGAACGGATCGCGAAACGAATTTTCAAATCGCGAATGAATATTGATCAGGTTTGAAACCGATATCTGAAAATGTATGCAGAAAGGTAGTGTGCAGCACGAACAGCCACCTGAAACATATACAGGGCGATTCACGTTACTTGCATACTTGAAGTAACTTTTAAATTACAGCAAAATATATAGCGTATATTGAATATTATTTTGTAGCATTAAATATCTTGCAATTTCTCTATATATCCTCAACCAACAGTGTCAATTTACAAAGTATTTCAATATTAGATGTTGCAGCTAATAACAGCAAACTGTATATTAAATATCTTATAACATATATTGTATATTATATTACATCTTACAGCGTATATTGAATATTATTTTGTAGCATTAAATATCTTGTAGCTTCTGTATATATCCCCAATCAACAGTGTCAATTTACAAAGTATTTCAATATTAGATGTTGCAGCTAATAACAGCAAACTATATATTAAATATCTTATAACATATATTGTATATTATATTACATTCTACAGCGTATATTGAATATTATTTTGTAGCATTAAATATCTTGTAGCTTCTGTACATATCTCCAGCCAACAGTGTCAATTTACAAAGTATTTCAATATTAGGTGTTGCAGCTAATAACAGCAAACTATATATTAAATATCTTATAATATATATTGTATATTATATTACATCCTACAGCGTATATTGAATATTATTTTGTAGCATTAAATATCTTATAGCTTTCATATATATCCCCAATATCAATTTACAAATTTAATATTTCAATATTAGGTGTATATAAATGTTCGTATATGGAACACTTTTGCAAGTTGGTCAGCAGTCTGTCGATCCTCGTCTGTTTGAAATTCTTTTTCTACTCGCACATCGGCCGGCGTACATACATACGTACGTTCGTACATAGAATCTGAGCTGCGGCCAACGCGAACAACAGTTGGCTCGCGCGCGAAGTCACCGAAGGTCGTCTTTCAAAACCTCTTCAGGGAAATCCCCGGCCTCCGGGAGCCAGGAGGAAAAAAGCCCGCTCTCGCCTTTGATCGCGCGCTCGACCGGAATACCGAGCGTTCCTCCTTGAGAGACGGAAGTAAACGACCCTCGTAAATTGCCAGCGCCGGCGACACCGCGCCACGCGCTCTAGCCTCCGGGTTCCTTTTCTTTCCTTTCCCCTTCGGCTTCGTTTCCTTTCCGAAAGGAACACCGGCGCGAGAGATAGCGCTCGGACGATGGTGCAGGGTAATGGTGCAAGGACCTTCGTCCTGTCTGGGGGGGACGGGAGCGATCCACGCGTCCAGATGCCAGACGTCCTAAACGCTCAGTCAAATATTGACACGCGAGACCGTTTGGCGACTTGGACCGCTGCGAGCTAGCCTTCGACAGGACCTCGACGGCCCTTCGTTACTCGCACGGTTGCTTTTCGTTCCGAGCCCGATGGCCGCCGAGGGTGTGGCGCGAGTAATGGACATTAAAAATATATATTTTAGAAATATTATATTATTTTATATTATTATATATATATATGGGAGCAGAAGAGTGGAAAAATCGTCGATATTTTATACATTACGATGTACAAGCAGGGGATATTATATATTTATCCCTGTGTGTTTTGAAGAAAGTCTAGTTTTGCCTAGGAATCACTATGATTTCTCTCTTAATTATCGTCTATTATTTGTTTACTTAAACAGCAAGTCGTAATATTGTGTCCGATTTTTCGATTATTTTTCGATTAACTGAGGAATTAAGTTTTAAGAGAAAATTTCAATCTTCAGGACCACAGTAAGTTTAATTACGAAACGAGTTCTTTAGAGGTAGATTTTTCTCAAAATCATATCAGTGAACGACGACAGGTGCCGCGTAAAAATTGCCGAGGGCAGCGAAAATCGGTCTCGAGCGAGTCGGAATCGCCGAGTCCTTTGTCCACGAGCGTGGCGACCAGCGCGCGACCGCTTCGACGAAGTTTCAGCCACAGGGTCAGGGACCTCCTTTCGCCCTTTGCTGCTTGCTTCTTCTTTTTTTTTCTTCGTTTTTCTTTTTCTTTTTTTTTTTTCTCGTCGCCGGTTGCCGACGGAGAGTCCCGACTCGTGGATGGCTACCGGAGCCACGTCGCGACTCATAGAGCGTTTAACGAGCGCCCGAGTGACGAGCGGTTCAAACCGTTGAACCAACGATGATGAACGTTGATAAGGTTTTATGGCCGTGTCTCATCCTGTCCCACCAATCGCTGCCGTCACCTCCTCGTACACACACACACACACACACGCACACATACAAACGTAGTTTCTGGTTTACCTCTTTGACTATACGGGCAAGTTACGAGCGTGCGACGTCGCCCGCCTTATCCGACTTGCACCTTGCCCTTCTTGCGATTACAAGACAAAAACGTCTAAGCCGAGAGGCTTAGAAGGGAAAATGGAATGAATTTTATGCAGGCTGCCCCTCGCAATTAACTCCGAAACTGTTCGTTGCAGGGGGAATGTTTTGAATAAAATTTACCTCGTCTCGAGGGGGGACGTGCTTTGGTAGTCTAGACAAATCAGTTTAGAGCCAAGTTTCAGTTTTTAAATGAAATTATACATTTTTCTTCGGATGAGCGTGTGTTTAGCTCGTTCCAAGACGAATGATCATCTACGAAACGTTAACGAGAGTGCGACTGTCTTTTAACATTAGAACTACCGAGGTAGTCAAAACGTAGAACAATACAATTTTTAGAAGTTCAAATGATTTTTTTTTATAAGATACATAAATTAGAGCTTGCGTGCTCCGTTGTATTTCACAGTTTTCCTATTTTCTGTTCACTTTAATATCTCTGTTTTAGAGCCAGTGTATTCTATAGATAAAAAACTGCACGACTTGTACCCCAGTACGATTCGCCTCTGAAAGGCCTAGAAGCAACTGTTCTGACTAGGAAACGAAGACGACTTTTTTGCTATAAAATTTTATCGATATGCAAAACAAATTACAGGCGTCATCGCTCAGTACCAGACAACGCCACTCCTACTCGAGGTCTATCCCACGCCCCCTCGCGAATCACGTGACTCAAATCAACCAATCGCTAATTTTCGTTGCATCAGCGTTGCATCTGAAGAGGCCTGATTTTCTAGGTTACCCCCGCTAAAATCACTTTCAGTGATAAAATAAGATTAAAGTGTGTCGTGTAGTAAAAATGCTTCGTTAGAATTTCGTCTCTTCGTTGCACGACATTTTTTACGTGTAAAACGTACCGACAAAGTTTCAGCGCCAAACTTTGAAACGCCCTGTACGATAGTTCTGTTGCAATGGTCGTGGATACAACTATTCACGAGGATACGAAAAACAGGTCCTCTGTAATTCGCGGAGGTGTAGTGAAATTCTGACGAGAGCCAGCCTCCTGTTTCTTGCACGACTCGTATATACAGTCTGGCGAACGAAATTTCGCGCACGGAGACAAAGCCACTTGAGATGTCGGGCGCAGAGGATGCCGAGCGCGTGACTATAAGAAATTTTCCAGCCGCGTACACTCTGTGAATGAGGAGAGGGGACCCTCGGTCCCGAAGGATGGAAACTCCGCCAAAGGTTTGAAAGCGTTGAGAACTCCCAGCCTTTTTCACGCATCACGTACGAAATTGACTGAGAAACGGGAAGTTGGTCGATACCTTTTGCTACATCGTCGCGCGAGGAGCTTTGTACCTCGATTGAAATTCCTTTCCTCGTCAGACTGTCTCTCGCGCCATAATTATATCGAACGTGGCGCGCGATGCTCTTATCACTTGTCATTGGTGATGTTAAGTACTGATACAATGAGTTTGTAATTCATTTATTAATTGTTTCAAGTAACACAGCAAACGGAAATTACACAATAAAGAACGTCTCTCGATAGATTTCGTAGAAATGAAGTCGCCCCTGCTCGCCCCTGGCTCGCTCTATCAGCGTACACAGAGTCATTACTTATCTCGAGTGATATTTCCCCGAATCAACTCGTAGATCCCCCAGGAAACGGCCTGGAAAGAAGTATTACCGTGAAAAAAAGCTGCCTATCATTTATCACAGTAGATTACAACGCACGCTGTTCGTTCCTCCGTTGAATATATACAGGGTGGCCCGCCTAAATATCTTGTCGAATCATGACAGCATATATTTCACGCGAAACTTGAATTTTCGGATACATTCAGTGTCGTTTCACTTTCTCTTTTTACACGATGCAATGAAAAAGAAAACTCCATTTGTGCCAATACCATTCATGCTGGACGAAAAGTATTTCTTTGCATCATCGCAATTTGAAGAAAGATATTTAAACAGACCACCCTGTGTATGCAATGACTCTTTTTCACCAAACTTATCCCAAATATTGCGTTTGCATCTCATTCAATCTCAAGTATTGCACACCAAACTGCGAGTTTTCACGCGTCTGCGGGAAATTTCGTTGCGTAAAAGAAAACCCTCGAGGTAACGAACAAAAATGTACGTGAAATGTTCCGAAGGAAATAAAAGTGACAACATTCGAAGCTTCTGATACTTCATTTCTAATCGATGGAATTTGTTGTTGACAGTGAACGCGAGTAGCTACATCGTGTCAGTGGTGCTCGTCCTGGTAGTCGGAGCACTGGTGGGTCTCCTGGCGACGGTGTCGCATCATCTTCATCATCGCCGGCTGCTGCTGCACGAGTCAGCCTCCGCCTCGATCCTGCACCACCATCGACATCATCATCACCGCCATCATCGCCATCATCGCGAGGAGCTGCCGGCGTCGCACCAACGACGTCTGCTGCTGCAAGACCATCGTCGTCATCCTGGCACACCGGTGAGTCATTCCTCCTCCTTTTTTCTCTTCTTCCTTCTCAATTTGAAGATTCTGACATCGAAACGGCTGGTGGATTCATCTTGAAAGCTACAAATTATATAGCTGAATATAGTTGAAAATTGTATATAATTAAATTATATAGTTATGTATAGTTGAAAACTATAAATTCTTCGTGGAAAAAAATCGGAAGAGACAAGGCTGGAGAAACTGAAGAAGATTTGGAACTTTTATAAATCTCCAAAGGGCATGTGTGATTATTTAGTCCACTCAAGGATTAAGAAAAGAGATTTTGGCTCCTTTTTTTCCCTCTTACTTTTCTCTCGGACTATTTTAAATCAAAAATTGAGGTACTTCGAATTCACAAATCGATGGAATTTAAGGTATTTCGAGGTTTTCTTAGCGATCTACGTCAGTTTGTCCCCGTTTGTCCCAGTTTGTCTAAAATTCGAGCGTCATCCAAGCGCGATCGTTCGCCACGGATTCCCCCGTTTCGAAAGAAATATTTCTTTACTAATGAAATATCGAGCTTCTCGTTATTTGAGTTTTTCATACCCATGGAATCTGGAGTCGCGTTAAATGATTGCTCGATTCAATCGTAATTCGATCTCATTTTTCGTCTAAATCCGTCCGACTAAATATAAGACACAGTCTCGGGAAGATGGTGACAGTTGGCGCGAATCAGGTCAGGAATCAACATTTCAGTGGATGAAATGTTTATCATTGGACTGTACGGATCCTCTTTAATCTCTCTCGGAGCGTTCAGCTACTGTATCATGAATTGACAATATTCCACTGCCGATACGGCCGCGCGTATAAATACACGCCGATGATCTAAGAACTGTTACTTTTAATATGATCGGTATATGCTCTTCGAGAAATTAGCAGCGTCGATGATTCACGATCCCCCGATCGTTAGCAGCCGTCTGTCTCGCGATCGTTAAATCACGCGTTAACCGATCGATTTACATAATTCTATCTTTACGGTTAATTAATTTGATCGAGCGGTCTGGACGCCACCGGGCATGCTTCGCGTTTAAATTCGCAGAACGAACGCTTCGTGAATCAATTAATAATTCATCGAATTCTTTTTTTTTTTTCTCCTTCTTTTTTCATCAGAAGCGAGCGACGATTATGCGCAAAAAGTTATTGCCTGCCTCGATAAAGGTCAATCGTACGTTCAGTCTAGCTATCAGCTCGATAATTGCAAAGTAATGACGATATTGATTGCAGATCGAATTAACTCGTCATTAAGATTTCTTCAGTGTCTATCGACTATTAAGACTTTTTCAATTCTATTAGATCTTCTGCTAAAGATTATATTCTAATGCTGCGATCTTTCGACGATAAAAATATCCCTAAAATTTGGTACATTTCCTCACAGCGCGCGACTCTAACAAGTAGACAACAACTGTCTGATCATTAAAAAACTGGCCACGAGCGTGTTTGTCGGCTGCGTTCGATCACGTACCGGAATTCCGATAACCTCTCGCCTCTCTCCCACAAAAATAGAAAAGGGAAATAGTGAAGACGAGTTCCACTCTGGAACTTATTGATGCAACACTGGCTAAGAAACTGTCTAAACTAAAAAAAAGAGGGTTCATAACTTCCAGGAGTATAGCAGATAGTATCGACCTTCGTATTAAAGAATCACTGTCATCCTTTCCTAGAATATGTTTTAACTTTGCCAGGATTTCGAACTATTAATTTTTCAACCCATGTTTATCACAACTTTTCCGCTCTAGAATGTAATTCTACTCTTTTCTTCTGTTCACCCTATACATCTCGCTCGATTTCTTACTTTAGGACTCACGTGGCAATTTATGATTAATTACTAACAACGTGATCGATTTCCTCCCGTCAACGACGCGACGTTCCATCGAGCGGAGGTGGTTCCGCCGGGCGTCGTCGACCTTCGACGCGATTATTACGCGATTCGCGGAACGTCGAAGCCCGTCTGGGAAAAAAGCCGGCGATATCTAATCTCGGTCGGGATGGTAGCGCAGCTGCGCCTATCTAACCCACATGTTTTCCTCTCGGTGGCCGTCTGGAAAACCAGACCACGCGGTTCTCGCGCGCCCACATTCCGTGCCTCCTCTCTTTCTCCCCCCTCCCTCCGTCGCCCGCTTCCGTCGATCTCGCTTTCCCCCGCTTTTCAGACCTTTTCTCCCGCCCGTCGCCGCTTTGTTCCTTCCACCTTTGTTCTCTCCTCCGGACGAGACTTTCTTTTCCTCAAGGTTTCCCCCCTCCCCGCAGGTTCTTCTTCCTCTCTCTTTCTCTCTGTTCCGCGAACGATTTATTCGCGGTAGACTGCGTGGATCCCTGCACGGGAGCAAGCACGTTGACTCTCCAAATCCCAGGATCGTGCAATTTCGAGAATTTCTATCGCGGCACAACAAACAGTCTCACCCTTCGCGTTGGTTTATCAAAGTATGGTCGTGTTTTACCTAGATTGCGTTGCTACGCGGACTCGATATCTCGCGCGCTCTGCAGTTCGCAGCAGTCTTGACCTCCGAGTTTTAAACTTCTCCTCGTCGACATCTGTATCCACCCCGAGAAGAGAGGAAAGAGGGAGAGGGAGATCCTTCGTCGCCGCTTCCACAAAAGATTTATTTCCAGCAGACGCGACAAGAGTTGATAACATCAACGTCGGGAACACGGAAAGAAGAAAGAGAGAGAGAGAGAGAGAGAAACGGGAAGTCGAACGGATAGAGAGGAAACGTCCCTGATTCGATTTGTCTCGCGCTACGACGTGCTTATGGCCCTGACGTCGGACTTCCGGAACACGGGACGTATTGTTTGCCTCCGAGGACGTTGTCGTCGTCGACGACGACGACGACGACGACGACGACGCTAGACGTTATCGATCTATTCGCCTCGGCGCGCTTACGGCACTCGGTACACGTAAATAGAAATTAATAGTCGATAAATTTTCGGTTTAAGGCTCGGTACCGGGCAAATGGCCACCGTTGGATGAGACCTCGATCGATTCCAGCGAATCGCCGCGACACGTGACGCGCTTAAATCTTCTCGCACGTGTTTTCACGTGTTTGCCTCCGTCTCTTTGCGAAAGTTGAGAGTTTCAGGGAGTAATGTTGTAGGAAAATATGGGGGATTGCAAATGATATTTGTAACCCTTTTTGCCTTCGGAAGGGTATCATTAAATGCGAAGTGTCATTAAACAAAATTTTAAACCCACGTGGTTTATATAATATATATATATATATATATATATATAATATAAAATAATATAAAAAAATAACATAAAAAAATATATATAATATAAAATACATAAAATAAAGAATAAATATATATCTCAAACTCTGTCAAACCTCCTCAAACTTGTCTTCATACATTCACACACATAACTATACTCTCGTATTTTGTGTCCTAAAACGTGGGCGGCTAAAACAAACAGTTCCAAGCCTGGTCTTCTTCGCTGCGACAATTGCCTCGCTTTTTCGTTCGACCGCACACAGCAAAAAAAAAAAAAAAAATTCAGAGCAACGAGATTTCCTCGCCCCATAAAACTGCGAAACGTGAATTTGCAAATCGACGCGCGATTGCTTTTACGAATGCATCGTGCTTCGGCCGTTTCCCTCGGATCTGCTCGCGAAATCTCGTTGCGAAGGATCAGCGCCGGCGAAACCCTGCGGGGAACGAAGGTCGCTGGAGGAAGTTGCCAGTTGCGGGTTCCGTCGGAGGAACCCAGGTCCACCCTCCCGGTTTCGCGACCATTGTTATTCTAGATTGCATTGCAAATTAGATCACGGACTGGCGTCTACCCTTCTACCCTCTCGTCTCTCGTCTCTCGTCTCTCGTCTCGTCTCGGCCTGCTCAAGTTGCAACATCGTTGCGCCTGAACTGGTTTCTCGCTACGAGCTCCTCTCCCTTCCCACGTAAACTACCCCTTTCAGCTTGTATTTCCGCCACTCTTACCCCCGACGTCTTGCGTCGCGGAGATCGCGCACACGCGTTCGCAAACATGTTGAGGAAAGAAGGCGAATTGTTTCTTCGTCGAGGGCCGATTTATCTGTTTTTCCACGCCGTTTCCGAGATATCGGGTTGTCCGGAAAGTTCGTGCCGATGTAACATAAATTTAATATTTAATAAATTTAGTAAAATTTAATATTTAATAAATGTATACTAAAATTTAAATCCTCTGCGCTTCAGTTTTCCTTCAAAATCGGCACGAACTAAATAGTTAGGTTTAGGTTAGGTTTAAGTTAGGTTAGATCATTGGTCGAAAGATTAAAATTTAAAGTTAAAAAAAAAGAACATTCTAGTCCCTGTCAAAACGTTACCAGGAAACTCGAGAAAAAGATTCTGTTTCAAAGCGGCTTAGACTCAGAAAATACGTATATATATACTTTTGACGCGGAGTCTCGATTAAGTAATGGTGCCGATTATCGTCTAATCGAAGCTGCACTTTTGCTTTCGCGCGACGAAAGGCCGACACGTGGCCAGACAAGACGAATTCCGTCTCCGACGAGAATTTCCCAAGCACCTGTTCGAAGGAACGAACGGATCGAAAGAAATCGGCCCGCGATCGATATCGCGTTCGACGTTGGTTCCGAAGGCGCGTCCCGACGTATCCGGCGACTTTATTTCGCCCGCTCGCAGCTCGTTTCTCGGATCTGCGCGAGGGCCATCGAGGCTTAAGGGGTCGTTCGTAACGTACGCCGTACACGTGTGTCAGCCGCGTACGCGGCGATAGCTGGCGGTGCACGTTGAAAATGGAATTTTCCAAGTGTTCGTCTGGCACGTGACCCGAATTCGCCCCGTCTCTCGCTGCCCCCGTCTCCCCGTTTTCTAGCGCGCGACTACAGATGCTCGACACGTGGAAGTGAAAGGCTGGATTTTCTTTCGGATGCCAAGCCGCCCCGACCGCCGGGGAAAGAAATCGGGAATCGTTGAATCTCTCCTCTCCTCTTCTTCGCCGCGCGGTTTTTCCTCCGGCGGCGAGAACAAATTTATGGGTCTGCCGCCTGGGCTTGCCTCGGCGGAAAAATCTTGTCCCGACGCTTGGGCTTACTTCGGATTAACCGAGAAACAACAACGAACGAAAATTCCATCGATGATCAATTTGTTTGATTCGTTCTTCGCGACGGATATACGCGGAGACGACGTTCGTTTGGCCAAAACCCGTTCCTCCTCTGGACAATCATTGATTTATTCGGTCGAGTAAATCCAACCCCTCCGGGGTCGCGCGGCCAGTAATTAAATTTGATTTACGAATAAATAATCGATGTACCCGCGCAGCCCGATGATTAATGAGCAAAATTAATACGCGTTCTTAATTGACTCGATTTAATTTTACGTTACGCTTGTGTGTGTGTGTGTGTGTGTGTGTACAGCTGACCGAACGAGAGACAACTGCACATTCATTCGAAGCAATGCGAGAAAAATGAAAAAAAGAGAAAAAGGATTGGCTGAACAAGGGATCGAAAGATAGAGAGGCGATAAGAGAGAGAGAAGTGACAGAGAGCGGAGAACTTGAAATGGCTTTCAATTATCCGGCGTGTAGCGATATTGTCGATAAAAAAAATGAAAAAGAAAGAAAAAAGGACGTGTCGCGGCGAGTAATGAGCGTGGAGTAGGTTTTTCTTGCAACGCGGTTTGTCGCGTCGTTTCTTTTGGCCGCGACACTCTCGATTTGAAAATTTTCGGGTTCGAAGAATTCCATAGAACGCGATAATAATACTGAACTCGCATCGAAGTAAAATTTTTGCGCTTCCACGAATGTGTCACAGTTATCTGTTGAATCTAGCATTTATCTGCAATTATTATAGTCATGCGTTTGTCGCCAGCTTCCAACATTGAGAATCGATAATTACAATAATACGTTTGCATTCTCTTGATTTCTTAACACTAGAACTATCAAAATGGTCAAAATGACCACTCGAATATTATTTTAATATATATATTTTAATCATTATTTTCGATACATATGTTTTATAGATTTTAAATACTCGAATGATTCTTTGCAAAATATACACAAATAAAAAGGATTTTCTTTTGTCTTAACATTTCTGATGGAAATTTTATACAATTCCAGTGTCAAATTACACGAGCAGCTTGAAATTTTCTTTATTCTTGACAGTTAAATAATTTTCGCAGTCTGTGATATTATACATTCACTACATCGTCAAACGAGCGTGTCTTTCACTATTTCAATTTGAATTTGGCGCCTTCAACCTCGCCGATAGAAATCTGTTTCAGCCGATCGTTCGACTTGAGAGAAAAGAAACAATGGAACTCTTCGAGTTTCTCCGATTCCCTCTCGAATTGATTTCCAAATTGATCGATTACCATTTGATTCTTGAACTCGCGATTCTCTGTACGAACGCACGCACGTACGCTTCAGACCTTCCGGCCGACCTTCCCAATGCAAGATGGCCGCCACTGTCGGAGGTGGTTGCCCGAGGGTGCAGGTGGGCAGAAGTAAATATTATGTCTGGTGCTATAGCGGGAGTCTCTGGTTGCGGCAAGCTGCGACTGCTTTTTTCCTACTTGGCTTTCTTCTCGTCCGAACCGTGAAACGTTTGCGGTACCACACCGCGGACGAGACTTCATTTTGCGATTCATCGACCAATCGATCTATCGTTCGTCGTCCTTCTAACGCTCTACTTTTTACCCTTAAAATAGCACCTCGCGTGCAAACGATCATTCGTGGCATCGCTGCTTCTTCTGTTAATTATTATTTGAAATAAAAAAAATTTTTCCTTTTCCAAAATTTTTCCAAAAAAGTGCTTTTATTTTTATTTTACAAGAAATCATCCGAGTCTTTAAGAATGTATAAAAAAATTACGAACTGATCATTCCGATCGCTTTCGGTAGTCCGTTATCAGCGTATCAGCAGAAGGGAATTTGACACGCGCGAAAGTGACTTCAGAATCACCTAAACGCGTTATTGAAGCTTCTGACGAGCGATGACAACGTTCCTCCTTCCATTCGTGGAAGGAAACTTTCAGCCGTCTCGATCCAAAATCCCTTCGAGGCTACTATCCTGCGCTTTCCCTAAACTCCGTCTCGTCAGGAGGCCTCGAGAGAGAGAGAGAGCAGGAGAGAAACGCGGCTGAGATTTTTCTCGTTTCACGGTAGCCGCGTGTCAAGCTCGCAAGAACCGCGTCGATCATGATCCCACGTGAGCCCCAGAGGCTGACAAGCGGAGGCGGTACGACGTTCTTCTTCTTCTCTCTCTCTGTCTGTCTCTCTTTTGCTTCCTCTCGCGGGGATCTTTTTCCCCGCGTTTCACGTCGGTGATCGCGATGTTCTTAGGAATAATAATACCGGGCGTGCTCTCTTAGAAGGAAACCGCGCACGGCAAGAACCGGAGAAAAAGACGTCGGAACGGGAGAGAGTCACGTACTCCACGTCGGCCTCGTCGTCTCACCTTCGAGAAAACCTTCCTCGTCGTCGCGACTACGTGGCGTCGTCTAGCGAGCAACGCCGTTTTTTTTACACCGATTCCCGCGTTACGTTTCTCGTCCGTTCTAGGTTTCTCTCCTCGCGCGTTCGCCTCCTCTTCCGCGTGAACGCGCCCAACATCCCTAAATCGTTTCTTTCTTTTCTCCCCTCTCTGTTTCCTCGATTCTTTATTTCGGGTTCATTCCGTCCATTGTGTTGGCTCGTTAGATAAGATTTCTTTTCCTTTTTTTTCTTTCATGCGTTGCTTCCATCCATCCACAAAGTGTTTGTGCCTTCCGTTCAAAGACGACAGGCAGGAATTCGAAACAGGCGCGTACTCGTTTTTTCACGGTCAAGCTGTAGACGACCGAAGGAATCGTTAAACTGTGATGATTCAGTGGCATGAAGCACGACCGCGCTATTCGGATTTCGCGTCGGACGATGACACAGGCGTTGATCATAGTCGATTCACGATGCGTTCGGCTTCGAATCTCTTTCTTTTCAATTAAACCTAAACCACGTGCATGCAAATAGGCAGTTTTATTTAGTTATTTAGTTTTATTTATTTACAGTTATTTTTACAGAGGGTGGGTCAAAAGTTTTTTCCCACCTATTTTGTTTCTTTTTTTAATAAAACGTCGATCTTAAATTAAACTTAGCTCGAACACGATCTTTCTATTATTGAAAATTATTATTCGAAATTGTTGTTTCAAAATGTAGGACGGAAAGATTACAGATTTATTTTATTGGGAAGCGATTCCTGTATATAATCGCATCGAGGAAGCGCTATTAATTGAATTCTTGCGATTGTTTGCAACTGAACCTAACCTAAACCTAACCTAAACCTAACCTAAACGCTAGAGCTACCGACGACTAAAGT
Source organism: Melipona bicolor (assembly GCA_030673865.1). Classification (NCBI taxonomy): domain Eukaryota; kingdom Metazoa; phylum Arthropoda; class Insecta; order Hymenoptera; family Apidae; genus Melipona; species Melipona bicolor. The sequence continues at coordinate 1,808,641 of JAHYIQ010000013.1, read as the reverse complement.
ACAACATTCGTAGCAAAGAAATTAATAACACGTCATTAATAAAAAGTTAATAACAAGCTCCTAAAAATTATTCTACTCCATTAAAGCTTCTATTAACATTTTATCAAAAATTCTAAGAATATACTTCACGTCGCAAATATATAAAATCTCCAGAATTCTAGGAAATTACATTTTCACCACTTTGGTAGTTCCAGTGACGAGATTCTCGTTTGTTCGTAAATCCGTTTCGCCAAGGAATAAAATTACACAAGAGCGGAATAAAACTTCGACGATTGAAGAATCAATGCAAAATGAGTTTGCAGAGTTTCGCTACTTGTTCAAACAATGTGCGAAAGAGCATCTTTGTGCGCTTTAATTTGCACCATCCGCGATTAAGCGTCGTGGGGGGTGGAGGGAGGCCACGTGGCACGGAACGTGTTAAGTTAGTCATCGATTAAAGTGGCGATCGCGAAACGGCCGAGCGTGGACGAGCGTCACGAGTGCGTTAATTTGCACGTGACGGGAATCGAGAAAACACCGGCCGAGTCCAAACAGTCGCGTTGTCTTTTTCAGCGTTGCGGTTTCGCGAAGAATTTTCTCGTTCCGAGACTAAAAAATTCCGCGTATAATTTTTCCAGAACGTTACACCGACTCGACGCGTCGTCGGCTCGAAATCGATCAGATTTTCGCGCGGTGCCGCGTTCTCACGAGGAGAGCCTCGTGGATCATTAACGCGGCTGGCTGTAACAAATCAATTCGCCAACGGGACGACCAATCGCGACGCGCGGATCGAGTCGTGTCGTTTCATTTCTCACGACAGTTCCGCCAATCGTGCCTTGAACGATAATCTCTTTCTCTCTCGAACGAAACTCAGCGTGTCAAACGCAGCGTGCAGAGAGCACTGTGCAACAAGTAATACACGAGACGCAAACGAAGGGTTCTCGCAGCTCAGACTGTTATTACTTTGCGTCACTACGACGTTCGATTTGGAAATGTATACTCTTACATAGGGTGTCCCGTGTAGAACAGAAGCAACTGTTCTGATTAGGAAATGAAGACGACTTTTTTGTCATAAAATTTTTTTGATATGCAAAACAAATTACAGGCGCGATCGCTCGGTACCAGACAACGCCACTCCCACTCGAGGTCTACGCCACGCCCCCTCACGAATCACGTGACCCAAATCGACCAATCGCTAATTTTCGTTGCATCAGCGTTGCACCTGAAGAGACCCGATTTTCTGGGTTACCTGCTAAAATCACTTTCAGTGATAATAAATTTCTCAAGCTTCGAAAACCAAACATCTTACGCGACAATTTTATTCCACATTTTTTATTTATTTCTGTACATTCACGCAGAATAACTAATTAATTCTGTTGATTATTCTCTCTTGTCGCGTCTAGAAATACCTAAATTCCGAGCATACTCGATAAATTCTCAAAGGCTTTAAAAAAAATTGTATTCTTTCTTTTCTTTCACGTTTTTTTTCACGCAGAATCATATTTTTTTCACACTTACAATATTTCAAAGTCCACCATCTAAGCTGAATTTTCAACAATTGATAGTATCGCGTCAGAATATTTTCAGTCAGCTTTCGAAAGCACAGAACGCGGCAAAGGATTCGTCTCTGTACGTGGCAACGAATGATCAATTCACGGAGGATCAAACTAATTCTAAATTCACGAGCAATGTCGAAACATCAATATCCAAATCATTAGGAGTATAAACCTGGCAAACGACACGGTGGACACGGCGGCGATATGAAAATCGCGAAACGGCTTTCCCGGTCAATGTTCGGAATGCAAACGGGTGGCGTGGACCCAGCGCAAACGATGGTCGGTTCGCTGTTCACGCCGACGAGCGCTTTGGGGTTCGACGCATCGGTCTAAGTGCAAAGAGAAGCAATGACCTGATTTGAAATTTATTACGTTTGGGCGGCGTCCAAGTGCGGCGGTGCATCGACGCGCGGGGTTGTTCGGCTGCCAAAAGCAAACGAGACGACGGGCCGAAGCGTGTGCAGAAGCCATCGGGACGAGGAAATAAAAAAAAAGAAAAAAAAAAGGAAAAAAAACGAACGAGCCGGGGAAAAACGCGTGCTCCTCGTTCGTTCCTCGAATTCTTTCGCGCGTCGCTCGAACTCCGCGGTAGTGTTCTGGCACTCTCTATACATATGAAATACACGTGTGTGTATCGTTTCCTCGAACGAACTTTTAACCTTATGTGCCGTAAGTTTTTTCTTTTTTTCTTTTTTTTGCAAATTTTTGGCAACGCTCTCTTTTTCTCTCTTTCGATGTGTTATTACCCCACGTTTGTAAAAATCGAGTTTGAAAACCGATCCAGTGCCAGATCCTTCGTTTCTTCGCGAGAGTAATGACAATCACTCTGAGAACATAAACTCTCGCTGGAATCTTTTAAGTTATTTTCCTCTGTTCGAATAAAAACTATGAGACGAATCTTATAGATATAGAATTAGAATTTTATATATATATATAGAGTTATATTATATATATATGTAATAATATATAATGTGACGATATATAATCTAATTATATTATATATATTAATGAGTAATTTAATAGATATAAAATTAGAATAATATATATTATATTATTTATTATGTATATAATATGAAATAACATATAGATGATATATATATATTCTAATTTATATAATTATAGAATAATATATAAAATACATATATACATATATGTATATATAGAATTTTAACTCGTGTTTAACGTTGAAAGTTGATGATTTACGATTCATCCAACAATATAATAATTATAATTATATAATTATAGAATAATATATAAAATTTAATATATATATATATATAGAATTTTAACTCGTGAACAATGTTTAACATTAAAAGTCGATGATTTACGATTCATCCGACAATATAATAATTATAATTATATAATTATAGAATAATTATATAAAAATTTAATATATATATATATAGAATTTTAACTCGTGAACAATGTTTTAACGTTGAAAGTTGATGATTTACGATTCATCCGACAATATAATAATTATAATTATATAATTATAGAATAATATATAAAATTTAATGCATTTAGAATTTTAACTCGTGAACAGTGTTTAACATTAAAAGTCGATGATTTACGATTCATCCGACAATATAATAATTATAATTATACAATTATAGAATAATATATAAAATTTAATATATATATATATCTAGAATTTTAACTCGTGAACAGTGTTTAACGTTGAAAGTCGATGATTTACGATCCATCCGACAATTTTCAATTCCCAGCGTTCGTTCTCTATCGGAATTAAATTCTTCCCGGAACACTCGGAATCTCGTAATCTGCGCCGCGAGGCAGCGTTTTCCTCTTTAATAATAAGCGCGCGAGGGAGAGGGAAAGATCGCGAGATGTTTTTTTCATCGTTCTTTCATCGTCGGTAATTAAAAAATGCAAGAGCCCAGGCAGCTGCGTGGCGAGAAAGCAAGGAAGAGAGAGAGAGAGAGGAGAAAGGAGAAAGGATAAAGGGCGAGGAGGAACCCTAGGAATTGCAAATAAGCCGAAATCCTCTTGTTCGTAACCTCCGATGGACGCGGAGTCTCGCAGCGGCTTATCCGCGTGCGTGACTTTTGCTAAGTAGCCTTGAAACTGCCGATCGACGCAGGTTATCGATCAGTCTACGTCGGGGGTCTCGGCGTCGATTTCGCGGTCGCGCGAGGAAGAAACTTTCTGAAATAGAACAGTCCGCGGCTAGCTCGTTCCAGCTCGAAGCGTTTCGTCGGCTCGGCGCGGAGGCTCGCGACGATTTTTCACGTCGCTGACATTTGTTGCGATCCTGTTTTACAACCGTGTGAACAGCCGTGTTAACGACGAACGTTGAGCGAGGGAATTACAGGAATTATAGGATTTCCCGACCTAGGTTGCTGCCACCGCGCTTACAGAGAAGATTACAGATGTAATCCCCGAGATAAAAAAGAAAGAAAAAATACGGGCGCGCGATGAAAAATGTAGTTACTTTCAGCGAGTCATAGCTCGCTATATTAATCAAAATTATTCGCGCGTTGATAAAAATTTGACGAATGTGTGAAGGAAGTCGATGGTACAGTAAAATTCACGTTGAAAATCGATCGTAAGATACAGACGCGGAGGACCCTCCGACCTTCTAGACGCTACCTGCGGACTAATGATAAATGACATTTGGAAGTGCAGACGAGGTCAATTGGATTCAATTAGAATCGGGCAAGCTACGGCGCTTTCTGAATAAACGTCGAATTGCGCAATTGTATAATTGCATAAATTGTACAATATATAATTATATGTGTGTACGTGTATTTCTCACAAATGCCAGCGATCGGTGTCAACCTGGACGTAGCTGGCAACTTGGACGTAGTCATCGGCGAGTCTGCTGTTAGTCACCGTTGGTGACCCCAGTGTCGAGTGTTAATTAGGGAAAAACCGCCGATGCATAATGCATAATACGGTGCCGGTCGCTGTGTTCCTATCATGGAAATGGCGACTGAGAGGGAAATGAAATTCTCGGAATATTTCCAATCGAGAGAGTACAACGTCCACCTGTGCGACGACGAAATATTGTTAGAAATTTGTCGTGCGTGGATATTAGTCTCTTCTGACCAGGAATCAAAGTACCAATGGGAAAGGAGGTACAAGCAGAGTAAAAAGGGCCCGCGGAAAAAGCTATTATTGTAATATTTTTATTATTATATTATAATATTTTGTCTACAATATATCTCCCGGAATGGAAGTCTCCTCTTGTTCCAATAAAAGTTACTGTGAAACTGCAAAATATAATTCTTAGTTACACCCTTGCGCGAGACACAACAACCCAACGTCGCACAGTAAACCGGAATTAATTCGTTCCGTCTTATTCGTGTTCTTTCGACTGGAAGAGAGGCGGTGCGCTACTTCCAGAGGACCACCGATTATATCATGTTATACGCAGCAGCGAAGGGCAAGAAAGGATATTTGGACGATAAAAGGAAGAAGGACGGGACGGTGGGACGAGATTTAGGTCATCGACGAGGCACGATTTACCTGGCCGTTCACCGGGTCGCCGGTTTAGAAGCCAGACGCGGGCCGCTCGATCGGCTTACGTCACCGGTAGCAGACAGAGACTCGGAGGCTCGCGCTTGCGAGAGGTGTGATGTTGCCGGTGACGTAGCCGGGTTGACGCAAACGAGGCTCCCGCTCGGGGAGGGGCCCTCCTGCGGCCGTCTTTATTGCTTTTTCCGGAAATATACTCCGTCTAGACGCGCACGTCTCTCTGTGAATCATCTAGCTCCGGGGAGACGTCGAGGTGTGCTGCTGTTGCTCTATCTCTCTCTCTCTCTCTCTCGCGCGCGCGCGTTTTCCGCCACCACTCTCCGACGCCATTGTAATTCATCGCGCTCCGCTCTCGCGGTCACGGATGAAATTACCGTTGCCACGTTCGTGGCCATGAGAAACTCGCACGAAATATTTACAAGTTTGTTTGTTTGTTTGTTTGTACGTTTGTTTGTTTAACGTTCCGCGCGTTTGCAGTCGCGAGAAGCGAGCCTCGCTTCGGGGAAATGTGTTTGCGAAACACGTCGCGGAGGAAAGAAGCTGTCTCGATGGATGATCGATGGGTTTTTTGCTTCGTCGAGTGACGTTCAAGGCGGGGTTTTTGGCACGTTCGAGCTCGGCCAAAGTTGAGTTCAACGCGCTGCGAAACATTGCGATGATATTCATTGCCACGCGATGGATTTACGTGATGCTCTCAAGGAACTACGAGGGAATTACTTAACTTTTGTATGCAGGGTGTTTCGCTGACGACGTAACTTGACCTGGTCGAAGAGACGAATCGGATGGAAGAAATATTTTTTTACCGACGACTGAAGCACGAAACTTTCATCGGAGATATTAAAGTGAAAGAAATAAAGAAAGCTGTAAAGTACAATAGAAAGTACTCAACCTTGCATTTGTATATTTTATAAAAAATTAGTTGAATCTCTAAAAAATAGAAAAATTACGAATTAGCCATTTTGACCACATCGGTGGTTCTAGTATTAAAAATTATACTGGAAGATATTAAAATTTCGAGAAGAAAAACCTACAAACTGAAAAGTTTGGCGCAATCTGTCAATGCCACTTTTGAAAGAGAATCGAGGAATTAACGCTGCAACGAAACGAAATTTAACCATCGACTCGTCGGAACTGCAAATTCCCTCAGCCCACGAACACGAGGTTCGTTCAACTCCGAATCTCGCGCGCGAAATAAATCCCCGGTGCTCGTCTGGATTTCCTTCCGAAATCGAGCGTGCCCTCGCAACGAAGAAACGTCGGATCTCTGCCCCGCGCGTGTGGCGTATCTTTGAGAATCTTCGAACGAGCGGAAATCGCAGACGCGAAATCCCCGCAACTATTTGCTCGGCGAGCGTGGTAGCATCCGGCTCGTGACCGCGGTGAAAGTGCTCTTCCCTCTTTGCACAACGGTGGAAGTTTAAAGCGATCGTTGGCCCGCGGAAAGACGGACTGGAACCGCGGCAAAAGCGGTTGCCGCGCCGAGTCTGTAACCGAGTTGCCGAGCTCTGTGCTCCTCTCTCTCTCTCTCTCTCGCTCCGTGGAATCGATTCGAAATTCCAGGCGGAACAGGCGAGCAGGTATCAGCGTTTTCCAGCTGGCCGCCACTCCCTTCCAGTCGATCGTCAAAGCCGCTGGCCGCCGCTGAAAACCCGGGCCTAGGGATCTTCCGGATGATCCTGATTTAAAAGCTTCCCTCCCACGGCTCCCGCTCGTAAATTTCCACGGCCGTCGATCTATCGACGCGATTTCTTTCAACCACCCTCCCCCTCCCTGGGGGGGAGGGGTGGGGGTAGGGAGAAGGGTGGGTGTGTATCGTTCCTCGGGAAACCTCGTTTACAGAACGAGGTCTTGATGGCGGATGAAGAGAACCGAGTCTCTCGAAGTCACGAAGGGCACGATCGACGGAGGAATTGTTATAGATGGATATGGACAGATTGATAAGACACTCGCGTGTTTCTGCGAGACGAATTGGCTCTTATGATACTGGAAGATTTGCGTACAGAATAGAGGAGCGGGAAGGTGGGGGGAGGGGGGGCGAGTGTCGCGGGATTTACGGGGAGTATTCGGTTGCTCGATAGGAAGAAGAAGGGGGAGGGGGCGTGATAAATGCGGACTCATAAATTTGCCATTTTTAAGACGAGATCGTTTTAGGTTCGTGCATGAATTATGTTGGCCAGATTGCCCCCTTCGAGTGACGCGCAAACGAAAAATCAATACCGAGGAATCGTCGTCGTTTGGTAGTTTGTTTCGGCGCTAGCTGCAGCTGGCTCGAATTTGTTCCAATCGTTTCGACGACGCGTGTAGATTGCACTTTTTATAAACGAGTGTTTTAAATATTCTCGCGTCTTCAGGAATAAGAATAATTTCGGACGAAAGATCGGCTCGAACGAAAGACCAGCTCGTCCTGGGGAAGAAATCCGCGTGGCGAGGAAGTGGCAGCTGGACAGCGGAAGGGGGTGTGTCGCCCGGCGAGGGAAAATTCGTCGCACCGCTGTCACCGGCAGCGGGCAAAATCGCTGGTATCCGTTCCGTCGTGTGTCATCCGGCGGGCGAAGAAGTTGCAGGTAGAGCAGAGGCGCAACGCTGGCAGGAAGAAGCCTCGATCCCGCCACCGCGACGTTTCCTCTTTAACTGCGACCCAGACAGGCGGTCGAGTCTAAAAAGGTATCCACGGATCCGGCACCCTCGTGCCTGCCGTCTCGTCCTCTGTCTGGGTGGTAGACACTCGGGGATAGCGGAAGAAACGAAATGGCGGAGAAAAAGGAAGAAGAAGAAGAAGGACGAGAGGAAGGAAGAGGAAGACGGAGGGTGGAGGGTGGTTGGTGGACGAACGGGAGGACGACTGCGCCTCGGGGGCAGTTTTATTTAAATCGGGCTCGGGGAGGAAATGTGGAGTCTCTCGGGGGGGAAGTTGAATGCTGCGTTCAGTTGGCTCGTATATTTTTTCCAAATTATTCCAAGGGACCAAGGGGGTGTAAAACGAGGCCCTGTGGCTCTTGCGGCTTGCTCTTTACGATATAAATGTGCGCTCGAGAACGATAGTAGATTTTATCGCACGAATGGAGATTACTTAGAAGCGAAGCGGTGGAATGGGGTAGAATTTTAAAAGTTTGAATCGTTTTAAAGATGATCAATCGATCGTCGTCGAAACGAATTGAAAAGATCCTCGATAGAAATTATTCTTCATTCCTAGTTATAATTATTCTTTCTCCGTGCAACAAGTATCGTTTATTGAATCACACGGATCAGACGAATCGCTGGTTTCCAAGGCGGCGACGCGCGATGGGAAGGAGTATTTCGAGGCGCGAAATAAAGTCCCCGCCGATTCAATTACGGCGTGGCTCTTTCGAGCGGTCAGCCGGCGAAATGTCCTGGCGCCGGGGGTGTGTACACCGATTGCGTCCCCCGTCGTGTGCCATTGTCGAAGGTCTCTGGCCGTGTGCCGACCGATTGTGTGCGCGTCGAGCAATCGAACCCCGGCAACCACCGCCGGGCTTTGCTCTCTCTCGTCGTCGTCGTCGTCGTCGTCGTCGTCATCCTCCTCATCGTCCTCGTCGTCGTGCGCGAATATCGCGCCGGGGGGTGGTTTTGACGGCCAAGAGATCTCGGGGGATGTCTCGACGCGTGCACGTGAAATTGACGCGTCTCTTAATCTGCAACACCGAGTATCATTCCTTTCGACAATTTTTCTTCCTCTAGGTAACGTTACACTGCCACGTGGAATTTTAATATAAATTTTATTAATAAAGAAAAAAATTTATTCATCGTGAACTTTAATACTTGATGGTACCGTTGTTTTATTAGGACTCTGTAACATCGATTATCATTCTTTTCGACAATTTTTCTTCTTCTAGGTAGCGTTACGCTGCGACGTGGAATTTTATTAAAAAAGAAACAAATTTATTCATCATGAACTTTAATACTTGATGGTACCGTTGTTTTATTAGGACTCTGTAACATCGATTATCATTCCTTTCGACAACTTTTCTTCTTACAAATAGCGTTACGCTGCAACGTGGAATTTTATTAAAAAAGAAAAAAATTTATTCATCATGAATTCTAATACTTGATGGTACCGTTGTTTTATTGGGACTCTGCAACATCGAGTATCATTCCTTTCGACAATTTTTCTTCTTACAAATAGCGTTACACTGCAACGTGGAATTTTAATATAAATTTTATTAATAAAGAAAAAAATTTATTCATCATGAACTTTAATACTTAAAGGTATCGTTGTTTTATTGGGACTCTGCAACACCGAGTATCATTCCTTTCGACAAGTAGCGTTACACTGCGACGTGGAATTTTAATATGAATTTTATTAAAAAAGAAAAAAATTTATTCCTCATGAACTCTAATACTTGATGGTACCGTTGTTTTATTGGGACTCTGCAACATCGAGTATCATTCCTCTCGACAAATTTTCTTCTTCCAGGTAGCGTTACACTGCGACGTGGAATTTTAATACGAATTTTATCAAAAAAGCAATTTAACGTTTAAAGAAGGCAACGGTTCCCTACTTCTTCGTAGTTTGGGACTCAAAGTCTTCGGAAAGCGCCTCTCCCACGTTGATTAATACATATCGTGAAACTGGCATTAGCCAACGTGGAATATTTCGTGAATGGGACGTATTTCACCGTGCGTAATATGGGGTAGGACCAGGGTGGATGTATCAACTGGCAGCAGCCAGATTTCCCTCTCGATTTTCTCGCTTACGCGCTCGACCCTGACCCAACGACAGACGCGTGTGTTGTTTACCCCTCGCCCCCTTCGATACGCACGACCTCTCTGTCTCCTTTTCGACCTCATCGTCCAACTCGCATCGTCCGTACGTACATCAGTACATCAGAGGTAGTTTTCGATCGTACGTGACTCTCGAGTATTACTCCCAGAAAAGAATGTTTATACTTTTATTTAATCTAGTTGGAATCAGATATTCGCGAGCGTTAGATATACACACTGTGTCGCGTGTATCGTTGCAGATTTGCACGCCAAGTGTAAGTAAATTTCATTACATTCTCGACTCGACGAGATTGCTCGAGCGATACGCGCGAGCAGACGCAGGAAGGAAAAACCAGCGGCGAGCGATCGATCGATCGAAGGGGCCGCCGTGCCGCGTGTTAGGGAGAGGGGGGGGGGCAGTCGACTACTCGGATTAAGACGCGTCCACCGGCATTCTTTCTGGCTCTCCTCGGAAAGAAACCCGTAGCCGCGTGAATTCCACGAAGATCCCCGAGAAATCCGCCTTTCCTGGAAGGTCTGGCCTTCCATGGGAAAAGGGGGAACGAAATCGACGGTTGCTGACAAAGGGGACGCTCGTCGTGGTCTTATCGGCTGCTCGTTATCCAGACGTACGAGGACGAAAAGTCTCGGGGCAGGAAGAAATCCAGAGACGGGGCGAGTGGGGGAGGGTGGGAAACCTTTCGCGAGAGGATCGAGTTCTTCTGCTTTGCTTCTTTACGCGACACCACCGCGCTCGCTCTTGGGGATAATCGTTGACACGTGTGTGTCTGTTGCCCCTTACCGAGTTCCGCGCGTTTGCTTCTTAATACCGCGCGGCGATAAGCTCACCCACATCCGGGCTTCAACGCTGAAACCACGTTTGGTAACTGGGGATTGGTTGTGCCAATCTGCTAAGCTCGTAAGCAATTTGGTGAAATCGAAAAAAGAGCCGTGCGTGGAAGGATGGATACGCGTCGAGACGCCAGATATCTGATAAGCGCGTGTGAAAGATACGTGTTTGCTGGTTTAGGTCAGATTTAGGTTAGATTTAGGTTATTTTCCAACGATCGACAGACACGTCTTTGAAGAGGAATTCAGAAATATATTCCAGAGCTGAAATTCGTCATTTTTCGTTCGTAATTAATTTTGTAAATAATTAAATCTGTAAAGATGAGAATCAGGGTCGAACGAGCCGTCGAAATAATTTTAACTTGCACCGCTGCTGCTCGATGAATCGAATCTTTCTCGTCGGCGAGTCCACCAGCGAGAAATTGATGATAAAATTGAAAGAAAGAAACGTTCTGGAACAAGTCTATTTATATCGAGTCTCGATCCACGTCAATGTTTCTAATTACGTTTTTCGTTGGACATTACCAGCTCAATATCGATTGACATCGGTATCAGTCACTGTCGCCGATTTTCTGTTCATTAGCCATCGTCTAATGGTATTGAAATCGACGTTATGCAACATGCAAACGTGACGTGATTTATTATAAATCGAACGACGGGGTACAAGGTTGAAGTAGTCTTAAAGAAAAAAAAAAAGTATCAAACAGAGAGGGATCTGCACGTGTACATATCTATTATCAGATTGCGAAATATTCTAAATATTTTACTCGTGCAACCGCAGAAGTTTCCTCAACGAAAACGAAGTCTCGCAGATAACTGTCAAGCGATCATCAAATGCATCTTAATTTTTCATATTTTTCTTTAAATTTACAATTGAAGGAAAGAAGAATTCCAGAGGAAATTCTTTTCTAACGTAAAATATTTTAATTAAATTTCCTAAATAACTAAATTCCACAAAATTTACAGAAGAAATAACGACGGGACTGACTGAGATGTAGAATTCAATAAATCATTCAACAAATTCTTCAGTAATAATTAAAAAAAAAATATCGATTGAAACGTTTCGAGTACTCTTTCGTTCTTGAACCCTCTGACAATCGAAATTTCACAAAATTATGGAAGAAACACTAGCTGAGAAATAGACTGCAACAAATCATCCAATAATTAAAAAAAGAAAATATCGATTAAAACATAGTGAAACACATTTCAAGTGCACTTGCGTTCTTGAACCTGCCAAACAATCAAAATTCCACGCGACCACGGACGTTTAATCCACCCTAGACGCGCTATGCAAGCAAAGCAAGTTGTGGACGAGCGACGATGATCGATCATCGAGGGGTTGACAGAAATTAGGTTATTCGGCCATACACGGGCGATACGGGAAGGGGAAACGAAGCGAAGCGAAACGAGCGGGAAGATCGACCATCCGGCGGGCCGGTGAATTTTTCAGCCCCTAAATGAAAGATTCGTGACCGAGGCTGGCGAAAACCCGAGAACCCGGGCCACCGCGCCTGCGAGTGTTCTCTCGTGTCGTAAACACGCGGGCGTGGTTGCCGCACCGGAACTCGGCCAGACGAGTTCGCGACTCGCCGGGCCCCTGTCCGACGGAAATTTACGTTCCGCCGCCCGGGCTGAAAAAGCTTCGCGATAAGCGATAGGGCGAGACGGCCGCGGAGATTACGCGCGTTAAGAATTCACCGGTATCGCTCCCCGGCAACGTTCGTTTAATCACTCGTCTGCTCTCCCCTACTCTCCTCGTCGCGGCTCGCGAATTATCGCCTGGATTTTATCGATTCTAGAGGGTGATCCTCCGGTGACGAATTCATGTCACGCGCCGAGTTTTGGGCTGTTTAGAACCGAGTATAGGTTTCATTCTGCCTTCTCATTGTCAGTCATTTCACTCGAATTCCACTTGAGTGTCACGTTTTACCGCCGTGACAAAGACAGTTTCGAAAAAACTTGCATCCCACTACGATTCATCTCACTGAAAGAAAATTTTATTGATATACAAACATTTGAATGGATACAAAACAAATTACAGGTGCGGTCGCTCCTCCTGTACCAGACAAGCCACGCCCATTCGAGGTCTACGCCACGCCCCCTCGCGAATCACGTGATCCAAATCAACCAATCGCTAATTTTCGTTGCATCAGCGTTGCACCCGAAGAGGGTTACCCCGTTAAAATCACTTTCAGTGATAAAATATGTGAAAGAGATACTCTTGTAACGAGGCGTTCGGCATTGGTTAAACTCGTTTGAATTAAATTACAAGTTCCAAAGATAAAATCGTGATGTTAATCCAACTGCTGCATCTAAAACGGCTGGGCCAGGCTCCAGGCCGTTGTTCTAGGATCTCCAGCGAAATGTTAATAGCCCATTTGCCGAACAGTAAACGCGTTTCAGACGTTTTCATCGCGGACTCGTCAGCGATACGTCTGCGCGTCGCGTTATCGCGGCGGAGAATCGAAAACCATTACCATACTCGGCGAGAGAACGATCCGGTCGTAAATGTAGCGTGTATGAATATGCGCGTTACGTTGCGCGAATGTGTACAAGGAGGATGTAATTTTTCAGCTGTGTATGCATCTCGCGCGCCGACGTTTCCATCTAATCTGGCTGCGGCCGGCGCGTATTCCGCTTAATTTCACTGACAAAAGGAACACGGCGGTGACTCACTTGCCCGCCTCGAGTCGTTTCCGGCCGTTTTGTCAGGAAACTGACAAAGAAATCGCCGCGAGCGCGCATTGTGTGCAAACAAATCTTATTTTATTTTATTTTTTCCTTTCTTTTCCAGCGGATTCATTACCCCGCGCGCTCTCATAAATATTGATCGTGCCCCGTTTCTGTATAATCGCGTCTTCTTCCGACAAACAAACAAACGTTTCGTCCAACAGTTTGTTCAAAACTGTTTGAAACTAGGTGTAGGTCAATACGTATGATTCTTCGAAGACGATTAAACGAATAATTAAAAAAAAAAAGAAATGATCGTTTCGCTTCATTTTATTTTATCTTATCTTGATAAAAGTCCGCTTTCTTAAGGAGTCGAGTTTTTCTTCTGGCATCTGGCTCGGAGGCTCTCGACAGAAATAAAATCGATTAATCAGCTAATGAGTGGTCGCTCATCTGGTAAATACATCATCGGCCTCCTTAACTCGTTCGTCATGTGGTCTCTTTGTATCGCGTTCAAATCGTCATTCCGGCACGTAGCCTCGTCGAATAAGCCGTATGATATCAATATGCATATCGAAAAGCTAACAGTACGTTACAAGCGTTGGCCAATTATCATTTCTATTTTGTGAGTCATTTCTATCTGCCAGGACTATTTAATCGTCGTAGACGCGGTTGCCTGCGGTCGAGTCCACAGTCGCTTGAACCCGAATGCAAAAAGAAGTATCGGCACGTCTAGTCGGTTTCTTTCTTTTTTTTTTTTTTTTTGCGACGACGAAGGATGTATCAGCAAAGTGCAATAGTTTGTCACGTACGTGCAAGCAACAATTTTCAGTGATATAAAAATGTAAAAAATTCGAGGGTGAAAAAAGCACGTTCTCTTTTTCAGTAATTCCAGCGCTTAATCCAGTGCTTGATGCATGCTAATGGATTTTAATGGCGGAATGTTGGTAGAAGAATTACAAGATTATCTTTTTCTAAGTACCGGAGTGTGATATCGCGTCATTAGAATTCGTTTATTAAAAATATTCTATATTCTAGACGTACTTATACTTTATATTTTGTACATATACCCACTGTAATCGGTCAAGTCTTTTTATGAAAGGTAACTTTTTCAAGAAACCATAAGTGGCAACCTAGTAGTTCTCTTGCAAAATGGCAAGAAAGTTTCTCAATCGTTTAGCACCGCGGACGCGTGCGTTCTAACAGCGCCTTAATGGTTGTGGATTAGATTTCACTAACATTTGACTTATCACAGTTGTAGCATCAGTGCGAGCCTAAATAATCAAGTAATGAACTAACTCGGAACACGAACGTTACATCCGCGCGTCCAGAAGCATAAAGTCGCTGTTAGGACGCACGCGTGCGTTCTAACAGCGCCTTAATGGTTATGGATTAGATTTCACTAATATTTGACTTATCACAGTTGTAGCATCAGTGCGAGCCTAAATAATCAAGTAATGAACTAACTCGGAACACGAACGTTACATCCGCGCGTCCAGAAGCATAAAGTCGCTGTTAGGACGCACGCGTTCCATTTGTTTTGCCATTTTTCAAGAGAACTATTAGCGACTTGTAGTTTTACCTTCGTGATGAATAGAACATAACGTGGAGAAATAAAAAACAATTTAAGATCAAGGTCAATTTTGCGAAACAGGTTCTTCGGATCGAAGAATTGTAGAATTCAATCTGTGACAGCCAGAAACTTTTGTTTCTGTAAACGAGAAGCGGAGAGTAAGAGCAATATTGGTACAATATGAAAGTAGGAGAGCAAGGAGTGGAGCGTTTAGGAACGTTTAAGCGAGGGTCGAGCGGGAAATTAACTGGAATTTTCGCGCGGTCGGGGGATACTCGCCGGTCGGACGAGCGTTCCATAGCCGTGAGAAGGCCGACGCGGTCGAAGCAGACCGCAGACCGCGTCTGCGGTCTTTCCGCCAGCCGTTCCGCTACTTTTTGGACTTTCCTGCCACCGGGGCGCGATTATCGATCGCCGGTCGCGCCGGTCGCGGCATCCGGACGCTGAATTAAGCCCTTGACCGCAAAAGCCGGCCAGCCGATCGTCTTCCGTTTTAAAATCGGCCCGCGCGATTTTCACCGCGCCGCACCACCTGCGCCTCCTCAAAAATCCACTGCGTGCAATTACGCGCGTCGCGTGTAATTTCATTCGGCTGTTGCTAGAATCCCGCGGAATTTTTCTTTGGCTTGAGGTTGACACTGAAAAATCCGACAGAAAGAGCGAGTCGATCTGCTGACACGAAGCCAGCAGACGATAAGAGTAAGGACGAATTCTTCGAATAAAATTTTATTCGTATGATATTTCGAATAGATGCTTCGACAGACGATACACAGAGAGATTACGGCTTTCGAAGACTGCTTCCTAACCTAACAAACACACTTTGGTAAAAACGTTTTGTAAAAAACTGCACGACTTGTACCCCAGTACGATTCGTCTCACTGAAAGACCCAGAAGCAACTGTTTTTGCCATAAAATTTTATTGATATGCAAAACAAATTACATCGTTCAGTACCAGACAACGCCACTCCTACATCACGTGACCCAAATCAACCAATCGCTAATTTTCGTTGCATCAGCGTTGCACCTGAAGAGGCCCGATTTTCTGGGTTACCCCTGTTAAAATCACTTTCAGTGATAAAATGAGGCGTCAGTGAGAAAAGCTAAGGTACTCGAACGTTCCAGAAATGTTCAAAGTATTGGAATAAAACAAAAATCGCGGAATTGAGTTGCACACACGTGTACAAATTATACAGGAAGCTTATTGCAACACGGTATCAAGAAGGATCTACGTATACACACTGTTAAGAATTCCAAGTATCAATCGTTTCGACTGAATTATTCACCAATTATTTAATCGTAAAAATTTATACATACGATAAAAGTTTATTGTCAAGCGAACGTACCACGCTCGTTGTCAGCGGGAAAGGTTCCGTCCAAAGGAATTGCACGGGTTTCGAACTAATCGATCAAAGTCTGGCCCTCCTCCGGAAACCGTGGCCGAGCCACGTTCTTGAAAAGTATACCGCCGGAAGATTAGCCCCGTGAATGACGGCCAAGTGAAAGTTGGACGTCTAGACGTATTTATTTCTAGAGCGACGGACGTTACGATTTTATTCCCGTCACCGGCGACACCGAAGCCGCCTGATTGACGTAGGTGTTGCACCGATTTCGTTTAAAAATAGGTGTCTGTATATGGAACGCGCGTGAAACGTTTCGGCGCGTGGCATCGCTCCATTTACGTTCACGGACCAATTGGCACCGGTTCGCCGTCAAACCGGGCGCCTTCTAGCCCCGTACACCATAAACGAATGGAACTACGACGAAGACACTTTACAGTGTTCACCGAAGAAAATTTAAAAAAAGAGGAGTGCAAGATCTTCGATCGTTGACAATATTCGTAAATCATTTCCGTTGAATTTCGTTGTTATCCCGCGAAATAGGTAAAGCAAATCGCGCTCGTTAATTTTCACCGGAGATATGCGCGCGGCGTCGCGTCCTCGTGTACCTCAAATATTGACCAACACGGCGAACGTATCCTCACAACTCGTTCCGCAGCCACTCCACCTCGACGATCCTCTTCACACGGTCAACCAGTGAATTAACAAAAACCTGGCTAAGCCACGGTATTAAAAAAACAAAAGAAATTCGGTTTGTTCTCCAGAAAAGAAAACTCACTTGGCAGATCAACAGAGATTTATATAATGTTCTATGTCGAATTCCTTTTCTTTTTTTTTTTATAAAATTTCCAGCGATATTCCCTTTCGCTGTCAGAAGAACGAGTTTCAAAATGGGATCGTTCAGGAATCTTCAAACAACGCTCTATAATCTAGAGCGTCGACGTTCAATTCCTTCGACTTCTCTTTTCGTAAAATTCTCCAATAGAGATGAGATATTAAATATTCCAAAATATAAATTTAATAAATTAAATTTTTCCAAGAAATGAATTTTTGCAATAATTCGCCCTTAATCCCGACTAAGAGCGGTGCGACTCTCGTTGTTAGTTCACCGTGGCAGAGTGTGTGTACAAATTTTTCTCGACAGCGAGACTACCCAACATTGGCGACCGCGGCCGATCGTATTTTCGAGCGGCGGGGCCATAAGCTTCGATCGTAAATCTTGAAAAGCTCTTTGACGGCCAGCTCGGTGACGTCCTTCGGCGGTCGTAGCCGCAATGGCAACTAGTGGCAGTCTCGTTACAACAGAGCGGCTCGCGACGGAGGTGAAAGTCGGATGTCTAGACGTGTTTACTTCGCGGCGCAGTCGCGGCTGCGTTGCGACAACCTCGCCGATGGACGAGTCGAGTCGAGTCGAGTCGAGTCGAGTCGAGTTTGGTTTCCTCGTAGGTACACCGGCCACTCGAGCGTGTTTCTGCTTCACATTGTGCGGCCACGGAGTCCGTCCCGTCCCCCGTCCCCCGTCCCCCCCTCGATACGTGTCTTGCACGCGTAAACGCGCGAGCGCGCTTTCCAAATTGCATCGCCGTTTCCCCGAGAAATCGAGCCGACTCCGGCCTGCCAGGCACGTTTCGTCCGCCCATAAACACGATCGATCAGCCGCCAACCCTTGCCGACCGTTTGACACTTTCTCCGTTTCTTGCTGTAGCGCGTCGCGCTGTAATTCTGACACTCGGAGCGGGAAACGACAAATCGGCGAACTTCGACAACGACGTTTAGGTAATGATAAGAGAAGGAACGAAGAACAACGAATGCAGAATTTAAAGTGGAATTTTTGATGCGATTTTGTTTAAGACCTTTTGTGTTTGATTCTGGAGAGTGCGAGCGTTTCGAGGAAGGATTAAATTGGATCAGACGCTTGCGAGATCGGTTCGCGGGAATTTCTGAATCATGCCTATCGCCTTTCGCGGCGAGAAAGGCAGTTTCATCGGGATTCTCGTCAAAGGACGTCACGAGCGATTCCCGATTCCAAATTCTTTCGAAACGATCTGCATACGTTATCTCTATATTGATACCCAAAGTTGAGTTTCAATTTTGGTTCAGCTGCAAACACAGCTTTGAATAATTATCAGTTCGTTAGCGAGTTACACGAAATTCTTTGTTTGCTCAGGCGATCGATCGTCTGCCTGAGCCCGGCGCTTTCTTAAACCTTCGTTCGCGCTTGTCGCCAATGCGTACAAACCAAAGGTCCATTTGTATCGTCGCCGAGAAGAACAAACGCACGTATCGATAGTGTCTCGCCATTGCTTTGCTCGCCAGTATCGATGACGCAATACCGATCACTATGGAAAATCGAGTGTATCTCACTTTGACCTTTTTTCAAGGTTCAGTCGCGACAGACAGAGTTGCATTAGAGGAAGGAGAAATGGAACGTTCGATTGAACCAATAAGACACGACAGTTCTTCGCATATATCTGACGAATCGCTGGTACAAAATCGCACGATACAAAATTTTGTTCACTTTGAATTTGATAGAGCTAATTCTTTGAAAACTCGTTGCCAACAAATCTAGCACGAGGCTCGATCGAGTTCGCTTTTTCAAGCAGTGGCGCAGTCGGGCAGACTGGACTTTGCATGTATACATGTATAATGAATCGTTAACAACGATAAAACGGGTGAGTTCGTCGCGACCTTAATTCGATCTCACGTACGGACACTGGATTTTGTAAACTGAGCAGAAAGTGTAAAAATACAGTTGAAAAATCACACTTTGCAATTTTACAGGAATTTTACTCGATCTTCACTCCGAAACTTATTGCTATAGAAATACTGACTGTACTACTATGTATATCGTACACTGATGTATTCTGTTCCTAAAAGACATTTTTCTTGTGGGGTTTTCTAAAAAAAATCAGATGTTTCGGGAAGAGGCCACAATTTTCAAAAATTGCACGAAGGACGCTTGCCAGCAAATGACTTCTGAGACATTGGAAAGGATGCAACTGTCGTTTAGGGACAGAATCGACACCCAAAATCACCACTTTGAATATCACCATCTCTGAATGCCGAAGATAAACTTTGAACGACGTTGGAACTATGAACCCTGAAATATACAGTTTCGTTTAAAATCTGAAATCTGGGTAACATGACCATCCCACCAACAAGATTTGTGGCCACCATAAAATGTGTGCCACCCATCGAAACAACATATTGTTTCACAGTTTAAGAGAAGATTACGTGAAACACCCTGTACGTGTCTTTTCAAATTCCTTTACTTGGTACCTTAGGGCCGCACGACTAATTCCTAACAAGCGGCCAGGCGTTCCTCTCGAGAGGAACTGGTTCGTGCTGTGGCCGTTTCGTCTGTCTTCATCTTCCTCTCTCGCCGGGCGAGTAGAACCTGTTCGTCGAAAATGTTCGTCGAAACCACGTTCGACGCGCACTTTTCGCCGCGGGTTTCGCGCGTGTGGCTTTTTACGCGGGCCCGAGGGGAGCCCGGGCAACCTCGACCCAGTCCCTGGCGAGGCCGCGACCCGCAACGCCGCGTAACCGGGTCTTAACCTCGACCTCCTCCGCGGTTGCTGTCCCCACAATGGCCTTTTCTTCCAGTCTCGACGACGACGACGACAACGACAACGACAACGACAACGACGACGACGACAACGACAACGACGACAACGACGACGAGACCAAGTTGGTCCCGCGCCGCAAACAAGACGGACAAGACGAGGGACATTTGCATACGTGTCTGAAGGCTCGTAGGACGACCTGTCGTGTCCCCGTTGTCCCGCTCCGACGGCTCCCTCGTGATTTCCTTTCGGGTAAAGAAGAGTCGCCTCGCAACTGTCCTTCTTTCCTTTTTCTTTCTTTCCCTTTTGCCGACGTGGAACCTCCCCTTCCCCTACGGTCTCTCGCTAGGATACTAGTTTCTGAAGTAGCTGTTGAAGAATGTTTCTTCTCTCGTCTCGTTGCCTCTCTTCTCTCGATACTTGGGGTTCGGGGTTATGGGAATCGCTTGCGAACTCTCTCTTTTAGATCATAACGGTGTGTTTCGCACCTGCAACCGCGAGCAGAAACGCGCAGCGACATTAGCGTGAAATGACAAGCAAGAGTTCTAATTCGAGTAATTTGTTTTAATTATTGACTAATTGCGAGTGTCGCCGCGTGGATCGAGAACTGTGGTAACTTTCAGATTGTCACGCAGTCAAAGGGTTTAGGTTAGGTTTAGATTAGGTTTAGGTTAGGTTTAGATTAGATTTAGGTTAGATTTAGGTCAGGTTTAGGTTAAGTTAGGTTTAGGTTTAGGTTAGGTTTAGGTTAGGTTTAGGAAAATTGTGGTCTAAAATAGTCGTCCAAACTAGATACATTCTTCGCAATTTCTCTTCTTTATATTAATCTCGCGTAATTCGGCAGTTCTCCTCTAAAAAAGGAAAAGGAAGAAGCGAAGAGCGTGGAGGAGCAATTTGCAGCCAGGTGGAGGAGTTCCGCGTATTTATAAAAATCTTAGCGTCCGGCAGGCAGGTTAGGTTTAGGTTTAGGTTAGGTTTAGGCTTAGGTTAGGTTTAGGTTAGGTTTAGGTTAGGTTTAGGAAAATTGCGATCTAAAATAATCGTCCAAACTAGATGCATTCTCCGCAATTTCCCTTCTTCGTATTAATCTCGCGTAATTCGGCAGAGTTTCGCTCTAAAAAAAGAAAAGGAAGAAGCGAAGAGCGTGGAGGAGCAATCTGCAGCCAGGTGGAGGAGTTCCGCGTATTTATAAAAATCTTAGCGTCCGGCGGGCAGGCGCGCCCGTCGGTAAGTTTCGCAGCCGAGAGAAGCTCCCTCGTAAAGATGAAAAATTCCATACATTCGTGAAAAGCTGGCCGTGATTTCCCTTGTGTTACGCGATATCTCTGTTTCCCTTTGAGCCCGGGGATAACAAGAGCGAGCTCGCCGAAAACTGAAAATGGAACGCGACAGGTAACTCGTCTGATTAAAAAAAAGAAGGAAAAAGAAAAAAAGGAATGGAACGAACGAATGTTGGCAAAGATGATTCATTTCGGAAGGAATAATCTTCAAGTTCGACGAAAATTAAAATTACATTTCTTACGTTATTAATCCTCTGTTAGAATCTTCGTTAGAAAAATTAAGCCGCGGTCCTTCTGGTTTAATTTTCGAGCGGAGAAATCAGACGGGAGACAGGCAGGATGGTAGCCGTTGGTTGATAGGCAACGTGGCTCGATAATTACCTTCGCGAGGCTGGCTGCCGGGTAATAATACCTTCTTGTCCCCGTCATCGGCGTCGTCGGCTATGAATCAACCTTGGCGGGCCGATAAGAGCGATAGAGAAGTCGGCCGGTCTAGACGATTACGCAATTCCCTGAAAAGGCATTGATTGACAATGTCTCCCCTCCCCCATCACGTTGGACAAGAGGCTTCAGGTATTCGTCTCTGTACTAGAGTCTACAGGTTCTCCTTTGGACATTGTTTGAACACTAGAATTTTTCATGGGAATTTCAAATATTTTTATATAATTAAATAGCACATTTTCAGAAACTCGAATAACTTTTTAAGCAAGTTTAATAGCTCTTCTATCGTATCGTGAATTTTGTCCCCTTTCTCTGCTCTAGAAATTTTACGTCTCGATTGTCGATAGTTGTTTCTCTAGGTTCGATCTAGACAGACGCGGGAACAGTGTGCGAGTACGCGGCGAAACGGGGATTCGCGTTATATAATGCAGAAGGTGGTGAGAGGATACAGTTTCTCGGAGGTTTCAGAAACAGAGAGCAGAAGGAAATAGACGAAGGTCCACCTTTCAAATTCAGGCGAAGGGAGAGATGAGCAAATTGATGGGCCATGGTTCGCTACGACTGGTAGAGAAATAGAGCCGAGTTGCTCTGCGTGCAGGGAACAGCGTAGTGACAGATAGAAAATGGGGTGAAGATTGTTGCGAAACCTAGCACCGCCAGGCCAGATCCGCCAATTCGAGAGTTTGCTAAATTTTTCTCAAGTCGACCATTCACGACCAAGGCAGCTGCCGGCTGACGTTGATGCCCCGTTCTCCCTGGATTTTAGTTTCTCATGTAATTTCGATACCTAAGGAACGATACGCTCGGACTGCAATTGTAAAATATTTGCGTTTACGAATCATTGAACTCGTTTATACAATAAGTAGCGTAATAGACACACTATTGATGTATAAATATATATATATATATATAGAAATTTTTATTTTTATTTATTGTACTATAATACTATAATATACTATACAATTATATACATAATACTATATTATATACTATAATGTACTATAGTATAATAGTGCAATAAATAAAAAAGATTTGGAAATTTCCATATATATATATATATATATATATATATATACACTATAATAGTACTATTATACTATTATATATAGTGTAATAGTATAATAGTACAATAAATAAAAATGAAAATTTGGAAATTTCTAATATTTCAACTACTGAAAGAAATCGTAATATTCCCTTTATAATAATTAATATTTCCCTCCTTAACCATCGGATTACCAGATGATCCAATCAGTATACCATATTCTATGTTTGATATTTTCAACAACTTCTTTTTCCGAAAGAGCATCGTACAATCCAACGTTTCTTTGTTGAAAGATCTCTTTCTTGAGATCGATATCTTTTTACATTATTTTTCAAAATATGGACAAACACCCGTGACGGAGGGTTGAAAGCGACCGCCAAAGGAATTTATATTCCCTCGGTCATGCAGCTCGGGTGTTAATAAACATCGTCGAGCCAAAGATGGGAGAGCAACGTAAAGGCGATTTCACTCTCGGCGATCCTTGCTCCCTTCTCGATTATAATCGGCGATTTTTCACTTTCGGCCCCCTTCCTCCCCCCTCGATGACGTGTTGCATAATAAAGTACAGAGTGGCGGAGGTGCCCCTCTCCCCCTCCGCCGGGTGGTTATAACTGCGGGCACTGTGCGAGATTACTCGGGACGCCACTGGTCGACGCACGCTCGGCGAAGCGCGTCAGATCGCGCGCTTTTGCACCTCCGCGCCGCGGCACCACAGCGCCGATAAAGTCACACACACACACACACACACACACACAGAGGAAACCACCACCTCGCGGTGCCCTGCCGTCTTTAAGACAAGATCGTCCCCGATAGCATTATTATAGTTATTATTATATCGTTCGGAAGGAGTCGACCGTGATCTGTCGGAGCGTAAATTTCCGCTAGTTTTCTAGCTCGTTAACGCCACCGAGCTCTCTCCTCCACGCCACCCGTCCCCGTCTCTTTTTTTCTACCTCGTTCCACCTGCATTTTCTCCCTCATTATTGTTTACCCATTATCCCCGCGGAGCTCGCGCGCAACAGACACACGTGCACGCGTGTACGCACACACACACACATGCACGCGACGAGGACAATGAACCCCGCGTCTCTTTGGGGGATCCCCTGCAGCAGAGAGAGAGAGAGAGAGAGAGAGAGAGGGGCTGCTGCCTCTCAGATCACTGCAGATTCTCTCGATACAGGGAGAGATCCCCCTCCCCCCCTGTCCGTCTCCGTGGATTTATGCATTCGTGGCCCGTTCGATTGCCATCGATTGGCAGGCTCGTTTCGTCATTGCCGCGACGAAATTTCACAAACTTTGTTTCTCTCGGTTCGCTTTGTTCCTGGAATCTGGACAGGCGCGCGTTTGAAATTCAGACCGCGGATTTTCCTGCACTCTTGAGAAATTTCCAAAGTGGAAAAGAGGATATATTCTGTCGCGTTCAATGGGTAATGTGATTTTCTAATTTAGGTTAGGTCAGTTTTGTGACATGCAATTTTTCGCGGGAAATTTTTGAAAAACGAAACAGACAAAAATGTGGGATGCAGTTTAGAAAAATACAATCTTCCGTAACCAACACGAAAATCCGCCGTTTAGACTGTGAGAAAAAAGAAAGAGAAGAAAACTTGGACTATAGTTGACAAAAATATATTCTACAGTATTTAATGGATAATGCAGTGTTTCATCCAGGTTCCATTTTTGTGATCTGCGTGAAAATCCGCAATTTGAAGGTTAGGTCAGAAGACCGCGAATTTTTCTGTATTCAAAAATGAGAAAGAATCAAGAATTATAACCTAAAATATAGTTTAGAAAAATATTCAATCTTCTATCCTAACTAGCACTAAAAAACCACAGTTTAGACTGCAGATTTTTCTTTACTTTCGTAAGGAAAAAAAAGTGAAAAATGTGGAATACAGTTGACAAAAATATATTCTACAGTATTTAATGGATAATGCAGTGTTTCATCCAGGTTCCATTTTTGTAATCTGCGTGAAAATCCGCAGTTTTGAGGTTAGGTCAGAAGACCGCGAATTTTTCTGCATTCAAAAGTGAAAAAAAATCAAGAATTATAACCTAAGACACAGATTAGAAAAACATTCAATCTTCTGTCCTAACTAGCACAAAAGAAAACCACAGTTTAGACCACGGATTTTTCTTTACGTTCGTAAGGGAAAAAAGTGAAAAACATAGAATACAGTTGCCAAAAATATACAATATCTTCTACGGTATTTAGTGGGATAATGCAGTGTCCTATCTGCTCTGCTATTTCCATTTCCGCCATTCGCACAAACGTCCGCAGTGCTAGCTCTCTGTATAATCGGCGGCGAGCCCCTAAACGTCTTATCAAACTTATCAGACGCAACGACGCGAGCCGCATTTCGGATTCACGAGTGCGTGTCGGCGAGCCGGCCGGGGTAACAGGAAATCGTGGGCCGATTTAATGTCTCACTTATCCACTTGTAATCTCTGTGGCTAGTCATCGTGACTAAAAGTCTCGAGTGAGGAGACCGCGGCGGGGGGTGAACGACGAACCGTTTGGAGGGGGGAGGGAGCCGTTTGAGGCCCCGTCGAAAGACGCCCCAGCCCGGAGTGAATCAAAGTCTCGAGTACCACGCGCGCGTCTACGCGACTTCTCTCGCTTGTTATGCCTAATGACTCAGTCCGACTGGCTGCATCGCTCACCTTTGCTCCGTTTCTCTCCTTCTCCTGCTCTTCGTCGCGCTCGACGAACGTGGAACGAGGTCCAGACAGTGGCCAGACGTCACCGCGTTCCTTTTATTAGTCTCGCTCTCGTTCCGATCGACGTCGAACCTTTGCACCGCGAGGATTCCTTCCAAGCCTCGCCAACAGTTAGCTCTCGTTCCTTCGAGCTCGAAATTCAACGTCACGAGTTCTAGATTAGCTTGCGAAAGGAGATGATTTGGTTGTAACAAAAGAGATTCAATGACAGGGAAAAGTTCTAGAGCAATTTTCTAAGAAACACTGGAGGGAAAAACTCAGCGTCATAGTGTTAGTCAGAAGTTGGATTTGCGAAAGATTTGATTGTATTCAAAGAAGGATTGAAAAACGAAAGAGATTCAATGACAGGGAAAAATTGTAGAGCAATTTTCTAAGAAATACTGGAGGGAAAAACTCAGCGTCATAGTCAGAATTAGTCAAAAGTTGGATTAGCCTGCGAAAGATTTGATTGTATTCAAAAAAGAATTGGAAAACACAAGAGATTCAATGACAAGGGAAAATTCTAGAGCAGTTTTCTAGAGGAAGAAATTCAACGTCATAGTGTTAATCAGAAGTTTTGGATCACTTGGAACATTAGCTTGTAAAAGGAAAAGATTTTGTTACGTTGAAAGAGGGATTGGAAAACAAAAGAGATTCAATGACAAGGAAAAATTCTAGAGCAGTTTTCTAGAGGAAAAAATTCAGCGTCATAGTATCGATCAGAAGTTTTTGATCACTTGGAACATTAGCTTGTGAAAGGAAAAGATTGGTTATGTTGAAAGAGGGATTGGAAAGTAAAAGAGATTCAATGACAAGGAAAAATTCTAGAGCAATTTTCTAGAGGAAGAAATTGAACGTCATAGTGTCGACCAGAAGTTTTGGATCACTTGGAACATTAGCTCGTGACAGGAAAAGATTGGTTATGTCGAAAGAGGGATTGGAAAGTAAAAGAGATTTAATGGCAGGGAAAAATTCTAGAGCAATTTTCTAGGGAACGCTAGAGGGAAAAATTTCTTGTCAGAAGTTCTGGATTAGCTAGCGAAAGGAAAAGATTTGGTTATGTTGAAAGAGGGATTGGAAAATAAAAGAGACGTAATGATAGGGAGAAATTCTAGAGCAATTTTCTAGGGGAAACTAGAGGGGCAAATTCATTGTTATAATGTTAGCCAAAAGTTTTGTATTCGTTTGGAACATTTTCCAGCTCGCGAGAGAAGAAATAATAGATATAATGCGACTTTGATTATCAGAGCGAATCGATTAAAGGAAGATTTGATTACGTTGAAAGAAGGAGAGAAAAAAATGGCAAATAAAATATTGCACGAACGCTAGGAATTCTTAACGAAGTAATTAGAAGGAAATTTTAATCACTTCTTTTCAGAAGAGAAATTTAAGGTAATTAGATTGTACCTCTTAACTGAACGTGCTTAGTTTCACTCGGTGCCGTTGGGAGTCGTATTACTTTCACTCGGAATGTGACAAATTTGGAAATTAGTCGCTTAGGAAAATGAGACGATGGTGATCTCTTTCGCGAGAGGAGGCGTAACTTTTCTTAAAGCGCGAACAAAAGACTCGAACATCTCCTTTTTCAAATTCTTCGAATTTATACATTTTCAATCAACATTTATTATTGCTAAAACTGCATTTAAATTGCTAAAAAAAAAAAATAAAGTTTAGAGAGCTACTGGAAAATCTTTCATTTTGTCCTCCTTTTTAAGTTGTTTGAACTCCACGAAATAAAAACAACGATACAACCAACAATCAGCGATATTGATACGTTGCTCAAAACCGAGTCAAATATTGCTCTCCCAGAATCTGTCACCTTTTTCCATTTCATTTTCCATTTGCGTGCAAGCAAAATGAAGCGATATTTAGAGAGCTACTTTCTCCTTCGTTTTAAATTCTCTAAAATCGATACAACGCTAGAGCTAGAACGTGCGCTTTTTCCTCGTTACATTAACAGTTAATCCGAGCCTGTATGCGAAGGAAAAAAAAGCTACCGAAGTTAAATCGAGAACATTCGATCGACCGTGTGTAAAAAAAAAAGAAAGAAAAAAAGGATCGAATGTATAATCATGTTTTTTACTAGGTGAAAAAACTTGACAGATTCTGACGGCTGATCTCGAGCTGTTGCTCTTAGCCGCTATAAGTCGGCTAATTAGGATTTTAGAGAGCGACGTTCCGAGTGCTACCACAGTTGGAGATTAAATCGAGAACGTTCGATCGATCATCTGTAAAAAAAGAGAATGAAAAAAAGGATCGAATGTATAATCATTTATTATACTAGGTGAAGAAACTTTGACAGATTCTCACAGCTGATCTCGAGCTATTGCTCTTAGCCGCTATAAGTCGGCTAATTAGGATTTTAGAGAACGACGTTCCGAGTGTTACCACAGTTGGACGGTTAAGTCGAGAACGTTCGATCGACCGTGTGTAAAAAAAAAAAAAAAAGAAAAAAGGATCAAGTGTATAATCATGTTTTTCACTACGTGAAGAAACTTCGACAGATTCTAACACCCGATCTCGAGCTGTTGCTTGCCGCCATTAGTCCGTTACTTAGGATTTTAGAGACGTTCGGAGTGCTACCGAATTTAGAATGTCAGACCGGATGACGTTATAAGAAACCTTCAGTCTACCTGGGGAAAGAAGAGGAACGGGAGAAAGAAGAATACGTCGGGATTAGTTTGAGAAGTTCAGACGACACGTTCTCTCGTTCCCCGTTTCGCTTTTGACCCGGTTCGGGAGGTGGTATGGTTACTTAAAATTCCTCGAAGCGGAGATAAAGCAGCGTCGAATTGAAATGAACAAAGCCAAATGGACGGCCATCCGCCGAGAAAAAGAAGATATTGATTTAAATAAGAAAAAGAAGAGATTTAAAATCCTCCGGATTTGCAAAACAAACAAATGTTTCAACGATCGCCGAAGAATATTAGCTCTTAAATGGACTTTTTAAAAAAAAAAAAAAGCAGAATGAAGCTTCTTCTGCATTCCTGGAGAAGAAGAAATGATTAACTCGCGTTTCGCTCGCGAAGAGTGTGCACCTACACGCACTCTTGGTTGTTGGTTGTTTAGGCGTGACACGCGGAACGGGATAAAAATGCGGAACCAACGATATATGTAAAATATTGCCCTGGCTTTTGTCGATGAAATACCGCCTGGCGGAGCCGGTGCAACGTAATCGGTTTCAATTTACATATTAATGCGTTCCTCGGCGAGGTGGGAAATCGCGGGATTTTTGCCGCGAGCGCGAACCAGCCTCCAACGTCACCTCCAACGGCGAGGCGACTTGTAAATCGAAGCAAAATTTCGCTTAGATTCGAAATAGATTCGTGAGAGAAAGAGTAGAATAAATCACTTTTGCGAACTTGTTGGTCGGTGATAATGCTAGAGATATGAATCATTAACGTTCGATGATTACGTAGAATTTACGTAAAATGCTTGTCAAGCATTATGTGTGCTGAAAATTTTAATAAATTCAAATTCGCGATTTCTCCTGCGATCTGTAAATTTACAAATTAAATAAATTTATTTGCAATAAAGCTAAGAGATAAGCTTCGTCGAAAAGTTCGACACTCTTGATCGAGATTAAAAGCGAGAAAGATCTCCCTTTCCATCGATCGAAAAAAGAAAGGAAAGAAAGAGGAGACCGAGATGAAAGAAACGAAATAGAAAAGAAAAGAAGAAAATCCGCAGGGTGCCCGCCGGTCGAAGGATGCGTCCCATTTATTCGCGGCCGCGCTTCGAATAAATTCGCGCCGGCGTAATCCTCGTCGGTTTTTAATCCGGCTTACGGCGGAGCGAGTATCAACAATTCGACTCGGCTGGCGTGGCCGCGCCAGCCCTGCAAAAACCAGGCAGATACACGCCGCGGTCCGCTTCTCGTAGCCTGGCCGGCGCGACGCCGGCGAGGTCGGTCACCCTGGAGAACATCGCCAGGGGAAGAAGAAGAAGAAGAAGAAGAAGAAGACGAGGCAGCAGCGCACACGGGGTACCGTCGGAAGAAGAAGAAGAAGAAGAGAGGAGAAAAGAGGTTGACCAGTCGCGTCCAGTTGCTGCGTCTGCAGTCGGCTGAGTCTCCTCTTTCATATGTCTTCTCCGTACCACCTCTTGCTCCCCCGACAACCACTGACCCTGTCTGCCTCCTCTCCTCTCGATCGATCGCCTCTCTCTCGTGAAACCCACTCGAGATTACATCCAAATTTCGTGGCCCCGGAACGAAATATTCGCGGATACAGGGAAGCGAGTGAAAAATTGAACGTTGGAAAGTAAAAGGTGAAGTAAAAGGTCGAGATTGCCATCCGTTGACTAAGCTAAACGCGCGAGAGATAAAATATTTTTAAAAAAACTGCACGACTCGTACCCCAGTACGATTCGTCTCACTGAAAGGTCCAGAAGCAACTGAAGACGACTTTTTTGCCATAAAATTTTATTGATACGCAAACATTTGAATCGATAGAAAACAAATTACAGGCGCGATCGCTCAGTGCCAGACTCAGCGCCACGCCCCCTCACGAATCACGTGACCCAATCAACCAATCGCTAATTTTCGTTGCATCAGCGTTGCACCTGAAGACGCTGAAATCACTTTCGATGATGAAAAAAAATAATAAAACGAAACGCGTTGATAGAAACCTGCCGTTTCGAAACATGATGATCAGAAGATCACTTGGTGAAGTTTCGCGAAGTCCGAAAACACCGAGTGTGCGTGGTTCTTTCGTTGAAAATCGAATTTATCGCGGGCGATGACTCGATGACTAGTTATCAGTCCGCGGCCGAGACAAAGAAGCCGCCCAGCTGTTCGTCGATCCGCTTAATGGACTTTGGCAAGCCTGACGGCTACTGTTTGCTACGAACGCTTAATCCTTCCCCGACTATCGCCGGGTCATCTCGTTAATAAATTACCGAGGTGTCGATCGGGTGCGAGGTGTTTCGTAATGAACACGAACATCGCCCGATCCCGTACAAGTGCCTCTCTCGAACATTTCACCTACATGATCGTGCTTTTATCTGTCTGCACGTGTACGTATTCGTCTGAACGGCCACGGTTCACGATCTCACGCACGCAAACTGATAAGGAAACGCGACCTTCGATTAGATTAGTCGACACTTTGCTGAAAAAGTATCTCTTTTTTTTTTATCTGAAAGTGTATCTTCTCTTTATCATGTTCAACGTTTCGTTTCGTCACAGCGATTACAACGTATGGATTTTTGCGTGGCACGGAATCTAACGCAGTAGTAGCAGTTGGACAGTATTGATTTCAATTGGACAGAGTCTTTGGGGATCGAGCTAACGTTTTGAAATATTTGTAGTCACGCGAGACGAGGGAAGATTGCGCGATCAATCGACTACGATTTGTTACGATTCGTTTATCGTGAAACATCTGCGAGGCAGGTTATCGAAAGATTAGATATTAGAAGTTCCACAAAGGTATTCGTATTCGTACTCGTATTGCAACGTTTCTTAATTGCGCTTTGTTGTTACTTTAAATTCTTCCAATTTTAAACTATCTTTCACAATTTGTCGCTTTGTCCGTGGATCTTTGCGACTTATACGACGCACAATGTGTAATTCTAATTCTTCTGAAATTTATCTATCAATTTGAAAATAGTTCCAGGGAATGCTACTTTTAAATCACTAGCTATTATTAACGTAATAACTCCTATAATTAATCATCTTCTTTTTTATCTCGTTGAAAATCAAGAACCAAACCTTCAAATCCTTCAATTTAAAAGTGTCTTCCATTAAATCTCAAAAATCTTGACAAAAGGCTGTGCTCTCCGATATTTACAAAACTAACGATTCCCATTCACACCAATTCGCAACTATGAAAAATTTTGATGTCTCTCGATACTCATATAACATAAATACAGTGAAGAGCATAATTGTACCAATGACAATGAAAAATCATCGACACTTTGGACTGATTTGAACGATCCACTTGGTTTCATCTTAAAACAGCGAAGCCACCATGAATTCGTTTCCTTCTTTTCTCGAAGATAGTGATCGAAAATGGTTGAGAAATATTTTTCATTACCAAAATTAATACCTTGAAATTCATCCACGATTTCTTTTTTTCACCATTTCATCGAACTTTGAATTAAAAGAATTAGTTAGAATTAAAAATTCGAGAAATCCTAACATTTTATCATCTAATTCTGTCCCAAGGTTTCGTAAAGTAGTGAAAAAAAAATAAAAAAAAAATGGTACGACGAGTTTTGAGAGAAAATTTCAATCTTCAAAACCGTAACAAAGAAGCTTTTTTTTTCTTAACACGCGTTTATGACAGTTTCTGTTGTTAAGACAATTTAGCGGCGCTAAAGAAGCTTGAGAAAAAAATTGGCACAGAGTTTAGTGGCACCCCTGGTCCAAACTGTCGGCAATTTTTCACTGTCACCGGCACAATTATGCCAATAGTTCGTCGTAGTTGCGTTGGAACGGCTCCCCGGTCTCGCGCGTGTTCTCTTTTTTTTTTTTCTTTCTGTCGCGCGTGCAAAATTCTTCAGACGAAAAATCAAACGCTGCGGCATCCGGGGGGGCCATTTTTCACGGCCGTGATAGGTCCGATTCGTCGCATTACCGGGCGCGCGTTTCTTTCGACGTGTCGCATTCACGTGGCCGGTCGATCGATCGATCGTCTCGCAGGCCAGGCCGCGAAATTCCGCGCGCGGATCTGGTCGACCGCGTAATCCGCGCCACGATCTCGACGGACACCTGTCCTCCAGGAATACCGGCGTTCTCGCGGCGCGAAAACGCGGGGACGCGCGTCTAGACGGCTTCTGATCGATCGATAGCCGCGTGAAATACTACGCGCGCTATCTGATCGACGCTCGTCCGGCGATCGTGGTCCCTTTTTTCCCCGTTTCGCGCGCCGAGGATCGTAATTTTTATTCGGTCGAGCGACGTGGGCGTGTTTGGCGGGGAAAAAAGGAAAAAGAGCGCAGACAGTCGGACGGGGAAGAAACCGAACCGAGATGATGGAAATGTACACGTTCGTTCGTGATGGCGAACGTGGAAACGAACTCTGATCGTCATTTGGATTTGGAACTTTAGATCTCTCGAGTGGTACTTCTCTTTGAATTTAGTTTGAATTTTTAACGCGCTAGAACTATCGAAATTGAATGTATGCCAATATGCTAAATGGTTCTACCACACCCGTTAATTTAAAAAATGTGTCTTGTAGTCTTTTTTTTTTTATAAAAATTATAAATGGAAAGAAACTAGCGTTCAATCTGTTAAATTATTTATTTTTAATTATAAAATATATTATTAATAAATATTATAAATGCAGGATGATGCGCCTGAAATAACTTCAAATTATGCGTCTAATGAAAAATTGTTTGATACAGAAAGTTGTTTCGTTTCCATCAAAATTTAGTTTTGCAACAATATGCAACGAGTGAGGATCGAAATTTCTTTGTTACGAATAAGTGACTGAGAAAATATTGATATATTTTTTTTAATCTAAAACTCATTTTAATGGCTTGGTATATTTAGGTATACGTAGATAATTAATAAAACATTGAAACGTGTGAAAGTGAACAGATAGAGAAATACAACCCTTATTCTACCTTAAAATAAATTTCCATCTTAGAATTTATTTATTTATTAAAAGCATGACGTTGATAATCTTAAAGAAAAATATCCAAAACTCATCATTCTCATGGTCTTGGTAGTGTTCTGGCTTCTTATTATCAGTCAAAGTATAATCAATAACAGCAACTACCATCAATAATTGAATGCCAAAACACCAGCTTGATACTTCAAACGTTGATCGACTTCGACACGCACCTTCTGAATTGTAAGAAAAATTCCTCCAGGTCTAGGCAACGTGTTCCTCGAGATCCTGAACGAGGGTGTGCAACGTCACTGGCGGAAGATCTTGAGCAAAATAGAACCAAAAAGTGTCTTTCGGATGAGGTCACGTTGCTAATGGTTGACAAGCAAAAGGAACGAAACTCGTTTCAGAAAGCGCGTTTGAAGCGTCTCGGCTCTCGAAGGACGCAGAACGGACAGTTTCGATGGTTTCGTTGCGGGTTACAAAAAAAGAAGTGGAGGAGCGCGCTGCGGGGGTGTTGTTAAATTCTGACAAAATCCGTGGAACGTCGTCGTTAAGGAACTTGAGTATCTCCAAACGCGCTGAATACATTACGTTTGCTAATTTCGCCCGCGTTGTGAATAGGTATGGAAATCGAACGATTAACATTCTTCTTTTTTTCCTACCGCGTTCCACTTCCTCCCTCGCCGCCGCAGACACGAAAACAGACGCGCTCCGTTTTCTCATTTGACGATTTCCGACGACGCTGGATTGGACTCGCTTGCCAGATGCTTCAAGAAATACTTGCCTCTGTCATCTTTGACACAGTTATTCTACTCAAGAAAAAAAAAAAAAAGAAAAGAAAGAAATTTGGTGTCGCGAGAACTTTTAAATTCTATAGGGTGGGCCCACTTATTCTCTCTAATAAAACGTCAAAATGCGAGAAAAAAACTGACTTAATTAATTTGAAATCGAATTTAAGTTCGAACGTGAGTTTTCTCATTGCGTTTTCATTGTAAAAATTTATTTATATTTCTACAAAGCGTTCGGAAAGAGCCGCAGATTTATTTTAGTAGGTGATTTTCAAGAGTCTGCGAGAACTTTAAGAACCCGTCGACGACTTGATTCCGAATTCAGAACTGACCTGAGATTCCTGTCCTGCAGTGCACCAACTCTCCGTTCTGATTCGCAGCCACCTACATAGATACGAAAAATTCACCTGACTCATCGTTGCCGATCGTCGTCGGCTCGCAACTATCAGGACGGCTATTTGTCCGGCTAATAAAACGAAATTGGATCGGTACACGCGGCTTTACGACTCGTTGTTTTTTCTTCTCACTCGTCTCACTCGGCGATAAAAATCGCGCAGATCGTAGGCGTGTTTCGAACGAGTTTGTCAGCTTTTAAAATAGACGGGGAGAGACGTGTTTCGTGCTGTGACGAGACACGAGCGAAGTTCGACGAGTCGACAAGTCGCAGTTCAGACTGCGCTGAGAAGAAAAAACGGGAAAAAGAAGAGGAATATGGAACGTCGTCTAATTCCCGGAATTAGAATAATTATTCGCAGTCTCTCCGCGTATCGCAAGTTATCGCGCATAATGAACGACTCCGTTTGCGTCACTGCCGATTGCGAATTGCCGCGGATATTCTCGATCAACGAATTGCACTTGTACTCTTTTCCCTAACCTTTCAAGTGCTCTTTTTATTCATCTTGTCGTTTCAATTATCCAAGCTTCGAATTAAAACGAAGAATTCTCTCATATTTTTGATTATGGCGTGTATATTAATAAAATAGTATAATACATATATTTACAACACATTGAAATTAATATATTACATTATATAATTTACATTAATTATCAATATTATATTAATAAATTTATACACATAAAATATATGATGTTTATGTTTATAATAATGATAATGATAACAACAACAACAACAACAACAACAATAATAATAATAATAATAATATACGTGTTTATAATGATGATGATGATGATGATGATGATGATAATAACAATAATAATATATGTTTATAATAATAATAATAATAATAATATACGTGTTTATAATAATAATGATGATGATGATGATGATGATGATGATGATGATAACAATAATAATATATGTTTATAATAATAATAATATATGTGTTTATGATGATGATGATGATGATGATGATGATGATGATGATGATGATGATGATGATGATGATGACAACAATAATAATATATGTTTATAATAATAATAATAATAATATACGTGTTTATAATGATGATGATGATGATGATGATAATGATGATGATAACAATAATAATAATGATGATGATGATATATATTTATTATAATAATAATAATATATATATGTTTATAGTAATAATAATAATATATATGTTTATAATACATTAACAAATCAACGCAACGTACCAATATATTAATTATATCAATAAATTTATACGCATAAAATACACGACACGTATAATAATATTTTAATAATAATGATGTATCAATGTACCCTCAAAAAGGATATATTTTGATACGTATCGCAATCTTGCCTGGCGTTTGCTCTCCCAGGCCGGGGAACAGTCGAAATCTAACTGAACGCAGCCGCTGCTGGTTTATCTAAAACGCTACGTGCAATTTAGTCTTAGCTTAGCGCTAACTCAAATCAAACTTAGCCAACGAGTCAAATTTGCCTGGCACGCTAGACATAATTAATTTGACTTGGCTCAAGTCCGAAAACCACCGGCGAGACACGAAGTCTGGTTTGTTAGATGTACAAATCAATTCGATGCCTTTTAATTACTCTCTCTTTCTCTCTCTCTCTTTCTCTGGGGTATTTCTGTTTTATTCCAACACACATTACTCAGAGAAGAGAGAACGAAAGATTCGATAGAAGCAGAAGTTCAAATGCTGATAAGAATTGTCGATAAGATTGTTCTTTCTTCTCTTTTCCTTTTTCCTTTTGGACATTTAATATTCTCGTTTATCTTTCGGGTTCAGGAGACCTCGAGTAAATGTGCGAAACAGCGATAGCGAGTAAACTTCGCGCGACTGGAAACATTCGCGAATTCAGTCTTCTCTAATCACTCTGAAATCAATGGTATTAGAATTATATTATATTATATATTATATATTATATTATATTAATCACGAATAGCTTGCTTTTTATTCGCTAACATATCGTGCTATTTAGAAATTTGATCGCTTATTTATTAATATATGGATATTTCATATATTTCTGTATATCGTATCCATCTCGTACGTTTATATTTCTCATCCAATTAGTACATTACCAACCACAGCCAAATTTCTTGAAATTCAAAAAAAAAAGAAAAAATCTCGTAGAAAGAAAGGAAGTCAAAATATTTGGTCGAACCATGTGACCATTGACGTTCCCAGACGTAAACTCGCGTTTGTAGTTTTCATACACGTTCGAAACGTGGAATCGATTCCCCGAAATTGTTTTCTGAGCGAATTAACACTCTACACCTCGCCTACATTCAAACCTTACCTCTTCATTTCGCGAGTGTTGACACAATCGTGCGTCTTTCACCAAAAAAATGAGTCCGAAAACGAAATACAAATCACTATGCTGAATCTTGGAATAACAATAAATCTGATTTATTAATTAATTAAAGAAACATACGCGAGATATTTTTGTAGACGACTGTGTATAATTATTCTCCGCCTGATAATGATTAATCAACTCGCTTTTAGCCACGAAATCGGCTAATCTGATTTACTTTGTCGAGATCGGTGATTCTTTTCGCGAGGTACACCGGCGTTCGCTTTTTTAGGCTAACGTGTCGCAATCGGAACAGGGATTAAGATAACCGGGGTATAACGTGGATGGACCCACCGCATCTGTCGTTTCACGTGCGTTTACACTCGGCCGCGTATCAAGTGGATCCACGCACGCGGCGCGATACCGTGTCAGATCGGAGCCAGGTGAATCACCGGCTTGATTAAAACCAAGCACCGTGTCGATAAACGCGCGACACGATATCGCCAGCTGGCCGGGAGACACGTTAAGGCACTTCGTCTTTCCGGAATTTCAACTTTGTTAATATCTCCTCTCGTTTTATTATCGGTAGTAGCCGGATGGATCGGAATTTCAGATGAATTTTCCTTGGTAAAACTGGACAAGCATAACTCCGTCGATGAACAATCGTCGATAATTTAAACTGATGTATCGTAACTGTCGTGAAAAGTAGATCTTGGTCTCGTTTTAAAGTTCGAAGCCGTGAGTTCGTTTCTTCTTTCTTTTCTTAGAAGATGACTTTGCATCGCTCGAAAATTAGAAAACTAGAAGATCGAAGTCATTTGCGAGAAAAAGAAATGAAACCACGACTGTCAAAATAGTTACACGATCTCTTTTCCAGTAAAAAGTAACGTCAGTTTAAATTATCGACAATTTTTCACCAATTTGTCACTGGTACAATCATGCAGGCTATAAATTCTATGGATTTTATCACCGAAAGTGATTTTAGCGCGGGTAACCTAGAAAATCGGGCCTCTTCGGGTGCAACGCTGATGCAACGAAAATTAGCGATTGGTTGATTTGGGTCACGTGATTCGCGAGGGGGCGTGGCGTAGACCTCGAGTAGGAGTGGCGTTGATTCAAATGTACAAGTCGTGCAGTTTCTTTTCAATACTTTTCAATAACGATCGGTTACTTGAAAGAACAAGTCTCGTCGTCAGGGGTTGGCAAGTTTCTGTTAACAATTTATCATTCGGAGTCAAGTGACGTCGCTTTTACAGCTTGTAGTTAAAATCTGACTTAAAATGGAGTAGAGCAAGAACTTAACCAACTAATCTCTCTGCATTAAATTCAATCCACGCTGTTTCGGGGAGGGAGAGACGTAAACGTCTCTCCCCGCGAGATTTTCATTTCGATTTCTTACACTCGGCACTTCACCCGACAGTTCCGCCGCTAACAACGCTGACAATCAGAATCCAGCGATCGACGAAGAAAACACCTCTCCCCGCGATCGCGATTAATTCCCCTCGTTATTATTAATACCGGTTCCTAGCGAGACGAGGATAATGGGAACCGCCGGCGTATTAAAACGAAACGGCGTGTTCCCTTCTTTCTTTCCCGGCTCGTTAAGCCCGTTTATCGACCGGCAGCGTCGCGACTTTCACTCTCGTTCGCCGGCCGAACCGTAAGACAATTCACCCCTTTGACGAGTATCGATTAACAGTTACGTTCGCTCGTCGATGTCGTCGACCCTTGGAAAAAACTTCCACGCTCGTTCCGTTTCGTTCCGTCCTCCCCTGCAAAATTCATTCGCCGTCCGCGAATCAACCCCCCAAGTTTGAACTTTGCCGCCCTTTCTCTCCCATCCTTCCACCCTCGCGCCGAGTGTCTCGGTGATCAGCGCGGATGTGAATAAAATATCGGAGATGCAGGTGTCTCGGCACGTCGGCGATCGGTAATCGATGAATTTGAACGGAGAAACATAATTCACTTTTCAAGGAGAATCCGTCAATTTTCAAATTTCGTTTCACCACGGAGACGGAGAGTCGCGAAAGTGTTTTTCACTCTGCAAATACGCGGGCTTGTGTTTCTTTGGGTTGAACGGTCGCGTCGTATCGCGACACCCGGTGCATCCTCCGCGTTCTCTTTCCCTCCGTCGTTCGTTCGGCTCGCTCCTCCTCGGCGCTCGGCGTTATTTTAATTCGCAGCGCGGATACGCGCGCGTGCAGGCACACCGGCGACGCCGGGCATAAATTAACCGGCGTTTTTCGTTTCGCTTCGCTGACAAATATCGACGCGCGCAAATAAATTGCATAATTTATTCCCGGCTGACTGACGAACGCGGACCGTTCCATAAATACAGGAATACGCGGAACGACCCGTTCCGCGCGCAATGACCGTCGAATCTCCGATTCGGTGATTCCGCGGTTTCCTCTTTTCCTTCGACTGCTCGACTTTTTGCCCTCGACTTGTCCGTCGATGTATCGAGAATTTGACTTTTCAACTACGTAATTAACAACGGTGTAATAGTGTTTTATTGCAAGTGCAAGGTGCTATTTTTTTTTTTCTTATTGATTCGATCTTTTTTAAATACAAGCGTCAATTTACAAAAGTTCACAAAAAGATTCGATTTTTCTCGACATTTTCCAGGTTTCGATAGTTTCAGCAAACACGAGTTTTAAATTCATTGACAATTAGTTAACAAATAGAAAATTACAATAGTATTTTATTTATTAGAATTATAATAGTTATAAAATTAAAATTATTGAATATTATTATTAAATTAAATATTAAAATTGAATTTATTAAAATTATAATTATAGTAGTATTTTATTACTAGATTTTTCTCGATAAAAATTAGATTCGTTTCAATTAGTTAACAAACAGAGGAGTGTGTTCTTTTTTCTGCAAATATTATACAAGGTGTTTCCTTTTTTTCTAATAGATGACATTTTTTTGTCTTAGATTTCGACTTTTCCCAACATTTTCCGCATTTCAACGTATTTCAACTAATTAATGTGTTTCAACAAACAGAGGAGTCTAACAGCTATTGTACAAGTTGTTATATTTTTCTGATAAATCCGTTTGTCTTAGATTTGATCGAGGAATCGAGCACGAAGCTTGCTCCCGCGTCTAGAGCACGCGTTTTATCAGCGGCAGTGGATTATTGAGCAACGGAAAGACAAACGAAAGCAGACAAAAGCCAGACGCGCAGGAATTCTATGAATTTACTCGATAGAAAAATATACATCCAGATATCGTCGAATAGGTCGCGATGTTCTGGGAGAACGTAAAAGTAAGTCTCGAGAATGATAACGCGATAACTACGATAAGAGCGAAGTCGCACATGTGCGACGAGCGACCGCGTAAAAATTACAGAACATTCTCGGACTCGATTTTCGCGATGATCTTTTCCTGGAATGCGCTGACATTATTGTCCCGATTGTACAGGGTGATTCATGTAACTTGCACACCTGAAATAACTTTCTAATGAAAAATTGTTTGATACAAAGGAGATATTTTGCTAATGATTTATGCAGTTTTCATTCTCGAGGCAAATTATCTTAACTATTAAGATAATTACTAAGTTTGGGACCAATGTTTTTAATATTCTTCCGATTTATGGTGAAAAAAATATATGTTGCAATTGGAAAAAATTAAAGACGACCTTGAAAATTTCGACACTCGCAAAAAATTGATCTCACAACTCTCGTATCGAACAATTTTCCATTGGACGTGTAATTTGAAATTCATTTCAGGCGTACGAGTTACGTGAATCGCCCTGTATATTCGATTACATGTACAGATTTGAGGCATTTCGAGCTATATCTTTTACAAGATATTCTCGTCAAATTATACTCGCGCGTAACAGACCACTCGGATGAAAATGAGCTGAAACTTTGGGGATATCGAAGGGGGGGTGTTCTGAGGTAAATATTCAACGAATTCTCGCGTTATTAATTATTTCTCCGAGTCGCAGCGTTCGTCACCGTTGATCTGATATTCCATTCAGCTTCCAAACACCGAGTTCCAATTATTCAGAGTAGCATAATTGC
The DNA here is from genome assembly GCA_030673865.1 of Melipona bicolor. Classification (NCBI taxonomy): domain Eukaryota; kingdom Metazoa; phylum Arthropoda; class Insecta; order Hymenoptera; family Apidae; genus Melipona; species Melipona bicolor. The sequence goes on along the minus strand of JAHYIQ010000013.1, from coordinate 1,768,360 downwards.
GGAGTTGCGCACGCCGAGTAACAGGAAAATCAGGTTGACTAAGTTGTTGCCCCGTCTAGACAACGGGTTACTCGCATGAAAGTATAACGCGCGGCGGATTGGAACCTCCTGCTGTCGAACTTTCCTACGAAACGAAATTGAGAAGCTGATGAGCGAGCAGGCACGGATCCATTGTTCGGATTTTGATATTTGAAAAATGATTATTTAATTAATACCATTTCGATGTTATCTTGGAACAATTCCACGGTTAGTTCGAACGATTTTTCGATTTTCCTCGAAATTGATTCGTCGTTTGACTCTGATCGAGTCAAATAATAATCGAGTCATTTCTTCATTTGAAGAAATTTGTTTCATCCGTCTAAACGTTGCAACAAACAATTTTGTACGTTTCGTATATTTTCCGCTGTTGATTCGAATTCTGCAAACGAACGTATGAAAAGACCGCAAGTTTATCAATCACAGGCTGACCTCTTCGGCCACGTTGTTTCCTGTTGTCTCTCCCAATTATTCCGATCTCTCGTTTTTATTTTTCGCCTTAGAAACCGTCGACATGTATATTTACGCGCGTACATGTATATTTACATTCACGAATTTATTTATCAGTTGCTCGTTTTGCTTTCGGGGAACGTTTCGTTTCCGTCGCCTTGTCGGCCACCGGATCGATAATAACCGCGGCCTTCGGCGTTACAATGCGCGCGAATTATCGGCGCCTCTAATCTCGAAAATCCTCCGACGCTGGAGATATACTGGTTTTATCAAAAAGCAACCAGTCATTGGACAACCGGTAGACGAACGAGTGTCGAGACAGGAGGGGCTGCGGGAGGGGGGACGCGGACAACCCATCGCAGGGATTAAAATTTACAGCGCCAGATATCGGCGCATAAACGTCCTCTGTGTCGAAATGTCCCCTTCCCGACGTCGTTTACACCAGGGCCCACGTATAAAAGATTTTACGAGATTCCGCTCTCGGCATTCCACCGACCGATCTTTCTTTCTTTTTCCCCCTCCTCCTCCTCCTCCTCCTTCTCCTCCTCCGCGACCGTGTATCACGATCCGAGAAAGGGGTGGCGAACGAAGAAAAAAAGAAGCACGGCCGGGTTTCGTAAACTTTTGATGAAATCGATAGTCTGGTCTGGCGCATGGAGGATCGAAGGTGAGAAAAGGAAGGGGGCAGGGGAGGGGGGAGTAAAAAGAACAGACGTGCGTTGTCAGACGTTGATATTATATTATACCGAAAGGATTGGTATTTTACATTTATGTGTAGGTGCAAAATTTCAAAAATACTAAAAACGTATAAAGAAAGAACGTACATTGAACTGGCTGATTAATTAATTAAACGTTAATAAGTAAATGAGCATTTTGATATCACACGTTATCATATCGTACCGTGTAGAATCTGAGTACGTATGCCTTTAGTCTGGCCCTTTTTTTCCCCGCCGTTCTTTTTCTCTCTCCTAACGACATTCGAAATAATCGGCCGCGCGAAATGGACACGGGCCGATATTGGTCCCCGGGGTGTGCTGGAGTTGGTAGACGACACTCGATCGAGACGGACAGGGATAAAAAAGAGAGAGAGAGAGAGAGAGAGATATAAGGGCGAAACGAGCGTCGATATCCCTGCATCGGAGCCGGTCCGTGGAATACGACGACGAACAGGATACGATCGGGATGGCTGGCGGCTACCTCGGCGCTGCTCCTGACAGGCGGAGTCACATTTTCGAGCTCGCGTCTCACTTTGCCCCGTGCGTGAACGTTTGCCGGCGACGTCGATCGAGCTATCGAGTACAAAGTACGGATACACTTCGATACACTTTCGAAAGAAAAAATAGCGCGCGAACTTTTGGGTACCCGCGAAATTTGTTGTCCCACGAAATGGACCTCGCGGCTCAAAAATCTCCCGCACAGCTAGTTTCTGGGCTGTTCCACAAAATGAAACGAATTTCGTAGCCTGTAAACTTTCTTCAGAGATAACGGTGACGATAACAGGGAAGTGATATGTTGAAGTAAATTTTAAAATAAGTATAACAAGTATTTTGTAATAATACAGATATTATATAGATATAATATAATAGTATAAATATAATGAAAATAGTACGTAGTACAAAACAAAAATTTAGTTTCTTTAAAAGATGTAGAGATTCGGCGTGGTTTTCTCTTATTTATTTCACGAAGAACATTTAGCGAAAAGTTTCCACTCTACATGCAATAAATTTAGACATCTACTCACGCGAACGATAACAGTTTCAAGAATCTTTGTAATCGAATGACGGAAGCGAATTCGCGTGGGCGGCGGACATTTTTGGACGCCAGGCACGCGATGAAACAGCGTTCCTCGACAATCTTGATGGCTGAAGAGGTTTGACACGGTTCGCCTGCGAAATTTTATTAAAATAGAAACGACTCCGAACTCCTTGTTCCCCCGAGGGTAGTAAAGTATTCGTCCGAAGGAATAAGCTAACAATTCCGAATTCTGGAATTCAACGTATTCCAAATCAGAGTGATAAGAATTTCGTTAATCTTCGAATCCCAAATCTCGAATCCCCCGCGAATCGTCGGAGATTACTTTGGACTTCAAATTGTAAGATCTTGAGCGTTGAATAATTGGATAGATCCCAAACGTAGATAACGCGCGAGTATCTACGTTTCTACCGCGAAACGTGCAAACGTCCCTAAACCTGACGTCTGACGAATCCTGGAAAAGGAATCCCGGGACTGCAGCCCGGACGCGATCTTCCGTAACAAAAGCGTGGCGCAACATTTCCATGGACAGACACGGTGCTATCGAGCGTGCCCCGACAATCGTCTTGGATGTCTCGTGATACCCCCGTGGAACGACGACGCGCATATACCGGTTCCAGGGGGGGAGAGAGAGAGAGAGAGAGAGCCTGATTGGAAGCGCGACGCGGCGCAACCCCATCCCCGCGATAAGACAGCGCGATGTCTCTGGCGAAGGGCAAATAAAAGGGGGCGAGCGTAATCGAAAGAAAGGGAAGAAAAGAAAGGAAAGGGGGGAAAAAAGGAGAAAGGGAGACAGAGTTATCGCGTTTCGTCTGGGCCACGTCGCGATCGCGGCGAAGTCGATTTGTAAGGGAAGAAGAAGAAGAAGAAGAAGGAGAAGAAGAACGATTAGGCTGTGAGAGAAACCAAGAGAGAGAGAGAGAGAGAGAGAAGGAAAAAAAGTACCGTCGAATAGGACCAAGAAGCAAGAAAGAAGAAGAAGAACGAAGGATGGAATAAATAGCGGGGCGACAAGGGGGTTAAAGACGAAGACGAAGAGGAGGAAGAACAAGCAGAAGCTGTCGGCGGAGGTGGAGGAGGTTGCTCCGCGTACCGGTCGGCTCGGCGGCAGCGTCGTCTCGAGCGTGGAACAGCGAGAAAGAAGGCGAGGATACACAACGCGTAGACAGAGCGCGAAAGACTGCAGACTGGTGGAGCGTAGGGCGAAGGAAGAAGAAGAAGAAGAAAGAGAAGGAGAAGGATCGCCGGAGAAGAAAGGGGAAACGCGGGGACTTGCAGCAGCGGCCCTGAGATATGATAGCCGGTTATCATTCCCCCTCCCGCTATCTCCTTTTGCTGCTGCTTTCCTCTCCTCTCTCCTCCCCCCTCCCCCTTCCCCCTTTCACAGCGGTGGTGGTGGTGATGGTGCTGCTGCTGCTGCTTTTGCTCGTGGCTCGTACCCGTATCCACCCCACCTTCTCCTCGGTACGAATCCCTCCAACCCGGCGCAACGTCGTCTTTCGCCTCTCTCCGCCGACCCTCGTTCGGCCCCAACAACCTCCTGTCTAGACGGCGCGCACACACGCGGCCACCGTCGCACACAGACGTACGCTCGCGCGCGCAACCTGCCTCGTGCGACTCTCCTTCCCTCTCTGGCCAACCTGTTCCTTTCTCTCTCTCTCTCTCTTCGTACCAGAGACGGCTGTCTGTCTCCGTCCGACCGGTGGCGAGGTATTAAGCCGCGTCCGCACGCACGGGCCAGACACGCGCTCTCTCTCGCGATGTGTAAAGCCACCGCCACCGCCGCCATCGCCGTCGCGGTCGTCACCGACGACGACGACGACGACGACGACAACGACGACTATGCACGGCTCTGTGTGATGTAACGCGTACGCGATACGAGGAACAAAAGGGACACGAGAGAGAGTAGCATGTCTGAGGCTCGCGGTTGTTTTGAACGCGACCCTCTCTCTCTTTCTCTCTCTTTCTCGGTAAACAGACAAGAGCTAGCGAAAGGGAAAGTTTAACCGTGCCACGAAAACGTCGGAGCGAGCCCGTGACACGCGTTTAGCCGGGCGGAACGGTTACGCGGCGCGAAAAATGAGGAGAAAAGTTTCCCTCGGCTGGGTAAGGCGTACACCCTTAGCCCTGTGAGAGTTCACAGTCGAAGAAGAAAGAGGGAGAGAGTTTCACGGAACCTCGAAAAGTTAATTACGTAATTGTGTTGCGTCTCGTAGGCTGGCGACGGATGATGCTTCTCCTCGGATGCAGCTTCATCTTTCCGTAAGAGAGAGAGAGAAAGAGAGAGAGTTCTCTGTATCGAGGCACTTTTACCTCGAAAAGACCGGAATTTAATAGAAGAGACGGGGTCATTAAGGGCCACGAGAGCCGCGTTCCGCGTCGCCTAATGGAAAAGTTCGGTCTCGGCCGGCGAAATGGGCCGTGCGTCGTCCGTTCCGGTGGAAATATAAAGCCTCCACGCCGCAGACTCTCCTTCTGTCACGTGCGCGCTCGTTGCCTCTCCTCCCCCCCTCCTCCCGTACCTACGTTTTGTGTGCACGTTTCGCTCGGTCTCGATGACCGGGAGCACGCACGGTCCGTCGCTCGTCAAAACACGGATCGCAGTCAGTCAAAACGACATTAGAGGCGGCAGACGGTTCGCCGTGGCACGACCTTGGCCGAGGTAAGGTCAGGCGTCGAAGTTCCTTAAGGCGCGCCTATACTACCAACGACGACGTCGCGAGCCAAAGAACCCGTGCACTCTCCAACGGCTCTTGCAAGACTGTCTTTTCTTGTCTGTACCTCTCTCTCTCTCTCTCTCTCTCTCTCTCAAACTTTGTAGTCATCTCGTCTCGGTATCCATCTCTTGTCTTCTTCGTCTCTCTTTCTTTCTCTTGTCCTCCCGTGTCTTGTCTCTCTCGCGACAACCGGTGCGCGGGTGTGAGAATTCGTCGGTGAGACTTTAGCCTCTCGGTGTTAGCCCGTGGCTCGATGGTGGGGGTCAGCAGCGTCTGGTGATGCAGTGGAAAGAAGTTTCGTGTGCGTGACTGTCTGTGCGACGCGCGTCGTGCCAGTATACGTACACGAGAGAACGGAGGAGTTTTCTTTCAGACAGAGAGCTACACTTCGGAGAAAGAGAGAGAGAGAGAGAGAGAGAGACGATCGAGGCCGATCGAGAAAATTGTAGAGTAACTGTTCGATGAAATGGTACTTCGACGAAGCGGACAAAAGGGTGGTAATTAGGAAGCGAATGGAAAATGGAAGGCACACGGCGCGCGCGCTTTTTGAAGATGTGTAGCGCGATCGGTAGTCGGTTGACGAGGCTTAATTGGCAGCGGCGATTATCCGATTCCGAGACCGAGACCGGGTGCTCGGGCGAAGCAGCCCAGTTTCTTTTGTCAGCGTCATTCCTGGCGTGCTTAATTGAAAACTATTCTCCAAAGCGACATTGTACACGGTGCATCGCATCGCATCGCATCGACCAAGTGTTATCGATCGCGCGGAACGACCTGACGCCGCCGATCGATGCCGGTGCGGTTGAAGTATCAACCTGTTATAATTTCAAGGGTAATTTCACCCTCTACAGGATAGAGTGGCACACTCGAATTAATGGAACCGGCTGGAGCACCGTCGACGAGAATAATTCGCGCGAATGAACGTACGTACATATGTACGTAGTGCCGTGCACGCGTGCGTGCGTGCGTGCGTGCGTGCGTTCGAAGCTCGGTTGTTCGTTCGTTCCGCCCCCTCCCCCTTCCCCTCCAGCCGGATACACGCAGTCCTTCCTCGTCCTTTCGGAGATTTCGACACTCGAAATTCCGGGGTTTTGCCTTCCGCGCTCCCGGCGAAAGGTAATTACTTTCCGCGCCACGCTACCGTGACCACCGTGCACGGTGCGGCGCGTTTCATCGTCGATGAAAATTTTACGACCCCCCTCCGCGCGTCGAGAAGTCGTCCAAGAACGTTAGGAAAGAATAAAGAATTTCCTCCTCTTTCGAATTCGATATACTTTGTACTATTCGCTTCGAGGCCACCGATTAATTAAGTTGAACCGATCACGCGCGATTGATCGAACGCTTCCTGGCGTTGCGTGCGTGCGTGCGTGCGTGCGTGCGGTGTCATCGCATCGAGTTTCTCTCTGTCATCGCCGGGTTTCCCTCCGCCTACCAGGATAACAGGCCGCGCGCCGTCCTGTCGCTGGGACGTCATCGTCGACACCGCGGTGCCGACGATGATTTTCGCGTTACGCCACCGACATACATGTGTAGCCGGCTCGATCGGCTGCTGGCCCGGGCCACGCGCCCGAGTCCGCCCGTCTACGTCCTCTCCCTATCTCGCACGCAGCCCGCCACGTCGATACCCGTACTGACACCACTGCACACGCAGGACACCCGCTGCACGGCCAGTGCGCGCAGACACGTTGGTGACTCCGGGGTCTGCCGGTGCGTCGAGCAGAAAGAGAGGGGAAGAGCGATAGATCGGCAGTCTCTGTGCAAGCGTCGCCCTCCGTCGGCGGAGCAGTGGGGGAAGGGAGGAAGGTAAATGCGACCGCTGCGCCGACTGCAAGTCGGTGGTGGGGGCTCGGTGGAAAGGGTTCGAACGACAGACAGCAGAGGGGGAAGTGCTCGTTGTCGACCGTGCTGCAGTCTGACAGCCACCGGACGAATTCAGTCTGCCGCTGGACTTGAAATGTGCAGGTTATAACTGACACTCTCGTCCAGGCATTCTCTGTCGCGGGGTAGGTTCCGCTTTCACTTGGTGCCGCGAACACAGAAGAGATTCGGTCTCGGAGGCTAAGAGGAGACGAACTCTAATCCTCCGGCGAGCAAAGTTACTAGAAACTAGTTCCTCCGGCAGTGCGTGGATTTACGTTGGAATACACGTACGTACGCGTCGTAACGACTCGCGAGAAGTTGACGTTTCTACGGTTGGGCCAACGGACCTATCCCACTGGCACGAGCGAATGAATCAGGCGTTTCGAAAGTCAAGGTCGTACCTGTCAAAAGATCTACACACGTACCGGCACGTTATTTAACGGCTCGGCTGGCGAGTGACGCGAGAGAGATTCCTTTCTAGCCGGTCTCGGGCGGGGGGACCTCGCGCGTCTGTCCTCCTCCTTCGCGGAAGCCTCCAGGAATTCTTCGCCTGTTTCTTCGTACGACCGTACCGCGCCAATTGCGTGCGTGTATGTACATACACGCACAGAGAGACAAAGCCGAGACAGAGCTCGTACAAGTGTTCTGTAAATATCGGCGAGACGGAGAGAGAAAGAGAGAAGAAGAAAAGGAAGAAAAAGAAAGAACGTCGCGCTATCGAGGAACACGTGTGGCCCATTGCGACACTCGTTCGACAACCGTACGCGTACGGTCGCTGCGGTCAAGTGGCACGCACGGGGGAGTGCAACGGATCGAATTAACCAGAAACCAGGTCGTTTCCTCTTAACGCGGTCGGAGAATCGATCGCCTCTTCTCGTCTCTTCTTCGCGCGTTTGCAAAATTTTTCTTTCCCTCGAAGGAGAAAAGCGGAAGAACTTTCTTTTCTTTTGTTCGACAGACTTGTTTCGTCGCAAGAACGGAATAAGATAGAACAAAATAAACGGGAAAAAGGACAAAGTGTGCAATAACGAGAAATTCGAAATCGTGGAAAGAGCAGGTTCGACGGTGTGCAGCAACGGGACGCCGGGAGAGCCCGGGAGTGTTTATATGCCAGCTTGACAGCTGACGGCCAGTGGTTTTCAGCACGTCGACAACCTGGCGGCACGGTTCAAATGAAGTTGAGGCGTCGCTGCATGCAGACGCTCGGCGTCTCCGTGAAACAGTTGAGGAGAAAGCTGCTCGAGCTGGGCGCACGAATCCTTCACGTTCAGGGTTCGAAGCCACGCGACATGGCCCTTGTGGTACGTTGAGTCAAGACCAATTAATTCGATCTTCTTCTTTGCAAATTATTATACGAATTCACGGATTGTCTCTTTAACGCTTTAACTTAAAATTCTGCGCTCTTTCGTGCATTTTTCAACTCTTGTTGAAAAAGAAGATGGAAGATGTAATTTTTTGTTTAACTATCCGATTTGTTTCATTTCATTTTTGTGCATTGTTTTCTGTATCGATTAAAACGGGAAAGTGCCGACGTAGATTTCCCCATAAATTTTTCATATTACACGTCAGCCGATTCTGCAACTCGATTATTCGCTGGTGTCGCTTCTTTTGAATCACCGTGCGAAGCGGAAACGATTCCGATTCGTTGACACTGGAAAAGCTTCTATTTACGTATTTTACGAACAATCGTTCAAACACACCGTTTTACATCTAAATATTCATTACATATGTTAATTATATATATATATAAAATATCTAAACAAAAATTATTATTAATCGGTCGTTTCGACCATTTCTGGTGTTAATCGCCGAGGAATTTTCCGTGTCGATCGATCGTCAGTTAATGAAAACCGGTTCTCTTTTTTCCACGATACAAAATCGAATCGACTCGCGAAAATTTATTAGCGTCGCGCGTAATAAATGACGATAATCGACGACTCGGTTAATTACCGCGAGCGTGACGCGAATGGCGGAAAATGGAACGAGCCCGATATCCGGAGGCCGGATGCCGCTTTTAAATCGCGCGATCGCGAGCGTCTCTGTTTCTGCGTTTTTCGCGGCTTTCGTCCGCTGTCCACGCAATCGGTTCGTTTCAAGCCCCGATAAGACAGATCCACGCGCGATCGGTCTATCAACGATTCGCTCGAAACTGCAATTCGTTTGACATCAGTTCCACGAGTTTTATCGATGTTTAGTCGAGCTGGTTCGGCCCCCGACCCGTCCGCGTGACCGCCAGCGGCCTTCAAAATTCGCGTCTGACTAATCGCGTTTCGTTAGACGATTTTCACAACCGATGATAAATTGTTTACAATTTCGCGGTGATAGTTTCCCCCGCGGAGAAAAAATAGCTCGCGCCTGGCTATTTTTGCAGACAACGGTCAAGGATGAGGGAAAACTCTTATCGCGCGTCCGTGCGAAAACGAATGTTTCATTTTCGCGCATTCTTTGAATGCTAATCGCGTAACTGGATTAATTTCATCGAAAAAAAAAAAAAAAGGAGGCGCGGGAAATTCGATCGTCGGGGTTAAAATCGCACGACCCGCTCGCTTTGCATAATCGAGCGTTCCGCCGTCGCCGTCGCCCTCGCTCGCGACCGGCGGCCGAAGAGCGCGAAAGTCGACGGACTGCAGCAGCGGACTATCTCGCCGGTGCGAGAGAAAAATAGGAAGAACGAGCGCGGTGTGCTGGCGCGGACGTGGCCAACCGTGTGGCGAACCGAGACGGAGCGATCGATAAGAGCGAGAGAGAGAGAAGGAGCGAGAGAGAGTGAGAGAGAGAGAGGCCGTTACACCGTCTGCTTCGTGTTTCTTCCGTCTGGCCCAGAATGCGAGTCGGGCTTTCACTGCAGTTTTCTCGTCTGGGTCGACGATCGGTCTCCCTCGCTCCCATTACCATCCCCCCTTTCTCGCTTTATCCATTCGTCTGTCTGCGTGTCCTCTCTGTCACGCCACGTGCCTCGTTACCACCTTCTCCCTCGCACCGCTCGACTCGCTCTCTCTCTCTCTCTCTCTCTCTCTCTTCTGTCTGTCTGTCTGTGTGTCTGTCTGTCTCTCGCCCTTTTCTGTCGGTCGATACCTCCCCGTCGCACTTTTAAATGTCATCAGACCGATCGTGAGGTCGGCCCCCACGTCTCCTTATACAGGGTGTGCCTAAAACGCGCGAACCCCCGCCACGAAGCAGCGAAACGCGGAGGTTCCGGGTGCAATTCCAGTTGATTCTTTCGGCTTCGATCGTGCTTCAGAGTTAGGGAGGGGAATGAAATTAGGCGTTGAAATAGAATTTCGATTGAATTTCGTTATTTATCGCGTGCATCGTGGATCGTCGCTCTCCTCCAGTCTTCGCCTCCTTTCGATTGCCAGATTGAGCTTGACTGTCGCTTTTCATCTCGACCAGTCCGGATCTGGACTTGGCGGATCGATCGTGCGAATTTCAGGAATTTCGCGGTATTCTCGGCGAATTTCACACGCGGAGATACTTAATGGAAAATCATTCACCGATGGATTGATTGATTTCCGATGAGAGGGATGTTTGACAGTTGTTGAAAAGTACGGAAATAATTGTCTAAAATAGAACAAGTACCTTAATTTGGACATTCTCTGTCGTATTTAGATCTTTATTATTCTTCGACTGATGATAAAAAAAGAAAAAAGGAGAGTCGCGTCGAAGGTTTTTTTTTTTTATTTTTACGAAAGTTTCGGCTTACTGTTTACAAAGAGAGAGACAGAAAGAAAAAGATCGTTTTGTTAAAATTTGAACGAGATGTTTGAACAGATGTTTGATAGTTATGGAAAAATATTTAAATTTCCCTAATTTGAACATTCTCTGTCGTATTTAGATCTTTATTATTCTTCGATTGATGATAAAAAAAGAAAAAAGGAGAGTCGCGTCGAAGGTTTTTTTTTTTATTTTTACGAAAGTATTCGACTTACCATTTCTGTGGGATTTACAAAGAAAGAGACAGAGAGAAAAAGATCGTTTTGTTAAAATTTGAACGAGATGTTTGAACAGATGTTTGATAGTTATGGAAAAATATTTAAATTTCCCTAATTTGAACATTCTCTGTCGTATTTAGATATTTACTATTCTTCGATTGATGTTAAAAAAAGAAAAAAGGAGAGTCGCATCGAAGGTTTTTTTTTTATTTTTACAAAAGTATTCGACTTACCATTTCTATGGGATTTACAAAGAAAGAGACAGTGAGAAAAAGATCGTTTTGTTAAAATTTGAATGAGATGTTTGAACAGACGAGTTGTTAGTTATGGAAAAATATTCAAATTTCCCTAATTTGGACATTCTCTGTCGTATTTAGATCTTTATTATTCTTCGACTGATGATAAAAAAAGAAAAAAAGGAGAGTCATATCGAAGGTTTTTTTTTTTTAATTTTTACGAAAGTTTCGGCTTACTGTTTACAAAGAGAGAGACAGAAAGAAAAAGATCGTTTTGTTAAAATTTGAATGAGATGTTTGAACAGATGTTTGATAGTTATGGAAAAATATTTAAATTTCCCTAATTTGAACATTCTCTGTCGTATTTAGATATTTACTATTCTTCGATTGATGTTAAAAAAAGAAAGAAGGAGGGTCGCGTCGAAGGTTTTCTTTTTTATTTTTACGAAAGTTTCGGCTTACTGTTCACAAAGATAGATGTTTGATAGTTATGGAAAAATATTCAAATGATTCCCTTAATTTAAACATTCTCTGTCGTAGTTAGATCTTTACTATTCTTCGATTGATGTTAAGAAAGAGAGAAGGAAGGTCGCGTCGAAGGCTATTTTTCGTAAAGTTTCGGCTTGCTACTGTTTGCAAAGAGAGAGAGAGAGACAGAGAAAAAGATCGTTTTGTTAAAATTTGAACAGATGTTTGCTAGTTATAGAAAAATACTGAAATAATTCCCTTAATTTGGACATTCTCTGTCGCTGTATTTAAATTTTCTTTATTATTCTACCACAAATGTTAAGAAAGAAAAGAAAGAATCGCATCGAAGGCTTTTTTTTTAATTTTCACCAAAGTTTCGACTTACCTTTTATTTACAAAAAGAGAAAGATCATCGTTTCGTTAAAATTCAAACGAGACAGATGTTATAGAAAAGTACAAAAAATAATTGTTTAAAATATTTAAACTTGGACACTCTATCGTTGTATTTAGATTTTCTTTACTATTCTTCGATTAATGTTGAAAAGAAAAAAAAGAAGACTTGCATCGAAGATTTTTTCTTTTTCAATTTTTACGAAAGTTGCCAATTTTTACGTGGGAAAGAGAGAGAGCGAGAGAGACCGTCGAGATCGTTTCGTTAAAATTTGAACGCTAACCTACTTGGCCCCTTTCTGTCTTCATCGATTTTCCAGCTGCCCGCGGCTATTTTTCAGTTCAATCAGCCGTCGCTGTACTAAAGTCCCTTTCTCTTGCCTTTTTTTTTTACCCTCTCTTTTTCCTTTCCTTTTTCCTTTCCTTTTTTTTCTTCTCAGGACGCCGCTGCGGCATGATATAACGTCCCGCTTTTTTCTTGTTTCCTTTCTTCCTCCCCGCACGAGAGAAAACAGCGACGTTGGGATTTATTTCGTTACAATGTTCGGACACCGTCTCTCTCCTCTTGTCCAGCCATTCTGCCTGCGATGACTCGTGATATTTTCGGACATAGCACTATCATAAATTTCTAATTGAATTGCGCAAACGAACGAACGTCCTGCGCGCTGTATTAACGTCCATGTTTTTTTCTTTCTTCTTTTTTCGTTCTCTTCGTAGTTTGAAAGACTAAGATTAATGATACTTCTATTCCAACATCAAGAAGCCAAGAGAAACGATGAGAGACGGACACGCCGTTTTTATTATTTACCGCGCCGAGCCAAAAACATTCCGCGACTTTTGTTCACGTACACGTACACGTGCCTGTTGGAAACATCTGGGTTAACATAAATCAAGGGTGTTCCGTTCTCCATAATTAACATCTAGGTGTACGACTGTCGTCGAATGGCTTTTTTACGATATCGTAACGAGCCGTCGACAAGTTTCCTCGTTCGACGATATTTATGGAAATGTTATACCGTGGCTCGTAACTAGCTTGCCAAATCAACACCCGGCTCGATAAAGCTTTTTGGGATTTTCGTTCGCTCGCTGCTCGGAAAAGTCATAAGCTCTGCTCTCTCGAACTTTCGAGAGTAACCACCTCGCGCGCGATATTTCCCACAGAGCATCTCGTTGCATAGCTCCGACCCAGAAGACCCAACCACACCTTTCACCTTTCGATGCTCGATCAAATTCCAAGTACATGTTCTCTCCTTCGTCTCCTCCTACGACGAGATAAGAATCTGTGTGAAATCGTGTCGTTGGATCCTCTTGCCGGAAATACGTCCACCATAAATTGCGTAAAGCTGTTAAAAGTGTTCGCTGAAAGATCATAAAACATCATTGAAAGGTGTGGGAGTTTCGTGACCTAGATCCTTAAACAACAAAATTGAGAGGTTAGGTTTCTAAAAAAAAGTGTTTTTACGTCACGCAGTAGGTGAGAAAGATTGTAGAGAAGTCGGTGAAAATATTCTTTCATGACTGGAAACTTCTACCATAGTCTTCCGTTTGTACTTTTTAATTATGCTTCTGATGAAAAATTGTTTAATATGGGGAGGGCAAAATATGGCGTTGTTTAAGGGAGGGCAAAATATGGCGTGTCAATTTTTTATGTGCGTGGCTTTGAAATTTTCAAGGTCTATTTTGTTCAAATTGAACTACATTTTTTTTATCGTAAATGGAAAGAATGTTAAATTCTAAGTAAAATAGTGTTAAGCCACGTTGGTCCTAAACCTAATATTTAGAAAGATGTGTACTTTTGATTAAAACGATAATTCGTCCCGAGGATGAAAACTGCGTGGTATCGCCAGAAAATTCGATAATTTTTAAAAATATGTTTAAACAGTGTTGTTATTTCGTATACGAATAAATACAGACAAAAATCCAAGAGATCCCATTTGCTGACGATAAACCATCTGAACATGGCGCGCGGGTGAAGTTCCGAGAGGGGGAGCAACTTCGCTCTTCTTTAAGATAATGGTAAATTTAGCTATGAAACAATTTACCTAGCGATTCGTATTTTTTCATGATTTTCGAGAATAAAAATATCTTTGCCTTCTCGCTTGTCGCGCAACGTGTAAAGAAAATGTCCTCGATCTTAAAAGCTAATGTAGTTCCGGCGAAGTGGGAGAAACTTGGCGTTTTAGAATAAAAGGAACCGATCTGTCGCACGACCATCAGTGAAGTTGCGCGGAGCCGTGCTTCTTCATCAGGAGCGTTCGGAGGCGAAGCTGAGCACATAAGTGGTAAGTCCGTTCATTCAGTACAGTTGGATATTTTAGGGTTTGAATCGACTAAAGAAACATTGGCAAACGTTAATTTCAAAAGTGTGGATTTTTTTTATCACGTAGTATATAATAATTAATAAAATTGTCAAAGAAAGTGAATCCTTTGGCTACAAATGGACTTGTACCTTAACTCTTTGCCCTCGGAAACAGTTTTTCTATCATCTACCAGTAATCTATATTTAATAAAATGAAATAAAATGATATAATATTGGAAATAATCATCCTGTTCAAATGGCATTTAGCATGAAATTTTGTTGATTTTATGCTCTCTGACATGTTTGAAGCAATCAGGAAGTGTGGTATATAGAAGTTCGTGACGCATTACAATTTTCTGAAAAGTTTCCTTCATTATTTTATAAACTTTTATAAAAAGCAACAAGAGCTTTATTTTGTGTGAATTATTCGAATAATAATTCGACGAATTAATCAATTTAATGATAAAGAGTGTCGACTGACTCACGACTGCCTCTATCCTCAAGAACTTCTTTTGAAATTTTATTGTTCCTTTCATGTCGTTGTATTATATAAATACCCACGTTCGTTGCAGTAATTATAAAAAATTTTACAACTTTTTAGCTAAAGTTAACAAAATTTGTAAATTAAATTTATAATAAATTTACATTATGAAATTAAATTTGCAATAGATCTACGAACAGTAAATTTTATTTTTACCATTTTTAGTTAAACCTGCAATAAATCTGCAAATAATCTACATTATCAAAGTAAATTTACAACAAATCTACAAATTTTACAATTTACAAATTTTATTATTTACAACTTTTAGCTAAACCTGTAATAAATCTACAAATAATCTACATTATCAAATTAAATTTACAACAAATCTACAAATAGTGAATTTTACAATTTACAATTCTTACAATTTTACAATTTTTAGCTGAACCTGCGATAAATCTGCAAATAATCTACATTATCAAATTAAATTTACAACAAATAGTAAATTTTACAATTTACAATTCTTACAATTTTACAATTTTTAGCTAAACCTGCAATCAATCTGCAAATAATCTACATTATCAAATTAAATTTACAACAAATCTACAAATTTTACAATTTACAATTCTTACGGTCTACAATTTACAATTCTTACGGTCTACAATTTACAATTCTTACGGTCTACAATTTGCAATTCTTACGGTCTACAATTTGCAATTCTTACGGTCTACAATTTTTGGCTGTATTTGGCTTAATTGAGTTCAAGTGTGGTGCCCCCTCGAGTGTGAAGAGTTTGATATCTCTCAAAGTCAGCGAGTCGGAGTAGATTTCCACTGTTAAACGCAGCTGCGTACGCACGTGCCGATTAATATCTCGACGAGGCTCTAATCTAGCTCTGGTTCGTATCGAAAACACGCGCCGATTGGTTAACGTACGCGTCCCTCACGTGCGCCGGCTCTAAACCGAGACCGTGCGTTTTTCCGCGGCGAAATTAAGGTCAGCCTGCTCTTTCCTTTTTTCCTCTCCTTCCTCTCTTCTCGTCCGTGGGAAACGCGCTCTCGCGTCAACTCGCGCGCTTTTCACGTTCCACTTGCCTCCATCCGGAAGACCGAACCGCGATCCTTTTTCTCTTTCCTTTCCTTCATTTTTCACGAATTCGTCGCGATTCATCGCACAGATTTCGCGTTCGTTCTTTTTTTTTCTTCTGCGACCGCTCGAGGATTTGCGGACGCTTTGGCCACGTTGTTTCAAAAAGAGAGAGAGAGAGAGAGAGGGAAAATGGAAACGCCGGATCTCGAGTTTGCAACATGTAATCCCGCCGTACTCGGCCAGGTTCCTCCGTGATCGATGTCGCGCGTGCAGATCCAATGGTATTGCGGCTTGTTGCCGAGTGCCGTGCTGCTTTTCCCTTTTTTTCTATTCCGCTCGGCGGATTTGCGGGGACCGCTGATTGTTACGGAGGATTTTCCCCGTGTTTTTCGGGAGAGAGGATCGAAGAGCGATTCAGAGCCGAGTGGAAACGTTGCGCCGGTTAGATATTGAATTTAGACTTTTAGGCGAAAATTTCGGACCACGGGGCACTCGAGGAAAGTTTCGAATTCTCTCGAACCCGAAATAACGTTCCAAATAATAAATGTTCTTCTCGTTTTTAAAAAGAATTCCGTTCGAGTTCACGCATTTTGTGTAAAAAAAAAAATATCTGCTTTTGTAAAGAGAAATGTGTTACACTTGGGCAACACTTTTGAACAGTGTTCGATATTTTCGCGAGTGTCTATAATAAAAGTTCCACGAAACCGAGTTGGTTAATTAAACTAAAGTATTTAGTTGAAAGTCCATTTTTATATTCCGGGCACCGTTCATTGGATATTATTAATATTCAGCGTTTGCTGCAAATATTCAAAACTCCTTTAATATTGATATTTTTTAAATGCCCGTCCCCGTTTCTCGACAGAACAATTTTTATTTTCATATTTTTCACCAGCTCTGCCCTGCACGAGCTTTTATTTTATTTTTGAGAAAATTTATTTGGGAGCACTTTTAGTATCCTCGCAAAATGGATATTTTCGCGAATATAACAAGTATAATAAAAGTTCCACGGAAACGAGTTAGTTTAGAATTTAATTAAAAGTCCATTTTTACATTCTGGGTATCGTTCATTGAAAGTATCCAGAACCCTTCCAGTATTGCTACCTTTTTGATATCTGTTCTTCCTCGACAGAGAGATGTTTATTTTATTTTTAGGGAAATTTATTCGTCTGTTCTGCACGATCCTGTTTAAAAGTTCCTGGACTTTTTCACGCGCGTGTTTGGAAAACTGGCGTTCAGCGACGAGAGAAGCTAAACGAAGCGATTCGTCTTCCGCGAGCGCGCGATATCTCGGTTATTTCCGTGGTGGAAAAGGGGTTGGGAAAGCAACGCGCGCGTGTGCAAACCGTGGCGAAGGGGTTGCGTGTCGCGTCAGCGTCGACGTGACACCGCGATAACACTGGGTCGACAACTGCGTTCTACGATAGAAAACGAGGGCCTCGAGAAGCCCAGCCATCACCCTGTGTCCGATACGTTTCTCGAGTCGAGGGAATCTCTTTTGGAATGGAAATTACTCGATCGTCCATGCTTTAGCTCGTCGATTAAATATTCTTTTCAATCTGGAAGGTAAAATGTGAAAGAGAGGCGAAAGTATTCGTGAATCGATCGTGCCGACACTTCGGGGTCGTCGATTGAAATATTCTTTTCGACGAATATGCAAAGTAAATTGTCTCGACACCTCTCTGCACCGTGATTGTTCTCAATCAACTTTGTTTTCCCTGCTAATTTGTTTCATCGATCGTACGAAGCGTCACGTTAAAAGTAACTTCACACAGTTCAAGGGGAAAAATTAGCTTTCGAAGTTCAGCGGAAAAAGAATCGTACAGCAACTTTTGGAGAGTTGTTATAAAAGGAGAGGTAGATGAAAGGAGAGTCGTGAATAGAATTTTTCAGTTTCGAGAAATTAAATTCATAGGATTCTCGAGGAAGAAACACAGTATCTTATGTCGTTGGATGGTGTAAAAATATTTTCGTAAGAAACGAGTCCAGGTCCACTGTGAAAATAGAAGCTTCGCGCCTTCTAGAATTTATCGTCCTGCGATTGTCCTTGTTACGAAATTGTCTTCAATTTTTCGAACATTCGAACTTTCCGTGCGCGTAAATATATCGCCGCTTAAATGGGATCGTCTAAATAATTCCGTTGTTTTCAGAGACGTTGATCAACTTTGTTAATAATAGTTATTTGATAGGAGCCATAATGTAGCAGTGATGATTTGTGACCACTTAAATGGAATCGCCTAAATAACTCTTCGTTGTTTTTAGAGACGTGGACAAACTTTGTTGATAAAAGTTATTTGGTAGCGAGTAATGATTTGTGACCACTCAAATAGAATCACCTAAATAACTCGGTTGTTCTCAGAGACGTAGACAATCTTTATTGATAAAAGTTGTTCAACTCTGAGGGGTCCATAATGTAGGTCTAATAACTTCTGACATAAATTTATTGACCACTCAAATAGAATCACCCAAATAACTGGGTTGTTTTCAGAGACGCACTTTATTGATAAAAGTTGTTCAATTCTGAGGGGTCCATAATGTAGCACTAATGATTTCTGACATAAATTTATTGACCCCTCAAATAGAATCACCTAAACATCTCGATTGTTTTCAGAGACATAGACAAACTTTATTGATAAAAGTTGTTCAATTCTGGGGGGTCCATAATGTAACACTAATGATTTCTGACATAAATTTATTGAGCACTTCAATAGAATTACCCAAATAACTCCGTTGTTTTTAGAGATACAGTTCTATTAAGGAAACTTATCTGATACTGAGGGAGACAATGTGACAGCACTCATTCTTTTATATGTGAAGTTAGTTTTTAGGGAGATATTTTACTTTAATTTCTTTTTATAAAATCTATGCATGAGAGACAAGAACAATATAAACACATACCACCCTGTCTTTTCTCATCTTTATAACAATATTAACATTAATATCTATATAATATTATACAATATACAAAACTGTGTAATAGATTTTATAGAATTGAGGTTAGGTTATTATAATACATTTCTTAACCCAATAGTTTTCCAATATATATAGATTAATACTCTTTTCTTTTTTAAACAAAATATCGAGTTGATTAGTGGATAAAAAAATATGTCATTACATTTAAAAAAGTGTAGATTGAGACCTTTACTGTATATTTGTCTTTAATCCCAAAATAGCTGCATATATATCTAATGATACAGTGATTCTTACAGAAGTAAGACAGTGAGTCGAAAAGAAGGAATGAAATTTTCTCATTAAAGCCTTCATTTTTTAGAAAATCGAATTTGAATAAGTGTGCTTAAAAAAGTTTATTCTACATTTTTTGCTCAGTTTTGCCCGTGTCGATTACCCGCGCCTGTCCAGTATGCAATTAACCAAATTTTCAAACTCGAAGCAGTTTAAATAATAATAACGAAAAACAAAAAAGAAAATACCCAGTTCGAGAAAGGCTGAATACATTGAATCGGAACTCGGAGAGCGCGATCGAGGACGATCGAGGACGTTGTTATTAACGGTGTGGGTGAAAGGGGGTGGGCGATTGCTAACACGAGCGATCGACACGGCGCGACGTGACCGTAATTTCCCCTCGATTTCCTGGTTCTCGATCACGGGCCGCTAAGTTACCGTCGGATCGCGGAATTAAAGCTATTGTCGCCCGGCCAGAGCCACTTCATCGCCCCGGCGCGCGGTCCTCGTAAATTGCGTCGGGTTGACAATGGGATCACGGTAGCCGGCAATGATGCGTAACATATTCTCTGCCTTACAGGTGCGTAAATCGGGGACGTGTAACGTTGCGCGGCGTCGACGCAACATCCGTTTCGCCGGGTTGCACCAGGGTGAGGCCAGTAATTACGGTACACGGCGCAAAGGGGGAAGGGAAGGGGGGCGGAGGTTCGTGAAATTTTCGAGGGCCACGTCGCCATGTTACGAAATTGCGTTACGATAAATACGTTCGATCCTCGAACATTCGCAAGGTGGTGTATCCCTGAAAATTAAATAGGTATATATATATATATAGATAGATACAGGCGTCGGGATCAGGGTTATGTAATTTTCCGATGTCCAAGAATTGTTATTAATTTCACGCTAGTTCGAGGGATTGTTAGATTTGAAGGACGAATTTCAAGATTCGGTGTAGAGATAATTGAAATGAATACCATCGGAGTCTTTTGTAATTGAGTAACTTTCGAAAGTTAAAAAAATTTTGAAACGGAAGAGATCGAATGGAAAGATAATGTTGCGTTTTTTCTTGGAATTCGGTTTCCGAGAACTTGGACCCATCGATCACTTTCATTTATCTTTTTATCTCGAAGGAAAAAATTTCTTGCTGCTAGAAAAAACGAACGAATCACAAATATATACATATAGGTTAGGTACAGGGTTATGTAATTTCCTGCGAGAATTTGGATCTTAACATCAATCAATTTCATTAATTTTTTTGTCTCGAAGGAAAAAATTTCGCGCTGCTAGAAAAAACGAACGAATCGCAAATATATACTCATAGGCACAGGCGGCGAAATCAGGGTTATGTAATTTCCTGCGAGAACTTGGACCTTAACAGCAATCAATTTCATTAACTTTTTTATCTCGAAGGAAATAAAGATTTCTTGCTGCTAGAAAAAACGAACGAATCGTAAATATATACTCATAGGCACAGGCGGTGAAATCAGGGTTATGTAGTTTCCTGATCTCCAAGAGTTATTAATTTCACGGTAGCTGGAGGAATTATTAGATTTGAGGGACGAATTTCAAGATTCCCTCCGGAGATAATCGATACCACCGGAGTCTTCTGTAATTGAGTAACTTTAGAAAGTTAAAAAATTTTGAAACGAGGAGATCCAGTGGAAAGATACTATTGCCTTCTAATACTTTGGAATTCAGTTGTCGAGAACATGGACCAACAATCAATCAATTTCATTTCAATATCTTTTTATCTCGAAGAAAATAAAAATTCCTCGCTGCTAGAAGAAACGAATAAATCACAAATATATATATATATATATATATGTATATATGCATATATGTACCAACTATGAAACCACATCTCCCGAAGCACCCTCGCGTCCACATCACGGCAATTACCGCTGTAATGAACGAGGCTATTAACATGTAACCCCTTGAAACTCAGAAATTGTTTCAAAAACATCTCTACTCGACCCTGTCTCGCCCCTCCAGTCACGCGTAATTAATTAATCGATTTATACGCCACACATGCAACATCATCCTCGAGACCGTCCTCGGGAGAGAGGAGGAAACCCTATGTAAATGCATCATCCCTCGAAAATATCCGATCGCTTGATTCGATTTGTAGGTTAGGTTCATACTTGTTACACCAATCTTATTTTTGATCTTATTATTATTAATTTTACGCTTAATTCCAGTAACTTGGGAATATCCTGTTTTATGTATCTAGTAGTACCTTAGTCTAAAGTCTAAAGTATCGACAATTTAAGATATATTTATACAGGGTGGTTCATTTAAGCGAGGCCATTTAAAAAAATATTCGTTTATCGCGAATAGTTTCGAAAGATCTATTTGCATTTTTATGTTTGCACTTGAACAAACAAGTGTTCTGTTTTTGATTGACTCTTCTTTCTCATTTTTTGGAATGTTTGCGAAAGTTCGTGGCTTCTTGCGTGTATTTGCACATTCTTTTTGCGTTTTCTTCGTCTTTTATTGCAAAGATTCGTTCTACTGTTTCTAAGAAAGTGGTGTCCTCTTCTTCGTACGTGTTGCAAATTGACCGTATTTCCCCTTTTCACGTTATTTGTTTTCCTCTTTTCTCGATGAATGACTGATATATTCTTCCTTCTGATGATGGCTCAACGTTGCTCGTTTTTGAAAAAAATATACTTCATCGGCAAAATTATTACATCGACAAGTACATTTTTTTTTTCTAATAACATTTTTTGGCTTAACTCGCTCTCTAAAAGTTTCTGAATATTATTTCGTTTTCCACAAATATTCTTTACCGATACTTCTACGTTACTACTGAGGAGGGAAGGCGGAAAGAAAGACACGTGGCGAGAGCGAGCACGCGCGAGTGCGACGGACATCGACGAGCACACACGCTCTCGCGTAATTTTCAGCAGACGGTTTCCCGGCTTGCTGGAGATAACGCTAACGAGGCCCAGATAATAACGTCGGCTGTCTAGACAGTTAATTACAAGAAGTCCTTTGGAACAACGCGCGCTCGCGCGCGCTTTCAGCCTTGCCGCTCTCGCCTGCTACTCCTTCGCGCGGCGGTTTTCGATCTTCGCGAGGCCGTTCCGACGGCTGGGGTGAGTCCCCGGCGATTAACGAACTCGAGGACGGCCGAAGAATTACAGAAGAGACCGCTATTGCAAACGATCGTTCGCGTCGTTGGAAAAATCAAGCTCGATCTTCCGAGCTCGCAACTTTCGGTCCTCCGATTGAGGGTGGAAACGTCCCTTCAGCCATATTATGTTAGGTGTTATGCTTTTGGAAGGATCGTATTCGTATGCAAACGGGCAATTGCTTTAATAGAAAAATAAAGATTAAATATTTCATAAATGTAAATAAAACATAAAATTTTCAGTGATGGATAACAGATTAATAATAAAATAAATATAGGCACTGAAGCTTAAATAATTTTAATTGTGTGGCTTTTTTAATAATATTAAATTTAGATGCTTACTCTGTACTCTGTGTAATAATTTGTACTTGTGACATAAGCTTTAATTAAATATATCTTTGTGGTGTGATGATATACTTTATATAACATATGTACTTATTAATCGTTGAGGTTTACGCTGTGACGTTTGAGTTGTCTATTTTTAATTGAAGATCTCAGTATAATCTCAATGTGAAGCAGCATTAGAAATCAGTACGAAATTTCTCGTTATTTCCACATTTCTTCAGATCTCTATTTATATTTGATTCACCAGAAAACGTGTTCATTCGTTGCACGATATTTTCTATTATATTCTCAGCGTAACTGTAGAAATCGCAACTATTTTTTTCGATGGTCAAACTCTACGTTTCTCGAAATAATCGTCCCATCATCCGGCAGATTCGCGACAAATGATGACAAATTGTTGAAGCCGATAGCTCGCGCAATGAATAAGTTCATTATTATCGGCGCCAATTGACACATTCTATCGATATCTATAAATCGATCCCCCATCTCTTATCCAGCCAAATTGTTTCCATCCTCTATGATCTTCAAACGAATCCAGTCAGAGAGATTTATTTCTTCTGCCATTTTTATTTTTGTGTTACACGCGGAGAATCCAGAGGAACTTGGAAACAATCGACACCTTGTATCATCCTGTTATTATTATTTGCAGATCGAGGGCAAGTTACGCTACAGAGATACGACGTTATCGGTTTGTGGTTTCTTTCGTTTCGTTTATGGGGTCGCGAGATCGAACTCGTCATCGGCCTAGATCCGCCCGAGGAGGCGATCTCTGGAGAACAGAGATTGCTCTTCGAGGTTGGAGGTTGTCTATCGAAGAATATTCTGATTGGAATTTATCTCTGTTATCCACTTCCGTGGAAATCTTATCAAATTATTTAATGAGATTGAATGTGTTCAATGAACTCTACAGTTTGCACAAGTGTCTGAAGAGAAATTTAGCAAATCCTCCACTCAAACTTCTATCAAATCCTCTAATAAAATCGTACTCTTTTCTTGCATAAAAGAAATGTATATTTATATTCTTCAATGGATGTAATATTGTATTCTTCAGGTATAAGAAATTTATGTATATGTTCTTTTAATATTACATTCTTCCTATATAATAAATATAATATTATATTTTTCTTATATATTATTCTTCTAAAATGTATTCTTCTTATAATATTATATTCTTCTTATATATTATTCTTCTAAAATATATTCTTCTTATGTATTATTTTTCTAAAATATATTCTTCTTATATATTATTCTTCTAAAATATATTCTTCTTATATATTATTCTTCTAAAATATATTCTTCTTATGTATTATTTTTCTAAAATATATTCTTTTTATATATTATTCTTCTAAAATATATTTTTCGTATATTTTATTCTTCTAAAATACATTCTACTTGTAATATTATATGCCTCTTATAAAATATATTCTTCCAAAATACATTCTACTTGTAATATTATATGCCTCTTATAAAATATACTCTTCTAAAATATATTCTTCTTATATATTATTCTTCTAAAATATATCCTTCGTATATTTTTATTCTTCTAAAATACATTCTACTTGTAATATTATATGCCTCTTATAAAATATATTCTTCTTATATATTATTCTTCTAAAATATATTCTTCGTATATACTATTCTTCCAAAATATATTCTACTTGTAATATTATATGCCTCTTATAAAATATATTCTTCTTACATAATTATTCTTCTTACACGACACTATATTCTTCTTAAGCACGCAATAATAAAATAAACATACTTCTATTTAAAATACACTCCCTCCAACACAATTCCCCGTCCAAAGCACGGGTTTCCCCAACACGTTCTCTATTCGCATAAAAGAATTGGACGCGTAATCGTTTTTGTAACCCGGTTAAATCTGACCTATCTTTCGTCCCTACAACGCACACAGGCTTCTCTGCTTATCGTCCATTTATGATATCATCGCGAGAAATAGATCTCTATCCTGTTCGGTCAACGAAATCGTAATTTCCCTTGCGTGGAAATATGGCTCGACACAGTCGGGGCCTGTAAATACATACCTCGCGTGAAATACAAATGCGGAAACGCTGCCTATTCCGTGTGTCACGCAACTTTACGAGCCGCTATCGGGAGACCTCGACGCTGTCACGATTTATTGGCCGAGATGGCGTGAGTTCCCAAGTCCCAGTTCTCTTCGACCGCGAAACGATAATTAACCACGCTCGCGGTCTCTCGGCACAAAGGAAATCTCCTTTTGCCAGGAGTTCCTTCGTTGTTTTTATATTTTTATATTTCTTTCGAGGAAATCGACTTTGAAATCAACTACAGTCTCAACACGTCTCGAAATCAGTTTCCGCGCAGTGCATGTGCACTGTCTATGTAGGAGCGTAGAATCGCTTGGATTCTTGGCACGGTCGTGCTTGTTTGGCCTTAAGGTCGTCCCGATAACGAGTCGCTTACGTCAGTCGAGGAACAGGCAACACGTTCCGCGCCCCGGCCCCGTTCTTCTGGCGTGGTCTGCTTCCTCTTCTGTTCCTAACCTAATCATCCTCTGTACTCTATATTATCGTGCGACCCTGGTTTTCTCGTCTCTCCTTACGTGTCTACGTACGTTTATCGACTGTCGGTACAAAGACACTTTGTTTTCTCACGGAGAGTTAATCTCTTTAAGAGCCGAGCATTCAGATTACGTTCAAGTCGGAACATTTACGATCGGCAGCGATCTGTACTACACACAGATCTGGTTAGGACCAATCTTCAGCGGTCTTGACACTAGAAAACGACTTTAGAATTTTATTTATTTGTAATAGTGTGTTTTCAGAGACTCGGACGATTTTTAGCAAAATACAGGGTGGGCCAAGATCCACTTCCTACTAAAACAAAACTTGAATTTAATTTGAAATTAGCAAAATTAGTTTCTTCCTCATATTTTGATGTTTTATTTAAAAAAAAGAATAAGAAGATTGTTTGTTTAAAAAACAATGGGAAGAAACTTTTAGCACACCCCGTATATAAACAGAAGCTCGTGCTCCCTACTTTTCTCCTTTTCGTTTTCACCTCTCTGCTACAAATTTTACACTTTTTGTCATCGTCTGTGTCGCAGATCCAGAGGCATCGAAATTAAATTAGAAACCGATTAAATTTCAACGAAAGCTCGCGATCTCGCAATTCCGCGCGCGAGAGAGAGAAAGAGAGAGACTGTAGACAGACGTCAATTATTCCGATCAGCCGGAAGCTGTAAACCGACCGATCGATCAATCTTATTGCAATCGCGTTGGCAGCGTCGCGAGATGCTGCCTGCGGCGGACGCGCACGTCGTGACGTCAGAGCGGAACTGATCGTCCGCGTCGTCTGCTGGCCTTGGGGCGATAACGATAATTGGCAGAGGCCGATTACGCGACGACCAGACTGTGTAACGACGACGTGTGCTAGTCTAGCCGGCACGTCGCGCTAGATCGCAGACACTTGGCTCAATCGAGATTAATAGACCTATTTGCACCGGTTCCAGCAAACGTTCGTGCTCGCGTTCGCGTTCGTGCTCGTGCTCGTGCTCGTGCTCGTGTTTCCTCGTCGGATCGAGCGGTCACGTGCCGAGGATCACGTTGGTTGGTGGTCCTTGCGAGATCGACACCGATCCGCATTCATCGGTGAGTCTCGGTTTCGTGACGACGCTGGTACCCACCGAGATCGTCGAGGACGAATATGGGGGAATAAGTGGGCGTCGTCAGAGGGGATCGTCGAGTCTCGATCGACTCGATGATGGATGTTTTTCGTTCCGCTTCTTTCGACGAGGGAAGTTGGAAACACTTTGTTGGGATTTATCGAGGGACAGTGGCGAAAATGATAGCGTTGCCTGTGTAGGGTGATTACGGGAATTAGGAGAGAGAACGAGGGGTTGTAGGGGAGCGCTCGCGTGCGTGATTTATTCGGGTAGCTTACTGATCTTCCTGTCAAGATTTGGGGGAAATTTTCTGGTCTTCATTTCAGTTACGTTTGTTACACGTGGTTGTTCGTTGGAAAATTCCGAATATTCAAAAGGAGAACTACCAGCAATTACAGCGCAAAATTTTCATTAAAGTAAATAGAAAAAGAGAAAGGAAAAGGAAATGAGTGAGTAAAAAATATTTGACAATTTATAACACAGTGCAATATTCAAGCTTTTATTTGTATATTCAAAGGTTTGCGTTTGAATAAGTTAAAAAATATCTTTGTACTATGAAATAAAATATTCCGAGAAATATTCAGTGTGATAAGAATTTATCGTGACTATGAAATTTTGTGTACGGCTTATAAGGAAACGTGATTTTTTGAAGCTCGAGAATGGCTTAGATCATTTTCAAAATTAAATGTATCTTAAAACTGACTTGCAACACTAAAAAGAAACAGCGAATTTTATTATAAAAAAAATTTCTAACGAAATCTATCAATTCACACTTCAAGTAATTAATTTTTTATCGTTTCTGAATTTTCTTCTCGTCCTCCGGAAATGGAATTTTGAGTCTTTTTGGGACAAATTCGTAGGACGCAGGGTAGCAAATCGAACCACTTTCGTAATTAGCGGCGCACACGTCGTGGAGAAATGCCGACGTGACTCGCCACTTTCATTCAAGAGGTTAATAACACAAAGTCAATGCGCTCCGCGTGCAAACTCGTTGAAAAAGAAGATAATTGCTAAAAACGATATCTCTGTGTGCAGTTTGTTTTTTCCCTCGTCGTCCTCGGTTCGTATCGTTATTTTCGGTGTATCGAACGAGCGGGGATCGTCGCAGAAAAGGAGAAAAATGAGAGTGACGTGGTTAACGATGTTCGCGACCGCGAGGAGGGACTGATAACTCGCGCTCGCGAGTATCAACGAAGAAGCGGACAGTGACGTTCGTGAGCGAGTGTTTAATGGGGATGCTGGCGTAGAAGCTTCGAGGTAGGAGCGATATTGGCATTGATCGAGAATATTATCTCCGCGTGTTCACCAGTTTTCTTTGTTTCACGGAAAAAAGTAGCGGTACCCAGCGCGGTTTGGTTTCTCATTGATCGCGAGATCGAAATATCGACAGTAATTTCAATTCTTAACGCGAGAAAACGTGCTTTAAGCAGAGCTGTTGCCTTCTTGCCGGGGCTGAAATTATCATTGGAACCGTCAGAAAATAGCGAGTATTATGTAGATTTCATATTTGTATATTTATAAAATTTTTCTCGGCACTATTTCTTGTATTTTTCGCCCGTGAATAATTCGCGGCAACGAGGCGAAAATTTACCGACATTCTTTAAATTATAATATCACGTCAATCTTTTCTTCGCCCGGCCGTTTCATTATTCACTATCGCGGCAAAACGCCGCAGTGGAAATTGACGTCGCGCGGAAGAGAAGAAAGAAACTGCTGCACGCTCTTATCGACCGGAAGTGCCGATTAATTAACCAGTGGTTTCCCGCGAGATCCCAGCGCCAACACACTAAACGTACCCGTGAATTGCGCAGTCCGCGGAATAGATCGTTTTTTTCTTTCCTTTTCATTTTACCGAATGATTTAATTCGTAAAATAAAAATTCATTTGCTGGCTGTAAAACTGGTCTCCTTGATCCTCCTACCGAAAACGAGTTTCCAGAAATAGCGGTTTCTGAATCACCGTGAATTTTAATAAAGACTTCGTTTCACTGAAAGGCCCAGAAGTAACTGTTCCGACTAGCAAATTAAAACGACCTTTTTGCCATAAAATTTTATTGATGTGCAAATAAAATTTTATTGATATGATAATTACAGGCGCGATCGCTCAATACCAGACAACGCCACTCTCACTCGAGGTCTATCCCACGCCCCCTCACGAGTCACGTGACCCAAATCAACCAATCGTTAATTTTCGTTGCATCAGCGTTGCACCTGAAGAGGCCCGATTTCCTGGGTTACCCCCGCTAAAGTCACTTTCAGTGATAAAAATTCGTGGTTGAAACATTCCTTGTGTAGGACAAATAACAAACAAAGTACTTGACAAAACGTTGAAAATTTCACTCTCCCTCGAGAAAAGTTCGATCTTCCGCGAAAACTTGGAAAACGTGCCAGACGATTGAGGAAGCCGCGTAACGCCGGAAGTCGCGGAAGTTCCTCGTTCTCCGCTTCGATAATGGGGGGGAAAAAAAAGAATCGCGGATTACAATTTTATACCGTACGACGCGGGTTATTTATAACCGTGCGAGAAGCTGGTTATAACCGCGCAGCGGCGCGTAATGATTTCATTTTACACGGGGCGAGCTTCCGCTCGAACGAGATCAAGGATTCGGGATTCAGCGTGTGTCGACGTGTGTCTGAACGTACGTGGCAGCCGACTAACGGTCGTAAAACGGGCCCGCGAACACGAGCAACGATTCACTTTCGTTTTCTCGCCGAGTCAGTCCGCGGCCACGCGCGCATACACGCACGAGCCAGTTCCGCTCAGTTTCGTCTAACGGAGGTTTCTTTTTAACCGGAGGCCTTGGAACAGCCTAGGACAAGAGTTAGGCTCGTTCGACATTTCGGGTTGCGCAACGAACCCGAGGTGCATTTCCTCTCGCGTGGTGCATTTTGACGTCTCGACAATTTTGTCAGCAAAATTTGCAAAATTTTATTAATGAATGTCGTTCGATATAGAGAGAGACTGTAGTGAGCTTTTTTTAAATGGAATGATACGTTCTTTTTTTACTCATTCGAGAACCTAATCTAAACTCATGTACTACATAATTGTATTGCTACGTTACTACATAACGTTGTCGTAGAAAAATCACTTGCAACACTTGCAACACTTGCAGCGTTTCGCAACGTTTTGCAAAATGCAAGGAGCCGAAACGTTCGAACGTCAGGAATAGAAAATGTTCAAAGCGTGGAAACAAGGCGATAAAATCGCGGAGCCGATATATACATATATATATATAGAAGGGGTTAATACGCGTTTCACGTGCCACGTGCACACGTGTATTTCAATGGACGTTGAAAACCGCGATTTCCAGCAGAGAAAGATCGTCGACCCTAGGAGTCGGTTGGTTCTCTCGTGACTGCTTGCTCATATGACCGGTGTCATAAACCGTTCTTGATGCTTGTCGATCTTAATCTCCCGCGGTCGACAAAGAGAGAGAGAGAGAGAGAGAAAGAGAGCGAGCGAGTAGTTTCTCGCGATTTCGTCGAGATCTCCATTCTGAATATGTATGTACGTGGTCGGTTCTGAATACTTTAAGACAACCGTATCGTGCCATCTTTTTCAATTACGGTATTCTCGGTACTACAAGCTGACGTTCTTGTTTTATTTCTTGATTTTATCACTAAAAATGCGTTTTTAACGCGGGTAACCCAGAAAATCGGGCCTCTTCAGGTGCAACGCTGATGCAACGAAAATTAGCGATTGGTTGATTTGGGTCACGTGATTCGCGAGGGGGCGTGGGGTAGACCTCGAGTAGAAGTGGCGTTGTCTGATACTGAGCGATCGTGCCTGCAATTTGTTTTGCGTATCAATAAAATTTTATGGCAAAAAAGTCATCTTCAGTGAGACGAGTCGTGCAGTATTTTACCTTTCTCTCTCTCTCTCGAGGAAATTTTAAATTTAATTACACGCCAGGAAGAAGGTAGATTCGTAACTCGAATGATACTTTCTACAGATTAAAAGCAACGATAATCCGGAACGTTTCGCGAGATAACTTTTGAACGAATTCACGACAAAATTTCCCCGCGTATGCGGAATCTAGGCATATCCTAGTTACCCGAGGCCGGGTGCAACTGGTGCATCGTATCGCCGGTGCATTGCCCTCGTGACGCGAATATGCTCCTCGATCGATTTGCCTCGGCCACGGCTCGAATCGTTCCTCGGTAGCTTGGAAATTCTCTCGACTGTTGTGCACGCTCGGCCTCCTATAAAATCGACGTCTCGAAACGTCTTAAAAACGGTGACTTTATTTTTCACCGGCGCGAATTCCCCGTCCTCTTCTGAGGATTCAACGCGATGTTTCCCTGCGTCCCTTGAATTTTCTCAATTTCCGTCCATCCATTCGATTTCGGCCCAACGAGAAACGCTTTACATAGGGTGGCCACTGAAAGACTGAAAGATTTGAAAAAGTCATAACTTGTTCATTTTCTTTTTTTTTTTTTTTGTAGGTTAGGTTATCGAGCATCCCTTGTAGATTAAAATGGCTACGTATGACTTCCAGCAACGAGTAAAACTCGTTCCAGTGAAAGATCAATTACTCAAGTAACAATTTTAATCTTCGAGGGATGCTCTATAACCTACAAGAAAAGAAAATGAAAAAGATTGAAGATGGACGAGTTGTGACTTTTTCAAACCCTTCAGTCTTTCAGTGACCACCCTGTATATTTCTCACGCGAAAATCGGCGTGGAAAATAGGGACGCAGTTTTGAGGCAATTTTGTTTCGAAGAATGTCGATTAAATCGACGTTCCTCGGAGGAGGAGCGAGGAGAGGATATTCTTGCCATACTTGAACTTTCAAAGTATTCGATTACCAAGGACATTAACCCTTTCACCGTTGCAAGGCATGCGCCGTGTGCGCCGAAGACTTTTCACGCTCCGAAAGAGTACCTAAGAGAGCCTCTCCGTCAGTTGGAGGAAAAAAATTTCATTCTTGACGTGATATCTTTGAAACTCCGATTCTCTGTGTGTTCGAAAATTTGTCGGCAATATATTCGAGGGACGGCGTGAGAATTTGGAGCCTGTGTCTCTACACAGCAACGTTCTTTGAGATTTAAAAATCTCGAAATTATCACGCACATCAATAATAGGAAAAACGGATTATTTCATTCTAATAGCAATAAAAAAAAAAAAAAAAGTAGTAAAGATTCGTTTAGAAATTTGGAGATTATCACGCACAAAGAAGACGAACTTTTAATTCGAATAACGAAGAAAATAGTAAAATTATTATTATTATTATTATTAAATAGATATTAAATTATTTGAGCTTACCCGAGCACTTGAGAGGAACGAAAGAACGTTTCTTTCCTTTTATACAATTGAGGTAAGAGTTAATATATTTCCACTGATTCGTGTTCCACCAAACAATGAAAATGCCTGCTGAATTATAACATACAAATGAAAGGAATCGTTCGATTTCCAACCAACGTCCACACGCTTATCGTTCGTTGAGGTAACGATGTTTTGTCCGAACAGTCTGCTCTGTTTTCGTTCGATCTATCAACGTTTAACGTTTACGAGACCCGTTTCCGAGAATTGGATCATTTAAAGCATCTCGCGGCGCATCGTTTATAAAAAGGAAGTGCGAGATATACTCGTCACGTGTACGCCCCCCGCCCCCTTTCGTCTTTTCTCCCCTTTTAAATGACCGTAATCATCTGTATTTAATTTCGCGCACGTCAGTTCGATAACCGATAAAACACTATCGTCGTCGGTTCGCTGATGTAAATTCCTCCGCCCCTCTGCCCCCCCCCCCCCTGGTGCAGTCGCTGTCCAGTTTTTTACCGGTTCACTGCTCCCGGTTATCGGGAATTTGTCAATTCGCTCGCAAAAAAGAGAAAAACCACGGACAGAAGTATTAAATACTTTTAATCGCGCCAATTGTCGTCCATCGCCATTTTTTTCTTTTTTTTCTTTTTTTTGTAGAGATTCAGACTCTATTTGTGTCTTGCGTTGTGCACCTTTGTTTTTTTTTTTGGTATATCGTATCGACATTCATTTACGAGAATTAGACTTTTTAATGAACTGTTAGAGTTTATTTATTTAAGAAAACCGAAGCTTTTCTGTTTTATCAGTTCTAACAAATGAGTGTTATATAAATTATAAAGAAATCTGATATTCAAACTATTGAACAAAAATCGATGGACCCCTATTCGCTGTGTGACGATCACCTGAATATTTCAATATTTATCAATTCTAACAAATAAACGTAAAAATAAAGATTACAAAAATTATAAATCTAACAAATTTGATGTATTCAAACTATCAAACAAAAATCGATGGACCCCTATTCACGCAAATATGACGCAAAGCATGTCTGAATATTTGAGGTTATGACACCCTCAAGTACTCCCAAGAATACTAAAAGTATTCTTCTTTTTCACGATCGCGTACAAATGCAATTTCCAAGACGGCGGAAATCGATTATGTTATATTTGTAATAATTATTACATTTTACTAACAACATATTATTGTTATTCTTGCGTCGTGAGAATTTCACGCAGAAGGAGGAATTAAAGGGGGCGAGGGGTGGGATTTTCAAGCCAGCTCGATTTCCATCCCGCGGACATCGCGCTCGTCTTTGTTATCGCGAAGCCATTGTGCACGATCAATACGACGTGCCGCGTGCACGGGGCACCGTGAGCTACTAGCATCCCCTCCGCCTCCACCCGGTGCTTGTTACCGTTCACCACCGTCGCAGCTTTCCCTTTCGACGGCCTCCGCGCAAACGGAGAACCCCTTTAAAGGCTTTAACGGCAACCGTTTCGCTCTGTTCGCCGCGAGGAGTTTTCCTTCGACGCGCTTCCAACGCCGGGAATTTTCTTCAACGTCACGTTTCTCCTCGCCGCGAAGGGGGGTGAGTGGTGATCGATCTCGTCGCCTCGATGCGGATTTCCTTCGGTCATGATCATTCCTCTCGAAATTTAATTTCGAATGTCAACAGTCGCGATTCGATAAATTGAAGAAAAGGTACGCTTGTTGTCTTGAGAGGTTTTGAATTCAACACTAGAACTACCAAACACGGTCAGAATGGCCGTTTGAATATTTTACAGATGCAAGACGGTGTGTTTTTAGAGACTTGAATTCTTGAAACTTCGTGATCAGTTCAGAAGGAACTGCGACAATTTGATCGCCTTCGTAGCGTGACGATTTTCCAAATCGTTTTAAAATTTTTTTGTAACGCCAGCTCGCGGGAGTGCTGCAGCTTTCGAAATATACATACAGTGGATTTTTATTATTATTTTTTTTCTTTCATACAAAATAAAAGAATTTCAGGATAAGAAAAATAAATTAATAAATATACATACTTGTATATGGAGAAAAACCGAGGGTGCTACTGAAGCATTTAAAGTATCCAATTTGATTATATATTTCGTATGTATAATTATGCATGAGATACAGTGCGAATTCCGAAATTGCACACTAAACAAATGCAACAGAGCGCTTAATTAATTTCTGCGTCAAATATTTGTAAATATCCGCAACCTGCTTACGCTAAAACACAAGGTGGGCCAAAAATCACTTCCTATTAAAATCGTGTTTGATGTAAATGTAATTTAATTTAAAATTAGTTATTTTGGTGTTTTCTTTGAAAAAAAAAAAAGAAACTTTCGTACAATCACGAGAGCAAGTCTCTCCGTTTCTTTTTGCAATCGGCGTGTCGCGAGCCTTCTTTTTTCTCAAAGTACAGACGAGCATTATCGGGCGGCGATTAATCCCGCCGAGTCAGGGAATAATTTCTGCGGCGATACGACACGGCGTGCAATCGAAACGGCGCTGCCTGATAAAACTCTTCGAGACCGTCGTGTCATTTCGTCTTTCTGTCTCCTCGTCGTTTCTGCACTATGTTGTCCCAAAAATTGTTCGAGAGGCGGGTCTCGAGTAGAAAATGATGAACTTGGTTAATTGCTTTCTGGAGGCATCTAGAGCGTGCAACGATTCACTGGATCACTGTGGACCATTGCACGAGATTCATCAGACTTTGCTCGTTGATCTTGGTTCTCTCGATCTATAGATCTGTAGGGCCTAGGATTCCTCAACTACGAGTTTCGAACACCGACTAGCACAAGCCGCAAGTGGCTGCGCGCCTAAAGTTGAGGTCCTGCCCATCTCCGACGTTAAGTAAAGCAACAGTGTTGCGAAACCCCGCTAGGGGGATGATCATCGGGCCCAGCCTTAGGTAGTTACAACAACAATTGTAAGGAGTCGCTGCCATCAGCTCCACTGACGAGTCTAGGTAGTGACTCCGAGACAAAACGCAAAACTTTCTCATCCTTTATCATCTTAAATTCTTCATTGGTGACCCCGACGGATCCTTGCACAAAATCGCTACACTGACCCGATTCATCTTTATTCAGATGGCAAAAGAGCTTAATTTGCACTTGCCCGGATGAAGATTGAAAGCTACACTCAGACATTCGACAGTACAGAACTACCAAAGTGGTCAAAATCACCAGTTTATGATTTTTGTTAGACCTGAAATAATATGGATTTTTAAAAGCTTGAATGATTCTTCGGAAAATGTGCTAGAAATTATAGAAAAAAAAGCATTGCAAAGCTCTTCCAATTTTTCTTCCTTCATTTTGACATTTCTGGAAATTTTATGCTTTATTGTTAGTCGTCGGTAGTATCCAGTGTTTGTTCAACATTGATTCGACGAATATGAGTTATTCATCTTACATATCTTACATATTTATCTTGTCTTTCTTTCGCGAAAGGAAACAATACACGTACGATGTTCCTCCTACGCGCGTGCTCGGGTAAATCCACCCTAAATCAACAACCCTTTACATCTACCCGTAAATACCACGCTTGACCCCTTTATTGACACCTGCGTGTATGTCAACAGTCGGCGCAACCCCTCGGTGAAATTCTTCGATCCACAAATTTGCAGAGGCGAACGAAAAGGAAAACAATTTGACAAGTTTGCTTACGAGGCTTCCGTATATGTCTCGCTTGTCGTCCGACGGATGGAAATCCGGTGGAAATCGGCCAATTAGCCAGCTGTCTCCGCCGTGTCGCGCTTTAAAGGGCATGGGATAAAACGCGGAACAGCGTCTGCTCGCAGACACCGCGGCGGTGCACAATTAGGTCGATAATTAACGCGTGCATCACTGGAGGAGTATGAGATGATCGTTGCATACACACGCACGGACACGTTCCTCCGTGTTGTCGGCTTTGTATATCACTCGAAGCGACTTTAAATATCCCGTGTGACGCATCTCTGAAAATTCGATAATCTCGTCGAGGGAGACGAACGCCTTCGGGGAGTAGCGCGCGACTGTTTTCCCTCCTCTTTTCCACGTTTGTTCGAGATTTGCCTTTCCTTGTTGTTAGATCGTGAGGATTTACAGGGACGAATCAAGTTCTTCGCACGATTACCTAAATATCTAAATGGATATAATTATTATCAAAGGTTTCGATTTTGATTTTTTTCTAAGATCGTAAAATTGATCTTGGTTTTGATCTTGATTTTTTTGAATGATCAAACGCAGAATGCGCGAAGCAACATTTCTTTTTACATTTATATATTTATAGTTATCTTACTTTTATTGTTATTTTGTTTATTATTTTTTTTACATTTATCTTTATAGTTATTTTACTTTTATTGTTATTGTTTATTATTTCTTTTACACTTATTTTATATTTGCATTATTCTCTGTATTTTACTTTATCGTTGCCATTTCTTCTTACCTTTGCCTTTCTTGCCTCAATGGGCTTCTGTCCATTAACTAAATGAACGAAGTAAAAACTCTTCGATGCAAAGATACAAGTAGAGCGCGGAAGGAAAATTATAGACACGCGAAGAAAGAAAATGTGAACGAGACGACTCCTCGGTACCATCGAAGGGAAATCCAGGATTGAATTACTCAACTTTAACCTCAATTTAGTACCGAGCGAGTTTTCTCTCGTTTTAACACTCTGAATATTTCTGGCTTTCCTTACTGCAAAATATTATAACTTCTACTGAAAATCGGTATGCCTTTTTATTTCCCGTTCTCTTCGCATTGCGATTTTAGACGACATGCAAAAAAAAGAAACCCTTTGATTCAATTACAAACGTAAATTTCTACGGGTCGTACCGTACCATTCAATGATACGTCCCGCGCGTGCACACGTGGTAACAGAGAAAGTGTTTCCAACTTCCGATCAACGCGCGAAGTCGATCAAATTCGCGCCAAACAACGTAATGAAATTTTCCGATGGAAATATCAATTGCGGTCGGTTAATTCGGCAAACGCGTTGATAATACGCGCGACCGACAATACCAACCCAACGCGATTTGAAATCGCGTCATTATTAGCAGCCGAGCGCGATATAATCGTGCGCGTAAATCGTCACGATTATTGTTAGGTCAAACAGAGAGGCTGTTTATCATTAGAATTAGCACCGGGCGGCCCCCTCGTACGCTGATACTTTAATTAACCAGAAAATTCAGCTTTTATTGGCGCTTTCGAGATATGTTGTGAAAGAGGAGAGAAGAGAGAGAATTAATGTCGTTTTCGGCGGGGGTTGTGATTGGTTACTTTCGGCGAATCTGATAATTTACTCGTGGCGTTGAACCTGTGGCTTTCTGGAAACGAACGATGCAATTATATATATATATAATATATACATATATTATATAATAATATATAATATTATAATATATTATAATATAATTATATATATTATATATATTATTATATATTATTATATAATATATGTATATTATATATATATACATGGTAGCCCAAGAAAAAAGCATCATCGAATTTTTTTCCGACTCGAATGAATACACGCGACGAAGGGAGGGAAACACGCGACGACGGTTGATGAACGTGCCACGTGCTTCTTGAAACGCTCTCCCTCGATATTTATTCGTTATTAAACGAGGAAATGTTCCTGCCTCTCCCCTCCCTTCGCATATCTCGTTCGAATTGACTCGTAATCGAATTCTGTTTAATACGCTTACGAACGCACCAGCCGTGCGACAAGGAGGATCTATTTGATTGTTGTAATTTAGTAGTTTCTTTCGTCTTGTTGACACTTTCATACGGCGGGCCTTGTATAATACTTGATTTCGATTTGTCCAAAAATATTAATGTAAACAAATAATTGACACGTGGCAATTCCAATATTTTTTCAATTGTTGCTAACGAGGCTTAAGGGGTTACGTACCTTTGAATTTGTTGCAAGTTCAGAGAAAATTCGAGATTTTGCAGGTGAAATCAAAATGTTTCGTGGAAAAAATAATATGTTCATTTTATCGTATAAAGATTGAATTTAATTACACTAGTGACGTTCGTTTTATCGAAACACCAGGTATATTTATGCACGGTTTTTGCCCGAAGCAAATTGTTTTAACTTTACGTTAAATTTGTACGCACGAGCAAGTATTTTTAAAAATGACAATTATCTGAACGTGTAAATTTCAATTCCTTACAATAAAAAGAAAAAAAAAAGAAATACGTGCATATTAAAAGTTTGCTTCGTCAAGTACCAGATAACAGCCTCGAGAATATTACCACGAATTTTTATCCAAATTCGGTAATCTTTTAGATATTTCTCTTTTACCAATTATCGGTAATTTTCTTTTACTTATCGGTAATTCCAATTATTTTAAAAATTATTATTTAAGTAGCTCTTTAAAGTTTTCGTTGCAACTATATTATTATACCCTTCGATACCAACGATAGTTCCGAGTCAATTACTTTCTAGATTATTCTAGAACAGTGCAATTTTTGTCAAATCAAACATTTATGTAATATTCGTTAAAAAAAGAAAAAGAACTTTCCAAGACGATACACTTCCGTGCGATACAATTTTGTGGAAACACCGCAACTCGAACAAATTGCAACT
Source organism: Melipona bicolor (assembly GCA_030673865.1). Lineage (NCBI taxonomy): Eukaryota > Metazoa > Arthropoda > Insecta > Hymenoptera > Apidae > Melipona > Melipona bicolor. The sequence goes on along the minus strand of JAHYIQ010000013.1, from coordinate 1,730,519 downwards.
GTTTTACCCTACGAGGAACGGAGATGGAGAATTAGACGAGGCAAGACCGCGAGCAAGACTTCCCACTCTACTTACCGCATTGTTGAAACAAAGATAAAGACAAAAAACCTCGAAGCTTTACGGAATGCTAAATTTTATCGGTATGCCAGAACGATGCCAGAATAATAGAACAGGGCAAGGGCGCGCGCGATGTTCGGTGCTTGGAACGTTTCCTGTCGTTTGCTGGCAAATAGATCACGCGGCCAGCCCGTAGACTGGACGAGCGCGAGAGAGAAAGAAAGAAAGGGGATGGAAGAGGATAGAACGCGGGCACGAAATGACGGACACGAGGAATTTATACGTCGGGCCCGGTCACGGGCAATTTGCCCTGGCTCGTCACGGACTGGAATAATGTCGCGAAACACGCCGGCGCTGGCCCTAGGGAAGAAACCGCACACCGACGACGAGGCTCGTGAGACGAAAGAGACGAACCGACGACCTGGCCTTGCCAGTTATCATCGCAGATTCCTCCAGTCAGCGGTCTACCAAAGTGGTGCCATTGAATTGCCAATACCGAGCCTGCCGAGCTATCACTTTTCGACGCACCGCCACTTCCTTCCCGATTGGATCGAGGGCGTTGGATCGTTGAAAAGGCAGAAAATTTAGATCGAGTCGCGAAAGGGGGAATTACACTGCTCGCAAAAATTAGGGGATATTTCAAAAGAAAACATTTGACTTTTTTATTTTATTAAACAAGAACATCAGAAAATATTACGTACTTTGCTTTTCTAATGTTCTTGTTTAATAAAAAAAAAAAAAATTATGCTTCTTTTTTTTTAGTCGCTTCGTATTCATTTTGGAATATCCCCTAATTTTTGTGAGCGATATATTTGCTAATTCGACTTCATTTTCATCGTTAATGTTCATTTTCGAAAGAAGCTCATCCTCCACTAGGGATTTTCATAAATTTGACGTGCATGAAGAGTCACGACCGAGTGTTATTGCAAAAATCCCACAAAATATACTTTTATCCTACTAATGTACTTTTAAATACGCTTTTAAAAATCCTACGAAAATATGCTTTCTGACCGCGCGAATGATGTTATCGTTTATCGCCAAATTACAGTCGCGTAAGAATACGGAGGGACGACAAATGTGATTCAGAGTCTCGAGACACGCCACGGTCAGGATCTACGCGTTGGTACGTGCAAAATAGTACGATCACGCGACAACCTAGTAAGTCATAGCTCGAAATTTCCGCGGATCGCGTCTGGTGACGTGGGATCGTCGGTTCCCGACTTTTGGCACGTGAAATTTTGATCGAAGTTCAAGGCGCGGAGGTCTGCTGCTGCGCAAGGAACGCAGCACAGTCTCCTCTCTGAACGTGCGACTTCACGCGACGTTTCGCGCGGTAACATTTTAAAATTTCATTTCAAAATCGAAGTTTCGAGTAATTTCTTGGACGTCGGCCAACCTGAAACACGAAGAGGCGGGGGGAGCGACCGCGGCTGCAATGTGATTATACGTCTGAAAGGGAATCGGTATCGCGAATTGCACTCTCGTTCCGCGTAAAATTCCATTTCGGCGGCAATTTTTTTTTTTTTTTTCTGTTTAAGTTCGTTTGGAACGTTCGATTGTTTGCTGCAGCCTGTGTCCCGCTTGCCGGTCGTGCGCGACGAAACGATCGAGAGAATTCGAGTTCGCGATCGGCCGGAGCTTAGTTTTAGTTTCGCTAGATATTTATAAATTGTTGCGCGCTACGCCGAACGTTGAACAACTCGAGAAGCTCGTCTCGTCGCTATCGAATTCGTCCGCGAATAATTCCGCGTGAATTCTTCATAGAATCGCTCGCCGATCAAACTTTCAAGTCCCCCCGGCTCTCACCTGCGCTGGAAATAATTCCTGGCGTCCCGTCTTGCCTGGAGAAATTCTTCTGTGCGGCGATTTTAAGTTAAGGGAGGGGAGAAAAAAAATCGAATTTCGATCGAAAGCATCCTGGGTATTGTTGGAAAAATCTTCGACGCGGCAATTTTTCTTGGGGGAGGAAAAGAGCGGGTCTCGATACGTGGAAATACGGCCGCGGGTATTGTTCGTGGAAAATTGCCCGCCGGTAAAATCGAACATCGATAACGAGCCCCGTCGAATTCGACATCGGTCGACGCGGAAAAAGGATCGATCGATCGTGGTTTCGGGTGAAAAGAGAAAACGCGCGAGATTTTTTGCTTGTACTCTGCTTCTTTCTCTCTCTCTCTCTCTCTCTTCTGCTGACGTTCGTTGCTTTAGCCGAGTTGCTGGCGTTCGTTGCGAACCGAGGTCGATTAAATTAATAAACGGGGGAAACCTCGCGCGGCGAATTAACCTGGGCGTTATTTTAAAAAAAGGGAAAAAGTAGGGAACGTTGGAAACGCGCGGTTAAACCAGGGAAACGCGAGTTAATGCCGGGAGAGAGAGGGGATGTGCATGCAAGTCGACTCGTATGGTTTTCTCGTATGGTTTTTTTAATTGAAAGAATTTGTTTATTCAATCTTGGAGAAATGAAATTTGAACAGATCCAGAGGAGTGTGAGTATAAAAATACATGATGTAATGTGCGGTTCTCACGAGAAAAAAAAGAATGGCACCTGTACCAATATTGAAGAATCGTAGGACGAAAGAATTAAGAAATTTGAAAGAAACGTGAAATCAACAATGGCAACAGTCCTACGATTCTTCAGCTGTTCGTTCATTCGAGCCGTTTGTTTTCAAAATGGCAAAATTCTGTCCTGATGACAGAAGAATCAGAAAAATGACGAGCATCCGAGGTGATGAATATAAATCGTCTCGAAAGTTGGCATAAATTTTTCTAAGCACTCGAATGAAAAATCGAAAGTGCCGCTTTCGAAATAAACGGCTCGCTGAATTTACAGATTATCGGCCGAGTTCGCTTGCCAGCGTACATTAGGCAGGTTGTAATCGCTGTCGATAAACAGATGAGATTCCTTTCTAGCCGACGCAGCGAGAGAAGAATGTACAGTCAACCCTCTTTCGATATAACTCGCACCGTGTTATGTCAAAACTTGTTAGAATACTTTAGATTATATTAGAAACAGTGTGATGGATAATTATATTTATAAATACTTATTATATTAGAAACAGTGTGATGGAAAAATTCGCACCACCCCAGGTTCATTCGAAATCACACAAATTGAACCATATTGTAAAAGTTTTGCACGATTTTTACGTTTTCAGAAGATCGACTGTACATGCTACTTACAATCAAGATTTTGTCACTCGATTGGATTTTTTCTCTAACACCAGAACTACCAAAAGTGGTCAAAATGATCAATTTATAATTTTTGTTGGACATTTTATAGGCATAAGACAGTGTATTTAAATAATTTTAAATTTAAAATATATAAATAAAAGTTTATGTACTCTGCATTGTATTATAAATTTCTTCTACCTTTTTTTTTTAACTTTACGATCTCCGACGTTAAACAAATTTTATGTTTGAATTGTCGATAGTTCTAGTATTAACAGAAAAATGTTCCAAAATTCGCTACAGAAAATTATTTCGCTTTATCGCAATTTATCTTGACATACAATGATATCTGCGTTTCCTAAGAACTATTAAATTATTATTTCTTTCATCTTTTTTTCTTTTTTTTTAATTTTACTTAGTATCGTGTTCGTACACATTTCAGTATAAATACAAGAATATGAAAAATACCTCTCCCCTTACGCTCGAAAAAAACGCCTTTCCCCTTACACTCGAAAAAAACGCCTTTCCCCTTACGCTTGAAAAAAACACCTTTCCCCTTACACTTGAAAAAAAGAATTCGCTACTGGGAACTCTCTGCAAACAGGATTATAAACAGCTAATTCGGCGTTCCACGTATATATATCCTCTTCGTTAATACAATATTATACCAATAACAAGGAATATAATTGTAGTAATAATATTATATAATTATAGTAATAATATGATTATAATAAAAATATAATTATAGTAATATTATAGTAATAACAAGGAAGCGACAATTACATCGGTTACAAGTGTCGTTTCGAAGATCCAAATTTATGCGGGAACAATTCGCGAGATGCCCTCTTCCAATAAAAATTTCTATTAAAAATTAACTCGCTGACAATTCCCAGCTTGTTCGTCGAGTGATCGTGGAATTCAGAACGATCGTGCAATCGATCCTTACTAAAAGCAGGGCGCTCAATACATTCGCGCACGCTTCAAATTTGCAAACAGATTTTTTTGAAACTTCAAACGTGAGCAATTCGTATTCGCTGATATCCGATCGCAGTTTGCGCAATGTTACTAAGCAGGGCCCTCGATATATCTGCATACGCTTCAAATTTGCAAACAAATCGTTCGAAATTCCAACAAATGATTGTCGACAGTTCCAGTTGACAGTCATTGATACCTAATCGCAGTTCGCCTCGATACGTTGAAATTTGCAAACACATTTTTCGAAATCTCGAGACGTTCGCAGTTGAAACGAGCTCGCTGTTATCTGATCGCGGTTCATCAATAGTGCGAACGCGGCATACGTTCTGATAGCAGGCACACAACAGAGACTCGCGTCGTGCCGATCTTCCGCAAATCCAGCAGTGGTTCTTCGTACCGTCGTAGACACGTCGTTTAGATAGCCGGTGATTGGATCGTCGATCGAGGAAAATTAATTCCTCTTCTAAGATCCTGAAGATAGAAGGTCCATCTGGGCTTTTTCATAATTGTTTTCCCTCTTCAACTTTGATTTTAAAGCAGAAAAAACAGAGGTCGCCGTAATCTATTTATCCACGGTGGAAAGATAAATGTTTTTTAATCAGAGTCGAGACGTCGAGGATTTTGACTTTGTCAAATATAATTTATTTCGTTCGGCAACAGATCAATGTGTTGGACACGTAGACTCGTTTCGGATCTCTAGAAGTTGAATTATTGAACTCCTTGTGAAAACTCTTGATGAGCCTTGATTAATTGAATTAATAGAGTTTTCTAAGTTTGTACCGGGATTAATTTTACTATCGATTGTTCTCGATAGTTACGACAACTCTGGATGTTAACAAATGTCGTCGAAGAACATAAATTATTAAATAAATTTCGGTGATCTCGTGAATTTTCATAGTCTCTCGTCCAAGTTTCTTAAATTCAGAACGTGTTTCGCATTCTACTCGAGGAATTAGCGACAAATCTCCTCGAAGATAATGAAACTTGGCAGATGCGAGAGAAAATTCCACGGAAATTGAACGAGCAACTGGATCTTCTTTGCGAGTCGAAGACACCTCGATCTGATCGTTGCTTTTTTCTTTCTCTTCTTCTTCGTGCGATTCGGATCTTCTTATCAATGCAGTATTTTCTACGAAGGCCGAGTAAATTGCTCACCGGAGGATCGTTTTCCCAAACGTTCGTCGAGATTTCCCAAGTTTATCGAGGATCCGGTTTGGTCGTAAAAGCTGAGTAGCGACGACTCGCGCGCTCGCGCGTAAATTGTAAAATTTATCGAACGCTGAATCGCAAAATTTAACAAACGGCTGGTTTTCGATATTCCAAGTGCGAGAAACAAAAGCGCTCCAAGGAGGAAGAAACGTTCTTTCCGAGTTTCTTGCGAAAATTCGACGTTCGAGGGCGAGGTGCCCTCGACAGTTCCCTCCGCTTCGTAAAAGTTTCGCCGATCGTCGATCCGCGAACGATCGTCCGCTTTACGATCGTGCGTGTCGGCTGGAAATTTTCAATCCCGGCGAGAGGCAAATCGGCAACCGGTTCCCTGAAAATTTCACTGGCGATCGTGTCCGATGCGCCTCCTGCTCGACTCCGATGCGCCTCCTGCTCGACTCGGATTGCGCGTCCGCGTTCGTTCCTTATTCCACGGCTACGACCGCGCGCCGGTCGTAAAAAGGACGCTGGAAGATGCTCTTCCACTCGACGTGGAAAATTCTGCTCGAAATTTTGTGAAACAATTCTAAAAAAAAGAAATTACAAATTAGAATTTACATAAAATCAAACGACCTGAGTCTCGAGGTTTCGAAAAGTTTAATATTTACCAAAATTTAGTGCGCCGTGTTTCTTCAAAAATGCGCAGAAACGTAACATCTCGTTCGAGCCGGTCGTTTGACAAGCGGAAAGTTGATTATTGGCTTCAGATGAGTTTCAGATTGCAGATTTCAGATTTTCTCTGACGAAACGTTGAAAAGAGGAGATGCTCGTCAATGTTAGGGAGGCGGAAGTACGATAGAACCAACTAACAGAGAACGTCGGTTGTATCCATGTAGATGCTGTCGATGAGCCCAGGCATGGAGGTGAGAAGCAGCAGTCACGGTGGCCTCGGTGGTGGTGATCCGAGCGGCGGAGGCGGTGGAGGCGTAGCCGAGGTGAACGGCAACGGGGACGCAGCCGACGGCATTCAGGAAGCGATGGTGGCCGCGGCGAGGGACCGGGCGATACGAGCCGGAAGTGTCCGGCAGGATCTCGCCCTCGACCTACCCCCGCGGTTGCAACTCCCCGATGGCGAAGAACGACCTTACGGTGCGCACACCACGTTCCACCTTCGCGATCCTGAACAGGTGAGCTCCAATATTTAACAGGTCTCCCTCTCTCTCTCTCTCTCTCTTTCTCTTTCACTTCTCTCTTCGTGGCTCGACGGCAAGTTTGCATCGTTCTGTTTGCATTTCCGGAGCTGTGGGAATAGTTGGCTGTGCCGGAGGAGCCGGCGATGTTTTTCAGGCGGAATCGTGCGTCGAATTTCCAGCGTGGTCTTGGAGAATTTTGTTGGAGAGTGTTGCAATTTCGCAAGTCAAACTCGCCAATTGATTTCGATAATTTGTAACGTGTACATTTTCCGTTTTGCACGGTTTAATTGGAAATGAACGATCGATTGGGCGATTGCGAGACACAGTTTCAATTTTGTACAAACTTTTATACGCAATTACGTAATTTCTTGAGAAAGGGAACTGAAAATGAGAAAACGAACGAGTTGTTGATCGAACGCGAAGTTTGCGGATGGAAAGCCTTGATACAGATATGCGGTACGGAATGAAAATTGCGACATAAATTACATCGAGCGCGAAAGATACTGTAGTTTAGGGAGATTACGCGACAGAGAATTCCAAAAATAAAAGACTAATTAAAACGAGCTACGCTCGGAACTACTATGAATTCTAAAATAGTGGAACGTGTAAAGCCTTCTTCTTTTCTTTTTTTAAGCATCCTCGTCCGTTACGATGCAAATTGGAACACGTTTCCTCTATCAAATTGCAAAAACGTAATGACGCAGATTGCCCGCTGGAAGGGGGAACCTGTTTCCCCGCGACTTGCAAACACCGTCGCGCACTTTTATCCGCGAAATAACTTCCTCGAGTGGAAGGAAGAAAAAAATTTTCTCGCACAAGTACAAGAGACCGGCTCGTAAAATTATTTAGGTCCTGGCTACGACTAAATAAAAAAAAATGAAAATCCAATCGAGGAAAGTTCCAATTTCGCAGGACTTTTCAATCGAAAATATACCAGCCGAGAAACCAGAGTTATTTACGATTCAGAAACATCGCGATCAGCTAAATTGCTAATTAAAACGCCGTGCGCGTGTGTGTACGCCTTAACACCTACGTCCACCTCTACGATCTCCCATAACGGGAGAAGCGAAAACTCGAGGAAGAAGGGTGCAGGCATCGGCACGAGACCTGCAAGTCGCGTTCCACGCGAGCCAGCCAAGACGATAAAGGAAAGAGGGGACGGGGGCGCGGGGAGACGATACCGAATAAAAGCGGAGATTTTTATCTGGAGGGCACGGGACTGTGGAAAATTTACCCGTTTTTACACGCGTTATTACCCGCGCGTAGCGTGGTTCGCGCCGCTTATTAGCGGGGCCGGCTAATCGAGCCGCACGTTCGATAAATGAAAACGGCGCCGGTTGGCGAAACGTCTGGATTCAGCCGGTCGGCTAATCGGCTAAAATTGCATCCCCTCCCCCTCCCTGCTCTACCGTTCAATGCCATTAATATGCCGATATTAAACTGCCCGCCAGACGCGTAGAACGGTGACGATGTCGCGTTCGAAAAGTTCGCGGTGTCTTCTCTTCGACTGTATCGTCGAGTATCGATACGAGGTTCAATTTCAATCGAACTTCGACTCGTATTTACGAACGATTGAGGAAAATTGAAGAAAGATTTAAAATTCGAGTGAGGGGGGGGATTCAGAGTGGCAGAAAATAAAATTTTCATTTGCCTTGAAAATTTAGACTAGGAAAGATCCGAAATGAGTTCCACAGGTGAAAACTGTAGAATAAATAAAATTCTCAGCTTCGTTTCGACTTTAAACATGTGAAAAATTGCTCTAATATCTGTAGCGCATTATGTGAGTTTTCGAACTCTCCTCGAGAAGCCTGGGATAAAAAAGTTTTCTCGTCTTCTCACGGGGGAATCGTCTCACGCTACACAACACTGCATTTTTAACAAGAATATGAACATGACTCGTCAATTTTAAACCTGTTCTTCGCTGCTAGAAACCTCAAACGATGCTACAATAGATAAAATTCTTTCAAAAGGTGTTCGTCTAGATTTGGAACGAGTCAGCGAGGAAAATTTGGAATCTGAGCGCCGATTGAAAGGGGTTGAAAGAATCGAGATATCCTTGATACGCAGGGAGGGCAGACGGTCCTCGTGTGGTCGCGGGTCTCGTGCCATTTTCGCCCAAGGTCGTCCGTCCACCGCGCCACGAAGGACGCGGCAACCGGAGGATCGAGTTTTACCCTTGTCGAGGCTTCTGAATGCCGAGGCGCGCAATCGAGCCGAAATACGCGCGCCCTCGGCGCTGCCCGAGGGTCACGGGTTAGAATTTCAGTAATTCTACGCCCTTACACGTGTACCTACGCCAGGCATCCTCTCTCTCTCTCTCTCTCTCTCTCTCTTGCGCAATAGTTTCTGAGATATTAGTTAATTTTACTTTTGACTCAAACTTGTAATTAAAAAAATTGTAGAAATTTTTCTATCAAATACCTTCACTTTAACTCGGACTTGTAGCCAAGAAAAAAAAAAAAATTGAGAAATTTTCTACGGATCTCCATCGAATACTTTAATTTTGACTTGGATTTGTAGCTAAATTAATTCAGAAATTTTCTGTGGATCTCTATCAAATACTTTGACTTGGATTTGTAGTTAAATAAATTGAGAAATTTTCTACGCATCTCTATCGAATACTTTGACTTCGACTCGGATTTGTAGCTAAGTTTTCTTTACGTTTTTCTCACGAATTTCTCTTCCGAGAAGGGACAAGCTCGAGGGGGGGGGGGATTCTTTCCATCATTTTCCTTTGTTACGAATTTCTTTTCCGAGAAGGGACAAGCTCGGGGGGAGGAGGGAGGGATTCTTTCCATCTTATTTTATCATTTGTGTTATTTTCCTTTGTTACGAATTTCTTTTTCGAGAATGGACAAGCTCGGGGGGAGGGGGGATTATTTCCATTTTATTTTATTATTTCTATTATTTTCCTTCGTTACGGATTTCTTTTTCGAGAATGGAGAAACTCAGAGGGAGGCGAGATTATTTTGATCTTATTTTTTGAAGAACTGTAAGATACAAAAACGTGCGTTGCACGTGTAGACCACGTGTGAATAGTGAACAAAAATAGGCAGACCGTAAACGAAATACGGTGACGAAGTTTTTTTATATTCTAGAAAATGATTCAGGATGATTAATTAATAATTAAAACAATTAAACGCAGTTGCGTGAACATTTTGAAGAGGAAGAACTGAATTCTTTGTGCGTCTGTTTCAGTTTTATATTAATTTTTTTCATTTCAACGATATTTGCGGGAGAATCGATATATATTTAAAAAATATCAAAAGTAGAGAGAAGTAGATTTTTCTGTCGTTTGAATCCCCAATCCGACCCTTAAAAATCGAAAGATTCTGCTACCGTTAGCGATTCGATTCGCGAATCTGATTTCAAGCAAGAGAACGATTGAGAACCTCTTGCCAAAAAAGGGAGAAATTTGTTGATTTATCCTTGGGCTATGTAGAGCTAAGAGCTCGTGTACACGTTTTTTCATATTAACAAGAAATCCTGAGCTGAGCAAGCTAACAATTTCTTGCTCGTTTACCGCGAATTTGTTTTTAGCTGATCAGCCTATTTCGAAAGTTCTCGAAGAAAATCGTTTCAGTTGGTAACAGATAGGGATAAAAAGGGGAGGGCTCGTGCTCGAATGCGATTGGCTAACGCCTGCTACCCAACTTTGTATAAATACCGGGAACATGCGGGCAGCGAAAAGATTCTTGTTTCACACGTGCAGTGTAGTGAGTGTCACGTCGCAGTTAGGACCAGCAAAGCAAAAAACGGGGGAGTGAAGTTGAGAGGCAGAAAAATGTAATAGGTAAAATTTCCATTAATTTTTCCTCTAATAGGTAATTTTTCTTTACTCGTCATATAAATTTTGAATCTAAATTCGCACAATCGTGAGCCACGTACTTTTATTTTATCGTAAAATAAAATCTATGCTCCTCTCGTTTCTCCTCGAGCGCTGGGAATTCGGAAATTCTTGCCAAACATCTTCGTCGGGAGATTAAAAGTTAACGAAATGCTAGTTTAATTAATATTCTGAACGAACCAAGTATCAAATTCAAATTCTAACCAAGTCAATCAATCAATCAGTTCTCCTTGGAGAAGTGACAAGAGTTGTCCAAATATTTGAATCGTAAATGAAACGATGATTAAAGGGAAAAATGTTGTGTTTTGCAGGAGAGCGAAATATATCAAAAGTGTGTACGTCCGCCACCAAATCGTACTGTCTTCGACAGCGAGAGTCCTCCGCCATACCGAAGCCAGTCAGCGCTGTTGGACGCCCCGGACCGACTGGTCCGATGCCACAGCGCTGGCAGTTCATTGTTGAGGGTGTTCAGGAGATTTCCAATTTCCGGTAATTCGACACCGGCAGTAGCGGTGCCGCCCAGGAGGCCCACGCTGTCGAATTATTCCGAATCGAGCAGCAACCTCAGCAATGTCTCGAGCATGACTGTGGTAGCGTGTGAGGCCGACAAAAATCAGCAGCGTCGGCAGCAACATGTCTGATCCTCAAAAGGATCAGCGAGAACTTTCGCGGCCATCGGGTGGACTGTTCCAAGACCACCGAGGATGAGTCCCGGTATGGCTAGCGGCAAGAAGTTCTTGGGAATAGTTATCATTCCCCAATACAACGATAAAATATATCAAAACGTCTCCTTTATAAAAAAGCAGAAAGAATAAAAAGAAAAAAATGCAGGGGGAGGAAAGCTTCGCAATATGCGAAGCAAAAAAGAGGGGGCAACAGAAAGGCAAGCAGCGGAGTCATCGAGCCTGCTTATCGAGAATCCTCACGGATCTCTCGACACCGAAGTCGCAGAGACGAGGGACTTCGGTTCATTCAAAACACGATTTGCCTCGTGTTCACAGTGTAACGGGCATGATAGAAAATAATGATGGACAAACATCGTCTGAATCAGGGAGGCCAGAGGGAAAAGAAATTCAGTGGGACGGTCTCCCTTTCTAATCTCTACAGTTGCCGATAGATCCAGAATTTAATTTTCCTGGGTTTTTTTTTGGAAGAACCACGAACGAAGAACCGTACTCGTAAGTTGGCCTTTTCTAAAATTGTAAAGTTGCCATCGAATTAACTTTGAATGATTTTTCCAATCTAAAAGTGCGAAATTCTGACAAGTCTAACCAAATATCAATCAGTCGGTTCTCCTTGGAGAAGTGACAAGAGTTCGAATATTTCAATCATAATGAAATCAAGACTAAAGTAAAAACTTTGTGTTTTGCAGGAGGGGCGAAATATCTTACTAATTCTCCGCCCTACCGAAGCCAGTCAGCGCTGTTGGACGCCCCGGAACGACTGGTCCGATGCCACAGCGCTGGAAGTTCATTGCTCAGGGTGTTTCGAAAATTTCCAATTTAGGGTAATTCGACGCCAGCCGTAGCGGTGCCGCCCAGGAGGCTAACCCTTTCGAATTATTCGCAATCCACCAGCAGCCTCAGCAATGTGTCGACTTTGACTGTGGTGGCGTGCCAGGTCGACGAAAAAAGTCAGCAACGTCGGCAGGAACATGTCTGATCCTTTAAAGGATCAGGGAGAACTATCGCGGCCATAGGCTGAACTGCTTAGAGACCAACGAGGATGAGTCCCGGTATGGCTAGCGACATGTTCTTCAGACTAGTTGGTCACATGATTTTGCAGAGCAAGAGGAATTGAGTACTAATACAATACCCGCCACCAAATCGCACCGTCTTAGATGGCGAAAGTCCGCCGACGAAAGTCAGCAACGTCGGCAACAACACGTCTCATCCCTAAAAGGATCAGGGAGAACTTTCGCGGCCATCGGGTGGAGTGCTTCGAGACCAGCGAGGATGAGTCCCGGTACAGCTAGCGACATGTTCTTTGGACTAGTTGGTTACATGATTTTGCAGAGCAAGAGGAATTGAGTACTAATACAATACCCGCCACCAAATCGCACCGTCTTAGATGGCGAAAGTCCGCCGACGTGGAAGGCGACGAGGCGTGCGAGGCCGACGAAAGTCAGCAACGTCGGCAACAACACGTCTCATCCATTAAAGTATGAGGGAGAACTTTCGCGGCCATCGGGTGGACTGCTTTTGCGATCAGCGAGGATGAGTCCCGGTATGGCTAGCGGCAAGAAGTTCTTGGGAATGGTTATCATTTCTCGATACAATCATCAAATAACAAAGTAAAATAATTCCTTTACAAAGAAGCAAAAAGAAAAAAATGCAGGCGGAGAAGAGCTTCGCAATATTGATCCGAAGGAAAAAACAGAGGGCAAGTAGACGACTACGGAAGGGCAGCGGAGTCGACGGGACGACTGGAATAGATCCAATATTTAACTTTCCTGGGTTTCCTTTTTTGAAAGAGCCACGAACGAAGAACAGAGTGCAGAACCATACTCGTAAGTTGACCTTTTCTAAATCCTACCATTAATTCTTGTTTGTCAAGTTGTCATCGAATTGAACTTTGAATGATTTTCCCAATCTAAAAGAGTGAAATTCTGACAAGTATCAGTTGGTTCTCAGTATCAATCAGCAAAAACTTTGTGTTTTGCAGCAGACGAAATATCACACTATCGTCCGCCACCTAATCGCACCGTGTGGCGAAACTACGCCGACATATCGGTGCCAGTCAGCGTCGTTGGACGCTCCGGAACGACTGGTCCGATGCCATAGCACTGGGAGTTCATTGCTGAGGGTATTTCAGAAATTTCCGATTTCGGGTAATTCGACGCCAGCCGTGGCGGTGTCGCCCTGGAGGCCCACCCTGTCGAATTACTCGGACTCCAGCAGCAACCTCAGCAATGTGTCGAGTTTGACTGTGGTGGCGTGCGAAGCCGACAAAAGTCAGCAACGTCGGCAGCAACACGTCTGATCCTTGAAAGGATCAGGGAGAACTTTCGCGGCCGTCGGGTGGACTCCTAGACCAGCGAGGATGAGTCCCGGCTAGCGACAAGTTCTTTGGACTGGTCCGTCATATGATTTTCTAGAGCAAGAGGAATTAAGTACTAATACAATGCCCGCCACTAAATCGCATCGTTTTCGATGGCGAAAGTCCGCCGACGTGCGAGGCGACGAGGCCGACGAAAATCAGCAACGTCGGCAACAACACGTCTCATCCATTAAAGGATCAGGGAGAACTTTCGCGGTCATCGGGTGGACTGCTTTGCAACCAGCGAGGATGAGTCCCGGTATGACTAGCAGCGAGAAGTTAGTTCTTGGGAATAGTTATTCCCTCTTGGGAACAGTTATTCCCTCTTGGGAATAGTTATTCCCCAATCAAATAAATAAAAAAATATCGTAATAGAATAAGTTTTTTATGAAGTCCCACAAAGAAATAGAAAAAAAAAAGAAATGTAGGGGGACAAGAGCACCATGTTCGATGGTGAAAGTCCGCCGACATAGTTGATAAAGGATCAGGGGTACTTTCGTGGCCACTAGAGATACCGAGGATGAGTCTCGGTATGGCTAGCGGCAAGAAGTTCTTGCGAACGGTTATCGTAACGATGAAATGACATATTTAAACGGCTGAAAGGGGGAGGAAAGCTTCGCAATATGCGAATGAGAAAAGTTTTTACTTTAGTCTTCATTTCATTACGATTCAAATATTCGGATAACTAGAGAAGTAAGAAGAGTTGTCCGAATCGTAATGAAATGAAGACTAAAGTAAAAACGCTGTGTTTTGCAGGAGAGTGAAATATGTCAATATCGTCGGCCATTAAATCGCACCGTGTTCAATGGCGAAAGTCCGCCGAGGTACAAGGCGACGAGGCGTGCGAGGAAGACGAAAGTCAGCAACGTCGGCAACAACACGTCTCATCCATAAAAGGATCAGGGAGAACATTCGCGGCCATCGGCTGGACTGATTAAAGATAGCGAGGATGAGTCCCGGTATGGCTAGCGGCAAGAAGTTTTTCGGTATGGTTATCATTCTTCAATGCAATGATGAAAAAATATAGCAATGCCACTTTTTTATAAAAAAGCAGAAATAGAAAAATGAATAGAAAAAAATGCAGGGGGAGGAAAGCTTCGCAATATGGGAACGAAAAAAGTTCTTATTTTAATCTTCATTTCATTACGATTCAAATATTCGGATAACTCTTGTCACATCTTCCAGGAGAACCGACTGATTGATATTTGATCCTTAAGAGGATCAGGGAGAACTTTTGCGCTCATCGGGTGGACTGTTCCGAGATCAGCGGGGATGAGTACCACCGGTATGGCTAGCGGCAAGTTCTTTGGAATGGTTGGTCATCATCATTCCCTGGTGCAAAGGAAATTGAAGTACTAACAAATGAATAGAAATACAGCAAAGAAGTATACAAAGAAAAAAAAATGCAAGAGGGGAAAAGCGTCAGTAACGCAATACTGCAATAGTCTGATGCGGAGGAAAAAAGAGGAGGCAAATAGACAACAGAAGGGCATGGCAAGCAGCGAAGTTTATCCTGGGTTTTTTTTTTGTGGAAGACCCACGAACGAAGAACCTTACTCGTAAGTTGGCCTTTTCTAAATCCTACCATTGATTCAAGTTGCCATCGAATTTAACTTTGAATGATTTTTTTCAATCTAAAAGAGCGAAATTCAGACAAGTCTAACTAAGTATCAATCAGTTGGTTCTCATTAGAGAAGTAACAAGAGTTGTCCGAATCGTAATGAAATGACTAAAGTAAAAATTGTGTTTTGCAGGAGACGCGAAATATGTCAATATCGTCGGCCACCAAATCGCACCGACTTCGATGGCGAAAGTCTGCCGAGGTGCGAGGCGACGAGGCGTGCGAGGCCGTCGAAAGTCAGCAACGTCGGCAACAACACGTCTCATCCCTAAAAGGATCAGGGAGCACTTTCGCGGCCATCGGGTGGACTGCTTCGTGACCAGCGAGGATGAGTCCCGGTATGGCTAGCGGCAAGAAGTTCTTGGGAATGGTTATCAATGTAATGATCAAAGAATAGAGCGGTGCCACTTCTTGGGAATGGTTATCAATGTAATGATCAAAGAATAGAGCGGTACCACTTTTTTATTAAAAAAGTAGTAGTTTTTTATAAGAGAAGTAGAAAAAAATGCAGGGGCAGGAAAGCTTCGCAATATGCGAAGCAAAAAAGAGGGGGCTAGTAGACAATAGAAGGGCATGGCAAGCAGCGGAGTCCAGCGAAGACTTCTTCGTTCGTGGCAAAAGTCCGCCGACATACCTGATCCTTAAAAGGATCAGGGAATACTTTCTGCGGCCATTGGGTGAAATAGCGAGATAGCGAGGATGAGTCCCGGTATGGCTTCGCGGCAAGAAGTTTTTGGGAATGGTTATCATTCGTCAATGCAATGATGAAAAAATGTAGCAATGCCACTTTTTTATAAAAAAGCAGTAATAGAAATAACGAATAGAAAAAAATGCAGGGGGAGGAAAGCTTCTCAATATGCGAACGAAAAAAGTTTTTACTTTAGTCTTCATTTCATTACGATTCAAATATTCGGATAACTCTTGTCACATCTTCCAGGAGAACCGACTGATTGATATTTGATCCTTGAAAGGATCAGGGAGAACTTTCGCGGCTATCGGGTGGAGTTCGAGACCAGCGAGGATGAGTCCCGGTATAGCTAGCGACATGTTCTTTGGACTAATTGGTCACAAGATTTTCCAGAGGAAGAGGTATTAAGTACTAATACAATGCCCGCCACCAAATCGCATCGTTTTCGATGGCGAAAGTCCGCCGACGTGCGAGGCCGACAAAAGTCAGCAACGTCGGCAGCAACACGTCTGATCCTTGAAAGGATCAGGGAGAACTTTCGCGTCTATCGGGTGGAGTCCGAGACCAGCAAGAATGAGTCCCGGTATAGCTAGCGACATGTTCGTTGGACTAATTGGTCATAAAGTTTTCCAGAGGAAGAGGATTTAAGTACCAATACAATGCCCGCCACCAAATCGCACCGTTTTTGATGGGGAAAGTCCACCGAGGTGTAAGGCGACGAGGCGTGCGAGGCCGACGAAAGTCAGCAACGTCGGCAACAACACGTCTCCTCCATAAAAGGATCAAGGAGAACATTCGCGGCCATCGGCTGGACTGGTTCGAGACCAGCGAGGATGAGTCCCGGTATGGCTAGCGGCAAGAAGTTCTTGGGAATGGTTATCATTTCCCAATGCAGTGATCAAAGAATATATTAAAACGCCTTCTTCATAAAGAAGAAAGAAATAAAAAGAAAAAAATGCAGGGGGAAAAGAGCTTTGCAATTTGCGAAGGAAAAAGAGGGGCAAATAGACAACAGAAGGGCATGGCAAGCAGCGGAATTCATCTTGGGTTTTTTTTGGAAGGGCGAACGAAGTACCGTACTCGTAAATTGGCCTTTTCTAAATCCTACCATTAATTCAAGTTCCCATGGAATTTAACTTTGAATGATTTTTCTAATCTAAAAGAGTGAAATTCTGACAAGTCTCGCCAAGTATCAATCAGTTGGTTCTCACTAGAGAAGTAACAAGAGTTGTCCGAATCGTAATGAAATGAAGACTAAAGTAAAAATTGTGTTTTGCAGGAGACGCGAAATATGTCAATATCGTCGGCGACCAAATCGCACCGTGTTCGATGGCAAAAGTCCGCCGACGTGGGAGGCGACGAGGCGTACGAGGTCGACGAAAGTCAGCAACGTCGGCAGCAACACGTCTGATCCTTAGAAGGATCAGGAAGAAGGACTGTTCCGAGACCAGCTGGGATGAGTACCGGTATGGCTAGTGGCAAGTTCTTTAGACTGATTGGTCACATAATTTCCCAGAGCAAGAGGAATTAAGTACTAGCACAATGCCCGCCACCAAATCGCACCGTTTTCGATGGCGAAAGTCCGCCGACGTGGGAGGCGATGAGGCGTGCGAGGCCGACGAAAGTCAGCAACGTCGGCAGCAACACGTCTGATTCTTAGAAGGATCAGGGAGAAGAACTTTCGCGGCCATCGGGTGGACTGTTCCGAGACCAGCGGGGATGAGTACCGGTATGGCCAGTGGCAAGTTCTTTGGACCGATTGGTCACATAATTTCCCAGAGCAAGAGGAATTAAGTACTAACACAATGCCCGCCACCAAATCGCACCGTTTTCGATGGGGAAAGTCCGCCGACGTGCAAGGCGATGAGGCGTGCGAGGCCGACGAAAGTCAGCAACGTCGGCAACAACACGTCTCATCCATAAAAGGATCAGGGAATACTTTCGCGGCCATTAGGTGGACTGGTTAGAGATAGCGAGGATGAGTCCCGGTATGGCTAGCGGCAAGAAGTTCTTGGGAATAGTTATCATTCCCCAATTAAAAAAAAAAATATCGTAATAAAACAGCTTCTGTATGAAGAAGCAGAATGAAATAGGAATAAAAAGAAAAAATGCAAGGGGAGAAGAGCTTCGCAATATCGATCCGAAGGAAAAAACAGGGGGCAAGTAGACGACATCGGAAGGGCAGCGGAGTCGACGATCCTGCTCGTCGAGGATCGTTACGGATCTCTCGACACCAAAGTTGCCGGGACGACTGGAATAGATCCAATATTTAACTTTCCTGGGTTTCTTTTTTTGAAAGATACAGCAATTAAGGAATTGTAAAACAAGAAATAAAAGGGATAAAAACTGGGGGGAGAAAAATACGAAGAACGCCTTCAATATCACAACGTTCATTTTTACCAATCTAATGCGAAGGAAAAAAGAGGGGGCGGATAGAAGACACTAAGCAGAAGGGGATGGCTAGCAGCGGAGTTGTCGAGCCTGCTCGTGGATGATCGTCACATCTCTCAACAATTCCAAGTTTGCTTCGTGTTCACAATGTAACACGATTGAAAATCTCAATAATGAGATACAGAAAGAGAGAGAAACATCATCTTAATCAGGGAGACCAAGAGGAAGAGAAATTCAGTGGGGCGATCTCCCTTTCTAATCTCTACCGTTGCCGATAAATTCAATATTTAACTTTCCTGGGTTTCTTTTTTTGAAAGATACAGCAATTAAGGAATTGTAAAACAAGAAATAAAAGGGAAAAAAAACTGGGGGGAGAAAAATACGAAGAACGCCTTCAATATCACAACGTTCATTTTTATCAATCTAATGCGAAGGAAAAAAGAGGGGGCGGATAGAAGACACTAAGCAGAAAGGGATGGCTAGCAGCGGAGTTGTCGAGCCTGCTCGTGGAGGATCGTCACATCTCAACAATTCCAAGTTTGCTTCGTGTTCACAGTGTAACACGATTGAAAATCTCAATAATGAGATACAGAAAGAGATAGAGAAACATCTTCTGAATCAGGAAAACCAAGAGGAAGAGAAATTCAGTGGGGCGATCTCCTTTTCTAATCTCTACCGTTGCCAATAGATCCAATATTTAACTTTCCTGGGTTTCTTTTTTTGAAAGAACCACGAACGAAGAACAGAGTGAAGAACCGTGCTCGTAAGTTGGCCTTTTCTAAATCCTACCATTAATTCTTGTTTGTCAAGTTGCCATCGAATTTAACTTTGAATGATTTTTCCAATCTAGAAGAGCGAAGAGCTGTTGATCCAATCTAGAAGATCGGAGATCTGCGTTCGTGGGCTTGCGTTCCAACTCTTACCATCAAGCCTTAGTTGATGTCAAGATTCTTCGAATTTAACTTTGGATAATTTCGCAACGTGGTTTTCTTTTCGGAAAAGCGTTCTTCGTTATATCGGAGAAGAAGGAAAGGAGCACTCGCGGCCATTCAACAGACATCACCGAGGATGGCAGGGAATCGAGACATGTTACCAGCAAAAAATGGATAGCCAGGAAAAGACAAGCCATTCCGACATTCAAAATTATGATTTGGAGGGGGGGGGGGGCGAGCCATTTCCCCATCTTCTCGACAAAAATCAACGACGTTCAACAACACGGATCAAGAAGAGCATTGGGAATCATTTAACGGACAACTTCCTGGACCACGGAAGGAGGGAGGAGAAACGAGTGTCTATTCTTTCTCTTTTAATAGTATAATTATCTTTATAATTATATTATAACTTATATTATAACATCATGTTATAAAAGGAAGAAAAAAATGGCCGATTGTTTCCATATTGTGTTGGTACAGAACTTAAAATCCAAAAACAGAAGAGGAGGAAGGTGGTATAATATAATTATAATAATATTTAATAGTATAATTATAATTATAATATATACTTGATCGCATCACGGATGCGTATTATCAAAAGAGAAAGAAAAAGAAAAAACGAAACGGTCGACTGTTTCGACATTGTATTGGAAATCTAAAAAAGAAAGAGGGGGAGGGTGATAGACGATACCGAAGAGTATCATTAACAGCGGAGTTCCTCGTGGAAAAGGCGATCTTTGTTTTCAATTAAAATAACATTAGCAGCAACATGAGGCAAAAAGAAGAGGATTCGCGGGTATCCTAGACAATTTTGAGCTCGTCAGAGCCAAGACGACAAGAATGTCGGAATGGCTCAGTGGGGATGAATTTCACCAGCGGACAGGGATGGCTTATTCCGCAGTGCCAAAAAAACAAAGGAGAAGCAAAGAAGAGTCGATGGGACAGAAGATTCGACGAGTAGTCGAAGTTAGATTCAAAAGTATCGAAAATGCAGAGAAATCAAGGGGGGAACAAGTGGACGAAGCGTCATCAGTGGCGAAGTTTCTCGATCCTGGTTTGATCCTGGCCAGGAAGAAGAACATTCGTGGCTATCCAACGTGGACAACGTCGAGATGTAAATCAATTTCGCCAATGAACAGGAATGACTAAGAGACTGGCCAAGATTCACCATCCAACATGGACAACAAGAGTACCAGCGAGGATGAGTTCCGGGCATGGGACAGCGAAAAGATTCGTGAGGAAATTCACGTGAGCCGAGCTGGACCATCGAGGCACTGGGTGAGTGGAATAAAATCCGGGAATAAAACAATCGCTAGAACGACGAAAGAGGTAAATAATAATGCTGAATAATAAGAAAGGCCTATCAACAAAGAGATAAACTAAATCCACGGCAACTGAGGGAGAAGAAGCTGATTGTGAAGAAGCGATTCGATTAGGAGTGGTGAATCAGTGAAAAAAGTGGACAAAACTGCGCCCGTTGTGCTGAAAACACGGCAAACAGAGTGACCGACATTGATCATCGATATTTAATACTTCTGATCATCGAGTATACATATATATGTATATGTAATATATATATGTATATCTTGTTTTTTGGAAGATTTGTTTTTCTTGTGAAAAGACTTAGTGAAATTATTTATTGGCGATAGTTCGCGATGCGGCGTGCTCCTCGTGGGGGCAAGCGACAGAGCGAAGAAAACGCGAAGAAGCGGGCGAACCCGCGACACACACTCTATATAGAATAAAGTGAATGTTTCTTGCGTATGAACGACGAGTCAAATTGTATGCGTGTGCCATCCGCGAATGCGTCAATGTAAAAAGAAAAATTAGAAAACGGGTCCAGGCGAGAGACATGAGCAGAGGTTTGAAAAATAAGGGGGCAGGGGGTGGAAATATCATTCGTCATCGACAAAAGCGAGAAAAGTGCGACGAAAAGTGACATGAGAGAAAAGAGAAAAAAAACAGAATGGTTTTCTGAGTGACTGCGGCGCAATTCTACGTGGCAAGTTTGTAAGTATGCGTGCTAAGCGAGGGAAACGGGCGAAAGCGAACGAGAGCGGGACAAAATGTAGTGCCAATGAAGCAAAATGGAGGGAAAGAAGAACATGGCCGCGGTGAGAAATCTCTTTAAATTATTAGGTTAGGTAGTACAATATCGACATAACTACACGGCTAAAAAAAAAAACAGATTATGCCCCATATACTTGATTAAAAAAAGAAAAGTAATAAGCCCTTACACCACCGCATAAACACAGTTAGACGGGCCGTGCGAAATCGCCCCCCGGGACATGCGTGTTACGCTTTTCATGTTGGTTCTTCTGGACATCAACAACGGGAGAAAAGGGGAAAAAGCAAAATTGTATCGTCCCCGAGCGCCGTGATCGATCCTTCGATTTCAGAATCATTCTAACTGATACAGTAACTACTAATGTTTTTGTCCATTGACTCCTGCCATCCTTCCTCCGTCTCTTTCTTCTTTTTTTTTAATTTTTCTTCTTCCGGGAGAGAGAAAATAAAACAGCTTTCACAAACTTTTTCAGAGATGAAGTTTTTTTCCCTTAGAAGAAAGAGATTCATATTCACGTTTTAGTGATTGACGTAACGAGTCGAGGAATCGGTGGAGTCGTGGGCGAAAAAAAAGAAGAAAAATAAAAAAAACGAATGGGAATCGAAGGAATTGCTCGGTGCTTGGACAATCAATGGCCGCCGCGTCTCGCCATGTTTCGAATGGCTCGCATGTTTTATAACAAACGCTACTTTTATTATTACTTCATAGATAAGGCTTCAGTTTCTTTGACAAAGAGAGGGGGAGAAGAAAGGGATAAAGATGAAAAAAATAGAAAAAACAGGGCGAGATCTGCCTCGACGACGAACCGAGAATCGACGACCGGCCTCGTTTCCCTCCGTTCTCTTCGAACTATTGAGAAGAAAGGGAAAGGACGAAATAACCTTCTCTTCGAATTATTGGAAAGAAAATGGAGAAGCAAAATAACCTTCTCTTCGAATTGGGAGGAGAAAGCACCTGTTAAATAATCTTCTCTTTGAATTATTGGGAGGAGAAAGCACCAGTCAAATAACCTCTTCGAATTATTGGCGGGAACAGGAAAGAATAAAATAATCGAAGTTTTCCCCATTCGGAGACTGCCGTGGTGGTTCTTTTTGATGAAAGTTAGAATGTGAATCTATCATAACTTGAATAAAAGAGTCTACCATAACTTATTTAGATTTAAACATGTCCAACGATGCGTTAGGTGCACCGTTGGACGAAACTATTGACCTGTTAACTGGGCAATTGTGATTTTTAAATTTTTCGAAATAAATCGACATTTTCAAATTGGGGAGGAAAATTTTCAAAGGTTTGATCAGCAAAGTTAGGACAACAAAAACATAGCTGATTAGATGATGTAGCTCACGATGTTTCATGAAAAATTCTTGGTACAGTTATGTACCTTGGTGCAGGCAACGAAGATTTCTTTAACATCTTCAGATGAATTAAACCAATAAAAAGAATTCAACTGGAACCTACGTACTTTTCTTTTATTGAGCTTTAATTTGACCAAGGGAGGGTGGGGGGGGGTATTATCTGGTTAACAGGTTAATTGGGCGTGCCACCGAGCACGCCATCGGCAGTGTTCCTGAGAACTTTTTTCTCGAGAGAAAAGAAAAGACGGCTAGTGGGAAAGTTTGCTAATGGGAAAGAGGGGAAAAAGAGACGGAAGAAAGTTATTTTCTACGCTCCCGCGGGTACCTGCACGTACCAAAAAATAGATTTCTATCGACTTCTGAAACTCAGCGCCGGAGATGCTCGTCAGATTTTTTACTGAACAGCCAAGGCAAATTGTTCATTTGAGACAGACTTTCGTTGATCGTTGATCGTTGAACGAAAGTCAAATGGGTACTTGGAATGAAAAAAAGAGGGAGAAAATGGTGTGGTCAGTTTTTCAGTGCTTGCAATCGAAAAAGACACTGATATTTTTCTGGGAAACAAAGGGGGGGCGGAAATAGGGGGGGGGGCAGAAACAAACGCGACAGAAGGGACAGAAGTACGGCAGAAAACAAGATAATAGTATTTTTATTGAAATTATCTTTCAAACCGTAGACATTCGCGCTAATTTTCTCTTATAAAGTAACGATTCACCAGAAAGGCCTTCGACACCTCGATGAAGTACAATCTTCTTAACAGATACAAAAAACGCAGAACCACCGTGGCAATCCCGCGGGGACGAATCTTGCCGAATCTGACTGTCTATAGTTTCAGTCCGGGGAATAGAAACTGGAAAAAAAAGGAAACATTTCTTGGAAGTACCAAGAGCAAAATGGCGGTGTCGACCTCGGTTCTCGACCTCGGGGACAGAGCGAAATTACTAAAATATCTCACGAAAAGTCACCAATTATTGTCAATCACCAATCAACGAAGGGGTGAAAATTGAAAATCAATTTACCGACATTTTTCTTTTCGATTCTCGTCTCGCGAGTCCATGTCCCACGTTTAAAGAACATTTGTTGCCTTTAATTCCGTTTGCGTACCAAATGGCGAGAGAGAGTTTCATTTTCCGAGGGGAGACGAGAATCGAGGAGAACTTCAAAAAAAAGAAGAAAACCAATGCCGATCAGTCAGTGTGATTCTCTGTGACGCGAAATAGCAAGGTACTTCGTTACAGAACCAATGTATCATGTCCGGGCAGTTCTACGCACGACACTCGGTGGTCCTCGAGCCACTCGAAGCGACGCAGGCTCCTTTTCCATTGTCGGTGAAAGCAAATAATTAAAAAAAAAGAGGGAAAAGTAATAATAATAATAAAGAGAAAAATGTGTTCACGCGCATGCAATATTAGGTGATCAAGATTAATCGTAATTTCTCTAATGTAAAAAAAGAAAAAAAAGGGGAAGGAATACATATTTCAGAAAGGAAGCAGGAAAAAAACGAGCGTGAGAGTCGAAAGAGAGTGTGTGTGTGGAAGAGAGGAAACATAGTCGAAGAAACGAACAATGGCGGACTAACGAGAGAGGTCCCTCGCGATTGAACGAGAGAGCAATCGACGGGAAGACGCAACGGAGTGATTGCATAATGCGTATCTGTGGATGCGTGCGCGCGTGAGAACATCTCACAAATCGAAAGTATGACTAAATCTAAAAAGGAAAAAAAAAAGAAAAATAGAAAAAAGGAAAAAAAAGGGGTCTTGTGCAACTATCGGTGTTAAACTAAATAGAGAATACTGAAAAAGAAGAGATTATTGCGAATTGTTATATCGAATTAGATCGATTCGACGTTCGTCGGATTTTTCTTTAGCGAGAAAGATTAAGTGTTTACCGTGAATTCACCGCGATTGTTTAAGTTGCGCGAAGAAGTAAGATAATTAAATTAATTGAATCTTAGCTCACTTCAACGTGGACGCTCGAACAGTTGTAACTGTCGAAGAACAAGGAAATCGATCTGTCGCGCGTCTTGGCCCGCGATCTCCAATCGCGCGTTTTCGACAGCGAGATCAGCTCGCTTTCGGATCAATGCTCTGAAAGTTCGCGGCGGTTATTTAATGATCGGAAAGGTTATGCGACTATCGATTGGTATTATATTAAAAAAAAATAATAATAAAAAATTAAAAAAAAATCACTTAATAGTCGTATCTTCTTCTTGACGATTAGTCTTGACTAGTATCAATTATACTTTAGGAAAAAAAAAATCTATAAAGAAAATTTAAAGAGAAAATGCTACGTATCTCAATTATATGTTTTAGCCGGTAAAGGTCTACTAGGAGAGGAATAAGCAAAAAAAAAAAAAAGAAAATCTAGAAAAAAGAATTTAGGAATAATCTGTTCGTGTTTTCCTCGTTGTCTTCGTCGTGTTCTACGTCTTTGCTCGGGAGCTCTCAGGGTTGACCGATGTGGCGTCCTAAATTAAATCAACAATTGAAAGAGCCTCGGTTTCAATCCAGATCGCTTCCGATCCATCTAGTCATATTGCATACCGAGCGGTGCGCGCCCTGTCGAATCGGTCGTTTCATCGACCATTTCTTGCTCGGCACGCGAGTGCCGAAAAGAAGTTACGATAGACGCGTGAATTTGTGATTTAACGAGGTGTTCCAAAATTTCGCGGGACGACCCGCCAAGTTTCTAACCGCGACGGTTAATATTATTATTATTATTATTATTGTGTCAAAATTGGGCGTTGTATCATGGTGTTCTCTCGCAATTATAATTATTGTCGTGTAAGATTGGTGTGTCTAGTCCCACCGTGACGAAGAATTTCGCGATCTGGCGTCCAAAATGACGTCTCGATGCTCCATCGTCAATCTCGCGTCGTCGCGGTGTATATAAATTGTGTTTTTCTCTGTTTCACTCGTTTGTGTTGCTAGATAATTGAAGCAAAAAAAAAGAAAAAAAGGGGAAAAATATTCGGTAGAGATCGACATTGATATTATCACGAACAAATGCACACAGACCCGCAGACTGATATGGATGGAAATCTAACAATCAAAATTTGTCGACTGTCTCGTGATTTCTCGGGGACGCAGTGTTTTGTGGGACGGAGTCTTCCGGTACCGATGAGAAATTCAATAGACGAAGAATTTAATCAATTCCGAGGGGGAGATTCAAGATCTTAGATCGAATTAACTGAAGAATCTTGGGTAGGGAGAAAGGTACCGGGAGAAGAGAGTAGGGATGCATGCGTGCGTGCGTGGAAAGAGAGAATGGAAAATATCGCGCGACTGACAGAAATTAACAAACTAAAGAATTGAAGGAAAAAAAAAAAAAGAAAAAGAACCACTAGCTAACGTACGTTCCATTGTCGTGATGTATGTACGAGCAGAGGAGAGAGAGAGAGAGAGAGAGAGAGAAAATATGCGAGCGGCAAATTGGAGAATCTTTTTTCAAGGTAATCGATCGATGTTGTAGAAACATGTCATTTAAAGTAGTAGATCGCTTCTACCAAAAAAAAAAAGTAACTAAATAAATAAAAATAAAGATAAAGTAAAAATAACATAAAGTAAAGAAAGCGAGTCATCCGAAAGAAAAAAGGTATGAAAAACGATTTACGTAATTTGAAAGTCGCGCCAGCCGCGTTGTAAGGAGTGCTCGAAGTGGCGCGAGATTTGAAGAGGCGCGTGACAAGCATACACTTATTTTCTTTTTCTCTCTTTTCTTTTTTCTGTTTTTGCTTCTCTTTTGTTTCTTTGTCAATCAGTGGTCTGTTTCTTTGTCAATCAGTCGTTTCTTTGTCTCGATCGCGCGTCGAATCTCGCGTTCCCTTCCGACGTGTATCCGACACACGCGCGCAAAATGAACGATTTTTATACAGTAGAATTGTACCAATTGTACCACATAGGAAAGAAAACAAATAATGATGTTCGTTGTTCACTGCTCTGGCTTGCTAGCAACAGCAAAACAAAATAACTCGGGCCTCTCGGAGGCTGTTCGGACCAGGAGAGCCGCGAAAATTACAAAGTAAATAGAAAGAAAAAAAATAAATGAATAAAAGACTGTTGACCAATAGTGAGCATAATTCATTTGAAAGAACTTGCTCCGGACAGTCCCCTTCGTGCCCTCTGTATGAATCGGCAACAATTCGACAGTGCAAGATTATTGGTGTACTTATCACGCAGTTTTCTACAGAATAAAGAAAACAATTTTGAACAAACAGAAAAGAATGTACTACTGATTCACTGTATTATTTCTTTATTGCAGTTCCTGTACCTCGTGACTCGAATCCTGTTCCCTTCTCACAACAAATATACGCTTGAAAGTACTTGGAAAAAATTAAGTCGCTTGGACGATAGGATTTTCATTTTAAATTCAATAAATTTCTCAAGCTTTGATATCTCGGGGAACACGGCGAACGCTTAATTTACTAATTCATTTAAAAAGTTTAATTCAATTTTGAAAATCAATCTTCAAGAGCTCGATCGTTTGCTCAGACTGTTTTATCGACTTTCTCCGGGAAAGTTACGCAATACGTTAACAGATCGAGCGACGTGTACCAATTACCCAGTCGATAACCCAGTTCATTTCCAATTTAAATTCTTAACAAATTGTTAAATATATTCGTAGCACAAATTGAATATAAAAGAAGGTTGTCGAATATTTATCGTTAAATGCGACGACTTCAAAATTTCAAGAATCAATAGAAATACTGTTTAAAGTATAAATATTTTAATCGAACAATCGCGGCAGCAGCCTATTGGCTCATATTATTTGTTACATGATTCATCACTTTATCGCACAATGAACCAATTAGTAGTTATGTAACAAATAATGATGATTGCCCAGGTCCCACCGCGTGGAGGTTGCTGCTTTTGGAGACCCGTTATGTCTCGACCAACCTTCTTTCATATAAACGTACAAAATATTTTTCAAGAAAAGAAACTTGATATGCGATTGCAAATTGTTCAGTTCGACCATTTTGCAAACGAACAGCAAAAGAAGTTTCAAGTAAACCGTGATATTAAAATTGAAATTAACTGTACTGCGAATTTTACAGTTTTATCGACATATTTGGAAAAACATGATTCAATCTTACACTTTGCTTTGTATAACTTAAATTTTTATAAAAATTCTTTTATAAAAGTTTTATTGTTATAAATAATAAATAATGTTCAAATAATTAGAAAATAAAACATTTTATGACCGTTCAGTATGATTCAGTGTAATTCAGTACGATTTTTGTCGATGTATACGCGATGTTCACGAAGGTTCAATTGGCATACTGGACGATAATTTATGTAGAAGATGATTGTATTATAGTCAAAAATCAACGTGACTAATCTGAGTTCAAAATACAATATATAAATACATATAAATACATAACATATAAATACATAATTTGTAAAATATAATATATAAATACAAAATAATTTGTAAAATATAATATACAATATATAAATATATAAAAATTTTCGTTTTTTTCTTCGTTTAAAATTAATTCCTTTCAAAATTATTGTTTTGAAACAAATTATTAATATCTCTCGGAAAGAGAGAAATTTATAAATTTATATTATGTAACTGTCTGTTGTAATATTAATAGACTATGAAATTTTATACATTTATAGAAAGCTTGAAGATACAAAGATGCGGAAAGTGTAAAATAACAGAAATATAAAATGTAAAAAATGATATAATATTTGGATATAATATTTAACATCTGGAATAACTTTCTGCTTGTGTTTCCTCCAATTATATTCACAGATTTAAAAAAAAATTGCACAAATGTCGACAGTTTAATCGTTGGAATAACCGTTGTAAGAAAAACAATTTATAAATAACAAAACGTGTAAATAAATTAAAAAGTAAATGATGAATATTTATTTTTGAAAGGAATGAAACATAAAAACCAGAAACGTAAACGTTTTGAACGTACGACGTTCTAAAGAAAGAATTCATAACAATTGAACGTACAACGTAGTAAGAAAAAGTTCATAACAACTGCCCTGGTAATTCAAATACCAGAAACTCTAATTCAAATAATCATATTCAAATACTACTAACTCAACACAGAACAAAATTAAGACACGTGACTCACCTCGCGATCATTGACCTCAATATTAGAAAATAAGATTTGGTTGTGTTGAATTCTCGTTTCGAAATCTTTTCATCCTTCTGCTTCTCAAACTCGTTTCTTTCCTTTTAGTAACATTTGAATGGTCCATACTTTCTCTACAAGATCACTTTAAACAGAAAATAACGCCTATTAATTGAACGTAAAAAAAAAAAAAAGTTTGATTATCACGCACGAATTGTTATAACTTTTAGACATGTTGTTCAAATAAAATATTCAAATTATAAATCGTATAAATAAATAAAATAATTTAATATTATTTACGAAAAGAAGAATAAAAGCTACTAAAATATCAAAATAATAAAATCGAAGAATCGAACGATTTAATCGTTGCAAATTTGATTTTCAAAACTGTCGACGTCACAGAAATATCACACAAATCAAATAATTTAATTTCTGTTTCTGTCCTCGACAGTGCTGAAAGCCGTTGCCGAATTTCAATCGACGCTCCTTGTTCATTCGCGAAAAACTCGATTTTTATGTTACAGGAATTAATAATTTAATAATTTTTAGATCTTCGTCGCCAATGAATTTCGTAATTTTTGTATATAGAAACTAAATTCACACTAGCATTGTATTAATTTTCGATCTACGACTGTATTAATTTACGCTGTAATTGTGGCGAATATTTCGTTAAATTAATCAACAACGTTCGAACGTACGAACGAATTAGACTGAACTGTTGCAAATTGTTAAATAATATCCAAATATTCTCGTGATTGAGGCGATAAAGACAAATTTCGATGGCGATAGCAAAGAATAAAGGACAATGTCCATGAAACGAAAGCGTGCTATGATCTTATACTTACTGCGTATTCTCGTAAAACTGTTCCCGTGTAGTTCTGTTTAACCATACTTCTTCGTAGCTTGCTGCCGAATAACTTCTCTCGCTCCGTGGAGCCTGTTTTATAGTAATTCGTTAGCTAGCGCTAGCCAATCACTTCAAATGTAGCACAGTTAATTGTCCCCGACTTTCCCCCTGCCTATACCTCAGCGACAGAAATCTAACATTGGCCGGAGGAATTCGAAACCGTTTGCTCAAGAAAAAAAACCAAAACAGACTCGTGGCTTAACGACTAAACTTCGCAGTAACGAATATTCAGGGATAACAACATAAACACGGTAAACGGTTCGATTTCTTGTTAGCGAAAAAAAACTAACAAAAGAAAAGGTAAAGATAATTCTAGAAATTTGCTCGTGTTTTGGCTAAGGAAATTTTAACGCGTATATTATCATCGAATACGCAGTTATTGGCGTTAACAATATTAATAATTTAATTTAACGCTGTTTTTCTCTTAAAAAAATCACAGGATCTCGATTGTCCGCCGATTAAGATGAAATTTGGAGAATGTTACGAGGAGAGTAAGAAGAAGATTAAACTAAATAAAAATTTTTTAGCTGGATTAATTTATTAGGAATTTAATAATTTCTAAGAAACACGTATTATATATAATATATAATATATATATAATATAATATATATAATACATATAATATTATATAATATATAATAATATATAATATACAGGGTGTAAAAAATACGTATTATTTATTAAAACTGTTGTTATAAAAGTTTTATAAATAATAGTACAATTTTATTATTTTAACACTATAAAAATCGAACCTGTTAATTTCAGATTTTTTATTTTCTACAAGTGCTTAAATGATACGGGTATTTTCGTTAAAATCAATGTTAATTTCTGTTTGGACAGAAATCTATTTATTTCAATCATCATTCAAATTATAACGATTTGTATTTCGATACGGTTGTTAATAGTTGTAAATATTTTCAGTTATTTATTTATATCAATATCTTTGTTAATCGAATAAAGTCAAGAATATGTGCGACGTCCGTCATAAATATTAATAAAAAAACTTTCAGTACAATACACGTTGAATTTTGCCTATGAACGTAGATATTTTCGGCGACCATTTTAGGGACCATTCGAAATTGATTAAAATTTTTAATAAATTATTTATAGCTTGTATTAAATTAATCACTTAAATTATTGTACAATAATTTTAAATAGTATTTAGAATTGTTGTAGAAACGTATTTGTAGTATAATTGTTATAAATAAATTACTAAAAGTAATAAACGATGTTTAAGCAATTGGAATATTTAAAAATTATTTGAAATAAATTATACATTATAGTTCAGTCTACGATGTTTACAATTTGTACACGTGGCTCTGCTGAAAGTCGTTGAATATCCCTGTTACGGAACAATGTTTGACGTTTTTTGTTGAAATTCGAAAAGAGGTTTTTCTATTATTATCTACGACTCGGTAATCCAACAATATTTCAGATTTCCATTGTTTAAATTTAAATTTAAATCTTCCCTGATTTATTACAATAATGAATTTCATAATTTTCATCCTTTTTATCGACTGAAGCTAAATTTATACTAATATATACTATATATTAATTTTATACTAAATTTATATTAATATATACTATATTATTATTAATTTTTGACTTGTAACTATATCAACTTACACTATTTAATATTTCATTAAATTAATCAAAAATTTTCACATATTAAAGAATTCAATTAATGGTTCAATAGTAAAAATTGTTAAAATTGTGAAATAGAAAGTATCGTAGAAATAAATTACAGATTTAATCGTTGTGAATAATTTATCAAATACTTTAAATTGTATTCTAAAAAGTTAATCGTTTAATGGAGTGAATAAATAATGATGAACGGTATAATGGATGGAATGAATAATCGTTTATTTGTTATAAATAAAGCTTTGTCAGAAGCATTAGATGATATTTAAACAACTAAGATGTTCAGAAATTTTATGAAAATTCAATCAATTTCAAACGTATACATTTTATCGACTGAAGCTAAATTTATGCCATTAATTTTTGGCTTGTAACTATATCAACTTAACTGTCTAATACTTCATTAAATTAATCAAAAATTTTCACATATTAAAGAACTCAGTATTAAATAGAAAATAGTATTAAATAGAAAATATCGTAGAAATAAATTACAGATTTAATTCTCGTGAATAATTATAAAATACTTTAAATTGTATTCTGAATCGTTTGATGGAATGAATAAATAATGATGAACGGAATAATGGATGGAATGAATAATCGTTTATTTGTTATAAATAAAGCTTTGTCAGAAGCATTAGATGATATAACAACTAAGAAATTTTATGAAAATTCAATCAATTTTCAAACGTATGTAGTCGTTCAAAAGTTCAATTGTTAATGAACTGTAATTGGTATCATTTTGATAACGATAGTGATAGGAAAGAGTTAACACTCTTTGTAATATTTCGAAAAATTCCTTTTCATTTACATTTGTAACTTATTATTCTAACTAACATTACAGTTTATATAATTTTTACAGACTAGAACATTTTTATTCAACTTCAAAAACAAAACACGAGATTCGTGCACAGATTTCAACATTCGTCTCTTTCGTCTGAAGTAACTGTACAGACTGTACAATCTTCGTACAAAGTCTTCGTACATTCTACATTTTGTAATGATAGCTTTACTCTGAATTCAGAATCTATTTACGCATAATCAAATGTACAAACGAACCGAACCGAATTTGCACGCAATTCAGTCACGTTCATTCACGACTCGCACTTCCATCCCAAGAGATACAATAAAATCTCCAAAGAATCGAAATCTCCGCGAGACGAACGAACGGAGATTTCTGTTCCAACGTATCGTCCCTGCTACATTTTAGCAAACCGCTAGATTCTAGCAGTTATTTCGGACGATTGAATTGTTAAACTTCAATTTATATGGCGGCTACAGCGTGCGACGCGTGGTAGTGATGGGAAGGTGGAAGGGGAGTGGGGCGCGAGGAGGGAGTAACGTTCCGAGCGGAGTAATTCTTCTCCGCGGACCTTAATGAAAGCGAGACGCGATGGGCAGCGGCTTAACGAAAGTGATGCGATGGGAGGAAGTGGAAACAAGCCACCGGAGGCGGGTGGCGTTGTTTAAATTTGGAGCGACGCTCGTTCGGAAATAGACGTCTTCTTTCCCTGCCTCACCTTGCGCGCGCGATCCTTTCCTCTCGCCCGCTCTTCTCGGTTTCTCGGTTCTCCGGTGCTCTTCTCAATCCTTCGATGCTCGCGCGCTAGCTGACCTCCTTACGGGGCGCGCGCGCAGGAAATGCCGCGTCACTCAAACGGAAGTCACCCTTTTCGCCTCGGGAATGCCACCGCGCGACTTTGAAAACGAAAAATGGGAAACTGCGAGTGCGGTAACTTTGACACGCAACTTTTTACTCACTGGGAGTTATCTTTGTGCCACGTTGCACTACCGCTGTAAATTATGTACGAGATGAATTTAATATATACATATATATGTGACATTTTCATGTTTACCCGAACATATTTTCAGCGGAATATAATGTAGAGTAGTGTTATGTATCACGATGGTTGGCACGCAACAATGTCGCAACGATTTATTAGAAGCGGCCAAGATTAATTGAGTGATTCTGAATGTGCAGCTCGTTAGGTACCCACGACAGAGAGACAATGGTTTCCTGTCAGATTGGAATCACCGATATTTCTCCGCCCCCCCCCCCTCCCCCGACATTATAACCTTAATGGATTGAAATTGTTCCAAGGAGTTATTATTACCTGCTCAAGTTTCGATGAAATTATGAATGCAACGTTCCAAACGGAATCTGACGTTACGTAATCCTCGGACGTTACTTCGCAGATGAGAATAATTCCCTCGACTCGCGAAGTATCAAACGGGATTCGCTTCAGCAAAAATAATCACACTCGCGCGGAAGCTTTGCTTCTTCGAGCAAAACGATCGGTTCGACGAGCAATTTATTGGCGGAGATAATTTAAAAAGGAAAAGAGGAGACTTTGGGCAAGGTTGCACGATCCGGAGTTGTAACAGAGGCTCGTTAGCGTATCTGATTTATTTGCAGAGCTCCTCAGGCACGAAGTACGACCCGAAGTGGAGAAGCATGACGATGATCAGACACGTTCAAACGCGAGACCGGCAGAATTTTCGCCGCGTGTCGCTCAACAGATCGAGCGTCGCGATATTCCCGCTTTTCCCTTCTCGCGCTTGTTCCTCTTCCATATACTCGAATTTAGTTGCACGTTCGCATTTGCCCCCCGTGTAATAACAACGTCGTTTTTAAACTGTCATAAACTTTCTGCGTTATTAATACCTATTAATATTTTCGAGCATATATTGCCTCTCCTCGGGCAATTCATTAATTTTACTAAAGTGAAAGTGTGAAATTGACCCAGAGCGAGAATTTTCGCTCGGTTAACTCTCCGATCGAGATTAAAATTAGGTTCAGTTAGGCTCAATTTTAGATCAATGAAAATGACACAAGTCACTCGATCTGGATGACGATTGTCGAGATAAGCCCGAGGCTAAATCCTTCAATCGCAACTTTGCACCTGCGCATTTCTAGCCGGGGAGGATCCGACCGATCGATCGATCGAAACGAAACCAGTTTGTTTTCTCCACCCGGCGTTCGTTCGGTTCGAATTTATGCATTCGTATAATTGGCCAGATGGCTCCCAGTTTTATTTCGGTGACACTAAAATATTACGGTATCCGCTTCCCCGTGTCATTCCGCGTCTATTTTTGACCGGCAGAAGCTCCTAGGGGCGTTCCTTCCACGTTACATCCACCCGTGAAACTTTCTTCTTCTTTCCATACTTGGTCTACGACTAACGATCGACCGGGTTCGAGTTCCAATCAGCGAAGCTTCGAACGACATCGGAATAACGTTCGGACAGCAATCGCCAGAGATTCGTTATTCGTACTCGATAGGACGAGAGAAAGAGTAGAAGAAGAAAGGAGGAATCGCGTGGACCTGACATGACGCACGCGATCATCGGGCAGAAGGCAAACGATCGCTAATTGAAACGCACGGCATCTCTTTTCTCCTCGGCTCGGGAAGCGACGCGGGTCCCTGTCCTATTAATATCCAGAGTATATTTCAATTAATCCGAATAAATCGGTGGGCCGACAACACGCGGCGAGGCGAGTGTGCGTGCGTGCGCGTGCGTGGAAAGGAGGAAGAAAGGAGGAAAAGGAAAAAAGCGCCGGCGATCGTGGCGCTTGCGCGAGGGGCGTCGCGACGACCGCCGACGCCTTCTTGAATGAAAACCGTGGCAGTCAGTTCGCATCAAGGCGTCCACCCTCGCTTCCACTTTCACGGATTTTCTAATTTGCCCGCCTGCGAGACAACACGGCAGCTCGTTGTGATCACGTCGTTGCATCATGCGGTGATAAATCGGTTCGATCCTCCTGCTTCACTCTCCGCCGTGTCGAATCAGGTACGACTTCCACAGTTCTCGAAAACCCTTCCCTTTCGAATCCTACGGGACTCTTCGCGATCTACGTGTAACGCCGATCGATCTGAGATCGAAATTCGTAGCCACTCGCGAATCCATCTTGCAATGACGCGAGGATTTATTGAGAAATGGAGGATTTCGCGGAATATTTATGGGAAAAGAAGGGAAATAGTGAGATTTAATTTGGAAATATATATATATATACGTGGTATAAATAAAAGTGACGATATTAAAATTCAATTTATCACGTAGTATAAAATTGCGTACAGCAAAATTGCTGTTACGTATTGTATTTTTCATTGACAAGACACGCGAGTCTCGATTTATTTGAAGCCTCTTTCCATCAAACGCGGCTCCTTTATATTTTTTTAACACGCGACACGTAAAATATCAGAGTGGACGCTTCCGCCTGCGCGGTAGATCGGACAGCTGCCGTCGCAAGACCGAGTACGCGCAACCTCGCGACTCAAACGAATCTCTCAGTTATTCGACGATAAATTTTCATTTATCGTTACGTTCTTTCCCTTTGAACTTTAATTTTAACAGTTCGTTTTTTACAATATCTTAATTCTTAATAACAACACGGTGCTAGGTTGCGCGATTGCAACGATCTCAAGGGATATTCTTGACGCACGAACGCCGCGAACATGCCGACCGGTTGTTTTCGAAGACACCAAATTACATTACACGTGTACTAATGACTTCTTCGTTGCTGTCGTTACGTTCGTCTTTCTGAATCCCCCGTCGCTACCTCTCTAAATAATTCTGAGCTTGCAACGAGCTTGTTCGCCTCTTTGTTCGTTTTTACTGCGCTAGACTCACCTACGCTGTATCATTTTAAACCATCAACGCAATAATAGCACACTTTACATTCAAATTCGAATAAAAATGAGAACACTCGTGTAACACGATTTGGAAAATTCGCTCGAAGATTTATTCATCCTTCTCTGTTTTTAAATCTATTCAAAATCTTTTTCTCTCACAAGCGCATCTTTTACTCTACGAAGAGAATCGAGAAGATCAAAATTTCACGCAGATCGTCAGTGAGAAACTTTTCGACTGATTCTCTCTTTTTTTTTTGACTTTTATTTTGCCAATTTTCACGAGAATGATCTCGGGTCGCAAGGAGATCTGCCCGGATATTTTCTTTCCGGACAAACTGCGCGTATTTAGCCGAACGATCTGCAATTTTTGCGCGACGGTGCGCCAAGTCAAACAAACGATCCGCGAGGAGACGACTCGCTGCTGAGAATCGGCAAAGAGCAAACAATTGCCCGCGTTACGAGGAAACTCGGAAAGAGGAACACTCTCGGAGAGTAGTTTGACCTTCGAGAGCAATTTGAAACTCGAGCTTTCTTCCGACTATCGACCCTTTCGATCTCGATTCCGTCTCAAAAGTCGATCGAACAGACGTGAAAAATGCTCGAACGGAACATTCGTTGGGAAATAAATCGGAAAACCACGTTAAAAAAGTCAAAAGAAAGAATCAGTCGTGAAGTCCCTCACTGATGATCTGCGTGAAATTTTAATCTTCGATCCCCTTCGTAGAATCAAAGACGCGCTTGTGAGCATCGAGGAAAAATTCCAATTTTAAGAATATAATAGAGAAGGATAAAAGCTTCAAAAAATATTCAGAGAAACAAATAAATCTCGATCGTTGGATATTTTAATATTAAAAAAAAGAAAAGAGAATACAAGAAACCATGTATCTCGATCTTGAGACCGCAATCTTCGAATCGCAATTGTTGGCCTATTTCGATCAGATTAGTCAAACGTTGAAGCTAACACTATAGACTAAAATTTGAACTATTATAGACAACACAGTTTTCTAATCAGACTGAACACTGCCTATTAACAGTCTACTGGTTCGAGTTTGAACGAGAGAGAGAGAGAGAGAGAAAGAGAGGGCAACGCAACAGCTAATTATCTCGCCGCGATAGATACGGGGACTCGCGTGCAATTACACGGTTAGGGATCAGCCGCTATTTTGCAGCAAATTGCCGTGTAACGAGCTTTTTAACGAAGATCACCGCGAGAAATTGTTTAACCATGAAAACAATCAGGTTGTCAGTTGGATCATGTACGGCACGGCGAGCAGCGCCGTTAGACGAGTAAATTAGCAGCTTTGGTCGACTGCTAATTGTTTGGACACCCGTTTGCCGTTAGTAGAATTGTCAAGTTAAAATACGACCGACACTTTGCACTCGCTTTTGCTCGCTCTCGTACGATTACTCTGTTCGACGATTACCCTTGTCGCTAACCATCGAGTCCCGTGGCCATCGAAATTGATCTTTTTGGGATTTTGCACGTGTTTTTGTTCCGGAGGGAATTAATTGGACAGTGAAATGAAAGAAGACTGTTGAAAAGGCGGTAAATCAACACGATTCTCTTGAATAAATTTACACTAAACTTTTTTATTTCGGGGTTTTATTTACCCTAGAAGATACATGTACAAATTTTACACGAAACGAATCTAATCCGTGGCAAATAAAGAGAGAACGAAAAAGTTAAATTATCCTCGTACAAATTTGCCTTAATTTTTTCCTAAACAACCCAAAATAAAAAGATGACCCAATAATTAAAAAATTCTCGGGCAAATTTCGTACGAAACGAAAAGAAAAAGAAAAGTGAGAGAACGTAATTTTTTCTCCCATTGCCAATCGCAAAAAAAGAAAAAACGAATCTCCCCGTCCGTGTAATATCGCAATCTGTCGCACGATTTTCTCACAGAGCGAACGTTCTTCCTCGTACTTCCTGCTACTTAAGGTTTCGCGCGGCGACCAAACAAAGTGGAGAACGCATATATATCTTCTTCAGTCAGACGTCTGGCTTTCAACGGGGAAATCAGCTGTCTTCCGCGCGACAGCTATCTTTGACGGTTTAACCGGAAGCTCGGTCGAACGCGACTCGTGTCCTCCGCCATGGCGAAAGCGCTCTTTCTCTCTCTCTCTCTCTCGCGGGAACGAGCCTTCTCGGAAAATCTAATTAAGCGGCCACTTTTGCGCTTCGACGTGGCGCGCGCGCGCGCGCAGGAAGTGGCGCTCGCGCGTCCACGTTCGAGCATATTAAAGGTTCATAAGGGGGAGCCGCGGTGGTTATGACTGAACGTTATATAAAGCGGTCTTAATATAGAGAACGCTCTCTGGATCTTAGCCATGTAGCTGGTTGCCGCACGTAGCGTGGCATAATGTATGGACGATGTTTGGAAATCGTGTAGAATAAGACAGGATAGAGAGGGGGGAGGGAGGACAAAATAGGATAAAAGGGAAGGATAAACAGATGCAGGATTTCCGACTCTCTGTGTCAGATGGATATCAACGCTAGAGCTACCGGCGATTGAAACGTAAAATTTTCGTAAAATCGGAGATACAACGAAGGAGCCACATAGGCTTTTATTTTATTTATACATTTTACGAAAAATCATTTGAAATCTCTGAAAGTAGAAGTGTTTCACGTCTGTAAAATATCCAACGAAAATTAGAAATTTGGTCATTTCGATCATTTCTAGGGGTAACCCAGAAAATTGGGACTTTTCAGGTGCAACGCTAATGCAACGAAAATTAGCAATTGGTTGATTTGGGTCACGTGATTCGTGAGGGGGCGTGAGATAGACCTCGAGTAGGAGTGTTGTCTGGTACTGAGCGATCGCGCCTGCAATTTGTTTTGCATATCAATAAAATTTTATGGCAAAAAAGTCGTCTTCGTTTCCTATAACAGTTGCTTCTGGGCCTTTCAGTAAGACGAATCGTACGAGTCGTGCAGTTCTTTTTTCTAGTAGTTTCCAGCTCGTGTATTTCAAAATCTTCGAATTTTCCAGAAATTTAAACAAACAAACTTTAAAAAATTTGCAAACCGAATTAATAAACTCAATTGATGAAACTTGGCGACAAAGTTTGACAGTTTATTGACGTTCGCAGTACGTGGTAGGGAAAGTGGCGTGACTCACGCGTATTTTTTCCTTTTTCTTTTCGTCGATACTTCTTTGGTTTCTGTAAATCTCGGAAGATATTATTTCAGCAGCGTCGAGGAATCCGTTCCTCTCCACGCCGTTTCTTGTTAAATCGTTTCGCGTTATTGCCACCCGTGGGCGAAACATTCGACAGATTTATATTTTTTCGTATACATTTTACGCCGGTCGCGCACGAGTAACCTTCGAAACGTATTACACCTATCTTCTAGAGTCGAATTTTTAACAATTTATAAGCGTTCTTAAATTCTCAAGAAAAATTCTTAAATTCTCATGCTCTCTGTCTTCGATCGAGACCGACTGTGCATGTATTTTCTGACGTAGTTTTATTTGACAGTCGTAGTGTTATCAAGACACGCGTGGAACCAGCTACAACGACGCTTAGATATTTGGCGTTCTATTTAAAAATCCTTTCAACGTTACCGAAATACACGTTAACTGGAATATACGCTATCGGAATTGTAAACTCGGCAAAAGTCGATCCGTTCCGTCTCTATTTTTAATGCCGCTACAATCTTTTCCGTTCCTTG
The DNA here is from genome assembly GCA_030673865.1 of Melipona bicolor. Taxonomy (NCBI): domain Eukaryota; kingdom Metazoa; phylum Arthropoda; class Insecta; order Hymenoptera; family Apidae; genus Melipona; species Melipona bicolor. The sequence continues at coordinate 1,691,105 of JAHYIQ010000013.1, read as the reverse complement.
TTCGACACACTTCGAAGCATGTATCTCTCGTGACTGTCTGAAATTCGACCACGGCCAAGCGTACTAAAACGCTTTTGCTAAAAAAAAAAAAAGAAATCGAATTCTCCCAGTCTTGATCACGTTTTTCTTTGGAACTCCTGATCCAAAAAATTAGTTAGTTTAAATACTTTATTACAAATAAGATTGTATACATGTGTAATAAACTTTAACAATAGCTGCTTAGTCTGAGCTTAATCTACTATTTAGTATTATAAAGGTGTGTTGCCTGTGTATAGCTTCAGTTGGCTTGCAATGAAATTATTATATAGGGAAACTTAAGTTTGTAAAATCCAAGAAACCCGCCACTGATTGTGAGTCACTATTTCAAAAATATAGTGGTTTGAACAAGAGAGAAAATTCGAGGAAAAATAATTCTTCGACAGTTTTTTTTCTCTTCAGTTTCATTTGCCAGAATTTTTCGATTCAGGGTCCCTTTTTCGATCGTTGCGAATCCTCCCTAAATACGTAGTTGTTGCGCCCGGCTTCGCGAGGTCGATTTCACGCGACATCGCGCGTTTAATTTCAAAGTTAAGGTTAACCGCGTTCACAAACAGAGTTATGGTTAATCCGCGCGCGTGTTAACAAGTCCCCAGGGGTGCGACCCTTCGGGTGAACCCGCGTCAACGCGACGCCACCGTGACGCGAATTTATGAATACATTTCTCTCACTTCCCCGAGATTTTTCAGGTTCTCGCACTCTTAAAGTACGCACGTTGAAACATACGTCGATGCATGCATCGATTTCTAGGTTCTTCGTGAAACCTGCATTAAGGCCCCCTCACGATTTTTAGGTTAGGTTGGGTTTAGGTTAGGTTTAGTTACATTAGGTTAGGTTAGATCGATGCGTGCAAACGTACGTGGGAGCCTTTAGAGTCAGTTTGCTTGCCGATTCACCGATACCGAGCTACATACACTGTGACGCGCATGTTAAGGTCTTTGGACTAAATTCTCACTGAAAACCCAGATCGTCATTTACGTTTGACTTGATAGCGCGAGCGAGTTTCGCAAAGAGACAGTTTGTAGCAAACTTGTGCACGTAAGTTCTCGGGCATCGCGAACATTTTGCTCATTGAACGAACAAATAGAGAGGAAGAATGAATTTATTCGAGATTTAACGGACGTGCCAAGATTCGATGCAAGCGTCTGCTCGGAGTCGTCGTCGGTGCTCGATGTGGGACGCGGTCGAAGCAACAGGTATTCCGTTTGGCGACAGGCGTCGAAACACCGACTGATTGTTCAAAGTGAGTCTTTAACTTAATTAAATATCGTTGGCGACTTGACTATTGGCTAAAGCCAGTTTTGGGAGTGGTTTAGGTTAGGTTTAGGTTAGGTTGCCTCTCGTCGTCCGACGTGACTCGTTAAAGTGATCTTGGTCAAACGAAAAAGTTGCTCTATCAAAGATACTCGCAGGATTGATTCCTCCAGTTAAAACATTGGGGGAAATTTCAGGAAATTTCTGAAGCCTCGAACGTCGGACAGAAACCGATAGAACCGATAGATATTTTTAACAAACAATCAGCTAGAGCGAGCGAGTAACTTTGACAAGCGTTTTTCCAAGAATCATCAAACGGATGTATTTTCCGCGGAAAAGGAGAGATCAAGTTCAAAGCCGAAGGAGTAAAGAGACGCAGAATCAATAACCGCGCGATGAAAGTTAAACAAACAAACGCGCGCAACAGCGCAGAGAAACTCGGACGAGTAACGAGTAACGTTTCGTGGAACGAAGGATCGAAAAGGCTTCTCCTGCGCCGAGATTCTCTCGAAAATCCACATCGGTGGCCTGCTTCTTTCTTCTTTCTCTTTTCCATTCCGCCACTTCTTTTCGAAGCCCTCGTGTATCACGGATGTTTGGAATTTAAATTTAGCCCGGTAACATTTCGTTTCGACGGGCTACGAGCGACCGCCCACCGCGACGATCTCGACGACGAGAGATCCGAGCGTCCGAGCGGGGTCGATCCCGATTATAAATTTACCCCGCGCGACGTGCACCTCCACTTAATTACATAAAATAATTTGTATATAATTAATCCGGCGCGCGGCCGTGCTAAAAGCGCAATGAGCGAGCCATAAGTCCCACCCTTGACAGCTGAAATATGCCCGCTGGACAAATGTGACGCACGTACACGTACGCCCGTTTTGCTTCTCTCGCAATTAAAACCGAAGGTTGACGTACATTATCGGACGTTCCAAACGGATCTCGTTTTTCTCGCGTCAGATAATTGCGAATATCGGTAAATACGTTAAAATTGCGACGAGGGAAACTCTCGGTACTGTAAATTCGAGAAACTGTAGGGAGAGAATTGAACAAATTGAACCGAGTGGCTTATTAATTTAGGAATTATGGAAAACTGAATAAGTTCGGTAGTGCAACAAAACTCACATTGAAAGGGAAAACATAAAACAGAGACGAAGGATTCTTCTGCGAAATCCCTAAAAGGAATAGAGGTGCTATCTGAAGACTATAAATGCAGGTTAATTGGATTTTATACGAGCTTTTGAATAAACGTCAAATTGCACAAGTGTATAAATTGTATAATTGCAAGTATAATTGTATAATTGCATATAATTTGCACGTCTCGATTTATCACAACTCGATGCTCGTCAAATTCGCGTCGAGCCACGAAATTACGAAAACATCGTGCTTCCAGGTTGTAGTATAAATCGTAGTATACACCCTGCTTTGCACGTCGAGAAAGATTTGAAAACAACGAATTCCTTTTTATAATGCAAAAATCAAGATTCCATTTTATCCATAATTTGTGTTTGAATATATATTCGAGAAAATTTACTTGGAAAAACTTGTAAAAAGATACGGTTTTTTAAATTTAATAGTACTCCCTCACGAATCACGTGACCCAAATCAACCAATCGCTAATTTTCGTTGCATTAGCGTTGCACCCCCTTCTGGCTTACCCCCGCTAAAATCACCTTCAGTGATAAAAAAAAGTACGGGTCAGATATTTTCTTGAAAACTATATTTTTCGTCGCTATGTTCTCTTGAAATTCCGAGCACTGATGAATTTTTGTTTAGCGAGGAAACAGCAATGCTGCAAAAAAGAAACGACACTCCGCCGTAAATTCGTAATAAAATTTCCCTGACTCTGCAAACTAGATTCTCGGTCGCGCGTTCGACAACGCAACGATATAATCCAATTACATCGTCTCGAATGAATCGAGCGTTCCTCTTTGTCACTTTGACGAACATCCTTAACAACGTGATAAATCGGTTGAAAATAATCGCCGATCGGAATGTTAACGCAACGTCGGACTTTCGACGAGTCGACTCGTTAAAGTTCTCAACAATGACAGAGACCTTGGTCATCGGTAACGTCTCCTCGCTTCGAACAATTCACGCGCCATCGAGATTCCCCCGATACCTCGAAATTCCTTCGGGCTAATCGACCGACCGATCGCCGCGCGAGGACACGCGTGTCCAATGTTACGAGGTGAGAAAGCCACTCAACGACAAGATCGACTAACCATTTGCAAATATTTCTGTTTGTCGAACGTTCATCCCCCCTCGTGTTCTGTTTTATCCTCGCCGGGCCAACATGCATCACTTGCGTGGCTCGCCGTTTCGGGAGAGCCAAAGAGAAGCCGAGGACGCACGATCTGAGCGTGCTACCGAACAGACCGCGAGGGAGACCCAAGGAGAGCACCTACGATGCTCGTTTTGTCCTCTCCTTTATGAATTGCAGATGTAACTCGAGGCGGCGCCCATTCTGAGGCTCGAAAAACCCGCATTGCGAACATCGAATACTTGGCAAGTATAGTAAATAAACTATTACAATCGTTTCACTTATGAGATTATTTGACGCTGGAACTATCGACGACTGAAGCGTAAAATTTCCATCAGAGACAATGAGGATAAGAAAAAAAGAAATAGGAGCTTCTATTCGTATTCAAATCTTCAAATCTTTAAAATATGTGTAATAAAAATTATAGATTGGCCATTTTGACCACTTTGGTAGTTTTAGTGTTAAAAAACCGTGTTGGACTGCGAAAAATTCCAAGTAACGAAATAAAATTGGATAAAGTAGAAACTGCTTGTTTACATGCACGTGGTTTAGATTGAATCTCAATCTCTGGAATCAAAATTGGGCGTATTGTAAATTGAACATCGCGAATCAAACGCTGTGGCACTGTTCGACGCGAAATCTGAACAACGCTGCATGGCATTAAAATGATTAAAATTATCATAAAACAAATCTTGGATGCGATGGAATAAAACAGCGTTGAAAGTAACAAGTTAACGCTAGCATTCTGCAAATTTACAAACACGTTGTATTTTCCAGTGATTTGGATAATTTTTATAAAATGCACAAGCAACAAATTAACGCTGGAACCACCAAAGTGATCGAAACGACCAATTTATAATTTCTCAGAATATAATTTCGCAGATTTACAAATATTGTTGCATTTTCCAGTGATTCGGATAATTTTTATAAAATATACAAATAACATATTAACGCTAGAACCACCAAAGTGATCGAAACGACCAATCTATAATTTCTCAGAATATAATTTCGCAGATTTACAAACACGTTGTATTTCTCAGTGATCTGGATAACTTTTTAGTATTCATTTCAGTCTCTAACTTCTTCGACACAATGTTTGTGCTCTCGTCGTCCTTTCGTGGTTCTAGTTGTCAAGGAATTGGCGACGTAAGCGAGCAGTAAGTAAGTAACGGCGACGCTATTAGCTGGCGATCGTGTGTGATTTCAAGCGTACGACGAAGAGGCGGAGGACGACAAGGCGAACAGGCGAGGGATGCGCCTTCCGAAAAGGTGCACGACGCTTCGTTTTTGGCGAGGAGGAGCCGTCCGACGTGGCAGGAGTGTTGGCCGAGGGTGTGTCTTTTTCCGCTTTGCTGCCGCTGAAATGGAGTCCGCCAGCAAAGGGGAACAGGCCGACCCTCCCGCACCAAGTAAATAATATTCGACGACAGTGATTTACAGGGGACACCGTCGTGAACACCTTCTCATAAAACCCGATAAATCTCGTCCAACCTGGGTAAGTCCGTGTTCCAGGCGCGAGTTCGCTTCGTTTCAATTTAATAGGCACGCTGTCGCGCGCGAAACAAAGTTGAACGGACCGACAATGCCGGATTAACAATGAGTCGCAGAATTTTGTCAAAAAATTAATTTCGAATCGCAGATCGGAGTTTTGTAATGAAAGCATCCAAAGCGCAAAGATTTCTTGCAAACCGCGTCCCGCCGTTGTTTTACGACGAGCGAGAGATCGCCTCGCGCTCTAACTTCCGGCGCGCGCTATTTAAATGATGAATTGCCAGGCATGTGCGAGTACCGAGATACTGCAGACACTCAAGACGCATTGCGTTGTTTATTAACCGCGATAAACGTGCGTGAGCACGTTTCATTCCTTCCATTCCTTCGTTGAGTTTTCGAGGCATTATTGATAACAATTGAGAGAGACGTAGTTTCGTTCGAAGAAAAGAACGTGTAATATCAAATTTCCCTGAATAAAACAAGCTAATTGAAAGGAAAAACGTGGTTTTATTTCGAGAGCGATGCAAATCAGGAACGACGTTTTTACCCGATGTGATTCCTGACAATAAATTCGCAAATCGGTGGCGATCATTGATTTATTAACTCATAAACGCCACGATACGCGCGTAAACTGGTACGTAACTCTCGCAGATTTATCGTCGCGCTTTATCCCTCCCTTCCGTGTAATTTAATAAATTTTTCGTCGTATGTAACAGATACGTAATTAGCCGCGACGCATTTTTACCCGCGCGTAAATCACGCTTAATTTCGGCCAATAGTAACGCGAGGGAGGCACACCGTGTCTAAATACGCGAGATTTACGAGAGAGAGATTGCGACGACGAGTTTTCCCCGTGGGAAGATCATTTCTGTCGCGAATTCGTCATTTTCTTTTCTTTCTTTTTTCATTTATAACATCATTTGTCCTCGTATTATTATCATTGGCCAGTGATTAACAATTTACCAGTCATCTTGACTTCAAAAAAAATGTCACCCGCAGGAAATGCAGAGAATGTTCAAAAAAGAATTAATCAATATTGGAAGTAAATTCGTCTTTTTCTTTTCTTTTCTCGTTTATACCATTTTCGTTTAATCTAATTTACCAATTACTTGTCTCGACTCGAAGACATCGCCTTCGGTATTTACAGAGCTCTGACGCGGAAAGAAGCCATCGCGGCTCGAGTTTTTATCTTCCATCGATTCGACGTCTTCCTCCTCGTAACCTACATCTAATTTCGGCATCCGCGTCCGGCTTGTTTATCATTCTATTAATAATCCAGGCTTCCCTATATCGGTCCTTCGTCACGCTCACTAAACCAGCGAGAAATTGCGTGGAACGTTAAACCGCGGCGAAGGTGCAACTAACTGCGCTAAGGTGCAGTTTCCACGGAGTGCGCGCGCTGACGCGTCTCGTATTAATATCCGACGCACTTCACGGAAACTTTTACGTTTTTACGCTCGAGATTTTCACACCAGAAGGACGAGCGGTAACAAATGCGAAGTTAATGGCAGGACAAATGGCCCCCACGAGCAACATTAATGAGAAACCAGACCGGTCAGAGTGTGATGTTATAAGTCAGCCGGAAGATTAACGACGATGTCACGGTAAAAAATGACCATGATGTTACAGACAAAAAATTGTTTCACCTAATAGACGATACATTACAGAGGATGCTCTTTTGAAAGCTTACAAAGTTTCGCGAGTTGGAAATTAATCTAGAGAAAGAGAGAGAGAGGGTGGGAGAAATCTTGGAATCTTTGTTTAGATATGACGAAAATCAGATTGAAATCGTAGTTAAAGTTAAAGAATTTATATAGAGAATATGGATCGAAGGAATATTGGCACGCCTAGATTTTTGGCGATCTATTCGCGAAAACAGATGATATATTAGCGAAACAGTTGACTGCATGTAAAAATAACACAATAGCAAACGCGAGGAATGGGATTTCGTTTTCACAACAATATTGCAAGAAAGTTGTGCCAATACTTCATTGAACGTGTGTACGTGCGAAAATGTCAAGAAGAAGAAGTGCTACATATTTTAACACACACGGTATAAGAGAAGTTTGAGAGCGCGTAGTAGATTATACCGTATTTGGTCAGCCACGGTGGCCAGACTACTGAAAACTGAAAATCCTCCAAGCTACTGCAACTCGTAAACGACGACATTTTTACTTTCGCAATTTATTTCCATAATTTGTTAGGTTTGATTTGCTCGATAATTGTTACTAACTAGAAATTACGTGACGTGTTTCGTGGACGTTTGTTACACCGCTTCGGACGATAGCGTGCACGTTCAGATTTTCCCTTTATCGGGAGCGTTCAGATTCGAGAAATTTATGGAAACACTTGATCCAAAGAGCGACACGCGAATCCGCGATGGACGTCAGTCACGCTTGTAAATCAGCGCGGTAAAGAGACCACTTCTTGCTCGTTTACACTTTCAGGTGTATTTTTATCCGCGGATTAAAACACGAGTGCCACTCGCTCTAAATTTCCCCGTCTCTTTACGCTTGCTTGTATTTTTATTTCCTCGTCTTTTCGACTTCTCTGTCGGTTATTCTCGTTATTTCGCGTTACTTCTCCTCTTGGCTGCAAAATCCGCACGTTTTCTACCCCGTTTTCTATACAAACGAAAATAATAATACGGAGGGATCTATTATAACTCGTGAAAAATATTCCGACAGTGTGAAGTTTCACGAACGGCCGTTTCTAGATTTTCTTGATGCAAAAAAATTCTCTTTTTCTCTGAAGTTCGCGGCAAAGAGAAAAGTGACAGTATAGTTTAAGAAACTTTTAAGAGACTCGGTTGGTATTTTGTCGTAAACTTCAGAGCATCCAGGAGGCACTTTTGTATCCAAATTGGTCGACCCAGATTCAATTTTCAATTTGACAAACGCGCGAAAATGTATTCTCTACGCGCGCATTTGTCAAAAGTTCCAGTCGTAATCGCCCGAATACTTTCACGAACCGTTTCAACAGCATCTGCTTCCAACTTTCTCTCTCTCTCTCTCATCGCGATTCTCGGAATACGTGGAATTCCCCAGTCACGGGGGAACACATGTCATCGATTGCTCGCGTTATATTCACCCTTTGATAGAAGCGTCGAGCGAATACTTTACAAGAGGCAGCGACGTAATGACCGCTCGTTTTCAGCCTCGGGGGGAAGCCGAGGAGGCTCGTCGCCGTCCGATATATTACTATGATTAATAATCTGTAAACAGAGTCCTTAACGCTGACCGGGCCCCGGCCAGAATCTGTTCGGCCGACTGAGGATGACAGGCCGACCACGCTGACGATTCTCGCGAACATTCTCACCCCCTCGAACGCGACATAAAGATATTAGCGAGCCAGCAGTCGCGAAACCGAGGCCGAGGTTTACCTCGAGCGAATTGCACGCGTGATCTATTGTTGAATTTGGCACCGATCGCCGTTTACTCAGCTGCCCCTCGGAGAGACAAAAGGCGATCGAACGATCGGCCGGCGCGGCACTAATCGATCTTCCGATTCTCTATTGTTGGAACGGTGACGTCAGCTCTCGGTAGATCAGGAAATCGTCGATAGGCGAGAGGCAATCTTTGAGAGAACTGTCAGAGTCTGACACATCGTGGACGCGACATGCGATATATTTTGGAAAGTTTTCCAATATCGTTTTCAGTAAATCGACTGTGTTTGCAAGGGCATCCTTAAAGAAATCGAAGCACCGTCTCTGACTGTTTTTTATTTGAGATTCTCGATTGGAAGAAAGTCGTGTAAAATGACTGAAAGTATTTTATCGATGGAGAGTGAAGCTTAATGAAGATTACAGGTCAGGCTGCGAGCATGATGATATATTTTAGAAAGTTTTCTGAGATCGTTTTCAACGAATCGATCGCGTTTGTGTTTTTGCAAAAGTAACCATGGTTGTACTTTTATAAAAAAGACAAGAAATATCTATCTTTAAAGAAGTCGAAATACTGCTTCTATGAGATGATAATCAATTTCTTTTTTTTTATTTAAGATTCTGTATTAGAAGAAAATTATATTATTTGAGGCGAATCATTTTCTAAATCTTTCATTCTGCATTCTTTACAAGATACGCATGTCGATTTTCCTGAATTATAAGAAAGTTTGAAATAAATATTAAATATTAAAAAAAATATTGAATATTAAAAAGTTTCATCGGTAGAGGATTCCGCTTGAAGAAGACTGTAAATTAGGCTAGTAGCTTCTGACATGTTGCGAACACGACGATATATTTTAGCAAATTTCTCAAGATCGTACGTGACAAATTGACTACGTCTGTATTTTTATGAAAAATGGAAGAAATTCCTGAAGTAAATCTTTCATTTTGCACTCGGTACAAAACAAATTTCTCAAGATCGTACGTGACAAATTGTCTATGTCTGTATTTTTATGAAAAATGAAAGAAATTCCTGAAGTAAATCTTTCATTTTGCACTCGTTACAAAAACGCGCACGCCGATTTCTCGTAATTGTATCGCAAGAAAATCCAAAATAATTGAAAGTAGCGGTAGATCTTGCCGAGACTAGAGTATCGATTCTCATCGAGTCCGTGCGAGACTCGTTCCATAAGATCGTAGATTATTCATAGTCCACTTGACACGAAACATCCCGATGTTCTATTTCAACGCGGTCGTCATGGTGGTACGAGGTTCTATATGAAAAGTGACACGCGTAGAACCACGGAAAATAATGAAGTTCTCACAGCTGTCCTCGCTACATCGTGACCAATTCACGTGACAATTCCGCGTGGTAGAAACGACGAGCCACCCGTGACGAGAAGTTAACCACTCTGTAGAATCGTCGACGTTTGATTGGCAAGGCAAACACTCGAACGTCGTCTACGGAGCCGTTGAAATTCCGAGCATCCGTCCGTTCAAAGTCCAGAGAACCACGCGTGGTGGACGTGGAACTTTTCAACCCCGTGATTTCTGTTTGCTCCCGTAACCACCAATCAATCCTGTCCCCGCAATTCGTTTTCATCTCCCTTTCGATCTGCGTTGAATTCATACCGACGGTTGGTAAGAAGGCTCTCGATATTATTCAGAACCCTCTCAGGATTTGAAAATCAAGATTCTGCTTTATCCGTAATTTGTGTTTGAATATGTAGCTTTCATGAAAAAGAGAAAATTTATAAACATTCGCTTGGAGAGACTTGTGAAAAAATACGGTTTTTTAAATATATTGATACGATATAAAATGAAACCTAACCTAAACCTGTTGTTTAAACGATATATTTAAAGAATATTTAAATTTTTAAACAACAGGTTTAGGTTAGGTTTCATCAGTAATTTCCGAGATATTTGACAAAATGTGTTCCACACCGTCAATCTTGAGAGTAGCTTCCATGGACGATTGTCGATGAAAGAAAAAATAAAACATAAATGTTTTATGTTCCCTGTTAGTAGAAAAATTACCGCCACTCGGTTGAAATTACTTTTGTCCCTCTTTCACTGTCCAATTTATGAAACGAGGAGGAATGAATTGAGAAAGGAAAAGACAAACAATTCTCCCTTATGGTCGCAGGTCGCCGACTGCTCGTTGTCGATTTAGACACTGGCTCGTCGTTCCCGGTGGATATCTCGCGGACAGATTCAGCTCGTTATTCGCGCGGAAAGGGACGGACAAGACGCTCTTGTCTGACAGAGACCAATGTTCAAAGCTTTAAATGCCTCTCCCCCCTCCCCCTGGCTGTTGTCCGTCCCTCACTTTCCTTTTTCCGCGCGCGTCTGTTTTCCCTCGTCGTAAATTACACACCACCGGCATATCCCGAGGAGAAGGCGGCCGTTATAGTTGGTAGAATCCGGGTTCGCTTAAAGGGGCGGAAAAGAACGGAGCCTTTCGGAAAGGCAACGAAATTCCTGAAGATTTTCGCAAACGCGGTCGTTAAACGGCCACGTGTTTGGCATGAGGGCCTGCCTCCTGGCATCGGATCGCGTGCCATGTGCAATTTGCAACCACTAAAATTAGACGTTTCACCCCGTGCGCGCGTATATCCGGGGGGGCTAAACCGATTTTCGATACGTCGTTTTGGCCTACCTTCGAGGTCAACTGTTGGTTCACCAATAGCGAGCTCGTAGTACAGCCTCGATTTTTAACAGAGAGCGCGAAAGCTGAATCTTTCTGAAGATTTTCCGAAATTTGATTCAATTGTTCGTCGTTTGACGTTATTTCTGGCGACGGAGCAAACCTCTTCACGCCCTTGGCTACACGTGTGTCCTATGAAAGAGCTACTTCCGTTGCAAAAATAGTTACTTTCCGAAATTCTGAAATTTCTTTACTGCGTTATTTACCAAAAATTAAATTAAAGTTCTTCGTTGCAACTGAAATGAAAAATTCGTCCCTCAAGCTCGAATATTTTATCTTATTGCCCTGCATAAGGTAATCCAAATTCGAAAAACCTCCTCGGGAGAGGGGCAATTTCGCCAGCGTTGCGATATTGACTCGCATGATTGACTCTCCTTTGCGACCTTCCCCCAATACGCGTCCGAGATGATGTAAATAGAGTATTCGCTCCTTTCGGAACCTCTTCAACCCCTTTCTGCACGACCAACGTCTCACGGTCGTAAAACGGGCCGTAAAGTTGTCGAATGATGACGTTTATACGTTTGTACGTATTTTCCCGCGGAGAGGAAATTTCGTTTCGAGCAACCAGGAAAGAAACCGTTCGCTCGTTCGTTGTCGTTTAACGACCTGAACGAGGCCTGATTATCGCGGCAGAGACTTTTCTCGTAGCAGAAGAAAAAAAGTTGGCGTTTTTTTTTTCATTCAGCGTGGCCGCGTATGTACAAACGCTGACAAATAAGAGCAGCTGCGGGCATTTGTCTTTCTCCAATAATACACGAAACCATAACTCGTGGCCGGACATCGCGCGCTACTATCTCGGAGAGAAGCAACAATTCAACGCTGTGTTATTCTTCAAATTCAAAGGCCAGCGCGTAAAGTGAAACGAAATGAAATAAGTATCGTTTAACACGGTCCACGTTTAATATATTCCTTCTTGGAATTTTTATTGTGAAACGAGGAATTTTTGAATTATTTACATGTCAATAACAGACGTATACTGTCTGTTAAGGTCTTCAGTTTCTTTAAGAAAACACTAAAATTTTTTATCAATATACCAAAGTTAAAAAGTTTGGTTCGCGATAAAAAGTTAGTAAAAGTATTGACAGTTATTAGAGATAGCGTATACAAATCGCGTTTATGTTTACCACGTTTTAACAAAGCTCATCGAGGTATATCTTTGCGATTGTAAATTGTCATAATTTAATATTGCTTATTAATATTTAGTATTATCGTATAATATTACACAATAGACATTATAAGTATGACATTATATGATTTATATAATAAATTATATTTATTGTAACACAGACAGTAATACTAAAAGGATCATTTGGAACAAAATATTTCGTTTTAAATTAATTTCGACATCATCGAAAGATATTATGATTGTCAAAGTAATACCTGTTTGAAAATTCAGTTTATCGCTTTCTGTTCTGTGATACTAATATCTTAAACTCTGCACGCTTTTCTTGATAATTATGGTTATCTGCACTGCTATAAAAATTACGAGACATACTTCAAAAGCAAAACTATTGATCAAAAATCGACCCAGCAGAGAACGCGTTAAAATACTTGGAAGGGTCTCGGATTTCTTTCGAATTTGATCGAATCCGCGTGTTTTTATTTACTTCGGTGGCAGAGGAAGGTCCCTCGCTATTAATAATTATTCCGAGCGTACAATTAGAGAGCGAGTAGTCCCTCTGTGCGCGGATTTCTTGTCACCGACTATTTTGTTGTGACTCTTGACCGTGTGCAGAAACTGTACGCACAGGTATATTATTAGGCAGAGAGTGCATGCTCGCATGTCTGTTTGCGCTTCTATTATGACTACGCCTTCGCGTGCCTTCGTCCGCGTAACTTATGGCACACAGACGACAATCGGTCTGACAATGTCACTAAGTCGCGAAAATATCCCTTTACCGCGTAATGAACCGCGCGTCACTCGTTCCTTCAAATTACGAAATATCGTCAAGAATCAAACGAAACATCGGCGGGACGCTCGTGGCTCTTCCCGAAACCTGCGACAAAGACTTTGCGCGTGTACAGTCACTCCAGGTGTTTTAAATTCCTCCGCTAACTCCGTAAAAAAAGAAAAAAATTTTCAGCAATCATCGTCGAGAGGAGAGACTTTGATCTCCAAAAAAAGGTGAAAAAAAAGGAAAAAAAAGGAAAATTTTTCGAGAGGAAAGGTGTCTTTATTTCATTTCTTTCAATGAAAAATATCTTTTACAGAAACGAACGCAGAATTCTGAAAGTGAGAACTTCAAAGTAAGTATAATTTAGATACATCCAAAATTTTTTTTGGAATTCTCGCATTTTGTAGGAAATATCGACGCTTGTTTAAAATCGCGAAGCTCCTTTCTTCAAAATACTCTATTTTTTTCTTCTTTTATTTCATTCCGAAAGAGATCTCACCTCAACAATAAATAAAAATACTCTCTTTTTGTCAGGAATCTTACAAGTTTCAACACTAATGTTGCAAACATTAAAAAAATCTTAAGATCTTAAAGATCAAAGCCTCCGCGTTACAACGATCCCTTAAAATTTTTTCTACGGAGCTAATAAGAGCTAGTACAGTATAGATAAATTTTCATCGTGTCTGCGAGACTTTTCGGAGCGACTGTAGCTCTACGTGGAATATTCCTCAGTTGTATAAACACCGTGTATAAAAACGGCACCTGTTTATATTATGTTTCAAAAATATCTGTTTATACGATAACTTTGTTACGTGAAGGAATTTTTCTTGTAACAGAGTTCACTACAAACTTGACTACAATATCGAGGTCTTCTTTTTTCTTCACAATGTCGTTCTCACGATGAAAAATTATCGAACAAAAACTCTGTTTGAACAGACGAAAAATTCAAAAGTGTCGCAAATATCGTACTATTTTCCTCCGTTTATGATAAATTCGTATCACAAATCATATTTACTCTCGCATAAGTCTCTCTTCTCGCTAACGTGTCTCATTAACACCTTCGTTTCGTCAATGGGAGTTTCCAATTTTTCATCTTTTGACTCACTGGCTTGGTGCGTTGATTTACGGGATCTTAAAACGTCGTTCGTCCTTTGGCCTGTTGGACATGCGTCGAACTATCGCATGCACCGCGATAAATTGTCGTATTTCATTCCTTCCGATTTTGTCCTCTCTCGATGTCGCAATAATGATTTACACGAACTGGACGAGGAATGTTTTGGTTACGTTTATTGAATTTAAAAAATGAAAAATCACCGACAAGTTATTATTAAAGCCAACAACTCGGGATGCAGTCTCGATGAAATGTGTCCTCGCGCAGACGCTAGCTCGCGGACAAAGTATTTCCAAGTTATCCGTCATTGTTGGTATACGTAAATAAATACAGAAACACAAGCGGCATAATCGTTATTAATTTACTTGCAAACAACATGCGAATTTCTCGCGAGAGGATCTTGGATTGCGACCAACTGCGGCCGCCATGTCTCCCTCATCAGTTACAATTATTGTCACGCAGTACCCTCCGATTTTCCGCGAACGTAATATTAAAATAAAATAAGAGAAGCCTGGCGAAAGAATTCGAGCAGAGTACAGGATTTTTTTTTTATTTCGTCTTTCAATTTTGTGGATAAAAAATCTCAGCCGATAGTCGATCCTCCAACTTTAGTATTCTTCAATAGTACTGATGAAACTCGCTTTTTATTAAATTTGTTTACATTTTTTTTTCTTTAAAAACATTTCTTTTAAAGTTCTTTCTTCATTTTAGATGAAGATCACAGGAAAAGGACTGTCTATTTATTCTTTTTGTTCCACTCTTTCCGGTGGAAATATTAATTTTAAATATATATCGGATTTTTCACGTTGATCGAGCAGAGTACAGGATTTTTTTTTTATTTCGTCTTTCAATTTTGTGGATAAACAATCTCTGCCGATAGTCGATCCTCCAACTTTAGTATTCTTCAATAGTACTGATGAAACTCGCTTTTTATTAAATTTGTTTACATTTTTTTTTTCTTTAAAAACATTTCTTTTAAAGTTCTTTCTTCATTTTAAATGAAGATCACAGGAAAAGGACTGTCTATTTATTCTTTTTGTTCCACTCTTTCCGGTGGAAATATTAATTTTAAATATATATCGGATTTTTCACGTTGATCGAGCAGAGTACAGGATTTTTTTTTTATTTCGTCTTTCAATTTCGTGGATAAAAAATCTCAGCCGATAGTCGATCCTCCAACTTTAGTATTCTTCAATAGTACTGATGAAACTCGCTTTTTATTAAATTTGTTTACACATTTTTTTTTTTTTTTTACTTTAAAAACATTTCTTTTAAAGTTCTTTCTTCATTTTAAATGAAGATCACAGGAAAAGGACTGTCTATTTATTTATTTTCACGTTGATCGAGCATCGAAGAAAAAGCTCCCTCCGCTCTCTGTTTCGACACAGACCGAAACAAAGCCGCCTTTTTTTGACAGCCGATTATTCGCGGCGAGAGCTGAAATCCGCTCCGTGCGTCGGGGCTTTCATTTTTCGTTCGATCGACGGGCGGCAAACACGAAAACTCTTGGTTTCCACCGTCTAAGCAGCCTGAACGTCCGCTTTGTTTCCCGACAAATGATTCGTTTGTTTGAGCAATTCATCCCGGGCTGCTTCACAAAGCTTTAAGCAGAGATTCTTCCTTCGCAAAGCAAAAATAGGCTCGCTGCCGGCAACGTGTGTTCCGCCGCGCGTGGAGAACGCTCGAAACGTTGTATAGATCGGGTATCCCGCCCTCTCGGTGCACTTTCCTATCTCAAATTTCCTCTCCTTATATGCTCCCCCTTCTTCGTTGACGGAACGATCCTTTGTAACGGGGGATTTTACTCGGCTGAATCTCCTCGAGGAAGCTTTATTTTCGTAACGAAATAACCAATTCCAGCGACCTTCGGACGACTTCCCAGTGCCGCGAAGTTGAAAAGAAAACCATTCGCCCGACGAACTTTGCTCGTCAAAGCTCGGAGACGTAACGCGTAACCCGATACTGGAAACCGAAAAATGTCGGGGAAGAAAAAAATAGAAATCACGGGGAGATGGAAATAAAAGCTGGCGATAAAACCGATTCGTCAACTGATGCGCATTTGAAAACACGTGGGAGAGATTAAACTGTAAGCTTTCAATTGCTCGACACTTGGATATTCGATTTTAATGACAATCTCATCGGTTTTAAGAAGGGATAAAATGTAGTTTTTGGGTGAGTTATGAGACGTCTCCTACAAAATCATAAAACACAGGGATAATCAAGGAACGGGCGCGATTTACGAGTTCTAAACGTGGGTCGCCCTCTCGGTTGTTGCAAACACGCGGTTTGAAGAAAATACGATCCCACGGGAGGAGAATCGAACGATATCACGCGACGAAAGTGTCATTTTTAGTTTTTTCCCTGCGTTTGTACACCGCTCGTTTCGTATATCACTCGCTTTATCGCGATTTAATCGACAACAGCTGTCGTTGATCGCCGGCCAAAATCGCGCGATGATTAAGTGCGAGAGTTTACAGAACGTTCGCATTTTACGTTCTCGCTGTCTTTGCGTTTGACCATTTCCCCGTTTTTAACAGACCGTTCAATAAAGCGAGTCCTCCTCGGCTGTTGATACGTCGGCAGAGAGTGTAAGTTTTATTCATTAACGGAGAATTTATGAACAATTCCGCGGCAGTGATGGACACGGCAGAAGTGGCTACAGTTTGTAACATATTCCCGCGGATTGTGAATTTTAAGAGGTATTTTCGTGCCAAACACGTGGCGCCTGGACGAGAGATACGTTATCCGTATAAACGTTTATCTTCACGGTATGCAACAACTGCTAATCTCGGTTCGGAAAATATACAACCGACCAGTGGAATATTTCTCCAGCTTCGACGCTGGAAGAAAACTCGCGCTGTCAGTGAATTAATAAAAAGAAGAACAGAAAAATTGTCGCTTTTTGAGAGAAAAAAGGCACGAACATTTTGTGAAACAGAAGCCAAATAGACATCGTGACTTGTGAAACAATTCAGAAACGAAAGATTCGTTTATTTGAAGATTACGGGGGAAATTTGATCGATTTTAATCTCCCTTTACGATTCGAAGGGGAGAGATTTTGACGAAATGCGTTTGAGAGTATCTTGATCCTCAGATGATAATTTAAGTTGCTTCGATTCCTGGAATTTCGAACTTTCTGAAAATTATACATCCCTAAATTCCCATTTTTCTGAATGTCTAAATTTCAAAATTTCTAAAATTCTAAAATTCCGAAATTTCCAAGTTCTCGATTTTCCAAATTCCCAAATTCTTAGGTTCTTGATTTCACCAACTGCCGAATCCCCAAATTCGAGAATTTCTAAACTCTCCAGTTCTTCAATTGCCAAACTTCGAGCAAAATTCCTGAAACCTCGAGCACTTGTCTCTTAAGATCCCCAAATTCCTAGACTCCCCGATTCCCAGATGAATTCCCCGCTTAATCTCCGCTTAATTTTGGTAACGAAAACCTGGGTTAACCGAGTTCCAAGAGGGACGTGTGCGCGTCCACTCAAGCGAGACTTCGTCACGCACTTCGTGCGTGCGCGCGTGTGTATAAGCTTGGTGATTCTCGCGAGAATGCACGAAAGCGAAATGCTTTTAGAGGAGTCTCCAGCAAATTACGCGGAAGCTTAACGCCCCGTAGAATGTGTCGAAAGTGCGTGTCGTTTCACCGCCGAAAATCCTTACGGCCGGCTATTTCCGTCTTGGAAAAGACGCTTCTCCGACCCCTCCCCCGGTCTCCTCTCCCCCGCGCGAGTGTTCCAACACCCTCGCCGAAGTCACGCGACACGTTCCAGGGTATAAGGGCTCTCATAAATATCGCCCGATGCCTTTTGGCCGCTGGGTTGTCGACGTCGCGTGCTCGGTGGTGCCTCCTTCGTTCTCTAAGTAGCAGCCGCGCGATGGAAACGCGCCATTAAGCCGATCGGAGTATCGGGCGGCGAGGGAGGGAAGCGGCCTCGGATAAATCATCCGAACGCGCGATGCAACTCATCCGAGCGGTTCCGCCAATGAGAATTATACACAAAATTGCAACCCCGGTGGGATTTGGCTCGGCATTAGCGTTCCGGCATTGTCCGGAGTTCCCTCTCAGTCGGCTACGAGCAAAATCTTTCGACGCTCGGAGGGAGAATTGCAGTCTAACGAGACGCAAACGCTCTGTTTTGGTTTACAGCGTTCCGGGACGGTGGACACAGAGAGACGGGTGTGTTTGCACACCCGTGATGATTTTAGAAGCCGGCGGTGCGACGATTTTGACGCGACGGGACAGTGAGGTTTAATCATCTAAGATTAGGTTTGTTAAATATGCGTACTGCGCTCGTGCCACCGGCCGAAATATGATTTCTGCTGCGTCCGAATGGATCGTGACTTATTAAAATGATCTACTAACGGCGCACCGGGAATAAACTGCGACAGATAGACGATGCACGAAACAAATAGGGTTTCGCAGCTCTGCGAACAAAGTTAATTGGCGGTTTAATCTCGGATCGCGTTCCGGATTCTGGGAAACCGCGCGCGAAGTGAATCGACTTGTGTCGGAGCACGCGGAATGTTTTTCATTCGGAACAAGGTAAAGATTTCAACTCTAGTACTCGTTCTTAGAAATTATTTTACTTTCTACACGCTGAAATTCATATCCAGAATCCTTCGCCGGAGGAGGAAGAGCGTCTCCTCTTGCGGCCCGAAAAACAAAACGAGTCATGAGTGTAATCGTTAGCAACGTGCTCGGCCGAATTCTTCGTCTTGGAACGGAACGACGTCAAGTTCCGCAACGTTCGATCACGGTATAAATATACACCCGACGGAAACAGATGTCGGCGACAAGTGGAAACGACACTGGCCGCGCGCGATGTATCAAGCCACTGTCAATCCGACGTCCGCGCGAGGAGGAACCGAGCCGAATCCGCTCTCGGTGATCGCGCCACCATTATCGCCTGGCAATCGCAAAAAGATCGCTCGATGGGCGATCTCGAGATATAAATTTACGGCGAGCGAGCTCCTCCGCCTTTTCCAACCCGTGTGCAAATCCGCAGGAAGTGAGCGCGCTCGCGAGACGTGGGCGTATCGCGTACGTGTGCCGCGGCCACCGTTTGGCAACGTTCCAGCTCGCGTTTCTGGTCCCTCGACCAAGAGAGCCTTGCGTCGAACGATCTTGCGAGGTTTGATCCGAGCTTCGATTTTTTCGGGAGGGGGAGAGGAGAGACGAATGGAAATTGTCCAAGTGACGAACAATCCTCGTTAATTGTAAAATTTGACTTTTGGAAATGGGGAGGATATTATCTATCCTCTTATCAATGTAAGAGAATCTTATTGTTACAAACATTTGAGATCGTTCCATGTGTGTTTTTCCCATTTTCCTAGCGCAATGCTTTTCCGCTTTTTCAGCGTTACGAAACTGTGTACGAAGGATCGGGAGAAGAAGAGAACTGACGCTCCAGTTTCTCCGAGGATGGACGATTAAGCGAGCCGAGGAATATGAGAATATCGTCGAGTCGACTCGACGATAGCCCCTGTTGTTTCCATCTGACGAACCCCGAGCACTCCTGAGTGCTTTTTGGTACGAGGAATTCGTAAATATTTCACTCGCATGCTAAAATAAAGCTCCACATCGTGGAGTGCGTCAGGACCCGTGAGCTTTGTTCGCTGATTCATTCGTCACGTTGGAAACCGTGTGAATTTTAAAATAACATTCACCGGTGGAGATACATAATTCCTTTCACAGCTATTAATAAAAAGCACCGAAAGCAATTCATAAGTTTTCACTCAGAAACTTTACAAATTAGCGGCAGGTGCACTTTCGGAGAGTTTTCGTGATAGTTTTACTCGTGATTTATGTTCGATCTTTTTTTATAAATTTCACGCTTCCGACAGGCGTTTCATTTTCAAATCGAGCATGATCATAGATACGTCGTCGTTTGATCTTAAGAAACAACGCGGCTGAGCGCTTCAATAAAATCGCCACAAAGGTTTCAAGCTGTTCCACTTTAATCCATAACTCTGCCCCGACACGCTGTCCTTTGACAAATAAATTATATTTAAATTTGCCAACACCGACAGAAAAGAAGTAAGGAAAAGGGAAATATAAATGAGAAACGTAAGAGTATCATGCCGGTGTGAAAGTGCTTGAGAATGTTTGAAAAAGGAAGGAAAGAAAGCGACGATAAGACATATTTCCATAAATTTCTTCACGATAAATTGGTCCCATTTTATCAAGAGATTTGCACAACGAGTCACGAGCGCACGCGAGGGTTCTGCAAAAGACTCGGCGTTCCAACTCGGATTAATCCAGAACAGATTAGACCTATTACATTTCACGATATTGTGGCTGTAACCGCGGTTTAGATCGATCCCCAGGAGGCTTCCACGGAAATCATGACATCCTTTTAATGGCGCAAAGATACGTTTGATCAATATTACGACCTCTATTTTCGTTCTACTTAAATCTTGGCTCGGCTTATACGTGATGTGGCCGTAAATGCAACCGTGAAAGATCTATCAAAGTATTGAATATAGATATACATATTATGTATTTCATCGCACGCGTATATCGAAATATATTCAGAACGAATTCGCATTCGTTCGTGTAACAAACCTGCATTATTTTCACATTATTTATAATTGTACCGCGTATGACAATAAGACGGTTTATTGATAAATTAAATAAAACCACGTGTAAAAATGAATAAAGAGATTAATAACAGGCCCTAGAGAATATTCTGAACAGTGAATGTACTGTGTTATATGTATGTATGCTGTATGAACTTGAAACAATTTTCTATGCGAAATAGTTTCATGAGGTACTAGGAATATACATGTATGGGATTAGATATGTACATATTTAGGACTGAATTAAATGTACAACAAAAGATTGAATCAAATATATATTTAATAACTCTTTGAAATAATACTCACTCCTCTGGATCGAAGATGTATTGAGCAATACACAAATTCTTTTTGTATTTCCCGCTTAAAGCTAACGTTCGACTTCACATTTCGATGCTGTAGATCGATTGCGTTCGAGAATCGAAATAAGTGTATTACACGTTTCACCGTTTAATTACGAATGAAAATCACAAAAATAAAAAAAAACTCTTCTCCCTAATTGAATAAAACGATTCACAGCGTCTGCAATTTTATTTTTATACCTTGGTTCAATTCAAATATATATATCCAACAATATATTTGTATCTTTTCCAAATTTAAGTTGGTCGTAGTTAATTGCTAAGTTTCTCATAAATTTCCCACTATAAATCCACGTTTGTTACAATAATAATGTTGATAAAATGTAATGGACGATGTGGAGAATGTAAGGTTATGTACGTCACACGCGAATTAAAAAGCTATATACCGCACTCACGCATTGAAACACGAACAAATTATCACGCGATTATCTCGCTCAATCGCTTTTCGCAGATAAGATTTAAAATGTCAAACAGTATCGGATTCACGCGAATTCACTCGTTTTCGAACGACGCCAATGAGAAGATCAAAGTTTCGAAAGTTCAAACGGCGACGGGCGCGCGACGAGGAGGCGGTCCGAGCGCCATCTGAAACCGTTGCTTCCGGAACGGGGCAGCAGTAAAATGGCAGTTGCGCGCAAAAGTCTGTTTATTTACGTGCTGTCGATGATTAATTGATTTTCAACGTCGCGTCCGCGAACGAAGTCCGAATGATCGTGCTGGGCAACGAACGTGCTGAACGCATGAAAACGTGACTGAACGCGTCTCGGCGGAGCCAAGAGAGGAAAAAAGGAAAACAGAAAAAGGGAGGGAAAAAGAAACGCGAGTGAATGTCGCGGCCGTGGAATTCAGCCTGTCGTCGTCGTCGTTCTAACCTATTTCACGGTGCGTCGTGTCCCTCGTATTCTGGAATTTTCCAACGCGCTGTCAACGCGTTGTTTGCCAACAGTGATTCGGCACGATGCCATGTTGCCGCAAACGCTGAGCACGGAATCGTGCGAAATTGTTACCATGGCCGACGAAGTGCTGCCGGCGAGCTTGGAGAGGCTCGAGATTGATCGCCTGTCCTCGAGTTGTCCTCAGTAAGCATTCACCGCCAGAAATTACCGTCGTTAAATAAGCGCCTGCTTCTCCCGTGTCTACCGTGTTTCCAGCGCCTCGGGGAGACTGGTTCGCAATTCCTCCTCGTTGTCGCCCGTTTCGCGCATCGCGGATTCGGTCCCCCCAGCCAACACGGGTTCTGCGACGCGATTTTCGTTTTCAACGCGCGGTCAAGGTCTCCACGAACCGAGCTGCCGCTCGTTTCGCCACGGCCACGCGACGATTTCTGTTTACTCGTCGTCGTGGTACGTCCTCTGCCGACGGCGATCCGTTAATTATGCAGGCGCTCGTGAATGCGCATTTCAATGATCGTCGTTTCTTATTCGCGATGCTGCGAAATAACAACAGCAGCAACAACAACGACAGCAACATCGACTACGATCCGTAAGCAAAATGTTTACATATCCCCCGAGTAAGTTTAAGGGACACCGAGTGCACAGAGTCATCTACATTTGCGGAACGTTGTTCCTCTTCGCGAATGATTTACGCGTGAATCAGATCGAGAAAATGAAGATAGGAGTGAGAAAGTGAAGTGGAATGATCGATCGTTTGCTCGTTGGGACGCGATTGACCGTTTATTAACAGCGACAGCGAATACAATCCCGGCCCAACTTCTTCTTTCGCCGTGGCTGTGATACGAGTTCGCGTAATTTCACGCTGTGTTGCATAAGAAACGAACGTTTACCAATATCCGATTCAAGGTTATGTGGTATAAGAATGATGAATCATCGTTAGATTGATGATTTGAAATTGTCATTCTTGAGTTCTTGTGGTATCTCGGAATCTGTTCTTCTTACGGATTTTAATGTGTGAATCTCTTCTTTAACGAAGAATTGCATTACAATTACATACAATTATCATTTCTCTTACATTAATTACTAACTAACGTTTTCTCTCTCTCTCTCTCTCTGTTGTTTCAGCGTTACATCAACCGACAACGTGAAGCCGTCGAATCCATTTAGAACAAGTAAAGGTCAGGTTAGTTCCGACTGCAGTCACTTGTTTCAAAAGAGATTGATGCCTGTCAGGCCGACGTCAACCGCAATTAGCTCCAGAGGTGTGAAGAGCACAACGAATTTCAAACCATCAAAGAACGAAAGAGCACTCGACAAGGGCAAGAAGAACTCGATAATCAAAGAGGCTGTTTTAAAGTTAAACAATACCACTGGCACTAATTGTCTTAGTGATGACCTAGCGAATACGTTGCTTAAAGAAACATGTAAATTTAATATCTGTGGTAAGAGTTCAAAGATCTTTGGTCATGGTACGGTTGCAAAGGACTTTAAAGCGCTGAACATTAGTCAAGACTCTAGACAAGCCAAGGATGATACCAGCATCCAAGACGATTATCAAGCTAGTAGTTTCCAACGGGCACGCAGTAACACGATGCCAAGCTTGAAAAGAGGGCCTGGTCCAGGTGGAGGCAGTAGTAACAATAGTAACAATAGCAACAACAACAACAACAACAGCAGCAACAACACTAACAATAATAATAATAGTCAATTGGAAATTACTGGTTCAACCGGCGGTCAAAATTCAACTTCGAATACATGTTCAGCACAAGCACGAATATCTCCACCGTCGTGTGATGTCACTATTGATGAGCTTGCCAGCTACTTCGAGGAGTTTGTTCATATTCCAAAGAAGATGTCACACATGGCAGAGATGATGTATATTTAATTATAATATATTAAATTGTAACGAGACAGATTTCTTATATACAGTTTTTCAAAAGACTAGCGCGCAACGTTTAGATTGCGGATTGATGCAAGTCTAAATACTGTATGTTTGCTACAAGTCCACTTTAATTTGGTACCTAAATTATACATAATATACAATGCAAAAAAAAGAAAATACAAAAAAAAAAAAAATGTTTAGAAAATCTGCGTTTTTTGTAGAGAAAACGAATATTGAAATGATTCAAATTAAATTTGAACAAGAGTAATGTGAGAATGAACAAAGGATATTAAATATCGCGAGGATGCTAGTTACAAACGAAAATGTATTTGTTTCCTAAGATTGTCTTTGTTTAATTATTTCGTTTAGTTGGTAATGAAGGAAATTTGTTTATAAAATTTTTGTATTACGAAATCAAACATTGGTATTAGAATAAATTTCTTGCAACTAACATACTCATCTCAATTTACTTGCGCGTTCGTTTACGAAAAAGTCGTGTGGATAGAATATATATATGTATAAATATCGTTTGTTAATATGATACATAATATATTTATCTGCATAGGCTTATGGTACTTAATACAATGATACAAAGTAACCATTAAATTACTTAATAATAATAATAAGCTTTGGTACGTAAACAATGACGATATATTGATCCATTTTTACTTTAGGTACGAGTGAACCATGTTGACGCGCGGTGTATTGTGAAGACCTTGACGAAAGCCTAAATGCATTAAAAAATATCCATCTATTTGGTGTGCGCATCACGTGACGACTGTTTTTTCATTTTTCAACATTTACAAAGGATTTACTAAGCAATTTCCGACACGTTGATTTCGTTGGTAGCCCCGCGCAATACTCAAACTCTGTATCAAAAAACATGAGGTCTGTCACTATATCACAGATTTATTAAAATTTCACTTGAACGGAGCCACAACGAAACAAATTTTCAAGATTTGTAGAAAAAAATATTCAACGATGTACTTCTTTGTATTTTACGAATTACAGAAAGAATCAAACTATCAAGTTTCGTGAAAGCTTGTCCCCAAGCCGAGAGACGCAGTGTTCGAAAGAAGACGTTGCCATGGTATAATTTCAAAATAGAAAATCGTACGCAACCGTACCACGTGTTGCAATTCGTACTTTAAAAGATAGAGTGAAACTGACACACGATTTCGCGATAATCAAGCGGTAAAAATAGTTGTTTGATAAAGAGTAATAAAAATAGAACTAACGTTACAAAGTACTGCTTTGACAATCATGACGACAAATATTTATAGGCTACAAAAAGTTTAGCTCGAAACATTTTAACTCTAAAACCTTAATGTCCTATGCACCATTCGTGGCAACGAATGGTCGAAAATCGATAGCCTCGCATAAATCAATTGAACATCGAATATGCGCGTCTTTCTTCAGACTACCGAAAGTACAACGATGATGATGATGATAGCATTATTGCATTCGTGATAGTTTTATCAGAGATTGGAACACGTACACGTTCCAATCGAGTTACAAAACACGCAGCGTCTCCCGACTAGAATTCGATTTCGAATGCATCTCGAGATACGTCGATGCAAGTTTTCTGTTGTTTCTTGTTATTGAAAAATCTTTCGTGACTTATTGTTACTTTAAGACACAACAGAAGAAAGAGTGTATACGTCTGCTCGAATCTCTAATTCGTAATAATACGAACAAACAAGTATAAAATCGAGATAGTTTCTGAATGCTACTACTACCACGTACCAAATGTTGTTCTCTCGTTCTAGAGCTTTGTAATTTGAAATTTCAATTACGCGTGATTCGATTATCCTCGTGAAAAATTTGCTCGAGCATGTACATGTATAGTCGTCAGATATAAGTTCAAATGCAATTGATCTGTTCCTCTTGTCTAAACAATATCAGTCTCTAGGTCCAGTGGAAAGGCCACATGATGCCCTTACCAGTATTTAACATTTAAATATACTACTCTCTTCGTCTTGTTCGGATAAAATGACGTATATGCGACAGTGTTGACATTCAAGATAGAGAAAAGTCAGAAATCAAACGTTACTTTCTATACATGATGGACATTGTGTGTTTGCCATCGGCTCGACGAATCGGATTCGTGCACGATTGTATATATTTCAATATGTCTACGAACTATGGCGACAACATGATCGTTAGCGGAAAATCTTAAATGACCATTTTCTCCGTGAGAAACACAACAACATTTTGATCGGTATAAAACGCTCATAGAAAAAGTTTTACTGGACGTAATACAGCTACATTTCTAAACACTACGTAAACATGATGCTTTTTCACGTGCATTCACCGCATCATATACTATTATATAGAATAAATTAGTCAACTCACACAATGAAGGTATGTGGTGTTTGCCTCGCTAATTATAGTAAAAAACATTATATTTATCGGTACGCTATTATAATGGTGGCAATAGAATGTCGAGTTCGCGACGAGTCCCGGTCGTAAAGTATTCCGTATACGTTCGAATCGATGTACCAATCGTATCGATGCCCGTTTGGAACCACTTTGTATTGCAGTTTGTTAATAGACGACAAACACACTGGCTTTTGTCAGACGTTCGTGCGCGCTGTGCTGTGTCCCGTTTCGTGTAATTCATCGTTTCGTTCGTTGAAAAACGAATCGATTTTCTTTCTATTGAGCAATAGTCACGGACCGTACAAAGAAGCACGACATTTTATTGCTGCTGGTTTCTTAATCTGCTCACGGCAGAGATGCGCGTGAAAAAAATACCACACATTCGCAGGTGTAACAATTCGCTGCACTCACACGTACACGTAATCACCTTATCGTCACTCACACTTTCACACTTATACTCTATTATCTTTTCTCCCCGCCTCTCTTCTCCTCTCGCGATCTCTTCATCACACTCGCTCGCTCAATATTTTCTTTCTCTTGCTCTTACTCGTTTAAATGTTTTTTTTATACATATATCATCTAAACTGTCATGATGGCTCATCTTGTTTATCGTGACCATAGTTCAGCGTACGCTTACGGACTTACACGTTCTAACGATACGTTCCGCAGAGGACGACCATGACGAGACAACGATATACGTCCTCGAGATGGAAACCCTTTGTCCGGGAAATATATCTTGTACAACGGAATTACGAAAATGAGAATTCGAGGGGGCGTTTCGCATCCCGAGGAGATTTTACAACTATCTTTCACGGGCCTAACGCCTAAAACTCTACCCTAACTTGTCGTTTGTATGTTTAAGTAGAAAATTTACAATTTTTTTTTTTTCTTTTTCTTTTCTTCAAACACTTTGTACGAGCAACATCGATGACTTAATCTTTACCTTTCGAGTAGTATCTCTAGTATTTTTTACTTTTTTATTTTTTTTATTTCATTTTATTTTTTTTTTTCTTTTTCTCGATAGATTCACGTAGTTTCAAAGATAATGTCGGTCACCTCTCGTGGCGACGTGCAGTCGTATAACATACATACGTTTGTTTCTATCATTAGTAACTTCCTCTTACTCTCTTCATCTTAGTGAATAATAAAAAAAAGAAAAAGAACGTCTAAATTGATTCAACGAGGAGACGTACGCTTGAAGGTACATTATCAGCTCGTCGTAGAACAGACGGTTCTTAACTTTGTTTTCTTTTTCTTTTTCTTTTTTTTTTACAGATTGCAATCACAGTAAAAAATAATAATAATATACATATATGTATATGTATATGTATACGCATCGGAGAAACGAATGTATGTTTTTCGAATCGTGTATTTGGGATGTACTGTTCGCGGAACAAAAATACATTGGAAAGGTATCTTTCTCGTTAACATTTATAAAACGTATTTTAATCTCTCGTATAAAATATTGTCCTACTCGACGTATCGCTCGAAATTAAAACGGAAAGCTTGCGTACTCCTAGCTTATTACATTGATGATCGACGTGCATTTGGATTTTCAAAGAGTGAATCCAAAATGAAAAATAAAAACATTTAGATCTCAGGAGAAATCACTCGCGATTGATTCGATCGATCGATAAAGGAGCAATCGCGCGGATTACACATAAATGTTGCGACACTTCCGTTTCTCTGCGTCGTAATCATACATTGACGGATTAATACAGATCGATTACATCGTCTACCATTTAAAATTCTACTTTTTTTAGTTCTCAACTGGTTCCGTTCTACCCTCTAAACATCTTTTCTTCTGTAATAATAAGATACTTTTTTTTTTTTGTCAAATATTTTTAATATACTCTCCAAATTGTGAAAATGCTTAATAAATAGCTCGAACGTTGAACGATTCCATTTTAAATTCTATATATTTATATATATATATTTATATATTGGGTACGTAGCGGGTAGAGAAATTTCTAATATTCTTATATTTTTCAGTCGCAACGTTTTGACTCGTTATTAGTCGGCAGTTATCCACGATTGGTCACGAAAGTCTTGGCGATATACAGTACGAACACAAGACCCAGTTTCATTTCTTGTTTCTCGCATTAATGTTCCATGGCACACAAAATCATTGTTCGTGAAATGCTTTTCCTCGGTGACGTTCAATTTTCATTAGATAATAAAAAAAGAACACTTGTTAAATCATCCACGATCGTCACGGAATTTCCCCCCCTTTCCTTTTGGCAGCGTGTTTTAACAACGATTGCTTCGAGAAATTTGGTAACGTTTTACAAAATTCTTCGCCGTCAAGAGAGAGAGACAGCTTACAAAATGTGTTCTCCTGTACGATTCTGTGTACTTTTGTCGATTCTTTCTCTCTCTTTTCGTTTCTCTTCCTCTTCTTCTTCTTCTTTTTGTTTCTTTTTTCTTTTAGAATTCATTTGCTCGCGCAGATAATATCTCCGCGCTTTAAAAAAAAAAAAAAAAAAAAAAAAGAACGCGGCAACAGAGCCTCCAGATGGATTGCTGGAGATCTAGCAGTAAATACCATAAAACTCCATGGCACAATTGATGTGCGCCGGATGAAAATGACCGTGCGGTACCAGGTGACTCTGCATGTGAGCTGTGTATCAGTCAGTTGGCGGTTCTAGATACGGTATTTCGCTAGTGACGTTGAACGACTCGAAATAGTGATTAAGGAACTCGAACGTGGGTCGCTTCTCCGGACTGGCGTCCCAGCATTGTAACATTAGTCGGTAAATGCTGTCCGGCAGCGGGTGATTCAACGGCTTAGGCATTCGATAGCCTTTATTAATCTGCTCGATCACTTCGCGACCCTGCATACCTGTCAAATCAGTTGTTACTCTTAGTAAGTTCTTCGTTACGAAATTTAGAGGAAATGAGAAAAACGTCGTTATGCTATTAAATTAACCCTTTGCCCTCGACAAACTTTTTCTGTATCATCCACCAGCAATTTATTTATTTACGAGGCATCATCATTTCAAACAAAATGACGTAGCATTGGAAATAATCATTCAAATGGTATTTAATTTGACGAAATTTTGTTGATCACATCTTTCCAACGTGTGACATCGTTTTAAATTTAAAGCAATCGTCAACGTGCATTGCGCGTTTGCTCAGAGCAAGCATAATATACGAGAGTCGATGATACATAGTTTCAGAATCTCTGGAAAAGTATTTCCTTACTATTTTCAGAAATTTCTTCTGAAATACTCACACATCGCATTATACAACACCAAATATACAATTATCAGCAAATTATAAAAAGAAAAAGTCCGAGCCATTGGCTAGATTTGAGTATCCCCTGAGAAGGGACAGTCGAGTTCAAAGGGTTAATGTAATTACTGAGTAATCATCATCTTAATTAGCAATCAGTACAATTATTAACATCGTCACATTGAATCTCACCAGGATAAGGAACTTGGCCATAAGTGAAAAGCTCCATCAGCAGCACACCGTAGGACCAAACGTCGCTCTTGATGCTGAATCTGCCGTAGACGATGGCCTCGGGGGCTGTCCACCTAACGGGGAACCGACTTCCCTGCTTGGGGCAGTACTCGTCGTCCTCGATCGCCCTGGCGAGGCCAAAGTCGCAGATCTTCGCTTTGTTCTTCTCGCCTATCAGCACGTTCCTCGCGGCGAGGTCTCTGTGTATCAGCTGTTTGCTCTCGAGGTGTTCCATGCCGGACGCCACTTGCGCGGCTATGTAGATCAGATCCTCGAACTGCATGTACTTGCCGTCACCTGTCCTGAGGAAGTCCAGCAGGCTGCCGTTGCACATGTACTCCTGCACGATGTAAATCGGCTCCTCCTTGGAGCAGATCGCGTACAACGCGACCAGGTGTCTGTGCCGGAACTGTTTCATGATGGCCGCCTCCTGAAGGAACGCCTCCGTCGACATGGTGCCCGGCCGCAACGTCTTCACAGCCACTTCGATCTTGTTCCTCCACTTGCCGTAGTACACCTCGCCGAAGTTGCCGTGGCCCAGCTTCCGTATCAGCTGGATCTCGTTCCTGTTGATCTCCCACTTGTCGCGCAACTCGGGCCCGAGGTCCCACATGTCCGGCTGCGGTTTCGGGCATGGCTTCGACAGCACGTGACAGAGACCCAACGCGTTCTCTGCAATGTGTATAGTTTTTTAACGTTGAAATTCCAATTTTGATCGATGTTGACACCGACAGACACTATAAACGCAGCGTAGATTAAAAGGAATTCCAGATATATACGGATATACACGTATTTTTGTAAAAGCGAAAATTTATCGTGACAAAATACCAGGACAAACGTTTGAATTTTGAAATTGTCTCTGCGCAAAACAAAAAGGAAAGAAAAATAGGAAACGTGACTTATCCCCTAGTATTTTTCACGGACAGTGCAAACAGTTTGATAGTAAAAAATTGCAGAGAGAGAGAGGGAGAGAGATTGAAATAAATCAGTGAAAATTCAGCGTGAAACTTACTGCTGTACGCCATAACGAGGGCGGGCAGAGTCGGGAATGTCTGGTTGGTGGCGATAAAGAATCCTCCATTGTCGAGCGGCTTAATTTTGTAGTGTTTTACATGATGGCCCCTCCCCTCCTCCCAGTCCTTCACGGATAAACTGTATCCCCGTGGATTGTGCTCGCTGGGTCTCACCAAGAACGTCCCCCGTGGGTTCTCGTCCACCAGCAGAAGCTTCCCGGCTTCCTTGCGCGAGACGTTCTCGAAAAACCAACTGACGAGATCATGGAAAAAGAGAAGAAGTTAGATGGACAACGTCCGAGATTATTGCCGGAAAAACCCGCGGCAAAGGGGCGGGGGATGGGGAGAAAAAGCAAGAGTGCATTGTATAAACTGTTAATTGGAAGGTGAAGAGAGAGACTCACTCCTCGCTCTCGACCGAACGCTCGACGGCCACAAAGTTCCACGGGATGAGGCCTTCTTGCAAAGTTGTCAAGTGTAAAACTTTCCACCAGTCGGGCTCCGAGTCGTCCAACACTTCCATCCGGTCGCCCTTTACGAAGCTGACGTCCGTGCTCTCGCGCGCCGTGTAATTGTACAGGGCCACCACGATCTTGTTCGACCTTTGCGAGTGCGCTGTTTCGAGGACAGAAAACGTCACTACACACATCTGCGAAATCTGCCCGTGTTTCAAGAAATCCAGAGCCTTGAGAACTTCAACCGGACGAAATATTTTGAGAAATCGTCGTTGACGAAACGATACTTAAAAAGATCGAGATCGAGGGTTTGATCGTTGGTATAAAGATTGATATCTTTTAGCGAATTACATATATTCGTGTGAAATAAATTAAAAAAAGAAAAAAAAATAGGAAAAATACAGCAAGCAACGCTCTATGTTCAATTCGACTTTTTCTGCGAGATTGCAAGAAATCTACAGCAACGTATAGAGATGGAAGCGTTTTCTAACGTCTATAATTTCCGTATCGTGTTTAATTTCTGCTATTATGCTAGAAACTTCAATATCAATATTAATAATAATAAAATCAATAGCAAGCTTAATTCATCGAGCTGCACATCTATTCCGAGTTCAAGCGGCTGCGATGAAAACACTTTTTCGTTTTCCGTCCGTCCGTGTAACAAACGGATCTGCTCGGAAGCTCAGGCAAAACATAAATCGCAGGCTGAAAGAAGACGAGTGAAAGAAATAAAAAGAAAATGAAAAAAAATACACACATGCAGGCTTAACGACAGGCGAGCTTGTTTTACGGGGCTGGTGAGGAATTTGGAGCTTACAAGGTGTCGGCCTCGGTCGTATGATATCTGCCCTCGTCTGTACACCCCTCTGATTCGGGTCAGCTGTGTACCGGTCCAAGGAGCCGCCATTACTGTGTTTCGAGCTCAGTCCCGTGTCTGCTTTCTTGTAACCTGGATAATCAAGCCGAGCGTTTGTGTGTGACGCGTGACAAGATCTATGTACACAAATCTCAGAAAGACATCGTAGATCGACGGAAGCGTTGCTTTAAGAAAAAGCACCTCCGTTCACTTTCATTCGAAACTACAATACTAGGTCGGAGGGAGAGATGAGATGATGCTGGCGCTAAGATTTTCTTAACAGTTCTCATGCATTTTGCGATCAAGATTTCTTTCAGCGAAGAACAGGGGCATCGGACAATTAGAGTACCATTTTCCCGATGCCCCTGTATCGTCACTTCGAATTAACTATTCTACCAGCAGTT
Source organism: Melipona bicolor (assembly GCA_030673865.1). Lineage (NCBI taxonomy): Eukaryota > Metazoa > Arthropoda > Insecta > Hymenoptera > Apidae > Melipona > Melipona bicolor. The sequence goes on along the minus strand of JAHYIQ010000013.1, from coordinate 1,658,672 downwards.
CTACCAGCTTCGATCGATCGATTAAAAAGTAGGATTGACAATGGACCGAGTTGGTAAAGCTCGGCACATACTTCCTTCAATAATACTTCGATTGACTGCGTCAAAGGGGATTTTCAATTTGACATTCTCTTTGACGATGCTTCCGACAAATCTCTCGTTCAACTCGCCATAATTAAACATCACGATCAGATTTCAAAAGGAAAGAGAGAAGACTCGTCGCGGTTTCGTCGTGAGGATGAAAAAAAAAAAAACAGAAGAATAGAATAGAGGGAAGAGGAAGGCAACTCACCGAGGGGTTGAGGCTCTTGCCGCTTGCTACAACACTTGCCCATCTTGGATCACCACGTGCTCGTTTTCCCCTTTCCAGATCCTGACTCTACGCGCCGTCGATGCTGACACGTGCCCCGAGGAAAGTCTCCATCTCGTCAAGGAACTCTCGGGAGCTTGTATCGCGCGGCCGTTCCGCTTCCCCTTTTGCCGCTTTCGGCGTCACTTCCTCTCCATCGCGTGTTTGTCGAATCCGCGCACCTGCAAACCGCGATTATGGCTGATTATAACGCGACGAATCTTTGGTAAATCACAATTCTGCCGCTTTTTCTTCAAATTGACACATGTGGTCTTTTTGAATATCGCGCCTTTCTTAGATCGACGCACCGGCCTCTAGGGACTTTTGCTTTAAAGTCTGATCGTCACATTCGAGCTTTTTACCGCTGTCCCGACGTAGAATTTGACATTTTTTCAACGCGTGTCGATCACTATCGCAGATTTCATTCAAATTTCGTCAGTTCTGCAATCAGAATTGCAGTTTGTAACATCGCACGACAGACAGAGCTCGAAGCAAAAGTCCCTAGTATTGATCGTTAATTGTGAAATTTGTAAAAGATCGACTACAACGTACGAAAGGATCAAAAATTCGAACGAAAGACAGAGAGAGAGAGAGAGAGAGAGAAAGAATGGCATTTTATAATCCTGATGTAACTGTCACGCCGAGGAGGAACGGAATTTTCTTTTCTCCCCGGCAGGGAAATTGCTTTCCCCGGTGGATCATCGATCACGTGGTATTTAAAGAGAAGGCTCGCAACGCTCGCGTTTCCTTGTTCCTCCCCTTCTATTTTTCTCCTTTTCTTTTCCAACGTCGCGTCGTGCATCTTCCTCCGGCGGAGGCTCGCGTGTTCCTTTCCGGCGCGAGACAAATCAGACAGGCGGCCTGTGTTTCCGAGTAACACGCTAAATTAGAACGAGCGCGACGCCGGGGCCCGGAGAATGCTAACTAGCCGATTGTTCTTGCTCGTAGACACGGCGAAACGCTCCCAAAGAGAAAAACGTTCTTTTTCTCTCGCCTCGTTCGTTGAATACCTTTAATCCGTAATTAACATGCCGCGCGTCCAGTGATAAATGTTACGGATTAATTTTCCCGGCTGCTTGTGAGTCATTACCCCTTCCACCACCCACTCTTTCGTTTGGCGCGTAAATTGAAAATTTTCGTCAAACAAAAATTTGTTTTTACGAACAAATTTTTTGCACGTTCAAGTGTCACCCCCCCTCCCCAAATTTTTTATTATTATTTTTATTTTTTTTAATTGTGCAAAAGATATCTCGCACGTAATTTGAACGAACATCAAGTGGCCAATATCCTGGGGGATTGTTTCCTTTTTACCCAAGTTAACGATGTTTTAGATTTTTCTATATAACAATATAGTAGTATTAACATTAAAGTATTATTATTATTATTTTTAAAGTCGTATGGCGTAGTTTAAAAATGTAAAAACACATTCAGTCTATATTCAGAGAATGAAGGTTAAACTAAAAATTCGTAGCTGAAAAGAACGCGAGCCTTGAGGAGGATGGGAAAGACGACATTCTGAACACAATGTTAAGCAAAAGCAAGCGACAAAGTGCCTCAGAAATTTCACCCAACTCCAGCCAACGTTATCGTTTCATTTAACACTCGCTTAACTCTTCGTTTCGTTTGTTGTGCTCCGGGACTGCGACAACGGGAAATTTCAACGAAAGTCAAGGGCCGTGCTTAATGTGTGTGTGTGTGTGTGTGTCTTGTCAGCGTAGACACGACGGTGGGCCAAACAGGAATAAATAAACGGACGGCGCGCGCCCGCAGGGGGAGTTCATTTCGAGGAAAGCGACGACGATGCCTCCTATGTCGTCTATGAAACGCCATTACACACCGTGCGTAATTACAAAGTTGGGAATTCCAAGTTTCCGCGGGGGAAGGTGGGCTTGTTACGTTGCAAAAGTGGAAAGCGACTTGTGCAAATCAACTTTGTGCGAGTGGCCTCCGCGCAATCCGAAATTCTGCGGGGATGAATCGCACGTGATAAAAATTCGCTCGACTCGGCTCGGGTTGTACGCGCGGCAAATGTTAACGGAATCAGCCGCGTCGGCGTGGAGCTTCAAAGTCAGATCGCTTTTTGAAATCTTCATCGAGGTGTGTTTGAATGAAAGAAATTGTTTCCACTCTGCACCTATGTCAAGAAAAGAAGAAACAAAATAATGTAAGTAGATTTATATATATATATTTTTTTTTATCACTGAAAATGATTTTAGCGGGGGTAACCCAGAAAGGGCCTCTTCAGGTGCAACGCTGATGCAACGAAAATTAGCGATTGGTTGATTTGGGTCACGTGATTCGTGAGGGGGCGTGGGGATAGACTTCGAGTAGCAGTGGCGTTGTCTGGTACTGAGCGCTCGCGCCTGTAATTTGTTTTGCATATCAATAAAATTTTATGGCAAAAACAGTCGCTTCTGGGCCTTTCAGTGAGACGAATCGTACTGGGGTACAAGTCGTGCAGTTTTTTTTTATTTGCGAAGACACAACGAAAAAATCATGTTTGAACTTAAATTTAATTTAAAATTAGTATTTTCTTACATTTTGATGTTTCATTCGAAAAAAAACTTTGGCTTTGGCTCGATACACGCATCTTTCACTTGGAAAGTTTTCTCAATTGTTTCTTTTTTTCTAGATTTTTTATATATTCGATATTTCCCCAAAATAGTCCTGTTACAAATCATTACACGCTAGAATTTCAAACAGATTTCCTTGGACTCTCTGTAATTGGCGATTAGGCACGATAAAACGTCACTCGAATGTTTAATCCGACGCGAGAAAATGTAAACTGAAATTTCAACGCTCGCAGAGTCCTTGTTTTAACTTTAAAGGAAGAACCTTCGACAACTTTCCCGCGGTGATAACTCCCGAGGAAAAAAAGAAGTTACTTCTCTCTCGGTAAAAGTGCAGCGTAATATTCCTCAAGAGATTAATAATTCTCGGATTTTGCAAGGTTCGGAGCGCTCGCCGCGTCTCTTTCTCTCTCGTTTCTTACATCGCGAACTTTGATTATCGTTCCCGACTAAACTTTTTCAATCTGTTCACTCGAACAGCTCGCTCAATTGTTCCTCTGTAGTTTCTGATTTTTCAACTACGCTGTCGTTCATCCTTGTTTTTTTTTTCCCCCTTTCACGACCTCCAATAACGGCCAAATTGAATTTTTTGACGCGATTCCGAAACGCGATTTAATTTTTCACACGGCCTGGCAAAGACGGAGCAAATAAATGATCCGCTGCTAGCACACTTCCGCGAGCCACGGTTGCGTTTAATATAAAGGATAACCTACCCCCGGCAACGGACTGCTTTTAATATTCCCTTGGATTAATGCAGCAGGGCAGTTTATTACCGAGAAGAATATTTTCTTTTCCGAGGGGAAACATCGTTTTCTCCGAGGCAGCCTTTCACCGCCAGGATGTCGACCCCGCGAGTCCGCGCTAAAACTTCCAATTACAATATTTTCATAATTCGAAAGAAACTCACAGACGAAAATATCGGAGTTTCCTCCTCTCCGTTCTCCTTCGGGCATTTTTACGCTCGAAAAGCTCCGCCTCGGAAGTTTCGAACGTTGAAGTTCCAGATTCCCGCGCGTGCGTGCTCGTTGGACAACCGCAGAATTTTAGTTAGCCACACAATGCTTGATTCTACGAAGTCTTTCTCTCGCGGTGTATTTCCTGCTTTTTGTGGCAAAGAGAAAAAAAAAGGGAAGGGAAGATGTTAACCTCTTAACTGTGTGTGTCTGTGCCGAGACGACACAGCGATGACGATTACACTCGTCGAACAATGAATGAATGAAAATTGGTATATCTGCTAAAAACTACTTTTCCCTATTTTAATTTCAGCGGCTACGGTGAAAAGAAAACAATTTATATGTGTATTTAATGCGAGTAATGTCTCGACAGTTTCAACGTAGTGGGAAGATGTACGCAGTGGAGGGGGTAACGCTAGCAAGAGTGGGGGCAAGGGCCGCCAGTTAGCTACCTCTGTATCATAAGGTCCGCTTAAAATTTGAAATATACCTATAAATATGTACTGTAAGTACTGTATTTCAAAATTTTCTTGAACACCATAGAAAATTGTTTCTCCAATTATAGAATATATATCATAATTAATCACCTTAATTCTTTGGATATTATATATATTTGCACAACCTGTTCGCTCTGTATTTTTGCAGCTTCAGACTTTCCATAAATACATAAAAATCCGCAGTCTAGCAATCAGCAAATTCTCTCCATTCTTTTTAGCAATGACTCAATTTCTTTGGATTTTCGTCGAAATATTTTTCGAGGTCTTTCTTTCATACTGTTATGTATTTGTTGCTAGTCAAAGAGTGTTGCAACGGGGGCATAATCTTCGCGAAGCTTCGTCAGTTTATATCATCGACGATATTCCTCGTTATCACTGAAATTATATTATACTCTCCATTCGAAATGTGTGTACACCTTCGCTGATGTTTTCTGTGAACGTGTTTCGAAGTATAAATTAAGGGGAAACAGGATTGGGCTGACGTCAATCGAGCTGCAAATCAGCAGCCCGATGAATAATTAAAAAGCGTTTAAGTAGGTCGCGGGAGGAAACGAGTTCCAGAAACGAGTTCGAGGCGAAAACGTTGAAACGAGAGTTCTCGCGTCGCGGCGACGCGTCTCGGGGGCGAATCGAGTTTCGAAATCGGCGCCAATGAATTTAGGATGCCGGTGTTCGCGAGCAGGGACACTTAATACCGATGAGGCACTTAATCTCGTCGCCTGTGGCGCTCGACCGCGCAGTTTCTCGCGCTGTAATTCAGGATTTCGCGATCCTCCGCGATATTTCTCCGATAACGCGTAGGTCCATTCCATCCTGGAGACAGACCTGGCGAAAACTTTGCCCATTTCTCCGCTGTAATCGAGATCGCAATCTTCGACGCTAAAATTATAATCGTCACGTCGTACTCTCCTGAAACTCAAAATTTCGGCTTTATCCTCGATTGAACAGACTGTTTCTGTTTATCCAACTCCCGCGGAGTTGTCAAACAGATTTGCAAAATTTGAAAAGATAATTAAACTCTGTCTGGGAACAGACAGAATGCAAACTGGCATTTCCGATTTTGTATAATTCGCAAGGTAGAACGCAAGGGCTGATGTGAAATCAATTTTTCGTTTTCCTCGCAACGTTAAACGACATTTTTGTATTTCGTATTTTACCGGACGCGGAAAGTCAATTAAAATCAACAGTGGGGCAAAGTTTCGGGGAGTCGTTTAATTTCTTCAAACGAGGAAAAACTTTCAGCTCGGAATGCAAAACTGTTCCGAGCCAAAAAAGAAAAAAGGAAAATAAATCCCCGATTAGAAACTTCGAACGCGTAACTTCAGTTCGTTTCGCTCAAAAATTCGGCCAGGTTCAAAATAAAGCTGATCCTGGTGACAGCAAACAAATCCTTCGCAAGGTAAACATCGTCCGTTTCAAAGCTCTCTGCTTGGCACACAATCGTTCGTAGACTGTAACTCAAAACCATAACAGCTCCGGCAGCCTCCGCGAGCTTTTTGAATATCGATGCCACAGTGCGTCGCTTCTCGCTCGCGGTCACTTGGGGTTGGACAATGCCGAGAAAAACTCGTGAAAAAAGGGAAACTTGGCGGAAGTAAAGTCGCCGCGCCGTAAAAGTTTTTAATCGAACGGTGCGAGGCTGCTCCGTCTCGAATATTCGAGCAATGATGATGGGCCGAACTTTAGTCTCTTCCGAGCATATCGAATCTGCGTCTCCCCCTTTTTTTTTGGAAACTAAACTACTGCGGATTTGTCTGCATTCGTCGTGCACAGAGGTGGACGAAAGTATTCTCACGTTCGATACTCGAAACTGTTGAAACTTTGTAAAACAAAATCGCGAATTTCCTCTACTTTTACTTCACCGAGCTTAAGTTCTTTCTTTCGAAGGATGTTTTTACACTGCGCAAAGATGCGATTGTTGTTGAAAACTAGAAATATTTGAACGCTAAATCTACCACGGTCTTGAAGATCGAAGTCTTTCGAAAACTTGTTGTATGATTTTTTTTCTTGGTTATTTATTAAACGTTAAACGACAGAAATTGGAGAAATCCTACATTTTGTTCAAAGTTGAATTAAATGGCGGAAAAGAAATTGCACGGTAAGGTTAGGTTAGGTTACTTTTAGGTTAGGTTCGGTTTAGGTTAGTTAGGAACAGACTTCGATCTTCAAGACCCTGGTAAATTTAGTCGCGAAAAAAATCTTTTTCCTATTAAAAAGAAGTGTTAGAATTTTCACAATTTTCGAGATCTTTGCTTTTCTACTTGCTACATAACCTTTGAAAGAACCTTTGAAAAACATTAACTAAAATAGAGCTATCAGACTGAAGTACAAATCAGGCACAACCGAATATGCGACTCCTCTTTATGAAGTTCGAACAATTAAAAATTTAAAATCTAGACAATTTTTCGAATTTTTCCAAGGTGAGTATACTACACTTTTAACTTCCAACGAAATTTCTTTAATTTCCCTATCAGCTGTTGTCAAATCAAATGAAATTTCAAACCAATCAATTTGTGTTCCAAGAAAAAAGAAAAAAAAAAAATATCAGAGACTCGTCGTGGTACATAATGAAATTGAAGCAAACGATGTAGAGAGCGCGAGGCGGTCGATTTGGCTTGGCCCACCCCAAGCGGCGGCGAACCCCATGGAAACACCATGGCGCGCGACCACACAGAGTAACGCTCGTACAGGACTGTGCTACCACCATCGGCACACGTCTCCTCTCCCTTTCTCTCCCATATCGTTTCCCTTTCTACCTACATATGTACGCACGTACGTCTTTCTCCGTCTGTCAAACCGAACGCGCACGCACACGCTATCAGAGCGGGGTAGACGGTCGATATCCCACGGTGGTCCGTACGTACCCGCTATCTGATGGGGGCTTTTATGTGACGAATAATAACGGCGTTTCTCTAACCCGAACAAAGAGGAATTAAAATTTCGTCTCTTTCTCTCGGCGCTCTTTCGGCTGCTACCTTGAGGGTAGATCGAAAGACGCGAGAATATAGACGGATTATGCCGCTCAAGTGTGAAGAAGAAGAAGACCGCGTCCGTTAAAGAAGCAATTCGTGCCAGCTCGGTCTGCAAACCTTTTACGGCTTCGGCCATTAGCATGCAACGTGGTCGTCGCTTTTCTTGTTTGTGACGTTTCGCTTCGAAAGCGCGGCTTTGTTTTCGAACGGAATATTATTTTTTATTGGCGAATAACACTGAATTGCGAAGAAAGCGAAGTGGTGCAATGAAATTTACGTTGGAGGAGAAACATGAAACAGGCACAAAGAAATCCTTAGAAGGAAACGGGGTGCTATTTGAGACTCGAAGGTAAAGACGGGAGTCAACTGGATTTTATGCGAACTATCGAACGAACTGGAATGAATATCGAATTGCATAATTGTATATATGTAATTATATATATGTAACGAAGTAATTGATAAGAGACCAAAGTTGGAAATAATCAAAATGACCGATTTATAATTTTTCCTTGAAATTTTAGATGTTTCTTAGATTTCAGAGATTTAAATGATTTTTCGTAGAATGTACAAGTAAAAGTTTCTGTACAAGATTGTATCAGTTTTTCTACTCTCTTTATTTTATTGTTTCTGATGGAAATTTGTATGCTTCGATCAGAGTAGTTCAGAGTGTAATCGAACTCGAACGCCGAGCTTTAAAATTCAAACTCAGCCAGCCTGGCCTCCAGTAAATAAACGTAATAAACCAAAACTCACTTTATACGTTCCCCCAATTTCTTGGCGAAATATCGTTATTCGCAACTCTCGTCCTCCCTTTTTATCACAGGCGAAATCCTGAAAAACAGAGAGAAAGAGTACGCAATGCGGGACCCTCGAGTGGACCTACAACCGTAAGACGTCACTCGTACCTACTCGATGGTTTAATTTACGACCCCGCTGTATCCTGTTCCCTGCTACAACCCACGGGGGATGAAAGGAAAGGCAGGAGGGGAGACACATCGTTCCACGAGGGTGCAGAACCCCGAGATTTCTTTCTTTTTGTTTTGTCTTTTTTTTTATCCGCCTGATGGAGAAAAAGTTGGAACAATGCGTGCATTAAACGATTTTGCTTACTGGTTGAAATCTTTCGTTTCGCGTTTAATCAACTTCTGTCACTGTGTATGTGTGCGTGTGTGTAGGTTACCATGTCACGAGAGTGACATACGGTTGACGTCGACTAAAGCAGATTTAATTTGAAACGCTCTACTTCTGTTAATAACTTAACTTGTTATCAAAGTTACGTGTATAAATTAAACCCTCGCGCTGGCAACTGATTTGCGGACCATAACGAGTGACCAAACCGTGTGCAATAATTCGTTTTAAACTCGGGGCTGGAATAATATCACTGGATAGAAATTACTAAGAAGTGATAAATTTATTATTTACTTTGCTTGGTTATATTTAAATGTACTTAAAACTGAGAAGATGTTGCAATTTTGGAATAAAAGATTCTCGATCTGCGTGGCATTACGTCGTTCCAGCGCAAGAGGTTAAAGAACTGACAATAATATCAAGAAATTTACAAAATCGTCCGACGAACGCGTTCACCTAAATCATAAATAATTGCTTCGCGTGTCTGCCGACTCGAAACGTTCGCGATTCCGTGTTTATTGGCATTTAATTCTGGCTAATTAGCCACCGGAACGCTCACAATCGCGCGGATATTTGATCCTACGGGCTCCTAGTTTCCTAATCGCGGAAATTCGGGATTACATCTCGTCGAATTAACATCTATCCGTTAATTAGAAGCGCCGATTTGTTTCGTTTGCGCAAATTGAATATGGAATATCTCGTCTCGGGGAAGTGCGTGGAATAATATTATATTCGCCGGAGGCGAATATCGACAAGAATATCGTTTTACCAATGGAAAATATTCCGTGAAAACGCGAAACGTACGAGCACGAAAGAGATCGGAGTTCTGATATTGGTCCGCGAATGGAATAGCAATTTACGGGATATTTTATGAGAAGAATTTTCTAATTAAAAGAAGAAACACCGTTCGAAGGTTTTGAAAAACACGGACGTTTAAATAGGGGGGATATATTGGCAGGCTGTTGATCCTTGCGAATCGTTGACATCGACGCGAAAGATGTGCGAATAACAACGTACGTCGTTTCTCGATAAATTGATCAATTTGCACAGGTAGCTTTGCAAACAAGAAACAACGCTTTGCTGAATAACAGAGCGCGAGGAAGGAAATAGTTCGCGCTGCAAACACGTAAAGCTCGTAAAGCTCGTAGAGCTATTAAATACGGGGGCTGTTTCGACTTTTTTCTGGCTTTTCAGTAAAAATTCAAAGGGCTCGATAACTCTCGCTCGAAAGATACATGTACTCGAATTCTACGAAATCCCTGGCAAACGGAATCGATAAAAAAAAACGCGCACCTTTAGAAACTCGATATTCAAGAAAATTGCGGATAGTGGCGGATATTCCGCAGGAAGAATCGGCCAAATTCGAGTAAATGAAATTGCAGAGTTTCCAGAGTAGAAAGTGAAATTTCTCTGGCACGAGGGAGAGAATCGATGCATCGATGACAGGAAACGAAGGATGTGAGTCGATTTTCGAGCAAATTTTGAATTAAGTGGTCAAATATTCGAAACTTCCCAAAAGTTCGAATTTATCGACGCGATTCTTTTTTCCTTTCTTTTCTTTCGTCTACACGCAGATATCGATTCACATCTCGTATCGTTCACGAGTGTCCCCTTTTATCGATTCGTTTGAACACGTCCATCTATTATTCTAATTCTACCCCTCCACTGATATTACAGGGTTCTGCAGAACTCGAGACGCTATAAACGCGTAGATATCACGTAGCATAACATTTCTAATCTAACTGGCTCTGCACGTAACATGAATAATTAATACTATTAACACTAGTACTTATCGTGGATTATCGTGTATACATTCATTAATTTATATTATACAATATATTAATACATTAACAGAGTCTTTATAAAGTAGTTTAGACTTATAAAGTACGTTTTACAGTTTTTGTATTAAATTACACTGTACGTGTATTGTGCTCAATTCAATTTTATTGTGTATATTTATCGTAATATGATAATGCAACGTATACTGCATCTGTTGATATTAATATAACAACAGATAATGTAATAATATAATATAGATGATACAACAGATAACGTATATTATAAAACTTTATATTATTGTACAAAGTATGTTTCACACTTGCATTTAATTTAATTTACACAACGATTTACATTATGCATTTATACTCCTACATTGTATAATTTATATTGTAAACGTCATTGCATTTATCGTACATAATTTATAATTCATATTTATCGCACTGCTTTTATTATACAAACGCAGTACTTATTCTAGACACGATTTCTGCACGTAATTGCTGTATAGGGAATTCAATCTCCTATGAATCTGACACATCCTGTACACACGTATCGCCTATCGAAAAGCGATCCAACGAATATCTCGAATTGAAAGAGAACAGAGCCCCGCTTGTAAACTGCGATCACTCGCAACCTCCTGGCAACGTACTTCCATCGAATACCCCCGGTTTGTTCTCCCGCTAAGAACCAACTATCCATCAACGACTTTCAATGCGAGGCAACACGCCTATACGCGCAAGCACACGTATATCCAAATAATCCAACGAGTTTTATCACGACGAGGGAAGTACACGACGCCAGCTTGGTCCAGCCAGCTCGGTAGATTTGTCGAGGCCTTTCCTCCCGGCCCTTGAATATCGTCTTCCTGAATGGATATGGGAGCTCGTGACTTCGGGGACTACGCCCTTGCTGCTATACCCTCCGTTCAGCGAGAGCGCCTCGGCGTCGCGCTTCAGGGAGGGTGGCCGATCGGACGTTATTGCGTCGCAGGGCCGTACGTAGACCGTCCTCTGTGTGCACGGTGAATTTCCCTCTGCCCGATACACAAATGAATTCCCCGCCGCGCCAAGCTGCGTTCACGAAACACGATTACGCGATGATGAATCGTGCCGGGCAAATAATGTACTCGCGCGCCCATTAGAATGTCGGTCGCTAACGGAAACCCGGTTATCGGGGCTCTCCCGATATACAAGCTGTTTTGAAGAAAAATTGAGAGTACTAGGTTTTCATTTCGCTAGACTAGTCGGTTTGAAAAATATTCAAACGTCCGAATTTTTTTCCTCGTAGTGTCAGATCCTTGTGATCCCTTTAGTATCAACTAAGAAGGTAGTGCCGAGTCGAGTTGATGTGGTTTGACAAGGTTTGAGAAAGAAAGTGTTAAAGTTTCGTACAACGTGATAATCATAAAATTCAAGCGCCGGTTTCATATATATTCGAACGTATCTTTTTCGAGTCTCTTCCTTTAATCCTTTTAGTATCAACCAAGAAAGTAGTGTCGAGTTGATGTAGTTTGGCAAGGTTTGAGAAAGAAAGTGTAAAAGTTCCGTACAACATAACAACTGCGCATCGAACGTATCTTTTTCCAGTTTCTTCCTTTAATCCTTTTAGTATCGACCAAGAAAGTGTGACGTAGTATCAAGCCCAGTTGTAGTTTGGCAAGGTTTGAGAAAGAAGGGTTTGTACAACATGATAATTATAAAATTCAAACACCGGTATATATTTCAAATATATTCGAACGTATCTTTTTCTTCCCTTAATATTTTCAGTATCGACCAAGAGAAAGTATGATGCAGAGTCGAGTTGATGTAGTTTGGGAAGGTTTGAGAAAAAAAGTGTAAGTTCCGTACAACACAATAACTGTAAAATTCAAGCGTATCGAATGTATTTTTTCTTTCCCTTAATCCTTTTAGTATCAACCAAGAAGATATAATGTATCATTGAGCCGAATTGATGTAGTTTGGCAAGGTTTGAGAGAGAAAGTGTATAATTCAGAAAGAAATAAAATTAATGTCGACAGGTTAACTTTGCTACATCTGAGTAACGAGGACAATTTTATTTCGCTTCAGTTTCAAGAAATCAAAAAATCACGTCTTACAGATGTATTTGTCTTTTTTAATACTCCGTGTACGTGACAAGTAAAAACAATTGGAAACGTACGGGGGTAACGTGTGTGTGTGCAAGTTCGCGTGAACGGACAGATTGTTAATGAAAGAATTTTTAATCGGTCTTTTAAAAGCTATTTCGTGAAAACGTTGGCGTGCGTTCGACGGTTAATCAACCGCACGTTGAACGAAATGCATAGTTTCTCATTACAGCCTCCGATGGCCGCCTTTTAAATTCCAGAAAGGAAATATCTACCGATAGAAGATGGGAAGATAGGAAAGCTTATTGATTCAATTTCGAATCGAATCGACTGGATTTAATTCTGCGAGAAATAAACGGACCGATGCAGGGCAAATGCCAATCATCCGAAAATACAGGGAAAGGCAGGAGCATCAATTACTTCTGAATCGTTTCGCTAACAAGCCAGAGGCCAGAAGCGCCATTCTGGTCCTGGCTCTGCACGATGTAATGAGCTACGTAATACGCGTGTAACGTAAATATTGATCCGCGGAAAGACGAAATACTAATAATACACGGCGCACAATTGTTGACGAGGACCCTCGCTGTAATTCAGCACATCTCCGCCTCGTTAATTCCACCGAGTCGTTTCCAGCAGTTGAATATAAATTCAGGTTAATATCTCACTCGTGAATTAAACGGAGGCAACGCAGTTCGCATCTGGGTTAACAGTGTCTAAAGTAATGTCAAAATGTAGTCCATCGATTTCTTTCGTTCGTCATTTACATTCTTCGAATTAAACGGGGAACGCCTTGATAGGAAACTTCTGACTTTGCAGAAGTACGTGAGATAATGTACATTACACGTGCGAACGTTCGACCTAGAAAATTCTTAAAAGTCTGATCTAGAAATGTCGAACGTATCGTCCGGTTATTATGAAATATTAATATACAGGGTGTGCCAGAATAACGATTTTCACAAACCCGCGATTTTATTCAAACTCGATCATCTCGAATACCAAGCCTCGAACGAAGAAACTTTATTCTACGCTTTTCTCTGACTTTTTCACAAAAAGAATCGCCTCCCACCCGTTCGACGTATTATTCACGGACGCACCCTGTATATTTAACCATAGTTTCGGCTCAACTGAATACAGATACCAAGGGAAAGAGGAGTCGCGAGCGACGCTGGGGTTGCTTCGAACGGCACCGTATCCTGGACGAAAATTAGGGGTTGCAAGACAGGGATGGCTCCCCTCGACTTGGCGAACGTTCCGGAGGAGGGGACGTAGAAACGTAATTTGCAACGCCTTCGACGATGACCCCGTGGTCCCTGGCTTCTCGTTGCCGTCTTGGCTAACGAAACGGCCGCGCACCGTGGATCATATGTCCTCGCATAATATCCGTCTCTTGCGCGCGATCGATAACGCATGAAAATCCACGTGCTTCCTTATTCACCAGCGTGGGATGAGTCACGTTCTGCGAGGGAACGGCTATTCCTACAAGCGAGGCTTATAAAATCGATGGAAAGTGTCGGTGCCCCGATGGGTATCGTCGTAGAATATTCGTGATTTTACAGTTTCATGAATATTGAACTTGAATGGTGCTGAATAGCACACCACAAAATATGACTGAGTAAGCGAAACGATTTTGTGACGAGTTGTTTTTCTTTGGTTTCGGGAATCTTTCAGAGGACCGAAGGAAAATTGGCACGCAAGGTTTCAAAGTTGCATTGCAAGTTATCGTCATCATTTGTTAGCATCATTCTTAATAAAAATGATTCTTATCATCAATTAGCATCCCTGTATCATTTATTAGCAACATTCGTATATAATAAAATTTTTAGAGATATCCATTATTTGTTAGGGGTCGTTTTCTGATACTGTACAAAATATTATTTTATTTGAGAGTTAATACAATATTTTAATCTACGATATATAATTTAACAATAAGCACACTAAATCTAGAATATTCAGGTTCAGTTAAATTACTGTCACTAGATGACAATGTTTACTAAATTAAAAAAAAAACACATCACTTATGAGTATCCCTAATACTTTTTAAAATCTATATGGTCCCGGTTAAGGTTAGGTTTAAAAAAAGCTACCTGTTTGCAAATTTCTAGGTTAACCACCTCGCAAAGAACAGCGCGTCCTAACCCTAACCCTAACCTTGTCTGATCTTTGCAACAACCTACGTACCTTTTCCAGACCTGAACCACCTAAACCAAAACGCGAGCCACGGTGTAATTCGCAGTGCGATTACACGGAAAAGCGGAACGTCGGTAGTGAGTACGCAGTAGGAAACAGCGTCACCGCGGCTGATGAATAATGGCCGCCATATTGGCTGGCAGACGTTGGACGACGATTCATTAGGTGCGCCGGCAAAGATGCACGTTTTAGAACGATCGCGGACATCCTGCCGTGGGTAATTAATCACGTTGCGAGTCCGACTCGAGGAGACACGGTTCGCAGAAATTTTCGTGCTCTTCTCCCGAAGTCTTATTCTCGGATAAAAAAACGGCGCGCGTTTTTCATCGACGAGAGAGAGAGCTCGGCATCTCTTCGGGCCGTGGCTCGGCCCGAGGGGAAAGAAGAGAATCACCGTCAGGAGGAATGGCAATTTCTCGGTCAGCGTTTCAACTGTGACGCATTTGCATTTCCATCGAAGTTGGAAGCGGCCAAGATACGATCCCACGTACCGCGCCACGCAGCCCCTGTCGTCTAATTCCCGTCTAATTCCGTGAACGTTCTCCGGACACCTCGCGGCACCCGTTTCGTTTCTATTTCGGGTCGAATCTTGCTCGTTTTTCGCTCGAGACCGAGACACGACGACTCGCGTACAGTCAGATTTTGTTTCTTTCAACGAGCGCAATTGTGTCGATGACAATGAAAAATTGTCGATAATGTAAAGTTAGAAGATTAGGATCCACTTGGTTCTAATTTCATAATCGTGAATTTTCGTTTTCTTTTTTTTTCGAAAACGAGGACAGCTTTTTCTCTGCAAAAGTTCAAACGTGTATGTGAGAATGTTTTTTTTTTTTTTCGTAACTGAATGTATCATCGTTTTGAAGACTAAAGTCTCCTTTTTGCAAAGGCTTTTCAAAACTTGTCGCACGTCTTATTGAATGTTGAATGTTAAACGACAATTTAAAAAACTTTAACATTTCTAATTCTAATGTTCCAAGTGGTGAAATGAAATTGCACAGTGTTTCAACAGCGAGTTTTCAGAGTTTATTGTATAAAGAGAAAATTTCAGTCTTCAAAATTATAGTGAAAAAAACTTTTTTCAACGTGGAAATGAATCTTTATAATTCGTTTTCTCACCCATTGTAAGATGTAAGAAAGAACGAAATATAATTCACTGTCGAAATAGAAGCTTCACACTTTAAAACGAGAATCAAACACACCGTTTTTTCAATTCGACAATTTTTGATCATTCCGCGTTTGTCCCATGAAAGACAATTGCAGTTGGATCGGCGACCGAATGGTGCTTCTGCAATTTCACAAGTATTCGTAACTTATTTAGCAAGAGTCCTCGTACGTGAATCGTACGTTTATAATTTTTGTACCCTGACTAATCTAATCGACTGTTTGCACGGCTCTGTAACAACGGGCCACTCTGTATTCTTCGCGCAAACACTGTAAAACCGAGTACATACGTACACGTGAGCCCAAAATTGATCATCGTGTTCCTCAATGGTCCCTCAGATCCAGATTCTACCAACAAGCCTAAACCAGCTCAACGTGTGACGTCAGCCGATCAGCTGAAACGGGGTCAAAGATCTCCAGTTGCTCTTGGGCAACGACCAGAGTCCAAAGGGACTCCCACTGGGAATCGTCGTGGATCTCGCCATCTCCATATTTCTTCGCCTCGAGGATCGCCGGATTTATCGTTTCTCGTTTCGCGTCGGCGAAAGCACCGGCAGGAATTATTTCACGCCTCGTTCCGTAACGACTACTTGCACTGCTCGAGCGGATCCTCCAAGAGGCACACGAGCCCTCCAGAAGCTGTCTCGATTGTTAGGTTGTGGCACGATAAAACCCCCGTTTTCTTTCGATTTTCACGAAACTCGATTTAATCGATGAGGATAATTTCAATGTGAAGATCTCTCTCTCTCTCTTTCTCTTTGATTCTATTGTATTCTCGGGTCCTTTGACGAGTGCTGGAAAATTAATTCTACGCTTCGAAGAGTGACCGCCTCGAATTTCATTGTACCTGCCTCCTTCACGTCGAATTCATTTCGAATTAAGCGCGAGTTCGAAATAAACGCCGCTGATATCTCGCGAGCTCCTCCGAGTGTGGTACGCTTTTAGCCAGGCTCCTAAACTTTTTACGAGAGCCTGGAGAGTGGAACAAAGATGATACAGAAAATCGATATCTCGCGGCGATGCAACGAATAAAACAGAAGTGAAAAGTCTATTTGCAGAGGAGGATGCGAAAGGCCTGCGAAATATTAAAATAGGACTTCGATTATTTTGCGACACACACGGTGTTCCATTTCTGTAGAAATACTTCTCGTAGCCTCGCGTGATTTTTTTCTACCGACGTAAAATCATTATTCATCGGTATTATAGCAAAATTATTAGTAGTATTATGTATAAGAATCTGGTATGTAATTCAGTGGACAGTTGGCGAGAGAAGGAACCGGTTGTTAGACGGCGATTTGAAAGAAAATTGGAGGATGTTCGTGACACAGTGAACTCTAGGGTCTGGTACTCGGAAAGAGGTGATTCACCTAGAACGTTCAACACGAAAGCGAGAGAGAGAGAGAGAGAGAGAGAGGAGGCCAGCTGAGCAAAGCCTCTTCCACCGAGTTTCTTTGGGACTGTTTGTTCCGCGTCGTTGGCCAAAATCCACCTTCCTCCCGGTTTATCGGCCGAAACGCGTGCCCCGTGACCGTACTTTTACGACGTGACTCGTTTTAACACGCTCTCTGCCCGAACCGAGAGATAGGCAAACGTTCCCGGCTGACAATGAGAGTTTAATCGTGCAACAAAAAATGGCATCTGTGATATCTCTGACTGATCGTGAGATAGAGATATCGCTCTACTATCGGGCGTGTAATAAAAATAATCATCGTCAGTGTTACTCTTCACTTCGTGGCACGCAGGAAATATCGATTCTCACGACTTGAAGAGGTTATGTTACCTTTTGAATGATTGCGAAATAAATTAGAGAATTTTTGGAGATAAAATCACGTTTCATTAAAGAAAAATGTTAATTTGTTAATAATGAAACATGTTCGTGTTGTCCAATTGGCGATTGTTGGAAATTTAAAGTTAACGATTTCTCGGCGGGAAAATTTGAAATGAGTTGTGTAGAAGTTTTGTAAATAATTGTACAATTCTATTGTTTCAACGCTACAACAATCGAAATCGATTTCAGATTATCTATTTTTTATAGAAGTCCTCAAAGATATTGATATTTTTGTGAAAATTAATATTAATTTCTGTTCAAACAGAAACATAATTGCACGAACCTGCTTCTTTTTATTTTAATGATTGTTTAAATTGTAATGATTTATACATTTCTTAATGAATATCTCGATACAATTGTTTTAGTTCAATAGACGGTTTCATTCATTTATCTGCATTAATATTTTTGTCATCCAACCAAAGTCAATGTAATGCCCGCCATGTTTGTTTCATCAAAAACACCATCTTGCTTTTATCCGAAGCAAATTCTTTCAATTTTCAATCTTAAACTGTACAAGAGAGGCTGGTGCTTGACGAAACCAATTTTTAAAATATTTTTAAACAATAATTTTCAACTTAATGATATTTTACAATAAAAATTTTTAACTTTTAAAAAAAATTGACAGCCATCTAAACTCGACCGTGTAATTTTCGTTATAAATTGTCAACTGCCTTTAATAAAGAAAAAATGGGTTCATTAATTTCATATTCGGTAATTTCAGTGTGAAAAAAAAAAGGGGGAAAGAGGAAGAAATGTTTCGTCGTCAATTAGTATGTATTTCACGCGCGAGAGAGCTTCGCCAACATCCTCAACAGCGCAGCTGAGGAATTAGTTTTATTTCTATAATTAATTTCTGCGCGGAGAAAGACAAGGTGCGGAGTTTTGAAAATTTGCCTCGTTAATTTCGCCGTCCCCCAAGATATCTATTAAAATAGAAATTGAAACACGAGGTACGCGTTGCGAGTTTTTTGCCAGCGAAGTCATCTCTATGGAGAATTTTCGATAAAAAAGAAAAAAATTCGAGGCAGTTTAAGCAGTTTAAGCAGAGAGACAGATTACAATTTCTAGAAGCTATTTGTTAAACTCGTCGTCGACTTTGAGAGACGTAGTGGAAATTTACTTCCTTCGAAAAGGGTGGCCGTGATGAATTTTAAACAACACCAGATTCGCGCATGACGGGGGAAGAAAGTGTACGAGTGCAAAGAAATTTTCCTCTTATTTATGAGCCTGAATTTATCATGCCCTCGACCTCCTCTTCTGTTCGAAGAAAGTAAAAAAAATCTCGTTTGGAAAAATGAAGAATTATTCGCAGGTTTTGCAAATAATTTTCGCGCGTTGTTAATTGGAATTTGGAGTTTTGTACCGAGTTATAGTTTTTATCGAACGTTTCGATATGAAAGGGGAACGATCGACGCAACGAGAAGAAATCCTTTGCATATTTCGACAAATTTATAACAATCCTCGGAACTCGCGTGACGTTGCAAGTTCGATGTATTTTTGTATTTTCATTGACAAGCTGAATCGCCTTCGGGATACCAGTTGGGAACTTTCAAATTCACGAACATCTATCCCGCATAGTTGCAAATTAGATGATTCGCGTTTGTCGATAGTTTCCCGCCGAAACGTAACTTACAAGGGTTTAACTTCGTCCCTTTACATCCAGCGACTTGACGAGAACAGACTCGACACGAAGAAAGTTCGTCCCACCTCGGCTACTAATTCTCGCGAAAGTTCCCGCGAAATCTGCGCACGGCCTTGGCGTAACGAAGTCGAAGGCCCGGTGAGCGTTAAAAGCAACTCGATTACTTCTCGAGACCCGAATTTAATATCGTGGATATCGCTTAGAGATAAGAGGAAACACGGCACCCTTCGCTCTATCGATTCTTACGAAATAAGAAGGGTTTCCCCCTCTCTTTGAGTGAATCCTACATCTTCGATTTGACGAAAATACCTGTCTCGCAAAATTGATCTTGACCTTGAATTTAAAAGTAAAAGAAATTTCTTCAAGGAACCATAGCTAAACCTAACCTAACAGTTCTCTTGGAAAATGGTAAAAAAGGTTCTGAATCATTGAACGCTAATGCAACGAAAATTAGCGATTGGTTGATTCAGGTCACGTGATTCGCGAGGGGGCGTGGCGTAGACCTCGAGTAGGAGTGGCGTTGTCCGATACTGAGCGATCGCGCCTGTAATTTGTTTTGCATATCAATAAAATTTTATGACAAAAACAGTTGCTTCTGGCCCTTTCAGTAAGACGAATCTTGTACTGGGGTGCAAGTCGTGCAGTTTTTTTTGATTAAAGATTTTAAAGAAATTAAAATCTTCACGGAATTCTTCTTCCGGAAGAAGACGTCGGATTAACACACCGGCGAACGTCGAGAGGCATCGAAACAAGATTAGTCGTTGTCGTAGATCGAGCTCGATTCACGTGCAAGCGCAGCATCCTCCTCCCAATGATAGGATGGCTAGCGGGCAGCATTCTCCGTGCGAGGAAAACGGGACACGGTATCTCTCGATCGAACGTGGCACGAGAGATCAATCGAGAGAGATAGGCGAGCTCGCGGGGCCGATCGGATCGCGTGCGTTTCAGAGGCGAGGCGTCGACCCCGTTTAACCTCGTGACTCGGTGACGACGACGGTCCAGCGTGGCAGGTACCAAGAAGAGAGGAGCAGCTCGTGCTCCATGACTAAGTCACGGAACATCCGTGAGTCACGAGAGAGCGAGAGGCTGGGTCAGCCGACGCCCGAAGAATAGGACGTCGTTAGCCGCTGCTCGTGCAGCTCGACCCGCGGCTTTCCAGCGCCACTTAACCCTCGCCGTGTCGCGTTACGCGCCCTTGCGCTCGCTCCTCCGACCCGAAAACTCTGCCCGAACCGAGCCGTCGAGCTCGTCGATCGTAGATCGTTCTAGATCCAAGGAAAGATCCTCCTCTGAAACTTGAAATTCGACTCACCTTCGAATGCGCTACTCGTTTCTCGAATTTAGTGGCTTTAGAATTAATTATTTCGAATTGTTCTCGGCGAAATTTACCAACCTCCTTCGAAAATCGAAATTCAACTCACCTCTCGGTGCACAATTCTCGACTCGTGGATTTAGAATTAATTATTCGGAAGGTTGTGTCGATGAAATTTACTAGTAGAATTCACTTTTTTAACAGAGCTCTTCAATTCGTTTCTCAACTCGTGGATTTAGAATTAATTACTATCGATGAAATCTCGCAAGAATCGCTGCCACGATAAAAAGCAAAAATGAACGCACGTCTTAGAATTTTGGCACGAATAATACTTTGTTGGATATTTGTACGTACAATACAAAGAAAATGAAATTTTAATCAAATAACACTTTGCATTGCAATTAATTTCGATGAAGAACGCTCGATATTTTAAGTTGTTGTAATTCCATGAAAAAGGAATTGTATAAAAATCTCTTGGTCTCATTTTAAAACGCAAAGTTTCTACTTTGACCTGAATTCCCTCTTTTCAAAGATCATGTTCTTTTCAACGTCGCGTAGCAAATGGGAAAAGTGTTCTTTTCTTAAAAGGAAAAAGGAAAAAAGTAATTGCAGAAATTCAAACTTCTTTGAAAATACTGAAAAATTTTATTTATGACTAGATTCATTATGCTGAAAATGATAGTCTCCTTCTTTTACCTTTTAAAAATTATTTTTTTCATTATTTTATTGAACTTTGAACATAAGAATTAAAAGACAAAAATTCAAGAAATTTCAACGTTTTCGTTATCTAACTTTAATATTCAAAGTTTGATGAAATTAAAAAAAAATTGTGTAGAAAATTTCAATTTCCTTTACAGGTGTTTGAATTTTTACAATTTTTAAGAATAAAAGTGTTCTTACTTTGCCACCACAGATGTTCTAGGTGACGTGAAAACTTTCGAAAAGAACGAACTCAAAGCACGGTCAAAGCAGAAGCTTCGCGCTTTGAAATAGGATCGAGTAGATTTGACGAAGTTACAATGGTCCAAAGTTATCGTCAATTTTCCACCATTATGCGTTCCTTATTTTTCACTCATAGTTGCTCAAACTTCGCTTTAATTCGAATCCCGAGAGCGACTCGGCGGGTGTTAACTCGGACGAAAACTAAATCGCGACCGGGCTGAAAGAGGTTCTCGGCCGAGAACTCTCGACGTTCAGCCATTGACACAACAAGTTTCCAATTCGAATCGAGAAGACTTCTTGCCGACTTCCTCCACTCTTTCCTCGAGTTTCCCCCCGAACATTTCCAGCAGCTTCCACCTCGATTTCCTCGGAGCTGGCTCGAAGGAGTTCCGCGCGACAGGGAAAATCGCGGCGCGAAAGAAGTTGAGAAGAAACTGGTGTTTCCAAGACGCAGAACGATATTCCGCACTTTCCGAGAGAGATCCGATTCGAGACCCCGACCCGTGATTTTCCTCCGCCTTTCTCGCGTTCTTCCACGTACACGCGGCGCGCGCGTTGCCCCCCAGTTGCCGCTCAGCCGGATCACGAACCCGAAGAAGAGTCACGTCGTCTTCTTCGCGTCTGATCCGCGATCGTAAAATGACGACCGGATCTCGCAAGCCTCGGATTCGTTGCAATCAGTTTCTTAGACAACCACGAGTCTATCTAAAGATATTTAATCCTTGGAACAGGTCACTCTTGATACAATCGAATTGTCTAATATTTTGTTTCATTTTTATTATTATTGGAAATTTAATTCTTTTGTTCAAATTGTCTTATGGCGTTCCGTAGTGGATGATTCTTGATGCAATCAAATTTTCTAATATTTTGTTTCATTTTTATTATTATTAGAAATTGTTCATGCTTGTCCAAATTCTCTTACGGCGCTCCATAGTGGGTGATTTTTGATGCAATCAAATTGTCTAATATTTTGTTTCATTTTTATTATTATTGGAAATTTAATTCTTTTGTTCAAATTGTCTTATGGCGTTCCGTAGTGGATGATTCTTGATGCAATCAAATTGTCTAATATTTTGTTTCATTTTTATTATTATTAGAAATTGTTCGTGCTTGTCCAAATTCTCTTACGGCGCTCCATAGTGGGTGATTTTTGATGCAATCAAATTGTCTAATATTTTGTTTCATTTTTATTATCATTAGAAATTTAATTATTTTGTTCAAATTGTTTTGCGGCGTTCCATGGTGGGTGATTTTTGATCCAATCGAGTTGTCTATATATATATTTTATTTTATTTCATTTCTATTATTAGAAATTTAATTCTTTTGTTCAAATTGTTTTGCGGCGTTCCGTAGTGGATGATTCTTGATGCAATCAAATTGTCTATTTTGTTTCATTTTTATTATTATTAGAAATTGTTCACGATTGTCCAAATTGTCTTACGGCGCTCCATAGTGGGTGATTTTTGACCCAATCGAGTTGTCTAATATTTTATTTCATTTCTATTATTAAAAATTTAATTCTCTTGTTCAAATTGTCTTACGGCGCTCCATAGTGGGTGATTTTTGACCCAATCGAGTTGTCTAATATTTTATTTCATTTCTATTATTAAAAATTTAATTCTCTTGTTCAAATTGTCCATGATTGTCCAAATTGTTTTATTGCGTTCCGTAGTGGATGATTCTTGATACAATAAAATTGTCTGATATTTTATTTTATTTCTAATAATCAAAACTGTCTAGCAGTCTAATAATTTTCCATTCTAACAATTCTCTTTTTTTTAAAATCTCCGTAAAAATGGAAGTCAATATTCTTTTGGATTATTTTTCAAGACATAACTAGACAACATAAATAATCCCGGTCGTCTGAAAAGCGAACAGACCATTTTCGTCTGATTAAAAAGATTCCAATGCTATCAACGGGATTAGCAACCAAACAAATCCCACACATCGTAGAAGCAAAAGCCGGTGAAACGTGCATTCTCGCGGTGATCATTTCAGCTGCAGTAAAAAAAAAGAAAGAAGGGAAGAGAGGAGGAGGAGGACTCCCGATGACCAAATGAATCTTCAACGGTACATTGCGTCCATTGTTCGAACGGCGGAAAATTGAAGTCGAAGCTGCGAGCCAGCTGATTAAAGGCTACTCCCTTCCCCGTCCCCCGGGCTCGTTACGAGATTGCTCGTGACCTTCGGTCAATTCCTTCGGGGACCAGGGGGCAGGGGGGCGGGAAGGACCAAACCGAGAGATCGATTTCCGCCGAGGGAAAGGAAAGAAGAAAAAAAGAAAAGAAGAGAGAAACGTCGCCATGGACGACGTGGAAATTCCTTTCACCCGGTTGGCAAACAGAATACGAAGAGGAGGAGAAGGAAGAAGAGGAGGGGGTGAAATAGAAGGAAGGAAAAAAAAGAAGAAGAAGAAAGGAAAAGAAAACGTCGGGCCATTTAACCGCGGAACGAGGTCAAGAGCTTTCCGCGGTTCCGCTTTCAGCTTCCCGGCTCTTTGGGGATTAATAGACCGTCCCGTGGGAACACAGCCGCTCGTTGCGCCGAGTTATACTCGCCTTATTGAGAACGAAATCGGCGGCCAGGGGAAGACCGAATTAAACTTGATCGCGGCTTTATCTGCTCGCGGCTGATGACACGGGAATATTTCCAGCGGGTGAAGGGCTCTCGGAGTGCTTGCCGCCGCTCTTTGTGACAGCGCAATTATTTTTTACGGGAAATCTGGTTACGCGAGGCAAAGCGTCTCCATCGTGCTCGTTCGAACGGAAACTACCGTCAGCGCAGGAATATATATATCCGAACGCTTGATCGTTTCTCTTATTTTGGTAATGTAAAATGTATATAAAAATGTCGGACGAGGAGGTTTCAGTGTTTAGAACTTTTTCATTGCTTCCGTGTAGCAAGTTGCACTGCGATAAACGTTACATAGACCTACGTTATATGTTATCTCATCATTCGTACACTTGTCGAGTCAAAACTCGATCGTGCGACTAGTACCGATCAGATACAAAAAAAAAAGAGATGTTATGTCCTTTCTTTTTCTCTCTTTCATTGTACAAAATAATTATTTTCTCGACGACTCTGGCGAATTCATCGCGAACGAGAGTTACGACACTGTTCGTCCTCAACAGGAAATCGACCATTCCGCGATTACTTTTAATCTACCGTCTATTCTGCCAT
This sequence comes from Melipona bicolor, assembly GCA_030673865.1. Classification (NCBI taxonomy): domain Eukaryota; kingdom Metazoa; phylum Arthropoda; class Insecta; order Hymenoptera; family Apidae; genus Melipona; species Melipona bicolor. The sequence continues at coordinate 1,634,095 of JAHYIQ010000013.1, read as the reverse complement.
TAAGTCCAGGCAATCGCCGATCTCTGTTCGTTGGTTTGGCCTCCTCGACGGCGTCCCGGTTGGATTCGGGGCGTTAAGGACGTCCGGCGCACGGAACTCGCCTCCGGCCCACTTCCAAGAGTTATATCCTCCGCGAATTATACCCACGGGAGGGAAGCGCAACCTCTCGTAGGATATTAGCAGCCGAACGAGCTTTGCCCGCGCGAGCGAAGATGTCAAAGGTCGTCTCTCTCTCTCTCTCTCTTTGCCACGAAACCAAGGTGTCCACCTTTCGAGAATTATTAGTCTTACGTTTCAGAAAACGGCGTGAAACGTAAGACCTCTTCGGCTCTCGGCGTGTTTCGTTTCCTCTTCTTCTTCTTCTTCTTTTTGCTATTTTTATGTATTTATGGCATCGACGCGGAGGACGAAATACAACCGGTACCGAATTACGTGCACTTTGATCTTTAAAGGCCAGTATATTTCCAGAGTCGCATCATTCGCGTCGCATCGGCGGAATTTCACAAATTGAAAACCACGGGCCCCGCGTGACGGCTCGCCGCAAACGCGATAAATAAATATCGAAGGAGCCATTCGATCATCATCGATACCGACGAGGCTTAATCGTCGCTGTTCCGAAGGTTGAAAAGTAAAATTAAAAGTTGCGGCTCCGAGGATAAAATGTCATTGGGATAGGTAAAGGTTATGATGCACATCGCGAGTATAACCTTCGCAACGCCTACTCGCTTTTTTAAATGTTTCGGAGTAAGGATGCATGTAAATCGATTACGTGGACCGGAAGCGTAAAACGGTAAACAATTAATTTTAGAAAAATGTCACCGAAGTCGCTTGCGCGCGAGAATCGATGTACAACCAGAGAGGGAAGTTGTTCGAAATGAAGCGCCAAAGAAACGGAAACTCCACGTGTCGAGTGAACATTTGTAAAAAATCACGAAAGATAAAAAAGGGAAGGGACAATAACGAAAGGTAGCACGATAAGATTCGAGGTATTCAAGGACTGTAAGGTGAAGCCAGAACCGGAAATGTCCCCGAAGAATTTAAAAAAGCTTCGTGAAATCGAAATAAAGCCGACGCGATTATCTTCATCGTCGGGCCTAATATTTTTCTTCGAAATTTTAATTTTTAAAGCAAAAATCTAATCTTAGATCGCGAAATTAGATCGGAGACTCTTAGATGGATAAGAATTTTGTGATAAGAGTGAGACCTATTAACCACTTGCGCTGGAAACTGATTGCGGACCATAACGAGTGACCGTATAAACCGTATAATTCGTCGCTTTCTTTTGGAACTCGTCGGCACGATTCTATCACTGGATAGAAATTATTGAGAATTAATAAATTTATTATTTTGTTTTACTTAAATATACTTGAAACTGAGGAAATATTGCAATTTTGGGACAAAAAATTCTCAACGTGCGTGGCACGTCATTCCAGCGCAAGAGGTTAATTGCAAGTTCTGGCTCCGCGAGGTAAGATACGCTCATAACCGGCGGCGTCTGGAAACGTCTGAAATCGGTCAAGCGTATCACCTTTAGGGAGATGATATTAAGGATTCGGGGCGCGGTATAGGCGTTGCTAGCTTATCTAGACACTCGTTGGCAGAAGCACGAGACGGCGAAGGATCCTCTCTGGCTCTCGAGGCTTTCCAATTTAACCGCTCGAGAACTATTTAACCGGTATTGTACCGCTCGCCGACTGATCGCTCAAAGGATGCATGCCTGCCTCCCGGTAATGGGAGATTTAAGAGTACTTATCGTCCTTTTCCACTTGATAACGTATCTCTAGCTCAAACAGAGGGAAATAACGTTGAAGATAACGCCAGCCGGAGGAAAATTTATTCAGTGGATACCTCCGAACATTGGATAACCTTTTTTCATTAACGTTTAACATTCGGACGTTGTTATTTTACCACGGTTACGCGTTGCACGCCTATCGTGTCTTTAACTCTGTCGTTTCTTTATCTCTCATTTTTTTTTTTTTTTTTTATGGCGGAGAAGATAAGATTCTTATTAATGTGTTAATAACACTTTACCGACCGGAGCGACCAACGAATATTCGGATTTCCTGAAACTAGCGCTTACCGATTAAATTAACAATGCACTTAATAAACTATGTTGTTGTTCACTTGTTACCGATCGTATTATAAGCTAATTTTTTGGTGACTATTTATATTTGCGAGCAGATTTTTTTCTCACACAAAAAATAAAATAAGAACAGAAATTTTAGACGAGCATCTTGAAAATACTTTTCGTATTTTCGCCACTACCAGATATTGATGAACAACAAGCTCAGTGTTCCCGTTAAAAATTTTCATATTTTATCACTGAAAGTGATTTTAGCGGGGGTAACTCAGAAACTCGGGTCTCTTCAGATGCAACGCTGATGCAACGAAAATTAGCGATTGGTTGATTTGAGTCACGTGATTCGCGTGGGGTAGACCTCGAGTAGGAGTTGTCTGGTACTGAGCGATCGCGCCTGTAATTTGTTTTTAAAAGTCGTTTTCATTTCCTAGTCAGAACAGTTGCTTCTGGGCCTTTCAGTGAGACGAACTGGGGTATTACTATAAAAGCTATTCTCTTATAAATATAGGTTACATTGGACATGGACACTCACGGTTTGGACGATTCGTCAGATTGCTTCATCAGCTCTTTGGAAACTGATAGCAGCGATTGCAGCAAAGATAGTGATACAATCCCACAAAAGTTGCGTCGTGTATTACGTGAGTCACTGCAGGTTCGAACGACTGTCAGGGTATATAACGCGCTGCACCTTCCGAGAAATTTGCTCCTGGAAGATTATCTCCAGATACCATAATAACGTTCCCCCCTTAATACGCGCAAGTCAAATAGGAACACTTCGTGTAAGTTACAAACTGAACAACTCGTACAGGTTAACGAGGAACCACGCTTCCAAAGTTTTGGAATTGAATTTACATTTGCTCCAAATCTCGCTCTATCCGATTGAAATATAATCGTGCAAACGACGGAGAGGAACGTTCGGAGAAGCAATTGATCGACGTGCAACAGCACGAGGACAAAAGCGGGCGAGCGCGTCGAAACGGGGCGGTGTTTTAGCCAGCCGCGTTTTTTCCATTTTCCAAATAAAGCCGTATTATGGCGGCGGCGCACAAAAGCCGCGGAAAAATGAATACAACGGGCAAACGCGATTACAACCAACGGAGCGTACCTTTTCTCACCGTGTCCGTGACAAAGCGTCCACGCGCGGAGGAACTTCGGGACGTCGTGCGGCTAAACATACATGCAGATAGATAGATAGATAGAGAGAGAGAGAGAAAGAGAGAGAAATACAGAGTTGAACAGAGGGGATTCGTTTAACTTTTCCAACATTACGATTCAGCGGACAACGACGCGGCTTTTGGAAAAAAACCATCGATCCTGGCTCACCTTACCGGTCATGGACGTAGTCTGTCTCTCTTTCTCTCTCTCTCCCCTCTCTCTCGTGCATTTGTCTATTCTTTGGAACGAACGCGCAACGTTTCTTCTTTCTCGCGTTTGGTCATCGAGTATGCGAGCCGCGTCCGCGAGGGACTTCCTTCGTGCACTGACAATCATCGCGCGGAACGTAGTCATCGTCTGCGCCGTTCGAAGACGATGGGCGTCCAAGTACGTGACGATTCGCGCGAACACCGGAAGCTGGTCGAACGTGAGATCGAAATCGTCGGTATCGATCTATTCGACGCTGACGTATCGATTCTAGATGCGTGATTTTCAGAATTCTAGATGCGTGATTTTTCGAATTGTAAAATTCGTGGAAAATTCTCGACTTGCCGTCAATGATACGAATTGTAAAGTTTTTCCAACCGAATTGGATTTATGTATAATCTGTAAAATCTAGGTTGTACGTGTACAAGTAAAACGAACAATACGAACCTCGATTTCAAGCCGAGTTTGAGAGTAGCTTTCACGAGACGCGTCTTCTCTTAGCCATTGGACATCTCTGAAACATCATCGAATTTGCTTGTTTTACACGATGGTATTTGCGAAACGAGAATTAATTTTCCGAAACAAAAATTACTCCAAATTTCTTATTTGATTAAGTACAGAGAATAGATAAAATATAGATAGAAAGTCGTTTCTTTGCTTAAATAAAAACAGATAAAAGACAGGGAATGTTCAGTAAATGACGGGATAAAATCTTCCCTCCAGAGATTCTATCGCGCGCAAACGTCCTGTGTTTATCATTTCTCGCGTTTGGCGGCTTACGACTGATCCGACGAAAACTCATTAAAGTTTCAAATTGACCAAAGTGTTTTGAAGCTCTGAGAACAGAGTTCTTCTCTGAGAAAGAGAGAGAGAACGCGACGAAAATTTCATGCTAACGAAGGAGGTTAAGTCAAAGTCTCCGCGCCGAAATGCGATCGTCAATATTCTCGCTCAAATTGAACGAAGTTGTCTGAAACGAAAGAATTTTTTACGAATTCCCTCTACAAGACAACAATTTTATAACCTCGCGATTTCTTTTCCTGCGATCATCAAAGATGAAAGAAAATATTCTTACATTTTTACATTTTTGAGGTTAGAAAGTATCTGGGAATTAAAAATCGGCAATCGTTGTCTCCCATTATTTATATCATATTTTGCAGTATCCGATAATTCATCGACTGATGCATTTTGCTTTTGTTCTTTTTTATTTAAGAGCATACATTGCGATCATTTCTTCTAGAGAAATATAAGTGGGGTGACGTGATACATGGCACGGAAGTGTAATTTGTTATTACGCGATGTTGATTTGTGGACGTTCTGCTTTAACTGAATCTACTGTACAGTTCGAGAGATGCATTTTGTGAGATTACGTTGCGAGATCCTGTTGAGAGATACTTTCTAACCTCAATTTGTAAAAATGTAAAAATCCCAAAATATTTTTTCTTTCATGTTTGCTGATCGTGAGGTTATAAAATTGTTGTCTTGTAGAGGGAATTCGTAAAAATTCTAAAATATTCCTTCTTTCATCTTCATAACCGCAAGAAAAAAAAGAAAAGAAAAAGAAATCGTGAGGTAAATATAAAATTGTCATCTCGTTGAGAGATACTTCCCAATCTGAATTCATAAAAATTCCGAAATATTCTTCCTTTCGCCTTTGACGATAGTACAGAAAAGAGAAAAAAAATAAAAAGGAAAAGGGAAAGAGAAAAGAGGGATGAAAAAGGTGTATTCGCGGCGGTGATCGAACGATGTCCCGTCACGGATAGTAATTTACCGGATGGAGAGAAACAAAGGGCATGCCTGAAGCAGGGTTTTCTTCCGCCTATCCTAAGAAATATATCGTCACCGAGAGAAGCCCTTGAGGGCGGGTTGGCTGTTGCGAGCGAGTCGCGTGGCCTCGTGTGTACATGCCCCCGAGAGATCGATAGCCTCTCCCCCGATAAGGGGGAGAACGATTAACGTGGTAATGACGTAGCGGAGGAGTGCAAAGGCCCTCGAGGAAGACTCGACGGCGCCTGGAAAAGGGAAAGGTAGGATTCGACCGACTGCGAAACCGGGGAGGAAACCGACCACCCCTCTCTCTCTCCTCTTCTTCCATCGGGCCGTGCTAATTTCGAATCTGCTCGTTGTTCCGGCCAACGCGCCGACAAAGCTTTGATGCCTCGGTACAGTGCAAAAAAAAAAATCAAGATAAAAAAAAGAGAAGACAGCCAGGGTGAAAAAACAGAAGAGGAAGACACGAGAGAAGGAGGAAGAAGGAACAAGGAAACTGCGCCGGTACCGGTGAGAACAGAGTGAAAAATATAGACGGGCGTTAAAAATAAACCCCAGTACGATTTGTCTCACTGAAAGGCCCAGAAGCAATTGTTCCGACTAGGAAACGAAGACGACTTTTTTGCCATAAAATTTTATTGATATGCAAAACAAATTACAGGTACCAGACAACGCCACTCCCACTCGAGGTCTACCCCACGCCCCCTCGCGAATCACGTGACTCAAATCAACCAATCGCTAATTTTCGTTGCACTAGCGTTGCACCTGAAGAGGGATTTTCTGGGTTACCCCCGCTAAAATCACTTTCAGTGATGAAAAAAAAAAAGGAAGAGGGGGAGAAACACACACGCGTGTCTAATCAAAGTGCAATGGCTCGCACATTCGAACGCACCAGCGAGAACTGGGAAACACTTTTGGGAAATTCCCGAAAACTCCTGACGCTGGTGGCAGCGCGCGGCACAAAGGGGAGAGAAATGTGAAACTATCGAGCCGGGAAAAGACCGAAAAAGAACAACGACCGTGCGGAAGACTGACGCCGGATGCGCCTGGCTCGCATCGATTTTTAATAAAATTCCGCGGCTTAATTCACTTGGCTTTGATTTTCATTTCAAAGACTAACCCCGCTCTCTCGCTCTCTTCTTGTTGGCTGCTAGTTCTCTTCCGGGAAACTGCTTTTTTTTCTCTCACCCCTCCACCGTTCTACGGTTCGATTGTTATTTTCGGAAGCGTTCGTTGTTCCAGAATGCACGTATACAGCTGGGGGTGTATACGAACCGAATGCAGACGAGGGGGTGGCTGGACGGAGCGGAGCGATTCGTGATCAGTCTCGTAGAGAATGTTTATCGCCGACACGGTCCCCCGTGCTTTTGAAAGTGCGCAGCGAGTAATTTGACGCGTAAATTGTTTTCGTTTGAATAAAAAACAAAAAAAAAAAACAAAAAAGAGGAAACATTTCGAACTGGCGAACGCAGTTATGGCGAAGAAATTAATCGCAATTACATTTTAATTGTCAATCTAACGGAGAAGGAACCAAACAGAAGGTGTTACGTGTTTCTTCAATTTATTTTCTATGCATTCGACTACGTATAATCCGGATTGAACTTCCTATTAATGTATTCCCTCCTACATTCTAGCCAACTTCCACGGCTTATCCTAGATGTTATGCACGTGCGCTGCCACGGATAAGCTCGGAATATAGATAAACACGGTAGATAAGAAATACAATAGATAAACGCCGTTCTTGTTTCACTTGGCGGTATCGAGGACGCATTAACATATTCCACCGGGATAAAAAGTAAAAACCACAGAGAACAAAGGCGCAACGTTTTGTCCATTGTCTCGGTCTTTTGAACGTCGCGTTATTTCGGGAATTTCGTTACATAATCGGATTAAGTTTCCTATTTGCGCAGTTCTGCGTGTTGCAGCTCGTACAGAATTAAGGCGTTTAGCCCGAATAAACCCGGCTAAATGTAAAATTGTTTGGGGATTGTTGCACACTTCGCATCAACGAGATTATCATTTCCATTCATTTTTAACATTTCCATCATTTCGGAGACAAGCTATGTAAAAATAATTGTATTCTTTCGTTTAACGCACTCTGTTAGACTGGCCTGACTATTTGAAAAGCAACTACGCTCCTTTTTCTTCTGCGCGCGAATTTAGTTTGCTCGATTCCGGAAATTCCAGGTCGGTGCAAATCAATTCTGATCACTGCCGCAAGTTTGAAGGCTTTTTTTCATCGTACACGTCAGATAATTCTTTTTCGAACTTGCACAGTGTTTTTTTTCCCCTTTTGACAGCAAAATGTTCCTTTATGAAATCGACAATTGTCCAAGGCAATCTCGAACAATCAGGTGTCAGATCGAACGATGAATTTGCGATTTGAAACGAAGCTGGTTGCATTTTAAGATGCGCACGTGTACGTCCATCAGTTGGAAGAAAGATGGGATTACTTTTTGGCCAACCGAATGTCACAGAAATAAAACGTTTGGAAGTTTCACAAACTGTTCAGAGAGTGTTTGAATGAGAAGTCTAAAGCTTAAAGAAACTCGCGTACCCTTGCGACTCATTTCCACTTGGAAATTTACGACACGTTCCTCCGTCAACGAGAAAGAGAGGGAAAGAGAGAGAGAGAGAGAGAAAGAGTGGAATTCTGAAAAGTCGAAACGATGAAATTCAATTTCCCTCGCAAGGGAAATGCACTCCGCCTTGTCAAACGCACGACGACTACCAAATGAATTTCTAAAAAATCAAACACCACGAAGCCAAAGTCAGAAACGAAGACGTAATCAACGCGTGCACGCAGCTGTCAGCTAGTCACGACCATGCGTTACGCGACAATTACAACCGCGGCGCAGTCGAACAAACCAAATCATCGACATTTATTTTCGCCTGCACGTCGCGAATTCTCGCGAATCGATTCATCTCGACTTCAGACGAGACGACTAATTCGACGTTAGTGAAACGTCGTTTCTTGCTCGAGTGAACCTGCAAAGGGGGAAGGGAGGAGGAGGTAAAAAGGGCGAAGGTTGACTGGCAATGGAATAACGGACGAAGCGAGTAAAACGCGAGTAAAATTTCATCGACCATCCGTTATTCGATTGAGAGTTCATTGGAACAAACCGAGCACCGTGAACCGGATGCACATCACCGGCGATCAGAGGTGAAAAACGTTGATTGATCGTGGCTCGGTACGGCGAGCGCGCCATTATCGATCAATCGTCTGCTCGATCCGATTCCTTCGCCTACATATAGAAGCCAGCCAGCTTCTACGCGCCGCGACTTTCGTGCGATTGCGCCATAAGGAAAGTTCTTCCTCCGGAGAGCCAGAGGAAAATTGCCAATAAATTTTCGCACGCGCCGCTTCCTCGCGTTACGTAGCGCCGGCTATCGTTATTAATTCGGTCGTTGTACTCGCGGCCGCCACCGCCGATATCGATCCGTTTCGAGAAGAACCGATTCGCGCGCGTGTATTATACCGCACGTGTGACGCGTGCAAATTCGTTTCGTCCCATCGATCGATCGAGAAATTGCGCGCGTGACGGTTCCGCTGTTGGCCACTGCCCTGTCCAAGCTTTTCCATTGGCATTTCCTTTTTCCATCCTCCCGATCAATCGTCGCCACGAGCGAGAATATATTTTTACTTTGTTAAAATATCCGGGTAGCATTGTACACATCAGCGCTCAAAAGTCTTTTATTTTTAATATTCGGTGCTTGTCGTGGATTACCTCGCGTTTACATGTTAGAAAATCATGGGTGCAACGCTGATGCAACGAAAATTAGCGATTGGCTGATTTGGGTCACGTGATTCGCGAGGGGGCGTGGGGTAGACCTCGAGTGGGAGTGGCGTTGTCTGGTACTGAGCGATCGCGCCTGTAATTTGTTTTGCATACGAGTAAAATTTTATGGCAAAAGCAGTTGCTTCTGGGCCTTTTAGTGAGACGAATCGTACTAGGGTACAAGTCGTGCAGTTTTTTTATAATGCGATATATTAATAAATTAACAGAGTCTTTGTTGCTTACGTCACGTTTTGTATTTATTGTATTTAATTTTGATTTAAATGTATTTTGTACTTAATTTAATTTTAATTGCACCTACGTATTGTGATACAATAATAATACAATGTGTTACTATATTAACAGAGTCTTTGTGTTTGTTGTAAATGCAACAATTTATATTAGGTATTGCATATTTCGTAGACTTTTGCAATAATTTATATATAATAATAATAATAATGATATATATATATGCAAATATAGTACTTGTTTTACGATTTCACAACACTTCCGTTTCACCGTCTGCGAGTTAATAAACACGACTCGATGGACAGACGTGCCCCGTACGACATCAAACTTTCCGAGCATCGGGGAAGTGCGCTCGCAAAAGCATGAAAGGCATCGAAGAAAAACTATTGATCGAACGAACGTATCAGGAAGCTCGGCTGCATCCAGTCATTTTAACCGTGATTGCGAGAGAATTCCCCCCCTCCCCCGCCCTGGCATTAAGTTCGCTAATCTCTTCCTCAAAGCTTTTTAATCTCCAGCTGGAAAACCTTTATCTGGTATCGACAGTTTGTTGGTACAACCTGCCTTTGTAACCGGCCGCTTTCCATCATATTATCGTTCGCGATTTACTTTTAACGGCTGTGAAATTACCGCCTAACGGGCCTTTCACGGTGCAGGAAGCGGAAGGAGCAAAATCGAGCTTAGGTCAACGGTACGCGGTGCCGCGAGGCTAACTGGCATTCAATCTCTTCCCACGTGGAAATTTATTATTGTTCGATACGGTTCAGTCTGTTGTTCCCTCTACGGCCAGGGTATATACGTGCCTCGAGCCGATAATAAACTCTTAATTGATTTTGTTCCGAGGTGAAACAAATTCTCGCGTGGAAACCGCGCGCCGCGAATGGAAAATTAAATCAATTTCTCGAGCATAAATAACCGCGTCCATTGATGTCGTGACACGGTTCTCAACGATCTCAATGGTCTCAATGACTGTGATTGCAGCGGGAAGTGCATCAATCTCCTTGAAAGATCAGCCAGGAAGGAGAAAGTTCAAGCCAGTTTATTCGCCGATAAACGACAAGCTGCCGCGTAACTTCACGTAACTGCAAGCCCAATTACTCGATCCTAATTAATCGCTAATTACGCACCGCTCGCTGCTGACTGACAGCCAACTCCCGACAAATGGACTGTTGCATCTGAATCCTGCTCAAAGATCCTTGTGCTTTAGACTGGCTCCTCCTAGACAAACAACTATCCTGCAGCCAGATGAAAACTCTGAATTTCTAAAAACTAATTTCTATTTTGCTATTTACAGAAATAAAATAAATTTGCTACTGGCGAATGTATATGACAAAGAGACAAATATAAAATGCATCGCTTGTGAATGATTGCCTGCAGATTCGATTGATCGAATGACGCACCTCTTAACTTAACTCTTATTTCATCACATTCGCAACATTTTTGCCGCTGTTACTGATGAACGATATTGAAAGTGGAATATCTCTCTGAAGAGAATTAATTTCCAAATTTTAGCTTGTCAGGCGAGACTCGTGAAATGAAAATGTTCGAGAGGAGAGGATTACTATAACTGGACTTTGTGTTTATTTTACGAAAGGACACGATGCAAGGAGATCGAAGCAGCGAGTCACTGATGCGATAAATTTCAAACTTCAATCAAGAGAGAAAATTATTCGAAAATGAACGCAGAAGTAGAGTATTTTTTCAAGCGACATCGATGCGCGACATCGCGTGTTCGAGTTCGAGAATGGATACAACCGGAAGTGGTGGGACTTTGATCGATCCGTCGGTTTACCCGGAGACTCCTGCCCAAAATAAACACGCGGCAAGGGAACCGTTCTTCACGTTCCTTTGTACGAAGGATCGATCTCGTCTCGTCTCTTGAATCTCTAGACGCGGATGGCGAGATTTCGTTAGCCGGTTCGAGGTTTCCGGAACAGTCGGCCAGCAGCGAAAGGTCAGTCGGGAATCCACGACCGGTTCGGCGAAATAACGAAAATTCAGCGACGTGTGTTGGAACACCTGGCGGATTCGCAGGCGGAGAGAAGGTGCTCGCCCGCACGAATTTAATTCTTTTTCCCGAATCCGAATCCGAATTTCATTTCCAAGCCCCGTCCACCGTACCGGAAACACGCCTCGACGTCCAGTTCGACGTAATACACTTGTACCGCGAACAAAAGCCCTTTGCTTTCGGAACGAACGGTGAAATTTACTTTTCCCGCCAAGTTCTCACGCCCGCTGACGATTAAAAATTGTTTTTGTCTTCTGGAGACGCTCCAACGAAGATTTCTTCTAACGAAATATCAACAGTTTGAAGCCTGGCTGCCGATGTTGCACAACTAACTTTTAATCGCCGAATAAAAATTTTGTTTTCATTCAAGGGAGTACGTAACTCTTTTGAAAGAAGTTCACGCTGTTATTAAAAACATATACTTTCGCGTGTATTCACATTTTCACGCGAATTATTAACTTTGAGTTACATTGTAGAGTTATTGAGTTACAATATTTAGACGATTTAGACACCTGTGGTAAGATTTGGAATCAGACACTCCTACTCGAGGTCTACCCCACGCCCCCTCACGAGTCACGTGACCCAAATCAACCAATCGCTAATTTTCGTTGCATCAGCGTTGCACCTGAAGAGGCCCGGTTTTCTGGGTTACTCCTAAAATCACTTTCAGTGATAAAATGTAGTTTCAGAAAGTTACCATTTGCACTGGCTCCTAGTTTCCATTTTATAGAGACCTTAATTCTCCACTGTCCACCAGACTCAAAGCTAATTGAAAGAAAGCCAGAGCCGACGTCTCTCAGCTTGAAAAGAGCGTCTATCTCTATCAATCGACGACAAAGGCAAACAGAGACTGTCCCACCGAAAATAGAGTTTGGTTGTTCAGTGACGCGAGAGAGGAACGCGAAGAAGCCCGATCGGAAAATAATCCCGACGGGTTCGGGGTTTCTAGAGCACTCGGACGCAGTTTTAAAGGTCGACGACCCTTCTCCACCCTGCGTCACAGTGGCGCGAGTTACGATCGATATCGGTAAAACGCTGTCAGATCGATCGCTTCTATGGCTCGGTTGTATGGGATTTTCTTGCAGCGAAATTTACGAGACTTTCCTCCTTGGGCAAACTCGAGGAGCTCGTGCTTCCTCCAGAGACAGAGGAGGACGCGCTCGCGAGGTAAAATGGCCCCCCAAGTTTCTTCGCCGGCAAACAGTTCGCTGTGTTCCCTGCCGTTCGACGTCGTTTGTCCTCGCGCCACTGACTTTTCCATCCGTGCTCCCATTTTGTTCGACAAACGACGATAACCTCGAACGTGAATAACCATCTGCGCGTGTGTTCGATCTGTGATTGTACGTTTTCATTTCATCCCCCTGTCTCGCCTATGGGTTGAACGATGATTCAAATTCACGTTATAAAATATTATACAGTGTGCTAGTGAATTTAAAGACAGCAACAAATGGAACAAAGATGTGGTAAATGATTTCAACCAAGAAATTTGGTGGATTGATCAAGAAAAAATTGTACTAGACCGATTAAAAACAGGGCACACCAAAATAACTCCTTATCGAGAACACAGACTCTTCTTTCTGCGACAGATGCCAAAAATCTCTCAGAAACCCAATACGTTTGAATGCATATGAAGAGCAGCAGAGAAGACTCCACAAGATTTCCAAAATTCTCAATGGACACAAATCTTTAGGAACAAATTTTCAATTTCAGTTGTAAGAAAATTTAATTTATTTTTGGTAAACATATGAAACAAGTAAGTTCGCATTTCAGAATTGCAAAAAGTATTTTTGTAACGGTTTCGAGAATGAAAGTAGCTTTTAGCTCTCCACATATGTGACCAAAGATGTGTAGAGGCTAAACCTACACACACGCACAAAGATATTTAAAGAACACGGACTGGAGCAAAGTACAAAATACGTGTCCGAATTCTTTCATCGAATTCGATACACACTTTACAACCTCTTACGCGTGGTGTGTGACGCCACTGAAGCCAAGTTTTCCTCGACTCCTTTTCTTTTCGGCGTGCAACAAAGGCGGAGGGGGGGCCCCCCGACGTTTTGTCTGAACGTCGACATTATGGCTGACCCTAGTTTTCTCTGCGCCGCTGCGTGAAAGGTTGCGAGGGTAAAGCAGGCACTCTTCAGCGAACTATTGATAGCACTAGCGAACCGTGGTGGCCTTTCAAAGATTCGTCTCGCTCTCCTCTGCGAGACCGATTCACCAGCCCCAGTTAAACACCCCAACAGTTACAGTTCGTCGTTCGCGCCGCTGTTCTCAATCGGTGCAACGTGACATTATTTTCGCGTTATTTTCATTACTTACCCAACTAGACAATGCCTGGCTGGGCTTTTATTTCATTCCGTGTAATGCCGTGCCACCGCGAGGAGCCTCAGGTTTCTCCTATTGCTCATATTGCCAGCAATAGGAAGGGCTATGAATTTTTTAGAACGCTCCATTGGCGCGTTTCCAAGACAAAAAAATAAAAAAGATACTCTTTGTCTTTCCAGCGAGTTAGTCGAGGTGTCGAGCGTTTTTGTGCTAATTACACGCCTGGATACACGGCTCTTGATGACACTAGCGAAAATGTTTCTTGAAAATGAATGTACTTTGACGTAACGAGCGAAATTGACGCATTTTTCGTGCAAAGAATACGTATAATTATATCCCTTAATATAATTTAACGAGAGTAATAATTATATTATACAAGTGTATAAATTTTATAATTATATATTTCTTTATCTTATTAATATTAATACAATTATACAATTTATGCAATTATACACTTGTGCAATTCGACGTTTACTCAAAAGCGCTGTAGTTTGTTCGATAGCTCGCGTAGAATCCAATTAATTTCCTTTTTTTCGTCCTCTTTCCGTACCTATTACCTGCATTTAACACGAGAGGTTTGTTTATCGTTATTTACCTAAACACTTTGGTTGTTCTGTTTGGTTTGTGTGGGATAGCAGGAAAGTTGTCGAAAAACTTGCTTTTCTAGTTTAGTTTATCTTATCTATGTGTGCGCTGGCCTGCATGTGTATTGTGCGTGTTTTGATAGTTTTATCACTGATTTTAGGGGTAACCCAGAAAATCGGGCCTCTTCAGGTGCAACGCTGATGCAACGAAAATTAGCGATTGGTTGATTTAGGTCACGTGATTCGCGAGAGGGCGTGGAGTAGACCTCGAGTAGGAGTGGCGTTGTCTGGTATCGAGCCTAGACTTCCTTTTTTACTTATGTGTCATTTAACACCCTTATTCCTTCTAAGGATTTCGAAGATCTTTTGTTTCATGTTTTCCCTTTAATATGAATTTGTACCGGCGACTTTCTTTACATTCATTTTCTCGAAAATGAATTTTCTGTCCACTCTCCTGTTCTCAAAAGCGATTTCCCCCTCGCGAACGGGGAATTTCCAATTTACCAGCGATCAAAGGGGAGCAAGTGGAGGCGATTTGAGTTTCTTAAAGATCTGCAAGACTCCAGTAAGAAATACAATCTCGCCGAGTTTACGAAACGCGAGACGGTCGATTAAACCAGCGGGCTAAAGTCTCGCAAGAAGTAAGAAGCCGAGACGATCGCGGTGGAATTTATAATTTCCGCCAGAACAAATACACGGCAAACGTGTCGCAGAGCGCCACGTTCGTTCGATACGCGCACGTAGAACGTGTGTACGTAAGTATTACCTGTGTGTGTGTGTGTACAGGTTGCAAACCGCACGTTCGATAACGAATAACCTGCCATATGCAGAATATTCGAAGGGAGCCGGGGCGAGGGCGTACGCCGTTTCGCCGTAATTACGATTCTCGATATTGTTTTCGGTCGCATTATTAGCTCGAATTCCGGCGAGAACCGCCGACCATCACGAGAACGACAAATCGATGCGATCCCGGTGTAATGGGAGCCGATTGGTGACCGCGCGACGTCGATATTGCTCTCGCCGACTTAGGCTCAAGACTAAGATTTCAAATTGCGTCGACTCGGAGTTTAATCTTCGATCCTCGAGTTTATTCGACATCGATGAGACCCTCCACGCATACGTCTCGATATCTATTTATTCTTACGATTAATAGAATAGATTTTGCACTCCCTAAATCTAACCCTTTGGCAGAATAAATTTACCTTACTGTAA
Organism: Melipona bicolor; assembly: GCA_030673865.1. Taxonomy (NCBI): domain Eukaryota; kingdom Metazoa; phylum Arthropoda; class Insecta; order Hymenoptera; family Apidae; genus Melipona; species Melipona bicolor. Next base: position 1,618,723 of record JAHYIQ010000013.1, on the reverse strand, counting down.
ATTGGTTCGGACCATTTTGCAAAATTCATTAATTCACTTGATTATTTCCATCACCGTGAAGTTTCTTCATCAAAATTCTCCCTGAAGACGCCCTTTCAAAAATTAAATTCTCTGCGAGAAATATTCTAGCCGATCCTTCAGACCATGAACATGTTTAATGAATGTTATTAATTATTCTCTTGCAACCATCGCTCCTACAGATTATTATTATACATAATTATTATGCACACGTGTACGTAAAACTATCCCACGCAGCGGCAAGCGAATCTACATATCTGCATATGTGTATACAAGTAAATTTATATATTTATATATTTATTTAATATTTTATTAAATACATAAATTTACAAATTACGAAGGAGTTAATTTCGGATTAAGGAAATATTGCCGATTTGATATAAATTAAATTTAACATTTAATAAATGTATACTAAAATTTAAATCTTCTGCGTTTCAATTTTCTTTCAAAATCGGCACGAACTTTCCGGACAAGCCAATAGAATAATATAAATCGAACTGACAATTCGACGATTTTGCTGCTAAACGGGAAAGGAAAATTTTTTAATGAATTTTCAGAGCGCCCACTTCGTCTCACTTTTGTTTCAGAGTGCGAACAATCGCGTGGATCGTGCACAGGCGTGGAAGGAGGAAAGGAAACGAACCGTGTAAAGCAAACCAGACGCGAAAATCATACGGTTCGATTTCCGCGCGCTAGCTCGGCACGGAAAAGAAAGCAAAACTAACGGCGCGCGATTAAAAACGGATAGGTGTAACTCCCTCGTGTTTAATTTCCCACCCTTGCCGTGCTGTGACAGACGTGATTCGCCGGCGATTTTCGACCGATCGAATCGAGACCTCCGCTTCTCTCCCTCCCATATCACGACATGGTTAGACAGAGCGACTGTAAAACCGAAGTTAGAAGGCTGTTACGTTGTAAGTTCTACAATTAAAAAATTATACTTTTGTTTGAATTTTTATTCGAACAAGACGAGACTTCCACTGTGGAACTTGTTGATATAGTATTCACAGGGCAAATTCTAATAGTTGGTCATCCCTCTCCTTTCGACATTGTATATTTGTAATTATAAAAAGAAGTGCTAGGAAGAAAAGTGCATCCTTTTCCGATCAGAAAGTCCCAACATCACTCTTGACCATGATTAAAACTCGACCAAACTCTCTCGAACAAACGTATAAATTGTCGTTCCCTCGCGCGGGAGTCCAACACAGTTACGCTCTTCACTTCGGTCCAAAGTACCACAGGACCGCTAATTCCCAACAACGCGCGCGTGTACTTGCGCGATTTATCCGCCAATGAAACGAGCGAAAAAACTCAAGAGACCGAAGGCGTCGGTAATTTCCATTAATTCGCCGGAGTTGCGACTGGAGTTCGAAGGTTCCTATCGATCTGACCGGAAAGTTCGCGCGCTCCTGCTCCGCAAATCCATTCTCGCCCGGTAAGCTATGCGCGCAAGTTGCCCCGGTGTTTTTCGTAAACAAGCGGCGGAGCGGATGCACGGGGGTTGCGCGTCAACCAAGAGATAGGGAGATTCAGTTGCCAACGAGGGCTGGAAACACTTCCCTATAGTCCGTCCCGGTCCCTCGTCTATCCGCTCGCTATTTTCTGGCCGGTGGCTCGAAGTTTCTCCGAAAGTCGCGAAAAATGGCGCGGTGAAAAGCGGACGACGGCCGAGTTTCCCCCTCTCGCTCTCTCCTTCCTCGCGTCTCCGCCCTTATTATTTTTCTCCGTTCCCTCCCCCTCCTCGTCCCGCCAGCCCCGCGCGCCTACCGTGTTTAACATTTTTACGCGTATTCAACTGGTTGCCGTTTCAGAAGGAGGGTTTTCGTGCTCGAAAACTTTAATAAACGAGCCATCCAGCCGTTCGTCTCCCCCCCTCCCCCCCTCCCTCTCCACCCTTCTCGTTTCCACCCTCTGTTGCCACGGTGGAAAGCGACGCGGACGATCCGCGTTTCCCTCCTTCTTTCGCGCACGCCCCCTCCAGCGGCTCCTCGTCTCCGTCTGTCCCGCAGCTTTCCACTCTCTGGGACACGCGATCGATCGATATCCTGCCGGGGGTGGAGGAGAGGTGAATTTTCGCACGGCAACAAGATATATCCGGAGGAAATAGGCCCGCGACGTTAATAGACACCGGCAGCGTGGTAACACCCTTTTGCCTCGTCTCTGTCTCTTCCTCGCCGAGGCGCGACACGTGCACGCATCGAAATGCGATCATCACGCAACAAACGTCGAACGAAGATATATATATATATATTCGAAGTTCAGAGTCGCGATTCGTGTTATTGATTAACCCAATTAAGCCTAGGCCAGAGACTTTTTAGGCCGTCTCTCGATCATAAAGTCCGAGCTACGTTTGACTATACACAATGCTTCGATTGTACTGAAATTAGGAAATTTTGTGTGTGTGTGTGTGTGTGTGTAATATTATTATATTATTATTATAATATTATTATATATATAATGAATTTTATATTTATTTAACAATAAATTAATTTATTTGGGATTTCATTTCTCAGAATTGTATACGCACGTGTCAAAATTAATTGTAGCTATTTCTTCAACTGTTCATAGAGGTATTATATTAATAAGATTTATATTATTATTAAGATTTTGCGGAAGTTATTATATAATAATTAGTCGTGGCTGTCCTCAGAAAGGACAGTCGAGTGCAAAGAGTTAATTATCCACGCTCGACTGGCGATTTCGTCGTTCTGATTCTGATGGTTTCCTCGAAACGACGCATCGTGCTCGAACGGAATTCGAAATTTAAGAAAATCTGGGCTTCGATAACGCCTACGGGTTCGTACTTTAAAATAATCTCCTCGGGCAGATTTATAAATTCCGCCTCGATACGATTTAATTCCGTAAATAGCCGAGCGAACCGTTTTCGCCAATCGCCGGGCTCAATCGCGACAAAGCCTCGTCGATTACAAAAGTAATCAATGTAATGGAGCGCCCTCCGTTGCGAAAATTGTGTTTTAATTTTCGCGCGACCGTCCTCGCAGTTCTGCAAGAAATCCTTTCCATCTGTTCCCTTTCTCCCTTTTTTTCCCTCTTCTGTCCGACGAAGCCCGGCCGAACGACAGAGGAGCAGAAAGGAAGAAGAAAAGAAGAACGAACGGTATATTTTTGAGTGGTCGCAGCTGGAGTACGCTCCAAGATTAGATAACAAATTCCTCGCCCTCTGTTTCTTCCGAGCCGCACGAACTCTAAGCTCAAACAAGTTATACAGGCTGATTCACGTGAAGTTTATGACTTATTACTTTCAAATTACGCGTCTGATGGAAAATTGTTTGAGTACAAAAGTTGTATTTAAGCGAGATAATGGCAAAATATGGCGTAGCTTTCGAAATTTCTAAGGCCATCTTCATCTTTTTTAATTGCTCTTCGATTTTCCAGATAAAAATCGATAAGATTTCGCACTTTCGAAAATTCTATTTCTGCCGACTTCTCTTTCTGCAACGCCACTTTCACGTGTTCCTTTCGTTGAATAACACGTTTGCGCAACGGTGTATCACTTCCCCGGACTCTGTTAATTAATTAATTATAATTACAATTTGAGCGCGCCTTAACGCAATATAAAGACGAAAAGAGGAAAAAGAAAATGTTACAGTTAATTGCTGATAAACGTTACGGTTAATTACGTTCGACGAAGGCTCGAGATAATTAATTTACAGTGCAGCGCTTTTGTATCGACAGCGCGTAAAGAGATTGAAAGAAACGGCGATTGCAGTTTACCGGTAATTGGAAATGTTTTATTCGCCGAATTAATTGCGTAATAATAATTACTTGGTCTTGATGGCTGAACGACGAACGAGGACATTAGATAAACAGGAAACGCATTAAAGCAATTTTGAGCCACCTTAATGCTTTTAACAAGGAAAGGGTCCTAAGTGTTTCCTTCCTACGTCGTAATTTCTTTTGCTAGACGACAGCGCGTGTACACGTCGCTGTCCTCTCTATGAAATATTAAATGCACGTCGGGGTTTCGTTCAGTTTTTTACAATCGTATCGCAAGATCAATGTAAATGTATAAATAAGAGATTATTAAAAGTATATATATATATATATGTGTGTGTATATAAAGTATCTATATTTTTAATAACATCTCATTTATATAAATTTTATTAATTATTCAATTCCTTATTCTATTCTTTATTTCTAAATTTTTTTAATAATATTTTGTGCATACACACATATATATATAAAATACTCATATTTTTGATAATATTTCATTTATATAATTCCTATTAATTATTCAATTTTTTATTTTATTCCATTCTATTCTATGTAGAGACTAGAATGGAATAGAATTTATATTTATATATATAAGGATTAGATACTGGTAAAATAATTTAAACAGAAATTATTTAAAAATTCAGAAACATAATTCTTATTAATTATTCAATTTTTTATTTTATTCCATTCTAATCTATATAGAGACTAGAATAGAATAGAATTTATATTTATATATATAAGAATTAGATACTGTTAAAATAATTTAGAGAGAAATTATTTAAAAAGAAAAAAATTTAGAAAGAAGAATTAGATATTATTAAAAGTATTTGGAAATAAAGAATAGAATAATTAATGAGTATCTACATTTTCAATAACATCTTACTCAACAACTGTAACAAAAGAACACAACCCGATCTTCGAATGGCTCGATTAAATCAGACGAAGATCGCGAGTCCCCGCGACAAAATTTCGTAATTGCGAGCGCAATTTACCGAGATCCCCGGCAATCGGGTCGTAGCGGTAACAATCTCGTTCGAGGGAGAACTCTTCGAGGCTTCTTCGCCTCCGACAGACCGTAAGACTTTTTTCTCAGAAGGAGCCTGAAGCAACGTAAACGGGGGTGGATCAGGGCAAATTCGAGGCACGTTTCGTCCAATGGCCCCGATAAACACGTGCGACCTGGCTCGTCGATCAGAGGACGAAGAAACCTGGACAGTCCCGACTCGGATATACGGCCGATCCTTTTTAACGAACCGATCTGCGTTCAACTGGAAGAACACGCCACTTCGCCACGGGGTGGAATTCGTGGAGCACGTGGTCGCCAGATGCGCCCGGGAATCGTTGGTCCCAGAGTACCACAATCCAGGGGACGACAATAACCGGCTGATAGCTGTCTCTCTGATTGTGAGTCATGCTTTATTTTTGTGGAATTTTCGGTGAACGCCGTTACGTTGAAAGGGTTATACTTTGCAGAGCTATTTGTTTGAACAAGATACGAGACTTCTACTCCATATAGGAACTTGTGGATGTAAAAATGTTACGACTCATGCTTCCTGCAATGTTTGTGGATGACAGCTTTCTGCTGTGCTTCCTATTTGTACTTTGTTACATCGTTTTCTATTCGTACTTTGGTTCCTGGCCAAAGTACCTTAGGACGAATTTATTAGCGCGTGACTAATTCCTAACAACGTCTACGAGTGATTCTAGTCCTTTTTGAACAAGTTTACATATTTCCACAATTGGAGAACAACCGATTAATCATCGATCTCGCAACAGTACTCACGAAATTCGATTCTGACTCTGACTACATTTTCAAAAAAGTTATCTCGAGTTATTTTGATCACATGGTTTCTATCCGAAAAAAAAGAAGGAAATTAATAGTTATAGCTGGGCACGCTCGCGAGAAACGTATGCAAATTACCGTATGCGATTAAAGCGGTTGAGAAAAATGGAGTAACGACCTGTACACATCGTAGATGTCGACGTAACTCGTGCAGATTAGCCAGAAATAATAATCTACGTGGAAGATAAATGCACGAGCGCGGTGAGCGAGGGTGAAAACGTGTCGTTGACACGTGTTGCACGCTCCTCGTAAAATCGCCGAACGACGCCACTGTGAAAACCGCCCGGCGAGAGAACGATCCTGCTCGCGAGCGATTGGCTTATTAAAGGGACGATGACTCGACGCTGACTGCACCGTCGTTAAACGTTAATAACAATGGTGATAACAACGAACGTGACAAGAAAAAAACACCGTTTAATTGTTAACATTTGTTGAATGCCATACTGATTAATAGGTATCTGCATAAGTTGAGATATATAAACGTGGTTAATGGATTTCTCCTAGTGGGTCATCGGTGACGGTGTTTCCTCGATTTTCACTTATTTTTTGCGATATTTTATTTTTATGATGTAGTGAAACCCAGGGTTGTGTTTCTTTACGTACGAAGAAAACTATGTCAAATGGCAAACCAAGATCGGGCGACGATTTTGTAGAAGGTATTACGAAAAAAAATTCAAGACACAAATTACGTAGAACAAAACCAAAAAAACTGCACGACTTGTACGATTCGTCTCACTGAAAGGCCCAGAAGCAACTGTTCTGACTAGGAAACAAAGACGATCTTTTTGCCATTTTATTGCCAATTTTATTGATACGCAAACATTTGAATCGATAGAAAACAAATTACAGGCGCGATCGCCACTCCTACTCGAAGTCTACTCCACGCCCCCTCGCGAATCACGTGACTCAAATCAACCAATCGCTAATTTTCGTTGCATTAGCGTTGCACCTGAAGAGACCGCTAAAATCACTTTCACAGTCATAAAATTGTACCAAAGAGTCCAAATTCACTTTATTGCGAGGACAGTATTGATTTACATTTTCTTTGTTTGCAGCTCTTACATTACAAGTAAAATTACTTTAGTAATATGTTACTACATTAATTTCTAGCAACGAAGCTAATATTGAAAAGTTTGAAAAAACTATTATGCGTTTTTACTAATCATCGATTCGCCTGTCATCAATGACCCCGATGACCATTTGTGCGGTTTCCTGGATGACTACCAGCATTTAAAAATGATATTTCGAATGCACAGACCTAATAATACGGGACTCTGCAAGTTTTATATTCGGCGACAGTATCGAAAAGGAGGGAATATTTTCATCGTTCCCTCGTAACGAAGGATGGTTATTATTCATTCTTACGGGGCACTGTAATCCGAGTGTCCGCCACAAAGGTCCATTTCCGCTTTTCATGCATAAAACCCGCTCGAACGATGAAACTGGCTCCGGTTCGTTCCCTTTTCTTTTTATCTTAAATACACCACTTAACAAGAAGTTTCATAGTTTCGCGCCTTTAAAGCCGCTGGGCGGCTTGAAACTTTTAATAGTCCCATTTAACGGCGGCGGACGACAATCTTTGCACCTCCCGGAATAAAGGATGCGACGAAAGTTCGACGATTCCCTCCCACCGTATTTGAACGCTCTTGTACACCTCCCGAGGATATTTTTATTCACCCGGTACGGGTATTCTTCGCCAACGGTAGGAAGGGTCTCTCTCTCCTGTCTAATAACATATTTTTCAACGCTATCTCGCAACATTCAGGTTTAAACACACGTACACACGTACGTATGTACGTACAGCGGAGGGGACGAGCAGAGAATACAAAAGTGGCAATGTCATTAAAGGTTTCACGCTTATCATCCTCGAGACGTGCTAGGATCCCCCCAACCCAAGTTCTGCCACTAGAAAGCAAACTCAAACCGCGCGCTCGTCTCTTCGAAAATACTTCATGTTTTATTTATCCCCCTCGTTCTTTCGATCGGCCTCGAGAGTCTCCACTCTCCTTTCACCGCGTCTACGCACGGCACGCAACGAAAATGTAAAACTTAACGAGACCGAGATCGCGCGGCGGAGGAGCACTGCCACCCGAGACCAGGAGAGACCGGATTCGCTGAAAATCAAAATACACCTCGGTGTTCAGCATGGGTAGAAGAGGCAGCAACAACCACGCACGAGGCGCTTCACCGAGGGGAGGGGGGCGGGGGGCAGAGGCAATTAGGTCGAGTAGTTTAATTAACTCGCGTTACATTTCGCCGGCTATTTCCTCTCGCCCTTTGTCTCCCTATCTCGCAATTTGTTCACCACCTCGATTCCATTACGCGATATCACAATCTGCAAATACCATTGGGCGTGTTCCCTTTTTCCTCTCGACCCTGTTTCCTTTCAACCCCGGTCTTCCTGTCTTTTTAGCTCGGGCACGCGATAGTCTACGCGGCAGCCTGCCTCGTTTCGCTTGCAACTGGGTCGCAGACCCTGCCGCGGCGAGAGAGACAGAGAGGGAGGGAGGGAGGTAGAGAGGAATCGATCAAGAAAAATATGCAAATTCGATATAAACGACTTCATATCGGAACGATCGTGACTTTTCACTCTGATCACCTTTCCAATGCGTTTACAGGACGGAAATTTCTTCGTCGTGATTCACTCGCTTGGAACGTAAACCGGGTGAAAAAAGGAGAGAGGCGATCGGGCGATACGTTGGTATAAAATACACGCGTTTTTATTTCGTTGCTGCTAGAGAGAGAGAATCGAGGAGCTGGTAACTTTCCTCTGATGACAATTGCAACTCGCTTCGCGGATGAAATCTCCGATTTCGAAGAAAAGACGTTCGTCAGCTCGAGGACGTAGCGACACGTTTTTCTTTTCTTCTCAAAGGAAAAGTACGATCGTTTGTTCGCGAATCGTGATTGCAAAATGACTGGCGAAGATACGAGCAATTTGCACGAGCAACGAAGTACCAGCTGGACGAGCGTAATTTCAAGGATGGTGAAAGAATGGAACGTGCCGGTTGATCGAAGAGATCCCTGACGGCCAGACGAGGCGTGTGCGATCGAAAATCCTTCCTTCGTTTGCTCGTCCGTCACCCGGTGTGCGGCACGAGAGCGGCCACGGACGCGAGACAATGGGACACACACTCCACGCAACATGTGTTACCAGTCGCGTAAAAAAAGAGGGAGAGAGGAACACTGGCCGTACAGCTTGTGTCCTTGCGCTCGGCTGCTGGTAATACGGAGGCGCGTGTGCACCAAGGTGGCAAACAAGCGTTGAAAATCGAAGGGCCAGCTGGGTCAGCCTCCGTTCCACGGGCCCCATTGTTAACGCGCTTATTACGATCGTCCACGGTGAAACATGTGCTGTTGCACGCACTCTCTCTCTCTCTCCCCTTCGATGCCAGCCGCGTACGAGCGATTCTTCGAATACTGTTTCTAGGATGGACTACGATTAATCGAAAAACTGTAGAGAGAGTCGGCGGTGCAATGAAATTCACATTGGCGCGTTGAACGCCCGACAATTTTGCGCAAAAGCTATCTCGCGTCACCGGCTGCTATTTCGCGATTGAGTATGAAAGTGAAAGAATCCAAATAAACCTTATTTATACAGAATGAATTTCAATAAAACTTTGTGTATCTCTCATGATATATTTTAGTGATTATTTTGGTGTGACAAATTGTACAGTCACGTTTTGCAAATTTAATCGAGTGACAAAAATAAAATAAAACTAAAATAGCCAATGAAACTCGTGACCGGCCAACAATGTGTTAATACTCGTAAATTTTTCAATATCAGCTTCGTTGCTGGCAATGGTACAGTATAAAACATGCAAAAATAATTTTTAAAGTCTTCGCAATGCGGCAACTTTTTTTGGTAAAAATTTTGCTTTTCTACTGTCCAATTGTTTTCGAATTTTTCTCCGTAAAATCTTCGCGTACCGCCGGGGCATCGTAGCGAAAAAGTTAATTCGTTGTCCGTTGCTCGTGCACGCGTACGAACATCTGACGCTGGTAAGAAATCCTGGGGCGCGCGCGCGATGATATGATTTTTCGGGCATGTGTTTAGCGCGGAGGATTGGTACGTACACGCGCAGCTAGTGAAACGCTGCGTCGTGGAATCCAAGCACACATGCGTGCACGTCGCTGGAGAGAGTGGGATCGCGTGACGAGGTGTCATCAGTCTGGCGATGTGCTCGCCGACGACGCAGGCTAACGCCTCGTACCTCTGCGCGTGTCCTCCACGTCCTACACCGAGGCTCTGTGGTATTTAACGGCGACGCGGTGACGCTTTCAACGGGAAAAACGCGAGCCTTTGAAAACGAGGGGACGAGGGAGGGAATATGAATGAGTGCCGGAGGACTATATGAATCGCGCGGAACGGAGGAAATTTGAACGGAGTGGCGGGGCATTTACGTTCGAGTAGACGGGGCAAATTTTTGTAATACGGACAGGATCGTCGAGGGAAATACGACTCCTTTTTCTTTTTTCTCTTTTTCCTCTCCTTTACTCACCTTTCTCCTTTTTATAATAGGACGCGTGTCCTATTTTGAATATTCATTTTCTCTGAAAATGGACAAGAAACGAAAACAAATTTCGACTTGTGTTCTGAGCATTGCACGGGTGACAAATTAATTAAAAAACTGCACGACTTGTACCCCAGTACGATTCGTCTCACTGAAAGGCCCAGAAGCAACTGTTTTTGCCATAAAATTTTATTGATATGCAAAACAAATTACAGGCGCGATCGCTCGGTACCAGACAACGCCACTCCTACTCGAGGTCTACCCCACGCCCCCTCGCGAATCACGTGACCCAAATCAACCAATCGCTAATTTTCGTTGCATCAGCGTTGCAACCTGAAGAGGCCCGATTTTCTGGGTTACCCCAGTGATCAGTGATATGACAGAATACGAAACGTTCGAAACCAGAACGATACGGCCCGATGGAGTGTCTCACCAGGGGAAATTTCCAGGGAAAACGAAACTAGACGGGCCACTGGCGACCCGAGAACAAGCTACCGTTTTCGTTTATAACGTTAATGGATGTCGGACACGACCCGGCGGCGGTGGGTTTAAAATTATAATGAATCGTTGTCCTCGCTCTGTTCTAGCTTAATCGCGCGTCGTTTAACCCTTTTACATCTAGGAACAAAGTACCTCATGATCCTACGTTACGACTGTAACACACATGTCGTTGATCATAAGTAGTCGGTACCATTTTATAAATTCTATTTAAATCATTTTTAGCCACTATGCCACCGTTGAACACGCTGTTTAACTCTTTATCTTCGAAAACACTTTTTTGTATCATCTACCAGCAATTTATTTACAAAATAGCGAACAAAGTACCACTTTGAATAAAATGGTACAGCGTTGGAAATAATTATCCTGTACAAATGGTATTCAACATGAAATTTTGTTGATTAAAGCAATCACCAAGTATAGTGTAGTATATGAAATTTCAATTTTCTGAAAAATTTCCTTCGTTATTTCATAAACTCATGACCCGACACTCGTGTCACTTTCATCAACTGCGAACTGATGCACATTTTTTATAAACTGTGGTTTGTGGACGACGTCAGTGTGTACGTTTGTTTAATAAAACCGCGTCGGATAAACGAAAGGAATCGTTATCGCGACACGATACTATCGAGATTTTTCCAGCCCCGGGGGCCAATTGCGATTCGAAGGATCGAAAGCATCGAAAGCATCGAAAGCGGTTGAAAGCGGCGAGAACAGCGCGACTGTCGGATTGGAATCGAGCCGGGAACGGATCGAAGATACCAGCTGACTCGTTCCTGACGGTGGAACGGCCGCATTGTCGACGAGATTATTGCCGGAGCCGTCGATGAAATTGTACCGTTCACTCGACTCTGTAGAGCACCGCTCTCCGAGAGCACGAGGATCGCGGCTCGACCCTCGCTCGCCACCCTGTCTCTCTCTCCCTCGCTCTCAGCCATCTATCCCGTTTCGACCAACGAGATTTCCAACGTTGTTGCGACGCCGATCGCCCGTCGACGAGTCGACGTACTTGGAAAAACGCGTTTGGAATATCGACCGATTCTCCAGACGCGCGAATAAGGGAGAGCCGCTTAATGTAAACACGAAACCGACGATTGAGAGGGGGTCATGGAACGCGTAATGGGTTTCATTAAAACCACGGGGACATTCTTCGGGAGAACTCGATGCGCGGGAGGGGAGGGAGAAATCGAGAATTGCTCGTTACGATTCTCAAATGCAGAGGCGGCGAACTTCTTCGCTTACTCGCTCGTTCAATCAGTCTGCGGGACCGCCACGAATATCAGTTCTTTAATTAGTTCCTTTAATTTTAGCAGCTACGGTAAAAAAAGAAACGATTTATACCTAACGCGAGAGCATTGTGGCATGAACGCGACACTCTGAACGCAGTGGAGGGGATAGCGCTAGCGAAGAGTGGGGAGAAGGGCCGCCAGTCAGCCACCTCTGCTCTAACCACTCCAAATTTCCAAACGCTTTCCTACGACGAACGACGTGAAAGTTTTACACTGCGAAATTTGAATCATCATCACACACGCGAGAAGCAAACCTGTGGGCTCAAAATCTACATTTCAATTACTGGAAACCTCCCATTACGCTCGAGTAAAGCACGGCCAAACGCATACAATGCAATTATTTGCATTCAATATAGCCGAAACGCGGGCGTCTATACCGCTTCCATGTGTTCTCTTTATTCCTCCGTCGCGTAACCGGTCCGCAAAAGAAACGTTCGCTAACACGTTGTATCACCAGCAAACAAACGATCACCCTTCCCCCTCGCGCATACGATTTACACAAGCAATATGGTAGCAGCACTCGAAAGTCCAACGATCGTAACAATCAATAAATCGGCCGCAGCTCGTTCAAACGTAAGCTTAACGAGCCTCGACGACAGAATACGACGAGAACTGTTCGGCTCCTCGCCATCCGACTGGTCTCTCGTTCTTCGTGTTGTCGCCCGCTTTCGTCGTGTACAGGGCGTTGCAAAAACTTTGGACCAAACTTTAGAAAGATGCGGGACACGCACAACAGGTCACACTGTTGCAGACTTGCAGCTGAAGTCGTCTCGCAACTCCAGTGCACAGAGAATCCTGCGGCGATCGATTACTTTGTATCGTGATCGTCGATCGATCGTCGAAATAAATCGATAAGCAATTTTGATTGGCTTTTGCAATTTGTAATCGGTAATTTGGAGCGATGATTTCTATTTCGATTTATATTACGATCTGTACATTGTCATAACACGTTCGAATAGACTGCTATTCTAAATATACAAAGCTAAATGTTTCTTTGGTAGACCAAGATCTTTGCTGCATAATAATATTGAATTTAGAGTAATTTGTCAAAGTTTATAATTTTGTGATGTATCTTTTTTTTGAATATTAAAATTCTATCACGCACGTAGTTCCTTACAAGATATAATCACAAGATACAATCACGATCGTTTTACGATCAACGATTATTAAATTAATCACCATCTTCGATTATGATTAATGATTTCGCTCACTCTAGTCATACTTGATAATCAGTAATCGCGATTAATATCTAGATTCCGTATCGATCATTTAACCGATATTTGGACTCTGTCTTAATGAATATACACGCTGCTAAAGTTCCCCCTCTTCGTCGGCTAATTTGAAACAGCCTGTACGTACGCGGCAAGGAGAGGAGAAAAAAAAGGTGGACGAGAGAAAGACGGAGAGAACGCAGAGGAAAAAAGGGCAGGTGAGAAATGTTCTACGTGCCATACGCCATACGTGGGCGACTCGCTCGATTAATCTAACGCTGTGTTACACCTCCGTCCGTTATTACGGTTAAACTGCACCCTGGCTGGATGTAATGCCATACAGCGGTGCATGGGACTGGAAAACGATAGCAGGAGAGGGTGGTGCCTGTGATGCTGGTGTGTGTCCTCCGCCGAGATCGTTCCTCTTCGTTGCAGTCGACGAAGCAACAACCCTTTCTATCATCCTCCCTCTCTCTCACTCTCTTTCTCTCTTGGTTCAGGGACAACAATTACACCTAACATTGCCGGCGAATTATTATTTCACGGCTTTCCGATAGAGAGACACCGAGATTCGCTCGCGCGTCGACGGTTTCACGGAGAGATAAAAAGAAAGAGAGAAAGAGAGAGAGAGAGAGAGAGAGAGAGAGACACGCGACAGCTCTCAATCAATAATCGTAATTGGTACCGTCGTCCCTGGAAAATGCCGGTGAATATTCGTTAATTTTCCGCGTACGCTCGCCCACTCGATCGCTCGACAGTCTAATTGGAAGTATCGCGTCGGAACTATTATAAAACTGATCGAGTGTAAATGAAAGCTCTGCTCCGTTCAACCCTTTAAACCGAGGGAGCTGGATGTTTTATTCACCTATCGGCTCGAGAGAAAGCGAGCGAGTTCTTAGTTTTATGAAAATAGAATGCCTACTCGAGAAATAGGATAGCGTGGAGTGTCTTGGCTGAAAAATTAAGAGAGAGACCGGTGAGAGACGAGAGGGCAGATTGAGGCTGTGTGTTGCATTATGTTTCTTGCGTGAATGGAACAATTGAAAAGCATACCCTGTGAATTTCACTTCTTTACAGGGTGATAAAACGATATATACTTTACAATACTATACGTATTGTCGTATTACAGAAAATCGGGTGCAACGCTGATGCAACGAAAATTAGCGATTGGTTGATTTGGGTCACGTGATTCACGAAGGGGCGTGGAGTAGACCGCGAGTAGGAGTGGTGTTGATCGCGCCTGCAATTTGTTTTGCATATCAATAAAATTTCATGGCGAAAAAGTCGTCTTCATTTCCTAGTCGGAACAGTTGCTTCTGGGTCTTTCAGTGAGACGAATCGTACTGGGGTACAAGTCGTGCAGTTTTTTTCCCGAGTATATTTCTCGACACAATGAGTATCAAGAAATTGAAGAATTAATAATTAAAGCTCAAAAGACTAACAGACACGTTAAAAGAATGAAATATTAAAAGACGAATAGATCGAAACAAGACGCATGTTCAATAACACGGAGTCAATCAAATAGTCAATCAAGAAATTGAAAAAAAGAAAAAATTGAAGAATCAAGTTAAAGATTAAAAGACTAATGAATGAATGTTCAACAACGCGAAAGCTGAAATGTGATACACATTTCGAACTATAGTCGCACCCCAAAGGGAAGTATGTACGTAAAACTCGCTCAATCACTTCGATCCGGATAGATTTCGATTCTCGTTAACGAAATACTCGTCGGCAGAGAGGCGGACGAGGACGTTGATCCGCGAGATGATTCTCCATCATCTTCTCCTTTAACGCGCGTTGAATTTTCTATACGGCGGGTTCGTGCAGAGGACAGTACAATGTGCCAGCAGGATCGCCGGTGAGAGAGAGCCTCTCGATAATTCAACGGGACAGGGCGAAAAAAATCAATAGTACAACCACCCCTGGATGGAGGGGTCCCCTAACTCTAACGTGCATATATCCGACGCTGGGGTCGCGGACGGTTTTTCTACCTCGTATACTTAATGAGCACGGCAACCTATTTGCGCAACGCGCACGGTTTAACACACACGTACAACACATTCGATGACACGACACACGAGCCCGTGGGTCAAGCGACCTCTTTTGGTTCCTCTCCTTGCTTCGCGGAGAGAACGGAAGAACGGAAGAACGGAAATTAATCAAGAATTCTGGTCGCAACGAGAAATTTTGCTCGATCGGCTGCTGACTTCTTGCGAATCTGTATTTCACGCGATGGTAATCAGTACGTGCTGAAGTTCAACGTCGATGGGTTTATCACTTGACGCGCTTTACGCACGTGTGTCACGTCGCGAGTGTAAAAAATATTTTTTTTTTTAAGAAAAAGTTCATTTTGACTGATCACAGTAATAGTAGGTACACATGAAGCATCAGTAGGTTTAACGTTAACAACTTTTACTTTTATAGGAATTTCAATAAATTTTCGAAAAATTTATTGAAAATTTAGATTAATTGACAATTACTGCTTTATTACAATTTATCGTTTCGTTTAACTTAAAAGTATGTACGTATCAAACTTAAAATGGTTCAAATAAAATGTTCTTTCGGTGCAAATTCGCGAAACACTTCACTTTAAGAGTACGCTGCTCGCAAAGAAATCCATCCCTCGCTTCGCCGATCATTCCAAAGTTCTCTCGCCGAAGATGCGATATGACACGGTGAACCCAGTCGCGTCCCAGATTCGCCGAACTTTCGAATAGCTCTCGCGTGAGAGAGCGTGAAGCGCGGCGAAGAAAATAACAATAACGTCACCGTCGCGGAAAAGTTTTGGAAAACGCGGCGGCGCTTGTCAACTCGTCAAAGGGGCCTCTCCGTGAAATTTCCGAGGTAAACAGGCCGCGGGCGCGTTGCCCGCGGAGGCAACGAGATTCCCACGGAGCGGCGGAACACGGGAAACGAATATCGAGCACCGAGATCGGGCAGAGGCGGGACGGGAGCTTGTCCCTTTTCCCTTCGACGAGGCGGCTCAAAGGAATTCCCGTGCACGCCGTTGTTCCTCGCCAGGGAAGCGAGAGATCGCGAGACGCTCTCTCGCGTCAAAGAACATTATTTCCCGCCGCGGAGAGCCGGAGAAGCAGAGCCTTCCGAAAGAAAGGAAGAAAATGCGATAAGAGGCCTCGAAGCTTTTTGTGAAAAGGAGTAAGAGAGAGAGAGACTCGCGCGGGACTAGCAACGACGGAAGCGTTTTCTCTCGTAAAAGTGTGTATCGATTTGTGAAAGCGAGAGTAACGCGAGTTTTAGGAGGCAGGCGCGGCGAGGCAAGGGGTCGCAGTCACCCCTTCGAGTTTCGACACCTTGGAATCCAGCGCGTCCACTGGAGCAACCTACTCGTACTCTTCAACTCCAAGGATGCCCTCCTCGTCTCGTATTTTCACTTCTTTGCCCCTACTACCTCCGGGAAAACTCCCCGCGATGAATCTCGTTAACTATTTCGAGGGCAAACGGGCCTAAAACAAGGACAGAACCGAGGGACGTTTCAGAGGGGTTGTTCTCTGAACAACCCCTGGAGACCAAAGGAGACCCAGGGAGAGAACACGGGGAACGAGGGACCGACGCGATCGATTTTCCCAGAGGTTTTTCATCGGCAATCGTTCTAGACGCATTCTGTTCATCTTTCCCCCCCCTCCCCTACCTTTGGCCAACGTTGCAGCCACCGAACGGTTTAATCCTCGAGCAATCTACATCTGTCACGTTGCTAAGCGCGCATTACACGCGTATCACGCTCATTCACCCCCTCCCCGTTCTCAAAAGTGAATTCCCAAAATAGGTAGTGGTTCTGTTTCTCTCTGTCTTTGCCCAAATCGAAATTCCAATATATTGATAACGGAAAACGAATCTGGCGTTTTGAATCAGTTTATTGTAAATGTTAAAAAAAGGAATTGATCGATCGATCGTTGGACTGCGAGGAAATAGAACCTTGATAGAAAATTGTTTCAGGTGTCAAGTGTTGTAAAAAAAATAGTGTACTTTGAATATTTCCGATCGATTTTTAGCGAAAATTTCGAACTAGTGAATTTATTGTAATTAAAAGAGAAAAAGAGAAAAATTCAATCATCGATTTGTTAGACTTGCGGATTTTTATGTAAAATCTTTGAGAAAATAATTCGAAACAGTAGAACCCTGGCAGAAAGTGTTATGAAAACACTGTACTTTGGATATCTAGTGTAATGTTCTAAATTATGTGTGTTCTTTGAAATTTTCTATAAACGCACAAAACGTACGTGATTGTTCCCTATGTATTTAAGTTATCGTTAAAGCAGAGTAACCGTCACGGTTTGTCGCAGAAACACTGGTCTATCGATGACGTAGAGCGTAGAAACCGGCGCGATTTAGCGCGGAATTATCAAGCCTGGATGTGTTACACGGAACGGATTGGTCACGTTCGACGCTCGATAAATCGATTCTTCATCGCGTTTCAGTATCTCCATTGGCTGAGCGAATAATTGAAAAGTTAGTCGGTCCGCCGCGTCAATAACGCGCGGAATGATATTCTCCGGTTCGTTGGCCCGTCTACCAACGAAATTGTTCGAGAACACACACGCTTCTCCCCTCTTCACGCGCGAAAGAAATCGTCGCGCGTCTCTCCCCGCTTTTGCGAGTGTATGTTTGTTGCTGAACGTTCCGCTCGACAAACACACGCACGATATGCTCGTCGACGAACACACGACGGAACGGGGCAAACACGGGTAGGGTGAAAACAAGAGAGAACAGGGCGATTCAGCGTGTAAAGAGGAAAATAAAAATTACGCGTGAGACACCTATCTACACGCGCCCTTTGTACTTTTCTTTCCGGTGTTGATGAACTTTTGCTCCATTGGCCGCGTCCATTTCTACAAATTTTGTCGCACGCTCTTCCACAAAAATCGTCTCTTCAGGTGCAACGCTAATGCAACGAAAATTAGCGACTGGTTGATTTGGGTCACGTGACTCGTGAGGGGGCGTGGGGTAAACCTCGAGTAGGAGTGGCGTCGCCTGGTACTGAACGATCGCGCCTGTAATTTGTTTTTATGGCAGAAAAGTCAGAACAGTTGCTTCTGGGCCTTTCAGTACGAGACGAATCGTACTGAGGTACAAGTCGTGCAGTTTTTTCTTCCTTTTTTAGTGAACTGATAAGTCACAAATTGCACGTTGTACAATTGTACAAACAATTCAAGAAATATATAAAATTTATCTTTCTTTCGCTTTGTCGAAATCGATCCTCGCAGAGATGTCCAATTTCATTTTCAAAAATCATCGAGGTGAAATCGTGCGAGAGAGGGATGCAGTGGACAGACGCGTGCTCGCGAGACGTTCAAGCTCAATTTCTGTGAAAGGTAACCGGGACTTAGACGAGAGAAACTCGTTCCACGCATTCGGCTTGCTTTCGTACGGAGTCTACCATCCTCTCGTTCTCGCTCCAATCGCAATTTTTCCTCCTCTATGTATTATATACACGCCGTCGTACGTTCCGCGTTTAACGGGGATGGGAATTAAATTTTCATTTCAGAAATGAAAGGGAGCTACGCGGAACGATATATGTACACCGTCGACTGAAAAGTACGAAACCATTTGAACTTGCTGTTCCTTTTTACGGCGACGTGGCATAATCTGATTAGACCCGCGACGGGGGATATTTCTCCGCGTTTTAATTCGTTGGGAAAGTAGAATTCGAATCGTTAAATTGATTCTTTCGTTCGTTCTTTATTATCACTTGAACGATATGCTTTCGCATTTTTTCAAGATGAACGGAAATTTGGCAACAAGTAAGACGAAAAAATAAAAAGAAAAGAGAGAGAGGGATTTAAATCGAAACTCTGTATTCTTATCTGGGCAGCGCGAGCACGGGGAGCTCGGTCTGGCAAACATGTTGAATTGCCTACTTCCGGGATACGAATGCCGGCTGTAACCACCGAGTCGATGAGGTCCCCAAGGGCACAAAGGGCTATTCGAAGAAAGGAAAACTCGAGGCCACGTTCTCGTTCTTTAAACCGCGACTTTCGACTTGGACAACTGGCACAAATCCAGCGGAATTGCATTTCCACCATCGGAACCGACTACGAAGGTGCCTGCGAAGCTCTTAGATTCACACGCCTAGCGGTGCAACGACCATAAATAAACCAACCGAACAACAAAAATTGCATTTGCAACGAGCCACGTGTTGAAATACGAAATCCGAAGAAATTTTCCGATGTGGACAAAATTTTGACATCTTCGGCAAGAACAGTTTTCAATTGATTTGAATAATTCCGATTCGTCTCACTGAAAGGCCCAGAAGCAACTGTTCCGACTAGGAAATGAAGACGACTTTTTTGCCATAAAATTTTACTGATACACAAACATTTGAATCGATAGAAAACAAATTATAGGCGCGATCGCTCAGTACCAGACAACGCCACTCCTACTCGAGGTCTACTCCACGCCCCCTCATGAATCACGTGACTCAAATCGACCAATTGCTAATTTTCGTTGCATCAGCGTTGCACCTGAACAGGCCCGATTTATAAAATCATTTTCAGTGATAAAAACAAAGCACGCGCTCTCCTGATATCCAAAAGTTAGTGTAATCGCCCGTTCGCGACGATGAAAGACAGGGGAAGATGTTCGCTTAATGGGCGCGTTTCAACATTAAATGGCGTTGCTCGTGAAAAGCGGTGTTTTGCATTTAAGACGCGCTCGAATAGGACGACGGCGAAAGGAAGGGACGCAGAAAGGGTGTTTCGAGAAATCGTAATAAAGAAATTCTTCCGCGGCTGTTGCAGTTCTTCTTTTTATCTGAAAACTTCCAGGAAAGCCGTCTTACGACGAGAGAACGTAGACACCAGCGAACCGGGAAAGACTTTTAAGTGGCTCGAGACAATCTCAGTGAGACCACCAACGACGAATTCGCGTCTCGTCTTTGTTCTTCGTGGAAATATTGGAAATCTCGCATTTAATTAGCACAATCGTCGATTCAAATGTATCGTAATAACATTAGCAGGCTCAGTCTCAAAACTGTGCACGGTACTCGCGACCCATTCCAATCTATTACCTTTCTATTTAGTGTCGCTCTCACAGTGCCATTTCCGAAATTTCTAGAATTTTCCCGCGAGATTTTGTATTATTTATTTAATACTGCCGCGAAGAGAATTTTTCAACCAAAAGAATGGATAATCAGACAGGGATGTTGCGTACCTCGTCCTTCATATTCCCCATATATTATGCCGTTTGATAACTATCTATCTATTCAGAAGTTCTGGAAACCGAGGCTAGTAGTAATAAATCAGAGTGGTATATAATTCAACAACGCGATGTGAAATATTGTGCATGCATTATTCATTAAATAAAACGAGAGAAACGTTTCGGACAACCTAATAAATACGGAATCTTTTTAGACGTGAAAAATTTCTTCAAACTTTTTAGCAAAATTGTAGAATCTACGTAGAAAAAGAGAACGAAGAAGAAGATGTTAATATTAAACTTTTCTCTAGAAGATAGCGTAAATTAATTGAAAAAATTAAAAATGTCGATTTTAGATTTAGAAACATTTCAAAACCCAATGCCACGCGCGTCTTCCAGATGTTTGCAGATTTCGTTACGGTGGTATTTTAGTTTCTACTAGTTACGTTGTTTCTAACGTAAGGTCGGAAAACACCGACGCAAATTCATCTGGTCGTATTTAAAGATACTTTGACGCACATCGTCGTGGCACCGTGTCCTTTAAATTCGTCTCTGGTGGGCGAAGAACGTGTCCGTGGACACCAAAACCGAATTGGTCTCGGCCGTGTCCACGCCTGATACGTTAACATCTTTACTTTCTGTCTTCCTTCTTTCTCGTCCGCGTGAAATCGTTCACTTTCGTTCCCCTTCGGGAGATCTTCTAAAGTGTGTCATTGCCCGTGTGTCTTACACACGTAACGCACAGAGAAGGATAAAGCCTCAATTGCCTCTTCGACGTGCGTTTTATCTCGTTAATGTTTCGAAGATGTTTCAACACGTCTATTCGTTTCTTCGAAGTATTAAAAAAATGTAAAAGAAGAAATGTATCAAAAATGTATCCAAAGTAAAATACAAGTCTCTAATTGCTCTGCCGATTTCTTCAATTGCATTCGTAAAAATATGAATTTACACGAACAGCCTAGTAACGAGTGAAAAAGGGGATTGTTCCGTAAATCTCTTGGCAAAAGCCGAGCAACGTGAAATTCTTTATTGTCAGGCTGAATATACTGTAGCTTCGATGACCTTAATCGCGAATAGTGGCAAAACAGTGATTATTCCGAGATGGAGAACGCTGCTCGCACCGTCCCGCATTTTTATTAACGACCGCGATGCTTTCGCGTCGCTTTGTTCGACGTAAATTCGCATAAATTCTGCCTCTCTTTTCTTTGCCTCATTGTTTCCCGTAAATGAAAATCTCCTTTGCGCATTCGATATTATCATCACAAATCAGGGGCGTTAACGTCGCAACTTCTCACTTCACTAATTTCGATTTGTCATTTAAATTAAGTTTAGTTTACCAACCAACGTTGTACATAAAGAACTTTGATCATCTGCATCTCGTTCTTCGTAGACAATCATCTGTTCAGAAAGAGAAAGCTAAAGCGTATCAATCGCGGATGCGTTTAAAGTACATTTTGTAATTTCCAATACCGATGCTCGACAGAATCATAAAAGAGTCAATGCAACACCCATCGACAGAATGATTTACTTTCCTTCATCGACGATATTTGACCGATTTGCTTCACGACTTAAATTGCACGTGCACGTGTGTATTGCAATATTCAAATCTCGAAATTAATATTAACCAATTGCAATAAAATATCATATGGAGGAGTCATAAACTTTCGATGTTAAAATAGCCTTTTTTTTAACAGAACAGTTTAATCACTATTGCATGGTAACGTAGTTATTAGAATAGTAGCTATTGGAAATATTATTAAAATAGCTATATAAATTGCTATATAATTGCTATATAAATAATAGCTATTATATATATGCTATATAAATAATATATTATTATTTATATAATAGCTATATAATTGCTATATAAATAATATATTATTATTCATATAATTGCTAAATAAATAATATATTATTATTCATATAATTGCTATATAAATAATATATTATTATTCATATAATTGCTATATAAATAATATATTATTATTCATATAATTGCTATATAAATAGTAGCTATATAATTGCTACATAAATTATTAGAAATAACAACATCGACTGTTTTAATAACAAAAAAATATTTGCACGTTGCGAGCAGTTTCACTTGTAATAATTAACTTCTGAAGATTCTTGATCGCCAGTCACGGATTATTTCCGCGCCTTATGATATTCACTCACGGAATATTTCGCATGGTTTTAGGTTAGGCTTTAAATTTTACGTTCATCGGACGTAACAAAACAAATTATCAACTACCTTGTCGTGAGATATATTTTTCAAGCGGTGTTCAAGTTACGTAAAGTTCTGGCGTACGACCGACAGTTCGTTAGCATTGCCATTTCTTGGCACAATGTTATCGAACGATAACGGTCAATCCACGTTGTTGCAAAGTGGGCGCGTGCGGGTCTCTCCGGTGAAAGCTCGCGAACGCAATGGCCCGCGCGCGCGTGCCGCCGACCCAACGACAGATTTACAATTAAAGAAAGTTCACGATTTTCCGCGACTCCGAGTCGAGTCGCACGCTCCCAAACTTGATCCGACAATTTACTCGAAATAATCACTACGACAGATTCGCGTGTGTTTCGGCTATTTTGATCGTTCAAATCTTTAAATAATACACATACGCTGAAAATTCGTAAAAATTTCGCAGTGAGTAATGATTTCGACTATGCCCGGTGATTTGTGTCAATCGCGCCTGTAACGGTGCACACCTGAACGGAAGGAACGATCGTTCCAAGTCGAGAAAGATATGCTTACTTTCGTCCTCGTCGTTGCTTCTGTTCTCTTTTTCACGCTTCGCTGCGAGATTGTTCATTGACAATGTTGAGCGATCACGGGCGGAAAGTAGGCCTGGATTCGATCGGTGAAAACTAACCGGAGTTGATAATAGGCTCGCGGGACGCGAAACTATCGAAACTTGACCGTGGCTGCAACGATAGCGATTGTCGTTTCGTTCGATTACCCGTTAACATTTACGGCAACCGCCTGAGCGTGTTGCAACTGCTCATTTATACGAGATGTTATAAATCCATTGGAAATTTAGTTTGAAATATATTTGGAGTAATACACTGTCAAAAATGTTGAACCTCGCTTTGCGAGTTCTTTCTGTATTTTACATTAAAATGGATGGCGTGTGTACTGTTTGTCTTACGCACCGATGAAACAGGATTCGGCCAGCCTTTCCAGCCCCTTCGAATATATTTCATATCCACGTACGTGATTGTAGTCAGCACACACAGTAACAACGTTTGATTAAAATAAATTATCACGTAATGTTTCGAGCGCTAGTCAAAGAATGCCATTCGAGTGCTGCTAACTGAGAAAAATAAATAATACTAAATGGCGCTTGTTTTGATCCCTTTTGTTTACAGTTCTTCTAAAGAATATTCTAAAGAATATTTTTTAACAGCGATATGAATATTATTTGGACTACGACGAAAATATGCATTTGCTAAGAAAGGATGTTTACTAACGTGTACATATATATTCGAAAATTAGTAACATCGGTGTGCAGAGCCAAAGGTCAATGGCGTTCGTTTGTTTATTATGGTGAGCACTCCGATAAGTGTATCTGTACGTATGTCAAACAGCACACACGGCTCCCAGGATAAATTCTTAATTCGAAAAATTCAAATTCTTTTTGCCCGTGTACCTGTGTTACAGCAGCAATTTCGTCGTTCTTCGAGTAATCCGCGTACAGTGGAATATTCAGTAAAACGTACAACACATTTTAACACACGCCGGAAACACACTGTGCGCAACCAAGAGTCAACGAATGCACCACGAGCAGACTGACAGTTACCACGGGTTGTTCATTATTAGAAAATCTGTCTTGCAGGCTGCTCTTGCGCAGCCGGCGCAACACTACCGACTTCCTCCCCTCTACGAATCGACGCCATTTGTACCAACTTTCCTTCCCTATATATTCGTATTGTTCACAACCGTATCGAAAAAATACGGAACCCGGAGTTTACGTGTAAAATTCAATACGTATTCACGAACATACAAAAGTTACATGTACGTTAAAATTTTGATGCGAGCGTCGATTTACGAAACTTGATAATAAATATTGATAAAAAATTTCGTGCACATTTCACTTCGCAACAGAAATCATTGTTGATACATTTCGACTCTCTCTTTTTCCCTCCTTCGTTGTGTAAAATAATTTACATTGTTAGAAAATGTAAGATTCGTACGAAAAAGGAGCATTAATTAAATATCGTAACTTTGCAAGTCTACGATCGTAGATTTTGCAAGTGTGCAAATATTTTCGAGTTTGAAAGGCAAGAAAATTTGCCTAGAGTTTGCAGAAACGCTGTTAGCAATTACAAGATGTGGAGTTTGCAATTCCGTCTCTAGAAAGTGAGTAGTCTGTGGAAACAGACAACCTCACGGAGGTTGGCTGAATTTTCGCAAAGTGAATTTTACTTGAATATTAGGTATTATTTTCTTCGCTTTAGCTTTGGGTGATGAAAGATTCGCATTATAGTTGAATCGTATATTCTAAAGTGGCTTCGTCTCCGGTACATTATTTGGTGTTACTTGCTATTCTTTAGAAAAATATACAGCGCCTCATAAAAATAAGGTATCATGGCGGTACCTACTACCGGTGTAGGTAAGTATTTTATGTCTGTTTTACAGACTAGAGATGCGAACAAGTGGGTCTTGTACCTTTTCAAAATTAAAGAGTTAGAGTTAAATGATGGTATACGTAAAATATGTTTGTAAAAATTATATCCGTCAAATTTTGATGATGTACAAGAGCAGACGTATAACGTTAATAATAAGTTATCACGCATAGTAAACGTGTATAAAACTAATCAATGATTTGTCAAGGTTTCGTAAATATCATTACTATTTTGTTTTTTGTTTTTTTTTCACGTATATAAAATTCTGTACAGTCGAGAGAAGATTACGAAAATATGAATACAAGAAGCAGGTTACACCATATCTAAAATCACAGGGTCATAACCTGTACTTATTTTACTGGTTTTAATTAACAACATTTTTATTTGTAGTCTTGCAAAGAATAACTTTGGTTTTATATTTGTAGTTGTGCCTCGAAACTTTCGTTTATTAGAGGAATTAGAACAAGGTCAAAAAGGTGTAGGTGATGGTACAATCAGTTGGGGCTTGGAAAACGATGATGACATGACTCTTACGCATTGGACTGGAATGATAATTGGACCACCTAGAGTAATTTTTCTTAAATTTTTAATTTCACTTGGATACATTAATTTCAGTTCATATTATTTTAGTTATCTATAAAATATTTTTTTTCTCATCATGGCTCTTTATATGAATTTCCATTGCATAAATATAAAACAGAGTTAACTACACTAACAGGGAGATAACATTGATAAAACTGATAATTGTTGTTATTAGTAACAGGAAAATATTTTAATATTATTAATCAAATGTGTTATTTGTATATTACATACCGTTTTTTAGACACCATATGAAAATAGGATGTATAGTTTAAAAATTGATTGTGGTCAAAGATATCCAGATGATGCTCCCAATGTAAGATTTTTAAGCAGGATCAACATGAATTGTATCAACAGTACTACCGGTGCAGTAAGTATTTTTAATTTTTTCACTCTGAATGATTTAAGGAATATGTATTTAATTTAAAATTTTATAGGTTGATAATCGCAGTGTACCAGTACTTGCAAAGTGGCAACGAGAATATACAATTAAGACAGTTCTTCAAGAACTTCGCCGTTTAATGACATTGAAAGAAAATATGAAATTGTCCCAGCCTCCAGAAGGTAGCACTTTTTAGCCTAACCATATGTAAACATAACACCTCTTCCTTTCTGCGGTAGCATGGGGCGACATTCAATGAAGGTACCAAATAATATTAAATGGGTACCGAGTAAAGACATACATTAAGAAGTAACACCTGTATAAAAAGAAAACGGAGGAGATAATGACTATAAAAGTTGATTCAGTGTTTTCAATTTACTAAAGTATTTACTTACAAAATTTATAATTCATTTGTTATTACTTATTTCCTAAATTTAAAACATTTCGTACATATATAAATACATATATAAATATGTATACATATTATGTATATATATGAAATATATATATACATGTATTTATATATATATATATATGTAAATTTACTATTTTAATTTTAATATTTTATTTTAAAACCATGCACACACATTTAATTCAAGAAAATGCTGTTTCAGCTTTTTAAGTTAATACAATCTGAACAACAAAAGTCATATTTTGATTCTTAAACTGGAAACACAGACTGTAATAAAAGTAATAATCATTAAGAATAACTTATGCCTTCAAAGTTTTTTAAATGAAACAAAATTGCCTGGATGACATTTCAGTTTGAGCATAAGTGCCATTTCATGATTTGTGGAGGTGTCTCAGTAATTACTATTGTAGACAATTCTAAATTTTAATAATTTATATTTCTGTGTGCTCATTTTTACCAAGCCTTACTTTATTTTTTCTCTGTTGTTATTAAGATTTTCGCAAATAGCAGGTTGTTGAGATCAATATTTGATATGTAATAACGTGCCTTTTTGTGCAAGTAGCATAAAAGTGAGCATATATTGAACATGTTTGGTTGAGACATCATCCAAGAACGGCCTCTTATTCTATATTAAAAAGAAAAAGGTATTTCTTAAATGATAAATAAATTATGTTACAATTGAAACATATAAAATAATATTTTGATTTGTAATAACATGTGGTTAATGGTATAGTGTTTTGCATCATTGGATACATCAATGTATGAAGCATTAGATTAAAAATGCTTAACTTTCCATTCCACTACTTATATATTAGAGATATATTTTAAGTTCTTTTTTGGTCATTATAGTGCAGATATATAGTACCCATATATTGTTTACTCTTTGATCAAAGCTTCATAATTGATGTATTAATAAAATCATACTTAATTTTTAATAAATATCCAAAGTACCAGTAAGTAGATTTTCAACCATTAGGGAATCAAGTTTGAATGCTAGTGTAATTCTATCACGAATTGCTACGAACTATACCGTTCCCATAAAGTTGTATACAGAACGGAAAAAGGGTTTTCCATAATTATGTTACATTTTAGAAAAAGAGAGAGCGAGCGAGCGAGCGAGCGAAAGAGAGCGAGAGAGAGAGAAATATAATCATAAATTATTTCAAACATAATATAATTTTTTGAAATTTTATTATCCAAATTGTAAAGATGTCGATCCTTACTTTTAAAGTAAATCCAAACCAAAGTACGAGATTTTAACACAAGTTTACATTTATCGTGTAATATTATGAAATTCTCAACTACCTGAAACATTATACATACCTCTTCATCAGCTTTGCATTTCAGTATTACACTATAAATAATGTAATAGTGTAATCTAATCCATACTAATAAAAATATTAAATAATTACTCCATGCCGATGAAGTAAAGCTTAAAAAAAAAATAAACAAATTTCTTTAGAAATTATTTTTAAATCATTCTTTTTAATTCCTTGTGATGCTCATATCTAGGGTCTTTTTCTTTTTTTGTTTAGGCAATGAATATGTAATTGAATAAGTTTAACAATTTATTTAAATCTGACGATGACATTAATTGTAGTTATATGTATGTACAAGATGATTGACGTATTAAATAAACGTCTATCAAATGCGTGCAATTATGTTCTTGCAACATTCAAACAAAGTATAAAACTACATTCCAATATTGGAACCTAACATCGTCGGATCATTTTTATTAAGCTAATGTAGCTTTATGTATAAGGTATTACTGTCGTTTATATCTCGGAGTGAAAAGTAATTTAGTATTTTTCACAGTTGTCCATTTTAGTCTCTTCCAATATATGACTAACGGTAACGATATCACACCAAAAGCTATTACCTGCAGAAGAGTAATAATTATATAATTTTTGGATTAATATGTATATATTTGAGGAAATGTATATTAACACAAAGTATTACCTTGATAGTCATTCTCTTTCTATCGTCAAAGTCAGCATTTGATGCCCACATAAGAAATTCAACAACATCTTTTGCTACTTGAGAAGCAGTTGCAGGTGTGCCATCTGCATACTCTATGACTTCATTATAGATAATCTAAAATATTATATAATTAATTTATCAACCAATTTTATGTAAGTATTATAAATAATTATATGTGGCAACTTACTTGTGGCATACCAAGAGCTCCATTAACAAAGTAAGGATTGAAATATTGACCTTCCCTTAAAGTAATACCAGCTGGTGGATCACAGTATCCAGTTAATAATGAAAATACATAATTCTGGAAAATAAAATACAGTATATGTTTGCTTATTTTTAGAATATTAATCATATTTACTTCAAATAAAATAAGAATTACGAAAATTTCATTTAACCAATTTACCTCTCCATTATGATTTGCATTAATAATATATGTTAAATCTGGTGGATAGGCACCATTATTTGCTGCTCTAGCAGCTTCTTCATTTGGATATGGACCTGGTATGGGATCAGATAATTTACCAGGACGCATATAATAAGCTCCTGTATCATCAGGACCATCTTGAACCTAGTAAATATTTTCCATAACATATTTATTAATGTTATACAACCATTTTATTAACTTTTACTTAATACTATTTATATTTTTATATATTTAATACTATTTTATTATATTTAATTATCTAGACTCCAAATTACCTGATATTCTGCTGCAATAGCCTTTACTTCTTCTTCAGTATGTGTAACACCCACAAGATGACGAAAAGCTAAAAAGTCCAAACTATGGCAGGCTGAACATACATTTTTATATACTTCCCAACCTCGTCGCAGACTAAATAAAAAATAATGATAAATATACATTTAGGAATTATTTATTACTTTTCACAATGTTCTCACCTTCTATGATCCAATGAACTAAACATTCCATAGAAATCCCATTTGTAGTTTGGTGGATGTGCTACTTGATCAAAAGCTTTCACAGATTGATCCAAAGCATAAATTAATGCACTAATACCTCCAGCTGTTACTCCTAAACATGCTAATAACTGCAATTATTTTATTTGTATTAGTATTTTAACAACTTTTTACATACTATATATGTATTTAAGATGTATATTGTGATATTTATATGATTTATAATGTCTAAAACTTACTACAAATATATATATGTATATATATATATATATACACACGTGTATGTATTCACATATTTAATAAATTTAAGTTTTATTGATTATATATTAGGAATAAGGATGGGAAGGCATCTTCAATTGATTATAAAAATACACATACCACTTTTCTACCTTTAGACCATTGGTTTGTAGTTGAAAAATTATGTACCTGCTAAATTAAAAAATTCAAGTATCAAATAGAGTTTTCAACCTGTAATATAATAGTTTCTATTTTAAACTTAGAATCAAATTTACAACATATTTAACAGCAGTAGGCATTGATAAACATTTTATATCAATTTTCCTATTATCATTTTAAATTTGTTACGAAGGAAATACAATTTTTTAAATAATCTAACATTACAAGCATTTTAAGTTATAAATTTGATTTTTTAAAGCTACCCACATAATTTTCAGATATGTTTGGCCATAGCAGCATCACAATTTTCTATGCTGATAACTATTACATAACATCAAATAAAATGTCTTCAAAATCTTGTTGAATTTATTATCCTGTTATAAAATACGCTGATTAGAATTAGAAGATTAACAGACAATGCAAAATTAAAATATTTTCGAAGAAAAATGTCATAGCAGCCGACAAGTTGTACAGTTTGCCAAGACATTCGTATTAGTTTAATACATTAATATTACAAGATTAACGTGCAAATAAAAAATCATATTTTTCGAATAGACAAATTAATGTATCTAAATATAACTGATACTTTTAAATTACATACCTGATTGAATAATGTTCCATAATTCGATTTCAAAAGACCAAATTTACAAACTCGACCCAATGAAGCCGCCATGTTGGCCAGAGGTACAATGTGCAAAGTTTCTTAATCAATTAAATATCTGTACAATAAATATATACGTGCTAGTAAACAATAAATTCTCATATTAATTAAATTTTTTTGTTGGTACATATAATTCTTGCGTGCATTCACAAATCTTTATAAGAAAAAAAGAAACATAAATTCAAAAGATGAAGGTACTTACACAACTTTTAACATCTAAAGTGACTTTAATCAAGGATACCAATATAATAATATCAACTTTTGAACGATTCAATTTATTCACCGATATTTCTTACTATTCTGTATATTTTTATTTGTACAAACATAAATAACAATAACAAAGCATTTTCTCAGATTTCGAGATAACAATGTTTAATTTCTACGCTTGAGTTACACGAAACACACTTCAAACTGTTTGAGCGTAAAATATTACTCTATTAAAAAATATTATGTTATGAAATATTCTTTTTTCGTCATACATCGTTGTTTTTAATATTTTTAATATTTTATCTATGTTTCAACTTGGTTTCATTTGAAATTTGTAAACCATTTCTAAATACATAAGGGGGTGTGGCGCATGCGCAATTTCTGTTGGTAGACTTGGCAGTTTGCTGTCGACCATTGATGTCAGCTGGTGGTTTCGTCAGATGGTATCGTGAATCCTATAATATCACATCGATCATCGCGCAGAAGAAAGAGATTCAAGATGAGCGGAGGAATGCCAGAATTGGGCTCGAAGATTAGTTTAATATCGAAAGCAGATATTCGCTATGAGGGCCGACTTTTTACCGTTGATCCCCAAGAATGTACCATTGCTCTTGCTAATGGTGAGTCTCAAATCAAGATGGATACCGAAATCAGTTTTGCCGCTGTTTCATTTCCCGGTTATTTTATTTTAATATGCGTCGTTCTTAATACTTAATTGCCGTTTCATTTTTCCTTTTTACGTCTTGTTTAAGTACTATTTACGAAAATTTGATGATTTCTGTATATTTATTGTATTTGAAAATGCTTCTGAAACAGTCGGTATTTGATTCATCCGGTAAAGCTTTAATACAAAACAACCGGGGTCACTCATCATTTATAACGGGTGTTTTGTACTTTATTCGTAATTTGAATATACGCATTGAAATTTGTTCAATAATTTAATATATTTATAGTCGTAATAAGTATATTAAATCATTATGCAGTACTTTCTAATTTATAGTAAATTATAGTTAAGTATAAAAAAAATAGAGAAAACAAATGTAGGTATACTAATATCATGGATGATTATACATTTTACTTTGTATTTCAGATTAATAAAACATAATGAAATTTCGTCAAAAAGGTCTTACATAATAAGCAAATATTTAATCTTGTAACATTTTTGTGCTTAATATTACTATGTTAGATTTCTTCATATAGTTTTAAATGGAAGTAAAACAGATAGAATTTAAAGCCTATTTTATTGAATTTGAAGCCTATTTAATTAAAATTTAATATTTTCAATGATAATACAAGTGATATTGTGTTTATGTAAAATTAGGTTGTTTGAAAGCCGTTACCTGAATCTATCATTGTATGGAATGTTTATGTTCCGTATTTGCTCTGTTTATATCTTACGTCCTTTCTTTTTTCTGTTATATTACAGAGTTGTTCTAATAAATCGTTAAATTTAAATCGTATAATATGGATTTTGATGTACTTTATATATGCTGATCTTAATTTTTATTTATATAATTATATCAAATAATGCATAAACTTTATTTTACATATAATTTTAAAATCTGCATTTGTATGAATCATGAAGTTGTGATACTTACTTTTTAATTAATTAATATTGAAAATATGATAAGTAAATATCTCAGTCTATCTATTTTATTTTTTTCATCTTATAGTACGTTCTTTTGGTACTGAAGATAGAGAAACTCAACTTCCAGTGGCACCACAAAATCAAGTGTATGAATACATTTTATTCCGTGGTTCAGATATTAAAGATATTAGAGTTGTCAATAATGTCAGCTCTATTCCAAATGATCCAGCCATTGTACAGGTAGGTTATAATTAATATATTTTAATATAATATAATCGACCAAGTAAGTTAGTATTATCTATAATAATGATTGCAAAAAATGATTTTGGTTATTTATAGATGACGGTACAACCGTCTATGAGCCAGCAATCATACCAGCCACAACCTAGTTATGCTCATCCAATGATGGGCCCAATGGGTGGACAATATGGAGCACCCTATGGCATGACAATGGGCACTATGGGACCTGTAATGGGAATGCCAGCTTCTGCTAGAGATCCTCGTGGACCAATGAATAAACAGTCAAGTGAGTTGAGCTTGGGCTCTGCTGAACCCAATGCCATCTCTATCCCAAACTCACTACCGACGGCCAATGTCGACCCATTACCAAAAGACCAATCTCTGGAAGATGGTAAACTGTTTTTGCTATGAACTATCCCTTGCCAATGGCATGCTTGCTGCTTCTCTGGTAATGCTTGCTAACTTCACTTGGGATATTAAAATTTCTTTTCCTATTAATCATAAAATGTATAAAATGCATTGACAAAATACTTAAAAAACAGCTTTATTTTAATCGGTTATTAATTATTGCTTGTGGTGTGACGTGTAGTTTTGACTTAATTTGCATTTGAATTTTACCGGTAAATATTCATTCATTTGAGCGCTTTTGAGCTTTTGAGCTTGTTTATTCACTTCTTTGTACATATCTAGAAACGTATGCATAGTATGTGAGTTTTACTGAAAATTTTTAACATTATTTTAATATATTTTTTGCCCATATTATAATATTGATATTTTTATATTGATATTTGCTTCCTTGTATTATTGCTAATTTTGAAATTTATTTATTTAAGCAATAACAATTAATAAATGATTCAATGTTATTTGCATTATTATTTAGATAGTGGATGTTTTAATAGCAACGCGATAGGTGAATGCAGGATTAATTTGATCTATAGCAAAGATTTTATTTTTTGCAGTATTGAAAATAAGATTCATATGTATATATGTATGTATACAAGTGTTATATACATATGTATGTATATAAGTGTTGTCAGCAATACACAACATTGTTATCATGGACACATTCGTTAGAGCAATAAGAATTGAATTTTATATGTCAGAATTTTAGTTAACTTGTCGAAGAAAAAGCAATGCTTTAATGTTTTCATGTCATTCGTAATATTTACGGATAGCGATTAAAATTCTTCGCTTAACATTATCCTACATTTGCCGATTGAGGGTTAATGTCTGCTATTTTTTTTAAGTTAAATATATATTTAATCTTATATCATCAATAAATATTAATGTTTATTATATATAAGAATATATATATATATATATATAATGGTATGTCCTGTAGATAATGATGCAATAGTACATTCCTTTCAATATTTGTATTGATTTTTCAATATATTTGTTACTTATAAGATATAACTATGCATATTTGGCTATCTTCATATTCTACTAAAAGATCATGCATGATAATTTCTTTATTGCATTTATAATTTATAATTTTCCCCTAAAAGTACGCATTTAAATCTTATTGAAATAGTGTTATAAGCATTATGCACTAACAATAATAGCAAGAACAGTTGAAATTTCAGGTAGAAATCATGTTTTGAGATTAGTTTTCTATGCGATGTAGTATTTTTGCAATCATACTTTGGTTAGAGCTAGAATTGAAAATTTAATTCCTTTTTTTTTCAATATTCCATATATTATATCAGATATTTAAATGAATATTTGACCTTGGAATCATTATTACTGGTATTATGTATAGTCTAGAATATAATATGCATGTTTGTTTACTTTATTTGCACAGGTGTATTAGATCTTATTAGCGGAGGTTCACGATCAACAACTCCAACTTCTTCTTTATTGACGCGAAAAAGTCCAACTATGGATCAGGGTATTCAAGTAGGCCATCAACAGCAGCAACAGCAACAACAGGGTGGAAATGTTGGCAAACTTGGTGAAAAGACAAATATGCGAACTATTCAACCTGCTCGCCGCGATCATGACAGGTAATAAATATTACAATACATGTATTTCTTTTCTTTTCTTTTTTTTTTTAAGAACTAATATTTGTATACTTTTATTTACAGCCACAGTGGTAATAAGGCAGGAGGCGCTGTCTCGCAATATAACGAAGGAAAACGTGATGCAATGAAGCAAGATGGTCAATTGCAAGGACAAGGTACTCATGCTCAAGGTAATCGAGGAAATCGTGGTGGATGGATGAATCGTGGGAATATGCGTGGCAGAGGAAGAGGTCGCGGTGGTTTTAGAAATCAACCTGGTAATGCTGGTGCCAAACCCAAGAATACGCTGAAATTCGATAATGATTATGACTTCGAACAAGCTAATACTGAGTTTGAAGAATTGAGGTACGCATTACAACATACATACACACAGCATGGTACTGCCGGATTCGTTTCAAGTATATTTGAAATGACGTATGTGGATGCCATGCAAAATCAATGTTGTGCGTCTTTGAAGCAATACATTTTTAAGATATTGTAGTATGTTTTGCTTACGCCCGCACCAACACATGTTATTAATGACACAAATTTATTTATTTAAAAGATACTTGAAAGTAGATTGAAATTGACTTTTTATGCGGTGTATTTTAGATCTCAGTTAGCAAAAACGAAAATTGATGCTGGTGCTGATAACGAAAAGAAAGATGATAGTGGTAATGAAACAGGGGCCGGCGAAGGTGAACCGGAGGAAGAACCTGAGATAGTTCATTATGACAAGTCAAAATCTTTCTTCGATAACATCAGCTGTGAAGCTGTTGAGAGAAGTAAAGGGTAAGTCGACAAATGTACGAGGAAAAATAGCTTTGTTATTAAAATACGCACGAAAAAATTTGACGATTTGGCGAATAATTTTTTTGTTATAGACGGTTCCAACGTACGGACTGGAGGACAGAGCGGAAACTGAACTCTGAAACATTTGGTGTAGCGTCAACGAGACGCGGTAGTTTTCGTGGACGCGGTTACTATAATCGTGGAATGGGAGGCATGTATCGAGGCAGTGGTGCAGGTGGTTCTGGTTTCCGTGGTGGTTATAGAGGTTCCAGAGGTGGAAATCGTAAACCTGCTAATCAGCAGCAACAGAATAATCCTGGCAGTCAAAATCGCACGACCAACGAACAATCTGCTACTCAATCGCAGCAGAATAGTCGCGTTGTATCTTTTTGAATGAACAACGCACTATTATATATATATATATAAGTATTCACTGTAGATTAAGATTTTTACGATATGTGCTCTGCCCTTATGGACTGATTTGAATTCGAGTTTAAGAAGGATTCAATGATTTAAACCAACAAAATAAAAGAAAAGAAGTTCTTTGATAGAACTGTAAGTTTTTTGTATCGCCATGCAGAAACGTAGGAAACTAATCAGTGCTTTGCAGATCCTGCGTTTAGAATTTCTGGACAAATAATAATGAACCGTATTGTTATAAGTAGTTAATTTTCGAAAACTCGATATTCAAAGCCATCATGTCCTACGAATTAAGGAATCGTCGAATGCTTCTGAATGTAATTAAGTACAATACATGATAGAATATTTACAAAGAAACATACATGAAACAAGAAATTTTAAATTTTCAGTTAAGGTTTTTTTTTTTTGAACGCTATTAATTCATTCGACAAGCATGCAACTACGATTAAATGAACAATAAGAATCTCAAGGAAATTTTTGTAATACAATAAAAAAAAAAAAGAAAAAAAAAAGAAAAAAAAAATAAAGAAAGAGTAGCACGAAACGATTTCAAGGGAAGGATGGTAAGTAAAGAAAAGAAAGAAACTGACTAAGTAATTTTTCGCGTTGCATGTGTTGCGATTTTTTGAAACGAAACACGAAACGGTAACCGAGCTTTTCTGTGAGTAAAAAATTGGAACAAAGTAAGATTAGAAAAGAGGGGAACGATAAAACATGCGTAATAAAACGCAGAATAGAATAGGACAATATATTATGGTTATTTGGAACAGTAAAAACTTTATTTATTTATAATGACCGTGTATGCGAATTAAGCTGGAATAATTATTTTACTCACGTATTTACCAGGGGGTTTTGATTTTCGAACAGGAACGTTGAATTGTTCCTTATAAAGGATAGAAAAAGATAAAAAGAAAAAAAGAAAAAAAAAAAAGAAAGATTGATTTTGTATGATTCATAGAGATACGCGTGCGCACGCGAGGCCGAATCGTACATCGATTGTATTGACTAATAGTTTTTGAAATATT
Organism: Melipona bicolor; assembly: GCA_030673865.1. NCBI lineage: Eukaryota > Metazoa > Arthropoda > Insecta > Hymenoptera > Apidae > Melipona > Melipona bicolor. Next base: position 1,582,240 of record JAHYIQ010000013.1, on the reverse strand, counting down.
GAACGTGGTATGCTAGTGAAAGAAAAAATGGGAGTGCGAATGCCTTCTTGTAGTTCGACTGCGTTTAATAGCTTCGAATATTCGAAGAAATCGTTTGATGTACGAGAACGCTGTTGCGCTGATAGCGGGTAGTATTGCGAGAGTAAGACTCTAAAAAGCATGGTAATGTCCTTAAAATGATAAGACGCAGAAAGAAAAAAACAAAGGCAGAATAAGCGTATTATTTGCGATTGTTATTTTCTTATGGCTCGTACGGAGTCCCAAGCGTATACAAATATATACATACATAACGTGAGATTTAGTTACATATAAATCGAAAATCTCCATAAGCTATCAGTAAAGTTGCAAAGTAAAACTACAAAAAAAAAAAAAATTATAAAGCATATATGAATAAAGATAAGTAAAAATAGGAAGGAAAGGAATATATGGGGATGAAAAGAAATATAACTTTTAAGTTTTATGCATTGCGCGTGTAAAGAAATGCACGGTATATGCGATTTTCTGATGATGAATTTTTGTTTTGTACAGCGGATATGATGTGAGTCCCAATGCTGAATAATACTGAAGTAATAAAATAATGTTTGTTGTACTCTTTAAGCCCACTAGTTACTTCGTGGAGACTATTATTCATGGAATATTTGTCAATTATCATTGCGTTTTTTCATATCGACTTGCTTGTCAAAAAAAAAGAAAAAAGAAAAAAAAAGAAAAAAAAAGAAAAAAACTAAAAAAAAAAAAACAAAAAAAGAAGAAAATGATAAAATAAGGAAGCACTTGTAAATTGACATTACTGAACAAAGATTTAAGAAATAAAAAGAGACTTGATCGTATGATAAATCCATATTATTCTTGCCAACAATTGCAATTATTTAATTTGTAAATTCGGTCACGTTGATTTTATGTACAAAACATCATGTATATACGCGTGCATTGTCTGTATAAACACTTAATATTGTATCGATGACTAACGAGTATCAAGCACCGTGCAGCTTGAACCTTTTTCCCAACAGCATTTCAAGACTCGACCCGATCGCTTTCGTCGATCTTCGACGATTTTCCCACGCGCACTGGCTACGAAGGGATTTTCTTTTACAAAACGACTGAACACCGAGCGATCCCAATCTTTAGAGCTTCTTGAAGAACGCGGAAGATCATGGTCAAAGATGTTCCGCCATCGCCTCGTCAAGCGCAACTCATCAGGCCTGTTCGCGTATTGTCACAGACTTCTCTAATCGGCCGGCCTCTTGTAGTTACCTTGGTCTCGACCAGCGTGAAATTGTTTTTGTAAGTACGCCGCAAACTACGTGGATTCGGAACATGAACTTCGTACGGGGTTCGACCGTTCTCAATCACCCATATGGTGCCGGATTCTGCGACTCTCAGTATCGACATTAGACCCTGGGCCACCACGTACGGGCTGCGAAGAAGAAAAGGGACTCAGTAACGAAGAATCAATTCCCTGAATTTTTTAATCGAAAAACTTCCATGAAAATGAACTCACGTTTGTATCGACAGTTGTTCGAGGTTTTTTACAAAGTCCGCCTTCATAACTCGAGAGAGTAATCTGTTTGGGCTGTTCACTGTGAGGGCAGTTTCTGTCAGGCCAGGGCACAGAGTTATCACGCGAATACCAGTCTTCTCGTATTGGTAAGAGTTCTGAAGTAAAATTAAATTTTTTTTTTTCTGTTTTGTTTAGATCAATTTTTGTATACCAGTTTTAAACTGGTTATAATTTCTGAAGGAGAAAAAGCGATATTCGTAGTAATTTTAATCACTGAGAAGATAGTACTTTTTTTTTTTTTTTAGAAAGTTGAAATTAATTGTGCAACGAAAAGGGTACGACTGTCCTCTCGAAATGATGTTAGTGATACTTTAATGATAGTAGATTTTTCAAATCGAGCAATGTACGTCACAATTGGTTCGCGGAAACGAACAATGTAATTTAGAATAATAAATATCTTACCGCTAAAGATTGCGAAAGGCCGATAACAGCGTGTTTGGTGGCCGTGTAAATCGGAATTTGAGCGGTGCTTCTAATGTCTATGTGTTGACTGATATTCACTAAAGTTCCTCCGTGTCCAAGTTGGTCTCTGCTCAAATATTTGACAGCCAATAAGGCGGTACACATCATTCCTCCCTAACGTGCCGATTGCAAGAATACGATAATTTTTCATTAAAACAAGCGCAAGTGAGAAAAATAAACCGATTCCTTCGTTACTCACAATGTTAACTGCTATTTCTCTTTCCCATCGTCGCTCGTCCAAGGTACCAGCGTTATTCACGATAATATCGATATCGTTCATCAAATTCGTTGCTTCCTCAAAAGCCGCTGCAACAGAAGGCTCATTAATAAAACTGACACGTAACAAAAAGAGACGAGCAATTCGTAATAAATTTCATAATTGATCGATGATTTCTAAAATCATAATATTTATGTTCTTTTTTAGATCAAGGCTTAGATGAACGTCTTCGTCGTCGTCTTATCAGTTACATTTTACAAACTCTCAAAAACTTATCGACGTGTTATCTGCTTAGCTTGTTCTTTACGATCTACACTCTGTCCGATGCTCACCAGCCATAAGCTCGTAGTTGGAGACATCGACGTGAATGAAGTGCACCTTCTTCTCCCCGTAGGATTTCTCTACGCTCGATTCGACTCTCTTTCCCGTCTCTTCGTCGATGTCTAATATGGTTATTCTCTAGCAATCGATGTCATTTAAAACGGTAACATACTTGTAAAAATAGTTTCTTTTTTTTTTTTTTTTGGAATTTAAATTTATGAGAGCACTTACGTTTGCGCCGTGTTTCAGGAAGTGGTTCATAAACGCGTTCCCCAAGCCCGCAGCGCCGCCAGTGATGAGCACGTTCTTGCCAGAAACGAGTCCGTTTATCGCCTCTATCTCCTTGGCTTTCTCAGACGCGGAAGATCGCCTGCTTTTGTTGCTCTCGTCTTCTGTAAAATTCACGCTCTCCTATCGATACTTTCGCAAGAAAAGTAGTTTAAATATACTGGAACTCGAATTGGACATTCGAGAGAAAAAAGCATTTAGACATTCGAAGATGGAACGACAAAGATATTCGATTTAATTATTTAAGATTGTTTAAACGATCGACGATGATCGTCGTATCAGAGCATCTTCTTTTAACTTTACAAACTGAAATCATTCGAACGAATGGTACTCTCTTTTGCCTTCGTTTTTCTTTTTTTATCTATTTCATTCGTTCACTTTTGAAAGCACGCTGTGCTTTCGAACGTACCCATCTTTGTCCGAAGGAGATCGCGAGAGAATGAGACGCACGAGATGTCGTTTGCAGAGTTCGAAAGACACGAGACGGAGTCAACGTGTCTCGATGTACTAAAGTTCGATCGGTCTTCGCCGATGGTATTTATAAGCCGAGCTGATTTCTACGAACACAACGCGTTCTTGGATTTTTATCGCGGGGGGTGCCAGTGTCGATAGGTGGATGAGAGGGGCCGGCTGGTTTCTTTTCTCCTGCCACGTTCCTCCATGTTGGATGACGACGGATCTCGAACAGTCGATAGCTTTTATAATTAACCCTTGCCGTCTAAACTAATTAATTCAGTCGCGACCTTGTATCGCGCGCTCACACACTCGAGGAGAGTTTCAACGCTAACGCGGCGTCTGCCCTCGCGATAAACGCAATTAAACTGCGCTTCGATGACGGCAGTCCATCGATAAATTCGCGATTTATTCTCTGCTTTGCACGGCTCTAATCGTACGCGCCTCAGGTGAGAGACATGCCAACGAGGATTTTAATTAATCTATCAATTTATTAATTTGACAATGAAATTTGCTTTTTCTCGGACAGCTCTTAAATTATTCGTTGTTCTTCGCGAGAACGAAAATTCCAAATTTTTTTGATCTGTTGTTATTTCGAAATTTTTCTCTCTCTCAAGAATTAGCAATAAGACAGGCTTGTTGCATTTTTGTTTTATATTCTAAGCTTCGAAGAATTTAAATTTCTTACTTTACAGTTACACCATCCTCTTCAAGGAATTCCGCGGAAATAAAAGTTTTCCGCAACGACGTCGTGCGATATCGATGCTCGATTACCCAACGTCGACGTTACATGATCTCGATTCTGGAAACGCAATCGTGGTGCAACGACCCATCGATATAAAACTCTGGATACCATCGGCAATTCCCAAACGGATTGTTCGAACCTCATCCACTTCCCTCGACTCGTCCTCGTTGATGTTCAACGGAATGCGAAAGACGATCGGAAGAGATCTGACGCAGTAAGTGCGTCATTTGTTATTTTTTGTCGAACAAAGATAGTCAGATCGACTTGCCAGCGATTTCTTTCTACAAATTTGTGACCTTTGCGCGAGAGGATTTTTTAAAGTTTGAATCAAGTATGAAAATACGTATTTTTTATATGGCTGTGTATTAATCTTTCACTAAACGTCTTGTAATTTCTATGTGAATTTACAGATAATTTAACGATAGCCGTGTCTCATAACAGCGCACTTTTGTGGCAAGTGCTCAGTTACGTTTGCGACGAAACAAAATGGCAGCCAACGAACAGAATTATACCCTCGCAGAGGCTCGAATTATCAAGATTCTTCATTCAAAGTTGATAAATCCTTATCAAAAAAATAAGAACGCGAAAGTGACTTTCGAGAAGAGTGCGATCATTCTTCGCGATTGCCTTGCTCCTTCATTCTCAATTCGTTACTTTTTCTTGTTGCAGAAACAAGACCTCGCGGCGTCGCGGTTCACTAAATATATACATATACGTAGCTGAGAATAAATAGTCTTGGAAAACATAGTTTATGCGGTGTCGTGTGGCGCGCAGCTGCGATAACGAGTCGACGTACGCGCAGCTCGTGCTTCGTGCCCCCTTATCGGGGGAAAAGTGCAGTTAATGTGTCCGTCTGGGCAAACTTGCGATAAATCGCGGCGAGACCACGCGTTTTAAAAGGCGTACCCCGGATCCGGTATGATTTGGTTCGCGGTGAACTTTACTCCGATTGACAAGCTAGAAACAACGAGTCTCCTCTTTCTCTCCCCCCCTCTTTCTTTATACGAGCATTCCCTTTTAGCATATTTTTCTGCCGTTCTGCTTTTTTCGATTCAATTCTCCTCCTATCTTATCGTACGTTACATGTTAATAACGATTATTTAACAACTCGAATAACAAGCAAGATCGAGATCGAGAGAACAAACGATCAAAATCGTCACTTTGTCGACGAGATGCTTTTAAAGTCAGAGTCGGAGTTGATGAGAACGACAGATCTCGCCTCGTCAAGGTGGAACGCAAATGAGTAAAAGCGATTCGAGCTTCAACATTTTGGAACAACCGAAAAGCAGCAACGCAGCATGTATGTTTCACGTTTTGTAGATTTTACAAAATAATTCTCTCGAGCAAATTATCGTTATTCGTTAATCGTGCAATTGTTTTATGTCTCAACAGATCTTTGGAGGTTTGACAGATCCAATTGAGTCTGATTCTTGAAAAGGTAAGGTTTCTTTTTACTGTGCCAAGGGATATTATTCGAAAATTATTTTCTTACAGTCGACCCGTGCAACCTGCAACAAATGGGGATCATTTTTACGCGATATCTCTGTAGATGGTAAGCAGCAATGTTACCGGGTTATCACTCCCTCGACCTGGTTATGAGGTTCTGTACAAGTATCGCGACATTTCGTGACTAATTATCTAACAACTGCGTCGTATCGAAACGTAAACACTCGTCCTTTGCGTAAGTAATGTAGCAACGAAACACGTAAGGGACCAACAAAGTTGCTCCCTCTTTCTTTCTCTCGTAAAAGATTCGAATCAAAGTTCAAGCGATCGAGTATTTGTCATTTTATAAATTTTTGATTCAATATGATAATTTTATTAATTTTAATATAGAACTTTTATATCAATTTATATTGATATTAATTTCTCATTTAAGAAATTGCACGTTCTACATCATTTGATAATATTTTAATAATTTTTATATATTAAATGATATTAAATATAAATCAAATATATTATGAATTAAATATAAAACAATTTTTATATTTAGAATAATATAAAAATTGATTTATTAAATATGAAACAATTCTTAATATTTTGTATTTTACATTCAATTATTTTATACTTTGCTATTTATTTGTTAATGAAATCAAATTTCAGAAAATTATACTTTATTTTTTTTTTTAAATACCCCATACCAGGGGTCCTTGATAAGATACCGTAATCGTTGGCGTCCAAAAACGTGCTCCCGCGAACTAAAGTCAAGTTAAATGTGTTATAATTCTTTTGCGCAATTCAACGTAGAGAGTGACAGTCAAAATATTATAAGTAGCGATAGATAGTTCATATAGTCGATCGATTAAATCTTTCCTGTTTTTTTTTTTATTTCTTTCATTCGTCCATTCGTAATTTTCAAAGGTAAATAGCTAAATTTCTTCATCATTTCTTTAGTAAGAGCTCTTTGAGACCTTTGCGAATGTGAAACTCCATACGCACAATTGAAATTTTTAACGAGTATTATAAGTGTATTCGGGTATTTAAAATGCACATTGTTTATTGTACTCTGAGGCGGATATCATTATACGACGATAATGCAAAACTGAATGCATATGCTACTTGAAATTTTCCGACTCTGAGTTGATTTATCTAGAATGGTGCACGAAGATAGTTGTATCCAATGTGACTATTTATTCGCGTTAAATAGGAGGGTTTCATAAATCTTTCTGCACAAGGATTTCATTTTTCTATTAAAGTATAAATAGTAATTTTACACGAATTTTAACTTATCGCTTAATTGTATACTTGTTATTCTCAGAAACTTATATAATATGAAAATACAGTGCAATACGTAGTATATACATTTAGCAACACAGTCATAGTATCATATTTACAAAGTTCAATAATTTAATCCGTTTCCATTCTCCTTCGCTCAGGATGAACTAATCATCCTATTTTTGCGGCAGGGTGTCGAACAGTTGTATCTCGTAGACAGGTTTCCCATCCTCACTGATCCAAATACTTCCATTCTGAGCGCATCTGATCACGTAAACTAATCCATGTGCCACGCTGTCCACTCTAAAATATAAATAAAAAGAGACGTGGCACGACGATATAAAATTATTACTAAAATATATGTATTTATCGTACGTATTGTTCGAAGAGTTTGGTTAAATATTCGTGGATAAAACTTTTCAATACTTTTATTATTAATATTTTAGTGTTACTAACTTTATTAATAACTTATTTAAAAGTTATGATATTAATAACTTATATATCAATACCTTTTATTATTAATATTTTAGTATTACTGACTTTAATATTAATAATTTTTAATAACTTATTTAAAAATTACAATATTAATAATTTATATATTAATAACTTTTATTATTAATATTTCAGTATTAATTGAACAGGTATCGTTTGCAATTGATATTCTAATTTTGTGATCTTTCTCTAATCAAACTGATTACCCCTAAATTTCCAATTATTTTTGAAAATATTGTTTGTTGAAGTGTCGAGTGCTTAAAAACAAGCATTATTATTAATAATAATTAAAGTAATTGCTTTCTATTAAAATATTCTCAATCTTCGAGCATAATCCAATTCCATTAGTGAAAGTACCTTCGGATGTATGAAATATTTTCTACTAAAGTAATATTTTCAATCTTCGGTTACAATTCAATCTCAAATATTCTTAGTGAGAATACCTTCGGATGTATCTCTGTATTACTTCATCCCGCGAAAGATTGTCTTCCAAGTCTTTCACATTGGACATCTGGGAAAGCTCAGGGCACAGGACCATTATCCTCACTCCAGTCTTCTCGTAATGATAAGGTAGCTGTGAAATTATCAGATCGAGGTTAATCGAGTTTAGAACAGTAGGACCAGTTCCTGGATAAACCAGAACTTACCGCAAAGGAACGACTGAAGGAAACCACAGCGTGCTCCGTAGCGGAATATACTGGAAGCTGAGATAAGGAGTACAGACCAGCCACAGACGATATGTTTACGATAACACCCCCTTTGCCACCGGCGTCCTTTTGCATTTGTTGGATTCCCAGAAGCGTCCCTCGTATCACCGCCGTCTGCGCAAATCGATCACAATTAACCAATCGATCGATCGATGGAAATTTTTAATACTGCACTTCGAGAGATGTGATCTCTCTGTGAGATTATTTGCACAGTCAAGAGCGATTGGGATTCGATCGTACATCTACAATCCGTAGGATAAATTACCTCAGGATTTCTAAATCTGTCCATCTAGATATCTAATTCAATTTGTCGACTCTAATAATATTCAACAGTTTGCATATGTTCGATATCTAACAAGGTTGAATATTTTGCTTACCACGTTTACGTCGATGGCTTTTCCAAAATCGTCTTCGTTGATGACACCAACATTGTTCACTAGGATTTCGAGGCCGCCGAGTGTTTTCACAGCTCTTTTGAACGTATCTGCGATATAATTTAATTGGTCATTCTCTCGTGCGTGTCGAACGAATGTACATGTATTTTTGTAAACAATCTACGTATACGTCAGTGCTATGTAACTTATACGTAAATGTGATAACGTGGAATTTCCATTTTAGGGGTGAAACAGACCCCTGTGAACACATTAAAGGATCTACATCGCGCGTATACGTATATTTCCTATCAAAATCAAACTGAATTTGTGTTCAATCAATGTTACAAAAGCGCGTCTTATCCAAAATATAGTTACCATCGAATTGGGCATTGTTCGCAACATCGCAGTGAAAGAATACAGCCCGATTGCGGCCAAATTCCGCGTTCAATACGTTCATCGCTTCTTTGCCAGCTACCTCCTCAACATCTATCATTGCTATTACCTGAAATTATTATTCACATCACGAGTGAAAAATCGTACTGCAACTGTAACTATAGTCGAGCAGAAAAGAGACTCTTTCGTCACATTTATGAAAATTAAACGCACACTTACGGATGCACCATTTCGTAGCAGTTCTCTGCTGACGTTCATACCCAAACCGCCCGCAGCTCCCGTTACGATGACTCTTTTATCCTTGATCTGCATACTCCTCTATGTTCCTTCTTCCTCGAGAGAGAGGAATGAAACCGATCAACTAGCTGTACTTTGAACGCGTTTTCTGTGACTTCAAACACTTCGACGACACCCTTGTGAACGAATCCTGGCACTTGGAGCACGACGAACGATCTTTGTTTCTCGCTTCTCGAAAAAAATCGAAATCGAAGCTTAAAACTGTTTCGTGGATGCGTCTATTCACTACGGAATGATTCTTCGTTTTGGCTGTTTCATTTACGAGAGACAGGGCCAGTCGAACAAACAAAAGTGCCCGAGAAAAAAGAAACAGATCAAAGAGCCGGCGAGTAAAGAGCAAGAGTTAAAGATTGAGCCAGTCAGTGTCTTAGTAGCCACTGATCGTAAAATATTCTGTACTGGAGGTTTTCTATCAAAGCTGACACGATAGACGTCGTTGCTTCTCTGTGTCGTGATCTTCGACCTTCCGCGCGCCATGATGTTCCACGAGGAGGATAGCGAATCTTCCGCTATCTGCATCGGACATCGTCGCATCACGTGTCATCCTCGATCTTTTATTGACTACTTTTACTGATCTTTGAAAAGCACTCGTACAGTAGTTGTCTGTCACTCTTGATTTTATTATTCCACGAAAGCGAAGGTTTCTTTTCTTTGACGATATACAAAACAATCACGGTACACAGGGATAAAATATTTCACCTTTTATTCCAGAAGCAATGTTTTACATGATTTTCACTTTTATTCAATAACCGTGCGACGATTATTCGTTTGTTCTGCTCTCTTTTATTTTTCACGTCCTCGCATCAAATTTTATTTTACGCGTTACAGGATGGTCAATTTTCTTTCTTTTTTTTTTTTGTTCATGGTTTGGGTTAGGTTTGTATTGTATTGCCATTAAATTTATTTGCTAAACACAATCTTTAGAGATTCAGCTCTACTTTCCTGCAAGGAGGGAATTCGACGGCGTACGGTGGTTTTTGAGCCTCACTGACCCAAATTGATCCGTTCGTGCCTTTCAAAAGAAGGTTTATCATGGCTTTGGCAACGTTTTCCGTTCTGGCGACATGAAAATAAGAAAAAAAGAAAAAAACAACTTTAGACTTTCACATCGTATTTCTCTGAAAAGTTATTCGAAAAATTCCTCGTAGCAGTAAAAAATGCAGATATAATTCACAGGTGAAGAATACGATCGGTCTTCTTCTTTCGTAACTTACGAAGTACAAAAATTCGATATGGTGTTAATTAATTCCACATTGAAGCTAGTTCAAATGTTTAAGCAAGATTAAACGCGAGCGAAGGAAGCATTCACGTACGATTGTCTTGGACAGTTGTTCTTAAAGTCTTCGAAATGTTTTTCATCGACGAAGTCCAAACTTTTGTGGTCTAGCTCTTCTATGCAACTCGTTGTCGTGACTCCAGAGCACAGCACGAGAACACGAACCCCAGTTTTCTCGAAGCTTTCCTACAAAATTTGGCAGAAATGAACGAGCGAATTTGGACGTGGTATTATATTTCGGTTTTAGAACATTGTTTCGTTTTCACTTTAGTTAGCCTTCGCAAGTGCCTAAGGTTCTGAGTACATACCGAGTGATCCAAGTGATTCTTCAAAATCCTAGGTTTTGCGCCCAAACTGGCAAAGGATACAGCAACGAATTGCTTTTACATGATAACGTGTTATTTACCTGTAGGGCACGACTGAATATTATTACGGCATGTTTGCTGGAGCAATAAACAGGCCAACTGGGAAGAACGTCGAGGCCCGCGATGGACGAGATGTTTACTACAGTGCCACCTTCGCCGCCGTTGTGCTTGCCCATGTAGTTCATAGCGAGCAACGATCCTTGAATTACGCCGTTCTTAAAATCGAAAACAACATGGTGGAAAATTGCCAATTCATAATTGCAAATATCGACCTTATTGAGAGATGGCAGGACGATCGGCGATGTTGCAACAGCGTCGCGTAAATGTTATTCAAGGCACTTTTAACTCATTAAATTTTAATTTATCGTTGGCAAATTACAATTTTAAATCAGTTTCAGGAAGAGTAAAGACTATTACTTAAAAATTGCCTTGAAAGATTTGAATTTACATCGGCGATTATGAAAATATCAATTACTGTCGGATATACGATGACACATTTTGCAGAATATTTTTACGTCAATCAGCATGCGCACCGAGTATTCCCAACTTACAATTAAACGGCGTGAAAATGCAAAAAGAAAAAGAAGAGAAAAAATTTGTATAATTAATTATAATTTATATTGTTTGTGAACGAAACAAATTGTGAAAAACGTATGAAAAACGACGCGATTCGTTTGATTCTTGTTTAATTTCGAAAGATTTACTCGACGAAAGCAGCTTCACTTAGTCGCGGAAAACTAATGCGACGAATTAAGACTGTAGTTTCATCGAAGCTCGGTAAAATTCTCAGGAATTTCACGCTATATTATCACATAATTCTATTGTTTATTTAATTAAGTTTGTGTTTCTCAAGATGAGGAATTAAAAATACTAGACAACCATTTCTTATTGTATTATTGCAATTAACGACACGAAACTTTTAGCGCATAATAAAACTGAACGCTGATAGAATAAGCTTTTGTCTGCTGTAACGAAAAACGTGTCGCTATTTTCATTCGTACAATATTTATTCATAATTCTGTAAAGCTTTAGCTTGTTTTAGTCGAGAAGTTTATGTAACATTTTTTTCTTCTTTTCTTTTAATTTATAGATTAAACCTTTGCAGTTTGACCGTTTAAAGTTGAGACACCTTGTATATTAATAGAGATCAATATTAGAGATACAGGTACAAAGGTGAAACATATATTCTTAATCTTCTTGGTATCTTGCAGCTTCTCTACAAATCATTGCATCGTTTAAAACGACAAAACGTTGTCGTAGAAACAAAATCTCGGTGAAATGTGTATATTGCTTCTCAATAGAAACATTTTGTGAAAATAAAATGTCAATGAGAAAAACTGAAATACTCGAATGTTCAAAGAAATTGTTCAAAATATTCAAATGAGACAAAAATCGCTATTCTTGGGGTAATAGTAATAATAAATGGGTTGATAATAAAATATTGCTACCAGAGTTGAAAAATAATATTCGTTGAACTAATTGAAGACAGTACATTGCGTTCTATTATACTTATTATTATAGTTATTAGTTATTGCCTCCTATTATACTACAATTAGGCATTCAACGCGCCATTTTTTCAAAGAATAGGCATTTTTGATGTACAAGTGAAGATCTAAAACTAAAAGAGAAGATAAGATTACAACGCGAAGTTTGACCGAATAGTGCACTCGAATAGAGATTTAAACATTTATTGTTAATGAGAGAATCTGCAAATTTAACTATTTATCTGTTCATTTAGTTCAGGCAGTTCATTTTCTTGCCATTGTGTTAATTTGACATCAAGGGGCAAATTAAGTTTAATAAAACGGGGGACGGATAAGATTTGAATCTGAAGTTTTCTGAATTTCACAGGTCACTCTATTCAGCTAATGTTAATGATCAAGTAATTTCTCAATTTATTATTCGGTTAATTTTGCTTTGATCAGATTAACTTTTCAAATCCGTAAAGTGTGACTTAAATTTACTAAAAAGTCACCTCGTAAATGTATTTAAATTTACCAAACCGTTATCTCGCGAATACATTTAAATTTACGATTGCAAATTTATTATTTATTGAAATGCATCGAATCGTGTTAGATTGCTTCGTACCTAATACAGAGGCTATTTTTTAGAGGAAGTTTTTTTCTTCAAATCTGGCAATAATATCGTACTTACAACGTTCACACCAATCGTTTGCTCCCACTTGCGATCATTAATTATACTAGCATTATTAATGACGACATCGATGCTACTCAGTGTGTTCCAGATCTTTGCGAAGGTCTCTACAAAAAATTAAAATAAAACATATAAAAAAATTTAAATAAAAATAAAACATAAAAAAATTTAAATAAAACGTGGTGAATTTTCGTGAAGTTTTCTTTCAAAAAGAAAAAAAAACATTTATCTACGAAACATCTCGCGTAGCGTACTTCCAAAAATAGTGGATAGTTTTTTTTCTTCTTTTTGAGTAATTGGCTTTCTAAATACCTTCCAGTTGTTGACCATTGCTCACATCGCAATGGTAATATTGAACGCGTCCCTTTCCGAATTCCCTTCCCAACTCGGTCACTCTAGCCGCTGTGGATCCATTTTCCAAGTCGACGATAGCAACAATCTATAAATAACAAATGTAGATTAGCAAGGAGAGGAGATCTCACGATCGATTTGCGAAAATTTCATTTACCTTCGCGCGGTCCTGCAACAGCCATTGAACAAAAGATAGACCGATCCTATTACCTCCGCCGGTGACCACAAAAGTTTTGTCCTGTATGCGATCCATGATCTAGAGAGAAGAAGATTTCTTTCAACTTTTGCTCCGCCGAGTAACAAGAAGATTTTCTCACTAGGACGCGATTAATTTCTTTGATTACGTGCAATCGTCCAGCACTCGATAATGAAGCGTCAAAGTTCTCGTTTGGAGACAGCGTACGAAGTGTAGGAAGTGTGGAAACGATCTTCCAGAAAATTTAGGACAGTGTCAGCGCTAAATGGGAGAAGGTCGCGTTCGTGGATGTTACTTATCGTATAGTTGTATAGTTGTATCTTCCATATAAACGGAATTCTACCGTGTATGGTTACGACTGATACAGATGAGAATTACGAAGCATCATGGGGCCATTATGGGAGGTCAATTTTCAAATCAGCACACAGACTTTGGGAACTTTAAGTTTATATTTGATGATAATCAAAGATCGAATAAATATCTACAAGCTTCTACAAGCTTCCTAAATTTACAAAAAATGCTTACTTCGTACATTGTTAGTTGCAACACTCCAACTATCAAACTGGCCAATTGATAATTTTTGTTAGACGTTATTTTATTTTATAGACGGCGTGTTTCCAAAGATTTAGATAATTTTTCGCGAAACGTACGAATAAAAAAAGCTTTTTTATTACACTCCATTGCATTAATAAAGTTTCTCTATTTTCTTTTTTCTCTTTTTCGTTCTTAATATCTCTGATGGAAATTTTACGCCCTCAATCGTCGAAATTTCGAAAATTTGGAATTAACCAAATTAAAAATCCCCGAACAGATCGAAATCAGACGAGAGAAGCTCGTGTTTAATTAGAGACTCACCGTGATTTTTGTGAATGGCAGGTACTCGTGGAGACGATATTTATGACTAAATGAATAAGAACTTCTGTCGGAGAGGAAACCAGTTCTTCGGCAATTAATGCGGACTGATGTATTATAAAGAGACACATACACGCGTAGAATATACAACATGCAAATGCGCGACACGCATGTACAGACGCGAGTTACTTTTTTTTGATTCAGTTCTAATCGCGGCAGACGATAAGTAGTCGTTCGATAAGAACGAGCTCCGATGTGTTGGTATCGATGAAACATGTTTTCGTCATGCTTGTGTTACTTCTCCTTTCACCGTTCTTTTTTCACTTACAGTTGCAAAACGTTACGTGGTACTTTACACACCGTCGGTTGCGAATCTAACGCACTTAATTCGCTATCGCTGACATAATCCGCCGGTGTACGTCGTGTCTCAGAATTACTACACAGGTATAGAAACGTATTGTAAAAAATAATCCCAGGGGCAAAACCCTGTCGGACAGTTTTTTATCTTTTGTCAGAGGGTTGCAAATTTTTAGTCGTCGAGGATCAGTCGCGTCGCAATTTACATCGTTAAATTCAGATTCTTGATATCTTAAGATTGCGGAAAAGAAACATCTCCATCGTCGGTGTTTCCTTATACTTCTAGATCCTAGAATAGAAAATTGAAGCGACATTGCAATAATTCGTAATAAATTCGTTTCGTTCTTGAAAATTTTGAAATTCTTAATGTTTGGCCCATTGTGAATTGCACGAATTTATGAGAAAAAGTAATCTTTTGCAGAGATCGTACGGTAACATTGCTAGTTTGACTTTGATTTTAAGTCGAGGTATCTGTGTTCTTTCAGATCTTTTCCATTTTCAATTTTATAAAGTGATTTATACGGACGAGTAAGAATTTCTGTTATTTCAAATTCAGCGAATCACTTATGACATAATGCGTATCTTATCGAAGTACATATCTTCTATTTTGTTGACGTTCTTATCCGACAAATATAAAATACATCAGTGAAAACGCAGCAGCGAGTTAACGAGCAATTTTTACAATTGCGATCCAAGTTGTCCTAATTTACATAGTTTCATCGAAGATTTTATCCTTTTACGAAGGGACGAATGAAAAACTGTGAAATTTGGCGCGTAAGGAGAAAATGCACTTTTTCGAAAATTCGAACGACTTGGACCACCTTTGGGCAAGACGCCAATTTGCTAGTCTAACATCTCGTTTATCAAAGATCGAATTTTTGTCGCTTTGCAAGCGAACGATGCAGTAGAGCAAACGTCGATATGAATTTTCATAAATATTCATAGCCTAACATGTTTGCATACATGTTTTACGTAATTTTAGAATGTAAACCTTTATAAATCATAACCGGTTCAGCTATCCGCTATCCGCTATCCGCTAAGGAATTAATTAGTGGCTAACTGATAATATCTTTCTCTCGGATTTTTCTTTGCTGGTTGCGCGCTGATGCTTATATCGGGACTTTCAAGGTGCTGTAACTAGGAACTTCGACTGCGTACGCAGGTTGATTGTTTTCGATGACGAAAATAGCGCCGTTCTTGCCATGCTCGATCAGTTGGATAATAGCGGTGGCTACGTGCTCCGGTCTGTTAACAAACAATATTTCATTCAGAAGATATTGCGATTAAATACCTCACGCGTGTAGTTAACAAATTTTTCAAGCTATCAAACTCGTTTAGTTTAGCAAGCTATTTTTGTCAACAGTCGAAAATCATCTGACAACTGATTTGTATCTCTACTTTAACGAGTCAGAATTGAAGATTACAGGGAGAAACGTAGTAATTTTGATTTTTTTGATGCGACTTGTTTTGCAAAGTGTTTTAGCTTCGAAGTTTCGTGGAAAAATCGAAAGATCGAGAAATGAAAGTTGTAGATAAGTTATGCGCTGTAGCATAATCTATTTCGAGAGATTCGTAGAATTTTAATGCTCACGGTTGTTTCTGCATGCTGGCCATTGCCGCGGCCGCGGTTTCCTCGTCGAGGAGATCCATAGCGTGCTCCTTGCTGGACATGAATCTGGCGGCCATGGCGGTGGTCGTTAGCCCCGGGCATATCGTCAACATGCGGATGCCAGTTTTCTCGTGATAATGCTACATCGCCAGAGAGACAAGCACAGAAATTTTTCAGACTTTACATTTTTCTTTTCACGCCGCAGCTGAAAGTTCCTTCACCTTCAACGACTGAGTGAAACCAACGATGGCGTACTGCGTCCCACCGTAAATCGGCGCGATGGGGATGCCCTCGAGGCCAGCTACTGACGACATGTTCACTATAGTCCCGCCATTGCCACCCTTGTATCTCCCCATGGTGTGCAATCCCAAGATCGTCGCCTGAACGATGCCTTTCTATCAGCAGGAAACGAAATTAATTTATTAATCCCTCGAAAGTTGTCACTTTTGAAAGAAATCCAAACAATTATAAATAATAAAATTTCGCACTTGCGAATTACCCCGACTCTCTTGTAGTCTTGGATTACTCTCTAAACGAATCAGCGTTTTTATGCTCGGATCAAAAGTGGAAATGTAATTAAAATAATCTTAATTAATTTTCAGCTCGCTTACGTAGTTGACGTCGACCATTATTTCCCAATCGGCATCGTCCATGATACCGGCGATGTTCACAAGAATATCCAGCGACTCGTAGGTGTCGATTATCTTCTTGAACGATTCTGCGTATAAAAATATGCACTATATCGCGCCGTATTCGAAATATATAATATGTACCTGCGTATGTACTATGTACCTACGTATCGAAAACCAATGATGTAAACAGCATGCAAGAAAAAAGGGTACAAAAGACATTTTAGTATGCGTGAGGAATATTTTGTATCATCAAGGATGTAAATGGCATGCAAGATAAAATTGTAAGAGATATTTTATTTAGCATACGTGAAAAATATTTTCCAATTCTTTGCGTTACGTAAAACGATAACGCGCGATTTGCAACCGTGTACCTTTAAGTTGCTCGCTCTTTGACACGTCGCAGACGATGAAAATGGCACGATCCTTGCCGAATTCGTTGTTCAAATCGGCGGCTGCGCTTTCGCCACCAGAATCGCCTAGATCCAACAGAGCCACCGCCTGAATGTACACACGAATACGTGAAAATTCGGAGAAACTTTTTTCTGTTTACGTGAAACGTAAACTTTCAAGACACGACTGTGACCGATGTGAAAATTTGCGCAAAAATTGCAAGATATTTATTACAAACTAAAATATTTACGTGTATTCAATAACGTCGTCCCTCGCCTAACTATTTTGGACCAGAAGTATATTCGTTGATTAAATTCCAAATACCTAAATGATTAAACTTCCCGCGCAACAAACGTCCTATTGAAGCTACAATATAACAGACAACTAACTGATAGATAATAGGCTTTTAACAGGTAATAGACAATCGATTCTTCGGATATTTCTACGAAATGCTGACACAAGCAATAGACGTAAGCGCAATTTCCAAGACAAATGAAAAAAAAAATCACGTTTTCCTGTCTACTTTCCAATTCGCGAATTAAAATGTATCAGGCTTCTGAATGACTCACGCAAAAGGGTTAGATCAGTGGTCTGTGGTTTTTCTACTTGTTGCAAAAAAAAATTCACCGTCAGCGAGAAAGAAAATCGAACCAAACCCACTTGGGTTTGCTGGATCAACGAAATCTCGAAATTCATATTACAGAGACAGCGAGTTTGGCCCTCGGCTGGGTTACCTTGGCTCCGTTCCGGAGGAGTTTCCGCGCGGTGCAGAAGCCGATGCCGTTCGCGCCGCCGGTGATGAGCGCGATTTTACCCTCGATGCTCATGATCGAAAGCGAACGTGGTGTCGTTTCTCAGCGGGTTACGACGCGACGCGACGGTGGTTCCGCGCGGCGTGCACGCGCGAGACCTCGCCGATCGAATATATCCCGGCGGCCGGTGAAATACGAGAGATCGAGAATCAATCGTACCGGGGGATTAAATGTCTCTGCCGTGGATACACCTGACCGCGTTAATTCGATCGTAAACCGGTAAACAGGATCGAATTATACGCCGATCCTCGAGGAAAAAGTTCGGCGCCAAGTGTCCACGGACACCGATGTTTATTTCTGTTCGGTCTATTGAGTTACTGCGCTCCGTTTCAAATCTCTCTTGCGATTCGTTCTGAAACGCTCTGACTTTATTCTACTATGTTAATTCTATCGTCCCATAAAAAAGTTTCAACATTTTTTTTATTAAAATTTTAAATTTATAAAATATGTACGAGACAGTATGTATTTCGTTAATCTTTTCATTCTAGATTTCATTTGAAAGTCAATTGATTATGCTACTTTTGCACGGTCAATTATACTGCAGCCATTTAAATTTATATTTATTGGATTCAGATTGACTTGAAATTATTCTCAATGAGACACGTTTCTGATAAACAGGTGAATATATTATTTTGCCTAATTCCTTATGTAGATATATATATATATATATATATATATATATATATATATAATAAAATGATTATATATAATGATTATTACTATTAATATTATATATTAATGATAATTACTATTATATAATAATAATGATTAATAATTATACTATTGCTAATTTAATCGTTATAATTTATTTTCTTAAATTAAAAAACTTGATCCATCTCGCAGCGAGAGATACTATATACTCGGAAACGCTGCTATTAAAGGTATTAGGTTGCTATTACATACTAAAAATTGTCAGTCTTCTATATAAAAATATTTATGATAAAAAGTATCGAAACAATTTCCACGGGATTTAATGCATTGTTTGGACTCTAACAGGTACAACAAAGAGTGTGTTTAACTCTCTTCGAATCATTTTCTTTTTATATTCGTTAATATTGGCAGGATTATGTGAATTATAGAAAGATAAAAAATTAATTGTACATTGACTCGATTACTTCGTAATGTTACATTAGACGTCGAGATTAATCTAACAGCAGTGTTGGATTGATTAATATTGAGACAATTCAGATTGTATCTAGCAATTACTTATCGTGCACTTCGCGTTTTAATTCTTTGCATTTGTTAACAAATTACACCGCAGGGAATTTCACAAGAACATTTACGATAGCGACAAATACTAAATAATATGAAAAGTTTTAATTTAACACAGTCTACGAACGTCTATTCACACGTCTCTGTTCAGAGTAGTGTGCGATCATACGTTAATATAGCCACTATCAGTTGTGAAATGTACTCATTGGTACAGATTAATTTAGAGGTCAAAATTATGTATGATAATGAATTTCGCAATTGTGATATAGCCAAGCGCGAAAAAGAATCCTCAGCTAAATTATTAAGTCTAGGAAGTTTGGCGAGATAAGATTGGATTGGGATCGTCCGCATCGCCATTTTCTTTCTTTCTTTTTTTTTTTTTTTTTTTTCGATGAACTAGATCGTCGCTTTACTCACGAACTCTGGTCCGTGAAAATAACAAATTAAAATAAAAATGAATTGAAATACTGAGAAATTCAACTTTAATTGAAATAGTAAGAATGTCGAATATATCTCTCTTTTAATATTAAAAATATTTAATATTAATGATATTTTTAACAAAACAGAATGATTATCTAATATATATATATATTATTTAATATGCATGTAATATGATTATCTATTACGTACACATTATTTATTTCAGAAAAGTTCATTCGTAATATGAATAATCACAGTCAATTGTTCCGCGTTTGTTAAAAGATCATCTTGTTGTCTATATATTCTTTTTTTATTTCAGATCGAATGTGATCGAATCGCATTTGCTGAAATGCTTACTTCGGCTGCGCTTCGAATGTTTCAATAGATTTCACATTTTCAACATGTTGATGAAATTCAATTCAGTGAATTGTCAAGTATTTTTGTATTTTTGTAACTTGCGTTTGTCTATACCGCCAGAGTATCATAAAGAAAGAATGCCAAGTCGTAATTTTCTTGTACAAACAAATGGTGTGTAATAATTGTATAATTTTTATAGTTATTATTCTTTTAATGCTGAATTGAGTTTATTCGATTGATTATTTAATTCAATATTAATTATATTTATTATATTATGCAGGAATTGTGCTTTTAGGTAATTATCTATTGGTGGCATGTTTCGTTGCGGCATAAATTGAAAAAGAAAGAAAAACGTGGAATCAGAAGGGCATCTTTATCGCCATTTTGCTACCCTGTTAAATCAAAAATCATGACTTTGAAAGTCGTGCGCATAACTTCGGTCCGCAACGATGACTCGACAATTGATCAATTTCGAAACGGAAAGTTCGCTTCAATCGTCTGGCTTTTGAAAAGTTGATTGTAGAAAATGAAACTTGACGCCGATTAGATATAAAAAATTCGATCATTAATCAATAAATTAAATTGGAAAGAGATAAACCTGCGCGATGAAATCATAATCACTGTTATTATCTTTTTTCTCACAAATTCAGAATAACTTGCCAAGATATTTTAGTGTAAAGATATTGACAGTAATAAGTTATTACAGAAATTAACATCGAACGATTTAAAGACGTACGTTCGACACTCGCCAAGTGTTAGTTTACGTCATCTATCGTACATGTTGCCATTCTTCGACTCCGTTTGGTCATAAATCCTGCGCTATTAATCAGAATGTCAAACAATCTCGCGACTTTGTCGAAGCTTCCTGTTTAAACGAGTGATTGTGACATTAGCCTCCGTTTCATTCCTATTGCCTTATATCTTATCTTACTTATTCCATACTTTTGCCAAACCCCCTCATTCTTCCTTCAACCCTCTCTTTGTTGCATTAAATAGAATCGTACATAGTCATTCTACTTTGGATATTTCGTCCACTTTTGCATTAACTGACAAGCATCGATCAACCAAAATCACAGCTAGTAGCTAATACCTTAGCACTGTTCAATATCTAACTCACCGGTGATCACTATAATTGCATTTTCTACGTTCGTTCTCAATTCCTGAGAAGACTGAGAGTTTTTCACAAGTTTTTTGTGCTTCGAACGGTGATACAATTAACCGAGTTGACAAACATTGACGAGAATTCAAAGAGAGTGTACTTTTGTGCCAAAGTTTGAAGAACAATACCATGAGATAGAAAGAGGTCAGTTACGACACATCTGCAAATCTTTCGGCAAATTTTGATGGGACAGTACGCGATAACACCCCATGGTAGTGAGTTTTCGACGATAATCGAATTTCGATGTCAAATGCCATAAATCGAATTTGAAAATCGATCAAACGTTTTTGTAACATCAAGAGATGCTTCCTGATGTTTCTGTTTCTGGGACTATCGACAGTTTAGACATAATGATAAGAACGTGTTCTTCATTGAGAGTACAATTATAGAATATATTTCAATTAATCGATGATTTACGAGCGATAAATGGACAAGAGACACACGTGTACTGATTTATGTAATTACATAAATAATTCACGAGATGTATGATTTTATTGCTAGCAATCTTAACCTCGGGGACGTGTTTTTGTATTCCACGTATTCTAATTATTTCACGCGGGAAAAATATTTTGCACATTTCGTAATTGCACGTTTCTTCGATCGTGAGATAATAATAATAATTGAGCGAGCAAACAGCGTCGTTAAAAATACCCGTGTCGTGATTGAACGTAATTAAACGTGGCACCACGGTGTTACGGATGTTATTTGGTATTAAAAACAAAGTAGCGATTAGCTTGTAGCGGTTACTATTTTGCGCACATTGATCTTCCATCTTCGTTCTCGATAATGGAGGGAAGGAAAATTGTATTCGAATTGTACTTCAGAAATTTAAAATTTGTAAAACTTGTCAATTTCAAGCAGCTGTTACATCAGCAGTTGTCGCAATTTCTAAATTGTTGGAATCATTTACATCCGGTCAAGTCTCCTTCGTTCTTTCCATCGTCACCTTCACCCTTCTTTTTTACACGCATCTCCTTCTTCGTGGGTGCACACGCTCTGGATTCGACGCAAAGTCCTTCTCCTTTCACTGGGCACGGCTGAAATTCGTATCGAGTTCCTTGATCTTTGCTTGCTCAGCTGATCGCAAATCATTGAAATGAGAAATCAGTCGACTTTACTCGTGCCTCGTAGACCTTAGGATCGACCTTTTCGCCTTCCTTCTCCGGGAAGTGAATGAGCCGGGGAACTCGATGGACGCTGACTGCTGGTTCCACGATCCACGCGCTTCCGTTTTCCGCCCAGGCTAACACGTAGCTCAAAGCGGCTCCAATCTGATGCTTCCTGCACGCGTATTTGTTTACTGAATAAATTTACTAATTTATAAATTAACTAATTATAAATTACTAATTATAAATTTACTGATTTATTTACAGAATAAATGCTACAAGGTGAACGTAATCTCGTGACAGTGATGACAAAAATTATCAATACGAACGGGCAATGAAATTTTTAACAACTCACGACTCTGGCATACAGACTGGCATTTCGCACGTTCGTTTATTCGGTATAGGCTCTGGGAAATCCGGCAGCCCTATGTCGGAGAAGAATTTGTTCGTCGGACAAAGAGCCACCGCACGAATCCCTCTTTCGTCTCCTTTGTGCTCTCTCTTTGTTTCAAGAATGAAACAAATCGTTATTTAACGTTTCATTGATAACTGCGCGTGTTTGTAGCTACCGCGTAATTTCGCGTCACTTCTATAGCTGGCTCCTTCTTGCAATAGACCGGAAACGGATCGTCAGGCCACCCCATGAAGCCGAAAATGCTCGCGCAGTTCACTATTATACCGCCGGTACCAAGAAGCTTCAGGCCCACTCGAATCGCCTTGACCACGCTGTTCTGTAAATTGGGTCCACGCCTATATTGCTCGTACGTAATTTAATTCGGTTAATTCCAATCTTTACGAACTTCTTTCGACGAGATCGGGCACGTGGACGACCGTCGTTCTTTGTCGAGATCGTTGAAAACAACGTGGATGGTTTTCAGCTTGCAGAGAGCGTGATCCAAACCAGCTACGTCAACGATCATACATTTTTCGATCAAACTTCCGCTTTACCGCTCGTTCTGAGTTATCAATTTACCTTGGACGTGGGAATCGCTTTTCACGTCGTAGTGAACGAACCCCGCGCGATTTTTCCCGTGGCTGTCGCGCAGTCTTTCCACCGCGACTTTCCCTTGGTCCGGGTCGTCGTCGGCGATTATGACAGTCTGCAACGGTGGAATTACCTTTCTGAGGTTAATCGCGAATGTTTGAATTTCTAACGCGATGGATGGACGGCAATTATGTGTCAATTTTCACAACAGTTGTTACCTAACTGCTGTTGCAATTTACATTAGTTGCATTGGATTTTAGCAACGATCGCTATCATTAAGATTACTGTAAATACGTGTCCATACGATTTGAAAGTTTCGAGCAATGGATCATCTATATTGGCAAGCATGGAGAGCACTAACACGTGCTCCTTTGCACAAGAGGTGATCAGCCGCCGCGAAACCGAAGCCCTCGGATCCACCTATCACCAGAGCGTTCTTACAGAAGGGATCCAGAATCGGTTTAGACGAGTCGTCACTGAAATTCCCGTTGAAGTTTCGTTTTGAAAAAAGAGGAAGATCGTCATTTTCGCGAGCTATTGGCATAATGAAATCACCAGACGGGCTTCGTTGTCCTTGGCACGTCGCCTTTGCCCTTCCCCCTTTTGCGTCGCGGCGTCGGCGCAGTCGCGCGAAATCGACACCGTCCGATCTTCCACAGAGTTCTGAAATGACAGAACGGAGCGTCCGTGATCCCCCCCGTCGCCGGTGGGAAAGCCAACAACAAGGAAAAGGACGAAGAGGAAGGAGAGTATCAGATTCGAGCTCACCTTGAACCCCTGCTGATCAAAAGATCGAGGAAGAGCGACGATGCACGCTGCGATCGCATGCCGATCTTCAAACGTGTTGCAACGCAGAGTCGAATAAAACTGCAGAAAAAGCACGAAGAAACGAGAATTTAGAGGAATCGAGTTGACAGGTTACATCTCGCGTCTGTCAGAGAAAAAAGTCACGCGCTGACGTTTGTTTTCGCATTGACCGGCGATTCACGTGCAACTTCGTTTTTGCACGTCTCGATGCAAAGCGAAATACTGACGCGTTTCTAAGGAAGATTGCGACATTAATGAGAATTACGACCGCGAGTTTTTCATCGGGACGCTTTTCAACGTTTACTTACCAAGACGGAAGAGTTATGGTAATTTTGTTTGTTCGAAAGATCTGTTCAGGTTGAATAATACACGGTCGTATCACGGTCACGGTCACGCTGTTTTTCCTTTTGTAAGAAAAGCTATGCATTTTTATTGGCCAGGCTTGCGACATACATTCCGAGCAAATGATACAACAAAACCAACAATTTCCACTAGCTATTCGATCGTGCCGTCGATTAAAATTACGCATTGTTACAAATTGCAAATGTGCTTGGTTGATCTTCGACCGGATGTCCTGCCGATCATCTCCCGTTGCGTCCTAATACGTAATGCGCGACTGTGACAGATTCCAGTGGAAGGATCCACCAGTCGTCCAAGATTCACACTTTCTTCGAAGCGAATAAATCGGTACAAGTAATTTCGAGAAATCGTTCGCGCGATCGAAGACACATACACGCAGGCGCACGTACACGCTGAACGATCGTTCAATTTCGAACGGACTGTAATCGTCCCGAAGAGGTATCGATCGTGACACGAGGAGGAGGGGAAGAGGGAGATGTATCGTTAAGGACGTTCGATCGAAGATACAATTGTTACTTGTACGTCAAAGACACCGAGTTTAGGCCTCGATTTTCACCGCGAGTCTAAACATCGGGTCGTCCCCCGGTATCGAAAATATTCGTATAAAAAGTTACGCGCTCCGTTCTTGGACAAATCGACTTCTAACCGCTCGATCGATTTCTTTTTTTTCGAAAAACAGTTTTTTTTCGTTTCGTTGTCGTCGCTGGCTGGATCTGCACGAACGTACAATCTTTATTTATCAAGTGAATTACAATCAATCGCGATTTCTTAAGTTCCGAGTTGAGAAAATCAGCAGCCGAATTAAAATACTTATACGCAGCCCACAAAAGTTTAACTTATATTATAATTATACAAAATTTATATTACATCATACAACTTATGTCATACAAAACTTCAACTTTAAATTTAATTTATAAACTCGATTACAGAACGACTGTCGTAGAAAATTCCACGCACTTTTATTATTTATTGCAAATGATTTGTACGTTTTTTCCACGTTGCAAATTTTGTTTTGTTTAGCGATTACGTTCAGTCAAACGATTATGAAAGAGCAGCTCGTCGATCGTTCTTTTTTCCTTTCTTTTTTGCTGGAAATCTAAAAAACAGATTTTAACTCGCGGATGGAATAGACTGAGTATTTTCCCGATGTCGAGACGATCCACGATCGAGCTCTGTCGTCGAAAAAGTACAAAGTAGAAAGTCATGCAATTTCGAAAAGTCTCGATCTTCTATGCGTTCTCCGAGATCCGAAATTACAAACTGGACAGTGACTACTGTCTAAACGTACTTGAGGTATTGATTATTATTTGCTTCTCGAGTCCTCTTTAAATCGCCTAAGCCTAACTTAAAAAATCGCTTCGTACGTTGGGAACATCTTCCAGTTCAAAGATTAAAACCTTGTTCGACTTTTCAAAGACGGCATAATTTACGTTACGTATATATATATATATATACATACACACATAAAATATATATATATATATATATATGTTTTAAAAATGTCACGCTCCAGTAATCCTGGACTCGATCCAGATGATCATCCGTGATCGCGCTGATTCGATGATTTCACTTGAGAAAGCGTCGAACAAAGCTTAGTCTGAGACTTAGTCAGTTTGCGAGTAAAACCTAACCTAAAAAGAATCGGGGGCACGTTCCTTCGAAGGATTTGGAGAAAGGTATCGCACACCTTTTCAAGCGTGTACTACGTGACTATCTGAAGCGAAGGTCTTCGATCTTACTTCTACTTCCGAAGACCCTTTCAAAGTTGTGCAGAGTCATAATGCGCGCGGTATAACAAACGTACGACAATATATAAAAAGTACTCGGGGGGGAGGGGGGGATATCTTACAAAGTAGTCGAGTCTCTTGCCGGGAACGCGTGGCAGTTGGGTTAAAATTCAGTTTCTCGTCTCGATTCTGACTGGCGTCGATCGTCATCGAGAGAAACGTTGTCCAGTCGACTTTCGATTCGCAGTACGTGAATGTATTGGGTCCATCGTCGAAGCAACGATCGACACGTCGATCGCCAAGGATACTAAAATAAAACGTTCGCTTTACTTTTACTCGGAAGGGAACTGCTCTAATTTCGGAAATTACGAAATCGTCAAAATCGCCGTAGCTCGACGCGATGCAATTGAAAATTTATCCTTTTTTTTCTCTGCTCGTTGGTAGAAAGAACGATTTGAACAAAATAGTCGAGTTGCATCCGTCGTTGCAGCGAAGCGAGTACGCGGCGACAAACAACGTGCTCGATTCTTCGACTCGTCGATCACTGTTCTTCGACTAGCATCGTGCCCCGTTGAATCATCGTAAGAATTGTCTTCTCGAGGGGGAAAGTAGGAACGGACGCTCGAGAGGATCCCGTTAAATCGTTATACTATGACATTATAAGAATGAGGTTTAGTCCTTCTATACCTAGCACGAACGCACAACAACATACAAAAACACGTTGCCGCCATGTGAATCATATTGCGCAATCTTTGGTAACACGTCCGACGCTTCCCTGAATTTTCACGCGCGATCTCCATCCTGCGCAGCATCGCACGCTCTCTCAACGGTCGATCCATGGATCCTCCAAACGATCCTCGGATCGTTAGATCCTCAGAAAGGGGGATTTCTAGCGGGAATTCTATTCGAATTAATTAATGGCGAGATCCAAGAAATTTCTGCTCGAGTTCTTTCTCTTCTCTCTCTCTCTCTTTCTCTGCGAACGATGTTTGTAACGTGACGACGACGAGAGGAAAAGAGAGAGCGCGGCTGTGGTTCGGTGATTCGTGAATTTACGGTATCGTGAATTTATGGTACGGCACAATTTGTCTGCGTTCAAGCGAGAAAGAGTTCACGCGGGACGACGGCGAGTCTTAGTTCTTCGGGAACGTGATCTCGTGAGGTGGTTGGTCCTTCTCGACCATCCAGACGCTTCCGCTCTTCCCTGTGTTCAGGATCTCGATCAATGCTTTAGCCACGTGCTCCGATCTGAAACGAACGTCGAAACGTTTCGTGAGAATGCTTCGTTCGTTGAATTCCACAGCGAGAAATTTGAAAGTTCAATCACTATTTTTGTACTTTAGCTTGTTGAAAAGCTTCTCGCGAGAATCGCAGAAGAATTCTACGCCGCGTATGATATACACGTAGCTATCGATCGTGCGTGTATTTATAAAATTGTAGCAGCTATTTCCGCGTGATTCCGTTCCTCGCTGTGAAACGAACATTTAACGTAAATAAAGAAAAACTGAATAACAGCAAAGAATTGTTTCTGATTGTTTAAAGTTTCGACAAAGATGTATTAAAACGAACAATTCGAGAAAGAATATTCACGATGGATTATTTTTCTATTTGACGAAGCAACAATTGTTTCTAATGTTTGAAATTTCAAGAAAGAAGGGATCAAGCATTAAAACGAACAATTTGTTGGTTATTCGAGAAGGAACATCGTTGATATGAATACATCACAATAAGATTTTTTTTCTATTTGACGAAGCAACAAATAATAGCAACGAACTGTTTCTAATGTTTAAAATTTCAAAAAAAAAAAAAAAAATAATAATACTAATACTAAATAATAATACTAATACTAAATAATATTAATGCTAATAAAATAATATTCTGACGATTTATGTTAGAATATTAATGATATATATTTGAATTGTCGTTACCTTTGAAGTGACGAGATTAAATGGAAAAATTTCGAAATTTTATCAAGATCTAAGTTTCTGTATTAATTGGTTAATAATTTCGATCGTTGTTAGTTTCTTTCTTATTAATTATTAAATAAATATACAGTTATTAAGTAATTATTACAGTTACAAATGAATTAATTTCTTATTAATTATTAAATAAATATATAGTTATTAAATAACTGTTATAGTTACAAATGAATATTTGTGTGATATAAAATTTTGGCAATTTAGTTTTTGCTCTTCGTTTTGTATATATATATATTTAATAGTATTTAAATTAATACTAATACTAATACTGATAATATTCTAACGATTTACAATATTTAATGATATTTAATTGTATTTGAATTGTCGTTACCTTTGAGGAACTGAACTGGCGACGTCACGGAGCCAAGCGTCTACGTACCGGGGCCAAAGCAACTGTTTACCGACGTCTTCCAACAACTTGCTATCCGTCGCACTTGGACACAACGCCATCACCTTCACGCCGGTTAGATCCACGTGATACTGGTGCTGTGGGCCAAACGACAACAATACAGACGCCAAACCTTGCCAGACGCCCGCGAATTTGAAATTTTCATCGAGAAGGGTTTCATCGGAAACGAGAACTCGGATCTCGCGGGGAATCAACATCGATACATATTTAAATACACGTGCGATTTGTAATTTTTTTCTTATCGATCGCTACCGATTTCACTTACCCCGAAGGCTCTGGTGAAATTGACGATCGCCGCCTTGGTGGCCGAGTAAATTGGAACACTGGCGTAAGGGTTGATGCTGACGTTGCTCCCAATATTAACCACTATTCCGCCCTGACCACCCCTGTCTGTCCCCATATACCGCTGAGCGAGCAGAGTTCCGCGGATCACGCCATTCTGCGATGATTTCGACAAAGGAAATTTCTCAAGAGGGGAGGGAAAAAGGAGAGAACCGAATTTGAAAGGACTGCTAAACCAACTCACCACGTTGATGTCCACCTCGAGCTCCCAAAACCGGTCGTTCATGATCCCAGCGTTGTTAACGACGATATCGATGTGGCCGAACGTTGCGAATGTCGTTTGAAACGATTCTGCGAGATCGAAATCGAAATTTAACGTGTCGCAATATTATCGCCTTTATTTATTTATTATTACTATTATTACTATTATTACTATTAAATTCAGAGTAGTCGTATTTTTAGGATTTTAGGAATCCTTACCCTCGAACTGCGAATAGTCCGTGACGTCGCACTGGCAGAAGATCACGCGATCTTTCCCGTACTCCGTGGACAGAGTTTCCGCCAACTTCTCACCTTCCACCGTGTTTATATCGCATATGGACACCTGTGTAAATTAAAATGAAAGTCTGCTCGATACCGGAACAAAATCCAACTGCACGAGCCTCTTGGACTCGTCTCTCCACGCTATCTCGTTTATACGCGTAACGCGCGATAAAAGCGAGTCGCCGCTGTCGTCAACGTGAAATTATTATTCCGCGGATGTCGGCCCGAGGGAAGCTGAGATAAAGCTCTTTCGACGAGGAGTCGTCTAAATATAAGCGCGATATTTTTAGGCACGATGCGTCGAAACGTCCACGGGACGATATACTAAGTCAAGGTTACATCCTTAAGGAGGTTTCCCCTGCTTCTCCTTAACCCTCTGTTAATACCTTAATAGCCTTTTCAGCTGCATTAAACGTAGGTCTATCGCAAGTTTCATTTTTAATGAGAAGGATTTAGCGATGTAAAATTTTCTACGCGAGTTTCTTCCCTATGCTGGTATATCATTAAGTATCGACTCGACTTTGCCCAACTAGTTGCATTGGGAAATAATTTTTGTACTGGCTGCTTTCTAGATTGATTGAATTTTACCTGTTTTCTTTCTTTTTTTTTCACTCACCATCGCGCCTTCATTCAATAATTCCACGGCACAGGATTTACCAATACCGGAAGCGGCGCCCGTCACCAGGGCAACTCGCCCTTTCACGTCCATCTTCCACAGACTCTCGTCGATTGTCCGTCTGTAAATGAAAAAACGTGATACCCTCGCTTCGTTTTTCTCTTTCTCTCTTTCTTTTTTGCACGAAAATGAATCCTTCGCACTGGCAGAGATTACTCGATTTACGCGACGTTCGTTTGCGTAGGAAAGAGCGATTTTATTTTAATTGATAAAAACTGTAACAATCAGTGTCTAAATCTCGAACACAATCTTTCTCTGAATATTTTGCAAGGAAATTCGGAGGAATCGGATCGGATTTCGCGGCGAGTCCGCTTTGACGAGCGCGTGCAAACGACTTCCGGTCTGCCGCGACGTGCGACCGGTCGAAATCGAATTTTCACCGTCCTCGTTACGACCGCTGTGTTTCGTACTCGGCTTCCCGGCGATGGGGGGATGCTCGTTCGGAAATAAAGCCGCCGTGACTCACTGAATCCGCTTCGTACGAGGCCGTTTACCGCACACGCTTCGACGCCAGACTCCCGTCATGCCGTTTGCCTATCGAACCCCTACGCCGCGCGAGAAACCACGTTTGGAATTAATTTAACACTCCTTCGATCTATGGTCCAATTAAAAAAAAAAAAAAGAAAGAAAAAGATAAAGATGATCTTGAAAATTTCGAAAAATCGACACGCCACATTTTGCCTCCCTGTAATAAAATAATACAACTTTCGTTAGACGCAGTGTAATGCTATGCTTTATATTCTTCAAACGTTGCAAATCTTCAACATCCACATTTTAAAATATTTGAAATTTAATGCGGTACCAGTCACGCGAACAGCGCGAGTGTAATTAGATCGATAGACGGTAGATTTGATAAGACTCGAATTGGAGACTTTGCTGCGAGGCATCAATTCAGCAACATGGTCGTAATTTTAATGATTCTTTCGAGTACTTCAAAGGTAATCGTTTGGTTTCCCCATGAATCAGAGATTTTATCTTCTCTCTGTAGTTTGCATAATGCAAATAAATAAATACACTGCGATAACTACGGCTCCAGCCAAAGGGAGCTTTTTTTATGTTACGACCACGAAACACGAAAATTCGTCGTTCAAAGGTGCAGCCCGCATCTCATTAAATTCCCAGAGCATCGAAAGAACATTTATAATTGAGAAACAAGAGTTATAGTTAGAGAAGACCAATACCTTCGTAGAAAGAAAGAAAAACGAAGCACTCCGTCGCGCAAAGGAAAAGGAAACCGCCTAACGCAAAATAAACACGCGAAGCAGAACGGTGGAAAGCGATAGAAAAAAAAGAAAAAAAAGAGGAAGAGAGCGGATGTGGAGAGAGGAATTTCACGCGGAGCGGAGGATTTCAAACGCATCCCCAAACACACACCCTCTCTGAATCAACCCTCTCTCGGGCGCGCGCGAGAGAGAGCGAAACGCGAGCATCACGCGGCTCCGTTTAATATTGCAGACGGCGTGACACGAGCCAGCTCGCGCGTGTCTGCCAACCGTAGATAAACCTACGAACACACCGGGTTTCGCTCGGTGAGTATCAAAAAGGTCCGATCTAAAAAATTCACGAGGAGCTCGATCGCTCGATATCCGGCCGTGGAGAACCGCCGACAGACCCTGGCACGCATCTCCTCTCCACTTTCACCCACGCCTGTCTCCTCTCGAAAACACTCGACCACCATTAAGCCTCCCCCTCCCACCACTCTTCTTTCAAAGGCATTCGGACGCTTGCAAATTATAGTAGTACCGCAGAAAATACTGTAAAGTACGCGATGATCCTTCAATGCGAGATTCGCGACGTACGATCGAAATTTGGCAATTTTGACAAATTTGACAAAAGCGATAAAAAGTGCCATAAGAAGCACTTATTTGAGGGATTTTGTTTTCTACAAATGTACTTTGCTACGTGACGATCTAACGATTTGACGAACGAAGCGCTGGAAATGTCAGCGTCTACGTTCTAACAGAGCGTTCGCCGATAAGATAAAAGAGAGGAGAAGAGATACGCATTCGTGGAACCGCAGATAACGCGGTATTTCAATTTTCAACTCGGGAGATACACTTTTCGATTGTACGTTTGTCGCACATTTTCGCCAACGAGAAAAGAAATTGATCAGTCAACTCGAAGTTGACACTTTTGTGGAATTGATCTTTACGAGTGTGGTGCAAAATAGCGAAATAATGCGAAATAATGTCACTTGAAAACTCCTCGTAAACACACTCGAGCTTTTTTTACTCATTATTCAGCACTAATTAAGCGAATGTTTTTGCACGATTTTTACGTATCTTCTTCAAGTTATAAATATTCAATGCACGCTTTTTCCTGGATTTATAAATAATATAAATTCGAGATTTCTGAGAAGCTTTCGTACTCTTTTAATTTCCAAAAAATAAATGTTCACGATACTGTGTTTGAAATGACGGAGAGATTGAGCAGGAAATTTTTTAATTTAACAATTTTAATTTAAAAAAGGTTGTACTCTAAACGAATAACAAGAATAGATGGAATTTGCACCTTCGTGTCTGTACAACTTTCTTTTGTTCTCTTTATATACTTAAAAAAGGGAAGTGATCGGTAAGAGTGAATCTCCAGAATGCACCCCCAACTCTCTGTTTCTACAACTGTCTACATTTTCAACTGCAACGGCTTTAAACTAGAAAATAAACCCATTGATTGAAGTCGTATTCGGTCACTTTTACCCCCAACGTTCGAAACTGCAGGATGCATCGATTTTGCAATCTTCGCTCCGGGGGATGTAAAATACAGAGGCCTCAACTGCGATAATTCAACGGATATCTGCCACGCACCACCATCGAACCTCTCGTTTTTCAAAACTCGTACGTCTCTCCCTGTACATCTCTCACTGTAAACTTCGATCGAGCGCGATTAAAACGCATCGCGATTCCACGATTTGGAAGGTCTCCGAGGGACTCGAAGCTCGAAGAAACCCCCCCTTCTGAGATTCGTACGCGCGCGTGATTTGGGACTTTTGCGAAACTGTCGCCGTACCTTGCACTTGAGAATCCTTGCCGCGACGAGTCAGCCGTCCCGCAACAGGCAGACCGCGTCGAAAGCGAAACGGCCGATGGAACGGCGGCAACCGCGACCGAGGGGTGCTCCTCGAGGGGTGGATGTGCGCGCGT
Source organism: Melipona bicolor (assembly GCA_030673865.1). NCBI lineage: Eukaryota > Metazoa > Arthropoda > Insecta > Hymenoptera > Apidae > Melipona > Melipona bicolor. The sequence continues at coordinate 1,549,059 of JAHYIQ010000013.1, read as the reverse complement.
CTGTCTGTCTCTCTCTCTCTTTCTCACTCGATTTGCGAGCTGGTTCACACGGACAAGGTGTGGTTGACGGCCGCGGACGCACTGGCTCGCTCTCGGCTCCGGCGGCTTTCACTCGCCTCCCTGCGACGCACACACCCGACACTGCCTCGATATTGATTGGCGGCGGTCGCCTGCCACGTGACTTTTACGTGAGCCGCCGCCGTCGCCACCACCACCGCCGCCGCCGCCGTCACGCACTCACGCACGCACTCTCTCTCTCTCTCTCTCTCTATCTATCGTTGTCTGCTTCGCTTTCGCGGCTAACTCGCCCTCGCCCTCGCAAAGCCCTTAACCTTCGACCGTGGTGGCTTTTTGTTTCGAGGCCACGGTACCGATATCGGCAACGACCCCGCCCTGTCGCCACACCTGACCCACGGCCACGTTTCTTTTCTTTTCCCCACTCGCTTTCCACTCGGTTGCCAAAAAGAGAAAAAGAAAAGAGAAATGAGTTTTAGCGCGTCGGACGGGAAATTTCTCGGCTCGAAAATCGGCAATAAAAAGTAGAGGATTATTTCTCAAGGCTGCTTTGAGCTTTCACAGAGGACGCGTGAAAGCTCGATTTTTGAAGAGCAATTCTGGAATAACCAAGTCTGGTAATAGCCAGATTGCACGATCGTTACACCCTGTTTCGTACGCCGCGTCCCTCGTTCAGGGCTGCGTGCGAGGGGATGATTAAGCGTTCGGGGGGTTGCACGTCGCAGATTCGTCCCTTTGGCCAGAGGATATATTTGTATATTTGTACGGGAATCGAAATTTTCCGAAAGGGCATCGTACGGTAACGCAGGACGAAAGAAGCGAAACGCGAGTCTCGCGAACGTGGTCGAGAATCGAGGGACGGCGAGCCGATCTCGATCAGTTGAACGGTGAAGTCGGCGTTCCTCTGTCATGGCCGCGACTCTCCGGTGTGCCGGGGCTCGCATCGCTAACCATAACGAATACAGAGCGGTGGACGAAGAAGAGGAAGGTGTCGCGGTACGCGGTGGTAAGGTCGGGTCACATGGTGGCCAGCGACGCGGGGATCGCGTGGCTGGTCCGCGAGGCGATGGACGGCCGCGGAAGGATCAAGCTTAAGAAGCTGTCGCGCAGCCTGATGTCGCGGGCCGCCGTTTCCGCTACCAAGCTCAGGCACTGCGTCAGAAAGCAGCCGGCCAAAATAAGGAAGTGCATGTGTCTGCCATCCAATTACGCCCTCGTCGAGTTCCCCGTGGTCTGGTCCGAGCTCAGGTTTGTCGAGACTCGGTCCCTACCCCTCCTCCCAGCCGGCACCCTTCGCTCTTTCCATCGCCGTCGTAGGATGTTTTCATTAGCTAGATAAACGCCAGACTGTGCGGCGGAATTCGCTCGCAGAAAGGTCGAAACTGTGAAATTTCTCGTATTTCTGGTCTATTTTTTTCGATTTCAGTCGAATTTAGCACTTTTGGCGTAGAATTTCTATCTAGAAACAGTTCGAGGATACAGGGAATGAGAAAAAACTGCACGACTTGTACTCTTTGTACGATTCGTCTCGCTGAAGCGCCCAGAAGCAACTGTTTTGACGACTTTTTTGCTATAAAATTTCATTGATATGCAAAACAAATTACAGTACCAGGCAACGCCACTCCCACTCGAGGTCTACCCCACGCCCCCTCGTGAATCACGTGACCCAAATCAACCAATCGCTAATTTTCGTTGCATCAGCGTTGCACTTGAAGAGGTTATCCCTGCTAAAATCACTTTCAGTGATAAAAAATAGCAAACTATAATCACGAGTCTACTATTTTATACGTATAAAATTATGCATTGGCCATTTTGGTCGTCGGTTCGGTAATTTTGGTTAATTAGAAAATTCTCATCTACTGATTTTTTTTTTTCTAAGTACGCGATACAGTTGCAAGTCTCGTCTTTTCTGAAAATACGTACGCGTGGATTGATTTCAGAGCGAACCAGCAGCTGTGCGACGGTGCGATAAGATGCGCCACGGACCAGGTTTTCCCGGTGCATCGGGCCATCTTGTCCGCGGTCAGCCCCTACTTCAAGGCGCTTTTCACCAACAGTCTGAAAGGCGGGAAAACGGAGATCACGGAGGTGGCGATCGAATCGGTACCTGGGCGAATTTTCAGTCTGATCCTCGACTACGCGTACACCGGCACGTGCAACGTGAACGCCGACAACGTCGAGCAGCTGTTACCATTGGCCGATCAGTTCGAGGTGCTCGGCGTCGTTCAACTCTGCTGTCAGTTTCTTCTGCAGGAACTTCGGCCGGAGAATTGCTTGGGTTGGTAGACGCTCGATCGACGTTTCTCTTCCAGCCAACATTAATTTCCCGGTAAAATCATCGCGTTAAAGTATCTTTTCTCACGTTCAACCAGAAGCGCGTTGAATATTTTTTCTCTTCTTCTTTCGTATTTCACGGCGACGTGTTACTGAAAAATCTCCACACCGGCAGGCATCTTCAACTTTGCGCGCCATTATTTCTGCCGCGACCTGGAAGAGAAGGGCCGGAAATACATTTGCCATCACTTTAAGCGGATACTGCAGGAGAGCCCTGAATTCGAAGAGCTGACGAGCAAGGAGCTCAAAGCGATTCTGTGCGACGACGAGCTGAACGTTAAAAACGAGGAAATAGTTTTCGAGGCCATTAAAACCTGGCTCGAGCACAACGTCGAAGAAAAGAGGCCGTATTTACCCGGGCTGTTGAAGTGTGTGCGCTACGGTTTGATGAACTACAACTTCTTCACGAACAATGTCCTCGCGTGGAAGATCGTCGAGGAGGACGAGGTGAGTGCTGATCGATCGATCGTTCCTTCGAATCCCCAAAGGAATCTTAGTTTCTCGCTCTCTCATCGTTTCATTGTCATTCTCCGTCCTTTCAAGTCCTGCCAACAAGTGCTAGCTCCCGCTAATCAGTACCTGAAAGAGCAGGAAGCGAAGCTGGGCAGCGGCGAGATCGACTTGAACAACCCCCTGGCCAAGCCTCGCATCCCCTACGAGATTCTGTTCGCGATCGGCGGATGGAGCGCCGGTTCTCCAACCAATTTTGTAGAAACCTACGACACGAGGTTGTGCCCATTTTCCTCACGAACTTTCCCGCGAGAAACGCTAGTTTTTCGGGAAAAATCGGCGAACCAACAGATCCCAAATTACGTCCATTCGTTCGGACAGTTTCACCAAAGATGATCGACCAATGTACTCTCGCGGAAAATATTAGGTGGTACCCACGAGCAACTAATTTTTCTTACTGAGCTCTCTTGTCATTAATTTTGCATCGATCGTAGATAGAAGAAGCGAGAGAGTATTTTTCTTTACTGAAACTTGGAGAACAGTTGCAATTGCGACAGCTACATTTGCAAATTGTTAGAAAAAAAGGGCAGTTTTTTAAAGACGTGAAAATAATTTATCTCGATTACTCGTGGGTACTCAATTACCACTGTAACAAGTTGTATCTATCGCATATTCGTTGATATCGCGGGACGAAAAGTCACACATCATCGTGGACCGGCCCGAGACTCACACAGGATTCGTGTGTAATGTGAACTCCAGAGTTGACAGATGGTTTCTATCAGTGAGCACGGACGCCACGCCGAGATCCTACCACGGCCTCTGCACGTTGAACAATTTGATCTACATGATCGGCGGGTTCGACGGCAACCAGCACTTCAGCACGGTCAGGTGCTTCGATCCGGTAACGAGGGAGTGGCGCGAACGGGCCTGCATGCATCACGCGAGGTGTTACGTCAGCGTTTGCACCCACGGTTAGTGCCCCGTTCTCTTCTTTCAGGACGATGAACTTGCACTTGCAACGACACTCGGGTCGTTCCTATCCAGGTTTATATATACCTTCTTCCCAATATGATGCCGAACGAAATTACTTAATCACTTTCGTGTGTTAATTTTTGTTTCTCACGTTGACTGTCTTTTTTGTCGTTGAATCTATTTGCAGCGTCACAACTACGCAACAGTAGGGTCAATTAATTAACAATGACAATTAATGAATTTTAAAAATGTCTCGTTTGCAACTCAATTGATACTTGCTGTCTGAAAAATATTTGCAAGAGATATTACAGAATTATTTGTCATATGTGTGATGTGTAAATAGAAATCGGAAAGAAGAAACATTCTAATCAATTTAATTCAATCGAAGCATCTTCATGCGTTCAGCAAAAGAACGAACGAACGTTCGGACGTTCGACTATTAAAAAACGCCGCGTGACACGAATGATTTTCCTCGGTTAGGTGGAAAGATATACGCACTCGGTGGTTACAACGGCCGCACCAGGATGAGCTCCGGGGAGAGATACGAACCGCAAAAGAATCAATGGGAAATGATACCGCCGATGCACCAGCAGAGATCGGACGCGAGCGCGGCGGCCCTGCACGACAAGATATACATCGTCGGCGGTTTCAGCGGCCGCGAGGTTCTAAATTCCGCGGAGGTGTTCGACGTCGAGTCCAACCAGTGGACCTACATCCACCCGATGATCAATCCGCGCTCCGGCGTGTCTCTGGTCGCGTTTCGCGACAGCCTTTACGCGCTGGGCGGCTTCAACGGCATCATCAGGCTCAATTCTGGTAATTTCGGTTTACCTTCCACATGTCACAATCGATAATATCTTATATAAGTTATAAGTTCTTCGGTAGTAAATACTTTCGATCCGAGTCGAAATTGAATTCCACAATTCTTCGACTCGATGAAAGTGCAAAGTGCTCGAGCTTGAACTTCAAGGTCGAACTTTTCCCTCTTAATTTATTTTTATTTATTTTTATTTATTTAATTGTATTTTTAATTTATTTTTGTATTTAATTGTATTTTTGTAATTTATTATTTATTTTTATTTATTTATTTTATTGTATTTAATTTAATTTATTTAATTCAATTGTATTTAATTTAATTTATTTAATTCAATTGTATTTAATTTAATTTATTTAATTCAATTGTATTTAATTTAATTTATTTAATTCAATTGTATTTAATTTAATTTATTTAATTCAATTGTATTTAATTTAATTTATTTAATTCAATTATATTTAATTTAATTTATTTAATTTAATTGTATTTTATTTTGTATATATATTTATCATACCTTGTAACTATATCCTTTAGTTTTATAATTGGGGAAAAACAGGAAGTTCGTTTTCAGCCTCTTGAGTTTGAGATACGTGTTGTTGCAAACAAATTGACCGCACCGGATCCTCCGTTTTTGTTCCAATAATGAACCAATGAGAGCGAGCAATTGATATTTTCGAAATATTCGAAACGTTCGAGCAACGTGCTCGTTATCTGCGAAATTCCTCCTCGAGGATTCTTGAAATGTCCGCCGCGTAACGGCGTGGAGTGGGTCCGTTGCGCGTAGAAATCTGACGCCGCGTAGAAATTAACGTCCCCTGTTGCAATGTATCGACCGTCTGATCACGCAGGGGAGCGCTACAATCCGAACTCGGAGGATTGGCACGCAGTTCCGGAGATGTTCAGCCCCCGCAGCAATTTCGCCACGGTCATTCTGGACGACATGATATTCGTCGTCGGTGGTTTCAATGGTAACTTCAACGAGCCCAGAATATCACTACGAATTTTTACGTCATTGAAACATTATAACGTAATAGAGGGTGGCCACTGAAACACTGAACGTAACTTTTCTTTTTTTTTTTGTTGATTATAGAAAAAATCCAAATAAAATGATAAGAAATTAAAAAAACGTGTGTTTGTAAAAGTTATTTTCGTTTTGCATCATTCAGTCTTTCAGTGATCACCCTATATGATAACAGACGATAGAATAAAACAGTGACAGAACGAAAGTCTCTCTCTCTCTAGTTTCCATTCAAAATTTAGTTTGCGGTCAGTGGTCTTCAGATGAAAATGCAATTTTGTTCCGAAAGGTTCCACGACGATTGCGTACGCGGAATGTTACGACGCGGACAGCAACGAGTGGTACGACGCGTCGCCGATGAACCTGAATCGAAGCGCGTTAAGTGCCTGCGTTATCGCCGGCCTTGCCAATGCGCGGGAGTACTCTTATCACGGCAAGGCGCGAGATCTCGGCCAAGGTTACCCAACATTACTAATTCTCGTACTTTAAAAGACACAGAAAGTTGAATTTTAACGCTAAAACTAACACATAAAATTCCCATCAGAGACACTAAAGTGAAAGAAACAGAAAAAGAAAATCTTTATAATATTTACGAAGGATCATTCGAGTCTCCAAAAACACACAGTGTTTTACATCCAAACAAACAAAAATTATTAATAAGTCCGTTTTGACTATTTTTATTTTGCCAGTTCTAATGTTAACCGTTTTAGTGCCAGGGGTTTTTAAAAATCCGTGTTCGATTAGATAGCGCTTCGTTCATTCATTTGTGACCAAACATCGCGGCACATTTCACCGCAGTACGCGAACAGCGCGATCGCGCTGCGTGGCGCTAAAACGGTCAAAATAGTCTAAAATAAAGATTGCAAAAGTAGGAAGGGATACCGGCACGTTGCAATTTAGATAAATAATATGCTGGAGAGGAAAACTTGTCTCTTCTAGGCCAAGCCTCGTCGGAAAGTCAACAGAAAACCATCCAGGGTGGAGAGGGCGCTGTGGAAACGAATGCGGACATTTCTACCGAGGAGGAAGAGGCGGTTAATTTCGACGAACACGTTCAGAGAGACGTCAGCCCTATGAACGAGCTGGCTGAAAGCGTCGGCAATTATCTGGGATAATTCGACGATTCAGGTCCTCCAAAATTTAAAAAAAAACATATATATATATATAAATATATAAAAGAGAAGAAGACATTTCGTTTACGAATACGCCAGATTTTTGTATCGCCATTTTTATCGTAAATTGTCGTGTCGATAAAATCAGATTGACAAATTACATTTTGTACATTCCGTCGATACGCATAAAAAACGAATAAAAATACTCGATGTGGCGATGCAAGAGTCTCAAATATTCGCGAAATAAAAAAATGGGAAAGGAGAAGCTTGAGAAAGATGAACTTGGAGGAATGAAGTAATTAAAAAAAAAAAAAATTAATAGGATCAGGTGCCTAGAAAGAAGATACATGGTAGGTATATTTAGAATGTTTCAAGTTGATCTTGTTTTTATAGCTCGTTTTAACACTAGAACCACCGACCGATTGAAACGTAAAATTTCCATTAGAGACGTCAAAGTGAAAGAAATAGAACAACTAAACGCAAGCTTTCGTTTATACATTTTACTATTAAAAAGAAATTAAATTATACATTTTACTATTAAAAAGAAATTAAATTTAAATAAAATATAATAAAATAAAAATTAAATTAAATTTAAATCACTAGAAATGCACTGTTCTACATCTATTCAAAATTTCCAACAAAAGTCACAAATCATTTTGACCATTTCGGTAGTTCTAGCGTTAAGAAACAAATTTGCGCGTAAAGCGTTACGCGCGGGTTTTAACAGCAACTAGGTCTTTCAATTTTTATTTTAAAATTCGCTACTTTTGTAAGGTATATTTTTTCCCCTTTTTTTTTTACTCCAGAGGACACTCGAGCCTCGTGAAATTTTTCCCCAGATTTCCCCACAGCGAAGGGTTTTATTTACGGATTTTATCGATTTGCGCGCTGGCTTACGTATTTTATTGCCACTTTGAATATTACTTTCTCTCGTTCAGAGTACGAAGATACACCTGCATGGCTGGTTCACCGCAACTTTTTTGAGTAATTGATCAAAATTGTTATCTTCCTTTTTTTGAGAATACTTTTCCCCACCCCTGCACGTGTATCTCTCAAAGCAGCGCATTGTCTTTCTCTGTTTCATCGAGATTCTGTGCCTTGGTCTGTTATTTTAATCGAATAAAAATACACCAACCACAAACCAACCGCGTCCTACTTATTAATCCGTGAAAGTATTGTGTATATATATATATAATACTTTCTTTAATAATATATAATACTAATTATTAAATACTAATATTTAATATTACTAATTATTAAATCTAATATTTAATAAATAATACTTACTTTAATAATATATTATATATATATATCTAAGGCCAATTTAATCATTCAGAAGAAGGATCTGCAAAGAAAATATCTGAAACTCACACCTCCAAGTTTAATAGAGCAGACAATAATTTCAACTTCGTTTCATTTTCATAGAAAGATTAAAAAAAAAAAAAAATGGTGGTAATAACAATAACAACGAGACGCTGCGTCGTTTTTTTTTTTTTTTATTAATCTATCTCATTTATGTATACGTAGATTTATTCACTTTTCATATGCATCCATATATTATGTATAGTGTATACATTGTTGTTACTTGTTCATTTGCGTCGCGTTTCCGCAACTACAAACGTTCTCCATCGATTTAGTTCCTCTCTCTCTCTGCCTTGTTTCTTCCTCATCTCCCGTTGTCTGTCTATTCTTTTTCATTCGTCCCCCAAACCTACACCGTTCGATCGACGATCGCGTCGTTCCGATTACGAGGCTGGCTGATTAACGATCGTTCCCGTCGAACGAGTACAGCGACGAGGCCCGTCGAAACGTTCCGACGATCGTGCAACGTCCGGAGAAAAAGTATCGCGATCGATCGGCTGGAAAACATTTCGTTTCTTCCATCCGAGTCGCGCGGTGCTTCGCTCTCTTTCCTCGATTTCCGGTTTAACGAAAAGAAACGCTCCCGCTCCTCGTTCCTCTTCGGCCGAAATCACGGTCGCTAAAAGACGATATCAAAAAGGCGAAAAAGTCTGTCGCAGCTCGGCGACTAACAGCGAAAAAGTAACGCAGGCGAACGTCTCTCCCGGGGGGATGAAGAGGACCTTCTCCGTAAGATTAATCTCTTGATCCGTAAAAAAATTCCTTCGTCCGCGCCGACGTGGAGGAACGCACCTTCCAGAGAAGTCGACCGAATTAATTTTCCAACGATGGAAAATTAAATTCGATCTTCTTTGTTAACGATAACAGGCGTGTCTCTGTGTAAGTAAAGTCTCTCGGTAAAATTTTGGACATTTCCCGCCAAAGGTCTCGATCGATCCTCGCAACAGCCGCGTCTCGATCCGGGGTAAAAACTTAACGTTACTTACGGGGGGTGGGGCGTGTAGGTTGAGAGTACAAAAATCGGTAACTCGCGGCGCGCCGAAACGTACAGTTCAGGACGCGATTCATCGACGGTACAATTGAGCAAACAATAGGACAGCAACAATGAAAATTCCTCCGAGCAGAGTCGCACTCGAACCCTTCGGTTTCGTTCAGCCCTTCGTGTCCTCGTCGCGCCTTTCTTCCACCCTTTCCTTCGTGCACGCGTCGCACTTGCGGGCGATTTCTGTGCCGTTCTTGGCACGCTTCCTTTTCACTTGTCAGCGTGAAACGCGAGACGACGCGAAAACGAGATCGTTCGTATAATGACACGATCCCTTGAAATATTACAAATAGATTAGGAAATACGGTATACGGTACGAGTGTGTGCGACGAACGACGGCTTTCGGTGGATCAACGGGGACTGGCGAGCGAAGAAGAAGCGTTCGTTTCTTTTTCTTTCTTCTTTTGAGAATCTTCTGCTCGGCAAAACTTACGCTCGCGTGAAACTACGTATTGCAAATAAACTTTTCTTCTTTTTCGAGCTGATTTGCAAGAACGCTTCATATCAACGGAATCGGTTGTGGCTTTGAAACTTTCGTTTCGCTTCCAGTCCACTCGCTTCTAGTCCGACTTGATCGCGAACAGCGACAGAGCTTAAGAGCTTAAGAGAAAAATCAACGGAGAGACGGGACGCTGAAGATCGATACAGCTGAACGGCTGCTGAGAAGTTCCAAAGGCTCCGTTTTGTGCTTGAACGATTGTTTTACGAACGTGAGATTCAGACGAACGAAGACCGAGTACAAAGGGTGGTTTTTCTGGTCCTGACGAAGCGGTACTCGTGTCTAGAAATGACGAAGAACCGTGTGACGAGTCGCGCCGTTTCGTGTCTGTCGCGATTTTTCCGCGAGTGTGCGCAACGTTTCCTGTTTTTTTTTTGGTTTTTTTAATTATTTCGCTTACGGTGTAAATGGCTCACGACGACAGTTTCGTGAGTAGACGTTTATATCGGGCGCGGTGGATTTACACTTAAGTGGATATTGCGAGGAGAACACGCCGTACGACATTGCAATTTCCTCTTTTCACCGAATCGCATCTTTCGTTCTCGACTGATTTTAATTTCAAATAGAGTTAATAGCCACCGTGGATACATGTGCTGACAAGTAACTCAAGTAAAAATTGACAAATGCGCGATAAATTTACATAATCTCGCGTACTTTAATTTCACCAAATTAATTTAGTTGGCTAGATTTCGCTGAAAGCCACCAGAGCAACGGACCAAGCGCAGTTTCGCGAGACTGCTTTCCATTCGATTGCACGGAAAAAGGCAAATTAGCATAATCGTACTGGCGTATCTCGTCGACTCGTGCCCTTCCTTTCTTCTTGGAAAAAGGACTCTCTCTCTCTTTCTCTCTCTCTCTTTCCATTCTTTCGATGACACTCACGATCAGCAATTGGCAGACGCGACGTAGCCGCGCGTCTTCGTTGCTTCGATTTTACGATTATAATGTATAATGGTTTTTTTTTTCTTCTTTACTTTAGATTGTTCTGAGCAATTGAGATCTAGTATTGGAGGGATTTCATATACCTGAAAACGTTTAGTTCACTTGCCTCGTTCTCCTCTTGTTCCTCTTCCGTACCTCCTGCTGCTCGTGTTGCTCCTCGCTCCGTTAATTTTCACTAATCGTCCGCACTAATCACTCATTCGAACGCAAAGCATTTTTCCCCCGAAATTCCTCGGTCGTGATCTTTCGCCTCTTCTCGCAATGTCACGCGGTTGCCCTTTTATCATCATCTTGCCTTCTGCGTTTCGTTTTCTTTTTTTTGTTTTTTTAAATTAGAATACTCTCTCTCTCTCTCTCATTCTCTCTCTCTCTCTCTCTCTCTCGCTTTCATACTTGACGCGTCATCATCCATCCTCATCCTGCACACCGCAAGCACTCACACTTATCTGAGAGTAACAATTGACATGCGTTTCGTAACTTTCCTAGCGTCTAGACAATGTTGTCCCTGCATTGTCTTAATTGTTTCTTTTTTTTTTTTTCTATTTTAACAATATACACCGTATATTTCTTTTAGATTTTTCCATTTTTCTTTTTTTTTCTTTTTTCTTTTTTGCCGACACCAGGCTACGTTAAAGGGAGCCGCGGGTGAAATCCGTTCAGGTGATCTACGTCGCTGCGTTCTCTCTCTCTTTCTCTTTCTCGAGCCTTAAAAAAGAAACGGGGAAAAAAAGACGAGTTTTTGTTTTCCATTTGAGATCCATTCTCTCTCCTTGGTTCACGCAGTGACGTTAAAACGGATTCTGTGATTCGGAATCGATGGACGCGATGTCGATGACGAGATGACTGATCGTACGATCCTTCGCTCGTGGATCACTCGCTTGTTTCTCCTAGCCTGGGATTTGCTCGACAGCCTCGGGTTTCGCGGTAGGCCGAGAACTCGATACTCGAATCGGTTGAGATCGGCGTTCGGGCTCGATTGTTACAATGCGCGTTCAATTACCGATACCTCTATGTGGATGTGTTATCATCTGTTCGGGAGAAACAACATTCTGAACGGAGTGGCACACGCAGAAGCAAACGAAAGACGAAATCGCTACGGAAAAATAGGTGAAAACGTGGACTAATTAGCGATAGGGGCAAGAAGCAGAGCACCATTGTTGCAACTAGTATCCAAATGTGTATATATACATATCACACTTATCACCACGAAGAGAAAGTTTCAATTCCAGTTTCTGTTTAGACATCGTACGTCAATTCCCGTTTGATTTGAACGAAATCTGAGCAAACCAGTCTCAACCGATTCCTTATTATCTCGTTTCTTGTCTTCTCTCTCTCGCCTGCCGTGGCAGAACAAGCTGCAAGTAGGCCCGGTTCATTCGTTTTACGATCGTTGCGATGGCCGTCGAAGTATGAATCGTCGAAAATGGAGGGCGAGGGACGCGCCTCGATCGGGGATGATGACACTTAGGAACCTAACTGTGTGAGAGAAACTGATCGACGACGTTTCGTTTAATTTCTTTTTTAAACATGCGTGGCCGCTTCTGTGTAAAAACGTCGGAATTGCCCCGCTTCCGTGTCGATCGTTTTCGGAAGAAGAGAAACGGAGCAAGCGATCGATGAAATGAGGGGGTAGGGGCAGGGCGATTTCGCAGTTAGAAGCGGGGCAATTATCGAGAGGCAGAACGCGCCAATTAACCCTAAATGCGATCACGGAGACGACACGGAGAGTTACGAGAATCCGCTCTCGAACGTACTTCTCCTCTGCTTCGTTCTCTCTTTTTTTCTTCGCTCGTCTCTGCCTGCGGCTGCTATTTTAATTCGCTAGCGTTGGACTTGTTCCTTCTCCTCTGCTTCCTTTGGATCGCTAGGCAATCCGTTCCTTATCTGAAGTACTTCAGGCCGGCCACCAGCAGGAACTTCTCGATGAAAAGCTCGGAATCGAGGACGGCGATGTGCGCGGCTCGGCCGATCAGAGCGTTCGCCGTCGCGGGTAGCGCGTGGTGCACGTCGTACCTCACTAAACTCACCCCCGAGGTGGACATCACCGGGTAGAGGATGTTGTGCACCATCTCGCGGTACGCCGCACCTGCAACCACCATTAAACAACCATTTAACTCGAGTCGAATCTTCGTTATTTTCAACTACATTCATCCATTACCCATTTATTACATTTATCAACTAATACCCTCAACTTGTTCATCCCTCTACTATGACACTGTGTTTGATCTTCACATTATACGTATAATTGTCCTTGATCTTGTTTTCTCATTCGATTCCCTTCCTTTCTTACAACAACGTCCTTGTCGCTACTTTGCTCGACTAAATTAAAGTTAGAAATTAAAATCTAACGTGGTTAAGTTTCTTGGCACAGAGCCAACGAGTTTCTTCTCTCTGCAAGGAAATGGAACTCTTTGACGAGGAAAAAGGATTTCCTGCTGGTCGAGATTGCTCGTTCAATGAAATCGTATTACCTCGGACACAAACGGGGAAAAGAAGCGAACGGCGGTTCGATTACCTTGATCGGTCGAATCCCGTACGGCGGCTTTGCAGAGTTCTATACGAGCAGAGTGAAGCGGCACGTATCGATCCTGCGCGCTGCCGCACAGGAGCACGTGTTTGAACTTCTCGAGGTTGCTCTTCTGGCTGAGGCGGAACATGAACGACCGTCTGACATCCGGCGAGTCTTTCATCGCCAGCTGGAGCAACGAGCCGGACTTTTTCAGCTTCTGCATGAACCACATGCCTGGTGGGACAAACGTTCGTTTGCAAAGAGATTCAAGATCGTCGAGTGATGCATGATTAGTAAAATGAATTGAACACAGTTGATCTCTCTCTCACCTGCGTTGACTAGTCCGCTGGTGTTGTACAGCGTGCCCAAGTGCGGACCGCTCAGGCTGAGAAAGGTGTGCAAACGGGGAAGAAGCGGCCGCAATTGAGGCCGCGTCAGAGCGCTCCTTATGATGATGGTCCCTAAAGAATGCCCGATGAAGCTCACTTTCGTCGGGTTCAGCCCCGACGTCTCGATGTGATGCAGAATCTCGGCTACCAGTCGATCCGTCATCGTGTCAAAGTCCGAGAACGTGTCGCCCTTTTAAGAAATGTTTCGTTGAGTGTTGATAAATAAATTAGTATTAATGAAAAAGAAAGAAAGCAGAATCTCACCTGATTCCTCTCGGACATTAAAAAGTCGAGATGCGCCCCGGGAAGGCTGAGTTCCAGATAGGTCTTGACCAGACGCAGGTCAGCAGGATTGCCATCGAGGCCGTGCACGCAGATGATGAGGTGGGCCCCTTCCGGCGAGAACAGTCGGTACTCGTTGCTGATGTGGAAGTACGGCATGGTCGAGGCCAGGGTCGTATAGTCACTAAGAGGCACATTCGATCTTAGAGGTTTTACCGACGACGGGGTCAGGAAGTCACCGTATCCAAGGGAACGGGCACGTTTATGGAAACGCAACTGCGCTTCCTTGCGTTCTCTAGAGGGGATCAGGTAGACAAAGAGAAAAAACTTAACTACGGAAAAACGCAAAGTTCGACGAGCGGAGCGAGCGAGAGAGAGAGAGAGAGAGTGTTGCCGTAATTCGAGAACTCAAGAACAAGCAGACTTGTGGTGGGGCTTGCGAACAAAAAACGAAAACAGAGCAGCGCAGAAAGTAACAATCGCACGACGTGAAAGTTCAGCTTTGAATTGCTCGGAAAGTTCGAGAACTTGGTACTCTTCCCTGAGCCGAACTTTTCGAGCAAGCCACGTGGCGAAGGAACGGAAGGAGCTAAGAGAACCTTCCAATGGCTAATCTACGTGATATCAGTCGATGAAATCCTCAGCGAAACGAACTACGTGTGACCTGAAGGCGAAGCGTTAGGAGGCTACTCTAGAAGAACACTTTGCTCTAAACTTTCTAAACGATTGCTTCGTCGCGCAAACGATTGCCTCTAATCGCACGAACGTCGTACCGTTAAACAGTCGTTTAGCCAATCGACTCGAAGCCAACTCCGTCTCAACGCACCTGTAGATCTTCCCGGAGAAGCTCATCTGCCTCTTGAACTCCTCTTTGCACTTCTTAAAGTTGACCGAGTCGTCCAGCGTCGACTGCAACAGTTCCTTGCCCTCTTGGTAACAGTCCAGACAAATGTCTCTGGCCCCGTACGGAGGATCCCTCTCCCGCTCCCTCTCCCTCTCCCTGTCCCTGTTCTTCTGCGGACTGCACGGCGCGGTCTTCGTCTGCTTGGGACTCCTGACCGGCTTCACCGTCTCGTACACGTGGTACAAAGGGTTGTCGATGATGGCCGGCGGGTCGCGAAACTCCTCCGGCGGCGGCGGCTCGTCCTGGAACATCTTCGGCGGCGGGAGTCGCACCTCCTCGTACGAGTGCTCCTCCACGGTCTCCTTGGCCGGTGGTGCCGGCCTCTCCTTCCTCGGCACGATCTTCGACAGTTTCTGGCGCAGCTGCTCGCTCGACAGCTTGGCGTTGCGACGCTGCTCCGAGCTGGACGTGTCGCCGCTGCTGACCCATCCGGAACACTCGGACGTGAGGTTGCTGGAACTGGAGCTGGTGGTCGGGCTGCTCGGTCTGCTGGACGGCGGGCTGAGAGGATTCGGAATGACGGGAAGGTTGTTGCTGAGGCTGTCCTTGCTGTCGCGTATCGGCATACAGGGCAGCGACACCGCGCTCCGCGGCACCACCACCTTGTTCTGCGCCACCGGCACGCTCGCGCACCTCAGTCTCTTCACGCTTGGCGCCGGGGCGCCGCTGGACACGTCGCACGGCGTTGTCCCGTTCGTCGCCGGCACCTCCACAGGAGACTTGATCGGCTCCACCTGCACAGGCAAACGTGGATAATTGCAACGAACGAGCAATCTGTTGGCTGTTCGGTAAAAAGTAATTTGAACATTTCGGTAGAATACTAAAGTAAAGTAATTTCGTATTTCAAAGTTCATCCAGCCGAACGTGCGTGTCACAAATTTCTTTTAGCAGCCCATGCATCAAGTTCCTTCTTCAACTTTGCAAGACTTTTAAACAAGTTCTGAATAAACAAATGTCACAACTTTTAATTCAAACACACTGGCACATGTAATAACCCAGGTCATACCACTTATATACTTGGAACGTGACTGTACCTTCAGTATGATCTTGTTGTTGTTCTCTACTTCCAGGACGCTGGTCGTCGACACCGGAGGCGGAGGCCTGTACTTGGGCAACGGCGCCACCGTGGGGTCCTGATAAGCCGGTGGCGGTGGTGCCGGTTTCCTGTTCCTGTGGCCGCACTTCCTCCCGGTCTCCTCGGCCGGGTGGTCTATGTCCAAGACGGGGGCGGAGTGCGGCCTCCTCCCGTGCCTGTCCTTCCTCTTCTCCACGCGTTGCTCCTTCTTCGGCTCGGACATGGCCGTCATCACCTTGTAGAACATCTCGTTGGTCAGCTCTTGCATCTTGTCCTCGTTGTGCGGCCTCCTGTGCTTCTCCTGCGCCTCGCCGTAGCCCGCGACGCCGTTCCGTGGACTCTTCACCTGCGGGACCGGCCTCTCCTCCCTCCGTCTCGGTCGTTCTCTTCGAAAGTCGCCGTACTCGTTCCGGTCCACCTCGTCCACCAATCGTTCCGTGCTCTTCGGCCTCCTCGTCATCCTCTCCGGCTCTCCGTGCGTTCTCCCGCTGGTGCCGTTCGTTCGATAGAAGAAAGAATCGGTGGTCGTCGACGAGTAGTTGGACCTTTTGTAGAAAGGATCGGGGGCCATCGTCGTCGAGTGGCCGCCGCCGTTCATCGAGTCCTGCATCTCCCGATTTCGCTGGTTCAACCCTGAACCGGTCTTGCCGATCGTGTGGTACCTGCGAGACTCCAGCCCGTTCGCCTGGCTGTACTTCCCTCCTGACTGATGCGCCTGACTTTTCCGCGAGTTGCCGCGATACGTCACTCGGTCCAGCGTGGCCGTGTGAAGGGGCTGTTGCTCCGGGAGGAACGTGTCGCCGTTGACGTTCGCCTTCCCCGGCAGAAAGCTGTTTTGGTCGTTGGCGGTCGATAACGGTTGACGCGTTGCCAATCGGTGACTGCGCGGCTCCAGTCGAATTCTCCTCGTATCCAGAGAATGGTAATCTGCAAGGAAGTGCACAATGGTGAATTTAACATCCCAGATTAAGCCTGTCGATTCATTCACAAACTAGCCACTGTTGCACATGTTTGGTTTTTAATGTTCATACATATTGCAACAAAATGAATACTTATAATAAATATAATCTACATTAGAATAGAGTCTGTTTCATATTTGTGAATCATCATTTATACTTTTTATATTGTGTAATTTATAATTTATATTTATCGTGTATTATTTTTGTTATACAAATGTATTACTTGTCTTGAGATTTCTGAGTAGGAGTCTACATGTATAAACAGTGATTAAACATTTTTGTAACCTACAATTGGACCTCGACAAATAATCACTATCATTACGTTCTTACAGCTGTCACATTTCATTAAAAAAGAGTCGATACCAAGATATTTTTGATTTTCGTTGCAAGAGAGAGAAGCAGCAGAGTGATATTTTACCGACACATTACAAAAGAGGAATAGTTTTCCAAGAGACGTCGTGAAATTTGTCAAGCGATTAACGCGGAGAAGAACGAGCCAAGTGCGAGCGTGACAAAGAGTGAAAACTTGAAAAAGGAAAATTAAACGAAGTACGTACGAGTACGTGAGGTCTCTCTCGCGTGAACCGTGTGTGACGAACGAGCGTTTTTCTTTTTACCGTAAATTCAAAGGGAGTGTCCCAAGAGAGGAGGAACGTGGAGAGTTCTACCATCTCTCGTTAGAGAACGAGAGTTTTCCCTATACAAGGTAATCTGTTTCAACACCGCACCGTGAATTATTCTACCAGGTAAGTCTAAAAGTCGAAAACCTAGACCTAGACTGGTAAACTTCCACCTTTACGGATCAAATAGGAACAAATGCCTCCTCTGCGAAAGGACGTCTACCTTCGACGACGTTGGGAGCCTTGTTCTCGTTCCAGCAGTCGGTCATCTGACCGTGGTCCATCGTGCCGAGGCACGTGGGCACCGCGAGCGTCTGCTCGCAGGACTTGCTCGACGGCCTGTAGCCGGGCAGCTGCCCCCCGGGCGGCAGTTCGGGAAACATGGCAGCGAGTAGCGAGGTTATCGAGGTGTTCTGAGGGTCAGCCTGTTGCCTGGGCAGCACCAGCATCTGCGTGGACTTGGCGCGTGGCAACGGGACGACCGGCGTCGAGCCTAACGTTGGATTCGGCGCGGAGCAGGCTTGCTGCCCCGAAGGAGGGAAAAGCGTGCTACTGGACGGTGCTGTCGACCTCTGCCTTCCTCTCGAGGGGACGGTCGCCGGCGGGGTGGCGTTCCGCGTGCCGCCCCGCTGCCTCGGGAACAGCTGCGTGGACACCGACCGAGGGAGAGTCTTCGGCGAGGTCCTCGGTTGAACCGGGGCGATCTCCGGGCCGAGTTGATCCAAGGACTTGCTGTGCCTGGCAGGAAGCGTGGAGGGAGTGAGCGTCAACCGGCCTTGCACCGAGCCGATGTCCTGGGCCGCGCCTTCGCTCCTCGGCGACCAGATTCCCATCGATCGAGACTCGAGGATCGCCGCTATGCCGCAGCTGCAGTCGTCGATCCCGGGGACTGCAAGAACATTCCGTTGGAACTTCCAATTTCCTCTTAATAATAATTTCGCGTCTGATTTCTGACGCAACAACGATCGAGAGGTGACGATTTTCCCAACGTCAGATACTCACCGCTGTTTCGGTGCCTCTGTTTCATATCCACGTACTGATCCTCGAAGATCAAAGGCAGAGAATGAAGGTCGCCGTCCAATTCCGGACAGTGGACAGGCAGAGGTGGCAACGAGGCCAGGTATCGCGATCTTCGCGCCGCCTCGCTCACCGCCTGATACGACTGGTAGTTCGCGTCGTAGCAGCCCCACGCGGACGTCCTGGGATTTTCCAACACGAAGAAACCTTCCGCGAAACGTTTCACCTATGATTTCGAATATTGCGACGCTCGTCTTTAGGGTGAAGCTGAACATTTCGCTGAGTGACGGAGGCATTTGCAAAAAAAGGAAAAGAAGAAAACGCAACGCGAATACTCGAATGCTCTTGGTGGAAAAGAGATTTACTCTTCGTAGTAATTAAATATATATGCAGGAGTCGTTGGTAAAAAAATTAGCTACAATTTATTTATTAACGAGATACTGGGTGCAATGTGAAATTATGATATTATTTAATTGTGAGATTAAATTGAATTATGGAATTAAAACGTCAGATGTAATATAAAATTGAGGAGATACATTCTTTTCAGTTTTATATTGCATCTATTTTAATTTTACAATTTAATCATATATATATGGTTATTGAGCTCTCAAAAATAAAATTGAAAAGATATATGTATGTACATACGTAGAACATTCTTTACAATTTTATATTGCATCATGTTACGTACACACACATATATATATTATTATATATAATTATATAATTGATATATTATATTATAATAATATGTACTAATATATTAATATTATATTATATTATATTATAATAATACTGTGTTAATATATTAATTATATATATAATAAATATTAAATATTACATATATATATATATACATAATAAATATGAAATATTACATATATATATAATAAATATTAAACATTAAATATTAAATATATATGTAATAAATATGAAATATAAAATATTAAATATATATATAATAAATATTAAATATTAAATATTATATATACATGTAGATATAATTAAGAAATGTGAAAGCAACAGAAAATTGTCAGACGCTAGATGAAAAAAAGAGACGTTTTACCCTCAGCTGATGATGGATCCTCGCGAGATGCTGATGAACGGCCTCGCGTCCGGAGAACGCTTCTAGGAAGTGCTGCCAGAGAACGATATTTTGTGCGCAGAGTTGAGCGATATCGGTTTCCTCCGTGTCCATCATCTGCAACTACGCGACGACCACTATTCTCCACGGAGAAGTTCCGCAAACGAAACCATCACGCGTTATTAATCGACAATTCGACGCGATTTGAATGTTGAAGATTAACAACGCATCGAGTGTCAGTGTCTTCTCGTTTCGTGACAGTTTCGAAGGAAAACGTTACGACATCCCGCTTCGCTTATTACGGCAACGATTACAAAAGAGATCATTCTTAAGCCCGATTAGGAAGTCCTACCAGACACGGTCTATACTACTCATTTTATCACCTCTCCACGCGTCGAAACCAATACGTTTTATCTCTCAAGAATCCCAATTTCAAAGAGAATGATTTCGATCGGCAAAGTGCGATTGATTCGAAACGAGAACGGGACGAGTCGCGCGTTGAAAGAACATCGAATTAATTCGCAGGGGAAAGAAAGAAAGAGTCCGAAAGGTGGCAAACATCGAGGCTGAGAAGCAGAACCGACCTTGGTAATCTCTTTGTGCGTGTTCTGAGCAAGCTCGAGCGCTCTTTGCTGGCAAGAAGGCAGCAGCCGCGCTAAATCAGCCAGGTCGTTGAGCAAAGATTCCCTCGCGGCCAAAAGTAACCTGATTACTTCCTGTTGAACCAGTTTCGCGTGCTGTATCCTCGTGGCCGAGCCGACGCATCTCGTCGTTGTTTCCTGCAATAATTACCAACTTGTCTCTCGCTTGTCTCGACGCGACGCGGTTTAAAGAAAAGAAAGAGAAACAGAAAAAAGAAACGAAGTGAAACTCTGAATCGGAACCACCGGGCGCGGTGAACTCACGATATTTCCTAAATGGGCGTTGTTGTCCCCGTTGGTCGCCGACTGTTTGAACTGCAGCCACGGTTTCCCGCCGCGCGGCGCGCTGCAAGCACATATCATCCGGTTAATTACGGCTCCCCCGATCCTAATTGAAACGCAATCGAAACTCTACCGCCGGAAACGACGGAAACAAAGGCGAGGGGAACAAAAATTCCAACGACGACCGACCGTCGAATCTAAACGGACGAGAGAGTTCTCCAGTTTCTTGGGAAAAACTTACCAGCTCTGGACATAATGAAGTATGCTCTTCCTGCGCGCAAGCAACGCGCGAGTACGAATCGAATCGGCGTTTTTCGCAAGCGGGAAAGAGAAATTTTAACAAACGTTAACAAACGGGCGAAGAGAATTTCTGAAATTGTACGCACGGGTGAACCATCTTGAACATCTTCGCTGTTTCTGAAGAACGAGAGAGAAAAGGATCTCCCTTTGATAAACGAGATCTTTTCTTACATATTCTTTAATCAACACACGGAAATGTTAATTTTTTGTACGACACGTCGAGAAAGCTGTTAATTTAGAAGCCTGGAATCTCAACCTGAACCCTTGTTTTTCAAACGTAGATTTTATTAAAAAAAAAAAAAAAAATCAAAATTAAAATATCCCCCATGAAACTGTCAACTTTTCGACACAAACAGGTCGATACTTTTGCTTCTTTTACAGAGAACAACAAGCTGTCGTTTAAATAAAACGAGGGTGACCTTGAAATCTCCGAAACTACCACATTACGTACAAAAAAACATTTGTTTCTCTCGAAGCTGTTCGAAACAAACGAAGGTGTTCAAAGCTCGATGCATCGAGTTGCCTGAGTTCACCCGGAAGAGTTACAAATAAAAGAGGGGAGAAGAGAGATTGAATTTGGTACCGACTTGATGTAAGGTTGATGAAGGGCGACGAGGCAGGCGTGGATAGTGATGGAGACGGCGGCGAGATGAAAGTAGTCGAAGAGCACCGGCAAGTGATAGTGAAGCCCCTTGGTGGGCGCGAAGTTCAGTTGCAATGCCCTACAAAGCAAAAAGCAAACGAAGCTCGTCAAACCTTCAAGGTGGAAGCGTGAAAGCGCGCGCGGCCAAGGTTATCGATCCCCCTCCCCCCTCGTCATCAATTAGGTCTGTGGGGAAGTTCTGCTTTACTCGTGGCGCGCTTCTGCTCGAGACCATAATGGCCGGAAGGAATTTACGGAAGTTGCGGAGGTCGGTGTTCCTTCAACGATCCGAGCGTTCCGTCTTTTCTTTTTCCTTTTTCCACGCGATGCCTCGAATCTCGTTTCACCGTGACGCGATTTTTTAACGACTGCGAGTTTCCTGCTCGAAATTAGCGAATTTCCAGCCGTTGGGTTAAACCCTGAGTAGTTTATGGGGATTTGCGAGAGCTGCAGCTCCCCAGCAAACGACTTTGCCAAATTTATTTACTTATTTATTTCAGTGTGGCAAATACCGAGCGATTTAACGTACAAACAGACTTAACGCTCAAACGACCGGTTGTTTGATTAATTAAGTTTATGCTTGCGAGGCTAAAACTGAACCGGAAGTTAGTGAGATACTTACAGTATTCGTACATTTATGAATTTCAAACAAATTTTTGCACAATCATTGTTCATTGAGCAATTTCTCTGAAAGATGAGTATGTATATATTTCTAGCATTCTCCAGAGTAGGTATCATAAAAAAGAAATTATATACTTAACACACTATATTCAGTATTCGTACAATTATAAATTTCAAACAAATCCTTGTACAATTATTGTTCACTGAGTAATTTCTCTGAAAGATGAGTATGTATATATTTCCAGTATTCTGCAGAGTAGGTATCATAAGAAAGAAATTATATACTTAGTACACTATACTCAATATTCATGCAATTATAAATTTCAAACAAATCTTTGTACAATTATTGTTCATTGAGTAATTTCTCTGAAAGATGAGAGTATGTGGAGAGTAGATATTATAAGAAAGTTACATATTTAACATTATACTCAGTATTTGTACAATTATAAATTTCAAACAAATCTTTGTACAATTATTGTTCATTGAGTAATTTCTCTGAAAGATGAGAGTATGTGGAGAGTAGATATTATAAGAAAGTTATATATTTAACATTATACTCAGTATTTGTACAATTATAAATTTCAAACAAATTTTTGCACAATTATTGTTCATTGAGTAATTTCTCTGAAAGATGAGTATGTATATATTTCCAGTATTCTGCAGAGCAGATATCATAAGAAAGAAATTATATACTTAGTACACTATACTCAATATTCATATAATTATAAATTTCAAACAAATCTTTGTACAATTATTGTTCATTGAGTAATTTCTCTGAAAGATGAGGGTATGTAGAGAGTAGATCAAGTACTTCCTAATAATGATTAATGGAAACCACAGTAAAATTACAACAAAAGGGAAAACATTATTATCAATTTTTCCATAATCCATGCGGTTCATAAACTATGAACCAACCAAGATCCATTACACAAAGTAGAAACTCTAAAAACCGGAAATCAATCGATATCTTCTTATTAATATCGTTGTTCGAACAAAATCCGAGAACGTCGCAAGTATAATACAAGTTACACTCACAAGCGTATAACCGCGATCGCGTGATATTACAGACCGTGTGAAAATTCAGTGCCGATTATTCGAGCGTCAAGACGAATCCTCACCCTTCCTTCTGACCCCTCTCGTCTTCGTTACGAACCCTCTCTCACGATTCTTCTCGCTAGCAATCTGAGAAACCGCAATATCGTTTTCCCTTCGCGGTCTCGCGAGCAGCTCTCCGTTGTCTCCAAGGGCTGGGAAGAAGAGACACACACGGAAGGACGGTTATCTATCTCACCTAGACGACACGCAGGCCATGTTCCCCGGCTGCGTCGGCTCGCTGAACCATAGCTCGACGCCGAGATTGAAGTGGGTGCGGGAGAGAACCTCCTCGATCTTGTGGCTGTGCACGAGCACGTGTGCTCGGAATAGGACCGAGGTGCCGAGTGTCACCTCCTCGTTCCTGTAGAGGATCTGAAAGCGCTTGCTCGTGCCAGGCGCCTCCAACGAGTCTGCAACAACGATTCCCACCATGGTTCAACCCTTGCGCGCAGAGTAGCGACTATCTGCGATATCTCACGGTTAGGCAAGTGTGAATTCTGGAATTTTTTCTGGGGTTCTGGATTGTTTACGATCATGATCCATTCGAACGACGCGTGGAAGAAAATTCACCGATACAAATTGCGTCCGATACAAGTGACGCCAGCGAAGGTATTTTTGTAATTTCCAACTAATTTTGTTTAGTTTGATTTCGTTTGACAATGTAGGAGAAACTAGATTAACTACTCTAATACAAAATTGCTAAAGTATTTTTATAATTTCCAACTTCTCTACTTAGTTCGAGTTTATCATCGACCTGTGTCACAATTTAATTGCGTTAATAATGAAAGTGCTTTTACAATTTCCAACATGCTCGTTTAATTCGTTTCAGGTGGTTCTGTTTCTTTCTCGTTTCGGTTTTTACCGAGATAGAAGAGAGATGCCGCAGTTTCAGTACACACACACACACACACACACTGAATGAAGAGCGGCAACGAGATACAAGCGATCCAAGGGAACTTTCTAACGCTATCGAGTGCAAGCTAGGTTTGAACTAGTTCTAGCCGTGCCCCGTTGTCTAACTCGATAGGGTGAATTCGAGCGAGTTTTCTCGCCACCACCGGTGCCACGGAAGTTCCCGCCTCCGCGGCAGGAAAGTTCTCTGAATCGCTGGACACGCGTTGTCGCAGGGGAGAGGTGTTAATTCGTGGAAACTCGGCTGCCATTGATCGTTCGACTCTTTCGAGTGGAAAGAGGGGTATGAGGAAGATTGGTCGTTTGCTTAGGCGTCGTACGGAAAGAATTCAAGCTAAAATTGACTCGACTGCGATCGAGACGAATGTAAGTTTTTTTTTAGGAAGGTGGAGAATGTTTAACGCTATGCAAATTTTGTATAGTAAGTAAAATTGAATTTTTTGCAAATTGAATTCACCCTCTTGCGAATCAAATTCATCTTGGGTGACTTAAAATAATATATTTTATTACTTCCATCAATACTGAACCCTAAGAAGTTTCTCCAAAAATTAAATTCTGTGCATCCTTCAGAACCATATTAATCATTCTGTCGCAATCACTCCTACCGATAATTGTCAACACAATTATTATATGAATGTGTGTATAAACTACCCTCGATAACACTGATACTTTTAATGTTAAATATTTTACGTCAATTTTGTGTCATTTCATGTTCGTGCAACCAAATTTTACTTTGGTATAACAACCTTGTCAATCGGATCTTACAATTGAAGAAAACAAATTCGTCGAGGAACTCGACTTGCACGAGGGTGAATATTTATTATCACTGAAAGTGATTTTAGCGAGGATAACCCAGAAAATCGGGCCTCTTAAGGTGCAACGCTGATGCAACGAAAATTAGCGATTGGTTGATTTGGATCACGTGATGCGCGAGGGGGCGTGGAGTAGACCTCCAGTAGGTGTGGCTTTGTCTGGTACTGAGCGATCGCGCCTGTAATTTGTTTTGCATCGATTCAAATGTTTGCGTATCAATAAAATTTTATGGCAAAAAAAAGTCGTCTTCATTTCCTAGTCAGAACAGTTGCTTCTGGGCCTTTCAGTGAGAGTCGCGCAGTTTTTTTCATTACAGTAACTAAAAACAAATCATTGAAAGGTGAACGTGGTTTGCAAAGATAGTGAAGAACCAGCAGCCACCCTTGAGGAAATGCCGAAAAGAACTCGAAAGGAATACTCACGATTGCGCAGCTGGTTGACCTCCACCTTGACGGGCAGTTTCGGCGACACTCTGAGGGCGGTTCGTATCTGGTAATACCTGCGAAATTGGGAATCGTCGATAAGCGAAAAGATAGGGGGAGGGGGAGAGGGGAGCAGATAAGCCGTGGCAATTACGCGGCAGAGCCGTCGCGCACACACGAGCCATCCGGTGATCTTTCCTTACCCACGCTGGAACAGGTCGACATTGTAGAACTTGCAGAGCTCGAGGGAGAACTCGAGAGTGGCCTGTAGATCGCTCATCTCGATCGCGACGCCACCCTGCCTCTCACTTCCGCCCCTTCCTCGCTTCGAAGCACCCTTCTCTTTCTTTTTTTTTTTTTCTTTCTTTTTTAATCGTACGAAGACCAGCTTCGTCTGCCACGGCGATTCACGAGGGACGAACACTGTCGTTCAGGGCCTGGACGACGACGAGCTTCCCGGCTCGTTCCTGCCATCCTGTCCGCAACTTTTCAACGTCGGAGGCACCCTGCGAATGCAGAAGATCGGTATCTCTCTTTCCCCGGTGCTTCGAGGCAATCGATTGATCGCACGCTCAGAGCAATCAGCCCCTTGAATCGCGTCCAAAAGGTGCTTGAACCGTTCAGTCACGGTTAGAGTGGATAAAGGTGCATTGTGCGCCGGTTACGTGTGGATAAGTTTTCTCTGCCTTTCTCTCTCTCTTCTCTACTGTCCTTTCATAAATATTGCATTTTCCCTGAATTTTTTCGACTTTTAAACCTTTGCACTTTAAATTCTTACGTTGAGTCACGCTCGATATTTTTAAACTGCCAGAAAAAGAGAAAAAATAATTGAAAAATAGCTTAGAGTGCAAAGGGTTAAAATTACAGACGAAGAACAGAACTGCGCCAAGGACGATGATTTAACAATAAAATTATCAAAGTGGTCAATTGATAATTTTTTAGAGCAACATTGCGACTTTTTTTTTTTTTAGAGAGTTTTTTCGAATGATTTTTTGTCAAATAAAATATGAATCGGTATCGTGAAACTTTTCTTGTTTCTTGCATTCTGACTTCGACTCAATTTTTATACTATAGTCCTATTTCCCAGGTGAAAAAGTGAGGATATTTCCTTCTCGAAGATTGTCAAAACATCAACAAATTTTTCCACGACCAAATCCACTATGACGCTGTAGACTGAAATTTTCTCTTTACAACGAGATGCCTTAAAACACTGAGCGTAAATGTTAGGATCTCTGAAATTTCGTATAAATAAATAAATAAATAAAAAAAATTATATTTCAACTTTCAATGGATCGTTGCAAAAGAGAGAATCTTCAATCTTGTAAATGATGTGACTGCGAAAAATATTTTCCAACGTCCAAAACGTTCTTGCAACTTTCGCCAAAAGAAAAACGTGTCCTTACTTTCTGACCCACTATATATATGCCGCGAAGTCGTCTTCGAAAAAAAGCGAACTTTGACGACTGTCAAAGTAGACGTTTCGCGGTTTAAAACGAGACCAAGTGGATCGATCCACGCGGCCGTCTCTTGCCAGAAGCTACGTCAGTTCAAATTATCGACAATTTCTCATTTTCGTTGACGCTACTTTCGGTCGCGCTCTTCTCTGTACATTTTCCTCGAGAGAAAGAAATCTGTCGCCTCGAAGACAGACGGAGGAGCGTGTGCAAGTAAATTTCGCTGTTTGCTCTGGTTTCTCGGCTGAAAACTGGGCTTTGCAACCGGGCCTCCACTGACAAAAGGGGGTTCGTTCCGTCTCCTGCCCCCTGCGTTCTCGAGCGCCTTCTAATTGCAGCGGCGGCGAAACGGTTCGAGTTTAAAGTGGATTTAATTAGTGTGCCGAGTTCGGGAGTCAAGTGGAAATTAACGACTGCCGGACTCGAGGCTTGCCCCGGTGATTTACCGCGCGTGTAACTGCCGTTGCTTTTTAACTTTCGTTAACGTTGTTGCGCTACGTGCTCGTGCATTCGACCCCCGATAAATTTCGTCGAATCGCTCGGGCAATTTTCGCGGGATAAGTTGCGAATATTTATAAGGAGGAATTGGACAGAGGAACAAGTACGTAACACTTTGAAAGAAATAATGAAAGATGATAAAAATTAAAAAAAAAAAGAAACAGAGTCGAGGATAACTCGGGATGAGTGTTACAATTTGGAAAAATTTCAAAGAACGATTCGATCAATTGTTTGGAAAAAGAAGAAGGCAGCGAGCGTAAAAAATTTCATTAGAACTCGCGTGATGTAGGTAATCCGTCTGTATCGGAGGGCGGAACAATTTAAACTCTCGATCCAGCTCTGGCCAATCGTTCCGATAAATCCCTGCGCATATATCATGCACCGGATAATCCCCCGGTATTAACAAAACTATCAAGACAGCGAGCGCTAAATCACGTTAAAAGCTCGTGACGAGGAGAACGCCGGCTTAAGGTAAGCCCGCGAATCCCTCGGCGTTCGACAATTAAATCGTTTCCTCCATTTTCGAGGAATTAACCCGTTCGCGGTAATGTGCAAAAGCCGAAGAACGAAAATCAAACGTACGCGGAACGTGTCTTTGTATCGTGTTTTATCACTGAAAGTGACTTTAGCGGGGGTACAACGCTGATGCAACGAAAATTAGCGATTGGTCGATTTGGGTCACGTGATTCGCGAGGGGGCGTGGCGTAGACCTCGAGTAGGAGTGGCGTTGTCTGGTACTGAGCGATCGCGCCTGTAATTTGTTTTCTATCGATTCAAACGTTTGCGTGTCGATAAAATTTTATGGAAAGAAAGTGGTCTTCGTTTCCTAGTCGGAACAGTTGCTTCTGGGCCTTTCAGTGAGGCGAATCGTGCAGTTTTCGGTTGAAGCCGAAGGTCGTTCTCAATCGACGACATCAAAGACTCGGTTCTGGCCAAAGGGATCAGATCGACAGCTAGGAACGCACTTTGTCCAATCTCTCTCGTTCAAACCTTTCAGACACGCGTGCTTCTGGCACTTTTGGGATCGTGCGTGATTGCTCGTTTCCGTAATTCATCGTTGACACAGTCGAACCTTCGAAAGTAGACACTAGTCTACAGATCCATATCGATCGTCCACTCTATCTCGAGTGCTCAGTTGCCCCCAAGTGAATCTGAAGGAGCTGAAATATAACTTGAAATGATTTATCGAGGGTCCACGAGAGTGTTCTCCGGTTGTAAGATTAAACAACGACGAAAGACTTATTGTGAGCGTAAGTGTATATATTTAGATGGTTGGCGAGTACTGTGAGAAATATTTAAATCGGAACGCGAGGAAACGGAACAGCTTGTCTCGGTCTCGGGACGTGTTCAGTTGGAATGATTTACTGGCTGTTCAAGACTTTCTATAATGTCAAATAGGGGAGCTTGTATTTTGCAAAATTAAAATTAAATCCACAAAATGCTCGGTCGTCGCAAACTTTTAAGAATAATTATTTATTAATTGATAATTAGTTTGATTCGTTAAGATATGCTTGAATAATATATATAGAAATTTCTAATATTAAATATAAATTCTGAATAATTTTACAGTTAATAGTAAAATCGATGTTCAATTTATTATAAAGTTTCTTAACAAAATTAAAATTAAATGTCCAGAAATTGAATTTGATGAAAATTTTTAGGTACGTCGCTTGTTTGTTACGTTCTAAAAATATAAACAAGTAGAAATGAAACTTAATTTGGTCAAGCGCTGTGTCCAGGTTGGAAACGAAATTCTTTTCTTTAACTTGTGGGTTTAAAAACAGTTTTTAATACACGGCCGAGAAATTTCCATCTTTGCCATAAAATATTCCGCTCTTAACATTTTCCCGATATTCAGAATACATTGGTGCTGTTTAAGATGCAGCATCGCGAGGTGTATTACCTAAAAAAGTATTAAAAATTTACGTTCTTCCTTACCACCCTACATTCGCTGTCAAATCATCGTTCTAAAACACAGAATTGCCTCGTTCATCTCATCATTCGAACCATTAAACAATCGAGCAGAATCGCGAACAGACCTTGAAAAACTCGCCGCTTAATCATGCACCCTCGTTTCTGTTACGTCGTTGTGTAACTTACACAATATCCGTTGCTTCAGAGTAGAACAGTTTTTCTATGGTCGATTTAAAACCTAAGTCCAATTACGTAAATCTTCTTTTATTATTTGCACTAACATCGAGTGTTACCAAAAACATTTACATACAAAAATTACTTTTTTTAAAATATGGCAGGGCCATTTATTGCTTTATCTATACTTACATTCGTTACAACGTTATCAAAAAAATCTGGATCCGGAAATTATCTTTTAAAAAGATGGCAGGAACAGTTATCGCCCATTTTATCTGTACTAAGTAGAATTTTGCCGAAAAAAAATTAGATACAAAGATGAAAGACGACAAATCTATTAAATTGAATTAGTAAAATTATCCGACGAATTGGAAAAGAAGAGGAAAGCTGCTATAAAAAAAAATGATAGATTTTACAAGATCTGAGATTTCACACACGATCTAACGCGATCCCCTCGGGCATTCATCAAATCCACGAACTTTGATCCGTGAAGGTCAATGTTCACTCGTGAACGCTTCGACGACCGATCTTCATCGAATTAGCCATCGGTGAAAAAAAACAAGGTTCGTCGACGCTGTCGCCTCTTTCACGGTCGCGCTGGTGGAAAAGCAACGAGGCGAGCGAAGCGGAGCTTCCGACAAAGCGAGCCGACGTTTAGGGAAAACGAAAATTCCTCCGAGCTGTCCTAGGCGAGCAACGCCTGGTGGCGTTGGCGCGCGCCACTGTCAAGGACGCGAAGGCCGACGTGCACGCTTCCTCGAGCGTACGGAGATCAACGACCGCACAGGGGGGCGTACGCACGGCCGCGGAGAAGCCAGGTGAGAGGGTGGAACGGCCGAGGGCGGAAAAAGTGGCGGCGAGCCGGTGACATGTGCCAACGACTCTCTTCTCGACTCTGGGCTACTCGCGTAAGCCAGCCTTCGTCGCGCGAGCGCCCGTAATCTCGTTTTATTGCCACCTCCTCCACCCTCCTCGCGACGACGCGACGACGCTGCCAAGACGAACGCGCGTGCATCCGCCGTGTGTTTGCGCCTGTCAAAGAAGCGGACAGCGCTCCTCCGCGTTATTTTAAGCCGCGCAACGACGGCCCGACTCGGCTAGGCTAGACTCGCGAGCGGATTTTAATCAGGTACGGGTCGAACGAGTTATGGCACGTTTCAAATATTGTTAGGTTTGTTTGAAAGCTTAGGTAGATCGTGGTTTCTCGAAGAACATTGCGAGTCCCAACCAGAACTAAATGACGAGTAAACGTTCCGGAAAATAAAAGTTTCTGAGAGATTAGAACTTTTAAAATACAGGAATAAAAATTAAAAAATATTCTCGATATTTTGAATATTGTTAGGTTTTGTTTATTTGAAACAGGTGGATCGTGGTAGTTTTTCGAAGAACATTCTGAGTCCAAACGAGAATTGAACGATGAGTAAATGTTTTGAAAAATAAAATATAGGTTATGTTTATTTGAAAATATTGTTAGGTTATGTTTATTTGAAACGTGGTTTTTCGAAGAATATTGTGAGTCCCAACCAGAACTAAATGACGAGTAAATGTTTTGGAAAATGAAAGTTTCTGGCAGAGTAGAAGTTGTAAAATATAGGTTATGTTTATTTGAAAATATTGTTAGGTTATGTTTATTTGAAACGTGGTAGTTTTTCGAAGAACATCGTGAGTCCCAACCAGAATTAAATGAGGAATAAACGTTTCAGAAAATAAAAGTTTTTGACAGAGTAAAAACTTGTGAAATACAAAAACAAAAATTCTTCGATTGAAAAACGTTTTCGATATTTGTAGCAGACATTATCGATGCTGAATACTATTCGGTACGAATATGAAAATGGATTTTTAATTGAACGTTTTAAAATTATGTAAAATAAATTCATTGAGACTGATACAAAATTACATTATATTGTAAAAATCAATAATTCTTAAATATTCAGGAGAAACCTCAAACCAATATATATATATATATATATATACCAAAAACCAATTTATATAAACCAATATATATATATATAAAACAGTAGATTCAATTTTAAAGCGAGTGAAGAAACTATTTATTGGACCATCGTGAGTAATTTAACCGACTATCGCTCGTATCAATTTGCTGTCACAAAATGACGTCTCTGGCGCGTCTTGCGTTCCCCAAGCCAAAATCTACAATCTACACTGACGTGCCAGAAACGTCACTTAACGCCAATGTGTTACGAATCTATTCACTCTACAAGCAATACTTAATAGTTTCCAGATAACACAAAATTCACAGATGTATTTTCTTTCTTTTAAAATCATTGCTTCACGTGCAAAGATTTGACAACGATTTTTTTCTTCAAAGAAAAAGAAAAGAAAAGAAAAGATATTTTTCTTTCATTTCTAGTACAAATTGAATGTACTAATTACATTTTTTTTTTATTATCGCGCACTATGTATATTTGTAGCTTCAAAAAAATTGTGCGTGGTCATTTTCTACGGAAGAATGTAGGACAGGGCGAGCGGTGCCAGCTCGAAACCACGAAACAAAATTACCTCGATCGCAACTACGAAAATCACTGCCTGTCCCGCAAAATTTGTAAGAATTTCCAAGAAAATTTCCAATAGAATAATAAGAAATTCCAAGAAAACGCTCCTCTTGGAAATGAAATTTACAAAATTGTCTATGTCTCAAGCGCAATTGGGTTGTGCCAAATTTTTAATCAACGATCGAGCTAAACTAACAATAAGAGTTCTAAGCGATAGTGAGGCATGGTGATTATCAAAATTGTTAGCGGTATAGCAAAGCATATAGGTCTGCAAGGGCGAGATCGAAGGCAGTTCGAGTAAAATGGTTTTGGAGAATTTCAGAGGGTTGGTTTGTTATCGTGGAGGGCTGGTACGCAGAGGAATGTCTCTGCTTCTTCCGGTTGATCGTCTGGGGTGAATGTTGACAGAATTATTATACATGCTGGCCGTGGAAGTTGAATAACGTCTTTGCGCAGAAACGGTGTATTTTTACATTCCACGGGGGGAGATTATTTTTGTGTGACGGGATACTGTGGACAAGATGAAAGTGGATCGCATTATTAAGGAGAAAGAGATGCTCTGATATCGTCCTTGAGACTCGTTGCGACCATTTTTTGGTAATAATAAAAAGAATCCGAGTACCAAAGGGTAAAAACTGCGAAACGTTTGTCACTGAACGTCGAATTTTGAACAACTAGTAAAAAATACTCGCTTAAAGAATCCTATTAATATTCACTGTCCTAAATATTTGAAAAATTAAATTATACCAGATTATACCAAAGTTATCGAATATTATACAAACTGTACGCTACAGATATAAATATACCACGGATATTAAATTTTGAGAGCAGCGTAATCCTCTTTTTCACGTCGACGATTCTGCAACGTTTGACGACGTTTGCAACGTGAAAAATATTCATTACGGGCGAGGTTGATTTTTTTTTTCCCCCGAGCGAAGTTCCAGCAACTAGAAAATTGAATCGGCAGAGTTACGAAAACGTGGCGAGATACTGTAAAAATTCAGACCCGCTGTCTCCCGGCCAACTTTCCTAAGGGGTATCGCGTGTTCCTCCGTGCCAGGAGGGTCAAAGGTGCAAGTCAGATGGCGGAAGTTTCGAGGGGAGTTTCCGGGATATTTTTGCCCCTTTTTGGTAAATGTAAGTTTCGTGGAACAAACGCGCGCAAAGTGGCTGGGCTTCGCACCCCTGTAAAAATTTATCCAACCCCGGAACATTGAAAATTTCACAAACCTCGGTTTCACCGAGAAACAAAGTGACGACAGAAATTCCATCTTTGTATCTTTCTCTGTTTTTGTCGATCGATTACGTGCAGTAGCAACGCAAAGTGGGTGAGTTAAAAAAGAAAAAAAAAAAAGAAAAAAGAAACGTGCAAACATCGAGAAGGGAGAAGAGAAGAGTTTGAAATTCGAGAGCAGAGTGGTTCTCGAATTCGTGTCGCTGAAACGTTTAATTAAATAATGGGAGCGTCAATTTGACGCTCGAGTACCTTCGTCAATTCGTTCGATATTAATGAAGCATCAACCGATTGCCGATCCGGCCAAACCGTTAAGCAGCAGATGCGCGTATTTATTCGTCGTTATCGATTTGGTTCAATCCCCTTTTTCACGTCGGCGAACGCGCGAAGTCACGCGAACAGGATAACAAATCGATCCTAGTTGTGTCGAAAAGACCAATATCCACTGTTTCGTTTCGTTGTCACCTCGTCGAAATTACACCGTCGCTTAATATCATTTCTCGAGATACGTAAACTGTTTTGCAAGTTTCCTTTCTTCTTTCAAATCACTGGAAAATTTTCAAAATCGTCGAGATCGCCACTCTGGACTATTTGGAAGATTATTGAGATCGTTAAGAAGAAACTCTCCGTAGTTCAGTCGCGTTTTTTCACGAGGCAGTTTCGTAAATTCCAGAATGGCCGGTTGGTCGTTTTCGAACGACCGGCGATGGTATTTCTAGACGCGAGGCCGACGCACTGTGGCCCAGTTTCGAGGTACTCGTCGTTTCTGGCCTACATCGGGCCTCGCGTATTTACGCGCGATACCATTCGAGGCCGTGAAAATGTTTCCCGCGCGCCGAACCAACGACAGATGCTCACCGGTATGGAATTCCACGTCGTTTGATTTATTACTCTGCGGAAAAAACAAAATTCTAACCGGTTCCCTGTGAATTACAATTTGGTCTATATTTTCTTAATCAGATATAAAAAAAAAAGTATTTTTGTCAAAACTCAAAAATGATACAAAGTTACTGTTTCCATAAATAATTTACTGAAAAAGAAAGAAAGAAAAAAAATAAGGTTCTGTTGTCTAAAAATCAATTGCTTGTGAATTTCAGTTTAGTCTATATTTCCAAGACGCGAAAGCATTTCTGTGAAAATGATGCATCAACAAAATCGGTTTCCTTAAATAGTTTATTAAAAAAGAAAAGAAAACAAAATTCAAATCAGTTGTCTGTGAATTACAATTTAGTCTATATTTTCTTAATCAGATATAAAAAAAAAAGTATTTTTGTCAAAACTCAAAAATGATACAAAATTACTGTTTCCATAAATAATTTACTAAAAAAGAAAGAAAAAAAAATAAGATTCTGTTGTCTAAAAATCAATTGCTTGTGAATTTCAGTTTAGTCTATATTTCCAAGAAGCAAAAGTATTTCTGTG
This sequence comes from Melipona bicolor, assembly GCA_030673865.1. NCBI lineage: Eukaryota > Metazoa > Arthropoda > Insecta > Hymenoptera > Apidae > Melipona > Melipona bicolor. The sequence continues at coordinate 1,514,725 of JAHYIQ010000013.1, read as the reverse complement.
AAAATGATGCATCAACAAAATCGGTTTCCTTAAATAGTTTACTAAAAAAGAAAAAAAAACAAAATTCAAATCAGTTGTCTGTGAATTACAATTTAGTCTATATTTTCCTGACACAAAGCATAAAAATATCGACGATATTTTTGTGAAAACGAGTATATCTGTTTCCATAAATAGTTTACTACGTGTAAAGATAATGTGCACAGTGGCACAATTTCCAGTAATGACTTATATAATGCAAGTAATAGAAAAGTTCGAGACTCAAAAGAGCTATTGACACATTTTTAATGATTTAATAAATTTTTCCAACAACGTTCCGGTAGTATTCAACGCAGATCAAACACTGGAACTACAAGCGCGTCGACATTCTCTTCACTCTCGAATTTTCATATTTCTTCTCACAACTCATTATATTTTTGTACGTAATGATTCATTTTGTACTGCCAAAAAGAAAAAAGAAAAAGATTATCAAACTTCTCACCCACTGTTTCAAAAAAAAAAAAAAAAAAAGAAATAGATGTTAGAAAATGGTCGAAAATATGTAGAAATCCCTACAGGTGTCGAGAGAAGGGAGCGCGATCGATAAACGCTGAAAAAATGACACGTGGAGAGAACGAAAGAAAAAAGAACGAGAAGGAGGGGGGGATATGTTCCTTTTATAAAATAACGCGTTCGAACACAACAAAAAACGTAACCAAGCAACAGCGGCGATTTAATTCCAGCACGTTTCCCGATCGCGTAACCTCTCGAAGCGTGTCCGGGCATCGATGGCGCGAGTGCAGCGCCAGCGCGGCTTGGAATAGCCACGGATAACGGATCTCTACGATCTTTTTTATCGGCTCGGACGGTTTCCCTGCGGCATCGGGCCGGGTTAAATTAAGTATGAACGGGGCTATAAATAAATTACACGGTATTTTTCGAACCGTCCGCGGCAGCGTGTGTTTATGGACGAAATCGAAGCTGTTTTATGCACGTGCGATCTCTCTGTATGTGTATGTGTATGTTTGTGTGTGTGTTTGTGTTTGTATATGTGTGTGTGTTTGTGTGTGTGTGTTTGTGTTTGTATATGTGTGTGTTTGTGTATGTTTGTGTGTGTTTGTGTATGTTTGTGTGTATGTGTTTGTGTATGTTTGTGTGTGTATGTTTGTGTGTGTTTGTCGCGCTTTGGAAGTTTGTTACGCGAACGTCGACCAACGCCGACGAGAGGGTTTTCGCCCTCTCTTGGCCAGCGCAGCCTGGAATTTACCTAAAATTTTAACGAGCGCCAGTCTCTCCCTATCTCTCCGAAGGAAACATGCACGCGGTCTCGGATCCTCTGCGCAACATCCGGCTCTGCCCCGGCTCGAAGATTTATCACGGTAACGCTACGTGTCTCAGCGTCTGCTGAACAACAGAGAAAGCCGAAAGCTCCCTTTAGTATTCTCTGCTCTCTCGCGAAGGATGGAAATATTAATTCGGTAGAAACGGCAGAGTCGCGAAGTTTTCCAGGAATTTCAAATTAGGCGGAAGCAAGGGTAAAAGAATTTCTGATTTCGGAAAGAGTTGTTGGCTGTTGAAATATTTGGCTGCGGAATCTTTTTGGTCGGCAAGATTCGCCGATGGAGAGAAGAACTTTGAATCCAAGATAAATTTTATAATACCTCTAAAATGAATATTGATTCAACGCGCTATTTTACAGAATCGTAGACTCACCCAATTGTCCATCCTCGAGAATTATTTTCAACGCTGCTATTTTAGGAGCTTCGCTTTCAAACTTACAAAAGTCACGACTCTGAGATCTCGTATTAATCTCTAACAATAAAAGAATTACATAACGAAATTCGTCATGTGAAAAATCATGCTTTGATTATTATTTTACGAATTTCTTATTTATTATTATTATTATTTATTATTTATTACTTATTATTATTGCGCATGCAGTGCAATGCATCAGAAAATTGAAAAAGATAATTGACATTGGCGATAAAATTTTGATCTTCGACTTTTGGCAAACTGTGGAATTGGGCATGGAAAGTCGAACAACGATCGACAGACTTCCGATAAAGCGGAAGCGTGACGAACAGAGAAGAGGGAGGACGCCCCCGACTTGGGGTGGATTGGAGTCCCATATCGATTAGTATTTCGTTCAGGACTGAATTTTCGTGGCCCTCCTCCACCCTTCTTTGTCTTCGGGTCGTCAGCCCGACCTTCGTCTCTCTTTCTCTTTCTCTCTCTCTCTCTCTCCACTTCGTACAACCGTTCTTGAGATACTTGCGATTCCGTGTCGCGTTGCGAGCCGGACGCTCATAACTTCCTGGATTCCCTCCGCGTTGCTCCTATCGTTCCCAATTCCAACCGATTCCGCAAATGTTTTTTCTCCGAGCGAACAAAGACTTTATTGTCCTCGTCGCTCGGAGCGGCACGGCTTCTGACCTGACGTTCGACGATTTATTCGATCGACGATCGTTAGGCTACTTGGACGACTGAGAATTCGCTCTTCGTCCGTGACAGTGGTCTTTTTGTGTATCAATTGAGAGTATTTTAATTTTGTTGCAATATTTTCTTAGTTTAAATACAACCCAGGCGAAGCTAATAACAAATTTATTAGTTTTCTAGTAATTCTTTATTTTAAAGGCAAGGGGGTAACATCAGCGATGAGTTATTTCCTCGAAAAAAGAATTAAAAAATATGAATTTGTTTGTTTTTAAAAAACAAGTAGCTTCGCGTTCGTCGCGCGATATCTCGCGATTGTGCAAACAGTTTCGGTGGAAGCCACCCCCCGGTATGCCGGGAGAAACGCGAGTAATAGCGAGATTGATTAATTTAATACTCCTATCCGCAGCTACAGGTTCAATCGAGCCTGGGTGAAAATACGATAACGCATCTCCTGTAATTTTCGCAGCTTCACGTGGATGATCGTATCAGTCAGTCACTTCCAACTATCCTCTTCATCTCTCTCTCTCTCTCTCTTCGTGTTAATAATGCAGAGAATATTTATGATCGAGCCGTGCACGGTTTACGATTGCATCGGCAGCTTTCAGACCTCTTTCCCCATCTGCAATTCAACTTACGTAGTTCCATTTAAATACCGATCTGCCCGATGGAATGCCGCTCGATAATTCACGTTTGCTGATTCTTTTATGATTCGATGAATCGTTCTTTCTCAATTGCTCTCTCGTTCTGCGGAAGCGGAATTAATTTTACCGTGTATATGTCGCCGGCGAAACTAAACAAAACGATTTATCACTGAAAGTAACCTAGAAAATTGGGCAAGGTGCAACGCTGATGCAACGAAAATTAGCGATTGGTTGATTTGGGTCACGTGATTCGCGAGGGGGCGTGGCGTAGACCTCGAGTAGGAGTGGCGTTGTCTGTAATTTGTTTTCTATCGATTCAAATGTTTGCGTATCAATAAAATTTTATGGCAAAAAACTAGGCCTTTCAGTGAGACAAATCGTACTGGGGTACAAGTCGTGCAGTTTTTTTCTTTTCCTTTTCAGAAAATTCAGAATTTGTTAAAGAACATTCCACCAATTGTTTGCTTTGCCATCGAAACTCGATGTCAATTAATATTTCATTAATTCGTTCGCATTTCTCCGCGAGTCGATTTCCGGTTCGAAAAACAGTTGCTGCAACGATTGCAGAGTAAAGAATCTTTAAAACAAAAAAAAAAAAGCACGAACTGGCGTGATATTGGAAAAAGGGCTGCCACCTGACGCGTGGCTCGGAAACAAAAATAAAACCTTCCGATATCGGTGGGACGTGCAACGAGATGGCGTAAAATTAACCGCTCTCGACGGCGCGGAAGCGCAAGGGCGCGGCCCTGTGTTCGCGGAAACAGTGTCAATCGCGTGTTGAACCGATTGGTCGAAAAAAAGGGGGTACAATCGCGAAAAATATCACCAGGCAGTTAATGTCTTTCTCCCTTTGTTCCAAAATTATTACTTACCGCGCGACGTCGCGTGCGGTCGGTGATAGAAAGAAAAAAACCACGAAAAACGAAACGTTGTCGTCGGAGGGATTTTCGTGAGAATCGACGTGCCTGCCACTCGGTTGGCAATGGCGCTCGATAGCGAGCGTCTTTGACCCCTCCGCGTCGGTCGTTTGCCCGAACTTTTCACCTCTGACCTTTGCCAAGGCAGGAGAATGCTCCTCCATTTAATCGGACGCGCGACCGCGTTTCGCCTTTTCGCGTTCTTTTTTTTTTTCTTGTCGAGAAACTCTATGTAACACGCGCTGGGAACGACCCAACTTTGAATGCGAGCAAAACGCAAAAGTTGGACCGAAAAATCTCGCCTCTCTCCTTTTTTTCCTTTTGCAAATTCATATTCATCCCCCCTTACTTCGTCTCTCGTCCCTAATTTCAACCTTCGATTCGAGCGAGCTTTCGGTCGTCTTTCCTTTCGACCTGAGAGGAAATTCACCGGTCGCCCTGGTGAAGAGACAACGGCGGGGCGAGCGTCTAAATTGCCTTCGTTAGGAACACCGACGCGTGTTCCTCGCCGTTTTAACAGCGACGCTCGCGGCCGGAGGTAACTTCGTTCGAGTAATTAATTCCAAGGTGGGAACGACTCTTTTTTCATTTTCTTCCCTTACTTGTCAAGGGATGACATCAGGCGCTGGAGAGGCGTGGAAACGTTCCTTTCGTCGACTTTGTGCCGACGACGGCGAAAAAACGGCGAGAATCTTTTCAAACGATCGTCGCAGCCACTTGTATCTTTCATTCGGTGATCTTTCGAAGCGACAAACCGCGTCTTCGATCTTTCACGATCCGACGAAATTGTCAGAGCCACGCTCTTTTGCAAAATTCTTCCTTCGCTCTCGCGTGTTTGGCGATCGAAAGATCCCTACTCGCGGCAGTAATAAAATGTATTTATGCCTTTTATCCTCGTGATCCTCGTTTTCAAAGATCCCCTCGCCGGGATCGCGGGATTACTCGTACCTAGCGAGCTTGTTGACATTTCGAGGGAGCATTAACATGCATCCACCGGCGGGAGATTCTACGAGTCGAACGATTCAATCTGCACACACGTCGAGGGATAGTGCGACTGTGCAAGAGCCTCAACATCATCGTGGAAGAACAACACGGATTCCGCGATTCGGTTAGATCGAACAATCGATGCAAATGCAACGTAAATGAAATTTAAATCTCAGTCGCTCGAGAGAGTGAGGGATTGTACCCCTAATTGCCGCTACATGCGATTTATTAGCGACTAACAACCTGCTGCGCTCTCGTTCGCAATTTTCTACAGGCCAGACAGGTAATTAAACGTCAATTGCAGTCGACTGCGATCCGATTGAACCTCGATGAGACGCGATTCCAAGTGGATTGTTCGTTTTCCTTCCTCTTCCCCCTACGTAGTTGTTATACCGTTATAATTCAAAATTAAAGTTTAAATAAATCACGTTCTTCTGTGAACACTCGCTTCGATATAAATATTTAAAAACTGCACGATTCGTCTGACTGAAAGGCCCAGAAGCAATTGTTCTGACTAGGAAATGAAGATGACTTTTTTTCCCTTAAAATTTTATCGATATGTAAAACAAATTACAGGCGCGATCGCTCAGTACTGGACAACGCCACTCCTACTCGAGGTCTACGCCACGCCCCCTCGCGAATCACGTAACCCAAATCAACCAATCGCTAATTTTCGTTGCATCAGCGTTGCACCTGAAGAGGCCCGATTTTCTGGGTTACCCCCGCTAAAATCACTTTCAGTGATAACAAGCTCGTTTAACTTGGACGTAGAAGCTCGTAAGAACATGTTCAAATCCGGAGCCAAGTGGTTTTTGTTTTCGAAGGAACACGTGTTGAAGCACTTCGCGGTCTATCAAACTGACGCGAATTGTCTTTCAAGCGGCCCGCCTGGCTCGCGGCTCGGCCAGGAGAAGCGCGCGTATTTGGTCAGACGTCTAGACACTCGTGTCCGACGAAGGGGTGCGCATCTTCCCAAAGACCGAAGGGGCGGAGGGTAATTTATTTCTCATCTCCGACCGGAGCCAACATCCTGCCACTGCGCGCTGAATCACGGAAATACTCTGCGCGATCTCCGTCGAATTTTTCTTCGAAACGGATACGTTTCTTTTTTCTGGCAAAAATTTCTTTAGGCAACTGCGGGAAATTCGTACGTTCCGGGAACATAAGGAAAGTTAAGGAAAGTTAAGCTATCTCAAATAAAGTCTATTTATTTGAAACGTGAATCGTAGATATTTTTTTAAACGAAAAATGTTCTTACGCTGCAAGCGTGTTTTTTTTTGTGTTTTACGCGTGTGTGAGTCTCGATGAAAAGCAAACATTCTGAAAAATAGAAATTTCAGGCAGAGTAGAACTCTGTTTGTGAAATATAAGGATAAAAGTTCTTCTGCCGGAGGATAATTTGTTCGTCGATATTGAAAAGCTTCTCAATGTTTGTAGCAAATGTTATTCAGCGAACAGTGCTCAAACGTGAAAATCGATCAAACGTTCTAAAATAACCTGCTTCCACGGGACTTTTATTATTTTTCGCAGATTCGAAAATACCTGTTCCGCGAAAACACTCGTTCGTTCAAAAATATTTTAATTCCTATTGAAATTCGACGTTTCTTTTATACGCAGCGGGATATGTTTAAAAATCCCTGGAAAGAACTTGTCGGAATTGTCGAGATGGGCTTGAGATTGAGCGAGCGACGTCGAGCGTAGAAGAGACTGCAAGTTTGAAGAAGAAAGTATCGGTCTCTTTCGCGAGCGTAAGAAATGTTGGCTTGATTTTTGTCCGACAAATCTTCGCGACTCAACCGGGGAACGAATTAAAGAAACCGAATCGAACCTGACACGGGCGACTGATCGAACCGTGCCGCGATCGCGGTGCCAAGAACGACCCACTTCCACCGCCCTGCAGTCCATCGTTTGCTCGATCAGCGTTTTACCGAACGTCACGCTCGGAATTGCATCATCCTTCACACTCATCCGATCTCCAGAGTGTCGCATTCTTCCGACCCATTCCCCGCACCATCCTTTAATTTCTCCACCGTTTTACCCTCTACAACCCTTGGCAGAAAGTTTCCGAACAGGGACGCTAATTTGTAAAAAACGTTCATGCTTTGAAAGTGTAAAATTGTATTAAATATCAAAACTGACGATTTGGGAAGTCAAAGTAAGTAAGTAAGAGTGAAATTGATAAATTTATTTTCATGATAAATTTCGAATTTAGTGTCATTAATATTAAGGGTTGCTTTTTTATCACTGAAAGTGATTTTAGCGGGAAAATCGGGCTTCTTCAGGTGCAACGCTGATGCAACGAAAATTAGCGATTGGTTGATTTGGGTCACGTGATTCGTGAGGGGGCGTGGAGTACAAGATCGTAAAAACATAAATATAATACGAGTTTGTCACAATTTGTCTAAAATATCAGTTCGTATTTTCTTCGTACACGAATGTTTTCTTTTTCTTTTTACAAATTCTGCGTTAGTGTCTCTTTTAGCCAGGGGTTGTAACATATTCGATTGCCTTTACGCGTGCTCAAAACTTTGACTTTCACCGCCCAGGGTTGAATCACGTCTCTCAACATCGACGAAAGGAGAGGAAAGATTTTTAGAGAAGACTACAATACTTCAAAATGCAGGTAAATGCAATTGCGACGAGATGTCGAGGCAGAGATCGTCAACACGTGCATATTTTCCAACCATCGGAGCCGATGAACTGCTGCGTGGTTCAACAAACCACGCGAGCGTGGCTCGAGAAGTTGCAACCGTAAGGCGATAAAGCGTGGTTTATTGCCACGCGTGTGCACACACACACGCATTACCTACGTGCTTCCCCTCTTGCCAGCCACGACGGAAGCGTATCGGGGCTATTGATAATGATAACGACACGCGGCGTGTAGACACGCACGTAAACGTGGGCTGATTGTGAGCGGGCCCTCCCCCCTTTCCGCTCAGCCGATCCGACGCAACGATAACGCGGCACTACGAGCTTCAACGCCGCGTTCCTTTTATCGACGCTCGTGTCAGATAATCTCGTAATTAATTATAGCAACGTGCGACGTATTGGATGAAGCGCCGGTCTTCAACCGGGCGATCGCTCTCTGACCCATTACTCTCTATCTGCTTTGCTATCGTTAACGCGACATTTCATTTCGAGTTTTTTCCACGTCAATTTTTCTTTCTTTTCCTTTTTTTTTTTAAGTAACTCTAAAAGAAAAGGTTTTTGGATGTTTTGAAAACTGTTGAAATTTCGATGAAAGTTCTGCAAAATTCTTCTGGATGTTTTTCCTTTTTTTTAATTCGCTATTTTGTTTTGCCAGAAAGCTTCTGAATTATGGTTAACGCTGTTATGTTTGACCAAAAATAATTGCGTTCTTTTCTAATATATAGATAGATATCTTAGAATGTAACTAACTTCAGTTTGAATCGTAGATTTGTTTTGCGATCTGATCTTGGAAAAAAACTGCACGACTTGTACCCCAGTACGATTCATCTCACTGAAAGGCGCAGAAGCAACTGTTCTGACTAGGAAATGAAGACCATTTTCTTGTCATAAAATTTTATCGATATGCAAAACAAATTACAGGCGCGATCGCCCAGTACTGGACATAGCCACTCCTACTCGAGGTCTACGCCACGCCCCCTCGCGAATCACGTGACCCAAATCAACCAATCGCTAATTTTCGTTGCATCAGCGTTGCACCTGAAGAGGCCCGATTTTCTGGGTTACCCGCGCTAAAATCACTTTCACTGATAAAAGAAAATGCTTAGTCTCAAGGAATATTCTCGTCCTATTTTTCTGCACTACCTCCGAAAAGAACAAAAAAAAAAAACGCTGTGCAAGCTCATAAAAAATTATTTATACATTTATAGTAAAGAAACCTTCAAAATGCGAAATTTCGACGAGGATATTAGAGCGTTCTTGCAACTGTTTCTTGTCAAAAAAAAAAAAAAATAAAAACGCGGAGTCACGAAATTGCCTGAAAGATGGCAATAGCTAATCGAACAAAATGGTGTTTAACAATATTTCGTCCAATAAAGTTTTCGTTTTTGGTGAAAAATTTCTTTCGTGAGAAAGCAGGAAAAAACAGCAGTATGTATAAATCACGTAATAACGACAAAGTTACAGAGGGGAAACGCGAACATTTTGGAACGAGGTCTTGATAGACTGTGGAGAATATCTCGGAAGAAAGAGATTACGAGCTTTTCTATAGACGGTTGTGTGTCTTTTTCACGCAGAGTTGGCCCAAGATCGTCCGTGGAGACGTCAGAGAGAGAGAAAAAGGGAGAGAATTGGAGGAGACACAGTGTGAAAGAAGCGGCGAGGTCAGGGTTTTGCGTGAGAGTCCGACGAGAGCTTTAGCGAGAGCGTTTCAGCGAGCTTAATTATTACGAGTCGCCGAGGTATGTTTAACAAGGAAGCATCTTTTATACGTTCAAACTGCCACTCGTTACACTCGGTTAGGTATAATTCTTTCAATTGGCAGAGTGGAAGGTTAACCGAGTCGGATGTTTGTCTGTTGAAAGGACGAAAAAAAGCAAGAAAGCTGTTTGCCGAGGGAAATAAAACGCCCAGTCGTAATTTAATTTAATTTCGAGAGGGAATAATCAAGGTTTTCCTGAGGGAGAATCCTGCAAGATTTAATTATCCATCCTTGTATATATGAAAAAATAAGTCGATAACAGAGAATAGAATTTTGTCGTAAAATGCTTCGTTTTTGAGAAGATTGAGTTTAAAATACGCTGAAATTTGAAATTCTAAACGTAAACAGAAAAGAATAATTAACAGGAGATCAGTCGAGCGCAAAAAAATGAGTCAGAAATGTGGAACAAAGTTTCGTTAAAAATTGCCCTGTTACTTGATAAATTTTCAAACTCAATTTTCTAAACAAAAAAAAAACGAAACACTTTGCAGAAAAACTTTATTCTACTTATTTTTACTCCCGTTAATTTTTCTCTCTGAATTTTCGTTCGCTTAAATTTTTTGTTCGATGGAAACCGGCACCAGAAGTTGAAGAGTCAAGATTTTCCGACTTCCGGCCGATTTGTCGCATTTAATTAGTGTTCGTCGTTGAATATTTATTTTTAAACGTCAGGGAATATTTATTTTTATTTCCGAATATCTCCGATTGAACGCAAGCGAAGAATTCACGGCTCGAGAACTCGCTCGTAAAAAAGAGAAATGTCATTAAGCGCGATGAATGACCCTGTTTCCACCGCGGTACGTGACAAATACTTCCGGCCCTCGAGGGTTAAATAAGCACCGCACGAAACATCAATCATTCGCGCGAACTCGAGTTCTGGCCTAATCTCTAGCGCAAGCTCTCTCTCTCTTGCGAAATACGGGCAGAAATTTCCCGAGTGACATTGACGATATTAAAATATCGTGCCGACAGTGATTAAAAATGTCATTAAAATATCGTTAACTCAAACAATTCACTTATTCACTTGAATAAACTGGATCATTAATCGATAACGACATTTAATTACGAATCGAACAGCGATAAACGACATAGCTACCCGAATTGTTCCGCTTCTATTACAAGCCCTGGTCGTTCTCTAATCTCTTCTCGTATTCCGTCCCCCCTCCCATGGGAGAGGGAATCTGGGTTCAGATATTAAATTGATAACGCGAGATACTCTAATCCCGACCGTAAAACTGAAAATCGATTACACGCGTAATAACAGCCTATCGTTAGCTTCCGTTATCGTTTACAAAGCCTAAATTAGACTTCTCGTTCCAATTAAAGCTACTACACCGAATTCAGCTGCACAAGCTCTCTGTTGTACAGAGCTCCGAGCTAAAATTTGACCATGTTGCTTGCACGTGTCAACAAAGGCTGATGACGATGAAAGAAGATTACCTTTCGAACAAATAAATAACAGACAAATGTTCCGAGTCGGATTTAGAAATTTATGTTTCATACTTTGGGGGAAATAAAATTATTAAACCAATAGTTTACAATATTTATAAGTATATTATCACTGAAAGTGATTTTAGCGGTAACCCAGAAAATCAGGCCTCTTTAGGTGCAACGCTAATGCAACGAAAATTAGCGATTGGTTGATTTGGGTCACGTGATTCGTGAGGGGGCGTGGACTAGACCTCGAGTAGGAGTGGCGTCGCCTGGTACTAAGCGATACACGCACGTTTCAAAGTTTGTTTGGGCGCGTTTAGGTCGCACAGAAAGAGCAATGAGAGTTTCTTGTTCCACCAGCTGCCTGCTGCCACGATCGACCGTTCGAGGCCGGTTATCTGGAGAACAAGCACTCGACGACAACTCGATTTCAATCGTGCGCGTGTCGCGAGAACTAGACCTGGCTTGGCCAAGCATTCACGGCACTCGCGCCGCCTAATCAACGGGATGCCAAGGCGAGCCAAGAATTGATTACGCACCGACGCTGAATCCTCCGATCTGGCCACCGGTTGTTCACCGATCGGTCGCCACACCCGAGATTCGTCGATCGAAACCGCACGTCGCGCCGCGTCTTCATCCTCGTGCATTATCGCGCGCCAGTTCACTGACCACTCGGGTCGGATCGAAGTGGAAAATGACCGTAGTCGTCCGGCGGGATGCTCGCTAAGGTTTCAATTTGGACGAGAGGCGACGCGCGCGGATTTATACGTGAATGGGGAACGGCTGTAACGAATCGCGCGGATCGACACGCGATCGCCGGCGAACGCTGTTGTCTGTTTAACGCCGGTTTATCGGGGAAGAAGCATCAAATTTCGCGTGCAATTTGAAAAGGTTGTTGTCCATCCGGCGACAAAAGATATTATATTTTTCTTGACAGTGACAAAAAACAATAAATGTGTATTAAAATTTAAATCTTCTGCGTTTCAATTTTTTTTCAAAATCGACACGAACTCTCCGGACAACCCAGTAATTTTACTTTTTTTCGAGGGATTTGCGCCTTTTTAAAAATTAAAAGGGTTATTTCATTAATTTCGAAAGTGGCTTAGGTACACTTTACAGCCATCGAAAACGTATTATTTTTTAAACAATAAAATGTTTATTATATTAATTACACTCCCTTAGACGACACAAACAGATTATACTACCATGTTGTAGAGTACTACCGATATCTTTAAATCTGTTAAAACGCAAATCGTTAAATATTTTGACCCTCTAAATACTGCCTAAATATTTCTATTTTCTTTTTTTAATAACGAAACGTATTGTAAAACGTTCAATTTATGTTACTTGTATGTCTAAGAAAAATTTTGTTTGTTAAAAAGAAATTCAACAAATTTTATAATTTGTCCCAGACTTAAAGTACGTGAATACTTTACAAGCAAAAATCGCCGACAGAACAGAATCGAAGCAAGAGTGCGTTTGGAAATGAAAATTTGGAAAAGACAAAGCAAAAGTTCTTTGCGAAATTGATCTAAATATAATTCCGACGCAACAAAGTGCGTAAAGGGTGGAGTTTGCATTCACGGTGAAGTGGAAATTTCGCCTAGGAAAGTTGAAACGGACGACCCTGCATGCGAGCCACAGCGAGCGCAGTGGAACAGGGTAGTGGAGTGTCAGACGTGTCCGATCGGTGACCGTTTCGTTCCACTTGTCCGCTCGTTCCAATCGCTTCTCGATGAGGATTCAGAGATCGGGAGGATCGTCGAAGCTGTTAATGGAAGGATTATCGAACTACGTGCCGAGCTCTTGCCCGGCCTGCACGCCAGATTTATTTATAACACTATGAAAATTCATGCGGTAAATCCTGGGCTTTGAAACACGAGGCCCGTCGTACGAAATATGCTTCTAACCTGTGTTTTCGTGAAATTTATATGACGCTACAGCACGTGTATCTGTGTGCGCGCGTTATCTAAGTGGAGCAATCCGTGCGTTATAAAATAGAATTACGTAAAGTGGTCAGGGATTTGCGACTTCCTCCGACTGTGAGTTTGCGCGCGAGTAACAGGAAATTCGGATGTGCGACGAATAATTAACGATTTTCTTCGATTCAACATTTTTCCGTGTTTTTTCTACTATCGGAGGGACAGTTAGATTTGTAGACTCGAGAGGCTGAACGACTGACTCGTTAAAAAGTGCGCCAACTTTATCACGAACACTCTCGATTTTCAGACGCTGCGACGACTGTTAACTATTTACACTAACTCTACAATGGGATATAAAGATTTCTGGTCCACAGATGCGTAATTTATAAATAGAGAATAACGAAGAAAATTAACTCCTTGTGGGATAAATTAACTCTTCAACCCTTTAACATTATAACTTTTGTCAACTCTCGTAGTTGAGGAAGTGAAGAACTCTGCAGGGAAGCAGAGCACAAATTTTATTAACGTAACAGACGCCTGCAGTCGGCCGAGTCCTCGCACAGATCAGCAAAAGCTATAAGTGAAAGTCTCTCTAAAATCGAACGACGAATCATAAATTTTTTCGACTCGAAGGTTCGCAAAGAACGTCGTCGATCGAGTGGCGCTACTTAAACTGCATCATTGTGCATGTCGTGTGGCATTGGAACGAGACCTTGCAACGCGACCTAAGACACGAGACTCAATTCCACGCGTAATCCCGACGATCGGGCCGGGAAATGACCTGGCCTCGATCCAATCCACCTCGTTCCGAAAACCATTTATTTCATCCCCCGTCCAAAAAAAGTGGTGGAAGATCAGTCGAAAAAAATCGTTTCGCGCCGACGATCGCCTAATTAATTACTGTCACGACGAAGCGAGTTTTCCGTTTCCGCTGTCGATTTCGCGCGAAACAACCGATTAAACTTTTGATCATTCTTGTGACATTCTTTTATCCATGTCTAGTCGAGCGTGCGAGGAATTTTCAAGGACTTTTCGTCTAGAAGAATCAAGTCAGAGTCGCTCACGATCCGCCGTTTCACGAGATGCAATTTCGCGACTATCGACGATCGCTTAATCCGCGGAGGGAAGAAATTAAAACGCAAGGGGGGGGGGGAGGCAGCCCGCGGCCATTGAATTCGCGAGCTGACGACGATTTTCATCCCCCTCGATGAGCTATTCATCCCCCGGGGGTGGAAACGAGACGCTAATAAAGCGTCATTCGAGAAAGCGAAAGAAATAAAGAGCCCGGTCGGACAAATGGAATAGGAGGAGGATGCCGAAAGATGGCTCGATAATGGATCCCTCCTCTGGCCGTCCAAGCGTTCTTCGATATTCCGGTGATGTTCGCTTCGCCATATTGTTGCACGAGCGGTCCCCGTGGCTCGTTGGTCGCGGCGACGCGCGTTCGTTTCGTTTCTCTCCTCGAGAGTAAGAACTTTCCATCGCCTTGATGAGAAAACAGCCGGCGCCCGGGTCAAAAGCGGACAGACGGGTTGCGTCGAAACTTCGCCGTGGATGAAGAAGAGGAAGAAGAAACGAATTGCGTTCCGGGAGAACAGCACACGATCCGCTCTCACGATTCCTCTTTCACCTCGGATTCGCGGGGAAAAACCAGGCTAATGGGAAATTTTAGAGAGAGTTCCCAATTTAATGCGAGACAACCCTGTCGATCGTCAACAATTAATGGGATCAATGATCATGGGGTCAAAGTTCCTAAAGCTATTAATGCAGTCGAATATATTATTTTATATTCTACAGAGTCTACGTAGAACACTAGAGCTAGCCGAGGACTAAAGTACAAAAATTGAGTCAAAGAAAGGAATAGGAAAAGATTTCCAACACGATAATGAATCTCTAAAAAAAAGTGCAACATTGTAAGTCCGCAGAGTTACTCTGAAAACTGTGTAAAAAATTGGTCGTTTGGAAGTTTCCGTGCGAGTCACACGCCTCGGCCCTCAAAGCTCTATCCGATCCAGACGCAAATCCAACGACAGCCAGCCCGCTCTTAAATCATTTCTAACACGTTCTAACCGCCGTCGTGCAGCTTTTCGCGAGTCCCAAGATTTCGATCGAGCGAAACCTTGCCTCGCATGCATTAGCGGCGCATTAGCATTTGCATTGCAAATGTAGCTCGCGAATTAACATTCATCGTGCATCGGGATAAGAAAGAAAAACTCGTGTTCAGGGGCATTAGCAGGTAAGCGCGGATTAGCACGTAAAAGCTAGAATCTGCCGTGCCAACCTGTGGCCCTCGAGCGGTATCTCGACTTATCGCGTCGCCCGATAACGAGACAAGGGCCGCGATACGCGTCGTCACGCAATATCATCGACGATTCAATCTTATCCGACCCCGGGTAAATCCGTGGCGCGAGGATAGGATAGGACTGCGAGTTACTTACACGTACACACACGGAGCTACGAGCTCGTGAACGGATCGTGGACGGAATTGCCGTCTTGCTTGCGGGGAACTGACCACAGGGAGAGACCGGAATCGCGAGGATCGATCGTTCGTGCGGAACGTGGTTGCACTGGTATCGGCAGTTCCCGTAACCTTGCGAAATTATTGAACGAGTGTCGTCATAAGTTGAGAGAGCACGTTACCGTGGAGAGAACGACCTCGGCTACGATCATTCCCTCTTGGCCGGGCGTATTTCCTCGTCGCGTAAATCAGAGGGCACGTTGCATCGGGAATTAAATCAACGCGCCTCGCTTCGTTGATGGAGATGAAGGAAAACGAGATGGATGGTAGGAGAGGGATAGGGCGAGCGAACGAGAAAGAGTCTGTGTGTGTGTGTGTGAGTGTGCGAGAGAGAGAGAGAGAGAGAGGAAACTAAAATAAGAAGAGAAGGAAGAGCAGCTATGGTGGGGGATCAATTTAGAAGCCGTGACTCACTCAACACGGTGACGTCGTTAGTGCACCCCTTTCGTTCTCACCCTCTCTACGCTACCCCTAAAAAGAGAGAGAGGGAGAGAGGAGAAAAAGGAATAATCCGGTCACAACTCTCTCTCTAAGCGAGAACTAATCGAGGCCAGTGCACACTACCGAGAAAGAGCGAAACGAGTGGGAGGATGTTCTCGACTCTCTCCGGCCGGTCGACGAGCCTCGAGTATTATTTCTGGTATTCGTGTATACCGCTGTGTTACCCGACGAGACGGGGGGTCGCGGCGGTGGCACGCGGAAAGTGAAGCGGAAAGGGCACCAACGGGAGTCATCGTTGTGCGCGATAACACCGGCCCGGTCCCTCGTTACGTCGAAAAAAGAGAGAAAAAAAAAAAAAAAAAAGAACTCGACGGAGAAAGAGAAAACCGGTATGTGAAGTCGAGATTTACCTACGCCCATGTACTTTACGCGCCAGTGACTCCTGTTTACAGAGCCGACCGGCGGGCTGGGTGGAAAAAGAGAACGCGAAAACGCGAGCGTAGAGAAACAAGGAAAATTGCGAGGGGAAAAAGAGAGAGACAGAGGGGGGAGGGGGGAGAAAGGGTGCGAAACGAGGAAGAGGATGCAGAAAAGGGGGAAGTATCCAACGCATCCTCTCGCACACCTCCCCCCGCGCGCGCCACCCCCCGGTGCCAGCGTCCCCTCGCCCCAATTACCGTGCCCGTCGCTCGCACCACCTCGTCCACGCTCGTAATTTGCATCCGACCTCTATTTCCTCCGTAGCCGTCGAACCAAATCCCTCTTCCCAAATCGTCCGGGAGGAAACCGAGGTTCCTGCAACGTGGTAATCTCCTGCTCCTCGGATAACGTAGGGGACGACAACGAAACTAACTTGGTAGAAGCCAGGACTCGCCTGATGTTTTCGAGTACGGTTAACGGCGTTAAGGTGGAGGGAAGAAGAGAGAAAAAGAGAGAAAGAGAGAGAGAGAGAAAGAAGGAAACAGTAACAGACGAAATAATGATCGAAGAAGGAAATTATACGTATGCGTTATACGTATGTACATCCTGGAAGGAGATTGTTGGTACTCACGAGGCACACGATCAACGAGGATCAGGCTCTCGGTTAGGAGACGTCGACTCCCGGATCGTCGACCGACGAGCATCCTACACCCCGATTCCCCTGTTCCGCGAGTCCTGGCGTCGAGGACCCGGATGATCCTCCCGTTGTCACTCCCGGCAACACCCACTTTCTCCTCTGGCCTCGTAACCTCGAGGGCCACTTTTCCTTCTCTCCCTCGCCACCGTCGTCGAACGAGGCGCAGCACTATTCTGACAGCACCACCACTACCACCACTACCACCACCACCACCACCACCACCACTACCACCACCACCACCGCGATACGATTCTCGACTACGAACGACTACGGGCACTACCACGATAGGAAAACCGCCACCACCAAGACCATCACCACCACCACCACCACCGTCGCCGCCGCCGCCACCACCGCCACGGCCACTACTACCACTGCCACTCGTCACCACGAGTAGCACAGGCACTAGCAGCAGCAGCTCGTCGTCGTACCGCCTCGATACTGGCGATCGGTTAACAAACTGGCGAGCAGTTACGCGAGATTTCGCCCTCCCATCCCCCCCATCTGAAAGAGAGATTTCGTCCACGATCGCGAGTCTCGTCAGAAACGATCTATCCAGCCAGCGACGATCGTGGCGAGTTGCCGAGTATCGCCCCTTCGTCGGTCACTATTCGCGTTGACACACGACGCGTGACCATCGACGAGGAACCCTCTGAACGCGAGCCACACGCGGCGACCTGCGAGCATAGGATGAGCTCCGTAGCTCGCTGCGGAAACGCCACCGTGCGAGCTGACCTATCTACGCGCCTGTCTGCTCTCCCGAGCCTCGAATGTGAATCCCTTCACGTCCCAACCGTGCCCGCCTTCTGGCCAGTCACGACACAAGTGTATACGCGATCGTGACACACGCGTGTCCGTGACACGTCCTAGCATGCGCCCTTCTACGCGCGCCTCGTATCGCACGCGCCCGAATCCGGCCGAATTCGCTCGAGCGCACCCGGTGTCGCTGCTTTCCGTTGCCGCGTCTAGGGAGTTTTTCACCTCGAGAACTCCTCTTCCAAATTCGAATTTTCGCGAAAGAGGGAGAGCTCAAGCGGTGATCCGACCTCGTAGCGATCTTCTTTTCGAGTCATTTCGATTTATGAGACAGGCGTGTTTCGTCAACGTGTAACGCTGCTAGCGGATCGTTTCGAATTTAGCGCCAAGACCCCAGGCTTCGGCACGTTCTAGGGACTTTTACGTAGCGCACGATACTGACCTGACCGCATCGTATGGACGCGTTTCTTTTTTTTTCCTCCGTTTTTTCATTCCCAAAATTCGTCGATTGGACGAATGACCGATGACCATAAAAAGCTTTAACGCCGTTCGTGTCGCGTCTGTTAAAGTAAAGAGTGAATTTGGAAACAATCGCGGTGGCTGCGATTCAACTCGGTTGATAATGCAGTTGGAAGTTGTGGCTACCGTTTAATTAATGCCCGAAGCTATGGGATGACGTACGATTTGTCCTTCGTGTGGTGGTTTTGCGTTCGAGGCTAGATCTCGCTGCACGCTCTCGTCTGGAGACTCGTAACCGCCGCGACTAGGCATAGTTCGCATCGCGGAGTAATATGGTGGCACGGTAACAATGACGGAAAGTTCGTTTCTCATCGACGAATACGCTACTAAATCTAATATGTGGAGCGGTTTTCGCAGCAAGGGCTTTCTCATGTGGTTACTGATTTACGTGATTATGTTTCAATGTTTCATATGTGAGTATTTGTTTGCCGTTGTACCATACATCTCCATCCTCTGTGCTTCGTAGAACCTCACGAATGTAAAAATGCGTGACGCACGAGCCTGACATGCCACCATTTTGTACGCATGCTTCCCGCGATATTCAAATAAATTCCATACATTGTGCGATTAAATTTTTATGCATTTTTAAATTTCTATAGATACACTCAACACAAGAGGAAAAAATTTGAGTAATAAATACTCACTTTTTGCGTGAAATTTGTCACAAATGCATAAAAAAAAGTCTACCTATTGTTGTATAGTTACACTCGTAATTAATTTTTATTAATATCCATTAATTCTCCCGTTTCAAGATTACAAAGATTATCAAGAGCGCTACAGGTGGCAAGAGTTGAGGAGCGAGTTGGAATCGCTGGTGAGCGAGGAACGGGACTTGTACGGATTGATAAACAGCATCATCAAGAGGTTGGAGGCGCACAACCCGTTTAACAAGGAGGGGCGGGAATCAGCCGTGAAGCCCATTATATACGCAATCACCCCCACGTTCGCCAGGCCTGTGCAGAAAGCTGAGCTGACTCGTTTGTCGCAAACGTTCCTCCATCTACCAAACTTCCACTGGATCGTCGTCGAGGACGCGGTAACAAAGACCACGCTGGTCACGCGATTCTTGGAGGAGAGTGGTTTGATTTACACCCACTTGGCCGCGATGACCCCTCCTAATTACAAGCTGGGCCGAAACGACCCGAATTGGAAGAAGCCGCGTGGTGTCGAGCAACGAAACGCGGCGTTACGCTGGCTTCGGGAGAATCTCAGACCGACCGACAGAGGCGTCGTGTTTTTCGCCGACGACGACAATACCTATTCGATCAAATTATTCCACGAGGTAAGAACATTAACATTAACGTTAAGCCAACCGGTCCAGTCACGAAATTGTTATAATTTAATCTTATAATCTATCCTGTTCACCACAGATGGAGAAGATACAGAGGGTGGGCGTGTGGCCGGTGGGCCTAGTCGGCGGCTTAATGGTGGAAAAACCGATATGTGATAACGTTACGAGCAAAGTGATCGGTTTCAACGCCGTCTGGAAGCCGGATCGCCCGTTCCCCCTGGATATGGCAGGTTTTGCGATCAACCTGCGACTTTTGCTGGAGAACAAGGACGCCATGTTTTCGTACGAAGTTCAGGGCGGGTATCAAGAGAGCGAGATACTGTCGCAAATTGTCACTAGAAACGAACTGGAACCGTTAGCCGATTGCTGCACCAAGGTATTCGTTGACTTTACATTTTGTTCCTGTTTGTATCTTAAATAAATAATTATCCATTATGCTTACATGTAGGTGTACGTGTGGCACACTCGAACAGAGCCACCGCAATTAAACGTGGAACAATTGTTGATCAAGAAAGGTAAACGCTCGAATGTAGGTATCGAGGTGTGATCAAAAAGATATCAAACAAGTATACGTCCGTATATTTTTCAATTACCGAGGAATCTTGCATCGAGTTAGATGTGTACGACGTTATTAAGTTTGCGAGCAAAAGGTATGCAGTATATTACATTTTCGAACACGAAAGAGAGAATGAATTTTATACGAGCTTTTCATTTACCGTGTAAATTTGAAAACGATGCGGTGCCATAAAGCGGATAGCCGCGTAGCTGCTAGCTGCGTATTTGATAAGGCCAAGGTAGACACGACGTTGATAGATTTTACATCAAATATGCATAATAACACGATTTGCTTGAATTACATACTATTGTTAAGCAAGTCTCGTTTTACGAGTCGTTCGCTTTTTATATCTTCGAAGATAATGCTGTTGGATGGAATTTTCGTGTAAAAGAAAAAGAAAAAAGACAATGAAACGATAACGCAGACGTAAATCATTTGACCTTGAAAATGTTCTTTATCCTTTATTAGTCGAGTACGTTTCCTTAACGCGTACAGAAAAAGCATACATAAAAAATATGCCTTACACCTACGAACTTTAATAATGTTTTTTTTTTTTTTTTAATAATAATATTCTTTAAATTGGAAGATGCGCAGTAATACTTTTTGTGGGAAGCTATTTGGGCTACGGATTTTGGCAACGAATATAAAATAGCTAGATAAACGTGTCTTCTTACCCTCGTCGAATCTCGATTCGGTTAGGGTTCGAAAATACTGCGTGACGATCACGATGAACAATCCGCTATATTCTTTTTGTTCTTTTCCTCTTCTCTTTTCCCATATATATATATATATATATATATATATATATATATATATATTTCTCGTACATAGTATGTACTCGTTGACTTATAAGCTAATAAGTACTATATATTTGGCAAAACTCTGTGTTTACGGTACGTAAAAAAGCTACCTGCGCGGAAGGTATGTTCGTAGACAACAATGTCCATTCGAAATCTACTTCTCTTTAGATAGAGGTGCGATTGTTTTAAATATACACACGAGCGAATTTGTCCTTTGCCGTTTACTTTCACTACTACTTCTTTTCCTTCCTTTTCTATTCCCTTTTCCCTTTTTTGCGAACAGACCTTCCGACCTCGCATACGACGTTCTAAACTTATCGAACCCCCCCTCCTAAACTCATTCCCAATATTTTCTTAAAGATTAGGAAAACGTTTACAGGCATTTACAAAAACTTATCACATTTTAACTGCATTTTTCTTGAAAAGCCATCTTACACATTAGGACAAAACTGATATTATTTGAACATTGTCGAATATAATATACATTTATATAATATGGCAGCTTTCGATTGTTCTTTTGCTTTTCTGAAGGAAAAAAGATTTGGATCCCTGTTACAAATGGCAAGTATTACAATTCAAAGCGAGAAAACGAAGAATATCGAAGATTTCGCTGCTTCGATCATCAAGCTGTGCATACATGGTAGAGAGACTTAATTGTCGACAGATAAGATTTAAAACTTATTAGAACGCCATCATCACGGTCGACATGTCGAGTACAACTCCTTTCGGAAACATTTCTCTTAATTTTCGTATTTTACAGTTTTTTGTTTTCTTTCTTTCTGTTTCTTTTTATATACTGTTCTCGAATCCGATCGTGACGATACACAATCCTCTCATCGATTAGAATTCCATCGCAAAAGCTGCCCAGTTCTCGGCTAGATTACTTTCTTACATACAAGGTAACTATATGTTTAGGATACACAACTAATAGTACTAATAATAATAATTAAAAAAAAAAAAAGGAAAAGCATTAAACATGTCAAAATGACAGAGATACCAGGGCTGCTCTTGCACGCGACGCCTCGGCGATGTAATCTTTACGTCGTAAAATGTACACGGTAAAAATTATCGCGATAAATTAGGTTGCGGACAAAAAGAAGAGAGTCGTTTCGCGCGAGAGGTGCTCACCTTGAAGCAGAAAACGCAACTAGGTATTTATTAACCGCGAATAAACATGAATCGTGTTGATCGACACGACAAGAATATCGTCGTACTCAAAACGCTGAGTGGCGGAAGTATTTTTGTAAAAAATTTGTTCATGGCTAGAGGAAATACGTAGCGACAATTCTTGAGAGAGAGAGAGAGAGAGAGAGAGACGCGACAGACCAAAGTTAAAACCATTTGTTGCTTGATCGTCACTGATAACCGGTATGATGTCACGCGTTTAAAGAAATCAGTCTTTGAAATCAAGTCATGTAAATTGACAATTCGTCGTTTGGAATCGTGTCGAATATAATAATAATAAAAAGAAAAAGAACGCACTCATCTGTGTTGTGGACGCAATGCGGACTTCTAATCGGAAAACGGTACGTGAATGGAACTTGTCGAGGGAATATCTTAACTTTTAAAAGTATATACACAGATCGGAGGTTCTCGTGAAATGGCGAGAACCTCGCTCAAAGAGAGAGAGAGAGAGAGAGAGAGTGTGGTAATCTATTCCCTTCGTTTCTACTTCGTTCGCGATACTTTTTCTTAAACCTTAGCAGTTTATTTCTACGCTAATTGTTAATATAACGCGACGTTAACGTAGAAGAAACGACAAATAGGAATAGGCAAACCTATTTGTTTGTTCGTTTGTTTTTCTTTCTTTCTTTCTTTTTAGTTGCGTGCTGTGCACATGATAACACAGTGCTACCCAGCGTACTAGACTGCGATTATCTAAAGTAAAGGGTGCCTCGAAGCAACGATCGCTAATTATCAAACTTCTACCAATTTCGCGATTAATTTTGTACATTCCTTCCTTCTCGTGCAAGCGATCTATCTAAATCCTCCTTCTCGGAGTATTCGCTAAGTTAGGTCATACGTCGACAGTTTCCTCTTGCCCAGAATCACGATCTTCGATCAGAACGCGTATTCGTATTCGTTTCACACCGTTGTTAGATTGCAATTTTGTCTCTCGTGCGCTTCGATGACTACACATTCGGCGAGGAAGGGCGGACAGGGTGAGGATTTATTTTTCTTATACATGTACAGAAACTCTCTACCGGGACTGATGAAAGATCGTGCAGGCAGGCTTATACAATCAAACGCTACGGCGAATCGTCGATCGTTGAAGATACCGCGCGAATGAACCGAACGAACGCGAGAGTTTTCGTTCGATCGCGGCGAGATGGCGTGTCGTGGACACCATTCTGGAGAACGCGTCTCTCAAGTTCACGTTGCGTCCACGTTCCCGCGCGCGTAACTCGAGCAGAGTCGCGGCGGCCTCGCGTTTCTGAAAATTCGAATTCGGTGAAAGGGGGAAGAGATTCTTGGCAACCGCGAGACTCCTCGCTTCCGGAATATACGGGCTACTCGTTCTTGCGTGTTTCTTCTTTTTTCTTTTTCGTGTCGTTCGAGAACACATCGGCCAGAAGTACGCGCGTGTGTTTCCACGAGTGAATTACAATCTAGTACGCCGGAAGAATATCTAGACGGCTGAGTCCTTGCCGACGAAACCGGTCTTCGAGACGGATCTCTTCCCGTCGAACGTGATGGATGTTTCCCGGCGGAGGCCCGAGTCGATGATCGGCGTGATCTTCTTTTCTTCCTTCAGCGGCTCCTTCTCGTCTCTAGAATGTTTCAATAGAAAACGGCGCCGGTTATTAATGGGCGAGGGATTTCGGTCGTAAAGCGGTTCTTATTACGGTTACTCTCTAGCACTGGGCATAAAAGAGCGCGTGGTGCAACATCGAACAGTACGCATAATGCATGCCATCGCTCGTTAGTATCGTGTACTTGCTGCTGTCGTGATCTGTTCGTACGATGTGTATGATATGGGATGAAACGCGAACGTACAACGCTCTATAAAGGGATAAATACACACGTGGCCGAAACGAAAGAATTCCATCTGCACGATGGAGAATATTCGCGAGAAGGGTGAGTTGTTTGAATGTTGGTACAATGTTTCAGAGTTCGACATCTATTTGCGAGTGAAACGTTCGATCTCCGGCCGCCGGTAATTAATCTTTTTTTTTTCTTTTTTCTTTTCTTTTTTCTTTTTCACGGAGATAATGAAACTGAATTGCCTATTTTCACGAATACCACGGCCGAGTGGAACAGGGCAAATTAGAGCGAGAATGGTGGTGATTGTGCTACGTGGTTAACGAGCAATTAATATCACTTCAGAGTGTTGATATCTCATGCAGCATAGCCAAAGCACGGGCGAATAATGGCGATAGTTTATGCAGCGCGCATAAAGAGTGACAGAGAGGGAGATGGGAGAAAGAGAGGGACAGAGGGTGTTGAATGAACTGAACATGGTGGATAATGTACAGTGTTCTTTTGTACGAAAAGTGGTTGGCGGCAAAACAAATTGCATTCGAAAGAAGGATGGAAGATACAGAGGGGAAGAAGACAAACAAGATCCTTTCATGCTGCAATTCTGCTTCATCGACCATTAATCTCGTTTCAATTGATGCCATTCTTCAATTACTGTGTGTCTGACGTTTCCAGGATGTTTACCAGCATCGTGGAACCAAGAAGTGAAAGAGAGAGAGAGAGAGAGAGAGAGAGGAAATAAAAAAACAAAAGTAGGAAGAATTCGAAGAAGAAAAAAAAAAAAGAAAATCATGCGAAGTATAGAAAGCCGTGTCAGAGAGCCTCTTCGTGAGAGGCCATGCTTCTTACTGATTTTCACTTATGTTATCTCTCTTACATGGCAGTGTGTTTGACCAATTTAATGGTATTTTTTCCACTACCCGAGTCTTGGATGGCCGTGACCCCGGCGACATTGGCCATTTTTTGGTCGCAATACGGCAATGGAAACCGCCAACCGTAAAGACTACCGGTAAAGAAAAAAAAAAGAGACAGATGCGAGAGGGTCAAAGTGTCTCCTAAACGCGGCGGGCTAGAGCTTTTCTTAATCATTTTTTGAACCACGAAACGCTCCACTGTTATTTCTTTGCGGGGCAAATACCTACAACTGAACGCGACAAAGGACGTCCCCCGGTTCCGATTTGTCGCGTGTCCATTAAATGCTATAAAAGCTACAAAGGCTCCACTCTTCGCGGTCGTTTAGCTCTTTATTCATCAAGAACGAAAAGAGAGTAGCTTTGAACAATTTCAATTGATCTCGCGGCTGAAGAATATATTCCGTTGCGTGGAACGAGCACGGGCGACGACAATTCGCCTCCAACGGGACCGAGTAATTATTTAGGTGGAAAATGTTACGTCGACGGAGGGAAGTTGCAAACTTCTGGCTGCGAACTCGAATGAAAATCTCCGTACTGTTCTCCGGGCCGGAGTTTCTAAGACGAGGACTGCCCGAAATTATTCTTTGGAAACTTCGGGGTAGGCGACTCTATAGCAAATCGGCACCGAGCTCTCATGAATATTCACGCAAAATCGCGAGTCGTTCGGACTAAACTAATTTGCACGTTAGTCACGGCTCGGGTCGCGAAAATTCGCTCGACGTCTGCGATGCGACAGAAAAAGATTCTCTCTGATGAGGTTCTTCTCTGTGAGGTCGATGGCGGGTGCAACGTTCGATGACACGGTAAATACAGCGCCAAAGACTTGCCAAAGCACAATGTAAAAAATGTAATGTATATATATATATATATGATATATATAAGGAGGTCGAGTGAATCGATCTAAATATCGTGAGCATGTTCTTCGTACGTGTACGTGTGGCGTGTACCGAGGGGATTCAATTGGAACGAGCCTCACCTGCCAAGTTTCGTGTCCTCTTCGTCCACTGGCTTCCGGCGGGAACGTTCGCACACGTAGTATATGATTCCTGCGGCAAAAATTTCACAGTCAGTCGATGTGAATCGAAAGTTCGACCAGTTTCCCACAAGCTGTCCCTCCGCTCGATAAAGTCTTTCAGTACTTTTCCAAGCTGATTTACGCCGACTGGCTAGATTAGTGGGCGCCAACGTCGCAATTTCGCGCGCTTGCAGGCAGACGCGGAGCGAGTTATTCGCGCGGCAAATAATTCCAGATAAATTCGCGTCGCTACATCAGGCAAATGAACGTCGCGATTTCAGATAAATCCGGCCTCCGCAATTTTAGATACGCGGCGACTAGGTTGCGAGTGCTAATAAATCCGCGCTGCGCGTGCATATAATGTCGCGACGTGATATCCCGGGATTTGCGTCGAAACACTGCGAATAAATTTATGTCGGGGAAATTAGGCGCACGTGCGACGCGATTGTTAGTAATTTCGTTTGCACTTTTACCTGATAATGCGCCGCAATTGCGTCAATTATAAACTGCCGGTTTCAACAGCTGTTATGACTGACGCCACACGTCGCGACAAAATTTGTTGAAATCACGATTTTATTTCGAACTGTACCGCGGAGCTGTTTGCAACTTGATCGAGAATCTCGACTCGAATCGAATGGAGAAAAGATCGCCACGGTCGATGAAAGAAAATGTTTCTCACCTGTCTTGTGCGCGCAACAGCAGATCACGTCGATCACGATAATAATAATGAACAGTACCGCGATCACGATACCGATTATGGCTGCGCTCGATATCAGAGGTCCTTGATGATGAACCACGGTCGTGTCTATACCTATTGGAGGACAAGAATGAATCACATGTCAGACAGATGTTCAGAAGAGACGCGCGCTCGTTTGTTTGCAATCCGTTAGTGCACAAGCATTATACTCAACGATGTTTGGTGATGATATAAAGGAAGAACGTCATTTGCAGCAAAGTGTGAGAATTTCGTTCCTCGCTGCTGGAGATTTCGAAAGTTTCTTGCCATGCAGAAGATATCGAGTGTCTATAGGGTGAGCCAGAAGTCACTTCTTACTAAAATAAATTTTTTTCATTACATATTCGTTTCGATCTTTTTAAAAAATCATGTTTGAATTCGAGTTTGTGTTTTGTTAAAAGATGGGAAGAAACTTTTGGCTCATCCTGCAGTTGTAGTTAGAAATTAATTGGAACGCTCAAGTTTATGCGCGCGAGTTCTTCGTTTGGTATGACTCGAATATATTTTCTAGGTTCGCGATCCTTAGAGAAGCGTTTCAGACAAGAAATCTCGTTTAAGCACCGAATTAAGGAGCGAACTTCTCGCGCGTCTGAGAAATCCTGCATGGCAAGAAACTTGCTTCCGAACTTTGCTTCCATCCCGACAAGAAACTCCCCCGCAACTCGCGTAAGCGCTCCCACGTCCCTCGAAACCGATTGACGAGTAATTCGAAGCGATAAAAGTCTGCCTGGTCCGGCCGAGAGCGCATCACCAAACACGTCGCGCGAACGATTAAATTTTAGTCTCCTGAAAAGAAACAAGATCGGCGCGGGGTTCTCGGGGGTGGAAGTGCCAAAAATCCGTCTTCATCAAAGCGTAGACACGTAAGGGAAGAACCAAGGGGAACTAAACGCGCACACCAAAACCAAACCAAAGCGAACCAACGTATCAACATACAAGTACAGTGTGTATACCAATGACAGAATGAACATGATATGAACGGTCGTCGAAAGAAGCGGTGAGAAGAAGCTTGTTCAAAGAAAGAAAAAGAGAAATTAAAAGGTACAAAAGAATAAAAAAAATAAAAAAAAAAAAAATAAACGAAACGAACAAATGAACAAACAGAGTAGCTGAGTGCACACAGAGAGTACCAAAACGTGTGATAACAAGCGCGAAAACATAGCGAAACGAAAAAGTGACAAAAGGGGTGGCGCCCTCCTGCCCCCTTCTGCCGAACGCAGAGACAGATGAGTGCTGAGAGAAAGCTCAAGGAAGGGGGAAGAAAGCTTCATTCGCTACCTTTCTCTCCCGATGTTAGTTTCTACGCGTCACTAATCTAAATGTGCTACACCTCCACACACAGAAAGCTCTTTTAATATATATATATATGTATTTTTTTTTCCACTGAGTGCCTCTTACTCTTTCGCGCGCGCTCTCGCTCTCGCTCTCTCTCTCTTTCTCTCTCTCTCTCTCTCTCTCGCTCACGCTCGCTTTCTTGGCTTCAAAAAAGTCAACAGAGAGGGACTACTACGATATATATGTATACTTAGCAGATGTATGATACACATTACGCCTGTCGCTCGAGACTCTTCTGATGTGTGCTTCAGCATATTTACCCGTTTTCTCTTTCGTCGCGTGTCGCATCCCATCGTGTACTTTTCTTTTTCTCTTTCTTTCTGTCTCTGTCTCTCTCTCTCTCTCTCTTTTTTCTTTCTCGTCTTTTCGGTGAAAACAGGTGAGTGAACGAGAGGGAAATGAACGAGACGGTCAGGAAAGAAACCATCACAAATTGCTCTCGGCCTCTTTCTCTCTCTCTCTCTCTCTTATCGGGCCTTAACCCCTCGATGCCTACGCGTTCTGATCATCAAAATGGATGATTTGATTCGGTCTACGATGCATCGTCTCTTGAACTGTTCGATGCTGCCAACGATAGACACTGATGAATGAATAAGGCCGTTCATACGAACGCTTCCGGCCCATCGATCGGTTCCTCGAACAGACTGCGTTCCCTGTGGTCTTCTTCGCCGGTTCTGTCCTCCGTGTTTGCCAACGTATTTCCTTGGCGTTTGCTCCGACCAATTCCTTGTCGGATCGGCTGATCGTTCAGCGATTGTTCACCACGAGAAACGTACTCTTTTAATTTTTTCATCACTGAAAGTGATTCTAGCGAGGATAACCCAGAAAATTGGGCCTCTTCAGGTGCAACGCTGATGCAACGAAAATTAGCGATTGGTTGATTTGCGTCACGTGATTCGCGAGGGGGCGTGGGGTAGACCTCGAGTGGGAGTGGCGTTGTCTTGTACAGAGCGATCGCGCCTGTAATCTGTTTTGTATATCAATAAAATTTTATGGCAAAAAAGCCGTCTTCGTTTCCTAGTCAGAAGAGTTGCTTCTGGGCCTTTCAGTGAGACGAATCGTACAAGTCGTGCAGTTTTTTACACGATCCCCCGCCGGAGCAGTGCGACGAATAAAATAAAAATTCGACTGAATCGTGAGTTTCTGGTCGTAATTAGTTTATGAGAATCGCATCGGTCCGGGGAGTTTGCGAGTCGACGTGCACAGCTCATTAAAGGAGTACGTTTCCATCAGCGATCATACGTCTTTTTCGTTATCCATTTCTCGGATACGTCGCTCCGTAACGACTGTTCTCGTTATTCTCCTTTCTTACGAACGAAGAAGCTTCCGTCTGCAATCCTCTTTGCAGCGGAAGAGAGAGAAAAAAAAAGAAGAAACATATTCCCTCCAATCGTCCCCCGGAATCTAATTTCGTAATTTGTTCGTTATCCCCCTTTGTTTCTCTCTGAAAAATGCGAAAAGTTCGCCCCCGTAACGACCCACGAGTTCAATCTCGCGAGACAGAGGCCAGATTATATCTAACAGAAAAAAGATCGAGCGATCAAGAGATTGCTGCATCGAGGGGTTAAGACCTATCGTTGTCGCGACACAGTCCTTTCCGTCGTGATTCGTCTTTTTTTCTTTTCTTTTTTCGCTTATGCTCTGTTTTTTTCTTCAATTCTCGTTCTCGTTCAAAAAAAAAGAATCTACGCAGCGAAGCGGAAACAATTTGATGGTGGCTTCTCTGCTGGCTGATCCATTTGACATATTTTTTATTCCTTAAACACTCACATATATATATATATTTCCATACTCATATTTACAATAAGTGTTTCGTCACAGGGGTAGAGAGGGGGCGGGGGGTTTTTGAAACGGTGACACGTTCGCCCTCGTTATAAATACGAATGTATATATATATATATTATATAGTATGTTAGGCACTAGGCTAGCACATAATCCTTGCACGTGTGTGTGTGTGTGTGTGAGAATGTATCTTTTCTATTTTTTTTTCTTTTTTCTAGACTTCTTTTTCATGTACACATAATATTTATATATACGTTTGTACATACACATGTATATGTTGTATACAGATCGCAACTGAATATGTATGTGCAGTATCTGTCGACAGTTGCACGCGGATGCCGCGGAACCCTTCGAAGACGCGTTCCTCGCCGATCCTCTTCCTTCCGTTCCTTCGTTCGCGCGGACACGATCGTTTCCTTCCCTTTCCACGTTGCAAAAAGCTTCGCACAAGTGGAGCGGAGTCAGCGCAGACGAACGAAATCTCGCGACTTTTTAACACGCGTGTTCAAACTGACCGAAGGAGTGCCTTTCGAACTGAAAGCTGCTCTATATTGTATATTTGTACATGTCGGGAATATTCTGCAAATTTCGATCCTCTGTTTGTTTTTCCTTTTTAAACTTCCCGCCCGATTCCCGACGCGGTAGACAACGTAGGGGAACTTTCGCTCGCTCGAGACTTACTTTCGTTTCAGGAGTCTCGGTCACGGTTGGCTCGCGGCGCGGAACGATACAATCGCAAAACGGTAAATCACAGCGTCGAGTTTGTACTTTTGAGTTTTGGATTGCTCGAGAGTTGAGATCTGACGTTTTCCGCTTCTACTCGTACAGAATGTTTCATTCACGCGTCGAGAAAATCGACAAACACTATCGACTGTACTCCCTTAAACTTTTGCAAAGAGACGAATTAAGAGACACCAAGCAGAGAGAGAGAGAGAGAGAGGGAAAAGAAATTTCTCCTCGAGTGCTGCAATTGACAAGGATCGCGGCTGTTATCATTACACGCTGTTACCCGAAGAACCCGGGCACTTCATCTCCCTTCCCCGGAGGAAAATATCCGATACGAGAGGATTTAGAGTGCAACGAGATGGAAAAAGGAAAAACTATTTCCACGGTGATGGCGACTGGCGGGCCAGTAACGAATTTCATTCCCAAGGAACGAATCCGGGCGGCGGGAATCAGCGGCAGCGAAATTTCCATCCCTCCCTCTCCCCCAAGCCTGGTTCCGTCCGTTTTAACGCTCGTTCGCGAAAATTTCGTCGTTTTTACTGGCCGGAATATACACGAGGGCTGCAATTTTCGCGGAACAATGCGATAACTTTACGCGTCCATTAACCGAGTCTCTCGAAACGAGTTCGAATTTTCGTACTTGGCGCTTCGACCTCGCGTGATGGGTGAGAGCGGGGATGCCCGGAATTTCGGAGTGACAACAACTGCGACTGCGACTGCGACGAGATCTCTGCGAAGGAAGAAGCTTTCCAGGAAGAGGCACAAGTGGCGGCACTTGTCCACCGTTCGAGCCAACGATCGCGTTATCGCGACGCGCCTCGAAAATAGATCCGCCACCGGGGGCCCTCTTGACATTGCACGCCTCGCGCTTCGTATCGCGAGCCTAGCCTCCTCTTTCCCCCCGACGCGTTTGGAAACGCGTCGCCTATTTATAACGGGCTCTCTCTCTGTTCCAAACGAACTTGCGTCCCTCGCTCGTGAAAATATTGGCACTCGAGGGTTAATAATTAGCCATTTTTGCGGAATTGCAACGAGCAATACGTGCGAACGATTTTCACGAGCTGCACAACGTGGCCAGTGTCTGCGCCGACACTTTCGCCGGCGTTGCGCGCTTTTTTCCGCTCGGGGAGTGGAGAGCCGGGAAACAGAAGGCGTCTCTCTTCGCCGGGGCTCGTTTGCATCCTCCTCGAAATTATCTCGAGCCGACACAGACGCGTCGTTTCTGATCTTCCCGGCCGAGAAGCAGTTTCAAGTCGCGCGATTTCGCTCCCGCGAGGCACGAGAAAACTGCTGAAGACGGGGGGGGAGAGGCTCTTGCGCGCGCTCTGTTATAAGTTACGGGGGGCCACGAGGCCAACATCCGGAGTTTTAATTGAATTACAAGCGAGCCATTATCTCGAGTTCCACCGATTAATCTCGAAATCTGCCTTCTGTCCGCGAGTTTGTCGAACTTTCTTCCGCCGTGGTTATCGGAACCTCGCGGAGCAACTTGAGCAAACACTTCTCGAAACGAAAGATACAGGCTCTGCGCCCTATTGCACGCCGCATTCATCTTTTCTGCACTGTAGATCAAATTCAACAGTTTGAAAGTCAGAGAAAATTCTTTTACAAATTTGTTTTCTTCTTCAGGTCATCGTAACGAAAATAAAATCCGGTTAACAAGGTTATTGTTTCGAGATAAAAATTTTGTGACGTAAAATGTTAGTATAAAATTATTTAACATTGAAAATATTATTAGTGTTGTTTTATATACATACTGAGACAATTTGTATGATCAATAGCATCCGCTAAAAAACGTTCAAGTATCAGCCGAAATATTTCTTTTAATTTAATTCTCAAGAGAAGATTTCTCCACTGTGACTTTCGAGTCACCCAGTACGCAAGGTGAATTTCATTTGCAGAAAGCAATTAATTGCGAATGAGAGCAACCCTGCACAACGTCGAACAGTAACGAACAATTCCACTTACTAAAACCGAGCTATAGTCCGTGTCAAATGATTGGTCAAACGAAAATAAAAAGAAAAGAATAGACTGCAGGTGGAATCCATTTGTCCGAAATCTAACGAAGATCGATTCCTCGATCGCGAAAAACACCGCTCCGCGAATCGATCGGTACACGGATGGTTAAATCGTTCGAAGGGAGAGAAAAAAAGAAAAAAAAGAAAAAAAAAATGGTGAAATTGAATCAGGTCGCCGCGCAATTTTCACGCGGTCTTTTATTTCCCGGGGACCGGTATCGTCCAAGCTCGAGCGACTCCGCCGCCATTAACGCGCCCGTGAATTATCCCGGCCGCCGGCGTGCGGTTTACCCGACCGACCGACCGACCGGTAAGTCCTCCAGATGAGACAGTCCCCGATTTTCATCGATTTCCACCGTTTCCACAGACAAGAGGAGAACGGCGTTTGTGTTTCTGTCGGTTGGTCCCTCGGGCGACCAAGAGAGCCGAAGCCTATCGTTTTCCTCTTTTTCTCCTCCCCCTCCCCCCGAAACTCGGTTGGTAATTCACGGTGAAACATTCGCGAACGAGAGAAAAAAAGAAAAAAGAAAAAAGAAAAAAGAAGAAAGCGAGATCCACGGCGCAATCTCGACGATTCGTTCCTCCCTCCCCCTGCTGCTCCCCCCGCCGTCGCTTTGTCCGTCTCTTCGAAAGCGATTTAACTTGGACGAAATTACATTAGGACACGGTTGAATCGAGTCTCCATTCTAATGGAGCCTCGCGGACGTGGACGTTCGGCCGTGGTACAAATTAAGAGAAACCATTTTTCCCCAGAAATCCTCCCCCCTCCCCCGCTTCCTCTCGCGTCGCGGCGCGCTTGGCATTCGTTCAACTCGAGCCTCTGGTGGATCGATTCGAAAAAGACGAGAAGGGGCCGCTGCCGCTGCCTCGCAGAAACGATTTTCCCGCTCGTTTCCTACGGAGCGGATTTTCCCCGGCCGAGCGGTTCCCTCCCATTGTCCTCGCCGGCGCGCGAAACGTACCCAACGCTCCCTGTTCAAAAGCAGCCTCGAAGATGAAAACGCTTCTGCTCTCTTGCTCCTCCTCCGCCGAGACACCAGTCTCGCCGGTTTCTCTCGCGCCAGCCGGATGCGCGGCACAGCTCTTTGCAAGAGGGCGAGAAAAAGAGAAGGCCGAAAGTCGACAATTCCGGCTTCCGGGACTCGAGCAGCTTCGAGGAACGCGCGAACCGAGTCACTCCGCGAGACACGATCGTTGTGGTTCCGGCGGAGAAGACGTCGGGATCGCCTGGGGTAGCCTCGTTAAACGCCGTTTCTTCCTCACCCTCTGCAGAATCGAGGAGAAACTGAACCTCCGTTCGAATCACGAGCAGACAGACGCTCGATGCCTTGAGATTCTATGATATGCTTTCGGGAAACGTAAATCTTCTTTTGTCAAATGATCGCGGGTGAAAGTTGGTCGAGTAACGTTTGAATTTCATTCCGCTTCTTCCCCTTTCGGAACCACGAAACCATTTCCTCTTTCCCGTCGTTTTATTTCATTTTATTCCCAATTCGGGAATTGCCCGCGAGATTCTTCGTTCGCTGGTACGATACACCTAATGTACACTCGTTCAGGCCAGCTCGGGACGTCGATCGGTCGCGTCGAAGGAACGGAAGCGAAAAAAGGGCGAAGGAAGAGGAACGCGATCAAACATACACAACCCACTCGCGCCTTTTATCTCCGCGGTGGAGTCGGCTCGCACGCCGGTGAGATATAACCTCGTTTACACGAGTCTAAAAACGCGAGGCTTCTCTGGGCGAACGCTCGAAACGACACGCGACCACGGTTGGAATCGTTCTCGGGAACATCTTACTATCGCTGGCGATCGACCTTTTACTATTCGCGGGAACGCGGTCGGAGATTCACGGTGCGATCAACTCTCTTCTCTGGAGCGAAATTTTTCGCGCTTAGAGATTCTTCGAAATCCCGCCTTTGAAATTATCGGAACATCAGTTTCATTCGATCGCTGCCTCGTGAACGTTCGCCCAGCCTCGTTCTTACAATTCCTCTTACATCTAAGCACACGCTCGAGTGTGTTTGCGTACAGTCGCTGATCACGGATCGTGGAATTCCTCGATGCGAGTACAAAGGTACGTGGTGTGTTCGATGGAATGAGAGCGTCGCCAACGAAAGAAAGAAGAAAAAAATGAAAAAAAAAAAAAAAAAAAGAAAAAGGAAGAAACACAGGCGAAACAGGCGTTTTCTTCGAACGAAAAATAAAAAATAAAAAGAGGGAACGTAAAATGGTAAGAGAGTCAACGATCGACTTATGTAAGAGCACGAGAACGGGAGTAAAATAGAAGAAAAAAAAAAAAAGAAGAAAAGGAAAATACATACACGTATCTGATACGTATCTGAGACGATAAAAGCGCATGCCATGCGATCGCAGCTTAGTCTAACGTCTAAAGAGTAACCCAAGGCAAGTGAGCGGACACGTTTAAGGGATCGAGGTTCGACGACCCTGTCGCATCGGTTGAACGATGACTCCGGCGATCGATACTTGCGGACAGCAAGGGGGCCATTTGTATTTCAGACGCGACAGAGTCTTCTGTGTGTACCTCGAGGCCCGACGCCCGGTTTATTTGCCTCCTATGAAGCACCTCTTCTTTTTACTTTCTTTTCCCTTTTTTTTTTTCCTCGTCTACTTTGCTTCTTCACTCGGACGAACGAGAGGGGGGAAAAAAAGAAGAAGAGGAAGAAGAAGAAGAAGAAGAAGAAGAAGAAGAAGAAAGAAAGAAAGAAAGAAAGAAAGAAAGAAAGAAAAACAAAAATCGGCGCGAGTAATCGTGGCGACGTAAGTTTGTAATACTAATGGTAATGACGATACACACGATACAGAAAATTGGTGTGATCAAGTAAACTAATTGACGACGATATATAGATAATGTTTAGCGACGATGTAATTATAACAATCATAATAATAATAATAATAATAATAATAATAATAATATTAATAAATAATAATAATATTAATAATAATAATAATATTAATAATAATAATAAATAACGCTAATAGCAATGGTAAACTTAATGCTAATGTTAATGATAATGATAGTAATAATAACAATAATAATAATAATAATAATAATCGTAATCATAACACATATCATGCGCACTAAACACGTATGATTCAAGAGCTAATCAAGCAGGACTAAGTTCAGTTATTTGGAAAAAAAAAAAAAAGTTAATTAAAATTTCCCAAGAGAGAAACAATCAGTAACGATTAAAAATTTAAAAAAAAGGGGGGGGGAAAGGAACAAACAAAAAAAAAATTATGCATGTGTATCAACCATACACAAGAGGAGAGAAAAAATCGTGTGTGTAATTGGCTGGAAAAAGGAAAACGAACCCAGCTAAGAAAACTAATTGCTCTAGGCGCAATTCGAAAGTATAAATGGTTAAAAAACAAAGGTGCTCTTTCCCGTTTTTCTGTTTTTCGTGCGAATGCTCCGCTCGTTTTACTCTACTTTTTTTTTTCTGATCTTTTCGTCAGACTTGTGTACACCTTCGTCGACGATCGCGCATCGTCGTCGCGAGTTCTTTCAAGGATTTCACGGGGAGGGGGGGTTTGTTCACGCACAGTTCCGCGCAAAAGCACGCGAAGCTCGATCTAAAGTATCTGCAAGTGTGTCTGTTGTTTTCTTTGGCTCTAGACGTGTGTGAGATACGCGTTTCTCTTCGAGAAAACTGATAAAAAGAAACAAAAAAGAAAAACACGTATATGTATGTTATAGCCAGAAATAGAAAAAGAAGTGAACTAGTCAGCCATATGTCAGGCTACGCGCTGGTTCAACTCGGACGAAAACGAATTTTTCGTCCCCGTAACCCTAGTCGTTGTTTCCTTCTCCTAGTTACACGCGTCGAATACGTTCGTTGCAAATCGAACCGCGAGAATTCGCGAAAAATTTCCCTCCAAAAATATTTGTACTCTACTCTAAGCGGCGAGAAACAAGTGAATAACATCTGGCGGCACTCGGCACAGGATGTGAGATATAATTTCAGCCGGCTTTCCCAACGATCTCTCCTATCCTTTTCCTTTTTTTTCTTCTCCGATAAAACCGACGAATCTCGAATCTCTATGTTGCTGCGCAATTCTTTGTCCGTGCAAGTAAACTATCGCTATACTTCGTCCATCGAATGCAACGACGACTAAAGTACGTATTTTTATTTCGTATAATCTTTGTGCATAAAAATCTTCAATGCAAAACAGCTTGGACGGAGGGAATGAAATAATTTTGCGGCCGATTTTACAAAACACTTGACGAGTGAGATATTCTCCAGACATTGACGATCCTTACGAAAGAGCCGAGCGCGCAATGTTTCGCATTGGGAAACATCGAGTTTGCAGAGAATTTGGCGAGCAAAAATTACGCAGCAGCTTTGAAATACGCACACGTATTCCTTTATTTTATCCATCCCCCCTACGAAAGATCGAGAATTCGATTTCGCGAACCGTTCGTAAACCTTGCGAATTCTAACAACTAGGCATTTGGCAATTTAAGGCAGTACATATCTCGGCCCGTCAACGTATGCTAAAACCGATCCGCGCTGCGCGCGACTATGCGTCCGATGCATCGGTGATCGTGACGTTTATCGTTATATATTTTTCGACTTGGAAGCATTCGCGAAAAGAGATCCGGTCGCGATTGTCGGGGAATTTAAAAAAAGAAAAAAAAGGAAAAACCGATTTCGAACGATTGAGCATATTTTAAACTTGACTCTAAAGCTACTGATTCTCAAATATACCAAGCAACGTGACAAATTTTTTTCTGATAAAAAAAATGTCTAATGATGGAACTGCAACACGCGGACATCCACGATTTGAGAACCTTCCACTCGAAAACTTCCTGTCTCGCAGCGATAAAAGGCGCCTTCGATCACCGATCCGCCATCGATCGCGCGCGAATCTTCGAAACAACGAAACCTCGCCTCGAGACGTAATACGAAAAAACCGCACCTCTAAAAACCGTACAAAAATTCGGCGCGAGCGTACGAATTGTAACAAGTATAACACGCGGAAACACGCTGCTACTCTACAGTGGACAACGATCATTTTCTTGTCCGACTCGTTGTTCTCTTCCTCGCTGTCGCTCTCGCTGCAGCGAACGTCGTCGTCGAATCCCACTTACCCGCTAACGTCCCTACTCACGGAATGTTGTGCACCGTTTCAAGTGACTCACATTACAATAATCGTTAACCGTACTTTATATATATATATATATATATATATATATATGTATGTATATATATGCATATCTATATATATGTATATACGTATGCGTATGGTTCGTGTTTGGTTGTGTGTTACAGTCGTGATACATATTTTGCGAAAAAATTCGACGAGCATGGAGAACGTATTACACGAGAATCTCTCTCTCTGTTTCTTTTATCGTTCTACGTTCGTGTCTCTTTTATCCACACTGTGTGTGTTTTCTGTCCCCGATTGTACTCTCCTTGCGTGGTGTACGATATCTCAACATTCGTACGTTTTCGTACATTCGCATACCACTGTACATGTCTTTAAAATGTGTGTACACTATATATATTTATATATATATATATATGTATGTATGAATCGGAAAGATCGGAGCGTGAACAGTGACCGTTCTTGACGTTTTTCTCTTACTTCAGATTCGTTTCGTTTCGTTTCGTTTCTTTTTAATTATTTTTATTTTATTCTTTTTTCGAAGTTGTTTCTGTTTCTTTTAAATGGCTAGGAATAGGATCGTTATTGCTGTGGCAATGGCGGTCACGGCGAGCTTGCAAGTACCTCCAGCGGAAATATCTACTTTGTAGTCCGGTTCGATGCCCACAGATTCTGAATGATAAAAAGTGACTTGTAGAAGGATCGTTTTTTCTCGTTGTGTCTTGAATATTTTTCTTTTTTTTTTTTTTTTTTTTTTGAAGGGAAAGGAAGAATATCTAACACGCCTAAAAGATGCCCATGTTATCGAATTGTCTACCGGATAGTTCGTCTAAAGTCGCTTCTCTACAAGGGTCAAGGGGAACTGAGGACTCTTCTTCGACAACACGCAACAAGAAAAAGAAATCTACAACCGTGTACCAATTTGCTTGCGTTTCTCCAATCCGCTAGTAGCATTGAACATCGAAAGGGAAAAGTCGAATTCGGCGCTTGTGACGCGTCGCACATTTGACCCTCAATGACCCTTTTCCCTCCTCCTTGAGTAATCGAAATTAAAAAAAAAAAAGAAAAAAAAAAGAAAAACAGAGGCGAAGTGATTTGTAAACGGTCTCTCTCGTTGAAGGGTTGAAAATAAAAAAAAAAAATAGAAAAAAAAGGGACGACATATCGATCGGTGCAATAGCCTCGTGCAAGTATGTATAATATATATACGTATATATATGTATATATGTATATATAACGTAAAAATTTCAAAGAGAGAAATTACGATCTGACATATGTAAAAAAGGGGCACTAATCAAATATACCGACGTAAATATATCCGAAGATGAAGAGGAAGAAAAAAAAAAAAACGGCCAACGAAACACGTGAAGAACACGTTTCGGAGGTACGACGCGTCTCACGAAAGTATTTCAACGCATCTTACGATATTTAAGATATTTTGAAGTTACGAAACATTCGCAGTTCACAGCGGAGAGAATTAACGCACATAGAGCTTTCGACGAGTAGCTATTTTAAACGCAAAAACAAAACCGAATCTCCAAGCTCGCGGAGATACTCGCCGAGAATACGTTCTGCGTTTGGAACACACTTTCGTGAGCCGTACCGTACCCGCTTATAAACGACGTAGAGAGAGAGAGAGAAAAAAAGAAAAGAAGAGAGAGAGAGAGAGAAGACAGGAGAAAGACAAAGAGAGAGAGAGAGAGAGAGAAATAGTTCGAAGACAGAAACTTACCCCTGGCTGTTTTAAACTTCGCGGAGCCTGGCTTACTGAAACCCAGCGCGTTGTGCGCCATCAATTCCACTTTGTAGAACGTTTCCGAGTTCAAATTCTTCAGCCAGTACCTTAGCCTTCCTTGGATCTTCTCCGTGCGACAGGTGTCGCGCAGCTCCTCCCAGACGCCTGACACGTGTTTTATTTGACAGTATTTCACCTGATACATATCGATCGGCTCGCCGTTATCGTCCGGCATCGCCCAAGTCAGCTCGTATTGATTACTGAACTTGGACGAATCGTACTCGCCGGACGACGTCTTTATCTTTGGCTCGTTCGGGAATGTCTTAACAGGCGTGGTCTCCTCGTGATACGCTCCCCAATTGCCAAGGCCGACCATGTTCCTCGCCGCGAATCGAAACTCGTAAGAGGTCTGCGGTTTCAGATCTTTCAGCCCGTAGGGAAAACCTGCGAACAAAAGGATGAAACAGATGGAACCTTAGAGAGAGAGAGAGATAACTAACTCGGGTGAAGACTACAGTAGTGACCTCGTGCTCATCCCTACCAATTCTTGGAATTGGGACTATCCTCACACTAGGTTAAACTCTACTCTACCAGTTTCGGCACACCGGCACTGTTGGACAGTTGTACGAGGACGCTATACTGTATTGGGTGAAGGGTAAGGTTGGTTCGCTTCTTCACTCACCGACGGTCCACGTCATGTTCTTCGCCTGCATCCAGGTCTGGCCTTGCTCCTTGTACTGAACGGTGATGGCTTTAACCGGGAGATCAGGGTCGGTGCTAGGCAGCACCAGGTCGAATCGAATGGTGGTGGCGGTGATCTCGGCCATCTTCGCCTGCTGCACCTCTCCCGGCTTCGTGCCTTCTCTCAGCTCGATATTCCGCTCGCGCGTGCCGTGTGCGTTCGAGGCGATGCACGTGTAAGTGGTGTAGTACCGCTTGTCCAGCGGCAGGATCGTCAGTGTGGACTGCGGCCCGTTGTCCAGCTGCTTGATCATGTTGTCGTTGTCGATACTCTGGCCGCCGCGAAAGGTCCAGCGGATGGTGGCGTTCGGTATGCTCTCGGCGATGCAGCTGATGTTCACGGGCTTCTGCTCCCACGACCACTTGCTGATGTTCGGCATCAAGGCGAACGACGGCGGGAACTCGACCGTCAGATGACCGTTCAGACGCGCCTCACCCCCAGCGTTCTTCGCGATGCACTCGTACAGGCCGTCGTCCGATCGAAGGGACTTGCTGATCGTCAGCCGGCCCACTGTCTCGCCGGTTATGTCGTTGGGGCTGCTGGTCAGGATGATTCGATCGTCGTGCGCACCCTCCGCGTACGGCTGGTCGTTGGTCAGCTTCCTGAAAGTGACCTGCGGCGGTGGCTTGCCGAACGCCTTGCACACCAAGCTCGCCTCCTTCTCCTGCACCACGGTGCTGTTCAAGAACTCCATGATCTTCGGCTTCACGATCACGTTCACCTGGATGTTCGTGTTCGCCCGGCCGGCCAAGTTGGTCGCCGTGCACTGGTACTCGCCGGCGTCCTCGCGGTTCACGTTCCTGATCGTCAGCAGGCCGGTGTCCGGGTCCACCTCGAAACGATCGGCGTGCGACAGATTCTGATGCGTGAGCGACTTCACCCAGCTGAATTTCGGCGGCGGTTTACCGTGTGCCTTGCACTGTATGCTCGCGTCTTTGTCCTCGATCACGTCCACCGGGCCCGAGAACTCCTTCACCGTCGGCCGTATGTGAACCTGTTCAATCAAACGCAAACTCGCAAACCTGCCGATATATACCTGTGGCGTTTACGGCCGGCGTTACGGCAATAATTGGCGCAACCACCCCCAGGCGCGGGATGGAAACTACGCCGCACATCATCGTGCCGCGGATGTACACGAACAAACCAGAGAGGGGAAGCGGATTGGGAGAACCTCCCGCCTGATATTTGATTTTACTTGGACCGCTTACTAGGTAGCTTTTTGTTTGCCGCGTTGTTTGCCTCGCATAATTGGATGGTACTTTGGCTCTTTGGTTCTTCACAGTCTTTTACACTCGATACTGCGCGTGGGTTTTTACGAGTTTGTTTTTACTGGATTTTCGCTTCGCGTGTATTGTATCATCGTGCGCTCGTGGATGGGAAATTTACGGTTATTCTTTTGGTCTTTGTGGAAAAAGGTTTGCACTTGACTTTGGGGTTGGTTTGATAATACTGGAAACATATTCCATTGAAATGATAATTAAAACATCTGTTCTTTTGACAAGAACATCTATCTGTTTTTTAAGGAGTTGTAAGAAACCGAAACGGTTTCGGTTGTTACAGTCGAAATAATAAAATTGTACAATTATCTGTAAAACT
Source organism: Melipona bicolor (assembly GCA_030673865.1). Taxonomy (NCBI): domain Eukaryota; kingdom Metazoa; phylum Arthropoda; class Insecta; order Hymenoptera; family Apidae; genus Melipona; species Melipona bicolor. The sequence goes on along the minus strand of JAHYIQ010000013.1, from coordinate 1,473,306 downwards.
TCTATAATTATCTACGTGTAAATCATTGACAATTAAACTAAATGGATTTGTACAATTACGTCTCTGTCCAAACAGAAATTGAGCACTTGTGAAAAACCAAGAAAGACGAAAATCAGTCGTTAAAACGATAAGTAAAATTGCACGATTGTTTGTAAAATTTTTACAATGACAGAGAAACATGATATTTAATATTTCTCAAGTATTTCATAATAATTTCTGAATATTGTCAGAATAATCACATCGAAAGGTGGAATACGCACCTCGACCCGAATTGGTCGTTCCTTCAGCTCTCCTGTAGTCAGCACGTAAGCACGACAAGTGTAAATACCGTCGTCGGATTCTTGAACGTTCTTGATCTTCAGGGCATACGTGTCTATAATGTAGTGGTCGTTCGTCTTAATTAATTCGCCGTTGTAGAGCCAGTCGACCGAGGGCGAGGGCCTCGCCCTCACTTTGCACTGAATGGGAAAGTCTTTCCCGAGAATAGGGTATTGATTGAGCGGTGCATTGTCCCAAGTGATCGCAACTACGAAACAGTAATTACTCCTCGATAATTTCCCGTGTCTCTCGCTTCTTTCACCGAGTCTCGAAGCTCTCTCTCGGTCTCGAGAATTTCCTTCGTCGAGCCATTTCTCGTTAAAACGTTGTAAGAAGCATACTCCCAATTAATTCGGACTCGGAAGGAAGAAAGACTCGAAGAGTTCCCGTTTTTCGTAAGAAAATTATTTGTACTTTAAAACTGTTGCGTTTCGACAGAGAAGGAATAAAATTGTCGGCAAAGCTTGTCAAAAACGAGATTTCTCGCAAGCTGCGACACGCGCTCGACAGGGATTAAATTGTTTCACTACGTCGCGGTTTGAACAAGGATTTTAAATTAAACGGGAACTTTTCATACGTCGAATTTCAAGTTTGCGGGCGAAAATGTAAAAACTCAACGGTGCAGGACTTTTAAATCGAATCGAGAGTTGCAACCCTCTTCTCTCTTGTTTTCCGCGACTCGCGAGAAAACAAGATTTTCCTCGTAACGCTGTTGCGAAAATTCTGCGCTTCGATCTCAGTCCTCTCGGAATCAGATTCTGAGAATCTTAACTTAATTCCCGCGCGGACAAAAATGAAGTGAAATTTCACTTCAAGTGATTTCGCTCACCTATGGTGTCGATCGTCACGGACTTGTGCAGTTGAATCGAGTTCGCGTACGTAGCCCTGCACGTGTATTTGCCAGCCTGCTGTTCTTGCAGAGAGTTGAAGAACAGAGACAAGCTGTTGTCCTGGAGCAATTCGGTGTACATCGGCGGCTTCGTATGGCCCGGCGTGCTGCGTGGGATAATTAACAGTCGCTGTTATTACGATTTTTTGCGGGCGCCGTCACAACCATTCTAACGACGATAACACACGGTGATGACGGTGATGGCGACAAGTGAGATGTGTTCGTTGTGAATTGCAGAGCGAAACATGGAGGCTCGGTGTTCCGCGCTGATCGACGATTTCCAAACGATCAACCACTTGACGCTCACGTTGCACAGAGTGGTGTGATATGGTACATACAGAATGGTGTATCGAAAGGGATCGACTCTTCATGCAAAGGTGAGTTAAACCAGAGGTGGCTAACTGGCGGCATCTGCCCCCACTTTCCTCGCTACTAGCGCTACCCCCTCCACCGCGTCGAGAGTCACAACACTATTATATTATATGTAATACCACAAAGTCACTGAAAGACCGAATGATATAAAACAAAAATAACTTTTACACACACGTGTTTCTTTAAACTTTTTATTATTTTATTTCGAAATGTAATTAATGGATTTTTTTGCTTTGGCAAACCCTTCAGTTTTTCAGTGGTCACCCTGTATATATATACATGTACACATGTAAATTGCTCTCTTTACTTTTTTTTAAATTTAAAAGAAAATAAGAAAAGTAATTTTCATCAGTGAAGAAAAGACTGAGTGAGCAGTTCGAGCCGCCTCTGATTTAAACCTGAGTGGGCTCTGTTTTCATCTTCGACGATTCGGCGAGAGCAAAGATGAAGAACAACGCCGGAGAACGTAGAAAGAGTCGCATAAAATCATCGGAGCGTCAGGCGGTTGAAGGAAATCGACGACGTCGTAGGTTCGACGGTGCGCAACGCGCTTTGCGCGATCGATCGATCGATCGATCGACATCCGCCGAACGAGAACGGTATCCGGGAATGCCGGAGGCGCGTTCCAGAGCTCGTAAATCGTTGGCAAAACATCTAATCCGTATTCTAACGCGAAACAGCGAGCCGATATCGGTGAAATATCGTTACGAGGTGGGGGGAGGGGGGTATGTATTTCTGGTACACGCGGCCGAGGACGCGTCGAATTCGGATCGATGGGTGGTTTCGAGGGATCACGCAGGCCAGTATTCGCAAATCGATCGACCTTAATTCGACGTAAGAGCCAGATCGAACCGGAGACCTCTCTCCCGCGGCTCCTTCACCGGCTCGGAGAACAAGAGGGGGAGAGACTGGTCTCTACCTGACTCCTGAGCTGTTGAACGCGGACAGCCGGCAATTTCGTCGTCGTCGTCGTCGTCGTCGTCGTTCGTGTGTTGTGTGCACGACCCGGTGAAACTGGCGGTACAAACGAGACGCATTCACATGGATTCACACAATTTAACAACACCGCATGACAGAGTACTGGCTCGGAGATAAGGTTCTGGCAACACAGGCAGAGACGCTGAATCGCGTCGTAATGAATGGCTTCGAATGCGGATCCGAATGGCTGGCTTCTCCGACCAGAGATACACGCTTTAACGAACCCTTTCGATTAGGAGGTGCCGAAGAGAGTTTGAGAGAGAGAGAGAGAGAGAGATTGGTGATTTCGAGGGGAAGAACCGCGGGTAAGAATGAACGTGGTTGATTCGTGGGTTCCGAGGTTGGTCGTCAAGGTTTCGTTTTATGTCGATTTAATTACTTGCATCTACTTTCTTGCATTTCTACTCCCGCGAGAGGAATTTCAAGCTACAATTTACCACCGGCGTGAAAGGTTCTGGCGTAGCTCTCGGTTTCTGACTTTTCTGTCGTAGAAAATCCTACAAGAATCGTGGAAAGTTTCCTACTTGCGGTTGAAGTCTGCGCGAAAACGTAACAGCTAACCTTCAACCGCAAGTGGTAACGCCCCCGTAACGACCAGCCGCGCATCCCGATTACCCAACTTCAACCTTTACTTAACCTTCGTTCCCACGAGCATCCACGTACATACATGTCAGCCGAAAAAAGGAATACGTATCGCGAGAAAGAGAGAGAAAAAGAGAGAAAGAGAGAGAGAACGATACAGCAGAGTTGGGCAAAGCAAGGTCTGATTAACGATTAAGGCGAAAGATATCAATCACTGATTATTATTAAACTTATTAAATTATTATTATTATACAATTGATAATCGATAAAATTAATATTAATAATTACTGATTAACAAATTATTATTAAACTTATTAAATTATTGTTATTATACAAATAATAATCAGTAAAAAATATAAATTTATTAATAAATCGCGAATTGATCGTTCGATAATAACGCATCACTTGATAATTTAAAATTCAATCGCTTAATAATTTAAAATTACCGATTAATGACTGCAAATTGTAAAATTTAATCGAGATTACTAATTTTCTTCGAAAATCAACTGACGATTACGATTACGATGATTGCTATCTAACAATATTGATTATTGCCCAACTCTGCGGCACACACCGAGAACTGGCACGCGAAAGAGAAAAAAAGAGAGAAGGAAATAGAACACGTAGAAGAGAATATTTTTAGAGTTAACAATGTGTGTGTGTGTGTGTGTGCGCGCATGCTATCACTTGTTTGACAAAGTTTGACAAAGTTTGACAAAGTTTTACGTTTCTCAAATTATCCACAGTTTACGATAAAAAAAAAAAATAATAATAAAATTCTTAACACGTTCGAGTCTGATAAATACACTATAAAAAACACGCGTAAAAAATCTATAACTCATACGACCATAAAAAAGACACGTTCGGCTCGAACGTGTTAAGAATGTAATTCCTTAATCTTCCTTAATCTCTCCTTAATTCCCCAACGATTTAAAATGGCGCCGCGAGCTAGTGTCCAGACTCTTTAACGCAGGGAAGACAGTAAGCAGCGCTAGTCCGACGATTATGCAATAATAGCGTTTCTTCCCGCCTAATCGGCGAACACCGGCCGTAAGTACGATTAATGAAACGGCCCTCGGGGTGGGAACACGCGTCTCTCGCGCTGAATTTATTGGCCATTACTCCGCCGCGACGAGCGGGCATAATTATGCAAATCGCTCGGGGTCCGCGTAATCGGGCAAACACGCGAGAGTCCGACGAATCAGTTACCGAGGCAAACGCTCGTTTCGGATTGTTTGATCCCGTTGTTCAATGTTTGCAAGACGCACGCCCCCCCTCCAGCCCTTCCATCCCTTCCGACACGTTATTTAATCGAAGGATCGATCCTTCGTCACGTCGAATGGAAGATACGATCGTACGAATGGACACATAGGATAGGTCTCGTTGATCCAGTGCTGGTTCGAGTCGCGTGTGCTCCCCTGTTTTGATTAATCGCGCGGCATACGAGCGAGAAAACCGGCACAATTACACGCTTGAGATCAATCGGAGAGTGGCTCAAGGCCAATATACCTGGATGTTTTGAAAAATCATCGAGCAACATCATTTTTCAATTACTCGTTTCTGAAATAATCTGTACGATGATTTCCAATTAAATTATATTTATATTTATATTTATAATTAAATTATAATTAACGTCGCTTCGTGAAATAAACTGTTCGCTATTTGCGGGCAGGATCTTTATTTGTTGCTTGAATAGAATCTCGATGGAAATAACTGATTCGTCTCAAGGTATAACGTGCAACGCAGAATATTTCTTATTCTGTGGCTACGGTATAGTTAGTTACGGCTCATCTATCAGACACAAGTTGAAGTGGACATCGATTTTTTGACGACGATGAAGGAAATTTAGAAATGCTCCGCAACAAGTATTTGTAAAAAGTGATACTCCCTTTTCATCTAGACTAATTCTCATTTGCAACATCAACAAACGCCTCCAAATTTTGTCCAATCAACGGATCAAACGTTCGAGGAACTAGCGATTTTGATTTTCATTGATTGTTTTTTTCTATTCGAGTATTTTAGTTTCATCGGTATTTGCATTTCGAATGTTGTTTTTAAAGACAAATCTTCAATTCGATCAAATAAATATTCTCAAATAATCAGCCCTCCAATTTATTATTCTCCGAATAAATTATTCCAAATTCCTTTAATCGATCAATGATCAAACGAGCTACGTACCGATGCTAACGAACGTTATTTCAAAAATGTATGCACAAATTACCGTCTGAATAGCGCTAGGAGGAACGGAAAGTAGCAAAGTTGACGCTTACTCACGGTTTACTCTCGCGAGAAATTAAACTGCATCTGTCCCTCTTGCTCGCGCGCGAGACGACGCTATATCCGCCCCGATTAGCCCGAAAAATCGCCCCGACGAAACGGCGTAATCGCCGTTTTCGGGTGTTTGTCGCCGTTGTTCGTTGAAACAACGCGGGCCAAGCGTCGCTTAACATCTCTGCTTTAGCAGCCGCGGGTCTCGTTGCATCAGCGATGCGGGGGGTAACAACTCGCGACCTCGGATGAAGGGGGGAGGAGGGAGATGGGGCTCTTGGCTCTGTTTAACCGTTCAAATACAACGCGAAGTCAGTTTGGCTACGGAAGGCGGAAAACTTTCGCGAACAGCTTAATGAGCAACGCTTAGCTCGCGGAACAATCGGGCGGACCTGCAGCAATTAAGAGTTCCGTACAGAAGGGGGGGCTGTAGTAGACGTAAATCAGCCACGAGGAGGGGAAGGTTAAAGGGGAAGGGGTCGATGTTTGCGCGCGTTTCTCGATGATATTCGTGAACGTGCGTGTGTTTATGTATGTATGTGTGTGTGTGTGCGTAGAAAAGAAAGAGAACAGTCTTCTAAGATAATGTTTGTGATGAAACGGAAATTCTAACGTGACTATATCATGGCGTGTAAATATACATATATTTGTTTAAAGGGGACAACCATGGCAGAACAGAGAGGGACTGGCAACGACACTACGGGGTAGCGTGTAAAAGTCTTGAATGGAGTTTTTGTATACTCGCCTTTCCATCGGCAAGACGACGAGTCTGTGTGCAAGATAAGTGACAGAAATTCGTTAAATTAGTGCTGTGTGTCGGTCGGTGTTTCTATCTGTGTGTTTTTTTTTTTCACAGAGAAGAAAAAATATTATCGGGAAAAGTTAGTTACGCCGGGTAGGCGGTAATTTTCCGGGTGGAGAAAGAAACTTTCAAATTTCCATCTATCTATTTTTTTTTTGTTTTAGTTTCTCGAATTCCTGGAAAAAGACGAGCGTCGTTTTCGAATCTCCACTCGAAAATTACGCCAGACCCGCTGTTATACTCTTTTTTTCGATCGTTAGCTAAAGGCGGCTCTGTTATTGTCGCGGAAAGCTCAAAAGCGTGAATTCTCCTTGCTCGTGTACTCTCGTCCGACTTGGCAAACGTTTGGCTCGCGCCACGACGGCGCTCGTTTTACTCTACTTTCTACTTTCCTCCAATCTCCGGTCTCGCAATCCTCTTGAGTTACGACCGCGCGCCACGATCCCAAAGAACCCAAAGAATCCACGAGGCCAAGATCTCCGACCGCTTGCAAAGCGACTCGACGAATCTTAATCATCGTCAGTTTCACTTAACGATCTATTAACAATCTAAATTCCGGCCATTTAAATCAAAAGTCACTCGAGTTGGAAAGTTCAGAGATACACAAGCCACGTCAATTCTCAGTCCGAGATTATTCTTAATCGTCGACTGAAAAGTTTAATCAAATTATCCTTGACAAGCTTCCGTTTCATTTTCCTCGTATTAACATACTTTAAATACACCAGATAGATCGTACGAGAATACACCGCGCGGATGATCAGAGAAAGGGACCAAAAACAAAAAAAAAAAAAAAAAAATCGTTACGCTCCAAAGAAATTACGGAATTATTTCTAAAGACACAGAGTTTGGTCGAGTGCTACGCTTCGAGTTGTACGTTCGTAACAGTTTAATTGGAGGCTTACTTGAGCGACTCGATCACGCGATCCTGAGGATCGATCCACTGCATGTCCTCGATCAGCTTCGTGTCGTCGACGTTCGGCTTGCACGTGAGGATGATGCTGGAGCCGATCGGCCTCGTCTGCGTATCCCCGCTTGGCATGATCTCCAGGGAAGGCTCCTTGGCGTGAGCTGCGGGCAAAATCGCTCGTTAGATCGACTCGTGGATCGTTAATGAGGAAAGGGAAGAGAAGGACGGGTGGAATCGTATCGTCGGGTAATTGCAAGTAATTCCGCGAGTCGGGGGAAATCGGCGCCGATTTTCCAGTCTTGTATCCGCAATTTCGACTAGATAAGATCGCGTTGAAGAGGACAAAAGGATCGAAGAGAGTAAAATATCTATAAACCGATTTTTCTAGCGTTTTTTTTCCGGGAAATTTCGTGTATATATTGTATACGCAGGGCTGAGCATAATCTAAAATTTACGATGATACGACGTGTCTGCGCGAAACGCAAGAACGTTTGTTGAAACATATTGCGGTAACTTCTACCGCGTCTCGAAGCAGACATTGCTCGCAGGAGGCGAGCAACAGAGGGCGAGAAAAGCGGGTAAAAAGTGGTGCAAATTGACACAGAAAAATGCGCGCAAACAGAGAGAAAGCAACTCGGTGGCCCGGAGGACAAAGAGCGTGGGGTGGGGAAAAAAGAAAAGAAGAAAATTGTCCGCGGTTTGCGACTCTTTTTCGGGACACGCAGCGGCGCTAGGAAAATGTCGTCAGTCAGGTCCCATTTTTTACAAAATGTTATTTTCATTCGTGTGAAAAAGAGTTTTCAAAGAAGCTTCTAAAGTTGTGTAACATTCGCGCGGAAGTTTACGATCGAGAGAAAAATACACTAAATTGAAGGAAATAACAAGTGGAGCAAGCAACGTGATATACGAGAGAAACAGAGAGAGAGAGAAAGAGAGAGAAAGGGGATTACGTGTACCTAGAGGGGGGTTGGAGAAAATTGTCTCTGACTCACGACAAACGTGGTTCCACGAGACACCATATACCACCGTCGCAGCGTGTTATTGTGAGTCGCAACTACTTTCAAGTTGCAAACCCCTAATCAGAACGGTTGTTCGAGTTGTTCGCGGCGTGCCACTCGAACGAGATACGAAACACCATTCGCACGTGGTTCTGAGAATTTAGAAAACGAACGAGACTCTCTCGAACGATGACTTGATATTCGAAATTTTACGTTCAGATTAACCTATCGAACGCTACGAGCTATTTATCCATCCCCTATTTATCTCGAGATGAAACGAATAATCGTACACATAAACGAAAAGTCAAAGGATCAAGAATCAGCCCGTTTTAATCAAAAGGGAAATTGTTGTCTCGTTGGCAATTTTGGATCATTTCTCGTCACTCAGCGAAAATTCTAGAAACTATGAAAATAAATTATTATATCAAATAAATTATAGAAACTATAAAAAATAGGTTGGAAAAATCTAGAATGTGTTCTAACATAAACAAAAAGTCAAGAATTAGCCCGTTTTAACCAAAAGGGAAATCGTTGTCTCGTTGGCAATTTTGGATCATTTCTCGTCACTCAGCGAAAATTCTAGAAACTATGAAAATAAATTATTATATCAAATAAATTATAGAAACTAGAAAAATAGGTTGAATTCGAACATAAACGAAAAGTCAAGAATTAGCCCGTTTTAACCAAAAGGGAAATCGTCGTCTCGTTGGCAATTTTGGACCATTTCTCGTCACACAGCGAAAATTATAGAAACTAGAAAAATAAATTGAGAAAACCTCTATATAAAATATATTGAACACAGATTACAAATGTAACAGCTTCTCGATGAAATCGAAAGAGGAGAAACAGCAAAATGGTCCAAACCAAAAGAGGCCACCTTCAGTTTCTTCGTCTCATCGAACGAATGTCAACGAAGTGATCACGATTTACGACAAAAAAAAAGAACCAAGTAATTAAGTGAGATAGATCACTGCGATACGTAGAGAATGAATTCAAAGACGGATCGATCGATGGATCCTTTCTATTCTGTTCTCAACTCGCACCTGATCTGAACCTTCTTACCCAAACGATCGGAGTCGCGAGACGGCGGCGTGGCTCTGAGGACGTATATGCAGAGCACGGAAACGCAGATGGACGTCTCGGCGGCGCCCATCGTCGCGACGCGGCCGGTTATGCTGCGGCCGGATGGATGCCACGGGTGCTTTTACGGCGACGCACGTGCGTCGACTATGACGCCGGAATGCGGCCGGTTATGCCGCGGCGTACGCGACGCGCAACGAGCGCCTCTCGGGTGCCCCCAGCGCCGGTACGCGCCAACAGGAAGCCAGAATTAAGCTAATTAATCGTGACGAGCGAAAGTACGGAATTGGCCTAACTGGGAAACGTCCCGAGAGCCTCTGGTGTCGTTGGCGTTCTATCGTGTCCATAGAAGCCTCGCGAACAATTTGCCAGGGACCTGCTCCCAGAAATATAACTGGCGAGATAGACGTTTGGATCTGATTGTTTATTGGTAATCGAGAAATATTATTCGATGTATGTTTGACACAGGGTGATTCGATTAATCTTCTCGACCTGCGACGATGCAAACAATATTTTTCACGAATTGGCATCGAAAGATCAGCAACTGGCGTAAGAATCTTCCTTTTTCATACAACTGTATACTTTTTTCTTGTTTTGCAAAATACGTTCAGATACGTAAAGGATTTTGAAAATTTAAATAAACTATTTGTTTGCTATTTATTACATCGTCAGTGACAATCTCTATTAGCTTGAAATCAATGTATTGAAGTTTGTCGGTAATTCATAATTGAATTATGACAACGCCAAGAGAAGATCGATGTGATGTCAGTTTCGACGAAGTAGTTTTCAATTGGCCAACGAGGTAGTCTCGATTAATAATTTTAATAATAATTTTCGGTGCAGTGAGGGTAACATCGAAGTGAAATTTATCACAATGCGCTTCGTGTTCACTGTAATCAAAGTTATATAAACGTGAGTCTAGAGTAAAAATTCGTAAGGTGGTAATTAACATAATTTCTTACAGGAAAGACCAAATAGAATAATTTTATATTGTAATGAGAATAAAAATTTTACAACTATATTGCGTTTTATATTTGCGTCTCTTGATAGCTGCCCCCCTATGGAGGCAAATGATATCTTCAGAAAATTTTACTTTTCAAAGTGAGCCAAGCAATTTCTTCAATCTCAAAAAGTTTGGCCATTTTTTCTTATTACGTAAGGTCCAAATTAAGAAAGTGAGCGAATTTCTTTTTTGCCATCCGATTTTTCGTTACGATTCTACAAATAGTTTTACTCTACAGTTACGAACAGTTTCTCCAAAAACGCCCTTTATTCCGAAAAACTCTTCGATTGAAACTCTGTTTAAAACAAACAAAAACAGAAAAAGAGAAGAAAAGACGATTCATTCACATAACAGTGGGACGCAATAATTCGTCGAAAAAGCCACGGCACGTCTGTTCGTCGCGCGTGACGCACGAATTCGCGCCTGACGTAACCAATTTTTGCGTGTTGCGAAAATTGAAACTGTGTCAAATGAAACGACTCGTTAAAAAAGAAAAAAAAAAAGAGGTGTCGTTCTCGCTTTACAGCATCGTTCCGCTCGTGGGACGGCCGGCGAGATATTCGCGCCACGGCGTGGCAATTAATTCAACGAAAGAGGAACAAACACTCGTTCGTCAGACGAGCGCGAGAGAACGTTTTCGTGGAAAGAAATTAAAGGGAAGAAGGTCCGGCTACGTATATAATTTCCGGTCGGTGGCTCGGGCCAAGGACGTAGAAACGTAGAAACCCCGAGACGCAGTCTCGGGAGAAACTTCTTTAATTGAGACCCGGAGAAGATGCGTCGAGACTCGGAGATGCCCGGACTCTCGTTATCAAAGTATCGAACTTCCACGACGCGTTTTCGCAAAGCGCTCCCTTTCGGGCTAGGTTGACAGAGAGAGGAGAAAGAGAGAAGACCAGGGACGACTCGGAGATGCAGGGGAAAAAGAAGCTTCGGGCGATGGGTTTTCGATCGGCGTTTAACGCCAAACGTACCAACGTCCGGTCAGATGAAAAATTGAAAAATTTCACTTCAAATTCTGTGTCCATTGTCACTTTTCTCGTTCGTTTAACTCCCGTATAGGATGGAAAGAAAAATTTGTACGTGGCTCATCACGTAGATGAATTCTACACCTTCGATTTGATGGAGATACGTGTAAAGAATTTGCAGTAAAATTGACCTTGAATTTCATTTTTGTTTTTTGTTATTTTTTTTGCATTGTATTCTACTCATTACAAACATAAAACTTTTCCAAGGAAGCATAAGTCGCAACCTAATAGTTCTCTTGAAAAAAGTTTCTTAATTATCATTTAACACTGCGTGCTAACAGCGACTTTACGATTCTGGATGACGTAAATGTCTATATTACGTAACGTTTATATTTCGAACAGTGTTAACAGTTTGTTTGATCGTTTGATTATTTAGACTCACACCGATGTTACAACTATGATAAATCAAATGTTAGTATTGGTCCAGAAGCATAAAGTCGCTGTTAGCACGCATCCGCAGTGTTGAACGACTGAGAAACATTTTTGTCTTTTTTCAAAACAACTATTAGGTTATGACGAGTAAAATACAATGCAAAAAAAAAGAAATTTTGATCTTGAAACTCAAGGTAGTCGAAGGTGTAGAGTTCTATGACAGCCACGGATAGACCTTTTCTTCCCACCCTGTACATAAAAAATATGACAATATATACAGAGTGATCGATTGACAGTTCGGACTGCGAATAAATCGGAATCAACGAACACCATGTGGAACTGTATTTTACTGATCGATCTATGGACGATTGATTCGATTGAACGAACAATTTTTTTCTACAATAAAACTTACTCTGTGCATCGTTTCCTATATTAAATATACAGTTGGCTGTATTATTTTGAAGAGTTATAGAAAACGTTTATTATTAAAGGCTGTGACGGAGCTGCTGCAAAATTCTGTTTGCAAATTGTAATCACTTTCTTATGAAATCAAGTTTCGATTTTAAAAAAATGAAATCATCCATCTGTCGTCATTAGTAACAGCGTTCGTTGGTCGATGGAACTTTGGACCCAAAGTATCGGAGGTGGAGAAGTTACGTTTGCAAAAGGGAGGAGGCAAAGCAAGGTAGATAGGTAGATAGGTAGTTAACGAGTGAAGCAGACGGTACGTAATTCGAGAGAATTCGTCCCCGAGCTTACGAGAAGATGATTCAAACGGAAAGTCCAATTTTCGGTCTTATGGTCTGCTCGTTTCGCGATAAGAAGTTCAGCAATCGACTGAGAGGGTGGCGGGAGACAGGTTTCGGGGTTCGCAACAAGGATTACGGAACCCCCTCCCCTTTCCCCGTGCTGTAAGGCGAGGGGGAAACATCTCTGGCCCGGGACAGCTTATTTGTTGAAGTCGACCGGGGAGAAACAACGGCGCACGGGTCGCGATAAGGCTCGCGAATTCATCATTTCCGGATCGGTTAGTCAAAAGAGGGGAGAGAACGTTAGAAGTGCTAAACGCGTGTGACGCAGAAGGGAAGAGAGGAAAAAAGTTTTCTCTCGTCTTTCTACGTAGTGCCTTTGGGCATGACTAATAAAGACTCTGGCGGAGTAGACGTTCGATTATATAAATGAGAGAGGCTCGTGGTAATGATGCCTCGACTCCCAGCCGGGAAAAGCTTGCCCGCCACCGAATGGCCATTATCGTTGCTCCATTATCTCGTGATTTAACGAAATTTCCGGTTGGAACTACCGGCGAGGCTTGATGAAGCCTCGCTCCGTTTTAAACGATATCAATTATCGTTAGATCTTAATTGTTTGTACGAGAAGTCTGAAATCTGCGTGTATTTCAGTTTCGTCAACATTTTTTGAAATGCTCCAGAGTGTGACGATATTAAAAAAAAATGTTCGACTTGTAGATATATTTCAAATACCATAAATGAGTATTGTAAAAATCCGGGGATAACCTGATACAATTTCTAAAATTGCGTGACGTATGATGAAAAATTGTTGCGCTATGAAAAAAAAGAAAAAGGGCTGTCGTCGTTTCTCTCTTGACCACTTGCGCTGACAACCGACTGCGGACCATAACGAGTGACCAAACCGTGTACGTGAACTCGTCGGTATGATACCATTGGATAGAAATTATTGAGAGGTAATAAATTTATTATTTTGTTTTGCCTATTTTGTTTTACTTAAATATACTTGAAACTGAGAAAATATTACAATTTTGGAACGAAAAATTCTCGACGTGCGTGGCACGTCATTCCAGCGCAAGAGGTTAAAGAGCGCTAAATATCCAGGCCGCAAATAAAATAAAAAAAAAAAAAAAAAATACGCAAGTCGACCCCTTTCGCAACCCCTTTTTAATTCGCCCACTTTGTTTTCTGTCGATGTATCACACACCATTAATATCTCGGCGGCAATATTCCGCCGTGGCACAATGGACGTCGTCCGCCCCCAAAAACCGCGCTTATAATTTATGACTCGGCGAAACACGTCGACTGTTACGTCATAACACCGGCCAGCGGAAGATAGCCGCGCGAAACTGCCCACTCATCGTTGCGCCCTCGATCATTATGATGTTACACGAAACTCATTCGAGCCGAATATCGTACACAAAGCGAAGATCTACTCTCTCCCTACGGATCCCTACGATCGTTTTACGAATTCGACCGAATCTCTCCCTTCGTTTGTTCGTACGGCTGCGCGTACACTGCGCGTTACAACGGGGACGTTGATATCCAGCCGCTGAAAATTCGCGGATTCATCGTTTCGAGTTTGCGCGAAGAAATTTGGTAATTGGCCCGAGTGCTTCGAGGGTGAAGAAAACGACCCCGAGAATCAGCCAGAAGGGTCGAAGAGAATGAAGGACCAGGCAGGAGTGTGATCTCTCCGAGAGAGAGAGATAAAGGGATATGGTAGGAATTAAGAGGGAGAAAGTAGGACCGTGTCACAGGTGAGAAACAGAGAGGTGGACGAAAACGGGGAAAACAGCAAATGAACCGAGGAAGGTTCGCCCAAAAAGGAAAAGTGAATGGAGAAGGACGATGATGGGCCACAAGCATGACGGCTGACGAAAAAGAACCCGAGAAGATCGAAGAGAGGGAGAAAGACGGAAACTACTACCCTCCTAGGACATCTTATTTACGTTAGTTAGGGTTTGTTGGCACAGTCACCCGAGGGGCCATTCAATGGATCCGGCGCGCCATCCCCTCCTATGTATTCCCAAATGCATACGCCGTACATACACGATTCCAAGATTCCCCTCTCTCGCTATTACCCGTCGCTCACGCACCAAACACGGCCGAGCTCGAGGAAACGGCCACCTTCGGAGATAACCGTGCTTCGTTACTCGCCCGCCACCCTGTAGACGCGGCGCAGCGGGAGCTCGGCCCGAGTAAACTCGGCGACATGTCACTCGAGCTGGAAGAATTCGATCTGCCGAGGGTCTGGAAACAGAGGGTGGTCGAATAGAAACGAGGCGGGGGCGAGGATTTGATCAAATTCCGATATCGAATTGGCCGGGTAAGGGTGAAAAACGAGAGCGAGCGAGCCTCGTGGGGGTTCCCTCGAAATTTTCGAAGCCCCGGCGCGCTATATGCTTGATGCAAACTTGTCAAAACGAGTTGGCCAAGATCCTCCTCCTTCTCGATTGTTAGTTTTCATCCCGGGGCGGTATATATCGCGCGCAAAGTTCGACAGAGAGAGAGAGAGAGAAAGGGAATCGGCGCGATGGAAACTCGAGGCAACTCGAGAAACGCGAGAAGCTTGAAATCCAAAATTGTGCACGACGCGCGATTGGAAATTCGGTTTCCACACCGGCATTAGTACGTGGAACGAGCCACGAGCTGTCATGTTCGCGATCGAATATTGCTTCGGAATTATACAATAGTTTGCCGCTTCACTTTTCGCGCGTTAAATCGCGTCGAAAAATTAAAAATATTCGTCCATTCTCACACAGAACGGGAAATGAAATGGAATGGAACAGTGTCAACGCGAGTTAATTTCGAAGAGAGAGAGAGAGAGAGAGAGAGAGGGAAAAAAAGAATAAATAAAAGTACGAAGAGCGAACGAAAATTACGCGAACAATTGCGTCTCTCTCGGCGTTTCAGCCCTTAATGTCAGAACGCAAAATGCGCGGCGAATTTCGTTTCCGGATTCGATTCATTTTGACCGATGCATGACCGGACAAATTGCGTAGCAGAGGAGGGGGGAGGGGATCGGCGAAATAAAACACACGTTTCGGTTATTTCTTTTTTGCATATCGTGGACGCGCAACGCCACCGACTACCGAAATTAATTGAACGGTCAGGGGCGCGTCGCATTGAATTTTTTTACCGGTGGAAATCGCGTTGTATCGTGTAACGTTGCGAACGAACACACACACACAGACGTACGGAGGGAATATCGAAATGCCAACTTTTAACGAAATTAATATCTGAGATATCGACAACCTGTCCTTCTGCAATCGACTAATTTCCTCCACCCCTTCGCTAGATACAACCTAATAATTAATTGTAACGCGAACTGGCAGCCACGGCAGGAAGAAAATTTCAACCGTCGTTGAATTAATTGGTTCGAATTATTCAATTTGTCAGAATTTCCATTGACTCGGCGTACAAAGATCGCAGTTTGTAAAACGTTCCCCTTTCCCACGTGATTGTCGCGCAATGCGCTATTTAATCTTATCTTAATCCAACAGCGCGAATGTTTAAGTGGATCTTAATTCTTCGTTATCCGTGCGTGCAAATTATCTTAATTTCCTCGTGGAGAGTCTTCGAGTCTGATAAAAGAGGTTAAGAGGATAATTCGAACGATTCGTAATAGTTGGGCTCGAGCTTGTCAATTCGGTCGGTTCAGAAACAATCGGCAGATTCTGTAACAAACTAGAAAGGATTCCAACCTTCAAACGAATCTCATTCCAACCCTCGACTGTCACATCTCACACGTCATTTCCCCCCCGAAGGGGTAGAGGAACTTTCAACTCTCTCTGGTGGCTGCTGACACACACGATTCCAAGTGCTGCGGGATCGCGAACACTCGCGGAGGCGCGCCTCCGTAATCGAGTTCCCTGCTGTATTTAAATCGATCGTCTTCGCCCGAGAACAAAGGAGTTGCCCCGAAAGGAGGGACGACGTTGCGTCCCTTTCCGCGAGGACAAAGGAATCGTCGACGGAAGATTGGATTCGAAACCGATACGTCGAAAAGACATCGAAGAGGGTCGGGACGAGCGCTTCCACGACTGCTGCTACTACTTCCTCCCCAACTTTCGTTTGCCCAAAAGTTTCTCGATTAACCCTGGCGAACCGACCAGCCTTCAAGAGACAGACTGGTCATCTCTTGAATCCACTTCGCCAGTCTTGCACTCCTAGCGCGGTGGAAATGTTAATAAAATGTTAATACTTTTGAATATTTTTAATAAATCAGCTCGGCAACTAGAGAAATGCACGTGGACCAAAAAAATCACTTCCTACTAAAATAAAATCTTGTAAAATTAAACAAAAATTTAAATTTATAATACATAAATTATAAAAATATATTTATAAATTATATATTTAAAGAAATTTTCTCTTCTCGCGTTTGAACTTAAATTCAATTTAAAATTAATATAATTTGTAGTTTCATCTTACATTTCTATGAAAAAAAGAAACTTTTGGCCCACCCTACAGTTCTCTCACGTAGAAAATCAGAGTTTCCTAAGCGATCGTCTCCGAAATACTTCTAAATGCTTGTCCGAGTCGCTGAAACTTCCCCCTGTGCAACGGTATTTACGAGGAAGAATTAGATAAGACTCGATCTAGTAGTGCGGGTCGCTATTGGCTCGGCCCGAAAAGTTTCTCGATTATGTCGCAGCAGGAGAGAGAGAGAGAGAGGGGGTGGGGGGTCGTTTCGTTGTAATCTTGTCAGCAAACGTTCGCGATTGAGTAGCTCGACATAACACGACGTGGATAATGAAGTGGTCGAAGGGCTGTGGCCGGTTCCATAAACCGAAATTACGCGCGCTAATGCGAACGGAGTTCGCCGCGGAGGGGAGAGGAGGGGGCCGGTGGTTTTCCAAGCCGGCGAAACTTCGAACGGCGCGAGTTACACGCGGATTATCCGGCGTACGCTTCGTTGACCGGAGAAAGGTGTTCCGTTATTAATAGCAATTAAGCAAATGGACCCTGGGCTCCTGGAATTTCATTAGACCAAGCTGCAACCGAGCCTCGAGGGTGCATGAATTTCTCGTCGGGCGAACGTAGGTGTGAATGACAAGCGGTTGATGGGGCTCTATATATATATCTCTCTCTCTGTAACCTCGAAAGGGAGTTTCGATTCTGCCTGACTGACTGACTGATTGTAAGACGAGCGTCTGAGTAGCTGATGAGACACTGTTTCGGCTGCTGTTCCGATTGTTCGCGGTTTAACGGGCGAATTAGTTGGCTCATCGAAGCGTCGTACCTTTGTTAAGAAAAAATTTCATTCGTTGTATTAGCAAGCGAGAAAACATTGAGAAATTATCTGAATTTAGAAAAAAGTATTTTGTACATTTTTCATTATCACGACACAGTATCAGACTATCAAAAACTACGATTACAGGTTTCATGAATTTTTAGGAAATAAATTACCTCTTTGACTCATTGTTAGATACCAAGATATTTACGAGGTCAGAATTACGAGTATAAAGTACAAGTATCTTGTACAAGTATCCTAATAAATATTCTACAAGTTCATATTTCTCTCTCCACCATATTTCGTAAAGTCTCGTCTTATCTTTCGGCGTCTCGAATCCGAAAGATTTTTTTGTATTCAATGCAAGAGAGCAATCGAGGGTGAGATTGCTCGATCGCATGTGTAAAATCAATACACGCGGCCTTTCGAGCATTTTTCTCTCCGCCACTGATTTCCAACGTCGATGGACTTGTGGTTGTTCGACGTCGTGCTCGTTTAGCTTTGATCGCGTGAGAAAACGCGCGCGAAAAGGGCGCAATAGAGCCGGTAACAGTCTCCCTGCGCGGCATTTAATTAGAGCCGGCTTATCTCTTCGACTGAGAGCGAGAGAGAGACGAGTTTTTATCGTATTATTTGTCTCTTCACAGTGTGCCCTTCAGCGGCGACACACACTCCGATTTAGAAGGCTTCCTTCTGTTGCCTCTGTGCGGACGGTTCGCGTGGCTTTGATCGAGGGAACGTTTTGATTCGAGCTGCGCCCTCACAGGTTTCACCGTTCCGTCAGAACTTAATCGCCATTCAAACGTATCGAGAGCCTGTCCCGGCAACTGGGTTCGCTGAAAATTAGTCGCGTTTCAAAATGAAATATGCACGCTGCTTATTTTGTTTCAAGCCGTTTTCGCACTCGATTTTTGCATCTGCTGCATACGCGATCGTTCCATCCTTGAAGAAATAAAATTTCTCAAAGAATTCGATTTTATTTGCCTGAGCGGAGTCTCGATCTTTTCGCAGAGATTTTCTTATCTATAGATAAGAAAATTAACACTGTAGAGACGGCATCGCGATCGCGCGTCGCTTGTGAAATAGTGATTAGCGGCGCTAAATTCTAACGTGTTCGTTTAAAACAGATTAATATAGTACATTGTCGGGGAAGCAGACATTGACAATTTTGTACACGTTCTAACGAAGGTTTTTTTTCACAAAGAAATGGCAGAATTTTTACATTTTCCACTTCAGTTTGTATGTGAAATAATAATAACTCTTTGTACCATGCAACGCCAGAAAGCTTTAGCTTTCGCTGTTTTTTACTTGTTTGGCGCCACAAAAGGGGACGTTTGTCGCAACATTTTTAAAGAAATTTGTTTGGTATTTGTTTATGACCGTCCCAATCTTTTCTGATGCATAAATACAATATATTTTACTACTTTACTTTTCCGGAAGAAAAATTTTGTAAGACACCCTTATATTTAGGGAGATGTTTTGAACCCTAGCGCGTGAAAGAATTATTAAGTATACGTATACGTATTCAACGTCACACCTATTCGAGGCCTATTCCACGCCCCCTCACGAATCACGTGACCCAAATCAACCAATCGCTAATTTTCGTTGCATCAGCGTTGCACCTGAAGAGGCCCGATTTTCTGGGTTACCCCTGCTAAAATCACTTTCAGTGATAAAAAAGTGCCGAGCACTCACACGTATATATGAACAAAGTGCAGCTAACCGATAGAATTCAGGCGAACGGCAGTTCCAACGATTCGAACCGGGACGAATGTTAATTTCAATCGCGATAAGACGCGTGCGTGGCGTTTCTTCGACGAACTCGTCCAAGTACTCGTCAGAGGGGAGACGGGTGTTCGTTCATCGTTTGAGGAATGCGATAGCCGGGACGTCCGCGAACGATCTGGCCGCCGTCCGGGTTAAATTGAGAATTCCATTGAGCAGGGATGATGCAAACAAGCGTATCAAAATACACGCGGCACTACACGGTATACACTCGGCATTCGTAAGATACGTACGGCGGGCAGCATACAGCGAGAGCAAGAGATTCGATCTTGTTATTAAAAGCGAGCGAGAGCCGGTTACGAACTTGCCACGAGCGCGAGTGTGGAAAGTTTCCGCTCGAAAGGGGGGAGGGCAGGATTATAATTATTCGCGGAAATATGCGAAACGTACATAACCATTCTCTTGCAACTTCCGATGTACCAACAGTGGGGAGGGGAGAAACTTGAAATTTCGAATTTTCCATTCAACGTTTGCACGCCCGTGGATTAAATTTATGTTGATTTTTCGTCTCCCGCTGAAGTTTCCAACGACACGGCCGAGATTTCCACCACGGTGGTTAATTAAAGTGAAATTTATACGAGGAGGGTGCAAAAGTTGAACAGCTCGTCGAGGTTTCGAAGCGTCTGGCCTCTCGTTCGAATTTCCAATAATATATTGGGTATACTTCCGATATTCGTACTGCGCGCGAAATGTTGCACCTATCGACTCTCTCGAATTCTGCATTATGTTTCCTTTTAATTACGAAGACTTTTCGATTTTCTCTCACCCCGAACGTGTCCAATTTCAGCACCTCCACAACATGCGCTGTGAATCGAAAGAGTATCCCTTTTCCAAAATCGATTTTCTTCCCCTCTAAAATAAAAAAAAAAAAAGAAAAAGACGGACGCGGTCTCGTTGAAACTGACGAGGCCCGCGCAAACACGTGGGAAACTAATTGCCGCAGCGTTTGAAACAGCCGGAACAATGAGAGCGTTTAAGCCGCGCTTCGCCCGCTCGCGCGGCGACAAGTTTCCGGGGATGAAATTCCAAACTGTCTTCTGTAAGCCACACTTCCGTTTGAATATGATCCGTTGTCGTCTCTTCCTCCTCCTCCTCTCCTCCTGTGCTGCGTCAAAACCACCGGATATCGATCAAGCTACATTTCCATAGTTCCGACTAATTTTATCCTTCGGTAGCACGCTCGTGTACGACGATTGGATCCGTTCGCGATTGTTTCGAACGGTTTCGCGCTCCGCCTACTTACACGTCTTGCTACGCGGCGCTTTCGAAACGTCGCAACTCCACGCAACTCGAATTACGCGCGCCAGTTGACAAAGCTCGCGTCTTCGTCCGTGAGCGTTTACGCGGGATATCCGGTTTAACACTCTTAGAGGCGTGCGTCACGTGTTGCGCTCGACTCTGGTTGGTTAACAAATGCAACTGTATGAAAGTGTCGAAGTATTCCAGATACGAGTCATTGTGAAAGTACCTTAACGTGATCAAATGAAAGTGTATTAACCTCTTTCGCTGGAATGACGTGCCACGCACGTTAAGAATTTTTTGCCCCAAAATTGCAATACTTTCTCAGTTTCAATTATATATTTTATATTAGGCAAAACAAAATAATAAATTTATTACTTCTCAATAATTTCTATCCAGTGATATCGCACCGACGAGTTCAAAAAGAAAAAGAAAGCGACGAATTATTGTATACGGTTTGGTCACTCGTTATGGTCCGCAATCAATTGCCAGTGCAAGTGGTTAACAACCGTGTCGAAGTATTCCAGATACAAGTCGTTATAATTAAAACGAATATGTTTGTACAATTATGTTTCTGTCAATTAGAGCAAGAATACTATTTCCAAGCACTTGTGTAAAGTAATTTAGTTTGAAATCAGTCATATTTAACGGGTTTAGGTTAGGTTAGTGGACAGTGTTGAAATAATAAAATTGTATGATTTATAAAACTTCTATAATAACTGAAAATATCTATTAACCCTCTACGTATGACATAAATTATAATTCAAATGATAATTAAAATAAATAGTCTTGTACGATCGTGTTTCTATCCGAAACAGAAATTAATATTACTTTCAACAAAAATATTTTTTAAGCAAAAATCTAAAATCAGTCAAATTGATGTGCTATGAGCGTTAAGGTAATGCAATTGTTTATAAAACTTTTGTGACGACCATCGTTTCAAACATCCCGGCGGGAAATTGTTAAGAACATTTCCTTTTTTTCCGTAAATTTAGGTCGCTGCCGTAATTAGGTACATTCGCAAAATCCCTTTCCTCCACCGTTTCTTTTGTCATCGTAATAAAATTGCGCAGCTTCGTCGAAATGAGCACGATATTGCAGTTTTTCTTCTTTCGAGGACTCGAAACTCGAGAATCTTCAATAAAATTGTTATTAAAACAAGCGCAGCTTCTCTCCGATTATTAGAACGCAAAGATACGGTCAAATAATTGTCCGCGCGCGATTCTCGTTACACGCAGTAAGTAGAATCAGACTCTTTCTCTTTTCCTGTCAGACGTTCTCTATCCTCGACTAAAAGAACTGGGTCCAAGTACATTTATTTGCACGATGATGCTACTACACGCTTTTCATCAAATTTTACGTCTCGTTTCTGTGACGTTGATCTTCCCTTCATTTTCTCGCAAAAAAAGAAAAAACAGAAGAAAAAAAAAAAGAAAATGTTCCAGCTAGTTATTCAATCAACAAAGCGTTGAATTTTGTTCCCTGTTTCGCTGTTACTTCAAACGAAACCCCCCTCCCTCCAAAAAAAGCCGCGGCTCTAACCCACCGCTAATACGCGCGCGTGTTAGCCTAAATGAAACGGAACGAAATGAAATTAAAGTAAAATTAAAATAACCCCCTTTACACGCGCGCGTATGTAGCAGGGTGAGCTCGTTTGCGTCATAAAGCTCGCAAGGGGGGAGGGATGGGGGTGAAAATCCGTCCAAGCTCGATTTTCCGCGAGATACGGGCTCGCCGGCACGAGCAAACGAGGCGTGCAACACGCGTTTAGCTCCGGCATCCTCTGCATTATTCCGTCTGTTGGCGGCCGCCTGTTTTTTCCCTCCCACCCCCAAAAAAACAGCCGTCAAAAAGCCGCGAACTCAAACGGCTCGAGAGCTGATTGCCAATTTCGTCGAACATATTTTTTCCCCGGCCGTTGAACATATTTTTTTCGTTTATCATCCCCCGCGCGAAGCACGGACACGCCTCGCGGGAGAGATCCATTATAAACGAGAGGAGGAGAGAGAGAGAGAGAAAGCGTGGCTTGCTAAATATAATGCCGGACTTCAGCGAGACGCATCGTCAAAAAACAAATCCGAAAATGGATCCGCGGGGCCGCGAACCCGCGGCTGCTTTCCTACCCCTCGCGGCGCGCGTCGAGTTTCTCTGTTAAAAAACACACGTAAATACGCATACGCACACGATCTCTCTTTCGTTCGCGTGTTTTTTTTTTTTTTTATTTTGGAACGCGAGAAACATACTGTTCTGACCGACCACGTTCTTGTTTGAGTGCCTGGATCGTTGTAGACAACGTGTAACTTCATACAAGGTAAAATTTGTTTCGCTGGATCAAGGTTAATTGAGAAGAGCATAATGACTTTGTTAAGAAGGGTTAGAAGCCTCTGCTTTGACAGACGTTGGTTGTTTGGTTTGCTTCTTTTGAATATGATTTTACATCCTGTAGAGGGTGGACAAATAAGGATTCACTTTTCTCTTGAAAATTGAAAAAAAAAATTAAAAAATATTTCTCTTCAACTATGTAATGATGTAACTGTAAAGATCCGCCATCATTTTGAAGATTGAAGTCTCCTCTTATACTTGATTCTTTTTTTATTACTTTGTCGAACGTTGAGCAACCCTACGTTTCGTTTTAATGAAATAATGAAAAAAAAATCATAAAGAGAATATTTCAATCTTCAAAATTACACTAGAGTTACGAAAAAAATTTTCCCACTCGCTCTATTATATGAAAATCTAATACGAAGCTTCACACTTTGAAGCGAGATCAATTTATAATCTTTTATAATAAAGTTATATCAACTCAAATTAGTTGTGCCCTTCAGAATTTAATTTCTTGCAACTCAAATTTAAAAAAATTCTAGAGCTTCCTTTTACACTCACAAAGAATTGGAAACATTCCATTGGAGACATTCCAAAATGTTTATTATTTTAATTATACATCGTTAATTGTGTATGTGTTTTTGCATCAATACGACTTTGTTTCAGTTTCAAAACGTCGTACCCGGCAACGTCACCCCCCCGAAAGAAGTGAACTAAGCGGCCCATTATCCAGGTTCTGTAATTTAAACACGTGCAAAGTGATTCCCCGGGCTTAAGAGCAATTCCAAGAGTTTCCAGTGCAGTTATCGTCGTCGGGGAAAGATCCGACGCCCGTTTCCCATTCTACGTAGAATTTCTCGCATAAATCTGAGTTCGAGTTCGCCAAAGCGGCAAGTTGAAGTTGAAGTAACGATAGGAAGTTGGAAGTTACGGCCTCGGATGGCGACAAGTATCTGTTTAGTTTTGAAAAGATAGCTCGCTCAGAGAGAGAGAGAGAGAGAGGAGTCAACTCTTCCGAGAAGTCGGATAATTTCCTTGTGTAAACGTGGGGGGGATGAAAGTTCGAAGGTTACCAGTCGATGCATTGTACGTAAGTACGTTAAAACTGCCAAGCCCACGCCTCAGCGAGCGAGAACGTTCTATCGAGTGTTTCTTTTTATTCGCAATTATTAAAGGGATGAAAGGAACGCTCGATGAGGTTTGGGAAGGGTGAAAAATATCGTGGAAACTGGAAAAGTTTCAAAACGAATTCAAAGCCGTGTCTTTCAATAAAAAGTATACTTCTTACTACAATTTTTATACTTGTGGTAAATATACTTTTGTACTACGCTTCTTGCTATAATTTCTATTCACTATTACTATGATATTTTTACTTTTTACTATGATAAAAAAATATACTAAAAAAAACTGCACGACTTGTACCCCAGTATAATTCGTCTCAGAAGCAACTGAAGACGACTTTCTTGCCATAAAATTTTATTGATATGCAAAACAAATTACAGGCGCGATCACTCAGTACCAGACAAGGCCACTCCCACTCGAGGTCTATCCCACGCCCCCTCACGAATCACGTGACCCAAATCAACCAATCGCTAATTTTCGTTGCATCAGCGTTGGACCTGAAGATGCTCGCTAAAATCACTTTCAGTGATAAAACAGTAAAAAATTATAGGATAATTAAATAATAAGTAATATTAATATGAAAGTAATATTAAGTAATAAGTAATTAAATTTAATAATAAAAAGAATTGAAGGATAAGAGTATTAAAAAGAATCGACGTTAATCTATATTTTACAATTCTCCTCGCGTCTTCCTTTCATGCGATTCAGAAGAAAAAGTAGAAACGAAATGAAACAATTAAATACGTATTACAAATTTATCACATTCATACATTCAGCACGTATATACGTGCATTATACCCGAGAAAACGACGTGAAACAGAGTCACGATATAATTCCTCGGCCCCCTTTCCCCTCCTTCTTAAGCAGCGCACGCAATTGCGCGAAGAGCGAGAAATCCTTGAAAAGGAAAACGCCATCGCCGTCGGATCATCCTTCTCTCCCTGACCTCTCCCTCATGACGAATCGAGCACACACATACACACACACATACACGCGCGTACTCCACCGTCCCTAAAAGGCGGCGTGCTCAAAGCGGTAAGACTCGTTAAAGGCGAATCTGTTCTCTCCTTCCTTTTCTTCTTTTTCTCTAGCTACACTCTGCTATCGCTGCTCTCGTTACGCGAGCGTGCACGTGCTACACACGAGCACATAACCGCCGGGGCAAGCGTAAGAGGGAAACAGGGGAAAAACAGAAAGAAGAAAGAGTTGGCGGGCGACGATGATTGGGAAGGAAAAAAAGGAAAGAAAGAAAGAAAGAAAGGGCTCGCGATACTGAAATTATGGGGTTCTTTGGCGGAGGGGTTGATAGGTTGGGAAGTGAACCTACGCTGGATACGGAAGTGCCATCAGATTGTCGCCATTGTGTCGAGGAAATTGGATGTATCAGAGGGAAACTTGCGAGCGAACTTGTCTCCGGAGCTCGAGGTCGAGGACTCTGATTAAAAAATGAAAACAAAAAGAGACAGCGTCGATCGCGTAGGACAATTTTAAGAAAGAAAAGTTGCTGCCTGCGGCTTGTCTATGGGAGAATAATCGATACTCTTTCATGGGTAATTAGGACAGAGGCAATTTTTTTTTAAAAAGAAATTTCGCCGGGGGGGGAGAGAGAAACAGAGGTAGCAAGAATATAAACGGGTTACGATCAAATTAGTAATTGTCACGAACACGAAGTTGGCAGTTGCCGCAGCTGTGAAAAAAGCTGAAAGACCCAGGCTGAATGAGGAACGATTATTATTGCAGGCATCACCATTGTGAAAGATAAGCAACGGGTGTAATCTTGGTAATAACGTGAAACCGCAACCGCGACAGATAAATTCGTAGGAACAGGTAAAAAAGAGGAACGCGAGGTGCGATAAAAGTTCACCGAGCGCGAGGAAACTGCACGATTAATCTGCCAACTCACTTTCAAACTTTCGTTGTCAGAAAAAGAGAAAAAAAAAATGTAACATCGTAGAAATGTATAATTTCTTAATTTTATTTCATCAACGAGGATTTCTTTTTACATTTCCTCGACCCTAAACCTAACCTAAATCTAAACCTAACCTAAACCTAACCTAAACCTAACCTTAAATTTTACTTACCGCGAGTTTGAATTTGCCGAAAAGGAATATCGTTTTCGACGAATATTTTCTATTTAATAAATAAGGAACAAGGAAATACTTTCCTTGACAAAGATTTCAATTAAAATCCTTTCGTCCAACTAAAACAGTCGCCAACGCTTTCATTCATTTCGATTCTCGTAAATGGGAAATACGTGCATTCGCGCTCTACGTATTTGTTACGTACATTCTACAGATTCGTCGAACGCAAACATGCGACTTCGGTCCCTCTTATCTTATCGAGCGCAGCTCAAATATTGTAACACGTCGTGCGTAGAGCAAATTTCACTCACGTGCCTCACGGTAAATTCAAACAGGTCGTTTCCAATCAGATTCGTTCTAATCTTTCGCACCTGACTATCTTCTCTCTTATCGCGATTCCTTGGATAAGATACATTCCTTCTTCTTCTTGCTCTTCTTTGCTCTTTTACGTATTGCGGCATAATAAGTTCAAAAATTGTGTTTATCAAAAAAAATTAAAAAAATTCAAGGTTTCGATTCGAAAAGGATCAAGGGATCGATTTATATTTGGTATATTTGGTAGCACACTGCAGGCTCAAAAATGTGTGGGTAGTTTGATATTCAATTTTTCACAGATATCGAAGATCCTCTTTTCCCAATATACAATTTCACGCCGATTAGATTATCAAATTGGCGAAAATCAAGCTGAAATTGAATTTACTCAAAGTCGGATATCTCGCGTACATATTTCTATACTCCTAATCGATTTTCCTTGTTCCCTCGGCTGTGCAAGAGAAATTCATTCTACATCGATCACAGAGGGATATTATTTCTTATTCGTTCTTCCAATTTCTTATATATATATATATTTCGAATGGTCGCACAATTTCACGCCAATCGAATGATCAAATTGGTAAAAATCAATGATGTAACTTACACCCAGTCTCTTGAAGTCAAGCGTCTTGCATCCAATCAAGTTTGACCTCTTTGATTCTTTTAACAAAGAATCTTTTTTCTCTTTTAGAGAAAAACTTTTTTCTTTCTTCGACAAAAAATTTTGTTCTCTTGAAAGGAAGGATGCGGAACTTTAAAAGGATGTGGGTCTCACTGGTGAGATTCAAAGTTCAATCCCTAAAATGTTCTCGTTCATTCCAATTTTCAGGATTTGTCTCTTCGTTCGACGAATTTCTTCTTAAAGCAATCACAAGGACGCCTCAAAAGTCTGACGCCTTCAGCTCAAACAAAGAAAGAGAATTATTTTTGAAAGTTTCAGGACTCATCAAAATTTTAGGACCAAAGATTCGAGACTTTCAGATTTTTTTCAGACTCTTTCTTTTACATTTTACAAAACACGAATCTGCAACGAAATTGTCGAGACAAGTTGATGAAAAAAAAGTGACGTCGAAACCAGAGAGAGAAAGAGAGAGACGCCGAAACCTTTTTCAAAGTTTCAGGACTCATCAAAATTTTAGGACCAAAGATTCGAGAGTTTTTCAGAGTCCTTCCCTTTTTATTTTACACGACACGAATCTGCACAAATGTCCCAATCGTAAGACCAATCGCAGTCCAACGAAATTGTCGAGATAAGTTGATAGAAAAAAAAGTAACGTCGAAACCAGAGAAAGAAAGAGAGAGAGAGAGAGAGAGAAAATCCCATAATTCGAGAGTCTGGAGACAGTTTCTCTCCCCCAGGAACTCTATAGAGCTTCCGTTCTGCGGTACACAACGAGGTACAACGCAAAATCGGATCCGGATCAATGGGATGCCATAAAGACACGTCCGGGGAAGCCTTATCTCTGGCCGCGTTCGAATGAAATCCCATAGGAGGCAGCGAACACCGCCGATTACGCGGCTAAGTTTTGCAAGTGCACGCGTCCCATCGAACCTCCCGCCGCCCCTTTCCTTCCCAGTTCTTTTTATCGCGTCGCTTTATCACGATGCCTTAGCTGCAATTTTTCAGCGCGTCGATAATGCTCAGGCTACTGGTTAGTCCTTCTTCTTCTTCTTTCTCTTCAACTCGCACTCCCCAATTTGCAGCACGAACGCAGCTTTGGATCGTATCGCGACGTTATCAGAATTTATTGTCGGGCTCTGTTTCAGTAGATCCAGCTTCCCCCTGCGTCGAGAGGGAGCTTCGACGTTACGTCACGAGCCGCCGGAGGCGGAAGCTCGAATCTCTCGAATTTTGAAATAATTTCGGAGCTTTTGAAAAAAAAAAAAAGAAAAAAACTATGGAGATCCCAATCACTTGCACATGTTCCTCATAAACGGATATCCAAACATTTGAATCGAAACAAGTGCGATCGCTCAGTACCAGACAACGCCATTCCTACTCGAGGTCTATCCCACGCCTCCTCACGAGTCATGTGACCCAAATCAACCAATCGCTAATTTTCGTTGCATCAGCGTTGCATCTGAAGATGTCCGATGTACAAAATACTCAAAAATGTATATTTATTATAGTGATATGTAAGAGAAGAGTTCTATATTTTCTTAGATTCGTGAAAATTTAAAAATGCCTAAAAATGCATGGTGTAATGACGATTGCGAGCAGTAGCGGGAAACTAACAGAACGAATTTTCATTCAAACTCCGCTTCTTTAATTCACACGTTCGTGAAAATGTAAACATAATTAAAAATTTACGACGTAACGACGATTACGAGCAGTGACGGGACAAATAACGTGACAAGCAATTCATCGTTATCAACTCCCTCAACTGTTAAATGCCAATTATCTCAGAGCTCGAGGAAAGAACGAGTTTTAAAATTTTTCACACTTTCCAGAAGGTTCAGGCTCGAATCACGATTGGAGCCAGTTCAGAAGATTCCAATTCGAATTAACAGAATGGTCCATTGAAGGAGTTGAAGGAGTTGCGAATGAAACGTTCAATCAGCAGAATGCGAATGGCACTGGTATCCGTTTGCTTTGGAACTCGATTCACGCTGCCACGGAGATAAGGAGAGAATTCTCTCTCTCTCTCTCTCTCTCACATAGAATCTTGCCTCGATACTACTGAACTACTCTGTCACGATCAACGATCGCGGTAAGCGTTTGGAAGGCTTGCCACGTCGGTGGTTTGACCGCAGTTGGTCGCCAGTTTCTTACAACCCGAGGGAACAACCAAATACTTTTCCACCAACGCATGTAAGTAATTTTTTTTCCTTTTTCCTTTTTTCTTTTCTTTTTTGGATTTTATTACCTTTGATTAAATATCATGCCTGTTAAAAACGTTTACATACTGGAATATTAATTCGAATATATTTGGCATTTAGGAGAATTTATATTTACATTATCTCCTCGTTCGTTAGTTGTTACCGATTGTTAGTAATCAATACTAGTTCATTAATTATTATTATTATTAGTAATTTACATTATTCGCCGGGGCGTTCATATTCGCTCGCTTTTCAATATTTATGTTCCGCTAATTTACATTATAATATTCAATGAAGTCCTGAACGAATAGAACCGCGTTATCGGGCTTGTATTTATGACGATCACGATAGAACTGGCTCTATAACGCGAATAAACTTAGTAATTTATACCTTAAACCGATTTGTGGACGTTGGGGCAGATTACGGGCAAGTTGCGCGCATTTTTTCGACGTGTAAAATTACTCGCTGGATGCACGAACTGTAATAAATACGTGCTTGCGACGAGAGGCAGATTTGCAGCGCGCCACGCACGAAGACGAGATTTAAAAGGAAAAGAGACTGTGTCTCGGCCAATTCGTGCCCGAGGAGCACGAAGAGGAATTTCCATCGTTCACGCGAGAGAATTCATCATCGCGTGGAGAAATTAAAATGCAGGACAGATCGCCAGAACTACCAGAAGTAGATCCCCCCCTCCCCCTCCCCCTCCCCCCTGTAAATTGCGATTCAATCCGCCGTGGAGAGCGGAATTATTGTACAAACAGAAGAATACATTAAACCGAGACGATGGGAACGAGCTGAAGGAACTGGCCGAGCGGCCTCGCGTGACCACCGGTGATCAATAACACCCCCGCGATGAATATTCGGCGACAATAAAGGCGGAAAGGACTCGGATAAATCATGAACTGCGGGAGAAAACCATCTCTCGACGAAGGTGTAATTCGATCCGAATGATAAAAGAAATATCGGCAGGAAATCCTACCGTTTGGTAACAAATTCTGCAAGCAGATTTCGATTAAATTATTAATATATATAAAATATATAAAAAATATAAAATATATGAAATATATAAAATATATAAAATATACAGAATATATAATATATATAAAATTGACCCCTCCAGAGAGGAAACGAGAGAAAACGCGAAGAAAAGTTCGTTTCGTCGTCGGTGGGTCAAGAAAAGGTGAACATTCGCTGGAAGCGCTACTTTTTGGTGAGGTAGCTTTCAGCGAAGCGCTTGTCAGAATTCTGAGTCGCTTCAAATATCCGACAGTGTATGCAAATATTATAATATTTCCGAGATGCTTTCGAAAGAGAATTCGATTTCGACGGGGGCGGAATAATAATAATAATAATAATTTCGGAAGGAGCAGCGAGACAGATAACTGGAAGGCGCGGCATCTCGTGGAAACGCAAACGACGTTGCGTTCAATTTCACGGCTAACAAGTTACTCTCGATCGCGGCGCGCGGTGCGCTCTCCTCTCGCCGAAAGCGAAATTACAGAGGGCTGTGTGCACTAGAGATACCCTCGATTGTGTTTCCGCCGTGTTCGAGCCGTCGAACGTCTGAGAATTCGCGATATTCCCCGCGAATCGAGATAAGAATGCGGAATATTTCGACCCTTCGTGCTCAACGCGCAACAGAGGGGCACGCGCGCTCTTCTGTTCTATTTTCTCGGGGCGTAACACCGCTTTGCGAATTAAGCGCGCTTCTTTTTCTCTTTCTCACTCTCTCTCTTCCCTCTTCTCCTTTTCACTGTGCAGTCGAGGCGGCGGATACGTGGGATTGAAGGAATTCTTTCTTCCGGCACGGACGTCCGAGGCACGAAGTGTCGCCAGAGACACTGGCAGCCAGGGAATAAAAGGGGTCGAAGATTGTTTGGCTCGCTCGTTTATTATATTGTCGGGATTCCTGCCGACAATCTATCTCGATGCTATTTCCTTTTAATCTTCTCCTCTCTTTCTGCCTCTCTTTGTTTCTTTCGGAGAAAATGATAATTGTAAAGATTATCGCATACTATCGTCAGAAGCATTTTGCACGGGGTTTTTGTTCGTGGCTATCGTAGATGAATTCTACAGTTTCGATTTGACGGGAAATAAATACGTGTAAAGAATTGCAAAATTGACCTTGACCTTGACATTGTATTCTACTCATCAAGAAGATGAAACTATTCCAAGAAACCTGATAGTTCTCTTGAAAAATGGCGAATGAATCATTTACCGCTGCGGACGCGTGCGCGCTAACAGCGACTTTACGTCTATTTTACGTAATTTTCGTATCAGCTTCCACTGCAACAACATTTCACTTATCACAGTTGTAGCGTGTGAGTCTAAATAATTAAATAATAATTAAATAATAAAACTAACTGTTAACTTATATCATTCGAAATATAAACATTACATCGACGCGTTCGGAATCATAAAGTCGCTGTTAGGACGCACGCGTCCGCAGCTAAATAAATGATTAAGAAAACTATTACCTGTAATTCCTTGGAATGATTTCACCATCGTGACGAGTATAATGCAACGTAAGGAAAAAAATTTTACGACCTTGAAATTCAACGTTTTTCCATCAAATCGAACTGCGCAGAATTCATCTATCACAGCCACGAGCAAACTTTTCCTTCCAGCCTGTACTTCAATTTCTTTTCAAATTCCTCTCAATTTCTTTGCACCGGATAAATTACCGGTGTGCGTATCCTGAATTCCTTCGATCAATTGGCAAGATAATACAGCAGGGGAAAAATACAAGAACGACGAGCAAAGCTAAGCACGCACGTGGATTTTTTTGAACATTAATAACATTTTACCGAGTGTAAAGATAAAAAAGTGCAAAACATATGCCGTTTGGTAGGATGCTTTGGCTTGCCGAAAAAAGAAAATCGTACGACCTCGTTGCTATCATCTGGCAAGTACAAATTGTTTCCATGGAGTCGGTTTTGCACCGCAATTAATTTCAACGAATAATTGTCGTAACTTCGTTAAAAGAGATCACGTAACAATCTACTCGGTCTCGTTTTAAAATGTAAAGCTTCTCTTTTCAGTACTCTGAATTCATTTTTTTCTTTTTTTTAATGATACTTTAACGTCATAGATGTTAATAAATGGACACGTGTTTTTTTTATAAAAAATTCACATAAACGTGAAAGACACTGAGAACTTGTTGAAACTCTTGGAACAATTTTCTTTTCAACTTTTTAATTTCTATTTTATTTATTTTATTATAACTTTGAACATTAGGGCTAAATTCAAGAAAAATTGCAATAAAGAGTCGTACAGCAAGTTCTAAAGGACCATTGTAAAGAGAAAATTTCAATTTTTCAAAACTACGGTGGACCAAATTACGTTAAAAGAAATGTTTTTTTTAATGTTTCAACAGACGTTTGAATTTCTACAATTTTCGAGCGAAAAAAAGCACTATTACTCTCTCAGCCGCCACATGACGTAAAAATATCGTTGAAAAAGGAGGAACTTGGTCAAAGTAGATGCTTTACGCTTGAAAACGAGACTCTTGCGTGACTCTCTTTTACAAGAACAGTTCGAAGCATCGACAATTAAGTGGAAAGGAATTCGAGAGAATCGCTGCTGCCCGCGAGAGAACAGGTTGCGTGATCTGTTTGTCCGCCCGTTCCCTTCTTCGACTGAAATATTCCAATCGTCCGCGAGGCGGAACGCGTTGCTATCCGTTCTCGCAACTCTGGTGAAAAAACAGAGACACCAACGGAACGTCGTAAATGCTTTCGTAAAATGCGGCACCACGAACGGGACTTAAATAAAAAACTCTCCTGTTTTCTTCTAGAAACACGCTTATCAACGTTTCAACTCGTCCGATTGCGCTGTCTCGCGGAAAAGTCCGAACGCGGAATTAAAAGCTGCAAATAAAGCGAGAGATCCCGCGATAACAGCGCGCGCGACTCGTGCCGCTGAATTAATGCCGCAATCGTAAAAACAGCTGGCGAACAGCGGAACGTTTGGCGTAGAAGAAGCTTGGAAAGGTGATTTCGGAAACGCGATTCGAAACGGGAAAATAGATTCTCAACAGGGGCGGGAAATTTTATTTCGAACAAATATTTCCGACGCAGCTTCGATCGATCTTGATTAGATTCGCGACGTGATAAAAGCTACGCGTGTGTTTTCGGATAAATTCGGCGGGAATCGGAGAGAACCGGAAACGGTTCGAAATCAAATTTGTACTCTCGACAATGTACGTCGAAACGTTCCGTTTGTCGATAGATTTTTCTCTAACTCGTTCCCGATTAAAAATCAAATTCAATAAAATGGAACAGCTTGGGAAATTTCGAATGTCGGAGGTTCAAACAGAGAGAAAAAATGTAAGATTATTTAAAAAATTTTGGAGACATTCGAAGATTTAAGTTAGGTTAGGTTTAGGTTAGATTGGTCAGGTTTTAGATTAGGTTGGTTAAGTGTTATGTTAGATTGGTTAAGTTCCAGGTTAAATTGGTTAGCTTTTAGGTTAGATTGGTTAAGTTTTAGGTTAGATTGGTTAGGTTTTAGGTTAGGTTGGTCAGGTTTTAGGTTAGGTTTGCCGCCAAAAGACGGGCACAGACGATCCATATTTCTCCCCTAGCCAGTGTCTGGCTTCTTCTTGCAAATTTACCGAAAATTCCAGCTCCCCTCGATCCGAGGCGTGCATCAATCATTCGCCTTTCTCTCGTTCGCTTTTCACCTGCGGACACGGCCGCGTGCTCGCACACCGGATAACGCGGTTCCGGGAAAAGCTTTGAAGGCCGGCGGCTTTTGCCACGTATACACTCGCACCGGCGCGAGTCCCACAAAAATATGTAAAAAAGATAACGTTTCTCAATGTTATCTGCGGAAAACGTTGTTGCAGCACGTCTGCGACTCCAAAGGGAGACACGCGAAGTTTGCAAAGAGGCGGGGCCCCGTTGATTTCAATCGGATCCTTTTTACTACGTTGAATCGCGCTGAGCGAAAATTACCTGACTTTTATTTCGTTGAAAGAGGAAACCTGCCTTTTTTTCTCTCGGCCTCACTCGTCAGAGGCCGCATTTATGATTTCTCGCGTAGAGAAATTTTTTCGGTGGACTCGCGTGCAAAGCGGGAACTGCAATAAAAGTTGAACTATACCTGACGAATCGTAGAATCCTTCGTAATATTTATTTCACTCGCTTCTCTTTGAAGGATTTTTGAGTCTAACAAGACGCGATACTATCTTCTTTTTTTTTTAAATTGGTATAATTCTTTATGTTGTGCGAGTATATTTTCAGTGACCAAAGACACAGCTGTTTTTCGAATACAATTTATCGCGCGTAGGTGTTATTACCCTACGTTAGTGTTCTAACGCGATACTTGTAACAATTGATTCTCAAACTCTTATCAAGTTAAAAAAATTCATAGTTTCTCAAAATTCCGATTATCGCGTGATAATTCCGAATTTACGAATTCCGGGGAAGAGAGTGCAGGAGAAAAAATCAGGGAAAGGAATTTTTCAATGGAAAAACGTGTAATTCATCAGTGGTCCAGCAGCCGGAGAGGAAGAAAGGGGGGATTACGCCGCGAGAATACGGAGCAGAAAATAAACACGAGTTACACAGCGAGACAAAAGGAGAAGGGACGAGGTGGAAACGTTATGAAAGATTCAAAAAGTGTCGCCGAGGGGAGGATCGACGTGTCGCGCATCGATTGTGAGGCGGGCGTAATTGCACCCGGGCGAGAGAGGTTGCAGTAACTCGATGATTAATAGAGGAATCCGCGCAGCACCCGTAGAAAATATCGGCCTAACAGTCGGAAAGTTAAAGCGCCTCTGGGAATTAATCGAAGAATGCATATTCGGGAGAACGTTTACGCGGTTACGGACGATTTTTGTGAAGATTGAGACGCAACACTTCGGAGGAGAGAAGAAAACTCCACGACTTATATCCCATTACGATTCGTTTTATCGAAAGGCCTAGAAGCAACTGTTCTGACTAAGAAATGAAGACGACTTTTTGCCATAAAATTTTATTGATATGCAAAACAAATCACAGGCGTGATCGCTCAGTACCAGACAACGCCACTCCCACTCGAGGTCTACCCCACGCCCCCTCACGAATCACGTGACCCAAATCAACCAATTGCTAATTTTCGTTGCATTAGCGTTGCAACGTTATTTTGAAGAGACCCGATTTTTTGGATTACAACTAAAATCACTTTCAGTGATAATATACAATTTGAAAAGGTGAATTTCATTCGAAATCTCATTGGTGGAAATTTTGGGCACAAAAGTAATCGACTGATCAATGATCAACGTGAAATCGCGTCCCGTGCCGAGTAGTAATCCAGTAATCGTGATTAACGAACAATTAAAATAACCGAAGCAAATAACGCAATCAGCGACGATTGACTTGATGATCATTAATCGTGAAACGATTACGTTTTTGTTTAATAGAAATTATGGTAGTTATTGACGATATTGAACGATGAAAGGTAAATTAATTACAGTTTAACGAGTCAAATGCAATCGTATCAGGAATAATTACGATCATCACGATTACTTTTAATAATCAATTACAGTGACATTTGATGATCGACAATGTTAATAAATTCCCTTCAGTGCTGCAAACAACAAGCTCTAGCTTCTCGTCGATCTTTGTACTTTGACAAAAGCGAGACGCGAAGTGTACTCAAAATCTCAATGGCCAGTTTTATCTATGGCAAAGTGCAGCATCGTATCGCCTTGCAAAGTCCACCGTTTCATTCGTTCGACCGCAAACAGTTTCAACCTGCGGCCAACCAAACCATTCGCCCGCAATCGATGGCTCTCTGACAAAACCAACTCGAAAAAAAAAATCCGTCTAGCCTCGACGATCCTCTTTCTACAGACACCATCCGACCGATGCACTTTGCACACCACGGACACCAAAGGGAGACAAATGGCCACGAAAACTGTTGTAAACCGCGACACTTTTCACGTGGCGTAGAGCGAATTTCGCCTTCCGCGGAAATGATCCCAGCGCAACGTCGATATTCGTGCAACAGGTGCGTCAGAGCGGAGATTCTTAGGACCGGATGCGCAAATCTGAAGCATGCCACGTATGCGCGAGGTGTGCGTTTGAAAAATTGAAAACTCGATGACGGAGACGCGTGAACTCTCTTTTTCAGATTTTGAGGTGACACGTATGCATTTGAAAAATCGTAAAGTCTCTCTCTCTCTTTTTCTTTTAGATTTTTCTTGGTTCTACAAGAGATAGAAAGGAGGGGAAAATTTCAAGAGGTGAAAATTGCAATTCGTTGGAATTTCTGAGTAACAGAAACGTGTGAAATCCCTTTTCCAGATTTTGAGTTGGTTTTCGTCACGACGTATGCATTTGGAAAAATGGAGATTCTCTCTTTCTTTTTTAGATTATTTCGTGTCTACAAGAGACAGAAAGATTGAGAAGCAAATAATTTCAACGGCTGTAAATTACAGTCCATCGGAGTGTTGTGGATAATAGCAAGAGTGGCTGGTTTGGATCTAAAACGAGATTCAGCATTTACTTGCTACTAGCCTACCTGCAAGAAGCATCTAGAAATACCGAGAGCACCATAATGGAAGACGTCTCTGATAAACGACTCTTAATGTCCGAGGCTAATTCTCGGACGATTATCTGTCTTTTAAAACGACGTGTACTCTTGGCTCTTCCATTCCCGCGCGGGTCACAGTCGTATCTTCATCCATTTTAAATCACGACCACCTACGAAACTTGGGTTATTTACATACCCACGTACGTACCGCGGGATATCACTTTTTCCCAGCAGACGATCAATCTTCATTCGCTTTTTACTGCGAGCATTGTCTACAAACTGGATGCCGTATAAAACCTGTGTTGTCGCACAAAAACTTATTAGAAGGGGAAGCTATTCTTTTCGCTGCTCGATGGAATTTCGAAATTTCCAGTTTACGAGACGCTGCACTAAATAAGTACTAGAATACTAAAAAATACTAGACAAAAAATACTAAACAATACTAAAATACTAAAAAATATTAGATAATACTAAAATAAATACTAAAAAATACTAGACAATACTAAAATAAATACTAAAATAAATACTAAAAATACTAAATGATATTAAAATAAATACTAAGAAATACTAAACAATACTAAAATACTAAAAAATATTAGATATACTAAAATATTAGGCAATACTAAAATAAATACTAAAAAATACTAGACAATACTAAAATAAATACTAAAAAATACTAAACAATACTAAAATACTAAAAAATATTAGATATAACTAAAATACCAGACAAATACTAAAATAAATATTAAAAAATACTAAACAATACTAAAATACTAAAAAATATTAGATATACTAAAATACTAGACAATACTAAAATAAATACTAAAAAATACTAGACAATACTAAAATAAATACTAAAAAATACTAAACAATACTAAAATACTAAAAAATATTAGATAATATTAAAGTAAATACTAAAAATACTAAAAAATACTAAATGATATTAAAAGAAATACTAGATAATACTAAAATAAATACGAAAAAATACTAAATGATACTAAAATAAATACTGAATGATACTAAAAAATACTAAATAGAGAAAACTCGCTAAAAGTCGCGAAACATCGGCCTCGTAAGAGAGCGGTAAGCCGATCGAGCCGATGAAGGGACTCGCGGCCAAAAAAAAAAAAAGAAATTTCGAGAGTTCCATCAGGGACACCTGCTTACCGAAGGGATAACGCTCGGTTACGAGGCTGTTCGGCAAGGACGGTATCCGGCAATTTTGGTAAAAGGGTTCGGCTATACACGGAAGGGCCGCGCACCTGGTGACGGTGGGTCGTGCCTCGACTAAAAGCTATTTTCTCGTAATTCAACAGGCCGTCTCCTCTCCTCTCTCCTCTCTCCAGCGCGGGGAGATACACCCGCGACGATCGTGCACACGCCGGCAGGCTGTTTCCATCAATTTTCCCGGCGAGCGAGGCAACAAGCTGGCTCCGACCGCCAGCTACCGGTCCCGGTAGCTGGGTCCCCCCGTTTCGCAGCGGTAAGTCGTAACTCAGCGCGACTCTGAGCCCAGGCACGGCCCAGAAGGGGCTGACGCGCGTTTACGACAGGGAAGGAGAGGGCCAACAGTTTCTGGATGAATATTAAATTGCCGGGCAGGTCCTCCTTGTCCGCTGGCAGAGTTTCGCAGCGCGACGAGGGGAGATCTTATTGCGTTCGAAAGTACGCCACGTAGTTCGAGGCGCATGGTTTCCAGAGGGGTCTGCGTTCAGCCGGAGGATGCGAGACCTCCGTTGATTTACGACGATTACGAGGTTTCTTCTCCTCTTTCGGATCGCCCGAGTTTGCTCGGATCAAAAGGGTAAAATCCTCTCGACTGACGAGACGCGGAGTTATCGAAGAGATTTCTTCAATTATCGAACTTGACAGAAATGGAAAAGCAAAAGAGAGAAGAATTCTTAGTCACGGTTGTGTGTGTGCCTTTAATTTCAGCAATGGAATTCTCACCTGTGCGACGACCGCTGGGACAATTTCAAAACTAGTTACGTACCTGAAACAGAAACGAAGAGATTTTGTCAATCGCCGACGAGAAGTGTACCTTGCAAAAACATATCGTCTCCTCCGTACCTATTCTCAACAACGAGTCTCATTGACTTTCTATAATAACACCGTTATTTTCGCAAATCCGTCCAGATTTAATAATCGCGTTGCAGCAGCTGGCTGAAACGAAATGAAATGAAACGTGCCACGTACGTGCAAACAGAATGGCAATCGCGAAAGGTCAACACACTCTTAATTAAAGCTTTGGTCTCTCTGCCGGCCTAGAACATCGGCCGCATCGAGCACGCGATTGCCATCATTAGAAACGTATTAATTTCGAAATGATAGCCGGCAGACGATCCGAAAAGTGTTCATTAGCGCACAGAACGGCGAGTAGGGTTAGCGAACTTTATTAGTGCGGATATGCGCGGTGGAACGAGGGTCGCGCAACGACTTCCTCGTTCTCGCTGATCTCTCTCCGAGAGAACCGGTCAATTTTCGCACGGAGAACCTCGTGTTCTCGCGTTCTCGAGCTCCTCGCGGAAAAAGCACGCAAACGATCGACCGTATTAAAAATAATAACTTTAAATAAATTTACGAACGAGGAACGATT
This sequence comes from Melipona bicolor, assembly GCA_030673865.1. Lineage (NCBI taxonomy): Eukaryota > Metazoa > Arthropoda > Insecta > Hymenoptera > Apidae > Melipona > Melipona bicolor. Next base: position 1,433,929 of record JAHYIQ010000013.1, on the reverse strand, counting down.
CAAGCGTGCTTTGAAGCATCTTGTAAGAAAGACTCGAAAATAATGAGTTTCTTTTGCTAAAATGTAAAAATGTAAAAATCCAAGATTCTAGTTTATCCGTAATTGCGTGTCTCAATATACAGTTTTCATAAAGAAATATTCGAAAACAAAATTTACTTAACGTTTATAAAAAAATACGGTTGTTTACTCGTTAAATTCATAGTTTCATCAGTTTACACGAAAACTCTATGTCCAGTAATTTTCGAGATATTTAAAAAAAATATACTCCAACTTTGAGGGTAGTTTTCAACATCGATTGTCGATAGAAAAAAAATAGGCGTCGAATATTTTTTCGAAAGTTACATTTGTGCCAAATTTCATCAAAATCGTGACATTTTGGTTAGATTGGAACTCCTCAAAAATGATCAACTGAGCTTTCCTCCAAGTTTTCCATTGTTTGTCAATTCCAGTTTTCGAGAAATAAAAAGAGGAGGGAGTGTATCTTCGTGTTGTTGACTTTGTCGAACCAAATTTAATCTTCGTTTAATGCGGAAGCGGCAGCAAAGCGGGGTCGAGAGACAAAAAGCATAGACCTAATTAAAGCCTGAATCGCAAACGAGCGACGCGCGCGGCCTCTCCTCCGTTCGACGAAACGTTGAAAGCCGTCGCATTGTTTCGGGGCCTCGCCGCTCTTCGCTATTCAGCTCTCGTCAACCATTTTTCTTTGCTCGTTCGACGGACACGATTTCCTTTAATGAAACTCAACGAATCCGTTCGCTTAATTGTACCGTGAGACGATTTTTTTCTTTTCGGAAGGGTCGGAATTGGTCGAATAACTCTCGCGAATTCAATTCGAGCCTTTGGAATATGTGAATCGTTCATTTTATCCGAGGGAAAAATATTTTCCGATCGAAGAGAGTCTCGGGCTAGATGTTCGGTTCGAAAGGTGAGAAAGAAGAGCGTTTGGGCAGAGTGCTTGAGATTATCGTGCGACCGAAGGATGCACGGTCAGCTGAGAGATAATAGAAAAACGAACGTGGGAGCTCGGGAGTAAATGGTTGGGAAAAATACGTGAGACGCGAGAGTGGATTAAGGCTCTCACACAAATATCAGGGTCGTTTCGAGGAAATTGTTCAACGTTCGCGTAAAAATTCTAAACAATTGCTGAAATTAACGGACGACACCTTCGAACCTTATTAGCAACCCTTCCGACGAAATCCAACACCTTTTCGTTCTCCCCTTCGGTTCGTCACCTTCACTTCCCGCGATAATCCCCGATATCTCCTCCGTAAACCCTGGAAATTAATCGCGACTACACTGCGAGAAAAGTAAAACCCAACGAAAGGGGGTGTCGGCTTAAAACACGTTAGCACAAAGCAGATGTACACTCCTTGGCGGAGAAGCAGAGGGAAGGAGTATTAGGCTGCGAGTTCTAATCGACGAACAATGGCGAACCAACCGGCCATTTCGTGGCCTATTGTTAAACGATGAATGCAAAGAGGCTCTGAGCAGTAATTATCGCGAATCGCTTAATGGCACCCCTTCCATAAAACACTAGTCGAGTGCAATAAACACGTCGTTGCTTTGACAGAGGACTGACGCCTCAAAAACCTTTTTTTTTTTATCACTGAAAGTGATTTTAGAGGGGGTAACCCAGAAAACGGCCTCTTCAGGTGCAACGCTGATGCAACGAAAATTAGCGATTGGTTGATTTGGGTCACGTGATTCGTGAGAGGGCGTGGAATAGACCTCGAGTGGGAATGGCGTTGTCTGGTACTGAGCGATCGCGCTTGTAATTTGTTTTCTGTCGATTCAAATGTTTGCATATCAATAAAATTTTATGGCAAAAAAGTCGTCTTCGTTTCCTAATCAGAACAGTTGTTGTGCAGTTTTTTTTTTTTTGTGTCATCTACCAACAATTTATTTACGAAACAGTGGGCAAAGTATCACTTCAAATAAAATCGTGTAGCATCGGATAATAATCATCCTGTTCAAATGGTACTTGGCGTAGAATTTTGTTACGAATTTTGTTACAATTTATTTACGAAGTATCACTTCGAATAAAATGACACAGCATTGGATGAATAATCATTCTCTTTAAATGGTACTTGACACAAAATTTTGTTGCAATTTATTTACGAAGTAGCGAATGAAGTATCACGTCGAATAAAATGGCACAGCGTTGGATGAATAATGTTCAAGTGGTACTTGGTATAAAATTTCGTTACGAATTTTGTTGCTATTTATTTGCGAAATAGTGGGTGAAGTATCACTTGAAATAAAACGACATAATGTAACATCACCCTGTTCAAATGATGCTTGACATAAAATTTTGTTCGTTATATTATATTATTTCTAGCGTGCAATATGGTTCAACTTTAAAATAATCGTCAACGCCCATTGCAAGTTTGCTAGAACACATACATAGTTAATGACACGTACTTTCAATCCTTCCCTCATTTTATAATTATTCCCGAATTACGCAAATCATTCCAATTTACGTCAACTGACTGCTTCTGTCCTCGGGAATCTTTTTATAATTCTTACGTCGTTATTCGAACTTTCACTCTAGACGTCTGTTTGAATATTATACCACTACATTGTGTCATACATAACACCAAACGTGTATCAGTTACAAAAATAAAAAAGAATTGTTAGCTAGGAGTTGAACAATGTAACTTTGACCATTTTTACACCATGTTTCCTCTTTGTAGCTGAAAATTTCTCACGAATATCTGGCAGCAATCTTTCTTTCCCGTGCTTTCGATTCGAAATTCTTTCTGATCTCATTAATTCCAGGCGAAACCCATTAGTCGCGTCGATACATTGACGAAGATAGCAAAGGGTGGCAGTCAAAGGCCGAGCCGGCGTGCGTTTCGATGATATCGAACGGACGTAAAACGCGAACTGCCCCCGAGAGGGTTTCGATAGAACCAAAGGCCGACCGGGGAAAACTTGCTCGACGATGACTGCAGCAACGACCGGTTTTTTTCTCCCCTAACGTTTTGTCGGATCGACGGGCGATCGTTTCAGTCGCGAGCAAGACACGTCGCGATTTTTTTTTTTAAACCGATTATTACCTACGCGAAATAATTTCGAAATTCGGTACTCTGTGATTCGAACTGCTGCCGCCGCTTATTCGAAAGGAAAAATAAAAATATTCCATATTCTATATTTTTCTAATAACTTAAAAAAATATACACTCTTGTTTCTTTTCGCGAGCGCTAAAAGCACTCGGATAATTCAACAAAAGACCATTTCTACGTTTGCACGGACTCAATTCTAAATAGAAAAGTAAGAGCTTTATTTTCTCCTTCTATTAAAAATCTCTTTCTTTCTCTAGTCACAGCTATACGTAGAGCGATAAATTTTATTGGGAAACGAAAAAAAAAAAAAAAAAAAAAAAAAAAAAGAACAAACAATTCTACGTGCACTGGAATGTTGCTCGACCACCGTGTATTTGTCTTCTTGGGCGCGATTCTTTCTCGTTTGCCAATACAGATGGACGTGGAATTTATGTGACCAACGGCCGGCTTCCGGTACGGGGGAAATCGGTTAATGGAATGAGCTACGAGCGAATTCGAACCGCGACAATCGTGTCGATGCTGGTGCACGGTGTTACACCGCCCAGTCCTCGCACTGACTGATTCGCTCTGTCAGTGTTTGCGCACATCGACCGGTAATTGTTAATCGCCAAGTGTCGCGAACGCATTAAATTGATTGCCGAATAAATGGATTATTTTGGTCGGCCATCCTCCCGTGGACCGGTTTTATCCGCGTATGAATCGGCGGCACAACGCCGATCGTGTCCGCTCGAACATTTCACGATATCGGAAATTTTTCCACGTTCGGTTCAACCGGTGAAAATCTCCGTAAAGTTGCGAACGGGACACGAGGCTCGGAAAATTTACTCGAGACCAGGTGAAGAAAGAAAGTGTAACGCGCCACATTTTCTACCTTTCTACCCTTTCGCTCGCGACTGTCAAACGCAGAGTACGAGAGAGATATGCAAATGGAGGAGGAAGACTGTTACACCGGAGATTATAAAGATTACCGCCATTAACGCAGTTGAATAGTAGAAAAGACATAAATCCACTCGTCGTATCGATAAAACGCACACGCGTGCACGGATTCTAGTGAAACTAGAATGTTAATGTCCAATGGCTATTTTCGAACGGCCATTAAAATCGGCGTTTTGATTAAAAGCTGCGCTTCAACGACTCGCACATTAGCGTACGATGATTTAATATTTGAGAAATTTTACGAGACGGGACGTCCTTTCGCTTCTTTTTCCTTTTTTTTTTCGTTGTTCTTTTTCATCATCGTTAACAAATTGATTAAAAGCGCTGTACGCGAAACAGCGGCCGCTTCACGGTAAATATTGACTTCGTCAAAGAAGAGGCTCCAGTCGAAAAAAGAGGCTCCAAATAAAGCGGCGCCCGAACCTCTTTCAATATTTATACACTTTGAGAGAGCTCTCCCCTCCCCGACGATGTTGACAAAAAACTATCCGATAAACTATTAACAAGCCAGCGAGATACACCTGCACACCGACCCTGTTTGCCATTATCGGGGCGTTCCTCCGACGGTCCACCCCTCCGAGAACAGTAAACTTAATTAGGCGGGTATTAAATTAATTATCGAATAAATATGCTCCGCTAGCCAGGTGTTCGTACGCTACCCTCCGTGAAAATCACCTTTCCCCTTTGCGAATATATCGCGCAAATTCTATTTTCAGAAACAACTAGTCAAATTTCGCTGAAATTTCGCTCTCAAAAATTCTCTCTCCCATTTCCTTCATTCTCTCGCGCTTCTGCCTTTCGCAGAGTTTCATTCTCCTGTTTTTTTCTCGCCGTGTTTCCCTGTCCCGTTTTTTCTCCTTTGATTCCGACGGCGAATCGCAATTTTTCTTCCGAGGCAATTATCAACCGCTTCGAGGCTTTATGCGCGCACCGAAAGCAATCGTCGAGCGAGCTTTTTTCTCCAATCGTCGCCCGACTCTCTCGTTTCGTTCTCCGCCACGTTCTTTTTGTCCGCCTTCGATTGCCATCGATTCGGCTGCGATTTCGTTTCGTTTTCGAGAGAACGACAATAGGAAACCCGTTCTCGCGTCGCGCTGTTGCTGGCCACTGTCTCCTAATTGTTAATTACAAACAACGTTTCACCGTGTATTTTCGTTAATTGCCGGGCAAATGTTTCTCAATGTTTCTCGAATCGATCGGGGACGTCGTTCCACCATTGACGAGTAATTCGCTCGCGTACCTTCAATTACCAATTCGCGCGTTCGATCCAGTTAACCTCTTGCGCTAGAATGACGCGCCACAAATTTTTTATCTCAAAATTGCAATATTTTCTCAATTTTAAATATATAAATATAACCCAGGCAAAACAAATAATAAATTTATTACTTTTTAATAATTTCTACCCAATGATATTATACCGACGAGTTCAAAATAGAAAGAAAGCGACGAATTATTGTATACGGCTTGGTCACTCGTTATGGTCCGCAATCAGTTGTCAGCGCAAGTTAATACAAGCGAGTCAATACTAAATCCATCTGCAGTGTGTTTAATAATTTTCAAACCAGTTTTACCAAAATTATCCTTTCACACGTATGTTTGCTTTATATTATCAATAAAACTGCTATGAATTTTATAAAAAAAACCTTGCATTGAAAAATACCACACTGAAATTAATTGAATTTCTCCAGATTATTTTTTCCCTTTAATTTTTCTTATTTGTGAATTTTATCAGGTTTTTGATCATTTTTAAATTTTTCAACAATAAATTATCCATCTTTTACCAAATAAAAATGTAATCCTTCCTCGCTTCGATCTACTTCCTTCGTAAAATTTATAACAGCAGCACGTGTATACTCGTCGTCGCTCGATTTTAATTTCGTGAGGGTGTTTTTAACACTAAATCCCGCAATTAACTGGTTAAATACATTGTAAATATCATTATTCAGCCGAGTACATCCCGAGAGAATGCGAACGAACGGCCCACGTACATACACGCGAAAGCTCGGGTTGTTATTTGTATTCACCGGGAAATGACGTCCTCCGTTTCGTCGACTCCGGTCCCGACGCGTTGAAATTTCCATCACGCTCGCCCCGGCTCTCCTACACGCAGATCGCATTAATGACAACGCCGGCGAAGGCTAGACAGACGGATGAAGAGTCCAAAGCTCAAGACAGAGACAGGCCGAGGTTAGAATAACCCAAGGGGTCGTAGGTGAAGGCAGACGGAGAATAGAGAAGCGTGACGGGGGTGACGCCGTGAAAATCGAATTTGATATTTCCGCTCACTCATTGACAACGCTCTCGAGTCGAGTCGAATTCAGCCGGAGGCGCACGCGAGAAATATCCTCGGGACAGAGAACGAGGGATTTCTTATCTGAATTCCAGGCCCGCGGAGATCCAACGTCCCCGCGAGGGCAGGAAAGAAGAGGCAGAGAATGCGAAAAGGCAATAGCGGAACTCTGCCGAGAGCAAGGAGGGAGGGCAAGTTGTCCGGAGGCCTCGCGACTGAATTATTTAAGTCGCGGCCCGGTTTTCCTTCGCTCTTCGAACCCTCCCCAAACGAAGAGAATTTCATTTCGTCACCCAAACCCTGCACCTTCCCTCTCTTCACGCTGCTGTAGTCTTCGCGAAGTCTATTTAATTGGCTGACGCTTCTTTAGACGTTCGATTCAGTTGGCCTCGGAACGGAAAGATTTCTACTTGACTATCCGTTTAGATTCCTTTCGAGTGTTTAGAATTTCATTAAACTCGGATAAACTTTGAATAAAAGAATCTCGAAAAATCCGAATTTCCTTTATATTCGAAAATGACTTTCCATAATAAATATTTTCAGTGGCAGAATCGGTCGAGCAATTTACCCAAGTTTCTCATGCGTTCTAATGCTCGGAACCTGTTTCCAGTTTCTACACCGATAACCAACCAATCAATTACTCGCCACTCATATATGTACCTCCTTCTAAATTCCACAACGCAATTCCAATCTTAATCCTATCAACAATTCTTCCGTATACCCCGAAACCCCTCTCGCATTAACCACTTCGCTTCGTCGTTCGATCGATCGACCATTTAAATTGGAATTCCATCAACTTTCTCACCGTTCGAACACCGATTTTCGTCCCCGGCTGTTTCGCCAAGAATTCTCGAATAGTCGGGACAACGTACGTACCTACGTGCAAGCAATTCTCCTCGTACGTGTACACCGCGATGGAATATATCGCTACGTTAATATCACGTCATTTTCTCCTATCGATCGACAAATGACAGATGATAAATAAATGATCAGTGTCGAAGTGAAACCAATAACTCGATATTCTGATTTTTTTATTATTGAAAGTGATTTTAGCGGGGGTAACCCAGAAAATCGGGCCTCTTCAGGTGCAACGCTGATGCAACGAAAATTAGCGATTGGTTGATTTGGGTCACGTGATTCGTGAAGGGGCGTGGGGTAGACCTTGAATAGGAGTGGCATTGTCTGGTACTGAGCGATCACGCCTATGATTTGTTTTGCATATCAATAAAATTTTATGGCAAAAAAGTCGTCATTTTCTAGTCAGAATAGTTGCTTCTGGGCCTTTCAGTGAGACGAATCGTACATCTTTTTGTTTGTCTATTTTTCAAGTATTTCGAAACGAAGTACGAACCACGTCTTGTTTGGATTAATATGGGACGCTTGACTCGTCTGGCTGCTCACGAACGATACAATAGGCCTCGTTCCACGATCGAGGGCCGGCCATTGTAAGCTCGATAGGCTGCGACTTTAGATTCGATGGGGATGATGTACACGTTGCGATCGTGATGGACAAAGAGAGAGGGAGAGAGGGAGAGACGAGACCTGTTACCATACGAAAATTACGTCCAGCGAAATTTCTGCAACCCCTGCGGTCGCAGCGTGTAACGTGTCAGTGATAATTCGCGAGGGTAACTAGATAATAGGGTGTTGGCAGGCAATCTGTCGTTTTGTCCCGATGAAAGGGTTTCACGATGAAAGGATTCTTTATTCCAATCCGATTCGCCAGTGTATATTTCACTTTTTTTTATTCGTGTTCGTCTAATCGAGGAACGTTTTACTTTTATCAAAGTGACAAGGTAACAAATGAACAATCTTAACTTTGGAGTTGATAAACGGTCGGTCTAGTTCGATTCACCGATGCATTTTTATTATTCACGTTCATCTAAATGGGGAAGAATATTTCATTTTTAATGACGCAAAGTGGAAAATGAAAAATTTCGTGCATTTTAATTTTGGAGTTAAAAACGGCTCAGTTCCCCAACGTACTTTCATTATTTATGTTCATCTAATTGAAGAGCGTTAGGAAGAATATTTTATTCTTATCGAGACGATAAAGTGAAGGAAATGACAAATTTCCCATCTATTTCGATTCGCCAGTGTATTCTTTTAATTTGCGTTCAGCTAACTTGAAAACGTTGAGAAAAATATTTTATTCTCATCGACGATAAGAGGTTCAGGAAATTGAAAAATTTGCTGCATCCTAATTTTGAAGGTAAAAACGGTTCAATTCCCCAATGTGTTTTCATTATTTGTGTTTCGATTCATCATTTATTTAAACAGCGTTAAAAAGAATATTTTATTCTTATCGACGGTAAGAGGTGGAAAATGAAAAATATCCTGCATTTGAACACTGAAGTAAAACGGCTGCGATCTAGTTCGATTCACCAATGTATTTTCTTTTTATTCACGTTCGTTTATTTAAAGAGTATTTTTGTTCTTATCGTCGATGAGGCAGGAAATGAAAAATTTCCAGCATCTTAACTCGAACCACGTGTTCCACCGTCGGTTTCTTTGTGTTTCTGGCAATGTGCAAACTTGCTCGCAAAACCACGGAAGTAAGATAATCCATCTTGCAACAAATACGGAAACTTGCGCCGGACATTTCGACGCAATCAATCTTGCAGGTACAGATATTCATTTGCCACGACGATGACGCGTTGTTACCGTGGCAAGCTACGGATTTTGCGGTGACGGAATTTATCGGCGTCACGGAATCGTGGTTTTTGGTTAGTTAACGTTGCCTGCGCGATCGAGAGGGCTTCGCACCGTGAGAAATCTCGCTACGATCACGCTACCATTCCATAATTACACCTTTTCCCAACTCTTCCCCTTTTCCTTTTATTTTTAAATAAAATTATTTTAATTTAATTTTAAATTAAATCATTCATCACCTTTTCCGAAGATTTCTACAATACTTCTTCGCGTGTTTACTCGCAATGGAAAACTTAAGTTAACGATTTGCGTCGTTTATCCTGAAAATGCGCAACGTTTGATGGAAAGCTGTGAAAAACATTGTCTATCGGTAATAATCCCACCCAATAAAATGCGCCGCGTCGTCGTATCACGGAAAAAGAGTCGTCGGCGATAATTTACGAGCTGATTTATCCCCGCTCAACTTTGCGAGCATAAATCATACGCGCCGAGTTTATTCTCGAAGCGACGTCACGATAACCGCACGATCGCGCACGGTAAAAACGCTTTATTCAGAACGGGGGGGGGGGCAATTTTATCACAGGCTGCAGAGAACATATTTACCGCAAACAAGTTCATGAACGCTTTGATTTATAATTGTCGAATTTCATTCCCGCGGGGGTGGATTACACCAAATGATCAACAGTCGCTGCCTTTATTTGTCGCGAAGCATAATTTGACCAACTGCAATTTTAACGAACGATTTAACAAAATAAGCAAGTTTCAACTGCGTGTTTAATATTTTACACGTGACATAATGCGACATCTTTCATTTTCTAGCATTGGACGTTCATTATAAAACAAACTGCACTTGTACCTCAGTACGATTCGTCTCACTGAAAGGCCCAGAAGCAACTGTTCTGACTAGGAAACGAAGACGACCTTTTTGCTATAAAATTTTATTGATACGCAAAACAAATTACAGGTGCGATCGCTCAGTGCCAGACAACGCCACTCCTACTCGAGGTCTACCCCACGCCTCGTCACGAATCACGTGACCCAAATCAACCAATCGCTAATTTTCGTTGCATTGGCGTTGCACGAAGAGGCCCGATTTTCTAGGTTACCCTCGCTGAAATCACAGTATTCAGTGACAAAACTTTCGTCTGAAGTAAGAATTAGGTTACGTTAGGGTAATACGCAAAATAAAACTCGAAAAAATAAATCTCTGTATTTCCACGTCTTTGGAAGTTTCTTCTTTTCAAAAATACTTTCGCGAATCGCGAAACACTGAGCAAAAAGACGAGTGTGGGCACGTGCGTTCGATGGCGTGCACGCGAGAGTGGCACGGTTCCATTAACGGGCGCGCGAGAATGGGGTAAGAAGGCATATAGGAAACGACGCAAATTGAGCGCCGCGGCAAACTCGATTTCTCCCGGTAATCCGGGCTTCCGCTTTTAAAGGGCGTTTCACAACGGGCCGGACTTACGCGCCGTTGACGATGTCTCGCGCCGCGCGGCCGTGGGGAATTAAAGGGTCCCGTGGCGCGCGAATAATTTCCATCGGGGCTCGCCACCAACCACGTCGCGCAGACCGGAAGATTAATAATTCGCCGCGCGACCAACGAGCTCTGGCCTTAAAGTCGAACGTTCACCCTACACAGGGCCATTCCTCGAAACGTCATTCTTCGCTGATCGATGCCGATGACTCGTCGTCGTTTACGACTCTTACGTTCCATCGTTCCATGTATGACGTAATTGGGAGAAAGTAGAACGACTCGATATTGCTCCAAAAATTGCGATTTATCAATATTAAACGTGCAACACCAAGTATTAAAATTTTTCTTCAATATAGAATACTTGTATACTTTCTTTTCAATTAACACTGGAAAAAAATTTTCAATTACCACCGACGACTAAAGTACAATATTTTTTTTGTAGCAAAGAAATTAAATTGTAACGTGCGAGAAAAAGTTAATAAAGAGCACAAGCTCCTGTTAATTGTATTTTAATTAAAACCACTCGAGTGTCAGACCTTTGCAAAGTTTCCACAGAAAATTAGAAATTGATCGTTTTCACCGCTTTGATGGAAACCCGAATCGCGCAGGTTTCGATATCGACCTCGCTGGATGCGCGCGACCGTTCCTCTTATTATGGGAACGTGTCTAATTGCGACGTAAATGGCACGATTGGTAATCCAACGGTACGATTGCAATATCCATCGGGCACGGTTGATTTTAGTAAATTTTCCGCGCGGCGTGTTTCTACCAGCCTCAAATTTTCCAAATTGCTGCCACTCGATCCCGATTATTCAAACTCGCCCATCTGTATCCGCATGCTGCCCCGTAATCGATTTCTATTCAACAATCTATTGCTCGAAAACACACGCGGCAATTGCCGCTATCGATTTATATACCGTTAACAGCAATCTCTCCGCGCGTATTCCGCCGCAATACGTTCAGCCACTGTGTTTGTCTTCGCGTTGCGAGCTCATCGCGGCTCGAACGTGGAACGCAGAATCTGCAAGTCGTTGGAGAGCCACGCAAATATAAATTCCAAGGAGGGGTGGAATTCGGGTCGCGGTACAGATCAATCGACACGCAAACAACTGACAAATTCGGAGATCGTCGTCGCTTCCAGAGAACAGTCAGCGATTTGACCGAGCATCTCGAGAATTCAACGACTCTCAAAAGGCTTCCCAACCCTTCCGCGATCTCTAACTGTTAGACAGCTAGTTAGAAATTGGGTTCCTCGCGTTTGCTGAAGACTCGTTTGCGCTCAGTTCCCGAAGAGGCACTAAGAACAAAATTCCTCGCGAGTCACGCGTGCACATCTCGCGAGAAGCGGGTGCGAGACATCGACACTCTAATTTCGTCGTTTTAACAATACTGGAGGTAGGTAGGAAAGCTTGAAGCACTACTCTGAGCGAGCACTTGACTTTTTGTGGCTTCTTATGCCTCATCTAATAAATTAATTCTTTGAGAATAAAAATTATAAGTAAAAATTTGTGAACGGATTTATTGTTATAATGTGAGACGGTAGAAAATTTAGGCGGTTCAGAAATGCTGTCTTCTTCAAGGAATCTTTACTACATATACAACTAAATTAAAGTTTCTTTACCTTTTGGTCAGAATAATGTCAGAATCAATGTTTGATGTCTCAAAAAACAATAGCTATTAATTTTTAAAAAAATTCATCGTCACTACCATCTTCAAATAACTCGCTTTCTATTACATTCTCGCTACATTTTTTTTTTTAACTGATTATGCGACGATCAGAACGTGTGATTAAATAGAATTTATTAACCCCCCTATTACGCTATGTCGATGTAATATTGTCTGTGCTTTGGAGGAGTATTTAGAGTGCAAAGGGTTTGCTGGAAATTTGGGAAATACTCTCTCTGAACACACTGACTGGAATCCGGCGCTCGGGCAAAAGTGTAGCAGTACTCGGACGAGACTGGAGAAGATCCGGCCCCGGATTCTCCTCGCTTTCCATTCGAGCGGAAGGTCAATCTCGACGCTTGGAAATTTCGGCCCAGCCCACGGACTATCCACCACGGACGAAATTAACTGTCAATCTCAATCCCGGTGGCCGCCCTTCGCCAGAGTGAGGGACCCCCTTTGACACGGCTGGTCCCACAACGGCCGCGAGATATCGTACGCGCCCAGCAGTGGCCCCCTCATCCCCTTTTCGCGGGTGTCAATTAGAAAGCAGGGCACGGCTGCTGCTGTCTGTCTGCCAGAAACGTCAGCCTGGCGTCACGCGTGCGCCTCCTTTTCCCGTCAGGCTTCCCGTTTAATCGAAATAGAAAAAAAAAAAAAAATAGTGAATTATATCGGGGTCATTGCACCGGGGGATGATACGCGCCACCTTCCAATGGGGGATGATTTCAATGTTCCTGGTCCCTCTCTAGTAGGCTGCAACTTCTGTTTGTTGCAAGATGGGTGGATCGTTGTGACGGGGCGTGAACGTTTTGGGGACTCGGGATAAGTTGCGAACGATACCGTTGGAATTGGCGCTGTGTGCCGAACGAGGGAGGAATTGGCGACCGTTGGGAGACGCGTGGCTGAGCAGTGATGGTTCGACGTGTCGTTTCCAAGATGCTAATTACGTTTAATTTTGGGTGTCGTCGCTGGAAGCTCTGTTGGGGTAGATTCTTCGTCAACGTGAGATCCCCATCAGTGTAAAATAATCGATCAATAGATATTGAATATTCTATTGTAGAATATCGGTAAAATTTATCATGGTAACTATTATGCAAAGTCTCATTATATGGGATGATTCACCTGAAATAACTTTGAAATTGTACGTGTAATGAAAAATTGTTTAATACAAAAGTTGTGTTGTATTTTAAGAAGACAAAATACGGCGAATATGTATCAATTTTTTGTGGGTTTTGAAATTTTCAAGGTCACTATTGTTTTTATCACTGAAAGTGATTTTAACGGGAAACCCAGAAAATAGGGTCTTTTCAGGTGCAACGCTAATGCAACGAAAATTAGCGATTGGTTGATTTGGGTCACGTGATTCGCGAGGGGGCGTGGAGTACACCTCGAGTGGGAGTGGCGTTGTCTGGTACTGCGCGATCACGCCTGTAATTTGTTTTGCATATCAACAAAATTTTATGACAAAAAAGTCGTCTTCAGTTGCTTCTGGGGCTTCCAGTGAAACGAATCGTACTGGGGTACAAGTCGTGCAGTTTTTTTTAATTAGACCATGTATTTTTTTCGTCATAAATCGGAAGAATATTAAATTCCAAGTATTAGGCCACATTGATCTTAAAACACAGTTCAAATAGAAATTGAATAGAATATCAAAGTCTAGATTGTACAAAATTCGGACGCCAGTTGACTTTTAAACCCACTTTTCTGGAAAACGAACGTTTCACACATTACGAGCTATGTACAATGCTTGACGCTCAGCCACGCGTGGCTCGAATCGGTGACACGATTTATTTGGACAGAAAAGAGTCACCGTTCGTCTGGTTTCTGTATGGATGATTGACGGAACTGGGATTTTGGGAGTTTGTTTTAGAACTGAAACGCTCGTACGAGTTGGATTGAATTAAAAAAAAAAACGGAAAACAGATTTTTATCGAACGTGCAATTTGTAATCGATGTTCGTTGATACTTCAATCTAAAGAATTAGATCTATTTCGGAGCAAATAGATTTAACTGTCAAATTTAATTCGGAACAAAAAAAATTGATATTTTGTGGTTACTATCGAGAGATTTGATTGAGTTTATCTTCATTATTTCGGTCGTCAAACGTCAGATATTTTCGACTCGACATTCTGAATCGAATTTCAACTGCAGTGGAACGTAAATAGGTAACCTAACTGTGTAATTTAAACCGAATTATATGACATTCTAAAATTGTCAAACACATGCAAAATATTCTTGCGACGAGCGTTCAATTATGTACCTATACATGATCGAAAACTTCGTTTCACATTTGCGTAGTAAAGAATAGTGAAACGACTAGTACAAGTATAACATTCGAGACTTGATCGTCCAAATACTAAAAAAATGTTAGTCCTGCATAAAGAACAATACTGGCTGAAACTGAAGCGGCATTTTAAACGATTCTTATGTAGTTAAATTAACTTGGCGGAAAAAAAAGGGGACAGAAGGAGGGGTGGCCCAAAAAAGAAGAAAAAAAAAAATAGAAAATTCCTTGCAACCTTGAACACGCTTTAATGAAACTCCGACCACCGGGGGAGAAACGCTCGGCCCCGCGGCATTTTTAAGTTTTTATTTAAACGACGAGCGAAAACATGACAACGTCAACAGCCAGACCCTGCGGTTTCCTCTCTGTTGAACTTATCGACAGCTTCCAGATAAAATCACGTGAAATTTTCAAAATCACAGGCCTTTCGAGGTTTTAAACCGGCTTTTTTTTTCAACAGGCTGACGTTTAAATCGATCACTTTGATATTCGAATTTTTCGCGAAAGAGAGAGAGAAAAAGAAGAACTTTTAAGTCTGACAATGTTCTGCGCTAATTTGTCCGATATTTTATCTTCTAAAATCCATCTTTCTTATCGCGAGCGTTATTCATCAGAAAACTATTTAAACTAAATTTAAAGTATCACCAGGACGATTGGAAATTTACTGACCATACTGACTATACTTTATATTTTCAAAGGGAATAGCAATCACTTCCTGCATCTCTCGCGCAATTCGCGAGCATTCTCCAATGAACGAGCGATCATTTCCTCGACACTTTCAACGACGAATCCCGGGAGAGACGTCCACTCGCTTCTGGGAACGCTCGAGCCGCTGGTGAAGAGCAGCGGCCGAACGAAATGGCAATCAAAGGCGAACGCGGACAATGAAGAAGAAACGGCGACCGCCGTGGAGGAAGTGGTGCCTTTAAAGGATGTATCGAGTTAATGACAATGGTGCCATTTGCATCTGGGGCCACGAGGAAGCGGATAAGTGCATCTCGCAGATGAGCACGTAGGCGGTGGTCGTTGCACCGGCCGATAATTGAGACAAACCTCCGTCCTTAGGCTATCCAGCCGAGGACTTCCAGCTGAGAAGTCTGCCGGGCAACACGATAACTAATGGCTCGCGGCACTCTAACGACGGTGTCATTTCTTCCCTTTTTCTTTTTCCTTCCCTTTCTTTCCCTTCCACAGCCAACGACAGGTAATTGGTGCGTGCGTGGGCGGCGAGAACCACTTGAAGCGATTCGTCCGCTAGATCGAAGGGGCTGCGACGTTTCGGGGATTTTTATTTATTTCTCGAAGTTGTATCAGGTGTAAAAAAAAATATTTGAGCGCATTTGTGTTTTCTATTTGTTTGTTCATTTATTTGTTTAAACGTTTACTCTTTTATATACGAATCTCTTCTGCAATATTCAAACGAAAATTTATTATATTAGCGATTGCTTTGCCCCTGGCAAACTTTTCTCGTATCGTCTACCAGCAATTTATTTACGAAGTATCGTCGCTTCAAATAAAGTGACACAGCATTGCGAGTAATCATACAAATGGTACTTTATTTGACGAAATTTTGTTGATTATAGTTTCCCAACGTGTGGTATTTTAAAAGAATTTTTAAAAGAAACCATCAAGGTACATAGAACAATTTATACTCGTGAATTATTGTTAGACGCTTCTGGTAAAGTACTCTGAGTGTTTAAAAAACACATTTGTCAGAAAAAAAATGACGACTAAAATCGATCAGAGCCACTAAAAGTCAAATGACGCCATCAATTAGAAACGTCAAATCTCTCAATTACGCAAGCCCGGACATCGTAAGCCAAGATCTGCGCAGCGAACAACGATTCAATCACAGGGCAGAACGAATCAATATCAAAGCCGATTCATAGCCGGCCCATCGTCCATAATCCCAAAGACGGTGGAAATCGAGCCACCGCCGGCTCGAAACAGGCGTTTGACCATTCCGTCTCGATGAACTCGTCACCGGCACGAACATCGTATCAACCGTGTCTCCCCTTGTACGTCAGGGGGTAACTCACGACTATGGCCACACCCCCCCGGGGCATATGCCGCGGCCGAAATTTATCGCTGAAGCGCGTGCAACGGGATCGATTCTCGTCCCTACGTTCAACTACGATCGCTGCGAAATAGGCTGTTGACGTCGATCCGCATTAAACGCGGCAAGGGTCGAGAGAGAAACTAGGGGTGGGTGCGCGCGAAATATGAAAAATCGTCGAGCTAGTCGTCGTTGCACACGCTCGAGGGACGATCGAGTGCCCGGTTCCAAGCGTAAATCTTGATGAATCGACCCCGATCCTCCACCGAGGAAAAAATATAGACGCGTCACGTCCTGCGCCTCCACGTTTTCACCGTCGAGGAGAATCTAACTGGAAAATCGAGCGAAACGAGGGGCAATATTTACGGTAATATCGTCAAATCAGCGCAACGATCATTTACGCTGAGAGAGTTTTCTACGTTACTACGCTTGGAACATTTTTTTTCAATGCAAGATTCCATTTTATTAACAAATATTCAAGAAAATTTATCAACATTTACTTCGACTTGCTTTAAATTTGAAAATTTTATTGTTTTAAATTATGAAAAATATATATTAAATACATTATTTAAACAAAAGCAAAATGGTATGCACTGTTAAAAAAATACTGATTTCGTCAATTTACACAAAAACGGTATCTTCAATAATTTTTGAGATATTTGACAAAATATGTTGTTCCCAACTTTGAGGGTAGTTTTCACCCCTTCAACATCGACTGACAAGAAAAATATTTCTTCGAAAACTACATTTATGCCAAATTTCATCAAAATCGGCGATTCCCTCAGTTACGTTCCTTCAGTCACGTTGCAGTACGAATACAATAATACCAGACCAGTAAAGAAATTATTTTACGAGCTATACGTGAGAAAATATTGCTGATGGTGCGTGGGGGTCTCGAACGCTCGACTTCGAGCGATTTTACCGATAGATAGAGATCGACAGAGAATCCGTGACGAATCGGGAAACTACTCGGGGGATGCTCGATAGGAGATTTTCCTCGATACGAGCTGATAAGTGCGCTGAAATTGCGATCCAGGGGAGAGACAAGGGACATCGAAGGTCCCTCTTGAATTATTCGATGGATTAAATCGCGATTCGTCATGAATTTCCGCTGGAGCAACGTGTAACGGAGGAAAAATTTCGGCGGGAGGAAACGATTCGGCCGGAAGTTTGGTTTCTCAGCTGGCGACGATACAAATAGGTCGAATCCGGCGGAGGTAGTTTTCGAAACTCCCACGGAGAGTTCCTCTCCTTTTAAAGAGTCGAATGTTCATCGGTGAGTTGCAGGAACGTCTGTTCGTTCCAAGTTTCCCAGGGAATTGGGCAACTTTTGCGCTTGGCGGGGGCGTGTTTCACCGGCTATCGGCTATACGAGCGCCGATATGTCGGCCGAATTGTCTTAATGGTCGATGTATAAATTTATGAGTTATTGGAAAATGTCGTCTGCGATCATTTAGAACCGATCTCGGAAATGAATAATATTTTACAGCGTTGAGTCTACATCGAATTGGTAACAAACTGTTGCATTGCTTGAACTGATACTTGAAATGATATCGTTTAGCACTTTTTTATTGTATTGTATCTTGGTTTGGCCAAGATGGACGTGTACGTATGCACGTCTTGGCGCTGGCAACTGATTGCGGACCATAACGAGTGACCAAACCGTACACAATAATTCGTCGCTTTCTTTTTCTTTTTTAACTCGTCGGTACGATATCACTGGATAGAAATTATTGAGAAGTAATAAATTTATTATTTATTTTTCCTAGATTAAATTAAATATACTTAAAACTGAGAAAATATTGCAATTTTGGAATAAAAAAATTCTCGACGTGCGTCATTCCAGCGCAAAAGGTTAAAATGTAATTAACTTCATTTCAAACCGCGAAAAAGAGTAATTCTTCCTTCGAACTGATTTTGAAATCGTCTGTTTAATGGATCGTAAAAGATCCAGGCGAAATTCGAACGAAATATCCGCCCCCTGCGACTAAACCACTCCGCTGCGAGTGCAGAACGAGAGAGAGAGAGAGAGAGAGGAGCATCAGTCGATACGTCAAAGGAATTCCCTCTCTCTCTCGTAGAGAATACAATTTCCTCGCTCCGATGGTGTACATACATGCATACCACGGGGTCACCATACCGCTGCCGCTTACAGTCGATTTCCGGCGCTCGGTATTATTTCGAGAGTCCATGGCGAGTCGAAAGCCACAGAGACAGAACAGCTCACGAATTCCGCGATATTATTCTGCGTGGAAAACTGTTCCACGCCCGGCGCGGAGAAGAGGAAGAACAAGTTGGAAAGCTTTCGACGTATCGAAATTGCTGGTCGAGCTGGTGGCTCTCTCTCTACGAACGACAGCGAGCGTTAAATCCTCGAAGCCTGAAATTAGCCGAAGGCCGGTGCCCGTTGGAATTAACGCGGTCAATCCGGAGAGAGATCTGTTTGTGCTGCCCCGGAGAATAGAGCCGCGAGAAAGAAACAAACTCTGGAATTTTCCAGGGAAAGATCCCTGGGGCTAGGGATATATACATCGAGACGTTTCTCATCCCTCGTGCACGTTGTCAAGAGCTTCTTAATGGGGTAGAAATATGCCCATCGCGTCGCACGCGATGGGTTACGCGAATACCGCCGACGGGGGTTCGTACTCCGGCCTTTATGCACGCTTACGTCGCTTCCTGTCGCTTACGTAAATGTTCGAGACGCTTCGAGGGTGGAGAGACGAAGTAGAACGTAATTCTTTCTTTCAGCGTCATTCAACGATTTGTTCCGGTCGACTAAATTTTGTTAGATTGGAATGTTACCGCTGTTTAAAAAAAGATTGAATCTCCCGAGTTATCTTCTGTAACGCAACAACAACATACCTGAAAGTGTTGTTTTCTAATTAAGAAAAAGGCTCCTTTCTTCCTCTTGCTGAAAGGAAAAGAAAATCCCACGGAGATTTTTTTCAAAAACGTTTTCCGAGAGAGATTTTCAACCTTTGTAATACACGGTTGCCAGTCTCGTGGTGAGACTACATCGTAGAAAAGTAATTATCGAAGGGAACTCGGGCACAAGTTACACAGCCAAGTATTTACACACTGCTACACATTCGGAGTATAATTTAATAAAACGCAAGCCACCCCGTTTCCGTTTAATTCCACTTGCTGAAACTAGCTTCAAGCTCGATATTAACATGGCAAAAAGATCGCCGGGAATCATAATCCCATTTTAACTCACTAACGCAATCTCGCTGCTGAAATTCCGTAACCTCGTTTCGCAAACTCCGGCTATCGCTCTATCTTTTTTTTTCCTTTTTCAAATGTACAGTTCCAAAGCAATGGAATAATTTAGATCTCTCGAGAAAACGAGAAAAAAATGTTCTCTGTTTATTTATTTAATTCAACGCATACTCGATGATCAACCAGGTTGCGCCAATAAGTTCTTTTTTTCGGAAACCCGAGCTTTATTTATGAAAAAACAAAATCCATTCGATCGTTAAAATATTCACCACCATTGCTAGATCCGCTCGCGTTACGCGAAATTTTTGGAATTCAATGGTGAAAAAACTGCACGACTTGTACCCCAGTACGATGCGTTGAAAGGCCCAGAAGCAACTGTTCCGACTAGGAAATGAAGACGACTTTTTTGCCATAAAATTCTATTGATATGCAAAACAAATTACAGTACCAGACAACGCCACTCCCACTCAAGGTTTACGCCACGCCCCCTCGCAAATCACGTGACCCAAATCAACCAATCGCTAATTTTCGTTGCATTAGCGTTGCACCTGAAGAGGCCCGATTTTCTGGATTACTCCCGCTAAAAGCACTTTCAGTGATAAAATGTGTCGTCTTTCAACGCGATGAAATCACGAAACCTATCTTTCTCTACCTTTTCAGATGTTTTAAAGTGTCGGATAGAACCTTTTGCGTTTATCGAAATAAATGATGGTCAAAAGTCCAAAACTTTCCAACCGAGCGTACGAAACGTTTTCTTGATCGACGTGGTAACGTGAAATCTAGCATTGTCAAGAATCAATTTTACTGGACGCGATCCCTTGCCAGTAAATGAACCAATTCTCGACCAATTTCTCGGTTCAGTCGCAGCAATTGTTGTTTGTGGCGATTCATCAGTTTGAATCATAGGGGCACCGCCACGTTTACGATCGTTAACGTCGGAAATTACCATTTCCAAACTATCCAAATCAAATCTCACGCGTGCTTTTCGACACTGTCCCGCTTTTGGATATTTTGGATATTGCTGTGCATTCGTATGCATTTGTAGCGAAACTCGCACCGAACGCATTCTCGTTCTCCACTTTCAAATTGCTTCATTTTCAGGTGATTTTTCACAGTATTATAATCGTCAATTGATCGTCATTTTTCAATACTACCCAACAATCGCCGCAAGATGACAAAAGGGAGGGAGAATGCTTGAATTTTAAACGACAATTACACGTAAAATTGCTCCAAAAAACGAAAGCTTTAAAATTTATTTGTACAGCCAACAGACAGGTTAATAATCGATAATCTTTTAATCGCATGGAATAAAAATTTTCCGCGTGAAGTAGCTTTAAAAAAAAAAAGGGACAAAGAAAACACGCGAAAAACTAGCCGGGACAAAGGGATGGGAAATAAAACCGATGCTCGATACACGCGACGAAATTTTATCAACGTTTGCCACGATGAACTCGAGCGTAGACGGACAGTAGATATCAAAGTGTTATCAGAGCGTTGTCTGGTATCGCGTTTACAATAAAATCTGCTCGTCCTCTTCTGCCTGCGTCGATTTCGCTGCTGCCAACCCCCCGCCCCCGCCCCTAAACGCGGAACGCAACAAACAAAATCTCCTCGACGGCGGCCAAAGAGCGTTCTATCTAGCGTTTCACAAATAAATACGTTTCTCCCATCGACGCGTCGTCGAATATCATTAACGCCATTCGACGCGTGTCCACACTCCAACGATTCTCCCCTTGGACGAGTCGAATCCTAAACGGCTGTTCTCGATCAGCGTAAAATCTTCGTAGAATCGCTGTTGCTGATCGACAGGTCCAAATTTCCCAATTTCTGAAACCAGCGAGTCGCTGTAAACTTCTTGCCACCGTCGATAAAATCGCCTATCCCGACGCAAGTCGGCAGCAACTCTCGTCTAATAAAAAGCAAACAGATCCGGAGGAAAACGCGAGAAGACCGGAAAAACGAACCGAGGCTCGCTCTCATCAACCTTCCAATCTCGTCCGAACGACTCGACGTCAGCAAATCCTTCGGTCATTCGCAATCAGAGCGCAAAGAAAGCCGCCAGCGGAAAAGACGGACGGCCCCCCTCCCGCCCCCTGCTCATCAAGCGGCGAGCGGTAATAACGGTCGGCCAATTTTGTTTCAAAAGCACGCGAGCGAGCGAAATCATATTCGTCGGATTAATTGAAAACGTCAGCCGTGAACGTTCGTTAACTTCGTTGCGCGAAAATTGGTAAAAATGAACGCCGAAGTCTTCGAGAAACGACGTCGCGCCCCCCGGGAAAAGTCAGACACAGGGGAGGGGGGAGATGATCGGCAATCGATCGCAAAACGAGCTTTTGCTCTCTGTTTGCTTCGACGAACTGTCCCGAAGCGTTTTATTCGATATGAATTTTCTCGCGACTCTATATACCCTCTGCCAATTTTTCTCCTCTTTTATTCTTCCCGCCCCCTTCATTTTTTGGCCAGTCACAGCACACACGCAGGACGAAAAAAAAAAAAAAAAAAATGCGGAGGAGGGACGAGATCGGGGTGGAAATTTCGCGCTCTATTTTCCGCGGCGACAACACTCGTATCGTTGGCGAAATTCGAGGCGACACGGGAAAAATCGTTGATAAACTTTTAACGAGATACACGAGCGCGCACAGCCGTTTCAACGGCCGATCGAAAATTATTGACAAACACGCGTCCTGTCCCCCTCGTTCGAAGGCCGAAAAATCGTCGAATATACGGGACCCCGCGTGTCGCTCCGCTGTCTTTGGCCGCTCGTAAAATGCCCGTTGTATTAGACCGTTTCCGGGGTTATCGCACTGGCGGGAAATTTTAGTTCATAGAGAGGGGCGAAATTGAGAACGATGTATGTACAGCGGAAAATTGTACTCCGAGCGGAAAAAGACCTTTTCGAATTGACGTGGACGCGTTCGAAACAATTGAACACCGTAGAGCAGAAACGTGTTGAAATTCATTTCTGGCGACGTGTCATTTTTTTATTTCACAGAAATGGAGTATTATTGGAGAATTGATTAGCGGAATTTCACGAAGGTGAAAAATATTAAATTTACGAAATTTCGGTCGAAACGATCACTCGCAATTTTTGTTGGAAACTTTGCGGTATATATTTTTTCAAGATATTTTATTTTAAATGATTTTTCTTTGTAAAAGTCTAACATCTTTGCGGAAGCTTTTTTCGCGCTTTAATCGTTGAAAAAAAAAAAAACGAGTTTTCGTTCGGAAACAGAAGCGAAAATTGAGAAATACCGCGCGTAGCCGTTTTTCGCCTGCTAATTGTTTCACGACCGACGGTCAGAATTGAGGGAAATGAGCCAATGCAAACAGCAAATGGGGAACAACTCGGAGCGAGAAGAGCCTCGATAATTTCCACGGGACAAAAGAAAACCGTTCGAAGAGTTATCGAGTTAGCCGATTCAGCGTGTCCGGCTTTGCGAGTGAAACAGTAAAGAGCGCCGCATAACCGATTACACGGCGTTGCGTTATTTGGCGAGGGTACGAGGCGGAAGAGGGTACGGCGTTGTTCCAACGCGTTCGAAGGAGAAATGGATTTTTCCGCGCGGTCCGGTTAATTCGGCCTTTGTTATTATCTCGTGCGAAGCGCGGCCCCGCCGGCGTACTTTTTTATATTATGCCACTTTCCGCGTTATTCGCGAAACCTTCCGACCGAAAAAATGTTGCGTGTATTAATCCTTTGTTCGCGCGCGTGTACTGTATGCGCACGCCGGTGAAGCCTCTGCGCGTGTTCTTCGTTTTTTCACGTTCCATGTTGGAGGTGACGCAAATTCGTAATCCTTTAATGGAACTGGCGGAACGAAACGATACGCCTACGAAAAAAGTAATTTTCGACGTTTCTTTTTTTTTTTTTTTTTTTAATTTTTTGAGTAACGCGGTGGTGTACGTCGAAATAGCTCGACGAGAGAGATTTCAGTTTCAGATGTAATGCAAGCTGTAATTATCGGAATTACGTTTAACCGAGAGCTCGACGCGTCGTGTACGACGATGATGTTCGCAATGTCTCGAGCACTTTGGAACTTCACGGCGGTAATTAGAATTGGAACGTTCGATTCTACGTAATCTTGCGTAAGAGACGACTTTTCAAGCAAAACTTTTGTTACACTTATACGAGGAGATCGAAAGATTTCATTCGTGAATTTACCGAACAATAAAATTTAGATCTCAAAGAGACTTGCATCTCGCAATCTGACGCGTGAAATTAGCTCCGTAAAATTTCACTTCGTCTCCCGTTTACTCTTTTAAACACACGGTTTGTCCGACTCACGCAGAATATTCCTCTGGAACGTACGCACAAAATTGCGAGTCTCGAAAAAAATTTTTTCCTCTAAAAGCTAATATTCTACTGACCATTTGCTCGGTACGAAAAAAAAAGAAGAGGAAAAGAAGAAAAAGTGGAATGCGAATCGAGAGAAAAAACTTTCGAGAGCAGACGTGAGGGATGAATTAATTTAATTTAATTTAATGAGAGCCGAACGGACGCGTCGTAATTCACGGCTGGCGGATCGTTCCGCGAGTCGAAACAATGGCTCGGCCGAGAAGAAAACGCGGTAACACCGGTTTCGTTCCGCGAAATTCTCTCTCTTTCTCCCTCGGTTTTCACATGGGCGTCTCCCGGCCGGTTGAATTTCAAATCGGCGGGACACCGGCGGGTTTTCGTCTGAAACGTTTCGAAATGAATACCGATGCGCCGCCGGTGGAAATGTTCCGAAACCGCGTTGGCACCGCTCGCTTAAAATCAACCCTGGCGGATGGAACCGAATGCTGACGCCGCGCAGCGGTTCCAACGAATATTCTGAAACCGGGTGTCCATAGTCGTTCCAACGAAACGACTTCCAATGGAGACCGATCGCGGTTCAAAGTGATGTTCTCTGTTCAATCTGCTCTCTGATTCCAGTGACGGACGAGTGGAATTTCGTTCGACGAATTGAAAAATCTCGTTTAAAAAACTGAATGCTTACATTCAATGTAATATAATGTAATGATACAATACATTCAATATAATATATATTCGAGGGCATAAAAAGAAGACAAAAAACTGCACGACTTGTACCCTAGTATGGTTCGTCTCACTGAAAGGCACAGAGCAACTATTCTGACTAGGAAATGAAGACAACTTTTTTGCCATAAAATTTTATTGATATGCAAAACAAGTTACAGGCGCGATCGCTCAGTACCAGACAACGCCACTCCCACTCGAGATCTACTCCACGCCCCCTCACGAATCACGTGACCCAAATCAACCAATCGCTAATTTTCGTTGCATCAGCGTTGCACCTGAAGAGGCCCGATTTTCTGGGTTACCCCCGCTAAAATCACTTTCAGTGATAAAATGTCGTATAAAATTTGTCAGGAAATGCCTTGTTACAGAGTTATAAACAAATATTTTATGCACGAAGCAGCTTGCATTTGACCACAATCTGATATTTTTAATTTCAATTAAAAATACCTGGTACTCGTCTTCTCTTATATCATGTGATTTTATGACCAGTTACTTTGTGCACAGTTATTCTTTAATAACAATTGTTTAACAGAGTTGTTAAAAATGATGAATCTAAAAAACTTTTAAATTTCTTCCGCAACTTCTAAGAATACTCATCGATGCGCAAAATGCAGAAAGCACGTCCGGCACGAGACAAGGAACGGGGAAAAATTTGTATGGATAAAGCACGGCTTATTCCGGAGTAGAGCGAGCACGTTCGATAGATAGAGCGGCTAACCATATTCACCCCCCTGGCGTGGCGCACGGAAAAGGTTGAAGTTCCACCGTGCAAGGCGTGTCTCCTCTTCGTTAAGATAACGCCGCCTGGGAATATATATATATACGTACATATACATATATATGTATCGAATGTCGCGTTCGAGCGTTCCGCTCTTTGCATATGGGAAGCTCGCCTTCCGGCGAGCGTTTGCATAAAATTTCACGTGAACATTCCTGAGAATGTTTCGCAAGGATGTGCAGCACCGCGGTTTCAGCGTTTCATCCATAGGGAACAAACCACACACCGCTGCTGGCTGGCTCATTTTCGTTCGCCGGCCGACTTTGTATCCCCGCGGAACGTTAACTCGCGGTTGCACGGAAAACTCGATTTTCGAAAGTGAGCTTCCGCGAAACACGGACGCTGTATTTATACGTAGCTCCGCTACGCTTTACACGGCGGAAGAGGAACTTATATATAATCGTTGCTCCGTGATTCGTGAACTTCAAAGTGTAAAGAAATTAAAGAAAGTCGGTAGTATAACATAAAATTCACATTGGAATAGACGCAAAGGATTCTTAGAAGGAACAAGAGTGCTACCTAAAGACTATGAATGATACTCGGAAGTCATTGAATATAGGCGAGCTACTGAACGAACTGCAGCGCTTTTGAAGTGTCGAATTGTATAATTGTATAATATTTTCTATACAAGTTCGACCGAAAGGGGCACCGAAATTTTCAAAATTTGCCTTCCGATGAAACGCGAAAGAAGGGAGCTGCTGTACCGACCGAAACAAACTTAAAAAACACCGTGATCCACGATTATCCGATTGGCGGAAGCGTGGAAACGGTTCGGTGAAGCTAGTCCCGCAGCTTCCGCGAAATTAAACTTTCAAAGTGCGCGACGAGGGGGGTGTGGGGAGGGGGTGACGGAGGCGAGGGCCGAAACGAAAAGTTTCCGCTACGTTTGCAAAAGAAACTCGCGTTCCTATCGCGATCGAGCAAACTCACGAAACAAATGGGAGAAAAAAAAAGAGAAGAAGAAGAAGAAGAAGGAGAAAGAGCGGCGCTCTTCGTGTTCAACCACCGACGAGTTACCACCCTGATAAACAGGCTGCTTAAGAACTGAAAAGAGCCTCGAACTCGTTCGAAAACAGTCGCTCGCGTTCACCGACCAACGGAAGACGATTCTGTCGTCCGCAGAAGATTTACCACGCCCGTTAATTTTCCCGATGATGCGTCCCAGTTACGAAACGATCCGCCGACAAATGTGTTTCCCATCGATTTTGCAATTTTTCCCACCAGACTCTTCGTTCTCCAGCCTTTTCATATTATCACTGAAAGTGATTTTAGCGGGGATAACCCAGAAAATCGGGCCTCTTCGGGTGCAACGCTGATGCAACGAAAATTAGCGATTGGTTGATTTGGGTCACGTGATTCGTGAGGGGGCGTGGGGTAGACCTCGAGTAGGAGTGGCGTTGTCTGGTACTGTAATTTGTTTTGCATATCAATAAAATTTTATGGCAAAAAAGTCGTCAGAACAGTTGCTTCTGGGCCTTTCAGACGAATCGTACTAGGCTACAAGTCGTGCAGTTTTTTTTCGTTTCATTTCGGCTTCGCTTGAAATATTTAATCCTTCCCCGTATTGTTTAGCGAGAGCTTTATTACGCGAAATTTCGTTTCGCACGACGGATCTGCCGGTCTTTTTTTTTCGCGTTTCTGTATTCTCGCTGGAATTTTATTCCGAGTTTCGCATTTATCGTTAGACTTTTTTTATTTTTTAAATTCCCTTTTTATTCTCGCTCGATGTTTCATACGTTTTACAAATACAAGCAGAGCTTTCCTTTCTACCGTGAATTTCTCGTTGATCGTTTTGTTGCCATAATTTTATTCCGCTCTTATTCGAAACTTTATGTCGAACGTACTGTACTGTCGAATTGTATCGTTGTACGTTCTATTGGCGATATCGGCCATTGTGTTTTCTTTCTTCTTTCTCTCGTGTTCCGCTTCGACATTGACGTTATCTCTCTTTCTCTCTCTATCTCCTTTTTTAAAAATCTTTTTCCTCTTTTTTTCCCTCGTGCGTTAACCGTCGGTTCTGCCAGTTTCTTCGTTCCTCTCTGCAAAACTTCGTTACTTCGTTAGCTCCCTTTCGATTCTCCCTCGAGTTTCGTCAGCGTTTCATCTGTCAGTGTCAATTATCCGCTTAATTCCCATCCCTCCGTGCCTCGATGCTATCCGTTTCTTTTTTAAATTTTGCTCGTTCCCTTCCAACCAAGTCTCGTCTACCAAGTTCTCGCTTGTTTCTCTTTTTTCTTCTTTTTTTTTTTTCAATCTTCGAGTTTAGCCTCCGACCCGTGTCTTCTCAGTCGTTTACACCGTTTCTAAGAAATTCCTCCGTCCTCCTCAATCATTTTTCCGTTTTTCTCCTCGCTTTTCCCACACTTTTGAGCGATAGTAACTTTTCTGCAAAACTAATTACTTCAGCTTATTAACAGCTGTTTCATTCCAGACTCTGTAATGCCCTGCGACACTTTGCTCACGATCTTCAGTTTGTTAGCGTATCTTTATCTGTGGTGCATTCATTCGACTCTCTGAAACTCTGGCGTTCAGCTCACTTTTGGCACAACAGTTTCTATCCATCCTTACATTTCACCAAAATTTCTCTTCGCTTCTCTCATTTCATTAACCTTTAATCCAAGCTTTAATCGTGCTCCATCTCCACACCTTCGTTTCAACCAATATGGAGGAGGGCAATTTGTAAACCGAGATCATCCCTCGGCTTGGGCTAGGAATTATCATTAACGATAACGAAAAGAATCATTCGCCGAGTCCCGCCGTTCCAAACCAACGAAGCCCGAGCGATAAGTAAACGAAAAACTCAATTTCCCGAATCTCCTGCTCATCCCCCTCGCGCGCAGCCCAACACTTATTCGCCCTCGATATTTTCCCTCGGTGCAAACAGCACCGGCGAACGCGCGGCAGTGTGCTAACAATCGGTCAATCATCGTTACAACACATCCTGCCTGGCGGTCGAAACGGCGAATTCACCTCTCACAAAGAGACAGACAGAGCGCGCACAGCTTTTGCCCGTGGAACGCGCTCTCTGTCCGCGTGTCTCCGCTCCTCCGGCAGATTGCGTCCTCGCTCTGACCATTACGCCGGATCTGCCAATCTTCCGAGCAATATAAAGCTTACGCTGCTTTATTTACGGTGCACACCGACGCACGCACGTACGTGCACGCGATCCGGCTCGTTTTCTCATCGTGAGCGTCGCCGAGTCGCCTGCAACCACGCCCTTACATAAACAGTATAATTGCGGGGGCGTTCGAGCGAGTATACGACCCGATTGGGGTCCAAGCTCGCCCTTACTTTTATATATATCGTCGTCGCGACGAAACGACTCGACGGAGGACGAAAGGAGGGACGACGACAGCGTCGAATCCAACTCTCCCTTTCACGGTTCCGCGGAGGATTCGACTCCGTTGCTCAACGAGCGTCCAATGATCCATGAATCTCTCAGCCATACCCGGGGTGAGAGCTCGCAGGTTTCCGGTTTCTTGCGAGGGGCTGTCTTCGACGTTCGCGCGATGATCTACGCGAGGTTTTAACCCCTTGCGCTGGCAACTGGTTCGCGGACCATAACGAGTGACCGAATCGTGTACAATAATTCGTCGCTTTCTTTTTTTCTTTAACTCGTCGGTATGATATCACTGGATAGAAATTATTGAGAATGAATTACATTTAAATATATAATACTATATATATATATTATATAATACTTATATATATTGTAATACTTGAGACTGAGAAAATATTGGGACAAGAAATTCTCGACGTGCCACACACGTCATTCCAGCGCAAGAGGTTAACGTTGTTGTAGCAAAAAACAGTTCAAGTTATGAGAAAAAGTTAATGATACAATAAACAAGTTTTCATTAATATCACTCGAGTGATTTTTACTGAAATACACTGTCAAATAGATAAAATTTCCACAGAAAATTAACGTGAATTGGTCGTTTGACCACTTTGGTAGTTTCAGCGTTAAAATACGAGTCGAAGCTTCTGAGATATTCTTCTATTCGCAACGGTTGTGAATGAATTTATTAACAAAAATTTACGAGGCAAAAAAACGACGAGATCTTCCTCCGATTCAAAAATACTCGAGGCATCGACGAGGAAACTTTCGCGCGGGATATTGTAAACACGTGTTTAAATAACGTATCGAGAAACTTTCGCAAGCTCATCTCGCCTCGGTTCTCCCGAGTATATACTCCGGTTATAACCTCTTTATAGAAACTCTCTTGATCTCGACTCGTCACGCGCTGCTTGAGCTGCTGAGAGAGAAGTTGAGCCTCTCGCGCATGCAAGTGCATCTACGTGCTTCTAGTTACCGTCTCCAACTTATTATCTCCAAGTTTCCACCTTTTGCGGCGCGTTCACACATTGTTCAAAGAAAATTTTCTTCCTTTTTCTTTTTTTTTAAAGATGCAATAATTTCCAGTGGCTACGGTCGAATATCGCGAACAGATCAAACAGATTCGATTGGACAGAAAATATTCAGCTCGAAATTTCAATCATTGAAAGCGTCAACAAACAATCAGGGGAAAAAGCACGTAGCCCCCTATGTGGCCTTAAGACCCCGCCATAAATATCAATGAAACGCGAGATAAATCGTCGCGCGCGCGAGCAGAAAACCAAACAAACACGTTCATTTTTAATTAAACCCGGGCTTGGCAACCGCAAAATATTCCGGCCGGTGCCGCGATAAAATCGCGTTCCGGGGCTGCATCCGGCCAATACGGTATTAACCGTGGCCAAACACGATTTTAATTATACTATAAAGTCTGTACGACGAATTAATGTAAAATTAAAATGAAAATACGTAGTAGATCGAAAGAGAGAGAGAGAGAGGCAGGGCAAATTTCGTCGCGTTTCCATGTTAAACGCGTACGCAAACACGTACCGGGGCTGATTTCGAAGTGGAGAGGAAAAAGAAAAATGCCAAAGTGGCGCGACTCGGTTGCGAAAACAGACAAAAATCCCAACGACTACACACACAGCTAGTGGTGAACGCGAAACCATCGTCGGGAGCCAACCCACGACGTGTTGATAGGTAACGTGTCGTCCCGTGGAAATCGTACCTCATGCTTTATTCAATCGTGCTCCGTGACTGCGATCGCAACGTAATTAAAAGCAGAATAATTGATTGACCGTGAATCTCGTCGAGTCACTGGCGGAGATTTTAAATACGCCGATCAGGTACGATTGGACGCGACCTTGTTCGTTGGAAACGCGAAAGTACAGTAGAGAGAAGTTTAAAATCGTGCAACGATAGCAATTTGAATTCTTGAATTTCAAAGTCGAAAATTTTTTTTTTCCTTTGTTTGCATTGTATTCTACTCGTCATGAGGGTAAAACTTTTTTAAGGAACCATAGGTCACAACCTGAAGAAAAAGTTTCTTGATCATTTAACACTGCGTTTTAACAGCGACTTTATGGTTCCAGATGAAGAACCTTCTTCAAAATTGATCTATTACTTTTTGAATTTCAAGGTTAAAATGATATTTTTGTATTTTAAAACTTTTCCAAGAAACCTAATAGTTCTTTTGAAAAAGTTTCTTTTAAAAAGTTCTTAAGTGCGCTAACAGCGACTTAATATACGTAATGTTTATGTTTCGAATAATATTGAGAGTTAGTCTTATCATTGAGTATTTAGATAGACTCACGCTAATGCTAAAACTATGATAAATCAAATGTTAGTGAAACTTGATGCGAAAATTACGTAAAATAGACATCCGCGCGTCCAAAATCATAAAGTCGCTGTTAGCACGCAGTGTTAAATGATAGTTAAGAAACTTTTTTGTCATTTTTCAAAAGAATTAGTAGGTTGTGACCTATAATCGCGATGAGTAGAATACAATGCATGTAAAACATTTTTCCCTTGAAATTGAAGGTGATCAAAAATGTAGAATTCATACAAACTTCTCTTTCCACCCTGTATAACATTCGTTCATATCCAAAGAATAATTCTAGACTGTTTATTTCGCTTCGTGATCAATGAAATTACTTAAGAGAAAATTAATAATTTCATCGAATTCTGCGAATTCCACTTTGAAATAAATAATTCCAATTTTCGAGAAGAGCTCGGACAATTTTCATCCGTTCCCCGTCCTCGACGTTCTTTTTATTCGCTCTCCGCGTAGCTGCGGTGCGGGAGCTTTTAAAAAAATCTTAACAGAACGAGAACGTGTAGGGAATACTCTCGGCGGAGTGTTTTACGAATCTACAGGTTGTAACCTTGTTCCTTTCGTTCGACTGAAGCCCCCTTACCCGCAGGCAGACCGCGATAGGACTAAAATACCATCCCACGCGATTCCAAGGCTTCCACGTTTCGCGTGCGTTCGTTCCGTCGAGCCGAGTACGTGATAAAAGAATTTACTTTCCTCTTTCCTTTATTTCTTCCTTCATCGCCCGTTGTTTTCCCTCTTTTTCAGGAGCTACCGTGATTCCGGTCCAATCTTTATTCTCTCTCATCTCAGCTTCCTCTTTGAAGTCGTTAAAGAGAAAAGACACTTGACAAGTCCTCGAGTTATTTATATGACGCTATCGATAAAGGAGAGCAGAAAGAAAGGGAAGGGGGGAAGGTTCTGATGAGGTAAGATAACCATGACCTCCCCTCGTATCTTTCTTCTCCCCCCTCCCTTTTTCGCGATAGAAACGAAGTTCCTTTTCTTCCGTTTCGTTTTCCGCCGCGCGGCTTAGGAGTTTCTCCTAAGAGGCTTTCCTCGGGTAGTCGCCGCCGTGTTTCGAAGCTTCCTGATGAAACGACGATTCGAAATCCTTTAAACGCTCGATGGGGGCAATTTAAAGGCTTACCCGTGTAGCTTCTCCGCCTCGGCGATGCGCGAGGAATATTCGAGAATATTGCGGCTCGCTGTATTTTTTTTTTTCCTTCTTTCAACGCGAGGAGAATCTTGCCTCGAACGTAATTCATCGATTTTATCAATACTTTTCCATCGACATCAAAATTGCTCGACTGTGGAAATTCATGTTTCCGCGAACGTAATTAAAAAGATACAGGTAACGAGTGTCTTAACACCTTATCTAAAGAATGAGGCCGTTTGACGTCAAATTGAACACTGTCATCTGCTATGGATGATGGCGTTAGGCAATCGTGCAGTTAATGCACGTGTAGTTTTTGTAAAATTAAACCTAGAAAATTTTTTTAACGCCTATCATACTAAACAAAATTATTGATTTTTCAATATTAAATTTGTAATTTCATACGTTTGTAGTTTTATAATTTTATATTTTTTGTAATTTTAGACTAAATTGTTATTTCTGTGATTATAATGTATATATATATATATATACGTATATGTTTTATTTTTCATAATTAATTTTTTTGTAAAATTCAAATAAAATTTTTTATTTTTGTTCTGAGTAAAAAATGTCTTCAAATAAAAATGTTTATTTTTCTATTAAATAAAGGCATTTATATTCCCCTCGAAACGAATATGATGCTTTTAGAAATTCAAGATTTCACAATTTAGGAAATTAAGATTTCCATTCCGTTTAAAGTTAGTTACGAGTGGTTTCGAGAGAATCTTCCTTCTACGAAATAACAATAAGTAAAATACAACGTGGCCGCGGTAGCGAACCAGGGACAGACTTGTTAATTTTATATAGCCGACTAGCCCGAGTAATCAACAACTTTAATCGCAAGTTATGGCGCTATATAATGCAGTTGTTCCTTTTATCTCTCTGAAGGTGGAGTATATATTGCCTCGGTGTAATAACGTTATCTACCCGCAGCCACCTCCACCGTGGAGAAATCGTAACGCTTCCGTAATACTGGCTCCTTCCGTTATTTAATTTTATAACTTTGCCCGCGACGTAAGTCGCGATTTTGTTTTCGTCTCTCTGTCATTTCGTTCGATCTAGCCATCGTCCAAAAACACGCCAGTTGGAGGATTAATCGAAGAAGAACTTGGGGGAAGAATTGTAAAAATATACAAATACGAGGTTGACAAGAATTTTTTAACCCGTCTGCATCATGAAGAAGAATGAATAATCAATAATCACCAATTTTTCCTTTATTATACTTGGGTGGAAAATTTCCAAAAAATAAAAAAGGATAATCGGCATTTTGTACCTTTCGTATTTTCTTTGGTATTTTCGCTTTTTTTGCGTTATCTTCAGCTA
The DNA here is from genome assembly GCA_030673865.1 of Melipona bicolor. Classification (NCBI taxonomy): domain Eukaryota; kingdom Metazoa; phylum Arthropoda; class Insecta; order Hymenoptera; family Apidae; genus Melipona; species Melipona bicolor. Next base: position 1,400,354 of record JAHYIQ010000013.1, on the reverse strand, counting down.
ATTTTTGTTCGAAAACGCCTTTTGAACTGTAAATTTTTCTGGTGACAACGATCACGAGAATTGAGCGTGTATTATACGCCAGTGAATACGCAAATGAAATATGCTAAGAAAAAATGAGAACGTTACGAAAATTTCCGAAACTGATCAAAGATCTGCCATCGGGAATGATTAGTTTTAACCGAGTTTCGATTTCAAAAACGCACGGAAACAATACCCGACCGAACCCACTCCCCGCCGTCGAATGGAAGTCTCCAATTACTCGCCACCCTTCGCTCCGTCGCTTCGGTACTCGTGTTCCGGCGAGTAAAGAGTAAAAGGAAAAAAAAAAAATTTTTTCTTTTTTTTCATTCCACGCGTCGCGTATTTCATCTTCGAAACATCGGCGTGGCGTCGCCAATAAAGCGAAATAACACGCGCGCAATCCCGACGCCGTTCGAAACACCTGAATTTGCTCGCCGATTTTTCCACCGACGTACATGGACTGTGGACTACGCGCGCGAGCGCGCGCACACACACACGCGGCACGCATCTCGTCGAGATTAATAAATCCACTTTCTCTCCCTCTCGCGCCCCCGCCGTAGTACGCGTCGCCACTGCCCGTGTGTGCATTGTTTCCATTTCGCGGTAATCGTGATTCATGCATGCAGATATTCCGAGCAAATCCGATCATGTTCGCCGTGGAAAACGGACGCGTCGCTGCTACATAAACCCCCTTTCCTACTTTTTCCTCCCTCACTCTCTCTTCCTTCCTTCCTATCGTTCACTTGAAATCGTCCATTTGTTAAAAAAGAATCTTCCCCGCACGAGCTAATTATATTCTGCCGGTTCCTCCATCATGAAAATTAGCTCCCACTGTGTTCCACAGCGGCCCATACACATTATTTTTCGTATTTTCTTTTAATTTTAGCAGCCACGGCGAAGAAAACGATTTAAACGTACATCTAACGCGAGTACTGTGGCCGCGACACTCTCAACTGGCAGTGGGGAGATTGGCGCAGTGGAGGGGATAGCGCTAGCGACGAGAAAAGTGGGGGCAAGTGGCCGCCAGTTAGCCACCTCTGAAGGAAATTTCCAATTGCAAAAGCTGCACTTACGCGAAACTCGCGTGCGTCGAACTTTCGAGTTCAAGGGAACAGCAAACGAATCGATCACTCACCTGAAACAGAAAAGAAATTCCCGTCGTTACAGAATTTTTATTACAGAATTACCTCGTTGGTCCCCGAACGTGTCAATTCACGGAGGACGGAACCACGTAGTCGTTAGTCGCTATTTTACTCTCGCCCACGTCGTCCATACTTTTTTTTATCTCTTTCGTTCATTTCCGCATCGGCGATGGTCCACGCCAGTTTCCGGCAACGTTGGACGCTTCCTTTGCCGGAAACGGGGCGCGAGTCGAAGGTAATTAAGGACGGTTACCTCGAGGAGGCAGGGTTAACGAGCCTCGGGCGAGCTTCGACGAATTCTGTGGGCCAAGGTAAACTCTCTCTCTCTCTCTCTCTCTGACTAATTTTCCAGAGGAGGGCGCGCGAGGAAAGGGGGGAACCTCCGTTAGAGAGGAGTTCGAGGACGGAGCAAGTTTTCGGTGCTAGATTGATCGAGAATGGGCTCCGATTGGAGAGTACGGTGGATGCTTGGCAACTTGAGATATCAACTCTGGCGCTGTCGCAGTGGAAATGCCTGCGTCGCGAATAACTGTGTGATTATGGCGAAAAGTGAAATTTGCTTTCCCAACCCCGAAATGTTAAATAAAATTTGAGACGTTGGCTCGATATTTTCCCAAGATTCTGCCAATTTGAGAATACCGACTGAAGAGATTAAAAATCGACGATCGAAGTAAATTGTCGAGAAAATAACTTGTCGAAAAGTGCGAGGATACACATCGTGGAACAGAAATAGAAGTAAAGAGCCTTCTGTTCCCGCAATTTTAACAAGAGACCAAGTCCACCATATCGAAACAATTCCCTGAAGTAGCTGCTCCGTGAGGACGGAACGGTTTGTCTTTCCGGTTTGTCTTTTCGTTTTCTCCCGGTAAAGGACCGTGATTTTCCGCAAAGGTGCTTCAACGGTGCGGCAACAAAAGGTTACAATGTCGTTTCAGCGGCGATACTTTTCGCAAGCGAGCGTCACCGTCGTTGCAGCCGCTCTTGCGAGAGATTGGACATAGAGAATCGAGAGAATCTCCACTTTGAGACACGCCCAGGCAGGCTCTTGAATTTGAATTCGAGGAACCAGCTCGCAGAAAAGAGTCTTTGATCATTTCTGTTGATGATGCAAAATTGCGAGAGGCTGCTCAATTAAATGGAGTATTTCGATCGATAACACTCGACGTAATCTCTAATTATTGCATCGTCGAATATCTGTGTATCGAATTATCGGCTATCGGATGAAAATAACAACGAATTTATCGTTTCCACTCGAGCTTGGATCCCAATCGAACGAATCGTTTCCAAATGATTCTTCATTCGAATTAATTCAATGAAACGAAGTAACAAACAACACCAGCAGAAAGTGTATCGATACAGAGTACAAAGTATCACTAAGAAATAAAACGTGATTACAGTGAATTAATTTCAGAGGGAAACACGTTACTTGAGCAATCATTTTTCAAACATTTCATCCAAACACAAACTACAGAGTAATCACGACTTTTCACACACACACACTTCTACGACATTCGCGAAAGCGAAAGCAGTTCCATTTGGGTTTGGTGGGTGGTCCCTTCCCGAGTCTCTCTCTCTCTCTCTTTGGTATGTCACTGGTACAACGGACGGGATTGAACTTTGACCAAGCGGAGCGACCCTTAATTTCCTCTTCGACTTCTTAATTGCACACGTCGCTCGCTGCGGGAACGTGCACTTAGAGAGAACGAGGCCTAGCATTTTCATTTCGAGGCCGCAGCGGAAGGGGGCAGAGAGACTCCTATTTCGATTCGAGAGAGGAAACTCTATACGCGCGGTTGTGTCGAGATCAAAGAGACTCGCGAGCATCTGTTCGCCAGCGAAAAACTACCCTTCTCGCCGTGCCCGATTTCTGGATACACCGAACGGGACAAAACGGGAGAGATAGGATCTCCGGAACCGTGGATGTTTCGTACCCACTTGTGCCCGGCCATTTAATTAGAAGCCGCGTTCGAGCGAATCGTAATGTCCCCGTCGAATGATGATAGGGGATGGGCCGTAATTGTTGTTGCACCGAAAGTCGGCAAATTGAGGGTGAAACTGCGAACGTAATGATAAGGGGGGGGCCGAGAGCCGATCGTCTGTCCGATCGTCTGTTTTCCTTCGCAAAAAAAAAAAAAAAAAGAAAAAAGGAAAGATCGATCGACGAGGATTTTTCACAAAGTCGCAATCGCAGTTAAGAGTCCAACTTGGAAAAGTTGGACTCTGAATGTTTCCTCCTCCGAAGACAGACTGTGTTATTGTAAATTTAACGAAAGTTCGAAACGCTCGAGCGAAAACTTCCCCGAGAGAGATATCGGAGTGTTTTTCGACCTAAAGTTCGAGCGTCTCCCTTCGCGAAAGATTCCAAAGTCGAGAATTTAATCACTTGGCGAATCTCTATGACGTTCGAGCAAATTGGACATTGCCGGGCAAGTCGAGACAATCGGGCGACACTCGTAATCGCGATGACAAAGATAACAGAGAGTAATTGCTGAATTGAATTTCGCTCGAGCTTTTGAACTTTCGCGAATGTTTTTCTCTGCGAATCGCACGACGCTTTTATATCGAGCTCGGAGAACAGTTGTGAAACGACAAAAATGACGGAAAGGTAAACACTTGGCTTTGTGGAAATAAAAATGGCACGACTACTTTGGAGACTACTAGAAGGGAAAAATACGCTTGGTAAACGTAAGAGGATCGGTCGCACGCACGGCGGGATGAAATTTTATATCTCAAACGTACGTTCTAGGTTCGTAGGTTTTAATTTAGCTCGTTATTAGGTTTCACACGAGACCAACGACACACGCCCGTCTCGCAGCATTTGAATTTCACTCGAGTGAAAAATATGCCGGAGGGTAGATCGAACTTGGCCGACAATTTGCCAAGGATCAAAGCTCTCGGGCGAGAGGGAGGTGTAATTAAAAAATTACCTTCACCTTGGGGCAGCGGTAGGGAGAAGAGGGTAGAGAGACAGAGGCGAACGACGATGCCTCGCGATCCCGAGACGGCGCGCCGGGTACACCTTGGCGAGAAATCGACGTAAACGGCGGCCAAGGGCACTTTCATTTAAAACGAACTGTATCCACAGAGGGAAAAAGAGAGAGAAGAGGAGGCGGCAGCCGGTAGCCAGTAGCGCGCGCGCGGCCGCTAATCCAATTTGTGACGAGCCGTTCCTTTAATCCTTTGGCACACACAGCTTCCGGCGTAACCAAGTTTTTCAATTAAATTTCCTAGGCTGCCGCAAATCCCCGCTCGACACCGTTTCACCCTCGATTTTCCTCTCATTTTCGCCTTTTTTCCCCCTCCAATCGGCTCTCTCCTACTTTCCGCGTTTGCTATTTGCCCAGATACAATCGCGCGCGCGATCGTCCATTATCCAATGAAACATAAACGCGCGGCTCGCTCTGTTGCTAGCTGCGTGATGCAATTTACACGTTCGAGGAAATGGAACGAGCGACAGCGACGAGTGACAAAAGTAACGGAAGAATTATTTTTCAATTATCCTCTCGCTACCAGGTTGACAGACACCCTCTCGCCGGGTGTGTTCGCGCGCGATAGGACGCGTGTACGCGCGCGGTCGATTGATCGACCGACTATCGAGAGACGGACAGACAGGCAGAGAAGGAAGGAGCAAGCTACCAGAGACAAGACGCAATTAAGCCTGGTTTACATGCAGGCGTGCTTGGCGCCGGAACCGTTCCGGGAACTGACCCGTAATTACCGACTACGAACAGTCTTGCCCCGCTAACTGGAACAAGATAGCATTATATGGCAAGGCCGCTGCTACAACGTTAGCGACTGCCGCGCAAACTGCCTCTTAGACCCGGGCTAGACTAACTCCCTAACTCTGCGCTGGGACATGTACCAACCCCGTTGGCTGGGTGGTTGTTTTCGGCGGAGAAGTCGGCGAGAAGCAGCGAGCAGTTATCACCACCGTACCGTATCTCGTTGCTCCACGCTCAGACGCGGTCGAGTGTCTTACTTTCGAGCGGTAGCCCGTTTCCCCTCTCCGAGTGTAGAAGTTGACGCTCAGTTTCGGCTACGGGCGGTTCTCCACCACTCTTTGTAGAGGAAAGTTTGTCCGTGGCTATCTACACCTCCGATTCGACGGAAACACGAAAAGTTGACTTTGGCCTTGAATTTTGAAACAAAAAATTTTTTCTAGTCGTCACGAAAGTAAAACTTTTCCAAGGATCAACAGACAGCAACTTGATAGTTTTCTTGAAAACTGACAAAAAAGTTTCTTAATTGTCACTCAACATTGAGTCCTAACAGCGACTTTATGGTTCTGGACGCGCGGATGTTTATTTTACGTACTAGGTTTCATTAACATTTGATTTATCATAGTTGTGGTGTGAATCTAAAACTAACTGTTTTCTAAAACATTATTCGAAATATAAACACTGCATCCATGTGTCCGCAATCATAAAGTCGCTGTTAGCACGCACGCGTCCGCAGCGTTAAATGATTAAGAAACTTTTTTGCCATTTTCAGAAGAACTATTGCGATATATCGATGGTTGTGACGAATAGAATACAATGTAAAAAAGAAATTTTCAACCTTGAAATCGAATGTATTCACTTATGATAGTCATGGACTTTTCCTTCCACTCTATATATTCTAGTTTCGTATAATTCGCTACTTCTGTAAGTTAACGATTTTTATCAGTATATATCGCGTACTTGCGTGTAACGAACAAAGTCTTCGTGTATCTTGACAAATGTTTGGCCATCGTGGAAGAATGTGAACCCAATGGAGAGTGGATATCTCATGTACAAAGGACAACAGAAGAAGACACAGCGTATTACAGAACTCTTTATCAAGAAAAGAAAAGGAAGACTACAGTTCCAATATCTCTTGATAAATTTGAACAATAAATTTGAAAAGTATTATTTATTAAATTATTAATTATTGTTTATTAAAAACACTTTTTGATGTTTCTTTTTTCCCTAGATTGCTTGATTAGGTATGAAAGTCGAGGAAAATTTGGTTTTGACGTTCACCAAATCAATCATAGTTTGTTGTTACCGTTTTCGTTAACCGTTAGGGACAGAAATATATTTGTTTGAGAAACTTTTGCACGAGAAACTGATATGTTTGCAGATTTTTCCTGCTTTTTCCTGCTTGTCCCCGGGACACGTGTACGTACGCGTGTTCTCTGAAAACGAGACACGTGGTAATCCAGAGGGATTCGAGGCTTCCGTCGTAAAACAAGGACGCCACTCACCTCGCCGGCGGAACTTTGTCGGTGGTCCCAGCTTTTTGCGCGCGTTATTACCGTCCGAATGTTTGTTTTTTGCCAAAGGAACGTCCAATACGAGCAATATACTTCCCCTATTACACTTTCCCTAAAAAGAAAAGTACTCCATTTGTTTTCAGAGAGTTACGTATTGTACTGTACCAAAAGAAAGACTGCCCAGGAGATTACGTTAATGCTATTAAACTGAAAAGCATAAATAAAGTTCAAGTCGTTGCGCCGAAACAAAAGCTTCGTTTAACGTACGAAACTTTCGCCCAAGAACAAGCTTCTCTTCGAAAGATCTTCTCGGATACGATGCGTAATCCCTCTGACCGAGAACATGGCTCGCGTCCAACTAACGTCGAAGTTCGCGTCGGCGTTCAGAGTTGAACGCATCAAACGGAATCCTCGAGAGGAGGGCAACCGCGGGAAGCCCAAAGGACGCGAAAGTCGCGTTAACTGCTCGACTCGCCTCCCAAGTAGATACTCCCCGCGACCTGTAAGACGGCCGACCACCAATTTCCGAATCCCCTTCGCGAACCGTCAGTCACTCATTTCACGCGGCAACTTTCGGTTAACTTTGTTCGTTATATTCGACCTGCGCGGTATCGCTTTAACAAAACTTTTCATTTCTCATCTCCCGTTGCCGTTCACCGGCAATTTCGCCTGCAGCCAGAAAAGCGTCGGAAATGTTTTTCAAACGCCGCGTTCCGAGAGCGGCGAAACGGGAACAGTCAGCGTTTTCAAGGCGACTGTAAACGCGGGGAGAAGTTTGAAATTTACAATGTGGAGCAACGACGTTTGTCTTTGTCTCTGTTTTTCTTGGTCGGAGAAGGAACGGGCGAAAGAGCAGGTGAAAGGAGGAGAAAAGTGACCCAAGGTTAATAGAAAAGCTTGTCGGGAGTGTTGCGAGAACTCTGAGGGAAACTTGTCGGAACTGGCTTGAAGAATACTTGCGTACAGCCCGTGAAGAACACTGGCTCTCGGGCTTTTTCTTGGCACTTCGACGAGAGAGGCAGTTTTGCACGGTCCTCGCTTTCCTCGCGATGTCTGACAATTTTCAGCGACTCCATTTTCTCGCCACTCTCTCAACGTTGACAGTGCAATACGCGTTGCCTCGATTCTTACGCGACAGTTTTAATCCTACGGAAATTTCGTAAAAATTGGCCGAACCTAAAGCGCCACTTTTAACTGGTAACGCGATCTCCAAGAAAAAAAAAAAAAGGGTGAGTCGAGTCGATGGATATCTCGTCGAAGAAAAATCTGCGTCGCATCATCTGGCAACAGTTGTCCCTCTGTCGGAAGGAAGGGTGGAAGGCAAAGCCGTTTCTCCACGGGACACGGGAACAGGAACCGCTGGAGGGGACAGGAGAGAACGCGCGTGTAACACGGCCAGTGGCGCTAGGCCCTGAGGAGACACTAGAAAAAAGCACAAGTGGAAACGTAATATAGCGGCTTTGTGTCTGCTCCACTCAGACTGTCGGCCAGTATTCAACCCCCTATCCACCCCTTTCTCTCTCTCTCTCTCTCTCTTTCTCTTGCACGTACACCTGCACTTGGACGTGTGTGATGTCTCTAGATTTCCTCTCGCTGGTCCACCCTGCACGCAAAAGCTTCTCGACCAGACCACCACCCTCCCCTCTCCTCCTCCTGCTCTCCTCATTTTCGCTCTCTTCTCCGCTTATTCGATTTGTACGCCGTATCGTCGTGCCGGTGGTACTCTCTCTTTCACCGGGCTCTAACAACAATGACACTATAGAAAACCGCGAGGGATAATACGCGAGACCCTAGACAAAATCGATTTCACCCCCGGCCATGCCCATAGATAGGCCTTGCCTGCCTTTCTTCTTCCTCTTCCTCTCTACCTACCCGCTACTCCGACGAATCTCCTCGTCCCTTTCTCTCTCTCGCGACGCATCACCTTTGATTCAGCGAAATTCGAGACGTCTTTCCACGCCACTCGCCGCTATTGTTTCACATGGGAAGAGTGGCTGATGGGAGCAGAGGGATTTATCGAGAAATTCGAAACGACCCTGCCTCTCTGCGATCACCCTCTTTTACTTTTTCTCTCTCTCTCTCTCTCTCTCTCGCTTCTCTTGCTGTTGTTACGCCTCGTTCCGTTCTTTTCATCCCCTTTCTGCTCGATTCTACCCTCTCCTCTGTCGTTTTCCTGTCACGTCACTTCCCTCCGCTTCCCATCATTGTCTCTCTCTCTCTCTCTTTCTCAACCGCGACGGAGGAAATAGGTCGACCCTGTGAGAACCCGTCACGATCTCGAATTTCAACCGACGCATTCGAGACGAAAATCCCCTTTTCTCCTCTTTCCGCTCTTCTCGTTCTATCGTACCTGGCCGGGCAAGGATCGCAGGCGCGTTTGACCTGTCGGTTTTGAAACCGCGGATCGGTTGAAATCGAAAAAAAGAGCCTTCGCGGGTAGAACACGATCCAGATAGAAACGGGAGAATCTCCCTATTCTTGGGAGGTTTGAAATCGGCTTGGATTTCCTCGGTCGTTTTCCCGGGGATATGCGCGCGACATGTGTCGTCGGGGATTGTTCGCGTCGCTCGCGATCGGAAGTCGATTTCGATTGGATCGCCGTCCCATGCAAACACCTCGCGGGAAATCTCCTGTCGATCTTCGCGGAGGCGCTCCGTTACCGCGAATTTATTCATTTCATCTGGAATCGACAGTGGATCTGGAAGCAAGCTTCGACAGCGAAGCTTTTTTCATTTTCGAAACGAAGTCTCTTCTCTGCAACGCTGTTCTCGTCTTCCGGTTGCTCGGCTGTTTGTTTGAATATTTCCGTACGTGCGCTGTTAAAGAGTAAATGGATTTTAAAAATGGACGGCGCAAAGCCCGCCACCCCCGCGAGGCTGAAGCTTACAACACGGTGTTTGACGCAGCGAACGCGAGAGCCGAGCTCGCACAATTTCATTTGCCTAATAATGATTTAATCTAATTAAACCACCGCGGCTTCCGCGCGTGCTGAATTTTTCACCGCGGAAATCCCTTCCTTCTTTCCGCGCTGAAACTGCGTCGAAACTGCGATACGGTTTCGAAATTTTCCAACGCGCCGCGAGAGAAAAATATACACGCTCTTTTTCGGAAAATATCGCGTTTCAACGAACCTCCTCTTCTTCCATCGGAACACGAGTCTCCGAACGAGATCGAAAAATCAATCTCCTCCTCCGCCGCTCAACAACAAACGCGCTCTGTCAAACAAACCGGCTCTAAACTCGCGAGCTTGCAAATTTTTCCATCAACTTTGGAAACGGCCGATCGGCAAATATAAACGGAAAGCGACTTTCTAAGCGATCGCTGTCGCGTCCACAGAGGGGAAACAACCAACTTTTTCAGTTTCGTTCGACGCAATTTTCCCTCCCACTCCCAGAGCTCGGAACACGCGTCGTGCATCGGTTTCCCGCTCTTTCATCTTTTTCACGACTTATGCGAAAGAGGCGCGCGCGTATCCGGCCTTTCGATCGAGATTATTTTCACGATCTATCGAGACTCGATAGGGGGAGGAGGGAGGAAACGCGACGACAAAAAGCGCGGACAACCGAGGCTTCGACGTCGATGCTTTTGGATTCTCGCTTTGTCGATAGTGTAAGCTCTCTCGGAGGTCATTACCTCGCATGAAATTCACTGTCACGTACGGGGTGTCTCTTTCAATCGACTGCCGTGAAATATCATCGACTCTGCTACCTCTCTTCTGTTTTTTTTAAATATAAAAAAGTCAGTGACAATGAAAAACGATTTTAGAAAAAGATTATGGTTTCGTTTGAAAAGGTAAAGTATCTCTAGTTTTGATGGTCATCAGTTGGTTCTTTCCTCAAGATGATTTCGTGTTATGCAGGGTACTCTTTTTTCTTGAAAATTGTAAAAATTCGAAAAAAATTTTTTTTTAACTAGATCCACCACCATTTTAAAGATTAAAATCAGTTGTACGATTTTTCTTTCACGACTTTATCGAACGTTAAATTCAAGAAACTTTTAATGTTCCTTTTAAAATTTTAATAAAAATTGAAAGGTTTCAACGGCTTGTTGCAACGAGAAAATTTCAATCTTCCGGACCAGGGTGGATTTGGCGATGAAAAAAATTGTTCGAACTTTTACACTTTTCAAGAAAAAACTATCCTCGCTTTCCCACCCCCTGCACGACTCTAAAATCACTTTCGAAAAGAACAAACTCACACGAGACCGAGTGAATCGTTTTTATAACCAATTAACACATCGCTGTGTGTGTGTGTGTGTTTGAGATTCTTCAAACAAATTTTCCCATCTTTCACTTCCCGTATCGAGTAACTTTCGCAAGAACATTTCCCTTTTTTCGTTACGTCACAGTTCCTTCGAAGGAAACAAGCTGTCGAAACGTTCGGTTTGAAAGAGACACCCCGTGTATGCGTACGCGTGACGGGACAACGAGCGGCTTTTACAGGCATGAATCGAGGAACTCGACAATGGCTCTGCGAGAATACAGCGTTTGCGTAAGAGTGGCTGTTATACGCGTCGGAAATAGACGTATTATACGATATATTCGGGCGTGAATTGGAAATGCGAGAATTTCGAGAGAGACGGAGAGAGAATGTGTGTGTCGGCGTGTGATGGGAAAATCGCAAAGACGGTGGGACCGCCGTGGGTGACCGCCACAGCGGTTCGAGGCAATTCTCTTTTCATCGATCCTGCCAGATTTGCCTCGAATATATCCTGTGAGAATACGTATCCAACGTATAAACTCTTTCAGAAACGATATATATCGATATACTTCGACTGACGATATTGGAATATCGCGTTGCAGATCGCGAGACCCGAGATCATCCTTTCGGAATAAAAATTTTGACACAGCTTCGATCGTATCTTCGAATAACTTCAATTCACTCAACTACGTTAATTGAACAGAATATATATTTATTGGTTTACGTTGGTTTTAACCGAAGAGTAGTGAATTTTCATTGGTATAGAATCTCAAGTACGAGATTGAATGGAAAAATATTCCAACGTCGAGGAACTCGAAAGGTTCGAAAGATAATTGAATTTGAAAAATACAGGAATTTTTAGAGAAAGTTTCAAACTAGCTTTTTGTAATTGAAACGAAGATGCGATATTAAGAAAAAGAAAAGAAGTCTTCCTCGATTAAATATTATCAAATTCCGGGGGGGGGGAACGGGTCAGGGCTCGGCCCGTGAAAAATTAAATCGGCTTTGCGGATCAACTTCTGCAGCTTTATCACGTAAGAAAGATATTTCCGAGCACGAAATTGCACTGTCACGGGAGCGGAGCCGCGCAGCGGCCAAATAAATTATGCAGCACCACGAACGGAGAACAGGTATCCTCGAGAGCAAATCACACACGGAAAAAAAGCAAATCCATTCCTCGGCTAAGCAAACATCTTCGCCGAGCTAAAATCGAAGTCATAGCCAAACTGAAAAAAGAAATTTAACAAATTGTTCCCCAAATTGCCTTTCAATTTAATCGCGAAACAACCTCTGACGCAATTAAATTTGCGCGACCGCGAACCTTGAAAGAGGCCGAAGATCACGGAGAATTCTCCGACCGGCGAGTCAAAGAGGAAAGAGGTTAATGGAAGAAGGTCCAGGGTCAAAGCATTCGAGAGAAAGAGAGAGAGAGGGAGCTCCCGTTCACATCTAGGATGCGTAAAGACGAAGCGATAACAAGAGAAAAAAAAAGGCAAAAGAGAGCCGAAAGGGCATAGAGGAAGAAAAAGGGGGCAACAAGCTTCTGCCTCTCGCGACGTCACGCAAGACAAACCGAAGCAACCCCAACGGTGGCGTTTCCTTTACGAGTGCGAGGGGGTGTTCGTCTCGAACAACTCCCGCGAGAGACAAAAGAGAGAGAGAGAGAGAGAGAAGATTAGGAAGGAAGCAAGGAAAGGAGCAGGCGGCCAACCAAAAGGACACACGCAGAGGGACAGGATGATATCGTTCCCCGGCTTCTTCCAACCAACCACCAACGGTATTGATCCTGTTTGCCACGTGGCTTTAGTATTCGGCGCGCAAACTTTCGCGAAAACGTGTCCCGCATGCCTGCGGCGCCCCATAATTGTAGATTCAAAGGATATAATTCGAAAGAGAGACACAGAGAGAGAGAGAGCTGGACAGGGGGGGTGAGCCGCGAGCCGAAACCGGAGGAACACGTTGCTCGATCTCCAGGGATTCGCTTGGTCGCGGCAGAGGGTACGTATCGAAAATGAGGGACCGGAAATCCACAGGCGCCCTTGGCCTTCTAACGATGTGACAATTGCCCGTAATTTTTCTCTTCGATCTTCGATTCGATTTCGACATCTTTTGACTTTGGTCATCCTTCCCAACCCTTTCGTTAAAGAGTTGGATACATGTACGTGGCATCTATCGTATTTTGGATCAATCACAATTATTAAAAATAGATAATACATTTTAGCCATCGATACGAGCTTTTTCTATTTTTTCATACCTTAAGGAATCTATTGAAATTCGGAGAAGACTGGCTATAGGTATAACTGTTAACCTCTTGCGCTAGAATGACGTGCCACGCACGTCGAGTATTTTTTGTCCTGAATTGCAACATTTTCTCAGTTTTATGTGTATTTAAATGTAACTCGAGCAAAACAAATGATAAGTTTACAATTTCTATCCAGTGATATCGTACCGACGAGTTTAAAAGAAAAAGAAAGTGACGAATTATTGTATACGGTTCGGTCGCTCGTTATGGTCCGCAAATCAGTTGCCAGCGCAAGGAGTTAATCTCTTAAAAAGGTTAGATTTTAGGTTAGGTTTAGGTTAGGTTAGATTAGAGTTTTAGTTTGGTTAAATTTTTATTTGAAAGATCAAAGTTCGCTCAAAGCAAAAAACATTCCAAGTCCTTGTCAAAAAGTTACCAGAAAATTGAAACAAGATTCTATTTGAAAACGGATTAAAGCACACGGAAAATGATATTCGATCGTGCGTACACTTTCGTCTCGGTTCAGCGGAGCGGACTATCGTCGCGAAAAGATTCTTCGCGTCTACAAGTAGATACGTACAGCGTTATTTGTACAAATTAAATTTTCCAGAGTTCGTCCTTTCGTATCGTTTTCGTGCCGTCAAAGGCTAAATTTCTGCTTTCATCGTTCTTGAAGCTTCCACAGCCCCTTCACAGTTTTCCACAGGGGCGGCGGTGATCGCAGATGTCTTTTTCCACGAGCAAGCATAGGAAATCCCACGATCAGCCAGATGTTCCACGATGTCGTCCACTTTGCCAGCGAGAGCTGAACTCGGGCTGATTCTTAATTCGCGCGTTGTCAAGGATACGAGCAGTCGGGGTTCGAGGATCTCCTCCTCCGCTTCCCTCTTCCTTCCCTGCTATCATGCCCGGAAAAGTGGGATTATCGGACCGTAATTAACGTTCAAACTCTCTCCAATGTTTCGGACCATCGAAAGGCTTCCCAGCGCAGACTTATTGGCTTACAGTTCGACAACAACACGAGGGATGAAGGTGTAGCATCATCGATCGGACTCGAGGGGAGGCTGATGCCTCGATTTTCTCTCGATTTCGAAAGAAAGAAACGCACTTCGAGAGAAACTGTTCAATCTTTGCAATGCAAAACGAGCGCTGTGCGAGTCTGTCGAAACTTTCCAAGCATTCGATCGGACGTTTGCTTTACGCAACGTGCGAGGGAACACGTGTGACCACCGCGACTAGTAGTCTGTCGGTGCCCGATAAGGCGAGTCAGCTACTTTCAGCGCGATAACGGCCGGCCTTTTGTGAGACGCGCGGCAAGAAGCGGAGAAACGACGGAGCGATAGGAGCCGATGGATTTGCGAAACAGGAGGAAGGAATCTGCGAGGCTGACGGGCATTGTTCCGTGAAAAATGAAACCGCGGAGAGACGACGAGGCCCGGCTTGCCTCGTGGAATATTTTAAAGAGATTACTCTGCTACTTTTCTTTCACGGCCGAGTTAATGAGCGTGAAATGCGCCTGTAAACGACCGCCTCCCTTATTACAAACTCCCTTGTTTAAAAATCTGGAACATGCTCCGCAGCGTCTCGACAGACAACGAATTCTTCACAAACTTCCCTTCCTCGTGAAATGGAAGTTTGTCAGTGTGATATTTTTCTGGCTCGGTCCGCAAGTTGCGATCAATCGATCTAAACGAATTTAATTTCTCTGAAACAATGTTTCCTGCGAGTAAACTATCATCACAACGATATAATAATACTGTCGCTGAAGCTGGACGATCTAATGACCCGGTCCATATATATAATCCCTAATTAAGCTCATACCTATCGTACCACCGAGCAATTAAGCTCCGTACATGCATGCATCTCCTCCCTCCCACAGCCCATTGTTCTCCAACGAAAATGCGAGAACGTGACAAGTGACGCGTATTATTCCCAAGGATCGAGAAACTTAAGGAAACTGTTCGAAACGCGAAATATGTTCTTACGTCTCGATGGGAACGGATAAAAACAGATGAAACTCGTGAAGTGTAAGAATAAAAATCTAAAAAGCTCTCGATATTTGCGGCGAACAGTGACACCAAATGCTGTTCAATTAAAATAACTCTTCGATTCTAAAATATCCAAAACGCTTCATCTTTCCACGAATACTCCACACGTTAAATTTTAAAGAATATACGAGTTGCAGTAGAATTCTTTTAAAAGCGAAGCGAAGAGAGCCAGTTAATTTCGATCCTTGTTTATTTTTCACGGCGGAGAGCTTTTAAAGTTTCGAATTTCAAAAGAACCTTTCTCTCTAACAAGTTTGAGAGCATTCGACTAACATCTCTCGACTAGTACTCTCTCATCTCACTGAATAGTTTTCGCGGAACGGCCAACCACGCGGAACACGTCCGAGAGAAACGTTCTCCAATTTCTCTCCCTTCCAATTAATTCGTTATTTAATTATTCGTAATCCGCGACGATATTTGCGGCACGCGAAAAATCTCGAGGATGGCGGCCCCGCGCTCGTTCAGCGCATCTGTAAATTTCGCTCGGCTAAACCTCGGAAAATCCGATTTGCTCGGAGCACTTTAACCAGAACTTACGCGAAACTTTTCGTGCGTCATAAGTTGGCCAAGTAATTCGCCGCGGGGTTATAGAGTTCGCCACGCTACTCGCGCTCGTTTTCACGAGCGTTCCAGCAGTTTTCTAAATAATATCTCAGGCCCGTTAATTTACCGTTGCTTGTCCGTCGGAACGAATTATTGAATTTCTGACGTTCTAATTTCTAACATCTATGTTGAATGTCTCTCCCAAAAAATTTTTGTTTCGCAAGTGAAACCACCATCAATTTCAACTGAAGTTTCGCCACTCCTACTCGAGTCTACCCCACGCCTCCTCACGAATCACGTGACCCAAATCAACCAATCGCTAATTTTCGTTGCATCAGCGTTGCATCTGAAGAGGCCCGTTTTTCTGGGTTACCCTCGCTAAAATCACTTTCAATGATAAAACGAAACGCGTACGACGCGCAGTTTCTTGATTCATTTCCGCGAGTTGGCGAGAGGAAGTATACGTAGAGGACGACGAGTCGATGCAAGAGACACACACGCGTGCAACGCGAGTATCAGGCAAACAAAGGCTACTCAAGCGGCTGGCTGTTAGCCATCCGCGAGGACGGCGGATTGCCACAGGTCGGCCAGACTATGAGCAATTAAGCTGGTTTCACAGGTGCGCTGTTGGACAGTGACGAACAGCCGCGGCCGAAACCTGACAGGAAAGTAATTAAAGATCGCGACGAGATTTACGACGCGCTCGCCGCTCGACGCCCCCGACACACTATCGATCCCGATAGAAGGGGGGCTATTCGAACAACGACACGAATCCTAGGATAAGGGAGGTTCTTCTCTCTCTCTCTCTCTCTCAGGTTAAATTCAGCGTGAAAGTGTCGCCTGGGAAAAGACGCTCCCCCTGGAACACCAGCGCGTTTCCAAACTAGCCGAATCGTCTCGAATCAACGCGAAGCGCGAGGAGGCGTTTCGACGCGATTCGACTTGCTAATCCCGGCCAGGTGGACCCGGTCGAACGAACACGGGGGCAAACATTGACTCTGGCCGGGAGCAAACAGCTCGCGAGGGGCACCTCGTCGTGTCCTCTTTATAGAGGCGTCCTCCCTTCCCGGGAGGAGCTGATAAAGCGGGCTAAAAGCTGCGAAAACGGCGAGGAGAGAGGGGGGAGACTTTTCACGGAGGGTGAAGCACAAAGAAGGAGGAAGCTGCTCCTCGTTTTCCCGGAGATCTTCCGGGAAAGAAGACTTCGGAAGAGAAACACGTAGTTCGTTCGAGAAGGAGAATCGCGGTGGAATTAGACAACGGAGGAGACACAGAGCCAACGCGAGAACAAGGGGAACAATGTCTCTCTCGTAATTCTCTCAATTACCGGGAATGTCTTCTCTCGTTGTCGCTCTCTCTCTCTCTCTCTCTCTCTCTCTCTCTCTCTCTCTCTTTCTTTCTCTTTCTCTCTCCGTATCCATCGGATACGGGAGATGGAGAGGGAGGGACGAAAGATGACGTCGCGTCGTCGACGTTATTCGGTGAAAGAACCAGGCGAGAAGAAAAGACGCGTCCCGGTCAAAGAAAAAAATTTCATTTCTTTCTGGGCCGAGTGGTGCTCTCTCGTCGTGAATCCTTTTGCTACTCTTTTTCGCTCCTTACTCGTCGAAACGATAAACGCGAGACAAGAGAGAGAGAGAGAGAGAGAGAGAGAAAGTTTTAGCACGTTCCAGGGAAGAAGCGTTTCTCCTACCATCGTGGCGGTGCCACGAGAGAAGGAAATTCCTTTTCCGGACCCGGCGATACATTAACTCTGTTTGTTTCACGGTTCTCGGATCAGGGAGAAGCAAGTTCCTTAACAAGAGACGCAACAACAACCTCAGTGTCACTGTACAACCACGAGAAATCTCGCCACCGGCAGGGAAGATTGTTCTTTCTTTCTCTCCTCGGTGTAAGAGGAGAATCGGATTGAAATCGGTGAGGCTTTAATGCCAAGACAGAAGTGTCCTTCGCGGTTCGTCGAAGTGGGACACGCGCCAGCTTCTCCACAGTTTTTCGAAACGTTTCTCGCGTTTGAGAGAGATTTTCAGCTTCCTTGCTAAAGGAACTGTCTTGACAAAGGTTTCAACGATTGGATTCGGAGGATCCCGCGCAATTTCGAGAACGAAACTCTCAATTCCGAGTGAAACTCAATCCCAGGAGTCTGTTATTTGGTTAACAGTGTCAATGAGGAGTCTGAAAGGTTCAGAAGCAACTGTTCTGACTAAGAAGTGAAGACGACTTTTTTGCCATAAAATTTTATTGATATGCAAAAGAAATTACAGGCGCGATACCAGACAACGCCACTCCTACTCTAGGTCTACTCCACGCCCCCTCGCGAATCACGTGACCCAAATCAACCAATCGCTAATTTTCGTTGCATCAGCGTTGCACTTGAAACTGGGTTACCCTCGCTAAAATCACTTTCAGTGATAAAAATAAACAGAAATGAAAGGCCGTTTCTATCCAAAAGAGGTTGCTCACTGAAATTTAAATAAATCAAGAGAGACCTTGGAAAGTGAACAGCGAGTCGAAGAACGCTCAGGAATAATCGATTCCAATTTTAATTCATAGATCCCCCCTCTCGGGTACGTCTGCGTAAATGGAACACTACTCGAAACACACGTCAATAGTCCGAACGCGTTTCAAGCACCTTTAGCGAAGAAATAAACAACGCAAGTTCATCCACGGTGTTTCTCAAGCTGCATCGAGCGTGCGAGCTAAATCTGCAATTCCGCTGTCGGGAATAGTAACGCACAAGTGTCCATTATCTCGAAACTCGCCAGCGATCCACTGCCATTCTACTTGAACCCGATCGAAAACGCTCCGATGTTTTGACAGCTGCGATGGAGGTACAGTGCAGCTCACACGACGAATAAAATCATGTGAAACGTTAATCCCTTGTCTCGTGACATCACGCCAGAATTTATGGCTCCGATCTAAAGAAGAGAGAGACAGAGAGAGAGCGAGCTGTAGTTCTACGGAATTTGAGTTCGAATTCATTCGAAATTTAAATCGAAGATCAATGGGCACTTGTAACGTTTCGACAAATTCTAGTAGGGGAAAGTACAGTGAAGCCGTTGGGTGAAACCATTGTTTTTCTAAAGTAAGAGCTCCGATGTGTAATCGAATTGTGGCATGATACCGGTGGAGTGGACCTTATTTTACAAGTTTCGGGAACAATCAATATCGTAGTGTTCCGTGCAGATAGATTTGAAAATTTCGGCTTCGAGAGTTTCAATGTTTTGCGATTTAAGTGATTATTTTTTTCTTTTTTTTTAAATGTTTTTCACATTCGGGAATCCATTCGGATAATATTTGTATTCTACAGGTCTTTGCTACAGAGTATTTTGATCCATTTCAAATCCAAAGAACAATGGATTCAATGCACTGTGCAATTAAGATATGTATAAATACAGTAAAAGCTCCTAAACTAGCGATTAACATAATTTTTTATAAGAATATTTATTTATAGAAATTGTTGAAGATAATATGTTTTTACTATTTCTTAATTAATAAAAATTTTACAACGAAATTGCATTTTATACGTCTTTTAATAGGTATCCACTTCTGTGGGGCAAAATTAGATTTGTGCATACCTCCAGAAAATTTTATTTCCCCACGAGCCAAACAATTTTTTCCAAAAAAGTTTCGTCATTTTCTTACTTTCTATAAAGTCCAATTAAGTTTCAGTCTTGTACGAATTTTTTTCTGCCATCCAATTTTTTGTTACGAAGCTAAATACATCAGGTACTCGGTTTTATCCCACATTCCCCAATTAAGAAGGTTGAGAAGAAAATCGTAGAACAAGGGCTTAAAGAGTTTTACGCTTTGAAAACTCTTTCTGCTCTCTGACAACGCAGATAACCTGGAATTGGAAACTTTTGAAATTACCAAATTCGCAAGAATCCTCGAAAGGAGATTTCCAACAAAAGAGAGAAGAAGCCAGAGAGACCGAAATAAGCGAGAAAGGGGATGAGAGAATTTCAATTTTTCCCCCTCCCTGGTCGAGATCTCTTTTCGGCGCAGTCAGTCTCTCGCACAACGAAATGCCTCTCTTCTTCATCCTGTCAGGGCACGGGGATGACGATTCGCGTGCACGGAATGAGAAAAAGAGAAAGAGAGAAAGAGAGAGAGAGAGGAGAGCAGTGGTTGCAAGCGGTCACGAAATTGCGAGATTTCCTGGCTGCTCGAGTTACAAACGCTTTGTCCCAGCTTTAAATCCAAGAGGTTAGTGTCATGTTATGGCGGCGAGCGACACACCATCCGGTGGGTCAATTGTGACTCGCGCGTGCATTGAAACCGCGCCTTTTACTTTCCACGTCGTGTCTAAAGAATTCCCTCCCTTTCTCTGATATCAAACGAGAACGAGAACTTGTCCTTTTGCCTTTCCTAGTTTCACCAGCTGCACGTGACACCTGGGGATCAGGATCCGACTGTCATTAATCCGAGAGTTACACGTCGTTTTATGGTAATCGAGCGTGCACGGGAGTCGTTGATCTCTCAAAGGTTCGAAACAGTTTCCGGTCCCAGAAGCGAAATTTGACCAAGTTTCGCCTTTAAGCGCGCGAACTCGCTGAAATCTCGCAGCAAGTTGGCGCTTCGAGGGAGATCGGTGTGTCGCAGGTGCGTTGCGGGGATTCACGAATTTCGCCGAATATTTATCTAGGTTGGTTCGTGATTCTTGGGAAAGCCGATCAACCATCGACGACGGCGACTTGCAAATTCTCGCTAATAACGTTAATTCCACGACGCGAGAACGCCAAGGTAGCAATTGGCCAGGCTCATTTCCTGCGTTTACCTCGCGGTTTTTTTTTAGGAGAAAAGTGCACGTTTCTGTACTTTCACCTACCATGTGCGAATTCAGCCTAACGACTGCCTAATGCTGCATACAATTGACCGAGTCGTTTCCCCGCGATCTAACGCACGCGTGTACGTATGTCGAGAAACAATTGCACGTTTCGCATCCAGGGAGAAGACCTGGGTGGAATGGTTTTTAAAAAGGCTCGGAGATATTTCATGTAACGAGAGACGAAAGTGGAACGTCGGCGGTGGAGCAAGCAAAAGAGTTGCATCTTTCGTGTAAGACACAACCCTATGGAAGTCGCGGTAGTGATTTGTGCAGGGTGCTTGGCAGCGTGCACACGTCCTAGAAAGCAGGAACAAGGGTCGTTACGAGCTTGAGTAACTTTCTGCGCTTTACAGTTGGCTTACAACGTTTGGAAAGAGAGGATTGACGCCCTGGAAACTCACTGTGCCTGCGGAATGCGCTCGCGGAACGACGCGAGAATCGTCAAAAGGACGAACCACCTAACCACTAGCTAGTCCATTGAATTCTTCCTCTCGAGAATGAAACCTCTCGCTCGAAAAAAAAGTGTTGTCACTCCTTGTCTCTCTCGAGTAAAATATTTGTTCTAACACGTCGCGTACGCGTGACCAAAGTAATTTAGTCTCGCGTGTTAAATTATAATTCGCCGGGGCAAATTCGTTCTCAAGTATCCCGAGCATTCCCGGGCACTTGATTTCCAATATTATCACCCGAACGAGCTGTTACGACGCGAGCAGCCTGCCACGCAAGCCGACGACATTTTTATTACGCGAAATATGTAAAACCGTCACGTCTCGAGCGGCCAAACCTCGATATCCTATAACGTCACTTTCGTCCATTAAAGGAACGAACCTATCGATTCTCGATAACGTATTCACCCCCGTCCGGGGGGGTAATTTGTTATTCATATCCACGGTGAGAGGAGAAGCCCGAGTACTCGTAATTTAATACATGGTACGCGGTGAAAACGAAAAATGAATCGAGCGACTGAAATTTCCCAAGGCTGCGAGACAATTTGCGAGCTGTGAAAGAGTCAGTGAAAATCCAACATTCGTTCGAAAAATCCGTACAGGCAATATCACGTCTGTTTCATCGCCCAAGTAAAGTTTGGAAAATCACCGCCGGAGAAACAAATCCGATAACTGAAACTTCTTCGATGGAACGAAACTCAAGCAAGTCGCCAGAGTCGATGGAATTTTCGTGGTTTGTACAAGCACGACAATTTGGAGGAAAAAGACAATTTGTTTTAGCATACAATTGATTTTGATCTTGAATTACAAGGTCAACGAATTTTTTTTGCAATCTAATAGTCTTGTTGAAAAATGGGAAAAAGTTTCTTAATCATTTAACACTGTGGACGCGTGCGTCCTAACAGCGACTTTACGATTCTGGCCGCGTGGATGTAATGTTTATATTTCGACTAACATAAGTTAACAGTTAGTTTTATTATTCGATTATTTAGACTCACATGCTACAACTATGATAAATCAAATGTTAATGAAACCTAATACGAAAATTAGTACATAAAATAGATATCCGCACGTCCATAACTATAAAGTCGCTGTTAGAACTCGGTGTCAAATGATAATTAAGAAACTTTTTTGCCATTTTTCAAGAGAACTATTAACCTATGGTTCCTCGGAAATGTTTTAGAACAATGCAAAAAAAAAAGAATTTAACTTTGAAATTCAAGGACAAACTTTTCTTCCCAGAAAAAGGTTTCGACAGAGATTGAAAAGCGGATGTGCTATATGAATGTGCGCTGCTAATGCCAGAATAGTAGGGGAGAGCGAGAGTTTAGAAAATGTCGAGTTTCGCAAACGCGTCGTGTTTGGAGAACAAATATTAGTGGAGAAATTAGAGTGTCTGTATATGCTATCTTGTCAGGAATGGATATCGTCGGATAATTGCAAATGGAACGATTCCTGCGTCGCTCGACCTATTTTCGTATCGACGATATACCTTGAAAATATCCCGAAAAATGCTGCCATTATGGAAGCGTTCCAGAATCGATACCCTTTCTCGTCTGACGCAATTTCGGCGGTACAAAGTGTAATAAAACTCGGAAAAAATTTCCAGAAAAACTGCACGACTTGTACCCCAGTACGATTCGTCTCACTGAAAGGCCCAGACTCAACTGTTCTGACTAGGAAATGAAGACGACATTTTGCCATAAAATTTTATTGATATGCAAAACAAATTACAGGCGTAATCGCTGAGTACCGGACAATGCCACTCCCACTCGAGGTCTACTCCACGCCCCTCACGAATCACGTGACCCAAGTCAACCAATCGCTAATTTTCGTTGCATCAGCGTTGCAGCATCGCACTGAATCAAGACGGCAGCGAGGATTCGATGTCGCGAAAGAACAAATAAATCATTCTAATCTAAAACCACCCTTACTCCCTTATTATAGCTTCGCGTGTTGGTCGCGCCGTTCAACTCGCTAGGGCGACACGCTCGACTGGAAAACAACTCGACGCAAACAGCGCACTTTATGCCATCCGCGCGTCCCGTTCCATTTCCACGAGCGAGAAAGAGCGTGCAGTGACGAAGCTCTTCCTCGCTGTCGCCTCCTCTCTTCTTTCGCGCGCGGCGAGCGGAGATTCTCAAAAATTCACTTGAAGGCGTGACGAGAGAAGAAAACGCGCTTTCACGTCGCCGCGACTTGCCGCCGCCGCCGCCGCCTCTCGTGGCCACGGGGCCATTCATTAATTATTCATCCCGCGTTTTCGTAAATGCCGCGACGCTGGCTGCGGGTCTGGTAATTTCGAAGAGGGGAAAAAAAAAAAGAAAAGAAAGAACGAAGAAAGAACAACGAGAAAGCCAGTGTTTTTCACGGTTTCCAACGGGCGAGCGCCACGCTGACGGGTCGACGCGGATTTACGCAACATGAATATTAAAACGCAACGTGGACAACAACGTTGTTTCACAGATTCCCTCTTTTCTCTGTTACTTTTCCTTCGTCTCCGTTTTCTTCTTTTTTCCCCTCTTCCATCCAGGCGATCCTCTTTTTTTTCCCTTCGTCGTGGTTTCGCTCCAAGAACGGAAGATCGAAAGTATTGAAAGCTTTTTGTCGATGAACGATGGAAAAATTGAAAGGAGGGAGAGATAAGTGATTGCTGGAAGACCAAGCGCGGTTTGATTTGATGGCAAGTGGTCTCGTTTGAATCAACGGTTGCGGCTCTTTCTCCTTTTCCTCCAGAAAACCTTAAATGAGATGTTTATCCGAGTGGAAGTTGCACAGCGCGAGGGAGGGAATATTCGCGACTAATTGTGCAACTTTTTTCACTTTGAAAATACGAAATTGCGCGAAGCGTCTGCACGCTAATGGAAGCGAGAATATTTGAAAATTTTTCCACGACGAATCTGTTTGCGTACCTGTTTCCTTCTGCGTCCTTCATCCCATCTGTCGTTTGCACATTACTGCAGATTCTCGATGAAACGAGCAATTTGTTGTTTGAGGGACAAATGCCTCGCGCATTTGCTGCATTTTGCTATTTGCTATTTATTATCAACAAATTTGCACGTCCGCCGTTCTATTGTTCAAATAAACGAAGCTGGATTTACCGTTGCTGTTCAAACAAACGTCATCTCGTAAATATTAGGCGCGCCGTACAAAGGCCGTGAATTCTTCCTATAAAATCGCGAAACACAGAGGGACACCCGATTGATCGATGCCGCAAGCAACAAAAATCGCAATATGCGTTAATATTAACGGCTTTCCGGGAGGTATTATCGCCCGGTAAATCCCGAAACGCAGTCACTCTATTATTTAACAATCAATAATACGTTTGCATTAATATGCACCGCTAATATTTATTTTACTTAATACGATTAACTTCTCGCGCGCGTTGTTCAAACAAATCTCCAATATTGCGCAAAACAAAAATATTTGCTAGCCAAACATTAATTACTTCTTGAATAAATCATTCGACCGGAGCTGAAAATCTCGAAAAATTCGTTTCAATGCAAAATGTAAAAATGTGTTACTTGAAACAGACCAAGAAACAAAAAATTTAACTTCCACTTGACTCCTTTTTCTTTCTTCCTCTAACTTCTTCTCTTTAACATATCTTTGAATGATTGTAAAATTAAAATGGTCTTTTTTGGACATTTTGTCCAAAGCAAATTTTTTTAATTGAAACATGTAGATTTCAACTCCTTTTTTTAATGAAAAAAAAAAAAAGTATTGAAATTTTACCAAATATCAGATAGCTGTTCAATGAAATATCCAAATTGATTCGGCAATCTTTTGGTAGATATTTCCGACACCGGTTTCGAAAATTTCCTTCCGAGAAGAAATGTTTGAAGCTGTTTGGAGTTTCAGTTATCTGTTAGCTGCGAGTTATAATTATCCGCTCCAGAAGAATCGCAATGACAGAAAATTTTTTGGAGAATCAATTACCGAATCTTCATCTACGTAATAATCCCTTGACCGCGTCGAAACATCTTCCCGCCAATTATTTCGTTCGTTTTGTCGACACAATCAGCACACAACAAGCACGTGTCTCGTGTTTGCGACAACGCGTCGGTATGTGCACGCGGAGAAACAACGCGGAATCATCCGACAGTGTTTTTCCAAGCGCCGAAGACTTACAAGGGATGAACCCGAGGGACAGGTCCGACACGGTGAACGCTCTGGGGAGGGGAGGGCGCTGGGGGGGTGGAAAAAGGGGCATGAGCACGCGAGAGAAGCCTGACAAATTAATTGAGAAAGCGAGACGACTCGAGAGACGCCGTCACGGAAACAACCCTTCAATCTAAATTCAATTATTTGTCTACGCCTCGTCCCTTCCCCTCACCAACCCCTCCTCCGCTTGAAAATCCTGTGCAACGCTAGTGGGGGGGGGGGGGGGCACTACTCGCGATTGAAACAACGCTGCAAATCTGAATGTGTCTCGAACGAAACCGGGATGAAATATATATTTAATACGAACACAACAGTTTTTTGTTCTCCTCTGAGTTTTTCCATTACTTTTGTTTGGTTGGCCGAAAAGTAACTGCGCTTTTTTTTACGACAAACGAAAACTTTATCAATGTTCGATTTGCCATTTTTCAGGCAACTTGATGAGACGTTCAAAAGAGTTTTCGACGTTTCTCGACGTGAAAAAGAAAAGAGTTTCGAGAACGATTTGATATTCTCGCCAGTGGTGAAATTTAGAGAGCAACCAAATTCTGACGCTGTCGTAGTTTGAGGGCTTCTTCGTCGTGCACGTTGGACGATTTTTTATGAGCTAGCACGGCGTTTCTTTTAGTACGAAAATGTAGTTTCTTGTTGATTTTCCGCTTTGTTACGTTTGAATTGCACACGAGAGCGTGCATTTTCTTTCCCTAAAACAAGCTTGAGCAATGAAATGTCGGATCAAACGATGAATTTGCGGTTTGAAACGAAGTTAGTCATATTAGAAAAAAAAAAAGACTGCAATTACTATTTGGTCGATCCAATGATTTTCATGACTGTTGCACGGTAAATGCCATTAATATTAGTACATGTTACTCATGTTGCACAATAACGAAAGCCTGCGTGATAAACTAAAAAGTTACCAGCTTTGAGTTTCGGTTCATTTCAGACTTTTATCCACAAAGGGACGAAACATGTGGAAATATGCGTGCGAAACAATAGAGCATAGAAACGGAGACCATAGAAATGAAGTCTGCGCGAGAGATCTTTTTATCCTGCCATTGTGAAAAATCTAAAAGACTGAACGAAATTATTGATGTTGCAACCTGTTGCGATTCGCGGGATCTATATCTATATTTCACGTTCACTTTCCTCCTATCGTTTTGTTTCAATCGAACTATAGAAAAATTCAACTTCTCTCTCTCTCTCTACTATCGATAGACAATTTTACATTTATTGTGATTGAATTTCAGTTGCTAGCTTCGATAACTTACTATCTATTTAAAAAAAAAAAGAGAAATGTCACAAAACATTACGTGTATGCACCGTTTCAAATGTCGAAACTGTCATTCACAAAACGAACCAAATGATCGTATCAATCTCTCGAGTACTTTCAGCGTTCGACGTTTCCAACATTTCCCAAATCGAATCAAATTTACCAAAATCGTCGCGTCGCGAATTGCCGGATCCTGTTGGCACCGAAAGCGCAAGAAAACTCTCGTCGCTTCGCCGATAGTCAGAAATTCGAGGAACGACGACGAGGAAACTGGAGATCTCGCGCCGTTTCGATCCGACATTTTCCCCTTTGGGATGGAAAAATTTGCGCGGGGTCGACACAAACGCAGCTCGTTAGCGTTGCGACAGCCGACGCCACTTCCAACACGTGTTCCGTTCCGTGCTCGCCGGCCTAGCCGTTGACATAAATATACATGGATATGGTAAACAGGAACATGTGACGTTCTAATCTGCGCGAAGACGCTCGAAACTCGCAACTGTAACAACCCCAGCAGCGGGATATATTGTACGTCGCCGCGTGTTTAGATGTTAGTCGAAAGCCAATACACACGGAAACCTCGGCGAACCTCGTCGGTCGGATCGAACATGCGACGAGAGAAGTTTTTTAATCAGACGAGGGCGAAATGCCCCGAGTCAACCCGTAATTTACGATCGCTCTAATTCGAGCCATTACTCTCTCGCGAGATAGCGACGTACCCTGCGGCCTGGCTAACTCCTAAGGGTTGCAATAACTTCCGATCGCTCGCGAGTACGTCGATTACGGGGAATCTCCTCTTTTCGAGCCCGTCAGCGTCTTGAAAAATTCACCCCGCGGTCTATTAAGGTGATGGATGTTCTCTGACCGAATCCGACGAATTCAAAAATCTCGGGGTTTCAAAGGAACGTGAGACATTTAGGTTCAAACCAATCCGCAACGTGTTGTACGCTGCTAAGTTTATATTACACTACGATGGACTGGCTAACTGGCGGCCCTTGCCCCTACTCTCTTGACCGCTAGCGCTACCCCCTCCACTGCATTAAGATTTTCTCGCCGTGCGTGGCCCCCCACTCTCTCCCGCTGATGCAGTGGAGGGGGTAACGCTAGCGGTCAGGAAAGTGGGGGCAAGAGCTCGCCAGTTAGCCAGCTTTGTCAATTTTTAACACGTTCTTTCCCAGAGTACTTTTCATGTAAATCCCTCGCGCGGTCCAAACGTTTTCCTTTATTTTCTGTTTCCTCGGCGAATCACTTCCTTGTTATTCCATTCGATATGTATGAATTTCTGCTTTTGCGACGGGATGCAGAATGCGTTCAAATTGTCCTCAGAGACGGAGTGGCGCGGAATCGGTTGTTTCCTCAGGCTGCTAAAAGATTCATCGCGTTCTACCGGGAATATGAATCTTTAAATCCCAGCTGCACTCTCGCGTTGCCCCGGTTCTTGCGTTCGTCGCAGCTCGTATCAAAAACCATGGACACGGGATCGAGCATTTTACGCGAAGTCTAGATTGGATTTTAAACATTCAAGCGTATAGCTATTCGGGATATTCGTGGGAAATTTACGTGACAGATTTGCGTAAAAACGGATTTATATACAGCTGCCGATGAAATTACGCGGAGAGAAGCAGCACGAGGTAACGAGTCCCGCGTTTCAGCCAATTTAATTAAATAATTATTTAAGCAGCGCTCGGGCAGTGTATTAAAGGCAGAAAATTATATCGTTGCCCACCGGTGGGGCCGAGTTGAATAAAGCGATGCAGGAGTAAAGTTCAAAGTCGAGCCGGCAGAAAACTGCGCGGATTTCCATTCGCTGGTTCGGCTTTTCACTTTCGTTCTTCCGCCTCGGATACGGCAAACACGATGAAAACAGTTACAAAGCAGCATCCACTCCCCTCTACCCCTAACGTTTCCACCGTAACTCTATCCTCTCCCTTTGTGGAATTAATTGCTAGAAGCGACGACCAGGTCAAAAGCGGGAGAGCCAGTTTTCACACGCGCGCAGTTTTCATTCGCCGATTCATCTCGAAACCGAATCTTTTTCTACCGCGTGATTGATAATTGATAATCACAAGTCGATTCAATGTTTCAATTTTACTCGAGAAAATGTTATCCGAGAAACGCTTTTAACGGAGAGAAGCGTTCATCGATCGAGTATTCTAATTTCAACGAGCGCTAAATTGAGCTGTTGTACGAAACAGGTTACACGCCCTACAGAGGGGGCTGAAGACCGCCCGCTAGCTTCGTAACGCGAGGGAATTGGGTAGCAGTTACGTATTTTTAAACTGCGTCTCGTAAGAATTAAACGATCGACGAAACAACCTTCGAGAAATTTGAATCGCGCGGATTTTCTGCCTGAATCTTCACCGTCTCTGGACTTTGTCGTAACGAACACAAAAAGTTGAATAGATTGCGCGATAATTCGCCAGAATAGTAAACTAACCGTATCGATACGCGCGCGTGGCAAAGTAATATACTATCGAGAGACGGCGGTCGAATACAAAGACTTGAGTGCGTTTCTCTGTCGCGGGATGACAGCGACGTCAAGCGTGGAAGCGATCGGCTCTCCCGCGGGAAAGGTGGCCCCGAGACTCGACGAAATTCCGCGAGGTAACGCACGCGGTAATCCATCAAAATCAACCCTCTATCCTGCCTCCCTCCCTCGCTGCGTGTCTTTTTTTTCTCTCCTTTCTGTTTCTCTCTTTGTCGTGGCGCGTTGTGACAAGATGACAGGGTGTCGCCAGAGACTAGGAATTAAGCCTCTATTCAGAAGAAACGACCACGCTCCGAATTACGATCCATTCAGCAATGATGACTGCGCGCTAGGCTTTTTGATCGTGGCCCTCCGTCGGCGGCCGTGTCTATTAATTGTAATAAGCCGCTCTTCGACTTTTCCTTTCAAGTGAACCCCCCACCCTCTCTCCCGCCGCTCTTTGCAAACTCTCATTCCCTCTCTCTCTCTCTCGTTGGCCCCTTCTTTGCTCGGTAAATATTTGCAGCCGAGTCCAAATAAATCATCCCTTTCACGGGGCGCAAGTATTTGGGTTTGAAACTGGGCTGGCCGCGGGACCGAGGGTGTCTTGTCTCGTCGTTTTAATTCCTTCGATGAACGTTGATGGCCAGACAGAGCCCCCTCCCCCGAGTGTTTGTGCGAGTGATTTGGAAAACGACAGGTTCGCAGGCTCTTTTTGAGAAAGAGGGCTAGAGGAGTGTGTACTCCTTTCGAGTATGAATTTCAAAGGGCGGCAAGGCACAGGTGTGTGACGAAAATTTTAAATTTCTCGATTTGAAATTCCCCAAACGAGATTAGTTTAACAATTTTCTTTTTTCTTTTTTCTTTTTTCTTTTCAAGAACAAAGTAGATTGCGACAATCTTTCCCAGCTTGCTTCGAATTAACGCGATGCAAGTACCTCCTTTGCATAACAGACCGTTCCGAGCAAGCGTAATATCCGTTTATACTCGTGTCGTTGGCCTCGGTGTTTTTCGCCGTTTGCTTCTCTTTTTCCGCCGCGTTGGCGAGAAACGTCGCGCGGCGAAACTGTTTATTTATATTGGCACGATGCCGGCTTCATTAGCGACGCGTTAATTTCAGTTACGCAGCTTCGCGACACCGACCGTGACGCAACACGCGCCGAGTTTCTTCCAGTTTCTTTTCCAACTTTCAGACTCACGTTCGACATCGATATCGGCTGCGGGCAGAGCTGTGGAAACTCCGCCGCTAATCCGCGCGAGAGGGCGAAGTTTCTAAACCGATTTGCCCCGTCCGCGCAAGACGTTCAACCTCTTTCTCTCGCTCGCGCGACCGACATTAGCAATTACGGTACAAACGCTGCGAAACTATTTGTCTCGGAAGTTTCGTGATTAATAAATTCGCAGATTCGAGGAGGCCCGGGTTGGAAACTTTAACCATTAAACGAATTTATACCGAGCTGGGGCTAAGGAGCTTTATACGTTAAACGCGCAAAGCAACAGGGGTTTCCGCCGTGTCGATAAAAACGAAGATATTTCGCTCGATGTTGCTACCAATTAAACACGCCGCGCGATTCACGATATGAAATCGAATTATAATTAACGTATCAGCCCGATTACTTAATTAATCCGATTAATCCGATCTTTTGTTTAACTCGCTCTTTATACCGTTGTATTAATAATTCATTGTCGAAACGTCGAAACGTTTAGCTTTTAACATTTCGTTGTAGAAACTGAAATTAAAATCCGCTGAAAAATCCGTAGAACCGACCAAAGCGTTGCCTTCGATTCTACGTATTAATACTGTATTAAAGAAGCGCCTCTCGCGCGAGCAAATGTTTGGCTTTTAATTTTTCATCGTCGCTTGTAGAAAATAAATTCAAAACCAAAGCGTTAATCCTACATTTCCGTGCACGCTGTTTCAAAGAAGCGCTTTTAATTTTTCGTTATTTACGCGACTGTTGTTTACGCGAATGATAAATTTAAAAAGCCCTCGAAAAACTGTGGGACCAATCGAAGCAGTTTTTACCAATTACCGATGTGTTATAATTCTACATTTTTATACAGTTGTGAAAAGAAAAGTTTGGTAGCGTGGCTGTCATAGATGAATCCTACGATTCATCAATTTGATCAAAATCTTTTTTGCATTTTGCAAACTTTTCCAAGGAACCATATTGTGGCTCTTTCGAAAAATGGTAAATGTGTTTCTTAGCGGACGCGTGCTAACAGCGACTTTATGTACATACGCAGTGTTTATATTTCAAATAATGTTAACAGTTAGTTTTAGACTGACACTGATGTTACACCTATGATACATCAAATGTTAGTCAAATCTAGAAAATTACGTAAAATAGACGTCCACGCTTCCAAAACCATAAAGTCGCTGTTAGCACGCAGTGTTAAATGACAATTGAGAAACATTTTTGTCATTTTCCAAAAGAACTATTGGAAATATTGTGAAATATAGTAGTGATGAGTAGAATACAATTCCAAAAAAAAAAAAAAATTTTTTTTTGACTTTAAAATGTCAAAGGTGTAGAGTTCATATACGATAGCTACGGACAAATTTTTCTTTCCACCTTGTACGTACACTCTGTTGAAGAAAGCCCTCTCACACGCGAGCAAACATCGAGCATCAGAAACTTTGCAATAATAGTCAAAGGTAATCGGTGAAAGCGCGACGCCCATAAAATCATTGCGCGCGACACAAAACAGGACGGAGAGTCAAGCCCGCTTTGCCCGTTCGTGCGTTTCCGGTAGACCGGGAGCAGAGATGGCTAGGCTGCCGACGAGCTTTCAACCCTTTTTACACAATCACTATATATCGGAACAAATACACCGTGGCAAACGGCTAACACACACTGCATCAGCTCGCTCGCTGTATTTCCCTCTACTAGATTTTCCCCGATACCGTTGAAGAATAATCCGTTTCATTTGTCGGAGAATTCGCGATCGCTGGCACGCGGCCGAATATACCGCGTCGTTCATTAGGCAAAATTTAATCCCCCGTCACGGTGTAGCGATGCAATTAATGCGATAAGCCTCGAAAAATACCGCGGCGAAATTAACCGAACGTCAACCGACCAGTATCCGGAGGACAAAGGAAGAAAGGAAGAGCGAGTGTGTAGAGATGAATGTTAACGAATGTGGCCTCCCTTTTTTTTTCTCTTCTTCGATCTAAATCAAAGAACAAAGAGGGTGCGCGTTTCGGGAACCAGCGCTGCGTCAAAAAGAAAATAAACCAGTTTTATAGTCGATGTATATAGCAGAAGGAAACTCGACTCAAGGGTGTTATAGATTTTCAGACGTAGACATCGATTTATTTCACTGAATAATGTTATAAATAATATTCGACTTTCGAATCTAAAAATTGTGAAATTTTTCGTATAAATTATGTATTTTATTCGTATATTTTTGCAATCTTTTTATTCGAAATAATCATTGTTGGCGAAACTCGCGGAATTAAAGTAATTAGTTGAGCGGAGGATATATTACTGCAATTAGCGTGACTCTCTGTTTCTAATTTCTTCTAAATGTATTTGCTTTGTACCAACCGGGAATACTAAACTACGCAAAATCTCTTTTGAGGATGATAAAACGTACAACATACATCACGCAAATTATAATGCCTTTTATCTTCTCGATCCCTGTGACAAATATTTAAATGCACCCCTCCAGGGGCTTTATTAAAAATCGCGAGAAATTTAAGCTGTGAAGAAATTGCACGCACTGTCTCACTAACGGAATATTAAATCCTGGGTGGAGCCAAGAGTAAATTCTAATGCAAAATGTACGAAACACTTTCGAAGCTTTTAACTTCGAACTCAATGCAAAAGTGCAACTTGCAACTTGCAACTTCCAACGTGAGGATATTAAATTGGTCAAAAAGTAACTGCGTTCTTTTATTTATTAACATATCGATCATTTTGTTTGAATACTTTTTGTTACTTTTCAGATAACTTGCACATTCCAAGAATGATTTGATATCCTCGTCAATAGTGAAACTTGGCAAACAAGTTTTGACGCCGTCTCGTAATTTATCAGATAATTATTTCATGAGCTTGCGCAGTGTCTTTTTTAAACTAAATACGACGAGACTGTTTCTTGATTTCGTTGATTTTTCATTTTGAAATCAACAATTGTCAACGAAACCGTGCATTTTCCTTTTCCAAAACGAGTCTGAACAACAAGGTATCAGATTACAGGATGAATTTGCGACTTGAAATGAAGTACAAGTAACAAAGTTTCGAGATACACATGGTACGTCCATGTGTTGGGGAAAAAAAAACGCAATTACTTTTTGGCCAACGCTTCGCCTCTTTATTGCAAATGAAAGAAATAAAATACACAAGCCGTAAAGAACCGTATCACGTTCCAAACTACATTCCAACAAATTCAACCCCGGCGTAACGTAATATTAAACGCTCTGAAACTTTCGGTCCTAACTTTTCAAGCGTGGTCGTGCAACCGCGGCCCGACGTGTTCGAAACGAACTCTCGTCTTCGACGACGATCCGACTCGCTCCATTTTTCCCGTCGATATCGAACTGCCCGCCGGTCGATTAATCAGGCAACTGGCTCGCGAAAAAACGGGACGTTTCTAATGGAGCGTCGTTGTACGCCGTATCGTCGAAAGCGGAACACGGTTAACGACACGTGAAACACCCAACCAGCAACGATACCGCGCGCGCACACGGAGGCGAAATCGGCCTGTGCTCAGCCGGCAATGGGGACGTAGCAAAACAAATCGTCCGGCAGAATGGAGACTCTTAACCCGTTTTCTAGCTGGAAAGATTTTCCAGGAATTCCGACTGTGTTTACGTCACAGCTCCGACTGATTACGTAACAGGATATTTCGCGAAATGTACCGCGAAGAAACGCGGTCTCGGGGTTCGACGCTTCTCCTTCTTTCGTTCTTCTGGGCAAATTTTTGCCGTTCAAACGTTGTTTTGTCGTAGGATTTGTTTTCGAAAACAAACGAGTAAAATTACACGTGTTTCTGTGTCGCTGTAGTAGGTTTAAGTTAGGTTAGGTTGATAAAAGTTTAGGTGTAGTAAGTTCAGGTGCAATAGATTTAAGTTAGGTTAGTAGATTTAGGTGTAGCAGGTTCAGGTGCAATAGATTTAGGTTAGTATTTATTAAATTACACGTATCATTGTAGTAAGTTTAGTTAGGTTAGGTTGGTAGGTTTAGGTGTAGTAGGTTCAGGTACAATAGATTTAGGTTGGTATATTAAATTACACGTATATCTGTATCATCGTAGTAAGTTTAGTTAGGTTAGATTGGTAAAAGTTTAGATGCAGTAGGGTCAAGTGCAATAGATTTAAGTTAGGTGTAGCAGGTTCAGGTGCAATAGGTTTAGGTTAGAATATTAAATTACACGCGTATCTGTATCATTCTGGTAGGTTTACGTTAGGTTAGGTTGGTAAAAGTTTAGGTGCAGTAGGTTCAGGTACGATAAATTTAGGTTAGGTTAGCATTAGGTTAGGTCGATAAACTTTACAGTTGTAATATTTCTGAAAACTAGGCGCGATTAACGCTGCTCGCGCGGTCAACGAGATTACTCGGGAACGAAATAAAATTGAAATTTTAATTAAGACGGGGCACCGGCGAAGATTTTCCAGCTCGTAAACGAGAAACGAGACGGTACGAATTCTCGAGAATATCAGATATCAGAGAATCGCGTTGCACGCACCAGTGCCTCATGCACGGGATATGTGTACATACGTACGAACGTGAGCGCAGGGCGTATGCAAAATTCAAGAAAGACGAGAAATTCTCACGAGGGGCGCCCTCTCGCATACCTCTGCCCAACCACGCCTCTTTAAGAACGTCTCTACGGAGAAGTCGTTGCTCGAAAACTGCCCTCGCTTCACGAAAAGTTCTCACGAAACGCACAATCGTCCGTTCAATATCCGATATTTCAACAACGAGGAGGAGAACTTTGGATAACCCGTTCTCCGCGGTTAACGGAACTGACCGTGGGAAAGAATTAAACAAAAGCCCCCGCGAAAGCACGCAACGTACATCTACCGAACTTGCAAACTATTCGAAAAGTTCCCATCGAAATGCGGCACCGTACTACCAAACTCGTGAACTCCAACGTGTTTCGAAGCTCTTTTCGCAAAACTTTCCACTTGTTGCACCTCTCCGTTAAACACCGACCCCTGCGCCTTTTCTTTCTCCCCGAGCACAATTAAAAAGTTCCACGCTGTAATTCATTTCAAATATCGCGAGAATGAGCTGGTCGTCGTCGTCGTCGTCGTCGTCGTCGTCGTCGTCGGTGGTGGTGGTTGGTGGCAGCCGTTGAAAGAGTGGCCGCGAAACATTCCGAGAAAGACGCGCGAATCGTGTAATAATTTGTTGACACTGTCCCACGGGCGCGTGGGATGCTCAATCATGGAAATCGGAAAGCTGGTTCGGCTGGTGCTGGATTTTCGATAATTGCTCGACTCGTTCGACCGGCACACGGCGCGTCGCGCGTCGACGTTAATTTATTAATCGCATAGACGTGGCCTCCGCGAGGGCGATACACGTACGGAATACAAGCTGCGGTTTCATCCTCGCTCGTATTAAACGAAATTACCTATCGTCGGGGGTGGAGAGACGCGACCACCGACGACCCAGCGCGCGCCGAGACTCGAATTCCATTTCGCCGTTTCGACCGATCGTTAATCGAATTTTTCCCAGCGCACAATGATCCGGAAAGGGATTTTAATGATATTACTTCGAGTATTTCATGGCCGAAACGCGTCGTTGAAAGGGGATCCGGAATAAGGATCGAGGATTTCTCCTCTCTTTCTCTGAATATTGATTTTTCCATAACATCGATTACAGAGAGAGATTTATCGAGGTTCGAACCGACTCCGTTTGAATACCAACGCCAGGAAGAAACTTGTGAAACTCGACGATGGAACACGCTCTCGATAAATGGAGCGTCGTTTGATACTTAAGCGCTGGCTTTCAATGGACGTTTAATCCTTTCAGTTTGAACCTCTTGCTGCGCGTTAGAGTCGACGGTTCGCGAAAATCTTGCGATTAAGAGGAAGCTTTTAACAAATTTCCTCTTTTTTTCTCTCTTTCTATTTGCCGGCAGCTCTCGAAGAAACTCGCAGAAAAATAAGTAAAGTAATCCAAGTCGCGGCTGTGTGTACGCGCGTGTTTAACCAAGAAGATAACAAGAGACCGGCATAAATTTCGAAACTTTGCCACTTTCTTCATCTTGCTTCGATAAATTATACAGATTTTAAGCCGGACGATAACGACGAGGGCAACGATAAATTATGAAAACCGACTCGGCGCAACTTCGATAAAATAAAAAGTTTTGGGATCAAAGGCAAGATATTGGAGCTGCGATTCTCCCT
The DNA here is from genome assembly GCA_030673865.1 of Melipona bicolor. Classification (NCBI taxonomy): domain Eukaryota; kingdom Metazoa; phylum Arthropoda; class Insecta; order Hymenoptera; family Apidae; genus Melipona; species Melipona bicolor. The sequence continues at coordinate 1,364,394 of JAHYIQ010000013.1, read as the reverse complement.
TGGCAAACTAACTTTTACATCCGACCCGGTACAATGCTGCTACACCTTCCCTCACCTCGAAATTGAATTCTACCAGCCAAGTTCAGCAACGCCGGTCCGTTGCAAGCTTCCCGATTAAATCCAAAACTCTTGTACGCAGAAATCCTTTCGCGATTTGTACACACCTCTACTACGTTCGTACGTGTTTCCACCTTTACGTGTTCCGCCGTGAACAACTATAGAATTCAACTTTCCAACTCTACAGCTCTATTTATAAAAATCTCTACCGAGGGACTCAACGTTGTGATGTCTATGCGAAGCACGGTATAAAAATTTAATTCGACTGCAATTGAATTTCTCCTTTCTTACCAAGTAAAAGTGGATTGCACGCTATTCGGCACGGTAAAGATAACTGTGAGTGAACTGTGAGCTCTGAAATGGCACAATGGTGCAGTATAGTGCAGTATAATGACACGCTATTACGAGGTGAATTGTGCATGTTTATACAAATTCGTATTTTCACGGACGCAAGACGGAACGAAGGAAATTTGCGTCGCGTTCTAGATAATATATGAGAGAAAGAGAGAAATAAATCGAAAGATGGATGTGCAACGACAAAACGATCCTAGAGAAAAATATCCGTGCGCCCGCTATTTTCCCTAAAACCTATGACCCAAAAAGAAACAAAGAAAAGAAAAAAGGAAAATATCCGGGGAAAATCCGGGGAACGTAGCGTTTTCAGGAAGATGCTCGAGAGATCGGGGGATCGCACACGATCCGTGGTAAATACACGCCGAGGGGCGGCCGCGAAAGGGGTGGAGGTGCTGTGTTTCATTCAGCCCCACACGGTAGAGAGCGAACGTCGCAATTTTCGATCGATTCGCGGACGCGCGAAAACCCCTGTTTTATGCAAATCTCGCTGGCCGGTACCAGTAATAAATTATTCGCTCGGCTGAGTCCGTTTATAGGTACATAGGTTCATACAGCGTGCCGGGGCCAGGGAAGCCCCCGGTATTATTTGTCGCTGTTGGCGCCGTAAATGCGACCAAATATTTGCCGGTAATAGCCCCGGGCGAAGGATAAATATTTATTGGACGTCACGAAACCTCCGTTGCAACCCGATGCGCTCGATATCGCTTTGGAGGAGGAGGGGAAAAAAAAAAAATAAATAAAAGGAGAAAAGACGAGGCAGAGGGAGGAAAAATTCAACGAGAAGGGTGGAAATATACAACGTGCCGCGGCATAAAGAGGAATGCTTCGTTCGCAGAACGCTCACGCGATAATGCGCTGATGTAATCGTTTACGTCTACGCTTCCGGGAGAAATTTTCTCTTTTTTTTTTTTCATCCTCCTTCCCTCTCGTTTTTGCGCGCCGAACAATTACAATCATTCGCGATTGTTCCGATTTTTATCTATTACATATGCACGCGTTTGGCAACGGATTTATATAATCAGGATGCAGAATAGGTATTTGGCTTGAACTAACGAACGCATGAATTAACGATCTACGAACAAGTTGTTCTCCGTTTTGCAATCTGCGTGCTGAAGCCTTACTTTCTTTTGCACGATACCTAGGATTTATGTAATCTGATTACGCTGAAATATTTTTGCATAGCTTGTACGACAATGAAGTGTTCCACCAAGTGAAACAGCTTCGCGAATAGCTGATTTTACGCGTTCTTTCTTTTTAAATTACAGAGTTACAAATTTACGATCGCAATTGCACGTAATGCGGTATTTTATATCGAAAGAGTCGCACCTCCAAAAATTGAATATCACTATCGCGTTGCAAAGATCTCCGATCTACTTTATATTTACATGTTATTCCGTGCGAAACGCCGAACGCTGCATTTGATACATGGGCAATCGATAATCCTTCGCTCGAATAATACATAATACAAATTGCATATTACAAGAAACGCAATTCGAATTCCGCTGCGTGTTGCATTAACCTCCCATCGGAAACAAAACCATCGTGTCCACCGGCCCAAGTGGCGGCACGCTTCCATTTTCTGTCTCGCAATTTATAAATTATCGTGCCCCTTGCTCGGAAATTAATCTCCGCGATAAGGAACCTACCAGCGTGTAAAATGAAATTAATACTTTCGAAGAATACAGTTCTTTTACGCATCGATCACCGGGTTACTTTCCATACTTGTTCTAGTTTCCACTTTCTAGCGCACTTCCTACGTCTATGAACGTTTAACACTGCTGTTACTTCATTACCAAAAATACGGTACTTTAGGTCGCAAAGTATCGCGTTAATAAATTTGCAAGAAACTTTTCCAATTTCTTTCAGAACTTTAGATCTCACTCATCCTTCAATCCTAGTATCTATATTCAAAGTATCAAATAAGCTTAATTGGGCTCTTCACCGAAAGATATTAGTGAAATTGCTTTTCTCGAAAAATTCGACGAACAGTCGGAGTTAATAATATGTGCACGATAACAGCAATCGGAATAATTCGACGAGGAGTTGATCAGAGATCAGCAAACAGTCGGCCAGCCGGCAGCGTTTAACGAAGCCGATAGGGAAGAACGAGAGAGCCGGGGAATAGTAGAAAGTCGATGGGAAAAAGAAACGAAATGAGCGAGAAAAACGAGGAGCCGGATCGATGGAAAAAGCGCGCCGTTATTTCACGGGATTTCTATCGCGGCGCAGTGAGTAACCCGCGGAAATTCCCTGAATCCCATCGCGCGTGACTGATCCCCTGGCGTCGGGGAGAGAGAGAGAGAGAGAGAGAAAGATCGATCATGGAGAATTCTACATGAATGAAGACACGTCACGACGATTACGATCATCGCGGATAGACACGAGCAACGAGAAAAGAAGAGACAGAGAGAGAGAGAGAGAGTAGCCACTTGTCCCTGAACAACAATATGCAACCAGTGACATTTACCAGCTCGTGTCTCGAGTGCTCGCCGTGTACTTTAATTATCCCGACTAAATGCACCGACTAAGCTGCTCTCCTTTCACCCTCTCTCTTTCTTGTTCTCTCTCCTATGTATCTCCGTCATCCAATAAGCAGCCTCGAGATACTCTCCTACGTTCGAGCCCAGTGGCACGTACAAAGAAGCAAAACGGAGCAAAATTCAACCGTTTTTCCTTCCCTCTCTGTCTTCCTTCCTTCCATCCTTCGCTTCGATCGAAACGAGAAAAACCTCTATTTCCACGCTTTTCATCAGATAACTGCTGGAACCGTTTATTAGCAGAGGCCGGTAATAAACGATCCCGATTTAAAAGTCCTCCCTTGCTCTCTTGTTATCATACCATTTCGAGGGAGATAGAAGTGAACCATCAAGAGGAGCCACGTCGGAGAGGAAAAAAGATCATATTTCTCTCTTTCTCTCTCTCTCTTTCTGTTTCTACTTAAAAAAATTTAAATAGACATTCAGAAACCAGACGGAACTGCGAGTACACTGGATACAAGCTTCCGTGCAACGGTACCATCCCTGATTTAACCACTTGCGCTGGCAACTGATTGCGGACCATAACGAGTGACCAAACCGTATACGATAATTCGTCGCTTTCTTTTTGAACTCGTCGGTATGATATCACTGGATAGAAATTATTGAAAAGTAGTAAATTTATTATTTATTTTGCCTGGGTTATACTTAAATATACTTGAAACTGAGAAAATATTGCAATTTTGGGACAAAAAATTCTCGAGCGCAAGAGGTTAAGCACCAGATAAATATTATTTAGCGAGTTGAACGTATCTCTCGTTCACCAAGTTCGAGGGACGAGTGTCTCCTCGAGACACGAACGGCTCCTGATAATGTCAAACGATTATAAGACGTCTATATTTGTTGCGAGAAGACGCAGAGACAGATCCCATCCACCTTACCCGGTAATGGGGGACTTCACGCAGAGCTCGCCTGTCGCCGTTAAAGCGACAGGTCAGCCGTGACACCCCTCGTTTCTCTCTCTCTCTCGTACCTGCACACTTCCGTTAGCTTCGTTTCCCCGTGAACTGGATTAGAACGAACTTGGCCTGTGCTCTGTCCGCGACGAGCGATCCGTGGGAATCGGACTCTAACGGACCCCGAATGGACGATAGATCCGCGAAAAGAGAGCTCCTCGATCGAGCGATAACGAGCCGGGGCTCGACACCAGACAGCTCTGTCCGAGTTCTCATTCGGCTTTCGGTGGTTGGTCAGCAGATCGTTAAAACTGCTTGTTGCACCGTGAAATCCCTCGCGTACGACCCTTATACGCGAGGATATCCATCCAAATCCAGGATCTTGGTGAAAATATTCCGGATACGCCAATGACGATTACATTACACTTGTGGGATTCTTCTTTTTTTTAATTTCACGACAATTACATTACGTGTATTTTTTCTTTTTTCTTTTTTTGTCATTGAAAGTGATTTTAGTGCTTCTTGTGCAACGCTAATGCAACGAAAATTAGCGATTGGTTGATTTGGGTCACGTGATTCGTGAGGGGGCGTGGGGTAGACCTCGAGTAAAAGTGGCGTTGTCTGGTACTGAGCGATCACGCCTGTAACTTGTTTTCTATCGATCCAAATATCTGCATATCAATAAAATTTTATGGCAAAAAAAGTCGTCTTCATTTCTTAGTCAGAACAGTTGCTTCTGGGCCTTTCAGTGACACAAATCGTATTGGGGTACGAGTCGTGCAGTTTTTTTTTTAATTTCACGGTTTTCCTCCTTCCGAGGGAAAATGTTACAAACTTTTCGTACTACAGAAGAAACAGAGCACGACTCTGTTTTTTTTCCCTACACTAATACGACACCTGTGAAAGGAACCGTGAAACTACATCCGGCGTCGAATTGTTTCAACGTTTCAATCGTTAACAAAGCCCGGCGGATAATAACGAAATCAGAGCAGATTCAATTCCTTGGTCGGAAAATAACTTCGGCTGGGAAATCCCTGGCGCTGCGCGCGGAACCCTTTTCCAATTTAAAGGATTAGCGACTCGGCAGATTAGCGTTCCTATTAATGCCCCAGTCTTCGAAATCGATTCGAACAGCGGCAGTCCCGCGGTTAGCTCCGTCGCAATGGGATTACACTGGCAACTACACGTTTATCCATGCTCCATTTGTCCGAAAGAATCTCCTCGCGCGATGGTTGCGATCGCGACTGGCAGCTGGCAAACGCCAGGTTGCGCTGGTTATCCAAACTATTGTCAAACGATGCGTTCCAATTACACCGGGAACGTTAATCACCATGGCTATTTCATTTCATTTTGCTACCATACACTCTTTGAGAGCGTGATTCCAACGTGAAAGAGGGAAATTGGTTATTCTCATGTTTCCTTTAAGTTCCTTTAAATTTACTTTAATCTCTTGACGCTCTTGGCCACATATGTGAACGAGTTAATTTACGTCCTATAAAAAGAGCTACTTCCATTCGTAAAACCGTTGCGAAAATAGTTTAATTTTTTTGAAATTCTGGAAATGTAAACTTGATTTTTTTTTTTACAAAATGAAATGAAATTAAATTTATTTATAGTAGTAAAATAGATGGTAAATTATTTTTACGCTACTTTTAAGAATTAAATTTTCAAACGACAATATAGCAATGATAATATAATATAGTATAGTAGATAATGCAATAAATTGTTGAATTATTTACGTGAAAATATATAATACTGTAACGTCGTTTACGATACGTTGGAAACTATTTTATACGAAATTAACCGAGTTTTAGGGGCCTCGTCGCAAGTTCTCTAGATGGTTTATACTTGAGGGATCCAAAAAAATGTGTAAAAACTTTTAATTTAACAAGCTGACGCTAAAGAGCACGTTCGTGTCGTAAACTTAACAAAAAGAATGAGAAACGCAAAAAGCATAAAAACGGAAGAATAAAAAAGAGCATAAAAGCAATAGGATATCTAACGAGTAAGCCTGGATTCGTGGCCCTGCAAGAAACCTACTCGATTTGCATTCAGCGATCAACGCGTTAACGTCGCGTGCAATCAGAGGGACGCAATAACGAAACTACGAAGAATCTTTGTACCTTTCCGACTTTTGGCTGCGCGCTACGCGAACAGAATTTTCCGCGGGCCTTGAATACATTTCGAGGCCACCGCATAGAAGGAACGCCGGCCGTTCTGCTCCATTTCACCAAATAAATCTTGCCGCTGACGTTGAAACGACCTAAGACTCGTTCGCTCCTATACGTCCGCGCACGAACAATACATAACTCGCCGAGAGAAAAACGAAACAAACGAGGAGTTTTCTTCTCAATCGGGGCTAGCCGCTTCTCGAATTTCAACGTGATCGCTCGATGACGAGATCGAAGGTTAAAACTAAAAAATACAACTTGTAAATTTACAATACGTCAAAAAAAAGTTGACTCGCTCGAAAACGAAGCTCCGAACGACGAAAAGATTTCACCTCTTTCCCCTTCTTTTCTATGCGAAAATCGCCTCGCAACCACCATTTACGAATCACTCTGTACATTTGCCAAGCCAACAGCTACACCTTACTCCAGCGTATCTCCGACAAGAGAGAGACGCATCGGAGAAACGGGCGCCGGGCGTCGTTTCAACGACGTGTGACGTGGAAACGTTTCGCGTAGCGGTAAATCCCGATTTCCGCTAAGATAACCGCGTGCGGAACGAAGGCACCACTATCGCGGCTCGCGGGTCGAGCGTTCCTCCGTTTCCGGACACGAAACACTCGAGGGAGGGATAGCGGTTTAATTTATCGCCATGGTAATTTGAACGGCGAGCAAAAGACGAAGGCGGTCGGGACGCGAGTTACGAGACAGCTAGTTGGCCAACTTGTTCTCTCTCCTAGCGGAGAGAGTGTTCCGCGAGACACCCGGTATGCAAGGAGGACGCGGTCGTCCCTGGTGGACGTGCGTCTATCGCGAAGGAAAAGGCCCGAGATGGTCGTTGAAAAGCCGAACAAGCCTCTCCCTCGAATCTCCCCCTTTGTTCGTACAGGTGCACGCGGCAGGTTGCTGGCAGAAACCCAGAACAGGTTTTCACAAAACCCGCGGTCGCTTTCCTTTCCTTTCCTTTTTATCTATCCCCTGCATCTCTTCTCTTCTGCCCCCTCATTTTTTTCTCCGCCGAGAGAGAGAGACACGACTCTCAGCTCCCTTTTTACTCTTGCGGCAGGGGTCTCTCTCCGTCTTCTTTCTGCTTCGTTTCTGCCCGTGTACGCGCGTGTATATGCGTCATCGAGCGGCGGGCCGCACCCGTCACGTCACTTTGACGAGCATTCAAATTAACCGGCCCTGAATCTCTCGCGCGCGCGGTGGTCTCCCGCACGATTAAGGGAGATAATTAATTTCACATTCGTTGCGCGGACTCCACCGGGGGGGTGGGTACGATCTAGACAGGACCGTGGATCGTAAATTCAAATTTCGACGGAAGAGACCCGACACGTCAACGAGGTGTTCGTGATCCATTGTCATGGAAAGCAGGTTGCGAATGGAATTTTTTCAGGCAACTGCGCCTGCGCGCACTTACTCAGAGGCGATCGCCGCGAACGCAACGATAAATCTTTTCGAAGATCGAGGCGAAGACACGATCTTCCTGGCTACTGCAATTTCTTTCTCAGCGAAACGAGCCTCGATCAATCTCGATCAATGAGCGATCGTTACGCAACATACAGTGTTTCAACGGTTTGTTTCGATCTAAAATTCAAATTAGTCACCTCGTGTAATTTGCGACGATCGCGTTTACCATCGATAAAGGTGGAGTCGGCGCAATTTCTGTCGTTAATTCAACAACTGTCCGATTTTCACCGTTCGCCGTTCTTCGAGTAGAAGAGAGGAAATTAATTACACAGGTACACGAGTGGCTTGATTATTTATTAATATTCCGATGTTCCTCGGATTGAAATCAGTCCCGAGAGAGGAAGAAGAAGAAAAAAAAAAGGAAGAGAGCATCGAGGGAGAAAAGTTCGAAAGTGAGACGCCCGACCAATGTCAATTCGAGTTAATCAACCCACCCAGACGACTTAATTTTCTAAGAAAATATTCACGAGAGATTTCCCCTCCGATCGAGATATTCATCAAACTTAATGGCAACTATCGTCGATCTCTGGCGGGAAGGTACGAAGGGGAAGGAACGGGAGGCATCGGAATTGCTTCAGAAAAATGTAATATCATTCCTCCGCGACTACTAGTGGCGGGGAGGGGGAGGTTCAACGAACCCCGGAAGCATGCGTTCCGAACAAACGCAGCAGAAGAGACGAAGAGACGAAGAGACGAAGAGAAGAAGAAGAAGAAGAGGAGGAGGAGGAGGAGGAAGACGTCATCTGGTCGGAATATTTTAATTAAAACCTATTTCTACGATAACGATTTTTCCTCGTGAAAGCGTCCACCACCTCGTGTTCGTCCAAGGCGTCGAGACGTCCCCTTTCGCGCGAAGAGGGGGAGGGGGAGGTGAGAGAAGAATCGTGGATCACAATTTGTTCAGAGAACACTCGGTAACTGGCTTTTTGAAACTGCACGACAAAGTTTCCCGTTCGGTCTGTTTAATCCAACTAAAAGGTTAACCGGCGAATCGATCGAGGGATCTCGAAACAATTTTCTCAATCAGGCCAATTTTTTCCAACTCGTTACGCACAGTTCGTTCGACTGGAATAAATATATCGGCGCTGTGATACGAAACGAGTTGCAAATGTTGAAGGAGCGCGCGAGTATCGAATTTCCAAAGCAACTAATCATCTTCAGAGGAAGACGAGGGAACTGTATTGCTACGCTCCTCGGCACAGACAGTGCTCGGGAAGCGCGTGATTAAATAACAGAGCCAGCTGTTATTTTAGTAAAGTAAGTCGGTGGAGCCGTGGGTGGGCGTCGGCTTAATTCACGTGAAGTATTTAGCTAGTTAATCCTACGGGCGGTCTAGTGACGTCACCATTGAATCCTTCGACTCGTTAAAGAAGCCTGACCCGGAGGGGATTGCAGCTCCGGGCAGAAAACGCGTGCAACCGATTCCTCCGAGGACGCGCAACGTTACAACCTCCAAGCTTCTCTCTCTCTCTCTCTTCATTCACTCTCGCTTCGACACGCGTGCACGAGGAGCTTCCTCGCTCGTTCAACAAGTCCCAACGGGAGATTCGTCGCGCGCACAAAACTTTCGTTTGGAAACTTAATAGTTCGAAACGAGCAGAGAGACAGAGAGAGAGAGAGAGAGAGAGAGAGAAAGAGCTGACGCACAAAGACGTCGCGTCGTCGAGGTTCGTTTGACGCTCCGTTATATTCGTTGACAATGATGCAACATTACCGTTGTTGTCGTCCCTGAAAGACGAGTTCCAGTGTTCCCCGGAATGTACCGAAGGCTACGAAGTCGGGCTACGATAATGAAGCAGCCGTCAGATTTGGAACGACGTGGAGTGAAATTGTATTTTCGGAGGTTCTTGGTGTCGGAGGAGGAGAAGCGAGAGAACCGCAGAGAACGCGTGACGAGAGAGCGATCGTTTAGAGTTTTGGGAAATTGACATCTCACAGAAATGAAGAAAAAAAAACTGCACGACTTGTACCCCAGTACGATTCGTCTGAAAGGCCCAGAAGCGCAACTGTTCTCACTAGGAAATGAAGATGACTTGCCATAAAATTTTACTGATATGCAAAACAAATTACAGGCGCGATCGCTCGGTACTAGACAACGCCACTCCTACTCGAGGTCTACCCCACGCCCCCTCACAAATCACGTGACCCAAATCAACCAATCGCTAATTTTCGTTGCATTAGCGTTGCACTTGAAGAGGCCCGATTTTCTGGGTTGCCCCCGCTAAAATCATTTTCAGTGACAAAATCTATCTTCGTCGGTCGAAGCGAGCAGACACACTCGCAAATGGAGATTCCTGTACCACTCGCGTTGCAACGTTTTTAGCAAAAATAACAAATTTTCGCACGTTCGTCCATTACTCGCCACTGGTGGGAATACCTGTGTATGTTGATATCGCACACATCGTTAAAAATACGAAACGCAGGCAATATTGGCGATGAACGCGTTAACGCACTTTTGCTGCACTACGGTAAGTATAAATGTTGTGCCGGCGTGTAATTTCAGCGTATCGAAATCTCGTGGTCTTGGAAAAAAAGAAAATTACACGAGAGAGAACACAGGGCGATACGGGAGAAATCAAGCGACACGGTGACTAGGAGATTGGTGACTAGGAGATTCAGCTTGCGAGAAGAGACACAACGCGTCGCGAGATAAACTCCTACGAACGTGGGACTAAAGTAGCCCCCCTACACGATGAGATTTTTACCTCGAGGCATGTCTCGAGTGAGACAAACTCGCCCGTATCACGGCGATATGCCTGCTCGCGATCAACAATTTCAACAAACTTTTTTTGTACTATCTACCAGCATTTTATTTGCAAAGCGTCGAGTTTCAAATAAAATGACACAGCATTGCAAATAATTCAAATGGTATTTAATTTCACGAAATTTTGTTGATTATATCTTCCATTATAATGTGTGATATCGTTTTAAATTTATACAGGAGTTAATGACACAATTTCAATCTCTGGGAAAATAATGTCCTTTGTCATTTTTTGAACTTGGTGTCAGCACTGTCTTCAGAAATTTCTTCTGCTCTTCTTACGTTGTTATCACAGCTTCCACTCTAATCCGTTCAGATATTATATTATTATACATCGCATAAAAATTATAATTTTATAATTTCGAATGTAAAGTCCAGTACAATATCTTAAAATTGAAAATATCCGCGTATATTCTGCTTCGATCTAAATACAATGTTTGTATCATGTAGCAAGTTAATGCATCGCTCAAAAAAAAACACAAACACACACTCGGCTAAAGCGTGAATTTTATAATTCGAAGTTGCTGATCGCAAGTAGCAGCTTCACGTTATAACCAGTAACGCGAGATTGATCCAAAGATATATCCCGTCTCGTCGCGCAGAGTAGTTTCAACAAACGAAAACAGGCTCGTAATTCTAACTCGATCGCCGATTAAGAATTATCTCGTCGCGATGCGCACCTCTCGTTCCTTTCTTTCTCGCGATAAGATAACCACGCGCACGTACACTTTGAGCTTTATAACATATTACGGCGTGATCGATCACTCGTTGCCCGCGAGAGCAGCGAGAGGTGAAAATTATTTCTATTCCACAATTTCGAACCTCCGTGGCGCCCCGTCCGTTTCCCATTTCCAGCTGTTTTCTCTGTTTTCCGGGCATTTGTTCGACGTTCTGGCCGCTTGATTAATGTTTGGCACGCGCGAATTGAACATTCGTCGGCCGGCTCTCCCTCCCCCTCGGACGAAATATCGATTATGAATATCAAGGATCGTAATTAAAAACGTGTCCCTCGTGTCGATCGGCCGACTCATTAAACAGTCCACGCCTAATGACAGGAAATGTCTGTGTTCGAGACGAATTCGCAAACGATCCCTCGTGCTTCTCCTTCGTCACGAGACCGCGTCAATTTAAGCCGACTTTTTAATCTCGAAACGCAACGGACGACACTCTGCCGATGCAAATTACTCGTACAATTATTCGCATCAACGAAGATTGATTTTATAAAGGACAAAGCGAATGTGTCGAGATACATCTGTGGGGTGTAATTGGTTTCTCAATTCTCTGGGCATCGGTCGGGTATTATCCACGATAGTTTGGTTCGAATCGAAAGAAAAGTTCAAACGTTCGGTTTGACGAAACAAAAAGACTCGTACGACCGGTTTCATCGCCCTTGTAACCAGCATTCCGTACGAAATAACTTTTCATTTTAATCCGCGTAAAAAAAAGAGAGAGAGAAATGGAATAACGCGATAAATTCCAGTTTCTTTTCAGTTTGAAATTGAAACGCAGAGAATGCGACAAGTACAAAAGCCATTGACCCGACCGGGACGATTCGGGTCGGCGTAGCTGAATTACTTATCGATACAAAAGAATACTCTAAGCATTGTCGAAGATCGCGTCGCAAAGTCAAACGCGCGATTTTCCGATATTTTACTTTAGCGGCAAAGTTTCTCTTTGGGAAATATCGCGCATCGAGACGTTGCACGGAAACACACGTGCGTAACGTAGCGCGCCGGAGTTCCCTGAATTCCAGCGGAATTCCAGCGTTGTTCGAGGCGATGAAACCAGAGAGGCAAACGATCGTTCGTATCACGGCCACGGGGAGTCCCCCTCTCAATTTCCCGGTTATTTCGCCAGAGAGCGCTGTTGAAACTCGCCACTCGCGGCTGCTTTATGTTTGTTTATGCTTTCATTTCCTGCCGAAAAATCGCTAATTATCGACCGCGTAAACACAAAACGAGCAACCCGAAGCAAGAACGTCTCTCCCCGTTTATTTATTTCCCAACCACTTTTTTAAAACACCCACTCCATCTCTGCCGGTTCTTGCGGCAACTGCTCCTTTTTACGACGACGTCCAGCGTATTAGTCTTCAAGGAAAAAATAAGAAAGAAACCGGGGAAGGAGAGAGAGAACACAGCACGACTCATTAAGTGACGCTCTACTGTAGTTCCTCGGTTTCCACGGGATATTTTCCAGCGGACGCCGCAACACGTAACAACCATAATCAGCGACCGCCGTCGCGAAAGCACATTCTAAATTTTCTTCCTTTCCTACCGCGATCTCTAATTGTTCTCGGTTCATTGCGTTTGCTCGGCGTTTTTCTTTCATTTCAGCTCCGGCAAAGTACCACCGCTACAAAGTACGTACCTGATGATGCTATTTCTTCGAGAAAGACGGACCAAGGGTCTTTGTGCGTTTTCGTTTCCGTACGTAGATACTTCTCTCTCTCTCTGTCTCTCTCTCTGATTCGAAAGTGGCGTTCCGATAGAATTCGAACGGTCCGAAAGGCTCGACACCGTTGCGTCGTTTACGTTCACGCGGCGAGGCAGCGGGAGAAAGGAACTTTAATGGCGCCCCGGGATCCACGGTCCACGGCAATGGGTCACCGCATAACAATGCAGCGGAGAAAAACAGTGGAAGAAAAAAACTGCACGACTTGTACCCCAGTACGATTCGTCTCAGTGAAAGGCCCAGAAGCAACTGTTCTGACGACTTTCTTGCCATAAAATTTTATTGATATGCAAAACAAATTACAGCACCAGACAACGCCACTCCTACTCGAGGTCTACCCCACGCCCCCTCGCGAATCACGTGACCCAAATCAACCAATCGCTAATTTTCGTTGCATTAGCGTTGCACCTGAAGAGACCCGATTTTTTAGGTTTTCAGTGATAAAAAAGAAAAAAAAAGAGGAAGGACCGATGACCCGAGCACTGTACTCGTGCAATGTGTGACGAACTTCGAGTGAAGAAGGAAAGAAAGAAAAAAAAGAAGAGCTAAGATATATCGCTGCGGAGAGATCGCCCGTGTACCGCGGCGTTCACAATGCTGAAACGAGAAAAGGTCAGTCACGGGCCCCCGTTTATCTTCCAGCCATCTAACGTTTTTCTCCGCGTCCCGATTGCTCCGCGCATCTCCTTCCTTTTTTCCTCTCTGAAGGTATCGCGGGGAACATCTCGTGGGGACGCACGCAATGTTGTAAGGCCGGCGACGGGTCAAGTGTACACGTGTAGACGTTTGATTGGTCCGAATACAAAATTTCTGGCAATAAATTTTTCATCGTGGAAGAATAGATTATTGACACTAGAACTGAACTAAAATGTAAAAATGGAGTGAAAGAAGTCAGAATGCGAGGAGTAATATGATAAAGAACGCGAGCTTTTGTTCGTGTATATTGAAATCATTCGAATCTCTAAAAAACGTAACGTGGTAAATTTGCAAAATTACTCTAAAAAATTATAAATTGGTCTTTGCGTTAATATGTCACTGAACTGTTTTTCTTCTAAGTATTGGAGGATTAACTCTTTCGCGGACAAGGTTAGAGTGCTTCTGATCAGATATTTTCCTTTTAAAAATGACTACAAATCTTACGTAGACGAGAGAAAGAGTTACGAGTCAATTGTTAGAAGCTTGAGATAACAATGAGAGAAAACTCTACTTTATCTCACTATCTGAACAATTAATTTTTTTAGTTAAACAAACGTGCTATTCGTGCTATCGACAATTCTTACACGCAGCAATTACTGCGAATCGTGTTTCAGTCTCGAGTGCTTGAATATTTGTCGCAATAAAACCAACGATGTAGCTCTTGCGACTTTATTACGCCAAACGTAAATTTTTAACAACCAGCGTAACCCGGCGCCATGTTCACACCACACTTTACGCTCGACAGAATATTTAAAGGAGCAATCCAAATTTCTCGTCTAGTTCTTCTAAACAGGGTGATATCAAAATCGTGGCACAAAGCAAGTACGAATCTGGTAAACGCGTCTCCTAAAATAACAGGTTTATCTACTAATCGTAGGTTAGTACTTCGTAATACATCCAGAGAACGATGTACTGTGATTCGATTGATTAAAAAAAAAATTACATAATTATACGAAATAGCAGTGATCTATTTGACAGAAAACACTAAATTTGAGATATTTTTTAAACGACGAATAGACGAAATTTGGAAATTAAAATATTTTAATTCGTAGATTAAAATGAAGGACACCCCGTGTGTAGAAAAATTTTTGCACACGATGCTCCAGTTTTTAACGAACGTTTTCAAGTTATCCATACACGAGGAATCACACGCTAAGCAGAAACTAAGTTTGCTATAATTTTCAACCAAGCAGAAATGTTATCATTTTCAGGTCGTAAAGAAACGTTAAAATTTTCACCATAATTCAGAATCTTGAAGGTTTTTTGCAAACTGAAATATTTTATTCATTTTACAAGTTAAAATTTCACTTTCGGTTAGACAAGACAATTTCACACCCAAAAATCAAAATCGACGGTACAGCCACAAAGTAAGTTATACATATTCTTTGGTATTGCGTCACAATTTCGGAAACACCGTGTACATGCGCGCGCGTTATTTCCATCGTCTCTGTTCACGCTCTGGCGCGTAGCATTGTCACGTCGTTGCGACACTTTCTCCCATGGAGGTTGAACACTCGGAAGAGAACGCACACGCGTGAAGTCACAGATCCAGCCACAGTGAACAATAACAAATAAATTTCGGAGGAAACAAGCTAGCTGGCTAACGCCTTTCTCGGAACCTAACATAAAGCATGGCGCACGACTGTGCACGACGCTCGCGTGTTTCTGTAACCCGTTCGAAAGTGAAACGGTCTACCGAAACGGTACCGTTCTGCCATCTCTGTCGCTGTTGGCGAGCGATGGGACAACCATTTATAAATTACAGGCGGAGTGGTGGCGAAGGGACAACGGGCGTAGAAAAAGAGGAGAAAGGGGGGAAAAAACAACGCGATTCCGAGGCGACTCGACGAAACCGGACTGTGGCGGCGCTTCGGGGAGAGACCGCTCCAATAGACGAGGAAGAAGAGAACGCCACGAACGGACGAAGACGTCTACGCACGAGATGGAGTGGAATGTACGCCGTTTAGAAGTAGTCTGGACAATTTATTCCAATTCTAGAAACAATATGCAATTACAACGATTTATTAACAAAATTTACGAGTCGAACGAAATTTACAACTCTATCAAGATTAACACGCGTCAGGTGCCGTGTCGGTCACTGGTGACCGACAGCGATCTTTCCGTTCCAGTCTGCGTCGATTTCCACTGACCGACGAAGCAAATTTAATCTCTTGCGCTGGAATGACGTGTCACACACGTCGAGAATTTTTTGACCCAAATTGCAACATTTTCTCAGTATTAAGTATATTTAAATGTAAGACAAAACAAATGATAAGTTTATTACTTCTTAATCATTTCTATCCAGTGATATCATATCGGAGAGTTCAAAAGAAAAAGTAAGTGACGAATTGTGTTGCATACGGTTCGGTCACTCGTTATGGTCCGCGAACCAATTGCCAGCGCAAGGGGTTATATACGAAAAATTGAAAAACTTTAAGATTGCAGGAAAAAACAGTAGCTGAATATTGATATTTATCATATAAACAGAGCAATAATAATTTTAGTGGGTTTTGTTAAATCAGTTTAGGCAAGGAAAGTGGTTTTCCTTTGCACCCGTCACAGAATGTTGTAAATTTCTTAGTCACTTAGTTTCTACTAATATTTCTTTTTGTAAAAATTTTCTTACTTGGAAATCGTACGTATGCAATCGCGATCTTGCGTTTTGCTTACGAAACTTGGCGTAAACTTGGAAAGTAAACTTGGAAAGCGCTTGAGGTACACGATTGTTAGCGATCGCGGAACGTAGAGCGTTGTAAATTGATGGATAGCGAAGAGAAGAGAAACGGCCACCACGCTGCGTGCCATTTGCACCGAGCATTCGGACAGGTATTCACAGATATAACATCGCGTCGAGGGGACTGCGGCGTCGAGGCCGTAGCTGCAATTTCACGGAAAGTGCTCGAACGAGACAAAGGCGACGCAACGGAGCTTGACTTACAGGTAACGTTTCCCCGATTCCCTTGGACGCGACCAGAGAGGCCAGACAGCCCCTTGGAGGTCGGGTTATTGTTGGCGGAAAGCCGACTCCGTGCAAGGTGCACCTTTCTTCCATGCGTCCTAAGCGGCCGTACAGGTGCAAGACGATCGGCTTTGCTCAGGTGTCGGCCTCTTTGCTTAGGCCCACAGTCTCTCGCTGAGAGAAAAGAAAGACGTCTCCCTTTCGTTCCGAATGTACACGCAGCGACGAGATTCTTATCATCGAGGATCGTACCTGCGCTCTTTCACGAGTCTGTGCGAGGGTCGAGTGCCACGCTAATTAGTTTTGCTACAGCGATATATTCGAAATCGAAGCCGTGTCGAAAGCAGTGCTAGTAAGCGGGAATGTCTACTGCTGGTGAAGCGTACGCATCGGTCGTCGGAAAGCTTCCCGTGACTGAAAGAGGAGCTGGAGATATACGAACTAGAAATACGAACAGTTTCATCGAGACGACGACGTCTCGTATGTACGCGAGAGATAATCAATTAGATTTTTCTCGCTACATTGCGTTCCGGTACGCGTCGAGCAGCGTGAGTCACCTCGGTCGATAGATTACGCGACGGGTATCTTTCTTATTGTGATATCACGCTTCGCGTATTTTCACACACGCTACTCTCTGGCAACGTCGAGTTGACGAACTCCCTGGCTGAAGTTTCGGTTCTTCGAACACATCTGTGGCCACTTGCGAGCCGTCGCAGGTGCGGCCGAGCGCATGAAAAAGAACGCGCCTCGCGAATGGGCGACTATTACAGGACGCGAATTCGGTCACGGTGCCGCGTAGCTGCCGACGTTTGAATTCGCCGCGCTCTATACGGAACGAACGCTCGTAACGAGTAAACGCGTATCCTTGGAAGGACTCCGGAGTCCAAAGCGATCGAACGTGTGCAACATGGATCGCTGGACGGTTCTACATTGTACAATGTGCCAAAGTCTGAAAGTTTCCAAGTTTCGCCGCAGGCGATTTTAACGAACTGGAGCCCGTCAAATTCCAACGTTCGGTATCGGTTTCGGGGATATTTCAGTCGAAATTCCACGATACTGCGCGTTGGTTAACCACCTGCTGAACGATCGCGTGCCAGTTTGGAATACCGCGGTGACTCCGGTCGCTCTGAAAACTCCGTGAGGGGGGAACGGTCGGTGCACGTGTCGCGTCGACTTTATTCGATTCACGGTGTTTTATTTATTTACTGTGCACACTCACCTATAAGCGGCAACAACGCGAAGGCGACGACGATAGCAGCAGCCCGATGACGATGATGCTCGCGGGCTGCCATCGTGACAAACTCTGGAGGATTCCTCTTCTTGCACTCTGGACGCCGAGAGAAGGTTCTCTCTTTCTCTCTCTCCGCTAACCGAAACGTTCCTCTCTCTCTCTCTCTCTCTCTCCACAAAATTCTCGAAATTTTACTTTTATTATCGACACTGACACCAACTAACACAGCGACTCGCCAGCCACGCGGCTAATCAACGACTTACTCGGTTACCGATATCGTGAACTCGAAACGATACTGAGCATCGGGGCCTATTGCCATTAAACGACTGTTGCCGCACGTCGTATCGTCACGCTAGCCGATTTCGGACTGTGGCGGGGAGTAGCTCGTACGCGCTCGGCTCGGCCTTCGGTACAGTTCGTCGGCGTTCGGACGTCACCGGTGCGCTACTCGGCACGCAGGTACCAACGCGAAGCAACGCGAGTGGGAAAAGCCACGATCTCGCGGTTCGACCGCGAGATCAACCGATTCTTCCTCTCTCCGAGCTGGTTTCCTTCTCTCTCTCTCTTTCTTTTTTCCCCTTCTTTCTCCTTTCATTCACGCGCATCCTTTGCATTTTTATTACGCATCCTCGCGCGCGTAATTCTTCCCTTTCCCCGCTGAATATTCAGTTTTCACGGGGACATGTTCGATCACTTTCTTGAAACACGTCGCGCTACTTGAATATTCTATACTAGTCTATTTCTAATTCTATTCTAGTCGTAATGATTCATTTCATTTGTCTATACGCGTCCCGAACTTTCGAACTTTCGAACTTTCGAACTTTTCGAAATAAAATTTTCTAAGTAAATACCGATCCGTTGTTAACCCCTTGCGCTGGCGACTGATTGCGGACCATAACGAGTGACCGAACCGTATACAATAATTCGTCGCTTTCTTTTTCTTTTTGAACTCGTCGGCACGATATCACCGGATAAAAATTGTTAAGAAGCAATAAACTTGTCATTTGTTTTGCCTGGGCAAAACATTTAAATATACTTAAAATTGAGAAACTGTTGCAATTTGGGGCAAAAAATTGTCGACGTGCGTCGCTCTCGTCATACGCGGAAAACATGTCACGACTCAAATTCGCGTCGCGTGGTGTTATCCAGCAGACGGAAGATCTCGAGATAAGGGACTCACGTTTTCGAGGCAGCGACCATTCGTTCCCGTCACTTCGATGGCAATTAACTCTCTTATCGCGGTCGGTAACCAAAGAATTAGTAACTTAAACGATCCTCGCGAGCGAGCGCGGTGGACTCGAGTTGATTTTCAGCACTTTATCACGTACGGCTCGTCGTTGACGAAACCCCCGTTCGTCGGTTGTCGTGGTGGCCGCGTGGCCGTAGTCGTCGTTTTCCTCGCCACGGACGCGTTTTATGGCACTCGACATCGGAGCTTTTCGGTTCACTTTCAGCAGTCGACGACGATTCTCGAGGATCTCCGGGCAAGATTAATGGCGCAGGTGTACGTTTCAAAGCCGTGCAAATATCGCTGTCGACGCTCAGCTCCGTGATAATGAAACGCGCGATAATGCCACGTGTACATAGAAACGTTCGCATGACGAGGCGAACCGATTCGCGCCAACGTCAGGTTCACCCCCTCCGCCCCGGCAGATTTTCCCGAGTTTCGTGATAAATTACTCGCGACGATCGGCTGGCCGATGTTCCATAGTCGTATTTACCTGGCCCATAACTTCCTTCTCGTTTCACGTTGCACACACACACGTCCGGAACAATGAAACGCAACACGGTCTCGCTCCAACGCGAAAAGAGAAATCGCGGAAACCCCTCACCGACAACATGATAAGGCGATTTTTATTTTAATTACATAACACATTTAGGAAATTATATACGGAGCTCGTATACTTTGGCTATCTGTCACGTGAAAACAATTGGGATGATACTCGAATTTTACGATACCAACATCTCAAAGTTTTCTATCGAAGTTGAGTTAGTTGTAGACTACACCAAGTATCACGTATTCGAAGTAGTTTATTTAATATTTAATAATTCTTTGTTCTTCAATAGAGAATCGTACACAGTCTCGCGAACGTGCTGGGACACATTCGAGTGTCGTACAATAAACATTCGAAGGACCACCTCGTTTGGAGGATGATTTATTTAACGACGCAACTGTGTACATTGTATACAAAGTGAAGGCGACACTGTTCGACCGAAAACATGTTCTCGTACTGAGCAGCGACGAAGAAGAAAAATTATTAAATCGAGGCTTTGTTTATACGTTCCGCTGTACATGTATTGATATTCCCAGTAAAAATGAAAAATTACTTATTTTTTTATAGTTCTTGGAAAGTAACCCCCCTTTTTATTATATTATAATATATATATTATATTATATAGGAGAGATTTTCATTCTAATACAGTCTGATCATTTTCCTTTATTGCTGAAATTATGAAACGATCAAACGTGATCGATCATTTGAACGACTAATTGGTTCGACTAATCGTGGCGAAAGACAGAAACTCGCGTAGGAAAGAAAAGTGGAGGCGTAAAGCGTCATTGGCGGTTGGCCTCGTGGTGCGCCGAGGGTCTCGAGTTGGTGGCTCTCTTTTTTTATTTAGGGAAAACACACCTAACTCCCCTTCCCTTCCCTGGAGAGGATCGTTGTTCAAATAAACCGAGCGACCCCTTGGTGGTTTACATCGTGGCCCTCGCGTCTTTCCCGCGGGTCAGAGAACGTACCCGAACCTGGTTGCTGACCCCGCGAGAAGAGAAGAGAAAAGAGGACAGCTATCTCTCTTTCTCTCTGTCTCTGGTTTTTCTCTTTTCATAGGTATATGCATTGTGTCTGTCGTTTGTCATTGGCCCTTGTTTACCAGGCGGAATGAATTACGCTCCGACAGAGGAATTTTCTTCCATGCTTTTCACGCAAGAATCTCATGCCTCTCGGCTGAAGGATACGAGCGAACTCTATTTGTTTTCGTAGCATCGGCTGACTCGGTTCGTTCGTCACGGCTGCCAAACAGACACGGCCCAGGGTGGAACATTCCTCTTAATTAAAAGCTTCCACTCGAGATGCGTTTTGTTTCGTCGAAAGATCCAGCAAAGAGGCTTTTCTTCTTCGATATTCGAGAAATTAACATTGGAACTACCAAAGCGATCAAGACGACCAATTTATAATTTTAGATATTTTATGGACGTAAAACGGCTAATTTATTTTTAAAGTAAAACGTACAAATGAAAGCCTGCATTACAAAGGTTCTCTACTTTTGTTTCACTTTAACGTCTCCGATGGAAATTTTATGCTTTAATCGTCTAGCTGTTTTCAGAAAAATATGATTTGTCTCGTTGTTTCGCAAGTACTTGGCGACACGTGAAAATTTTCATTATTCAATCAGATACCAGGTAGTAAGTCGAGAGAGCACCAAGTTCGAAGCTCAAGCTTCAAAGAACCGTCTATACGTCCTCGCAATCTCCTTTTCCTTCGATGCTTCCCCCTTCCGACCGTTGTGTTTCGCTCCTTTCCGTTTGATTTTCTTTCGTTTGCCGTTCGTCGCGCGTCGCCCCGACAGCCGCGCGATTAATAAACGTCCTCGTCCGTGGAAGATGGTCGATTCACGAAGAGGCAGAGCAGCCTCTGCAGCGGGACGGAGACGAAGATACGAGGGAGAGAAATAAAAAGGCTTCGAAGGCTGAACGATGCTCGAGATGCTTGTATCTTCTCTTAGGAGAAGGCCGTTATTAAACACTTAAATCTTTCTCGATGAACAAGATGAGAAAAAGAAAGAAAGAAAGAAAGAAAGAAAGAGAGGAACAACTGGCAAGATGAATAAACGAAAACTGGGGGGCCGAAACTTATCCGACGAGGACGAGTAAATTTACGAGAGACAGACAAGCGACGCGCTGTTCCGGACTCTCGAGAGCCTCCTTCGAATTCGGCGCTTCATCTAGCCTCGTTCGAGGCTACCGACGTAGTAATTTTCGAGCAGTTGTTTAGGTATGCAGTTTCAAAGGCTGAATTTCGGAATAATTTAAGAGAAAAAGAAAGCCTGTCGCAATACGTATTCGCAAGAACTGGCGGGAGAAGAAGGCGGGGAGGTGAGACAAATCATCTCCAAGATCAATCTCGAAAGAGGCGAATTCCTCTTCGTGAATCGACCGGATGGGAACCGGATGAAGAGTGGTCTCGTATCCGGTGGAGAGTTTTCGTGGCTGAACTCTTCAGAGAGAGAGAGAGATTCCACGAACGCCTCGCGCGAGCCCGTCCGTTCCGGTCTTGAATCTTGAGTGAGACCTCTCGCGGCGAGGAGAAATTTAATTAAACCTCGTCTATAGAAAACCGGACCTCGCCCCCGCCGATACGAGTCAATTCGGAAAATAAGAAGAAAATTCTCGAGCAGCTTCTCCCGCTCCAGTGTTGTATTTAGCCGTTTCCTGCGGGCGGACAGCTCCGAGACGAAACTCGACGAAACGAAACGAACGGTTTCGGGGGAACCCGAAGGCAAGTCTGGAGCGCGAGAGACAAAAACGAAGCTCGCGCAGGGGAGCGCCTAGCTCGTTTAATTAAGACGCCGTAGAAAATTTCATCGCGCACGATCTCCGCGGTGTTTTACACGAACAAAGCCATCTACGGAATTAAAAAATTCCCCCATTATCGCGACGCTGTATCGTTTCACCCGTGGGTAACGTTCGGTAACGCGGGACACCTCCTTGGATCGTTCGAGTTGCCTCCTTCCGGAGGAGAAAACGACCCGGAGGAAAAACAAGCCCCGCCGTGCGAGTACCGCCTCCTTGCAAATTTAATTAAAACTTCATACCGGTTTGTTTTATCGCTTCTCTCGAGAATGAACCCCCGTACGTGGGCCTCGAAGTTCTTCGAAAAAGTCGATCCTCTTGTCGTTCGTTTCGAGTAAAATGGAACAGTGTTCTTCGAGTGTACTTTTCCAGTTTTCTTTTTTCCGCGAAAGGGAGGTGAGAAAAAAAATAAGAAACTTGAGGGGGAAAAAGGCGGAGAAGGAAGGAAAGACTTTACGAGTTAGAAAATGAATGATGAACTCCGTAGTGTTCTACGTCCTCCCACGGCTCTCTACGTGTCCTTGTGCGCGCGTATTGGACCAGGTTTGCTGGCGCCTGCAAGGCAGGCAGCCAGACGGGCGCCAGCGTTCGAAAGGGTTTCGCGTAGCTGGAACAAGGACGGTCGTGGGTCGTGTCGCCGCGGCGCGAAACGGGGCGACCGAACCCGGGGACTGGAGGGAAAGCAAGAAAAAGAGAGTTCCACGAGCTGGAGCGGAGGCAACGGAGACAGCGGCACGAAACAGGGACGCAGGCGCGAACGGTGAAAAACCATCGTTCTCTCCCTCCGGAGAGAGAACCCTCTATCTCCTCCACGCGTGCCTCGAAAATCGCGTGTTGCAGGGCCAACAGCCCTGGAACACGTCGAAACTTCCTGCGTGTCGGTCCGGGATTGAAAGCTACTTAGATGCTAACAACGAATCCATTTCAATCTCTCGGCGAATGCACTCCCGGCTCCGTCGGGATAGCTCGAGACAGAGAGACAGAGAGAGAGAGAGAGAGAGGCTCGTGGAACTATCCCCGTCTATCGTACGAAAATCCGCGGAGAATTTGTCAACTTACGAGAATCGAAAGGATAAACGAAAGATGTTCTAGGCTGGGCTAGTGGGATAGCAACTGATTCAATGAGGGGATGAGACTGGTTTGTTAGGAAGAAACTTCAGGAGATAGTGGACGGATCGTAATCGTCCAACAATCAGAGAAAAGCCAAAGTTTACGCGTCTCGAGTGTCGAAGTGGAGATTCTCGAGAGAGACGAGAGCCTCATTGTCGCGATTCCACGATGCCTTTGTATTTATACGGTCAATTACCGCGACGGTGCAGAGTTCGCCGTGATGGTGAACTTCGGGGATGATGAACTTTGGAATAAAACGATGAATAACGACGGTGGTAACGTTTATGGCGCTTATGGCGGAGCGGGAAAGTGGTTAGTTTTGAGAAAGGGACAATTAATGGCGCTTTTTAGACCCTCTGGGTAATGGGTTTTAATATAGTTGGTAATTTAGTGTTTTGCGGTCTACTGTTGAAGAAATTCTTCCAGCTCGTTCTCGGACTCTTCTCCTGTTGTTAAAAACGTCGTTTCTATTATTTCTCTCTGTAATTGTCTGTTATTCGATACGTACGTCTGAAACATATTCCATCCGTGATTAGTATTGGAAGAGATAATGAAACGATAACGAAGTTTCAGGCAACAGGACGCAAAGTTCATCGTGTGTAATTAATAGAAGAGAGAGATCCGTGTCACTTAAGTCTAATTAAATTTTCATGCGCCCGCGTTAATGTTGGATTAATCTGTTACGAAATTGTGAAAATCAGTGTAATCTACTGGCAATGAGCGATCAATTTGGCTGCTACGATCAATCATGTATGACGTGTCGAGCGGACGGGTTCACGAAGGGTGTGTGTGCAGTAGCCGCCCTGCTACACACCGAAAAAGATTATATTCCGCCGATGGAACAACATAAAACGGGATATTAAATCACGAAGCGTCGAACAGACGATAGAAGAAATTATTACTCCGAGCGAAGTTTTCAAAGCGATGCTTTCTCACCATCGAAACTTTGGAAATTGATGGAAAATCTCGGCTGGGAAGTCAGGAAAAAATTCGGCATTCAACGTTGCACCGTCACACCGATTGTTTGAGGTACAAAGGTAAACGAGTGGCGAAAGAATGGAAAACGGGGTGGGGCGGGCTTGAAGAGGCGAAGAAGAAAAAAGAACGGAGCGAAGAAAGGAGAGAAGAAAGGCGCGAGAGCGATATAGAGTTAAGAGAAAGAGTAATTAGGAAGAAGTGCAATTGCGAACAAGTGAGTGACTCGAGAGAATGAAATACGAATTCTTAATTACTCTGGAATTGTATACGACAATTTGCGCAAGTGGTTCTCGTTTCGAGCCGAGGCTCGAATAATGGTAGATCTAGATTATCGCGACGAAATGTAAATCAGCATAAAGACCCTGTAATTACTTAACGTTAACTGGGAGGCAAGATTTAAGACGTTCGCGCGCTTCGTTTCAAGTTGTGTAACAAAGTAAAGTTGATTTTTGATACATTTATACATTTTAAACATTCACGTTGATTTATTTTTTATCACTGAAAGTGACTTTAGCGGGGGTAATCCAGAAAATCGGGCCTCTTCGGGTGCAACGCTGATGCAACGAAAATTAGCGATTGGTTGATTTGGGTCACGTGATTCGTGAGAGGGCGTGAGGCAGACCTCGAGTAGGAGTGGCGTTGTCTGGTAAATTGTTTTGTCGATTCAAATGTTTGCATATCAATAAAATATTATGGCAAAAAAGTCGTCTTCGTTTCCTAGCCAGAACAGCAGTTTTATATTTTGTGCAGTTTTTTATATTTTCAATAAAGAAAAGTCTTAGTTGGTAAGAGACGAAAATCTTTAATTGAAACATTTCTCAAACTCTGTTGAATCCTCGACGCAATACCGTCTATCCAATATCGTAGTAACGCTACTTGCTCACACCGAGGAAAATAGAAAAGTTCCATCCGAAAACGACACGCTCCATCGACACCCACTTACGCTCACCCACTTTTCGATTGCTCTTCCGTTCACGCTTCTCTAGCTCCTTTCATAACCCTGGTTCAATATCTCGTTCGCACCTCGTACGACATTCCAAACCCAGCCACGACGATGTTTTTAACAAGCAATCCCCTCCCTTCCCCCGCTACTCCTCCCGCCGCCGGTTGCGTAGCGAAAATTTCATCGAATCACCGCGGTGAACCGCGATCCCCACAGCGTTCCGCTACGCGCGATCGATGAAAGCACGTGCATCGAATACGTCGAATCGTCGAAAAAGCGGGGCCGTCTTTATCTAGAAGGCTTGCCAAGCATACCGAAATAATACGCGGGTACAAATCGATATCGGTGGTTGCTCGATCCGGCCGGAGGAGGGGCGAAATATTGCCCCAGAAGCTCGAGTTTTCGGACCGCGGGATCGTGGGAGAGGGGAAACTACGTTTGGCATAGTAACTCGAGAGGAGTAGCAGCGTTCGCCTGTCGTACGATTGCACGAATAATATTTTGAAACATTAGAGATAATGTCGTTTTTTGATACTGTTTGTACAAAATTATACAAAAAACCCCACGCCTCCTCACGAATCACGTGACCCAAATCAACCAATCGCTAATTTTCGTTGCATTAACGTTGCACCTGAAGAAGCCCGATTTTCTGGGTTACCCCCGCCAAAATTACTTTCAGTAATAATACAGTTTTGATCTACAAAGCACGCTGAATGTCAATACATTTAATAGAATGTAGGTTATGTTATAATAAGTTAAATTAGACACCCTAATATCTTGAAATTTCAATGGCATCACATACATTGTCGAAATTACCTATCCATGTTGGTCAAAGAAACCATCAAGTTTACCGCAAAATAGATTGATACAAGTCAGCCTAAAAATAAAATGAGCGTCGAAAAAAGTTTCATTCAGTCACAATGCTAATAAAATTCGAAAACACGTTCGAATACTTTTGCGAGCCACTGTACATTTATTCTCTCTCTCTTTCTCTCTCACACACTTTCGGCGGAGAGGAAAGCAAGGTGATATTTTTCCAAGGGGAAAAGTTTCAAACGCAGACAGTAACTGCTTTTTACCGTGAAAAGACTCCATTGTCTGTCCCGCGATACGCCCCCGCCGTTCTGTCCCCACCCGTCCAACGCCTCCTTCCTTGTGTTCCCTTCCTTCTCTTTTCTCTGGTCTCTCTTCCTCAGCATCCACGAAAGCATAAACACTCGGCGACGCTCGGAAGTCAGGAGTTTGGCTTGAACCTGCACCAACCACTGCGGATGGAGGTCGAAAGGGTAGGTGGGAGAACAGCCGAGATTTATCTCTCGTCTTCTCGCCGGTTGATAAGCGGCAACAATCCCTGCTCTTGGGACGGAGTTTTCACGCGTTTGAGAACTGAGTTTCGTTTGAACACGCGATAGAGAAACAAACTGGAGGATTCCGGGACACTTCTCCCCTCGGTGTTTGCTGATTTTGCGAACGAGGCTGGACCGAAAGAGGATCGAAAGAGATCCCGAAAGGGGCAGTCGCGGCTTCCTGCCCGATAAACGCGTTATCGCTTTATTCTCGAGGCGAGATCGAGGTAACACCTGTCGCACCAGGCTTGTAGAAATGGAAAGTGGAGAGCGAAGTCGCTGCGAAACGGTGTGAAACACCGCTGCTCCGTGGCCGATCGATCGTGTATCCGGGGTTAACCTTCGCTTCGCTCGCGGAGAATCATGCGGGAGGATGAGCAATCCTTTCGTATTCGCGCGCGCGTGTGCGTCTAATAGAAAAACATAGGATACTGAAAATTTCGCTGCTTCTGGAAACAAGCTAGAGTAGAGGAGCTAGAAGCAAGGAGCAGGAAATAAAAATAACAATTACCTCGAAATTTCATTCTGAAACGAAGCCTATTGAGAAGGGAATTCAACGAATTCGTAGCATGAAGCAATCAATTTCAAATTCAACGCCGAGCGTACTCGAGTAGGTCATTAAGTTAATTGTACAACTCTGTTTAATCGCTAGAACGTATATTCTGCGAGAGCGTGCACGGAATGGAATATTCAACAGCATGAAAATAACTTCGTCCCTTGATAGCGGATCGCTAACCCAAATAGGTGAACTTTGAGTTCCAAGGTTTATTAAAAGACCAAGCTATTCATACATCGGATCGAGGATAATCAGGACGACGATTATTATTTCCAGGTAAGTGAATTATTTCGATAGTCGAGTGCACTGACTCTGTTCGGGATGGATTTCTGCAATTTCTTTGTTCGAACTTCGTCAACTGACGAAGCTATTAATTCTCCTGTTCCCGACGCCGAGACGGCAGGCGGACACGTTTACTTCAACTCGTGACTGGCTTTGCGACCATGCTGTATCACGTACCGAATACATCTAACACTCAATCACACTGTACCACGGTACACCAAACTATCCACTCGATACCTCGACACCTACAGCGTCGTCGTCTCATCCTCCAGCCCCTTTGACTCGAAACGTTGAACATCCATCCGTACACTCCTCGCTAAGGATCGAAGCCAATGGGGCTCGAAAGCTTCGTCAACTCGCACCAGCAACGAACCTTCCGAACCAACAACCACGATTCAACGAGTAACGACCTCAATGGACACTTTTTCGCATTTCTTTCTACAGGGTGGAAAGAAAAGTTTGTCCGTGGTTGTCGCAGATGAATTTTGCACTTCCGATTCGATGGAATTTCAAAATTCAAAATGTTATTTTTGTATTTTAAAACTTTTCCAAGGAACCCAACAGTTCTTTTGAAAAAGTTTAACACTGCGGACGCGCGCTAACAGCGACTTTATATACGTAATGTTTATATTTCGAATATTTTTCGTTAGCAGTTAGTTTTATCATTTGATTATTCAGACTCACACTGATGCTACAACTATTACAAATTAAATTTTAGCGAAACTTAATACGAAAATTGCGTAAAATAGACATCGACACGTCCAGAATCATAAAGTCGCTGTTAGCACAAAAAAATTTTGAAATTCAAATTTTTCATATGTTTTTGCATCAAATCGAGGGTGTGAAATTCATCTGTAATAACCACGAGCAAACTTTTCTTTTCACCCTGTACAAGTTGTTTCAAGAGTTTAAAAAAAACTGCACGACTTGTATCCCAGTATGATTCGTCCCAAAGGCCCAGAAGCAACTGTTCTGACTAGGAAACGAAAACGACTATTTTGTCATAAAATTTTATTAACATGCAAATATTTGAATCGATACAAAATACAGGCGCGATCGTTCAGTACCAGACAACGCCATTCCTACTCGAGATCTACTCCACGCCCCCTCACGAATCACGTGACCCAAATCAACCAATCGCTAATTTTCGCTGCATCAGCGTTGCACCTGAAGAGGCCCGATTTTCTGGGTTATCCTCGCTAAAATTTCAGTGATAAAAAAGGTACATTTCGATGCACCACTTTGCTCGATGAAATAACTCGAGTACGCCACTCGTTCCGGAGCACTGTGTATATATACCGAAACGCGGCAAGCAAGATCGCGTGGCGGAAGGGCCGATAAACAGGCGAAACATATGCACTGAGGGGCGCGCAGGGTTCCAGGCAGGCCAGGATCCGGCCAGATGGAATCAGCGCGGAAGGTTACGCGTTCGCAGAAGCGATGTGCCGATCCTAATCGGATTACACGGCCCATTGAAGTCAGAAGTGCGATCTTTTAAACAGGAGAAAGGGCGGGGGGGAGACGGAAGGCTAACGTAACGCGCTTGTTAAATGCCGCGCGTGGACACGCACCCAGGAAGAGAGGGGGGGGAATCGATATTTTCCGCGACGCAACGTCACGATACGGCAACGCGACTGCCGACAAACCCCAGCAGCCAGCGCGTTCGTATTCATCGACCGTTAGATAATCCAACCAGGAGCCTCGTTACCCTCGTGTATCGCGAAATTACCCGAGGCTCTCGAATTTCCACCGTCGGGATATATCCACCCTGGTCAAGTGCGCCTGGTCCAGTCCCTGTTGTGTCTGGAATCCGATGGAATTCATACGCGTTGCACCGCGATTCCATCTCCCGTTTCCACTTTCACAATGCTCATCCGGTGTTTCCACGAGAATGCTGGAAACTGTTCCTTAAATTCGAGAAAATTCGAGAATTTTCAAAGATCGCGCGAGCAGAGAATATTTCGTTCGGGGGGTTGATAACGAGCGAACGAGGGTGGTTGTTTGCTGAATACACGCGATTAGGAAAAGTTTTCCTGTTCGACGTGAGCGGAGCGCAATTAACTCGGGGTTAGATTGTGTTATGGTTATTTCAGTGTTTCACTCGCGAGATCCTCCACGGGGGAGATGTTCTCTAATCAGCGTTGCCGTTGGATAAAGATCAGACGACAAGTGATTTATACCGAGGGTCAGAGAATGTCTTTATGAGTTTGATGACAATTCGAAGTACTTCGACTGAATGTTTCGATTTCTTCCGAGAATTAATAGTACGTTGTTGTAAGAGTACAATTATAGTTTACAGTTTTACTTTTATTCGAACGCGACAAGGTTTCCAGTCGGTAACTCGTTGATGTAAAAATGTTGCAATACTAACTGCACTATATTCTACTACTCACTGTGAATGCTTTTGTAAAGGAAAAAATTTCAATCTTCAAAACCAACGTGAATTTAGCCATGAAAAAATTTTTTTGATGTTTTCACGCGCGTTTCAAATTCTACAATTTTCGAGAAAAATGTGTCTTCACCCATTGCGTGATGTAAAATCAAAAAAAAAAGAAGGAAAAAAATGAACCGTCAAAGCAAAAGTTTCGCTCTTTAAAATGACCAAGTGGATCGTTGCATGATCTTTTTTCTTACAAAACTGTACCAGTATAAATCATCCACAGTTTCTCATCGCCATTACAGTCATGATTATCATCTTCACTGTACGACTAATTCCCAACAACAATAAATTATCTCAACACATCTCGAAAAAAACTACATTCGAAACTAGTTATGCATCGCAGAGGAAGGCAACCTTGCAACGTTCGTCAAACTGATTTAGTCACGAAACTTAGTCGCGCGACATGCGCTTCCGGAAAGTTCCAGCGCAAGTTGGCGAGATACGTTTGCCCGTTATAATAAACTCGGCCCTTAAGTCCTTCGCCTGGATCCCAACAATGTGTTGAATCGCTGGTAGATTGTCTCTCGCCAGTTTAAAACACCGCTGTCCGACCTAAGCTCCGGAATTTAGGGAAATTCCGCCAGTTTGTCCCCGTTACAGTAACACAGAAACGTTAGCTAATACCGCGTCGCACGCGAGAGACGTACGTACGCCATGACCTTTCTTTCGCGAGTAATTGCGCGCGTTAATTTCCCCCTTAATTGTAACATACGAAGCAAAGAAAATAGAATACACGAAAATAAACTGGCGAAACGCGATTTCCTCGGCTGGCCGGCTGAAATTTTAATTTCAAAAACACGGGGCAAGGCGAAATTTCTCCTCGATCGTTCACACATTGAACAATACGAAAATTAGTTTAAAAAAATGCACACGCGTCAGAATCTGAATTTACAACGCGGAAACTTCCCGTTCCGGTGAATACAGATCGCGCGATTTCAAGATCCCTGTGCGGTAACTCCGTAACGGAGAACGACGATTTTATTAAGACGATTAAACGACGCGATCGAACTTCTCCGAAGCAAGCTACAAGGATCGAGAAGCAAAGAGAGATAGACACACACACACACACAGCAAGAGAGAGATAGAGAAGAAATGAGTTTGTCGAGCATTCGACAAGGCTTCGGCCCGGTATCTGTCGATCGGTCGCGGATGGAAGAGCACGCGGGATCCGAGAGGGAGATGCACTTAAATAAAGGGGCCGCTGGTGGACGCCTAAATAGATGGGCAATGGGTTCTTGAATTATGAGCGAGCGCACACAGCCCGGGCCTGTTGTGTAATGTAATTATTGCTCTCCGAGTGTATTGGCTCCATTTCTGTATTAAAATCGGCCGCGTTTACCGTGGCCCGGTGTACCGGTGTTCGATTAAATGGACTTTAATTCGCGTAAGAGGCGGACCGTGGAAAAAGATCCTGCGGAACGGAGGGTGTCCCGTGTCTCTCTCTCTTCCGCTCGTCTCCCTCCCTTCCGCGTGTAAATGACAACGTAAATCATGCGGCGTGGTGTCTCCAGTCGGTGAATCTCTCCTTAAAGGGGAGTTGGAGCATTCGAGTCTCGAATGCGAATATCGATTACAGCGTTACAGTGATTAGCGAAGCTCGTCGCTGTGGAGGAAATCGGGATTCGACTTTAATCGGTTTGTTCAACGCAACCTCCTCTCTCAGAAGGGATTACTTCTACTTCGACGTCTATTTTGTTGTCTACGGCCGATTGATTCAGCAGAGGTGAACCAGAGATCGAGTTCACGCGTCGCGCAACGAGATAGAGAGTAGGAGCGTTGAGAAAATCGTTGCTGATCCCCTTTACGAGCGACACGTCGGTCGGCCAGAATTTCGTTCCAAGGGAGGCGACAAAAAGCTCCTCGTCTATTTTCCATGGCGATGCCGTGGAAGCGTAGTCCGGCTCCGGGTTTCCTGGCAACCGGCGGCCCCGACAGCGGCTGGACCGATTCCAAGGACGACGATCTGGGTTAACGTCGCGAAATTGTGCCGGCCTTCGCGTCTTCGTCCTCGGCGAATCGGCTTTAAAGCTTAACCGGCGAATCGATACCGCGATATCCAGCGACACGACGGCCAAGGATTTGCTCCTCGTCGCCGCGCCGCGCCGGCTGACCCCCCACCGTACGCTACCTACTACTACTCGGTAATGTGTCGAATAACAAGCGACTGCTCGCTTCTTCGATCGGCGATCGGCGAGCCATGTGTTTACGTCAGATCGCGCGTGATTGTATCTTTAATTTTAATTCCTCGCGTCTGTCGGCGAGAAAAATTTCTCAATCGAAAAGTGCAAGACGGAAGCGCGACGAGTTCGTTTTCTTACTTTTAACTGTTTTCTGCTTTATGTTATTTCGTTCGGACCGGTATTCTTCGCATCTTTCGCGATATATTTCGGAGCTGCTGTTAAAAAAAGAAATTCTCAGTTTTTCCATTTTTCAAACTTTACCGAATGAATTTTGCTAATAAAATTCTGGAACTTTTTATTCCGCTCGGATCGATATTCTTTGTATTTTTTTACAGTATATATCGTAGAAGCTATTCTCGATTTTCAATCAAGGAAGCGCGACGAGTCCCTTTTTCCACTTTTCAACTTATCCACTAATAAAATTGTTAAAATTTTCAATTGAAGAAGCGCGACAAGTCGCTTTTTATACTTCTCGGCGGTTCAAATTCCACTAATAGAACATCATTAAAATTCTCAAAGTCTCGTCGAACGTCGTTGGATATCAATCGACTTTGAAATAGCGGACAGATTCTGGCTGCTCCGCGTCGCATCAAAAATTCAAGATAATGCTCGATCAAAGCTTCGAATATAAATCTCCGCTATTATAATCCGACTGATTTAAAGGCGGGAGATAAATCACACTGTCGCAGTCCACCAAACGGCGGGGTGAGATCTTTCTTTGGTGAACTCCTGCCCCTGAACATACATTTTTCAATACATTTTTCACCCTGTACGTGGTATGAATCACACGGAATTTCCTTCTCTAACGTCCGCTGCCGCCGGATCGAACGATTATTTATTGTTTGTTGTGTCAACCGTAATTGGCCATCGGATCCAAGCCGTTTCAACATCGAACGTTTATCGTTTGTTTAAACTTCAGACACTCGCTATAAATATCTCCATTTCCCGATGATTCCTCGTACTTCAAACTCTGCGTCTAATCGATCCATCTTCCGTAGTACGCCGTAGTACGCGTACGTTAAGTTTCCCTTAATATTTTAATCAACGGGAAATATTTAACAGGCGTCGAGTGCCTGGCTGTTTTCATATCTGACTTTTAGCCGGCTTCATTAACGCCGCGCACTGTCACGCGTTTTACACGCGCTGTCAACAGCTTGAATGGAAAGTTCGGCGTGTACCATATGCGACTCGCGCTGCACTCAACGCGTTTAAAATAAATAGGTTAGTTTATAAGGGGCTGGTGCAGAGCGGCGCGCGGCAACGCGTCGTGAATTACCATGTAAAATACCTACCTGGAAATTGATGCATTCACGATCTTAATAATTCATTAACATTTCATTCACAGCCGAATTCAGAATTCATCAACGAGATATTCTTCGTTGTCTGCTCATCGGACGATATTTCACAAATTGTCTCTTTTTCTCTCTCTGTGTAATTGCAGTTCGTAAATTATAAAATCAGTATTATTATCAGTCAACGAGAATTTAACCTTCGCTTAGATAGATATTCTCCGTTATTTATCGTCAGACGCAAAAAAGCGACGATTACTTCGTAGACTGTTCCTCTTCGCACTTTCATCGCGGCAGTTCATAAATTAACGAATAAATTAGCGACTGATAGGGGCGACGATTCTGCGAACCGGGCGAATGTGTGTCACCGAGGCGAAACAGCGATAACGTTGATATCGCGATTTAATTTGTTGACAGAGCGTCACGCGATCACGATGCATCGGTGTGCTGCGGTGTCATCGATGCCAGAGATTTCACCGATGAGTTGCAGCGCAATTTCGTGGTATACGCCGCGTTCGTACGTATGTCGTTATCGCGCGGCTAATTAGAACGTTAAGCACCCGATGCGACGTCCCTGAATGCTTCTGCAACGTTATCGTTGCAGTCTTAATGAAACTATCCTGTCACCAATTATGCCTACGAACTGTTTGCCCGGAGATATGTTAATTGCTTAGGAGCTGAAATGGTGCGCTTTATCGCGCGACGTGGCCTAACCGGCGGGTCGTTAATAACGATAAAAACGGGATACAACAAAGGAAAACCGTGTCGAGAAGAACCAAGTTAAACGGAACGCGAAGACAGGAAATCTCAATTAAAGGTATCGTTTCGATCAGCGCGGAATGGATCGCGGCATAAGCGAGGGAACAGCGAATCTAAATCACGGACGATTGAAATCAATTAATTGCAATTTGATCTTAATTATTTTTAAACGAGGTATTCGAAAAACGACGGGACAAGGACGACACGAACAACATGCGCGAATATCTATGCGGTGGCATGCACGTTCGAGCGACAAACAATCATAGAATTTGTCGAACAATTCATTTGACAATACAATTATAACAGTAATTACGAAGGTAATGAACACTATCAGTAATTGGTATGAATTATTAGTCTATTGTCGCGTCCGATGCATTACCCCGAAGCCAGTATGCAAGCGCGCAGCTTGTTCCAATACTGTAAATGCCACAGCTGAGAATTGTTTGGTTAAATTTCCATTCGACGCGCAAATAGTTTCCCAATGATCGTTTACAGACAACATCCAGTTGATGTCTATACATGTATCGGTGGCTGAATTATTTCTCCATGAAATTTCCACCCGGACAGAGAGACGCGTTTAAAATTCTTCAAAGGAATAAACAAAAATTGCACCCCAGTACGATTCGTCTCACTGAAAGACCCAGAAGCAATTGTTCCGACTAGCAAATGAAGACGACTTTTTTGCCATAAAATTTTATTGATATGCAAAATAAATTACAGGCGCGATCGCTCAGTACCAGTCAAAGCCACTCCCACTCGAGGTCTACTCCACGCCCCCTCACGAATCACGTGATCCAAATCAACCAATCGCTAATTTTCGTTGCACCTGAAGAGGCCCGATTTTCTGGATTAACCCCGCTAAAGTCACTTTCAGTGATAAAAAAAGAAGAAATTGCATCGCCGTTGAAAATATACGGTGTCCAGAATCGGATATCGCAATCACCTTAAAACTCACGTTCCGTCATAAAAAGCAACGCGTAAAACATCCCATAAAAATCACGAATAGGTCCTCCGATACGTAAACTTTCCCTCCAATTTACTCTGCGAGATACAAGCTGTATAACTTCCTCTGCCTACACTCACGTGGAGCCTAATCATCGGGTACGATCAATTTTCTTTGCGAAATGTCGCGTATCGAGGATTTTTTTTTTCTATTTCATGCGAATTATCATACACTACTGGGAAGAAATTTGAAATCACTCAGCTGTTCGTTCTACTATCGATACACTTATAAATTACACTCATTTCGAAGAGCTGCTTCCAACCAACTAATTCTCATTTCACACAACAAACGTGTATTTATTTTAATGACTCCGCGCCATCCGATACGTTTCAACAGACGCGAGTCGAAATCAGGCGATAATTCACCGCCGCCATAGCGCCGGTGTGATCTCGCGTTGTTTGAAGATCGATGGCGAACAGAAGGGATTGAATTTCACCAAGTGGAATTACGCCACTTTCTGCCCGCGGAAGAGTAAATTTGACAGATGCAACGGGTACCAGTATCGATTTCGAAGACCCATGCTTATTACGAGCACCGTTATCGACAAACAACCCGTTCCCAAACGAAATTGCTTGAATCAATCGGACCTCCGCCCTCTCCCCTCCCCTCTCTCACCTATCGCGCAACGTTTTGCTTTCGTGCTCGAAATCTCGTGGCTATTGTTTTTCCATTCTCTCTCTTCCTCTCTGTTCCTTCTTTTTTTCATCTCGTTTTTTTTCGTTGCCGGTTTGTTTTAGCTTGTTTATGAACGCGCTCCGAAACGGGATCGAAACGTCGAGGAGATAGAAGTGGATGCTAAAGAATTAACCAATAATTCGATTCGAGGGGATGAAATACGATTTTCCAGCGGGTATTCCAAAATATAGGGTTGATGGATGCACTGGCCTCATCTTCGAGCGCGTTCGTTTTGCTCGTTCTCTTTTTCTCTCTCTCCTTCCATTTTTTTTTTTTTTTTTTGAAAAATAATTGGACGATGCGTTCGGTTTCGTAATTATCCGTTACGCGTTGATACGGTTCGCAGAGATATCAATTGTACATCTCGGGTTTTACGGCTCGGGGAATACACGGCGAATCATTTTACACGTTTCGCGATCGGGGATTTTTAAACAATGTATTAACGGTATTAATTTCACCTCCATCTATCTGCCTCGCCCGACCCCGTTTCCAAAGGAAGGAAACGCGCAGACGATTTTATTTCGAAATCACATCTGGGCGTGTTTTATTTTCAAATCAAGTTACAACGTTAATTCGCGTGGATGCGAACGTACGCGCTTAATACAGCGGAAATTTCTAATGCTGAATATTAATTTCAGCTGCCGATCAAATGCCCGACTGCTCCCGCTCCAAATCGATAGTTAATCGCCCGCTATCACATGCTCAAAAACGTGCGCGCATTTGACCCATCTGTTTCAAACCTACTCAAATTACAAGCTGCGAAAGTTTTCTTTTCTTTCTCTTTCAAAAGAGGAAAACTTCTAGAGTAACGCGGAGGCGGCGAGATTACTGGACGTTATATGGGGATCCAGATGGCTATTATCACGCGACGGTATCGCCGCTAATTCTCTCTCCGCGGAGCGGAGCCAGTTATTCGCGTCAGCGTTCACCG
Organism: Melipona bicolor; assembly: GCA_030673865.1. Classification (NCBI taxonomy): domain Eukaryota; kingdom Metazoa; phylum Arthropoda; class Insecta; order Hymenoptera; family Apidae; genus Melipona; species Melipona bicolor. The sequence goes on along the minus strand of JAHYIQ010000013.1, from coordinate 1,327,749 downwards.
TCACGTTGCAACGTTCTTGTTCCGGTCATGGCTGGCAAATTCGTATGTTTTCGTAGGTTGGAAACCGGATTCCCGTGCCTGGCGCCCAACTAATAGACTAATTCTCAAAGCGTGTCGCAACGCGGCAAGCTGGCTCGAGAGCTGCGGGCGGCAAAATGACGATTGAAAGGCTGGCATTGCAGCTCGCGAGCGTTCCCTCCAGCCAGCTAATTAGCATTTAATGATGCGTTATTACGGTTTAAGTATTCCTTGAGCGCGCGTTTTACGTTCGCTGCCGTTTATTGGCTCGGAGCATTGCGCCATGAATAGAGATCGTTGGAAACAGTGGCGGCTAACATTGTCCTCGTCGAAACACCTCTTCGATACATGTATGTCACCGTCACACATCGGTGATGTGTCCACGATTGCTTCGACCAGGATAAAATTCGATAAAATTCCCAAAATTCATCAAAAACTGCGATAAAGACTTGTATAACGCGTAAATCTTGATTTTTTGACTTATTTTTGGTCGTTTATCATTGGCGCCTCTACGCGAGCTAATCATTTCCTTCCGACCAGCCGGTACTTATTGTTAGTTACTCTGTAACTTACAATTAGAGCACAGTTGGCAAACTGGCGGCCGGCGGATCCTTGCCCCTACTTTCCTGATCGCTAGCGCTACCCCCTCCACTACATCGATCGCTCGCCGTGCGTGAGTCCTACTCTCCGATGCACAGTGGAGAGGGTAGCGCTAGCGACCAGAAAAGTAGGGGCAAGAATACGCGGGCCGCCAGTTAGCCCGACTCTGACTTACAAAGGAACATATCAAAGTGGTATTACCAATTTTGATGAAATTTAGCATAAATGTAATTTTATGCCACACTCCATTCTCTTTAACGGCAATCGTCAATGTCGAAGAGGTGAAAACTAATCTCAAATTTGGGGGTACATATTTTGTCAAGTATCTCAGAAATTACTGAAGCACCATTTTTGCGTAAATTGACAAAATTTATATTTTTTAACAACGAATTTAACGGTGTATACTATTTTGCGAAAGAATCTTTTGTTTGAACAATATATTTAAAAAATCGCATTTTTTATAAATTTTCTCAAGTAAATGTTAATAATTTTCTTGAGTATTTATTTGTGAAAACTATGCATTGTGGAATCTTATAAAAAAATCCATTATCTTTAAATCTTTCTCCAGAGACTCGTATCAAGCTAGTTCGTCGAAATTGTCGCGTATTTATCTTTCAGAATTGAACGAGACTCCCGCAAAAAGTCACAAACACGAAAGGACGACGAGATCGTAGGGACGGAGGGGACGTGCGAAACGCTGATAAATTATTTGCGCCAGTTCTGAAACGCAGGGTTGCAACGCTTTAGCAAATGTCCATTATTTTCAATTACAAGGAAGATGCTTCGTTTTCTTTCGATCTTTTCTTCGGGGAATTCTTTGTTAATCGTGCTACGAATTTTGGATCATTTTTTATTGCGCAACTTTAAAGGGCTTTAAAGAGAACACGACAGGATCGTTCGGGATATGATAAATTCGAGAGAATTTCCGGCAGCAGAATTGATTTTCCCAGGGAATATCTGGGAAAAAAGTTGGCGCGTTTTTTTGTTTTCTTATTGCAGCTGTCGTTCTATTTGTTCGAGCGGAATAAAAACCATCGTGTTGTCGATAAAACGCGTTTCGATTCAAACGTCGAAACGTCGAAACAGATTGCTCAATTGTCGTACAGGACAATTATAAAATTAAGTGCGAAAACATTGATTTCAACGTTTTTTTTTATGTTCACTCGTACCTAAGTGAATATCTTTTCAATGTGCCGCATGTGAAAAGTGTGTTTCAGCGATCGCGTCGCGCGTAACGCGGGCGAATCGACATATTTTTTTTCAATCAACGAGAGAAAGCGCGCTCGTTTTTGTTCGCTCGGGAGGAAACGTCGGAATGATTAAATATCGCGGTGATTACATAAAAACGCGGGGGCACAACGGCTGCGAAATGTTTCGACGATTTCCACGATTTGGCGATGCGATCGTTGAAAAATTACCGAGGAGAAACGGCGGCTCGATTCTCTCTCGCATGAAAATTCAGATTATATTACCGTGTTATCGACGGGGAATTTAAATTTTTAAAGGGGATTTTCATCCCCTTCCCCGCCGGCGTCGAATAAATCTTGCGCGCAATTAGCATACGAAATGCGCAGTAATGATGAAATCTGCGCGTGTATGCACGTGTGCGTGCGGTTCGTGAGCGAGATATTAAGCGTCCACTCGAAAAAGGGGGCCACTTCCTCGAATGACTTCATCGTCCAATGAAAGCTGCAATAAGAGCCGCGATACGCCATATGAATTGCACATCGCGCGAAAATAGAATTAACGTGTCAAGCGTCTGATCTTCCATATCATCGGAATTGCACGTTCGGGTTTCCCTTCCTCTCCTCTCTTTTGCAAACAAATGTAACAACCGAATATTGACGAGACACGCGTGACAAAGTATACATATTGTATACGAGTGTTTATACACATAATTGTAGAAAAACGTTGTTTTTTACTTTGGAGAATAAAAAGGGATAAGTTATTTTGACTGTCCCACGTTGCAAATTCTTTCTCTCCCCAGCGCACGGTGTTTCTAGCTTTTTCCCCACTGCTCTATCCATCAAATCGACCCAACGCCAGCCAAAATCCTCAAGAGGCGAATTCAGAAGACGAGGCCAGATTGTTTGTCAAATCGCTACCGAACGTTTTTGCACTCGCGTTTTTCCTATCGCACGACTCACACCTTCCACTCGCCCGTCGATACACTCGAACTCACGAATACCATACACAGCGACGATTTATACAGCGAAATCACGCATCTACCAGATAGCTACATCCCCCTACGTTCGATTGGATAGTTTATTTCATGGCGCACACTTCCGTGCCGTGTTTTTGCACGATAACGCTCGATGAAGATGAGCGAGGTGAAAACACGCGGTGCAAGATACTCCGCAGAGTGTTTTATTAATATTTTCCATTTTTTTTTCTCATTTCTTCCTTATCGTATCGAAGGCTAACGACGTCTCGCGATATTGACAACAAATTTGATTATTCTAAGACTGAATCTTAAAATGTCGAAGTTTAGGCGTTGCATTGCTATTATTTCGTTGTTGTATGCATCTACGACAAATTTGCAGATTGAATTTTTCAACGGACGAGACTTTTAGATTTATGTCTTTCCGTGCTAACAATAAGTTATTAGATATGAAGATAAATAACTTCTCAAAATTTAATCGGGAACGATTAATTTGGTAAACTTGCAACGCTTTAAAATTCTTCAGTTCCCTCGAAAATATCCCGCAACTGGAGAAAGGCAGAGAGAAAACAACCCTTCTGTTAAGTGTTCTATTATGTGGAAGCTCAGGTCTGACTCGAATAACCTGGCACTGTTATTATATCGTTACCACAGCGTATACAAGGCTAAAAATCATTTTCTACTAAAATAAATCCGTAATTTTATCACTGAAAGTGATTTTAGCGGGGGTAACCCAAATCGAGCCTCTTCAGGTGCAACGCTAATGCAACGAAAATTAGCGATTGGTTGATTTGGGTCACGTGACTCGTGAGGCGGCGTGGGATAGACCTCAAATAGGAGTGGCGAGTAGGACTGAGCGATCGTGCCTGTAATTTGTATCGATTCAAGTGTTTGCAGTAGAACAGTTGCTTCTGGGCCTTTCAGTGAGACGAATCGTACTGGGGTACAAGTCGTGCAGTTTTTTGAAATTTACATTCGAAAGAAACAATTTTTAAAATGTTTGGACTTGGATTTAATTTAAAATTAATAAAATTAATTTTTTCTTACATTCCGATTTTATTAAAAAAAAAATAGGTGGGAAGAAACTTTTGTCCCACCTTGTACGACAAATTTGATTGTTCTATGCATCGTTTAAAATTGAATTTCAATCGATGGGACTCTTAGATTTAGGTTTCTTCTCTCAAAATAAAATAACCTATAAAAATGAAATAAAACTTTTATCAACGATGTTGATTCAAGTAAACTTGCAACGCTTTAAAACCTTGCGTGCAGTTTTCTGCAATTCCCTCGAAAACTGGAGAAAAACAACCCTTCCGTTGAGCGTTAAAGCGTCGAAGTTCAGGTGATCCGAGCAACCTTGCGCTGCTATTGCATCTACGATGCTACGTAGGTTGTGGTCTGTGACCGGACTTGAGAAGAACGGGAAGACGATGGAAAGATAGAGAACCTCGCACCTTGAGAAGTGCGTACTTGCCACCCTTATCACCGTGTACACACGTGAATCGTGACGTAAAACCGAAGGTGGCGCGTTTTTCGTGTCTAATTTACAGCCTGTCAAAGCTACGTGTCTCCCCATCACTCAGCCACTCATATCGCGGAAAATATGCATAATTCATAGACCCCGCACCGGCACCGGTACATAATATTCCGTCGAGGTCGGCGAACGCCCGAGCTTCGCGATCGACCACCACTTGAAATTTCACCTCAACTACGCACACCGCTCGACTACATCTCCCGATAGATCGCCGGGATAAAAATCCTCCGCTGGACCCGATACACGTACACGCTATTTCTCTCGTTGTTATTGTATGCACACTTAAATTTATTTCCATTACTATCGAAAGCCAGGGAAAAATTCGAAGAATTTCAAGAATATCAGAGAGAGAGAGAGAGAGAACAAAAGGTGACATGCAACTCGAATTTTTGAAAAAAAATTCTAAAAATCCGCGTTTGTTTGTGATTCTCTGTTGAACGGTGGAAAATGCAAAAAAGAAAGAAAAAAGAAAAAAATGTTTCGAAAGCTATATTTAGATATACACTCGTAGGTGTGCGTGGTTGAAATTGTCGAGTGAATAAAATTCGAGTGGACTCGATTCGTGCTTCGTTCGTCAAGTACCTCGAGAGATTTAGAAAAATTGCACTCGTACGTACCACCGAGTTCACGGAACTTGGTAATTTAGGAAAGGATTCCTCGCTGGCGAGCGCGGAGCGTCGGGATTGCTTGATCGCGTGGATAATTGCGAGGGAAACGATTAACAACAGCTTTGAACAAATCAATTAGCACGTCGATCCGTAACAGAGAAGCCATTTTCCTCCGGAATTTTCGTTGATTATCGTTGAAACGTACGTACACGTATACGTATCGGCTGAATCTCGCCGATAAACGCGATATTAAATTAACGCGAAGCGAAACCGCTGGTCACGTAACAAAATACAAATGAACAAATATCGACCACCGTGCGAGCAAACAGGCGTTTGTTTTTTAACCAGCGTGCCAGAGAACGCCGCAGCACGCGTTGCAAATATCAAGCGGTCTGGCAAACAAACGGTGAGCCCTGTATTTCCCAGCTTCATCCAGTTATGGTTCTTTCGCCTCGGTAAATTTTAATGGCAATACAAACACAACAGGTCGTTTACCTACGACACCGACCGATTTGTAATTTAAACGTAAGAAGCAAACACTTCAATGACAAAAGAGAAGCAAAGATATTTATTTTTTTACGAGAGGGAAAAATACGATTCAAAATACGAAATATAAAATACATGGGTTTAGAAAGATTCGAGAGAATTTTTCCTAACAATTTGGTGAATATTTTACAAGTGTACACGAAAGTTTATCGCTAAAAGAGCTAAGAAATTCATAAAGTCACGGAACGTTTTTACTAGCGAATGATCAAAGTTCATTCTTTCGCGTGTTGCGAACGAATTCTTCAATTTTCTTTAAGCACCGATAATAAGACGGATCTTTGCAACGTTATGTCGAATAACATAAAACATCCTTCACGCGAGAAATAACGGGGAATAAAAAAAAAACTTTATTGATATGCAAACATTTGAATCGATAGAAAACAAATTACAGGCGTGATCGCTCAGTACCAGACAACGCCACTCCTACTCGAGGTCTACCCCACGCCCCCTCACGAATCACGTGACCCAAATCAACCAATCGCTAATTTTCGTTGCATCAGCGTTGCACCTGAAGAGGCTAAAATCACTTTCGGTGATAATAATCAATCTCGAATAATGCGCCTCGATGATTCGCCTATTAAGAAGAATTTTCAACCCTTTAATTACAAATTTCCTTCATAAATCTTCGGGTAAAAATAAACTTGGGAAAATGTTTTGCAGGCAATCTACTCTTTAAGAATAACTGACAATGCTTGCGCCACGATTTATCTTCATAAATTCAGGAAAAAAATTAAGCAAAAATCTTCAAGATAACTTACCCTTTAAAAGGAATTAATGATTTTCGTGCTGCAGTCTTTCCACGATAAAGAATCCTTATAATATAATCCATCCTATCCTTCTTCGTAAACCTTAAAATCAAAAAACGAACGAATTCTTCACGCTACGAGTCTTGGAAACCATAAAGTCGCTGTTAGAACGCAATATTAAATGATTAAGAAACACTTTTGCCATTTTTCAAAAGAACCATTAGGTTGCGACCCAATTGGGTTCCTTGGAAAAGTTTTACCTCCGTGATAAACAGATTAAATACAAAAAAGGAATTTAACCCTGAAATTCAAGATCAATTTCGCGGCAGGTCCTTTACACGCATTTTCCGTCAAATCGAAGACGTAGAATTCGTCTATGACAGCCACGGACAAACGTTTCTTTCCACCCTGTATACCCGAACGCAGTAACGCGAGACGAGTTCGGGTTCGCCAACGGGGGTGCATTCATCGTAGACGGTTCTTACAAGTCACGTATGGGACTCGCCGTGGCTCCTTCTGGCGAGACTGACATCGTATAAAGAGGATGCCAGGCCGGACGATGACGACGACAACAACCAGCACGACGACTAGACGTCGCGGTTATTACACCGAGGGTCAACGAATTTCCCGGCATCACGGCGCGGCGTCCTCCCCATGAAGTCCATGGGGAAATGCGCCAACAGCCGCTGCACACCGTTCGATACACGGTTACCCTCCTCGTTGCGTCCTCTTCGATACGCAACCTTCCCTTGTTCTTCCTCTTCCTCCACTCTCTTCTTCACCGATCTTTGCGCGAACGACGTTCGTCGGAATTGCGCGCAAAGGATCTCTTTCGAAAAATTTTCAAATTTACGCGTCGCATTATCGACATTCGCGTTCACCCTCGTAGTCGAACGAGCTTTAAAAAGCCAGCTTTGAAAAATAGCTCGCGCAATCGTGACTGACCCACTGGAAGGAGGAAAGCGACCCCTCCGGGGGTCCGCTCGATGCTGAATTTTTAATCGCGTGTCGCTCGCGTAATCGCGCGCCCTCCTATGAATATGTTAAGCCGGACGAAAGCTCGAACGAAAGCCACGTGGATTTAATTAACACCGGTTGACGAACGACGTACGAGCTACGGGATTGAGTCGCTGGTCGCGAAGAGGCAATTAGCAGGTTGCTACCCCGTGGAATATTCATTTTACTTGGCTTTTGCTTTCCAGTAAGCCGGCTCGTCCTTCCTGATAAGGTTCTTCGCTCGGGTGGCGAGTTATTTCCGTTAGAAGAGAGGAGGAACTCTTGCATTCGAATTGTTTGGAAAGATCCTGAAGCGATATACATACACATTTAGAGGATTAAATCTCGCGGTCAGTTTATTAATTAATTAACTGTGAGGAACGTTTCTTCTCTCTCTCTCTCTCTCTCTCTCTCTCGTTCATCGTCCAACTTTCCATCTCTCCCGCTAATAATAAAGTTTTTCGAGTAATCTTCGCGGATCTCTTTAGCATTTTCTCGTCGTTAAACATCTTTCGCCAAGACCATCTTTATGGAGAAAGTTTGAGAGCCGTGTATTAATTGAACGCGGAGGCGTATTTATTTCCTTCGACGTAAAAAGTGATGAAAACACTTTATCGTGTATGAGAAATAGCCGAGTTTGTTGCAATAATACGACGCACAGTATAACGTACCTTCCCTGTTATCTAAGTTAAAATTCTCTCAGGAAAACATGAAAGGAGAGAGTACCATTTATATCACTTCGTTCTATGAGAAAACACAGTCCCTTTGCGTTGTTACATATTTTCATTTGATTAGAATAGTTGAACTACGCGGTTAACGCGACGCAAAGGAATATTTTCCAAAATCCCTTTCTTTGTGTTAAATTTTACTTGGAAGCCTGTTATGCTCTCGCGACGATGGCGAGAAACTTGCCAAAATATATTTTATCCCCGCAGTATCGCCCGATATTCGTCATCCATTTACGCTGTTCGAGTTCCATTGCATGTCATAAAATTTCGAATGGAAATTTATGCGCGGCGTTTTTAGCCCGCTATAAATTCCCAAAGAATTTCTTCTTTAATTTCGCCGGTATCGATAGAAAAATATACTCCGCGCTTGAGAAATTTATTTGCCACGTTTAAAGAAAATTTACCGTTCCACTCGTTGCCGTCGAACCTGTAACATCTAAGAAGTGGTTGCACTAAATATTCCACGATTAATAGCGAAATATCTCGCTTCGTTTGAAACCCGATCCCCCAATTAATATCCCGTAACTCGATTTAACAGACCACCGTATACCGGCGGTGTGTTTCTTCCCTTCGCGACATCTTGCCGTAACTTTCCATCGAGAAATCGAACGAACCGTAGTCTAACATAAAAACCTGAAAATTTCTAAAAAAAAAAAAAGAACAAATAGAGAGCTATTAAATTAAAGAACAAACTTTCACAATCGAGCATCGACTAACTTATTTCTTCAACATTTCCTTTTCGTCCTCTTCGTCGAAGGCACTCGCGCGTGAGCGCACGTCAAGATCCACGTGGAGATCGTTAATAAAATTTCACGTACGACGAGCACACGAGCGAGACGACGATTCGTCAAAGGATCGCGCACGCGATTCACCGCGATGCACGGACGTCCGAGTGCCGATTCGTATGGAACAGCGCGAGAGACTTCAATGGAAATTATACTTTATAATGGATACTAAACGAGGGTGGTATCCGGGACGCTTTGCCGGAAGATAAACGATTCAAGAAGAAACGTAGGAAATATTTGGCCACCCGTCCTCCACCCAGCCAGATTCAAGGGGCACGAAAATTGAATAATGGAGGGACGGGGATGAAGTTTCATCGGTGCTTTCAACCGAACGAATTTTTCAAGCCGTTTATTCGCGGCGAGCTGACAATATTCCCCGGGTATTGCTGGAGGTTCCCGTTTATCGATCGAACGGTCGATCACCGTTTACTTATTGACAAATATATATATATATATATATATATCATTAACGCGGCAAAGATACCGCGCTATCTGTGACACGTGAATTATTGAGAATTTTCCTTCCTCGATTCGGGAACTAGGAATTTCTTAAAATTAACGCGCCACTTGTGTCGTGTTATTGTGGCAGGTGTGTCCAACCTGTGGTCCGCGTTATATAACCAAAATAATTCAAACAACTGAATAGGAATTTTATTATTTGAATAATTTTAACCATGAATGTTCATGATGCCCCATTTGTACGTGAAGCACATAAAAAAAACGAAACAAGAACAGAAATTTTAGACGAGCATCTTTGTACTGCCACTACCTGTGTCAAACCAGATATTGACGAACTGGTATCTAAAAAACAAACTCACAATCAGTGTTCTCGTTAAAAATTTTCACGTTAGTATTGTTTCACTATAAAAGTATCGTAAATAATTAATATAGGATAAAAAATATGTAAGCTATGCGCGCAGTAATGTGTAAACTAAATTTTTGTTGGCCCAGAAGATTTGAAAAAGTTGAACACTCATGCTTTATCGCGTGATTTTTGCACGCGTTAGGATTCCGTGTGTTTATTTTCCACTATGAACGCGCCAAGTTGTATATTAAGGAACAGGATTACCACCGTTGTTCGTTAAATATTTGAATACACGTATCTCCGCAAACTGTGTCATGGATAGTCCCTTAGTTACCACGGAGCCACCAGAGTCTTGAAGTTTATACGGAATCCGGATCTCAAAGCGCGGTTTCCTGCCGAAATTACGAACCTTCCAAGTACGATATCCAACAAGACACCGCAATTTGTCAGATAGCTTGAAAAAAAAAAAGAAGAGAAAACTCCGGAAACAAAACGATCGACAGAAACATTCGTCGTTATTTTTCTTTCGTGGATTTATAACGATTCCTAGGGTCCTGGGTCGTCGCATCGATTTGCGACAGATTCAGCAGGGCGCTGATTGTCCGACAGTTATTAAAATGGACTCCTCTGTCCGCTGGTGAATCGCGTGATCGATCGCGAAGCGTGTGCCGGCCGGCCGGACAACCGCAGAGGTGGAATAAAATTCATCGACTCCCATGAGCCAAGGACTACATCAAAGCCAATGAGAGGGTGCACGGCGCGCGGAGTCTAGTCGCGGAGGACGCAGGCCTGGCCAGGGGTGGCTCGGCTAAATGTAGCGTATAATTTAGACAGCAGCTGTGCCGCGCGACAAATATAATTCGACGCATCAATCTGCGGCTTTAGGGTCGAACTTTAGGCTCGAAAAACGGCGCACCCGAAGTGTCAGACGTCGTGTCACTGCCGGTGAAAATTCATACGACAGAAAAAAAGGAAAGGCCGAAGCGAAGGGTCGTACATTACGTTGCGCAACCAGCTCACAGATTCACCGGTTAAAACGCGAAGTGACGCACCATGTCAGAGTATAATTAAAAAATTGCACGACTTGTACCCCAGTACGATTCGTCTCACTGAAAGGCCTAGAAGCAACTGTTTTTGCCATAAAATTTTATTGACATCCAAACATTTGAATCGATAGAAAACAAATTACAGGCGCGATCGCTCAGTGCCAGACAACGCCACTCCTACTCGAGGTCTATCCCACGCCCCCTCACAAATCACGTGACCCAAATCAACCAATCGCTAATTTTCGTTGCATCAGCGTTGCACCTGAAGAGGCTCGATTTTCTGGGTTACTCCCGCTAAAATCACTTTCAGTGATAAAATTATACTTTACAATTTTACAGAACTTTTATCCGGAATATTATGTACTGTGACGCTTATACAGGGTGTATAATAGAAAAAAGGATTCATAACTTTTAAAATATCCTAATAAACCATGGGTGGAAAAATTAACATAGTAGTTACTATTACAAACGATTTTGTCCTTTTCGGTTTGATACCTTAGGACGACTCATATACGACTAATTTCTAACAATTGGTTGGTCTTTTCTTTTCTTTCCAAAGTTCGAGATTCACAAAAGAGATGCAATTACTTTCCCTCCAGACTATCAGAAAAGTTCTGCATGCATTCGCTTGGAGTTTTAAACGGTATACTTAGTTTCCCAAACGTCCGTGAGAATTAGCGCGTCGCGGGATTGAAAAACGCGCAGTTTGGGATCCCCGGTGATAAATAAGAAATTAAATATCGAGCCGGAGCTCCTGCGAGAAGACCGTAATTTATAGGTAAAGTTTCAGCGCGAAGGGAAAGTGCGACTGGGCGCTCTCACGGGCGAAAATCGTAACGCGAGTAAAGGGGAAAAGAAAAAAGGCTCGCTGAGAAAAAGTAAATCGAACTTTTGGAATAAATTCCCCTCGTGTCAGCCAGTGCACCCCGGCTAGAACGTTCATTTGGATCGTGGTTCCAAGAAAAGGTTCCGGCGATTCTGCTGGAAACTTTCCGTCGAGCTTTTCGAACAACGCAAATGCAGTTATTTCATCGAGAAGATTTTCACATTTTTCCCCTCTTTCCCTGGAAAAAAAAGAACAACTTAGGAAACAATTATTTCCGATGATTTCGAAACCGAATATTTTCGAGAATCTTTCTAGCCAGAAACACGGAATGCAAATGAACGAGCATCGATAAATGCCGCAAGCGCCATGTTCGACGCACAGAAAACACAGAAAAACCAAACGATACGAATATGAATAAAGATTTAATTTCGCAGCAGATACGAGAGAGCTCCGAGAGAGATTTACGATCTCGCCCTCTCCTCTCGTCGGCGGTAAATACGCGCAAAGGGCCATCGAAACGGATCGATCGGAATGAAACAGTGAAGCGCGCAGTGGTAGGCACAGGTCACGGTATCAGCGGAGTGACCGCCGTGTGTAGAAAAGAAAAAAGACGCGCATATACGTATGTAAAAGAGAAGAAATGAAAGGCGGACGTGGAGTCGTCTGGTTCGTCGTGGCAATAATTTTTCTGGCGTTGAAAGGAGGGTGCGAGTGTATACAAAACGCGGCTACGCGCGTCTGATATCGCGAACGTGACCAGCCTGGTCTTTTTCGAAGTCTAAACAACCACGGCAAGAACCACTCACGCAGCACTTGAGCATCGATCCCCGTGGCAAAACCGATGACGCCATCCACCGAGCGTCGAGACTCGCTGCTTATCGTCCTTTCGATAAACTTTCCACCGAGCGCGAATATCGCACGAATTTCCTCTCGACGCCTGTCCCGTTCCGATCCAATAAAAATCTCGCTCGACTTATTGCTCGCACGCGCGACGTTTCGCCTATTCAACGGTGGTTTGTTCTTTGAAACGTGTGCAGCCGATTAATTGTGTACTCGAGCACCAACTAATAAATCACGAGTTTGACGCTGTTTGACGCTGTATGAAGAATATCATTGGGTCGAGATACTTTCGATCAAGTTTTTAATAATCGACAATGCAAAGAAACTGTGTATATGAAATATCCAGCCGTAAAAATAGGTCTGTAAAAATAACGCAATATACTGCAGTACTGAGAGAAAGAATATCGCAACTATAAAAACAAATGAGCAAGGAAAAGTATTGTCGGGGCAGTAAAAAAAATTCGACAACAGGAGAAGCACCGTGAAAAGGACACCATAAAAATGGTACAAGAATACAGAGGCACTGGGACGAGAAAAATACGACAAATGAAAATACGACGGATAAATTCTCGGGATATCCTAGGATTCTAAAGGGCACGTGTCAGAGGCTTTTAAGTAAGACAAAGTGATATTGCGTAGTTCCAAAACGGTAAAATATCAAATATACACATATATTCGTGAAAACAGAGAAAGTATAATTTTACTAAACACATTGAAATGCACTAAAAATAATAAAGATCGGAGAAAGATGTGAAACAGCGAAGAAATTTCTACGATATAACGGAATATACAGATAATGTTCGCGAGATAGAAATGGTTGATAATAAAGGGTAAAGAAATTTATTACGTTGCCGAATAACCAAGGTAGCGGAGTGTTTTCTTGGAGATTTTGCAGGATGACTCGATGACTATGCGTTCTGCTTAGTATAATTCATCTCCTGGCAAGGCAATCTCACGTAATCTTCTCTAAGATACACAAAAGTTAATGACGATACACAAAAGGGAAATTTCCATTTATCCTTTTTTTCAAAGAAGCAATACATCGCGTATTATCGTAATATTAACGTAGCGCAGACGAACTTGAATAAATCATAATTGATTCAACTTTATAATTACCTGCATTACCGACAATCCTTTCCAAGGATTAAACCAAGGAATAATTACCCATTGGAGAATCATATATCACGAAGAAATAAGGTTAATCTATACGATGGAACATCAATTACCCATTCCCCAAAAGACTAATGGATCGAGTAGACCAGGAACTCTCGAATCAATATTTCCCCTCGCATATTCTTCGCGCGACTTTTCAATCTACGCGCAATAATCGTTATGCAAATTGTCTACGCAAAAGTCAAACAAACGGACGTATCCATCCAGCCACGAAACTTAAACGGAACGCAAGACAAACACTTCGCAAGTCATCGAATTAATCACTGTCGAGCTCATCCTGCTGCTAAAACTTGAAAATTCAAACACTGACTGTTATATAAATTATAGCTATTTTATACTTGAACTGTATTTGAACAAAACAGCAAAACAAAAGTCGTCGAGCTTGTCCCTGATGTTAGAATTTGACGAAAATGATCGCATCTACTTTGGATCTATTTTTCATTACTTTCATTGTCGGCTCAATTATCGTCGATATTTACGAGATCGGCGCACTCGTTCCCTTCAAAGTCCCCGCGAGACACGCGTGACAAATAGAAGTTGGTGGAGCAAAGTAGGAAAAGCGTTAGTACAAAATTAAGGGTCATCCACGGTGGTTCGATAAAAGGGGAGACCCTTGACGGTCTCCCGAGACGCATATACCCGAGGAAGATCCGCCTTGGATAGCGTACGAGCGTGTATCATCGACACGGGGGCACATCTTGTATGCGCTGCACCCCTTCTTACTCCCTCTTTTTCCGTTTCTCATGTATATTCCATTCGCAGTTGCACCACACACCCTATAAAAGGAAAACACGCCTCGCCCGTCTATTACACGACTTTTTCGTTCCGCAATAAAGGCCGCGTTACTCGTTATACGCTCGTCTACGAACCGTGGTGTTCCAGCCCTCTAAAAATTTCAATATACTCGGATAAAGGGAATTCTTCGACGTGGCTCGAGTGGCAGCCAACGTCTATCTTTTTATTTTCTTTCTTTCTTTTTTTTTTTCTTTTCTTTTCGCTGGTGGAATGGAATTCGTTTACGTCACTCGCGACAAGCATTCGTCACTGCCAACGAACGCTTCCCTCGCCCGCAACAAACGATCGAAATTAATACAAAATCGAAAGGAAACGTAAACTACGAATACCGATTACTTTGCGTATAAAATCTCGAGTCTCTCGGCAGCTCGAACGCTGCGAGTTCAAGGGACTCGGGCCTGCTCGTGGTTATCGCACTGGCAGGCCTCGAAACGCGCATTCAACACGCACTTCTACGAAGTGACGCACTTTCGACACGCGCGTTTCGTTTCAGCGTACGCCGACGTGAAAACGAGAGAGTGTTTTGTCGCGCGCGCACAAAGGAAGACCTTACGAATGCATAATGCGAGCGTTTAGCGTGCCCCACGAACGCTTTCAGACGCCTATTTAGATTCATTTGGAATTGTATCGCGGACGCGCAGCGTCCAATTTTCTATACGCGTCCCCTTTCTGACTCGACGTGGCGAGGTGCAACGAAGGGAAAAACAACATGACAGTACGATTCGTCTCGTTGAAAGAAAATTTTATTGATATGCAAACATTTGAATTGATACAACACAAATTACTGGCACAATCGCTCAGTACCAGACAACGCCACTCCTACTCGAGGTTTACGCCACGCCCCCTCATGAATCACGTGACCCAAATCAACCAATCGCTAATTTTCGTTGCAACAGCGTTGCACTTTTCTGGGTCACCCCCGCTAAAATCACTTTCAGTGATAATAAATAAATAGCGAATGGCACGCTCGCAACCGGTTGCAATGTGTCACGCAGCAAGTTAGCTGTGCGTTAGTCCGCGTTGAACAAGTTACTCGCGACACGTACAAAGCAAAGATGCAAGTTTGACGAGGATCGGAGTATCGCGTGGAATTAGTCGGCGAGATTGAAAGATTACCCCGGTCAGATGAGTAAAATCTTGAAAGGAGAATTCGATTTTCGATAATCTAGTTCATCGCAGTTCAAACGGTAGTCTCGCGGTCTTCGTTCCACCTCTGCTATCGTGTTTGATCAAACTTCGCGTTCCCTCGCGCCGCGCAACTTTTAATTCGAACTCCCATCCATCGCTTCTTTACAGAAACTCGTAAATTTTTATGGGCCGAATTCACCTTTTTAAGTTTACAGACGAGAGAGATTGAATTGTCGTTGCAGATCTTTCTCACTCCTCGACAAGTGATTCTCAAGTGAAAAGCATTCCTGGTTAATAATGTAAAACGATTCCATTCGAGTTGCTCGATTGCCACATGTGTAAAACGCGCGTCGAACTTTTTGAACGAGCCGAATTTTCGTTCGTCCCGGAGAGCCTCGAGGAGTCTGGTCTTCTCCAACAAATTCCAAGCCCGCAGAAGATTCGACCCTTTTAATTCGCGATTAAAAAGTCGCGATACCATTAACCAAGCAGTCCAAGCAAACAGACCGGCGAAACTCGGACCACGAGGCTCTTTCAACGTTCACTTTTTCAGAGGCACGGTGTTTAACGAACGGATCTCGAGGAAGATCGTCAATCCTGCCGAATTACATCGTTGTTTTTCCCTTTTCCGGCGGTCGATTCTCCTCGAGCAATTAGCCTCGTTAAAGAAGACGAAGGAGAGAAGACGCGCGAGAGAGAGGCCTGTTCCCATTGTTCTCTCGACTGACGAGGCGATAAAGGGTAAGAAAGGGAAGAAGGTGGCAGGGACAAGACGTTGGCCGGTGCCAACGCAGGCAGGAGAAGTAACACGGCGCGGGGCGAGGGTGCTCGCAATAAATAGCTTAATTTCCTTAATTAAAATCCCTCTGCCCAGGGCGGACGCGACGCTCCGCTCGATGGCGCGTTACCCGGAATTGCTCGAGCCTCTGCACGGACCTGTGTTTCCCGTCCCGTTTACCGTGGGTTTGACACAACGCTCGAAACAATGGCTTTCCCACCTTTCAGCCGCGATTGCCAATTGCCGATCGAAATTCGCTCCATTCGTTTCCATTCCCGGCAGCGATTACAATTTATCCAACGACGGAACAATCGGAATTATTTGCCGAACCACGTGACTGTAATGATAATCCAGGAGATTTGCGAAGAAAGAAATAATTCAAAAACCCACGGAGCTGTTGCTCATCGATACGCGGTTCGTGTCGTGCACTCGGCGAGCACCCTCCTTTTTTTTTTCACGAGCAATTATGCGTTCGACGAGAACGAACGGTTCGTTAAAAAAGGGAGAAACCAGATGAAAAGAGACGGACGAGAGAGAGAAAGTGAGAGATGGAAGGGAGGAAGCACGGAACGGAAGCGCGACAGAAACGATGATGATTATTACAGAGTTAATGAGAGAGCAGTAATTGGTTGTGGCAAGCCGGGCACGCGGCTGACCAGCTACCGATCGTTCGCCGCACGTTCACCGGTTCGGCCGTGGCCACTGATCGTCGCGTTGAATATTACAGAACAGGGTGGCTCTGCGTGGGTGCATGTGCACGGTCACGCGAGCGCACGTGTCTGTGTATCACGGGGTAATTGTCGGAAAATACGCTGGTTTAGCGACACCTCGGGCAGGTCAGGGACGCGTGTCAGCCGGCGTTTATTAACGGAACCAGATCCCCAATTGCGTAACCCGCTTACTTAATGGAACGCAGACCCGATCCGGTTCGATCGATCGCCTCTTTTAGGTCGCCAATTCAGATTACCTTCTGCCTCTCCGATTCTTCGCAAGAGCAAATTTCTACCTCTGTGGAATTTCTCGCTTTGTGAAAAAGTGGTAAATGACGAATAACAAATATTACGAAAAGAAATGTCTATGCTGATGAAACGTCGAATGCTAATCCGATTATTCGACAACTACGAGCGCCAGTCGATTGATTTGTATACACTTTTCGTACAGAGAACAATGCGGGGAACGTACGTTGAACGATCACTGGGGATAAGAGGCTCGGTCATGCGAGAAGAATCGCTGAGGAACAGAAAATTTCGGGATAACGATGAAACGGATGATAAGGAAATTGTGAACGTCGGTTCCCATTCATAATTCACCCCTCGAAATTCACGCTTCATCGAGGGACGTGCGTGTTCATCCTGAGTCATAGTCGAGCTACGCTGTTCGAAAGATCCGTCCATTAACATTTCTATATTAAAGTCACGAGTCATTTATAGAACTGTGAAGCGATTCTGAGCCGTTTTAAGAATTTAACAGCAAATCTAGAAATTGCTCTTAGACAGCTTTCAGACAGAGTTTCAACGAAGTGAACTAAATTTACGAAATTAAGTTTAACGCGTTAAAGATTTAAAAGAGATCATTCTCTCAAATGGAAGTTATTTTGAACATTTGAAAATCGACATTTTAATCATTTTCTATCAATTACTATCTTAAAAATGATGGACTTGCGTTGGTCACCCCTGGGTAAAGAGCACGCAACATTTGGAACGAGACACGGCGGCGAACGACGAGCGAACAATTCGCGTGTCACATCGGTTGATTGCATTAAACTGGTTCGGCCGCTGCTCCTCGAGCGTACGCGACGAAATTAAAATCTCTGACGCGTGTCGCAAGGCTATAACAGACTTTTCGTGTGATCCTCAATTAACCGGATTAATGAGGGAACGGTAATTGGCTGCGGCGAAAGCCACTCGCCACCGCTCTCTCCTCGGACGCTCTGGATGGACCCGCAGCACCCTTACAAAAGCCGAATACGCACACACCCCCGTCTGCATGACGAACGACGCGACGCCCGCCACTATTAATTTATTATCGCCAATTACGCGACTTACGCGACCTGCCAACTCCACTCGTCACACCTTTCGTTAACAATATACGTCACGTATGCAGCGAGAAGCGTAGTACCACGAATCGAGAGAATTTTATTCGAGGTATACGGTTATTGCATTCGATGCTTAGCTTGGAAGCTCGTCGAATATCGCGCGGAACGGAATGGAAACGAACTGACAATGAGTAAAGTAACTCGTTGCAGTTAATTACGAATAATTTCGAGGTTGAAAATTCCAGCGAATAAAATTTACAACTTTGTACGTGTTCTTTTTCTTTTTTTCAATTTACCTCGTTTGGGTACGATTTAACAAATGAATTAACCGACAAAAGTTACATGTGAAGTTATATAAATTAATTCATTCGTCTGCAGATGTATAATTTAACCATCTGAATCTGTTGAATGTACCGCCGAGTAGGAAACAATGAATAGGTAATTACATCATGCTGATTTTAATACGACGCAGCAGCCAACGAGGAATGATACATTTAAGCTTTGGGAAACAAATATCGCTTAATTAAAACAACGGATGAACGTTTAATAATTGCTGGAAATTATAGTTGGGTAATTTCAAAGTATTCGAGTATTCGATCAATACAACAAACACGTTCTTTGTTGTCGATGCGCTTAACGTTCGCGCGATTTAAACGGCGAATTTGTATTTTTAAATATTAAATTAACCTTAAAAACAAAGCACTCGAAGCTGAAAATTTTCGCGACTTTGAGCACGAAACTGTGGAACTACGTAACATTGCCATCGAAAGATCCATAAGCGCAATCTTCATCCATCATCCTCAAACGAACCATTGCACGGCCGTGTCCCTTTTCTTTCAAGGACGATATTTTAAAAACCAAGTAAACTGAGATTGATTCCACAAAAAATTTTCCCGATATAAAAAAGACAAAACAGATAACCTTTTCACCTAAGATCCTCCACCAATCACCAAAGAACCTCCGTGGGTCCGATCTCCATTCATCATTCGAGAATGAGCTGCTCTGCGACTTTTATTTTTTGAAAAAACTATTATATAAAATATCTAGCCCAACCAAGATCGCGACCTTCGTGTTTTAAAAAAAAACTGCACGACTTGTACCCCAGTACGATTCGTCTCACTGAAAGGCCCAGAAGCAAGTGACTAGAAAATGAAGACGACTTTTTTGCCATAAAATTTCATTGATGTGCAAAACAAATTACAGGCACGATCGCTCAGTACCAGACAACGCCACGCCCCCTCGCGAATCACGTGACCCAAATCAACCAATCGCTAATTTTCGTTGCATCAGCGTTGCACCTGAAGAGGCCCGATTTGGGTTACCCCCGTTAAAATCACTTTCAGTGATAAAAAAGAAATGGCAAAAGTCCAATAACTCGCGAGCAACGTTCAGGCAATCTTTCGTTTTCGCCCTCGAGAAAGAATCACTTCGCGATCACATCTCGAGGACGCCATCGGGAGAACTCTCCTGAAAAAGCCAGTAAAACTAGGATTGATTCGCAACATTAGCCCGATTTCGCCGGCGCGGGATATGAAGCGCGACGTTAAGACGATAATAGAATTTTCATGTAATCCTTGGTAATTCCCTTGCGGTCTCGCAGGAACCCACGGACCGGGGGACCCTTGGCAAACCCCCTGGGACACATAAGCGGGAACCGGGCCGATGCCCCGCACTTCACCTCCCCTCCCGCACTCTCATTCTCTCTCTCACTCTCTCCACGTAGACTTTAAATCCCCTGGAGGGTTAATTGCTCGATGTTTTGACGCGCGAGTTATCCGCAAAGGGTTTTTGCGGCCAGCCGCGACTCCCGCTCTGGCCCCGAACAATTTTGCGCCGCGTTGTTTTGCAACGCGCCGCACGCCTACGGTTATGGTCACCCACCGACCCGTGCTTTGCTCGTCCAGCTTGTTCAGGTGCTCCTTTTCGCCAGAAATCTTTCGCACGGTTCATAACTGTACCATACAACTGTGAGAATCCCTGTGGGAGTAGAGTTTATAAATTCGCAAACGTACTTCTAAATAGAATTCCGTCGAATCCATTCTCTAGAACGCGTACACACGCTAGGTTCCAGCGAACCGAAAAAAGTATGCCAAGATTCGATCGGGAGAGGCGACAACGTGAATCAGTGAACGTGATCCAGTGTTATCGGACACGTGTTCATCCGTGTCAGATGCTCGTTTCCCACCGAGCGAAAGCTGCTTTCGATTCTTTCGTTCGATAGCACTGGTCGAAAATCTAGTTTAATCTATTATGTCACCCGGACTGGCGGACGTCGACGGCCGAGCCGAGAGGCGTTAATAGACGAGCGATCGCGATTGTAACGCGATTCGATGGTCGAATTATAGGCCGTCCTCGACGAGATTGACCGGACAACCGTAACACCTATCGACCAATTATTCGCCGGATTATTGTTTTGCAACAGGCTGCGTAAGCGGCTTCCTCGATTACACACGCGCGTCGCACACACACACACGCGTATCGATTCCACACAACCGCCCCCCCCCCCTTCCTCCTCCCCGTTGTTCTCTATCACCGCGGAATTATTACTACGACGTCACGACCAACGTACACGTGTGACGATCGTTTATTCTATTTACAGTCTTCCCCGTGTGCGTGTCATCCCCCGTTCCAACAGCTAAATGCCCTTTAATAATTTTATACTGCTTCAAAAGCCACCCCTCCTTTGTCGTTCTTTAAATAAACTTGCAGGATAAAAAAAGAAAAAAGAAAAACGTGCCGTGGAAAGCCGCCTTTGCCGTCAGGCCGTTCAGGTGCGACGTATTTCAGAATCAATTCCGTTCAATTTGTTGAAAGGACGAATCGTTTCACAGTTCGTGAGTCGCGAGTACGTAACTCGATACGAAAGTATCGAACTATATCCGAAAGAGGGCGTCGCGAAATTATCCTCAGCGTGTTAACCACCGCGACTCTTCCAGCGCGTTTCACTCCCCCGGTCTACCTAAAACGCGCGCACCGACGCGACACTAATCAAGAAAAAAAAAAAAAAAAAAAAGAGGAACCACCCTCGTACGGATCGGCTCGAAAAGGACAACGCGAAATAAATAGACCAACAGAGCTTTCCGAAGCTGATTCGGGCTAACGCTTCGAATCCGCTGGCCAGCTTTTCGCACTCCCCTCGCAGCCGTTGAATCTCGCGTGATTTCCGACTTCACGTGCCACTTTTCTCACCCGACGTTTCCCTGTGACCTTCGACCTACGGAGGGATGTCGGTCCGTAATCGCGGGCGGAAAAACGGGGCAGAAGGTAGCATCGTCGCCCCGTTCCATTCCTGTGGGGTAGAGGGGGAACGAAAGAACTGACCCAGGCTCTGAGAAGAGGACCAAGCTACGCGTAGACGCAGCATCGGGGGGCGGGAGAGGGGGAGGGGGTGTTGTTGCACGCGGCGTACACGTAGCCTACGCAGCAGCTCGTGCCTCTCCGCTTCTTATAATGTTTTTCCAGAATAAATGGGCTTTCCAGCGGGCGCGGTGCCCGTCGTTGGCGCAGCTTCTATGGGGTTTCGTTGCCATGGCAACTCCGTAACGCCATTAACCGGGCACAGGGTTTCTCTTCTGGCGAGGGTCTCCTGGCGCGTAGAAACGGTGACTCCCTCTTCACCCTCTGTCACTGTCTCTCTCTCTCTCTCTCTCTCTCTCTCTCTCCCTCTCTCTCTCTCTCTTTCTCCCTCTATGGTTCACCCTTGGGGTGCTCGCTCCTCCGAATCCTCGAGGATACTTTTCGGGGAAGAAGGTTGTTGCTGCCGCTGCTGCTGCGTGCGCGCTCGCGCCCCGGAAAGAGAGAAACCCCATAAAAATAAATAACTCGCGATCCTGCGAGCGTAAAGGTGATACGCGCCCCCGCTGTCGGTACACCGCCGTTCGCAAGTATTAGAACGCTCGAAACCCGACGAATAATTTCAAGAAACTATCGTATTTAACCTCTGTTGGGCTGGTGAGAAAAATTTGCACGTTCAACAGTCGCGACAACGGAGCGCCTTTCAATGGAAATCTCGAAACCCAAAGTCTGAACATGCTGCGTCGAAATATTTTCGCGAGCTACTGTACGTACGACGTGTACGTACAGCCGATGCTCGATTGGAAGAGGAAAGGGGCGCACAGGGAGGGAGGGAGAGAGTTAGTCTGCTTTAGAAACGGGTGATAGCGCGTGTTACGGGACGAACGCGTAAAATGAGAACAGAGGGATGAAGGGGGTTGATGGAGGCGGCGGCCGACTCGTAACCGGCCGTAGCGATACCGAGACCGAGGCTCGCGTGAATGCTCGAGATACCCAGATCATCGCGAATTTCAACGCGTATCGACCCGCTTGTTCTTTATTGCGCAATACAGGCCGCGATGAGGGCAAGCGCGGCGACTCGGCCCCTTTTTTTCACAAAGATTCGCTGTAGGCATTTAGAAAGGATTTGTTACAGGAACAAATGGGCAAGATATATCGCGTCGCTTGATTCGCAAGACGATTGGCTGTTTGACTTTCGACTTTTCGACACTTTCTTGGCGGGACATTTGAAATGACGTAAGAGATATTTATTATTTGAACTGTCATTGCAGATGTTTTGTACAATTTTATTATTTTAACACTGTAACGATCGAGCATAACCGTCGTTACGCCTGTTTTTAGACTTTCGTTTTTTACAGGCGCTTAAAAAATACGGATAGTGTCAATTTCTCTTTGGACAGAAACATAACCGTATGAATCTATGTATTTTAATCATAATTTAAGTTATATACGATTATATACGTAAAAAATATATTTTGACACGGTTGTTCCAGTATTAATTATTCGTCTATTCATATAATATTATTATTTTTGTAATATTAATTTTATTATTATTATATTATTTTTGTTAACCAACCAAAATCAAGTATATATGTGACGCCCGCCGTAAAAGTGTTCTTCCATTATTATTACGTTCTTACTAAAAGAAACGCCTCTTTAATCCAACTTTGACAACAGATTCATCTACGTAGAAACTTTGTACAAGATTCTACTATTAACTAATCGATACTTTTAGCGAGAACCGACGAGAACTCCTTTCCCCCGAACAACACCAAGATATATTCGCAACAGAATTTTATTTGACATTTCCGCGATAACGTCATAAAAAAAAGAACGCACATGGTAATATCGTGAAACAATAAAAAACGTGGATCGTGACTTGGACGCCGTATCAACGAGTTGGAGTGATTCATTCGTGAAATGGTGTTTACGAAACGCAGTCAGCAAGATTGCACGCGAGATACGGGGGACGTTATTCATAAGCAGTTAAATGGATTCAATTGCATTAGCTTGCCAAGTACATGTTCGTCGACGTTACTCGCGACCAGTTAAATAGAATCGGGCGTGATATCTCGGTTTATTGAAACAGCGATCTTCCAGGAACAGAGAGAAAGGCAATCGAGCCTTCGAGCAATGCTTTATACCTCGCTAATGCCTTCCGTATCTCGGAGAAATGAAATTTTACAAATTCACGTTTCCTCTTCTGAGAAGAAGGAAAAAAAAAAAGTCAAACGAGACGCGCGATACGCAATCTCCGTGTTTTTATGTTGATTACCCTTCCTTTACGGCGCTCATCAAAAACCGCATAAGAATATCCCTTAGCACCCTCTATAACCATATTCTCTTCCTTCGCGGCAGCCCTCGCCGAATTTACCTAACAACACCCACGCAATTTTGACCCCCTTGTTTCTTAAAATCCCCGGCCGAAACGCCGCCATTTGCCAGTGGCCCGGTGGAAATTACACAGCGAGGATAACAATCCGTGTCTTCCAGCCTCCTCCTCCTCTCGTCTAATTCCGCCGGGGAGCTCAAGGAGCGCCCGAGCAATTATTTTCAAAAAACGCTTCTTCATTCGCACGGTTGCCTATTGTTGTTCACCTAAATGGGAAACAAGGAGAGGAGCGAGGCTCGGGACACGCCTAACCGTTTAATTTTCGGCGAGCTGCGTGCACGCTCGAAGGCGTCCTTCCGCCGTAGAGAACATTTATTTCCGGGGCTAACCGAACACGGGCCAGGGAAAGGGAAATCGATAGGACAATTACAAAACTTTCGCCTCCTTCGACGTGATCCGCAACGCCAGCTTCCAAGCCGCCCCTGCCGTTGCTCGAACAACGAACCTTTCAATTCGAGGTTCGTTCAATTTCAGGTGCGCCGTGACTTTTTTTCAGTTTACTGAAGAATGCCGACTGCAAAGAAATTACTCTTACGATTTTGTACACAGAGTGTCTCTGCGTCGGTGGTACAAGCGAAGTGGGGATGATTCTACGTGAAAAATCATTTCTAAGCTCATTCTAAATAAACTAAATAAAGTATTAATAACTGACACGAATGTTTGTAAATAATATATAATTAATATAATTAATAACTGTTTGTAAATAACATATCATCCGCATCAAAATTCATTCATGTTAAGAGAATATCCAAAACCAATTTACTCGAAAACAAAGCCCCAAAAAAATTAATTTTTGCTACGCGTACACCCTATATTTAGAAAAAAGTCTCTTCTACTTCTTGCGACGTCTTTCTCCTTCGATTGCGAGAAATCGCGCGAGATTAATTTTAATCAAATCGAAAGCATCCGCTCCGAAAGGGTCAGAACGGTGGGAGAAAACTGTTAGAAGTAAACGCGAAAAGAAGGAGCAGAGGAGAAGACTGAATATTTGATGTGGTAAGTAGGTTAATGCGACTTCCACCCTGAACAATTAATTATCTAAAAAGATGGAGAGACGTCGGTAATCGAACTTTATTGGCAGAAATTTTTCTTGAGAAAGGTATCCCACGTTGGAACTTCCTTTCAGCTGGATAAAATGAAAAAAAAGGGACGATCAATGGAGAAGTCAGTGAGGTAATTTGCATGTTCTTGCAATATTTTCAGACACGACGAAGACCGTGAGGATTTAAGTAAAACGTTACAGGAGGAATTAATACGGAGCTTTGTCCAAAGCCAAAGGTGGAGCTTTGCACCACTGCAAACAATCAGGACCATTGCACTCAATCGAAAGGAGTGAACTCGAAGGCCAATCGATAACGAGATAAAATTTAATAGAACAAACCGATTGAATCGGTTTCCGTGGAAGCGTCGAAATAACATCAACTTCCTGAAAACCCAATTTTCGTCGATGTTTTCACGACACAACAGTCGCCCCAACAGGAGCCTCGCTTTCTGAAAGGCACAACGATGCCAACGATGCCGACCCTCGGTTGCAACAGTTAAGTAGGTCGATGGGTGATAAATTCGATCTGTCCTCCATACGGAAACAACCCCCCACGAAATTCCGGCGGTTATCTGACTGTCCGCCCTTATCTTCGAGATAATCTCGCCGGCGCATAAATCGCGAGGCTCCATTCTTCTGGTCTAATGGGGTGGCCGGGCGCACGACACCCTAGGAAACAAATTAAATAGCGTTTCGCGTATGCCCCTCACGCACCCCACGCCGCTTTCTTCGCGACGATTCTTCTTACTCGTCACCCCATGACGCATCCAAGGGTCTTTGGGAATACAACAAATTCTCGTTTCGTCGGTATCAGTACAGCATGTTGTCACTCGAGTCACACAAGAAAGTAGCCTAATCGGAGATTCTCGGACTCGGCGCTTAAAGTTTTCGAAACGGGGGTGGCCGCCATTTGTCGAGTTTAACGGGCCGACTGTAGCAGCGAGCGCAACGTGCGTTAAATGGTCGATACTATTGTAGAGAGCCGTCGTTGTGATTCAGAGATCGTTACGATTCCCACCAGAGGTATTGGCTTTTAATTGGAAATCGCATCGACTTCGCGTCGTATTCAAGTTATGCGATATAAGGGTAGTTTACCCGGAGGTGCAAAGTTGGGTAAAGGTAAAAATAATAAACGAAGAAAGCAACCAAGAGAGAGAGAGAGAGAGAGTGTTGAGGGGACATTGAATGTAGAGGGTAGCACGAGGTTTAAAGTTAGATCCAGAGAGTTTAAAAACTGTACAACTTGTACGATTCGGTGCTTAAAGTGTCGACTTTTTTGCCATAAAATTGTATTGACATGCAAAACAAATTACAGACGCGATCGCTCAGTACCAGACAACGCCACTCCTACTCGAGGTCTACTTCACGCCCCCTCACGAGTCACGTGACCCAAATCAACCAATCACTAATTTTCGTTGCATTAGCGTTGCATCTGAAGAGACCCGACTTTCAGTGATAAAATTGTCTGCCATCTGAGTAACTATTTCGAATCTACGCTGCATTCTTCAACATATACTTGCCCATTTTCGTTAAAAGCTAATTCTACTCCAGGCAAATTCGAATTAAACCGTTTTCTTGCATTCTTCGCAGGCGTTTACATCCCATTAAATCTCTACAGGTTTCTCGAACAATCGGCGTTCGTTTAAGGCGTTCTTATCGAATCCGAGGGACTCGCGATGAGAAGTCGCGAAGAGTAGAGAAAATTGAATTACCCGGAATTGGACCAAGGGAGCAAGCCTAGACGATGGTTCGTTCGCGTTCGACTGAATTTTAAACTGGTTCGCGACAACGTTTCCTGCCCTGATAAACGAGTTTGACCCGGCCAATAAATTTCCGGCAGGCTGCAGGTGTAGTCGAACGACCGCCAGAACGTCGCGGCAATTTGTGAACGAAACGTACGAGGCCAAGTTTCTCTCCGGCGCGAGAGCCTACCTTACGTTTTCCAGCGCACGACTTCCTCGAATAATTCACGTGTCGCGGAGGAATCTGTATTTACCTTGTTATTAACTCTTTCATGATTTGTTGCGATGTTTGTCTTCCCTCTTGCGTTAATCGTTCGCATACGTGTGTCGGGAGTGGAAATTTGTCAAAATGGGGCTACAAATACGTATCTTTGATAGTTATTAATCCCTTTGTTTATTTATTTCGAGAATGTACACTGGTGTATTTAATTATTTCTAACACTGTGCAAATGCACTTGCTGCACTGTAAAATTGAGTTAAATCGTAACAAAATGATAAATTTTTTTGGTGTTTACAGAACTTTGCATTTCATTTTTTGAAAATTAAAAAAACCATTGACAATTCGAAATGTGGAAAGAAAAAACTTGAATTTTCATCAGTTTGTAAAGAATCACATATTTGCATGTGATAAATTTAATTGCGTCCCATTTCTCTGAACAATTCCCGTTATTTTCAAGTGCACACTTTTTGTTTATTTTATTGCCTTGTAATATTCCAAAATTACAAATGTATATAATTATTTAACCTAAATTTTACGAATTTTTTTTCTACATGACGAGTGTACTCGACACAAGCGCTCAAGGGGTTAAAAATTCGTATCGATTCAGAGCTAACGTCGCAATAAAAAGAGAGAACGAAACCAAAGAAAGATCCTAGAATATTCGGCGACTCTACTCTACAATCTTTCATTACCCTGACGTCACTGCCATCGCCCGCTATTACCATTCAATCGTGCAAAGTCAACAGCTAAAGCTGTGGGTAGTGCTACAAGTTCGAATCCAAGTCTCAGCGGGAGCCAGAAATTGTCGAGGAGTGGTAAACTCGCTATTCGAGTTCAACGATCCGCAAAACTTCGCGGGACTAATCGCGCGGATAGGTTAGTCGGGTTCTCGCTTTGATACCGAGCCGTTGTTACCGCGTGGAATGTCAAGATCCCTTC
Organism: Melipona bicolor; assembly: GCA_030673865.1. Classification (NCBI taxonomy): domain Eukaryota; kingdom Metazoa; phylum Arthropoda; class Insecta; order Hymenoptera; family Apidae; genus Melipona; species Melipona bicolor. The sequence goes on along the minus strand of JAHYIQ010000013.1, from coordinate 1,299,972 downwards.
GTCCCGAGAACAGCGAGGCAAAAAGCGAAAGGAGGGCCAACCGCGATCTCCGCGAGACGTTATCGAATCGCGGGAGCCACCCTAACCGAAGATCCCGCGTCACATACGTTCTACGCCTGCTGAACATAGAATTCGCCCCCCGTAATCACGCACGGCACAATCGGCAAGGTAGGAGCTCGACGTCTGAAAACAGATCGAAAGCGTAGAATACGTGTAGCAAGCTCGATTAAGTTTGAAACGAACGTTCGTTCTAGATCTAGAATTTCCGATCGGACACGCTTTGGACTTTGGATTCTTGTAAATTCCATTCTACTAGATTTGAAGTTTTGGGCCAACACGGTATAAGGAGTCGTACACAATTCCGAAATGGTTACGTCCTCAAAGTGGTCTCCACGAAGTTTCACGACACTTTGGCGCTCGAAATTGTACATTTCGGGTTTCTAGGACGCATCGAACGACGACTCCGAGTATTATGTAGAGTTCAAGTGGCCGAGATTCTCTGAAATTACATCGCGCGAACAATTCCGTTCGAGCTAATTCGGTAATTTGGTGAAATAAAAATATCAGAAGTGAAAGAGCGGCGAGACAAAAGACTCCGGGGTAGAAAAATAATATCGTCAATCCCATTTTCTCGAGGTATCCTTTCGAAACGGAAAATTAGGCCAGATACCCGGATTGCGACAGCTATCTATGTCTCTTTAGCTAGCGGCAGCGTGCAACGTCGAGAAGGACAGAAATTCGATGAAAATCTCTCCGCTATTAAATCTCTCTTATATCATGCCCCGAGGGTCCCGTGGAAAATCAATAGGAGTTGGCAGCGGCGGCAATTCCTTCGGCGAGATCTTTCAACCTCCTTTCGTCGCCGGCCAGCGGAGAGAGGCCGTCCAAGACCAACGTTTCAACGTCCTTTCGTCGCAAAGTCGCTCAAACAAAATTGAGCCGCCTCCCACCTCCCACCCTTTAGGCTTTAACGGGGGAATCGGGGGGAAAGTGGACGTCGCGAGAGGCGAAATTACTCCGTGGGATCGCTGTCGTAAATTCCTTAGACAAACACCTGTTTGATCGACGCAAGGTAAACGGGGAGAGGGACCGTGTTCGATCGGTTCCTTGCTCGATAAGGTGTACAAAGTTAGCCGAGGATCAGCTAGCTTAACCTTCCATTAGCGGGCTCGAACTCGACAAGCCGCGCACGTTGAACCACGGATTAAACCGTTCCACCCTTCACGCCACCCCTCCTCTACCCCTACTTTTCCCCACGCGACCGTACAACTCGCTTTGAGGCGCGCACGTGTCCACGTTCCTTACCGCGAAACTGCTCCTTGTTCAGTCACCAGCCAGCCACGTTGGACAAATCTTTGCACTCTGGACAAATGAAGTATCGAGACAATATATCGAAACGTCCTATAGAATACGAATTCGTGACACAGTTCTCGATACTCGGCAAAGTCTCAAGCCCGAAAGTATAAATGATAGAATAAATCGACCTGTGGATTTTCTTTTGGTGAGAAGATCCAAGTATGTTCACCACCATGTCGCGCGACTGTGTGTGGAATCGTGGAAAATCCTCGCAGACGTTGTCGAGAAACGTTCTCGAGAAGCGCGTATACACGTGATCAACGGAGCGACGTAATCCGGGGGTATCCGTTCCGTGGCAAGCAAGATAGAACACCGGGCGGAAAAGTGGAATTTTACGGGAAACCTCCTCGTGACACGGCTGACGCAGACGCGAGGGCTTTCGGCTACACGGGATCTTTGTTCTGTACGAATGAACGTGATACCTCGATGTTTGATCCGGATTTTGGCTACGGCTTCTGGGCCATGTTTACGAGATAGGAGAGTACGATATATCGGGAAATCTCGCAGCGAGAGTCGGAGAAAGAGCGAGTAATTCAAGTTTTCCATTAAAGGGACTAGTCGTTTCGATTATGCGCTGCAATCTCTCGGACGAGCTTTCGAGAATCAGTTCGAAAGCATCTCGCGAAATAATCTCGGAAGAAATAATAAATGAAACAGATGCAAATTGCACGACAGTATCGGCGTAGATTACACGGCGCGGAAAGCCGGTGCGACGGATTACAGAGCGTTAGATCCTAGAAAATAATTCGCGCTCGTTACTATGCTCCTCGAGGATCCGGGGTTCGAAGTAACTCCGCCGTCTAGACTCTTCCTCGAATAATCCGTTCGCTCCTCCCAACGGAATTATTCACGAGACTGATACTTGCGCGCGAAGCTCGCAAGGGGGGAGGCGGGAGGGAAAAATATGTCGAAAGTTCGATTCAGCGAACAGCTTGATTAAGGTGAAATTAGCTCTGGGCGAGTCGATCGCGGATATAGCAAGACCAATTACCTAATTATCCCAACCGAAAACCCTCCCCTATCGTTCGTGCTTCCTCCGCGGGCTGATCTAATTATCGTTCCGCAAACTCCCGCCGAGTGGAACAACTCGGAACAACCCTCGCGGCTGTCGCCTTTGTACTTCCGTCACCCCTCTGTAAAAACAAACGTACCGCCGCTTAAAACATCCGCGCGTGTCAAAGCCTCTGGGCTGTGTTCTTTTCGGTCTTCGAGTCGCGCCCGATTCTTCGCCCAAACGTTCGCTAAAAACAAAGACGGCACTTTGAGAGAAGGAACAAAACGGGGTTGACGATGGAGGATCGAACGAGTGATTAATGAAGTATCTCGTGTCGAACAGAAGGTGTCGATCCTCTTCCATACGGGTAAATCCCTCGAGAGCGGTATCGCTATCGCGCTAACAGAAAAAAGAAAAGAGAAAAAAAGAATCAATATCCACTCTGTGTTTCGTTATCGCGGAACGACGAGAGAACAACCACGGGGGGGAAATTGATTGCTCTTCGCTTTAACCTGTGCATCGCCGTGTTGCGATGGTTTTAAATGGGGAGGTAGGAACCTGCGGTTCCGCGGGTGGAGTTGAAGGTGATTGGGAACATGCGGTATAACGTGCGGCGAGAGGGCTCGAAGTTGTGCGGCTTCGCTTGCGGAAAGGTTTTTCTTTCGGGTGGCAGTTTGGGTGCGGTTCAAGTGACACGAATCAATGGCACGTCGAGCGACTTTAAAAAAAGACGTTCGTGCTTTTACAATATGTAACAGAGAGATTACGACATACAGTGTATTGATAATTATTTGGACACGATTTGATCATCTCAGTTTCGAAGTAGTACGAGTCAATGATTATTCGTACAATTTTCAAAACCGATATACGTTAATCGCTATAATTTTATTTGCTATATTTTTGCAGAATATTTTTGTAAGAATTTCTAGAACAAGTAAACGAGTAAACGAAGTTTCGAATACGAGACGAACAATGGAGCAATCGGTTTCAATAACAGTGTGGGAATCCAAGGGAACTACCTTGATGGATTTTTGACGTGAACTAACTGCAACTGGCGTTAAGTACAAAGGGTGCATATATCAAGGTATTCAACGCGAAGATAACTGTAGCTCATAGTTACAACGTAAGTTAGGAACCATGCAAATAAGCATTAAACCAGAGGTCTTTCCATAGGGCTTTGCGAAAATAATAGTTCGAGGAAAATTCCTGAGAAACGAACTATTTTATGTTCTACGAAAATGACAGATCGAAACGATGGATCTGTAAAATAAAATGGAGAATCTTTCCTCTGGTAAAGCAGAAAAATCCGAGAAAATAGCTTCCAAGTTCTTAGACGTCCATTAGAAAACGATCGTCGAGTCATAAAACAATTTTCACTACATAAAGAGAAGGGCGAATAAAGCGTAGCGTGAAAAGCCAGAGCGTGGCTGGCCGACGTTCCACGTCGGACCGAATGAAAATCGTTAAGATTCCAGCGGCGTCGTGTCGTTGGTACATTTGAACCGGTGCTCTCTCTTTGTTGGTCCGCGTCCAAAAGGAGCCGAGAGGATCGATAGCCGCTCTCAATTTTCGTCTCTTTCCGCGAAGACCGTTCTTTCACGGCAAGAACGTGAAGCAAGGGGAAAAATGGTGGGTGAAGTATCGAACGAAACGTGGCCGTGTTGTAATCCCGCGTGTTTTAGGATCGGAGGTCAGCTCGTAAAGTTTCCAGGAACAGCCATAAAATCAGCCGCAAAAACCGACGCGTATTCACGCGGCATAACACACCCGTTGCTGTTTTCTACGAAAACCTATATCGACCGCGGCCTGCTTTTCGTTCGTTTTCTCTCTAACTTCACGCTCGCATATGCGATACGAGTGAATTTTTTTTGAGATTCGCGATCGGAAGACGCGAATATCGGAAAAATTGAAAATTCCGCTCGAAATCCCTTTCAATTTCGTAGGAAACACGGTATCTTTCGAGCCGCGAGAATGAATTCGCAGTTCTTATGAATTCGCGTACGCGGCGCGGGGTGAATCGAGCGAATATCGAAACTCGCGAGAGCATAAATTAGAGAGCATACGTGGGCGGAATACGTGGGCGGAATGGCGACGTGGTGGTGGGACTGACAACGGAGCGCAAGAAACAACAGGCTGCGCGCTTAGTTATACCTCAAATTCCTCTTGTCAACGAGGAACCACGATCCTTTCGACACTCGAGATTCTCCATCATGATTACGTTATACCCGATGCGCACTGTTCCCGTGGCGGCTGATACATTCCGCTAATTCGGCAGACGGCGGCTGATAATTCGATTCACGATGCGAGTGATATACACGCGGGTAAATGCAGGCCTGGAACAGGCTTTCACTGAAGTTATGCAAAGATCCTGCCGTAACGACGCCGCTAATTAACATATATTGGCTTGATTATCGATCGAATACTGGGGGAAGCGTTTGACGTTGTCGCGGAAGGAAATTGGCGGTATTCGAAGTCGATAGTCATTCAAGGTATTTAATATCCACATTGACAAGATTTTTCTCTCAAATTCCACAATCTAGGCATTTCTTTTTTATCGCTGAAAGTGATTTTAACGGGGTAACCCAGAAAATCAGGCCTCTTCGGGTGCAACGCTAATGCAACGAAAATTACCGATTGGTTGATTTGGGTCACGTGATTCGCGAGGGGGCGTGGCGTAGACCTCGAGTAGGAGTGGCGAAAAACTCGAACAAATCATCCAATATTTTCTCCAAATTATTACCGCGCGTTAAATTTCAAAATTTGCACATTCTCGACAGAAACGCCACGAGTCAATTATCTCTGCAAACGCTTTTAAACATTCCTCGAACGTTTCAATTAGCTAACGAATCACGGTATCCCACGGTGAAAGACGGTCCCGAAAATAATTTCTCCCCGAAGCTGGAAGAACGTAACGACGAACGAGGGATTAGAGGTCGAAAAGGATCAGCAAGGTCGGGGAATAGGGGTATCGCGAAACGAATCGGCCTCGAATTAGGCTAGCGCGCCGCGTGAATTGATTTCGAACGAGGCAAGGGCCCGGATATATCCTGCGTAATCCGGCGACAGCTTACTTACCGCTGGCATACAGGCAGACAGACAGACAGACAGATACGTCGTAGTCACGACACAATCTAATTACCCTCGGGAATATCTCATGCCAGGCACGTTTCTCATAAGAGGGGGATCCGCGTCGGCAGTCTGCTGATTACGCGACAACGCCAATTTTTCCTCTTCCGGGTTATCGGAACGTTTCTATCGACGCTCCTCTGAAGCCACGTACGACGATCACTTCGTAGACTAAGTAAAGTCTGTTGTTTCCAGTATATTCTCCAGTATATGTCATTTCTTGCGGGTTACCCTATTATTCAAATTTCTCCGTCCGTTTCAAACTTTTTCTCGGGAACAATCTCGGTAATAATCTTTTACGACCATGCAAATTTCTTTCGATCAACTCGTTACCCGAGGCAATTATCACCGGACAACTCTTTCCAGATGCAACATGTTTGTATTACGAAGAAACAGGGGATCGATGATTGGCTCGTCACGAAGTTAGAAATAACGTTATCCTCTGCGGAGGATCCGGGCCGGAGAGACGAAGAAAGTTTGATCGAATTTCTCGCGGGAAACTGGAAAATGAGTTTCCGCGTTTTGGCCCGGCTGTCGGCGAAAAGTATAACTGAAAATATCATCCCTGGCTTCCGACGGACCACTCTGGGTCAGTTGTTGCGAACAGAACGAACGGGCCACCTGATAGAACGAACGGCCCGGTGAATGTATCCCGATACCGGATGAAAGAAGCTTCGATAACCGGATAGCCACCGGGTATTGATCCATTTTTACCGGAACGTCGAACAGTGTAAGTCGCCCTTTCGCCAAGGAGAATTCCTTTTGAGAAAAATACCGAGACATTGAACGATGATAAAGAGCCGCCCGGTTGGATTTATTTAAGATTTACTCCGGGCCGAGATTTCTCCGTGAACGACGGAATAACACGGCGAAATGTTTCCGTTCGATTAATTTCGAGGAAAGTTTCGAAGAATAACGTACGATTTTAGATGACAAGGCTAGGTACAATCTCTTCCTTCGGTTCGAACAAACTCCGTCATCAATATTAAATAAATTAGAATCACTGAAATCTGTTGTTTCGATTTTGTTCTGAAGGCCAAAGCCAGAGGCTAGATTCCATTTTACTGAAAAAATAATTTTCAGATATGTGGATTCTCTAATTATTTTCTACTCTTGTGCTTTTTATCGTATCTTTGATTATTTTAAAGTTACACGATATCAGTTAGACGCTGTTTGAGAAGAAGTCAAGTTCAAACACGGAGAGGAGCAGCGATATGGTGGGAGAGACAGCTTCGCAAGGTGCGAGTTGAAAGTTTTGTTTTCTTTTCCCCGATATTCTCCGACGTCGTTCCATCGTCTTGAAATATACATTCCGCGGCACACGAGCCGCAGGAGAGGAAACGCTTCTCTCTTTTCCGGAATCGGAAATACAGTTTTCAGAAAACGCTTCGTTCGAGGAAGCGATCAAGTTTGAAATTGTTCACTTTCGAATCTACAATTCTTCTCTTCCCTTTAAACAACCTCGGCTAAACTCCGAGAAAGCAAAGCAGAGAAGTATTTTCATCCGCGATTTTGGTTAATCGGCGCCAATTTGAAAAAGAAACTTGCACGTCTACGCTCGCCGGCGTTGCTTTTTACAGAAACCGGGAGAGTAAAAGCTTTCTTCATACTGTTTCTCCAAAAAGCTTACTCCATCTTGTGAAGTAAGTACACACGCTCCGCGTACTTTACACGAACGAGAATCCGAGAGAAGGAGAACCATCTCATTTCTTCGAGCGATCTCTTTCGCTTTGCGATCAACAACGAGGAAGTACACTTTACAAAATCCAATACGAGCGTCGTGTGAACGTCAATCGTTTCAACTCGATAAGGAAGCGCTATTCGAGTGTCGATTTTCCTTTACGTAATTATTTGGAAGTAGAACTTGAATCCTTAAACTTAATCGGATCTAATAAAAACTGCACGACTTGTATCCCAATACGATTCGTCTCACTGAAAGGCCCAGAAGCAACTGTTCTGACTAGAAAATGAAGACGACTATTTTGTCATAAAATTTTATTATATACAAAACAAATTACAGGCGCGATTGCTCAGTACCAGACAACGCCACTCCTACTACTCTACTCCACGCCCCTTCACGAATCACGTGACCCAAATCAACCAATCGCTAATTTTCGCTGCATTAGCGTTGCACCTGAAGAGGTCCAATTTTCTAGGTTACCCCCGCTAAAATCACTTTCAGTGATAAAAAAAAAACCATTTCAGATTACATTATTTAGCATTTATTTGCAAATTGAAATAAAGTGAATAACTGATATATTATTTACTTCCAGATCATAAATCATTTTTCTTCACCGATGAATCTTTTCCAATATCTCTTATCTCTGATAAGACTCCGACGCCTAAGCTATTTTATTTTGATACATTTATATTGAATTTGAAATATTGGTCTTAAACAATACATACGTTTTGAAATAAACTATTTATCTCCTTAATAAAATTTAATATCTCAAAATTGTTTTAACATGACCCTCAAGCAACGAAACAGATCTCAGGCTAAATTTTACAAAATTAAACCAGTTGTTCTTAACACTTGTGTATATATAGAAATTCAACCTACATGGGCCAACGTGCGAGCAACTTTTATTATTGATTGTGAGTGTGACACGCGCCATCATAGCCAAGGTTAAACAGTGCCATAGTTAAACAGTGAGTCATTTTAAAACGCGCTCGGATTGGGAATCGTATCGAGTTTAATGGAACTTGACAAAACGCTCGCAGCTGTAATTTCAGCCAATCGTTAACGGGCCGGTTGGATAAGCAAGCCGAAATACAAACGAAACTCTCTCTCTCTCTCTCTTTGGCTCATCGAATCGATCCATCGGATCCAGGCCCGGTGTGTCGTATTAAAATCAGCGCGGAGAAAAAGTAGTACGTCGGGACCCTTTGACAGGCAAATTGAATCTCCAATAAACGAATACGTGCAAGTGCCGGCTTAAAGCCTAATCCAGAGACGAAGGTACACGGGCCCCCGGGCAAAATTCAATCGTCCCGTCCCGCTCGTTGCTCTCGCAGCCGAACGTTCGTACGTGCGGCGGCCGTTTGGCGTTTCTCCTTGCTGAAAGTGCGCATATACGCCGTGTTTCTCCCTTCTCTCTCTTTCTTTCTCTCTCTGGAGAGCAGGAGGACGTTTTCCTCTCGCGGAAAAAGGCCACCCTTCAGGGTACGCGAGATCAGACGGAAGATCGGTACGTGCTGCGCCTTCCACAATCTGCATTACGCGTGTTTCTCCGGGAATCGATGAGATTCGTGACATAGATCGTGCGGTCAACGACACGGAAGAAAAGAAAAGAGAAAGACTCGTCCACTAACCCTTTACGCTCGACTGTCCCCTGTAAGGAGACGTCGTAAGTTAAATTTAGCCAACGGCTAAACTTGTACAATTTTTGTAATTGCTGATAATTATAACGAACGTAGGTATGACGTATTGTATGATACAATGTAATACAACGACGTAGGAGGAATAATAAAATTTCGAAAGAAGAAATCTCGAATCGGTTGACATTCATTATCGTCGAATTGTTATTCGAATATTTCACACAAACCAAACTTATTGTTGTTTCTTACGAAAATTTGTAAAATGAAAGAGAAGAAAATTTCTCTGGTGAGTGAAATTACGTATCGTGAACTTCATAGTATCGCTGTTACAATTACACATACTATACTTGGTGATTGCTTTAAACGAAGTATAACACTCACATACTAGAGGAATATAAATCAACAAACATTCAAACAGAATGATTATTTCCAATTTAATCATTTTATTCAAAGTGATACTTTGCGATATAAATTGCTGGTAGATTCATACAAAAAATATTTCCGGGGGTAAACAGTTGAAACAGATCGCCAAGGTATCGAAATACTTGTAAAAACACTTTTACGAAGACGCGAGATTTATTCTACCCTATTCCATTCCACCGTAATTGCAAAGAAATCATGAGATTTTAAATGCTTCGTAGAAAAAGAAAGAGAACAAAAGTGGAAGGAACGGCGATAACCGGGAAGAGGAGCGTAGAAAAATAACGGGGGCTAATTAAAAGGCTCGCGGGCGAGGCAACGTGACGTGAAAACGAGCGTCGGTTAATTCGCGGTGCGCGGTGCTTGATATTGAATTAATAACGCGGATCAAGTTGAACGTTTCGGGTAGCCGTTAAAAGCGAGCCACGGCGCGCGATCAAACTTTCATTCGCGATTTAATGCCGCCGCCGCCCCCTCCTCCCATGCCCTCGAATTCGCCAAGCATTATAACAGCCCCTTTTGGAAGCCGGCGACGCACGCCGGCACAGGTGATGCACGCGTAAAACGTAAAGCGTCGCGCGTTATCGAGTTAGTTAGACGATGCTATCCAACTCTGTGTTATGCTCTCTCTCTCTCTCTCTTTCTCTAGGAACTTGCTCCAATACATACACGTACACGTTGCTCGGCAAATATCCAAATTCAGTTTTCCAAAACAAGAAAAAAAGAAGCGAGACCTTCGACGCAGTCAAGAGTGACGAAATTGCGCTTTATTTTTTCGTTGAATCTCTCTCCGACTCTTTGACAAATTTACATCGGCTACGTTTCATGGAAAATTCTCTATCTAGCCAACTGTGCTCCTACGTCGGGCGACGTTGGCCTTACGAGGCGTTCTCGTAAGTAGCTTTGCCACGCGCGCGACGAGTGCAGATCAAAGATTCCAGTTGCGAGCAGCCTTACAAGCACCTTAATCATTAAAACACAGGCTGCCGGTTGTCTTCGTTCGCGGAAGCTTCGTTCCACGAACGACGCGTTGCCTTTACGACGTTGGCCGTCGCTGTAGGCCTTCACCTATCCAACGGGAACGAGCGAAACGAACCGAGACTCGAGGCTGTCTCTTTCTCTCTCTCTGCCTCCTTCTGTGACCTCTCGCCGAATGGAGGGACCACCCTTAGCCGATACGCGGCAGCAGATCAGAGGAAGCCCGTAAGTCCGTAATCTCTGTATCACGTCCTTCTCCATCCGGCACCAACTCTCGTTCTTCGTCTTTCCAAAATCGATTTCGGTCGGGTGCGGGACCGCGCCCACGCCACGACACACACACACACACATACAGACACACACACCGAGTTCGACTGGAACCGACCGAACCGGGACCCGAAGAGGGAGAGCGAGAGGGGAATACTGCCGAGGGAAACACAGCGGAGGGAACACTGGCAACCGAGAGGGAAACACCCGGGCTGAGAGGGTGAGTTAGCCTCATTTAACCGAGAAGTCTCTCGCCGTATCGTTGTGCGTACGATACTCCCGCTCTTTCCGTCCTTGCCCTTTTCCTGCTGCCTTCGACGCACTGTACTACTGTACTCTGTGAACGGACCGAACATCTCGATTCTCTCGTACATACCTCAACGCACATTTCATCGTATCTCGCGGATTGCGCAAAATCATTTGTCTATGGTCGCAACTAACATACCGAAGTGTCAATCACCGATTCCGATTTGACCCGTATTATCACTGAAAGTGATTTAACCCAGAAAATCGGATCTCTTCAGGTGCAACGCTGATTAATGCAACGAAAATTAGCGATTGGTTGATTTGAGTCACGTGATTCGCGAGGGGGCGTGTGGTAGACCTCGAGTAGGAGTGGCGTTTTCCGGTACTGAGCGATCGCGCCTGTAATTTGTTTTATATCGATTCAAATGTTTGCATATCAATAAAACTTTATGGCAAGAAAGTCGTCTTCGTTTCCTAGTCAGAACAGTTGCTTTTGGGCCTTTCAGTGAGACGAATCGTACAGGCTTTTTTATCGGCAATCGTCGATGTTCAAAACTACCTCCAAAGTTAAGAGTCCGGAACATATTTCGTCAAACATCTCGAAAATTACCGAAGACACAGTTTTTGTGTAAATTGATGAAATTAATGTTTTCTTTTTAACGACAAATTTAGTGTTGTACACCATTTGTTTAAACAATATATTTAAAAAATCGTACTTTTTATCATTTCTTGATGGTTGTTCCAAAGTTTTACATTTTCTTGAATATTTATTATAACGAAGACCACATGTTCAAACAAAAATTATGGACAAATTGGAATCTTGTTTTCAAAAAAATTCTACAAACAACTGACACTTCACTTTCACGAGTGAGAATCTGTTTGCAACGAGTGTAAGATCCATCTACGTTTTCTCACGACCTCGTCTTCCGCCGAAAACTGCGGATCCTGACTGTGGGAAACGCGAGGACCTACTTACTAGGCGAACTATCGCGAAATAGTTCTTCGTAGAGGAGAGCGAGATCGAGAATCTCGCCGAAACAGATTGGCAAAGTTGCCGACACAACTGCGAGTTTGAACGCACCTTTTTGCGTTTGTTGGGGAAACTCGCGTGCCTGATGTTGAGAATTCCGCTCTTTTTTTGGAGAACAGACGCTTCGCGATGGTTTAGTTAGTTATATACTGATTTTATACACCGCTCTCGAAACTAGGAAGAGCGTTTTTACTCTCGACTGAGAGTGAGAGACTGACAGACAATTTTCTTCTCCTCGCGCGAAAGTCTATATCAATTTCTCAATTTTTTCCCTTTTTTCTTAATTAAATTCCAGAACGAAACGTCGCGCAAATATATCTGGAAGTCTGCAAGTACATTTAATTAAGTCATCCTTACTACGCGTGATCTTTTTTTTTTTGTTTCAAGTGGCGATGAAGATTCTGATAATTTTACTACGTTTTTCAATTAAGAACAGCGAGACTAAGACGGATCTGTTTTACAATCCTGATCAAATTTTCGTCGAAAATTTGATAACCTTAGCGAGAAATGAAAATGCATCGCGAACCAGAAATGATTAACGAATTCGAACAAAAGTTCGAGAAACCTAGAACGAGCAATTTAAATTTCCAATAAATGCACAAACATCCGCGAGCTAACGATTGAGAACGAGAAATTCGGTCCACGTTCTAGGAGAGCTCAGTGACAAAAAAGAAGCAGAAAAGAGGAAAACTGGAGAATTTTCTTCGGGGAAAAGTAAACTAGAAGTTGCAGCATGTTGTACAGGCTGAAGGATTTGCTTAATTCTTGGAGCGGATACTACTTGCATTGCCGCGCAGCGGGAAACGTTCCCTTCGACTAATTAGTTTTCTTATTCGACCAGACCACGGTGCTCCGTATTCGAAAACCACGCTAAATTTTAATTCACCCTCGCGAGGAAAATGCACCGGGCAATAATTTAAAAGCTGCGGTGCCGCGAGTGGTATTTGTAAGATAACGTTAAAGCGATTAAATTCCTTCTTGTTCTCTGCTATTTTTCTCTTTCCTTTTTTTTCCTTTTTTTATTGCTAGGAAAACAGCATCACGCGCGAATTCCAACGAAACGATAAATTCACCGGTTCGATAGCAGCGAAAATTCGTTGACGAGCACGTTGACTGCAGCGTCATCCATATTCGGATGACAGTTTTATTTGTTCGATTGTGCACGACGTTAATAAATGCCCCTAGCAAAATCTAGGACAGTCAATGATGCCCGCGTGGAAATATCAAAGACTTATTGAAATCGAAGGAAATTAATGGGACCGCCGCGAAATATTTCGTGGAAATGATATTTTTTCTGTTGTTGAAAGCTAGATTAACCCCAAGTCCCGTCATTTTTTTTCTTTTTTCTTTTTTTTCTTTTTTTTTTTTTTTGAAAATTGAGCGAGACACGTTTAACACCGAGAACGAGGTATTCGTTGTTGCGCGATATTTAGAAGATAAAACAAATCTTTATCCCGAGAATGTTAGAATAATTTATTCCTCTTTCTCTCTTTTTTCGCTCTTCCTCCTTCCGTTCTACTTTTCTCTCTTCGCTGCAATTTACTTTTTCTTCGCCTCCTCCTTTTCTTCCCGACTCGGGGGATAAGTCCGCCTTTCAGCTACGGAATTGTTGATTATTAAAGTATATTCTATATTCTTCGATATTAAACGGAGTTTAATTAAAGCACGAGACCGGGTTTCCACGGATCTTTTGACCAATCTATTACACAATTTTTATGAGAATTTTTCGTTTGACCGAGCAACGAAATAATCTGCAGAATTCTCCATCCGTTCGAATATTTGATAACAATCAATTTCGGAACAACAACGTTTCTAATTAATATTCAGACAAAGTTGCGTTTTTTTTTTTGAAACTAACTCTCCAAAGTTGTCAATGTAGGTGTCGCTCGGGGCACTTTGTAGTTTATTAATTCTATCGGGCAGGCTCTTCAATCTCGTTCAAAGCTTTAATGTACTATTACGGTTAATTGTGCGATGGCACAATCTGACCTATCTGCCACGTTGAACACGATTGTTGATTAATGATGCACGACAGGAGCACATGTACGTTAAATAGGTGACAGCTGTAAAGCACTCTCGCTAAACAGATTCGATACGCGCACGTACACTATACGAGCGAAACTGCGATACTCCCAATTGAAGTTTAAATTGAAATTTGTAACGCAAAAATTTGAAAATAAACGAGGACGCACGCTTTCGACGGCGCTGTTCCGCTTTTAATAAAACGATGGAGTTTTATGTAAATACGCGTCTGAAAATATGAGTTGCGTCTCCGTGTCGGGGGGGGGGGGGGGGGGGAAAAAAAAAAAATTTCATTTCATTCGATTGCGCTATTATATTGGAAACAAACGACTTGAATAACAATTCCGAGATTTCTGGTTAAACCGAAACAGCGCAATATCGGTTTTTTCGCGCAACTTTTTCCTCCCCCCTTCCCCCCTCTCTCTCTCAAGCAAACGAAATTTTAATTACGAGGAATTAACGGAGCAAAGCTCTCTCTGTTGAACGCATCCCGTAGGCATTCAACGAATATCAGATTTAATCGTCAAACTTGAAACAAATCAGGCTCATCTGTAAAGTTTCCTCTGTCTACGTCCACCTTTTCCTATCGTCGACGCTGTAACGAACGCGGCGGAACAAATTAAATGAATTCATCGAACCCTTTATATCCACGAGCGAAATTTATACCCGCTAAATTAATATTCAATCGTCGTTTCGTATTTTCCAATATTTTTCGAGACGTCACACGACAGAGTATACCAGAGTATAAACCAAGCGCTCGTTTAGTTTTTTCCCGTCTCGCGTTTTCCAATATTTTTCCAATATTAAATGACAAAGTATAAACTAAGTAATCGTTCGGTTTCTCCCCCCCCCCCCTCCGTTACGTTTCTTTATATCCACGAGCGAAATTTATACATTCAATCGTCGTTTCGTGTTTTCCAATATTTTCGAGATATATTAAAATGATAAAATAGAAACTAAGCGCTCGTTCAATTTTTTCACCATATTTCTCTGTTGCGCGGTATTAAAACTCCGCGAGATTGAAGAGCCTGTTTAACAAAATTAACAAACTGCGAGATGACTAAACTGCACGTACATTCGACAAACTAAACACGGTTAAAAATCCGTTTTATCCTACAAATGTCCTCGCACGTTGAACTTTTTTCAAAAAATAAATTCGTTCGTATAGAACTGAAAAATTCCCGAGATAGAAAAAACCGAGCGAACTAACGAATTGCAGAACGTCTCCGTCGTCGTACGCGAAAGAGTTAGCTGCGTTCGAGTTCCGCGATCCTCCAAACACGAATCACTCGCGTTTACGAGAGGAGAAATTCTCGAGATAAGAAACCCACTTATCCCGAACAGGTGTCGCAGTTTTCATCGCGAGGCGTTTCACTGTAAAGAGTTCTGAAAGGAGGGCTCCGAATTCAGCACAGGTGTTCCTCGCCTCGGAGAAGCGTCCCTTTAAGAATCGCGCTCGAGGGGCTTCCGCTAAGTAGCGAAGTTTAAAAGAAGCGCGCCGCCCACAGGGTCCCGCTAAACGTACATACCTCCTCGCCGCGTGCATCCTGTGTGCGCTTGCATACAGGATGTTTCACGAAGTTGGAGCCAAATTTCAGCAGCGTGTGCGCAAAGCAAAGGGATTCAAATGTTGCGTCAGTTTCAGAGTATAAATATATCGTTAATTAATAACCAATTCAGTTCTTTAGGAGCAAAATAACATGTTAGATACAGACTTTCGCAAGCAAATTTGTAACGATATCACGTGCTGCTGGAATTCGACCAAACTTTTGGAACATCCTGCACGTGTGCATAGAGGGAATGCAAACGAAAGCCACGCAAGTCGCAAGCGCATCCGCATTCGGCGGCAATGCGCACGTAAACCGGCCACTTGCACACCTCTCTCCGACATGTGCACGTTCCAACGCACATGACTGCCCCCGCTCGCATTTTCGCGAGCCAATGACTGTGAAATCGAGCGTTTTCCCCGGTTCTTTCTCCGTTTCGTCGTACGTCTCGCCCCCTCTTCCTCCCCCGCGAAATCCTCGCTGTCGCGCTCGCTGGATCCCTCCCGGGTACCGCGGCGCCGTGGCTGCGATCGATAATGAGCTTCCGGCGGAACCATCGAGCGCTTCAATTGATTTTCGAAACCTACTTCTCTCTGTAGGCCAGAGATAAATTTTCCTCGAGCTTCCGTTTATTGGGACGGGTGAGAGTTTGCTCGGTGGTAAAAAGAGTTTCTTCGTACTACCGGATATTCGGTATTAATCTTTGAAGAACGAGAAGCCTAATTTTAGAGTTTATTTTACGGAAAAGACTTGATTCGAGAATATTTTTTGGAACAAAGCCTTTGCAATATAATATATAATTTGTTCGATAAAAAAATATGTGCAGATGTGTCGCGAATGTCTGTTACAGTTAAACATACTACTCTGAAACAAAAAAAGACCATTTCAGGTTTTTTAGCCCGTATTTTAAAGACTAATAACTGACCAAAATGGTTTCAAGTTTGACCAATTAATTAGGCCGAAATAATTTCGAAACTAACTGATCGTCTACCGAAATAACTTCAAAATTGATCAGTTGATGATTTCAAGACTGACTAAATTAAAATAAAGTAATTTAAAACGAAATACATGTAGTTTCGCTTATAGACTCTCCGGTTAATAACCTTTGCTCACTCAGCCAGTGTCGGAAGACTCGCAATAAACGAGATTCGAATTACTTGGAAATGAATCTCGGCCGATTAACGAGCTACTCTATTTTTCTCTCCTCTCTCGGTCGAATTCAACGGGATACGAATCCCGGGGATCCGTTAATAATTCAGCGCGCCCGAGATCGGGCCAAGCCTCGCCGATAAATAACGAAGCACTGAAACGTAAGTCCGTCCCCTTTGAGGTGGCGTTTTCCGTTTTCGGGTTCCGTATCCGGCGCAAATATTTACGCGAACGTCGCCGGCCGTTTATTAATAAAGACGAAGAGTCGAGGCAGGAGCCGAGTCGTGCAAGGAAGAGCCGAGGACGGGAAAGAGAGAGAGAGGAGATAACCGGGTGGACGTTTGTGAAATATAAAAACGATGGATGCGAAGCGCGAAACGCCGGAAAGAAAGGAAATGCGATTTTTCAGGCAGCGGAGGAGGACGTTCCGACAGCTATTGGAACCCCGTACACGAACCTCAGAGGCGTACGAGAGCATCGGAGAATCTAAAGTACGCTGGCCCGTGCTCCCGTGCACGGGGCTTATACGTATCTTTTATACGAGTTCGCTGCGGATCTCGCCGATTTCGCGATACACACGGCCGCGAGGCAGTTCCCCGTGTAAAATATGGCGCGCCATCAAATCGCTCGTAGGCAAGCTTGAGCCTCGTATGGCTTGAGCTCGTACCGCGCGGGGCTGATTCTTATAAAACGACTGATGAGATTGTCTGCGTCATGCGGGGATGCATGGAAAAATTGGCCGCGACGGGAAGCTTCCTAGGGGTGCGAGTTATGCTTATACTTTGCTCTTTCTCAGCATTTTTAACAGTTTTCCAAAATAATACCAGACGGTGGAGATATTCTCTTGGAAAAGAGAAGAGAAGGAAGGGAACGGGACTTTGCAGTTAGAGACGGGAATTTCTCCTTCTTCGATAATTTTCTTGGCTTTGTCCGCGCAGTAATAATCCAGTGATAATAAATTTCCCGTCGGTCGTTACGTCGCGCAAAGAATAATTACCGCGTGATCCTCGGACGAGTTTATTGTGCGGGCGGTTTAATTGCTCCGGCAAACGGCGCGTGAAGTTAGATCTTTCTTCTAGGTGCAGACCCTTTTCCGCTTAAAGTATGCGTCATCGAAAGAATATTTTACAAAGGCCGCTCCGTTTATGCTTTCTAACCCTCCGGCTCGTAACGTGATTAAATCACGTACGAGGTATCGAGTCGATTAACTCTTGGCATTTGAGGTCTATAAACATGGCAATTCATCGAGAACGACGAACTTATTGGATAAATTGTGCCTTTTTTGTTGTGGGAAAGGAACGAAGGAATGAAATTCGATCACTGAATGTTCATCTGTCTAGATTATTACACTATATCCCCCTCTTACACTCCTTCTCTTTTCTTCGTTAATAAAACCACAATGTAAATTCATCAAGTTCTCGAACGTTTCGTAATTACGCAAGACATCGCTACGCATCGTTTGTTCATTCCCTTCGTGGTTGAAATACTTGGCGAAGTATTCCCATTCCAACGTGCTCTAATAATTTCGAACGTAGAAAGGCGGGAGGAGGGTACTTCGATTTACGAGTAACGGAAAGAATACGCAGCCTCGTTTGAGAAGAACGACGGATGGATGAGTCGCTGGATTAGTAGAAAAGGTAGAACCCCCGAAGCTACTTAACTTTTTTTCTCCTACCATTTTTCTCCATCTCGCGACGAAAAAAAAAACGGAAAGGTGATTTATTTCGAATGACTTATTGCGCTCGAGTAAATAAGGCGCAGCGCGCTACGCGATGTGCACTACGCGATGACGCGACGAAACAAATTGCAGAAAATTATCAGTCCGCCTCGGTGTGAAACGGCAAAAGGGAACTGGCGTTTCCAACAATTCGCCTTAAGGAAGAGCAATATCCGTTCCAAGATCGAGCCTCTGTGAATTTCTAAGCGTTCCTGCAATCATCGCTGCGGACGAGATTTGTATAATTTTTCTCCTATAACCTACGTAAATAAAATAATCTTTCAACATTTTTATATCTACTAGGATTTTCTGTGACACAGTAAGAGACTAATTATTGTCACAGTTAACAATAAATCACTCGCTCCGACTTTTGTCGCGCGTCTCGTTAAGAACAACGGCTCCCGTGATCCAAGCTTAACATTCTGCGGTTCAGCATCGTTCGATGCGAAAGGAACGCGGACAGCTTTATTAAGTTGTGAAAGAGGCTCGCCCACAAAGGGGGCGAACATTCTCATTATCGTCACGTTCGCCTAGCCGCGCTAATTTTCACCATGGCGGTAACGACGTGAACCGAAACAACGCAGCCCCGGCTATATAATCCAATCGATACTCGGCTAATAATAAATTTCAACGACAGATGCACTCTCTAATAAACCGGCGCGATACGTCCTCTAAATTATGCATCACGCTAGAGGAACACGAACGCGCTCCGATGAAACACGCGAGAAAGACCTCCGATAATTCTCGATATCCCCGTCACTCGTGGAGCGAGTATATCGCAATCGGGCGTATTTTGCAAACCTGATCAAATCCCGTGGCTGTTTCGCGAATTCAACCAATTCTCTTCTTTTCCTTTCTCTGATCAACACTCTGATCAATACTCAGAAGGTGAAAGGTACTATAGTGGCCTAGGATTCCTCAACTACGAGTTTTGAACACTGACTAGCACAAGCCGCAAGTGGCTGCGCGCCTAGCGTCGAGGTCCTACCGATCTCCGACGTTAAGCAAAGCAGTGTGCGAAACCCCGCTAGGATGGGTGACCGAGCCCAGCCCTCCTAGCGCGTCGTGGGTAATTATAACAACAAGCGTCTGGGGTGTAAGAAGTCGCTGTCATCAACCCCACTGATGAGTCTAGACAGTGATTCCGAGAAGAAACGCATCAACCACTTTCTTCTCCCACTCAACTACCTCAAATCCTTCCATCAAGCATCCCAAACCTTAAAACCCTTCACGTGATTTGAACACGCAACCTTAGAAAACGGGAGTTTCCACAGCAACGACAGTGCCAAAAAATTCATCAACGGAGCAGCTCTCGTCGAGATACATCGGAATTCCAACAGAGTTATCCGTTCCAATCACTCCTAATCAACGATCCTCCGCGTTCTTTCACAACAAACGCGCCGCCCGACACACTGGGGGCGCCCCCGTTTCCCCATCAAATCGGACGAGTTCTCTCATCCGCGTGGCCCAGACGCCGCGTAATTCATTAACACCCTGTATGCAAACGTCGTGTTAGAGCGACTGGCGGCAGGGGCACCGTGTACGATCGGCCGTTTTCCATCTGGCCAGTAATTCGGTCCTTTGTAAGCTTCGGCCCCATCAGATTATTAACCATCATCGGAAGGTAAATGTACCGTGGTGCAGACGATCGATAATTCATGCGCGACTAAGTGTCTCGCGCTCGAAAAGGATTAATTCGGGCATGCGAGACCCCCAACCCGGCCATCGACGGACCTGCACCGATTCATTGTCGTCTTCCAACTACTCGTTTGCACTTTCGCTGTTCACCCCTCCCCTTCCGGTCGTCAACTCGGAGACGTATTTATAAAGTTTTCGACGCGGAGGCCTTTCTCGACTCGCTGAGTGGCCAGTAGACGGGGTCTTTTCCTTTCAAACAGAACGGAAGATTCCGCGGAAGAGGAACAGCCCCGTGAAAAGCGGCGCGATGAAAACTTCTTAATTCCAGAGCTGCTCCAGTTTCCTAGACTAGAGGGGCTTCGTGATTGGTCCGGGCTGCTTCTTTCTCCCGTAGACCTCTTATACGTGCGCGGCGTTATTACGAGGCAAGGAGAAAAGTTCTGCTTCACACTCGACTGGCTATTAACGGCGGCCAACCACACCACCCAACTCCGCGACGTAAAAAAAACGGTAAGCCGTGTGCCCGGCTACGATAAACGCGACGCGTCGTAATCGGGGAACACGTTCACTCGGGAAACGCTCGCGTGCTGATTTACTTCGGTCGTTGCCAAGATGAAACACAACCGAGCTCCGGTCACGTTTTCGAGAGTCGCTCGAAATCCCATATCGTCATTTTCATTTCACACGCCACGTTCTCGATTCCGTACAGCGATTCTGCAATTTCCAAAGTTGAAATTGCAATTGAAATCGTGATGATTGTTAGCGAGTGAAAATTGTTGTAAAGAGAATTTATGATTTAGAAACGAATTCAGTCAGTGTGGCTGTGTGCTGAAAAAGAAAGCGAGCAAGTGGCCAGAAGGGTCACCAAAATGTAATCACTCCGAGAATGGAATGTCCTTCTCTAGTTTCGCTAGTTCACTGAATTAAGTCCAATATAAAATTGAAAAGAGAAATTTTTTAAATTGAAAATTCCCGAAACTGTAGCAGAGTACAGTTTGTTGTTACGCAACGCTAACAAATATTAATTCGTATTTAAATATTCGCGCCACTAACTAGAGAATCCGGTGGTCGTTATTATATAACTGATGGTTGTTATTGATAACCATCTGTTCCACAGCTTTTTTTAGCTGCCTTGCAGATGATTCAGAGACATACTTCCACGATTTCAGTGGAAGGAGTTTGGGCAGTTTATACACGCAACACTACATGAAGATGTAATTGAAACAATCGCGATGGAAAATATCGCAACGCTAATTCTTAAAGTGAATTCAAATAAATTGATACGTTTGTCTGAAAGGAAATCCCAATTATTCGCGATAGTAGCAAATCGCAACACTAGTTAATACTTTTTAAGTTCGATATTAAATAAAATATAAAAGGAAAGGAATTCTGTAGCAACCTATGATTCCTCGACTACGAGTTCCAAACACTGACTATGCGCCTAGCATCGAGATATCCTACCGATCTTCGATGTTAAGCAAGCAGAATGTGCGGCACCCCGCTAGGATGGGTGACCGAGCCCCAGCCTTAGCGCGCGGATAGTTATAATAACAATTAACTTTAATTCACAACACGAAATCTTGATTACTTCGCAACACTAGTTGTAATTAATTTCTGGAAACTAAAAAAAAACCGCGGTTTGCCCAATACGATGATGACAAAGAAATATTATACTACATACAATCATGCTACAATTACTAAAAATGAGCACAGTGACAAAGTAGTAACAAGAATGACTTCTCATGCTCTGGACAGATTTCCCATCGAGAGGATGACAAGCCATTAGTTGCCCTCTTCTATGGCAATTTGCCGGGCCTCTTCGACTTAAAGTCTCTTCTTTCTTCGGCGGTCCTGCCAAGCTTAAAACTTAAATCTAGGCTCGAGTCTTTCTGATCGCAAACCAATAAATAACTCACAAAGTTGAAATGAAAAGGTAAACCGCAAAATCTGACCCCAATACACATGAACGACCATCGATCATAGTGATCGTTGTCCATTCAGGTGTGCGTGCTCGAGCAACACCTACATAAACGTTCGTTTCGAGACCTATCCGCGATCGCGACCGCGATACTAAATTCGAAAAATCGCAGAGTAAAACCAGAAACAAGTGACATGCTCAACTTGTACCAATTTCACCGTCGGTTTTTCAAATTGGATTTCCTGAAACAGGTTGGACACGCGAAAAGGGGACACGCGACCAGAGACTGTGCCAACCTGCCCGGCCCTACCTACTTACAATTATACACAGACACACCAGAAAGTATGCTACCTATCCTACACGTCGTGCTATATTTAAAAAATGGCAAAAGACAGGCACACCAACACACTCGCTCCACGGTTCTCACACATACACTTGGGCGCGACCTAAACTAGGGAGGACGTCCCGGGACACCTCCGACACCCGAGTGTCTCGCACACAACATTCACACTCTAATTTACGTACCATTTTCCTGAAATCAACTGATGATGGCTAGCGACCATTGCGTAAAATGTGATAAAAGTGATATGTATTTCTATTTTAATTCAATACATTTCAATTTCAATTTTAATTAAATGTTCATAATCGTGTTATTATAGTTTTACTGTATTTAACAGTATATATTGTGACTATACCGATTGGAAAATTTATTCATTTTTTTATAAGTATATTACTTGAGAGATAACAGCAAAAACGACGCATTTCCACAGCCTAACCACACACACACAATGTGGAGAATATGTCGTGCACGATACACTAACGCATCATCAGTCGCTAATAAATTGTTAAGCTTACAAACTATGATCGTCATGCCCATTGTCTTTCTCCCACCCAAGTAGCACCTGGGCACGTGAGTGAGGTCTTGACAATAAACATGGAAAGGATTAAACCTGAAAATCCTAAGCTAAAAAGATAATTAGTACATTTATTTTGTATCTAACGAACTAATATTCTTTGATATTGAAATTTAATGCAATGTAATAATACTTTACTTCATACTTTACTTTATTTAATTTATTATTCAAATTCTCACAGTGAAAAAGTGAATTGGCAGCAAGAAAAAAATTTATTTAATAATTGACTCTAACTTAAATATTAATACAAATAACCTCAGACGATTCCATTATCAAAGCATATCTTTGAAAGCATAAAAGCAGTGTTTAAAATTTATTGCTTTGATTACAAAATCTGTCTGTCGCGAACTGTTTTCTTGCACCTGAAATTTCATTCATTTTTATACGAAAAGAGAGATAAATTCCAATACCTATTTTTATATTTTAAATTGCATTCGAGTTTACGATATGACAAATCAAACAATTAAATCATTTAAAATATTCCTATGGAATATGATAAAAAATGAAATTAAAAATTATTTAAAACATAAATATATTTTCATTATCACTACACAATGGTTGCAATTTTTATTACAACGAAATCAGAGGGTATCTGATTCAACTAAAATCATTTCAATATTTATATTTTATACATACTTGATGTTTGCAAATATCCATTTGAAACATATTTTAATTTCAAAAATAACTACATATGATTGTTAAAAATTACAATTTCAACCAATTATCAATAATATATCTGTTTGTACTAGTTGTACTAACATCATTAACATAAAATTTTAATTAACAATATTGTGTTAGAAATATAAAAAGCGCGAGTGTGCAAGAAAACCTATCCTGAACTAATAAATAAAATACAGAATAAAAATGTGTTACTACTCACGGGTATAATAAATACCCGCGGTCACTATGCTCACAAATAAATCTACGTAATACAACCAGTCACCCGTGCCGATACGGATCTTTCATCCTACGACATGATTGAATGACCAGAGGAACCAAAAATGCATGCGACTCACTATTAAAAGCGAAGAACGTTATGATCTTGGATAAATCATCGTCAAGTCCAAAGGAATCGTCATGGAAAAAACGAAAGCTGGAAGCATAAAATATTGTAATTTCATCTTAAAGATAATTTAATAATTAATATTAAACTTATTATTTAACTTAAAACCTTAATATTAATATCTACTCAGTTCAAGAATAAAAATTTTCAATCAGATTCTGTTTTTTCAATTATCTTTTTAATAATTAAAGCAAAATATAAGGGATAAAATTAATCGAAGTCCTTTCCTACTTTCATTAAAATAAATCGAATGTTACCTTACCTCCATATTGAATTTATCGTTAACATGGCGTCCTTTTGAATTTCATGGCGTCCTCCCCCTCTATTTAACGCTTCAAAATTTCCTTCACAATCTGCCATTAATTTCTAAAAGGAGAAAATCGAAACTTTCAGATAAATGTATAATAGAGGCAAATTATATGGAAATGAAACAATAATCGAGACGAAATACCGTTTTAAAAACTCGCAATACGAGCTACTAGCAAATGTAACCAAAAAGACGGTTTGTCTTTCAAAAAAGAAAAAGATAATTTGCTGATAAATTATAATATTTGAAAAACTATTAAAGCACTTACGTTAGCTGAACAAAGTCAAGTAGCGTGGCTATGAAAAATGGCGTTGAAAGTGTTACACAGTTAATAAATGTCACGCGGAGTGATACATCTTATCACAACGATTTTCGACAATAGACTAACCCCCCCGCGCAACAGGTTCGTGTCCACGACTAATTTGGCGGGATGGGGGCGCAAGCGTGCACGAAGAGAATTCAGCTGATTTATGAAAAAAAAATAAACCATTCTATGAGAATGTTTTGAAAAGCGATAATATATACCGTATGTGTTTAGACATGAATATTTAACGTGATAAAATTTTATCTGATAGAATAAGAATTGACTAAATTCATGAATATAAACATAATTAGAGGCGATGTTTTTTCAACAGGCAACACACTGACAAGATTTCACGCACACGATTCCTTAAAAGAATTGTTACAACCGTAGAAGTTATGACTGCACGGCATAATTATTAATGTTAATTGTTCTAACTTACACTTGCAGCACGCGACGATACCAAAGAATTTGATTGGTGCAAGTGCATACGTAAATCGTGACTTTTCCAATTGCTTTGAGATTTCACTAGCATAATTATGGCAGTTGTGATGAACGGAAAAATTCTCTATGCTGAGTATTTCAATAGTTTCGTGAACCACTGTGTATGGGGACACATACTATGTGTTCATTCCTAACCACAGAAAGGGTTAGGATTAAGTTAAGATTGAATATACATAATCCCTCTTGCAAATAATGCTCGCTATTCTAATTCGTGGACGTATTTGATAACGTAAATACAAATCTACGAGCTATTATAATTATAATCTTTACCTGACAACTTCTAGATGCTTCCTCTTGCTGCTTCTTCCCGCCTAGAACAAACGCTCTTATGTTGCATCCTAATACTGGCGATTAATATCGATTATAATCGAAAATTGCAACAAGTGTATTGTGTATTCACCGTTTGGTGAAAATTGGCGCTGTAATCTTTAAACTCATTACGCGCGCATTTTGTATGAAGACATATTGTCTAACTTGAAATAAAAAATGAAAAGT
The DNA here is from genome assembly GCA_030673865.1 of Melipona bicolor. NCBI lineage: Eukaryota > Metazoa > Arthropoda > Insecta > Hymenoptera > Apidae > Melipona > Melipona bicolor. Next base: position 1,274,662 of record JAHYIQ010000013.1, on the reverse strand, counting down.
TTTCTTTTTTTTATCGACTGATTGTAATTAATGAATGCGTCTCGTCTATCGGAGGATAAATGATGTCGTAACTAAGTTTCAAGGACTGAGATTATTTTATCAAAGTTTCCAAGCAAATGATATTGATCTTAAAAACCTTCCTATTTCAAAATTGATGTCGGAATAAAGTATCAAAAGTTATTTCAACTTTATACATATTGATTTAAAGCAATGTGCGGGCGAGATAAGAAATAAGGAAATAAATTGTCTATACTAGTGTAGCGTTGAAGTAATCTAAAATCTAAATGCTCGCAGTAAGGAAGTTCTTGACTAACGTGATCAATTTTAGAGCTTAGATTTATTGGTCCAAGATGATTGTTATCAAGATGTTCTAGAAACTTGAGGAAAACACAAGATAATGTATCAACATGTACAAACAATGCGCAAACGTAAATTAAACTGATCAGAAGCTGAAGGCACTGATTTTGACAATTTTCAAATTTCCAAAATCCTAAATTCTCAAATTTAAAAATTCTATAATTGTACAAATGCGTCGATGCATAAAACCACAGTTCGTTGCTTTCTCGACAGATACATCCGCAGGAGTTTCCCTCTGTAAAAGTTATCGTTTTCATAATTCATCTCGTTCAAAGAGGGGGTTCACACCAGGGGTTGACCGACCAATGAAAATATGTCCCTGTTACGAGAGGATCAACAAAGGATTAGGTAGAAGATTTAGGATTGTCTCGTGGCTACTGTTCGCTAAACGTCTAATCCGAAAATATGATTATCTTTCCACCGAACGCGCCTTAACAAACTAATACTCTACAACATATTTTTAAGATTTACTTGTTTAAATTTTTTGAATGACTTCAATTATATCTCAAACATTATATTAGAATAATATCACAAAACATTGTTCGATTATATTTTGCTAAAAAAATTAAGTAAAATTAGTCTGTAGTTAATTAATTTTACATTTGTACAAATAAAAAGGAACATGTACATGTGAAATAAACAAACGTGCAATATTTTCATTACGAGATACTTTGTCTGTGTCATAAAACTACATATGATAAGCTACGAGCTAAATATCAATTACAATTGTAAATAACATGACAGAATTGCGTTATTTTGTTATCAGTTTATCTGCAAACACATTTTTCAACGTTTGTCGTGGCAAACTTTCCATATGCCTCGTTAATCCAGACGGCGAAGAATTACTTGGATTCAAATACGGCGAAATACAAGGAAAGATATGTTTTCGCTACACAGCTTCACCATTAGTTTACGGTTCCCAAGGGTAAACGAAGGGTTGCGCATCGCGCTTATAAGGGCCTGTAACGGAGAGTTGGCCAATGTCGCGTACTTCGGAGGGTGGCGAGTTATAATTGCTATATGTTAACCAAGGTAGACAGGTGGGTAAACGACTTCGTATGAAACATGCCTTTCGTAGGTAGGCTCGGCTAAGATTATAATAATTGATAGCAATTTATATTTCGAAGTATGATCTTCACGAAGAAATAAATATAAGTGACTGAATATTAAAATTTATTTGATACATTTGAGAAAAATAGTTTTGATACTAAACGACGAGAAAAAATATTTGGAAATATTAAGCTTTTCATATAGATATTCAATAATTTAAGAAATTATTAAACGTAAGAATGAATTTCATTTTTTACAATCGTAAATCAATTATACTTTTAGATTTAAATATTGTGTATGAACATTACATTCCCCTTACATATAGTTTTTTCCTAAATAAGAAAATGATTGATTCACAATATTTTTAATAAAATCTGAATGAATATTCTGTAATATTACAAGAAATTATTTTTTCTAAATAATGTTAAATTGAAGGAGTTGCAATAGTAAGTGTAATTAACATAGACGATGTTTAATTTTTCAATAATACATATATACGTACATACATAGGATATTCAATCAGTCACACTTCCTTTCTTAACATTACTTTCATTCTTTTATCCTCTCTAAATTTTATTCGTACAAAAATAACATAATGTAGAGCATATTATCAATTTACAACAATAAATTAAGTATTTAGATTAACTTTATTATAGTTTGTATAAAACTGTTCCAATCGATTCAACCATTCTTCCCAAGCTGTTTGTAAAGCATCATCCTTCAGTTCATAGATACTTGCAAATTCACCTTTTGTATAAGCAACAATAATCAAACCTCTATTTATCTGTCGGCGTAATTACATATAAAGGTAATTAAATATTTTTCAACACTACTTCTAAAGAGTAGTTACCTTAAATGGATATTTGTTAAAAGCATTTATAGCTCCAATATAAGCAGCAATTTCTATTGGGGCATTAAAACTTGCTGCAAGTGATGTTTTTTGTCGTGCTGACTTTTTCCAACCAATTACATATTTGTGATCCCTAAAGAATTACAGAAGTGTACAGTACTATAATGGCAAGCATACAGTAATTTGTATTTCCCTATTATAACAAAGCCAATCTCTGTTATACCTATAAGAAGCAATACAATCTATAATGCCTTTATATTGCAATGTTGGATGTATCACATCTATTCCAAGCGCATGAATATTTTCTATGTTACATAATACTGGGTACGCACTCAAATATGCTGATTTGATAGAAGGTGGAATTTCACTTTCTTTAGACGACAACATATTTTGCATACAAGAGTGAAATAATTTATTATCGTTTAATATACCTAAAAATGCACAATCGTTATTATCTATTTTTATTTCTAGTATATAAATGTTATACCTTTACAATATGTCTTAAAATATTCTTCTCCGTATGTATCAATCATATTTTTCTTCCATGTGTCTAAAGCAGCTTTTACTTTAGGAGACATGGTTTCATTGAGAATGTACGTTACATCTGGAATTTTAGAATTTTCACTACTTTCTAAATATTGCGTCTCACAATTTTCTGTTGTTTCATCACCAAAAATAGAAAATGATTTCATGTTTCTTATTACTCCAATCTTATTTGTAACTTCTAATTCATTAACAGCTTCTTCATTTTGGTTTTGTTTATACACATTATCAACATTATTAATAGATACAGATGCTTGGTTCGACTCTGTCTCAAAATCTGTAGTATTCTGCAGTTTAGAAATCTCCTGTTTTTCTACTGTTCCATTATTCACCTTTGAATTATTCGTGGATTTCTTCAAAACTCTGTTTTCCTTAATATTTAATTTCAAAAGTGCTCTACCTGCACTTTCTGTGATTTTTAACCGAAACATATTCATAAAATTATAAAGTAGAGATCAAAATCTTATAATCTTATAATCCAATTACATTACTAAAAACACTTTATACGCTGTCACTATCATTTTTTTCTGATATTTATCAATTTAACCAATTTTATAACCAATAAGTGACATTTAATGGTCAGCATGACATTCCAGTACTGTTTCTACTGACTTATAGTGCCATCTATTCATCATTGTTGTATTTATCTAGTGAATATTCCGTTCTGTCGATAAGTTTTTACTAAAAATTGTACACAATGTTTGCTGTGTCACTATACGTATTTTATTATTAATAAAAATATATTTTATCTTTTATATTTTCAAATTTTCCTTATAAATATTTCCCTCGTGTATCAACACAATGAACATACATTCATCTCATATTAATTTACAGATAATACAACATAAAACAGGTTGATTGTGGAAACATTAAACCATTTCTTTCTTTCACATTTCTTATTGTGATTATTATATAAAACACATCATTGAAATCTGTAGTCAGATAAAATTATACGAAATTTATTAAAAATATATACACTCATAAATTTATTAGAATCTGGATGCTATAATTTTAAATTATTTTCGGATGGGCGATCCGTGTACTTTAGGAAGAAGAACGATCGCTGAACTCCAATGGCCACACATCACCACGGCCAATGAACGTAAAACGTGGCCGTAATTTATCAGGCTTTACACGGTTCGGTTCGTTTTAGCTCACGGTTGCAATTTCGGAGTTAGCCGCTTATCAAGTTGCCGGGTATCAATCTAATGATGTGAAGTGCAACCCTCTTCGTTGATCTTGCACAATAACTTGGTTCACAATCTCTGATACCTTTCGAAACTGACCATTTAATAATATTTAGTCGTTTAAATCTATGAGAAATTTGTTCAACTTTTCCTGATTACGTAATCGTAATGGTGTAAACAAGACGGAAAAAATGGATAATCTTGAATCATACGATATTAAAATCAGTGATATGTATCGGACCAAACTATCAATCAATCAGAAATATACAATAGTAAAAATAATAAAAACACAAATTACACATAACCCACAGCACAGGGAGGAAGTGCAAGCATAGAATGCTAACATAAAAATTTGCGTTCGCATTTTTACGTAACAATGCAACCGAAAACCGTCCTCTTAATACGTTGTAACAGTGAAAGTTGGACAAGATGAAATTCGAGATACACGGAAAATACAAACTAACGTCTGATTAACACACCTCGTTACGTCAATTACGTCATATAAAGGAAAAATCGTCATTGTGACAAAGTAGCTCATTCACTTCCGAAGCATCTTATACGATTCTTAGGTTAACCATAAATATAACATCACATGATAATTTCAGCTACGACAGACGAGCATGGGAAATCATATTTTTAAATTGCCCCACGCTCCTCGTAATTTGAAAAATATTACAATATCGAAAATAGCAAGTTTTAAATAGAAGTTGACTTGACTCGAAAAAAAATCGATTTAATACTTGTCGATCGGTTTAATTCAAAATTTACGCGCGCAAAGGAACCACATAACAACTTGTACTCTTTCAAACGGCCAAAACGATTTCAAAATCAGGAATAGCAACAAATCTATGCCTTTCGTTTATGAATAGTGATTTAATTATGATATCTTGCTAATCTTCACAATTGATCCATTTTTTCCAACTGAGTTAACGGCACCGTCTAACGTCATCGCAATGGTTTCGCAATGGGAAACATTTCGCGACAAGACAGCGGCAGTGAAATAACGCGTTAGAAAGGTGCGTAAATATACGTACACATAAGGGTGATTAAACTTTGCTGGGATGCGATACCACAAGAAAAAGACTCGGATGGTATAAAAGGGGCTGTATTCTGTCTAGACTGCATCAGTTTGAATTGCGAATCGACCATTGCTGCACATGATATTAGCAACTAGCAACATGAAATTCTTCGTAAGTAATTCGTTTTCTCGATATTGTAATAATTACGCTATCAAACCTCTACTTTATTTTAATTAATATTTTATTTACATCTTTAATATTTACATATTTAATTATTATCTTAACAAACTAGGATCTAATACTTTGTATAAATATCTTGAATTTAATTAATTAAAATGAGAATATATTATACCGTCTAATAATCGTAGTAAGGAAAAACTTACTTCTTTAAAAAATGTTTAATAAAATCTATGTATTGTACCATATATGAAATATACGTATATTTAAGGCGTTATATGTTATTTTCAGGTGGTTCTTATTATTATCGCTTTAATACCTCCCTTATATGCACAATCTGAAGAAAAAGATGTCGAGAAGAGAGGCATTTATGGTTTGGGAACTTATGGTAACTATCCATTAATTTAATTTTATATATCTTGAATTATTGAATGCTGTTGTACTCCATTATAACATGGACTAAAACTTTACTTTTTTAATTACAGGACTAAGCAGTTTATCGTACAGAGTTCCAGTAGTCACCAGAACTATCCACGGTGGATATGGAGGACATGGTTTTGGAGGTTATGGATATGGTTTTGGAGGATATGGAGGATATGGAGGATACGGGAATTATTTTGGATGGTGAAAAAGAAAAACAATATTATAATGTACTTTAACAATGTAGCTTTACTTTGTAGTATTATACTTTTTTACGTATTAATAACAAAAGGAGCTTTTATATTGATGCTCAAAATAAATTTTTAATATCTTTTTAACCAGTGTTTTAATTATTGTTTCCCTATTGTGTCCCATTAAAAATAGTTATTGTTAAATAAAAATTTAAATATAAATCTTAATTTATTTGGATGAGGTTAATTCTAATAACTTGAAATTAAAATTATTTTTAATCATTTTTCATAAATAGTCAATGGGTTCGTGTCTAGGATAAGGATAATATAGAAATGGATTTTATCTATCTTCATATTGGTGACATAGTGAAGTTCGATATTTTGTCGCCAGGCGAAGTTGTGAAAATGTAAAGTTGCAGTTTTACGTTTGTTGCAAGTGTACATTTATTTAATTATCAACTAAAAGTTAAAACAGTCATGAATTTTTTAGTAAAAAACGTAGTGAGCGCAGCTAGATCTTATTTTCCAAGATCCATTGAAGGTACAGCTAGTGTATTGTTATCATCTAACCTCTTACCTAACCTATCCAAAGAAAAATCATTAATTTTATGTGTACGAACACTGTTTTCTAATAAGAGATATATTTGTTTCGTAGCAAGCAAACCGCAGTTAACTAGATTATGTGCAAACCCTGACACTCAAGGTATCTTCTACATTTAACAAACTTCTAAGAAAATATTATAAGATTATGATTGAAAAAAGTTGATTAAAAGATTACTTGTTATTCCTATTTTTAAACAGGAAATGTGCTAAATACTACTAACTCGTATATTGGAAATCTGATACAAGGTAAGCTACTTAAAACTAATATCAATAAGAATCTCTAACAATTAGTATCTTGAGTATTTTAATTTTTATTTTCCTTCTCACATAAGAAGTTACTATTAATAATTATTAAAAAAAGATAACAATAGAACCTCAAATGTTATAAACGTATTCTCCAAAATTTTCAAAAGCAGTCGGTTTAGCGTCTAAAAATAGCTGAGAACGAGGAGTTTTTCAAAACACAGGAGAAAAGAGCTAGTTGTAAACCAGAACCAGTACTGACCCATTTACGTGAAATCACGTGAAGTTTCATCGGTATTGTTTGCGGTTCCCATAAGTGTAACAAAACCTTGCAACTCCATAGGAATTCGAGTGATGTCTCGAATTTCCGTAAGGCTTCCCAACAGATCGGTATCTCCGCTTTCTCAACGGAGTAAATATAGCAAAAGGGGTGGTCGAACTAAAAAGGGACCATGATTTTCCTCTCTTATTCTTCGCTCGCGAAAATGCGCGTGGCTTGCAAAAGCACACGCAGCGCTTCACCTCTTTGATCCCCAAAACTAAAAAGTGAAAGACATCTGAAAATGCAAAAAGGGATCTGGCCACTCCGTAAGAAAGGACACGAATGAGGGAAAGCAGGCTTTCCCTCGGCCAACAGCGAAAATCACTGGGAATCGAAGGGGTGATGTGTCCATTTGTGGTTGACCAGTTGTCAAAAGTGAGTCTGTGAAGGGTGCAGCCTGCAAAATGATTGTCATTCGCGTTTTTCCAGTTCGTGTGTTATTCTCGGTCTTGACGATAAAAAATGCATCATTGCAATTATTTATTTAGCTATTTTTTTATTTATTATTTTACTAATAATAGCACATGCTATTATTTATTTATTTATTTATTTATTTATTTATCTTTCTATTAATTTGCAGGCAATACTCACTATCATATGAACATATAAAAAATAGTTGTGGCTATAGACAAAAAGGAAAAAAAATAACAATGTCGCACATATTATAAATGGAATATTGTTCAAATGTTATACGAGGTGTTGGACAGCTTAGCTACGTTATGTTGTTTGTTGCTGTTAAATACGTAATTATAGATGAACAATTTTCTAAATTAATTTTATTCAGTATTTTCAATCTTCCTTTTTTGATATAAAAAATATCTCTCCTTTTTTTGGTTCTCGTTTGTATTTCGCTTCCTCCATAAAAAGAGCTTACTCGTTTCACTGGCCTAAGACCTTTTAATCAGCTTCTAATTATGTAAAATATTGATTCCATTCATCGGGAGATAAGCCGTGGATTTAACGAGTGGCACTTGGTATCTTGGCATCGCGTGTACGCGACAAAAGTGTAACCACAACAATTCTTACGAATTTTCGCAATGTAATCTTGCGTATTCATCTTCGAGGAAAAGGGGTTGCCTTCCATGCATAATAGGTTCCGCTGGTCTCTTGCCTTAGTTAAGTCTAAGTTAGGTCGGATTAGCAGTGGCAGCCTTGCAGTGGACATCTGTCGTATTGACGAGCCAGTGGTCAGCTAGATCTCGAAATGAACAACAATGGTACAGTCTCGACTAACAGACCCTGGAAAATCGTATACTCCCACGAACCAAGAGAATATTATAAAATTGTCATGTCATCCTCGACGTTTCACTTCGACTATGAATCTCTTCGAATACATCATCGTTTTAGAAAAATTTCTTTCATACGACCGACGACCGAGTTGATTGTGCGTGATAATTCGAGAATAGTCGGAACTTTTGATGGTGGAACAATCTTGAACAACTTTGATGAAATTTTTATCAGTGTATTCTTCTGAAAATTCTACAAAAGATATAATCATTTTAGAAAATATTGCGTGACATAAATTATTTCCAAGATTGGTGTGCAAATGATAATTTATTCATAATGATCTACTATTTTTTAAGATTAACCTTTTGAATGTATTCGCTTTCTGATATAAATTCAATAATCTCTAAATTGCATTAATCGCGTGCGTCTATGACCATTGTGACTGTAATTCCATTTCCTTACGTGTATAGCATTAGGTATATCATAACAATTGATTTTATTTTATTTTTTCCTTCAAATAACGATTGCTAAGCTCTCTCATTAACTTTGAAAAACGATTCGCATTTACATATAAAATTATTTCTTGAATGTTAAAATATTAATTCCTTTTCTCGACATTGACCAGTTGTAAGTAAATAATCAAACAACAGAAAGGCAATCCGAGGATTTCATTTCCAAGTTTTATTATTTTTTACAATTTTGCAAACGGTAAATTGCTGTTCACTTTCAGGTCATACGATCTCACGGATCATGGAATTTTTATGCAAGTTGGACGGGCCATACCTCGTAACAATGTTACTTAATAAGCTTATATACGCTCGAGCGGAAAAGGACTAGTCTTGGACGAGCGGCTTGCAGATGTCAAGCGTCCGTCATATTTGATATTCCATGGGACCTGAAAACCCTCTTTTCGTTCGGTCCGTAAGATTATTTGCGAAAGAGTTTTCAGTTTCTTGGTACCGTTACCGCGCAGTGGGTCTCCTATTTTTCCTGGCATCGTTCACAATGGTCTTGACTGGGATATCGTCATCCCTTGGGGACCATTTTCCTATCGTATTTCTTAGCCATATTTCACGATCTTTTTCCCCCGTAGTCTTCATGCAATTTTTGCGTGAACTATGTCAAGGTTTTATTTTAAGGTATATTTTCGGGAATTTTCGTAGACTAGTAGGTTTGGTAGAAAATAGTTTCTGGCGACTTGGACGTTGCACAACTTTTCCTAATTTCTCGAGATCGATGATTAGTTAAGGAGTCGTGTCCCAAGGCGTGATTTCGTCACTGAAAGATATGTTCAACAGTAATTAGGCCTTGTTTGTTGTTACGTAGATGTTTCAGTGAAAATCCAATTATACCTATTTACCAGATGATTATCTTTCCTTCACGGGTATACATGTCTCAAAGATGAAAGTCTGCTGGAGGAAAGAATTGTAATTGCTTCACGACTATTATTTCCTTTAAACACCAAAGATGTTTTTGTTTGAATACACGTTCTTTTCTTTGAAACATAGATAAAAGATCACTTTTTTTTTTTATTACCTCACTGAGTTTACATTATTATAAGTATTTAATCAAATTAGGTTTCATGCAGATGAGGCTGGGATCGTCATTAAATAGGTTGCATCGACTCGGACCGTATAAAAGGGAGAAGAAGAAGAAAAATCCTTTAGGGTTTGGGACGCCGTTTGCGAAAGGCGTAGTCTTAAAGACTGTAATCAGGAAGCCAAAAAAGCCGAATTCTGCGAATCGAAAATGCGTTGTCGTTCGCTTATCATCCGGCAAAGAAATGGTTGCTTTTGTACCTGGTGAGTATTTTATATTTTATAGTGATAGAAATTTCCAAATCCTGGTCCTCGATATTAAAATTATTTGTTTTTCTAGGCGAGGGTCACAATCTTCAAGAGCATAATGTCGTGCTGTGTCGACCAGGAAAAATAAAGGATACTCCAGGTGTTAAAATCAGATGCGTCCGTGGAAAGTACGACCTGCCACATGTAATAAAGAAAACTAATTAGTCGTATCGTATAATCTATAATATAATCGGTTTACGATGGATTTCTGAATATGTACAAAATATACATATTATTTATATTATTACACATTTCATTTCATTTTTTTTTTTTAAATGAAAAATGCAACTTCTCGTGGTTTCTGATTTCGATTAAATAAACCGATAATATTGAAGAAAACTTATCTAATACTAATTTGTTCGACGATCAACGAGAAAAGGTTCATCAAGGTCATGATTCTAGAAATCCACAAATCGTGGGTTTTTGACACACATTTTCGTGCACTGTTCCCCTGCATTTACCGTTAGCTAGCTGCCGGACCATACACCGTCCTGGAAGACAAGCAAGCGTGGACACAATGTATATCGAGATGTCACAATGCAGAAAGGAAGGGTCGTGGTACAGCCCCTTTCTTTCCACGTTATTACGGAAGGGTTGGCCTGCTCCTGCATCTGCACTCTGCATCCACCCACGCAGCCACTGGCTATTGGCCATATGACATGCTGACCAACATCCCGGTGTTTTCAAAAGAATGGCTCTCAACCTTGCCTCGCTTCAAAGAATCTCCAAAAAGATGTATTATTCATCTTGTCGATACACGCGACTGGTAGGCGTTGCACGATTATCGATGTATGTTCCTGACAATATTACGAGATGTAAATGTGAAACGATATGTTTCTCGTAAGATGGAATCGAATCAAAAAATATATCGAGAGGATGAGAAAGTAAATAAAATGAGAACCGAAAGAGCAGTCAACGCTTGCGGGGGTTGACGACGATACAGAATGTTATCAGACTTACACAGGATGCGTTCTAGATTCATTAGATCTTCGTGTCGTACGATCCGTTCTTCCGTAACACGGGAAAAGTACACAAAGATTTAGAAAGTCTTCTTCTATATTGTGTAAATACAACATTTCTAAAAATTTTTGTAATATCCCTTTTATTAGAGATTAAATTATCCCTTTGTTAGCAAACAATCGACCAGCAAAACAGAAGATAGTCCGTCCAAAACAATACGCCCACATTTGATTCGTTCGCAAAACTTCAAATTTTATTCAATAAATCAAATTGTATTTCAGAAATCAATAAAACACCATTGTGTAAATATCTGAAAGAAATATTAGAAGCTATTGTAAAAGATGTAGGAAACTATTAAACTGACTAAACTGAACTGAACTGAACTATGCAATTAACTAACTAACTAACTAACTAAACTGAATTATGCAAGGAAACTTAAAGCAGACATTTCTGGTTGGGCAAAAACTATTGATAAATTGGTTATTAATGAACCAGAGTTAATCCGTTATAAATGGGTTCCGTTTGGTTTGTTAACCAAAATTGTGTACTAAACCTCTTCCTTGCGCTTTGCTGTAAAATTTTAAGAAATTCTTAAGTAAGGCCTAAGAAAAAAAGGCCTAAGGCACCTTTGACGATTTTATGAGAAATGGGAGCCATAACAAAGTTTTTATTACTTGCATGTTCCACTGACTTGGATACATACCAGAATTGTATTACTATTTATAACTTGTAAATTCCTTGTCCTTCAATTTTTCAAATTCTTCCTCAAAGGACTATTTCTTACATTTTTCCATAATAATAATGATTTCCTTGCCGATGTATTTCGCCCTGATAAATTTCTTTTTTTCATTTATAATTCCTGTTGTATTGGAGACCCTTAAATATTAGTCCGTTAAGTGAGGGTTAGTGACATAAAAAAAATATTACAAAAATGTATTTTAAAAACAGACCTGAACAAAATGATGAAAAAATTTTTGCTTTCTGACAGAAGCTCAAACTGGAGTAAGAGTGCAGAAATACACAAATCTTTCTGCAACGGCGTTTCGATGGCTTCTCAAACAAACAGCATATAAATGCTTTTGACCTTTTTCCTTTTTTGGAAAGAGAGAGAAAGATTTTCAACTCTTTACTCTGTGTGGCTTAGTAATTGGACACCGAGCGATCTGTTTTCAAAAGTTTTTGTCCTTAGATGCTTGGGACTACTACGGTTCTTCTATTTTCAGTTTTGTCGTCGCTTTCTAGAACGAAATCCGAAGGAAATATTTATGCACAAATATCGCTCATTTTTTGACAAATGATGTTATTCGAATTGCAATTTCATTCAACGAAGAATAGAATCACATAGATATCTTCGACATCTATCACAATATACAGAAAAAGTTTCTACTTCTCTTACAACAAAAGTTATTCTCCATCAAGTCACTTTTCCAAGCATTTTCTCGAATTTTCTTTCCATCTGTATACGTCGCAAATAAGACGTTTATCCCAAAAGCTATTCACCCGAAGCACTACTGAATAAACATTACTCAGTCGAGGAATAAAATTTTTTCTGGAATAATCTGTCCAAGTGAGAGATTGCGATAGACTAACAACGAAATGCGAAAACATCCGTGGAAAGTAAAGGGTTTCCGTGAGAGAAGAAAGCGTGCGCAAGAACTGGAAACAAGCAAATTTCTAAGTCTGTTGGCAAAACTTGGTCGGTGGTCCGATCGCAAGATAAATCGAAAAATAATTACTGTGAACGACTTTCACCTCGAACACATCTTAATGCCCCTTGTTTTTAGAAAACGCTTTGCTCAGCTTTGGTGTCAAATTCTATCAAAAGAACGATGCCTGTTCGAAAATGAGTCAGAGGCTTCCTACCAGCGGTAGTAAACTCCTTTTTGCTCGAAAATTTTTAATAATTTAAGATCAAAAGCACAAAAAGTTGTAAAATAATTCGTTTGCAAACGAAACAAAATTTTTAATAATATTCCATTTCCATTGTCTCCTATTCCTTATGTTATTTATGACTATATATTAGTACAGCTACGATAAATGAAAAATGAAAAGATAATTGTCTTTAAGTCTAACTTTATATCTGTGTTTGTATAATATCGTAATTGTATTATGAAATAACCTAGTTATTGTCCCTAAGAAGAGTATGACGGTATATGCCTTTGTACAGCCGATATATACAAAAGGTTTTATTGAACGCTAATAAACAGTATCTTGTATCTTTTACCTGTAATTTTATTACTGTAGTTATTACTGTAGTATTCTCAATACGGAGAAATCTTCTCGATGAATCACAGACAACGTGCATTGACGTATTATCGTTCTTATCTCTTCCAGATTAATGTAATGAAATGTAAAATTTATACAAAAAAAATTTTTACAGAACATACATTGAAAATTCTACTACGAGTATCACAGTAATTACAGTAATTACTATTTCGAATCAAAGGAAAACGTTAGGATATTTGTAATTATTGATGATTCTGAAAAAAATGAAATATTGTATACACTCGACAGATCGTCAGCATATATCTTGTATAATAAATTAACGTTTCAAGGTTAAAACTATTTAACACGGGACAAACATCTATTCCAAGGAATCTCCGATATTATTCAACAGAAGACATTACGTAAATCCGATTCTAAGAACTATTATCATTAGGAAACACCGTGGTTCCCATGATAACTGTGAGAAATCCGTGTAAAAGTCACGGCGATTTGTAAAGTATTTACATGCCCATGATCGATACGCCGTATCGAAAAATCTGTATCTCATTCTCTCTTCGTTCGTTCGATTCTCCTTGCGCGAAGAAAGAAAACCGACTTCTCACAGCGCGGCAGGACAATTTAAAAAACGTTAACGACGCCGGTGAATTGAGACGTTTTCCACGTCGAATCGTCGCGAGGATTTTGCATCGATGTACCGTTACGTCGTTTGTATATGTATGCGTTCCGGTGCGGTAGGAGCAGATGCAAATACGTGGATCCATTCATCTGTCGTTGGATGACGGCCACGGGAAAAATCGCAAATAACGGGTTGCGGCTGTCCCTGCACCATAGAAATGTGGGTTATGTGGCCAAAAGAGCAAAAATTTGTATACGAGAAAGGAGGCGGTGAGGTGAATTGAGCGTCAGGGTGCTTTTCAAAAGATGGCGCGCCATTTTAACGGAGCTATGAAACGGAAGACTAAATTTGGCGTGATCTTGGGACCGAGGCATAATGAGACGTCTATACTGTCGAATATAACTGGACACCTCCGTTGTCCATCATTTCTTCCCTATTTTTCTCACACTCCTTCTACAAGTTTTCTCGTGAATTCTGGATTGAAGAGGGCAGCCGGCATTTTTCAATTAATCCTACGACAAAATACATAAAGATTATTATTATTATTATTATTATTGTTTCCGGACTATAGGCCGGTAAGAGTCGATTCGTAGAGGAGAGAAAGAAGCGAAGAGAGTGAGGAATCTAAAGCTTTATTGTATCTAATTGCGTTTGTTCAATATATACCTTTTTTTAATATTGCTTCGTCCCATTATTCCATTCGCAATTGGTAGACACACCAATCACAGTCGAAGACAGAACGTAGGATTAATCCTTTGCACTCGACTGTCACCTCTTTTTACAATTTGCTGATAATTGTAATGAACGTATACATTTGGCGATGTACTATAATAGTACAATATCTTTCATGCCTAGAGTGAAAGTTATAATAACGACGTAAGAAAGAGAGCAAAAGAATTTCAGAAAGTTTTCGACGGCAAAGGGTTAAATGTGACAGATTTCAATGCTGTCTCTGAAGATCCCTGGTTCCACCAAAAAGGAATCTGTTGACCGAACAAAGGAGCGACACGGGAGTCTTGGCGTTAAAGCAACGAAACTAATGAACTTACGTAGTCGGTGGTGAAACTGAATCATTAATCAGCAAGAGTCGAAGAAAGGAGTGGGTCGATCTTCCGGTGGTACACTACAAAAATTGCCATATGTTGTCCAATCCTAACGAGATCCAACAGAACCAAAAACCGAAAGCCGTCGCACACATGAAACACATTGATAAACATTATCGACGTGCAAAACACGACATTCCTCCATTTCTTTTTGGCATAAAAACTTCAGCAAAATTTCACTTTCACCGGATAATTTATGAATACTTTATGCAAATTGTGCGATTTTCTTTCAAGGACGTTATAAATCATGCAAGACCACGCCAGAAATAAAGACGGAACGAAATGCTGCAAAGAATTGTCGAGGAAAGGTCGACGAAAGAGTTAAGAGTAGTTCTATGTGTACTATTGACACCCAGGGCTGCTCAGCTACCAAACGCTCAACCTTTTTGATAAACGAATGGGAACAAAAGGAAACTCGCCTCTGACGTAGAATCTGAAAGAGAAGATCCGGTGTGCTAGCAAATTTTATAACAAAAGTTGGCTACAATTGCTAGGATTAATTTACCGTTATCCGTAGTTCAAGGACTCGGATAATTTATACGATGTCAAGTCCAATTAATATAAATGGAACTAAATAAATTTGATTTCTTCCCGATAGGCTTTTTAGTATTAAACTTGTTTGTCTTTTGATTCGAAATGTTTTTTAATTCTAATACCACAAACAAAACGTATATTTTTAAACAATGCATCCAAACTATTGTACTAAAATTTATTTTATTATTTATTTTAGCTATTTATCATTTGTCACATTACAGATTACGGATTGTCTCGAGACGAGTGATACAAACGCGTGTGGGGTGTATTTAAAATAAATAGAAAAAAGGGAAAACGAATCTGATGTTTTGCTTTTGAGAAAATTGAGTTTCGACACTCGGCTATTTTCCGCCCGAATGCGTTCAATTGTTATTTTCAGGAATGCGAATATTCACGTGTCTCCTGTCCTCAGATACACTGGGATACAACCAATTACAGCGATTATGAATATCAGGCCGATTTTCTTCCGCGTTCGTGATCGTGTTTACGTTAATTATGTAAACGTATCGTCCCATAAACATTTTGGAAATAAGGAGACAAACGCATGTGCCCGGCGCGTCGCAGCGTTACCATCATCAGAGTCATACCCCCACCATTTTCTAAGGAGCCCCCTTACAAGGGTCTTACAAGGGTTGGTCAGTATATAAGCGAAACTACACCCTCTTTCGTTTTAAACCATTTTGATCATTTGCTCGGTGAATACGTTCCTTCCATCGAGAAACGGAGCTCTGCGACTCGTTTGTGAAAAATTTTCGTGTTCGATCAGTTACCGCCAGAGAATCTTCGAAAAGGGACGTGCGTTTTTAAACGTGCGTAGTGTGTTGTGAGACATTAGTGACCAGTGAGCGAGTTATTCATTAGGTAAGAACCATTGTTCGTTATAGTAAAAGAATTCAGAACTTGCGTAATTACGGAGCAGGCTAATGTGACATTCAGTGACTTATTATCTACGTACATTTCGATTTTTCGATTTTAAAATAAATTAGATTTCTAGTTGAAAGAACTTTGCCTCGTTCATCATCGGGCGGACGCGTCGAAATTTATTTAAGCTGTTGCCTAATTTTCTGAGTTAACGTTTCAGTTTCACTAACGTAATTTTCCTTCGAAAGTCAATATATCGTCGATCACATGTTATCGGCATTTCATCATTTCAAACGACTGTTATCATTCATTTGAATGTATGAGTTTCTACTCACTCCGCGCTACAAACATACTTTATTTATATTACGACTCGCTTCGGAAATTAAACAGATCGGAAATAGAAAAGTATCCATTTATATTATTTTCACTTTAAAAAAACTCTCGGATAACAAACGAACTAACTTGCAATAATTTACATTTATTTAGAAGATGGAAAAATAATGTACTAATTCAGTTATATTTTTCAATGTAGATGGCGGAAAATTATTGCCACAGAATGAATCTACTTTCCGAAGTTTCAAAGGATAATGATCAAGTTAGTGTGGGCTCTAACGTGTGTACGGATTCAATTCTAGATCTATCTTTGAAGAAAGCAACAAACTCCAGTGGAATGTCAAATTTAAATAGTTCACTCGCAACGATAACGACACACAATCGTGATAACCAATTTTCAGAATTTGAAAATAAAAGTCCTTCGGAGGTTCGAAACTTCATGGTAACGCCTCCTTCTGAATCCGATTCCCCGAAGAAGATTAAATCCGAGTTAATTCATAATTATCGGAACACGTCAGCAAATATCACAAGACAAAATGGAGGTTTACCTATTTTGCCAATGAATATTTCTATTCCAATTGTTTCCAACATACTGCCGACACTGTTGAATGCAAATGATGATAGAATGATCAACGGTCCTATCACGTCGATGACAAATTGTAATGAAACTGCATTAGATAATTTATCTGCAGATGTCAGTAAAAAGCCACCAAGGCCTTTTAAAGCTTATCCAAAAGATCCACTATCGCTCACTGTGGGAGCAGCTGAATTGGTGTATGATCCAAATTCTAATGAAGCTTATTCGGAATTTCGGAAACGAATGCTGGAATCGGTGAAAAAAACATACGAAGGAACGAATACAAAAATGAGGAGAACCACAAAAAGTCCTGTACTGCCAACGAGTACTGCTGACGAAAAGAATGCAGCGTACTTGGAAAAAAGGAGAAAAAATAACGAGGCCGCGAAGCGCTCCAGGGATGCGCGAAGAGCTAAAGAAGACGAAATTGCTATCAGAGCAGCTTTCCTAGAACAAGAAAATATCAGATTAAAGTACGAACTTCTAACACTTCGAAAGGAAACAGAGAAACTAAAATGTATGATTTACACACACTAGTAGACTAATAGAATAGTCTGTATATATGATGTAATATAATATATATATATAGAATATATATATTATATATGGTGTAATATAATACATACAACATATATATATATATATATATATATATATATATATATATATATTATATATGGTGTAATATAATACATATAACATATATATGTATGTATATATATATATATATATATGTATATATATTTTTTAACTCTTTGAACTTTGGTTTTAATATTTAGTAAATATTTAGTTAAATAGACAGACATAACAAATTCATTGTAGTATGAGAACACAGAAACACAATTTTCAACAAAAGCTGCGATTAATTTTTATATTATTTGATATATTGGAGTTATTATTATATAACATTCTTACGTAATTATTATTACAATAATATTCTTATTACGTTAATGGATTAAAGATAACTAGACTATATGAGTTTACAATACATAAGGTACTGCAAAAAATTAAAGAACTACTTATGTATTGATTTACTAGATTATAGTTGTCAATATGTAAATAAATGAAAATACGATAGAAATTAAGTAGAAAATAATAGATTTGTACATACAAAGATTGTTATGATATTTAAAATATATTTATAATAAACCATAAAGTTACTTGTCATGAAATGCTTTTATTGTCATTCATACATTCTGATAATGTATCGGACAAATCCATCATACATCCTGTTTCCAGTACATTTTTCTCATTGGACTGATTTTTAGTAAGTGCTTTTGTATATGATTTTTTTATCTGTCTAGGAATAAAATGTAACGAAGTTGTTCCTGTCCTAGTATTTAATGTATTTCCATGAACAGTAACGTTTGGTAATGTTGCTGTTTTTGATGCAGCAATAAACATTTTAGATTTCTGATTTTTATTCAATTGTATTCTCTTAGACTTGGAATCCTTTTTCTCTGGTTCTGGTTCATTAATATCCATTTTATCTTTTGATTTATGTTTTATGCACTGTACAGTATTGTCAAATCTAAAATTCTTGGGAAATTTATGTACATTAATGCAATGATCCTTTCTCTCAGTTGAATTAATAAACTTCAAATCACATTCAGACACGTAACATTGATACTAGAAAAAATAATTAAATTTCATTATTATATATTAAATATGAGTTAATAAACATTTCGATGTAATAACAAAATGAGAATACATACCATTGGTTGTTTCATAGATAAAATTTGGAAAAAGCTATCGTGAGTTTCTTGAATATGAATATCTAAGAATCTGGAGTTTGGTAGAGACTTTTTACATTCTCCACAGACATATCGATGATTACTGTTGTAGTGCATTTCAAAATCAATCAATGTATTAAATGTTGCTTGACAGCCAGTAATATAACAAGAGAATTCTTTTATACTGAAATTAATAAATTGGTTTTGTCATCGCTCAATACTGTTTATACTATATTTTAGGTTATGGTCAATGATAAATATATATATAATTCTTACTTACACTTCATGACACAATTCTTCATCATCTTCAATAATAACACCTTTTCGTTGAAAAATTTTGCAAATATTGTACGAATCCTCAAAAAATGGATCGTCAATAGGTCTTAATCCTACGCCTATATTTCGTAAATATTCCTCCATTATTTTAAGATTTCAGTTTTCAACTTTACAAAAAAATATTGTAATCTAATGTCAAATTATTTAATAGTGCACATTGTACATTTGTTTAATATTACATTATTCTTTAAAACGTCAAGACAATTCTGAGACAGTAACAACACAGTGACACCACTACACTCTAGTGGTGCAATATTCAAATAGAACTTCGATATTCATCGCTATTTCGATTATCGAACGCAATTATTCTGCAGTTGGAAAAAGTTCGTTGCACGAAAAATCGTTCAGTGCGTGTCGCGATTTTAAATTACGATTTCGTTAAATAAAATCGAACAAATTTGAGATGTAGTGATAGGTTGTGTAACAAGTAAATCGAGGGAATGATTTTAGATGTGAAATTACGGTACAAGATGGCAAACGGAATTCAAATCCAAGAAAGGAAAGTTGGTGAGTGATTTGCTCGTATGTCTTATTTCATAAACATATTCCTCCATTAATTTAACGTTTTATTTTTAAAAATTACAAAAAAATATTGCAATCTAATGTGAAATTATTTAATAGTACACATTGTTTAATATATTATTTTTTAAAACGTGAAGATTTTTTCGACATAGTAACAACGCAGCGACACCACTGCACTCTGGTGGCGCAATATTCAAATAAAATTTGGTCACTTCGATAATCATCGCTATTTCGATTATCGAAGTAGCAGTTGGAAAAAATTCGTCGCACGAAAAATCGTTCCGTGCGCGTCGCGATTTTAAATTACGATTTCGTTAAATAAAATCGAACAAATTTGAGATGTAGTGGTAGGTTGTGTGACAAGTAAATCGAGGGAATAATTTTAGATAGGAATCACGGTATAAGATGATAAACAAAGTTCAAATTCAAGAGAGGAAAGTTGAGTGATTTGCTCGTATATCTTGTTTCGTAAATACTCCTCCATTATTTTAATTTTCAAACTTTACAAAGATATTGTAATCTAATGTATTCAATTATTGTAATCAATTTATTCGATAGTACACGTTGTACATTCGATTGATACATTATTCTTTAAAACGTCGAGCCATTTTCATACATAGTAACAACGCAGCGATGCCAGTGCACTCTGGTGGCGCAATATTCAAATAGAATTTCGTCACTTTGATACTTATCGCTATTTCGATTATCGAAAGTGATTGTTTCTTGGTTAGAAAAGATTTATTGCGCGAGAAACACTTTCGTACGCGTCGCGATTTTAAATTACGCTTTCGTTAAATAAAAATCGAACAAATTTAGGATACAGTGCAAATTGTGCAACAAGTAAATCAAGGGAGCGATTTTAAATGTGAAATTACAACGCAGGATGGCAAACGAAGTTCAAATTCAAGATGGAAAAGTTGGTGAGTGATTTACTCATACGTCATATTACATGCTTCTTACAGCACGTTGCTATTTTAAATTTAGTATTGCGAAAATTAGAGTAAAATAGGTATCCGAGCTTATGTCGATGATATATTCATTAGCTTCTGTAAAAATAAGCCAGAAAACACAAGGGTACACATTGTAATGGCAAAAATTACTCCACCAGCAGGCGAGTCTTCAAATTTTCTAGAATTTCCGTCATTTTGTGTTCCAATTCACTGCGTCTTTGCATTTCCTCTCGCTTGTCCTGCAACACATACGCGATACTGTAGAATGCTTTTGTAATTATCGTACGATCATATCAATTCAATTCAGAAACGACAAGTAGGAAGGATGTTAAGGAAATAATATATTTTAATATATTAAATAATATATTTTCAAATTCGCAAAATTAATATTTATTTTCACTTTCTAACTCATATCTAGTTCGCCAAATTTGAATTTTTAAATTACCCGAGAAGATTTTTCAATTCCACTCGTTAAATCAAGTTGAACATTAAAAATAAATCATACCGCACAATCTGTTCTGGGAGTCGTAGAAAAATTATAAAATGCGAGAATAATCGACGTAACTGATCGGTCCACTCGGATTATCGCGTTCTTGTTCCATCATTCTCATAACGGTGGCACCATTCGCGTAATTTTCGACTTTCACGGCTTTGCTTTCCGGTTCACTGGCAAATTTCGTTAAACTTTCGTCATAGCGATACACGTTCTGCTGCGGTATGGCCAAGCTAACTCTTTCTTCGTTTCCAATTTTTTTGCCACCCTCGGGTATCCCGGACAGTCTCTCGTTTCTCCTCCCGTAATTGAGGTCGTAAACACTTGCATCAAAGTCGAATAAATCGTAACTCTGCATAGGGTCAAAAAACATCGTAGACTGGAACTTGCGCTGAGAAGCTGGAGCATCTTGCATTACACGATTTTTCACGTTCAGCTGCTGTTCACTCTCCAAAGATTGTTCGTTTCTCTCGATGCTGCGTTTCGAGGACTCGAGATTTTTAGAACGCAGCGAACTCGAATCGCGCAAATTTGGCAAATTTTCTGTTCCAACATTTGGTCGTTTTGCGATTCCATAATTATCACTCGAATTATACTTGTAACGTTCCAGAAAATCTGGTACTTCTTTTCTATCATCGTCGTCTTGATCAGGTTTCATCGTATAGTGATCGTCCTCTGTTTCTTCTCCACTCGTAGTTCCATTTTCCACTATTTGTTTCCCAGGTACTGTTCCATATCCGGATTCTTTCTTAAAATTTTGATAGTAAATGTTCTCAGGATAGTCGTAGGGCTTCCGAGTCGAATCGTGAAGCGTTACTCGATTTCTCTCTTTCTGAAGAGAAGAATCAGACTCCCTATTGTTTCCTCGATCATTAGACACTTTGATATTGTCATTAGTGTTCGAATTTTCCGAAACGATGTTGGTATGAATTGTACCGTCGAAAACGAAGTCGAACGGCGGTGGCCAGATGTGCGTTTCTTTTTCCTCACCCTCGTGAAGTTTCTTCGGTGTTCTCCTCTCTGATAGACCCACCACTGGCTTCACATTTTCCTTCTTCGGTCGCTTCGACTCTTTGGGCGACACTTTTTTCGAAACTTCCGCTCTCGATTTCAACTGCGTCTTCCTCGATTCCTCGGGGGCAGTCAGGTACCGGACAGGGACGATCAGAGGCATGAATTTGCTAAAATCCAACTCATCCGTCGAAGATGGACTTTCGTCGTTGGATTCGTTGTTGAAAATTTTCATTGGCGATTCTTCAGATTTTTTCTCACCTTCCCTTCCGTTACTCGCATCCCCTTCCAAAGTGTACTCTTCGTACTTGTTTCTCGCTGGAATGTCCTTCTCGTCACTTTCGTCTTCACCTTTCTCTTCCGACGCCTCTTCCTTCGACTCTGGAGGCGCCGACGAGCTATAAATGTCGCTGAACGGTTGCTTGAATTTCCCAAAGAAATGCGCAAACCCTAATAGCTCCCTGTTAAACAGAGGCTCTCCGTAACTATTGCGGAGGTCCTCGGGCCTCCGTTGTTCGTCGTCCTCGCTCAGAGGCAGCGGCTCGCTGCTGTATTGTAGTATACTGGTGTAATTCTCACCGGTCTGAGGCGTGTCCCCTTTATAAATATCATCGTTCTTGTAATTCCCATAGCTGTCTTCTTCGCTCTCCTTGTCACTCGTCCTAATCTTCTCTCCGCTCTCGTACCTATCTCTCGATTGATCTTCCTCTCCCGACTGTTTCTCCTGGCCGCTTTCACCTTGGTCACCTTTGCACCCAGGGTCTTGACCTCCGTGATTTATTTGCTCCTTCGAACCACCGTGATTACCATTCTTACGATCGTCCCTGTACCGCTCTTGCTCCGTCAGCGCAAGTCTCCTCGCGTGTTCCTCCTGCTTCCGCTCCAGTTCCGCGAGTCTGTCCTCGTACTCTTGCTTCCATCCCGGATCTTGGACAGAAGGGGCGGACGTAGTTGGAAGACTACGACCCGCTGTCGGCGGTTGATCCTTCACGGTCGTGTTCTGTTTTCTGGGCGCCGTGTCTTGATCGCCGCGAACTACGATCGGAGCGACGTATGGTTCGGGGTAGGACAGATTGATGAACTGAGACGGAATCTCGGGAAGAGGGGCTTGAGGCATGATCGGTAGAGGAGACTCTGTCATAAACGAAGGGAGTCTTTTGACGAAGATCGGTTGTGGTTGGTCAGGGGCTTGCGTTTTTGGGTCAGATCGTGGCGGGGAAGATGAACTACCGTTCGAAGATGAACTTCCTCCGTGGAAAATGTTCTCGTACCGCTGCAACTGAGTTAGCACGTCCGTTCCGTTGCCGAGATTGACCACGCCGGTGAATCTGATCGTTTCCCGTTGTCCGGCGGCTGAAGTAGTCGATCCATTATTGGACTCGGTGGAATTCGTTCGTGTACCGTTGGTGACTCCTGCCTCGGAATTAGGGTTGGGCAACGAGGCTATTTGCACAGGGTCCACGGCGTAGCCGAAGACCTGCGCCAGGCCCGAGAGAATCAGGCCTAACGCTCGTTTGTCCCGTAAATTGTTTGCGTTGAAAAGTCCCGTTGACTCTTCCGAGACGGAGTCGGACTGAGTGTCCCGGTTGCTCCACCTGGACTGAACGAGAGTGCACGCCACGCACAGGTAACACAGCAGGTGAAGTGTCCTAAGCTCCATTGTCGCACGCTCTCTTTGCACTTTCTCGTAAAAGAAATCACACTTTATGCACTAAATGACAACGAGGTGGCGAGCATCCTTATCTTCGATCGCGTCTTTCTTTTTTGGATCGTCACCGATTTGGTTAGGATAGGTTTAGTTTTGTAACTTCACCGACGAACGACTCTTTTTTTTTTTTTTTTTTTTTCTTGGAATATCAGGGTGATTTTTGGACGAAATATCGGTAGTTGAGTAAGATAGAGTTTGCGCCGAAAAGGAGACGCGAGGGACAGTTTCGCAGTTGAAGACCCCGCGAGGACTGCGCGACCGGTGCGGCGCTCGGGCTTCGTTAAACGAAGCTTTGGCTGGCGGGGATGAATTTTTGCATAACATCGGAAAGAAATGTCGAGTTTCACTTGAATTGCACAGAGCCGCTCGTTGATTTGCGACAACTGAAGCGCGACGCCGCAAAGGAACGTCGCGATATTGCGCGGAATCGCGTCTAACGACGACAGTTCGTTAGGACGCGAACAATGGATCCGACGCGGTCACGCGTCTGCCTTTAATTGCACGCGCAACCGCGGAACGTGCAATTAGTTAGGCGAGTCGACGAGCCAGATTAGATACGTTTCAACAGGGAGAAAGAATGCCACTTTGAAATTGGGCAGTTGTGAATTTACAAAGTTGGAAAACGTAATTTTGTCTACTTTGGTTTCGTTCTCCAACTTGTTGAGAAACGCACAGCGCAATGTACAGTGTTTTGCGTTTGAGAAATTTGAGATATTTCTCGTCGTTAGTGAACATCGAATTGAAACTTGAAATTTTTGCAAAAATTCTTATCGCGATTAATTTCTGTCTAAGGAATTTTCTTACATGTACGAAACTATGCGTTTGACGATTAAAACGTCTGAGGAATCAATTTTACTGCCACAAAATCGTGCTATTGTTGAGCAACGTACAGTGTTTTAGCGTTTAGAAAATTTGAAATATTTCTCGTCGTTAAAACTCATCGAATTTTTGCAAAAATTCTTATCGCGCGATTAATTTCTATCCAAGGAATTTTCTTAAATTTCTGCCTCATCAATTTTGCTGCCACAAAATCGTGCTATTGTTGCGCAACGTACAGTGTTTTGCGTTTAGAAAATTTGAGATGTTTCTCGTCGTTAGTGGACAACTGAAACTCATCGAATTTTTACAAAAATTCTTATCGCGATTAATTTCTATCTAAGGAATTTTCTTAAATGTACGAAATTTCCGCCTTATCAATTTTGCTGCCACAAAATCGTGCTATTGTTGCACAACGTACAGGGTTTTGCGTTTAGAAAATTTGAGATATTTCTCGTCGTTAGTGAACATCGAATTGAAACTTGAAATTTTTGCAAAAATTCTTATCGCGATTAATTTCTATCCAAGGAATTTTCTTAAATTTCTGCCTCATCAATTTTGCTGCCACAAAATCGTAATATTGTTGCGCAACGTACAGTGTTTTGCGTTTAGAAAATTTGAGATGTTTCTCGTCGTTAGCGGACAACTGAAACTCATCGAATTTTTGCAAAAATTCTTATTGCGATTAATTTCTATCCAAGGAATTTTCTTAAATTTCTGCCTCATCAATTTTGCTGCCACAAAATCGTGCAATTGTTGCGTAACGTAGGAAGTCAGTGAATCGAAGACATCGATGGTCCGGTACCGGGGCACGAGTGAAAATAAACAAAGCTCCTCGCAAGAGGCATCGAATGTTTGGACGCTCCGCTCGATCAGTTAGGGCAACGAGGGTCGTATTAGCAACGACAGCTAGCCATTACGTCAGTGGACAATGAGCCGGGTTTAGATGTTTGCCAGCTGTACACGTTCCGACTAAGTATGTCGATTATGTCACCTGTTCTCCACCCAGAGAAAGTCCGGCGGCAAACGGTGCCGCTGCTTCGATTTCCTGGACTGGTGTGACAAAACCTCCTCAGGCGACGAAGAGAGAGAGAGAGAGAGAGAGAGAGAGAGAGAGAGGAAAACTGAACGACACAGATTTTCCACGGGGGGATAAGGAAGAGAAGGGAGAAGGGCCAAGTTTTTACAGAGCAGGCGGCGTGTTCCTGTTGACTGACCTCCTCAAATGGCTCGGCCGACTCGCCTCGATCGATTATTCCCTCTGACTAATTACTTAATTACGCGGCCGAGCTAATTGCGCGATGCGCGAAACCCCGCGAAATAATTGCGCGCGCCTTTTGAGAACGTTCCCAGAGAGGGAACTGTTCGCTCCGTTCGCCTCGTTATCCCGATTCTTTCGCGAACAATGCCGGATGGCGAACATTACCGGGTGGTCAGATTGCAGATGGAAATGTTTTACAATCGCTGCGAAATTGCCGTGAAATTGTCAGCACGTACGCGCGCGCGCGATGATTTACGAATGCTTGGATCAGTTGGTTGCGTTTGATTATCGGTTGGCTCGACCCCGCTGCCTCGAAACTTTAAAACATCCGTCGTCTCGGAGCTTGCCTTGCAAATCGTGATTATGGTAGTTGAGATGAAGAGACTCGGCGGAAATGCGATCTGTCGCAACGTCTGCGAAAGCCCGCGGCGTTTGACGCTAATTGATTGAAATTTGATTCATCGATTCGTGTGTTTGATCGTTATACCGCGAACGAGAATTCAATTACGCGAATTCCAGATGTATTTCCGATAGCAGATAAAAATCACAAGCGTACGTAAGCGCTCGCTCGCTTCGAGGAAATACCCGCCGTTAAAAACGAGCGGATCGGGCTCGGCCGAACTGGACGCTCGGCCATAACGACCATAACAATAAAACCAGCTTTCGATTACGCGTTCGCTTTCCCATTAAAGATTCGGCGCTTTCGCTCGGCACAGGCGAGATTCCCGCTCGCGAGTCGTTACGAGACGCGATTATTCCGCGGATGGAAAGTGTAACAGGGACCAACTTTGGCATCGGGAAATAGTTGCTGGATCTAGAATTCAGCTGGGTATATGTAACGCGATGACTTCCCAAAGAGTATCCACGAGAGTATAAAAGAGTACCGCCCATTCTTTGGACCACACAGTCGCATCGTGAGTCAGGTTTAACATGAATCTTCTGGTAAGAACGATCTCAGTGAGGGGCTAGTGCTCTGGTGACGACGGGATCGCGTTGCATAGTCGCGATTAACACAATTGACGATACCGGTGAATCGGCAAGTTATAAATTACAGGCCCACCATCTTCTCGGGCTGGCAAAATCTTACAATTTGCTCGCTAAATGAACGAACACGTGTAGAAAGAGCGACGTGCTATTTATTCGCTGCGATCTGGTGCAACCTGTGACTCGTAACTTGTAGAAATTCACCGGCGACGAACGTTGGTTAGTTCGATTATGCAAACGAGGTCTGATGATCGTTCTAGTTGTTGCTGTTGTTGACCATTTTCGCGTTGGGGGTGGCCACCGTGCCCCCGATCGGCACCCTCGAGAAAGTGACGGGCGACGGCGACCTGTCGCAGAAGGTAATCGCCGAGAATCAGGCTCAGCCAAACCCTCAGGACGGCACCGAGGATAAGAAAGTGGCGAAGAGAAGTTACGGTTGGCATCCGTGGGGTCACGGAGGGTATAGTTACATCTGGCCTTGGTAGGTAGACTCTGGTAGAATTTGCAAAAAGGAAAGAAAGAAAGAAATAGCTGTCGGCGATTCGGAGATTGTTGCGGATTTTGTAAGAGGAAGTCGGATACTTTTGCCTTGTGTCAACAAATTTCCTGTGCTATTACGCACCTTGTGTTATAATTTAACTTTTAACAGAAGCGAAGGCTTCTGCTCTGTCGTCAGAAAATTATATATAAATCTTAACGTGATCGAAGAGAGCGAAGAGAAATATTTGTAAAGAAGATTATCTAGAGTTGCGTTCTCTTCTTTTTGTTCCTTATTTTGCTAAAAGTTCCGTCAGAATTCTTTCACAATTTCCCGTTAAATTTCACTGCGCGAGAGTGTTCGAAGCAATTTCGATGCGAGAGTATTTTCGTTCACAAAATACAATTTTAGGTATGGATTTGGATGGTATCCAGGCTGGCCTCTGTATTACGGTCACGGTGGATATGGAGGATACGGACACGGTGGATTCGGTTACGGATATCGTGGTTACGGTGGTTGGTACAAGGGATGGTAAATTGAAAAGAGGGGACAGACTCGTCCGAGATGTTTCCATAATTTTACGAATATAATTCACAACGTTTCCTTACCATTTTTAACTTTTTGCACTGAACAAACGTTAGGGTAATTCGAATTTTAATTACACAACTCTGAGATCGCGAGATAACACTACCTTGGACGTTCATGGATCGAGCAACTGAAATATCACTTACGCGGCAAAGTCATTCGTTCGACGTTTGTTCAATTTTGTTCCGAACGTTATGTATTACATGTATCGTGTACGAATATCACGGTGTTGATCAGTGAAAAAAGAAAAAAATAAACGATTCATATTGAGGAAGGGATGAAATAATTTTGCACGTACCCTCAATCGTTTCCTTACGTAGGTTGCCAATATTTCTTCGCAAATAGTCAGATTTTTATCAGTGTCCTGCGGAACAAGAAGCACTCGTTACAAAAATTATAAAATCATTTTCGAACTTTTGTTAACCTTCAAGATGCTCGTCAGCTCTTTGATCTTTTGCAGTTTGGCTCGTTGCTGCTCGGACAAGTTACTGTTGCACGCTCCGTGTGTATTGCTTGCGTACATTTCAAGACGAAGCAGGAAACGTGTCACTTTTTTCCACTTTCGCGTTGGTAATCCATAACACTTGTCGTGCGTTCGCGACACGACTTTGTGTGCAGCTGATATGCGGTATAACGTTGCTTGGAGACAAGTGCGACAACAAACGTTTTATTGGATTTTTCCGTAGGATAATTTTGATTCGCGCGAAATTAATTCGTGTTTGTTTCAACAATTAGTCTTGTTCTTAAACGTATCACGTTTTTACATTTTTGATGAATTTTAAATTTCTCGTTTTTATCGTTTGCTGCGCGAATGGAAACTCTGTTACCTGGCGACAAATGCCAGAAGTACTCTGTCGATAAAACAGTTTGTTATATGTTATACGATCGACCGAGGGTAGAATAGATTTGACACGAAAAGAGAACCTCACGTCTCAGAGTCTGAAATACCGACCGGGAAGAAAATCATTAGTTCTTTTTAGCACTCTGTGCTTGACGATGAATTGGAAAATTATATCATTGACCAATTTAGTCAAGCACAGTTCATACCCTCACTCTTTCTACAATTTCGGAACATCTTTCTGCAATTTACTGTGG
The DNA here is from genome assembly GCA_030673865.1 of Melipona bicolor. Taxonomy (NCBI): domain Eukaryota; kingdom Metazoa; phylum Arthropoda; class Insecta; order Hymenoptera; family Apidae; genus Melipona; species Melipona bicolor. The sequence goes on along the minus strand of JAHYIQ010000013.1, from coordinate 1,245,444 downwards.
AACCTACTAGGGGGCGGGTTAAAGAGTCGAAGACTCGCAGGATAACATTCCTATGGCGGGACAATTTTCAAACGATTGCTGATTTCCATTCGATTTCTTATTTTCCATTACCCTTTTCTCACAAATTTCCCCGATTATTTATCCGCAAACGGGACACACTAGTGTCAATCCTCGAGAAGGGAAGCGCCTTCAGTGATCCTGTCCCAACAAAAAAGTCAAAGGCCAACCGGCTGTCCGGTTTTATGGTTCGAGTTTATCGCTCTCGACCAGATACGGACCGCCAAGTACAAAGCGATGCTGTCGCATCCCCTTTCTGGTTTTCTCAGTTCTCTGTCAGCGGAAATTGACCGAGACCGATTTTAGAATAAAAGTCAAAGGCTAACTGGATTCATTTTGCGGTTTACCCTCGACGACAATGGACAGTGGACAGTGGCTATTGTTACGGAGAGGCGGCAGCATCCCCTTCCTGGTGGACCAGTTTCCCAACAGGATCCGCGAGCTCTCGTCAGAAGAGGGCAGGACCTCGCCACGCGAGCAAACAGGTTCCCACCGGATGGCACGAGATGTTGACGAACGAAAATAGATCGTGATCCAGATCAGGTGGAAAACTGGTCCATCGTACGCGGACCCTTTGAAAAAACGGGAGCAAGCACGTTTACGTGTTATTCGACGGCGAACAAAGATCAGAGATCAGAATTCAAAAGAGTGGATCGCAGGTTCGCGACGTGTTGTGACAGAAGCAGGTTGCGTCGAGTCAATTACATTAAGGATTTTAATTAACGGACCAAGTTGATGCGTTAATCACTTAGGGATTTAATTACCTATTTAATAATTACACACTTGGGCTTACACAAATGTGTACCAACAGAATTACGAAAAGATATTAAAATTGATATTGCAGTGTCTCGAGTAGGAATTAAAACGGTAATTGATCTTGCGCGAGCGTGATATAACGGCTGAGCGTGCGGAGGTTCTAAATTGACCACCCGTTGGTACGTACGTTCCTATTATCGCGTTCTCTCGGATTCGCCAGACTAGACTGTCTGGTTCAATTTCCGCGGGTTGTCCCAAAGAAAATTCTCGTCGGTACTAAACTGGCTGGAGAAAGGAAAAAAGAAAAAGAAAAAAAAAAAGAAGAGAGAGAAAAAAATAACAGAAGAAACGAGAAGGGTTCGAGAAGCGAGCGGACAAAGCAGGGGCCGGAGCACTCGATCAAAAGTGAAAGAAAAACAAAGGCCGGTGACGTGTGTGTCACATGAGACGCCGAAACCAGCCCACATTGGCCACTTCTTTCACCTGTCCATCATGCGCTGCCCTCCAAAGAGGACGTCTCCGCCGCTGAAAGAGAGGACATTTGCGTTTCCGTGCTCGTACCAGTCATTGTACGCTTTTATCGGCCGTTTCGCGTTCAGTTTCAACGCGGGGATTTCGTGTGCTCCTCGTGGGGAATACTTGAAAAGGGAGCCTACGGTCGTAATTGACTGCTTTATTCCGGATTCCGAGCCAGCGGCGCTCCCGCCGATACGTAATCGCGTAGGCAACGTCGATACGCGACCTGCGTGATATACCGATTATATACTTTGCCGATTTCTCCGAACGAAAAAGATTATCGCCTCGAATGCACGCGGTGTGTGCGAAAAACTGCACGACTCGTACCCCGGAAGCAACTGTTTTGCCATAAAATTTTATTGACGTGCAAAACAAATTACAGGCGCGATCGCTCAGTGACAGACAGCGCCTCGCGAATCACGTGACCCAAATCAACCAATCGCTAATTTTCGTTGCATCAGCGTTGCACCTAAGATCACTTTCAGTGATAAAAAATGACCGAAAATCCAAAAATGGTGAAATTTATCAGTCAACGCGTATAAAACGATACACTTTCTCGTCGCCTTTCGAGTTAATTTGTCTTTCTCGTCCGTAAAGACGCGTGTCCATGGAGGCCGTGAAAAGGCTTTTCACTACGCGCGTAGACGCCGCGTTACCTCCATTCGCATCGGTAACGAGGCCTTCACCTACGAGGCAGCGGGATTTTCGTCGGGGCAACCGACACGGCGTAGACGGTACGCGGTATTGCCGAGACACCCCGTACGTAGGGAGGGCGTATTTGTTTTACTGCCTGGCTGCCGGCATTGGTTGAGAACGTGCTCCGCATTCTTGAAATCGTGCCACCCTTGTTACGGCATAGACTCTCCACCGCCATCACCACCCACCCCCTCCCCGTCAAACCGTCGAACATTCCGCCATCAAGCTGGCTCTCTTCTTTGCTGGCACTAGCACCACCACCGCCACCGGCAGGATCGACACAAGGATCGTCATACTTCTCCCCTTATCCCGGGTGGAAAGCTCGTAGAAATTCTTCGCTCCTGTAATGGTCCGCTTCGCGACCAAGCCGCAGCAGCCTCGGTGATCGCTGCTCGACGACCGTTCGCCAATTTCCGGGACAAAGTTTCGAGCAGCTTCGACGTCCGACGGCCGAGCGTTCTCGTATCAATCTCGGCTGGTGGAATTTTTCCTCGCTCCGAGTCGAATCCATTTCCAAGTTAAATCGCACGCCAGTTAATGGCTGCACGCTAGTCATTTTTCTTCCCCGGGCGTAATCGCGAGGTTCTTATCTCCAGCGACAGTCGCGGCGTCACCCTCCCCCTTTGGAACAATACGGTGTGTCTGATTTCCGGCCGCGCAACGACGCGACAGAGTGAGCGAGTGGACTGCGAGTCGGTAAAAATATTTATTAGAACGAGGACAGAGAGAGAGAGGGAGGAAAAGAGAGACACGAAAGAAGAGTCCGGCATTCTGTCGATCCTAATTTACGACCCGGATTCCAGGCGTTTATGCCTTTCCGATAAGGTCGTTCACGCAGATGCTGCGCCTGCACCGATGGATATTCTTCTTCTTCCCGGTGCATCCTCTTTCTCCCGCGGCCCGAGAGGCTCTCCCCTTGATTCTCGCGTGATGGCTGACTATAACGAAGGGTTAGACTCGGCTCGACGCTGATCTCTCTCGAAACATAAAACGAAACTTGAATTCCAAAAGTCCTCGGCGCAGCGTCGATTACGAGCGTTTGGATATTCCTTTCTGGAACACAACAACCAGTGTCGTTCTTTTTTTCCCATTACGCGAAAGTAGTCGATCGATCGCAACGTGTTACGAAATTACGAGTCCGGATGAAGCTTGCGCAACGTTAGTTTAAAAAAAACCAACGACGTTACATAAACGTGTTTTCACCTGGAAACTAATTACGTCCATTCGTCCCGAATACATCGATAAAGTCGATCGCTCCTTTTCTAGAGGCCAGAGCCCCAGTAATAAATTTCATTCCAATTTCCCATCGATCAGTCTGCGGCCGCGCCGTGATATTTGTTTAAGGGACAGACGACCGGAGATTCGATAAAATTGGAAATTTCGGCTTTTTTCCGTCCATCCAGAAGGGTGTTAAATTCCCTGTGAGATTCGATTGGTCGACGGTCCGCGGCGGGGGCAGATTTCCCGTCCGGAAGCGCTAGTAAGATGGGCTTGTTCGTGGTTTGTCGTTGCTTTTCCTTCGTTCTCGTCTCCTCGCCAATCGGTTGCTTTCCAAATATTCGGCAGTCCAAATATTCGATTTGATTACTTGGAAGGTTTGTGAAAACGCGAATGTTCTTTTTTTTCAGTAGAAGCGTCAGAAATCGTCATTAGACGTTTAGACCATCCTATGCGAATCCTCTTGGAAATGAATCGAAATTAATCGAAGAAGAGATACGTAACGAATCCACAGTCCGGTTTGCGCTGGGAGCAATGTCGTCTCGACGCGGATGAAAGCGTCGCGGCAGCACTTTGTGTACCGAAGAACTGCGACTTCCAAGGGAGAGAGCCACCATCGATATATAGCTACTCTTCTTACTTTTGGCCACTATCCTCGGAAGTCGACGAGGAGGAAGTGGGAGGGGTGGCAGAGAAAGAGAGAGAGAGAGAGAGAGGTGGGTTTGTCGGGGGGATAGGATGGCCAGAATTTATAGCGTCTTTTGCGATCCCGGCGGGCAGGGATGAGGCCGCCACCCCTCAGACTCAATGTTTTCTGCAGGGAAAGTCGGAAGTCGAGTCGAACCCTGGCCAGGACTAGCCGTGTCCCATACGTCTTGCTAACAGACCGGATAGGTTTCGTCTCGCTCCTCTCGCGAACAAAAAATCCCGTAAAATCGTGCGACCAGCCGGCCGCGTTTCTCTCGACGCCAGCCGATCAACCGCGTCCCGCCGGACGTTCCGCGCCGCGTTTCGTCTCTTAAGTCGCGGCCGCGCGAATGCCAACGATTTTCAAACGCGGCCTCGCGTGGACAATACGTGCACGTTATCGGGTAGATTTAGTTGGACGACCGGGTCCCTCCATTTTCCGAATGGACTTCTGACCCAACCATCCCACGGCTCACGGGGATGCTTTTTATTAGACTCCGCCAGGATCACCCCGTACGTGCACACACGCACGCACCGCTCGCTCGCCGACGACTGCCGTGCACACACACGCGCGCGCCACGGCAGTGGCCATGTTCAGGGTGGAGGGACAGCCCCATTCGCCAAATTAACTGCGTTAGATCGGGACCCTGGAATTCTTTACGCTTTCCTCGACCCACCACCATCCGCCATTTTACGCTGGATTTTTCAACGGAAATTGCTCCTCTGCCCCTCCGAACGATCTCTCGTCTGTCAACTATTTTGCGAATTTAATTCCGGTAATAAGCAGCTATTACGTTTTTTTTACTTTTTTATCGTTTGCTCCGCGAAACTATTTGAGAGTTTTCTTTTCTTTCCCTGGAGTTTTCGAGTTTGGAATTTCAGAACGTGGGTAAATTGTTGCACCGATAGATTGCCGTTTGCTTGTTAGGTAAACGCCGCATAACGAGGGAATGCATACCGACGCAACTGACGTCTATAAAGTTGCGCGTTGGAATTGTCCGCAGTAATCGAAGCGAAATTTTAGCGGAGTTTGCGTTCTTTCGTCGAACGCGATGTACATTTTTCAAAGTCGAACTACCAACGTCCGACAAGTAGATGCTAAAGCGAAGAAAATAGAAAATCTGTAAAATATTAGGTTGTCTGGAAAGTTTGTGGCTTATATAATTTAACAAATTTACTATACTAAAATTTAAATCTTCTGCGTTTCAAGTTTCCTTCAAAAGCCGATTTTTTTCATTAAATTATATACAATTTATTAATTCAATAAAAATACAATTATACACGATCTATTAATTTAATAAAATATAATTGTATATTATTACCTACCAAAAATCGGCACGAACTTTCCGAACAACCCAATGCAATAGAACACACAAGCTTTTATTTATATATCTTATAAAAAAAAATCTCCAAACATTTTTCCATCGATGCAATTCCATTTGACGAAATCAAAAGTTTCGAAAAAAGAGGGAAAGCTACTTTCCCCGATTTTCCGATTTTTACGCATCTCGACAGATAGAAGGAACCTTTTGAGATTATCGGCGTAATTTCTTTCCAGCCGATAAATAACGAACGATCATCTGGAAGGAAGGAAAACGCTGGGTCTCGTGTTTCCGGCCGCGGAGGAGAAGTTGGTCGGAAACTTTTTCGAGGCTGGTGAAAGTGTATAATGCGAGAAACTTAAGTAACGATTTCACTAGGAAACTTCCGCGCGACGAGACTTTAAAGGCGAGCGCCCCAAGACGGTGGCTTAATCGAATCGCTAATGTTTGCAAAATCTTTGTTCGAGGCGTCTTAAAGACGACGGGGACAAAGCTCGGGCCGCTTCGATCGAGCTCCGCAAACAGACGATCCTTTAATCCGATTCGAGGAGCCGAGCAACACGCGAGAAATCGTTTTATCGATCTGGCCAAATTCGAGTTTCCCAATCGGACGAGAGACTTTCTGATAATTGTCAAGTGACAATTTCGAAAAAAAAACTAGGCAAAATTCTATCGTACGCGCGGTGAAATCCTGTATCGGTGAAATTTGGACGAGAGAGAGGGAAACGCTCTCAATTTCTTCGTCCCTCGGTCGAGATCAATTACAGAAAACGTGGTTAAGACCCGAAAGACGGATGAGATAGTTGGACGATAGCACGAGCGGGTGAAGGATCCTTCCGATTCTACGGGTCTCGTAATCCTAAGTGGCCGAAAATCCCTGTCAATTGACGGCAATCGGTCCTTGGCCCTTTGCTTCCTCCCCCCTCCCCCACACCGCTGCCGCTACCGTCGTTAAATCCTTCGGCCCCCGATGGCCGATAGCCCCCGTCTTTCCACGGAATATCCGCGCTCGATCGCGAATAACTTTCTGAATAGGTGATCACGTAAAACTGATTTAGTAATTCGCCCATTCCGGAGCGGCGCGATCTTAGTTCAAATTGAGTATAGTCCAAGTCTTACTTGGGTGAACCACTACTAATCCAATTCCGGGGATCTCAAGATGTTCTGCTGTGCGCGGAGTGGGAGGTTGGCGAGGGGCTGGAACGGGAGTTGGACGAAAGAGAAAGAGACGTCGGGATGTACGCGACGTATAGACAGAGGGTGAAACGAGTGAGAGAAAAGGGAGGAAGCGAGCAAGAGCGAGCGAGCGAGCGAGCGAGCGAGAGAGAGAGAGAGAGAGGGAGAGATCCATGGACGGGCGAAGGAGTTTCAGGCGAAGATATAATATCGCCTATGCAAATAGCCTTTGGACTTAGACCGGCTGAATATACTTTAGCGCTGGCAATTTCGAGTTAGACCGCATCGTATTTTCCGTGGTCACCGGGAACACGCCGTGCTCCCGTACGTGGCCGTGTGCTCGAAAAATACCGCGTCGTTGGAACGTGGCCTTCTTGCTAGACAAACGCCTCGGGAGAGCGGACTCTTGGATACAGAAGACAAAACGTTCGATTCCACGACTCGAATTGCACTTTAGAAATTTCGAAATTTAAAACGACGCACAGACTTTTAAACAATCAAAAAATCTCGAACGTATCACGTTCTTCGTCCATACCGCGCTGCATGAAAGAATTCGTTTCGTTTGCACAAGCGACGTGAAATAACGCGACTAAATAACGTCCACCATGCCATCAGAGAAAGAGAGAGAAAGAGAGAGAGAGAGAGAGAGAGAGAGGAACGTAACCGATGAAGCGGAAAGGGGTGCGAAAGGGGAGAACGGGGCGGCTGTAAAATCCCGTGGGGAGAGGCCAGGGCGGGGGGACAACATTAGGCAGGCTTTCCAGACGAGACGAGGGTAGGACGTTTGAGGTCAGTTCGGGGCGGTTTTTTCAACCCCCGGAGCGAGTCGCTCAATACCAAGCCGCCCCTCGACTGACCAATGGTCGTCCTTCTACCCCCACCATCTCCGCCGGCTGACCAGCCAGCCGATTGGACGAAAACTTCCCGAGGGATACTCTATCCGGCAAGGATACTCACGGCCCGAATCCTCGAGACCCGCTAACTAACCGGAGAGGAGAGATCACGTACCGGGTGGCACGCTGGCACACCAGGCAGACGGAATATTTCGTGAACAGGAAATTCAGCGGCCTCGATTACTCACAGCGGTTCGATCGCACTTGGAACAACTTGGAGAAAGTGCACGTTCGTTCGAAAAACCGAGTCGACTTACTCTACTAAAAATTTTAACAGAGAAATTGCGAGTTGAGAAAGTTGTCGCTTGAAAATCAAATTTTTACAAAGCGGAGAGAGTTTCCAGAGTAAAGTGACACGGTCCTTTGGCGCACAGCGGAAAGGCAGAGCATTTCCTATCGTGTCACCCGCTAGACGAGACGAGATGGAAACGGCGTTGCAACGGTGGGCGTCGATGCGGTCGCCGTGCATGTCGGAGTGTTTACGAATGTTATCAGCATAATAGTGGGACACCCTATATCCGTCCAACGGCATCGGTTGTCCCGCTAGTTTGCTCGAGATGATATCGAGGCGTTCCTCCTTTTCGTTAGATTCCGTCACGCTACGCTCTCTCTCTCTCTCTCTCTCTCTTTCTTTCTAAAGCAGATGGGTCTTGAAACTCTGCCAAAATTCAGATCAAGCTCGCTGACTTAAAGACACCTTAAAGCTGGCGGGGAAGCGAGCGGGTTGCGAGAGAGGGAGAGAGCCGCGCGGAAATTTCAAGCCGGTCGCCGCCGGTTCACGATGGAAATGACGTCGCGAGTTAATTTGGATCGATTTCCGACCGCGCGGTTACCGCGCTGGCCCCGCGTTTTCCTCTTTGAACTTCCGGCCGAACGGCTGTTTATCGGCGTATTGGAAATTCCTCGCGAGGATACGTCTGTCCCGATAGCAACCGCTCTCCCGCTCGCTTCCCATTTTTCTCCCGTGCGCCGCGAACGAAAGACGAACTTTCAGGCTATTTCCGGAATTTCCTAGACGATGCGCACAAATGACAGAGTTTGGTAGTCGAGCGACGGACGATTTCACCTCGCACAAGTTGATTTTTCAAAAAAACCAAATTCGGCTCTGTTTAGACGTCTGAGGAACAAGTTTGAAGATCGCGGCTTCGAGTAGTATTTCTTCGGTTAGATTCCATTTTTTTCCCCTTTTTTCTCTCCTTTCGTCGGTGTCGGCTGGTTCTCCGACGCAGACAGGACCGGTTGGGACGGGACTCGAGCCCACGGGACTGGGATCAAAGGAAGAATTATCAGGGTTCCTAGCGCGGTCCGGGATTTGGTCCCGCAGGAGACTTACCACATGTAAATAAGGACAGAGCTTCTGTAGCTCGCTCCTGCCCTGCGTAAATAACATTTTTCCGATAACGTCGGAATAACCCTCCGCGACAGAGTCCGCTGTCGGGGAACCTCCTAGCCCTCTATTCTACCGATCTCTCTCGCCGTTGCCTCTCTCTGAAGCCTCACCTGAACCTCCCACGGAGCGGCTTCCACAGAAGCGAAGATATTACCGTAAGAATTTTTAATAATTCACAGAATTTACTTCGGTTCGACAGAGAGGTTCGTCTTTTTTACCTTTGCTCTCCGTATCGATCTCGCAGAGAAGAACTTCAAACGCGCAGTTCCCTTGTACGTTCACAGGTCCGCGGATCGACGATCGAAGGACGCTCCGATTGATTATTTAGACAAGGCGACGTTGTCGTCGCGGCTGTTTCTTCGCGGCGAGATTATTACCTATCCTAGTAGATTGGTACTATCTTTCACGGTATTAATATTTTCGCGGTTGATGACTCGGTATTATGTCTGTTCGCGAGCTAAAGATAGAGAGAAGCCTTTGTCGCGGATACTTTGCTGGGTAGACAGAGCACCGAGATAAAGGCCATTCAACGACGCTTGTTTTTCACCCTTTTTCCTTAAATATTGGACTTCCACTGGTACACACTGATAAATAGGAACAGTCGAGATTGTTCGTCTTTTTTTCTCCCGTTCTCTTTTCTTTTTCCCATTTTTTCCCTTTTTTCTTTTCTTTCTTCTTTTTTTTCGTCCAACATGTGGTTCACAAAGGGTTGAAAGCGGCATTGTGACGTTCGCCGGGTATCGATTTCAAAGCGTTTTCGTTGCTGCTTAGCCGAAGCGATTAGCCAGCTCGTCTTATCAATCGCCATTTGATGTTTCCAAAAAATATTTTGCAAATTTTCAATCAAACGTGTCACGCGTGGTCGAGCGAATAACTTTTTCACGTTCTCCGAGGTTTGAACGGCGCGATTCATTACGTAAATTTTTTTTTCAACTGAAAACAAAAACCAAAAAAAAAAAAAAGGAAAAACAGCTGCGAGAAACAACGCACACGGTTAAACGAGGATAATTTCCCCGTCCACGTATCGTTATGATCAGAAACAACGGAGAACAAACAAACAAGAAAGAGCGAGAGAGAGAGAGAGAGAGAGAGAGAGGGAAAAGGAAATATCCTGAATTTTAATGGACCGTTGCAGTGCGTTTGGAAATGCGACGGCGGCCCTTGATTTTTCACGTTTCTCGTTTACCCGTCCGTTTTTATTCCCTCAACCTCCCTCGTTGCTCCCGTCAACCCTCTCCGCTCGCGTTTCTCGCTCGCGTGAAAGAGAGACGGGCATTTTCGTTTCCTCCCCCCCTTTCTCTCTTTTTTCTTGCTCGGCCAGCATATTCGGGCTCTACGTTTCAAAATGTATGCAAAAGACCGGAGCACCCCGCGCATCCTAACACGGTACACACGCCGGAGAAAGTCGAGTCTCTCTCTCTCTCTCTCTTTTTCGCGTGATTATCCTTCCCCTTACTTGGCCACCGCGTTCTTAATGTTCACGCGAGTACGCGATACGAAAGACGAGCGAAAGACGAAATTCGTGGGGAAAGAAAGAGGGGAAGGTGGAGCAGTCGACGGTGGTCGTGATGGGTCGAAGGTCGAGGTCGTCGCTAAATTTTCACCGGACTGTACCACGCCGGGGTCCGGTCGGCGTAGTTACCATCGATTCGTGGCCGCAACTGTTTCGTCGCTTAAAAAAGGAACGCCTCGAGTCCTGGGGGGTGGAAAGACATCTTTTCCCGACATATATTTCTGTTTGTTCAAGGGGCCAGACAACAGCCTCCCTCCCAACAATATGGGGTCATTTTACGTGTTTCCTTACACGGCCGTCTGGGGTTGTCCCTTTCGTACCCCAATATCGATAGTTTCGCCAACCGTACACGCAAATATTCTTCTTGACCACGTTTCTTCCATCCTCTAAACATATCGCTAAATTGTTCATTTCATTTCTCAGTTGTTCAATGTCCTTTAAACGTGCGTGATTCTAAAAAGAAACGCGGTGAAGTAACGCAGCTTTGAAGTAACGACAAATGTCCCTTCCCTAAAGAAACCTGATTTCTCAGCACGAACCACAAAGGGTTAACCCCATTAGTTAGCAGCTCAACAATCTCCACTCTCCTTTTCCGTTACATTTCACTGATCGCGTCTCCGTCTCCGTCTCGTTCTCTCCTTTTTTTTCTTTTCTTTCTGCTTTCCTCCGATAAACTTCATTTTCGCGAATCGAATGGGGTCGTCCGGAGATTTACCGTAACAATTACCCAGGGTACAACCGGGAAAGAATTTTCACAGAGGATTTATATCGAAGCCCGGTAGTCTTGCGGGCAACTGTACCGCGCGCTTCTAACCCGTGCCTTGCCTCGGACCCGGAGCAAAGTGGATCCTCGGCTGGCGCATATTGATTTACGATAATTTCATTATTTTCCCGCCGGTTCTTGTAACCGATTAACGTCTCTTCCGGGCAGCTGTCCGCCAATTGAAATGCAAACGATCCTCGATCCGCCTTATCTCGTTTTCCCCCGCTCGGCCAATTCGACTTTGTTTTTTTCTTTTCTTTTCTCTTTTTTTTTTTTTTGGGGAGGAAGATCTGGAAAGAACTTGCTCCAGTTATCCATCCCCAGGTCTTTCTTTTTTCTCTCTCTCTCGATAACTCGCTGCAACTCGAAACAATTAGCGAGGAGGAATTTCCAACGTTTCTCGTTTCTCTTTTGCTCTTTGTCTTTTCGTTTCTTCGGCGATATGGGCAAAAAAAAAAAAAAAGAAAAAAATGGGAGCGGCGCGGATCGAGCGAGTCTTCGCGCCAAAGAGCGGACAAAGCGGCGAAAGCTCGAAAAAGCGAAAAAGAAAAAAAAAAAGAGGGAGAGGAGAAAGGCGAAGGGAAAGCCTGGCGAGCCAAAGGGGAGGCAAGAGAATTTTATTGGCTCTGACTTGGCGCTCCCTAACGTCTACTCGTTTGCCTCGCAGATTTTCATATGTTTTCATCCGCTTGGAAAATTAGGACGTTATACAGCAATCGGAATCCTCGCGAGCTCCTTCAGACGTCGAGCCGTGCCCTTTGTGAAACGAGTTATCGAGACTCGGGACCGTACAACATGTACACTTCTCGTCGCACAGCGCTCTCACAGAGGTCGATGAAAATTTCCAAATTTCCAAATTTCCTCCTGAACGAAAGACTTTTGTCTTGCGTAATTTTGAAAAGAAAAACTCTTACGTTATGGACGTAATTTACATTTTGCTCTCACAGAGGTCGATGAAAATTTCCAAATTTCCAAATTTCCTCTTAAACGAAAGACTTTTGTCTTGAGTAATTTTGAAAAGAAAAACGCCAAACTCTTACGTTATTGATGTAATTTACATTTATATATATATATATATAAAGCGTGCGAGATAATAAATTAAGTTCAAATACCAAAGTTCGCGAGGCGTAAAAAGGAGCGTAAAAGTTGCGATAAATGTTGGGTAAAGGTGCGTCCCCGGAGTCCTCGTTGAATCGAAGAAATTCAGAACAGCGGGGGTGGCGATGTTCTTGGTGTTCTTGGCGAGAGCGCGTGGCTACATCCACCGCAGGAGGGCGCACATAAAAAACATATTTCGAGGTCCTGCCAGGGCTGCGGCAGGGTGGACCTTGGTTCTAATATATCAAGCCAGATCGATACTATTCCGCAGACTTCGGTTGTTCGGAAACCATCCGGAGCGCCCTTCACCCCCTGCCTCCCGTTCTCAGCGACGACCGACCACTCTCTCTCGTTCGAATATCCCCGACTCGGAGGAGTGCTCCGGCAGGACGAGGATAAGCCACGCGCAGATATAACGCGGAAAATTCGCGCGGCGGTCCCTCGACGCGACTTTTCCCCTTATTATCCCTCGTCGTGTTTCGCGCGAGGCCCTTTCTCTTCGAGAGATTTTAATCACGAAACGAATCTCGTAAGCGCGATCGTAAAACACTTGCAACACGATTTCACAACGGTCGAGCTCGAGACGCTCGAAACGGGGGAAAAAAGGAGGAAAGGAATTTCTGGAGGAAAGTAGAAGAGGGGGGAATGAAACGAAAACGATGGCTAAGCAAACAAACACACACGCACAGACGACGAATAACGCCGTCCCCTCCGCGAGCATCCCGAGGAGCATCGTTACACGACGGTTCGCCGTTGAAAGGAGACGAATTACGGCGTTGTAAGCGCAGAAAATAGGTTAACGATCGAAAGTGCCAGCGAATCTGGTATCGATCCCGGCTGAAGTGGCGGGAGGGCAGCGAAATCAGATTACACAAAGGGCTCTTACCTGATGCGGTGCGTGCGAAGTCTGGCCCAAAACTGGCACCCCTTTCGCCCCGTGGAAAAGGGGTAAGCTTTTTCCGCGGTCGCACGTTGCGTGTGCGTGCGTCGGCAACTGGCTCATCCCCCTTTCTTCCTTCCTGCCTTCCCTTCCGACACTCCGTTCACGGCTGCCAGACAGTTCTGAATTTGTAATTGTACTCGAGATCGGAACGTTCGGGACTTTTGCGCCCGAGTTTTCAAACAAAGCCGAAGAAAACTGGATCGTAAATTTTTACGAGGAAGAAAGATAATTGCGCTTTCTGACCCTCGATTTCAAACACGGCTCTTTATTGATCAAAGTGGCAACCATTTGCTTTGATACACTTGTTTATGCCGGTAATATAACATGGAATTTCGGATGCCTGCGGTCGATGAAACCTCGGAGAGCATTTCTTCGCGAAAAACTTCGTCGCTCTCGTCGCAGTAACGAAATTTATCGAACCACCGTTGCACCGTACGTTTCTCAACAGTATCTAAAAGCTAAATGCACCGTTGATTCGCTCTAATTCGCTCTAATTCGTCCAATGTCACTTCAATGGTTGAGAACAGAGCTAAATTACAGAAAATTATATACGACACGCGCGCGATAATATTTCCCGACTAATCTGCTGTCTTAGAATTCATCAACTGGATCTTTGTGACTATCTCGTCCGTGCAAGCAGCTCCTTTCACGACGCGCGAAAATCGTCTCGATGTCACGAATATTCCATCGCGAAAGATCGCGAAGTTTTTCTTGCCCGAGTGGCTGGTGGAATTTCGGAGGTATTTTGGCGGACGAGAAATCTGGGATTGGAGAGGACAGATTCGGGCAGATGCAGACGATAGCCATGCGCGATAGCGCGAGAATTTTCGCGCGGCCCATTGGGCATAGGTCAGGCAGAAGCCAATCCGACGAAACTCTCAGATATATGATAAAGATTGACTGGAGGCATCCTCGCTTCTCCGTTTGCTCGATCGACTGGTGGAAAGGGCCGAATTTCCCTTCGTCCCTTAAATCCCTCGGATAACCGCGCTGTTCGAAGGAACACCCTCCGCGTCCATTTTTCCCTCGCCTCGCCTCGCCTCGTTTCTGACGATAACGCGACCAACAGCTCTCGGCGAGGGCTGCCAGCAGAGAAAGGGAGTGCAGAGTCATCGGTGTACGATAAAAAAATGATCCGTCTGAGAGAGAGAAAAAAAAAAGAAGACGCGCGAGAGGGTCTGGTCCGTTGTTTCTTCCCATCGGGTGATGTTTCATCGAGGCCTGATGTGGAAGACTCGTTTCTTCGATGGAACAGGAAATTGGGAGCGTTTCTTTGTCGCAGTGTTGAACAAACGGTCTTCTCTTTCGTTGCGTCTTGGATTTAGAAACTTGTCTTGGGTTCATTAACGATGTAATTTCTGGTTTTAATTTAACAGTTACAGTATTTTTCTAAAACTAACGGTTAATTTGTAAAACTAAAAAAGAATAACAAAAGGAGTTTAGGTTAGGTTTAGGTTAGGTTTAGGTTAGGTTTAACAGTGGTTTTAATTTAACAAGTACAGTATTTTTCTAAAACTAACGGTTAATTTGTAAAACTAAAAAAGAATAACAAAAGGGGTTTAGGTTAGGTTTAGGTTAGGTTTAGGTTAGGTTTAACATTAAGAACAGTGTTCTCTTTCGTTGCAATGGTTGCGTCTGATTTAGAATTCACTCGGGTTTCAGTCCCAAATTGACGACGTGATTTCTGGTTTTAATTTAACAAATGGTAGTATTTTTGTAAAACTAATGATTAATTTGTAAAACTAAAAGAAGTTAACACTAAGAATAGTGTTCTCTTTCGTTGCAAAGGTTGCGCCTGATTTAGAATTCACTCGGGTTTCAGTCCCGAATTGACCACGTTATTTCTGGTTTTAATTTAACAAGTGGTAGTATTTTTGTAAATCTAACGATTAATTTATAAAACTAAAAGAGGTTGACACTAAGAATAGTGTTCTCTTTCGTTGCGTCTCAAGAGTTGCGTCTTGGATTTAGAATTCACGATGTATTATAATTTCGAAGCTTTGATTCAACGAGTGATGGTATTTTCATAAAATACCGTGTAATACGCGGACAACTCCATGCAACGTATAGCTCCATTTTCCAATCTCTCTTCGAATGAAACTGTAATTGACACGTTGCCACGAGGAGGCAGTCGCGCTTAAATGAACTCTGATACACCTAACCTGGAACCTAACCTAAATTGCAGGCGAACGCGAACGCGTGATTTCACGCAGTAACCAGTGCGAGATGATCGATCGAACGTCCGCGGCGAGGGAATTTAATATCGGCGGAATTCGTTTTCGACGAACGACGTGTTCAGGTATTATGATTCATCCGCGGCCGAGCATGTCCGTGGTAGTCAGCGACGGCGTAGACAAAAATTCGTGGCATCCCCCTTTTTTTACCGGATCGCGTCGCGGCAACTCAGCCGGCTCGCGGAAATTTCCTTTGAATTTCGCGCGACCAACCACGGTTGGAAATATTTCCCAAAGTGCCGCAAAGCCGCGAGAAATCCGCGCACGCCGTACCACCGTACCTAACCAAGTTAGTGGCGCAAGTTTTGTCGACTAAAATCAGACAAACTCGTAAACTTATTTTTCGTAAAATCGTTCGTTTCTTTCATCTACCATCAAAGCTTGCTTCTTGCGGGATTTTCTGCGATTAATAAGAACCTTGCTCAATGGCAACGAGTAACTTTTCTCGTATCCTTTTGGTTGCCCTCGCAGAGAAACTGTAAATGGGAGCGATTTTTGCGTTTGCTTGAAATTTTAATGTGCTCTGCGCGTCTTCGGTCAGAGGAAGAGAAGACGGGTGGGTTTGAGGCCGATAGGGCGAAGGGTTGGCCAGAATGCCGGGCGTAAACCGGCGGCCATTACCTTCGATTTCGAAATAAATTGCACGCCATAAACAGGGTGGTCCATAAGAATACATACGACCGGCTTACCGCGGAGGTACCCAATGTTCTGAAAAATGTAGCCTCGCCATGCTGATATCGATCCTGCCACCCTCTCTCTGTCTCCCTCTCTCCTCCAAAACCTTGCCTCGCGTTTTCATTTCCTCTTTCCCTTTTCCCCTCTTCCTTTCCCTCCGTCCGGTGTTTCGCTTCGTTTTCGGCGGTCGGAACCAACCGCTCGCAGGTGGGGGAGTTGGCTTAATTTTAGATGCGTAGCCGAATACGTCCTGCTGGTTCCCGGCGGTGGAGGACGAGTTTTAAGTTTGCCGGATCTTTAGCCCTCCGCGGTCCCTCGACGCTATCTGCTCGACGAAAAAATCGTCAAGTGGCGCGTCAAAGGGCTTTTTCGAAGTTTTTTCCCTACCCTTCTACGGCCGACACGGTGCACGCGCGTACGTCGAGACGACGACGACGACGACGACGACGAGTTTCGCTCGCTCGCTCGCTCGCGTCACTTTTGTCCGCCTGGGAACACCGTCGAGTGGCGAGAGATGAAAAAGTTGCGGTAATTACGCGAAAGGCGGAGCGATTCACGGGGCAGGCACACGCTCGTCGAAGCAAAATTTTATTGCCGCGCGGACGTTGGAGCCCCGGAGCCGAGAGACACGGGGATTTGGGTAATTTCGCGGACGCGGCTCGATAGAGAGACCATTCCGAACGACGACGACGACGACGACGACGACGACGACGACGACGATGGCAATTCAGAAATTGAATGTACGTCGTGGAAAATAAGAGGATGGGACAGGCTGGTGGCTCTCGCGCGAGACAGCCGAGAATTAAACTGCCAAGTAAACGACCAACTTCTCTCCCCCTCTCTCTTTCCCTTTCGCCTTCCTTTTAACTCCTTCCACGGAATTTCGTTTTCCCTCGTGGTCTTTGCGGATGGTATTTCCACAGGCCTGGTTACGCGGCTGTTACGACGGATGATATGCACGGGGCCGGGAAAAGGACGCGGTTTTGAAAATGGCCGCTGCCGCGGACTGATAAGGAGGACGCTGCTCGCGCTGTCCGAGGGGCTCCCCCGACAAATGGCCCGTCACGATTCTCGTAAATCAAGGCTCAGGGAGGCCAGGAGCCTTCTCTCCTGCTTCAGTTCCGAGTCCTTGTTTCGCTGCCTTTCACACTCGTTCCTCTCGCCTCTCTCTCTTCTTCTTCTTCTTCTCCCTCCCCCCCCTGGAGCTGTCACTTCGTGGAAGGAATAATCCGCTTAACCAACGCAACGCCTTCGGAGGGAGTGGGTGGCGAAAGTTTCCTTGTAAAATTAGCCGCGTCTAGCAGCTCCTCCTTCAACCCTAATTCCACATCTTCGATGTAATTCGAGCTCCGTAATTGTTGCGCTTACTTTCGTTTTTTCAACTTGGTTCCATCGAAACTTCCTTCGAAGATGAAGGGAAATCGAGTTCCGAACGCGTGTATCTGGGTAACCGTAGCCGTTTACCGTGTCACCAAAGTCCGTCTCAAAGGAACGCGCGAGACTTTGCGTTTTTACTTACCGCGATGAGCCGCGAGCGAGCGCGAGAGAGAGAGAGAGAGAGAGAGAGAGAGACCTGACGGTATGTACACTGCGGCGAGAATCACAGGGCGAGAGCGCAGAACTCGCTGTCAGCACCCTCGTTAGCCGAGGCTGCGAGCCAACGAGTGGTTCGAGCTCGTTCCGTAACGATAATGGAACCCTTTGAGGATCGTCGAGTGCAGCACGCGGACACGCCGGCACTGCGCGGCACGACGCAGCTCCGTGAGTAGTAGGGTCGCCGGGTTATACGACTATTTCATCCGGAAGGCTAGAGTTACCAGTCCCAGGTATACGCGCGGGCTTCGCACAGACGAGAGAAAGAAGAGCGTGGAGCGACGCGGTGAAAGGAAAACGGGGTCTGATGGGGTTGCCGGGTGGACGTGGAGGTCGGGCCGCTGCCGTTACGCGAGAAATCGCAGCGCCGGTGAGAGGAGAAATTTTAAATATTTGAATTAACCCCTTTTCCTACGCGGCGGTGTCTGCCGAGGGCCCGTATGTATACCTGGGCCCTCCCATTATTTTACTCTCTCCCTCTCTTTTGCATCTGGCACGGTATATCCGTCGATATAACGTTCCTTCCCCCCCGTCCCGTTCCGTAGCCTGCTGCCTCTGTAAGCCTCTCCGTCCATGTAAAATTATGTTAATGGATTATCCTGAGGGGTGGTTGCCGCGATTTCCAGGTAGCTATTCCAGCAAGATAGAAGCACACCCCTACCGAATCTTTCTTTCTTTTCTTTTTCATTCCTTTTCTACCTCGTCTCTCTCTCTCTCTCTCTCTTTCTCTCTGTCTCTCTCTTTTTCTCTGTCACAGAAACGACCCATTCAATCCTTCGGTTCGCGGAAGTAGGTCGAATCGCATAGATGGTTCGGTGTCTGTTGCACGCGCGTGGAAACGCGCCCATGGGACGAGCGCCGCCGAAACGACAGATGGGGTTAAAAAATCGCTGAAGAGGATTAGGGATGCGCCGAACTTGCATTATCGATTTTGCCCCGAATACGCGCGAGCGCCGTTGGCCTCTCTCCCTCTCGCTCCCTCTCTCTCTCTGCATTTTCATTTCGGTTAATCCCGAGGACCCCTTCTTTTCTTTTTTCCCGCAACCTCTCTCTTCTTCGTTGCTCCGCCAGGATGATGGAAACCGCAACCACAAAGACAGAGAGAGAGAGAATGAAAGACTTCTTTTTCTTACTAGCCTGGGCCTCTATTCTCGTCTCCGATAGAAGACCCATCGATTTTATCGTCAGACTCGTGTAACTCTCTTTCCCTCTCTCTCTCTCTCTCTCTCTCTCTCTCTCTCTCTCTTTCTCGCTGTGAATAGAGAATTATTCTCTCACTGATCGGTTACTTTTAAGTAGGTATACGTATTACTGCCTGCAGAATTTTCCGAATTCCCCAACAACTGGAACGCCTGAAATGACGTCATTCTCGAAAATTCCAAGTATTCCCGTTCCCAGCTCGAACAAACATCCTCGAGAGCCTGTCGAAATAATTGATCAGACGCACGTAACAGGTGCATCCCTTTTTAGCCTGGCCTTTCGATGCAATCAGACAGCAAAAGTTAAGTACACCCCTCGTCGAGAGAGCGGTACGAGTGTCCCTGATATAGATTAGCAAAAGTGAATCCACTCGACGTAATTCGGAGCGAACCGTCCCTCTTCGTGGGACCAACGCGTCAACCAACAAAAAAAAAAAAAAGAAGAAAGAGAGAAAAAGAAAAGATCCGAATTGCCTTTCCCTTCGTCGGAACGAATATCTCGATCGGTTACGAGGACTTTGCCCGGCTGAAAGTCGCGAGGCCCGGTCTAGCTCCGGTCGGAGATTTCGGATAATTTTGAGAAGCGTCCGACCGAACTCGAGGGTTCTACAGATACCGGAGATAAGGCATTCAAAGCATTTCGAGTATTTAAGGGTGGGCTCGCGTGTTATTCTACCCCCTTCTCTCCACGCAGATATTCAACCGTATGATTGCCGGATTCGAGAGAGTGCGAAACATGGCGCGCGTTGCTATGCGAATATCGCGTCGGCCATTTCTCTCTGGTCACTCGCACCCTCGAATGGCCACTGCTCGAGGCTTTCTTAAAATTCAGCCGACATGTTCGCGCGACGTCTGCTTTGTCTGCTTTTGTGCTGTTGGAAATTTTTAAGCAACAGGAAACAACCTGCGACGACAGACGTCGAGCGATCGCGCGATTAAAGTCGGATTTAACCATCGACGTCACGCGCGACGGAAAAAAGGAAAAAAAAATGTGCAGGCCGCTTGGGGTCGGCGGCGCACGAAACGGATATCGCTGCTTTAGCGGTATTATTTGCGTTCTTTGTCGTCAATTTTCTCGCTCCCCGCCCCTGTTTTGGGTGTCGGTTTTCACGTTTTTTCACCCAAAACCACCCCTGGCCTATTGTACGCACGACACGTTTTTTTTTCTCGTCCTTTTTTCAAAAGCGCGTAATCTGGCACGAGGGGTGAACTCAAGCACTTCTACTTTTATCGCTGTTGTGGAGCAGGTTGGCCACTGGCAGGTACACGCCTCGCCTCGACAACAAACCTGATTTAACACCACTCCGAGCCAAATTTAATACCAATTCTGGTGAAATTTCTCCGTCGGTGCACGATCGTTTTTAATAAATAGCTTTCCAATCTTCGTACGAAACGTTTAAATACACAATTTTACACGTACGTTGAGAGTGTTATATTCGGACACTTGCCTTTACCGTCGAACGATCTGTCGTTGGAAATGAATTAATCAAAAACTCCACCAATTAAAAAGGACCCATCGGCGAGGAAGAAAAGGGTTGAACGCGAACCGTTATATAACCTTTCCGTCAATTTATCTGCAACAAAGACTGTGTGAATCACGCAAAAAAGAAAAAGGAAGAAAAAAAAAACGTGCCAGGTGACGAAAGCGTGGATCGTTTCGCTTTTCATTCAGGAAATTGGAAAACGTCATCTGGCGCCTTCTGAACGGCCAGCAACCCTTTACCGCGTCGAGCCATCGTGGCTGTATACCCTCGCAGCAGGGTAGAAACAAATTAAATTGATTTCCTTCGTGCGAGAAAGTTTAATGGCGGTCCTTCTTCTGCTATACGTAGGTATACTGTCGAATTTGACGAGAAACACCTCACCATTGTGCACAGTCACGACTTGAAAAGTGTCGAATCTAGCCAACGTGTTCTAAATACTGTCCTAAATATGGAACGTATTAGTTTTCACTGCTCGAGCTTTACACCGAAATTAGCAACGTTTCGAGGTATCGCAAGTCATCTCGTCGAGTCCTTCGCGAAATCGACTCGGCAAACTCCGCCCTCCCCCCATTTAAATTCCTCCAAATTCAGCGGGTCATCTGCGGGCTCGGATTTCCGCGGAGTCCTCTGTTTTTCTGGCATTATTCAGGAACGTATTTCCCACCGGTTTCGCAGGCATAAAATTTACATGTTACGCGCGGCTTTCCTCTTCACCCTATTCCACCCTTTAGCACAGCCGCGGTAAGTTCACGCGCAAGATCGCGCGGCTGCGAGCACCGTGAGGCCAGAAAAATATCGAGTCCTTCTCTCGCGAGTCGTACTTGCATCCGAGGCAGCGACACGCACGTTGTTAACCCTAACCCTAGGCGCGTAGCCAGTTAGCTGGCATTTGCATCCCAGGTAGCTGGGCAAACGCGTTCGAATCTCGTGAATGAACGAACGAAGAAAAGGTTTGCCAGAAAGAGAGAGAGAGAAAAAAGAAATCGCATTGCATAATAGGGGGTCCTGTCACGAAACCCCTTTTTCTACCTGATCCCCCTCTCCAGAGGCAGAGGTTGCCTCAGGTAAGATTTTCGGGGCCCTATCACACCTCTTGTGAGAAGCGAAATCCTTCGACCGAACTCAGTCACGTTTCAAGCTCACGTGAGAGACCATCGTGCCTGTGATTTGAATAAGAGGTTGGCTCCGGTGTGTCCTCGAAATAGAAAACACCTCGACTAGGTACCTGTTGATTTGGTTTAATTTCTTTCTGGATAATCGCGAATTCGTTTGCGTTTGAATTTTGCCAATTCTCTACGTTCTTTCCCTAGATCCTTCTTTCTGATCTCAATTCTCGTTTAACCTCTTACGCTGGAATGACGTGTCAGGCACGTCGAGAATTTTTTGTTCCAAATTGCAATATTTTCTGAGTTTCAAGTATATTTAATTTATAAAATTTATTATAGTTTAATTTATAAAACAAAATAGGCAAAACAAATAATAAATTAATTACTTCTCAATAATTTCTATCCAGTGATGTCGAGTTCGAAAAGAAAGCGACGAATAATCGTATACGGCTTGGTCACTCGTTACGGTCCGCAATCAGTTGCCAGCGCAAGTGGTTAAACGATCTCCGATAACCTTCCTCTCGACGGGGGTCGAGAAAGTAAATCCGAAGCCGAAGGAAAAGGCTTTTCTCTCGGCGGGTGTCGGTGGAAAGTTTCGCCGGCGCGGCGCGTAACTCGTGGCAAAATAATTTCTATTTCGAGGTCAACTTTTTCATCAGAAGCGGCAAACTTCTCGGATGCTTGGCTCGAGACTTGGAACTTTTCCCTCGCTCAGGGAGGAGAGGGAAAGTGTCGGCTGCGGAGGAGGGAGGCTGCGCGAGCGTCGCAAAAATCCCAATCGATGAACGATCGGTGAACGATCAGGCGATTCAACGATCGGTAAGTGCGATCGCGTTTTCGCAAACCGACTGCTAATGCCGGGGCAATTTGGTCTCGAACAACGAGAGGTGCGAAGGAACACGGGGGCACGCCGCGACGGCGAGATAAACGGCGCAATAATTTATGGTCGTGCTAGCTCGTGGGGGAGGAGGGGGTGGCAGCGTCTCGGTTGAATACAATCAATTTACCGGCGCGATTTGCCCGGGACTAATTAAGCGCGCCGCGTTCCTTCCAGCCACCGTTGGACACTCGCGCTGGGACACAGAAACCGAGAGACTCTCTCTCTCCCTCTCTCTCTCCCTCTCTCTCTTTTTTTCCCTTTTCTCGTTCTAACAGCTCGAAATCTAGCGGCGTAATCCGCGTGACGCGCTCCGAATCGAACGGATTCAAGTGACGGATCAATGACGAGTGTCTAATTAACGACCGTGTTCCCGGCATCGGGCTTGCCTCGACTAATTGACCGTTCGTCTCCGTTGCAACGCGACGTCCTTACTAATCAATATTCACCGAGTGGCGTAAGAGAGCCGTCGGACGAGGATGGAAAGAAATCGACGCGAAAGAGGGAGACAGAGGGAGGACAGAGAAAAAGAGTGTGAAAGAGAGAGAAAGAGAGAGAGAGTGAGAGAGAGGAGACGGGGGAAAAATGTCGAGGGTGTACTCTCCGGTTCCGTCGTGCGACGGTTCCACGTGTGTGTGTGTAGGTGCGAGCGTGTACACGTGTGCGTACGTGTTTGTTCTCGTGTCCAGAGATAGGCGTAGAGTTTGGTGCAGCGACGAGCGTATATCTGTGTGTATGTGTTTGTATGTGTGTGAACGAGAATTCTAGTGGGTGCTCGTGCTTGGTCAGCACTCAAGGGGTGAGGTCACCCTATGGTCCAGCCGGCCAATGGGACGAGCGCATTTTTTTTATCAATACCTTGCGCTCGGGGGAGGTCGAGCCAAGGGGGATGAAATAAAATGGCGGCTCTCGACCCCCCGTGTCAGAGCACGCAGGGAACCACGCGCTTCTTCGGGTTTTGTTACTTCAGCGAATGTTACATCTCGCTCGTAAAAAAAAGTGTAAACTATTTTCTCGATGAGATCTATTTTCTCTTGGTCGCTCGATCGATTGACCTCGTCGCGATCCACGGCCTTCGCGGACGACGGATCGGGGATCTCTTTCTTCGTTCAGCTGGTCGGACGAGATGGCGAGAGATAGAAATTGTTAGGCTAAGAGGTTCCGGTGTCGGAGTAACCTTAAGGTGATTTGATTCCGCAGATAGCGAGTCGTTCCACATTATCCGGCATCGTTATTTCCGGCCGGGCCGTTCGATTCATGCCCCGGCCTTCTCGCGAAATGAGAGTCTTATAACAAAAGTAACCCCCGAGAGCCGTGGCGTTGAACGCGGATTATCGGTTTCCACCGAGAGTTTCCGTAGTCTCCGCGCCGCGAATCGATCTTTGTTCCCCGTGTAAAATTAAGATGAACGAGCTGACATTTGTCGGCTCTCCGAAATATTTTAATCCTTTCCTACCTCTCTTGCCTCACGAAGGTAAATGCTGCATTCTTGTTCCGATACTTTGCCTCTTTTTTGGAAAAAAGGAAAACCAAGCCCCTGGTGATTGTTGGTTGAGAAAGTAGAAACTGAATACGACGCGTTAACTTTCTCTTCGTCATCATTGTACAAGTTTGTATAATTTTATTATTTTAAGATCTAACGATCGAACCACACACGGGTATTGTACGTAGATATTTATATTTTGACACGGTTTGATTCTAGTGCTGATAGATATTTTCATTTCTTTAATTATGTAAACGTTTTTTGAGCGTGAAAGTGTCGATTGCAATTGAAAATTTTGAAATGGCCCGTGCACGGAAGAAAATAGAATTTGATAACTGCACGATGGGCAAACAGTTGATTCTCGTTTTGAAACCCGTTGTACACGTTCTCCTTCAGAGGGGATTGACGTGTGCCGGCCGGTTTTTGACCCGGAAACAGCCCACGGAGACTGCACTGACCTCCGCAGACCCCCGAAAACTCCTTAGACGTGCCCTGAAAGCGGCAACGAAACGAGTTTTGACGTCTCTTGACCACGTGCCAACACCCTCTTCCGACACGTTGTCTTATCCCTTCCGAAGGCTCGAAAGTAATACTCGGTGTCCCGCGAAGAATCAACCAAACAACTTTCCTCTCATCTCATCGTTATTCTCGGTAATTGAACGAAAAAGAGTCGTTTAAACATCTCACGATCTTCTCACTTGCGCGTAATTTAAAAAAGGATAAAAATTGAGATCCAAGCTTCTTCAGCTCCATTTCCATTTCGGCAATTTTTGCGCGCACGTTTCCCTCTTTTTCAACTGTTCGCAACAACGCTCATTCTCATTATCGTCGTCGTAGCCTGCGAAACGGCGTGCGTTTTCGAGGAAATAACAAGTCGCAGTTCGAACGAGTAACAAGCAAAGCGAGGAACAGAGGAACGCGGGAGAGACGGGGAGAGGGCTCTGTTGAAACGTCCTAGGCCGCGCGGGCGTCCTGAAAAATTTTCCGCTCGCTCTTCTACCCGACGGAGGGACGTCCCTGGCATAAAGGACGATTCAAATAGCGCGGCACAAAACATCACTTAGAGAACTCCGGCTCTCGTAACGCAAACACGCTAATGGAGCGCCTCCACCGTCGCACCGTTCATACATATAGACGAGCTTCTTTTCGCACCTAACGCGCCGCGGGTACATCGATACGTACCGCGCCGTCTCCTTTCTTCGCCACCCTTTCCCCGGTTGCTTCCGCGTCGCGCGGACAACCACGCGGGGGAGAAAGCGTTTTTCAAAATATTCTCGGTCCGTGATGTTTTGACGGGGGCGCGTTCCCATCTCGAGGGGACACTTTGCTCTCTCTCTCTCTCTCTCTTCAGAAAGAATAATATAAAATATTTCTCGAAAGAGAAACGCGTTTTCAATTGTCCTGCTCTTTCAAAATTACCCGAAAATCTCCAGTGTTTGAGAGAGAGAGAAAGAGAGAGAGAGTCGATCCTCAGTCGTTGCTTCAAAAGCACCGGCAGACTTTTGATCACGTCGAAAATCTCGCCGCTAACGACGTGACTCTCCGCGAAAGAGAACCGTCCGAGGGCATCTGAAATAAAGACAGGCCGCGTACGCCGGAGCGATATCAAAGCGTGCCGCGTTCCGCGTATCCAAAAAGGCATCGTCGAAATATTGGCGCTGCGAAAAAAGGAAAAGAAAAAAGAGGAAGAAAAGATGGAAGAGAAAAGGGCGAAAAAAAAACGAGGCAGAAACGGAAGAAAGGGTTAGATAGAGCGCGATGTACGCCGCGACGTGTACAGGAGAGGCTACGGGGGTTTTCGTGTCGTTCGACCAGGGTAGGATACATAACTCGTCCCTCGACACGAGTATCTCCTACATTGCATATATATATATATATATAAATACACGTATATACGCGTATCCGTGTCTGCGCGTGTCTGTCCCACGCGCCGACCTCGTCGTAGATCAAAACGATGTACCAATTTCGCGGGATACGGTTACGCCGAGATCAAAAAAAAGTGGACGAAGGAGAAGAGGAAGAAAAGGAAGGGAGAAGAGGGAAGAAAGACGGAAAAGAGCGTACGTCTGAATTTAAATTTCGAATTCTATCGTTGGCATATGGTCCCGGGGGACGCAACCATCGGAGTCCCCTGGTCAGCCATCGGATGCAGTTTTCGGTCTCGACGTCCTTCAATTTTTGAGGAGGATCGGCCAAAGGTGTCCCGCGGGACGCCATCCACGCCGAGACCTTTCCCCGACGTGTGCGTGTGTGTATGTATATATATATATATATATATGTATGTGTATTCGAGAAACGGCGGCTCCACCCTCGCTGTAAATTCCAAATAACCCCGTAAAGATACATCGCGTAGTCGCCATTTTCGAGTTATTTACGACGAGACTCCGCGTGTCCCTCCGCTCCTTCCACCGGCGGTGTATCGACGGCGATTGACGCGAAATAACCGATCGGAGGTACCGAGGTAAACTGCGAAGTGCAGCCAGCACGAATTAGAGAACGTAAAAGCGTCTCGCCGGAGCGGATCCGGAGTCTCTCGTCATTGCTCTCGTCTATATCGAAATCCTTATCCATTCGTCCGTTCGCGTAGCCGTGGAAGCAGCCGAGACGGACAAGATAAGATTCTCACGCTTTCTCCAAGAGGGGAGAGGGAGATACTCGATCGTATCGTTTTTCTCCTCATTTAACAGATCCTCGTCGACGTCGATCGGACTCTGACGTCTCCCGATCCCCGGTCGCGAGACCCGGTGGATCGCGTTCTCTTCATTTCCTCCGGCTCCTCGAGTGGATACCTCGTAAATCTCGATGGCTGCCACTAACTCTTCCGCGATACCGCTCGACGTCCGTCCTCTTTCCTCCTTCGAAAGGGATCGAGCGAAGTAAGCCTTTCCCAAGAAGCCGCTCCCTCTTGCTCTCGTGTAAAGAGAGAGAGAGAGAGAAACGCGTAACGCATGCGATGCCCCCCACCGATTTCGCGAACGAGAAGAGAGATCGAGCGAAACGACACAGGGTGGCCGAAGCACGTTGGATGTCGAAGAAGAAAAAGAAAAAAAAAAAAAAAGTACGGGAGAACAGAAACGTCACCCCAAATATCGCGGCTGACACTAAATCATTAATTTAAGGCCGGTCGCCTTTTTTTTTCTACAGGTAGTAGCCCCGACACCCCTTTCGCCTGTGCAGGTATACCTGCACCCTTTGTGCGAGCTCTCTGCCGAGTTACGAAGTAAGAAGAAAAAAATAACGACTGGTATCATCGTCTCTCTCTCTCTCTCTCTTTTTTTTTACCCTATACAGGCCCATTTCGACCCCTCGCTTCGTCCCCCGAAAAGGAAAACACTCCGCACTGTCATATACATCGGGGACTAATATATTTTTGATCGATACGAGAATCACGAGGCCCCGTTTCCCACGAGATGAAACTCCAGCCGTAGAGAAAGAATCGTTGTCCAAACAAACACACCCAGGCACCTGGCGTGCGCGGCTTACGGATCGTCGAATTTCGAATTTCGCGCGATCACGGCGGGGATTTGGTCACGCTTTTCGGAGAAGATGAAGAGCAACCGGTCGGTGATGACGATGGGAATTCTATGAGAAGCGCGCGTTGTAGATTCGACGAAGAACTGAGTAATCTCGTTGATGCGAGCAAAGTTCGGAAAAAGGAGGAAGAACATTTCTCAAAATGTAATGGATCGCCGACGGATGCCGGACGGTGCTGTAAATTGGAATTTCCCTGTTATTTGAATTTAATACAACGTCGAGTAGAGAATTGAACGCAAGATTCGCGAGATTCTTGGAGCATTCGTGGAACGAATTCCCTTCGCGGCTGGTCGTTTCATCGAATACCGAAATGACAGCGACGCAGATATTATCGGGCATATTAGGAGGAGAATCTTTCGTGCCCGTGGCCACGGAGGAGACTCCATTAAAGGGTCGAACGCGACTTAATATGCGACGTCACGAAGTCGGGAAGGGGCGGGAGGGTAAGTCTCGTCTGGTTTCATCGCTCGTACAATGGGCATCTAATTCGAGTGGCGGCTCTCGCCACGGTGGAAAGACGGAAAATCGGGAAATCGGCTTTGGTCCAGATGAAACGCGAAAACCAAAATCCCCGATGTAATCCTTCCTTTCAGCCAGCGATTTTTTTTTCCTCCTTTCTTTCTTTCTCCTGTCTCTTGTTCGCTCCGCGACCTCTCTCTCTCTCTCTCTCTGTCACTCTCTTTTTCTATCTTTTCGATCCTTTGCGTCATCGAACCCCCCGATCGACTTTTGTACCCCCCTCCGTCTGTCTTCTAAAGCTTCGTGGTACCCTTGCACGAAATTTTAAGGGTTAAAAACTCGCACTCGACTCGACAATGCGTTACACGCACGGCGCAAAAACGGAGAAAGAAAATTGCGAGGGGTAAACGTGCGAGAGAGGGGGAACGAGGAGGAAGGGTAACGTCACGATCCCCCGAAACGCAGATTCCTCGTCTGTCTCCTTTGTACGAATTTCCTCTCTCTCCTCTCCACTCAAACATCCCGCTGTCGCGAGTGCAACGAAAATAAATAACGAAATAAATGACAGTCGTTCTGGAAAACTGTTTTGGGTTTTGTAGCGCGACCGTGCTTTTATGCAGTCACCCTGGTGGCATCCTTTCTCTCTCTCTCTCTCTCTCCCTGCCTCTGCCCCTCCAGCCATTGTCGCCGCTTCTCATCCTTCCGTTCCCGGTCCCTGGCAAAAACGCGATCCCCGCGACCACCCGGCTAGAAATTTATTAGATATTTATTGCGTCTCGGTTTTGTAGCGGAACAGAAAGATCCGTATCGCGTCCTTCTTCGTTCGATGTATATCGACTGCTCGATCGCACGTACGGTCTACCGATGACTCATACAGTATCGATTGCCACAGAATCGGATCGACTGGTTTTACTCGTACTTCCTTCAATCTGGTTCGTCGAAAAACTGATAATTACTGGAAGATTGTAGAAGAAACGGACAGAGGATAGAGGAAAAAGTGGATGTTTTTCGTGTTGGGGAACGATTAAGCTGAAATACAAACAAACTTCAACTAGACTGGAAACCCTTTCAGTTTTTATAGAGGAGCCTACCCTCCGCGATACACTTCAGGGCACCCTTATTCCTGGTCAAACAAAATATGACTCTCGACAAATTATTTACTCGCGATAAAAAGTTGCAATTGTCACTATCAAATATTTTATTTCTCCACAACATTCGTCGTATCATTCTTTGCGCGTGGATTCTCTATCTGTTTGCACGTTGAGCGTTGTTTAATCCATTCGAGACGAAGAATTATTTTAAAGACGATCCCCAGGGATGGAAATTTTTATCACTGAAAGTGATTTTAGCGGGAGTTGCTCTTCAGGTGCAACGCTAATGCAACGAAAATTAGCGATTGGTTGATTTGGGTCACGTGACTCGTGAGGGGGCGTGGGGTAGACCTCGAGTAGGAGTGGCTTTGTCCGATACCGCGCCTGTAATTTGTTTCGCATATCAATAAAATTTTATGGAAAAAAAGTCGTCTTCAAGATTTACTTTGTCTCTGAACGATCTCATCTTCCGATATGCAATCCGTCTCGAATGGGTTGAAGAAATTTCGAATTTGGCATCGATCAGTTCCTAACTTACGTTGTACGCGCATTCCCAACGCAATTGCCAGCTCTCGAAATGAAAATTAACGTTCATTCGACTGTTTCCACCCTCCGTGTTTCTCCTCTGTCCTCGTTCGTGCCGAGCGTTCGCCCTGGCGTTCGACGTCGAGGGCGACGTCGCGCCGTGGCAAAAAGAAGTCAAAAGGTCGGAAAGAATTTAATATTAAAAAACTGTCATTCTGTGTCGATATGAAAATTCCACGGATATCAGCTTTTTCCTTTTTTTCCCCCGACGTCTGTTTCCTTCTTTCACCCCCTTCCTCGTTCGTTCGCCGGTTTCTTATATCACGCGCGTATCATCCCTCCCCGGCGCCGCGCGCGTATATACCCACGTCTTCCTAACCGCTTCTCTCCATCGGGTGTCCCGATTGTTTAGCGAGCGTCTCGAGCGCGTGTCTTTAGTTCGGCTCTCTAAACTTTCAACGGGGAGCGAGATTGTTTTCGAGGCGAGTTTAGCCGCGGTGCCGGCAGCGGCGAATTTATAATTTCCAAGTAAGCAGAGCGGCAGGGCACGATGCAACCGTAGCCATCAACCGCTACTACTAATCGATGAAAGGCCGCCGTTACTTAGTCGCGACTTGCAGGAAACTGAATTTCCTTACCGCGTTTCGTGGCGCGCGAAATTCAATAAGCCCGTGAGGTCGTAAGGTGGGGGAGTAAGGAGGGCCACGCTCTCTCTCTCTCTCTCTCTCGTCCACGAGGATTCATCGCGCGCGAAATTTTTCTTCGCTCGTCGAAGAAACAAAACGCACCGGTATCGATTGCCAAGGGGGTCGAGAGGTCGTGGACCGTGACACACGCGAGACTGGCCTCACCCTTGCTTTCCCGGCGAATTAGAGAATTTTTAAGTCCACGGAGGGGGCAATGCCCACTGGACCGGGCTAACGCGACGATTTATTGGCAATTTTTTTAAAAAGCCTCTGGATTTATGTCGCGCGCAGCATCGAGCGTTCCTCCGTTCGCGCGTCTGTGGGGAAGCTGTGTCGGGTAATTGAACGGGGAAGCGTCGTGAGATTTTCGCGAAAGTCGAACCTCGCGATCGGCGAGAAAAGTAAGTTCCACCGCCCCGTTGACCTTGCGGTGTATTTTAAAGCGGGTTATAATTGAAAATCGATCGATTTTCGACCGCGAGTTGTCGCTTTAAAGCGACAGCGCCGTTGATAAAATCCGCTGGCTTCGTTTCCATAGTTTAATCGGTACGATTCGTTTTTACTTTCGACCGACGATCGACTCGATCGTTTCGAGAGATCGTTTCAAAGTTTGACTCGTCCTTTGTCACAGAGGCTGGCTGTTTCGTATGATTAAAAATCTGTCGGGGAAGTTTCGGCCCCGGGGGGAGGCGAGAAAGTTGAGTGAAAAACGGCGGACCCGGGCCGAGTGTTGTGCACCGGAAAACAGGATGTTAGCATTTACGACACTTTAGAACTCGGCGGACGCGATACGCGCGAGTGTGACTCGGCCGCGGAAGTACAACGACGATCCCGGCGAAGTTTCAGCGAGCTAGGACGCTGAAACTTAACCCAAGTAGTTGGGGATCGTTCCTTATTGTTAGCCTTTCGTCGGACAACGACTATTGCGACAGTGAACCCGTTAACTCGCGGATATTTCGCGCGCCGGTGAACCTAACCCTGCAATCCTCCTCCTATTCTTCCGCACTTTCAGCAAACGTACGATCCGAGCTCGTCCAATTTTAATCGCGAACAGATTCCTCACTGAACCTCGCGTCAGATCGGCCGTAATTCACTCGCAAGAGAATTCAACAGAAAATCTCCTCCAGCGGCGGAGTCGCTGCTTTGGTCGGAGCCGGGCGGCTGGTAAACAAATTTCCAGCTGGCTAAATTCTCTCTCATAAATTTTCATGAGAATTTCCCGGCGTTGCAGCGGCAACGAGTTTCGCGTTGTCTTTAGCGGGCGGGAAAAAAGCGAAAGCGGGGCGAAAGTGCGCAGCGCGGAAAAAGTAAGAGTGGAGGAGGAATAATCGCGGGAAAAGTTGGAGAAGGATTAAGGGTTGACGCGGCGGGCATCGGCCGTGTATTTTTAAACCTGGGGGAGGGAGGAGGGGAGGGGGGGGGGATCGTTAGCCGGCCGTGTTGCGAATCAGAATATGGGCAGAAACTCGGTGGAGGATGCCTTGGCGAGGGAGAGAGTGAGCGGCGTGGACGCAGGGATGCAGGGGTTTGAGGTGGGCAAAGGGGATAGATGGGAAGGTGGGTGGGTAGCCCTCTAATCGATCGTGGCTGTCCACCCTTATCAGGGGGTTGGGAGAGCCCAGTATATAGCCGAGGTCGGTCGTCGGGGGGGTTGCTACTGCTGCCGTTCTCTGCTTCTGCTTTGCATGGCCGGCAAAGCTCCCTGCTCGATCCACCCCTCGTGCCTCGACCATCGCCAACCCCCGCCCGCCTCTGGCCGTCTCCCTCTCTCTCTCTTCACTCTCTCTTCACTCTCCTCCGCCCTCGTCCCGTATCCACCTTCTCTCTCGACGAGCGTCGACCAAAAAACCAACCCTTAAAATAGGGGCCACAGACCATGGCCATTGTTGCCAGATGCCCCGCGCATTTGCATTTTCCCGCAGATTCCTTGAAAAATGAAGCGGCCGTCCCTTCCGTGGCTGTTCGTGGTATTAGGACAAGCTTCTGAACTTTTCCTTTCTCCCCTTCTCTTCTCCTCTCTTCTCTTCTCTTCTCGCGCGCCGGCCTTACTTTTCTCCTTTCCTTCAGCCACGCACCCTCTCTCCCTGTATCTCAATTTCTTGATCAATATCGACTTATGTCGTTAGAGGCGATCCTTCCCCCCCAGCGCGAGTTCGCCGTTTGCCGATTGAAAGCGTGCGTGCTGAATTTCCTGGCAATCTAGAACATCGCTAAAGTACCTCGAACTTTTTTTTCGGAAGAAACTGGAGAGAGGCTACTCCGACGTTTCTGTTGATAAATTAGTCGATTCTATCCTCCGTGCAAACACTCGACCGTGGACTCCATCTGTATTTGAGCGACCGTTGTTTGAACGTGGCGCGCGAAATCCGTATTTACGCAAAGCCGACGCAACCCCATTGGCCCGGGACTTGTAGGACGAGTTGCGATACAAAGGACTAAGAACTTGAACACACTGGCGATATCAGGTCGATCTCTCTTGTTTTACTCCTCCTGTTCGAGTATTTATGTTTCCTCGTTTCCAATTACTCTTCGCACTACGTTTGCGTTTTACTGTCCACGGATGGATCAGACAGATCTGGAATTTTAACAGAAAGCAGCTCTCTCGATCTTCGCCTCTCTGGTTCGCCGCAAATTTTCTTAATTCAACCGATATTCAGCCGGGGAGAAATTCTGTTTCGGGTGGCTGGGATGGAAGAGGGTGCGCTCGATACGTTTCGCCGGATGCCGCGGCGCGCGATCGTAATGGGAATCGCGTTACAGAGTCGGAGCAGGTTTTTCCGGGACTGTGACCGGTGATAGATTCCCGCGTCGAGAAAATTTAATGGAAAAATCCGAGGTGTCAGGCACAGACACGCCGACGATACGTCAGGCCATTCACGGCCTCGCCAGCCGTCTCTCTGCTCGCGTTCTCGCCGCGGAGTAACAGGGAAAGAGAAAGGATTTTCTGCAAGAGGAAAATACGTTCGTTCGTTCGTACACGCGACGTATAAGCGGGGGAACAATCGCTGCCACCGCCGACGTACCGGGAAGTTTCATCGGTTCGGCGAGATTTTCGCGGGCCTTCTCCCTCCTCCCCCCTCGTTGATTTTTCCTCGACCGAAAACAGCCGATGGATTTCTCCGTTCACCGCTGCTTTCTTGACTCTCCGGTTGCGTTCGAGCCTCGTCTGAATGGATCTCGCCCCGGTTGAATCTCTTCCAATGGCCGTCGACGTCGACGACACCGAATGCAACGCCTATTTACGTAGCCGGCAGTCGCGGTTACATCGTCGACGACGTGTTTCCGGGCGAATTGTAATTGGGTCAATAGGGAGCGTTTCTGAATTACCTCGTACAGGTCACTAATTATATGCCCAGGCTGTCGCGTAATTAGAGTGCCACCGCCGCTGCCGCCGCCGCTTCTGGTCGATAAGTGTTTTCGTTCCCTGTTTCAGAAACATTGCCTCCGCCGCGGAGACAAACTTTCCTACTCGTATCGAGGAGAGAACTTGGCGATGCGAGGAAGCACCCGGAGTCGAGTCTCGAATTATCGAGTGCAAAGTGGCCTGTTTGGCGGGACACGGTGTGGCAGGGGTCGGTAAACCGGTAGTACCGACATCTGTGGATGGCTCGCAGTCGGATGACGAGTATTTTGCGCGCTAGGTAGTCGGTAAGGCAGATGAATCTAGTTCCTAGGTCTAGTCTCTAGGCTTCGAGGGTCCCCTCGTTCGCTAGGGTTGTCCAACACCCAACTCCCCACTCTCTCCACCGGGCGAAGGGATGTCGGGTGCAAAGGGGTGCCAAAGGGGCTTGCATGGGTTTGCACCAACTCGGTCGGGGGGAGGGCAGCAATGGCACGGGAGCCATTGGCATCACGTCGAGTCAGACGAAACTTTCCAACAAATTTGGAAAGCGTCGTTGCTACTCGTTAATTGGCCAAAGAGCCAAGCCACTCGTTGCGTTCTTCGGAACTCGATAGATACCTGACCGCTACGAATCTCCCTCGACGAACGTCTCTTATCGACCAGAGCAGCGGAGCATCGAAAACTCAGACGGTCGCGGTTGGCCCGGAGAGGTTGGCAACGAGGCGCCGGATTAATCTGGCAAATTGGACCGGTTCTTCCATCGAGTCCGATAATTCGGTGACTACCTCCGCTCCGAACCCTGTCCGCATCCTCCGCCGTCGCTCGTCCTCGTCCTCGTCCCCGTCCTTCTTCCCCGTGTTTCGCGTGTGCGAACTACAAGCCTCGTTGCAGTACCTGCACCCCCCTCGTCTGTTCAAGGGAATTCCAGGTTCCTGCTCCCCGGGTCTGCGTAGCTCAGTTCCTTAATCGAATTAGAGGAGTCAGGATATTGCGTGTGTCGCTGCGCGCACCCACACCCGCCAGCAATTGTTTTAAGTTGACATCTCCTGCTGTCGAACCGTTTCCTCCAGCCGCCGTGATGCCCCGGACATCGAATTTGAACTAAACCATCTCCAGCCTCGGAATATCGGATTATCGGTGGACGGCTGGAAAAAGCCCAGTCGAAACATCTCTCCGCCTCGCTATTGGGCGATTCGGCTCGAGGAAATCGGATTTATCGTAAACGAATATTCTCGGAGACGCACGTGCTCGTTTAGGCGCTCGTTGCGTCTGATTACTCGGATATCTCGTTGCCGGCGATGGTGATTTATTAACGGATTTACCAAAATAGGTTTCGCATTGTCACACTGTTTCTTGCCTCTTTCCTCTCGTTTTAAAAGAAGAGATTTTTGTTCAGTAGGGTCAAACAGTTGTCTTATCTATTTCCTTCTACTCGAATGGAAATAAGCGAGAGAGATCGGATACCCTCTTCGCGTGTTTAAATTTGATTATCTAGGACCCTCATGGAACCCCCGGGGAGCTCTCGTCGTAACAGTTTAATTTCTTCGAAGAAAACAGTGTTTAAACGAGGGTCCCGACTAATAAAGTTTCTTCTTCCGCTCGACTGGGTGACGCTCTTCTAATTTATTCCGCGAGAGTTATACACACTTGCGAGTTATTGCAACTATTGGGAAATTTCGCGGTCATCATTTCTCCTACCCCGATTTCGAAATACTACTCAAACCACGTCGCGTTCCCCCTCGCTAGACGCACGTAACAAGAAAAATTGTACAGTCTCTCCCTTCTCGCAATCGTACAGTCATCACCCGTCAACAAAGATCCGGCTACACCGTCGCTGGAAAGACGTTCCAAAGGCTCGCGCGTTCGACGGCGGAGGGCGCGTGTCATTAAGCGCGCGTCCATCACGCGCGTGTCCGCGTGCTATTACAGAAAATGACTGCGCACGGTCTGGCGCGGTCGTTGGAAGAGGGTAGGCTCTTAACTTTCACTAACGACCGAAGTTTTTCGGTGTCCGAGCCCCGAGTGGCTGGGTATCATAAATTCAAAATGGCGGACCCTTTGGGGACGAAAACAAAAGCCACTCGGGTCGAGCGCGAGTAGAAGGACCGTGCGTCTTCTGTGCTGGTGGTGGTGGTGGTGGTGATGGTGGTGATGGTGTCGGTGGGCAACCCTTCTGAAGTCCTTTTCAGTGGGGAGGAGGAGGAGCAGGAGGAAACGATGAGGATTTTCGAGGGGTCGCGCCACCGAAAATGGCGGACCCAATTAAGCGAGCCCAGGCTACCAGCCGTTATTCCGTGACATACACTTTCGCCTCGTGGTGGAGGCCGCAGAGGAGGCGAGCAGGGGGGAAAAGAAGGCCGAAAGGAGAGAGAGTCCTCCGTAAAGGACGCGTGCGTTTCCGCGCTCTCGACAACCCTTGTTCTCTCTCTCTCTCGCTCGCTCTCTTCGTTCCTCTGTATCTGTCTGTTCGTACAGACCCTCGCGATTTACGTCTTGTTGACCTTTTTCAAACCGATGCGTGAACGATGCGAGAATAAAACGACGCGGTGCGCGATCGTTGCCCCCACGAGTAGCTAGTTACCCGTCTCGTTTGACAGCAGAGTTTTTCGCTTGATGGCGCGGACGGATGACTTCTCCTCGACGACAACTCGAAATTTCATTGGTCTCCCAACTGACGTTGGTTCGACTTCATCTCGACGATCCAAAGGTGAGGAAAGGTCTTGTTGCCGTTAGCGATAGCGATAAAAAACGGCGGGAAAGAAAAGACCTGAAAACTAGAATCTACTTTCTGCCGTTCAGGTTTCAAACTCGAGTCGGATCATTGAAAACTCGGATTACGAAGATTGGGAAACTTTCTCGGGAAAAGTTGCCGGCCCGATCTCGCTTGGAAACAACGTGGAAATCGTTGACCATGCTCGCGCGCGCTTCGTCGAGGCTGCGAAGACTCTCGAACTGCGATTTGAATTAGAATCTCGTTTAAAACCACTACCGGAATAGGATCTGTAGGGAGCATCCCTCTGAACAGGATTGCCATGGTCCAGAACTGGACGGACGAGCTCCGAGTGATCTTTGATCTCTGGCTCGACCGGATGCTGCACCTCTGTCCTACCTGTTCTCGCTGGACAAGTGCGTATCTACTTGCGTCGCGCACCTGATATTTCAGCAAGAATCCTTTCTCCAGTCCTCTCTTTTTTTTTCATAACGCACGATTCATCCAATTTCCTCCAGACTCGTTTTTCCCTCATTTCGCGTCGAATTCAGAGATTCCGCCAGGTGGAACAATAAGGATGATCCTCCGCGATCTTTCACGTTATTTCCTACTCGAGACACGTAGGTCGAACAAAGGAGAGAAGAAGAGAGAGCGTGCGGCGAGGGTGGCGCTCGCCGTTCGAGAGAAACACGGTACGGAGGAGGATCGTAGGCAAGATCTCCATCTCCGTGAAAAGAGCGAAAGTCGCCGCGGCTGGAGCGTTTCTTTGAAGCGGGTATTAACCGGCCGATTCCATCGAATTTACCGCGTGGTTGTCCTCCTCCCTTCTACCTCCCCCCCCCCCCCTCTTTCGCCCTCTCCGAGTTCGATCACGGAATGCGATAGCTTGTATATTTGTAGAAGTAATAACGGGAGCGAGCAGGGAAGCGGAGAGCGGTCGTTCGTAGGAAGAGACCGTGGCTGCGAAGCACGCGGGGGGCTGGGGGTTGTCGCGAGGAGGTAAAGAAGGAGGTGGAGGGTAGCTTGGCGACACTCAAGACCTCTCTCTGCAAGCCGGTCCCGCTTCCTCCTGCTCGCTCGTTCCATCTTGCTCTCGCTTGCTCTCGCGCTCTCGCCGAGCTGTACAAGGGTCCATCTCATAGCAACGCCCACGGAAACCCGAATCGATACGACGCACTG
The DNA here is from genome assembly GCA_030673865.1 of Melipona bicolor. Lineage (NCBI taxonomy): Eukaryota > Metazoa > Arthropoda > Insecta > Hymenoptera > Apidae > Melipona > Melipona bicolor. The sequence continues at coordinate 1,208,238 of JAHYIQ010000013.1, read as the reverse complement.
TTCTGGAAATTCGCCGGATTTTCCGTGCTCGTTTTCGAATTTTCCCCGCGAGAGAGAGAATCACGGAGATGACTCGGACGCGTGCAGAGAGACAGAGAGAGAGAGAGAGAGAGAGGGAGGGAAGTCGTTGCTTCAGGCTCGCGTCGCGTCGGCGATCTTGCTGGAACGTTTGTCGCTCGATTTCCCTCATTTTCTCTTTTAACCTTCCAAGTTCCTACGGATCCTTAACTAGAACGGTACGAAATAGGGTTTAGGTTACCGAAGACCGAGAGCACCCTACTTTCACCAATCGCGATCGTAAATTCGAGAATCACGCGGCTCGAAGGGCAGGATTCGGGCCGAAAAATGCCAGTCTCCCCTCCGGCCAGCTTCCAGCAGGGAGAACAGCGGTCGAAGGGAGAGGGAGTTTTGACAAAGGTGTCCCTTATCAGCGGCGGACACACGGTCCTCTCTCTGGTCCTCTCTCTGAAAAACTGCACGGCGAGATTGCCTGTCCTAATGCTCGCGAATCCACCGCCACGGTGGATGCATCCCTCTGCCTGGTTCGATTGCTACCCCTCTCTCTCTCTCTCTCTCCGAGAGACGCGCTCCTATGGCTCCTATGACTCTAGCTAGTAAATAGACGCAGGAGGTTCCAACCACCAAGAATCGTGACTCGTCACGACTTCTCGTGGTACTCACGTCTTGCCAATGGAATGGTTTCCGCTTGATTCATCAGGGCGAATGTTTCGCATCACTGTGCAAACTCGGTGCGTCGTTAACGAAGCCGAAGCTCGATTCGACAAAGTCCTTCGACGTCTGTCGCGTCGCGTCAAATCCTCTTCCTTCAACCGGGACTTTCTCTTTCCCTCCCGAACCCCTGAAACTTTTCACGCGGCTATCAAGGATATTGCGCTTTTCACGGCAACGGTCGACGTAGATTCTTCCACGTCCAACCTTTTGCCATAGAGAGAGAGAGAGAGAGAAAGAAAGAAAGAAAGAACAAAAGAAAAACGAAGAAGAAGAGGATGAAGATCCAAGAGGAAGTGGATAAGGGGGGGAGGGAGAGGAGGAGGACGGGTCTTGAAATGGCGCGAAAGGAACGAGGCGAGTTTGTATTCTCCGCGTTTTCCTCGTTTTTACTGGCGTGGCCAGTCAGGCGTCTTGTCATGCATGACCGATGTCGATATGTGTACAGCGTGGGACGTACACGCTCAGGAGCAAAGCATCGCCGGAGAAGAGTTCTCTTTGCCTCTCTTCGATCTTTGCCCCCTCCCCCCCCCCCTTTTACCAAGAGGGAAGAGCATCGGGCTTCGTTTCACATTCGTTTCCCAGGTTTTCCTCTGTAGAGGCTCGCGCGCAAGAAATCCAGAAAATTGGACAGAGCGATCGGTTCCCACCCGCCATCCGTCGACGAGCGTTCTTCAAATGAACGATCAGCCGGAATCTCGCGAGCGATTCTTCACCGCGAACGGTGATCCATGGGCCGGACGACGTCGAAATTTTAAAAGCCGCAGGCTTCTCCCGATCCACTGGAATTTCATCCTCGTTAATCCCTCCGCTGTTTAAATTTAAATCTTGCCGCCTCGACCCGATGAATACATCTCGGCGCGGAAAAATGTTTGAAATTGGAGAGGAGAGGAGATACGTCTAGTCTAAAAATTTCGTCGCCGAAATGCCGAGAATTGCTTCGACCGCGTCAATTATGCAGACTAGGGCCGAAACTTTAAACAACGCGTCTGCGGGATTTCTCCATATTTCACCATTTCCGATATACTTTATTTAAATAATTCTTCTATGTATATATACACTTTCGATATATCTTATTTAAATAATTCTTCTATAGATAACGCAACGCACACAAAATTAGCTTTGTCAGAGTCTTGGGATTGTCGTCCTAATTTGGATGCTCATTAATTAAGCAAATTTCCTCTGGAAATTGTTCATTTGCGTCGATATAATATCGCCGCGTTATTTCTGTGAGTTGCATCTTCCCTGTGCTAAAACCGAGCTTCGATCCACGTTTAAAGAACGTTCTTCTTCAAAAAGAACCGCGACTTCTCGTCGCAGTTCGTCCATATTGTCCATTTTTACGAAGAAGATATCAATAAAGAATGAGAGAGAGAGAGAGAGAGAGAGTCCGTAGACTGGAACTACGTAGAATAAAATATTCAGAGATACGTGAAATACGAACGGAGATGTTAAAAACATTGGTGAAACTTTCATCGTGCAGAGCGGAGAGTTTAGACACGCTCCCCGCGGTCTCCGCCGTCGCCGCTCGCGACAGACCCGGCTGCTAAATATTAAAGCGACGCTATCGAATTAGGATGTAACGCGAATTGGATGAAACATGTCACGGGGGTTGATCACCACTGGCACGAATTTGTCTACACGGGCGATTGTGGTCAGTCGATGCAGGATCGACAAGGCCCCGGGCTACTCGTTCATCCAGTTTCCGGTCCGGTTTCCACCACCGAGCGTGAACTTCGACCTCGAAACGGGGCCAGCCCTGTCAACACAGAGGCGCGCGCGCCCGCTCGCAGAATGACAAATGTCGCTGCGGCCGCTAATGTTGCTTCACAACAAATTATACTCGAGGTGATAAAATCTACCTAGGAAGCTAGATAAACAAAGCGCTCGAAGACCGCTGCGAGTCACGAGTTGCACAATTCAATTTCTTCTTTGATCTTTATCCCTGTGTTTTTGAAAGCGCCTTGAAAACTTTATGCGAAAAGAGAGGAAAAGAGAGAGAGAGAGAGAGAGAGAGAGAGAGGATGTTGGCTCGGAGGATTAGAGCTTGGTTTTAAGTATTTTCTCATTCTCGTGCTTTTAGCATTTTTTTTCTTCTTCTTTCCTTTTTTTTAGTTTTGTTAATGGATGGTTTTTCTATGGGCTTTTCATTGTTTGTTGCAGGTACCTCGTGGAAAATGGATCTGCAAATACAGCAACTCGGTGCTCTTGGATTTCTTTTGGCAATATGTATCGCGCAGTGTGTTGCTTTTGCGAGTGAGTGAAAACCACGGTGACTTTGGACGCATTGATTGCGAAGCGCGATGATAATTTTACGTAATGGTAAAAATTTTAGGAGAACGAAATTTATCTTCCCTTTAACTTCATTCCACGGAATAGTTGTTGCTTTGATTATAAATAAGAAGGCTCTTAATGTCGTGAAAGCATCTTGAAACAGTACGTTCAAATGAGTATAAAACAAGCCCTCGTAACTTTACATTTACGATCCGCGGAATTAAAATGCACCGTTTCCCTCGCGTGCGCCACAAATTCAACCCCCTCCCCCCCTCCCTCACTCGCGCTCGTTCAAAATTTTAAAACCATTACGCCTCTGCTTGCTTTACCCCGCGAAAGCGAGCCGGAAAAATGCGAGAGTAACGTCTTGTTGCGCGACGCTGAATTTGCGAATAAGACAACGCGTTAAGGATTTACGGAGTGCGCGAGTGCTCGACGTAGGCGGAGTACTCTTGTAACAATCAATGCGTCGAAACACACCGTCGGGGGTAAGTGTGTACCATCGCGAGTTGTGAGAGTGGTTGAAAGCAAGATGAAATAAACGCAACGTGAAAATGTCCCGACCTACGGCTCATCACGCTCCTGTCCTGCGTTCCTGTCGCACGTCCGCCTTTTTTCACTCATCCCACTGTGTTCGACCATTAATTTTCTACGTCCGAGGTACGCGGTGCGAGGACGCGGCACACGGCAACGTAAGTACGTGCTACAGTTATTGGCCGATATCGGGCAGGCACGAGGCTCGAGCCCCGTTCTCGACTAGACACGACCTCCATTAACCGCGCCATAAACAGATAATCGTGAATTTCCCGGCGATACCGCTCGCCCAATCAGATAAACTCACGCCGAGGCAGTCGAGATATGGAATTATTGTCTACGCGTTTCTCGGTTCGTTCGCGCGCCGAAGCTACGTGGCTGCGAATTAGCGACAGACTTTACGACCGTGAAACGTTCGTCGAAGTCGTTCGATATTCTCTCGCAAAATCAAAGAATCTTCACTGGTACTTTCGCGTGTCTATTGGTTGAAAAGTAAAAGGAGAGAGGCCGGACCTCGGCCGGGCAACGAAACAACATTTCCTGCCGATGTCTCGCGTGTTTATCACAAAGTCGGAAGAGTCGGCTGTGAACGAAATGCTCGGTGCTCTTTGTTTGCGTTTGGCGAGGCAGCGAGAGAGGCACCGAGAGAGGCGGCGAGGGCGAGAAAGAGGAGCACTCCGTTAATCATTATCCAAGGGTAAGTCGAGAGGCGAAGGAAGCCTCCTTTGAGGCCGGACCACGGTTGCTCTGCCCGGAATTCCAGGGCCTCGGATTACAATTTGGCGAGTCCAGGGCGAAGGGAGAGTAAAATGGCCGCCGGCGGTAGGGTAGTTTTGCCGGTCGTGGGGTGGCTACGAGGGTGGCTAACTGGGTGGTCGACAAGGACCAGTGGAAGGAGTAGGAAGAGAAGCAGCAGCGTGGAGGTCGGTAAAGGGGATAGAGGTGGCTGAGGACTGGGGCAAAGGGGGGCTGATGCTAGCCACAACCCCTTAAGGGTCGAACGAACCCTTGCACTACCACACGGAGTCCAAGAATTCCCTACCTCTCTCTCTCTCTCTCTCTCTCTGTCTGTTTCTCGTCGCCGCGCGTCTCTATCACTCTCTCTCTCTCTCTTTCAGTTTCTCCACATCTGTGTCTTCCTCTCTTTCCGGTTCGCGATGCTTCTCTGTTGCCACCAGCATCCCTCTTCCGCTCACTATTATCCGTCTCGTTCCTTTTCCACCGTCTCATCTCCCGCTCACCCCCTCCCTCCTCGTTGAACAACCTTTATATCTACAGCCACTATACCTACCACCGTCACAACCACCTACTACCTACCTACCTACCTATACCTTGGTTACTCGTGTGTTCGACGGGGGAGAAAGAGAGAGAGAGAGAAACGGGTTGAGATTCAGGGGGGTGAGTCGCAGAGTCGGAGGAGGATGGACGAACGTGCTGCTCCGAACCACGGCAAAGGGAGACAGAATGGGAAAGGGACAAACGGAAACTGGCCGTGAGAGATAGAGCGAGACGAAGCAGAGCAGAGTGAGAGAGAGGGAGAGAGAGGTGGAGAGGGAAGGGGAAGGGAGTACATACAGGAGAGAAACACGAAGCAGCATGGACGAAAGACGGAGAGGAGAGTCTGAATGAGGGACGCGGTGTAAAGAGGATGGGGCGCGCACGGGCAAGGGTGGAATTTTAGAGACCGGGGCCTAGCCTTAAAATACACGCGCCGCGCGAAATACCAGCCGTGAATTAGAGTCCGCGCGTATATACACGCGACCAACGAACGAACGAACGAACGAACGAACCAACCAACCAACGAACCTTCGGAATTTTCGACGGCCGCAAACCGAGCGAAGCTGCCTTCCGACGTTTCTCTCGCATCCCCAGCTCGCCTCTCGACGGACCTCCGTCGCATCGCGCGCGCCACTAACTGAATTCCAACGACACCGAGCGCCGAGTTGATTGTCAGACATTCCACGATTCGTTGTCGGACTGCGATTGCCACGGTTGGACACGGTTGAATCACGCTTGCTGGACGTTGTAGCTTCCCTCGCCGAAATTCTCTCCGCCTTTGGTTCCTTGCCTCGTCTGAATCTTCGTCCGGCGAGTTTTACACAAATTTGTCATTTGTTTTTCACTGACAAAAACACTCCGGAGATTGTCTTTGCATTTAGCAGGACAAACATCGAGCAAAGTATGGAACTCAGTGTCGTGCAATTTCACTCATTGTCGTGCGTTATTTAAGAGATTTAATTAGAGTGTTGCTCTTTTGAAATGAATCCCGAGCTTGGTTCTCCGGGATATAATCTGGCAGCGTGCTTCGAGCAGTGAATTAAAGATATCAGGTTCTCCGAGATATTTATTCACACTGGTTTAACCAGTGCGCTTGTTACTCTTTTATCACGATGAATGAACGAGTCGTTGTTGTTGGAACAGATGGAATAATTTGTGATTTTTACGAGGAGGTGGAGATCGCAGAGGCTGTTAAGAGTATCAAACGTTAAAAAGGTTTGCATTAAGCAATAACGATCGAAGGTAAATTTTACGTTGCAGCGAAGCTTTTTTCTATACTGTTAATTGTCAGTTCCTTTGCGTTTGAAGACTTTTTTCTCATTGCGAATTTTATGAGAATCGACGACGATATCGAGACTTTCAGTATCGTTAATCTCGAGGTCGGGTTCATCTTGTTATTCGTCGCGTCTGGAATGACCACAAACAGGCGAGCGTGGCTGAAAGTAGAAAGTAAAGGAACTCGAGAGACAGATGCAAATGCGCGCCTTGAAATGGCCGGACTCGGAGAAAAAGTTGAGAGTAATAGTTGTTCCGCGACGCTGCAAACCGAAGGAACTCCAAAGTGACAGAATTACAAATTATAGATTATTATCTCCAACTAGAGAACTTTTTAAACACTTGAAGAGAGTAGCCACAAAAATCTTTCAACCCTCGTATCTAACCGCAAGAATCGCCGTGAATTCCGAAATTGTTGTTCGCAGTATTCGTTCCATTCTCTTCTTTTTCCCTCGCATCGCCACCCACTTCCACCCTCCGTTCCGCTCTCCAATCAACTCCAAGCAATTACCATTTATCATTCCGCGCGCGAAAATCTAATTACTCAAATTCACTTGTTTTTAAACTCCAGAAAAAAAGAAAAAAAAATTCCTCGTGTTTCAGACACCTTGCACGAAACAACGCAACGTTTACGCAGCGATCGACGGAATTCTAATTACTGAAATCCAAGCGTACGTTTAAAAAGTTACCAAACGCGCTAGATACCCGTGTAAGGGTCGGAGGGGGCGGTGGAGCCGAAACGCGATCTCGCCGGAAGCCGATTTTCTTTTTTCCCTCTCTGTCTCTCTTTTGCGTGTCTCGCGTGCAAGTCGTGGCGACGATACCGCACGGATTTAACTAATAAGAGCAATTAGCGCCGGGGGTAGTAACTAGAGGTGGTTTGCCCGCCATGGCATGTCTCTCGCCTGGCGGTCGCCTCGGTCAATACCCACCGGACAAGATGGCCGACGCCCACTCCAACACAAACTCAAAGTTACATACATTTATGTACTCAAATGTATAACCCCCTTCCCACCCCCTCCCCGGACGGAGTTGCCTTTCTCCTTCCGCCGGCTTCGCAACCCTCCCGGTCTCGCCATCCACTCTCGGGCTACACGGACACCGAACTTCATCATTATTATCTCGGCTGCTTGCCCGGTATCCAAGCTTCCCGGCTGCTCGCGTGAATTTTGCAAAAGCAAAGCGCCGCTCGGACTCGGCCGCGAGACGCCCGATACACACGCTCCGGCCGACAACTCCCCCTCCCCCCCTCCCCCGATTCCCGGCTGAAAATTAACTCGATCGATCGATCGACCGAGGCTCGAGCTCGGCTCGATCGCCGAGAGGGGGGAAAGAGATTGAGACGTCGCTCGTAGATGAATGTTTCAGCGTTTTATTCCCGTTCTTCAATTCGCGATTCTCCACAATTTCGAAATGTAATCGATCGATTTGAAAGTGGCGCGCGCTGCACATCGATGCAAAAACTCTGTAAAATCGCGATCAAAGGGTTGACGGTTGAAATTCAAGAGGAGAGGCGACGAGACAGTGCTTTTTTGTTCATTCAATGCATTTTGAATTTCTAAATTTTCGCGACCGAGGTTGCTGTCACGTGTGTTTCAATGTTCGTTTCGTTCGCGATAAATACGTAACGAGAAATCCTCCGTTTAGAAACGGATTATCTCTTATTTAAGCACCTGAATGGATTTATTGATGAAAGATCAAATGGAAAATGTCGTATTTATATAGTTAATTGGGATTAATTGATCCAATATCGGAGAAGGGACTGCGCGATCAAAGTTTCAAGAGATAACTATATCTGTATTATTTCGAAGAAACAACTGTATTAAAAACTGTAATTTTCGGTGTATTATAAGTGCGGTGAATCGATCGTTGCTAATTATTTTTACGACAGAAACCGAGCAGCTCAATTTAGACACCTTGCACGCGGATTTTGTCTCCAACGACCCTTCCGCAACTAGCAACTAGTCGCTAAAAATTGTCGTCTCGTCGTCCAAGAAAATTCACACGTGTCGCGGTGGGAAATTGCGGCGTAAAATTTTAACGAACAGCCAGCCGCTAACGCTAGCCAAGCTCGTTAGAGTTCGACATATCCGCAGCCAGCCTGGCCAGGATACGTGGAAACGGTCCTCTATTGGTCAACAGAAAGGGGTGGCAAGCCCACGCGTGCGATTGGTCAAAGCCACCCTTGTAGCAGGCGAATACTGACCCTTCGGAGGTGGATTTCTCTCCCTTGAAAAATATCGGCAATCTTTCGCACCCCTGGCAAACGAGTGGAAAGGAAACTCGACGAAACGTACGCGGACAGTCGCGCTCCTTTCATCTTTCGCCACGTCGAGTTTTTCGCGATTACCCGGTACAGTTTCCTCTTTCGACTCCGAGCGAGAGTAATTTGTAACATAAAGGAGACGGTGCTTGGAATTGAAGAAACTTGGAGTCGAAATCCTCAGCAGCCTGAGACGATAAAAACCGCGATAGGAGCAGCTGGTATCGGCAAACCGTGGCCCCCTGCACGGTGGTCCCGCGCGAAAGAGAGACGGCTCCGGTAATTGATTTAGGAGTATCCGTTTAATTAGGCGGACATCGTAAAGGGCGAGGAGAAGATCAAGAGCTCCGGACAATACTTTCCCAGTTCTTTATCCCGGAGAGAGGGGGAGGAGAAACGAAGAAGGACGGCCGCGAGAACGACGGCAAAGTATCGGCAATAATGAGATTGAAATTAATTCGAACGTCGTGCCGCTCGACGAGATATTCGACGATAAGATAATTCAACAAATTTGCCCAACTAAGCCTCGGATTTTCATTCAACGCCGGCGTTCCTATTATTCGGAAGTATCGCTACCCCCTTGCTCGCTATATTTTTATTTCCCTTCTCCTCTTTTCTCCCTCCGCCCCCCTCTTGCGGAGCGATCCTTAACGTTGATTCTCATCGTCGAAACGATCCTCGAACGAGGAAGAAGCGAGAGACACTCTCGCCGCGAAGACAAACGAGCACCGTTTAATCTTTTAACCGGGGAACGAGACAGCGGCGCGAAACGCAGCCGAACTAATCCAGCGCAATTGTTTTCGTCCATGTTGACTGCTTATCTGGCTTAACAGCCGACTAATTCCGCGATCTAACAAACTTCGAACACCGCCTCCCCCCGGTCCTCTTCTCCACGGGTAGTTAACCTCCCCGGTTCTACGCAGTTTTTCACCGCGCGACCCCCTCCCCTCTCTCCCCCCTGTTCCCCGCCGTGCCGCGACGGAACTGAATACCGGACATTAAGATATACACGGCGAACAAGCGTAATCGCTTAAACGGCCGCGAGATCATACGTGTCTCCGGCGAGATAGCGAAACGGGGCGGGCCTTTAAAGGGAAATAAATCGCGGTCGCGGCAGCAGAGAAACGCGAGAAACACCCGAGAAGATTCACGATTCAGCTGCCGTGATACGTAGCTTGCTTTAGAAATTGATTCTACTTGATACGAGAGAGCAATGATTCTTTTTTAACACGTTGTTTTCGTTGCTTTTTCTCGTGTTTTTGTTTTTTATTCCTTTCTTTTCTTTCACGCTTTTCTTTTGTTTTGTCGAGTTTATGACACGCACGTGCTCCAGTGTTAAAATTGTCAAGGTTGGAAGTTTCTCACACGTTTTTTGCATCCCTCGAGTGTGGACTAGAAATTTTGAAAATTTTTTCCTAACATGTCACAGATAACTGTTAAAAAATATTGTGTATTTTTATCTAATTATTCAAAATTGTTCAAAATGATTAAAAAAAAAAAATTACTATTTTGCTGTTATATCGTTATTTGACATAAAGTGTTTTCATCTAAAAAGTTTTCTACTAAATGTTGTTTACTAAATATTTCTTGCTTTAAGATTTATTAAATATATTTTATTAGTTATTTACTATATATATTTTATTACTTATATAGTTATTTACTAAATATACTTACTTTAAGATTTAAAAATATGTACTATATAAAAAATATTTACTATATATTTACTATATATATTTTATTACTTACTAAATATACTTACTTTAAGATTTAAAAATATAATCACCACCCAATGTGGAAACTTGACAGCTAACTCACCTAAATATGGCGATCAACTCAATGAAAGTTGTGGATATTTTTGTCTATATTGGAATTAATCCATTCGCACCGTTAGCATATATATATATATTCGCAATTTCTCTGGCCAGTATCACCAGAACGTATATATAAGCACGATTGTCGCGATCGTTATCATCAGAACATTTTCTGGTCATTATTACCAAAGCTCGTTGCATTCTCAGATGACACGAAACCAACCAACATATTATGAAGCTTACTGCTGTTTTAGATTACAATCAAAAACATGAGTGGACGTGACCAAATTCTAAGCAAACTTCACGTACTATGCGACGCCATCAGCATATAAAAAGTTTTCTTTTTATTGTGTTGACATTTTACCGCCTTTCAAACAGTTACGTCATTTTCAAGACAGAGAATTTTACTTCAAACAAAAATTAGCTAAAGAAATTATCAAAGATAATGTAAGAGGAAGTTAAAATACCAAAGGAAACACGAAAAGTTACAAAATCCCCATTATCGCCATCAAGATTTATTGGACAACATTTTTCCAAAAGCTTTCTTGTCGTTTGTTGATCTCGAAAGAAAAGAAGAGACAATTGCGTAATAGTTTTATGAGACTATTTCAAACACTGTCATACCGAATAAAACAATTAGCCTACATTCCTGTCGTTGTTCCAACAATATACATGTACCTAATGACATCTTTGAGACTTTTTCTTTTTCACACAATTTTTATTATATTTTTGTTTCTATTTGTTTATCACAGAGTACTGAACATAGGACATACGTACAAATTACCATATACTACTAAATACGAAGATTCTTTTTTCACTTTTTGCAAATTTTCTACTCAAACTTAAAACGAAAGGGAATTATTATTCACTTTTCCTTGCGAAAAATGCAAATGGGTTAATTACTCCTGTTGGAATCGTTACTCGCTGGAATCTTCGGCTCTGCAATTTTTAATTTCGATTCTTGCGTCAAAGAGCCGCGCGACTTTATTGGCATTCTTCGGACAGGGTGGTCCCTTGCCATGCAGGGGCTATAACTCGCCCTCGAGCCGGCTCGCGCGAGGGGTTGAAATTTTGTACGGAAGTGTACCACCTATTAGCAGGCAACCGTGTGTTACGTCGCTGTTGAACTTCAGGTAAACTCAGGTGCACGGCGCCCGAGTACGGAAAAACACCGCCGCCCCCAATCGATACTCGAACCCTAGTTCCCTCGAAACTGTTCCCCCCCCGGAATTATTCTCAAACGCGGAAACCGTAGGTTCGCGTTAACAACGTTAACTGAGATTTTCGGCGAACCGGTTTTCGCCAGATTGTTCGCCGGCGAAGATCGATAGTTTAATTTTAACGCCGATTCGACGGGGCTAAGGTTACGTCGGTCGGTCGAAAATTTGAGAAAATTTGTCACCTTTGTTGGGCGAATTGAAAGCAGTCTCGTTTTTCTTCTCGTTGGTCTCGAAACGTCGCGGCGAGGAAGACCTCGACTCTGAAATTCCGAGAATTCGGCGAGACTGAATGGTTAGCTCGAAACGTCGCGATAAAAAAGCTGGAATCGCGAGCTTCCTTCTTCGTTACTCTCCGTCCCTCTTTCTTCCCTCTTCTTTTTTTCTTATCGTGCCAACCGTGGATAGCCGGCTCGGTGTTTTCTACGCTCAGCCGACGAGCGGGTGAGGACGAAACGACGGCCGGAAACGCGGCCCGAGCGGGGGCTGAGCGTTTGACATATTTTGTCCGGAAAACCGACAGATCAGGGACGATAGCGGCGTACAGAGAAAGGGTTGGTGGTTGGGGGTGAGCACAGGGGCACCTCTGCTTCTGACGTGGAGATTAGTGTCCGCCATTGTGGTGACGTCACCATAGTTAACACGCATTCAAACGACCGTGGAGACGCGCTGGTGAAACTATTGACCAACGCCTCGCGAGTTTCGTCACCTCGTCCTCGTTCGTTCGTCTCTCCCTCGTCTCGTTCTCTTTCCCGAACAAAGGGGAAAGAAAAGAAAGGAAAGAGTCAGCGGGTCATTTTGTCCGAAAGTGGTCTCCCATAACGGAGAACAGGATGGCGGACGAAAATTGAACGTTGCGTTAGAAAGGGGATGATCGCGCGGTTGAATCGCGCGCTGTCGAGCTCGCAGACCGTCGGCAGAAGTCGGTACCGGTTGACAGATGAATGTGCCCCGGGGAACAATAGAGAGAGCCGACCAAAAATTAACGGCATTGTCTTAACTTCGGATATTCGCACGGCGGCTGGTTCGGTGTTTGCCTGGCGCCTTGGTCGATTATCACGAAGCAGGGAGGCGCGGCTGGGCCGCGAACGCATTCAGAAGAGAGAGCTTTCCCGCTTCGGGCTTTCGATTACACGCGACGGATCGTCCCGCCGCGTTACCGCCGGATCTCGAACTTTATGACGTGTAATTTTGGCTTTGACGTCTTCGGGAGATGTACGAGCCAGCGAGAGAGAGAGAAAGAGAGAGAGAGAGAACTGCGTGTTTATGGCCGGGGCCTTGTTTCGCCGGGTCAAAATCTGGGGAGTTGGTAAAGTAGATAGCGCAGCGTGATGATCCCATTTCGGATGGGATTTCCACTTTCAGTCCTCCAGGTGTGAAAGGGGTTCGAAACACCTCCTTTTTTTCAGACTACTCTATTTAAAATATTAAATTGGTTTGATGATGACAGATTATCAAACTCATCTCAATTGTAAGGATTATAAAATTATTAAAATTCACGATAATTTGGTCTTTAAATACCGAGCAATTCTTCGCTTAATAATTAATTAATTAATTAATTTTGCTAAGCTTACCCAAATCATAGAAACTGATCAAAACAATCGTAACACTTAACAGAGTAGCAGTAAAAATGAATATTCTTCCAAAAATACAATTGCAACTCGACGTTTTATCACGTCTATTTTTACTTTTTATTAAAATTCTAAACTGTCGCGTTGAGTCCCCTTGCTGCCGCAACCGGGCGCACGCTGTGGTAGTGTTGGTTCACGCGCAGGGGCAACTATTCTTACCTGAGCCTCGTTCGTCGATGCCTCTCTCGAACGTGAGATGGCGTGTGCCGCATTTCGAAGAGACCATCTCCTCTTCGTGTTCTACGAATTCAGCGATCGTCCAACGAGATCGATCGAGAAAAGAAAAAATCCCGAATAACAGCTCGATTCGATCGTTCGGTTCCGGGCAGAGCGGAGACAAAAATGAGAAACGCCGGGTTCCAGCGACGCGACGTGGGTTCGCACACGCGAGCCACACGTTGCGAAACGCGCGTTATGCAATAAACATAACGAGCGTCCAACGGCAACGGCTCGAGAGGAGCTGAAACAATTTATGTAACGAGCTTTCTATAGCCAGCGGAGATGCATCGGTGTCTGGCGTGAGAGATCGGATCAATTATTTTCGCATAAATTTGCTCTCGCGGCCGAGACAAGCGATCGCTCGTCAAAGATCGAAATTAATCCGCCGATATCTTTTTCTGGATCGGAGGCGATCGCGACGGTTTCGATTAATATTCGAGAAGAACTGTTTAATTTTAGTTTGCACGAAATTTCCTGTGATCAAACAAATTCCAATCTCCACTTTTTTAGTCGAACGTTGTAAATGATCGATGGCAACGAAGGTATCAACGAATCCGATTAATCCAAGAGCCAATAATTCACAGGTAGGGGAGATGTTGCGGAGTAACGAAGCGGTGGGAAACTAGGATGGAGTAGTGCATTGATGCAATATACGAATTATTTAAAAACAATGTGGTTTATTTGAATCGCACAAGACATACACCGTATCTGCTATGTTTTATAATTACGGACCTCCCCGCGGAAAAGCTGGTCAAAGGATGTGCCTCGAGTCATGAGCTTTGGCCAGTCTTTGCCCGAAGACGCCTTGCTTTCTCGTATTGCCTTAATGTCGATCCTCGGTTTTTCTCTCTGATTTTTTCAATATTTTCTTCCCTCTTCCCTCTCTCTCTCTCTCTTTTTTTGTTTTCCGTTTTAAAGTGTCCGAAAAAGTGTCGCCAGGCCGCGAAAAACCCAGATCGTACCGCGTCTAGAAACCGAGCCTCGGATTATTTTTACCCTGGATCAGAAGATTTCGTGCTAAAAATCCAATTTCCCTGCTACCGACTGATTTCTCGTTCGCCCCTGCGCTTCCTGCGCTTCCGCCCGCGTTCACCGTGCACGTGGCTCGCTTCCCCGCATCCTGTCGCTTACTATATTATAGGAAATACCTCTTCTTATCTTTTTTTTTTTTCTTCTTTATTTATTTATTTATTTAACTGTCTAGATACTTCAATTCGCTATACCTTCGACTTAGTTTTGCTCTTCGCTTTATTATTTACTTTTTTTTTTATTTCGTCTGGGATTATCTTTTTTTTTTTCCTCTTTTTCACCATTTTACCCTGTGTAGAAACGTTGGAAATCGATCGACGGGAGACGACTCGGACGTGGATGGAAGAAACATCAGTTTCATTCATTGTTTCGTACGTTACGTTGTAACGCGCGAGGATGTTCAAAGTTTCGCGGCCGAATTCAAAGTCTCGCTCCCTGTCGTTTCCCCGTCGATCGAATCGCCCGCCGCGAAATTTGCGTTGTGTGTGATTGCGTTCCTTTCTTTTTTTTTTTCTTCCTATGCTCGCTTCGTGAGGCAGGGAACTTGGTCCTATGTGGGATGAATTCGAATAAGAAAGACTTTGAGAGAAACTTTTGGAACTTTTGGAAGCGCGCGCGCGCGCGCGTTTCGTCGCATCGTCTCGCGGATTCAGGGGGAGATCGTTTCGTGAAATCGCGCTCCCTCCTTCGTTCGATTTCGCCTCGTTGTTCCGTCGCGGGATCGAGCGTTCCGAAAATCGGGAAAGAGTGAAACCGCGCGAACCGTTCCAACTATTTCCCGTCTCGTTTCATTTGATGCCCGCGCGCCGGGAAAACACCCGCGAAGACGATGACGAACGAAACGGCGCGTTTCTCGAAATGCACACGAAAAAGGATTGATGCAATTAACATTACGATGATTTTTATCATTTATTTCTTTCACGTTCGAACGACGACGATCATACTCGTCCGCCTTGTTCTCCACCTCCCTGTATTCGTCTCTCGCATCTTTTCTTTTCTTTCTTTTGTTCTCTTTGCTACGGGCAGTGCCATATATTTACAATATATCGTATAAACGGAGCCTGGCCATGTACGTATGTCTTCAGAATCAATCTAACAAACGTTTTTTTTTTTTTTCTTTTTTCTTTTCCTTTAACTAGATAACGAGATTTTCATTTTTTTTTCTTTTTCTTTTCGTTTATCGTTTTTTGCCTTTTATCTAGGGCCGTACACGTCTAACACCGAGACAACTATCTTGATATGAGTTTTTTTCTTTTAAATCCCTTTTCTCTTAGATCTCTTTATTACTCGCACTCGTGTCGCTCGCACTCACTCGCACCTGATACATAACGCACGGGGGGGTGTCGGGGGGAGGGGGAAAAATCGACGAATCGGTCTCGCTCGATTCTTCCTTTCTCGACGCACGCGTACAGCTTCAACAATCTCACGCACACGCCGACGAAAAGTCAAGAGACACACACGCTCGTACTACGTAATCCAGTTACTCTTTATCCTTATTGCCTAGATCGTCTCTTCTTTTCTTTTTTTTCTCTTTCTTTTTTTTTTTTTTTTTTTTTTTAGGAACAGTCCCCTTCGAAAACGTGACGCAACGAGACGTTTTGCGGGTAAAAACGTAGAAAGGGGATGAAACAAAATTGTAAACCGCACGCGCGTAGAGGCTCAACGGAATCTTTTCGAAGGAAAGGAAAGCGATCGCGCGAATGCGATACAAATACCTCAGTCTTCGGTCTTCGTACCAACGAAAAAAATGAACGGAAAATAGAAGAATGATAATCAGTTAACTGGCCGTCGTTCGGACGCGACGATTTTCGTGGGATCGACGGGTCCGCGATCTCGATCCGGCGAAAGCCGCGCGCGACCCTCTCAGCCGCGACGGCTACAATAAATACAACCAACGAACAAACGCGCGCTACAACGATAGCGTCGGGCGTGCGTCGCGGCCGCGGGAATGCTCGTCGAATGTGAATTCCACTCACAAAACTCCTTTTCGCGTCTCTGTTCAGGCTACTTGCCGAATTTATTTTCCTTCGTTCCCCCGATTTTCCAGATCGTGACGAAAGCAAGACAGACTCCCGCGAATTCGTTTTTAAAAAACTGTGCGTGAAACGTTTCGACGAACATCCCCGTTGGCCGACGATCATAATACAGCGGCGATAAACCTAAACAACTTTGGCATCTTCTTAACCACCACGTAAAACATCATCTCCGATAATAATTTAATAATTATGGGGATAAAATAATGAAGACGGCGCTTACAGAAGTCGCTGTAACCGCGTATAATAATAATAGTGGCAATGAATAATAATAATAATAATAATAATAATGACAATAATAATAGCAATAATAATAAAGTCAATAATAATGTTAATAATGACAATAATAATATTAATAATAAGCAATAATAGAAATGTAGATAATAATAATAATAATAATAATAATACATAGTAAAAATACTATGATACATTTTACATAGGAGCAAGGCTTAAAAGTCTAGAAATAAACGCAGCACACACAGTCTGGCTCGCTCTGTACATTACCTACTCGTAGTACGTTTCTAATCGTCGAAACGCTGTTGATGAGGGGGTTCTCTCTTTCTCTCTCAAGGTTCGGGGTTGAGTTATTTTTTCTTTTCTTTTCTTTTTCGAGTATGGTTTTATATACACACAAAAGGATATCGTTGAGGTCAACGCGATACATACATACACGCTTCTTCTTCCTCCCCTTAACGGGGAGAGGAATTCGACTCGCCGTTTTCTTTTTATTTTTCTTTTTCTTTTCTCTCGCGTTTTCTTCTTCGCGTCGGAAACAAAGGGAGGATATCGTCGGTACAATGTACAAAAAAAAAAAAAGATTTTTCTCCCCTCCTGCGTCCGCGGCTCGTTCCTCGTCGTCCCCCTCCCCCTCCCCCCTCTCCGTACTCGCGCCACCCTTCTCTCAACCTTTCACCCCAAACATTACACGTAGCACGAAGTGGTTGCAGGTTCCTTCGTATCTTATATACGAACGCAATGTACATACAATACATATTCTCTATCGTTATTAAATAAATAATCTTCAAATGCGATAATAAAGTTACTATGTTCATTACCCTATGTATAGTATTTATATTCTGTATAGTTCATCCTTTCTCTCTCTCTCTCTCGCTCTCGCTCTCTCTTTCTCTCTCGCACGCGCAACTTTATATTTATATTTATATATGTATATATTTATATATTTATATATTTATATTCTTCATATATATATGTATATTTATATTTATACCGTCTTTATTTATAACTATTTATAAGGATATACTCTTTAAATAGCTATTCTGAGACTCGCAAAGTGGTAACCATTCGTTCGATTTTTCTTTTTTTTTCTCGAAATCGCCCCCTCGCATTTCGAATATCGGACTCGCGTCTCGAATCGTCCTCGAGGAACAAGCCTCCTCCGTTCTTCCTCGTCCCAAAATCCTCAGGATTCCGGCCCTTCGTTCAGCCTTCCTTCCGGGACCGATTCGTTTCTCCGTTGTGTGTGCGTGTGTATGTGTGTCTGTATGCGTGTGTTCTTCGTTCGCACAGTGACGTACTTACACTCGTGGTTGTCGGGACCGTTTCCAGGTCATATCGATCAGCTGGGGTTCCTCGTTTACCGACCTACCGCCTCTCTCCTAACCCTGAGAGGCGATCTTGGACATCTGACCAGGGCAGATCCTCCAGAGTGTGCTCTGGACACCGTCGTCTTCTCCTCCTCCTCTTCCTTGCGTTTTAAGGTTCGTCCAACTCCCACTCGTCCAGGATTCGCCTTTCTCTCCTCTCTCCTCTCTCTCTCTCTCTCTCCGTTTCACTGCCGAGGAAGAAGATCCCCTCTTCAGTAGACCGGGTAAGGTGGCCTGTGCGGCCACAGTGGCGGGATCGGCGGTAGGCTTCCGTTCCAAGATCAAGTGTCCTTGGTACTCAAGGAAGAGTCCTCGTCCTGGCTACCGGGGTACGGCATGCCCAGCTTCGGGCCTTGCTGCACCACAACCACGCACTTCCTCATGTGCTTCTCGAGCGTGCTCGGCACGGAGAACGGCATCTCGCAGAAACGGCACTTGTACGTGTCCTTGCCGTGTCTGCCGTGGGTCTTCATGTGCCTGGTCAGCTTCGAGCTCTGGGCGCACGCGTACGAGCACAGTTCGCACTTGTACGGCTTCTCGCCGGTGTGCGATCGCCTGTGGACCGTCAGGTTCGAGCAGTTCTTGAACACCTTGCCGCAAAACTCGCACGTGTCGTTCCTGCCGCTTCGCTCCTTCTTCAGCAGCGGGCTCGGCAAGCCCTGAAGCGCCAGGCTCGACGTGGTGGCCTTGGTCGCTTTGCGGAACTCGTTGTTCTCCAGGTAGTGGGGGCTCGGTAACCAGAGGCCGCCAAAGTCCGGCCCGGCGGACCTCGGGAAACCCTGCCCGGAGAAGATGTTCGGCGTGGTGGTGGAGTTGAAGTTGGTCGGCGAGAGCGCGCTGTCCTTCTCCTTGTTGTTGTTCAACGAGTTGGTCAGGTTGGACGGTGACTCGGTCTTGATGAAACCGCCGCGATGATTCTCCTGCAGAGCCTGCCTGTACGCCTCCGAGTATTGCGCGATGTTGCTCAGCCCGAACTTCTCCATCAGATCGCCGACCAGACTGGCCGGCTTCTGCTCCACTCGGCCGCCGCTCTCCTCCCCGCTCTGGCCCTGCGTGGTGCTCAGATCCTCCGGCGTGTTCTCCTCGGTGTCCTCCCTCTCGCCTTTCTGCTCGTTCTCGTCCGCCTCGTCGAGGTCCATGTTCTCGTCGCAGCTGGAACCGTCGTCCGGCACGGTCTCCACGCTGCCCGGAGGACTGGCCGCGTTTAGATTCTCCTGGTGCTCCGTTCTCATGTGCTTCCTCAACTCCGCGAAGCTCGGCACCTCCATCTCGCAGACCTCGCACCTGGTCGGCGTCGTCTGCCCGTCCTGCGTCCCGTCCTGCTGATACTGCCTCTCCTTGTCCCGGTGGCTCCTCCGATGGACGATGAGGTTCGACTGGAAACGGAACTTCTTGTCGCAGACCTCGCACGAGTAGATGGTTTCCGTGACCGAGTCCGTGATGATCGGCGTGGAGGCGACGGGCGGGCTGGTCTTCTCGCTGTCGGTCGAGTTGTTGTTGTTGTGATGGCCGACTGGGCTCTGGCTGTAGCACGGCGGCGAGTTTTCCTTCTGATGATTGTTGTGGCTGAGGATAGCGGTGTTGTTGGACGCCGGGCTGGGAGGTTCGACCGGCTGGTTGTGATTTTGCGTCGGTGGCTGCTGTTGCTGCTGTGGCTGTTGTTGCTGCTGCTGTGGCTGCTGTTGTTGTTGCTGTGGCTGTTGTTGCTGCTGCTGTTGTTGTTGTTGTTGTTGCTGCTGCTGCTGTTGTTGCTGGACGGTGCTCGGTACAGGTGGTACTACGGGTGGTACCACCGGGGCGGGTGGGTTGGTATTCGTGGTCGAGTTACCGCTATTACTAGGTGGAGCCGCGCCTAAGGACGGATTAGCGAGGCTCCTTAGGCGCGCCGAGTAAAAATCCAGATTGGCCTCGAGTGGCGGTGGATGCGCCTGACCGG
Organism: Melipona bicolor; assembly: GCA_030673865.1. Classification (NCBI taxonomy): domain Eukaryota; kingdom Metazoa; phylum Arthropoda; class Insecta; order Hymenoptera; family Apidae; genus Melipona; species Melipona bicolor. The sequence continues at coordinate 1,188,405 of JAHYIQ010000013.1, read as the reverse complement.
CGAGACCGCGGCCGTGCGACAGCTCGGCCAGGTTCGCCAGGTTCCGGGCGTTGTTCAACGAGTCCAACGAACTGCGTACCAGCGGGTCGCCGAGGTTCAAACCGTCCATGCCTCGCAGCGGGTCGCCGAGGTTTTGCAGATTCCTCGTGGCGGTCTGCAGCTCTTGAAGGCCTCTGTACCCGGCCAGCGGATTCAGGGCGAGAAAGTCCGGCCTAAACATCGGCGGGAAGCTTCGCTCGAGGTGCTGAGGTAGCCTTAGGAAACTGTGAAGCGGGTCGCCGACGAGAGACGCCGACGATTGAAGCTGCTGTCGGCCACCGCTGCTACCGCTGGAGTTGGTGCCGCCGGAGGAGTTGCCCGCGGACGAGCTCCCGGTGGACTTGCCGCTTAGGTTCAGGTGGTTCGGCGGGCTCAGGTGATGCGTGTGAGTGGGCGTTGGCGTCGGGGGGCTCGGCGCGGGCGTGTTCGACGAGGAGTTGGTCGACGACGACGGCGAGGTGTAGAGACGGGCGCCGTGGATGCTCTGCACGTGCTGCAGCAACTCCCACGCGGAGGACAGTCTTCTGGAACACTGCGAGCACTGCAGCCATCTCGGTTCTGAAACAGAGCAACGTCGACAGAGTGTTGGTCAAACGATTTTCATTTCAAAGGATCGATCGGTGTTTGAGTGCTTAAAGTAAAAAAGAGAACTCGCGAGGGAATAAAGCCGTTTCACCCCGAGACAACGATCCTTTACAAGCGATTACGAGTCAAACAGCCTAGAAGATTACCGTGAAGAACTCGGATGATGTATGAACGCGGGGAGGAAGAAAAAGCGACACCACCGCCAGAACATGTGTGTCTAACGCGTGTCTAACCCACGTACACGCGGGTGGAAATAGCCGGAGCGGCTATCAATTTCCGAGGCACCCTTAATTTCGCGGAATCGGGATAGGAATCGGGTCCGTTCGCCGATTGAATTCGGAATTCAAACGGCGCGGCTGTGTCAAATTGCGGCCACGCTGGGGGCTTAAAAATAATATCCCCGAGAAAACGACGACGACGGCCCGGCCGGCCTGCGAGTGAGGGGTTGAAAAGGCTGGAGGCGAACGTGGGGGGCTCGCAAGTCTGAAACTGACCCTTAACGACTTCTCGACCCTAGCTCCGCGCTCCGTCCACGACCGCGGCAGCCACTGGTTTTGAATTTCAATGTTTTTAATCCGGAATATCAGATTTTCGGCCATTTTTCACGCTCCGGGGACGACGTCGCTCGACGCAGCGCTGGGGTGTCCGTGGGATTTTATTAATTCGTGGCGAGGGAGGATGAAAGGAGGGCGGGAGAAACAGGAAACGATGGGCAGGGGAGGGCGGAACAGACGCGAAGATGGTCCCTTGTCTCGTCTTGCCACGGAAATGCAACATATTCGGAGAAATCCGGAGATGCTGGTTAGGGTGACTGCGAGTAAAATTTATGTCTGTGAAAAAAAACGTGGAGAGACGAGTTTGTTTGATTTGACAAGCAGACGCAAACATCTGATGATTTTCGATGGTCGGAAAAGAGTCTCATCTCGTCTTCCCTGGAGTAAAGATTTCGTTGCGCGGGAAAGAAGCGCGAGTTGGAAAATAAAACAAGAAGTATTGCAGATCGTTTGCCACATTGATACCGTTTAGCGGCAAGAAAAAAAAGGTCAGCCAAAGAGACAAAAGATCCGGGAAAAAATAAAAGCAGTCCTAATTAAACGGCCGTTCGAGATAGGGGGAGATCTGTGTCGTCGAAGGAAGTCTGCAAGCGACAGTCTTAAAGCCGAACCTCCTCTAAATAAGACGTTGCGTTTCACTTGGCTTTCTTAAATAATTCAGTTCGAACTGATCGCGATCCGAACCTCCTCCGAATCGTACGAAAGCAGCGAGAGTGAGGAAACAAAGTCGGACGGTTGGTTTTCTACCAATGATCAATCGAAGACGAAGATCGAACGGAAAGATCTCTTCTCGAGACAGCTCACTCGCGCGATTTTCGATCTTCGATCTTCGAGCTTCGAAGTTTCGTTGCTGAAATTATTCAAGGGAAACTGAGAACAACGTGGAAGCGTGCATCGCCAATATGCAGTGTCCAATAAATGAATCACGCCGGCGACAATGGGACGACGTAAACAATGAATCCTAAATTAAATTAGAAACAACGTCGGGGGAACGTCAGCTTCATAAGCGATAGGGCATATACGCCGCGCGACAATGCACAATAGAACACATATCGCCGCGTGTAACAAGGTGCTAAGTAGAATAACGAGGCTGTCGGGTGGGCGAGTGACTTTTTTTCTTTTCTTTCCCCGCCTCGCTGACCTTTCACCACGCGATTACGCTTGCGTTTACGGCGTCGTCCGAGACGTAAGAAACGTCGAATGGCAGAGTGAAAATACCGCGCGCGATCCCTCGCGTGGATAACCTCGTTTCCTTCCACCACTCTCCTCCCGTTCGCTTCGAATTCTCTCAAACTTCCGACGCCGCTTATCGTCGATCAGTCTTCTGACGCAATTTTTCCAGAGATCTCGAGTCCTTTTTTTTTTTTTTCAACTACTCGGCGGAATTTTCGAACAAAGGAGCACAGAAATAGGAAGGAAAATCGCTTAATTTCCACCGCGTCATCGATTCGACGGACCTCTCGGAGCGCGAACTCGGCTGACCCCGGCGCGCCGGCAGAATTAGAAAGCGAGGAAAAGGGACGAGTCACGGTGGAGATCGAGGCGGGCAAACCGTGGAAATTTGGCATATTGTTTCACGCGTCTGTCCCTCTCCCGGGCGGGGCTCTCCTCCGGCCGGAAGTGGAAGATGTTGCCGAGCCGCCGCGACTCGTCGAAGGGGGGACCCGACATTCAGCGAGATAAGCAAGTGCTCCGGCATAATAAAGGTGTATCGATTCACAGGCGGACGCTTTTCATATGCAAACGTCGCGGCTGGCCATCCGTTAGGATTATTTCTTTAGCTTTTTCACCATCTTCTCCTCCTCTCTCTCTCTCTCTATGGATGCTACGGTCTTACCAGAGATGCGGCCGATAGAGGAACGCATCGATCATGATTTATAGAGTTCCACTTACAGCGTGAATGGCTTTCGCGGGAAAAGGACCGCGGCAACGAGAATCATTGGAAATTCGAAATTTATATCCACACACGTGGGTAGCTGATACGTCCTACACCGTCGATTTCAGTTGAATTTATTTTCGGCTATCCAATTTTCATTTCTTGTTCTGGGAAGCGTGTCCATCAGTAATGTTGTTTTTTTCAAATTTAATAAACATTGCCAGCATAGCGACAATAATTGTTACATAACGTTGACAATATTGTGACATAACCTATATTACTTATGCATACTTGTTAGAACATAACCTACATTCTAGTTGAATGTTAAGTTACATTTAACACGCTTATCGTTAAATTTTTAAAAAATTCTCAGAATGGAAGAGGTTTTTGATGCTTTATGAGTTTCGAAAGCATAATAATGCCACTAACGCCACCAAATTCCATTACCTAACCTAAACCTAACCTAAACCTTTTCACACCCTTGGCCACATACGTGGACAATTATTATTAAATTTACGTCCTATAAAAAAGCTACTTCCATTTACGAAACCGTCACAAAAATAGTTTATTTTTTGAAATTTAGGAAATGTGTCATCGTCTTCATTTACCAAAAATAAAATGAAATCAAATTAAATTTCTTCGTTATAAACTGAAATTAAAAATTCGTCCCTGAAGAGGTTGATGCTATTCATCCTTACCGCTGGTATAAAATATTTAAGATCAAAAGATTTTTCAATCTTCCCGACTAAAAGACTCTTAAATGAAATAAAATTTTATACAGTATCGAAAAACATTACTCGTGGCTACCCCTAGAAAAGCTACTACGTGTTTTATAACGAGCAAAAGAAAATGACAACTATTCTTAAAGATTCTCAAGTTCAACTGTTGCCAAGGCATCTCTCTGAAAGTTGAATTCGTCGGGAGGGATGTATCGCAGGATCAAACGTACAATATGGCCGCACAGTGACCGAGCCGATTTTCCTCAGAAATTGCCCGACAAATTGGCCCGAGCGACGTTTGCCGGCAAATCGCTCGGAACGCCATTGTTTAACGACGATCCAGGCCCTGGTCATCCTGCGAATACTTCCTTTCAACCCTTTCACGGAAGATTTCACACGAAACTTAGCCACCCTCAATCGGGAGGGCAGTTCCCGTGCAATAATTTCCCAAATGTCCTCCGGCTTTTTTCGATACCTCGCCTATACTCTCGTGTTTCTCGAGTTTTCCTCGATTTTTCCAGAACTTCAGTTTGAATTCGTCGGGACCAGATAAGCGAGTGTCGAGCGAGTTTCAGACTTTCGATGAAATTATTACTTCGCACAGATTGAGAATTGTAAATTCATCGCTCGATAATTAGGTAGGCGATCGATAGTGGCGTGCAACATTGATCGGGCGTAATCAATAATTTTCGAGATACTCGCGAGAGTTGGGACTTTAACAGAGTCTGTTCCGAATGTCGCAACTCGTGGATTTTCTACTCTTTCGCTCTGGTTTCGATATTTCGCGATTAAAGCGCAGAGAACGCGACACTTTGCGCGAGAGTATCGTCACAGAGTGTGGCACGAAATTGCAAAAGGAGAAAGAAAATTTGTTCACCAACAAACAAGACACGAGACGAGACGAGACGAGAGAGAGAGGGGCAAAGTTTCAATCGGTCAATCTCCGTCGAACAAGCATAATCTGATCCCTGATTAAAATCGCCCACAATCTATCTACCTGGATACAATGCGGCGCGCGTTGTCCCTTTTAAGTGCAACCCTTGTACCTAGGACAAAGTGCATACGCCGCATACGTTGGCTAATCGATATTTTAATATTGTCACACGCCATTCTGGATTAAAGGCGTCTCGCGTGTGCGTGCACGCACACTTGTCCACGCGCGAGCGTGACGACCGAGGCAGATGTGCCGGCGATTCGAAAAGAGAGAACTTCTCTTCGGAGCCTGCCTGCCTGCCCGACGTGTTTAATAAATTTTCGTATCTGACGTCCACCGACAACAATCGCCGAGAACAATCGCCCCTGGCCGATCAATAACCGCGGCCAGTAATTATCGCTTCATAATTAATAAATCTGGAAATAGTTGTCGCTCGATAATCGCGGTTATTAACGCGCCGGCTGCGCGAAAATAGCTTCGCCGGGATTCGGAATCTCTGCGACAGGTCCTTCGGATTCGCTGTAATCACAGACGAGGTAAAGGGGCCTGATCCTTCAATATTTGAAACGTTCAACGTCTGCGAGATCCAATCGACGTAGCTCTTGATCCGCCACTCTTCAATTAACATTCTGTTAATCAAAGAGTCGATGTTTGATTTTTTTCTTGAATCAAGCATTTAAAATAATAATTCAAAATCTTTCTTTAAGATTTCTGTTATCCAGTTATACGTGTTCCTTTATGGTTAAAGATAACGCGAAAGGAAACATCTTAAAAGCTTCGTTTTGTAACAAAAATGTGGGAATGATACTAGCTTTAGCTCGTATCTCGTATCTGTCGATTGAATCAATTAGTTGCTTCGCGTATCCAGTGCAGCAAACTGCATCGCTTCGTACTTTGCGTCTTTTCTCTCGAATTCGTTGCACACTTCCCATCTCGTCAAATGTCTCGCGAGTCGAGACTCTCTCTCTTTAAACAAACCGACGTCGGTACTGGGTCGAAGCAGCCCGCGACTGTGTTTCTCGTGGTCAGCGCAATGTTGCGAAGCTCTCCGACGCTGTACACGTCCCTTGTTCCCCTGTCCGACCGCAAAACGTCAAGCGCGAACCGTGGTGCCCATTAACTCTCTCTCGTCTGGCAAACAAACAGAAAAGAAAAAGAATCGCTCGCTGGCGGCGCGCGAACGCGTTGCCCCGACGTTCTTCCGCTTGCAATAACAACATTTCCAAAGGCCACGCGTGCCAAAAATATTGCCCTTCTTCGAATGTTTGCGCTGTTATTGCGCTCGGTCGTGGCCGACTTCATCCACCGAGCGTCGGCGCGCTTCGAGAAAAAAAAAAGAAAAGAAAGAAGGCTGGAAAGAAAAGGCGAAGCGAGAGGAACGTAGTTTATCTTGGCAGTTTGGAACGTTGCTACCTCGCTGCTCTCGCGTCTTCCGTCGTGACACTTTAATTGTCTTCGGTGAACCTTCGCCGCGAGCGAGGAGACAAATGAAGTTTGTTGCCGGCTTCTGTAACGTGTCTTTGTTCGAGAAAGACTGGCAAGCAAGTGACAGTAGAAGGGTCGAAAAAAAGAAGCAGAAAACCGAAACCGGGGAGAGGCTCGTATTAGCCGACTGTCGGCGACTTGACCCAGATATAATTCATACACGGGAAATGACGCTGAGAGGAAAATTAAAAAAAACTGCACGACTTGTACCCCAGTACGATTCGTCTCACCGAAAGGCCCAGAAGCAACTGTTTCGACTAGGAAACGAAGACGACATCTTCGCCATAAAATTTTATTGATATGCAAAACAAATTACAGGCGCGAGTGCTCAGTACCAGACAACGCCACTCCTACTCGAGGTCTACCTCACGCCCCCTCAAGAATCACGTGACCCAAATCAGCCAATCGCTAATTTTCGTTGCATCAGCGTTGCACCTGAAGAGGCTCGATTTTCTGGGTTACCCCCGCTAAAATCACTTTCAGATAAAAAAACACCAGGACAAGTCGCGCGTATTGGCACTGCCGCTCGCCGTGTATCACTTTTGTGTCGTCCTCGTTGACTTCCTTCCTCTAGCGCGCGCGGGTGGAAAAGCAGAAAAAGAGAGAGAGAGAGAGGAAAGAAGGGAACGGAAGGGCTGCAGGAGCTGGAAACCCTGAGATACAACCAATTCGCAAGCAATTTTCGTCGCGCCTCGGGCGGTCCACGAAGGCGATCTAGCACGCGGATGACGGAAAAGGAGAGCGTGGTGGAAAGCGAGGGGAAGGGGAGGGACGCGCGAAGGAAGGCATAAAGAACCGCCGGTGGAAAAAGCTCGGTCACGAACCGGGGGAATTAATATTCCAGACAAACGTGACAGATAGATCAAATCTGCATCTCACCGGGAACGCCGGTGTCAATTTCGACGGATTATCGCTGCTTGTCTCGGTTCCTCCTCGCTTCGTCCTCAATGCCAGACTTTCCTTTTTTCCTTTTCTCCCTCGTAACGTCACTCTCCCGACGTGTCCTTGCTTCCTCCCGCCGGGAAACCGTCGCCGGATGATCTTTTTCTCGTTTCGCGTATTGGCTTGGCAGTTACTAACGTTTGAAAATGAAATTTCGCCCAAAGAACTAAATAAAGGGCAGATCGTTCAGAGTCGCGGAGGGTTGCGTTTGTCTTACCTGGTCGCACACTCGAGAACCCAGATCAAACACACACAAACACACAGGGTGATGTCGCGCGTCAACCAGTCCGCTCACGTTTCACGCACATTATCGCACGAATTCACACGTACGTGCGTGCTCGCGTGCGCGCTCGTGCAGCATTGGCTCGTGCGGACCACGTGGCCAAACAATAGGACGATTCTAATTGGGCTTTCGGACGTGGCCGGTCGATGACAAAAAACTGGACAAAAAAGGCGACGAAAGGGGCTTATCCGGGAGAACAAGCCGAACGCGGACGTAGACTCGGGGGTTGAACGGCAGCAGCAGCAGCAGAATTGGGGGGTTAACTCTCTTTCTCTTCCACGTACCTAGCGGAAAAGAGGGGGGCTGTTTCCAGCCCGTGTTTCACGGACCGTGATGAAATTTTAAAGAGACACACCGGTGCGCGCGCTCGCTCGCTCGCGCCGGATCAACAAGCTGTTGCGTAATTACGATCGTTTGCATTAATCAAAACCCGGCGACCGCGAATGGTTTGACCGCGAGTGGAGAATCAACCCTTCGAGTGTGAAAAATCTTCCAACGCGGAAGGGTGACGACGAACCGAGAACAAACGGTTGAAATTTTTTTAAATAACAGCGTCTTTTAACCACTTGCGCTGGCTGCAACTGATTGCGGACCATAACGAGTGACCGAACCGTACACAATAATTCGTCGCTTCCCTTTTGAACTCGTCGGTACGATATCATTGGACAGAAGTTATTCAAAAGTAATAAATTTATTATTTGTTTTGCCTGGGTTATACTTAAGTATACTTAAAACTTTGCAATTAGAAAATATTGCAATTTTGGGACAAAACATTCTCGACTTGCGTGGCGTGTCATTCCAGCGCAAGAGGTTAAGCATCAGCGTCGTCACCAGTTCTCGAGAGGGATGAAGATGTTGATATTTTTAATTATGTGACATCAGTTCAACGATTAATCTGCAAGAGTTAGTTACAACGTGCAATTATCGTTGAAATTTCAATAGTAGAGATGGTAAAAGGTAACGCAATGTATTATGCATTTGAGTAAATAATTACATCTCAGTGGTAATTAATAACTTTAATGAGCGTAGACACAACGGTTATATAAAGAATTCTCGAATACGCTCGATAATATCTCCTGCAAGATTTTTCGAGCACAACTACTGCTCTAGGGGTGAACTAGTGTAACGAGCATGCATAACCGCGATTCATTTATTCTGTCATTCGCGTCGTGAAATTATAATCGTTCGCGTGGTTAATTGGTATCGTTGGGTCGTAAGGTCATACCGCAATAATTCACGCCAAGCTCGGATCAAGTTACTCGATCCTTCAGCACGAAAAGGATCGTCAATGATAGTAAATATATCAACGATCGTGAAATATATAATAAAATAACCCATAATTCAGTGGTAATCGTTCCAATCGAAGAAGTATTATTCCGTGGAAAGTCCTCTCTCTCTTTCTGTCTCGTCCACGACTCGCCTCCGCTTAATCGTCGCTTTCGGGACACAATTAAGACGGGACGATTCTTAAGGAACCAGGCCGCCCCCGGATCATTCCGGGGCGAGCGTGATAATATTTGCAAAAGCGAAAACACGCTAATTGTAAGAAGGAGAGCGGAGGAACGACCAGCGAATCTCATTGAATACCATCGCCCGGGAACCGTCTTCTCTCTCTCTCTCTCTTTGCCTTTCGTTTCCACCCTCTGTCTTTATTTCTGCGATGCAAAACAGCCGGCCGCGGCAATTTGCACAGGTAAGCACCGAGTTAAGAATCTCAAAGGCTGTGCTTTCAATTCATCAGGGGCGTCGGGCCGCATGAATTTCGTTCGAGGCCGTGGCCGCGTCTTTGAAGTTAATCGGAGTAAACCGTCGATTCCTCTTCGCGAGTGGGTGCGAAATTAAAACCCTCTCTCTCTCTCTCTCTATGTTACTGTCATCGAACGCGTACTGATTCTCGAAACAGGCCTCGAAGAACTCGAAAACAAGAAATTGACATCCGATTAAAATTCGAGTCGAGCACGATCGTAGTTGAGTTTGAGAATTTGAGAAAATTCTTCATCGATTCCCAACAACTGGGAATATCAATTTCGACGCGCGTGTGTCGATTCGGTAAAAATCGGCTGCCCGGAGAGCAAACTGTCGACCGTCGAACGCTCGATCTATCTGTCATCTGCGCGGTGAAATTCTGGTTTCGGATTCGCCGGTCGAGGGGGCGACAAAGAAAGAAAGAACGAAAGAAAGAAAGAAAGGAAGAGAAAAAGGGAGTTTTTAAAGTACAGTTACCGGCTGCCATGCGATGTCGATCGTGGTTCAACGAGCACGGACAATGCCTCGGTAGATTCGATTTTTGAATTTAAAGAGCCCGCTCGAGGGATTGGGGTGAACCTGCCCCCATGGCCTCTCCTCCTACCCCCTCGTGGCCTTTCTCTATCGGAGACCGCATTGTCGAAGGGTTCAACGTGCGAATGTCCACTGTGCGCCGGTTTCCGATCCGCGTCCACCGACCGAATAATCGCAATCAATTTTACTTTCGAAACTCGCCGATTCTGGTTTCGAGTGGTTTCGCTCGCGAGACCGAATTGCCAGTTGTTTTCGGAGAGTTGGGGAGCATTTCCAGACAGATGGACGAACGAATGTTAAAGAACGAACGATGAAAAATCCCAGAGTTTGACTTTGTTTCTTTTCTTAGCAAAAATTGCCACTGGGGGAGTGCAATTTCGAGAAATTGCAAAATTATCCTTTCAGTCGAAAGAGAAAGAAGCGTAGCGCAGCGTTGTTAGATGAAACAGATCCGCGAACTGGAAATTGGAAACAGTTTGCTACTTATTTCCCTATCGAGAACGCCGACTTCCAAGTCTGCATAGAGCGCGGAGCGAGAGAGCATTTGTTGCCGGAACACTCGCGTTTTATTTATAGAGGCTACCTTGACTCCGGCGACTCGGCGCAGAACTCGAAGCCGAGTGTATGAAAACATCGCCGGCGCATCTTTAGCAACACGTGCCAACGTCACGAATGTCAGCTCGGCTTTTGTTCGTGAAACGTTGTTCGGAGGATTGTAACTTTCTAAATCGTGCGTTGAATTCGATCGATCCGCGCCGTCGCAATTCTCATTTGTGCGAAATTTGCGCGAAATCTAGTCCACGGCTCAGAGCTAATAGCTGAGTAACACGTTCCGTATTGGGCCGATTTTTGGTCACTTTTAATTACTTAAGTTATTAGGATTAACAGCTTTGTTTCTAAAGTTGTTATAACAGTACAAAAACTGTAATTATTAAGAAAAGTGTCTAGAATTTAAGAACATGCATTACATTTAATTTTAACTTTAAATATCACGACAAAATTAATTTAAAACGACAGATTTTGTTCCAAATATTTTTACGTGCTAAATAATAATAAATAATATTAAATTTATTATATAAATTATATACTTTACTTTAACGCGATCTTAACTTTTTAACCAATTTTTTTAGGAAAAAAGAATCGTGAACGACCTACGATAGGATAAACGCGATGCTATTAAAATGGAGACACAAATTTTTGAAGAAATTCTTACAACGAAATTCCAAATGGCTCGAACGGGTCGTGTTAATAAATTTATAAATCTGGTGGGAACGTACTCACCGGAATTGACGGTGTTGGTATCCGCGTCGACAGATTCGGTCTTCTGTTTCTTCGGCAGGTCCTCCTTGTCCTCGTCGGAGACTTCTGTCCGTCTCTTGGGCGTCGAGCTGGCGCTCGCCTTCAGCTCGATCGGGCTTCCGCTATCGGGGCCAGAGCCCTGGGGCGTCGGAGGGCTCTCCAGCCTGCCTCCCCCCCTCTTGTTGATGGGCGCCGAGATGCTCGGCACCGAGTTCAACTTGGAGTCCTGGTCGACCGTCTTTAAGGCGAGCGCGTCCTCCGGATCGGAATCCTCGGGGGCTGCGGTCGCCGGTGGACTGTGGCAGCCCTGCAGAGTGCTGCGACAGTGGTTCACCTTGTGCTCGATGAACCGCACGATCTCGCCAAGGGGGTACGACACCCTGCATGCCCCGCATTGGACGGTGTCTGGGGATGTGGTGCCTTGCGAGGTTTCCGCTGGAAAATCACAATATTTCACATCTTTCAATCTCTTTTCTGTTTTTGGCGCCTATGTTATTAATGACAACAATTGAAAGAATTACACGACTTGTAACCCAGTACGATTCGTTTCACTGAAAGGCGCAGAAGCAACTGTTTTGACTAGGAAATGAAGATGATTTTTTTGCCATAAAATTTTATTGAGCTCTATCCCACGCCCCCTCACGAATCACGTGATCCAAATCAACCAATCGCTAATTTTCGTTGCATTAGCGTTGCACCTTTAAAATCACTTTCAGTGATAATAAAAAAATATTATTTGTTATTTGATTATTTCACAGTTATTTCATTTAACATCCTTAAAATAAAAAGATGTGGTAGTAAATTAATCACAAAAGACGCAAACGTGTAGTGTAAATTCGAATTGTACTAGATTATTATGAAATAAAGTTTCAAACTGCTGTTAAATTTTCAGTGCACTGAATAACTGAATACAGAACACGAATAAATAAATAATATTAATTCAGTGTAGTGAAATTCAGCGATCTGATCATTTCAATGTACAATTTCTGAAAAATTTCGCCGTTCTTCAGCATAGGTCTCGATTCAAAATCTGCATTCAAAGTAGCCAAGGTTAATAATTCAGTGTCGACAGTAATATCACTGTCGAGTTTTAACAGACGATAGCTGCTGCTTCCTAGAGTTTTGTAGAATCTAAAAGACGCATGGTTGACCTTTTTAAAATACTTGCGTGCCTCACAAGTGTCCAGTTTTACGCGTGTCGCGTGAAACCTAAACAGAAAACCCTCTCGAGAATTGCGGCCCAAAGCTGCAGACACTTTAGACAAAAGCGACACTTCAAGTCCTACTTCTCTCGAACCCACGTGTCGGACCACCCAAGAAAATTTCCCACTTTCTGGATGAATTCACGTTCCCGTTTCCAAACGCGACGTTTTCCAACCTTCCGAGGCACGGACAAACGTCCCGACAGACTCGGTTTTAGAATTAGAACAACCAACGAGATATTCATCGATTACCAATAAAGTTGAAAAATCAATGGGAACGCTGCTTTCTATATTTCAGAACAGTAATTGGCGGAGTGTATTCTCGTCCTCCCTACTCTATTATTTAAGACTGGTTGCTTCGTTGCTAGATTTCGGTGCGTTCTCGTTACAATCGCGGATTACAAATCTTCGAAACGACGCTCTCCGACTATTTGTACATTGCCAGAGACGGAGAGACGAATAACTGGGTGGCAAAAATGGAAACATCCCCTAAACTCGATCGATCGTTATCACGTGCTTTGCCTATAGTGCTACTCACAAGTGACCGCACTTTTGCTCTCGCAGAATACATCAGCCCTGTGAACGCTTATGGGTACTTACGATACATAAATAATTCGCAGTGCAACAATTAAACCCGCGTTTCACAAATGTAAATCGCGTTGACGCGGCGCGAATCTTCGAGCGGGTTGACGCGGGGGAGGAGGGTGGAAGTTGGGTTAGCCGAGGGAAAACGCGCGCCGCTGATATAGAGATCTAATTTCCTTCTGCGCGAGTCTTATAATTCACGGTGGTTCGAGGGGTCTAAGGTCCCGGGGTCAGCCGCAGACGTAACAATTCACTTTTAAGTGTCCTCCAGGAGACCTCCTGGCAGCGTTCCTCGCGGCTCTTCCCCCCCTGGCCGCTGCTTATGCCTCGCTCCATTAACATAGAGATTGGCAGGAGTTTCGTGCATCGATCTCTCCCTCGTCCCGGAGTCAAGTATCCATATCCATCCCGGATGGGGCCACCATCCTCCGCCGCGTCAAAATAAGAAAACCCTCTGCTCCATTGTCGTTTCCTTCGCCCTTTTTCCAGATTTCATACCTAGCGCTTGTTCCAAATATACGAAGTGCGCGACAGACGATTGTGGCGGAAAACATTTTTACATTCGATAAGTCGTCGACTGCCCTGTTGGGTTTCGCGCGTAAGCAATAAATATAACGCTCGTTATATTTATTATAATGAGAGCATTTATTCACATAGTCAATCAAGGATCGTAGCTTAGATCTTCGTCTTATAATTTGTAAATCAAAGAGGGAGGGAGAAAGAAGCGTAAATGACCCCATGAATACTGTTTGTAGAGCACTTTGGGATTATTCCAACACTTTCGTTCGGTTTCTCGTTTTTCCACCCTCTTCGTAATTCCAAGCAGCGTCGCAGACGTCGACGCGTTGCGTCCCAGAACTTTTGCAAGCAGTCCGTGGCCGTTCTTTTTGCCCGTTTTCGTAGGTGCGCGGACACCGTTCGATTCTTTCGGGGCGGAGCTCAGGTTGACCACTGGCCAGCGCGCAAACTCGGCCCCGATGACCCGGTATACATACGCAACACCGCCGTTTGAACGCGAGCGTGCCTTGCTTCTACCCGGAAGAATTCGTACCTGGCCTCCCGGTTTCGCACAATGAGACCAATGCTCGCTTCCTCCAAAAATACGCGAGATTTTAATCGTCCCTTCTCGAAAAGAAGAACGAAGAAGAAAACGCGACCCAAGAGCTCCTATAACTAACCTCCACACTTGCAACAATTATCTGGATCCGAGAACCTTCAGCTACAGATCGAAGGGAGAAAGTGAGAAAGAAAGAGAGAGAGACTAGAGGCAGAAGAGAAGAGAAACGGGACATGGAGGAACGGGGCCTTGAATGGACCGGGCTCTCTGGGTCCGTTATTCGCCTACGATTGAAAAGCGCTCGCTTAGAAACAAGAGACGCGCGACCGGTCGTTAACGACAATGGGCTTTTGTTTTTTCGGGGGCAGATGTTGGACCGAGGCTCCGGGAGCTGGTCGGTCGACCGGTGAGCTTTGGGTTCTCTCCAGGAGAGAGAGAGAGAGAGAGAGAGACCAGCGGACTGGTGGTGGCTGCGTTCGCTACCCCTTCGTCGCATCCCGGCCAAGGTGATCGCGAAGGAGGACCTCGTGACGACACGTGTCCGCTACGCGCCGCTCTTCTTCCCCGTATCTTCTTCCGCGCGCGTACACGCACGCGTCGCCCTTCTAACCTGTCTGCCAAACCGGTCCAACAGATACTACCGTGCCAGGATATCCCAACAGATACATACGTACACTGTCGTCGAGGATATTTGTTCACTTGGCGGCACGTTCCCGGTGAAAGTGGAAGGGCAGAATGTCACAGGATGCGGAGCAGGGAAAATATAATTGAAAATTCAGCGAGTCACATCACATCACGGTTTCCTCTTCTTTGTTTACGTTTGTTTAGATTCCGCGTTTACACGTTTGAGAGCGTTTGCTCGAGTTGAGAGGACTTCTTTCTCTTCCTACCTTTAGATCTTTGCGTCCTTTTAGAATTGTAAATCGAAGGGAGGGTGTACGAAAGACCGACTACTGGAACTTCTCCGACTCACTATCAGTGTTAGCGCTGAGCCAATATTATCAAGCCTGATTGGTCATCCAACAGGTTCATACGGTCAATTAGATAGTGTAGTAGTTTACGGCCTGCGCAGGAGTTTGACGAGATCGATCAACGTTCGACCAATCCCAATTCTGACACCAGATTTTGTGCGTCGGATTCCGCGTAAAGGGGTGACACTTGCAGTCTCGCAGTTTGCAATGTCTGTAGGCTCTATGAAGAAAGAGTGCCACTTGGTGTTTTACACTTATGTTTTCTGGCAAATCGAAGGGAGCGAAAATTTGCCCTATGGCAAATATTGTCAGGCCTGGTTGACCACCCAACAATATTTCGAGAAAATTACGACGTGGCGATCGTAAAGGTTTTCACGAGAGAAATAAAGAATATACAGGCGTACAGGCAAAATTGTTACCTCGTTGTCAAGTATTTTTATAGAAAAGACACGAAACTGCGTGTTTGGATCTCGCGATGTTGGACAAACGTAGAATCACGTTTCGAGACGAAGGCGAAAGTTTGGTTAGCAAATGGAAACGGTCGGTTTCTCTTTTTCCGCGAGGACGCGGACGCAGTGGCGTGGGAGGGGGGGGGGTGAGACGCGGTTGAAATTAATTCCGCGGGTAGCTCAATAAAAATATGGCTCGAATGTCTCCTGACGTTTCAGTGGAATTTATGAAAACGGACAACGTTACACTCGAAACGATAAAAGCGACGCAAACGTTGAATCAATTCCGTTTGCCTCGTTTAATAAGAATCTCGGTCGAGTAATCCTCCATGTTGCACACAGAATTTTGTCAAAAGACTGTTTCTCGTTCTTGCCTCGGACGAGAATTGTGACGAAATTTCCCTCCCTTGTAAATCGCGTACCGCAACGCGAAAATATTTCTTCCGTCATCTTGACGAGCAATACGATAAATTTGCCGATATCTCGAGCTAAATAATTTTCTATCCTCTGATTCTTCCCCGCGAGTGAAAGCGAACTGGCTGACTGGCCGCGAAAGTAGTGGTGTGTGGAAGGACGCGGCGAATAGCCGGGAAAAGATAACATAAAAATACAATATTGCTCGGCGAATGTAAGTTGGATTGCTTACAAATTGGCCCATACATCCGTAATGCCTCGATCAACCGCGCGGCGGCTCCCTTATTGCGAGGAGACTCCGTCATTTCCATCGACGAGTGGAGAGAAGTCAAGACGCGTATGGGAGTCGCTGCAGGAAACAGTCGCTGGAGCTTATTAGCCCTTCACATTAATTTTCTTTCGTCTGCCGTTCGAGCTGAATGAATGAAACGCTCGAACCGTCGATTAGCCATCTTAAATTCCCAATCCTCTCCTACGTGAACCGTTTTCTCTTTCTCCTCCTCCAGGTTTTAAAATTAATCGTCCAGTAGCCGATCATATTTTGAATTCGCCGTGCAAGTTTCAAGGGAAAATTCACACCCTCCTCTGCCCTTTTTCCTAGGTTAGGGAACCAACCCCAAGTCACAGAGTCCCAACGCTCTCGAAACTGACCCCGATTTTACACCTTCGAGCGCGTATATCTTATTCGTAACGATCGAACGTCGTCCCGTCGCGACGAGCAATTTCCCGCAGGTTTAATTTCATGAAGGATTAACAAACCGGTTCAATCAACCGCGCATTACACTTTCAAGAAATGAAAAAGGAACGGCCAACTCCATAGTAGCTAACTGGAGTCTCGACGAACGAAACAGAGCTTCTAACCTCAAACTATCAACTTTCAGACTGATAAATCGCAGAAAGAAAAGAAAAAAAAGAACTATTCGTACGAGCAGGAATGTTGAAAAAAAAGAGAAAAAACTAAAAATCGATTTAAAAATTTCAGAAAATCAGTAATTCCGTACAAGCTGATGGGCCATCTACTATCAAGTCTCGATGAATGAAATAGAGATTCTAACCTCAAACTTTCAACTTTCAGACTGACAAATCGCAGAAAGAAAAGAAAAAAAACTACTCATACGAGTAGGAATGTTGAAAAAAAAACTAAAAATGAATTTAAAAACGATTTTAATCAGAGTCGTCAAGATTGATCTCGACAACTATGGAACTTTGTACTAGTTTGCAAATCAGTAATTCCATACAAGCTGATGGGCTATCGAGTCTCGACGAACGAAACAGAGCTTCTAACCTCAAACTATCAACTTTCAGAGTGACAACTCGCAGAAAAGAACGAAAATCGTTCGTACGAACCCCCAATGTTGAAAAAGAAGAAGAAACGATCGATTAAAAGCGATTTTAATCAGAGTCGCCAGGATCGATCTCGACAGCGTACTAATTCGCAAATCGGTAATTCCGCGCGATACTCCGGGGGGGGGGGGGGGGGAAATTTTCAAGGGAGCGGCCGAGGCTTTCGACGGTCGAATTTCAAGAAGGAGACGGAGGAGAGGGTGGGGGTGGGGGTAGCGAAAACGACGTCGATTTCATCGGGACGCAGTTCCATTATCGGTCCCCGCGTGGATCCGTGGTGCGTGGCTCGATGGATTCCCATCGACCAGACGCGCGCCAGGAATCCATCGGTCTCTCGATCCGATCGGTCTCTGTATATTTCGCGTTTCCCGGTGGATGCTGGCTGCACACACGTACCGTTACCTCCTCGCTCGTCGAAGGAAATTGCCGCGACCCAATACTAATGGATAATGGAATTATTGGTTACGGTCGGAGCTCGCCCTGGGGATGATCGTAATTCAATTGCTTCGATGTGTCCTGTGGACGTTTTGACAGGACGGATGTCCTAACAAGGAAACCGCCCCGGGATATACTCTCTATCCGTGTGTATATACGTCTCTCGATCTCTCTTCGTGTGCTGCTCCGTCGCCCGCGTATTTGTATCCCCGGTTGCT
This sequence comes from Melipona bicolor, assembly GCA_030673865.1. Taxonomy (NCBI): domain Eukaryota; kingdom Metazoa; phylum Arthropoda; class Insecta; order Hymenoptera; family Apidae; genus Melipona; species Melipona bicolor. The sequence goes on along the minus strand of JAHYIQ010000013.1, from coordinate 1,170,734 downwards.
GAAACGCGCCTGGCCGAAGGGAAAAGTCGAACGATCGTTCGACTCTCTCGAGTCGAGCCTCCATTTACCTCGCACACGTTGCGTTTGACGCACTTTCGACAATTTTTTCCACAATTTCCGTGAACACGATCGAACAGCCGTTTACCTTCGCGCGCCATTACGCGTCGTTCCACGGCGACAGTCTCCATGGCACGGCGTACCGATTCCCGGATCATCGTCGGCGAATCACTGGCAAGCTTCGTCGAAATCGACGTCGGATCGACACATCGTTCTTCCCCGATCGATCGATTTCAACTTGATTGAGGAAGAAAGAAGGAAAAAAAAAAAAAGAAACGGATCGCGCGTCGATCAGTGAGATCTGGTTTCTCGCATGCTCGAACGCTGACTGGAGAATCCATCCAGGCAGGGCACAGGGCTTGGGCCAAGGGCCCCGACGACAGGATATAGAAAATAAAAGAATAGAAACGACCTACCAACGCGTCCTCCGATGGTGGGGGTAATTTTTATACGGAAACCCCCCTCCCCTCGCTTTTTCTCCCTCTTTCTCTCTCTCTCTCTCTCTCTCCTTGTTCCTTTCTCCGTGCCCCCGGAAACCCCTTCTTCGTCCTTTCGACTTTCTTCCAGGGGTGAAGAGTTTTTTAACCATGCGTCGACCTGGCGTCGCAGCGAACCTCTACCCCTAACAAAGGACTCAAAATGGCGTCGCCGTAGCGCGTTCTTTCTTTCTTCCTTTCACCCTTGCGTACCGCGGACGCGGCACGGATGACGAAAAATAGAGGGGGGGAGAAAAAGAGAAAAAACGCTGGTCCCGTAAAGACGGCAGCCGGGGGAGAGAAAAAAATCGGACCCGGTTTGCGGATCATGCGCGTCCAAGACTATACGCGTTTTGTGAACCATCGACCCGCCTATTTTTACGAAAGAAAGCTCTTTCTTCTTGCGTATCTCGCTCGATGATCGTTTTCCCTTTTCAGGCCGGTTTTTTTTCTCTTCTTCTTCTCCTCTCGGGCACTCGAAATCGTCGGAAAACGGGAGCGAGCCTAACGGCCACTTGTTCTCCAATGGAATCGAGGTCATAGGTGTAGCGAAGCGTCTCGGGAGGAATTTATAATAGTACATATATAATAAATAATACGTAATGCGTAGGTTTCAAAGTTGAAGTTATCATGAGACAATCGCGAAATTAAAATTTCGAAAATTTCGACGATCTGTTTCGAGAAAAAAAAAGTTTGAAGCGTTGCTCCTCAAGGAGAAACTTGCTCGAAATCGCGCGTCCACGAAGAAGCTTTTCATCTCGGTCCATCCGCGTGCGTCCCTTATCGCAAACTCGTCCTGCATTGTCCCTCCAGCCGGCAGGCTATCGGCCGTAATCTCGGGGCACCGGCTCGAAAGCTCGAACGAGAGTCCTCCGGAAACGCGGCGTTTCTCACGTGTCACGGAACCGCTTTTCCTTCTGGCCGACGATCAGATATACGCGCGCGAACGAAACGAGAGAGGTAGGGTTCTCCGCTCTTCTCACGAGAACTGAGAACCCGAGGAGGAGTCGCGCTGCGAAGCAAGGTGGACCGACCAAGGACGCGCGCGTAGAAACGGAGAACGATGCCCCCCCTGCGATTTCGAAACGGAACGAAACCCCGTGAAAAACGGATTGACCAGCTTGGGAACGAGTCGCCATCGTTGGATAGACGATAGACAGACTAGAAAACTGCGAATCTCTCTCTCTCTTTCTCTCTCTCTCTCTCTCTCTCGGTGTTTCGCGGTCGGCCAAGCGGTTATGAGAAATATGAAATCTGGTTCTCACGGGCTGTGAATGGGTACGTACCGCCGCGTATATGTATCTTTCTCTTTCTCGCCCCGGGTTTCCCACTCGCGCACCGGGTTAGATCCTTCTCTCGGTATATATCGTCGCTCCACATGCGTGTATCGTGGGAGGATCTCCCGGGTCCTTTGTCCCGCTCGGCCAGCAGGACATTGTCCATTGAGAAACGGCCAAACAGGTCCGCAGCCCGAGAGCTGACCTGTGCACCCGTCCCCTTTTCAATCAACCTCCTTCTTTCAAGGAAAACCCCTTTCCTCGGGGCTTTTTTTCGTCAAAATAAATCATGTGGGCACGGTTACCCGCTCTCCTCTCATCCTGGTCCAGCTGGTCTTTCTCACACTCGGACTTCAGCATGCGGAAATTCCATTTTCTCTGAATGTGTGTCTGCGAGTCAATCGATGCGTGCCACGTCAGATGCTCTTCTCCGCTTTTAGACCGTTTTGTATTTTATTTCTTATCGCAACCCTGATTCTTCTTTCCAATTTCTTTCTAACCAACTACCGAAATTTACCCGAATTTATGAACGAATGTTTAGAGGTCACTTTATTATCGAATCAGGATTAGACTCTTCTTCTTCTTTCTGAATTATCCGTCACAGTGACGGTCACCGAGAGACCACGTATCACGATCCATTCCTCGACGTAAGAAACACACGTAGTACACTCGTGGCATTCAGTCGTGTTTCTTCGCTCCTCGCAAAGTCTCTGGCGTCTCGGTCGCGCGCGCCCTTCGCCAGCAGGTTTTCACCTATCGGGTGTGAGAACCGATAGCTCCTCGTTTCTCGTTTCGACGAGCGGTGGCTCGAGAACGCAATTACCGGGGAAACAAGGGAAAAGCCCCGGCTGCGCAAGAAACAGCTCGCAACGAGCTTCGAGTTCGCAACGGAACGCGTTTACGATCGCGTCGCCACCCCTTTGTCGCGGCATTTTTACAAGGGGAGAGGAGGTTCGCGTTATTACAGGTGGGGAAAACGTCCCGCTGACGATTGTCGGCACTTTTCGAGTAGCCGAGTAGAAGGCGAAAAGTAACGAGCTCAGGAAGCTGTTCTCGCCTCCTTTCGCAAGGCGAGAGGAGCTTCCAAAGGTGAAAAATTTCCAAAATCGCTTGCAAGTGAGAAGAGAAAGAAAAGAGGTTATCGAAATCTCACGTGCGCGATATGTACGTAGGTTCAGGCTCGGCCGGAGGATCGACTGGGAACAAATAGCGGGAGAAAGGGGGAGGGGGGGGCAGGGAATGGGAAACGAGGAAATCGCCAACGCGACGAAACAGCACGGCGAGGTCTTTTGTATTGTCCGGTTATCGTGACTGGATATCTCGCTGTCCCTTTCTTTCCTAGGCCCCGGCCGGTGCGCTCTTGCTCTCTTGCTTCGTTCTCCGGTGTTTCCCCGGGTTTCTCCGGCTCTCTCTCGAGCCGCTGCGCGGGGCCAGCGTCGGTTAATTAGAAAGTTCTGTGGTAAAGAGAGGAAAGAGGAGGGGGGAGAGCCGCGGAGGTTCGTTGTTACATTATTCAAAACGTCCCCTCCCCCGCCCACCCTCGAACCCACCCCCCCTCACACCCCCCGCGAAACTCGCCCGGCGCGCGCCCGCAAAACATCCGAATGCAAACTTTTGACAACGCGCGAACGCGCCAAGTGCCGAAGCATGTCACGCGAAATAATTAACGATCGCGCGAGGCGAATTTTCTCGAGCGAGAATTAACCGGCGTTAGCTGGATCGTGTTGGTTTGCCGAGCCGGCAAACGTTACCCGGGCCTCGTTGTCCCGTTGTTCGAACCCCGAATTCGAACCCGGAGTTTCCCAAAACGCTGCCAGCTACATTATCGCCACGTCTCTCCTGTCCAGGCGCACACAGGCGCGTGCACCGCTGCGTGTGTCGACTGTTTGCGATGCTGCGGCTTCCGGGGCGGAGTGACGAGCAAAATTTTTGCAACTTGACTCGTGGTCAACTGACTGCGAGGTGTAAAAATGCGTCGAGAAGGGAGAGTAAAATTTTCTTTGTTTAAAAAAATCTTTGTTTTTTTGAGAAGATTGAGCTTGGAGGTTTGTCGAGTTGAATTCAGCTCGTTCTAAAATTGACGGTGGGAGCTGTTCTACGTGCGAAAATAAGTGAAAAACGTGGAAGAAGAATTTTTCAACTTCGTACACGCGTGCTTGAGGTGATTTTTAACGAAACATTACTCCGAGTATTAGTCAAATTCCAGTACTCGACAAATTTTCAAACTCTATTTTCTCGAAAACGAAAGTTTTAAAGGAAAACTTTTATTCCTTTTTTGCGTGTCATCTGAATATCTTTTGTATCAGTGATAACACGAAAATCGTTCCTAACGTAACTTCAACTGACTGAAGAAACAGAAATCGAATGGAAAAACTATTTTTTAAAAAATATCATTTTTTAATGTGTTTTTCAAAGTCGTTTGCATTTCTCGTGTAAGAAATACTTCTATACCATCACATAGCTCGTCAAAAAATTCATTCAGATACGTCTATGACAATGAATGTGCCTTCGAATGAGCTGGGACTTGCACATTTTTAAATTAATGTGAAATTTATGTTGAGCTATCTATATTCTATATTAGACAACAGAAGTGATCGTAATGACGTGAAACATTCTATATATATAATTTTCTAAAAAAACTTGATCTATATACCGACACACATATATTTTTCTCGAAAAATTCTGTATAGATTAGCAAAACAATAAAAACAGATAGATACTCGTGTGATTTAAAACGAAATTGATATTTTTCTCAATTTTAAAATTGAGAAACGTCCACCCTTGCTGATCGAAAGGGTTGACGACGGCAGAACAAAAAAAACCTGACCCCTGATTCTGTTTTTTCTCTCTCTCTCTCTCTCTCCGCGTCAGATCCAGTCTGTAACCCCCCGCGGACCGACCACGCAATTGGTCCAGCCCGGCGGCGGTCGATCAATTATCCCGAGCCCGGATCCCACTCTACCGGTTTTCGAGCAGCGGGCCTCGATTTTTTCGCGAGAAAAAAACCGTCCCGCTGAGCAATTTTGTCGCGGCCGGCCAATTGGAAAGCGGCAGGGCGAAAACGGCCACGCCACTGGCGGATACCTGCCGACCCGTTCCTCGCCTTCTCGGTCGACTTCCGGATCGGCCGATCCAATGGCCGGACATGACTTCCAATCTCTCCTTCTCACGCTCTCGCCGTTGCTCCGAACGAGCAGCAGCTTTCGTTTCTCGTCGTCTCTCCGCTGCCGCTGCTCTGGTCCTCGAAATTTTGCAATTCCACCCGAGTTTTGCCATCGAGACGAGATAAGTAACGTTGCGAATTTTACGAAGCTCGAAACAAGAAGGAAATTTGAGAAAAATTCGGCTCAAAGGATACGCCGAAATATACGATCTTACTATGTATAAGGAAACTTTTTTGACTGGCGACTAAAAGGACAAAGAATCTTGAAATTTAATTCTAAAATTCTAAATTGACGTAATAAATTGTAAGATTTCGTTTCTAATAGCAAGTCTAATAGACGCGGCAATAAATAACGAAGATAAAGAAGAAGAAGAAGGAAAATTTCCTCGTCCGTATAATCATTTAGATCTCGTAGAAAATTCCGCCTTTACGGTCAGTCGTGTCTCGTTGGAGCAAATATCCTGAAACGAATCGTCGTTTCCTCTTCCGGTGGCCGCGCGACGAAGGACGTGACACCGAGGAACGAGATTTTGCGCAAGCGGATGACCGATCGTTAAGTGTTTCACCAGAATTTCGTTTTTGTGTCGTTAATGGATTGGCTAGAGCGAGCCAACCGAGGGGAAAGGAAGAAGAAAAAAGAGCAGAAAGAGAGAACACAACCTGAAGGGACTTGTCTCGCAACTAGGACATTGATCCCACGAAAAGTAGCATTGAAGACTGGTAATTTCGTTTTCTCAAATTCGTGAAAACAGAAAAGAATTTTACCGAGATTTATTATTAGTTAGAACTTGGTCAGTCCTGGAAATAAACTGCCTAAATAAAAAATTCGAGTGGCACGTACTTTCACGGAGAGTTGAATCAGTCCCCAATTTGTCACAAGTTGAGAATTGGCGCATCGCGTTGCAACTTACTCGAAGCGTAACAATATGCAACAATAGGAAATATTTGCAGCCACTACGTGTCATTGGTTGAGAGTAAACGACGAAATCGAAAGTTATTATTTTCTTTCGAGCCCGTTGCTTTCATTATGCCTATTTGCTAAGAGCGTAAAGCTACCAACGTAAGTCTACCATCAGTAGATTCGTCCCACCTTTAGTCTTCAAAATATATCGACGTTCTACGACAATTCGGAGGTCTATACTTCCAGAACTCTATTTATAACAATAGACTTATTTGGGAAACAAAGCCGGATAGAACAATAGACTTACTTCCAAGCCGACTGAAACGACCGAAACCGCCCCGTATCGCTCTCGGGGTATTCACGCTCTCGTTAAACCACCGAACCATCGATCAAATCGTCGATCACCGGGCCTCGACTCTTCTCGCTTCCGCGTACTGCGAGATACGCGGCATCTCTGGATCTGCGACATGGTTGGCGAACGATTTCACGTGTGTGACTTTTCTGGCTTCTTCGACGAACGGGTCGAGAGAAGACGGAAGATGTTTGAATCGCTGCCGGGACCGTTAATCCGAGTACAGACGAGGAATGCGACGTCACACTGCGCGAAATCTTGGATCGACTCGGGGATCGAAAGGATCGGTTTGCACTTTGGTCGTTTTTTTACGCTTTGCTCGCCTCTACCCGACAGCCGCGAATGCAACGCGTCGATATTTTATTTCGTATCGATCGACAAAGGCTGTTGATTGTTCCCTGACGCGCATTGTACGACTTCAATTACCTACGACGCGCGACGTGTGTTTCGACAATTTTATACCTCCAATGACGCAACGATCGAATCGTACGATCCAGCTTATTGACAATGTTACATAAACCTGCGAAATCGTGTCGCGCGATGACTAGAGCACGCGTCTGTTGCACTCTCCCAGGGCTCGCACCCTGTTTTTGCAAATTGGTCAGACCAGCTTCCCAACGAACGAGAGTCGCAACCGGCGGAAAAATCGAAAAACTGGAGACCGGAGCCTGTTCCGAGACCCCTGAACTTGGCGCTCCTATTTATAGAAGAAGGGCCTCCAATCCCAACGCGTGTAGGCTCCACGTGGTTTGCATACGCGCGCGCCGTCTCCTGGAACTGCAACGGGTGACCGACGCCGCGAGAGCTAATCCTCGAGAAGAACTCGGTTAGCCGCGATTCCTGGCATTTGGAAGAGAAAATTCCAGCAACGCGAAAACACGGACGCACGAGATGAAACGCGAGCAAACGAGCGAAAAAAAAAACGAGTCGAAGCACTTGACCTTTGACGTTCGTCGACGTCAGTCGTCGAGCGTCGTAGAAGGGTGGGTCCCGATACGAAGACAGGTTGACCCTCGTTGCGAGCCGACCGACGATGGTCCACGAAGGGTGGAAAAGCGCACCTTGCTGGCAAAGGAGGCGCTTCGTAGTGACCCCTGGTCAGGTAGAGAGACGACCCCTCTCTCGGACAAGTGGACCGGCCGACAAAGCGTGTAATAATGCGAGCAGATTATCGCCCCGAAGGGTGTTCGCACCTTGGAAGGAGGGACTCGGACAATGCCGGACAATGGACCAGGAAACCGACACTGCAAACAACATAAATTTTCCTTGGGCACCTCGCCATTATGCCCAGCGCCGCTCGGACGTGTACAGCTACTCCCGTGTACCGTGTGTTGGTCTTATTCTTCCTGGATACTACTCTCTCATCTCCTCTCTTTTTCCTCTTCTTTTTTTTTATCGATGTGTGTGTGTGTGTGTGTGTGTGTACCTAGGTGAAGGGAAGAGGCGAGGGACAAATAACTCGCCTCTGTTCGAGAAGCAAGCAGGTTTTTGAGAAAGCCTATTTCCAAGTGCTTGTAAGCCCATTATCGGTTGAAAGTCGAGCTGGTACCCTTTATCCCCGCGTGTATAGGATGTTTTAGAGCCAACGCGCCGTGTTGTGATCTGTCGTTGAAAAATGTACTTTCTCCGTGAATGAGAAAGGGTTTTCTGGTTGACGGAGCATTTCTTAATTCGTCGTTACTCCAAACTCGACTTTTCTTCGGAAATGAAAGATGAATCGAGGAATCTTACACTCTGTACATGCATATATCGCTCGTTCCCCCGGGAAGAACAAAGAGCTCTGTTGTCAAAAATCGATCGATAATTCAGCCTCGACGAGGACACGGTGTTCGCGGTCTTAACCCCGTTTTCAGGGACCCGCAGCCGGGGGAGGCCAATAACCCAGGTCGTCGAGCCTCGCGAACGAACCCGACGACGTCGTATTTCAGCCGAAATTGCCGAACGGCAGATTGGACGGACGATATACAGCCACAGTTTTCGGGAAGATAGCGAGAGGCAGTAGTCGACGTCGTCCCGTCCCGTCCCGTTCCACGGGGGAGGGCCGGGATTTAAGGAACGGGATGGCTGATTAATTTCTTACTCCTCGAGAGTGGCCGTTTCTTTCGCCGAGCCTCCATCCAATCGAAGATCACGAGTTTATACGATTTTAGTCGACTACTCGCCAAATTGCCTCTCCGATTCTTAAGAAAACTGTCAGGCCTGCCTTTTGGACGATCGCGCGAGTCGCGTTCCGCGAGCTCGTTCGTTATCTTATCGGTTATCAGAACGGCTTTGAAACGCGTTAGATACCTGCTAGAGGAAGTTTTCGTTCGCTCGTTGTTTGCTTCATTCCTACCTACGTGTTTGTCCGTTTCGAGTTAACAATTAGAGACTAAAAGAGATTTTGTTTTTGGGAGTGCGACGTCGGACAGTGTCAGGTGGCGCCATCTGTCCCCGCTCTGTGTCCGATCGATTTTCCTCCAATTTGCAAAAGATCCCTCCCTCCCCCGTCTGATCCACCCACGATCGTAAAACAACGAAACAAGCCTCCTCCCAATAAAACTCGCAGTTTTTCACCGCTCGAATTCTCCAGTTCGGCGGTTCAGTTTTCCCTCGGACAGAGAGGAGGACGAATCGATCCGCCAGCGTGGCGACTTAACAGGTTAACAGGTTAAAGTCCCTGTGAGAAACTTCCGCGAGCAGCGAACTCGCCTCTCTCGCAGCTGGAGCGCAACGGACCCGACTTTTCCTCACGGTCCATAAAAGATGTCTCGCCATTAGCGAGACTCGTGTTACCGAGAGTTTTTGCGTAGCTCGCGTGCTTCTGGGATCAAAAGTCGGGGTCCCGCGTGGTCCCCGGGCGCGCACGATCTCTCGCGCGAGAGAGAGGCTTCTTACCTGGCCACGTGCTGGGACCCACGGGGTGAGTAGCGAGCAGTACGTATATAGACAGCGGTTCGCCGAGCGAGGTGGAAGAAGAAGAAGAAGAAGAACAAGAGGAACAAGAAGAAGAAGAAGAAGAAGAGGAGAGGAGAGGCGGTAGCGTGGAGCCTCGACGAGGGAAAGGGTTTCGCCACGCGCCCGCAGCACGAAAGGTTAATCTGAGAAATCAAATCAAAGTAGTCCTCTTCTTCTTCTTTTTTTCTTTTTTTTTGCTTTCTCTCTCTCTCTCGAGCCCTGGGAAGATTAGATTGGTCGGTTGTTTCGCTCGTGGAAGGACAGGAGGAGTGGAGGGAGAAGGGCTTTCGACGGGCCGCATCAAAGACAATGTTTAACGCGCGCGCGGCATAGAAAACGCGGCATATGCCGCGCACGTGCCGACAGGGGCGCGTAAAACTCACTTTGTTTGCCAAATAACATCCTCGAGAGTAGTGCTTCGGGCCCGATATCGAGCTGAAACGGGGGCCAGGCGTCGACGCGTCCTGCCATGCGGGCGTAATTACGTCAATTAGCGGGTCACGCTCGAAAAGTCACGCTGATAAAGTTGCTTTCGCCGTTTCGTGGCCACCTCCGGATTTTCACCGCCGAGCTGATTGCTTTCTGGCTTCTCACCGTGATAACGCGATCGTCTGCGACTTTTCCCGAGTATGTGTGGTCAGAAAATTTGATGCCAGTGTCAGTTTGACGTATAAAGTCATTTTCTGTCTCAATCTCACGCGAAAAGAATGAATTTTTCTCGATAGCAGGGATCTTTTTTCAAATTTCAACGTGCGATTGACAAAATTTTTACACAGTTTCTGGAGAAAATACAACGATTCGTATCGAGTAACTAGCATCGCAAGTTTGAACTGTCTCTAAAAATGCCAGATTAATCAACCTTTTAAAAATTGTGTATCTGATACTCGTCAAACACAGAGTAGCTTCTAAATGCAAAATTGAATTAAATAATAAGGAAATGACGCTAGTTTGAAAAAAGAAAAATAAATAATTTTACCGTCTAACTCAATCAATAGTGATTAATCAACCAGTATCAATTGACAACGATCAACATCGATAGAAAGAAAATATTTAGAAACGACACAGAAAGACCAAGTCAAGTTTTGTTTCGAAATATTCTAAAATGTCCAAGATTTGCAAATAGTTTCATCTTTCACAAAAGTTTAGCTTAAGCGAGAAATTGTAATTACTTTCCTCGCGCAACGAGTTTACTCGTCATTCACAGCCAAGAGGTTAAGCGTTCCCATTAACGAGCAAACGAGCGTGTACGCAGGGAATTAACAACTAATACAACAAACTAGTCGACGTCGCGAAAATTTAAAAACGCGTAATAAAACGGAATAATATCAGAGCGACCTTGTCTCCGAGCCATTTTCTATTCGAAACACTAACACGGAAAGTTGCTCCGAGAATTTATTGCTTCTAAATACAATGTCACGACGATTGGCTCGAGCGTTCCTCGTCAAAGAAACTACTTACTCCATTATGTACAGAGCAAATAACGAAACACGGACGATATCGAAACTGCTGGCGACGTTTTCCCTTTCTTTTCAATCGTGTACCTGCACGCACAGAGCGACACGGTCGGCTCTCCCCCGAGGAAGTGATAATTTACAGGCAATGCCGGCGATTCGTTCGTTGCACGATTTCTCCGCGACTGTCGCCTCGATATTTCGCTCGGCCGTTGTTTCGCATTCGAACAACAGCTGCCTCTGCTCCATTTCTCCGACAGAAGCCCGTCACGGTCCCGCGCCGCACGTACCGTTCGTATCTTAATTGAGAATTTGCTTACGCCGATAACGAGTCGAGCGACCGCCTTCGCCTTAACCGCCGACAGAAGAAGGAGAGAGAGAGAGAACGACCGATTTCGAAGATCGTAAGCTCGAAAATTTCCACTCGCCGAGTTCCTCGACGGTCGGGCGATTATTCATCTCGCGGCACGTTCGACGTTCGACGTTCTGGGGAAAAAGAAACCCTCGATCGAGTCTGAACGACAGAGAAATGAAAATAATCGCGAGAAATTGTAGAACAGAAATTCAGAGTTCGAGGAAGCGACGTTGTCGAAATCACCGAGTGGGAAATTGCGAATTAAGAAGTACGTGGAACGCGATCGTACGACGAGGTGTTTGTCGAACGCGCGATCTATTTACTTGATTACACGTAGGTTGGAAGGCGGATGATCGTCTTCGATGTAAACAGGAGCGGTACCTCCGAGCGGCGGCTAGGATAATCCGCATTTGCAAACAGAAATTTAAAGGTTGACCTGGCGATCCGGTCGAGCCGAGCTCGAACCGTCCGTTGCTTCTATCTCCGATTTCGAAAATGCCAATTTGTAACGTCGAACGACGCGTTGAGACGACAGAGAAACAGAGAGAGAGACAGAGAGAGAGAGAGAGAGATATTACTCCGATGAAAAGCAGTCAGTCAACTTCTGACATTTCGGCAAGGTGAACTCTGTCACGAAGCAAAACTATTTCGAGGTCTCGATCGATCGACTCACCTCTCGGAACGCACGCGATATCGGAAACGCGCATCGGCCGATTCGCCAACTTCCACCGAATCTGCGTCACCGATTCGACAAAATACCTCGCGAATCGATCCGTTTTTCAGGTAGAAACGCGCCGGCGAGAGTCGCCAGTTATTTGACAATCTCGATCTCGTCCGGAGCAGACATGCGTACGCGTACGCGGTTGCCTCGCGAAACCATCCTCTCTCGTTCCACTAGCCGCGGCGCGCGTACGTGTGCGTGGCGATCACTTTTTCGACACTGAACCGGAAGGATCACCCGGGTCACCGACGTCGGTCTTTCTTTCTTCTCCCTTGGGAAACTTGACGTTTCGAGCGGTATCGAGCAAAGACACGACGCACGACAGTGGCACGGGCGTCCACGTCCGTGATGATGCGAGACGATGCTGACCGACCGATCGAACGAGCTGCTCGATCGATCGATACTCCTCCACGAGGAGGAGGATACGGAAGAAGACGCGACATACGAACGACTCTCGACTTCGAGGTGGAACCCCGCGGGGTTAATCGGTGGAGAAATATTCCGGTATCTTTTCGCGGCGGCGTCATCGCGCGAACTAAAGAATATCGCAGTTGTAATTAAGAAAACGGAGCCACCGCCGCCGCCGCCGTCGCCGCCGCCGTCGTCGCCGCCACCGCCGCTGCCGCCGCCGCCGCCGCCGCTGCTGCTGCTGCTGCTCTCTCTTCGTGGGGGCGAGGGGGTGCAGAGAGCCGGCACGAGGGGACGCGGGGCAGGGTGTGTTATCAACGGGGGTGCCGGCAGAGACGGGGGTGGAAAAGTCTGTGAAAAACGCGCGCATGACAATGCCGCCCCTCCTTGTCCACCCTACCCCCCTCGGTCGCTTCTTTCTCCACCACCGCTCCTTGGCTCCTCTCTCTCTCTCTCTCTCTCTCTCTCTCCACCTTCTTTTTCCACCCTCAAAACTCGCGGCGAGGGTGGGAGGCGTCAGGGACTAATTAAAAATTCAGCCGGCGACGAGTTCTCCGAAGACGTTGGCCTGCTACCCCGCTTTTCCCGCCGCCACCCCCCCGTCCACTCTCTCACCGTTCATTCATTCCTTCCCTTCCCTCTCTCTCTCTCTCTCTCTCTCTCTCTTTTCTCTCGCGTTTCTTCTTCACTCCATCGTCCTTCCAGACGCGTCCACGCGGCGCGTCTTTTATTTTTCTTAACCGTGGCCACGCGACCGCCACCGATTCTTTTCTTTTTTTCCCTCCCTACCCCACCCCCATCGGTCGCTTCTTCTTCTTCTTCCTCCTCCTCTTTTTTTTTTCCCTCTTTTTCTTTCCTTTCCTTTCCTTTCCTTTCCTCCTCTCTAAAAGCAGCTGCTTTTAGTTTGCCCTTGCGACGAGAGGCGACAGGTTGCCCGCTTCTCCACCGGGAGAGACCAGCCACAAGCGATAAGTCTCCGTGACTTTGGTTTTCAGAGACGGTTGGGAGAAAAGGTCGCGCGCGCCTCGGACAGAGACGGACGGCAGACTCGGGTCGCTCGAGCGAATTTGAATTTGAATTCGAATTCGAATTCGGCGGTGGAAATGCGGCGTGGCTCTCGCGATCGATTCGCGGGAGTCTGGGTTAAGGGTATCGCCGTGAATTAGGCCAGCGGATTACGAGTTACACGATCGAGAGAACGATTCCGTGGATCTCGTCTACCCGATCGACGGGTTTCGATTTCCAACGTCGGATATCCTACCGATCGGGACATTTGTCGGGACAAGGTCACCTTTAAGCGCGGAAGCCAACTCTTCCACCAATCTTTGTTTTGGCCAACTTGTTGTCGCCAAAACTTTTGCGAGCCGAGTCCGAGATCGCGATCAAAGTTCGCTCTAAATTGCAAACGAGTCGCGTTTTATACGTTTTCCTCGTCGATTCGATCTTATCGAACAGATACATCGCGAAGGAATCTCCGCTTCTCACAGCTCACAAAGACACGGAGCGAGCCCGACGTGTGCGTCTAACGGTAAACGCGAGGGAAAACAGAGCATCTCCGGTTCGCAAATTTGCGGAGGAGCGTAGAAAATCGGCTCTTTCTCCGGAAGGAGAGACGGAAAATTTTCGAAATATACACAACAACACGGCCGAAACGGAAGGAGGCGAATCCTCTCTCCCAAACGGGGGAACGAACAATCTTTTTGGAAGATCCTGACTCACCTTGCGCGATCCTGACCGCGGGCATTTTGATCCTCATGGTGACGTTCTTCGTCGATCTTCGTGGCGCGTCGCACGATTTCTGCCTCCGATCAACGGGCTCCCTTGGAACGTCCAGGACGGAAGGACGTAGTTTCCGCGGTCGAAATTCTCTCCCCTCCCGCTCGGAACTTTCTCGCCTGCGTCCTAAATAAATCCCTCACGCGAATCTTCCACGCACCGATCTTCCACGCACTTCCTTCCTCGTCGATTACAATTACGAATCTTCTTCTCGGCACTTGTTTTCTTGTTTAGAGAGACAGACAGAGAGAGCGAGGGGGAGGGGTCGATGAAGAAAAGGGGGAGGCGAGGACCACGTAGAATGAAGGAAGACGAAGGTTCCTTCGCGCTCGGGATCAAAGCAAACTCGTCGACGCGTTTTCGTCGCCCTCCTCCCCCTCACCTCCGCCCCATGCTGCCGCTTCGTTCAAACGAGTCCATCCGACGTTTTCACCTGTTTCCACGACTCGAACCACCTTTTCTTCCCACCTTCCTTCCGCGAGGTTCCCACTTTCTTCCACCGATCTATCCGCCCCGATCTATCGGCCCTTCAAGCGACGCCGGCGAACCCCCCCAGTTTCCAATCACCCTCTCTCCCCGTTTTTAACTCGTCGTCCGCGCGATCTCTCCGGAGATGCGAACAGCGGAAAGATCTTCTCTCTTCTCTCTTCTCTCTTCTCTCTTCTCTCTCTGCTTCTCTCGTTCCGTGGATCTCGTCTGCTGGTGCACCTGGCCGCGACGACGACGGAACTGACAGCCGGCCGGGACGCACTTATTCGTCAACTAATAACGTTCGTCCTCATCGTGTCCCTCGACTGGCGTTGAGCGCGGCGCGTTCGCGAGAGACGGCACACGTCGCGGCGCACATACAAACGGATCACACGGACGATTCCGCGAAACGGAAAGCGAAACGGATCGATCACTCGGAGAAAGACAACAAACGACGACGACGACGACGACGACGATGATGACGATGATGGTAAATCTGGAGACTGGCTACGTGGGTCCGGCGTGCACGCACAGGTGCCAAGGAAACACTGGCTCGCGGCCGGCACCGTCGCGCGCGATTCACCCAGATGGATATTCCACTGGAGCCAGGTTTCTCCACCGAAAACTCGCGGCCGCAGTTTCACCCGATGCAGGCGCGTGGATCACTCCCTGTATCAAGCGAGAGAGTCGTCGTCGCGGTGGTCAGGAACGGTGCCCGTCGCGCCTTATCCAACAGTCACACGTTGCTATCACAAGTCGCACACGTTTCGAGCGATCCCATCGTTCCTCTCTTGTCGTTCGCACCTCTCTTTCTCACCTTCCCCACCGCACTTCTGTCTTCGCTTCTCCTCTCGCTTCTCCGCCACACAGACAGACAACAAGTCGGAAACAAAACCGAAATAAAGGAAGGCGGGGCGGAAAAAAAAAAAAAAGAATGAAGTGGAGGAAGAAGAAGAAGAAGAAGAAAAGAAACAAAACAAGTGCGTGGCAAGACGTACGCGGGCAACAGCCGCCTCGCCGATTGACGACTGTCGTCGTCGCAACAGCAACACTCTTCGCTTCGCTCTCGCACACACTTCCAAATCTCTCGCCTCTTCTCTTCTGCCTTTTCCAGTCGGTCTTCTAAAAAGCGCGCGCGGCCACGCGCGACCCTCTCGACCGAACGTTCGTCGCCGGCGGGTCTACTCTCGGCAACGTCTGCCAGCGTTGCTCATCGTCGCGGACGTCGCGAGGACACAGGTGAGGACGACGTGTCGGTGGTTGGTCCCCCGTTCTTTCGACGTCGAGCGGCAACGTGCCGTTATTACCGGCGTTGGTTCCGTGGTTTCCTGGACGGTTGGTCAGACGCGTGTCCTTCTGGCGGACGTCGACGACGTTGTCCCGCTGGACGTCCTCGAGCTTCTGCCCGAGACGAGGTAGTAGTCTCGGCGTGTGGGCTGACGCGCGGATGCTGGATGCCTGATGCCGGCGTGGACCAGAGCGACGATGGTCCAGCATGGGTCGTATCTCTGAGTGGACTGTGCCGGACGGTGCGCCTAGTCGTGCCGTGCGGGACCTGGCGTATCGGGCACTGCGCTCACTTCGGACGCGCTCGGTTCGCCTCGGCGCCGAGGCCGGACACCCCACGCGCTCTCGGGGTAGTTTTCACCCCCGTGGTGGGGGTAACGTTCTCTCTCTCTCTCACTCACTCTCTCACTCACTCTCTCACTCTGTCGTTCCTCGCTGGCCCTGTGTAGCAGCAGCGGGATCACTCACTCTCTCTCTCTGTCTGGCGGCCGGCATCTGCTCTCTTTTCACTCTCTCGCTCTCTCTCTCTCTCTCTCTCTCTCTCTCTGTCTCTCGAGGTCTCCCTTCTCTCGCCGGCGTGCAAGTTACACGCGCGCCGACTAGACTAGTGTGTACACTCGTGCGCGTACCATAGCCTCTTCTCTGTCCGCTACGCGCCGCTCCTTCTCCAAGCTCCCGTTACCCCCTCGATACCCCCCAGCCCCTCCCGCCGTCCTCCTCCCGTGTCCTCGTCGAAATCGTTCGTCTCTGTCCCGATCGAGACGACTGACTCTCGCGCGCGACCCGACCGACGTGCGACAGTCTTGCGACGGGACGCGCTATCGCGCCGATACGCATCGTTTCGCTGCCTTCCTTTTTTCCCTACACCCCCCCCCCCTCCTACCACTCTTTTTCTTCCCCGAAAACAAACGTCCCCTCGATCTCTCTCTCTCTCTCTTTCTCTACGTTCGAGTTTGATCTCTCGACGTAACGAATCGATTCTTTGCTCGATCGAACCAGATCGGTTGGGTTAGGTAGCTCTTTGACCAACCACGCAGGAGGAAATTATCATCGTCATCTCGCGAAACTGAGTCGTTTGCTCGTTGAAGTCGCTGACCAGGTGATTAAATTACCAAAAAAAATTTAATTTGACGTCTTTGAGCAATAACCCAGGAGAAAATTACCATCGTCATCTCGAGAAACTGAGCTGTCTGCTGATTAATGTCGCGCGATTAACATTGACTAGGTGATTAAATTACCAAAAAGTGTAATTTGACGTTTTTGACCAATCTCGCGAAACTGAGTCATTCGTTCGTCGAAGTCGCGCAATTGACAATGACCAGGTGATTAAATTACCAAAAAATTAAATTTGACATCTTTGACCAACGACACAGGAGAAAATTACCATCGTCATCTCGCGAAACTGAGCTGTTTGCTGATTAAAGTCGCGAGATTAACACTGACCAGGTGATTAAATGACCAAAAAGTTTAATTTGACAAACGACACAGGAGAAAATTACTATCGTCATCTCGCGAAACTGAGCCGTTTGCTCCTTAAAGTCGCGAAATTAACACTGACCAGGTGATTAAATTACCAAAAAATTAAATTTGACATCTTTGACCAACGACGCAGGAGAAAATTACTATCGTCATCTCGCGAAACTGAGTCGTTTGCTCCTTAAAGTCGCGAAATTAACACTGACCAGGTGATTAAATGACCAAAAAATTAAATTTGACATCTTTGACCAACGACACAGGAGAAAATTACTATCGTCATCTCGCGAAACTGAGTCGTTTGCTCCTTAAAGTCGCGAAATTAACACTGACCAGGTGATTAAATTGCCAAAAAATTAAATTTGACATCTTTGACCAACGACGCAGGAGAAAATTACTATCGTCATCTCGCGAAACTGAGTCGTTTGCTCCTTAAAGTCGCGCGATTAACACTGACCAGGTGATTAAATTACCAAAAAATTAAATTTGACATCTTTGACCAACCACGCAGGAGAGAATGACGCTGGCCAATTAGGCGATTAAACTGCGAAAAAATGTAATTCCCGTGATTACGCGCGTTAACGCTCGAACGTTGGACGAACGCCAGGCTTTCGTCGGGACGATCGGTGTCGCATTTGTCACGCTCGCGGTAAATTTTCCCGGACGACGCTCCTCCGACTGAACATCCCTGTTCTTCTCTGTTCCTTCAAGTCTCGCGTCCTTCGCCCGTTCGTTCGTCCTCGCTCGTTATTCTTCCTTCGGCCGTTCGATTCTCCGAAGGTGGGCCGAAACGATTCGCTGACACGATTCAATCGCCGCCTTTGCGCAACAGTTGGAGCTCGCGGGTTCGGGTTCGCGTTCGGGTTCGACACCGCACACACGGACGACCGACTGATCCGACTGCACGGCGTGCATTATAGAGCGCCGGTGATAAAAGTTTCGGGAACAGTTGGTTTGTTTGCTGGCCGAACGTTTAAATATGAACGCGGGAACGCGACGCGACCCGCCGTTTCGCCGGATGAGATATTATTGATTCGCCGGGAATTATTGATGCCGACTTCAACTATTCACGGCTTTTCGCGTTAATCGCGAGAAATCACGCGAAAATCCGAGTTCTCACACTCGGCGAATTATCGTCGAGTTCGACACGTAGTCGCGATAACGGACGGACAAATTCGTCGAGCCTCGATCTTTCAAAGCGTTTAATAGAACGAGTTACGGGACGACGAATTTGCGAAGAGCGGAAATGGAAAATGTTGTAACGTTTGATCAGCAATTAATTACTCTCGTCGCGGCGGTTGAGAATACTGAGAACTACCGAGAACTGAGAATTTTCAACAGAAACATTAAAGAAAGAAAGAAAATAGAAAAACTGAAAGATACAACAGAATATACAAACTTTTCCGAAAAATCATTTAAATCTCTAAAAATACACCGTCAGACCTGGGCGAAATTTATTAATAACAATTCGAAATAATAATTGATGTATGTACGTAGCTCATTTGGTCGATTAAAGGAATTCGAAACTGTGCAAATAATTGGGAAAATAAAAAATAAATTAGACAACCGATTATTCGAGAAAATATTCAATATTGTCTGTTTGATGATTGAAAATTTGTCTTTGAAATAACAGTCGAGAAACCAAAAATCAAAGTAATTAATTGAATAAATAAAATTGATAAAATAATTAATAAATAAATTAATAAAGTAATTTATTAGTGTGTTTTGTCACGATGGAAATTTGTTTTCTAACGAGTTTTTAACTTGTTCCTCAAACATTTGGGGATGTCCGTGTTAAAGTTGCAAATAAGAATAATTTACGAGAGGTAATATTATTTTTTACATACATAGTTATGGAGCATACCTAAATTTCTTCTATCGTCATTAAAAAATCGAGCGATATCCATTTCAACTTGTGTCTGTTGTCGCAGAATAAGAAATAATAATTAAAAAAACCAATTGTTTCTATCAAAATCAAATAACAAATAAGGATCCTGGCAAATGATAAATAATTTAGTTCACGAAATAGCAAATAAATCATTTAATTGGAAATAATAAATCTTTAATAATATGATATAATACAATATATACAGTATAATATATAATCTTTAATAATAAATCTTTAATAATAAATCTTTAATAATATAATTTCACAAAATTTTTTTTTTTTCTGTAATACATCTAACATAGTTACCTTTGACCATCTCGGTAGTTCTGTCGTTACAAATTACAAGCGAGTGCCATGTCATCGATCTTCGATTAGCAGCATATTCTTCGAAAACTAAAAAAAAAAATCCTAAAAATTTCAAACTTTTGCTTCCTCGGTCGAAAAAGTCCTTTTCAAAGCGATTGCTGCGCGCGATCGACTCCGCGGGAACAACGATCGAGAGTTATTCCGTCAGTCAGCGGCGAACGTTACAGATCCGCGTCGCGATTGCCGATGCACGCTGGTCCCCGTATTCCAACTTCCCGTAAACACACGTACACACGAGCAGCGCGAGTGTCGAGTCGCAGAGAAAGTGGAGTAGAGACGAGTGTACGCAAGGAGGTACCTGCTCTCTCACATTAATTATTCCGCGACTAAACCCTTCATCCGCGGTGGGATCGATACCCGCGACGCGGATCTTTCGACGGGATTATTCGTCCGTGGATCGAGATCCCGCGGCGGGAAGACAGTCGCGAGAAGGATGGATTAACACGCGACGACACTGAGGACCGAGAGAGAGAGACGGGAGGGAACGAATTCTGGACTTTAACGCCGAATTGATAATTGAAACGAGTCGAGATTCTCGATGAAAATTTCGTTAATCTTAATCTTACAATTTTGTGTTAACGTTAATACAGGGTGGTCACTGAAAAACTGAAAAAAGGATTTGAAAAAATCAGAACTTGTTCATTTTCTTTCTTTTTTTGTAGGTTATAGAAAAAAACACTTAGTTATATTTCCAAATAAAATAATAAAAAATAATACACGTGTTTTTAAAAGTTTTTTTCTTCCATGTTCAATTAACATTATCAAATATGTTTTGATAATTTTAACGACAGTCATCGGTGTCAAAAATTAATTTGCTGAAATTAATTCTGTTAATTGGAAAAATCTGGATCACCGTTTCGAAGCAATATCCAAGGTTTTTTTTACTTTGATCGCGCTTTTTTTAATTTGGACGCTTTCTCTGCTTTCCTTCGAGACGAGGAAGGGGCAGGGCAGAACGAGCAACGAAAACGTTTCCCAGGCTCGGGGTCTGTCCTGGCCGGCGAAGGATCTGAAGTGACTTTTAACCAACCCGAGAAATTATCTGTTGGGGCTTCTGCGACACAGAGTGCCGGGGTCCTGGACAGTGTCCCGTGACGTGGATCTGTCCTGGATATCTCCAGTGATCCGTCGAACTCGGTGAACTCGCGTCCACAGTGTTTCGAAAATAATTTTAAAAACGACTTTAATTTTCAACCGAAGATCGTTGACCGATACTCATCTCATCTGGCAGCCAATCGCGATGCTATCATAAATTTCCAACATATGTCATCACTTCCTGCCCAAAACGAGACAGCGTTTTCACCCAACGAAGCCCAAAATCATCAACCGTTAATTTAAAACCGAACCATTGACGCTCGAAGCATCGACTCTTTTAAGAAATAATACCTAAACTCAGAATTTAACAACGTTTTTAAGAATTAGTTAAGGTTGAACAGGAATCACAGTAGAAAGGGCTCACAGACAGAAATAGTTCAGCACTGCAGCAAGCACAAGCTGTTATCGTTAATAGACTGTTCACAAAAATTAGGGGATATTTCAAAGTGAAGCGATAAAAAAGTAAAGCATTTAACTTTCTTTGCTTCTCTAATATTCTTGTTTAATAAAAAAAAAAAATTAAGTGCTTCTTTTTTTCATCGCTTTTTTTTCAGGTTCAAATGCTTCTTTTTCAAGTTCAAATGCTTCTTCTTCAAGTTCAAATGCTTCTTTTTCAAGTTCAAATGCTTCTTTTTCAAATTCAAATGCTTCTTCTTCAAGTTCAAATGCTTCTTTTTCAAGTTCAAATGCTTCTTTTTCAAGTTCAAATGCTTCTTCTTCAAGTTCAAATGCTTCTTTTCTTCATCGCTTCTTTTTCAAGTTCAGATGCTTCTTTTTTTCACCGCTTCACATTCATTTTGAAATAACCTCCAATTTTTATGATCAGTATATCATATTTTGAGTGGGAGTCTTCATCTTGTAAACTGCAAAGTACAATTCTAATACAACGTGTCCGGTTTCAATGGAAGTTTCTAGCTCGTTCAGCGGACCTCTCGGAGGCTTCTCCGTCGGTTTTGGATATTGGGCCTCGTTAGTCGGAACTCGGCCAAAGCGTCAGGCGAATTTATAAGCGCTATCCTCGGCTCGCCTCCGTATTTATTGCAGTGCCAGATAGATGGTATCGTCTATTCGGAATGCATAAGTTATCAAGCCAGTTTATTACGGACGTGCACGGTGCGCGGCACGCGGGCCTGCGCCAGGTGAAATTCCAAGTGCATCATCCTCGCGTGCGTTATCCCTAGAAAACGCAGCGATCCGTTGACCCGTGTGAAACTCCCACATTCATTATCGCGGCGAGGGGGGGGGGGACACTTCGTCGTCGTTTCCAGACGATTTTTCCGCCTCAGCCCGTAGGTTTCTACGATTCCCCGCCAGCCGCAAGACAGGAAGCGGTCTTATACGGTCACTCCGCCTCTGGCGTTTCCTCGGCACGTCGCTACTTTGCGCGGCGCGCAACTTGGAAAACGTAACCGCGATTCGATACAAATATTTGTACGACGGGGATCAGCTCTGATTTGTCCATTAGAAATTTATTTGTCAACTAGGTTGTCAACTGCGTTTCTCTCTTCTTTTCTTTCGTGTGCGAAAACTCGATCTTGCAACTTGCAAAAAAAGCTTCCTGTCTTTCTCGATAAAAAAGAAATTCCAAGAATAATTTGACACATCAAATAATTTCTTTGTGACGAAAATGTCACTCGTTGATCTTCCATTTTGAAATGATTCGAAACAAAAATCGTTTGTAATACTTTGAAACTGTTATTTACCCACAAGTAACGTCGGTTTTTCATACTCTATAAATTATTGAATTGTTAATTTTTCGAGTCATATTTGTTAGGGTACTGTCTACCCTGGAAGCAACCTTTTTTTCTATCCACCCTGTAGAGCGACACTTGCAAAAATCTCGTCAGGCCGATCACTCGAATTTGAAGCGCGCGAACGAGCAAACAGGTAAGACACGGGCGTGCGCTGCAATTAAAACCGGGGAGTCGCTCGGTCTTTGACCCGCGGCAAGAGTTTAGGTTTGAGGAGAAGCGAGGTAAAAGTACAACTCGCTACCGATGGACGAACCTCTTGGTGATTAATCGATCGAAGCACGATCTCTCGTGCCGTTGCGAAGTCTTATTATCCTCGAGTAGCGTGTAATTGTCTAAAAATACCGTAGCTGCTACACATTACGTGGCTTTACATTGTATTATGATTAATTATACACGCGTATATTCGTTTAATTGATTCAAGCAAGCTGAACATCGTCGACGAATTTACCATTGACATTCCAGTTAGAAGGGACACTCTGTGAAACGGTCGTTTGTCTTTGGATGTAATTTAGTAGCTCTGGCCTCCGGTCAGAAGAATCTCAACGATGTGCTATATACAAAACTCGAGCCGCTGGATTTCTTTATTTCGTGCTCGCCGAGCATCGGTGCCGCTTGCGCCATGTGTGGACACGTGTGCCATTTAGCTGCGCGGCCGCCTAGTTAAGTCAAACAGCAGGTCGCGATAACGCGGAATCAAGAATACGTCTCGTGATCGCCGTACAATTTACAACGTGCAATAACCCATGCTTACGACGAGCACACCGATCCTCTCTCTCTCTCTCTCTGCGCACAGTAAAAAAACTAGCAAGTTCGACTTGGTAGTTTGTGGTGAAACACGTGGCACAAATAATGGCAATTGGACCTTCTTTCTTTCCAAAATAAAATCCGTAACGTTTCTTCCATCCTGTGACTTAGGGAGTCGATTAACGTGTAACAAATCTAAATAAATAAATTATTATATTACAAATTAAATATTGAATCAAAAAAGCTAAACTTGTTAGTAATAAAATCTTGCTACTCGCCGAGCAAGAAAAATAATGTAAATCATATTTATTATTATAAAATTATTTGTACGATTTGTATATGTAATGGGAAAAAGGAAACTGAAGAATCACCGTTGCTCACCCTCGAGCTGGAAAGTAGATAGAAAATCGTGTGGATCGCGGAGGGTCAAATCTTCCGACTTCCGACAGATGCGTTCATGCGTGTTCGTAGACGAGGAGGATTAAAACCTCTGGTGGATCCTCTGGCTCTCTGGCGTTAATTTCGGACACCCGTTGCAGGGCGTTCGAGAGCGTCCAAAGGGTGAAAAAACGCCGCGTGGACCATCTTGGTGACGATGCCCGGCACATCTCTCTCTCTCTCTCTCTTTCTCTCTCTTTATACATCCATCTATCTATCTATCTCTCTCCTTCCCCCTGGCCTAACAACGCATCCTGTTCGGGGTTTTAAAGATTATTTTTACTTCGGGACAAAAAAGATCTGTCTGGCGACTCGGCGACGAGCACATGTGCCTCGCCACGACGACCAAGACGACGACGACGACGACGGCGATGACGACGGAGGAGGACGAATGTTTCGGTGAAGCTTTCCGTTCGTCCAGCTCGTCGTGGGAGTTTATCGCTCTCCGTGCCTCTCTCTTTCTCTCTTTCTCTTTCGCCGTCGTAAAACGATGGACGAGCAAAGAGGGAAGCGGGTGGAGGAGCGCAAGATGAAAGCGGACGCGTCCCCAAACGCGTCTGCGCGTCGCGTTGGTACGTCGGTGACCAGAGATGGTCAAGAGGTTGCTTGAAACCGCAGGTCGCTGCAGAAAACTCGCGACAAAATCACGCTGACTCGAGCGCTCAAAATTTCGAATTCTGTGCGGATACATAACCTCTTGAAGGATTTTTCCGAAATTGCAACGTTTTCTCAGTTTAAAGTATGTTTGAATATAACTCAGACAAAATAAATGACGAGTTGATTACTTTTTAATAGTTTCTATCCAGTGATATTGTACCAACGAGTTTAAAAGAAAAAAAAAGCGACGAATTATTTTATACGGTTCGGTCACTCGTTATGGTCCGCAAACCAGTTGCCGGCGCAAGGGGTTAACTGTGTAGCGATTTTAGCGTCAGGAATCGTTTCAAAAATCACGTCGATCACGCGGCGCGGTAGCGATTTCCTTGACATCGAATTGCAAAATTGCAAAGTTCCATAAATTATTTCCATATCAATAAATACGAACCGAATTTCTTTCTTTGCTCGCAACAGTTTCGCTAGTTTCGCCCTGTCGATTCAGCGATTTCAGCCAAACGCTGAATGGCACAAAATCACGCCGCGTGCCACTAAAACGGTCAAGTACAGTGGCAATTTTGATCGGTGCAGTGGATCGTGAATCTAGAAGCTCGAGTACTTGAAGAGTTTCTCATACGTAGGTAGCAACGGGCTCTGGTTGGCCCGAGGATCGTTTGAGCCGCGGTCTTGGGCCGAGTAATCTCCCGCAGGTGCGAACGGGGGTTCGTTATAGGGTCAAAGAGGTTCGCCTTCCGGCGTGCTTACCTTTGATATCGCGCTTAGCCGAGTTTGCTCGGACATCTTTGTCGACACTGCTCTTATTGTGGGCCCCCAGTTCCGTTTCTGATAAGGGGTTTCTCGAAACGTATAGGCGCGTCTGTTGGTATTACTCGGCATCGAGTCGGCGGAGCGAGCAGCGAGCTGTCGAGAATTTCTCTCGGCAAGGGAGAACTTTTTGGACACTTTGTTTGATTTGTAATACCCCGGAATTTTGGGTAATTTTGAGCAAACTGCGTGCATGTGTGCTCCCAACGACGACGGAAGAAAATGTCGATAGATTCGATTCGAATTCTGCTTCAATTTCTGACCCAAAAAAGACACAGAGTGGCCACCTAATTATCTTTGATAATTGTGATGATGCTGAATATAACACGAATGGTATCTAAAAAATATTCTTACCAGTTATCGGCCTTTTAAAATATATTTTGCATCACAATTTGCAAAGATATTTATCTTTTTAGGTGGCCTCGCTTAAACGGACCCTGTTTATTCACTTTGGCTTTGAATTGACTCTGATTTGTAAAACACTCGAAATCTGTCAAATTTGACCTATTTATAAATTGTAATTATCACTCGAATGATTCACAAAAGACATATATTCAATTCGTTGCAACTACCCTCCTTTAAAAAAAACAACAAGAATTTGTTTTATTAGCGTTGGCTCAACTAGTGTCCTCGTTTGAGTAAATATACGAGCGAAAATAAACTTTTGTGTAAATGCTTCCCGTTACGTTTGTGGCAAATACACTGTCGCGAAGGAAAGAGAAAGATATCACAAACTTGGTGAAACGGGCGTACCTTGGACATCAAATCAGACACAAACAGGTACAAACAACAAACTTTGTAAAACACGCGTTGCTCGGAAACTAGAAAAATGAACAGCGTGTTCGCAGTGAGGAGGGCCATTTTCAAAATCGATTCGTAAATCATTGGCATCGAGCGGGTAATTTCAGTCAAATTTCTCACGGAGGACGCATTGACCGATAGGTTGGACGTTGGGCTACGCCAATGCGACATGTGTGCCGAAGAGGAGCGGAGCCAGATACCAAATATAACCAGAGAGACAGACCCCTTGCCAAGGGTGTTTGGACCATCCTCCTCGCAAGGGGTTAGAGTCCTACGTCCGGGGAAGCTACGCGTTTCCCTCTCCGAAACGACTCCGAAACAAGAGAGTTTCTTTCGTAGGGCAAGGAGGAAAATCGTGGCGTGGCTCGGGCCATGACTCCCCTCTCGTGCGTCCCGAAGATATTTTTGGCCGGGATTTTCGTAACCGGCTATTTAAAATCTGGCTTTCCTTAAAATTTGCAGCGGGATCGATCACTAATTTACAGGGAGCGGTGTTGCAGCTGTCTCGATCCTACTCTTGCTCTTGCTCTTGCTCTTCCGGTGACGTTGACCGGGGTCGTTGAACCGTTCCGGGAATCAGAAAAACGTCTCACTCGACCGGGCGTAGTTTCCATTTGACCGAGAACAGAGAGAGAGAGAGAAAGGGAGGAAAAAGGCTGGTTTCCGTGTTTTCCTTGGCACTGGAAGCTGGCGAAAAATTTCGAAGCCAGGAGGGACCATGCAAATCCTCCGCTCGCCCTCTCCCGATGATTAACGTCCCTGGGCTTCCGGGCGTCTCGTTTCGCGAATTACCAACGATGGGCCAAGCGCCCATCGATGATTCATCGGTCTTTTAAATCACCGGGACGTAGCCACAGGTTTCCTTTCTTGAACGCGCGAGAATATTTATTCTCCCACCCCTCCCCTCGCGGTGGTTCGCGTCTCAGACACATCGCCTCACGTCCATTTCATTTCGTGTCCGTTTCAACTCCACCTGTCTCTCCGTCTCATTTGCAAATGTTTTTATCCGTTGGGATAAACGCGATTCTCTGACGCTACATGCGCTGTGTTTGTTGCAGGTTTCGAGCTCAAGCTCCTGGCGACACGAAGGCATCGCAGACCGTTCCTCCCTGGTAAGTGAAAAAGATCGAGGTCCACTCTTTTACCCACTCGAACGCGATTGTCGCCTGCTTTTTTCCCATGTCCAGCCTCGCAGTTTGAAAAAAAAAAAGTTCTCACCGTCGCAGAACCTACGAGTCACACCTAGAGAGATTATCCCGCACCCAGTGGGATAGGGTGAGCAGCAGGGGTAGAGGGAAGAAAAAAAACTGTATTTCCATCGGAAGGGGGGTCACGATCGACTAGCTAGGTGGATTTCTTCGATCGGAATCCAAACAGAGAGAAAGAGAAAGAGAGAGAGAGAGAGAGCGAACGTGCGACTTCCGCGATGGGGGGCCCCCCTCGTCTGTTTTTTCTCTTTTTTCTAATTCTTCGCCAGGGGACGGAACTTTCGGCGCGATGAGGACGGAAACACCTTGTGCGATGTGAAGAAAAAAAGAAGAAAAAGGAGGAGGGGGGGGGGCAGGTTTCGAGGGTGAAAGAGAAGGGAGTGGTTTACGGTACCCCGGTGTGGCACAGATTCTCCGGCAACGGAACGCGTCTCGCGCGAGAGAGCAACGAGAGAAAAAAAGCTGTACGCAGCGGAGGGGGATGGAGGAGAAAAAAATTAAAATACCGCCACGGACCTGAGCCGGATGGCCGGATGAGGTGTTTTCCCTCTGCTTTTTGGGGAAAATCTGTACTCCGCGACTCCGTGAGAAACTCGGAAGCCAGGCCGATACCGTTCTGTTTAAAAAACGCGCACCTTTTGGGAACCTAACGGCACTGCGATCACATCGCCGCGCGTTTGAACTTTGCTCTATAGTTTTTGGACGAAACGTTCTTTCCACCATCCCCCTCCCATCGTTTTCCAACCGATTTTTCCTCGAGACAAAGAAAAATTTTATTATTCTCGTTCGCTCGCGACTTGCAAAAATTCCCGATTAAAGTCAAGTTCGGTTCATTTTCTACCTTCACTGAAGAACAATTTTTAATAATTTTTACGAGTAACAAAGAGAGAGAGAGAGGGATCCTAGTGTGGCGTTATCGAACGCGATGGAATATTACGCGACTTACGTTGGCCAACGTCCCACGACGCATTCTTCCCGGCGGAAGCCGCTGGAAGCCACGGATCGGTTCTCTGCGAGGCGAAACTGGGACTTAAGCCGTTACCTAAGCTTCTTCTCGGACTCATCTCCTCCATTCTATCACGATTCCGTCTGCGTCGCTCCTATTTTCCCCGCGCATCCTTCTACCCCCTCCTGCCCCCTCTGAGCCTCTCTTTTGCGGATCCTGCATCTTGGCCGCCCCTTCCGTAGCGGCAGATGGCCGGCCAAGGGGTAAGAAAAAAATCCTAGGGCCCCGTGAGTAGAAAAAAAAAGAGGAGAAAAAAACCAACGTAAAAAGAGCGACAGAGAGAGAGAAAGAGAGAGGGGGGGGGGGGGGTTATAAAAAGCGATCTGGAGAGGAAAAAAGGCAGGGGTAGGCCGGGGGCGATGGACCACGTGTGTTCTTGAAAATTTCTCGTGAGAGAGAGCCGATCCTAGACACAGGCCGGCACAGATTCGTCCTTTGATCGAATTTCGGCCCATTCATCGGCCCGATCGATCCTTACGATCGCGGCACTCTCTCTCTCTCTCTCGTCCGATTCGAGCTTTTTACCTTCCGCGAGCTCGATGTCGTCGAAGATTCAGCGTCTCGTGTTCGACGCTCGATCTCTGCAGGAAATTGACTCCTCTCAGCTGCGCGACGTACACGCATTTTCTCTTCTTTTCTTTTCCTTTGTAATTTTCCCTCTTCGCAACAACGACTGGCTATTCCGCGGTGAGTTTATCATTGCACACGAACTTGTAAAATCGCATTTATTAACGATTAGATACGAGTTGAAAGTTACACCGTATCTTATTATGAGAATTATACCGAATCTCGACGAGAATCAAACTGTTTCTAATCGGAGTGTCAACTTTTTCTTGAAGATTGAAGAACTTCTGGCCGCTCTATTAGAACAGCGCTGGTTCGATTTTATTCGAGTCAATCACACTTTAAAGCCGAGCCATTTAATTGCTCTGCTATGAAGCATCGATAAGACGGTGTCATCGGTGGCGATTGTTTCCAGGTGGCAACAAACATGACAGACTGAGTCCCGATTTCCTAAATATTAATTTAATAATTAGAGACATTCGAAATAACGCCGAAATACGAGGTTCAGAGCGCAAGAATGTTCAATGTTATTCCAGAGGATTTTCGATGTTAGATTTCACTGATTACGGTAAAATCCAAGTAAAATCTAATTTCCTCCCTCTCTCCCTAATCAATTTTTCAGCGAAACTCAAAATTGAATTTTCACTCTGTATTTATCATTACGTCGACGAACAACAGGAGAGAAGAGAGACGATAAACGAAGCGTCCGAGCGGAAGGAAATTGAAATTTAGCTCGCGAGGAGATGTGTTTATCGAAAGCTGGCTATGCTCAAATTACGCGAGTTGATGAATTTAAATTAGCCGTGCGTTGAGCATTATGCTAAACGTTTCACCGTGTGCACGCGTCGGGCAAGATAAATATTTGTGCGAAAAGTCCCTCGCTGTTTCCACCTTCCAAAGCAAACAGGCGCGTGTTCTCCAGCATCGTTTCGACGCGATTTCTTTTCGATCGATCGAGAAATTACAAGTTTTGAAAATAAAGAAAAAAGAGGGAAGAACACCAGAGGGAAGCTCCGTAGGAGTTGAGGTTCGCGCAAGTAAAAAGTCCGTGAAAGGAATAATGAAGCTCTCTTCGTCCTATCTGTCCGGACGAATCTCTTTTCGTATAACTGTAAAGGAGCCTGGTAAGTGGCGGCCCGGTTTCGGATGACCCGGCCGACCAATAGACGCTCAGGTAGAAAAATCGAAATTCGTAAAAAAACACAGATGGGGAAAAGGAGAAATGATAAAGGGAGAGGAACGGGACGACGCAGGCCAGCTGACCAACCGTGGGAAGAGACCTGACTTCTTCACGAGGGATTTCGAGAAAATTACTTTTAAATTAGCGAGCCACCGAAGAACAGGTAGATCGGTCAGTTTTGGCTGATGTTTCCGGAAATTGAAAGAGTAAATGAGAGACAGACCGGTCACTAGACACTTTGGGCCTTCGACTCTGGCCCGCCTTGCCCGCTATTGATACGTGAAATCGATTCCACGAAGAATCGACTTCCGACGAAAACCGCGATATTTTGAAACTTTCTCCCCGCCGTAGTTAACGCTTGACTTCAAAATTTAATTTAAAATCATACGTCAGTCGTTGCGTGATCCGATCGATCAATTTTCAATCTTTCCTCCGTTTTCGCTTCTCTTTTCATCGAGAAGAATTTATCGCGATTTTAGTTACATCATTCTGTAAAGTTACATCCCTTGAAACCTAAGATCTGAAACAGCTACGAGTCAAAATTTCTAAAAAGGAAGAACGACATTGAAATAGTTGAAATTATTCAAGGAGCGATAAAGAGAGAATTGTCAAAACTTGCAAAAGCGAGAGAGAATGATGATCTCGATCTTTAAATGAAATAAACTATGCTCCTATCATTTCCTGTTTGCGTTAAATATAGAAATAATAATATAGATTAATTCTTTATTATTGAATAATTATTTCTTTATTATTTAAAAGTCACGTTGCGCATTATTTCCTACGATAGACTGAAAATCTGCCATTCGACCGATCACGATCGAGAGGTAGGTATTGCAAACTGACCGGTACCATCAGCGTTAAAGGAGAAATTTTATTTTCTTTCTTCTCAAAAACTAAACTACGAAATTTCTTTACCATTAAAAACTAGAAATTGCACCAATTCGAAAAGAATTCTCGACGAAGAGAAAACCGCGAAACTTGGCCGCTGCTCTCCCCCCTTTCTATCGTGTCTTCGAACGTTCATATACTGAACACGTCCTGCAGACGGCGAGGAACGCGGTCGAAAATAGATCGATGCCATCCCGTTGGTGATAATCAGGCTCCTCTCGACACCAGTCGTCTGTTAACACCGGCGAATCGGTCAGGGGATTTGCTGTCTGCCCGGCGATATCCACGTTTCTTCGTTGCCTGTTTCACAGACAAAGAGAAAGAGAAAAAGAGAGAATAAATAAACGAGTTTTGGGTACCGTTAAAGAATTCGGGAAAAAGAAGAGGCTTTTCTTGACCGTGACACGTGGCCGCTTGGAAATAAATTTTTCCTCGGAGCATCGGACGACGCCTCTGGCGACGACGACGACGACGACGACGACGGACCGTCTCCATCTCTCCTGTTTTCGCTCGGCTGTCCCATCTTTCTCTCCCCCCTTCCACCCCCTAGCGACGACGCCTCGCCTTCGTTTCTTTCGAAAAGGGAGACGATGCATTTTTTCGCCGCGCGCTTAAAAATAGTAGGCGATCGCCGTCCGTTACCACGAACTGGCCAGAGGTCAGTCACTCCTTCGGGCGCAACAACTCGCGCCGTTGGCAAAAATAGCCGGCAAAACGGAAAAAATAATTTCCTCCCCGGCGAATCTCGCCGAAATCTCCGATTTTCGCGACTCTGCGTCGCCTCATTTTCACTCTCGATTCTAATCCGTGAAATTTACTTACTTTTGTCCAAATTTACTTTGAAGTTTGACAGATTTGGATCGTTGGATTTTTGTAGAAATTACATCGAAAATCCAAAGTAAGAAAAAAAAAAGGAAGAAAAAAGGAAAAAAGCGTCAGAGTTGATCCTGCTGCATTGTATGGTGGCCAGCGAGGAACCGGAGAAATTTGTACAAACCGAGCGTAACATCCACACCGATTCCCATAGAGGATCGCATCCGTCACTCGCGTCGTCTCCGCCACGAGGCATTCGCCGTCCATTCAGCAAGACGTTCTCTTCTCTTCTCTTCTCTCAGCACATTGCGTCGCGTCGCGTTGCGAGGATGCAACGATTGCGAGGTCCGAATCTGCACCGTCAGTTCAGCCAGATTTTTCACGGTGCCGATCTCTTTTGTAGGGGGCGCTGCCCGCTTGTCATATTTGCTTATGATGGACGATTTATCGTAGAAAAGAGACCTCGGGACACGGTGCATCGGCAAACGGACTCCTAGGATGACGAGCGTGTTTCTCATTCACAGAGAAAGAAAGAAAGAAAGAAAGAAAGAAAGAGAGAAAGATCGCGCCACATTTCGGCGATTCCACACCCGATCTCGGTGATTATGCTCGTTCGAGTAAGAATCGGCGAGTCCAATTTTTCCAGGGGTGTTTCGTCGGACTATATATATATATATATATTTTTTCTTCTTCTTCTTTCTACGAGCATATTGCGAAAAGTCACAAGGAACCTACCCCCGAGGTCCACCTAAGAATAAATCGTGTCGTGTCGCATTTAGTTCGCTGCGTTTCTCGACCGATCGAGCAAAACGCGGCCCGGCATCTGGACAATTCTATCTTTGAACTGGAATTTTCGTCTGGTCGAGCGGGCTGGCACCGAACCGTCGTTACTTTCATGACGAATTGTTATCAGTAACGGAGGTGTTCGATGAAGATGGAAATCGGAAGTTTTGAGAAACTTTCGCCTTATATTTTTGAAACAAATTGAAATAAATGGTCAGAAATTTTTATTATACGAGAGAGACGCTCGTTCTCTGATACCGAGGCTGTCGAAAATATGAGATAGCGCTCGACGGAGTTTCACCACGGCGCCGCGAGATCAAGGGGTTAACCCGCGAGAAGTAATTCTCACTCGTGCACAACCAAAAAAGTGGCAACTTTCCATTCCTCGTTTTTAAAGAATCTCGCAAGTTTCTCTCCCCTCGAATCTAGACAATGCTTAGAAAAAAGTCCTCTGAACTGAAGAAGAAAAAAAGAGGAAATTCCATATAGACCAATCTGCGCGTAAATCACAGTTGGCGCATCTTTGTCCCACTGTGTTAGAAGATTAGAAGAGAGGGAAGAAGCTGCAACGGACAGAAAGAAACGATTCGTGCGCGCTGCGTTCGATATCCGGCCAGTTAGGATCGTTCTCGCCCCGGGCGTTCCAGCAAATCGTCCGAGATGAATGTCCAGATCTCCCGACTAGCGTCAATCCCCAACGCTTTCTTTCTTCCCTCCACGTACGTCGAAGAACCTCAAACTTTTCCACATTGAAAAAAATTACCGATTATCGCGAGAGTAATTCTCAGTTGCTCGTGATATCCAAAAATCTCGAGACGAAGAGGAGCGAAGAGAAGAGAAGAGAAGAGGAGAAACGGAGGTAGCCTGATTTACGGTTTTATGGGGCCATGCGAATCGGCATTAAAGAGAGGCCGGTCAGGCCGGAGGAGGACGCCAAGGAAAGTACGTGAACCTTGTGAAATTTTCGTTTACACAGCCGCACAGTGACTGCCCGTATATCAAAAGTTTAATTGAATTTTCGGCCGAGGCCTTGCCCCGGCCTGGGGAGATTAGGATCCTGGCCGATCCCCCGAGCCTCGTCCCTCTCTCTCTCTCTCTCTCTCTACTCAATAGGGCTCTGACCGTACACCTCTCTTTCGTCCTCTTTGTCTTTGTCGTGTTTTCGTCGTATTCTCTAACGTCGGTATTATTCTAACTGCCCCCTGCCCCCGCTTCAACTCTGATTTTCGTACAACGCGTCGAACAAAAGCGTCGTCGGCTCGATCCTCGACGAGATTCCCCCGAATCCTTGTCCTGCCACGGCCGTTTGAATTTGGCAATTACGCGGTTGCTTAGACAGATCGCGAGGGGCAAGATTAATTTCCTAAGACTAGGAAATTTTCGGTCATTCGATCTTTTTTTCTCTTTCTTCGGCAACTCGATTTTCAAAATCAAACCATGAACGATCCAGGCACGCGGAACTGTTTCTTCGATTGAAACAAATTGAGCGAAATTGCTCCCTAAGTGGGAAGGGAATCACGTTTGGAGAGATTGGTCGCTTAACTTTGTTCAACTTCCAAGGAACTCCTTGGCGTTGTTGCGGATTTTCAAAAGGGAAGTAGAATGGACGCGAGATGTTTGACTTGGAAGGGATATTCGTCTCGCATCAGTGGTCAGGCTTCCTTTCGGTAAGTTTTTTGGGAGACTACACTCCCCGTTTTGTACACATTGTACAAAAGTACGCGTAGTTTGCTTTCGAGCTGGAAAACTCGAATTTTCATCCTGCGAGGTTTCACCGTCTGTGGAGCGCAATCTCTGCGAAATTGCCGTGAACGAACAAATTGGGCCCGCTCTTTCTTCGACGCCCTTATCGACCGTATCGTCAGACGCTCGCCGACCGAACAAATTCCCGAGAATCAAGCAGTTCACGTGCCACGCGTTCGGATATCGCGGCGACCTTCTTCTCGTCGAAGCACGCCCGGCGATTTGCATAATTGCGCGTTTTAATGTAACCCCTTGGTCATGAGGGTCAGATCGAATTTATCTTATTGGCCCTCACCTGTCCTGCCACGATGCGGGCCACGCCGGGAGAACTGACCACCTGTACAGTCGTGCTAACAAAAAGAAAAGAAGAACGAACAACCTGGAACGATCGCTGACGAGTTTAACAACTCGCAACTAGTGCTTACGCTCGATGTCTTCATCGAGTACAAGTGGCGTTTTCTTTCCTTTGCGGGAAACTTTCATAATTTTATAAATCTCTGGCGACTAGGAAATTGTACAAACGTACAAAGTTTTGAGAAACTTTGGATAACTGGAAAATTGTACAAATCGCTGTAACCAGAACTGTTGACAAGTAAAGCGTAAAATTTCCATCGGAGACATTAAAGTAAAAGAAACAGAAAATCTTTATAATAGCACAATAGCGTGTATGAGCTTTTATTTATGTATTTTACAAAGAATCATTCAAATCTCTAAAAATACACTGTTTCATGTCTATGAAATGTTTAACAAAGATTATCAATTGGTCATTTTGACCATTTTGGTAATTCTAGTTTTACATACACTCTTTCATGGCTGCAAAGTAACAAAAATTATCAATTGCTCATTTTGACCATTTTGGTAGTTCTAGTGTTACATACACTCTTTCATGTCAAACGTTTTTGAGAAACTTGTACAATTTTCCAGTTATCCAAAGTTTCTCAAAAACGTTTGTACATGAAAGAGTGTATGTAAAATAACAATTGGTCATTTCGACCATTTTAGTAGTTCTAGTGTTACATACACTCTTTCATCTCTACAAAGTAACAAAAATTATCAATTGGTCATTTTGACCATTTTGGTAGTTCTAGTGTTACATACATTCTTTCATGTCTGTAAAATAACAAAAATTATCAATTGCTCATTTTGACCATTTTGGTAGTTCTAGTGTCAAAATTGGAAATTAAATCCTCGTTGTTTATCTTCAATTGAAACTTTCGCGGAATATTTCACAAATTTTGTCGTGAGTTCGTCGACGTATCTCTGGTCAGATTGAGCAGAGGTCCGAGACACGGTAATATTCGAGCGAGCAGAATCTGCGGCCGCGGCGCGAGACGCATCTCGAGGCGTGTTGCTTCGCGTTCAAAAAACGACGAACCCGCAGGTCGTAGCAGCCGCGCGAAACAATAGAAAAGCCATAACTTTCTCCGCGCGGTCGTAGCCGTTGTTGCATCCAGTGTGTCGGAGCGGCCGCGAGGCGCGCCCAAAAAATCGCCCGCGTCACTGTGTGTCGGTCTTCTTCGGCCATTTTGCGTTGCCTGAAAACTGAAAAGAAAAAAGAAACCAGAGTCGTTTGATCCAATTTCCCAACTAACGACTCTCGAGAGATCGAAAATTCGATCTGAAAAACGACACAGATAACCGTTTTGTCTCGATTTAGATTGGTGCAAAGACCGGCGGAGTTAAATTCGGTGGCGCACCGTTACACGTCGCCTAATCAGAAAATTGAATCGTCCTCTCTCACCGTCCCGACCCGTTACTCTTTTTTCAACGACCGCCGATTCTATCGTACTCCTCCTCCCGTATATACGTTTTCCTCGTCTCGTGTACAGGTACGTGTTTCTTTCTCTTTTTTTCTTTTTTTTTTTTCGTGTCTTTCATTGTTCGATGTCGGACTGTACGGACCCGCATGTCGTTACGAGACACGAGAGGCCGAATAGATGGCCGGAACGCGCGTGTGTCCGTTCCCCTCCCCTCTTTCGCTCTTCGTCGTCGTCGAAGAGGCCGCAACGGGGACACATGTCAAAACAATTGGCACACAGGTGTATCGAATTTACCGAGGAGAACGACGCGGAGGACGCGGTCGAAAGAATCGGGAAGTTGCGTCATCGGGCGTCTTCTAGTCGGCCAGCCGATCGTCGCTGTCAACGACGACAAGTCGTTGTTCCTTTCGTTCGCTTTTCCGCTGGAGTTTTTCGAAGAAATCCTCTCGCGATCTCAGGTTCACCATACTTGATTTTATCACTGAAAGTGATTTTAGCGGAGATAACGCAGAAAATCGGTCCTCTTTGGGTGCAACGCTGATGCAACGAAAATTAGCGATTGGTTGATTTGGGTCACGTGGTTTGTGAGGGGGCGTGGGATAGACCTCGAGTAGGCGTTGTCTGGTTATTACTGAGCGATCGCGTCTGTAATTTGTTTTGCATATCAATAAAATTTTATGGCAAAAAAGTCGTCTTCATTTCCTAGTCAGAACAATTGCTTCTGAGTTTTTCAGTGAGACGAATCGTACTAGGGTACAAGTCGTGCAGTTTTTTAAATAAAGGAAATAAAAATGAAAGGAACTCCCGCGATTCTTTGAACTCGTCGACCAACATATATAGTCGATCTTAGGTTCACTTTTGCAACGTTATCACGCTAACAAACGAATAACAAATATCGCAGTTGATTTCTTAATAAAGGAAATAAAAATGAAACGAGCAAACTGTCGATGGTGAGAGATCTAAGATTATCTAGCTCGCCAATTGGCGTTCCAGCTTGGAAAGTCCATCTTCAAAAATTTCCTTTTCTCCACCAAGAATCAGTCGCCTCGATCGCCTGTCGAGAAGAGTTTCCAGGTTCGCGCTGCGACTGAATGGCAATGCGTCCCCGCTGGTAGCTACAACGCGCAACGGTGTTCGAACCAACGACGTTATCGACGTCGAAAGTTACGATAATCGTTTCTACGCGGTGTATGCGCGTACGTACATGCCTGCTCGCGTGCGCAGGACGTAGGAAGACGTTACCATTCGTGTCGATCGCCGTGTCGGAGACGAGACGCGAGCGAACGCCCGTTCGGAGGGACGAGGAGGGTCCGCGACTGTCGCGAAAAGCGGGAAAGAGCAGGAGCGGGCACGTAGGAGTGAGCGTGGCGAAGGAAACGAGAGGTATCCTCGAGTGAAAATAAAAGGCAAATGACGAGGTAGGGAAGGGTAAACGGAACAAGAAGGAATTCCCCAACTACAGTGGGTGATCGAGAGTTGACGAACAGTTTGGGCAACGAAAGATTTTCACGTTGTCGGAATCGTAAGATTTGCAGTACTCCCCTTTCTACGGAGATTACGCGCGAAAAATACGAATCCATTGTTGCTAGATTTTTTTAATTTTTCGATATTTAAAATAATTCATAACATTTAAAATCGTCTTTGAACGACGATTGTGCTCGATCACTCGCTATACGTACTCGAATCACATATGTCGGCTTTCACGCAGTCTGATCACGATCGATGACGTCAGACCGATCGATCGATCGATTATTTCACGCGTGTTCTCACACGGCGCGGCGTTGCGAAAACGCTCGCCGAGAATATTTTCCGTGCCAGCAGTTATTTTGACTCGACGATCCGGATCCCCGCCGGTCCCCGAAGACATTATCGGTGACATTTGTCCGCGCCGGACAAAACATGTTCCGGTCCGGTAGGATGACCCTAACGCCGCGCCTTTTGTCGAGCGAAAGGTACCCAGCCGACCCGGCGTGTCTTTGTCATTATATAACGCCATTGTGGCCACACTTGCCCGGCGTGGAAGTCGACTATACCTTTGCATATTATTAAAATGACGATGATTGTCATTTTTCTCCCTCCCGTTCCGTCGCCACCACCTCCTCCACCTTCTCTTCTCTTCTCTTCTCTTCTCCAGTCCTCTCCTCCGCGTCCTCTCCCCGCTGACTCGACCACCAACACTCGGTACCACGGTCGTACGCCCGGTTCGTTCTCCACTTTGTTTCCTCGTCGAAAGCAAACACCGACCTGCGAGTAATTTTTCCTTGCAATTATTTCGGAGGCCTCTCGTCAATTTCCAAACAAATTTCTCCAGGTACCTGCAGAATTTTGTACCAATTAGGTAAATTTTAAGGCTTTCGAAATGGCACCTTCGACTCACCAGGAGCTTGAGAGGATTTAAGCTTGAATCTTTTGGAATTTAGTTGATCGATTTCGTTAGAAACGTTAATGTTGAACCACCAAAGTGTCAAAATGACCAATTTATGATTTTTATAACATATTTTGTAGACGTGAAACAGTAGTGTATCTAACAGTGGAACTAAAAAAATGGTCAAAGTGACCAATTTATGGTTTTCGTAACATATTTTGTAGATGTGAAATAGTAGTGTAACAGTGGAACTAAGAAAATGGTCAAAATGACCAATTTATGATTTTCGTCACATATTTTATAGACGTAAAACAGTGTATGTAATAATGGAACTGCCAAAATGACCAATTTGTGATTTTTGTCACATATTTTATAGACGTGAAGCAGTAGTGTATGTAACAGTGGATCTACCAAAATGGTCAAAATGACCAATTTGTGATTTTTGTCACATATTTTATAGACGTGAAGCAGTAGTGTATGTAACAGTGGAACTACCAAAATGGTCAAAATGACCAATTTTAGATATTTTATAAATGCGAAACAGTGTATTTTTGAAGACACGAATGATTATTTGTAAAATACGTAAAATAAATTCGCTTCTGTATCGTAAAGATTTTACTTTAACATCTCTAACGGAAGTTGTATGCTTTAGTCGTATAACTAAAACGGCCAAGACGACCAATTGATAATTTTCGTTAGATATTTTTAAAACAACCTCTATATTTCTACATCAGCGATTTAAATAATTTCTCTTTAAAACGTGGAAACAAAAGCTCGCGTACTCGGTTGCATCGTCAGAGTTTATTCGCGTTTTAATTTTACGTCGGTTGTCCCAGCGTCAAGAAAATTCGCATCGCCGAGGCGTGTTTGCCAAGCGCGTTGCCCGAGCTTTTGCGAGGAGAAGCTCTTGGCTTGTTCGCTCCTAATTCCCTCGGATCGTAACAGCGTATCGAAGCGATCCTACGTGCCGCAGATTCACACCCACCGTGCGGAATGCACGGGGCCAGGCAAAAGGCGGCGGAGCCCGAGCGTCTCGTGCGTCAAGTTTATCGCGCCTGGAAAATATCGGGTCGCGTACGCGTGATTCTGCTCACGTGTTACGCGCCGATAGTCGCCTACCTGTGCACCCTCCGAGTCCCCTGAATATCATTATCAGTATCGAGAGGATCGTTTTATCGAATGACCGGTGACTCGCGATCGATCGATCGATCGATCGATCTTTCTCCAACGGCGAGGCCAGGATTATTATTGGGATCTCTGGACTCTCTGCTCTGTTCGTGCCGCGATCGAAACCGAAGCGAGAAGAGGCTACGTTCCGGGTAACGTGCGAGGTGATCTTTCACGATCGATCTTCACGAACGAACACACACACACACATATACACACACGCGCGCGCGGTATGTGTAGCGGGGCACATGGTGTGCCCCCGTCGACACGGTGCTCTCTCTCTCTCTCTCATCTTATGTACGCTCTGATATTCAAATCGCAGCGCGCTAAGCCTGCTCTTAACGGTACGGTATCCAGCAACGACGTCGATCGTACGATCTTCCAAAATCGTACACGGAGATCAAAATTTGTCTCTGACCGGTGGTGCTGATTGATTCTTTACTTTTTTTCGTTTCGCAGACTGATACTGCTACGCTCTGCTTCGGACTGACCTATTGCAAAAGCTGGCCACTAAGCTGCGTCTATTGCGAAAGCCACAGGTATATATATATATATATATATATATATATGTACCGATCGTGGAAGCCACGTGGAAGCCAATTTCTTCCTCGACAATGCGAGATTAAAATTTCAAAGCGAGCAGTGGTCGCCAGCTTTCTACAGATCGTATTTAAACGAGAGACAGAGTCAAAGATTCGCGAATCCGATCCACATTGTCATCCGTGTCGCAACATCCCGTTCGATTCAAAATTCAAATAAGTGGCACACTTATTTGCACGCTGTTAATAACTTGGACACATTGTATTGAAATGAGTTTCAAATTCGTTTCTCCAGTCCCCAAGGTTTTCGTTGCTAATATATATTTTTTTTCCTTCGAGACTCGTTTCCACGTGCCACTTATGTGCTTCTCGCATGTTTTAACAAGCTATTCCAAATATTGGGCTGTCCGGAAAGTTCCTGCCGATTTAAGATGAATTAAATTTAACATTTTTCTTCGGCGTTTCA
Source organism: Melipona bicolor (assembly GCA_030673865.1). NCBI lineage: Eukaryota > Metazoa > Arthropoda > Insecta > Hymenoptera > Apidae > Melipona > Melipona bicolor. The sequence continues at coordinate 1,130,645 of JAHYIQ010000013.1, read as the reverse complement.
ATTTCCTTCAAAATCGGCAACCCGATAGATTCCAAGTTCGACCATCGTCGAACAGGTGTCGACGTTAGACTCTCGCTCGTTGAAAAACACCCCCCGGAAGACTAAATCGTCCTCGAGATTTCGCATAAATTTGCATGTTTCGCGAAACGCGCGCGAGCGAGGGTGTCTCTTGGAGAGAGAAAATGTCGGTCAGCCGGGGCGCGGGCGCGACGCGACGCTTCGTCTCGACGCGAGGCTGCTTAAAAATTCGGACAATACTTCCCCAGGCGGCGGGCCCCATTTAAATGTATGTATTCATACGCTCTCGTGTATCGCTTTGACGAGAGGTGTGGTCAAAATTATTCAAACTGACCCGGACTCTTTTTTCCCTTTCGGTCTGGGACACTTTCTAGCGGAGCGGTGTGCCCGCTGCACCCACGTATATACTCCCTCCTCCTCCCCTCCGCCCCCTTCACCTTCCTCGTCTTCGCTCTTCTCTCTCTTTCGACGCTTTTGCTCGCCGCGATCCTCTCTTCTAGCCATTGTCCCGTCGAATTCGAGATTACTTTTGCGGCCTGGTGATCTCATCGCTTCGCGACGGAATAGCGTTGTATCTGTAATAGTTGTTAGATCGCGCGCTTTATTTCTTCCCTCCGAGGAATCGTCAACTTCCAAGACAGCGCCACTGCCAACGAGTCCCGTCGGTTTCTGTCGGTTTGAAGAGGAAACTTTGCGGCAAACAGCGGCGTGTTTGTCCCAGGAAAACCGGGGGAAAAGGTGGCGAAAAGTGGCGAGGGAAAAGTGCCGAGGGTGTTGGTTAGCGCGGCCAATCGATCAGCATTGGTGGTTTTTGCGCCGGCCATATGTCATAGTCGTCCGGGCCGGGAGCATGCCTCGGCATCGCGAGGCCAGCTTGGGCCACTCGGTGTCCATTCGTGATATGTGGCTGGAAATTTCGTTCTCGGATGGCCGTGGAATCACTTCCACGAAACGACTATCCGTCGCGGTCTTCCACCCTTCGCCGCCTCGGAGCTCGTCTCGGATTCAAATCAGGAGAGCAGCGCCCTTTCCACACCCCTCCGGATCGTTCAGAGTAATTGGATTCTTTCGAGAGAAAACAGAAACCATTCGTGCGCGGTAGAAATACGCACGAGGTGCGAGATGTAATTTTTTCGTCGATCGATGTCCATACCGATCGCTGTCGAGTCGGTTGTTGATCCGAGTCGAATCAAGACGGACCGATCCCTCGGCAAACTACATGAAATCATCATACAATCGTTTAAAACAATTCCAAAACAAATTTCACAATCGTCTCATCAGCATATACCTCCCGTACCGCCTCCGAACTCGCCTCGCCGGCTCTCCGGCCCGTTATGCCGATCCCTGTCGTTGTTGTTATCCGCGAGATTTCCTGTCGACCGATCGAGTAATTCAACTACGTACAAACTCAAACTTCCACCCTTCTTGGGAGCGATCGAAATGTCTCTCTTTCTAATCAATTTATTGTTAAACGTTACGGCGATTGGTTTGCAGAAATACCAATATTGCATATTCCACGTGCAACGTCCAATTAAGACGAAAAGGTTGTCAGTGTACTCACTGTTTGTATGTGTGTGTGAGTGTGTGTATGTGTGCGCAGAGAGACAGAGAAGTCGAAAGCCACAGTCCAGACGGAACACACAGTCCTTCCCTCGCAAGCGACTCCGTGGCCGATCGATCGGCAATCGCGTCCGATATATCGAGTCCTACAAACGACGTTTATAAAAGGTCCCCCCTTTTCCATCCGTCACCGCCTCCCACCTCCCCTCCTCGCTGCAACTCTTTCGCTGGATCTGTTCACCGTTCCGCGGGCCTCTCTTAGGCCGCATTCGCACGATCCTCGATGCCGGGCCACCTTCGGCACGACCTCTCTTTCTCTCTCTCTCTCTCTCTCTCTCTCGTCGTCGGTGAAGGTTTTTCGCTTCGTGTCGTAGGTGGTCGGTCGGGCAGGACCGTGCTGGTACCGTGGCTGGCTTGCTCGGGAATCGTCGCTGCATCGGAGTATCGTCGCATCGTACGCGCGAGAGAGGCATACACACGCTGGCCGATCGCTGGACGACGGTCACTACTCATTGCGCCGCGGCCGGGAGCCGAAAGTTCATCGGTACGGTTAACCGGCACGGCACGGCACGGTACAGCTAGCCACGCTCTTCTAGCCTCCTCCTCCTCCTCCTTCTCCTCTTCTTATTCTTCTTCTTCTTCTGCTTTTGCTTCCTGATCTTTCTCTTCCTCCTCTTCGTCTCTCCGCCAAGTCGATCGTTCCACGCGACACAGTGCTCTCGGTCGCGTTCGATCCCTCGAGCACTTTTTCCTCCTGGCAAAAAACTTTGGGATTCGGACTTATCATTCGAAACCTCGAAGTTTACCAGTTTCGAAAATTCGGAATTTTTCTCAGCAAAACTCGGTGCAATAGTAACTTTGAAGTTTACCAGTTTCGAAAATTCGGAATTTTTCTCAGCAAAGCTCGATGTAATAGGGAATGTTTGGATCTCAATGACACGAGTGGCAAATGTTACAGAGTGAAAGTTTCGGATTTTAAATCGGCACTCGATAGAAGTGATCGAAATCGAGGCAAGAGGAATTATCAATGGGAATCGAGTGAGAAATGGAAGGGGGAGAACAGAGGCTGGAAGTCAAAATGACCTCTAACGGGGTCCAGGTGGGATGAAAATCACGGAACCGCCGCGTCTTAACCGGCGCGATAGTTATGGACAAAGGTTACCATCAATTCAATTAAGCGCGTTATTACGTGCTTGCATCTTCAAACTTATAACACTTCGATAAACCTCCTCGAGTGCCTCGACGTGCCCGCCTCCGGTCGTATATTTTTTTGTCACCGAGTGTGGAAAGGAGAATTCGTGACGGTAGTTGCATCGCGTCGCGCGAACCGATTCAGACGGCAGCTCAATGGCAGCGGTCGTTGCTGTAATGTACGACTCACCTTCTTCGAAATTCGTTCGATCGACAGAGGGAACTCTATTTGGAAAAAGAGGGTGGAAAGTTTTTTTCAGAAACGTTCGCGAACAGTTTGTAAATTCAGGCGAGCCTTGAAAGAGAGAGAGGCTTGAAAATTTGCCAAAAAGCGAACGTCACGATGTGATCAACATTGGCCCTCGGCAGATGATATTTCGCTGTCCGCTATTACCATAATGCAATCTCAATCTTCCGCGACTATAACTCTCTCTCTCTCTCTCTCTCGCGGCGAAATACTGTTCTCCTCTTATCCTCGTTCTTAGGCTAGGTGACTCTTTGACTCCTGTGAGCGGGCAAACGCTGTATAGGTCGGCCGAGTTCTAGTTTTAAAGGACATGCACGTACACGCGCGCCGCACGCGCGCGTGTGTGTCGGATATCTGCGCCCTATCGCGCGCTAAGTGGCACGAGGATATTTCTGAGGTGAAAACACGTTCCTGGTTCGGAGGAACGCTGGAAGGTTCTAACCCTTCGCGGCGAGCGTCCGCCTCGTCCTCCTCGGTGCTCGCGTGGGACGTTCCGATCCGAAGCCGATCCGAAATGCCTGTAGCTCGAAAATGACTTACGACCGACGCTCTCGCGTATCCTTTGTTTTTCGACAAATCTTTGTTCACCGACGGCGATGGTAGGTGTGAATGGGCGAATTGTAACGATACACGCATTCTCGCCTCCTGCGCTCGTAACTGCCTCTCCGTGATTCTATCCGCCGCGCGTCGAGCTGTGTTTATGCGTTTGCCTTCCATCGCAATTTAATGGTATTTTCTAAAAGGGAATATTTTACGTGAAACGTAATATTTATTTAATAACAATTCTGATGATTAAACACAGAATCGACGCTTTCTCACAACTCAAATTTTCCAAAAAAAAAGAAAAAGAAACGCCTCACGAATTATAACTTAACAATGATAACGACCTACAATATTACATATATATATATAATATATATTACTATATTATATATATAAATATAGTAATATAATAATATATAGTAATATAGATTATTACATAGTATTAATAGTATATAATAATATAGTAATAATAATATTATTATACACTATTATTACTGTATTATTATTATATTATTACTATATTATTATATAGTATTAATAGTATATATTAATATAGTAATAATAGTATTATATACTATTATTATTACTATATTATTATATACTATTACTATTACTATTATTATATTACTATATTTATATATAAAAATACAGTAATATATATTGTTATATTACTATATTACTATATTACTATATTATATATATGTATATGTAATATCGTAGGTCGTCATCATTGTTAAGTTATAATTCGTGAGGCGTTTCTTTTTCTTTCCATATGTATATATCGTTTAAAACACCGACGTGGAATTCGGCAGCGTTCGGCTGGAGCAATATTTGGACATTGGCGACAAACAGGGCACTCTAGACGTAACTGGAACATTAATCTAATTAGATTGGATAGCGACGACGTATGATCAGTTACTTTTCGTTGCCTCGAACTACACGTACAGAAAGCTACGTGCGTAATTGCGGTGACATTTGCCACGTGTAATTAACGGCAGTCAGTTGCGAAATAAAATAAAGGCAGGTATTCGTCGAGCACGGAGTTAATCAATCACCGCGAGTCAAAATTCCAGTACGCTAATCAAATAGCTCTTCCGAGCGTCCGTAGGATCGAAGCGGGTCAATTAAACCCGCCAACAGGCTCGTCGATTAGCCACGCGTGACCACCAGTCTCGAAGGACCGAGCAAATTTCCCATTCGACGGATCGTCCAACGTACGTTGAACAACACATTTCATTCGAGGAAGCAACGTCCCGTGAAAGCAACGGCTGCTCGTTCGCGGGGCATTAGTCAATTAAATCTACCGATGGACTGATTAGCCGACGTGCACGCGGAATAGACCAAGCGGGTCATTACAGCCGCACGGCGTCCCCGTGCCAGAAGCCAAAAGTTCATGCCACCGCGCTTCCACGACTCTACGTACTTATATATATGTATACAGGGTGTCCCGTAACTGATTGCGAGTCGCGAAATTTCGCAGATTCGTGCGCGCGATGTTTTATATTTAGAAATATTTCGTCAGGTCTCGTTCATTTCAATATATTCAAATATTATATATATATATATATACTCGGGCTGTATCGTCTCTTCTAACAATTTATGTTACGTTTTGATGTGTTAATTTTGTAAATTTGTACAATTTGAAATTTATACAAATGTTGATTTTGTAAAACAAGTGTTTCCAATTTTCTTTTTAATTCTCTGAAATTGGTCACTGTGATTGTGACACCATATATAGGCACGAAGCATTAAAACAGGTCATTTTTATTGATCTTCAATTTGACTCCAAAGTCTGAATTCCCCAAAAAACCATATTAGGTGCCATTTTAGGTAGAAACGTTATCTATAATTCATAGTTTGAATAATGTTTAATTTGACTCGAAAGCTCGAGTTCAAAGTTATTTCCAGAAAATTCACTAGATACCACATTAGACACAAAGCATCAAACATTATATGTAATTCATTTTTATTAATCTTCAATTCGACTCAAAAGTTAGATTTCAAAATTATTCCTTAAAAAAGCCATACTAAATACCAAGCATTGAAACGTTACTTCTGATTCGTTAATCTTCAATTCGACTCGAAAGTTGGAATTTAAAGTTATTCCCAGAAAACTTACTAGAATTACTCATTTATTAATCTTCGATTCGACTCGAAAGTTAGATTTCAAGTTCCTAAAAAAAAAAAAAAAGAACAATTTGCAACCTTTTTCTCTCGCGACTAATAGCTGATGTTGCACGAGAAGGGTGAGAGATTTTGCGACACGCAACACAGAGCTGAATAGACGAAATAATGGAATCGTGGTTCCCCTCGGTTGCGGACGCCCCGTATAGCAGGATCGAATCGACCAAAGAACCGCACGGTGTGTATCTTTCTACCGTTCCTCCGGCCAGATCGTTTCTTCAACGTCCGCGGTCTCTGGCGCGCGCGCGCGCGCGCGCTCGCGTATCCAGAGAGCCCAGCCGGTGGCTCTTCGCCTCTCGGCGACGTGGTCGTACGGGCCGACCGAGTTCGAGTTTTAAAAGAACGGGCGACACAACACACACGGAGAATCGTGAGCCGGAGCAGAACGCTACGGCATCGCCGCGGAGCTCTCCACGAGAGCTCCCCGATATATAGGGCAACCGTAGAGTCTCACGGTTTCTGCGAGCTATTCATCTGCATACTCTGCACCGCCGCCACCGTCGCCGCTCCCTTCGTCCTCCTCCTCCTCCTCCTCCTCCTCCTCTTTCTCTTCTCTGCGCCCGGCACACGCTTTTTCTTCCTTCTTCTCGCTCTCCTTCCCCATTCCCAGCCGCCTAACCCTATCTCCGCGCGAAATTTATCGGATTAATTGTTACCGGGACATGCGTCACGCTCCGTCGTTTATTCTTTTTTTTCTTCTCTCTCGATGAACGATCGGATCTCGCCGAATCGTTGCCTCGATTTCCTTTGATCGGCTGTTTCTCCCACGAGAGGAGAAATTCATCAAGGGCGAGATTTTCCTACACGGAAAACTTTCCGCAGAGTGGAGTGGGCAATCAAACTGGAGTTTAACGACCAAAGTCGTGCCAGTTAGTCGTGGAAGCACGACTTCTTGGTCAAAAACCAAAATCGACGAACGGAGCTTCCGTCTGTTCCCTCCGATTCGCAATCGCTGGCAAATCGGCGAAATAGAGAGAGAGAGAGAGAGAGCCGCGAGGCAGGATTCGTTGTCGCCGAGGCGTGCAAAGGTAGGGGGAGGGTGGAAGGCCTAACCGACGGAATAACATCGCAGAAGTAGGAAGCAGAAACGCAAAGGCGGCGGCGGTAACGCCGTTGCCGGGAAAAATCGGCAAAGCGCATTACGCGAAATCACAATGTTTAATGAAAATTGCGAGGGGGGGGGGCCGCGTTACACGAGGCCGGCTCGCCGCTGCCTGGCCGACTGGGTCGACTCGGGATCCCCCGCCGGGACGAGCGGTCGCCTCGTGTAGCCACGGCTGCCCGGCCGAATCGTGACGCGACGAAGCGGTATTCAGATTGCGCTCTTAGCGGTTTTGCCGATTTTTTCCCCCTTTTTTCCTTTTCGTTTTCGCCGCGACAAAGGGGGGAATTTCTGTAACCACTGGTCAGGCGACCGCTTTGCAAAAATTTCTGCAATTGTCTCTCTGGACCGATCTCGACAAGCGACTATTCTCTTTCTCATCTGAGAGTTTAGAACTATCGAAGCGGCCAGAATTTGCAATTTTCTGCGGGAATTTTATATATTTTCGCAACGGTGTATGTTTGATCTTAGTTGTCAGTGTTTTAACCAACTAAAGCGAGAAATACCGAGTCAAGTTGATGCAGCTCGAAAAGAAACAAAAGCGTAGAAATGACAATTGCAAAGTTCGAAAGAATGGAGAGACCAACTGAAGCTAGCCAACGACACGTCGCTGACGCATTGTCAGGGTCGAACAACGCCGGCAGAATCCAAAAACCAGAAGTGAGAAATCGTCAAGGTTGGCGGATGGCGCGAGCGACAGCTTGGTTGGACTTTTGGAATCTCCATCCAGCTATTCTCTCCACAAGTCAATTCTCCGAGGCACATCTCCGACAACCAGGCATCGGGTTCGAGCATCGACAATTGGCGGTAATGTCGGTCATTTCTAACCCATCGCCTGTAAACACGCTACCGACACTCTTTCTTCCCCCCTCCACTTCGTCCCGCAAAAGCAAATATTCGCTGAAACGTTGATAGAGAATCGTGGAAGCCGGCTTCTGTTCCACTTGGCCGTAAAGGATTCTACCCACGGTGGCTCTCGCGCAGCCCGGCCAGGCAGGCCCGATGCCTATCGAAGATCGGCGCACCGCATCCTCGCCGCGAGTTTCGATCGTTACCGAAACGAGATCGTTATCGCCACGCGGATGCGCGATACATCAACGCGACCTCGCTGATTTCCGCGCCACGTTCAAGGATCCCTGCAAAGACTCGCGCCGATTTTTCGCACCTCGATTTCCCGATTAATCCCCGGCGATTGGTACTCGCCAAGTGTGGGCAAATTTCGCCGATTTCTCTTTCTCAAAGTAAGTTCAAAAAGTAACGGCAAAAATGGCTGCAAATTGTTGCTCAACATCAGCAAAATTCTTCAACTCCGTCCTATCTCGAGCCATTTTGAACGATGCAAATTCTGAAGGATGTAAAGATTATTATACACAATGCTTCGCTAACCATATTAGTTTACTCCTTTGAATAAACATATCGCGAGATTTAACAGTAATTATTTAATAATATTAATGTACAATAAGATTTTTATTTCTATAACGATCTTTATTACAACATATCTTATTTTCTCCTTTCTTCATTTTAAATCAGCTGTTAAACTCGCCGATCACTAGGTTCACCTAAGATCGGTAAACGTTAATAATTGACAAGTTATCAATCGATAACCTGCAAATTTTCGATTAATCGGTCAGCAGTGGATGATCGTTAACGTTAAAGAAAGAAAGCCGATTAGTAGCGTTGACAGAGAGAACAATGCTCCGCTAACCATATTAGTTTACTCCTTTGAATAAACATATCGCGAGATTTAACAGTAATTATTTAATAATATTAATGTACAATAAGATTTTTATTTCTATAACGATCTTTATTACAACATATCTTATTTTCTCCTTTCTTCATTTTAAATCAGCTGTTAAACTCGCCGATCACTAGGTTCACCTAAGATCGGTAAACGTTAATAATTGACAAGTTATCAATCGATAACCTGCAAATTTTCGATTAATCGGTCAGCAGTGGATGATCGTTAACGTTAAAGAAAGAAAGCCGATTAGTAGCGTTGACAGAGAGAAAGAGCGGCGAGGCGAGCTCGTGGCTGGTGGCTCGGACGTCGGAGGAGGCTCAGAGTCGGTCGGGTTGCATCGGTCGGACATATCACGCGGAATTGCGACGGCGGCGGATCGAGGCAACGGAGCGGCGGACTGGCTGCTGCCCGATCCCTGAGCGAAGTGAAAGTTAGATGTGTGGGCACGGGATGCGCACGAATTCATTTTTTCGGCCTCACCGTGTGCACCTTTTTTTCCAAGCGTCGCGGCATCAGTTCCCATGTACACCGACCTAGCCTCTATTGGCCATCGTGCGCGCGATATCTTCCCGCCACACGAACGTACACACACGTGTATTAAAACACACACACACACACAGCAAGTTGGATCGGTGTGTTGGCCACTCTCTCTTTCTCTCCCTCTCTGTCTCTATTTACCGATACCGATCCTCTCTCGCGTTTTCTCTTCCTCTTCTTCGGCTTCTAGGCACACACGTAGATGTACATAGATAGATGTAGACATACACATACACACGCACACGTACACGTACACGTACACGTACATAGATAGATACACACACGTCGTATCGACGCGTCTCTCCTCTTTCGCATACCGCCTTCCATTCCTAGCCGTAGCGACGTAGAAGAGCAACTTGTACAGCTAGTACTCCCGTGGCCTGGCTCTAACCGTGACTTATCGTTTCTGTGCACCTTAGACGTGTCCCTAGGCCGGAGTATCGATTCCGCGTCGTCCGGAATCGACCGGCGCTACCTAGCTCTCTCGTGGGATCCGCCGATCCGATCTCCGCGTGCGCCACGCCGGATCGAGAATTCACGATCTGCGACACTTTTACGCAAAAAAAAAAGAAAGATCGACTTCTTCGTTTTGATACTGATAATCGAGATTCTCGAAACGTCTCGGCTGAAATTATTATATAACTATTATATTTTGTTCATTTTTTCATAATTTCTCGAGATATGAAAAATTAGCAAAATATAACAATAATAATTTTAGCTGAGACACAGATAAAGTTGGAACGTTTCAAAAATCTCGATTCTCGTCGAATAACTTGGTTCTTCTTGACAAAGATGGTCTCTTTTGACGAGAAATCATACTTCCCATTGACGATTACAGTACTTTCAAAAAATATTGCGCGAAATTAAAAAAAGTTTCTCAATTTGACGAGCAATACTTTTCGAGTTCCCCCAAAGTCCCACAATCTACCAAGTAGGAATCTTTTCAGTGAATCTTCTTCTACATAATAACCTAAGAATCGTATCCATTCAATAGTCAATATGCAACAATAACTTTCCAAGATATTGTTGCTTAAGGTCAAGCTTCTATTCTGACGAGAATTATCCTTTGACTCTTCGTCGGGATATCAAACGACCGCGAGCAACTCGGTGATTCTAGGACACTGAATATCTCAGCAACTGGGAATATCGAATTTTTCGAATCTCGCAACATAGACTCTCAAAGTTCTACTTTGAAGATCCGAGGATGGGTTGCATCGATGGATCATCAGCAACACGGCGTAGCCGGCTCCCGATCGAGGCATTGTGCCGATCGTGTTGTCCCAGTGAATTTCTAGGCGACGCGAGAATCGTGGCTCGTTATCGAGCGTGTGATCGAGATCGCCGGCTGGAAATCTGCTGGCAGGACCGAAATTTCTTGCTCCAGATCGCGGATGCTCCATAGACCGGAGATCTAGCGTACACCGATCGTACACCGCCAGCGAATCCTGGTCAGAAGAATGCACGACCTTTCTAATCGATGTAGGCAATCCGTCTTTTCCCCACACGTTCGTGTGTGCCATGCGCGGTGTGTATCCTTCTCTCGCTGTTTTTTCGGTTGCCTCTCCGCGAGATCTCAGCCGATTCCAGGGCGATTAAAATCTTCCCAATACAACGTCGTCCCGTTGTTCCCTTGAACTGCTCTTGCTTTCTTTCACCGCTAATACGATCGAGATCCACGGGGTCTGCTGCTTCTTCTCCCTGTCTCCGCGATACATTTTTCTCCGCGTGTTCGATTTCTCCGCGAGAGCTTTGTTTCTTAATTGCGAACGTTTCCTTTTCATTTTGTCCGTCTTTGAAATTAAATTTCGTATCGATTCAAAAATGTTGCAAAGTTGAGGCTGAAATTAGAAGACAGAAAATTGGGAAAGATGAGATTTAAATTAAAGGAACGACAAATCTGTCGCGGCAAAGGCAAATTACTCGCGGCGTTTCTAACTCGCGGCTAGAGGAATACTTAGAGGGACGCGAAATCGACGAACGCCGACAACCTCGATCTCGTGGGATCGAGATCGCGCGAATCGAAATTTTCTACGGTGTCCCCTCCCGACAAACGAGCTGACTTTTAGTTCACGCTTCTCACACGTACACGCTCGTCGCCGGTGTAAATCTAGGCAAGCCAGCTCGAGCGTACGATCTTTCTTCGCTTTTTTCTCGGGAGGGAATATCGCGAAACGAACCGACTAAACTGGATCACACGTTGAAGTATCTCTCTTCAATCGTACGCCAAAAAATCAATAAAAACCAAGTTTTCGATATTTTGCGTCGTGAAACGGGAATTGAAACAGAGGGTGTTCAGTTTTGGACTTATCTTCTCTGTTCGAACAAACTCTGTTGCTGCGTTCCGAGGTGGAAGCGATTCGGTGAAATCGGTTCGTTTGTAACTTGCAACTTCCTCGAACGGAACCCCACGCTTTCGTGTCGAAGAGCTGTCAGTTTAACGCAAGAATAACAAGATCACTTCCCCTTCGAACAATGAATTGACAATTAGGAAGAATGTAAATTAAAAAACTAGATTTTTCTGAAACATTTTCCCAGACAATGACCAGCTCAGAGGATCAAAACTGAATGTCAACCATTCGTCCCTTTTAAAGACTCGAATTTGTTGTAATTTCATTTACCGCGCGAGATGTGTTCGACTCGGTCTACTCGCGGAAAAATAGCAGTTTTTACGACGTCCCTCCTCTTTGACCCGCGCGTGTCATTCACTTCGATGAGGCTGCGGGGTATCAGGATAGATAAGCAGCTTTTCGGAACGCAACAACGCGCCGCGTCGTGAAAAGATGTTATACCCGGAGAAATCGAGATCTGTCGCGGCGTTCTTTCACGCGGCGGGGACGAAACTGACGAAAACAATAATGTACAACCGGGGGGTGGTGAGGGACTTATCGATCCGCCCGGGGATCGAAACAATGGCCCCGCCTCGAACGTAATAAATGATCGCCTCCTTATCGCGAGCGGGGTGACGAACACCGTCACGGTCATTCGGCTCTCATCAATAGCAAAAGTTGCCATTTTCGCACTATATTCTTCGACGAACGAGCCAGCTTACCCATTCGATTTTTTCCTTCGATTATTTCTTTCTCTTTTTATCACTGAAAGTGATTTCAGCGGGGGTAACCCAGAAAATCGGGCAAGATGCAACGCTGATGCAACGAAAATTAGCGATTGGTTGATTTGGGTCACGTGATTCGCGAGAGGGCGTGGGGTAGACCTCGAGTAGGAGTGGCGTTGTCCGGTACTGAGCGATCGCGCCTGTAATTTGTTTTGGCATATCAATAAAACTTTATGCCAAAAAAGTCGTCTTGCTTTGGGCCTTTCAGTGAGATGAATCGTACTGGGGTACAAGTGCAGTTTTATTTTTTTTTAGCAGAAGGGAGAGTATCCGTCTTCTTGATAAGACGTTTATGAGTTATTTTGGCGTGTAGCGAGCTAATACAGTCCTTTCCTTTCTTTCTTTTTTAGAAAAACCACCAGTTGTCCCCACTTTTAAACATCCACTTTCGTACCTACCCTCGCTCCTATATCAAGAGAAACTACGTTCAAAGAAAAAAGAGAGAGAGAGAGACAGAGAGAAGAGAAAAAGATCATTGTTCCTGTTTGCAGCCTGTTACCATTGCCTGTTACCTCTCCCCCTCCCTCTCGACATTTACCTTATTATCCAGCGATCGCGAGCCTCTCCCCGCTGCTCGTTATCACGGGCCCATTAAATTCCCCTGCCTGCTCGTCGAGGACGGTTTCGCCGAATAATAAAGTACTCGTTCCGGGATCGGTGCGTATCGAGAGGGCCGTAATACGTTATCGCGGGATGGGCGAGGAGGATCCGCGTCTCGGAGATACGCGCGTGCACACGCGTACGAGCCGAGACGAATAAGCGGCTCGGCTCGACTCGACTCGGGGGCCAATCAGTCCGTGTAATGGAGATCGATAGCCGTGAGTCGTCTACTCGCGATACACACGCGGCCCCGTCCGTCGAATAATGCTCGACTCGTGCTCGCGAGACTCGTCCTCCTCCTCCTTCTCCTCCTCCTCCTCCTCCTCCTCCTCCTTCTTCTTCTTCTTCTCATCACTTTTTCCTCCTTCCTTCACGTGCCTCTGTCTGTGTACGTGCATTCGCTCGGCGATATATAAGTGATAACGCCGAGAGAAATCTCGGGGACGTCGATGTGGGTTACGAGGCGAGAATGGAACGTTCTGTTGTTGCCAATTTGCCGTATTTCGCCGTGGACGAGAACAAACGAACACCGCGAGGAAATGGAATTTCAAGTTTCCACGGTGCACGGCGACGATCATCGGGCGAAAGAGGGGGAGGAGGGCGGTAGACCGCGCTTCGTTGGACGTTGTCGACGTCCGCCGTTATCGTTGAGCAAACTGAAACTAAAAAACGGACGGACGTTGCGGACGGATGAAATACTGGCACTGTCCACTGTGCCTCACCTGTACCCTTATCTGTACAAACAGCTCGTATCCCGTCGGCTCTCTCGGAGAGAGACACGGGGTCATTCGACTGTTCCTCTCGTTTTTTCCGGTATACACACTCGGTTCGACCGGAGAGATCAAACAACAGACGTGGAAAACGTCAGGTCCTTTCTTTACCTCTTCGCGGAAAGAGATTGAAACGCTTTCATTACGTTTGAAAATGGAACAAAAATGGGTTTCATAAATCTTTTGTCTAGAATGTAGTCTGTAATTAATGAATTCTACGCGCGTCGCAGGTTGCTGAATTTTTTTAAACCTTCGCGCAAGATTTATGAAACAGAGTTCATCAATTATAGACTGTGAGCTACATGTGACTGTGGACTATACTGTAGACTGTAGTCGTCTTATGGAGACTGACGAATGTTTGAGAATTAATTTAATAGCAGATATGAAAAACATTAGGTTCTTTACTCGGTGGTTCTTCTCTTTAGAGAAAGAAAATCGCTTTGACTATGTTTGAATATGTTTGAAAGCAAAATGGAATAAAATTGAGTCTCGTAGATCTTTTATCTATAATGTAGTCTATAGTATGCCCAATGTAGTCTACGTAAGATTTATGAAGTAGAGTTCATCAATTACAGACCATGAATATTATATACGATTGTAGATTATGCTAGACTATACTCTATACTGTAGATTTTATCTTACAAAGACTAACGAATACTAGAAAGAAATCTCGCTACAAAGGAAATCAATGATTAATTTAGACAGTAACGTGCAGAACCGCTTCGGCTTGTTTGAAATATTCAGCGTACGTCATATCGTAATATCGCCAGACGTTAAGCCCTCGCTGCTTCGAATAGAAAACAAAGTTGAAGTTGCAGCGCGTAACAAGTTTGATTTAAAACATCAGTTTTCGTCAAACCAAAACTTATTTTTGTCCAAGTTGAAGAAATCCTTCGTTTCACAAAGGATCTTTAAGAATCTTTTCTAGTCGCATACGGATGATTAGAAATCGTTTTCGCAGATTCGTTTCCGCGCGAGTTCGCGTCACGCGTAGGAGCGAGCATAATGGAACGGCGGACTCACAATGCGGCTGGCCTACGAGTTTACAAGGGCCGGCGAGGAGAGTGTTTGGTGAAAGTCAGGTAAAACTCGCTGACCACGATGCTCTCAACGACCCTCCACCGCCTTTGCCACGCTGAGAGCCCGCGTAGCTATATTGGCAATGAAATCTACCAAACGTACATACATATTACACCCGTGCAACGCCCGGGTATCGGGACGCTCCCCTCTTCCACGTATCGTTGATGCAATCGCAAAATTTTATTCGCGATTTAGATACGGGTCTGACAGATTAGATAAGAGTAACTGGCTGGAATTCGAGTTCTTTTTTTTTTTATCAGATGTATAATTTGATATTATATATATTTATTATTATTTTTTATAATTTAAATTTGATAGACAATAATATTGTCAGTTTTAAGTATATTTAAATGTAACCAAGGCAAAGCGACGAATTATTGTATACGGTTCGGTCACTCGTTATGGTCCGCAAACCCAGTTGCCAGCGCAAGAGGTTAAACGAAAGAAAAAAAGAAGCTCGAAATAAACATTCGAACGTGAAAGAGCGTGTTTCGATTGATCCATCGAGGATCCAAGGATTGTAGGTTTCGTACAAAATCTCTTTCACAGCTATCAAATATTCTTCGAGCGTCTTATCAAGCGCAAAGTCGAAGTTTTCCACTGGTCTCTTCCTTATCACTGGCACAAACGTCAACGGGAAGAACCAGACCAGATCCATAGTTCCACATTCTCACGACGTATCTCCGAAGATGTTTCGACGAGTCTGCCGTCGTGGACGTGGACGAGATCGTTTTCTCGATTCGTCCCTTCTTCCGAAGGGAAGAAGCTAATCCGCGGGATCGCACGCGCGATTTCCCACCTCCTCTCTATCGTCCCGCTTTGATTCCCTCCCTCTCGTTTGGGTGGTCCACTCTTTTACCCGATCCTAATCCCGAAAGGTATTATTCGCGCCACGACTGTCCCCGGGACTTACGGGCCTCCGGGCATTGTCGTGGACCCATGCTGTAAAAATCCATCCTCGGACTCTAGACCCGACACGTCGAGCTCTTCCGACGCGTGAGCAGGCACGTTACAACCGTGAAACGATCCGTAATTTGTCATGGATAGCCCCGTCCACGACTGTTCCGTCACGTGTCCTCCGGAAGATCCCCGTTTCGACTAGAAACTCGGTTCAAACGTGGCTCTCGGGTCAATGGATCGTTTCGTACATACGTACATGTATATATATGGAAACTGTATGGCTATTTTTTTTTTTTCAAAGTGCAACTGGAAATTTGTTCACGTTTGACGAGTATTTGGGAAACATGTTGTGTACAGGGTGTCCAGAATTTAAATCGAATTGAGAAAAAATATTCTCTAGAAATTTCGTTTTTCCACTCGTTTTGTCATTATTCTATTTAACGAAGATGCTGTTCAAACGGTTAGCCACTCAGCGATACAAACATTCTGTCCAACATTGATTACTCTGATTTAGTTTGGTGCAGTGTGAGAAAAGAAAATTTAAGAATTTGTTTGCTTCTCATTTTGCTATTTTAATCTTCTTTAAAAAACTTTTTCCTTTAGTTTTCCTCTATATGCTGCTGAAGTAGTTATCAAATTACTACGGAAGAAATCGCCTTTAGCTACTCTTGTATCACACGCCAGTCATAAATCACCCATTGCCAGATTATCGAGCTACGAATTTCCGGTAGCCTTCTTCATATTCTCTCTCGGTTAATCGACTGTGGACCTGGCAAAAAAAAATATCGGCCGAAGAGCTAGACGAATATCGTGGAGTTCCCACCAGAAACCTAACTGTTCCATGGCCCTAATATTTGAGCTGATCTCTGGTTTCAATCGAAGATCAACAACGCTCGCAGCAACGAGAGAACCGAGGAGGAAGAGAAGAAAGAAAAAAAAAGGAGACAGAGAACTCTCGGTTCGATCGACGATTTTCAGTTTCACCCTGAAAAGAGAAGAAAGGAGGGAGAGAGAGAGAGAAGGAAAAAAAAATCGTGCGCCCTAACGGACTCCACGGGTGAAAGACGATCGAAGGACGAAGGGGCGAAGGTAAAATGGCCGATCTGATCCAGACGGATCGGAGGAAACGAACGCCGGTTAACGAAAAGAGAGAATTCTTGACGAGAAAGGTATGAAACTCGCGTCGACGAGAAAAGAGAGAGACTTTCATAAATAAATTATGTACACAACGGGACAAAAAGGTAGCACGCTCGATATTTTCACGTACTATAAAGTAGAGAGAGTGCGTAAATTATTATTATCCTTGTACATATGCGTAGCACGTTGAATGTCATTGCCGGGACACGTAATTTCTCAGAGATACAAAAACGAGAATGTAAATATTATCCGACAGTATCGAACGAGTATTAATATGACAATTATGTTCGTCAGTCGTACGAAAGCTATCGAAAGCGTAACATTCAGTGTGAAATACAATTTACTCAACTATAAGTGCGTATTACCGTTTTTAAAAATGAGTTGCGGGAAAAAAGTTGAATGCACGATGTTAAAGAATGTTAAACGAAGAACGTTATTCCAAAACGACAGAAATAATTAACAATTGACAGAAGTCGTAAATTAATAATTTAAAATTACTAAAAGATCAATTAATTGTGGAGAAAGAAAAATTTGTGGAAAAACACCACAGTGCCTAATGTCTCGCGATGTAGTACGTATAGCTTGACTGCGAGAGACAAATGACGCATTTTAAAGAACCGTAAACACCTGAAACGACGAGAATTGCAACGAAAATCTTCTGGTTAAAGCAAGAAGATAAGTTGTAATTCGCAGAAAAACAAGAAATGGCATATCATATTCACCAATGATAAAAGAGATTCAATTTAGAGGGACCTGATAGTGATTTATGATGACCAAATGATTTACCAAAGGAGCAACAACTTCCGAGTCGTCAATCCATGGGGAAGTGTTGTAGTTTGTTACTGAGGTAAGATGGAGGAAACAAAATTTAGTACAGGAAAATTAAAACAAAAAGTATACTGAAACGATTGACGAACAAATTGCCGGGAATAAGTACATTTTTCAACGTGATAACACGTTACACATCGCGAAAGCAGCAAAATATTATTTTGCAAACAAAGAAATTCGTATTTTAGAATAACTATCCGAGTCTCCGAACTTAAATGTTGTAAAATATATTATAGATTATAGAAAATATTATCGATCATAAAATATAGATTATAGAAAATTACTGATTATAGAGGGTTCTATACTAAAACACAATTCGCAAATATTAATAAATTAAACAAATGTATTACGGAAGAGCGGGAAGTACTGAGCCAAAGAATCATTAAGAAACTATAAAAAACTTTGCTTCAAAGAAGCTGCCGTTATCAAATGCAAAGGAGGTTTAGGTTAGGTTTAGGTTAGATTTAGGTTAGGTTGCACCAAGTATCAAACAATTATCAAACTCGTTTCCTTCGGCTTCTCCCCCCATTGCGTTGTTTTTCACAAAAATGCGCTATCATTTTGACTCGCTAAATGTTATCACCTGTTTCTACTTTCTTCTTTAATAGTACAATATACATCGCAAAAAACATAATTTTTCACGTTGCTTGTAAACTACGTGCTGATAAACTATGCATATCGGAAATTTAACAATTTTTAGAGCGAGCTTTATCCGTCTTTTCGCCCCGCATTGGGACAGAAAAACGTATGTCTTTCGAAACTTCAATGGCCCTTCTGACATTAAGAAAAAGGGTACAGCGTGTAATTTTTTCCTCTTGGTTCGATACACCTTGGCTCGAGCTCCCATTCTCTCTGCTCTCGCGCTCATTTCCGCTTATCTTTACGATATTTACGTGCATTATCTGACACGGTGTGTACACACGACCGAGCGGGATTTCAGGCCGCGGTTTCGTTTGCCAACGCGACGAGAGAAATTTGTTACGGGGGTCCTCTTTTCCTCTCTGCTTATCCACGTCGGAGGAATTGGTTCGGTCAGCAGAGAAATTGCCTCTTTTACGAGCCTCCCAAGAAAAAGGAACGAGTCTTTGACCCCTCTTTCTCCTTCGAAAAGACAGAGAGAGAGAGGAAGAGAGAGGGCGTCGAGGTGAAAAATAACGTCTTCTTCACCCTCCTGCTTCAGCTACCCCTCGACTCGCGCCGATTTCTCGCGCTGTTACGAGGACGTTACGTCGGTAATTAGCATAGTCATCCACAGGTGGTTGATCGTGAAATATATATCGTCGAGATGTGTATATATATATACAGACAGAGAAAGAGAAAGAAACTGGTACGACGAGAGACGAAAGTTGAACGAGAGAGAAAAAGTCTGACGCGCAGGGTGAATCCGCAACGGAATAATGAGGACTAAGGGGATTCCAGTGGCGGATAATCGACGTTAAGGACGCTGGCTTAAGAACGTTCCCGGTAATTCGCCGTCTAGTTTAGTTTTATGAATTTTCCTGCCCTCCTTGGAAGGAATTTTACGAACATCTCGTTATTCGAATATATATCGTCGAATATAGTACACACCGAAACGAAAAGAAGAAACAACGATCTCTGAGTGACACCATAAAAATAGAGCAGACCAATTTGTCGCGTACCAATTTGTCTTTCTCCAATGTTTTTCTTATTATTTATAAATAGGTCCCTGTAAAATAATTTAGCGTTGCATCGAAGCTCACTTGAGAAAAAATTGGCCACTCCTGACATATCCAATTCGGAAAAAATTGTTTTTCGATGATTGGTGAAAATTTTAGAGATTTTCACGCTCCGTCAGAGTTCAGGTTCCTGCCATAGGTCATCTAAAAACGATGAAATTCTCATCAAGAATCGATGCAAATCGTTTCTACGATGGGTCAGCGATCGTCTCGATTGTGAGTTTTGGTTTAGCAAACTTCCTTTCGAAAGAACGTCCAAAGTAAATGCAGACTAGACATTCTTGCGCCAACACCCTTCGCTGAATTAAATCTCCCCTCTCAAAGTCCTGAAAGTACTCGCGCAACTCGTTCAACTCTAGCATCCGGTGAAACGAAACACGAGAGACGACGCTGGAAAAAAAAGGTTGATGGAGGGAAACGCGTCTCCGTGCGCTTCGACAATGAACTGGTCCACTTTAAAACAAAGCGTCCTATCAGATAATGGTTTTTCAATAGGACGAGAGCGAGAGAGAGAAATGCATGAGGGC
Organism: Melipona bicolor; assembly: GCA_030673865.1. NCBI lineage: Eukaryota > Metazoa > Arthropoda > Insecta > Hymenoptera > Apidae > Melipona > Melipona bicolor. The sequence goes on along the minus strand of JAHYIQ010000013.1, from coordinate 1,110,871 downwards.
TGTCCAGCGCAGACTGATGCCACGTCCCGATTAACTTCAAACGAAGCGCATCGTCCAGACTTCGTTCCCCGTGCTTCTATTCTCGAAAAAAAAAAAAAAACACCAGCCGTTGCTCTCTCTCCTTCTCTGACTGCCCGCGTTGATGCCTCATCTCTTTCGAAATTTCGAAAAACAGAATTCGATTCTCCATTTTTTTCTCAAGTTCAACCGGCCACAACCGTGGCAGTCGCAGTTCCCGCGAGACGAGAACTTCTTGCGTACTCGTTCTCACTGCATCCTACATTCCTAGCGTCTAAACTTCGTGACCCTAATTCCCCACGCTGCGGACGAACGTCGCTGTCTGCATACCTGAATCTTCTCCGCGCCGGAGAAAAGTGATTGAAAATCTCGGGAAATTCGTCCCTGAGAAAACCACCCCGAGGAAAAAAACAAATCAAACGATCGATCGGAAGGGGCAAAGACGAAGATCGAGGAAAGTCCTGAAGGAGTGTAGGCCGTTGGTTAGACGAGCGTTTTTGCGTGCAACGGTTAACGAGGCGGTGTGTGTCGGGAGGAGGCACGCGGCCAGCCAGGGCCAGTTTCTCACAGACCCATCGGGGACTTTCTCTGTATAGGCGAGAGTCGGATTTTTTTCTGCCGGGCGAGCATTCGTATAGGTCGTGCCACGAGGTCAGGAATGCCCTTAATAAAGCAATCGCACACACCGAATGCGAGTATCCGCGAGACCACGCGCTCGTTACGCGGAATAATGCCACTTTCCTTTATTCCTCCCCCTTCTGTTTCTCCATCTTTGCTGGTTCGCGCGCTCGCGACGCAATATTGTCTGCTGGTGTTTTGGATTTTTTAGATTAGTGTGTTAGAGATTTAGATTGTTTTTGTTGCGAATTTCTTTGGGTGTTTAGAGTAATAGTTTTATGGGTATTTAGTAGTCTTGCGACGCATAAGATGATGTCGACTTTGGGACTGTCGAGTGAAATTGATACGTTGGTATAGTGACATTATTGATGCTGAAATCATATTACGTTCGTTGCTTTTAAAAGTCTTATGATGCATACTATTGTCGTGAATAAAGGTTATGTCAATGTTCGAAACTTTCGACTGAAATTATTAAACGTAGTTGGAAAAACACACGAAGATGTTTTTATAGGATGTTTTATAATATAGTAATATTATCAATCATTAATTAATATATTAAACTATATTACTATATTACTATATTACTATATTACTATATTACTATATTACTATATTACTATATTACTATATTACTATATTACTATATTACTATATTACTATATTACTATATTACTATATTACTATATTACTATATTACTATATTACTATATTACTATATTACTATATTACTATATTACTATATTACTATATTACTATATTACTATATTACTATATTACTATATTACTATATAGTAATATTATCAACAATCAAATCATACTGTGTTTACTTATTTTGGAAGTCTTGTCACGTACAAAACTGTCGTAATTACAGTTCGATTAAAATTGTTAGACAAAGATACGTTGGTATAGTGACATTATTGATAGTCATGCAATGAATAAAACTATCGTGAACGAAGATTATATCGAGATTATGTTCGAGATTCTCGATTGAAATTGTTAAACATGGTTGGAAAAAAACACGAAGATACGTAACAATATTAACAACTAAATCACGTTATATTGATTATTTTTAAAAGTCTCGCGAAGATTATATCGATGCTCGAGACTCTCGAATTGAAACTGCTAAACGTAGCTGGCAAGACTATCGCAGTGGTATTATTAACAGTTGAGTCACAATCAATTGTGTTCATCGGTTTTGGATCGTTGTAAGAGCGTCATTGGATCAGGCGATCGTTCGTGTACTCCGCGGCAAAAACCACGCTATCATTCATCTACAGAGGCCAACAAAGCCATCCTCCATTAGAAACGCGTCGCGTGTGACCACGTTTCACTCGTCTTCGTTGCGTGTAGCTCTGTAACTAGCTGTCTTAATAAAGATCGTGCAGGTACGTCGCGTCGTAAAAAAAAAAAAAAAAAGAGAAAAAGGATGTTGCGCGCGGTTGTTCGCGGAACAGTCGGTTGATTAGGAAAATGAAGAATCCGAGGGATACGCGTTGATAAGAGCTATTATTACATCGAGAGCGGGTCGGCATCCAAGCTCGTCGTCCGCTTCAACGTTAATGAAGCCAAGCGTGTATGCTTACATATCGAGGCGCATCGAGCCTCCTTGGTGGCTGAAGACGAAACGAGCGAAGATCGGCTAGATAAGAGGCGCGCTAAAGCGGCACACGTTGTGTTGCTACCTGTGCGCGCGAGAAGAAGGAGGAATCGTGTTCCGGTCACTCACGGTCTCGGCCTTTTCGAAACCGCTGGGTTTCCCAGCTGCTTTCTCGCTTGTAGCAACCAGCTCGCCGATTGGACGACTCGCGCACTCCGCGTCCCGTTTTTTTCTCGTCGCGCGCACAGTGGGCCAGAAAATGTCAATGTTGTCGCACACACACGGGTCGAACCCGCTCGCGCCCGCGAGCGGATAACCGCGCTTGTTAGCGAGCAATTAAATCGATAACCCCATCGAAGATCTCATCCGCGGTTCGCATTTTCGGAGTTGTAGAAATTGGCAAATGAATTGTATTCTTGTCTTCCAAATAAGCCACGAATAATCATTCGTTCGAAAGGAAATTGATAAATGAATGGACCGCGGTTTAGATTTTTAAAAATGAGATTCCTCGTAAAGTGTATTTTTATATTTAAAAACATAGAAATTTAAATTTACACGTCATAAATGAGAAATTAAAATAAACGAAATTTTTATATATTTAATATTGTAAGTTTATATAGTTTTATGTTTCTGCACGTTTAAATATATATTTTTTATGGATTAAAAAATTCCGAGCCGATTCCGATTCAGTGTGTTAGCAGAAAGACTCGGGCCTTAACTAATTCGACACGATTTCCACCTTTTCACCGGTGGCAAGATTTCAATGCAACATTTTAACGAAGCATTCTTGATCGCCGGCAACATATGGGAACGTCTCTCCTGCCATTGATTCAAGCAACACGCTCTCCAGACATTGCCCCATTAAAATTCATACGGCCCGAGTAATTACATAATTATATATCTTAAGGTTACATTATATTTCCTTCAGACATGTGAATCTTCGAAAGCTGCAATAATCAACGAGTGAATTTCCTCTTATCTGGCAAACGTCGGAACATCAAAGTCTAAATTAGAGTTTACGACAGTAAGAGAAGAAACACCGCAACTCGAAGAAACGCTTTTTCCCCCTCAAATTGTAATTTCGAACCAATTAGTTTTCGTCCAAACTTGAAACTAAGTTTCGAGAGACTGAAAATCTTAAATTTAGAGGATCGTGTCACACATGTAAGTAGCTACGAGTTGACACAATAGTGTCAAATTATCGAAAAAATAGTCGCTTATTCGTGGCTCGAATTTGATTTTGTGAATTGGGCCAACGATTAAAAAACTGAACAAATTAAGCTTAAACTTGTCCTCGGAAGAGAAATTGCCTCTCTCGTCCGAGTGGCTGGAGTGGCTTCCGATTTCGCCGCGAAAGTGGCGACGCGTAATGCCCGAGGCTCTCCGCGGGCCCGCGTGGATCAGCAAGGTTTCACGGTGGTCCCCGGTCGCAGCGGTGCGGCGGTTCGCGTGGAATCGGCGCGTCAGAGGTCGCCCGGTGAAATGGCCGCGGACTTGGTTGGTCTCCGCCGCGCTCTTCGGGTCTCCTCCTCGGTCGCGGAGGCGCACAGGAGGCGGCAGGAGGATGTGAGGGCGTGAGACTCCTTGAGTGTGGGAGAGTACAAGGCGCATTGTGGAAGTCGGAACGCCGACACCGAGCGTCTAGCTGCCGCATAACGCCGAGTCCTCGTTGCACACAAGGCCCCTTCTCTCTCTCGCTCTTTTGCTCGACGCTAAACTCCACATCCACACACGCGCGGTGAGAGGCACCGGCGTGCACCGCGATACCCCGGCCTACAGAGGATAGTAGTAGTCTCGGAGTCTTGGTTTCTCGTGTGAACTGACCACCATGGGTCACGTACCTATTATCATTTCCCGCTGCCTAAGCGGAGGAAAGAATGAAATCTAGATCGCCGGAAGCCGCTCATAATTAACGCGCCGCGAACGAGACGCGAACTATGGCGTGCCAGAGTCCACGCTGCTTGCACGTCCACACAGGGGGAGAACACAGGTCGCGTTGGACTGGGAGGGAATAGAGAGAAGTCGGAGTTTGCCTTGTTTTCGTAGAGGAGGGAGGGGAAAGGTTGAAGAAGGGGGGAAGATATTCGCACGTGGACCCCTGGCTGACTTCCTCTTCGTCGTTACACGCCAGCCAGCCCGTTAACGCCGCTCTTAATGAACGCTCAATAACCAGCCGGTCTCTCTCTTCCGCCGGTTTCCGCTCGCGTTCGCGTTCGCGTTCGCAGCCACGCAACGAGCCTGCTTAATCGTCCTCTTGATCAAGTGAATCTTGAATTTGCCGATGCCAGTAGGTAAACACAGTCCTCGTTCTCACAAACGTATGAAAATCCACGGTTTAACCCCTTGCGCTGGCAATTGATTTGCGGACCATAACGAGTGACCGAACCCCTGTACAATTCGTCGCTTTCTTTCTCTTTTGAACTCTTTTGAACTCGTCGGTATGATATCACTGGATAGGAATTATTAAGAATCTGGGTTACATTTAAATATACTTGAAACTGAGAAAATGTTGCAATTCTTGAAATGTTGAACCCTGAACTTGGAAAACGTAAGATCGAAAGTCTGTTGGCAAAGCAACGAGAAAGAATCTGTAGATCGTAGGTGTTTAAAAGATTCGACGGGTGTTTTGACCAACTCTCGGCGTCGTCGAGTGTCGTGCAGCTGTTGTTTTGTTGCGTAAGCCAGCGAGCGGACAGATCCGCCTGCAGGGGGATTGTCATGGGGGTGTCGGACGACTCGGTCCGTCTGTCCGTCTCCTCCGTTTGCTGAAAGGGTTGCTGTTATGCTCGGAGAGTTCACGCATGTGGAACTGAAAGCCGTCCGCGCTGCACTCCCATTATATCACCTACCACCTTGGTCCACCCCCTCGAATACATATGGCCTTTCGGGCTGGCATGGGGGCACGTCATCTCGCAGCTTGCGCAATGATCGGGAGGACACTCGCTTCCTCTCTTCGTTTCTCTCTTTCGTCTGGCACACGTTCACGCGTTTGAAGTCCATTAAGCCTCGGAAACTCTCTCTCTCTCTCTCTCTCTCACTCTCGTTACGGTGATCCAAGGGTGAATCAAGAATGACGAGACGGTTTTGGAGATTTCGGGCTACATACGTGATGGGAATGTTGGTCGGGAGATAGTGCAGATTTGTTTGTTTCTTTGGATTTATTCTTTGGATTCGTTTCTATGGAAGAAAAAGAAAGAAAAATGATTTGTGAACATGTGAATATGCTTGATTTATGGTTAAGATTGAAACGAGATTAAAATTGACAAAAGTGAATTCCTACGAAAATGCAAATCGTTTCAATTTTTATTTGCAAATCGTTCCTTCGTACAAACGCTCCACGAACCTAACACGCGTAACCTAACACGAACTTAATTTTCTCAAGAAATCAATTTTCCAAGCATCCCCCAAAAAAATACGGTCGCTGATCGGCGACCGATCACGCCGTATGGTATTGAACGCGGGGGCGTTTCGCGCGATTCAGCGGAAAAAATACATTTGTCAGAGAGCGTCCGCAGGAGGACGCCGGAGGAGATCTTTATCTCCCGCGAGATTAATTACTCGGTGGGTCGCCGGGCGAATAATTAATTAATGTCGGGAATAATGAAATGGACCGCCTTTGTTTTTCCGCTGACCCTGCGTCCGACGACGAGTAATCGAGGGATCGGGGCTACGGTGACCCTCCACAGCTGACCGTCCAGCCGCCGGGATTAAGGCGAATTTACCCTTTTACACTTTCCACGCAAATCTCGCGAACCGTAAAGAGAACATTACTTGGAAAATTACTCGGATCTCTCTAACTCTGAATTCGTTCCGCTAATTGAACCCATCGTTCGTTCAATTCATTAGAATTCTGGTTTCTTTACTTGCACTCGCAAAGTGCAAAGTTTAAACTCGATGAACTACGTTCACCTGTTTTTCCTATTTTTTTTCCTTCTTTTTTTTTCAAACATCGTCGTCGTTATTTCTTTTTTTTCTCCTCCACGCGAACATCACACGGCACGTTGATTTCATTGTCGCGATCGTTTCGAACGGGAGGAATTCCCGGCGTCGAATTCGACAAAAACGTCGCACCGTGAGAGACACGGTTGTCTTTCATCCCGCAGGAGCATCCTAGGTCGGTTACCACTGTCGGCCGTTTTTTCTTTCTCATGCTGTTTGCAAAGGGTTGCGTTACGTTGGCAACGTAGGACACCTCGGGATCCTATGCTAAACAGGGGTGAGGAAAAAAAAATATTAATAGCCATCCAGCCTCCGGAATTTTTTTCCCCTGCCACCCAATCCTCTCTCTCTCTTTTTTCCGCGCTCCTGGCCCAGAGTTACCCCTATAACCGGCCCTTGTGCGGTAAGATATAGCCGTGATAGCGAGCCAGAGGTTTTTCGCCCCGAGGGATAACGAATTTCGGCTCTCTGTCTGTGGGACTGACTTACAAGTGAACAATCACGCGGTCGAGAACGAAGGAATTTCAACTCTCAAATGGATTACATCTACGAGAATATATTTGCTATAATATAATAATAATAATAATAATTCACCTTATTAATGGCATTACAACGTTGATTTCTTATCGCCCAGATGGGAAGGAAATGTACATATACTAATTTTTTATAAATGCCTTTATTTAGAAATAGTAGAAAAATAAACATTCTTTTATTTGAAACTAATAAAATGAAAATGTTACCAAATTTTATTATATAATTGCAAAATTTATAATAAAATTTAATAAATATAATAAAATAAAATTTAGTCCGTACAAAATTTAATATCGAGAATATTTGTAAAAGAATTTTCTAATTACACATGTACTTAATTTCGCTTCTTTCCTTATTTTCTTTTCTTTTCTAATTCTCGTCAACATCGTCACTACAATGCTAATATCACTAACAATTTCTACGTCCTCTGTAAATATTTGGTTCACCGAGTTTATATTCCATACTTTTCTATATTTTTAAAATTTTCCAGTCCTGTGAAACTTGTTTGATCACTTTTGCGTAGAAATCTCAACTGCAACCGAGGTCAAATACGGTGAAACACTTTGCGCGATATTCGGCGTTCAATTTGACGCCAAATAGACAAGGTGTTAATAAAAATCGAGCGTACGAAGATGCGAAATAAAACGTTCAGACGCGCCACATGCCGAAATCTGCACGGGCCGACAGATTTCCCGTTCTTTCACAGTCCCGCAGGGTGAGCTTAACGTATCATTACAACGAAGGTCAACGCCACCACCGCCGTGGTAATTTGACTAAGCCAAACGAGCCGGCCATTCACCGTTTCCACGAGGGTTTTCCTCGTCTCTTTTATTGCGCAAAATCAATCGATCGCTGCGACTAGAACCGGTCGCATATGGTCAAACGGTCAAAAAAGAGGGTGGCCTCGGAAAAATGACCAAACAGACGGGAGATTGTGCTGCGTGGAAAAAGTCACCGTTCTCTCAATGGGCGATATTTGCGCCCATTGCGTGCTCTCTGTTGTCAAAATCGTGATTTTTTTCTCTCTGTCTCTCTGTGCCGTGGAAACTCTATATCTTCCGATTAGACGAAAAAAAAAAAGGAAGGGAAAATTGAACGTGACGAGGTATTAATACAAGACGGTAGCCAGGGAAACGAAATCTAAACAGAGATTTACTCGAAAGCGCGGAAGCTTCGATCTCGCGAGGAGAACTCTTTGCCTCGACCCTCCCGTGGGTCTCCCGTTCTTCCAGGGGTTTGTCTCTTCGAGAAGGGCGCGTATAAATCTCGCCGGCAAACACGGCGCGAGTCCACGGCCTCGAATTTCACGTGAGTAATTTTATAACCGTAAATCGACCTTTCAACGATCTTTCGCCGAGGCGAGACAACGAGGCACGAAAGCTGCGAGCTAGCTCGGATGAAACGAAAGAAATTCACGGAGGAAAAGGGAAGAATCGAAACCTCTCTCTCTCTCTCTCTTCGTATCGCGTTTTTACGCAAAGGGCAACTGGGTGCAAAAACCCGTGTGTATAAATCGTGCGCAAAAACGAGGCAAGCAGCGGTCGGGCCCTTAATTTAGTTAATTTAGATTTTATCCGTTAGACGGGACACCGCGCGCGATTCCTCGTTCTGACAGGAGAAAACAAAAAAGAAAACGACGAAAAAAAAGAAAAAGAAAAGGAGAGGAGAGTTGGTCGCGTCTGGTAGGAAACTCACGAAGGGGTTAAAAAGCGCCTCAACAGGCCAGCATTATTATATACTTATTTAAGACCGCGCCTCGAGGGTCCCCAAACGGGACGCTTTTTTTTTCCTCGATGGCCCGCATTATTTTTTTTTCTCCCTCCGCTTTGACAACTTACCCCTTGCTCCGTCTCTCTCTCTCTCTCTCTCTCTCTCTCCTCGAACTGCGTCGTACCCAATTTTTTTAATCCTTTCCCCTTCCCCCTGGTCTCTTTATTATAATCAGTGTGAAATGATAACCGATCGAGATACATCACGGTCACGGTGTGCACCCCGCGTTGTTTTTCTTGTCGCAAAAACCAAGTTTTCACGATCTGATCTGTACGATCTGATCAGGGAGAAGAAAAGCTGGAGAGGACGACGGTGGTTAAAGGGTAAAAAATTTACGGTTTTAAAATCACGCGAGAAATTATTATGCCCTGCTGGGCTCTACCCCCTTTCCATCCGCGCAGGATTCGTTAACTTTTTACCACCACTCACCCGTGATGGCACCTTTCCTTCCTTTTTTTCCTCTTCTTCCTTCATTTTTCACAATTTCTCCGCCAAACAGTTCGAGCTTTCTCGAATAAAGCACCACCGAATTCTCACGCGACAGAGTGGAGCGGAGGTAATAAAACAAAAAAAAACGAAAGCAAGAAAGTTTTTTTTTTTTGCGAAATCTTCGACATACGCGCGCGAGTCGACGCACGAGGGACGAGGGGTGACTTTCGAGTGGACATGTGCAGTTTGACCTGTTGACCTCCGGCGGCGCGGCGCTAGGGGCGAGATGTATTTGGGGTAAAAATAATACAATTTACACATAATAGGGGAGAAACGGGGCAGCGTATTCAAATGACGCACGCACGTGGACCAGCGGGAGAAGATGCGCCGTTAAGCAGAGCGGGAGTCACCGAATGGGGAGGAGGAGGGGGTGCTTGATGAACAATGGACAGACGGGCCGATCGATCGATCGCTCATGAATACGTAACAAACGTATTACCGATTTTGTCTCACCTCTCTCGTCGTCGTCGTTGTTTTTTCTCTCCAGAACTCGAGAGAGACGCGAACTTGTCTCGGTCTATGGAGAAGGGTGGAAGAATGAGACAGAGAGAGAGAGAGGAGGAGCGTGGACGCACGTCCGTGGATTTCTCACGATTTCCTCTCAGCTGGCCCCGCGTAAAAAATTGCCGACTGGAATCTGCGGATTCTCCGGGAATTTTTCATCCTGGGGAGGAAGAAAAAAAAAAGAAACTGCTCGACGCCGCGATTTCCCACGGGCGAGCGTCTTTTTTCTTCGGCCGCGAAATTCCGTGAAGAGGAACAGGGTGACGGATGGCGTCGATACTTCGATACTACGATCGGGAGCCTTATTTTCTCTCTCTTTTTTTTTTCTTCGAGATGATTATCATTTCTTCCTTTTCCCGCAATTTTTCGAATTTCCTGTCGATCGCCGACACAACATTTGAAACAGACGATTGACTCATCTCGCGAGAAGAACAGAATTTTTCATCCCCGAAACGAAGGTTAATCGGCATAATGAGGCATCGCGCCGATAAAAAGGTGCGTGGCACGAGCTGCGCGCCGCGACATCGTAATTTCTGGCTACAGGGAAAAGGTCGAACGATCGGCCACTTGCCGCGCCGAACGACCTGTAATTTCCAACGCGCGAAATATATTCGTGCATGTGCATCCGCGCGAGATTACGTAAAGTAATAATTGGCCGTCAGCCAATATTTACCGGATTAAAAATCATAATTTTCGGAAACGAGGACGCAACGCGTTTGTCTGTAATTTGAAGTCCCGTGCTCTTGCGAAAAGTGTTACGTGAAAACATATTAATTTATGTGGTTCGTTGAAATTTCTAGTACACGTAAATTTCCAACAGAAGCATAAATTCATAAACGGCAAAAGGCAGAAACATATATAAAATAAAGGAGTAAGTGGAGTTCTCTAGCCTAATCCAAAAACCAAATCTTTCGACTAAGCAAATCTCCATTAAGGTTCCTGGAGCAGATTACGCTGACAAAAATTTAGAACTAACTGTGGTACAACGGGGCATAATTGTACCAATGACAATGAAAAATTGTCGACGATTTGAAGGGTCGTACATGCGGATTTTTGGTCTTATTCTTCAAAAATGCTTTCACTTGTGTAGAAGAATTGTAAAAGATTTCTTTTGTAATTAGGTTCATCGTCAGCTTGAATACTGAAGTCTCCTTTTAAAGGAAGGCTGAAGTCTGAATATTAGGACAAATCACAGTTGACGAGTCAAAATTTTAAGAGCTTCTGTCGCGAACAGAAGAAAATTTCAATATTCAAAATAGTTGATTCAGTCGTGAACAAAATTTTCTCCTGCTACACGATGTATAAAGTCATTCTCGAAAAGAATCTCACGACTGTCAGAGTCGAGATTTCACGCTTTAAAAAAAAGCGAGAGCGAGTCAGTTCAAATTGTCGACGATTTTTCACTGCCCCTACCGCTGTACATCTACCGAACGATGATAGGACCGATCGGTTTTGAAAAATCCAAGAATCTCGAAACGTAGCAGCCGCAGATCGAGCGTGTAGAGTGCTGCGGAGCACGTTGCTATTTCTGTTCCCCTCGTTAGACTCTGGAGGCCCAGAGAAAGGGGGACGATGGGGTGTCTAACGTCGGAAGCGTCGTAGCATCCCTCAAGACTCGTTCCTTATCGAGTGCTTACCTCCCCCCGGTTGGCACCGGGTCGTGTCGCTCGCGAGCCAGCAACGAGAATCCGCCCATTCGTTCTGACTCATCTGCCTCTCGGCTCGTGGGCGTGAAAGAGACGACGAAACGACAACATCCGTGCCGCTAAATCCTAGCGGCGACGAAGGAGATGTTACGTCGAACCGTTACGTCTTCCCCGGTGAAATTGTCCGCGCCCACGCTGCCTTCTGTTTCGTTCGACGTCCGCTGCTGCATCCACGGTCTGAGGAATCGGCCGGCTCTTCCTATTGTTCGGCCACGGCAAACATAGTTGCGGGCTTTTGTACCTTTTAACCCGCGTCGTCTCGCGAGGGCTCGCGAGGAATTTGTATTTTTGGCGACATTTGTATCTCTCTGGCAACAACAATGAAGATATTTAATACTCCGGATCCACTCTGCAACTCGTACACGAGCCGTCTCTGTTACACGGTCGCTCCTCCGTTACGAGACGGACTCGACTTTTCTTTGAACCGCTCGAAAGAAGGCGCGCCGAACGATTGGACAGCACTTCGTTTCGTTGGAAAGAACCTTCGATCAACAGAGAAATTTCAACGAACGAAGAAGGAATATTTAATTTCCAAACGAAAAGAAGAAGCGCGACTGCGTTAACATTATGACGGGAATTAATTCGATATCGTAACGAACGAAGAAACGAGGGGGGGGGGGATGTATTAATTAGGAGGACGAAAGTGGCTAATTAAAGAAGGGAGAACTAAAAGCGATGATCGCGGCGAAATAATAAAAGCAGGGGTGGCTAATTAATCGCGGAGAAAAGAAAAAAGGAACCGCGGAGGAATAAGCGAAGAGAAGAACGATTGTGGCGAAAAGAAAATAATCAACTCGGAGCTGCGAAAAGGAGGGAACGTGCTGATTAAAGGAAAGAGAAACGGAGGAAAATAAGAGTTAAAGAGAATATCGATCGACGTATGTCGATAGTCGGTTCCAAATCCAAATGTTGACCAAGACGTGACCTGCTCAAGTGATTCTTCTTTTATCACTGAAAGTGATTTTAACAGGGGTAACACAGAAAATCGGGCCTCCTCAAGTGCAACGCTGATGCAACGAAAATTAGCGATTGGTTGATTTGGGTCACGTGACTCGCGAGGGGGCGTGGCGTTGTCTGGTACCGAGCGATCGCGCCTGTAATTTGTTTTGCACATCAATAAAACTTTATTGTCAAGTCAGAACAGTTGCTTCCGGGCTTTACAGTGAGACGAATCGTACTGGAGTACAAGTCGTGCAGTTTTTATAATTCTGGCAATTTAATCAGAGATCCGAGAGTGGCGCAAAAAACCCAATCCAATTCACTTGGACAAGTCTATTTCGACAAATTGAACTGTTTCAATACTGAATAGAAAAACGTCAATATTTAAACGGGGTCCAATTTTACACGCTCCGATCGATCAAGCACGTTCTATTTCTTCTTCGAAATACAATTTTCTACTCTTTCTCGAATTACTTCGAAAGCTTCTTCCAAAAGCAAAAATAGAATCCACGTATCCAAAGACTATCGGTCTCTCGCGCTTCGGTCAACCGAGCGCCTAGTTATATCTTAAAGTGAAATCCACTTTCGAAACGAATAATTATAGAATTAATACGAAAATGCGATATTTGAACGTACGTTTTTGTTACAAATTTTTTTTTTTTTTTTATTCTGATCAATTCTTGCACGAACAACATCCTAATCTGATTGTTCCTTCGATCGGGTGTATTGTATTTATTCGTTATTATTCGGCGGGACATGAAATATTTCGTCCCGAAACCAACCACACCCAAGTAAACCGAGAAATTTCGCGTCTCGCTAAACAACCTCCCTCTCGCCTCCAATAATAGACACGATGGTCTAAGCATCGACGGTCGCATCGGGACACCCGTTATCACGGTTTACGTGCGCACACGTGCTTTGGTGTATCGCACGCGAATCCGATCTTCGATAATAAGCGAGCCGTTTGCCAACGATAGAAAGCTGCATCGTTACGTGTATCGGCCCCCGTGCATGCACGCCACTAAAATACGAGACGAACAGCGTATACGCGTACGTAGCGTCGTCGCCGCGCACGTAGAAACGATATTTATTGCCTCGGGCCTGGAAACAATTCATTACTCCCCGGTCGATGGTAATTAGTACAGTCGAAAGGACGCTCGAAAGTCACGTCTACCCACGTCGTTTTCGACTGTCTCGTCTCTCGTTCGAGGGTTGGTTGCTTCCCGGACAGAGCCTCGACTGTAAGAGGAAACAAAACAGTTCCTTCCAAAATCTGACGATATAAATTTTTATCCTTTCACCCTGAAATATTCATTCCGACAGAGCAATCCCGTTTGTCTAAAATTTTGAAAACTCGACCTGTAGATGGTGATAATAATTGGTAAATTTAAATTGGTAAATAATGGTAAATAATTGAAATAAATCTACGATCGATAGAACGTCAACTGCAAGCAAACAAAAGTCTTTCAATCTAGAAAATCTGTCCTATTTCAAGAAAAAAAAAAAAAATCTACTCGAGGAAAAATACTTGGGAAAACTATTCCGATAGATCTCTGTCAAACCAGCTACGCCATTTACGCGGAAATCTTGGTGGCTGTCGAGCAAAGTATCATCGAAGTTCCACCTCGTGATCCGTGACCGCACGCTATTTCCAGTCCACGGTTCGGTACCATGCACGAGGCTCGAGTTCGACCAGAGAGACCAAGCCTGGCTGGCACTCTCTGCTTACGTTTCTCGCGGTGCTCCGAAGGTCTGAAGGTATTGACCGGTGGCCCTCTTGGCACAGCTCGGTACCAAGGCCCCCGGAGGCGTACCGGGTGTATGGCCATCCGTGCTGGCTGGCACCGACTATCGAACAAACTGACCAGTAGTCACGATACCCCGACGAAAGTTCACCCCTTGCACCACCTGTTCCCTTCCCCGTACCTTCCAACACCCCCACCGGACAACATATAATCGACTGTCGCCACGATTTCCCGCAAAATTTCCCACGAGTCGACGCAACGACTCGTTCGACCTGTGCTCCAAAGTGGAATCAATCGATAGAGAACGATGCGAGACGAGGCGAGTTAGTGAAGTACTCGTCGCGGACGTTTCACAGTTACGTCGTTGAAAAAATCCGAACGATCCTCGAGCGAAAAATTCGTTCTGCTCGTACGTGCGTGCGAGCCCTCGATCTGTCGGCCCATTCACCATCCCCGAACGAATCTCGAGGAAGAGACAGAGAAACGACCGGACGAAGGAACGAGAGAGCGCCAGAGACAAGACGGCGACAGTTGCGCGAAAAGGGGCCCAAGCGCTCCTTCTCGGATGGCATCGTTGGAAAAAGGGTTCGTGAAAAAGAAAAAGAGAAGAAAGAAAGAAGGAAAGGAGAGAAAAAAAAAAATGATCGGCCAGGATCTAAGATATAAAAAAAGATTTGTCCCTCCCCTCCGCCCCATAGAACGACGGTATCCTTTCCCGGAGGGTAAGAGAACGCACGGTGATCATCGACGACGGGGGACGACGGTTTTTGCAGCTGGCCCCCGTCCCGAATTACCAACGAAAAGGATTCGGGGGTCCATTCTTCTGGCCTGGACGAGTAAACTCGAAAGGACCTGCGTCCATGCAGGATAGATGCATCTGACCTGCTTTGCTTCTTCTTCCTGCGCCACTCTTGCCCCCGATTCACGCGACCCAGACCCTTTTTTTCCGTTCGTTCCTCCACTTATCGCTTCTTCCACCCATCGGATCCACCTCCCTTGCCAACTGATTCTCCTCGTTCTTCTTCTTCTTTCGCTCTCTCGGACGTGCATCCCTTTGTGTGTGTGTGTGAACTTTTTTCTCCCGGGGGACATTATTGGGCCTGTATTTCCGATCCACCGTGCGCTACTCTCTCTTTTTTTTTTTCTCCCAGGAGAATTACCGTGATGCGTAATGGTACTTGGGCGACTGATGAATGGCGGTGGTCAGGTTTTGGGATTAATTTCTTTCAAAACGTGTCAAAATTAGAATCAGATTTGATGGTCGACTAAGTGAAGATATTCCACTCGGTGAGAAAAAAAAGCCGCCGTTGTATTACCGACAATGGGCGCTATCGTCCGACGCGAAACTAAGCTCGTCGATGATCCTTCGTTTCAAATTGTTTAGAGAGATTGTTCCCTCGAGCATTATCGCGCGCCAACCCCCCGTTCGTTTCACTGCCACGGCAAAATCAGCGGCAAACAAGCAGCCTCGCTTTATCACGCGCCCACTTTACCCACCTCCCTGGTGTTCTCGTTTCTGCCCGCTTGGAAACGACGAATGTTTAACCACCTTATCAGCCAGGCACCGCGAAGCTCCGGCAAAACCGGATCGATCCGGCGACGTTGAGAGAAAATCATAAGTCCCTTTTCAACGGGGCCATCGGCGACGCTGACGGTGAAGGCTGACAAAGAATCTTTTAATCAGGCGCGGATAAAAGGCTCGGATACTCTTTCGGGACGACGAGGCGAAGGAAACGGTGGCGACGGGAGTAACTATTTGGGGAGTACTTTCCTTCGTTCGCGTGAGAATTTTAAACACAGAGTGAAACGAATTGAGTGAAACGTAATTTCGTATTTCGCGGGCAAATGTCGTTAACAGTATTTGAAATAATCACTTCGCTCAATATCTTCACCACACGTGAGAGGTTATGTCTTCGCTACTTTTCTAAGAGGTTATGTTCTGCTGCGTATTTTAGACTGCCGTTTTTTTTATATTATATTCGGTGAATTTTATTTGACGATGTTAATCAATTATTATCAATTGAGATGAGATTACTCGACACGTTTGTCTCGCGTTGTTTAAACTATTGGGTTGAGTAAAAAGTAATTTCGTATTTCGCGGGTAAATGTCGTTAACAGAAAGTATTTGAAACAATCGCTTCATTCGATACTTCGTTATACGTGTTTTTCTAAGAGGTTATGTTTTCCTGTATATTTTAGACTGCCGTTTTTTATATCGTATTTTCGCGTTATTTAAACTATCAAGTTGAGTAAAAAGCAATTTCGTATTTCGCGGGTAAATGTCGTTAACAGAAAGTATTTGAAACAATCGCTTCATTCGATACTTCGTTATACGTGTTTTTCTAAGAGGTTATGTTTCCTGTGTATTTTAGACTGCCGTTTTTTATATCGTATTTTCGCGTTATTTAAACTATCAAGTTGAGTAAAAAGTAATTTCGTATTTCGCGGGTAAATGTCGTTAACAGAAAGTATTTGAAACAATCGCTTCATTCGATACTTCGTTATACGTGTTTTTCTAAGAGGTTATGTTTTCCTGTATATTTTAGACTGCCGTTTTTTATATCGTATTTTCGCGTTATTTAAACTATCAAGTTGAGTAAAAAGTAATTTCGTATTTCGCGGGTAAATGTCGTTAACACGAAGTATTTGAAATTCAACATTTTCACTCAATATCTTCACTGCATGTGTTTTTTAGAGGTTATGTATTCAGTAATTCTTATTTGTCAATATCAATTTCAAAAGGAGCAAAATCGCAAGCAATATTTTCGTTGTTTGATACTTTATTTTATTCCCGAAAAAGAAACAATGAAACACAAGGTAAAAAAAATGCCCTAAGCGAACGTGTGTGTCAAAAATTGCTTTGCAAAGTGCGACGTGTGAAGATCTCGAGACTGTTGGTGGTGTCTCTATCGAAACGTTGGAGCAAAAG
Source organism: Melipona bicolor (assembly GCA_030673865.1). Lineage (NCBI taxonomy): Eukaryota > Metazoa > Arthropoda > Insecta > Hymenoptera > Apidae > Melipona > Melipona bicolor. The sequence goes on along the minus strand of JAHYIQ010000013.1, from coordinate 1,094,086 downwards.
AGACTTTCAAATATATTTCCTGGCAGTAATAATAATAATAATAATAATTCGTAGATACGAATCTGTGGATCATCCCTCGTTCCAAATTCTCTCGCGTTTTCAGGCTTGTTTCTCGTATTTATGGGGACGGTTAACGTCCTCCCTCGGGATCCATGTCCTAACACGCGCGATCAGCCGGCGGGACAATGCGTCCGACAGGATTATGTCACACGGTCTGGCACGTTGGTCCATTTCTGGAACCAGGATTCCCGTTTTTCGTGGCTCGGCGAGGATCGTGAATGATCGCAAATTGCTCGGACAATTTTCTACGGGGGATGATCGATCTTCCTGTTCGGAGGCATACGCGGCGGCCACGTCGGATGGGATTACCGGGGAAAAGAAACACGGATTCCCGGGGTCCTTTTCAGCCCGTTGCCACGGAAAACCTCCACGTACTACTTTCACGTTCTCGTGGTTCCGAAGAATCGCGAGATTCGAGACCCAACGAGCGTTTCAAGATCGAAAAACCGTCGCTGACGAAAATGAATTTTTAATCGACGAAACACACCAGGGGAGGGGGTGGGGAGGAAACGAAGCGTCTCGTCGCGGAGGAGACGATCTTAATCCTACGTTTCGATACTCGAGTCGAAAGCCGAAGCGAGCCAATTGCGCACCGTCTAATCAGAGATCCTACTCTTATCTCGCTCGTCTCGAGGTTGTCGCGGCGATTTTGATTGAAACACACGCGCGTCGTCATCGGGCACGATCGAACAGCCGCGCGTTCGCGTCAAATTCATCGGTTCGAATCGCGCCGAATTGGCTGAACCTTGGTCCGGAATATTTTTTCGTCGTGGTCACGCAGGAGGTGGCGTCGCCGCGGCGACAAACAATTGTACAAATACCGCCGTATTTCATGATAACACATGTACAAACAGCCTTACGTAAAGCTGGCAATTACGATAAAACTGGACGGGCGAGAAAAAACACGGAGCGAGCGCGACTTTTCGTGTACACAACGACTGCGGATCGGTGTTCTCGTCAAGTCGGAGGCGGCGGGACAAGGGCGGGCCACGGCGTCGCACGTGCGTCCCCGCTTTTGGGTCATCGGTTGCGAGGTGACTCGAGAAACTTGTTCAATTGGCCGATTCGACTCTCCCGCGTGCTCGAAAATTTGGAAGTGCGAAGACAATCTGTCTAGATTTCTCACAATTTTCGTTTTCCTTTTCTTTAGTTTTTTTTTTTTTTTGTTTGTCGCGTGGAAATGTGAATTTGGTCGTTCGTCGTGAGATAATTCAGTGATTTCGAATCAGAATTGCTTTCAAGTATATGTCATAGTTGAGGAAAATATACACAGTCGTGAAAATCCGATTACCGCCGGCCGTGATCTTTCAAATCAATTAAGCGTCTTAGTAGGTAAAGTAAAAGGTTTCCTGAGGTGCTTCTGTCACTATGAAAACTACACACAGGTAAAGTCGATCCCTGTTGGATTACCTGGTTGGGTAGTACAAACACGCGAGGTTGCCTACGTACAGGTGCTATGAGCAAAATTCAAACTGACACTCTCAGAAAAAAGAAAAAAAGAAAATAAAGCTACAGTTGGCAAATATGACGAGATATAAAAAAAATCGGAATAGACAACAATTTAAAAATTTACAATTTAGAAAATTTTGGAAATCGTTCCAAAAATCCGAACCGTTCGTCAAACTCTAAACCCCCCCAAAAAAACACCGAGCGACGCTTTCGGTGGTTCGCCGTTGACGGAGAGTGTCACGCAGTCAAAGCTTTTCTCGAAACGGAATTAAACGTTACGAGCCAACGTGTTCCGTGTGCTCTCTCAACCCCTGAACAACCTACTCACCCTTACACACCCAGCGGCCTGGCGTGACTCCGGAAACGTAGCGGAGCGTACTCTGCCGGTGGCTGGTGTAAGCTCGAATTCGGTTCGATCGAAGGGCATGCGCCGCAGCCGTACGTCAGGGACCTGCCGTATCGATCGTGGCGAAGGGCAGCAAAGGGCGAAGAAGAACCAGGGACGGGCTGTGCGTGTCCCGGGCTTGCACACGTGTGAACGGGCCCCCGGAGCCAAGGATCCTGCGGCTAGGCAACCTAACTTACACGAGATTACGCGGAGCCAATAGCGTCGCGGGAGCGGCCGTCAAAGGCATATCGCAATGCGTGGTATGAGCCGAGTCTCTAAAAGGGGATTAGAGCTCCTCGTATTCCGGGATATGCGCGTACACACACACACATACATACATACATACATACATATACATATATACACATGTATATACATGTACCACAGAGGCTGGTTGCGTCTCTTCTCCTCCCACTCCTTCTTCTTCCTCTTCTTCGTCGTCGTCGTCGTCGTCGTCGTCGTCGTCGTCGTCCTCGTCTCGCACACAGGTGTACGTGATCCCCGGTTGCGCGCATATGTACACGGCTGGATATCGCGGCCCAGGTACATATGCGGACGAGGAGTACGTAAACGTGGGTGTGGAGGTAACATCCGCGTAAGCGGTGCAGGAAGTCTTTGCCGCTACGTGGAATGGATTCTCGAAGACGCGATCGCGGCGCAAGAAGGACGGAACGCGCCGCGTCGAAAGATACGTTTTTCCGAGGACACAAAGGCGGGGGATCTATAATGTCGCTTCTCGAGCTACACGATACGACTATTAAGACCCCGGTCTGCTTTCCTTTGGGAAGAGGTATTAATGTCGTGTCGCCGGGTCTTTCAACGTATTTGGCGTAGCAGCCGGCGCTACGGGGGCTGAGCCGCTTTTTCTTCTCGCCCGCGCTGCTATTCGGACGAGTCGTAACTCTCTCTCTCTCCGCTTTTTGGCGGAGATCGAGAGATCTGCTTCGATTTTAGCAGTTTGTCAGACTCGGCTCTGTTTATCCGACAAGGACGACAAAACCGAGCGCTTTTCCAACAATTATCGGAAAAGCGGGGGATGTCGGTTGGAGAGAATGGTAATTTATCGCGGGGAGGGCTGAGAGGGGGAGGTTGAGCCGAGTTTCTTTAAATAGGCATCCGGTGTCGGGACGGGCGATCGCGGGAAAACTTGGACGGGGAAGTTGGGCCGCGCGAAAGTTCGCTCGTCGAACGAAACTCCGCCGCGTGAAATAGGGGCGGTTTTCAAAGTCGTCGACTTTCACCGTCGCCAATTATCCCGGCCACTTTCGATTTTTCCGACGGTTCGTAAACTCCCCGGGCCGCTTAATTTGAATAAATTTCTAAGCGAGCAAGCCGGTGCCCCCCCCCCCCTCCTCTCTCGTCCTACTTCCGCCTCCCCCCTCCTGCTTGCACCCCTTTCTCAACCCTTATCTCTCTTTCTCTCTTTCCTCGTCCTACCGAGCGTCTCTCTCTCTCTCTCTCTCTCTCGGCGTGCCGCCGTAAATCGCGAGTTCACTTTCCACACTTTTCACCTAGTTGGCGCGACGCCAACTCGCTGAAAGAGGACGCGAGAAAAAACGAGAGAGAGAGAGAGAGAGAGAGGGAGGGAAGGAGGAACAGGAAGAAGCTGGCTCGAAGAACTTTGCTTTCGCGAAACTTCCCCTTTAAGACGGCGAGACGGGACTTTGCTCGCGGAAACGGGCTTACCCCCCAATTATTTCCGATTTCTCCTTTATTCCTCTCGGTCCGGAACCACCGCGACGAATTGCACAACGACGCGATAAATAAACCCGTCGCACGGCTGGAAAGTGATGGTTCGCGGTTCAGAACGTGACAAACTGTCCTTCGATCGCTTCTTTCTTGATCCTTTAAATCCTTTAAATCCTTGGAATCCTCGTCCGTCCCCCCTTTCCAAATTTTACAACTCATTTCGTTCGCGTTCGTCAAAGGTCAGACGTTGCTCCGCTAGACGCTGCCGGGACGAGACGCGCACTCAAGGGGAGAGAGAAAGAGGGAAAAAAGTGGGCTACCTGGACGCAGACCCAGGAAATGATCGGTAGCACGTGCGGACAAGGGCGAAAGGGGATAGGTCAGCGTGATGTCCAGTTCGTCGAGTGCCGGACCTGCGCGTTCGCTTCGTACTCGGATCATATGGCAGAGAGTGGAAGCCGATTGGAGCAGCCAGTTTCGTCGGGGCGGGTTCTAAGCCAGTTTAGGGGCAGTATACGCGCGGAACCACCCTCTCTCTTCTGACCATGGAGGTCTGACCTCGGGTCAAGTGCTTCCTTCGAGGCTGATTTCAGCACGCGCGCTGTCAGGTGACCGCTCTCACTCGGACGTCGGTACTTTGGAAGGAAATTTAAGTGAAAACGGACGAAACTCGCAATGAAAGTCAAACCAGTGGGTCTCTCTCTCTCTCTCTCTCTCGTTTGTTCGAGCACGAGAATCGAGCTGAGCTCTTCACTACGGATCTGGGCTTTGAACAAAGAAAGTCTAAAGAGTATACCGACCTGCCGCTTTAAAAGACTAACTACCCTTCGTCATAAACTCTCACCCCCGTGTTTTACTCCGGCGGAGGAACGGCTCTCCATAATTCATTGACCCTCTCGCGCAGAAGACGTATCCTCGCCTTCCTTTACCTCCGTCGCTTTTCTCTAAGTAGAGACGTTGCAGGATATTTACGGAAAGTAGATATAGTCAATCGAAAAACGTCAGTTTTTTAGCGATTGCTTCTTCCAGCCTAAAAAGTTTGCAAATTAAGCGAACGACAAGGGAAAGGCAGGATTGTTCGGTGGTGGCACGGTAGCGAGACGACGATCCCGGCTCACGCATCCCGGAAAAACGACAACGATTTTCCCAGGCGGAGAGAGCAGGGCAGGCTGGGCGAGGAGGGTGGTGGTCGTGTGACACACGAGCCACCCCTGCGAATGGCCGAGCGGAGCCCGGCCGCCAAACAATCGATATATGCGTTCAAAATGGCCGCCAGAAACGCCACCCACCCTACTATATCCCTCTACATCCCACCCCACGTAACCACCACGTCCTCACCCCACCACGTTACCCACACCCTCGCGCTCTTTCTACATCCCTCTCACGTATGCCCCCGAAGCTCTTTAACTTCAGAGCCCAGCCACTGACTGCCAACCAGGCAATACCACTCTTGCTCACCCTCTTCTTCTTCTTCTTCTTTCTCTTCTTCTTCTTTTCTTTCTTTCTTTTCTTTCGTCGTTCTCTGTTGCAAAATTTTTCCTCATCCAAGTGTATACTTTTGACAAAGTTAACCGTCGGCTACGGCTGTTGCTTTAGTTTTAACGTCAAAGTAATTCGAGTCAGATCGATCGCGAACGTTTTGTTAGGAGATACACTTTGCCAACTTTCCAAGTACGTACAGAGGTATGCACGCTGGCTCGGAACCGCGGGAATTTATTGGCACGTTGGAGTGCGCCGCGCTGGCAATGGGGGATGCAATGCCAAGGGTAAACACGCGCGAGCGATAATTTTCTTTTCGCGCCGGAGTGTGCACGCGGAGTATGAAATCGGGGGTTGGAGGGAGAACGCGCGCGAAAATTCGCCGGAAATCGGGCTAAAACGCCTCCAAGCCGAACGCGGCTGAGATCGAGAGATTACCGGTGCCGCGGTTGATCACCGTGAACCGCCGCCGGAATGTCAATCTCAATGGGCATGTTTCTCTAGCGGTGCCTTTGGAAAATCCGAATGCGCGTGGAATCGTAAACGGGTTTCACTCGTGAGAAAATAAGGGGATCTCGAAGAGGAAATTGTAGGTCTGTCTTGATACACCAATATATTTATATAATTCGCTCATGATGCGTACATGTATTTTGTCGATCGATCTTGGATTTCTTCAGTGTCGTATATTTATGTAATTTGCACGTGGTAGGTGGGTACGTTGATCGATCTCAGGTATGAAGATTTGAATCGATCCATTTGCAACCGATACGTGCATCTTCACCTTTTAAACTATTTTAAATCCATGCTCCACGTATATAAAAAAAAAACTACGATCCAAAGGAACAAACTTAATCGTTTCCTTTCTGTCTTCGGTCCACGACCACGAGAAATACTGAAATACTAAATCCCAACAGCGCGAAAAGCGTTTCCCTCGGATCGACGTTGGCGATTCTTCTTCAGAAGAAGAAAGAAGAAGCATCAGCCGTGTCGAGGGCAAACAGAGAGTGAGCTAAAGAGATAGAGAGAGAGAGAGGGCGCGAGAGACGAGTTTATTAAAATATAATGGCGTTATCAGGCGGGCGAACGAAGGGTGAGGCGTCAGCTTTAAGAGGGAAGTTTTCTTAAGTGTTCTTAATTAGAAGGAACCTGTTGCTTCGGAAAAAACCGGGTCACGGCCGTAGACACGCCGACGACGCCCCGCCAACCCCCTCCCCCCTTCCCCCTTCCTCCTCCGACGACGCCCCCTCAGACGCTCGCTGACTCGGCCGCCGCTCCAGACTCGTAAGAGTCATTATTTTCTTCTTATTCTCCTTCCTGTTCGCGCCTCGCCTCTCCCCCCATCCCACTCTTTCCTCTCTCCGTGGCCCGGTTTCCTCCGGTACCGCCACCAGCTTCAGTCTTCAGTCGCTTCGTTTCGTTCCCTTCTTCCTTCTCCTCTCTTCTTTTTCCCTTGCTCCGTTATTGCCGCTGGCCTCGCTCGTCGACTTGTTAACCCCTCAGCTGCTGCGATACTCCGTGTGGAATATTTAACAGGTCGCGCTTCTTTACGTTGCGCGCCATCCCGAGAGAATCCTCCCCCCCTGGAGAGAGAAATTTCGAATTCGCGGCACAGAGATTCACATTCTTCGTACCGATAACGAGATAACGTCACTTGGGGGTGGGAGAGGAGGGTGATGTTAACTGTCCCCTAATTTTCCATCACAGTCAGCGGCCACCCCTCGAAGAAGCTTTCCCTTCGAGAAAGACTTTCGAGTCGAGGCTCGAAAGAGTAGGATTCGAAGGTTTCCAAAGGCATCTGCCAACGCCGTTTCCGCTCCAGTTTCGTCGCCCGGTATCGAACGATATCGCGCGAAGCGGAAGGAAGGGAGGGAAGAAAAAGAAAACAGAATGCAAATTCCTTCCCTTTCTTTCGTACTTTCCTCGTCGGTCGACCCCAATATATAGGAGCGACGATAGCTGGCGACGGTTATTCTCCGGCGAGCCGAGAGGGCGCGAAGAGACCTCGCGTGGCCTCGACCGGCTGAGAAAAAGGGGTGGGAAGAGCCGTGAACCTTCCTTTCGAATATAAATTTGAATATCGATGCCCATTGAATCCGATCGAAGGGTTCGGCAGAACTTCTCCTTTCACGGTCGAAAGGGTTGCGATTTGAATATTCTTCGCGAGGGGTAACTAGACGGGGTTTATGTCCTTCGAGGGGTTGTCACACGAACCTCCCCTCCCCCCCTCTCTCTCTCTTTCTCCTCTATTTTTCTTTTCTTTTCTCTTTCCTTTTTTTTTCTATTTGTATACTTCGCGAGCTGCATTGTGCAGCCTGGAGGAAAACCCAACGCCCAGCTAACAGCCCCGGGGCCATTCCCGTTCCATTATTAAAGTAATCAGCGGCATTGTGACGGGCGTGTTCGGTTTTGACTAATACATCAGACGCACAGGTAACCGTTTCCACGCAGAGATCGAACGGTTTTCGCGTTGCACGAGGGGAGGTCTGCGCGTGTTCTCTAATTTTTCAACGAGGCGTTTTTTTCTCAAGCGCGCGAGAGATGACTTTGACGTCGTTGGTGGCATTTGGTGTTCGAACGTTGTCGTCGCTGATCGTTGAGTTTCCTTTTCGTATTTTCTGACAAATTGGCGAAACCAATGATACGTGGATGTACAAATTTGTAGATCTTCTGGATCTTGGTCAACAGAAATTTATTGTTTTTTTTTATCAGTTCAATGTATTATTTACGAGGATGTTAAAGCAAAGATTTTATAGAAAAATATGCAACAATTATATTAATTGGGAAAATATGAAAGTTTTTGACGAGAACACCGAACTTGTTTTCTTGGATACGCTCGTCTAAAATTTTTCTTCCTATTTTGAGGAAAAAGGAACATCATCGATAATAATAAAATTCTTGTTCAATTATTCGAATAACTTTTTAATTATGCAACGCTACAATAATACGTGACGTATAAATATAACACACTATAAATTTATAATTTAAATAAATTATAACGCACAATAGAAATTTATGACCTATGATTTATGACTTGTACCACGATATAAATTTACGATTTAAACGTCGCGCGCAATTCATCAAGAATAAAAGTCGCACTCAACCCCGAGCAGCAAAAGCGCAACCACCGAATCCCTCGTCGTCGTCGCCGCTCGAAAACAGTCTCCGATCGAAAAACTCCAACCATCGAACAGAGTCGTTCCACTCTGCGCTGATGAGATCGCCATCTCTTCGATTCGCTCGAAGTTCGCCCAGGCTCGTCGCGCATGCAAATCGAACGACCTCCACTTGGCTTATCTGCGCGACGAGATCGCGGCTCGAGCCCCCCTGGGTTCGAGAGGACCCGTGACAATCGCATTAACTCGTTTCGAGGGATACCTCTTTTCATCGTCGTCGTCCATCCTCGCGGCAGATGTGGAAAACCGCGTTTTTCAAAACCTCCTGACCGACGCGATCCGACACCCCGAAACACCTATGGAAACCAGGTCGACCCTTGCTTCTCTGTGCTTCTCTTCTTCAAAAAAAAGCTATTCTATGCACACGTGTAGGACTTAGTTAAGACGTCAGCGTGACGAACAATGCGGTCAGCCATGCGTGGCGGGGCCTTCGCACCTTTCGCCTCCGTGCGTGCAATTTGATTTTTATCATGGAGGGCACTCGATGGGTGCCGCGATCTCGAGATAGCCTGCATCGTTTCGAGAGCTCTTCCTGGCCCACTCGTCCCTTTTCATCAGCCCTTTTCGACCTCGCTCGTCACGCTCCACGAACGCGTGCAGTTCTTCGCTGAAACTCTCTAACTGTGTCCGCGGGTTTACGCCACGATCGAGCAAAATAAAATTGATCTTCGATCTAGATCTGTTATCTGTGACATCGTTTCGAACCTGTCTCCACCCGTGGAAGTCGGACGAGTCAATCTCCGGACGAGCCCATTCGACTCGCGCTATTACGCACAAAGTCTATCGAGCGCATCAGTTCCAGCCGTGTCCTCGAGACCTTGAAATCCTCCAAACCCAATTCTATTCGTCACCGTGTCCCATCCCTCTCTCTATCTCTCTCGTGACATCTTCACCGTTAATCCTCGGTAATTATCCATCGATCGAGCCATCACGACGATTTTCGTCGGGCCCTCCCGCCGCGATTTCCGTCGACGAGAACCAGAGAGGGAGTCGAATCGAATTTTTTACGCCCGAACAAAGCTCCCTTACCGTGCCAGGAAGTTGGTCATTAATAATCGCGAAACGACTCGGCCAATATGAAAATCACATTACGATAAGCAATAGTTGTCACACGGTGACTGCCTCGAGGCTGCTCGGGACCTTTCTCCCCATCGCGCGCGCGATGGTGATCGTGAAATCGAGGATTCAGGTAGCCACAGAATGCCGCGCGTTCTCCGTACGTACGCATATGAGGGGGCCCCACCTGGGCCCTGTGCGTGTGCGCGCACACAGCCACGGGGCTGGTATCAGGGTAGGAGACGCGCACATGGGACCCCATGGAATATGCATGTGTTTTGTATTCCGGAATATGTTAACCCTTTGGCTTAGTCTTTCGATTGGCACCACCGGGGCAACACCTCTCCGGGGCTGCCGAGAGATACTTCTCCCGCTTGATTTTTATTTCATTTCGTTTCCCTGTTTCCCGCAGTATCTTCGGTACCTTTCTTCTCGTTCCTCGGCGATTTTTTTGTTTGTTTGTTTGTTGGAGAGTGACGGGAGATGGAAGCGAATTGGGACGAATCGTCGTTCTCTCTGCAGTGGAGGATCGTTCGAGGTAGGTCAGAATCATTTTGTATACTAGTTGTCGTTTCTTTTGATTTTCACGTTGTGAACGTACCAACAAAATTAGTCACGTTCTCCTAAGGGAAGTTTTTTGGAATTATTTTGAGTCGAAGAAATTCTTGTTTGAACATATTCCAAAATTTGAACAAATCCTTCAAAATATTGTAAACTAATGAAAGTAGAAGAGATCGAAGTTTTTTTTCATTAAAACAGGATAAATTTCCCTATTGCAAAAGTCAATGGTGCACGAAACAGATTAGTTTCCCAATCAGTTATATTTTAAACAATTTCCACGAGGCTTCAAACGACTTCAAACATTCTTCGAACAAATTGGAAACTAAAATACGTAGAGATTGAAGTTTACTGATGGATAAATTTTCTTATTGCAAAAGTCAATGGTGCACGAAACAGATTAGTTTTCCGATCAATTATATTTTAAACAATTTCCACGGGGCTTCAAACGATTCCAAACATTCTTCAAACAAATTGTAAAAAACTAAAATACGTAGAAGAGTTTGAAGTTTACCGACGAGATAAATTTCCCTATCGTGAAATTCGACGGTGAAACAGATCAGTTTTCTAACCAATTATATTTCAAACAATTTCCACGAGGCTTCAAATGGTCTCAAACACTCCTCGAGAGATTTTGAAACTAAAAAACGCATAAAAGTTTAAAGTTTACCGACGAGATAAATTTCCTTATCGCGAAATTCGACGGTGCACGATACAGATTAGTTTTTCAATCAACTGTCAATTATATTTGCAAAAATTTCCACGAGGCTTCAAACGACTTCAAACTTCGACATTTTTCGAGAGATTTTTAAGGGAGTTTTTCAAAGTTTACTGCAGGATAAATTTCCTTGTCGATGCACGAAATAAGTCAACTTCAATTGCACTAAGTATATTTGCAAAAATAATTATTTCATCTTTATTAATCATCAAACTTACGTCACACACAAAGGGTTAAATATCTAACCAAATATCCCTTATAATATTACAATCAGTTTTCAATGCATTTCTGAATTTTCAAATTTTCCCGAACATTAAAACCGAAGAAATTAATACCTAAATAGGAGATTGTTTATCCTACGTACTATTACAATTAATACAGCTCTGTTTGCGCGACATTTTACGCGCCTATTCTTGCATGTCGCGTTGCGACCTAGATAAAATTTTTAAAACCCACAAACGCATAAACATTCGCAGCCCAATAATCAAAAGGCTATGAAAGAAATGACTCGTTCGCTTCCTCCTCTTCTCGTTTCTCCGGATTTTAACACCGAGTTATTCCCGTCGGGGAACGTTTCTCACGACGGACATTCGAATCGCCGTGGAGTCGGAATAATGCGAAAGTAATATCGGACTGGAGGCGCCGTGTAATGGCGGCCTTAAGATATAATCGACAGGAGAAATGGCGCGATAAACTTCTCATTGAGTGATCCGTCGTTAGAGAATGCTCGAACGCCCTCTCTCTCTCTCTCTCGTTCCTCGTTCTTTTATCTTTATCTTCGCGTCGTGCAGGCAAATAAAACTATTTGTCGCTGACGCGAGATTATCGCCTTATCACTCGGATATCGCTCCCGCCAGTTGTTGTCTGTTCCACGATACCCGCGAAACAACATTTCGCCACCGGTTTTACATTTGTCCGATAAATCACGCGCAACTACACCGTGGAAAGAAATAATTCAAGAAAAGAGGAAAAGAGAAAAAGCGAGAAACGAACGGAAAGTCCGTTTCATCGAGAAACGTACAAAGAGCACCATTATGAAACATCCTTCACAAAAGAGCTTTCTTGCGGTTAAGAGAATAAATTTTTCCGAACGGAGCGGAGAGAAGGAACGTGGCCACTTGGTCCTTTTGAGAAAGAAACGAAGGAATATCGCGCTTCACCCCCGACATTCAGGGACGTGCGACGCGAGGTTGGCCGTTTGTTCGACGCGAAAATGGCTCGCAGCCATTTTGTAAAGGTCACCCTTCGATACCGCCACCCCTGCACCAAACCGGCCACCAACCCCCGGACTCGAACATCGGTTCAATTACCCCGAAATGGCGCGGTTCACCGACTTCCTCCACGACCTCCCGCTGCGAAAACGCTTGACCGTTGGTCACTCTTTGCTTGACCGTGAATAATTCGATTCCGCAGGCGGACGCGCAGCCCATTGAAGAGGAGTCGAGCGTGCGCGAAATTGAATTTGACGTCGAACACGCGCCTTCCTTGAAAACTTGCCTTCACCCGTCGTCTCTTCTCCTTTTTCTTACTTTCTTCTTCTGTTCTGGTATTTTTGATATTTTCGAGACGTGTCTAGCCTTTCAAAACTGCAACGCATATTTTTTGACTGCTCGCGAGAGAAAACTTTGTACGCTCTTTGATAAAATATTACTATATATATATAGTACACTCTTATATAATATAAAATAAAATATTACTATATATATATATTTATTTATTTTACTATATATATATTTTGTTATTTATTATCTATTATATACTGTTTGTTCTCTAGTTTCTTTTCAGATTTTAACTGTTATTTATTTATAAAATTATTTTTTCTATAAATAAATAATTATTTATTAACAAAATTAAATTATTATAATACAATTATTTATTAATAAAATTAAATCGATTAATTATTATTAATTTTGAAAACTTGAGTATGACGTCTAGTGAAGCAATGGTATTTGGGATAACTTGCTTTTTCCATAGAAGGAGGAGACTTTGCATTCTTTCGTCAGTCTTTTTCTTCGTTAAGTAACACCACTTGTATCAAGAATGTTGCCATCGTCGCCAAGTTCATTTTCACCTGAGGTGTTAATCAAACGATAATTCATTTTATTTCCATGAGACATTTTGCTACTTTTTTCAGAATTGCGGTCTCTTTTGTAAACTGTTTCCTCTCAAATAACAAAATGTTATACAACGACGAAACACTTTGCAAGATGCAATACACGGTCGTCGCCATCGAAATTTCGCCATAAGACAAAGGCAAGGCTTCGTTACCTCAGCAACGTAACAAGGAAATCAAAATACTTTTGGCTTCTCGTGTTAAATCCAACACACTCACTTTCCACTCCTTTTCGCGTTGAAGTCTCTGGTCGCGTTCGAACGAGCCTTTAATAAAATCCCGACCAATTGTCAGAGACACCTTGTCAGGAAGGGACGGGTCAGCGGCGAGCAATATTTACTAATAGCCGCGCGAATGACGAGGGGCAGGAAAGTGGAAAATAAACGATTAAAAATCGACAAAGTGCGCTTTGGTCCCGTCGATAAATCACCGGCTCTAATACTCTCTCCGGGGCGCGTGCCGCAGGAGAGGAGTGACCGGACATTATCGTCCAGGTCAATTCGCCGGGCGAGCGAGAGATCCGGAGGAGAAGTGGAATTTCCGGTTTTGGCCAATGGTCTGGTGGCCAATCCGGCGGAGGTCAGCGGGTCCCCCGACCTGGGTCGAGGGTCAGCCCAAACAATCTCTCCTCGGGGTCAGCCCACCGCGTTTACGCCGCTGATTTATGGCCCTGCCTCTCGCTCTCGCGGTGGAGAAACCACCGTGTTCCATCCGGTCACTAATCTTAGTGACAAGAGCGTGATTTCTCTCGTTATTTCTGACAATAACAGCGTATCTTTTAATAGGTTTTAACCTGTTGGCTGACTGAATGGACGAGTAATCAAGTAATCAAGAAATGGTAATTTTTCGCGCAGTGTGCACTTTGTTACTCGAATCAAATTTAAATTACTTACTTTGTTACTCGAATTAAATTCTTTCGTGGAAAGCGAATTTTAGACACTTTAGAATATTTCCTTGCTGTTGACCAAGTTAAGCAACAAAATTATTAAATATTATATTATTTTCGAAAAAGAAAGTTCGTTGTGATTTAATTCACTTTCACAGCAGCTGCTATTTCACACACACTGTGTGTTAGCTGTCACTGGAAGACTGAGAGTGATATAAAACAAACACACGTTTTTTTTAATTTTTTTATTATTTTATTTGGAAACATAATTAATGGATTTTCTCAAGAAAAGAAAATGAACGATACCCTTCAGTTTTTCAGTAGTCAATCTTGTACAATCGCGGACGTACGCGCTTTCAAAAGGGGCGCCACGGCTAAGAGGTGCTTAATTGTAAACGAATTGTCAGAATACAGATCAGAAAGAGAGTTTCCAAACTACGTCTCGACCAAATTCTATCCCAACGAACGTTCTCTGGAAAGGAAAAACTCCAGCGCAGAAAATCCGAAAAAGCGTCGTTCGACGTCCCTCTTTCGACCGAGCTTCCGTCGCCGGAAAGCCGCCAGTGGCGAGGAGCGGACGAGAGAAAGAGAGACGGGGGTTTCCAAGGAGCGGCAATGCTAAGCGCAAATTGGCGCAAATTGGCGCAGGACGTAAAGCTGCATAAGACGGTAAGCCAGTGGCAAGCAATCGCGAGGACGAGGACGAGGACGAGTCAGCGGAGGATCCGAGGGAACCTCGAGGAGTAACGCAGAGAGGAGACACATGTAAACTGCACAGAGAGAGAGAGAGGGGGGTGGAGATAGGATAGTGTGTCGGCGCAAAGAGAAAAGAGAATAGGAAGCAGGAAGGAGGGGCAGAGAGGCAGGATTCGACAAAAGGGTACGAGCGCGCGGTGGAGGAAAGAGGAAACTCGGGCGGATAGGAAGAGGTGGCGGATGGAGGACGAGAGAGAGGAGATCGTTAGGCATGTTACGTCTTGCATCCTGCCAGGACGACGGAACAGCCGGCAGACTCTATCGTGTACCGTTGCACGTACACCGTGCCCCTTCTGTTCCCTCGCGAGGACGCGCGAGCACCACCGGCACTGCTTTTGGCAAGCCCGTCCCACCGCGTCGTCCTTCGAAAACCAACCCCCCACCCCCTCGAGTGGCGGGTAGCGAGGGCGACGAGCTGACGCTACGCCCGTGCAACATGGACGCTGACCTCCACCACCGAATCTTTCGATACATCGACCTTTTGATCAAACTTTCGTTGCACACAGGGTGGGCCAAAAATCACTTCCCACTTGAGAGAAAAGAGGAGCACAAATTTGCGAACCTCGACGTCCGAAAGAGATGATCTTTAAAAGTCGCGATTGTTCACAGTTCAATTTGCAATTAACAAAATTAGCTTCTTTGTGTTCGATGTTTCAAAATTGACCAAATTGGTCTTTTCTGATGTTTCGACGCTTTATCAGACAGATTGTCGAAGTTGAAGCGAAATTCCGACAAAAAGTCCGCGAGGCAACGCAAAGATCCTGAGAGATGGCTCAAAGTCGTAGCTCGTAGGCGTCGTGGGCTCGATTACTTTGCTGAGACGAGCTTGCGAAGCCAAGTTCGAAACTGCTTGGTCGGGTAGTCCTTATTGACTGGCAAGGAAGCGGGGGCAGGGGGGGGATAGGGTTTCTCGGAAGCTTGGATGGGGTTGCTTAGGCAACTTCAAATTAATTTCAAACATAGGGAGAAACAATACTTAGGCGACGGAGGGCGCTCGGGTTTCGAGTAACGAAGCATCCCATAATAATTATTTTCCAATGAAAACTCAAATTGTCGGTTGTGGGACGCCGGGGCTTCGCAGCTATCCCCCGTCGCGCTTCCAGGAGGAGGGGGGAGGTGGCGGGGGAGGGAAACTTTGCCCCCGGATGTCTGGCGAGGATATCAAGATGACATCGAAACCATTGGATGCGACTCGGGGATGAATAACTCGCAAAATGTCTTGGAAATCTGACAACCGGAGGATTCTTCCAACTTATCCTCCGTTAATTCGATCTGTTTTTCGGCGAGATCGTTTTTCATTGGTAATTTTTCCTTTTTTTCTTTTTTTTCGTCGCTAAGGGACGAATGGATTCTTTTCTTTTTTACGCGGTGAACAATGTTCGTCTCGGCTGTAAAATATTCTGTCGCTAATTCAGTGTTCGTAAAATTCTACCTTCGCTGATTTCAAATCTGTGTCAGGTTACTTGCTGGTGTCAGTAGAATTTCAATTCTATTCGAAGACAAACCTGATGATAAATTTACCCTCTACTAAATTTATTGACCTGTTTGAATTTCATTTACGTTTCACGATCTGGTCGCGAGACAAAATTTTTTGATTCTTCTTCGATTTCAAAGAATGAGTTAAACGATTTAAACTAACGCAGCAAAAAATATTTTAATTCGTTTGAAGTTTATTGCGAGATTTTCTGTAATAAAATTTTCATCTTCATCAAAGATTTCCAACGATTTATGAAATTCGTAGACTCTTTCGACAAGTTCGACAAACCTATTAATTCGATCGATTCTAATCAATTCTAAGCAAATTGCATTGAGCTCGATTTTCCAGTGAACACGAGTACACGGAATCCAATCTTTTCTCTACGGAGCAACACCGAAAAAAGGAAAGGGGATCCCCGCGTCCGAAGCTGAAGAAAAAGCTCCCTCGCTGTGAGAAGTGAGAACAGAAGAGTCTGGAGACGAGCGAATTAAAAGCAGCCCTGTCGCGAGATCCACTTAACACCGAACTCCTCTCTCTGTCTCTCTCTCTCTCTCTCTCCTGGTAACTTCCTGTACGAATCAGCGACCAAACCGTAGGAACGTGTCCCAAAGAACGCGTGGGTCGTGGCGCGGCACAAAATGCGGAAACGTTGTCGACGGGTTTCGAAGGCACGAGAGGAACGATGTTTCGCTGGTTCGTTCGCTGGAACAAGGAGAGAACGGGCGGGCGGCGTTAATGGAATTCGATCCGGACCAGGCGGTTTTCGGGTGGGCTCCATCGTCTTGCCATCTCGCCCCGAATACGGAGAAACGCGGAACGCCTCGCGGAGAGGTCGTGTAATTACGAGGAGAAGGCTCAAAGATGCTGCCGCTGCAGACTGCCGCTCCGCCTCGCTGGTTCCAGCCCCGTTCTCACCGCCCCGAGGACATGTTACGTGCGCGCTTAATCGCGCCGCTTTATTCGACGATGTGCTCTCGCGAGAAATAAGAGCACGAGTGGATCGAGATCTCGCTCCCGGGGTCCACGGGAACGTCGCGCCTTTTTCCATCTTTGAGAATTACGCCCCCCTTCCTACTTGTTGTTGGTAATAATTGCGCAAACTTCACCTACCGAACCACCCGTGTCTTTCACCCCAAAAGAAAGCTTCGGATTCCCCGAGCCTTCCTCCATTACCGAAAGGGGCGCGAGGCGCGATAAAAGAGGAATCTGTTCGTGTCGTTTCGCGAGGAATTCGGGGGAGAAAGGGCATAAATACGGTCCTCAAACGTGTTCAAACCCACGAGTAATCAATTATTTTGCATCCGTTGGAATGCACGCCTCTTTTGTCTAAAACTGCCCTTTCTTTCTAACAATTTGCGAATGCAGTCGTTGCAGTTGTTGGCAACACGAGTTTGCAGTAACTGTTTCAGTAATTCGAAGCACGAATAGCATACCTCACCATTCTCAAGAACAAGATTGGCCTTGTCTCTGATTTTGGTTCGTTTGGAACCCCTTGGATTGTCATTTCTTGCCTAGGTAGCAATCTGGTGAGTAATAAAGTGCAAACTGTTCGTCGAAGATGTTTGTTGTTAGCCTTGGATTTGACGATTTCACGTAGGTACCTTTGTACAGTTGATCAGGTAGACCCAAGGTTTCTTGATACTTAACCTTGAATGAGGCTTTTAGGGGTAGAGATTTTAAGGATATCGTCCACTTCATGATCATCACCAACGTTGATATTTGTCGACCTTCAACGCATCCCCATAAATATCACAAATTTTCCTCCAATTTCATCTAAATCCCATTTTCATGAAAATGAAAAAGTACACAGTTACGAATATGACATTCCAAAGGTATAAAGTTTGCCATTTTTAGATTCTTCGCAATAAGTAGCTAACAGCCAACGCTTCTAGAACTAGCGACAAGCGAGCTCTGTAACAAAAATTGATCATTCGTGGGTACACCTGATACTTTCTTAGATGCAGAGTAACGCCTGACACGCTCTGCAAAGTCACACGCAGTGAAAAACGGTGAAATTGAGAGGGCAGTTGTGGACGCGGCTTCACTCTACGTGTGCGAGACCGGGGCAGATCCCACGTCCGTAGGACGTAGGATATCAGGATTCCTGGCCGTCTGGTGCGGCAACACGCTGCCGATCCCCTCTTGGCAAGCCCCAGAACCGTTACCATGACGACGAAACGCGTGACGTAACCACCCACCAGCGGGGCCCGCTGAAACAAATGAAGGCACGTCCTCCTTCGTATACCACCGCGAACCACCCTCCCTCAGCCACCCCCTTTCCACCTGACTCCCTCGGCAGAGCCTGTCCCGCTCTTTGCCTTCGCGATTACCAGCCTCCACTTGCGGGATCACACCGCGAGCAAGTGGTCCAGAACGTACTGGGACGTAGAGCGTGTAAGGGAGGTAAAAGGGAGGTGAACCAGCTACGAGCGGCAGCACTAGAGAGGGGAGGGGGAGGTGGAGGATGCGCGCCAAAGGAGAGTGAGAGAGAGAGAGAGAGAGAGAAGATGCTGGCAGGCAAAATTACAAGGACCCAGCTCCAGGTTCTCCGGGAAACTTGTCTATGAAGTCGTCGTTGCGGGGGAATATGCAGCCAGTGCCGGCGTGTCTGAGCAAGTTTCTATTTTACGAGATCTGTTTCTCTCGGGGGCGCACAAAGAGGATCCGCGCGCGGAATTTCGTTCCGCCGCGGAACGGGGATCGAGAAGGCTTCCTTTCTCGGCACTGAGAACCGAGAACCGAGTAGCAGAGCAAGAGTAACGATCGAAGTCTGGTCGGTGTCAAACAAAATCCCGGAAACCTTCGATCCGAAGGTGATCGTACGTAGAAAAAACTGCACGACTTGTACCCCAGTGCGATTCGTTTCACTGAAAGGCCCAGAAGCAACTGTTCTAACTAGGAAATGAAGACGACTTTTTTGCCATAAAATTATAGGCGCGATCGCTCAGTACCGGACAACGCCACTCCTACTCGAGGTCTAGCCCACGCCCCCTCACGAATCACGTGACCCAAATCAGCCAATCGCTAATTTTCGTTGCATCAGCGTTGCACCTGAAGGGCCCGATTTTCTGGGTTACCCCCGCGAAAATCACTTTCAGTGATAAAAAAGGAACGTCGTCGAGGTTCGTCCCCATGCATGAGACGAAACAACGTCCTGTAAAACCTTCGAGTTCTATAGAATCTTCCAAAGCGAAGCGAGAGCACCGGAGAAAGATGGAGAGAGGCTCGTCGGATACAAGCAGTTCCAGTTCCTTTGATGGAAGCCACCCCTTCGATAGCCAGGGTCGTTCGTCCCCGCGAACCTCGGAGAAAGAGAAAGAGAGATTCAATTCCGCGCTCGCAACACGCCTCGATTCTCACGACTTCTTTTCACGATTCCCGGCATTCTCTTTGCTCCACGCTCGGCTTTTCCTACTTTCCTTCCGGCGGACTTCCATCCCGGTTCGCCAGGGAATACGTAACGAGAGGGCGCGTGGTCGAAATTCGAATCAGCGAGCCACCCCCTCCGGCCACGGAAATGGCTGTCGCTATGAAAAGGTATTTCCCCGGTTTCCACGGGTCAAAGCTCTCAGACGTTTCTCGAAAACTGGCTCCCTTTAACGTAAAAGAACGACTTTCTTTGACTTGTCCTTTGCTTTTCTAGTGTTCTTGTTTAATAAGAAAAAAAATCAAACGCTTCTTTTCTTTGAAAAATTTTGAAATTTTGAAATATCCCCTAATGTGAGCAGTATATATATGTAATTATAGAATTTATACGATTTATACAATTATACACTTGTGCAACTTGACCTTTATAAAAAAGCCGACTTGTTCGACAGCTCGAATAGAATCCAATTGCTCTCATCTATACTTCCGAGTGTCACTTATAGTCTACAGGTAGCGTCCTTATTCCTTCTAGGGGTCCTGAAAGGTCCTAAAAGGTCCTGAAAGGTCGAAGGATCCTATCTGTGTATCTATTTTGTGATTGAATTTTATTGTACCATCGACTTTCTTTTTTACCGATTTTCTATCGTATTTTTACATCGTGGATTTTTTTGATAAAATTGTAACTTGTAAGTACAGCTAGTGACGAACTGTTCTCTTGAACCAGAGTCAAACGAACCGGTCGACTCGTCCAACTCGCTGGCTCTGAACGTCTCTACCCTCCAAACCTTTTTCTTTCGTTCGAAACTTTCTTACGTTCGAGCCTCGTTTTATCGAAGGTTCTCTGCCTGCAGAGAAACGTCTTTACCGATTTCTTCCGCATCAAGGACACGTTGCCCCCACCCCCGAGACGATTCCCCGTAATTTAAGGGCGGGAGAAGCGCTCGGTGCAGTTGTCGCTGATTAAACTGGCCCACCAGCTCTTCCGCTCGATCGCCTCTCTTTCTCTTGCCTCTCTTCTCGTCGATCCTCCACTTTGTCTCTCTTGAAAAAAGTGATTTGTTCTGCTTTAGTCGAGGACCAAGAGAGCGCAGTGACCCATGACGCTCGTAAGAAACCTGCTATCGGGCAAATTTCCATCCGGGCGACCGGTGACGTTTTCTTTTTCAAGGTTCAGAATTTGCACGTATTTTTCGCCGATTTTCTCTCGCGCGCAAAGTGACGTTAAGGAGGATTGAACCTTCGCGGAGCTCGGGCGAAGGATTAATCTTCGTCGTTCCTCGAATGGAAACGACGAGGGTGGCCCGCTCGCGAGGCGCTTTTTCTCCTGTCGTAGCCTGTGCGTCGTGAAACACTGGTTCTATCAGGTTATTTTATCAGCGTACACGAATTACTTTCAACCTCTTGCGCTGGAATGATTTTTGTCCCCAAGTTGCAACATTTAACCTGTGTTACTTAACCCCTTGCGCTGGCAACTGGTTTGCGGACCATAACGAGTGACCAAACCGTATACTACAAATAATTCGTCACTTTGTTTTTGACCTCGTCAATCTGATAAAGTAATAAATTTATTATTTGTTTTACCTGGGTTATATTTAAATATACTTAAAACTGAGAAAGTATTGCAATTCTGGGGTAAAAGCAAGAGGTTAAATATAATACAGACAAAACAAATAATAAATTTGTTACTTCTTAGCAATTTCTTTTGTCGACGAGTTTAAAAAGAAAGCAAACAAATTTCTGTGTTTCACGGTTTGATCCGTGAACCAGTTGCAAGTGCAAGAAGTTAAGTCTCGAAAGGCTAAAAAATATTCTCGAGGTTTGAAAAATTTCAGACAAATTCCGCGCGTGACACTTTCTATCCGTCTGTCTCAACTTTCGTGGTCGTACAGTGACAGGAAGGGGGAATCGGGTTGGGGGGGAGGGGAAGGGACGAACAGGTTGAATCGGATTACGTATCGAATCGAACCCTTCCAATTCCAATTAATCGAGAAATAATTAGCGGAGTCGAGCGCGCACGAGGTGAGACGATGCAATGACAAAGAGAGAGAGAGAGGGAGAGTGTCGATGCACCGGAGGGTAGTAGAATCGAGAAGGGTGGAACAAAGGGTGACACGGAACGTTTGTCCCGGACGTCACCGGTTCGCCGGCATTATCCTTTCAAATTGGTTATTTTCGGTAAATACCGTTTTGAAAAGCCAATAACGCTGTTTCCCCATTGTCAGATCTCAACCCCGGCCTCGGCCTCGATATATATTTACGATTTCTTTTTACCCCCTTCGCGCCGGGCCTCTTCACTGGGGTGTCGCCCAGAGGTGAAACCGACAAAAGTAATCCCGAGCCAACGGCACAGGTGATGCCGCTGCTTTCGCACTGGGAAAAAAAAAAAATGAAAAGAAAAAGCGTCGACGACACCCCGAGTTACGGTGGAACGTGAGGTAGAAAGAAGTCGCGCCAGGTAGAAAAACGTGTGTGAACGATCCTCGTTCCCCGATCGACCACGTGGTTTCTCTCAGCCACGTCCAAGTTTCGACATCTTGAAATTCTTGCGTTAACAGTTGATTTCGACGAGGGATCGAGCAAAACCCCCCGAGTTTTTCCGTGTTCGACGAATGTAATAAGTACACGTTGCCGCGATAGACGATCGTCGAGTCGAGGTAGCGGGAAAGGGGGCGGTGAAGGAGCAGGTCGAAAGTGCGGAAGCCAATTTTTCGAGTGGAGGGTGTCGACGAGGACGAGAGACCGGGTACAGATAAGGGACGTGCCCTCGCCGAAGGTTGACGAGCAACCGAGTCAGGATCTGTCGCTGACGGCGACTTTCTCGTCTGTCGGGTGTTCACGAGTGGTTATAGCTTGCCTCAGAAGCTGTTTTTACTGTTGTGTGTTCGAGGAAATTGGAATCGGAGGGTTGAAAAGGTGGGGAAAGGCGGAGATGTTTGCAGTTGGCGAGGGGTCGCGATAGGTTGCGAGGTTGGGAATGTATGTTTTTAACTGCCAGATAATCGCAACAAGGAGAGGAGTGGTTAACGCCAAAGATAAATTATCGTACCACAAAATACACCAATTAGCGAAAAGTTGAAGACGCTCGATCGATCAAAGACTTTATTCTCCGTTCCAACGAGAAACAAACTCGCGAAGAACGACGGCGGTTGACTCCGCGGAACAATCTTAATCCGCGTCGCGCTAAACCCGTTAAAATCTCGAGACTATCCCGCGAGACGCAAGAAACGTCTAATAGCGGAGCTGCGGAGGGAGCGAGAAAGAAAGCGCGCCGGGTGAAATTGTGTACGGCGACTAAGACGACGCCGAGATGGAAGAGGAAGTGAAAGCGAGCACAGACGATAGACTCGCGATGGCGAGAGGGAGAAAGGCAGGGGGGCGCGAGAAAAGCGAGAAGGAAGAGAAAGAGTAAGGCTCAAGGTAAACCTCCCCCGGGGGCGTCGGCCTTGAACTACATTTTTAATTGCAACTTCCTCGCGCTCCACGCGCCCCGCTGCCTCCTCCAGACGATAAAAACAAAAGAGAAACAGTTTTCTGTCGACGTGGTGCCGCCGCCAGCCAACGGCCCACCCCCTTGTTCCTTTCGCCCCGTTAACCTCCTACCTACCCCACACCCCCCGCCCGCCCCCACCAGAGGCAGCGTTACCAACGGGGGCCAACTTCCAACCACCACTCCCTCCCCCAGTTTCTCTCTTCCGCTTCCGCCAACAGCGTCTCCACCTCTTTCTCCACTCCTACTCCCGCAGCTTCCTCTCTCCTCCGACTGCAACCTCCTCTTCCTCCTCCTCCACCACCCTCTTTCTCCGTGCAACAAGTAGCGCGTTCATTTAAGACGTGTCGGTGTTCTTTTGTTCGTTTTAAAAAAGGCAAAGCACCGACCAAGTTCCGCTTGAAGGGGAACCCCGAGCCCCGAGTTTTCAACGCGATATCCGTCCGCGGCTGGCGCGGGATCGCTGGCTCGGAGTGACGCGTTCGCGAGATCGTTAGGAGAGGGACTCAGAAGGAGATTCTGCTAGAATTTCCGTTCGATTTTCCGTTCGATGGACTCGAGTAATTGGCGTTTCGAGGCTGGAAGCAGGAATAATTGGTCGTTGATGTCGTTACTTCCCGAGCGTGGCGCGATGGGGTGGTTTGTTGGTTTGGAATAAAACGATATTGCGCGAGAGACACGGGAGCGTGAGTGGATGATTGGTTGTAAATGCACGGTTGACGGAACGTCAAAAGGGACGATGGATACGCGTGGTGGATCGGCGACGAATATCTCGCAACTTCTCGCGGGTCTCTCGTTCCTCCACTTCGATGCGAAACTTCTGGCTCCTCTCCTCTCGAATTTCATTCTCTCCGCGGATGTATCAAAATTCCCAGAACCCCGCCGCACCCCTGCCCTCTCGCCCTGGAGCCTGAATTGCACAATGTCTAAGCATTGAAGCCTCTCGGAAAGGAACGTTCCAAAGGTTCGAAATAGAGGAACGCACGGAAGACAGGAGAGGAGCAGGCAACCTGACCTTTCTCATCGGATGGCATATGGCTGCCGCTGTTGCTATATCCGCCTAGTTAGCGCGCACACGGCGCGCACACCGAGGCCGTGGCGTATACAAACTTCGCGTGGAAACGGATGATGCGAGAAAGGTCCCAGCATCCCATTCAGCTCCATTCAATGGACCATCTCGCTTCGTTAACCAGTCTGTCGCATTTTTTACCCATCACCTATACATATATATATATATATATAGAAAGAGAGAGAGCCGGGCCAACCCTTTTCCTCGCAATTTGAATACATTGTACCCCCGGCCGACATACATATGTATATCCGACCGATACTTTCGGCTTCTCTCTGCTCCGTCCCTCCTCTCCCCTTCAGCGGGGTGTCCCCCATGCACGAAACGTACGTACGAGACTTTCAAGTCGAGAACAGTACGGTTGACGTAAAATCGCGTCGAAACGTATTCAATCGAAATCTTGAAACTTTTTTCAACGTTCTCGAAAATTTTCGTTCTTTCGAGAACTCGGTTGTGTCGCCTTGGAAATTACACGGTTACCAGGACATCCCCTGCGCGTGTATGTTCCAGGTACCCCCCGGTAGTTAGTTTCGTCTCAGTCTGTTTCGTTCGTTCTTCCACGTCGATTCCCTCGCACGCGTATCGCAGTTTCTACCTGGATAACCCGCCGCGAGGGGCGAAGAGGGGGGTTTTGTGTCGTAGCTTGACCGAGTTTCTCGTCTCCTTTCTCTCTCTCTCTCTGCGACCCTGCGGCAACCTTCCACAAACGTGGTCCCCACGTACCACCAGGCCGTACTCCGTCGACAATGCGCCTGATTTTGATTTATATGACGCGAACGACAGCCTCGGAATCACCGAAGGGTGCACCGCCACGGAAATTATAAATTCATGTCCCCCCTCCCCCCCTCCTTTTTTTCCCGTTAAAACGCGAGCCGGCGTTTCGCTCCGGGCGATTTGCGTTCTCCGACGCGATCCAACGCGCGTGTCTTCTTCATTCCCCCTTCCCTCATCCGAACGCGGAACGTTCGTTTCACTGTTTTTTCCCGTTTACCAGGACCCACCTTTGTGTCCCATCTGTTGATCGATCGTGACTCGCTGCTGTCGATTATTCGCAGAACTGCTCCTCCGACGAGCGCACGTGAATGAGAAATTCGAGGGTTCGACGAGGCGTCGCTTTGCTTTCGAACGATTTTCGTTAAATTTCAGCTGAAACTCGCGAAACTCAACGATTCGAATCGATGAAGAAAAAAAAGAGAAAGAAGAACGCAGTGTTTTTGTTTTTTTTAATTTTTATTGTTTAAAGTCTCGTTAATCACTTGTGTGAAAACTCTAAAATTTATCAATATTTATATTTTAAATAAATATCTTACAATCTACAATTATTTCTGTTTTTTTAAACAATTATTCCTTTTTATTTTAAATAAATACTTGCGATCTACAATTATGCCTTGCAATTTATTTTAAACCAAGGTTCAGATTGTTTCGGAAAGCGTGTTAGCTCTGGTTCTTCTCTCGAGATTTTCCGGCGTATTTCCTGGCGAGAGATTCCGATAAATAATCCCTCGAAAGGGTTCGACTTCTCTCGCGGCAATAGGTGCATCGCTGATGATTCGACGGTTAGCGGTGCAACATTCCGGGGAGCTGGTTCGCGCAAGAGCGTCCCCACCCGACCGGTGGGTGGGTTTTCGCGTGATCGGCAGACGAAACGCGGAAACACGCTTGGAAATTAACCGCGTGCATAATTCCGCGCGTCGACTCGACGTCGGGCTAGATCCGATTTGGCCTGATTTGTCCCTATAGAGGAGGGAACTTGCGTGGATGTAATCCCAAACCCCCGAAAGCCCTGCCCTTCATGTTTCATCTCGATATACATTCACCTCGTGGCTCGTCTCTCTCTCTCTCTCTCTCTATCTCTCCTCCGTGGCGCGCCGTTGCTCCTCCATCAATAACTGATACTCGTCTCTCGCAGCTAAGGATCCTGAGTGCTTCGTAGCACCCTCCTGACACACATAAGCGGAAACAGCGAACGCCTAACGCGTCTACACGCGAGATTCCGCGCCCCGCGATGCACTTTGTGCCGCTGCTCCACTCCGCCGCTAATTTTCGACGATAGTCGGCTCCGGCTCGAGCCGGCTTTCTCAAAGAGATCGAGCGCTGCAGCGATTCCAGATAGACGTCTTCGTTGTTTTAGCAATTATTTATTTCTTTTTTCTTTTTTTTTTTTTTTTGTTAGTCTGTGGGACTTTGTTTCGCGTTATATCAGTTCGAACTTTATGTCATTTTGAAACTTTTGATAACAAATCTGGTGTAATTTTGTCAGTCAAGAATCTCACCTACTTTAACAAAATTTTTGCTTATTCCAGACTCTCTTTTAATAATTCAGAAAGCCAGTCGTTCAATGTACGTAACTTTGAAACTTTTCATGACAAACCTAACCTAAATCTAGGTATGGTATAAATTTAAATAATTTTGTCAGTCAAGAATCTCTCCTACTTTAAGAAAATTTCTGCTTATTCTAGGGCCCTTTTTTTACAATTCAAGAAACCAATTGTTCAGTGTACGTAATTTTGAAACTTTTAATAACAAACCTAACCTAAACCTAGGTATGCTGTAATTTTAAATAATTTTGATTAAATTTAAATAATCTTGTCAGTCAAAAATCTCACCTACTTTAACAAAATTTCTGCTTATTCTAAGGCCCATTTTCTATAATTCAAAAAACCAATTGTTCAGTGTATGTAATTTTGAAACTTTTCATGACAAACCTAACCTAAATCTACGTATAGTATAATTTTATAAACTTATAATAAACTTTTAATAACAAACCTAACCTAAACCTAGGTATGCTGTAATTTTAAATAATTTTGTATAATTTCAAATAATTTTGTATAAATTTAAATAATTTTGTCAGTCAAGAATCTCACCTACTTTAAGAAAATTTCTGCTTATTCTAGGGCCCATTTTCTACAATTCAAGAAAAGAATTGTTCAGTGTACGTAATTTTGAAACTTTCAAAAACAAACCTAACCTAAACCTACGTATAGTACAATTTTATAAACTTTTTATAAACTAAACTCAAAGTACTTATAATAAACTTTTAATAACAAACCTAACCTATGTATGGTATAATTTTAAATAATTTTGTCAGTCAAGAATCTCTTCTACTGTAACAAAATTTCTGTTTCTTCCGGGTCCTCTTCGACTCAATAATTCAAAAGACCAATCGTTCCGACTGAAATCAATCGTTTTCGGTTGTAACTCACCTGCACCGGTGTTGTAATAATTAAAACCTCGTCGAGGAGCCCCGCAGCGAGGTTCGCGATCGCGAGGAATATTTAACGTCCCCCTTCTGATCTCGAATCCGAGAAGCTCTGAATCTGAGAAACTGCCGCTCTCTCTGAGAAGAACGTCTTGATTTTCCGACTTTCAGGGCGACAGTTCAGGGCGAATTTCGAAATGGGAGAAGGAAGAAATGCCGCGTGTGGTCGAAGGGTGTCGCGGCTCTCACGGCTTCCCGACGGCTGTCGGCCGATGCGAAAGAGTTACGTGAAAACTGCACGTCGTCGACGACAAAGGGGGTCTTATCTCGAATTTCTAAAGTCCCACCTTCCTGTCTCTCGCAACGCTCGACGTCTCCCTGTCCCCCCTCTGTCGCCCTTTCTTCATCCCCGCGTCGACCCTTTCGCCGGGAGGATTCCTCGCGCGAGATATCGCTCGTTATTAGCGGTGTGGAACCTCGACACTTTTTTTTTCTCACGCGATGTGTATTCTATGTTTCGAAGGATCCGGCAACCGAGGCACCGACGTGAGATCGAAGAAGGGTGCTTGATCAGCTCGAACTGAAAGTGAGTAATTTCTTTCCCTGGTGAAGGATACTAATTTCAGAAATCGAACCGATTTGTCTTACCTTTTTTTGGATCGAAGCTACCACTCTCGAATCAACGCACATATCTCGAAGCCAACGACACTTGTTGAAGATTCAGAAATTTAAAATTAGTCTCCACATGTCGTGTATTATAACACATGTACGATAAACAGCCCCGTTTCTGCGTCCTGAGAACTCAAAGACAGCCGCTAGAGGCGAAAAGAGGGGAAAGGGGGAATCCGTTCCGCGTGAAATTCAGCGCACGTAATAAATTCACGGGAGAAAGTTGTCGCGGTAAAAGTAAAAGAGCGGAAAGGGGGGAAACCGCATGCTAAGAGTCGCTGAACGAACGAACGAGTCCGCTTAAATAACGCGTTCGTCGGGGCGCTGGATCCCGATGAATAGCGCGAAGTAGTTAGGAAAATGTCTTACTTAAGAGAGAAAGTTCGTCGACCGGAGATCGTTGCAACGACGACGACGACGACGACGACGGCGGCGGCGGCGGCGACGACCCTGGCCCAGAAACAAAAGCGGGAAGAAGAAGCTTGTGAATAATTCAAGTGCGCGCGAAATGAGGAAAGAGTTCTCTCCCGTTGAAAAGTTTCCTCCAGGAATTTTACGCGGCCTGCTTTTCTTTGATCGCCGCGCGCCCGCGCGCCCTTGAAAACTCCTCGCAGGAAGCCGTCTCTTAATTGAACTGCCGCCTCCCTCCCAACCCACCTTCACGTTCTTTAAAGACGTTTCCAACCCTCCGGTTACCTACACCTACCGATCGATTCCCATCGATGTCGCGTCAACGATTCCGCAGCTTCCGAACGCTTGATAAAACGTTTTCATTTCCTTTCTCGATACATGTACAAATGTTACACGATGACGAGCGTACACTCGTCGAACGTAGGATAGATTTTCTTGTTGTAAATTCGACAGTTTAACTGGTCCATCCAAAATTTTATCTTGGTGCGGTTGACGTGTATACGTGTAAAACAAAAAATTTACTTTGAAAGCTCCAAAATTCAATAGGAAGTAATAAAAATGTCACTTGGTGGTATGTTTCCTTTATATTGCCAATAAAACTGCTGTGTATTTTATTTAAAAAAAGCCAGTTCTTTTTCGGTAAAGTACGCAAAACAATTCGGAGAATGCCAGATGCATTGGGGAAAATAATCAATTCGGTTTGTAAAAGGTACATAGTAATCAAACTTCTTTTTATAAAATGCATAGCAGTTTTATTGCCAAGTAATATAAAGGAAACATACCATCAAAAGTGACATTTTTACTTTTATTGAAATTTGGAGTTTCTAAAATAAATATCGTTTGGTTTACACGCCAACCACACCAAAATAGAGTTTTGGACTGACGCAGTTAAATGTATCAAACAACCCTTATAGTCCAACGATAGAAATTCCCCGTCGATTGAAATTTCTTCCCATATTTTTCGTAATAAATCGAATCAGACAGCTCGAGGTTTCTCGCACGCGAGGCGAAGACTGCAGAGCAGGAGAGCGTTCACCAGGACCTACCTCAAGAACGAGTTCGAAGGGTGAGAAGAAAGGGTTTAGACCTCGGCGACGTCGGCGTAACCGTAAAACTCACGTTTTAGAAAGAGAGAGAGAAAGATATCGCGTCTGGGAGTCGAAGGGGGAGGGCCCCGAGGGGGACAGCACGGGGCCCCTAAAAACAAAAGGGAACGGTCGGGGCAAATTACGGATTCAAACGGTTCGCTCCTTTGTCTTTTCATGTTTATTTCTTTGTTTTACCGGTCGTCGGTATTGTTTCAGCGACGAGCGACAGAAAAGCCAAAGAGGGGGCTCGCGCCGAGAGGGGGTGGAAGGTCAGGCCTTTGCCTTTGTGAGCACCACCCGTAGCTTTGTTGTTCCTCCAGCTTTTTCCCCGTGTCCGCGAGTTCTCTCCCCCCTCGCTGACCCGTGCCGCTGTTTTTCCTTTGCCTCCTCTTTCTTCTCCTCTTCCCTTCTCTTCTGCTCTTTCTCTTTTTTTTTCTCTCCACCCCTTTGTGCACGCGAGCGTACAACTGACAGCCACGCGGAGCCGATCGGTCGGTTCGTGGACCTCGGGAGGTCGGTGCCGGCTGCTGTTCGCTATTATTCGCTGCAATTGCGATCGCTTCTCGTTAGTCCGATGAGACTGTCTTTTTTCTTTCGGAACCCCGTTTCTATTTGTTCGGTATATACGTTCGTTGCGTCGAAGGAGATCGAATTTTTATTATTCATCGTACCGCGGGCTTCGAGATTAAATCGCTCACGTTGAAAAATTAGCTTCAGCTTCGTCACTCGATAAACGATTCTCTTCCCTCTCTCAAATATATTATTTACTAACCGAAACGCAAATTTAGTCCCCGGAAGCACTAAATTTTTACTCGCGAGTTTCTCATCGTTTCCACAAATTTGCAGCGCACCCTCTCTCTCTCATCCAGTTTACCGTGCACTTGCAAACTTGTTCGAAACCCGCTACTCCTTTCGTTTCTCCGCGTCGTACATTCGTCGTACACTGTCGCGAGAGAGAGATTCTTCGGCGTACGCGCTCGGTATCGAGTCGCAAGTAGGCCAGCGAAAATTCTTGGCGAATCGACGAACGACCGAAACCGGATGAATCTTGCATGCCTGTGCAATGGACGGCTATGCTCCGGGTCGATTAATTGACTCGATTACTCGGCGGACTTGTCCTCCGGGGCTGGAGGCATGAATCTTTCAACCCGCCGAACGTGGAATATCGAAACGAAAGGGGTGAAAAGCGAGCGGTTTTACCGGGGCCGGGGGAAATTTACACGGCCCGGCCTCGCGCCGAGGTAAACTGACAACGAACGTGACGTCGTTTAAAGATTCACGGGAATCGACGAACCCCGCGAACCGGAAGAAGAAACCGGGGAGTGCCGCTGCCCCCTTCCTCTCCGATGGCTTTTCGACAAACGAGGGGAGGTGCCATTTTCGGCCACCGATCGGGTCGCAGACTTTTTGTCGAGAGGCGAAGATTAACTTCCTCGGTGAATAATAAAAATGAACTCGCGAAATGGGTCGTTTTCGAGAAGACTTTCTCTTGGCGGAGAAAAAAAAATTCTGGAGCCAACGGAGAGTCGAAGAGTATACAGAAAATAAATGGCGTCTGCGAGATAAATTCGCGGGAGAGTCGTCAAGAATTAAACGTATCGAGACTGATCCTTCTCTCGGGCAAAATTACTCTCACTTACGCGAGTCGCGTAATAGTTTTAACGAGAACGGTCGTTAAAACAGTTTCAAAGTTCACCGGGGGAGATTCCTTAATTCGTTTTAAACTTCGGGATATCGACAGCAACTGGTTTCAACTGGCTCGACAAGAATTTCGAAGATGAGAGAGAGAGAGAGAGAGTAGCTTTCTGGCAAAATTAATTAAACGATTAATTTCGTTGAAAATCTCACTCGTCATTTGACGAGCAACATAATGGGGCGAAGAAGAATGCTGGTTGCTTGGCTCGAGGACTTTCCAATTGATCGGTGGTGGAATAATCGAATCTTTACGGTGCTACGAGGCCATACGAAAAATGTCATACATCAGTCCCAAATAATATACAATAATCTCAATAATCTTTGCTAATTTCCGTATAAAATTTTGTTCCAAATGATAATAATAATAAATAAATAAATTTCACGAAGCAAGATACACGATACACGCTTCATTCGTGAAAGATTTGTTTGAATATTGTCAAGTCATTCAAAAAAGCAGCAAGGACTGAACAATAAAAACAGCTTTTTTCAGAAATATAAAATATAAACATTGAACATTTTAAAACATATTTACGAACAGAGAACAGTTTTAGTGTAATAATGAATTTCTTTTATAATGAAAAAATCAAGATCCCATTTTAGCTGTAATTTGTCTTTGAATATATAGTATTTGTTCAAGAAAATTTGTTAACATTTACTTGGAAAAATTTACGAAAAATGCAGTTCTTTCAACAAAGGATCTTTTTGCAAAACGATAAACATCGTTAAATCGTCGTTGAAAAACACTAATTTCTTCAATTGACACAAAAATCGGTATCTTCGATAATTTCTGAGATATTTAACAAAATATGTTTGAGGGTAGTTTTCACCCTTTCCACATCGATCGTTGCCGATAAAAAAAAATACTGGTCGAATGTTTTTTTGAAAACTGCATTCGTGCCAAACTTCATCAATCGGCGATTCACACTTTGTCACACTTTGTTAAGAATACGTCATACATCAACCCCAAATAATTACCTATACATTTCTGCTTCGAACGATCTTCTCTGCTAATTTTCGTCCAAAAACAAAATTTCAGACTCGTCCATCAAAATATGATCTCGAGTTGGTGACAAAATTCGCCACCGAAATTTCAAGACACGCCACTTCCCATTCGCGAAAGGTATCCGCGAGTGTTTGGAATACTTTCGCGAACCAGTAACTTCCATCGGCAGTGTGCATCGAACAATTAAGCATCCCCGTTTCCCGAATCTCGAAACAACAGTTGCTGGGCCTGGGACAAAGTCGTTTCGTCGCTGGGAACAACTCTGTTCCGCGCGACTCGAGACTCGCGGTAACGCCGCCGACGGAAACGAGCCCCCCTACCCCGCCGCGTCTCGCCAATCCACCCCCGTCGGCGAAACGAGGTCTCGGAAAAACCAGACGCCGCTTACTTTCGAAATTTCCTTGCACACGCTGGTCAGGCACACGACCTTCTCTCTCTCTCTCTCTCTCTCTCTCTCTCTCTTTCGAGGGATCGTCGTCAACGAGGGTTGAAGGGACACGTTCGAGGGGCGAGAGAATGCGAGACAGACGAGCTGGACGGAGAGAGAGAGAGAGAGGAGAGTGGAAGAGGAGAGTGGATGAGGCGAAGAAGGGTGGCAGAGGGGGTTGGCGCGGCGGTCGGCAAGGACCACGAGATCAATATGTATGTTGGGAGATGTGGACCACGTGGGTCGGGGGTGGCCGGCAACCGGCGGCTGCTGATTGGCCAGCGGCCACCCCAAGGCCACGCCCACTCCCACACACGCTGTCTTAAAGCCCCGACGACGAAGCGGCAGCCACCCTATATATTCACCCTTGGTGAACAGCCACCGCAAAAGCACAGGGACGCCGGGACCGGGGACAGGGAGGAAGAGGTGGAGGAGGAAGGAGGGGGTGGCTGGATGCATGATGCCAACACTCTCTAAACCACCCCCCTCCTCCCCTCCTCCCACCCCTTGTGTAACACTGTTACCGAATTCGGTGGAATCATCGAAAATTGAAAACCAGCTCGGCTCGTCCTTTCCCTTCCTCTCCGTCCTATTCTCCGACGAACTTTGTCCGACGAAAGACTACCACCACCTCTCCCCCCCCCCCCTCTGTTTAATCTGATTAAACGGATGTTGCAACGCACGAGCGTAGAATGGCCCCGGAGTTACGGAGAACAGGTTTTTCTCCGGTTGTGCGTCGACGAACAGGTGAACGACAGACCAACGAAATACTGGTTTCGCGCGCGGACTTTCTCGTCCAATTTGCATTCGCGCCCGGAGTCGAGATACGTAACAGGTTGTGAAAAGGAACGATCAGCACGCGCACGAAAGTGCACGAAACGAAAGAAAGTTCGACTCTTGGAATCTCGTCTGCGAGTTGGCCTCGTCGACGAGGGTCGTACAAACGAGGGATGATTCAACTCTGGTTACTCTATGAAATTCGAACGTGAAGGCAGGTGGTGAATCGTTGCTCCGAGGTTGGAGAAATCCTGGAAATCGAATGTCATTTCTCGCGTGATCAAAGAAGCAACGTCCCACTGCGTCAATTAACGTCCGACGGAATGATTTTGTCGATCGGCCGAGCGATCGATCGACGCGGGAATTCGTCAAAGCGCGCGGCTGAAACTGGATTTAATTAACCGTATAGATCTGGAAACGGAGGCGAGACGAGAATGGCTAACGACGTTTTCCCGACCCTTCCGACGATCGTTGATAAACGAGAATCACCTCCGACTAATTCCCTTCTCGATCCCTCGCTCGAAAAGAAGTCGGAAATTGCGAGTTCGACGGCCGGCGAAACACGTTCCCCCTCCTCGTACGATTACGATTCGTCGGTTGGACGATTGGTAATTTTTTAATATTTTTCGGAATTTTAACTTTAATTTTAAACTAGGGAGAAAAGGTGAACAAATTATCCTTTCTTGTACAAAACTGGAAAAAAGAAAAGGCGAAGGTGTTATAGTACACAGATAAACGAAATGAAAGTATCATCACAGTGACAGATAATAAAATAAGTATCACGAAGATGGCAATAACAAATAGAAATAATAGAAATAGAAATGTGAAAAACGTAGGATAAAAGATAGATTGAAAGTGTAAATCAGCAAAGTAGCAAGTAGAAAGACTGTAAAACAAGGCAGACTAAAGTTTCGCTCAGATCGACCGAGACCAACTTGAAGAAACAAGAAACACGGCGAATATTTCAAACTCGAGGCCACTGTTGCTAATGTCCAGCTTGCTAATTTTTCAAAAATCGCCCAACATCGTGAAATCGTGGAATGGAAAATTCCCAATTAAATCGTCAATCCTAGAAACGCTTCAATCTCGTCGATCCTCAACGTCCAACGTCCGAAATATCGTACAATCGAGCGAGACCATCGAGAGTCTGTTGGAAAATTTCGAAAATTTCACGTTTCCGCTCGCGACGGGAAGCAGAAACGACACGGGGGCCGATTAAATCCCGCGGATAGCAGCGGGCTGGCGAGCAAGGCGAGGAGGGTAGGCGGCAGCTGAAAGTTTCATCCGCGTTGTTTCCACGCGATTCTGTCCCCGATTCGTTCTTCCCCCTCGTTTCCGGCGCGCGGCGGGGCGACGCTCGTAAAATATTCAAGCGCCGTGGACGTCGCGCGCGCGAGATTTCAGCGATTCACGCGGCAATAACAACGCGGCGGTGATCACGAGGTTTCCCCGCGAACGGCTGTCCGTGTTCCATTAAAACGGCACCGATAGCTCCGCTAATTAGTCGACGAGGTGCCACTTAAACGGCGACGGAGCAATTACAGCCGGTCGCAAGAAGCGGATAAATCGTTCATCCGCCGTTCCAACACCGATTGCCCCCCTTTCCTCCCTTTCTAGCCGCCGCCAACCTCGCTTTGTTCGACGACGATCCTAACATCGTTGTACAGCGCGTGGTCATTGAAAGACCGACGTAACTTTTACAAACACACGTGTTTTTAATTTTTTATTATTTTATTTTTATTTTTATGCCTTTTTTTTAACCCTTTAGTTTTTCAATGGCCACCTTACAGTACTCCGATATTTAATCTGCTCTTACACTTTCGTGTAGATCACTTTTGACTGATCTGGATCCTCGACGATGAGAGCGATGTTTCTTTCTCCAAATTTGTGTCTCTTTGTGTTGGAAAAATTTCAAGAATTTAACTTATGTGATGATGTGATTTTCACAAATTTCTTGTTTTCAGAAAACGAGAACAATAGAAGAATTGAGCTTCATTAATCGAAAAGTTAGTATCTTTAGTTAACAAGTCGAGGAATTCAAGCAAATTACTTTTCTCCAAATTTGTATCTCTTCCCAACAAATTTTCACAAATTTGTTTTCAAAAAACCAGAACAATTTAACCTTAGTTAACAAGTCGAGGAATTCAAGCAAATTACTTTTCTCCAAATTTGTATCTCTTCCTAACAAATTTTCACAAATTTGTTTTCAAAAAACGAGAACAATTTAACCTTAGATAACAAGTCGAGGAATTCAAGCAAATTACTTTTCTTCAAATTTGTGTCTCCTTGTTCAGAAACATTTCAAGAATTGAACCCGACAATGTAATTCTCACAAATTTCTTGTTTCCAAAAAACGAATTTCTCGTTTTCACAAAAGAATAATTAAGCTTCATTGAACGAGAAGATACTTTTAGTTAACAAGTCGAGGGATTGAAGCAAATTACTTTTCTCCAAATTTGTACCTCTTTGTTCAAGAATTGAACTCGATGATGTAATTCTCACAAGTTTCTCGTTTCCAAAAAACGAATTTCTCGTTTTCACAAAAGAATAACTAAGCTTCATTGAACGAGAAGATGCTGTTCAAGTTACGGAAGCAAACATCCATAGGTGTGCTTCGGCTGAAACCCTCCTAATGGAAAATGACACCCTGGCGACTCTGCTGGTTGTCCTGGGTACTCGCTGGAGATGATAGCCGTTCCATAATTAAACGCACCGCCTCCCGTGCACGCGCGACGCGTACATCGTGCCCCATAAAGCATATTAACGGTTACAACCGAGGCCGAAGCCGAAGCCGAAGCCGAAGCCGAAGCCGAAGCCGGGGCGATGTGCTTGCTCTTATAATAATAAGCCGCTTACCGAGCTCGCGTTTGATTCGCGTCTCGTTACTGCGCTACCGCGTTTCCCTGGAAGAATAGCACTGCCGGCTGAAGCCTCTTTCGCATGAAGATGTGCTCTCAATAAGACGGAAGGGTTGGAATTTGTTGGTTTTTAGTTTCCTCCTCCGTTCCGTTTGAAGAAACGAGGAAACGTGTGCTCTTTCGGTTTGAAAGTTTTGTTCGGTGTCGAATGTGAATTCCATAGAATTTCCATCGGAGATAGAAAAACACTATGATACAATGGAACATAAATACAAGCTTCAATCTATATATTTCGCGGCGAATCATTTAAATTACGAAATAAATAAAAATTAACAAAATTTTTGATGAAGATTATAAATCGATCATTTTGGTCATTTTGATAGTTTTAATGTTAGAGAGATAGAAAAACACTATAGGATCAAGAGAAACAGAAAACAACTATAATACATTAGAATGTACGAGTTTTAATTTACACAGTTTGTAGGAAATCATTTAAATCTCTAAAAGTACATTGTTTCATGTTGACAAAATTTTTAAGAAAAATTATAAATTTGATAGTTCCAATGTTAAAAAGATAGAAAAACACTGTAGAGTCAAAAGAAATAAAAAACAATATTAGAATATACGAATTTTAATTTACACATTTTATGGGGAATCATTTAAATCTCCAAAAATACATAGTTTCATATCGACAAAATTTTTAAGAAAAATTATAAATCGATCATTTTGACCACTTTGACAGTTCCAATGTTAAAAAGATAGAAAAACACTGTAGAGTCAAAAGAAATAAAAAACAATATTAGAATATACGAATTTTAATTTACACATTTTGTGGGAAATCATTTAAATCTCCAAAAATACATTGTTTTGTATCGATAAAATTTTTAAGAAAAATTATAAATCGATCATTTTGACCACTTTGACAGTTCCAATGTTAAAGAGATAGAAAAACACTAGACTCAAGAGAAACAGAAAACAACTGTAATACATTAGAATGTACGAATTTTAATTTACACATTTTATGGGGAATCGTTTAAATCTCCAAAAATACATTGTTTTGTGTCGATAAAATTTTTCAGAAAAATTACAAATCGATCACTCTGACGGTTCTAGCGTTAAGCATATTCATCCGAGTCCCAGTTTCTCGCGCGGAGTCGTCAGTCCGCGAGAGCCGGACGAATAAAACTTGCGCGATGTTTTAAGCCGCGGAGTAAAACGAAAGCAAAACTGTCAGCGGCAAAACGGCGCGCGACACGGAACGTCAAACTTTACGATAATGCGGTTTTCCCCGTGGAAAGCGAGTTTCCTCGGCTGCGAGGCGGGAAGGCGCAGGGAGGAAAACTAAAAGTACCCACTAGCCGAGTCGGCGCGACGAAAGAAGAGTTCGCGTGCCTCCCTCCCCACTTCTTCTGCCGCTCGCCCCTCCGGCCCCCTCCGCGCGACACTTGCCGAAGTTTTCATTCATAATTAGAGGGAGAGGAGGGAAAAAAAAAAAAGAAGAAAGGGGTGAAAGTGGGTCAGCTGGCGCGCGACAACGGAACCGCCACTTGTAGCGGGCGATAAGAAAACAAAGCCATCCGCGAAATCGTTCGCGCTCAACCTCTCCCCCCCTGTCGCGATTAATCACGACGAGCGTTCGCTCTTCTCGCCTTTCTTATCCCCTTCTTTCCTCTTTTCCATCTATTTCTCTCGCGCTCGCGATCTTTTACCAGAGTCTTTTCCCCTTCGGACGATTTGTTACTTTACTTTCGTCGCCTCCACCGAGAGAGAGTTTTATTTCGTTAAAATTAAAATTCGCTCATTGACGACTCGCGGTGGGAAAATTGCCAGAGCTGTCGTTGGGTGTCTGTCAATTTTCATCTCAACTTTTTGCTGGACTAATCTGTCTTTGACGGAACGAAGCGATAAAATTAAAATAAAGTTAACGAGTAATATCTGGAGCAAAATGCCATTAACAAACTTGGAATATTAATACCGAGAGTTTGCGTCGCACATTTCCGCGACTCGCTCTTTCCTCCCTTTCATCCCTCAAAGGAGGCAGCTCTGAAGAAACAATCGCTCGAAAAACCACGCCGGGAACCATTAAACGGAACGTGTAATGCACGAGGTAGCGGAGTCTTTGCTCCGAGTCTTTGCAAAAACGTACCAAGACGACGCGGGAAACAATGCAATTTAGCGTCTAACCGGTAACGGGGCCAGCGACGCTGAAGGGGTTGGCCGCGGAGAAACCGTCCCGAGGAAGGTTCGAAGGAGAGAGAGAGAGAGAAAAAGAAAAGGCGCGACCGTGGCACAAGTCGCTCGACACCGTGAACTTAAAGCTGGGGCAGAGAAAGAGGGGGGGGGGGGGGGGGACGAGGCGAGAGTTCAGCTGAGCGGCGGCGTTTTCATTCATAATTAGAGAAAAAACAGAGGTGCCGGGGACGGGCGCGAGAGGGAAGGCGCGCCACGAAATAAGACGGCAGAGGCGGAGGCGGAAGACGCGGTTAAACGAAGAAGGGAGAAGAAGGAACTCTCTCCCTCTCGTAGTACGCTCTCCGCGCCCGTAGTGGAAAGAAAGAGTCAATGAAGAAAGTGGCGAGGAGCTGGCGGCGGCGGTGGTGGGGGGTGCTCAATGAATAAGAGGGTAAGAGAGGAAGAACGAGGCGACGCGGCGCGACGAGGAACGAGGAGGAAAGAGGAAAAACGAGCGGGGACGCTCGAAGGAAGTTGGAGGTGGAGGTTAGAGAGACGCGCGCCGGAACCCGCAACTCGGTGGCGTGGGAGGGGGTGGGAGGGGGCCCGAGTTGCGGGGAATCTTAAAGACTTTCGCCATTCTGTTAATTTTCTTCTTAAAGTGGGTTAAATTATTTTATGACTTCCGCCGGTTCTCCGTCCGTCTCCTCTTCCGAGTCTTGACGGCCCTCCCTCCCCCTGGATCTAATCCAGCGCGTCTCGACCCCGCGGCGTGGCTTCTTCGTGAGAAGCGTAATTCCCTCTTTGTCTCGTCTCGCCCCCCTGCCGGCCCCCCCCTTTCTTCCATCGCGCGACAGCAGTCTCAACCCTTTTCTTTCCGCCACTTCTCTCCGTGCAACTGCCACGAGTATCAGCCGCGTCTTTTCTTGCGTCTGCCCCCCCCTTTCGCCCCCCTCCCCCCTCGCTCGTTTCTCGCTCGACTCTTTGCGAACTACGGCGGAAACTTTCCGCGTCTTTCGCGCCCCGGCCCCGAATCCCTCGACCTCGACACTCCCGCCGTGTCAGCTGATCGTTTCATTTTCTACAACTCTCCGTCTCCGATATCGGCTCGCTCGTTAATTTCATTCAGGCTCGTCACACCGAGACAAGATCGTCTGGCCGACGACTTGGAAGGGAATTTTCCCGAGGGATTGCGCGGTATGATTTTGTAGAAGGTTTGAGCAGAGCGTGCTCTACCTCATATTCTTTGCGATGAGATAACTATTATACGCAAAACTCCAAGATGATTTGTCGTGCTCGAGTGAAGAGAAAGATACTTGACTAGTGGGTAATTTTGTGAAAATGCTTTGTCAGTCGATTAATTCGCAATCTGACAGTTTGATATTTGTCGATTCGACGTTTATTTTCAACGCGTGACCGATCGTCGGGAGGGGGGAGAGCTTTGGTATTTCCGACTCGTCGAGCAACTTGCAACCCGATGTTACAAACTTTACAAAGTTTCGCCATTTACTCGGGCAAAAACCCTCGGGAAACTGGCGCGAGCAAACAAAATCACGGCTGGGAAAAGTACTCCTCGACCTTCGACATCTTTCCGGAGTTTAACGGGACGCGATTATCACTTTTGCACCGCGGCTGTTACTTTCCTGAGTTGTTCGTTTCCAAACAATTTTACGCGAACCGTCTCCCTTCCTCGAGCTCACATCCGGCCGGTTCAGCACCGGAACCGACCACTTTCTTCTCTCAATTCCCCCCAATACCGATCGTTTTTCGTCTCGTTTTCACTGTGTTTGAGTTTCCTCTCCTAATTGGTTATTCAAAATTCGTACAAAAAATTTCCACGTTTCCGAAATTGAGCGAATTCCGTTTAAAAAAACATGCGAACGTTGATTATTCGCAACGAGTTCTCTCCGAGCTTGCAAAATAAATGGTAGAGCCGTTTAGTCGTCGACAGAGCGCAAAGAGGCGTTTACGATTTTCTGCAGCCGCCAGCCGAAACGTATCGGGACGTTCTGGCGGAGCTTCGACCAACGACAACCTCGACCGGGGAAATAAAATTTACGGACGAAGAACAGAGCCCGTGGAAAGCCGCTGGAAGCCTGGAATCGCGGCGCTGCTACTTCCGGCAAGTAATTATTCTTTCTCGACGCGTCGCCGGTGATAAACAAGCCACCTGTGAGTCGCGTCGCCGGATGCGGACGAGGCGAAACAAGACGTTGGCCAAGAAAAGATCGTCCGGGGAAGAATTATCGACCTGGTCCCGTCTGTCTCTCGAAAGTAAAAGGGAATTCGCCGAAAGTCGAAAACAACCGTTTCCTCCTCTCTCGTCGCGTCCATACGTGGAACCATACGCGGTGTTGTCGTATTGTTTGAAACGTAACCAAATTTCCAACAATTTGAAGTTGAAATTGAATTCAGATCTGCCTTGGACTTTTCTAAAATCTACACCGAAGGGGAGAGGTTTCTACGAATTCTCGGCAGTTTCGAGAGACCATCGAGCAACGATTAAACCCTTCGCCGAAGAGGAAGAGCCTCGGCCCAACAGTCTGAGAGTCTCGAGGAGTCGAAAGAGCGAGTCGATGGACACTGGCTAGAGAAAGTGAGCGTCGCTTTCGCCCTTCTTTTTTTCTCTCGCTGCACGACCGCGGAGGCATACGTAGACGCCGATACAAAGACAGACACAGGGGTGGGCCGCGATCGGTCGAGACCCTGCGCCGGCCAATGGCGTTTCACCCCCGTGGTGAGGGTGGGTTGCCATGGTAACCCCTCGCCATACACGTACGTGCACGTGAAGGCACACGTATACGTGTGTACGCGTGACGCTCGCTCTCCACGGGCTTCGCCAGGCCTGCGGGAAGAAGGGGGGAGGGAGGGAGGGAGGGAGGGGAGTGGAAGTGGGTGAGAGAGCGAGGCAAAAGGGAGCGGAGAGAGGATGGGAGGGAGGGAGGGAGTGAGGTAGAGCTGGGCCGGTTCGACGGGAGGGTGGTGCGGGTGTGCTGCGGTGAGGCGAAGGTGAGGTTGAGTGAATGCGCGGGCGAAGCGAGCAGGGGGTGGGGGAGAGGGGTGGAGAGACGGGGATACCTCTTCCACCCTTGGACAAGCCCAATCGATCGAGGTATGCTTCGGCCGGACGAAACTCACCCTCACTCTGTCAGCCCGCCCTCGCCGATCTAGCCTGCCTCGTACCACCATCGCCACCATATCTCTACCTCTCTCTCTCTCTCTATATATATATCCTCGAAAGCAACGCTGCCTGTTATTTGAATGGGGAGAGAGAGAAAGAGAGAGAGAGAGAAAGAGAGGAGAAAGAGGGACTGGCGACGGTGGTCGGGGGTTGAATGTGACAGAGTGCCACCCCCGAGGGCCTCTCTCGTCGAAAGTGCGGCGAGCAAAGTCTTCTCTCTCTCTGTCTCTCTCTCTCTCTCTCGAGTTCCATCTTCGTTCCTCCCTTTCACACTCTGTCCCTTGCTCACCGCCAGTGCAGCACGGCATTCTGTTTCTTCCCTTCCGTTCCGTATCTCTCGCACACTGTCTCTCTCCCCGTGTCCAACCCCCCATACCTGCTGTGGCTGGCGCTGCCTCCTAGCTCGGCTGTGTGTAGGGTGGCTCGCGAGGGGTGGCTGCGGAGGCACGACGGCGTGGGGTGGCGTGGACAGAAATCAATATAAGACGGGCCTCCACGTATTGCTGCCCTCTCGCTCGCACCCTCCCAGCCTCCCTTATGTTTGTCTCCCGAGCTGTATTGCACGTCCTTTTCGCGCTCGCCTCGAACTTCGACTCGGTTTTCCTCGTTCGTCGAACCGAGGGGACCCCTCGGCTTCCCGTCCTCTCTCTCTCCCTCTCTCTCTCTCTTTCTCTCTCTCTCTCTGTCCCCGCTCTCTATCTGGGTTTCACCGGCCGCCCTCACCCCCTCCCCTCCCCCCTGCCCTCCACCATCCCTCATCCACTCTCCCACACCAGCGTTCCCTCGAGGGTGGACTAACATGCACACGCACACGTGCACACGTGCACGCGCAAACACGTAGCGAGGGACGCGAGCGCGCGCTCTGGCAAACCAAGCATTTCTGTACAGGGTGTGTTTCGACATGTAACGGGTGACTCCGTTAACGCGCCAAGGGGACAGACTCTCCGTTGGAAAAGTAAATAAATAAATCTAGCGGAGGGAAACTTTTTCCAATTGAGGAAGCGAAGGAACGAGTGGAAAATCGCCTCGCGGAGAGCGAGGGATAGTTCCATCAAGTCTGAACAAATTTTCAAATATATATATATATATATATGTGTGTGTATATATCGAGTTGCAAGGCGACTCGAAATCGCAAGTGTTGACCAATTACGTAGCCAGCGAGGCGAGCGACTTTCACTCGAGGTTCTCTCGAGGCGCGGCGGAAGTTGCGGATGAAAAGTTCCCGCGGCCCGATGAAACTCTCTCCATAAATTCTGGAAAGAAAAAGGAGCAGCGCTCCAGACGGAGAACGAGGTAGCGAGGTAAGAATAAGGAGAAGGAGGAGAGAAGAAAAAGACAGAGAGAGAGAGAGGGAGAGAGAGGGAGAGAGACAAGGTACGCGAACGTAGAGGCAAAGGAGAAAGCAATCTGAAAAATCTGAATTACAAATCCCGCCGTCTCGCTTCCGTTGCTGAATTAACTTTCGCTTTCGGAGGGCGCCTTCGGAGCCTTAACCTCGCGGAAAAGTGGTGATCGAGTAATCGCGCGTGAGCCTCGCGCGCGAACTTCGCGGACACCCGTTTTCGTCGCGGGTATATAGGATCGATAGAAGGACAGCAAACGTGTGGGGAGAGTGGAGTTCGTATCCTGCGGATAAGGGAACGGCATCCATAAATTACGACGCAACTCTGCAGGGTAAAAGTCCTGTACAAGAGACCTCCTATGTACGGCTGAGGTCTCTTCCAGCCTCCCTTTTCGCTTCCTCCGCTTCCTTCTCTTCCTCTTCACCTTCTTCCCTCACCTACTCTCCCCCCCTTCCACAACCCTCCGCTACGACCAAAGCACCGCGAGGGTAGGCGTGCTCTAAGGGAACTATAAATTTTATCGTTAAGTTGTTTAGAATCGCGGCCCCGTGAACCATTCCGCTATCCCGTGGAAACACCACGTGGCCGTGTCCCTCGACGAACACTCCCATGCCCCCGGTAATCGAAGGGGGCACTTCATTTTCAGCACTCGGCCGCGCCGCGAGCTAACCGCGAATACCAGTCGTTCGAACCCTGTATCCACCGGGATATTCTCGAATTCCTCCAGAGTCGAAGACGCGTGACAGGAAGATTCGGATAGGCAGAGATTTGCTCGCGATGTGTTTATTCGACGGGGGGTTTCTTCGTCGAAGAAAATTGAAATTTGCCAACGTTCGCGGCCTGTTGTCGATGAAAAACGTACGAAACGGTAATCCCTGGAAAAAATACATGGTTCCAAATGAAACCTAAAAGAGCCGAGATCTAGATGATTTTTCGAATAAATATGTAATTCCATCCTCGAATCTTCGAAACGAAAGGAAAAGAAAACCAGAGAGAGAGAGGAATGTTCCACGTGGCACGCGAGATAAAGAGAGACAAAGAAGCTTCCGTCGTCATCGTCCTCGAAGGGTGGCACGTAAACCCAAGTAGGTCTAGAGGGGCGGGGGTGGGAGAGGATGGTCTGACAGGATGGCATCGAGGGAACTGGCGAGGGTCTGGTCGAAAACGTGGGTGGTGGCGATGCTTCGGCCCAGGTCGAGGGGGGAGAGAGAGAGAGAGAGAGCTGAGTGAAAGGGGTGGCTGAGGGGGCGAGGAGGTGGATTCGATTCCTCGAAAAACTGTACGTTTTTCTCGCCGATAGAATGGCCGGGACGTCACCTGAATACATTATGTGTTTTCCACCCCTGGGGCTAGGATATTGAAATTTTTAATATCGAAGGGTGGTGGCCGGAGGGGGTTGGACGGGCGGATGGATGGAGAGCAGCCGAACGTCTATGGCTTCGCGAGGCATCCCTCATGTAGCCACCCTCCCACGGCGATCCCTTATTTCGCCGTCGATATAGCCGATGCGCGTGTTGTATCTCGCGTGACAACACGCGTGCTCGTGTGCCGAGAATCTCCGCGGAAGTTGTTGCATTATCGTTGGCCGTTACTTCTTCTTCCGAGATCGATCGCCGGTTGATTTTAATTACGACGAAGTTTCGATTTCGAACAAATTCCTCTATGGAGATTTGAAAGGGACGAAACTATATTTTTTTTTTGGCTCTGAATCTAAATCTCACGCGAATGCAAGAGAGATGTTAAAAAGACATTGGGAGTACGATGGGAGTTACCTCGTTACAACATTGAAAATGAGGCACGTGGATCGTTTAAATCGTGTGATGTTTGAATTTAACATTTAACAATGTCGAGTTTAAGTATGTATTTAATATTCTAAAATAAAAAATGATTATGATTGCAAATGATACAATAATGAAATTAAATTATCGGAATATAATGAATTTGATTCTTGTAACGTAAGTGTATTTCATTGATCGATTACCAGTTTCCAATGATCGAAATTGATTTAATTTTGAATAATTATTTATGTGACAATTAATTTCATAATTATTAATAATCATTGTAACCACCAGAGCGGTTAAAACGACCAATTTATAATTTTACAGACACAAAATAATTTTTAAAAATTTGAAAATTTTTCGAGAAACGTGTGGACAAAAGCTCTGTGCAATTTATTGCATTACACTTACAAGCCTTTCCATTTGTCTACTTTGATAAATGTTTCTGACGGGAACTTTACGCTTTGGTCGTCAAATTAAATACATCGCGACGCGTAGATGCAATTGCGTCGA
Organism: Melipona bicolor; assembly: GCA_030673865.1. Lineage (NCBI taxonomy): Eukaryota > Metazoa > Arthropoda > Insecta > Hymenoptera > Apidae > Melipona > Melipona bicolor. The sequence goes on along the minus strand of JAHYIQ010000013.1, from coordinate 1,049,248 downwards.
GAATCCCGCAGCGTCGTCAATTTCCTGGATATTCGTGCTTTCCCGTACTCGCAATTAGAAAGAATTGGCGAGGTATTCAACGTTCGCTCGACGGAACAGGGAAATGTGGAGCAAGAGGAAACAAAGGATGTCTGTGTCTTTTCCTGTTCAATGATTTTCGCGACCCACCGATGTTCGACGGTCTAAAGAGGGTCTAAAGAATCCTTCGCCTTTGAGATCTCTGCCATTCAGCCTTTGATCAGCTTTCTTCCGCGACTTGAAAAAGCTCGTTTCGTACTTGTTGCTGCCTTTGGAATTGTGTTCCTTAATGGCGACGTGGGAGCACCGAGTTCGAGGCACGCGGGGCACAGAGGTCCGTGCAATTTCAAAGAAAGACGCGAAGGAAAAACCGAGCCGAGTAAACTAGCAGAACACGTACGAGGCTTTTTCGATCGTCGTTCCGTGTCTCTGCTTCGAGAAAACGCTTATCCGAATCAAAAGTTGTAGAACACGTGCTCGATGCTTGTAAAGTTCTCAATTCTCCCGAACGGTACAATCTCGCGAAACTTAATTCGCGACTTTAATCGCCGCAATTTTAATTCCCAAGTGCCTGGCCCGAATAAAGCCCGTTGAAAGGGATTGAAATAAAAATGTCCGCTCTCCGACTGGCAAAGATACCGACAAGTATTATATAGATTCGCGGTAATTGACGTTTGACTGATTGCCGCGATTGTGGAAGTGTCGAGTTCAAAATAGTCAGGTGGGGACGAAGATAAAAACGTCGCTCTCCATTCGAGGTTCGATAATACGCGGGATATAATCAACGTGGCAATAACGCGATAATGCATAATGGAGGGCTGATTGCCACGGTAATTAACGTAACCAGCGATTTCGTGATGGTCGGTAACCGATATCGATCCGAGGGAGAAAGTTCCACGCTGTGGAACAAACACTGTTCCGTGCAGTCCTCCAAATTTTCTGCTCGCAACTTCGTTTCACTTGACAGACGTTGTAGCATTGTCGTCGCGAACAGTTTCAACGTAACACGCGTGGAAGCTTCAAACAAACGCGGCGACAATCGTAATTGCGCGACAAACGTTCCTTGGCACGGCGCCGCGCGAAAGAAAGTGCCTACGTGCAATTAACGATAAAGTCATTGGACTTTCGCTGCCGTCTCTCCGTCTCTGTGGTGGCTTCCCGCCGGATGATTTGCCAACGTGAAAACAGAGTATCAAAGTGGAAGAAGAACGATGCCCTCTCCTTCTGCTTCTCAACGAGGGCGTTCACTTTTATTCCGTTCGGCAGTTCCGTTGCAGACCCGTAAACCGGCGTGCGTGAGCCTCGTCACGGTGAGATTACATCTGGTTCCTTTATTGAACCGGATCCGTCGTTTAATTCAATTTTCCTGTCCGGATTCCGCACATATATTAAAGCATCTGTTGCCGCCGAGGCGAAGAAAGTAGCGATCGAGAGGGAAACGGACGATTCCTGACGTCAGAAATCGCTGCCAAATTGGATTAAACGTCGGCTCTCAACTCTGGAATTAATATTCTATAACTGCGACTCTGGAATTAATATTCCCGCGGACGGGAATCGTTGAACTGCGATGCGTAACACGTTCCATGTCGGACTTATTTTTGATTACTCCACTTTTGGCCATTACTTTTAATAATTTTGCTTCTGAGGTCTTGGAATTTTTACAATAGTGCAGAAACCACGTGATTGACAAGAAAAGTATCTAGATGCGTTTAGAATAAAGCAATTAATTTCATTATAAGATGTTGCGAAATTAATTTTGCTCCAAATATTATTCATGTACTAAATAATAATAATTTATTACATAAATTACATAATACTATACTTGGAATACTTATTATAGAGATTACAATTTTTAAAATGAAACATTTTGCTCCAAATATTATTTATGTACTAAATAATAATAATTTATTAATCTATTATTGGAAAATAAAGAAATTACAAAAAGTAAACCACTGTTTGTACGCAGTGTAACAACGATAATTAAAAGCTCTCAAGGCGAAGAAATTCGGTTTCTTCAACCGAAAAAAAAAATCTACTAACTTTGAAACTATTAATTTTTCGACCCAGGTTCATCGGGACTTTTTTCCATATTTCGGCGAGTATTATCAACCTTCGAGGTTACGAATCCTTCTTTGTCACCCTGTACATATATACATACATATCAAAAGTAGGTCACGTGGTGAGAAACGACACCGATCTCGGAGAGCTGTCCGATCAGAAAGTTCGGTTTCGGATCCAGTTTCGGCGTGGATGCGCAGGTGATGGCACACGACAATGCCTACGGGACAGTAGCAGGCCTACAAGATCGTTGAAACGTACTTTCGACCGCGACCCATATATTTCAGCCTCCGTTTCGTTACCTGAGTGTCTACACACACACACACACACACACACACATGTATTCCGATAATTTGGACTTTTCTGACCAGTGTATAGCGCGACCTTATGGCCTCGAGGGTCCGTTCTCTCTCCCCTGGACGGGCGCGTGCTACGGGTGCCCCTCTCGAGACCTCGGGGCGCGACCAGCGTGGCCCTGGACGGGTCATCCGCTGACCTTGGGCGTGCTGCCCGGCCCTAACCCCCCGTCGGTGGTCAAAACAGGCGGAAACATGGCCTGACCCTCGTACATCACCGCGTTTCTCTTCCGCCCGGGTTCCCGGGTTCCCGGGCTCGACGCCACGGTCACGCGTCCGCCAATTAAAAGTAAATTCGTTTCGTCTCTCTTCGGACGACGATGCTTGCTCGCGCGAATTATTGCCGGGAGGAGAAAGAAAGGGTGGTTGCTGGGTTCGACGGACATCGAGCCGCAACAGGGACGAAATATCGCCCGGTCACGATTAAGGCGTGAATTATTTATCGCGTTTCTTACTGTAGGATTTCGCCCTCTTTGCGTGGCGGATAAAGGGTACTCTTTTTTCTTTCTTTTCTTTTGTGATGGATCCAGGGGGCGGAGATATTGATATTTTGAAGGCAACTTGCGGGAGGGCAACAGTGTGTTGAATTGGATTTTGGGGATTTGTGGCAAGTCTGGTCAGAATTGATCCTGATAGATGAGAAATTAATATTGTATAATATTATATTTAAAATTATTATACGTTATATTCGAAATTAATATTATATTTCTTATTTAAAACTTGATTGCTCGTTTCGTTTCCATAATTTTCCTCAAATTGAAAGAAATTAAGGAATAGGTTCGAACAGTTCGTAGAACATTTTCGAAAAATGTTCTCACGTCTCGACAAGAATCGATAAATAAATGTGACTATCAGACAGAGTAAAACTTGTAAAATATAAAATCAAACTTTATTCTGCCGGAGAAACAGACAATTTGTTCAAAATGTTTTCAATATCTGTAGGAAATATTGATACAGAGTATTACTCAATGAATAGTACTCGATAGTATGAATAGTATAAAAATGAATCTTTAATTAAATTAAATCTAAAGTAACTTGTTTCTATAAAAACTTTTATTATAGAGATTCGAAAATATCTGTCGTTTGTATAGATTCAAAAATGTCCCCAAGTGTAACGCTTGTTTCTAGAAAAATTCCGCGAAAGCAGATACTTTCCTTTTTACACGAACGACGCAAGTTCGAACGGAATTTTTTTAAAAAACCAACAGAATCTGTTATTTTCAATTAGAGCGATATCCTGCTCAGTCTCGGCGCTGCTTTTTTCCACTATTCGACGTACTTTCAGTCGAAAATTGACAAAAAGGAAAAGAAAAAAACAGGGAAAACATTACGCGAAGAAGGTTTTATATGTTTCCACAATATCGTACAGAGTAATCGATGTTACACTCACCGAGTGGAAAGTGCGTTTCGCATTCGGCCACGTCGACGAGGCATGAAACTGCAGTAGAAAATTCCGACCGTGCTCGTACAATAGCGTCAACATACATACACGCGTGCTTCAACGTTGTTTCTCTCTCTCTCTCTCACACACACTCTCTGTTTCTCTTTCTCATCCCTCCTGCGTAGCACAGCCCCCGAAAAAAAGAAACCAGAGGAATTTTTATTCGCGCACCTACCTACACGACGTTGACCTAACTTCGCTCGGAGCTACTTATCGCGCCAGCTCCACTTTGTCTCGAGTGAAATCCAAGGTAATTCGAGATCAGGCTGCATAATTCATGACCTCTGCGAACGTTCTTTAGCGATAAGGACCGAAGAGAAAAAAAAAAAGGAAAAGAAAATTTGATTCTGCTAAGCGGCAGAAACCCGCGTTTGCGGGTTTTCTATTTTTTGAACGTTCGCCGGGAATATTTTTATAGCCGTTCCCCCTCTGCTTCGCCACGCGATAAAATTCGAACAGATCTTTTTATCACTGAAGGTGATTTTAGCGGGGGTAACCCAGAAAATCGAGCCTCTCCAGGTGCAACGCTGATGCAACGAAAATTAGCGATTGGTTGATTTGGGATCACGTGATTCGCGAGGGGGCGTGGATTACACCTCGAGTAGGAGTGGCATTGTCTGGTTCAAATTTTTTCATATCAATAAAATTTTATGGCAAAAAAATCGTCTTCATTTCTTAGTGAAAACAGTTGCTTCTGGGCCTTTCAGTGAGACGAATCGTACTGGGGTACAAGTCGTGCAGTTTTTGTCTTCTCTCTTTCTCCCTCTTTCTCTGAACATATCAAAGTTGCAGCGTAGGTTGTAATACTCTTCTGCTTGCTAAATCTGTTTGAATATTCACCCTCAAACAAGAGCAAACTTGACAGAAACAACTCGAATCATTCTCCTACTTTTCGCCCTTCTTTCCAAACGACGATCAGATTATTTCAATAGTTATAATAATAATAATAATAATGTTTTAGTGGTAATAATAACAATGTCACAACGTGATAAAATCGATTTTTCGGTAACCTCGTTCATCAAGACCTCTTTTGGGAGAGAATCTGAAAATCCCGGCGGAAGAACGCGAACGAATCCTTCTCACTCGAGTTAATCTGAGCGTGGCGGGCCTCGCGTTCCCGGTGTTTCGTTCCTGGTGTGTTCGTGCGTCGCGATTATTTGGTTGGCGAACGCGGCCTGTCCCGGGGCTTAAGCTTCTTCTTCGTCGTCGTCGTCGTCGTCGTCGTCGTCGTCGTACGCTCCAGGGTCGACTCCGGTGTGCTCGTTACAGCGCCTCCACTCTGCAAGATTCAATATTCTAACCAAAATCCCCGGGGCTAAGGGTGGGCGTTACAGGGGGCAAAAGTTTCCAGGCGTGCAGCCGCGTGAACCGCACGCGGAGCATCTCGCGGACGGGACTAAAGTTTCCCGACTTTCGTCGTCCTCGTCCTCCTCGTCTCCCGCCGCTCGACGAGGTAAACTCGCAGTCCACACACGAGGCACGCCGAAGGTAGCTGAAGGAACGTCGACGGGGGGAGGCAGAGGAAGAACGAGCGAGAGAGTTACTTGACGGACTCGACGTTTCTGACGTCGTACAGTTACCGCCAAGAATCCGAGGCCTCGGCGAATTTCCCCGACCCCCGGGAGTCAGGAATCCGGGGCGAACGGCGCTGAGAAACGACGACCGACCCACCTCGGCGAGCCTGCGACATCCGGCGATTTTATTTGCCCGGAGAAAGAGATTAACTGCCGTGAAATTTTCATCAGGAACAAGGTAAAGTGAAAGAAACAGAAAATCTTTGCCAGCTTTTATTTGTGTATTTTACAAAGAATCGTTCGAGTTTCCAAAAGTATGCTGTTAACATCTAACATTATATCTGTAAAATATCCAACATTCCATATCTACAAAACATCTAAAAATATTCAAATGGTCATTTTGGCCATTTTGGTGGTTCCACTGTTAAACTTAAACTAAATTAATTATATCTATAAAATACATCCAACATATTTTATGTTTACAAAACATGTATTAAACATCTAAAAATATTCAGATGATCATTTTGGCCATTTTGGTAGTTCCACTGTTAAGTTTAAATTAAATTAATTATATTTGTAAAATATGCAACATGTTTTATGTTACAAAACATGTATTAAACATCTAAAAATATTCAAATGATCATTTTGGTGGTTCCACTGTTAAATTTAAATTAAATTAATTACATCTATAAAATATCCAACATGTTTTATGTCTACAAAACATCTAAAAATGGTCATTTTAGCCATTTTGATAGTTCCACTGTTAAATTTAAATTAAGTTAATTATATCTATGAAATATCCAACGTGTTTTATGTCTACAAAACGTCTAAAAATATTGAAATGATCACTTTGGCCATTTTGGTGGTTCCACTGTTATATTTCTTCTCGATTAGCGACGAGTCATTCTTGAAACCAACGTTTGTCTTTCCTCCTTGTCTGTAATGTACATTTTGTAATTTCTTTTTCTTCTCCTTTCTCTCTTTCTTTCCTTTTCAATTGCTTCCTGTACGATCTCTCCAAGGTCTTCCGCTGTCTTCCTCTGCGCGAGTGCACACATGACCGCGCGTGTTTTCACCCGCGCGAGTCGCCCCGGATGGCCTGCCCCATCCCCAATTCGGGGCCAATCGAAGTCCGCCACTTTATCGGGGAAACCGAGGGTGTTCCGGGAACTGCCCCTGCGTTCCGCCAAGCTTTATCGTCCGGGGAGCTCGGGGGATGGTTTTCGAAAGAGGGTGGTCGCCATCGATTTTGCGCGGACTGTACCCTCATAGCGCGCGTAGCGAGCGTATACCTATAGAACGACCTCCGTAAAGAAGGAAAGGCCTCCGGCGATGGTCTTCCATCTTATCCCTCTTGCAACCCCCCTCCCCTCCCCTTCTTTCTCCACTTTCTTCAGCTTCTATCCTCTCTTTCGCTCTTCACATGCTCACGACGATGTTCCGTCCGTCTATCTCCGTGTGTTTGCGCGTGCACGCCACGCGATACGGATATAATGGAACGTATCGATGATGCAAGTCGCGCGTTTTATGGTGGAACGGGGGCGAGGTTTCCACGTCGTTCGCTGGAAAGAGGGAGGTTTAGGGAGAACGAGGGCGGAACGATTTATAGGCGCGATATTTAGATTCCTTTTTAACCGGGCCTGATTTCGACGCTCGGAGAATGAATGATCTGCGTCAGAAAGTGGCGTCATTGTGAGAATCATTGAGAGGTATTGTAGGTGCTTCTATCTCAGCTTCTATTCATTTTATTAATTCCTAATGACGACGATTCGGATCAAACTAAATCCAGAACTCAATTCCGTCCGATTGGTAACCGAACGTGTTGCGGAACACGTTGTCGCGAATAATTGACGCAGTCCCCGACGCACGAGATGTCTCGTCTGATGATCAAAGGCGAATTCCCAACTGCCGCGCACTGCAGAGAGTGTACCGTAGAATTTCATTTCGAGGCGCAGAGTATGCCAAAGATCCTTCAACACCGATCGAACGAAATTCTTCGGCGATCCTCCAAAAGTTTCCCTAAAAGAGTTACGAAACTACCGCGTAACCACCGTGTATTCATTTTCCAACCTACAGTGTTATTACATGTTATTATACTCAGCAAACCGTAAAAAAGTAAATCACAAATCCTCCCCTGTCTTTGCTCGATAAGCTTTGCCCGTAATTCAGCATCGACACCTTTTGCTCCCTCCCGGTTTGTAGTCGCAGTCGCGAAGGGCGCCGAGAGACAGAGAGAGGAAAGGAAAACTACCCCCGGCGCGTCGGATTTAACGTTGAACGCGGCTCTAATGAGGTGCGGCCGCGTTCACGATCCCCTCCCCCTTCCCAGCGAGTTGTTGCTTGTTCGTTTCGCCAGGTAGGCGCAACCTACGGATTTTTAATGGGGCACCGCGGCGTGCTCTCCTTTCTCTCCCTCTCTCTTTCCCGTTCCAGTGGCGTTCGACGACGGCAACCCCTTCGACCGATGGTTACCTGAGAATCAGCGGCTCTCGGATCTGCAGGCAGCGCCAGGCAGATACACGTAGGTAGAGCGGCCCTCGGGGGTAAAAAGCAACGAGAGGAAAACTGTCCGCGCAGCGAGATTGAAATTCAAATGAGACCGCGAGGATATTCTAATTCCGTGCGCGGCAACCCCTTTTTTGCATATCGGGACCCACGCAGCTGCCATCCCGGGGACCCAAATTATATACATCTTTTTTTTCCTTTTCTCTCTCTCTCTCTCTCTCTCTCTCTCTCTCTGTCTTTCTCTCTAGGTTCCCTACGAAACCTACGGTGGCCTCGCGTTCGATAGAACGTTTCTCTCCTATTTTCTTTCTTTCTTTCTCTCTTTTTTTATCTTTCGTTTCCATCCTTGTCGCGGCACACACACGCTGCTTGGTGGTCGTCGGAAACCGTTTTCGGCGCGTGATCCGCAACAATTGAGAATCGACAGTATTCAAATCCGGAGGCGACGGTAGCTAGCTACCTAAGCCCCAGGCTTACCGGCTGCCTTTCGCGGATCCGATCGATTTTACGTCGCGGCGAACGCCGACGAAACGACGGAACGCGCCTGCCCGCGAGTACTCGCCGCGATTATCGCCGATTGTTATCGCTAGTGACGCTCCGCGAGGCCATCCTCCGCGAAACGCAAATCGAGGAACTCTGTCTCGAGAAACGTTCCCTCTCGGAGAACTGAGTTGCCACATGCACGCTTTTACAGTCGAAAGACCGCGGATTTTGACGCGTTTTCCGAAATTTTTAAACTGTTTGAGTGTAACATTGCGCGCAATACGGAATAGTGTACGAAATATCCAAAGTATAGTGTTTTTTTCGATACTTTCTATCGAGGTTCTATTTTTTTTTTTGTTTATTTTCTCAAAAATGTGATTTTGCATAAAAACCCGCAGTCTATCGATCAATTAACTAATTTCTTTTTAATTACAATAACCTGATTGAAAACCCTAATCACTAGTTCGAAATTTTCGCTAAAAAATCAATCAAAAATACCCAAAGTACAGCGTTTTTCATAATACAAAATGCCGAACAATTTTTTATTGCACCAAGCTTTTATTATTTTCCAATTATTTTCTCAAAGATGTGATTTCGCATAAAAATCCACATTGCTTTTTCTCCTTTTTCCAATTATAATAAATTGATTCCAATTATTAAAATTGCCAGATACCAAACGTTTGACAATTTTCGGTAAGAACCGATCGGAATTTTATTTCGGATACAAGTTTATCGGACGGAGAATTCGCGACGAAGGTTGCCTGGAAAACGTTGCTCGTTACGGCGAAATGAAACGATGGCGTGGCAACGCGTTCAGTGGCTCGTCGGAACTCGAGCGGACGAGAAGATTTATGCCGTTGAAGAAAACTTGCGCCGATAAAGTGTGCCTTCCGCGCCGCGTGCTCACGGCGAGCGCTTATCGTCTCGTTATTCCGGATTTCGCGGGGAAAGTTAGGCAAGTGAAAGGGAATCGTTTTCATTCATAAATGTAACGTTCTTCGACTGATTGATCGTACCTACTTCTCTCGATAATTCCTCTCCCTCCCTTTTCTCATTCCCCACGGTTGTTTACACTCGTCCTTTCGTTCACGAAATCATTCGCGAAACGCTCCGAGATGTTGCGCAAGATGAACGATAATAAACGCAAATTGCGCAAAATGCTATGATAATATTCCTGTACGCAACAAATATAAATGAACAAAATACAGAGGAAAATGTGGAAAACTTGATAAATTTAATAAATAAAGAAAATATAACTCGATAAAAAGAAATTGCGCGACAATCCATTTAAAGCTCGAAGCTTCTGCTCTAATAATAGTTTTTCTTTTTCTAAGATGATTTTAAGGACACTTTCCCACCCTTCTTGAAAATTGTAAAGACATCAAAAGAATCTTTTTCGCGATTGAATTTACCATGATTGGTGTTGAAGATCGAAACTCGACGAGCCTACGATTCTTTTACTCGCCATTTTCTCGAAATTTGAACGTTCAGAGATATTAAGATCTCCTCGAATTTCTGTGAAATTTAATCCTAATGATGTAATAACTTTCAAACGGGACTTCAATCTCCAAAACTTGATGGTGGATCAAGTTACGAACGAGAAACGTTCGTGAAGGAAGTACCCTCTCTTCAAAGATATTACGTTTTTTGAAGAAAGAACAAACTCGAAGTAAAATGACAACTTGAAGCTTTAAAACGAGGATCGAGTCGGTCTTTCGTTGCCAAATCGTGTCGATTTAAATCATCGACAATTTCTCACGTTTGACAATTATCAACAAGACACACTTTAAACAAGAAGAAAAGGAAAAACTTCGCGAGAGAGAGAAAACAGGGGGGTGGGGGCATAATCGCAGGTAGGCGTTTTCAATTTTCATAAACGATAAGTGAACAGCTGAGGTTCCGCGAACAGGGTTCCACGGTTCAAGGCGAAAGTCAGACCGCGACTTCATGGGACGCCTACGTGTCCGGGGAGAGAAAGGAAGGTCGGATATCGAGGTACGTAACGCAGAAGAGAAAGAAAGAAAGAACGAAGAGAGGAGGGAGGAGGGCAGTCGCTTTGCATAATCAAATCCGGCGATGATGTAGCAGAATGCGAAGTACCCTGTCGCAACGGCGCGTCGAAAAGGGGCTGGGAATCCCGCGGGCACGCGAGCACTTCGAAAAATGCAGCCCCCGCGTTCCCCTCTCGGTCACGAGGACGGTACCCTCGTCCCTTTGCTACGACTCGCTCAACCCTCGTTCGCGGAATTCCTCGAATATACCGGAAACACCTACTCTGAATTCTTTCTGTTTCGCGACCAACACGAGCCCTCATCTACTGGGCGATTTGAAACTGTTCACTGCGAGTGATTGGATTTTCCCGTTATTTGGAATGAATGTTGATGAATATTTGGAATGAAGAGTTGATTTTGTTGCAGGAACTGGTGGCGGAAGGAGAGAGAACGAATTAATAAGGCTGGAGTTTAACGAAGAGTGACTCGTAAACTGCGTGATGGATGCCTCGTGTTATGAAAGTGCGAAATTAGTCGAGCCGTTGTTTTTTATCACTGAAAGTGATTTTAGCGGGGAAAATTCAACCCAGAAAATCGGGCCTCTTCGGATGCAACGCTGATGCAACGAAAATTAGCGATTGGTTGATTTGGGTCACGTGATTCGCGAGGGGGCGTGGGGTAGACCTCGAGTGGGAGTGGCGTTGTCTGGTACTGTAATTTGTTTTGCATGTCAATAAAATTTTATGGCAAACAAGTCGTCTTCATTTCCTAATCAGAACAGTTGCTTCTGGGCGACTTGCTTTCAGTGAGACGAATCGTACTGGGGTACAAGTATCGTGCAGTTTTTTTATTATTCCCTATGTTTCATCGAGTGTGTTAAATACTCAAATACTAACCATTACGCTTGATGAAAGACGATGGAACGATCTACTGTTACAAATGTAACTAACCGTGCTGAAGAAAACCGTTCTGCACTCCAAACCGAGGCGATCGATTGGACGCTAAACAAAATTATCCAGAAGCATCACCGACGAGAAGAAAAAAAAGAGAAACCAAATAGCAGCTGAGTAGAAGATCGGAAGGGCCAACTGGCACGTCCACCGGCATTTGGAAAAGCCTCGGTGTGTCGGGACGAGGGAGAGAAGAGGAGAAGGAAAGGAAGAAAAAAGAGCGCGACGTGGAATTCCGCAAGAGGCGGAAGGGAATAGGGGTGGCTGGCTGGCAAGGTTGGCACGTACCCGCTCGTCAAAATGGACGGGCTAAGCCCGTATAAGTCTAACGGGATTTTCGATGGTGGGCGGGCGGGGTGAGTGCAGACCGCGGTTCGGTGGTGGCTGTGTGAGAAGGGCGGGGGGAGGCGGTTGAACGCGATGGTAAGGGCACTGTGGAAGGAGGTGGCTGGGAGTCCTTCAAGATGGCGGCTATAAGGGATGGTTTAGGGCGCGTGAGGGTTGCGGGTGAGGCAATATATCAGAGCTGGAAGGAGCGAGAGGAAGAGAAAGATCCTCGTGGAGGGTTGCTTCAACCCCGATGATGGCCGTTACTACCCCCTTTCCTCTCTTTCTCTCTCTCTCTCTCTCTCTCTCTTCATCTCGTCTTCCAACCTTCGTCGTCTTATCCTTTACTTTCCTTTCTTCCCTCTCGCTTCGCACGTTCGCCTTCGTATCGCCTTTTCTGCCTTTGCTCACCCTCGATCGAGAACATCCTCCTCCGAACCCCTGGCTCGTCCCTCGGCGGAGCCCTCGGGTCCGTTCCACGAAAGTATAAACGTCAGAGGAGACTGATGGAAATGGACGGGACGAGGGGGACGAATCGGACGATCGGGAAATAGTGGAAAATCGAATGGCGAAGGGTGGAAAGTACGGGGGAGGGGGATGAGAGCGCGACGACAATTCGTTGCTTCCAGGGATTGAAGGCTTTTTCGTTCCGAAGGCCGGGTTCTCTCTCTCTCTCTCTCTCTCTTTACCTTTTTCGCGCTGATATCGAGGAGGGAGAGGGGAGAAGGAGGACGATGGAAATATGCCAGCCGGAAGTCGTCGAAACCGGTAGCCGCCGATGCTTGTTGATGGATTCGTGTAAACGCGCCAAAAGCCCTCTCTCCCCTCGACGATGCGTTTTGTTTCGCAGGTTCGCGATGAAACGTCGACGGAAACCGTAGATTGAACGTGGTTCAAAGCGGATTTCACCTGTCCAGAATTCCCTCTCTTCGGTCAATTTTCGTGCAATTTTTTTGAAAGATCGAATCTTCCTTCGCTTTAGAACACCGAGAAAAAGTCGTCGAAACGTTGGTTAAACGTTCTAGTGCGCGCGATCCCCCGACGTTCCAGCAGGTCGTAAATCCACGCGCACCGGAAGCGGGCTAAGTGTCGCGACCGGTTGAAAGGCATTAGAATAAATTCACGGGGAATTTATCGCGCGGTCGGATGGAGAACCATCCTTGAAAACGATAGAGAAAAAAGGAAAAGGCGGCAAAGAAGCCCGAGGAGAGGGAGAAGAATAGGCTGGAGGAACGGAGAGAGTTGAAACGAGAGAAAGAGAGGGACGTACGTGCACGCTTGTAAAGATTTCCAGCTTGCACCCCTCGCCGCAATGAGCTTCAAATTCGTTCTCCTTGGCTTGGTGTACTTTAACCGCGCGTGTCGCTGCGTTTTTCCGTGCCGCGCGAAACACACGCAGGACGGTGCGGGGAGAAAGAAATCAAATCGAGAAACTGAAGAAACTGAAGAAAAAGGTAAAAGACAAGACGAAAATAGAGAACGAAGTGAATGTATGTATGTATATATATATATAGCGAGTGGTGCGGGAAAGCGTGACAATGGCCGGACTCGTTAATCGACGTCGGCCTGGAAAACGGGGGCGAGGAAATCGCGTGTCTCAAAGTGGCGCGGAGAGAAAACGCGCGGCAAGAAATTTCCCCCGATAAAGAAGATGGAGGGGGGAAGAAAAACGAGCGAAGACGAAATCTCGTGGAACGGAATCGCCGACTTTTTCACCTGCCGATCGTTCCTACCACCCAGCCACCCCCGCCTCGTGGCGCGAGGCGCTCGAGCAGCTCGTTTTCATCCCTTCCCCCCCCCCGACACTCGGAGCGTTTTCGACCACGCCAAATCTCCGAGAATATTCCGACGACGGAACGGCAGGGAGAGGAAAGAGGAAGAAAACAGCGGTGAAAGAATCGAGGCAGCAGAGGAATCGTAATCGGTGATCTCTGACGATCCGGAGAAGAGAGGAAGAAAAATCGTGGTGGAACGAAGAGGAGCTGAGTCTTCGAAGCGTAAAAGAAACGGGCGGACTTTGGTTTCTCCTTTTTTCTTCGCGGTATTTCGAACGAACGGGAGGGAGAAACACGGTACAGTACGAGTACACGAGTGATCGCGAGAAAAATGAAAGAGAGAGAGAGAGAGAAACGGAGAAAGGGAACGGGGCGAATGAAAAGCTTCGAGCTTGCGGTAAACATCGAGCGTGTAATTCGCTCTTTAAAGAACACTTGGACGATAATTAAGCCGGCTTGGGGGGCAAGGCCTGCAGCCTGTGGTGGCAAGGGGGCCACGCAGAAACGTGGGCGAAACGAGGACGAGGAGAAAGATGCAAAAAGGATGGAGACAGAGGGAGGGATGCAGCGCGAAGGGAGGAAGAGAGGAGGAGGAGGAACGAGGGGGGGTGGAGCGAAGAGAGGGTGAAACGACGGGTTCCGGGCACCGCTGAAAAGATCTTTCTCCGTTTATTTTTCGTGACCGTGGCTCGGAAAGACACGTGGTCTGATTTTAATTAGCAGCGGCGGTGCACTCACGGCGCAGCGCGCGCCCACCCACGGATGGAGAATCTCCGTGGGCTTAGAATTTACCTGAACCCTTCGTTCCGCTTCTTTTCCTCCCGTGGTCACCCCCCTCCCCCTCGCCCCTTCCCACGTTCCTTTGGCCACGTTCTCGCGCTCGGTCAAGAGGGTTGATCCGAGAGCGAAATTCTCGGTTCTCTCTCCAGCCCAAAGAGGCGACACTGGTTCTGACAAATCGGTAATTCGCGACGAAGATCAAGAGAATTTATCGACGACGAATATTTCACTTTTCGTTAATAAAATTTTGTTGACAGTGGATAGAGGTTGGAACTTTGTTTTCAAAAAGTTTCTTCTTTTCTTGAGGTAGACAAAGACGATCGAACGAGTTTCGAAAAATTACATTTTCCTCTGGTATTAATTAATTAATGAGGCAAACTCTTTCGGAAAACGGTGGAAAATCGTGAAGGCGGGAATTTAATAATCGAGTTCGTATTCTGTCTTTCTTTCTTTTCGACCTGAACTTTCCAGAGAGTGTGCCAAATTCTTTGGAAGATTTGGAAGACAAATCGCAATTTCACGCGTCATTGACCAACTTATAGATACTATTACTTAGACAGAGGGTAAGGATGCGGTGAAACCTCGGTTCAATTTCACACTCTTTAACTTTTAAATTATAAATCGACCGCCAATTGCTTCAAGTTATAAATCAATCTCTAATTCCCGACTTTCTCGCGCGAATACCAACGAAAAAAAAAAAAAAATTGAAATTTCCCTGAGTGAACCACGCGTGCAAGTCTCGCCGCACGTTGGCAAAGCCTGGCGAGCAGAGATCGACACGTTATTCAGAATCGAATAACGAGTATCAGCGAGGGCAAGTTCCACTCCCTCTCTCCTTTCTCTCTCAGCCAGCTTCCGCTCCCTCTCCGTCAGGCGGAAAGAGAAAAAAAAAAAAAAGAAAACAAAAGAGTGACGACTCCCGGTGGCTTTTCTTCCCCCTCCTCCCTACTCCCGGTTCGGCAAACGGGGGCGGCGAGGTGGCTGGCAGGGGTTGAATCGTCGCGCTCACCGACGTTTTATACGTCGTCGGGTTTCATGCGCGCGGCGGCGGTAATTTTTTTATTAGCTTGAAAACCACTCGACTCGTCGTCGTCGTCGTCGTCGTCGTCGTCGTCGTCGTCGACGTCGTCGTTGGTGATCGTTGTGTCGCCGCTAGTCTGCGAGACTCGCCCCCGCCCCCAAACAGGGGTGCAAGAAAAAAAGGAAGAGAAAATCGTCCGTCTCCGTCGTCCTTTCTCTCTCTCTCTGTGTCTCTCTCTTTTCATTTTCGTTTCACCCTCTCCTAGTGGCTGCTTCCCTTCGCCCTCGCCGGCTGGATCGTCGAACAGTGAAAAGAACCACGCGTTCATTTGCCTTATTAAGTAGTTTTGCGGGAATTAAGAGCGTGTCGCTTTGTCACGGCTCGCCCTCGCCCATTGTCCCGTTCTCGCGGGCTTATAACTCGTTTCTGGCAAGAAGTGCCGCCGAGAGAAACCTCGGAGAAGTCTCCGGGCCACGGCGAGCCTCCCTTTTTTCCAAGAGTCGCGAGAGCGGCTTCTTTTCCTTCAAACGCCCCGTCTCCCCGTAATGCACGCTTGTTTTCGTGTTATTGGTAGCTTTCTGAATGAGTTGGAGGTGAGATTTTTCTTTCAGGGGTTGAAAATGAAATTTACACGTCTCTGACAGAATATTTTCCTCGCCTAACGAAGTCTTCATACCCACACATATCTGTTATATCGGATGATTACGCTCAAGTCGATCAAATTTAACACAAATGAAGTCAAAACTTGGAAAATATTCCATTTCTTCTCCCTACGTTGCAAAGAATACACGACTCGCATCATTTTTAACACACTGTTGATCGATCAGTTATTTCGTGTTCGCATTTGCATCAGCCATTTTAATTTTTGGCGCTCAGAGTAATACAGGACATTGTGAAATTTTTCTTCGTCGTGTTCAATCGTGTTCAGTATATTAAAAAAACCCACTGAAAGGCCCAGAAGCAACTGTACCAGACAACGCCACTCCTACTCTCGGTCTACCCCACGCCCCCTCACGAATCACGTGACCCAAACCAACCAATCGCTAATTTTCGTTGCATTAGCGTTGCACCTGAAGAGGCCCGATTTTCTGGGTTACTTCTAAAAGAGCTTTTTGCATTGATTCATCTTTTAGATTTTCGGGATAACTAAAAGACCACGTTTTAGAAAAAATAGTCACTGGTATAAAAAAAAATCCAACTAGAACTAGTGTAGAATATGCTCTTCAAAAGGAAATTGCAGCAAAACCTGTTGTGTATTACACGTAGATGATTGCTATACAGTTTATCACACGTATAAAATATAATATATGTAAGAAACGTACAAAATTTTATCCAAGTTCATTCTGTATAAATAAAGTATATTGAAGTTTAGATTGCTCCGCTTTTACACTCGATTGCGAAATAATAGCTTCTTTGTAAAATTGCCGGTCAATGATGTGTTAACATGCCTGCTGCAAAGGTAGGAGAAGTTGAAATAGGCATCACCTTTGCCTACAGGTGACGGTGAATTAAGAACTTAAAAGTTCGAGCAGCCCCCCTTTCCTACCGGTTCTACCGGTGCTTAGAAACTCTTGAAAGGCGATAAACTCGTTTCGCGTGCACGCGCCGCTCATTATAATGAATCGCGGAAACGCGTGCACGTATCTCTCCGTCCAAAGTGTCTCCACCGTCCGTAGACGCGTTGCAAAAGATTTGAACTTGATCTTTTCCATCGCACCGTTAATTTAACACACGTCCCTCCCCGCCTCTCTTCCAGATCGAATTTTACAACCCTCAGTTTGGTTAGTTGAAGTGGTTCCGGCGTCGAGACTTGTTGCACGCGAAGAAGTAATTTCGAATCGCGAAACTTGTTGCACGTGGAATTTTAATTTCGATCGAGAGCTCGACGACCAGTTTTGTCTCTGGTTTTACCCCTCGCGCGGAAATTAACGAAAATGTTACCAACTGTTACAGAAGACGACGGAGAGGCTGACTTGGCTTCGCTCGAGGAGGATCGAGAATAAAAGAGAATTTGCTCAAAGGACGATTTTCAACGTCGATCGGCGACATATCGCCGTATCGGGACGACAGGCGCAGAAGCCACCCTCCGGAGTTGGCTCTCCGGTATTAATGCAAAGGAAGCCCTTACCTCTCCCCGAGTCGGCTCGCAATCACCCGACATAAATAAATCGACCTCCCCCCACCTCCCTCCTTCTATTTCTCTCCCCATCGGTCGGTCCAGAATCCCCCAGCCACTCGATCAGGCGATCGAAATACGTCCGCGTAAAAAGAAGAAGGAGAACCGAGACCGAGGAGAGGACCAATTGTTCCACTCCGTGTAGATCGGATCTGTCGTTAAGCCACGCTTACTCTCCGCCAATCCCACGGGCGATCTGTAATCGGAACGACGTTCGCCGATTTATTTCAGCCGATTTTATCGCTGATACAACGCCGCGCAATATGCCTACGTTATTAACCGTCGTCGAGGAATCGAAGTGCTTTTTGTCGAAATTTGATTTCTCTCCGAGTGAGACTGAGAAGGTATAATAGAAAATGAATGTTACTCTGGGTTTTTACTGTTTTAAAAATATATATATATAGCAATGATAATAATAATAGATAAAAAGTTAAACTTTGAAGTGAATTTTTCAAACTCCACGACGAGTTGCTCGGCTCAAGTTCAACTGAGAGAGAAAGAGAGCAAAAAAGGGTGCAGAGTGTCTCGAAGTGAAAACGAAAGCACCTCGGGAGTCGACTTGGCGATAATTCATCGAAGAGGGCCCCCGGGGCCAGAGTAACCGACGTAAATTTTTGTCCAACGACGTCGCGAAACGGAGAAAACCGAGCGTTCGCGGTAAACGCTTAAACAGCAGTTCCGTCGTTAGTCTACGAGCCATTAAGTAAATTATGCAGGCCCTGCCGCCCGGATGGAAGCGTAAACTTTGAACCGTCGCCGCTGAATCGAGGCCGATCAAATTGTTTCTCCAGTTTTTATCAAACGTTGCGCAGAGTGCTCTTCCGAACTTTTATTGCCACGCGCTTTGCAGGGGTTTTAGGTTAGGTTTAGGTTAGGTTAGGTTTAGTACTCGGTTCGATCGAATCGCGATATTGTCTCGTTGTCAATCGGATCTATTGCGGGTGAGGAACGTTCGTGACGACGATTTTGGATGGTTCGAGAGTTGCGAGTTGCAACATATTTGTTCCAATTGCGTGAAACACATTGTTGACCAATTGACAATTTTATCTCATGTCACTGGCTATTATTTTGTAATTGAGTGTGAAAGTGAGATAAATAAACTTCAATACACTTTATTTATGCAGAATGAATTTAAACTTTGTACATCTCTCGTATATAATATATTTTAATAATTCTTTTTGGTGTGACAAACCGCATAGCAATTATCTGTAATGGTAGATAATAGGTTTTGCGAATCAATTTCTATATCACTACAACTTCATGGTATATTTTAAAAATGTAAAAAAAGTAAAAATACTACTACTTATTGCAAGTAAATATAATATATAAATTATTATTATATATATTGAATAAAAATTTTTTTTTATTATTAAAAATTAAAATATATTTAGATTTATTTAGATATATTTTTCACTACATCGATACAATTTCAAAATCACTCGAACTTTTGCAACCCTAAAATTGCGACAAAAACTTAAATATCAAAAAAATTAATTTTTTTTATATCAAGGTATAACACGACGAGAAAAGATTTCACAATATCCTGTATTACCCCCAGTGTCAAAAATTCAAATAGCTGATGCAAGTGCAAGCACGAGTTAACTCGTCACTGGTCGACGATGTGTTAATTACACGTCACGCTCGTTGTACACGCTTAAATCATTATTCGCGTCAGAAGGTTGCAACAGGTTGCGAAGCATGGAAAAAAAAACCGGGGAAGACGTTACGAAGTTTGTGCAGTTTCTAACAAAACGTTTGATATTTTACATCCCTTTTCCTTTTTGGGATACGTCCAAAGAAACGTAGAAGAGTTACTCGTCGGAGGGTGAAACGATCGTTCCGAAGCGAACGGAATACGAGCAATCTCGCTCCCCGTTTGTCACGCAACGCAATTTTTCTGCTGTAATCCTGTGATCCGGATTCCCGCAGCGTGGTCAGTCGGGCCAAATCGGATCCCCGGGCGGCGATTATCCGCAAGCGTCGAGCTCCGGTCACCGGGAGGGTCGTTACCGTGGCAGTCTGGCGACTTAACTCCCGGCAATTAATCTCTCCGCGCTAATTATTTAGCCGGTTAGCAAGAGTTCCGTGCGGCCGAAACGGTAGTTCCCGTTATCAGATGTAGTAGGGGCTCGTTCGAGAGGGATCGCGAGTAAGTCGGCGTGGGAGGATGAGGCGGAGGCTACAAGGGAGGATGGAAGCTCGACGTGGGATGCCTCGCGCGGCGGCGATACGGGTGGTGGTGGAGGGGCGGGGGGCTGAGAGGGAGGCGCGCGGTTGAGGTTCAGTCGTGCTCAGGAGGATACACGAGGGGTTGAGGCTCGCGCAAGAGTAAATTGATTAGAATTAAAGGGTTGGCTGGCAGGTGCTGCTGCCGGGTTACTACGGACCGTGAGAGAGAGAGAGAGGGATAGAGGAAGAGGCAGAGCAGAGGAACCGTAAAGAGAGAACACAGGAGAACAGAGAGATATACGAGGGAGGAAGGGAGCGAGGGTACAACGGTGACCACAGCCTCGACGCTGATTGGTCGAGTCAAGTTTGTGGCAAGATGGCTGGCTGGTACTGGTGCTGCTGCTGCTGCTACTGCTGCTGCTGCTGCTACTACTGCCACTACTGCTGCTACTGCTGCTGCTGCTTTTGCTTCTGCTTCTGCTTCTGCTTCTCTCTGTCTCTAACCCTCTCCCACCCTCTCTGCCGTCGTGCTAGGCAGCAGCCCGTACTCCAGTTTCTTCTCCAGTTCACCTCAACCTCCCCACCTCCCCGTCCTCCTCCTCCTCCTCCTCCTCCTCCTCCTCTTCCTCCTCTTCCTCCTGTGTGCGCCTCGTCCTCAGGCAGGTTCTCTACTAGGTTCCCTTCTCTACGGCGGTCTCTCTAAGATGCTTTATCTATGTGCCAAATAGATGTATGTACGTGTACACGCCTGTTCGAAACAATGCCGGGCGTGCAACCACCCCCGAGCTGCTACCAGCCACCCTTTCTGCCAGCACCGTACCACCCGCGGCTCTCTCTGCCTCTTACCTCTTACCTCTTACCTCGACACCGTCAACCCGCAACTCTCTCTCCCCCCTCCCCCACGGCCCCTGTCCTTTTCCTTGCCCTTATCATCCCTTACGCGCTCTCTCGCCTCAACCCTTGCCACCCACTTTGTCCACCCCTTTTCTCTCACCTAACCACCCACCCACGGGCCACCCCTTCGTCGACATCGTCGTCACCGTTTCTGCCAACCGGTTCTCCGGGTACCCACCCGATCTTCCTCTCCTCCTATCCACATCGCTTTCGTGTCCCTCGTCATCGTCATCTTCGTTCCTTCCGGCCGTACCCTTTCTCGTAGCATCCCTCTCTCCTAACCTCTCTCTCTCACTCTCTCACTCTCTCGTCTCTCTGTTAGCGTCGCGTCCTATTTCCATCCCGCCGTTTCCATCCCCTCGTCCATCCACGTTCGGCCTCCTCACCCCGCTCGAGACTTCGCCGGCGAACGCCGAGAATACCGAGCCGGCCTCAAAGAGAATGCGATAATACGAAGAACTTCGACTAATGAGTTAATAGTTGGTGCCTCGCGTTATACCGTCACACCGCCGGTACTTTATTCGACGTCGCCCCGAGCAACGAGATTATAACGCGCGGCAGCGCTTGCGAAACGCACACGTACGTACGCGCGCTGTTATATTCCACACGCGTAGGCTGTCGGCGTGTGTGCGTGTGTAGCAGATACGTTACGTCAAGAAACGTAAGTAAAGCCGCGCACGGGGATAATCGGGGAGAATCGTGTCAGCGAGTTTTCACTTTCGCCAACCCAGTGCCGGCCACCTCTTTCGCCGTTAATTGACCCGCGCCGTTCCACCGACGCTGAATTTTATCTCCGTCGCCGGGAAATTCGTTCGCCAGAGAGGCGGTTGATATTAAAATCGAGGCGAGAGAACACTCGGATATCCCCCGTTATCGAATCCACCGCGAGCGTGTTTTATTGGGGGAACGGGGATGACTTTAACAAAGATCCTGTCGCGATTGCGCGACGAATCCCGCTCGATTAAGTTCCTTTGCACTTGTTACGTCCATTTCTTCCTTCCTCGGGTTATTTCTGCTTCTTCTCTCGTCGGAGAAAACTTGAAACCTCACCGAGCATGTTGAAACGTTACGCACTGCTGTCAGTAGAACAAGTCGCGCATTTAACCCAACGTGCAATCCTAAGCCACAATCTGAATGGATTGTTCAAATTGGAAAGGAATTTCCTCGATTGCTTCTCAATATCAAAATATCTAATATATAAATTGCTAAAACTACCAAAGAATGACAAATTTATAATTTCTGTTGGACACTTTGCAGGTGTGAAACAGTGTGTTTCATGGGCTTTCGATAAAAGCTCGTACACTCTCCATTGTATTACAAAGTTTCTCCACACGTATTATTCTTTAATCTAGTATTAATTAATGCCACTTACAAAAAGAAAAAGGGAGACGTCCCTCTGAGAGGAAACAGCGTGCGTTAGACCCGTTTCTCGCGAAAGTGGTTAATCGTTTCGGCTCGCGATTTCGAAACAGGCGACGCAATAAAGGGCAACAGACCCGAATTGAGAGGGTCGGTTCTCGAATTTACATTTCTAACCGCGGCTAAGAAACGGCGCGTTATGGAGATTGCGAAGGTAAACGGCGCGATATCAGCATATCAAACGGCCTCTTTGAGCCGAGGCTCGGCGGGCGAGCGTGTCGGCGACAGCCGCGGGGCGCTCTTTAAAACGCGCGGCCCGCAGAAAAATCCGAGGCTGCTTTCGCCAGGGAGTGTGTGCACACCCGTGTCGTGTCGTGTCGTGTCGATTCGTCGAGCCGCCAGCGCGAGAAAAGTGCAACCAATAATTTTATTTCCCGCGATAAAGCACAGCACCCCACCTCGCGGCGGCGTTCCAGGGTGGCACGACTGTGGCAACGAGGATGGAGAGAGAGAGGGTCGCGCGTATCTTTAGTAAGTAAACAGAGCGTCTTATGAATTTTAAGCAGCGCGACGAGGAAAGTACGACCTGCTTCTTCTTCTTCTTCTTCTTCTTCTTCTTCTTCTTCTTCTTCTTCTCGTCTGACCTTCTTTCCTCGACGTCTCCTCCTTCTCTTTCGAGAACATCGTTTCACGCTCTCGCTCTTCCCCCCTCGGTGTATCTAGCAAAAGCTAATTTACTCGATGCATCTTCCTAGTTGGAAGTTCAATCAACGCGGGTTTTTCTAACGAGTAAATTAGTGTTACGAGACAGGAGCGTGCCGATTTTTCCTCCCTTTAATCTCCGCGGCTTCTGGGACAACAGCGCAGACCGCGTGCAGACGGGATTAACGAGGAGGAGCAGAGAAACTTGCCCTCTTTGAGACGAGCGCAGTTGAGTTTGGTGCAAACGGGGTGCGAGACGCTCTTCCGCGAAGAGGTCAGTCCGCAACCGGCGAGCCAAGAGTTCGCGCAGGCTAAAGACGGCGAGTGTCGTTTCTCATTTATGGCGACGTTTCGACGTCTTTCGAGCGAGACGCAGCTTCTCGTTTTAGAGACGCCCGATATAGTCTTCCAGGGGTTGACGAACCTTTCTTGGGTTCTTGGGTATGGTTATAAGTAGAAGAATCCCGTCTTCTTTTATTATTTCGAGCTCGTATTATTCATTGTCACACGTGCAATGAAATTACCTAAATGGAAACCGCGGTGAGAAATAAAACACTTCGACTAAATTTCCTAAATTTCCTAATCCAATGACTGCTGCATTCGTCTCACTGACTAAGATGAAACTTTCCCAGACAGAAAAAGAGGATAGCTGTAAAGAGAAGAGAGAAAAGAAAAAAAAAAAAGAGAAGAAAAGAAAGAAGAGAGACACGAGATATCGAATATCGCGGAAAAGCACGAGTCGAGTTTTCCCCGGTGGATTTTCCATGAGAGTGGGCGGTCATGCGGCGTTGTTTTGATATTGATCTCCGGATACAACAGCGTCTAAGCATTCTAATGGCAAGGGACGGGGATTCTGCGCGGTGCATGGCGCACGTGTTTCTAATGATTTTAGTGGTACCGAGGTCTACCTACGGGCAATGTATAGTTATAGCACGGCTACGAACACGTATTACATCCACTCCGCCGGGGCACCGTGTAATATGTCGGAATTGCGGAAAGGGGTAACGCGGGCTGGAAGGCGGAGAGAGAGCCCACGAGGACGGTCTTGCGGGATTCTTAATGGCAAAAGGCCTCCGAGGTAACACTACGGCTATTAAACGCAGACCCTACTCTACTCTCGCCTCTCTCTTTCCCTTTTCTTACGTCTCTCGCGACATTATCCTTCTTCCTCTTGCACGCACCAGTACACGCGTCGCGTCTGCACAGAGGGTAGTTTTTTCAGTCGAGAAATCCAATATGTCGTTTACGTTTCGATGGACGACGATGGGTGTCACGTGGTAGGTTTGCTTTCTCACGTCACTGGTGAAAAACAGAGCCGAATTACGAGCGAGGGACGACGATTGCGTTGTGTTAGTTGGATTAATCGCGATCAATTTAACGCGTGTTACGTGGATACGCGACGTCGGATACGCGGTGAGAAAAAGGCGAAAAAAGGGGGGAGGGAGAATGTTGGAAGATCGGGAAACGCCAAGGATAAGTAACGAAAATGTAAAGCCCGGATGAACCGCGCTCATCCCCTTTGGCGTCGGCGTTTGACGCGACCGCTGAAATTTTTACTTGGTTCGATTTGGTCTTTCGGGGATTCCCCGCCCTCTGATTGGTGGACTCTGGCCACGCCCTGCATATAAGGGTGGCTTGCTTGCCGGAGCACTATCAACCCTTATGTATGCCCGATGTGAGTACACTTATGTGTACGTGGTATATAAATATATATATATATATAAATATATATATATATGTAACCGGTGCAGATTTCGCGCGTACATGTACATATGTATATATATATATGTATATATGTACGTAGGATGAGTACATAGGCGTAGGAACGTGTGTACAGCCCGGGGTGGGGCTCTCTCGCAGGACTGCCACGGGAGGCAGCCGACGGTGAACACTCGATACGACACGGTCGATCGAACCGGTCGTAATTTTAGCATGAAACTGTTATCTAAAAATGAACGACTCACCGACAGTCGCTATTCTTCTCTCGCGAAACTCTCGCGGGAACTCTCGGGGGAACTTGCGGATGAAATAACCAGAATCGAAGGTTCCGATACTTTTTTTGGATAATTCATCGGAGGGGAACGTGAATTATTTTTATATACATTTTGAAACGGTGAAATTGTATTTTCTTTTTTTTTTTTTTCTTTTGAATTACTAAAAGAGAAAAAGAATATTTTTAATTACCGTTTCTCTGCGTATTAAGAACTTTAGTTTAAACAGAGAGAGAAAGAGAGAGAGAGAGATTAGAAAACAAAAATTTCACAATTCCTCGGCGCTGGGATACCGTAATAACGAGCCAGAGTTTACTCGAGATTTGATTAGCCTCGCAAACGTCGACCTCATTGTCCGTAATTAGCCGTTATTGAATAACGTCATCGGGATAAAGGGTGGCGGGTTCGTAAGTAACCGGCGGAAATTGCGACGATGTTTCAAGTATGACTTCGAGCATTAGCGGCCGGGTACACGGAAAGGGAATTTACGTAATCTCGCGGGCGCGCTGGATTGTTTTGCGCGGCGAATTGAATAGAATAAGATGTCACTTCACTCACGGCGAGGAGAATATTTTCATGCTGGGAATATTTTATACGAAATTTATGCCTCAGAGGGATAGACAGAGAACGCGGGAAGAAACTTACCGTGTCTACGTATAGATATTACTATTTTACAGCGGACGGAGTAGAATAAGATGTCACCTCAAATTGTCTCGAGTGACTAAAATAGCTTTACGTTACAAACCTTAAAAGCAACGACGAAGACGCCAAGCCCGAAAGGGACCCGGTGTGAAGTACACGGGGGAGGGGGAAGGGGGACGGCGACGTTACGTTAAATTCACCTCTTTCCAAATGATATGCATTTCAAAATTAATTGCATGCAAGAGCATCTTTCGCGATGTATGTATCGCTGTAACCCTGCCACTCGCCTCCTCCGTGTCTCCCTTTGAATTATTCTCACTTAATTACGTCGCATATGCATCTCTCGTATTATCAAAGGTGGAGGGAATTTTATTTGATGTCACGCGCGAGCACTAGTTTCCATTGTACTTCCCTCCGACGGCGAGACAATTAATAAATTGTACTTTACGCCTTCTGGTTTGCACGGTGTCGTTCCGAAACTCGTCGAAACTCGACACTGTTTGCATTTGCCTCGAGACTGTTAAATCAAATAAATTTAAAACTTGAAACGCGATATATATATATATATATAGTTTCTTTGGTATTATCACACGTGACAATTTTAAGAGTAATTTTCTTATGCACATCATGCAGCACGAGGTCAACTTTTCAGCGTTTCAATTTCAAACGAATTTCGCGGGCCATCTCGTCATCATCTCGATACTCGATACTTCGTCTGAGAGGTTTCGATAGTGCGGGAAGTGGTTTGAAGCTAGTTCGTTTTACGTGCGTGGCGGACGGAGTGGCGCTCGCGTCAGTGCCGTGAACGCTTCAAAACAAAGTCGTGTTCGGTCGAGAGTTTCTTTGAATCGTGATTGAAATGATCGAGGAACACGACGAACGCGAAACAATATGCGACTCGGTGGTGAGTATTACGATCCGCTGTATACGAAAACGTTAACACTTTCTTGGTTGGAGACCGACGTTTGCGAATATCCGTGTGTTCTTAAGAACCTAACCTCACTTTCAGAATTCGTTGGTGGAAGGCTGCCGTTTACCAGTCAGAATGCACGGAACGGACGATTGGCGTGAGTAAAACGTTCCCTTTTCTTTTCAGTTTACGTTTCGTACGATGATTCCTTTCAACAGAGCATACAATTCTCTTTCGAAATCACGTACGAGTTTTTGCAACGAGACTCGTTTCGCAAGTGTCATTGATATTCGCATTGTCGAACCATTTCGCCAGGCGAAATAAAAATATTCTTGTCGATATCACTGTCGTTGAGATCGCGTTCTCGATACATAGGTGATGTACATTTAACGAAATATTAGCGTTCATTACTCATGCATTATGTTCAGTTCAACTTTTAGGTTATGTTTAGGTCTTGGATGGTGATTGTTGTTTGCGCGCATACGATTTCCTATTTGTTTCTCCGAGGTTCAATTACGATTCTCCACTTTGTTTAGATTTAAATAACGAGGCTTTATCAAAAAATGTCCTTTTGTCATCCACAGCTCTTGCTGAAATCATCAGCGTTAAAGACGTACATGGTGTCAAGTGTTATTATGTACACTATGTAGATTGTAAGTATAACGCGAGTTTAAGAGGAGGAGTGTTTATAATGCGTGCACGTAAACAACCATTTAACTAAATGTACAATATTTTAGTCAATAAACGACTAGATGAATGGGTTATGGAAGATTGTTTGGACACTAGGAAAGTCCAGTACCCTCGTCGAGATGGAACCACACCGGGAACTGGTGCAGCGACACCGAAAAAACAAGCACCTAGCAGACCTCCTAGCCCTAGCAGCCTCAGCAACGAACCGGTCAATGGTTCGGCAGTTTTGCAAGCTGCGTTACAAAAGAAAATGTCGAGAAAGAGAAAGGCCACGTTCATAGAGAACGACGATTCTCAGGACGGGCCGCCGCAGACACCTGGCCCAAGGCCAACTGGCTCGTTGGTTGCACACCATCACGACGATATAGTCACTAGAATGAAAAATGTCGAGCTGATAGAGCTAGGCCGTCACAGAATAAGACCTTGGTATTTCAGCCCTTATCCGCAAGAAATGGTAAACCTGCCGTGTATATATATTTGCGAGTTCTGTTTGAAGTATAGAAAGAGCCGAAAGTGTCTGGAACGGCATCTGGCAAAGTGCAATCTGAGACATCCACCCGGCAACGAGATATACAGGAAAGGCTCGATCTCGTTTTTCGAGATCGACGGCCGAAAGAACAAGAATTACGCACAAAACCTTTGCCTGCTAGCGAAATTATTCCTGGATCATAAAACGCTTTACTACGACACGGACCCCTTTCTCTTTTACGTGATGACAGATTTCGACAGCAGAGGATTCCACATTGTCGGTTATTTCTCGAAGGAGAAAGAATCAACCGAGGATCATAACGTAGCTTGTATTCTCACACTGCCGCCCTATCAAAGAAGGGGCTACGGGAAGTTGTTGATAGAGTTTTCTTACGAACTGTCCAAATTCGAGGGTAAAACAGGTTCGCCTGAAAAGCCGTTGTCGGATTTGGGATTGTTGTCTTACAGAAGTTACTGGGCGCACACCATACTGGACATACTGTTGAACATAAAGCCGCTAGTAGAAAACGAGAAGCCTCAGATCACGATAAGTGAAATATGCGAGCTGACGTCGATTAAGAAAGAAGACGTGATATCGACGCTTCAGAACTTGAATCTCATTAATTACTACAAAGGACAATATATTGTTACATTGAATAGGTAATTGGCTAAATAGTCAGTGCGTCGTTAGGGCAAAAAAAAAAAAAAACACGAGTCGTACAGACATTTAGCTTCTTTCCAGATATCGAGGATTTACGCCACTGACGAAACATGTTTATTCACAGGGAGATTATCGAGCAACACGCAGCCGCAATGGAAAAGAGGCAAATCAGAATAGACCCTAAGTGTCTTCATTGGACACCAAAAGACTGGAGTGTTAGGGCAAAATGGTGAAGTGACAATTTTCAAATCGACAATAAGACTATGCTAATTCGTCTTGAAATTCGTTTTCAGGATCCCTGGAAGATATGACGATTGTACGATTTGTCAAATGTACAAAAGAGAAACTGTAAATAACACATCCGACCGTACCGGTCTGCGTTTTTATATAATAAGACTGCGTCAGGCATTGCACTGCGATTTGCAATGGTCTAAAATGACGAAAGGAAAGAAAGAAGAAACACACAGCACACACACACACACACACACACACACACACACACACACACACACACACACATACACACGTAGAATAATAACTTTCACGAGAGCACGCGAATCTCTGTTGCACAATGCATCGGAGAGATAATCGCGGGGTTATCGAATAAGAAAGAATCTTATATCTGTTAAACGATATACACTGGCTTACGTCTAGAGTCAGAAGGAATGTTTTAATACGGTGACTAGGATTTTTTAAAACTTTGCATACGTGTTTGCGATTCAACGATTCGTACGAGACGTACGAATCGATCTTGTAAAGTTGTAAATAAACCTGATTTTGTAACACGCGCGCCTCATTCACTGCGAAAATACGATACACGGTATCTAGTTTTAAAGCAAAAGAGAAAAAGAAAAAAAAAAAAAAGATTAGAATACACACGTAATCATAGTGTTTCGAAGCTTCGAAGTAAAGTAGCGAAGCTTGCGTGTAAAAATTATGCGTATGTGTCCATTTTGAAGTTTCAAGTTTCAGCGAAACTGATTAGTACAACGCAGACAGCTGTATACACGCAAATATTCGCACAACTATGCACGCACCTTCAGGAAACGTATTCGAATTTGCGCGTGCTCGTATTATCATAGACGGATGGTGATCTGTCGATGAGAAATTAAAAGAAAAGGGGAGGAAAAAAGGAATGCTATCGGAAGAAGAGAAAGGAAAAAAAAAAAGACGGAAAAGTTGAAAGGACAAAGCGAATACGAGTTCAAGGAAATCGGATTCCCGTTATAACCGTACGTCGCATATTGAACACACGAGCTTTCGTTTATTGTACAGCGGCTGTGTTTGATCAAGTTCATCCGTCTGAATCCGATTCCGCGATGTTGTTCTACCAAAACGAAGAGTTACCTATAAAATACTGCGAAATAAAAAGTATTTTTCTCTGAAAGTGTGTATTTTTGATAGTTTGTCGAACAGTACCATTAGAGTTGGAGCGAGTGAGGCAAAAGGAGAAGAAGATAGAAAGGCTAGAGATAGAAGGAATTTTCCAATTGTTTTTTTTGCACTCTCTCATTCCCATCGTCTCATCTCTCTGCTTCACAATTGCACAGAATCGTACTCAAGCAAAAGGGGGAGGGGGTGTGTAAATAAAGAAAGAACACCGTCGAGAAAATTTTTAAATACATCTTTTTTATGTATATATATATATATATATATTTTTTTTTTATATTCAACAGTAACATCACAGTAGCTTCATATACAATAAACTTTTCTTGTCGTAATTTCATTTGTCTTTGTATTCGTTCCGCACCACGTGACGACGTGACACACACACGGCGAGTCCCGAACGTTCGCTGAATTTACAAAAATTTGCCAGTTTGTGCTTGCGCCATCGTCAGCAAATAGAACGGAGGACAGAGAGAGGGATCCTGCGATGTGCGTTTTACATCACGCGTGTGATTAGATAGACAAACGACGCGAACCTAAAACCCGCGAGTATCATTTCGGATCCTCGTGTGTGCGTGCGTATATTTGATCCAAAAAAGGATCCAGGATCTCGCCGGTTTTCTCTCTCTCTCTCTTCCACACGAGAATGCGAAACACCCGCAAACACAGCGATACAGAGGACAGGAATCCAAATATGACGTATTGCTGACTCGCGAAGCACCGTGTCATAGCGTTCGACCATTGCGAACAAACGAAAACCGTTCACAGCGATTGTAAGAGAATTTTTGCGTCGAAGCGATTTGCAGGCTCTTACGGTCGTATTAAAATCCCAACTCGACTTTTCCTATGGGTACATTATACATCTTATCTGAACGATAAACGCGTTAATGCCTGTCGTAAACGATGGCGATGGCAAAACTTCTTTCTTTTTTTTTTTTTCTTTTTTT
Source organism: Melipona bicolor (assembly GCA_030673865.1). Lineage (NCBI taxonomy): Eukaryota > Metazoa > Arthropoda > Insecta > Hymenoptera > Apidae > Melipona > Melipona bicolor. Next base: position 1,019,034 of record JAHYIQ010000013.1, on the reverse strand, counting down.
TTTTTTTCTTTTTCTTGTTTCTTCTTCACACTCATTAAACACGCACATATACATATATAGTAATATATATATAATTACACGCATACCGAATCACTGTCAGTGTCTGTTGATTGTATTCGTATTCCGCAGACACAACGAGAGTATCCGGGTACTTGAGAAACACTCGATGAACGATTAGGCGAGGACTCGGATACCCCGAGAACGCTATTTTTGCCGGACTACTGTGAAATTGTGAGTATTACGATAGAAAGAGGGGGAGAGGAGAGTTCGGACAACGCCCGGCAAACATGTAACGAGACTGGAATACAATCGAAATAAAGTGAAGTAAAGAACAACCTGAATTTGTAAGCCAGTTATTGATGCTTCTTCGTTCAATTGACCGTTTTTTTGGTTAGTCTCGCTGTGAAACGATACGTCTACACGTCTACGAAACGAAGCGAAAGATGTACAAATCGTTGAACGTACAAAATTCAAAATTTTGAATTTTTATCGAAAGGTAAAATAGTATATTCAACTTATTATTAGTAGCTGTTTCGGAATCGAAACGGTCGAGTATTTACCTTTTTCTTTTTCTTTTGTTTGTTAATAGCTTCGCGTACTCGAGCACCTCGGTTAATCTTCATTCAGACTCAGCGTGCACATTCGAGACCGAGCGGATTAGACGTAGAAATTGGCGGATAGATTTATAACAACAATAACAACAACAACAATGACAATGAAAGTCCGCGGTCGACGAGGACTCGTCGGCAAAAGTGGACAGCGAATCGTTCTTTCTCTTCAACAGTGATTAGCGTTAGAACGTGATGACAATGAGAACATTGATAGACGTCGGGGAACACCTGACCCTTTTGCACTCATGTTTCTTAAAAAAAATCTTTGTCCATATATATATATATATATATATACGTAGAAAAAAAAATGGCTGAATATAACAAGTCTGTTACAAACGGAAGGAACTCGTCAAACGGAGGATCAAACGAAGATCAAAATTTAATCAACCCTGTTGAATTTTGTGACTTTCCCGATTATTCGTCACTGTGTTATCGATAAAAGTTCCCTCCACCCCACCCCTTACCCCCATTAGAATGTCTCCGAGTCTCAAAAAATGGCGTAAAATTGATATGTATAATATCAGAAAACAGTCTTGGCATCTCGGGATCAGCGCGGGATTCCGCTATTCTTGATACGTATATGTACAAAGTCTCGTCGAAGTGCAAAAGGGGAACGATGTTGCCACCGTGTCGCGCGGCGTGCGGATACTCCATCAGTCGCCATATGCATACTGTTGCAGTAAAGATATACTCGATAAGCGTTGCATCGTTACAAATAACAACCATCGGTGGTTGTCACGATCACGTGTGTGTATATATATATATATATGTCGAACTCCTCCGGGTTTACGGGAGGAGGAATTCGAAATGCGACGCGCTCGACACTCGCCCGGGATCCCCGGCCACGTGGCGGCTCTTGATTATCTCTGTCACACGATAATTCTTTTGTCCTCCTGTGTTGCATTATTTGTGCATGTACGTGTTACGTGTTACGTGTGCGCGTGCCTGCAAAAGTCGTACATATTTTGTATATATATATATTTATATATATATAGTTCTCTCATTCACGCATTTTGTCTTTCTTCTCTTTTTTTTTTTTTTGCGTGTGTGTGTGTTTTTTTTTCTTTTAGTTTTTGTACGAATACATCTACAGTTGAACAGCAGTCGGCAATGGCTGGACAGAATCGCTTTCGATGAAAATATTTTGTTTCGTCTTTGCTACTCAGTTCCTTTTCGCTAAACTGCTAAACCCCTTTCGGGTTTCCTTCCGTTTCCCTACACTTTGTCTCTGTCTCGCGATCTGTAACATGTCGAGCGGCGCGGGAGAAGAATTCGCTTCGTGCATGCACGCAGGACCGCAGAAATTATCGTGGAGGCGTAATTATGTACACAATCTCCAACGAATAATAATTGCTTTTAACGTGTGTGTGTGTGTGTGTGTGTGTGTGTGTGTGTGCGTTGCATCAGTGCTCAATTTCTTCTAAAAAAAAGAAGAAAAGAAAAATGAAAATTTTCTCCGAGAAAATCCGCATAATTACGCCTCTCTGGCGCGATCAATACAAATCGTCACCGCGACCAATCGATTGCACTTCGAGCACACATTGAAACATCTACGCTTACGCTTACACAAATTTGACAGAATCTCGGGCAACACGCGCGGCCTACGAGACACGCACAGTTTTTTACCTTGACCGAGTCAAGAATCTTTCGCTTGAGAATCTCTCGAGTTTCGTGGACGCGGCGTGTCGCGGAGAGTCTGCCGTGACTCGCGCACATCTACGAGGATGAACGACAACGACGTGAGAGCATAGCGACGTTCAGAAGTTTAGACTGGTTGGATCTTGCCGCCTTTTCGATCTGGACGATCGCGAAATCTCGAGACGCTGCGCCACGCTCGGGGCGGTGATCTGCGAATCGCGTAATTCCACGCAGCAGCGAGATGAGACGAGCTGCGAATCGCAAAGACCTGCGAGTTTCCTCGAACTTGCTCGAGCATGGCGGAAAGCTGCAGCCTGTTTGCGATTGCATCGACCAGCGACGCGCTTGCAAGTCTCGTATTTTATATCATATGCATGTGTATGTGTGTAATAGTTGACACGTATCGACCAGCGATTAATTGCGCGTGTTTTGTGACCATCGATCACGAGGCAAACCGATCGGATTAAGCACAGTATCACAAAGCTATCCCCGGGGGATTTATACTAAATTACAGGTGTGTTGCAGGTGCGTTAGTCATTTACAGCGACGACATAGTTGCGTTACACTTATTTGGCAAACGAGGGAGCACGCGGGGCTACGTTATCCTAAGATCACCGACCTGGAGCGCAGTTTTCAACTTCAATTTAGTAGAAAATGACTACCAGTCGCTCTCGCGACAGATTCTTCTTCGTTTGCAAAATTTGGTAAAAGAATACAAAGCGTGGAATTGCTTTTAGATATAAAAAAATCCTGTTCTGTTCCTCTCAAGATTAAACATTTGACCTCGAATCTCAGAGTTGGAACGCATGTCCCGTAGATTTTCACGGATCGAGATCGAGCGATCATCCGGTCAGAAGTACACGCGCGAATCGCGACGAACGTCCACCTTTACAACATCTCTGTTTTTCTTTTTATATATATATACATATATATGTATATATGTATGTATACTTATACGTACTTTTCTCCGTCTTTTTTTTTTAATTTTTTCTTTTTCTTCATTTTGCTTGTTTTACAGCTACACATTTATCTTAGTCATTAACTCTCTCTTTCTCTCGCGCACACACACACATTCTTTCTTACGACTCTGCTCGTACACTGTGCGTCACATGTTGCATTTTGTACGTCCTGCGCTTTCGCTGCGATCCTTTAAAAAATATCACGAAGATCCTCTCACCTCTCCGTTCACCGCATTTCCGATCGAGTCGGTTCGATCGTCGAGCCGGAATGAGGTGTCCGAGTGTCGGAACTTTTTCTACGGTGGCTACAGTGTCGAAGGAGCGTCGATTTTTCTTTTTTGTTTTCTTATCGTAAAAGCGATAGTCTCAGTGCTTTCGTTTCACCTGCGAGACGACGCGCGACGCGAGGAAAAGATCTACCATACTTTTTCGTCCAGCCGCTTGCCTGAACAATAAGACACTTAACAGTTGGACGATCCCCGGTATCTGGGAATCGACGAGTGATTTTTCTCTCATTTCACATCTTTCTCTTGTTTCTATTTTTTAAAATCTTCTCTTGTTCTCTCAGATACACGACTGCGTATAACAAACAGAATACACGCGAGGGAAGGGAATGTTGTCGAATCGTCGTCGACGCGCGTGTATGTATGTGTGTGTGTATGTGTGTGTAAAAAATATTTCTTCTTGTTCTTCTCTAATTGCAAGAGAAACTGCACGGAGGACAATCGAGAAGCGAGAGCGAAAGCGACACGAGGACAGAGCCAAGGGGATGATGAATCAAGCTTGTTCGGCGTGTATCGCAAAGTCAGTTTGTTTCTCTCTCTTTTTCTCGTGTGTGTATGTGTGTGTACTGTCTCCTCCTCTTCTTCTCCTCTCTTCGATTCTTCTCGTGAAAACGCAGTCGACGAAACTCGGGGGAAGCAGGCTAGGTTTATAATTATCGAACGATCGTTCACTCTTCTCTTCTCTTTTTCGCAAAAAAAAAAATTGCTGACAACGAGACTCTTTTTTTTTAATATGTCGATTAGTTGTCTACTCCGTAGACGATAAAAAACGATATAGAAGAAAAGAATTTTGCTTTTCCGTTTTAAAAAATAACAAAAATGAAGAAAAAGGATCGAGCAATCCTCCGTTTTTTTCTTTTTTCTTCTATTTTTATATACCCTCTTCCTCCCAACCTGTTCCTACGAATTTTAGAATATATGCCTTAGAGTATTGAAGATACAAAAACTACGATAGAAAACAGAACAGACTTCGAATATTTTTGTTGTTTTTCGCTAACCCTCTTACTCTTCATTTTCATTTAAATTTCTCGCACTCAAATATCAACATCGTATTCATTTATTTTCTCTTGTTATTATTATTATTATTATTACTATTATCATTATTATTATTACTTTTCTTACAATTATTTATTATTAAGTATTATTGTTATCATTAGCGTCACTCTTAATACATGTATGACACCCACGTATCTTTGTCTTTGTCTTCGATTTTTTTTTCTTTTTTTCAGTTTATATATTTCTCTTTTTTACGGTACAGATTGTCATAATTGGCATCGCGTTGCCGTCAAATTTCTCATCTCGTAATCAGCCCTCGTCGCTTTTCTTTCCCTTCGTAAAGAATCTTTCTTTCATCTGTTCTTTTCTTCCTTCATTTGAGAAAGAACATAGCGACCGACCTACTTTCAACATCGTTACATTCCGCTTTGTTCTTGTACAGTATGAAATTTGTGCATTTTCTGGTGCTTTGCGCGACTAATCGATACCGACTGAAACTAATAGTCTCTCTCGTTTGATTAGCTAACGTTGTCAATCAATCTTCTCTTCTGTTTCTTTCAGTATCGAGCTTCTCAAACCTGCCAATTTCTACTTCTGTCTCTCCATTGTGTTCTTCGATAGAAAAGTGATGTCGTAAGTCGTTAGACTTTCCCAATCTTTGAAATTATTTCCCTTGACACGCACGCATCTGTCACGTGTGATTCTGCTTACGTTTGAAACGATCAACCGTCGTGACGGCGTTAATCATTGAATCATTCTTCTTCGCGCGATATATACATCAATTGAGGAACAGTCCCGCGAGTAGTTGACGATGAATTCTTGAATGAAACGTGCATCCTCTCCTCTTGCACGTCAAGATCGTCCGTACTAGCGGTTAAGGTACTAGTCTACTCTTCTCAGGTACGAGTTGCTTCCTCCGCTGTTCTAAAGGCGACGGCAGAAGAGAGAGGGAAAATCGATGGACAATTGCCGACAGACGCAGTCTCTTACATGCCGCAGTCGAAGCTCTCCTGATTTTGCACTTTCTTCTGGTAAGCCTCCAAGTAGCTGTCGACGTTCCTGTAAATTCCAGAGTTCGCCTGGTACATCAGAGTTTCCAGGATCTTCTCGTTTCTGATGGCCTTCGATGGCAAAACGATCTGAAAGGAAAAAGGAAAGAAGCTCAGGAAATTACTCGAAACGAGTTTACTCTCTGCGAGAAGCTCACCCTAATGAGCTCCTGAGGCGTTATCCTGTGCAGTTTCAGGTCTCTGCTGAGCCTCTCCATGATGCACTTGAACTCGACCTTCGGGTCGACCTTGCTCGACTTCCTGTCCTTGATCCTGTTCTTCGCCCACTCGAGCATCGCCTCGAACTTCTTGATCTCGCCCACCTCGAGCCCCCTGCCCATGATCATCTGCACCATCGACTCGCTCAGCGTGAGGAAGTCCGGATTCTGGAACAGCTGGTAAGCCCTGGTCTCGATGAACGCGAGTATCATGTTGACCAGCTCCGAGGCGGACGTGTACCGCCAACAGTAGTTCTCCAACGCGCACAGCATCACGCACACGATCTCGATCCGCAGGAACTGCTTCGCGTGGTGGAAGCACGCCTGCAGAAGCTCCGGCAGGTCGTAGTGCTCCGCTGCGCAGATCAGACCCGGAATGTTGCTGCAGGTTAGAGGACAGGAGCCCGTCTGCAGGTAGTTGAGCAGGATCTTGAACGTCTTCGGGTCGAACTCGATGATGTCGAACTGCGTGATGAAACGGTTGGATCGTTAGAAATCGAGAGATTCTGCGAAACTCGCTCTCGGAGGTTCTAGGATAACTGCTGAGCGTTTGTAAGTAAACACAGAGCCTCTTTTTTATTACAGTATAGTTGTATTATTTTCCTAAACATCTGCCGGTCTTCTTATCATCTCATTATTAACAAAGGATTAAAAAGAAATTTTCAACTACATTCAGGAACATTATTTATGCAAAGTGAAATTTAAACTGATGTAATTTCGTAGAAAAAAAGAGGATCATTCAAACGTTAAAAAATTTTCTTTATAATTGAATCCACCATTTTGTTCTTTCTCCCGAGTCTTACCAAACTACAACAAGTTGGCTCGGTATTTTTCGCATGTAGTTTAGCTACAGTACGAATTTGTTGAACCTAGTAACATCCTTTCTCCTTAAGTCGACTGTTGCTTACTTCGGTGTTTAAGTACAATAATAATACAACAAATAAAATAGATAGAAAAAAAGATTAGCAACATTGGTACAATTGGTGCAATCAATCGAATTTACCTCCGTCTGCGCGAGCTTCGCCCTGTCGACTTTTTGCGCGTCGGCGCACACGCTGAGTCTCGGCACCGCCAACTGTTGAGCTGCTTTCTCCTTCTCCTTCGCCTCTTTATCTGAAATTTCCAATATTTTCACATATCTTTTCTCGCAATTTTTGAGTACAATATACAATACATAGCCAGTCTTTCCAAGCGATAAAAGAAGAAAAGGGAGAGAAACTCACTGAAAGGCCCAGAAACAACTGTTCTGACTAGGAAATGAAGACGACTTTTTTGCCATAAAATTTTATCGATATGCAAACATTTGAATCGATACGAAACAAATTACAGGCGCGATCGCTCAGTACTGGACACTACCACTCGAGGTCTACCCCACGCCCCCTCACGAATCACGTGACCCAAATCAACCAATCGCTAATTTTCGTTGCATCAGCGTTGCACCTGAAGAGGCCCGATTTTCTGGGTTACCCCCGCTAAAATCACTTTCAGTGATAATAACATAGTACGTACTGCTGCAATCCTGCGAGCTAGCCCAGCGTTTCCGGTCCTCCGTTTGCAGCGTGTTCCCGCTCCCGTGCTTCTTGATGCTCCGTCCCCAGCCGGCGGTGATCGTGCCGAGCCTCGAGAACGCCCGCTTCATCATCGGCGACGAGGGCACGCTTTTAGGTCTAAACAAGTCAGAGCCAGTATCTCACAGAAACCGCAGAGCGGCACCTCAGGGTACGGAGAGGAGGAAATTTCTTCTCGGAGGGAGAGAACGAGTTCCAGCAAGGACCTTCGAGGGGAAGGGGGAAAATTCAAGAAAGGAAAGGGGCGGAAATTCAGGGGTGATCACGGGTTTCAAGTGGACATTATATAGTTCCTGAACGCATCGAATACTAGCAAAAAGAAAAAAAAAGAAAAAGAAAGAGAATACGGACAACGACGAAAGCTCGACCTCTCTCGTTCGCAAACTCGGAAAAAGAAAAAGAGAACGTGTACGGAGATACCGAGGCAGAGACAAGATAATCGCAGAGCTTTACTCGAGAAGAACTTGTCACGAGGCAGACTTTGTCGAGATCTTTGTATGCACGTTCGCTGCATGCCGATAGCCAGATCGCCAAATTGAGTGACAAACAAAGTTCAGATTGAGAGATAGAGAGAGAGAGAGAGAGAAGAAAGAAACCGAGAGTTCGACAGAAGGCGAGTACAGAGCAGCCGTAGAAAACACAAAGAAGACAAAATCAAAGAAGAAAAAAAAGAGAAATAACGGAGAGAAATCGACACGGTCGGTAAATAATAATTAGCGTGGCTGGTGTGAAAACTTCGAGTTACTTTTGCAGTGCTTCATTTCATCTTTCGACTCTCCGAGCAAATTGGCTTCGAATAGTAAAACATGCTACACAGTTCAAATACAGTGTCATTCAAATACAGTAGAGAGAAAAAAAAAAAGTACACCGGACTTCAACTATATACTATATATCTTGCATCGCAAAATTCCATCGGCTGTATAGTAATATATGTATAGATTATATATATATATATATATACGGAAGAAATTTCTGTCAAAGTGAATAATACTCATCAATCAACATGCGGTGCTGTGTGTATGTCTCTCCGTGTGTATCGTGTTCGTGTGTGTGAGGATAGGAGACATGGAAGTGCCGTAAAAAATACACATAATTACGATTAAATACGTATACGATAATATAATATATGATATATATAGATATGTTATATATAGTATACATTCGACAACGACATCAAAGATAAATTCAATCTCTCACCGTTAATCACCGCTTAAAGCTTTTTTAATCGCTAAATAAATCCAGTTATATCTTATCTCGTTCCATTCGTATTAACCCATTTTATGAACATCAATCAGTAGCAACTGAGTAACTTGAACTGAGAAAATTAACCATCAGTTATATATCAATCAGTGCAAGGTAACGAGTGCTCGTTCAACTTGAAAGAGACAGGCGTTGCATCACGAGTTCACGATTTTTGAAGCAGCAGAAAAGAAGAAACTGTACGACGATTAAATTGGCACGCACAGCACGAAACTCTTCCACGTACAAAAGGTAAGTCGAAAATCCTGTTTTCTATCTCCAGCAAATGTTACAAAAGTTACAAAAGTAGATTGTTTCATCGTCAGTGAAAAATGGGTTAATACGTGTCGTAAAATCGTTGACAGACTTTCTCTCTGTTTCCTCGCGCGCACATTTTCAATATAAACTGGACTTTTGAAGACGAGAAACAAAATGCGTGATCTCTTGCGCCGAGATAGAAGTAATTCACAAGACACGAACCTCGGACTTTCGACGTCGGGGACTTGAAGGAAGTTGGAGCTTCGCGGCTTCTGCGGGCTCAGCAAGGTGGGCACCGGCCTGGCGAGTAGCTCCGCCACCGGCACTTGCGGACTACCGAAACCCGCTTGAATTCCGTACAACATCTCTTGAAACACTCTGAAAACAGGATCCAAAGATTAAAATTGAGAACGTTCGCATTAACCTATCAATCAATGATTCAAAGCACACTACGTCGTATCAAGGGTTAACACTTTACCAGACCAGAATCCAAATGTTCTCGAAACTAGTGCTTACCGATTGAATTAACAATGATCAATATTATTATTATTTCCTTCTCTAACGAATCAGAGTGAATGAAAATGAAGTACCAGCAACTAACTCGGTAGGCAAAGTGTTAAGATTCGTATTACATTCAATATCGCTTCGTTTTTCGACTAATCACACCTGCTTCTCACTGCCAGAATCGCTCTGACGCCAAAAAATCTGACTTTCTGCTTCTGCGGCCCGTGTACCAAGAAAGAGACGTCGAACAGGTTCGTGTTCAACGTGGTGTTCTCCTGGCCGTTGAGGAACACTCTGGTGAAGTCTTTGGCAAGTTGATCGTGATCCTCGAATTGATCTCTGACGGAGTCCAGAAGCGGCGAGGACGGTCTCATGTGGCCTATGGGTCTCCACGAACCGCGTCTGAAACAACAAATATCAAACGTTCTCATTCTTCTCCAAAATAGTTTCTCTTTCGTTGTTAACAGTCCAGTTTTCACCTGTACGGTTTCGGAAGCTGTCCAGTCTCCGCGTGATTCGCCAAGTTGGCCACAATGTCCTCCAACATCTGGGTCCTGGTTCTCTCCTGCATCTTCGCGAACTTCGGCGCGGAGTAACTCGCCCGTTCTCCGTTCACGATCTTCGTGAGCAACCACTCGCGAAACATGGGACCTGTTGCATCGAGAGATCGTTCGAAATCACGACTTTCTCGAAAGTAGGCTTATTCTCTCTGAATCTGTCTTTCAATAAAACTGTCGAATACCCTTTTTGAAAACGTTCTGCTCCCAGAGGTATGGCTTGTACGCCCCGACCTCGTCCCTGGTGGCGACCGACACTTCGTATCTGGTGACCTTTCGCTTTATCCTCGGACTGACTCGCACCAGAATGAACGTGTAGAGGAAATGCGATTTCATGCAGGCCGGGTTGAACGAGGTCTTGTCCGCCTCCAGGAACACGACGCACACTATGTCGTTGCCGATGTGCCGTTTCTTTTGCACCTGAAACGTACGAACTTCTTAGTGTGTTACCTTTCCAGAAAGTAAAATTTTTGTTTGGTTCGATCAGACTTCAACTGATCAGCTGTACAAACGACGTTTCAAAGCGTACAATTGTTGTTTAAAATTCGAGCATTCTCTTTTGTCATTTTTATTGCAAGATATGCAATCTCAAACTTAAATTTCCAAAGCAACAAATTTTGAAACCACAGCTATAGTAAAAAAAAAGAAAAGAAGAAAAGTGTGACTTTACCCTTTGCACGTCGTGTTTCTCGTTAGGCAGGAACGTGGACACGTGGTACATGATCTCGATGCCCCGCCAATTCGTGTACACCGAGTACAAACCGGTGAGGTCGTGCGCGGTGTCCAAGCCGCCCTTGTACTTGTCGAAACCTTTCAGCCGTATTTTATCGCCGAGTATCTGCAGGAACTCGTCGAACAGCGGCGAGTTCTCGTGGTTGTCCAGCACCTCCTCCTCGGTGCGTTGGTCCTCTTGAACGTACAGCACACCGACTTTCAATTCCGATTTTATGAACACCTGATCCAGCTTCAGCAGCTCGTCCTGAGTGTCAGGCAATTGACCTAACGTTAATGGCGGATTCACGTTCACCTCTTTGCCTAAGCTGCGTACCACATCCTCGCGATTGTACCTGTGAGAATTCAGCAACTCGTGGATGTTTGTTTTACACGAAAGAGAGAGAGAGAGAGAGAGAGAGAGAGAGAAAAATGTCTCAATTGATTTTCAGTGACACGTTCAACCTTTTCGCTACTCTCAACTTATATACTTATTATAATTCGAGAACAACGAAGGCCGAGAATAATTTATATATAATAATATATTAATATATTAATAATATTTTTTTTTTCGTCAATTTACGATGAATCTAATCTTGTCCAAAGTTCAATAAGATGACAAGAGAAAATCGTAGGGAGAGTTCTAAAGGAGAGACTTCAGTCTTCGAATCCTTTGTTAATTTAGTCATGAAGAAAGTTTTTACATACTACTTTACATACACGGTGACGTAAAAATATGACGGAACAAAACGAAAGACGCGTTTTGAAAATAAAGGTTTCGAGCTTTGAAAGCTTGTTGATGTACAATTTCCTTTTAATTATAACAGCTTTAATATTTAACGTAGCATTAATGGGAATTATACATAAATATATATATATATAGCTAAAATCCGATTTATCGAGTGATACTATAACGCTTGTTGTTTCTATATATAACACCCACGCGACTTTTACGTGTTATTAAACCGACTGAGCAAAAGAGGGGATTTTATCAACGACACTTCGTCCGGCCAATTATCTGAAAATCTATTTTCCACGGCAAATTAAAGCTTGGACGACGAAATTTTATTTTACCACTTTCCATCTATCTTTAGGCATCACCTTCCCGCCCATTTACGCGATATTTTCGGCCTCACCTTGTACCTGCTTTCTCCGTAACGATAAGGTTAAGCGCTATTTGCGGCTAAAATGTGCTTTCATACATAAAACGTACATAAAATACACACAACAGATTCGAAATATTTTCAAAAAACACTTCTCACAACATAATCTTACTCAGTTATTTTCTTTTCTTTTTTTTTTTCTTTCTAAATTTCAACGATATAAAATTGTTCAGATGCTCTGGACAATTTTATCGCAGAGGATCGCGATAGAAAGACAAAGACCCATGGCAAATTGAATATCTGGTATATCCTGTTAGTTTGTTGCTTCTGTGCAGTTCGAAGCGCGGAATTAATTTCTCCTCGGTTCAGCCGTGCAGTTTAACCTAATTAAAGCGGTATTAAAGCCTGCTAGGTGGAGTCGGGATATTACCATTGGCTACTTACGCTGTTTAGTTTCTAAACTGTGCCAATGGACGCGCGTGTATCACGCTCGCCAGCGTAGCGCTCGACTCGCGCTACTCGCCTGACGTCCGACCATCCCCCTCATCGACCATCTACCAAACCCGTTTCATTTCCCGCTTCGTTAAAAATTCTCCTCGCAATTGGAGTTTCAATTTGAAATTTACGTTTCTACCTGACTCTGCAAATTTTCAATTTTCCAGTTCTGCTGGAAATAATGAACTTTTTTTTTTTCGTCGAGATTCCAATTTGTCCGCAATTTGCGTTTGAATACATAGTTCTCGCAAGTAAATGTTCCAGGAAATGTGTTAATGATTTGGAAGAATCGTCGGAAAATTATAAAAAATAATTGAACGATGAATTTATGAAATTTAGCGTTTTCTTTTAACGAAGAATTTAATGGCGTACATCACTTGTTTTCAATTATTTCAATATAAAAAATACTCGTCGTTTAAAACATTAATTTCATCAATTTACGCAAAAACTGTATCTTTGGTAATTTCCGAGATATTCGACGAAATACATTCCGGAAACATGTTCCCAATTTTGAGGTTAGTTTACATCCCTCCAACATCGACTATTGTCGATAAAAAAAAAATACTCAAAAAATGCCGTATATATCCTACGCAGAGATTTTATCCTCTCGAACCACACAGCAGACTTCAGTTAGAATTCACCCAAACCACAAGCAAATCAACAATAAATCGTGCAACGATAAATTACATTTCCATGCCATTGCGTCACGTCGTCCCAGTTATTCGTATTTTTCTACAATGAGAAATGATCCAAAAAAAAAAAAAAAAGAAGATACACGCTAGACAAGAAAAATTGCGAGATACCTGTCGGCGAACACGCAGCTCGCTGGAATCAGGCCGTGGACGGTGTAACTGATAGCCCGCACGAGGATTCTGAACTGCTCCCGACCGTTCAACGTCTCCTGCTTGATGCTCAGTATCACCGGGCCGAGGTCTTCGTCGTTGGTGAAGTAGTTCCAGTGTTCCGTCCCGTAGAAGTACTTCTCGTAGGTCTCCTGCTCGACGGAGGTCAGCTCGAACCCTTGGTTCTTCTCCCATTGCTCCTCGATGGTGGTCTTCTTCCTCGGCAGTTCGTCGGTGTCGGACTCCTGCTGAACCTCGGCCAGCTCGGTGTCGGTCGCCTCGCCGCTCTCGCTCTCGTCCCAGATCGTGTCGGACGTGATCTGCTGCCTCGAGCACTCGATCCAGTAGCCAGGCGTCGGCACCAGGTTGTGCGGGAACTCGTTGCAAAACTCGTCTATGGGAACGTCGTTGAAGCTTGAAATCGTTATTACGGAAGAGGACAAATCTGTCTTCGATTCTTTGTCAAACTTTTAACAACGTCTCGTTCCGGGTTTTTTTTTTTTTTTTTTATATTTCTCGCGCGGTGCCCGTGGTTTTTGTGGAACGCGAACGTGTTCATAAAAATTTTTTATTAAAAAAGTTTCTTCGCGAAAGAAAAAGAGGACTTTATCCGCACGTATTAAATTTACGATCGCTAGGTTACTGGGGATTAATTCAATGCCAATGCTCGAGAGATTAAATCTAAAGCAAGCAACAGCTTCTTTCGAAGAACACTCCTGCGACAGCCTTGGGACAGAAAATCATTAAAAGGAAGCAATCCGATCCGGTTTTCTTAGGATCGAGTTCGACCTAAATCGAGCCGGGGCTGGCCTGTTTCAAGGATTTCCCCTTCGAGAGACGTGCAACGCCATCACTGTCCGTCCACTTAGACACGTATCGCTACGCGATACGTTTCCCCCTTCGTAACAGCACGCTTTTCGTTTATCGATCCGCCCTTTTTTCCTTCCCTCTCTCTCTCTCTTTGTCTATTTATCTATCTATGTTTCTCTATATTTCTCGCATGGAACGTCGACGATACCGCGGTCGACTCACTGTAAGGTAGAACACCAAACTGTTTATAGACAGGCTTGGTATTCGAACTTAAAGTGAACCGGCCCCGGTGCATCCGCGTCTCCTGGTCGTCTTTCCGCCCCTCTAATCTCAGCGTGCTCCCCCTGCAGCGACTAATGGCCTGTGGTGCTTCGTAAATTCGATCGTCGATACTCGTGTTCCAGTTCTACACCTCCCTCTTGCCGCTTCTTCTCTCGTCGCTCCGGTACGTCGACGAGATCAGGCAAAATAACGATCCATGGGCCGATATCCTCGAAGAATCCCTCGGTTTCCTTCGATCGAACAAGAATTTCACAAACAAGAAGGCTCGAACAAGGCACACGTTTCATTCGCAATTTTTTTGATGATTTTCGAAGATGCTTTTTTCTTTTAGAAATTCTTCTGATATTCCATTTACTTTTCCTGAAATACTTTTGTAGTATGCTCGATATATTTATACTTTCTTCTGATATTGCATTTACTTTTCCTGTTATAATATTTATAATATTATAATAATATCCATAATTTTATATTTTATAATTTATAAATAAATATTGTATTAATAATATTTATATCCCTATTATAATATTTATTATTATTTGCATATTATAATATTTATAATATTCATTATTATTTGCATATTATTATAATATTTATTATTATTTACATATTATTATAATAATTATAATATTTATTATTATTTCATATTATTACGTATTTACATAGTCTTTCTGATTTTATATTGCATGTACTTCTTTTGTTTTCTACTACTTTCCTCTGATGTTGTATCTACCTTTTCTATTTTGCAGCACACTCTCGATATCTATGGAATATTTATATTTTAACTCAACGTATTTCGGAACGTTTCTACGGAAACTGAAACGAAATAGAAGCTCTCGATGCTTCTCTGCACGCATCGCCTGTGAATTTTATTCCACAAACGGGTAAAAATTGCACGCGACACGTTTACAGTTTACATTTTACTCTTTGGAATCTACTCCCATTAAAGCTGGCGACAAAACCAGGCAAAATCCAAATCATCTCGCTCCGCGTATGAAATTGCACGTGATGTTTCCCTCCCGATGCCCTTTAAAAATCCACGTCCACGTCGAGAGCTCTAAACTTTTTTTTCACGCTCGCTGTGAGGTTTCGATTTTTCAATCGAACCAGACGGGTGAATCTCTCTGGTATTTCGCGCGTTTCGGACGCCAAATTTTGCCGAATTTTTTTCACAAATCTCGATCGATGGGACGATTAATAGAAATCTTTTGTAAAATCGTTCGCTCGTCTTCACGGTTTCACGGTGAGAAACTTTATTAATTCGCGTATTCGATTAAACAACGATTCAATTACGCGTACGAGAATAAATTTGCAAAATGTCTGCCGCGCGAGCGTACGGAATATTAGTCGTCCGTAATTTTGTCAGATTACGTTACGTATCTGCCTCTCGTTAAGCTTCTATCTCGCGAAACGTTTCGTTTTATTTTCAATCAGATCAGAAAGATGAAAAATGAAAATTACACGCCCAATGTTCCCCGATCGAACTACGTTTGAACATATTTTTTCGAAACCCAGAGAATTCTTTTGTTGTTCGAGAGTTCATCATATATTACAATATATTTACAGTTTTGAAATAGATCAAGCAACTTTGTTCCAGCTTTCTACAAATTTGCAAATCAACAATTTCTGACAGCGACGAACGTTGTTCGCTTGTTGAAAATAACAAGGGACTTGAGCATGCGGAACGCGTTCGTTCAATTAACGCGGCCCCGCGTAGCAAAACATGTTTATTTGCTCAAATGATGCAAAACACACGTGCTCTCCCTGCTCACGTTCCCTCGAACGTGTAAATATGAGAGATGTCTGCCTGTCCCGATGCAGGTAACAATGGAAATTTGTTTACTTACCGCGATAAATGATAAAGCTTCAACTTTTAAGAGTTTCCAAGGGTGTCTTTTAATGGAAATGATCTTTTTCGAAGTCAGTCTCTTCCTGAATGGAGAGACACTTTTACAATTTCTTTTTTTTTTTTTTTATTTTAATTTTACAATTTTTTTATATAACTTTGGCAAAGCCATCAGTTTAATTTTTTTTTTTTTTTGGTCGACGCTAGAAAGATTAGATGTAAATTGCAAGGCGCGCACACGCGTTCCAATTACTCGAGAGAGAGTGGAGTTTGATTCGTAAAGACGAGCGAAGTTTGCCGCGTATGCAAACGGCGCGTAATTCAAGACGAAACCACCTGTGGCGCCAACTCGTACATATGTACGTATGCACGAGCTGGTACGAAACTCGCGATTCCCCTTCCTTCCGGTTTCCTCTCGTTGAGTCGAGTTTCTCAACCCTGTCGCTGTCTCCAGTGAAATTTACAAAATTACGCTTAAAAAAAAAAACGAATTATTCGGACGAAAATATTCGCACGCTTGATCGAAGAGTTTTAAACTGTTCGAACTTTGTGAAACCTTGTGAAATCGTGCAACAATCCAATTGGACCTCAACATTGATTTTATCACGTGACATTAACTGTCTCACGTTTTTCTATATATACGAGCCAGTGTATCTTCAATTTCTGTAAGAGGTTATGTTACGATAAAGTTCAACGAAAGTATTTAATTAATTAAAAACAAATACAAAGTGCAGTATTTCCTTTATATAATATTATACGATTATAATAATATCGTTTAGAATATTTTATAATTATTCTCACGTTTCTCTATATATATGAGAGAGAATATCCAATTTCCGTAAGAGGTTATGTTGTCGTAAAGTTCAACGAAAGTATTTAATTAATTGAAAACAACTACAAAGTGTAAGTTTTTCGTTTATAATATTATATGATTATAATAATATCGTTTAGAATATTTTATGATTATTCATGTTATTTCAAA
Source organism: Melipona bicolor (assembly GCA_030673865.1). Lineage (NCBI taxonomy): Eukaryota > Metazoa > Arthropoda > Insecta > Hymenoptera > Apidae > Melipona > Melipona bicolor. Next base: position 1,002,085 of record JAHYIQ010000013.1, on the reverse strand, counting down.
TTCTTTGTAAACGATGTTCATTCCATCTTAATTATTCTAAAATATTTGTAGAAACAGAAACGACCAGTGACCAGAGTGAAACCTCTGCTTTCTTTTTTCATGCAGGAGATGGAAAACCAAGGATATTTCTGTTGTCGAAAATTGTAAAAATTCATGGTTAGAGCTACTGGATAATCTTGAAGATTGAAGTCTTGCTGTACAATTATCTTTATCATTTTATTGAACATTGGAGTTAAACGACAATTCAACATTTCGTCGTTGAAACCTAATATTTAAAGTTCAATAAAATGGCGAGAAAAAAATTGTGCATCAAGTTTCAAGAGAACGTCGCAAAAAGGAGGCTCGAATCTTCAACGCTGTAACAGATTTAGTCGGGAAAAAAATTTGTTAACGTCTCCAGAGGCATCTGAATTTTGAAAGTATCATTGCTCTTCCACTTGGTACGTAAAAAAATGTAAAAAAATCTTTGAAGAAAGCTAACACGCTTCAAAATAAGACCAACTAGAGTTTCTTTTCTAATTTCGAAATTACAGGCAATCTTTCATCGTGCGTGCGAATATCTTCGTTCACCTAAACAGCTTAACAACTCGCTTGGGTTGATCTGAAAACCAAAAAAGACGAGTTAACCCTCTCGTCGATATTTTCAACTCTAAACAGTTTGTCTTCTTTCTTTTTTCCTTTGATCTAAAAAGGTAATTAACGTAGAACGCAGACGCGAGGGGGATTTCTAAATTTCGGCTGGGATCGTACCTGAGCAAGCTTGCGGTGGCAGGGGGAAGATCAAGGTTGTCGACGACTTCCTTCGGGCAACTGCGCAGCCTAAACTTTGTGGCTTGAAGCTGCGCAACTGCTGCATGAAGTCCGAGCACTCCATCAGCGCCACGTCAGCGAAGTGAAGATCGCAAAGTATTTGGTTCTTGAACCTGCGGGAACAGAGGAAATTGATGATCCACTCTGTCTTTAAGAGTAAGTGCGCCATGGGAAACATGTTTGAATTTTTGATTAATCGAACGTATCCATCGTATCCATAACGAGAACTAATGGAAAATTCCTGATACGAAGATCTTCGATCTGGGTAGCGAATAAGAAGGTATAATTAATCTACGAGTGCAGACAGATTCCCTCAGTTTATCAAAAATTTATGAAAGAGTTATTTTCGCTACACATTTCCCCTGGTAGTTAGTTTGTTTCTCTGCTCGTGGAATGCATGTTGATCGCATTCCAGATGAAACGCGTATTGGTTAGGGAAATATTTGTTTCGGCAGTTCAATTAAATTGTGTGCTTTTGTAGGTCGACGAGCGATAAAAATATCCCTCCTCCCTCGGGAGGACGCGCGAATGAGAGCAGCGCATTTTTTTCATTCCTACAAATTTAATAACTTTTTCGCGTTCGCCGGTATAGTACTCACATTTTCTCTGTTACTTTATTATTAAGCCTCTCTAGCAATAAATGGAACGTTTCAGTCATCAATTTGCAGTGACTGTAACTCGAACATAGGGTGAATAAAATTTTTTCGAATCTGAGGCTTCACTTTCAAGATTTTCAAGATTTTTTTTTAAAGAAGTTTTTAATTTATTATTTTCTTGAGAATGAAGCTTCAAGTGGAATGATTTTATTCCACAAGTTTCTTCCCACCTATTTCTTTTAATAAAACATTAAACTATAAGAAAAAGCCAATTTTATTCATTGATTTTTTCCACGTGTTTTAAAAATTATTAAAAAAAGTTTTATAATAAAAAAAATTACGGATTTATTCGAGCAGAAAGTAATTTTTGACCCATCTTGTATTTTTGCACGTAGAGTGACCTCCTGTTAATTACTCTTTCCTGTTCCATATTTTGAAAATGATTAAAAAAAAATTTTTTTTGAATATATAACAAAAAATTGCGGATTTATTTCAGCAGAAAGTGGTTTTTAGCTCACCCTGTGAGCTCATCTACATGTAGAGTAACTTCCTGCTAATTATTCTTTCCTGACACTGGAATCAGCCAAATTCAAGTATACTTGATAAATCCTCAAACCAAATTTCCTCCGAGAACGAAGCCCCGAGTGAACAAATTTTATTCCACTAATTTTCGATTATTTTCTTCACAAGCTACAGAATACCCCTGGTGTTCGAAGATAAGAAAGTTTGACGTGTGACGGTTTTATTTGCACGTGTTGCACCATCGTATTGCTTCTTCCGAGTACACGTCCAATAAGAACGTACACGATACGATTCTCACTCCGTTGATCGATTCTCCGATCGAATTCACCGCAAATGCAGCGGTGCATTGCGAGAGTCGCGACTCCGATCGTTCCAACGATACGACGTTTTCCGCCCCGTGATCGTAACGCCACGATAAAACTCGCAAGGGGTCTCCACGTCTCCTTCGATGCCGGACGAGAAAATAAAATCGAGTCTTCTGAGGGTCTAACAATTTTCCTTGTTAATAAAATTCATTTCCGCAAGAACATTACGCCAGGACTACCAAAATGGCCAGAATGGTCACACAATTTACAATTTATAAATTCGAATAGTCTTGCAGACCTTTCAGAAACCTCAACTACATCTTTGAAGTGTAAAATATACGTGTTTCAATTGGATTTCAATTTCTCTGAAATAAATTTCAATTTGAAATAAATTCTAAATTTCAGGATAAACGTAACGTAGCTGAAATAACTTTGTCACTTAGTTTTTGTGTGTTGGAAATTTTGTACGGTGTCCACACTCACCGTCTAGCCCGTTTCTGGTTGGGTCCCGTGAGATTCAGACCGCAGCTGTTACATTTCAGGCATTCCTCATGGTAGTGGTTGTTGTCGTACAGCGGTGACGGTTCTTGAAACAATCAAAACAACACTCAATTAGTTTAACCATTCGACGACTAGTCCAAACGTAACTAAAATATATTCATCGTTCGCTTAATTTCGATTCAGAAAATTTCTCGTAGAAAAATTTAAATTTACCAGTTTTAATTTTAATTTAAGATTAAGTAAAAAAGATGGCGAGTTTAACTTTTAAAATTTTCAAAATATTAATTATTTGAATATTCAAATATTAAATATAAATTAATTGATTAATTTCAGAAATTTGATTCAAAACTTTTTGTTTTGAAAACAATTCTGTTTTCTAAACAAAACGAGTTCAAGTGATTGGATGGGAAAGTTTTCGTCGCGAGCTTGCAATTGGACGTGAGGAGAGAAATTTCTGGAGCTAGTGGAGAAGGAAAGTCGACGGCAATAACGCGAATTGAGAGTAGAATTGAATGGAGCGACCTGCCAGTTTCGAAAATTCGCCAAAGCGATCTCCGATTCACTTTGACTCGAGACTTCTCGAGCCTGGAACTTCTTTCATCGATAATGCAACTTGCCAAGAAATTATCCCATTGAAAGGAAGAAGTTGATGAAATTAGCACCGTACCTCCGTCGGAAGGAAACGAAATTCCCATGGTTAATTCAAAATCAATCGAGCCGCCGTTAACTTGTCAGAGCTGTTAGATCGATTAAATTTCGATCGCGAGATTGCCGGAATTTATTAGATTCGTTAGGCGTCAATTTCGTCTCGAACTTATTCAGATTCCTTCTAGACGAAATCGTTCTAGGAGTTTACTCGTTAATACTGCGAGAAGAAATTTGTTTATTTATCAAAAACGACAAAAACGAAACTTATTTGTCCATTAGTGTTCCCTTTGTTTTTGCACGTTTCACTCGTATGTACAAGAAAGATTTTCACAACGTCAGCAAGTAGCGCGACTCAATGTTTCACGCGACGATTTTATCTACGTGTACACTTTACGTTTAATTTTGTTTTTAACGAAAGTTTATGCGCATTGCCTGCGTTACGTGCATTGCAGCTGTTTTTTATTCGTCTATAAAAAAAATATTTTCCGCTGGCAGTAGTAAAAGTCGACGTCAGCAAGTAGTACGAGTCAATACATCACCCGTAGATCCTATCCGCGCGTGTATATATGTTATATATTTCGCGTGCATGCAAATTTCTTTTCGTTTCGCGCAACCTTTTAACAAACATCTGTTCAGTTACATTTTTATTCGTTAATCAATTACGGATCAATTCGGATAAAATTTTCCACGGGCAGATAAAATTCACGCGTTTCGTTTAAAATAATTTTATTGCATGATGATTAATTTCTTTTCTTTACTTTATTAATTAATTTGTTATTAATTTTTTTTTTACTTACGATTTATATCTTTTTTCTTTCAGAAGCACATTACTCAACCCAAATGCAAATTACGTATCGCATTTACGATCATAATTTGCTTGATGTACAATCCATTACGAGGTATCCTCGTCACGGAAATTCCAATTACTTTAATGAAAACGAAATGCACAGATCCAAAGTCACGATTGTTGGTCACGAGGTATCATTTTTTTTCTCGCGCCTCTCTCCTCAGTTTCATGCTTAACGACCGCTCACTTAGGGGTGTGGCGTCCCTCTCTCGAAGAATTCCAGCGCATACTGACCGCGGAATGTCGACGTGAGGCAGAAAGAAGGCGCCAACGTCCAGACGCGTTTTTCATGACCTCTTATCTAACAATAAATTGCACGCACGCACGCACGCACGCGAGCCTCGTCAGGCCAGTGACCGAAAATTTACATTTCTATCGCGCACATTTTATGGAACACTGGACCGCAGATAAGTAGGTAGAATTAGAAATGGGGATGGTTCAGAAGACGAGGGAGATCTTGCTGGCTCTCGAAATTGCTCTCCGCCGCTATCTAGAGACCTATCGAGGTGAACTAGATTAATAAACCAAAGGTAATAATAATTTTTCACGAGTTTAATAAAACTTATAAAAGAACAAGAAAAAAAGGGATAAAAGTATTTTTTTAATTATCGCGAGATAATCTTTCTTAATTGGACGCAGGAGCAGTATAGATTAAACAGAGAGCTGTCGTTTTAATTAGAAGCTGCGTTACATAATGGAAACATCTCTCGCGAATGTAACGTAACAAACGTCGAGCGAAACGAGAAACGTTTCATTAAAACGCGCCTAAACCTAACCTAAACGCGCCACGTGTACTTTTCGAAAACAGCGATTACGTTTAGCATAAACCATCGAGATACGCGTTTTAAGGAAACACGTAAACATAAAAAATATCTCTTTCGCGTTCAGCTGACAACGGGAAAATCTTGAAAATCGTGGGCGTAATTTTAGCTGAATGGAATGCACGAGCCGTGCAAGGTCTTTCAGTCGCGCGAAAAGCAACGCCCTACGTAAATCAGAGAATTTTATCGCAGCTTGCATCTCAAGCTATAATTAACTCGAAATATCGCGGTGAAACTTCGTCTTAGATAACGTGGCACACGCATACCGCGCAGAGAAAGATAAAACACCGCGGAACAAAGTTCCATTATTCGTCGCACGTAATACGACGACCTCGATAAATCTTTTCAAGGCCATTTTTCTCGTCCAAATGGTCGCATCGCGAGTGATTCTTAGCGCGATCTACATTGTCTAGCAAAATTGTCATTGTTGTCTCTTAGAAAGTATCAACAACAAAGTTCCAAAGTCAGTAAAAAATTTGAAACTTTGTTCGGATGCAATGAGAGAATATTTCGTTTTTGATGGAAAAAGATTTTGAGAAATAAGAAAGAGAGATGACTGCGCGGAACAAAGTTCCATTATTTTCCACACGTAACACGATGACCTTAATAAATCTTTTTTGAGACCATTTTTCTCACATAAGAGCATGAATGTTTTTATTACAATCTTCTTACATTGTGTAAAATCGTCATTGTTGTCTTTTAGAGAATACTAACAAGAAAGTTCCATGTTCCAGTCGGCAAAAATTTCGAAACTTTGTATTGTTTTTGATAGAAAAATTACTTTTTACACGATGATTTCAACAAATCTTTTTAAGGCCACTTTTTTCGTGTAATGGTAAGAATTAATGGTAAGTTCAGTTTAGTCACCGAAATAAAAAGAAGGCAAAAATTTCGAAACAGTTATTATTTATTAATTTTGTGATAATTTATCGAACGCAAAAATTACGAGATGTTGCTTTTTTTGATAGAAAAAGATTTCGAGGGACGATTGCAGCGCCTGTCGCAATTAAACGAAAGTGAGCAGATGAAGCAGGAAGCGCTTCCCTTGAACCGGAAAAGCCACGCTGGATGAGACAGGAAATGCCGTTGATGCAAACGCCGTGGAGAAACTCGGCCCGCCGGTTTAATCGATACGACTATTAGAGCAAAATGAACCGAGCTTGTCCTCTATCGCGTCTTCCATCCGTGTCGTGCGAACGCGAGACACGTGCACGTAGAAAAAGCACGAGTTTAAAGGGTTTAACGCTCCCGTTATGAGCAGGAAGCGAACCTCACGGGCTAATTCACGCCGCGATGAATGAGATAAAGTTTGAAACTCGTGGCAAAAGGGCCGCGATAAAACCTGATTAATTAAGATCCCCGTCGGGGGTAATAATAGCGTAATTTTAACGAAACGTCGTCTTCTGCGAGGAGACGAGCCACGAGGAGGCAATTTTTGTATTGCTCTCTTTAGTGAAATTATTCGCCGTGGAAAAACACGTTTCGAAATTCTTTGTTTCGAGGGGTACGTCTTTACGGTGGTTGCAAATCTTGCCTTAAAATTAGATGGACGTGCTTCTGAGATTTTTATTTCTAAGTGAAATAAAGTTAATTTTGATTTAAATATAAACTCAATATAAAACTATTAATAACTATAATAATAATAAACTTAATAAATAATCACAAGATTTCAAGGTGAGATATCAAGATTTTGGTTCTTTAAACTATTTTTTAAATTATTTATTATATAATTATTTAAATTAATTACTTATCATAAAATAATAATTTCATATAAATTCATCGAGCTATCAGGATGTGTGAAACACTTGGTCTCTGAAACTCTTGAAAAGGGTACAACTACCCTTTAGAGATGAATCAAATCACTACACATTTGTCAGCATTATTATTAAATAAATATCACTTATATTTTATCTCTGCAATATATATGTATTAAAATATAATATTATCTTCGTAGTTGGTCTTTCTCCGCGTGTTTCGCAAAAGTGAGAGAAATTACGAGTTAAAGAGAAATTTACGGAGCAAGAGAAGAATGGCGAAACGAGAAGACGCGAGGGAAAGAAAACCAGGCGCGTCACCGCGGTAAGCTCGGTTTATCGGCGCTTTAACCACTGGTTCCGCAGGGCTGGCTCCCTGCTCGCGCACTGGCCAACGAGCGTCCGGATTATCCGGCTGAAAGAGCGAGACCTCTGCAGGAACAACAAAGAAAGAACAGAAAGTAAAAAAAAAGGGGGAGTGTGGCGAGAGTTGGACGGTGTGAAAAGGCAAACACCGTTGGATTTTCTTTTGTTTCTGACAAAGGGCACTCTTGGAACTCGGAACAATCGCTCGACTTTTTTTCTGGCGGCGAGTCGTCTTTGATAGAGCAAACGTCGCCCTTTTCTTTCGAGACTAATGCAACTGAGATAAACAGAGTTTCGTTAGAGCTAAGCTCGCTCATTCGGGAATCCAACAAGCAGGTAACTCGATTGTTGCCAACGAACAGCCTTGAGAAGCAAACAATTCGACAACCTCTGCTTGAGGCTAACTGCTAACTTATTAAACCAGTTATCCTCTCGACGAAGAAACTCGAGGACGAATGGCTCGCACAGCGAGGCAACCTGTTTCATAAATCGCGAACAACCTAGGATAACTAGTCATAGTCATTTCCATAAGTTACTTGAGAAGAAGCAAACAAAAAAAAAAAAAAAAAAGAAGAACTGAAATGACAAAGTGATTGAAAATTTCGAACCTAACCTAGTCGTCAAACTAGTAACTTAATTTCACCCTGGACTCCCCTGAATTTCGCCTTCGTCCCAGCAGGTTTGCAGAACTCTTGAAAACCTCGTTCTCTATTAAATTTCTAGCTCGCTACCCAATCAACTTACGTTGATTTTTAACTTCTTCTCTCCGTTTCCTTCGGCATGTAACACAGGAACTGTACCTTGTGTGTATATATATATATGTATAGTGACAAGTCAAACAAGAGAATTCAATTTTAACAAATTGACAAGAATTCCTTCAGAGACTGTACGACTCTTGAAGAAATAACCTCAATTTGATGTTATTAACTTTATAAATATAGCAAGTGGAGTTCTTTTTTTCTTCCTTTTTTTATAAACCCTCGCTAGAAATATCTCTTCATCGATCGCCTCAGGTATGTGAGTTCTCGTCGAACACTTCCTCTTTCCCCCTTTCGAGACTCTCCTCCCTCCCCCCGGACAATTTCAGAAATTCTTCTTCAAACACGGTCGAAGCTCGTTTTATATCTCACGACACCCTCCCCTCGAATTTAGCTTGAAAGTTGAAGTCTCTCTGAAAGAGAAGAAAAATTCTCTCCCACTCGATTTTTTCCTTTCTGTCTCTTAAAATTCTACTCGATTTCTTTTATCTTTGTTCGACTTTCTTCCGAGACGAGGTCAACTTCTCAGGCTCTCCATCCTCCAAATCCTTCTTTGAGTACGGTCACTCTCTGAGTCACAGACACACACACACACAGAGCTTGGAATAATCCATTCGGCCTCCACGAACGCACGCACGTACTCCAGCTTTGTTCTTCGACCACCGGAATCGCACTGAATCCTCACAGCCTTGAATTAACAATATTTGAATGCATTTTTGAATTATAGTCGATTTTACAATTTATATATTTTGTATAAATATAAAATATATATAATTATATTTATAAATAATATCTATAATTTAGGGGAGGAAGAAGTTCATTGAACACCAAACATGCGCCGCTTTCTTCAACCACCTTTTGTCATTTGTTGTTCTGATAAAATTTTAAAATTTTTGAACTTATCTGTTAAATAATTGTTTATTTATTAATTATATATGTAGATGTATCATGTCATGTTACGTTGCATTGTATTAATTTAACATATTGAAAAATATTGAATATGTAAAATATAATGTCGTAATTTTAATTAATTAAATATAATAATTTGTATATTATTAATTTTTAGGTGCTACCTGTAGGACTGTAAATGACACTCGGAAGCAAAGACACCGGAAGTCAATTCAATTCTGTCGAACTGCACAGTGCTTTTGTATAATTGCATAATTCAAAGTTATTCTTCACAGGACTATAGAACTTGGTAAAACATGCAGATGCAATTGTTGTTCTCTGTACACAGTACAGAGAAAAAATATTCTTTCGGCGCAATATTTCCGGGGTGCAATAATTAACCTTTCCATTATGACGAACTTCGGAATTTCGTTTCGTTCGGTCCTCGATGGCCTCGCCTCGTGTCATAAACTCGGAATTCCCGGAGGAACGTGACGAGACACGTAACGATGTTTCACACGTGTACAACCTGGAGCAGTGTTTTCCAAAGTGGGCGACATTGCCCCCTGGTGGGCGTTGAAACGCTGGAAACAGCCTGATAGCCTCAGGTACTATACGATCGGTACATCGTTGAATAAAAATAGGGGAAAGGGGCGATGAGAGAATAAAGAAAATTTTGAGAAACCATGCGTTCGTACATATATTGTTTTGTCAGGTACCAATACTGAAGAATTTCCAAAATTACGAGAGACAGAGCTAATGGAAGTGAACAATGAATGAGGAATTGAAATTTAAATTCAGAGGCAGATATCTGCGCTTCATCACGTGCTGTGATACAAAAGTTTTAAATTGGATTTCGTTCGTTCCATTTCTTCATTGGAAATGGACCTCATTGCTGGGACAAAGAGACAGAGCCGAATATTAACAAATTGATAACAGCGCGCCAGGTTCATCTTTTTCACTACAATTATTTTTAACGTTATTCGTGATTTTTAGCAATATTCAATGTTATATCGTAATTTTCTGTGTGCAATGAGAATGTCGCTATCGTTTTGTAATTTTAAGCTTCAAGCAACGGCCATGTTGGAAAACACAATAGGAAATATAGATAATATACATAAAATAAAATGACAAAGCAAATTTTCTGTTTCGTCAATTTTCGAATTTTCGAATTTTCTGATCGAAAGCAAACCAAAAATCTTTAATTTTTTTTTTTTTTTTATTCTTTCAGTCAAATGGAACTCAATTCGGTACCATGTTTTATTATCGAGTCTGAAACAATCGTAGGCAAAAACAAATGAAAAAGAAAAGAGAAAAGAAGGAGAGAAGGACGAAGGTAATTAGGACGTTTCTGATGACGATCGATCGATAGTGGGCAAATTGTGTTGGCGCGTTAGATAGGAATTGGTAATGAATGCGGCTGCGTTGTCGGGAATTAATGACGGAAGACAATCGAGGCTAGACGGACTGAATTTATCGAAACTAATGAAATTCCTGGAATCGCGGGACGCCGGCGATTACGGCCACGTCCCGTTAAAATGATAATTATTTCTCAGGCGGTTACCGCGTCTCACGAGAGAGAAGAAAAAGGAGAAAAGAAAATGGCGTAGCGCCACCGTGTCAGTTGTTGCAGATTTTATCGATCGTCGATAAATCGTCGAAATTTCGCTGTGTCGATAATTTTCTGAGTCAGAGTTGAATCAGAAAATTATTAAAAACCTGATTGATTCTCGATGCTGGCGCACGTGAAATAAACTTCAAACTTTTCTTCAAAGATAAAATCGCACGGAATCGAATTGAACACGTAAATTTTCGAGTTTGCGAGACTCGTTGTTAATTCGATCCGAAACGAAATTTGGTAATTTGTAGCTCGTAACTCGATATCGACGAGTTAATCCATCGGAGCGGAGAATTTCGAGGAACTTCATTTTCGGCGATCGATGCTTCTGATCTTGTAATCTCGAGTCGTCGATTCATTCAAAATTTACGATAAATTTGTGGTAACTCTCGCTCTATAAAACAAAATTGCCGCGGGACAGTAGTAAAAACCAACGCCAGCAAGTGGTACGACTCAATGTTTCTTCAGTCAAAATATCAGTACGTATTCACATTGTCGTTACCTGAATGAACATTTACGCAAATTTGTCGTATTTTTACGAACTAAACTACGAAAATGGATTGTAGCACAAATCTGTTTCATCTGTTAAATATTTTATTTAAAAGTTTGAATATTTTTAGTTCCATTAAGAGTGCTGGCTCCTGAAAATTTAAACGGAGTTTTATCTCGAAAACAAATTTTTCAATTAAATCACGTAAACTAATAAAATATTCTTACAAACAGAATTACGAAAATGGACTGTGGCAAAAATATTTGTTAATTCTGTCTCGAAGTTTGGACATTTTTAATTCCACTAAGAGTGCCAATTCGAAAAGTTTCTTTCGAGTTTTATCTCAGAAAAAAAGAACTTTCTAATCACGTAAATCAACGAAATCTTTTTTCGTAATTTACCCCCCTCCCCTGGGGACTGATCTTAAGAAATCTTTAACAAACGCACGTACGGGGGATCCATCTACGCCCCCGATTCGGTCGATTAACATTTTTTCGATTAAAAGCCCATCAAGCTGGCGTGACAAGCGGCAGAGAGGAAGAGGTTAGATTAGGGAATAATGCGATCAGGCCGTTCGATTGAATTTCCATTCGTCGGGCGCAATTCCTCTTCCTCAATCCATCGCGGTCCATCGTCTTCGATCCGCTGCCATTGTACTCCTCCAGTCTGCTTGCCCGTAAGTACCAGTGGTCCAGAAAAGGACCTTTCTCTTCCTATCTTTGCTCCTTACTCTTTCAACAGTCAAACGTCGACAATACGTGGCAGATTTGCAAATTCGCGCACGTTCCGTTCTACAGGGTGGCCATTGAAAAACTGAAGGGTTCGAAAAATTCGTAACTCGTCCATTTTCAAGCTTTCTTTGCAGGTTATGGAGCATTAAAATTAAAAATCCATTATATTATTTATAATTATATTTCATAATTATATTTCTAAATAAAATACTGAAAAATTGATAAAAAAGACACGCGTTTGTAAAAGTTATCTTTGTTTCGTATCATTCAGTTTTTCTGTGACCACCCTGTATATTTCACGGAACATTTCTCGCAGGTGAATTTCGCGGGTCTTGCGGCTGGTGCTTGTTAAAACACGACGCTTCTCTCACTCTCTCTGCTATCCCTCGAGGAAACACCCAGGAAATAAAGTGGAGAGAAAGGAAGACAAAAGAGGGAGTACGTGTGTGTTTCACCTTATTATTCCGGAACGTGGAAGAAGGCCCTGACGCAATTTCGAAATGGAGCCGCAAACTGCCCGGGGGATTGCATTAATCCGCGGCTCGTGAATTAAGGCCAATTTCCTCTACCTCCCTCCCTCCGTCTCTCTCTCTTTTTCTCGCCTCCCGCTCTTTTTCGTGGAATGGAAGATCAGCCATCTAGGAGGGGGAGGTTGGCATCGTGGCGACAAGAGTGTCGCGAGGAATAACGATGAGTTGTTGCGATAATGGAAATACGGCGGGACGGGCCACGTGGAGCACAGTCAACCGCTGTTTATTCGACGAGGGAAAGTTTGTCGAAACACGTGTAGAAATTTTGTGTTCGACTTTTTTGTGAAATTTTCGCATAAATTCACATTTATGTAATAATAATAGTAATATATTAATTTTGTATATATATATGATATAATATGTTAATGCTATTATATATATATATGATATAAATATGTTAATACTATTAACATTATTAATTATATAATGTATTATTTATACAATAATATATATATTGTATAAATATAATAAAAATGTATATATATATATGTATTTCATAGACACTACTAGAACAGATAAAATATAAAGCAGAATAGTCCCAAGATACCAAAACCACGAATAATAAGCTAAAATAAGGTTTGCAACAGGTACAGGCGAAACACGCGAATGAAACAAATGGAAAAAAAGATCGGGATATTTCGGGATATTTTCAAATCGAGCAGAAATTCGACTCCTGGGCCCGAAATGTGTGAATCGTCTAAAGACAAACTAGCGACCAAAACATTTCCACCCTCTTTCGTTTCAAAGCTTTCGCTGGGATGCATCGTCATCGCGCGGTAATTAAATTGAACGAGCGAGGGAAACAACTCTCGTCGTCAAAACTCTTTAGAAAAGAAGAGAACGCTGGGCGACGGACTCTTGTGGAAAGCCGACAGTCTTTCGCGGCCGGGCGAGAGTTTCTCCTTCGACGATAATCACCGGAGAGGGGGGAGGGATGAAATCTCGAGAGTGGCGCAACAGGGAGCCGTTGTAACGACTTCCGGCCCGGAACTTTCGCTCCAACTTTTTCCCCTTCTTTCTCGCTTCTCGCAGCGAAATTCGCGTTCTCGCGAGTCGGAAATTTCGCGAAATCGTCTCTCTCCTTTCGTCGTCCGCGCGAGCGAAAAGCACAAAGAAGGAGAGGGACTGATAAACGCGAATGGTGACTCGATTCAATGAAATTTAATGGAAGGTCGTTCGTGTTTCGCAGATTGGCGATCATGCAACGAAGACGTGGACAAGCATTCGCGCGAAAATTAACCACTTCAGAGTTTTTTAATCTCGCGAATTTTTAATCTCAGTCGTAACAGAGAAATTTCATTTCATTTCACTTTATTTTTAGCAAACGAAGAAAACAATTGAGTTCACATTTCAGAATTTTCAAAGAATAACTATTTTTGTAACAGTTTCCGCGAACGAAAGTGGCTTCTTTATAGGACGTGATTAAAGAGAGGATTAGAACAACGTAATCGGATGGTTGACAGTTCCGTGGAATTTGTATTTGAAGAATTTTAATATTTGGCGAAAAATGAAAAACTGCAAACAATTTCCTTCGATTTAAAATTCAAATAAGCAAACCGAACGAGACTTGGACTCTCGAGAAAGTCTAAACATGCTGCGACGAAACGATAAACACAAGGTTACGTAAAGAGATTATGTTTCGCTTGTTTCTCTGTAAAAACCCCCTCCCCCCTATTTCATCGAACGGAGAGCGGTAAACGTTTATAATTCAAATCGCCGCCATTGTAACGGCGTGTATATTATATTTTAACGAGACTCGTAATCATCGTTTCACGTAATCAATTCCGTTTCCCACTCCGCTTCCGCTTGTTGCGTAAACAACGAGCACGGCGGAGGTGTTTGAATTTTAAAAAAGAGACCCGTACATTTCCGATTAAAATGAATATAAAATAAAATAAAATAAATAAAAATACATTTTTTTTTTCAATTTCGACGCGAAATTGCTCGAACAAAAAAAAAAGAAACACGAAATGAAAAGTCTCGTTTATTTTCCGCGAACAACCTCCCCCCTCTCTCCCGGTCGGCAAGGATATTTTCTTGCGCAATCTGCAGTCGCGGAAACTCGATCAGATTGCTCTCTCTCGAGTTAAACGAGCCTCCTCCTCGCGGAGGCGAAGATTAAAAAACGAATCCGCGTTCGCAATTAGAGATTCCTTCGAATTGAATCAGAGAGCGTAAACGCGGGGAGAGAGAGAGAGAGAAATTGGCAGAATCGCGGCGTCAACGTCGAGAGAGAGAATCGCGGGAACGAGCGTGAGTTTTCAAGAAAGAGAGACAGAGAGAGTGGGATGCGCGACGCATCCAACAATAAAAGCATCCTAACGGCCGGCGTTTCTCCGCTCTGCTAATCACAGGGCTCGTAAAACCGCGTCGCGAAAATACTTGCCGCTCTTTTAACGGCCGCGCGAGACGCCCTTCTCCCAGTGCAAATATTCCATCTATGAACGACGCTTTGATATTCAGCACACGTTTCACACGCTCGATTCGAAATAGAAATGGAACGAATTGACGAACGGGTAAAATAGTACGAGGTGTTTTCATTACTGAAAGTGATTTTAGCGGGGGTAACCCAGAAAATCGGGCAACGCTCTTCAGGTGCAACGCTAATGCAACGAAAATTAGCGATTGGTTGATTTGGGTCACGTGATTCATGAGGGGGCGTGGGGTAGACCGAGTAGGAGTGGCGTTGTCTGGTACTGAGCGATCGCGCCTGTAATTTGTTTTGTGTCGATTCAAATGTTTGCATGTCAATAAAATTTTATGACAAAAAAGTTGTCTTGTCAAAAAATGTTTTTCTTAGTCAATTCTTTATTTTCGAGAGAATCGAGTCTGATGATTGATCGAGTGTGCTTGAATTTAATTAATTTAGTCTGGCACAAAAATAAGTGTAGAACAAAGTTTTTCACTTAAGGCGTCGTTTTCAACAAAATAGGCTTCGAACATTGCAAGTGCAAATATATACCATCGATGGACGACGCTTTGATATTCAGCACTGGCGCAAGAATAAGTGGAAAAAGTGTGAGACCAAGTTTCTTCGCTTAAGACGTCGTTTCCGAGAAAATAGGCTTTGAATATGCTTCGCGAAAGTACTTGTGAAAGCTCGATTTTCTCGAAAACGGAGCATCTTATAAACTGAAGGAAAAATTTTGTTCCACACTTGAGAAGTTTTCTACTTAGTTCTCCTGTTGTAATTCTGAAACTATTATAGCTAAATTTAAGTGTATTTGATGAAGTTTCAAAATCGACTTTCTGGAAAAAACGGAAGTTTTAATGAAAAAAATCTTATTTTTTTTCACACAGAATCACCTCGTACTCGATTGCACCGCTAATACTGAGACACTCTGTGTATTGTACGTGCGTGGACGTGGACACTTTAATTATTTATGTTAATAGAAATGGTAACAAGGATCATAAATGCTACCTCTGATCACTAATTATTTATATAAGTTAAATTACATATAAATTTTTATATATATAATAATTTAATTTATACATTATATATTAACTAATTAAATACCAATTTCCACATTTCTACATTTTCAAAGTGTCCAAGAACTTACACAGGCAGAATTAATACACAGGGTGTTCCAGATCTCAACTACTCAGATAAAGAAATTGCGAGAATCAAGTTAAAAAGTATTTCATATGACGTTAAAAATCAAATGCAATAAAATATAAAATATAAAATATAATTAAATTAAATATAACTCACATATTATTTAAAAAACTATAGAAATAGTTTCATCTACTTCTTCGAAATTGTTTCGCAAGAGTTGAGCGACGAGACAGAGACACTTATAAATCGCATAACAACGCACGACGAGACGACCCTACCTCCGACGAAGCGTCAGCTCGACGAAAAGCGGTAACCTCATCCCGTCGTTGGCCAGAGGAAATCCTTCTCCACCGTGACGAGTCTCTCGTCCCATCACACTCTCGTTTCTCGCGTCACAGCTCGTTGTTTCCGTGTCACGTGTCACAGGGGCACACTGCGAACGCGAACGAACGTCGAACGCGCGCACCACCGATCGAAGGATCCGCCTCCGACCATCCGGAACGATCTTCAAATTTCAAAACGAAATTCTCGAATTTCTCTCTTTCTCGGGGGGGAAAATTACTGATTTTTCATCCAACGGAAACACCGTGCACGAGAGCACGGCTTTCGCAAGTGGCCGCGATGTGCGCGATATCCGCCGCACACCGCCACAAGTGGTTGCGTCCTGTCACTGGTCGAACACTGGGTCAGTTGAAATTACCTCTGCCAAAGGCAACTGCTGTTATTCCAGATCGAGTCCTGGCGGGCGGATCACTCTGGATCCGGTCAGTCGATCGATCCCACGGAGGATCTTTCGATCGTCGTTCGAATGGCACCACCCATCCTTCGAATGGAAAAAATCGAAGCTACCCGTCCAAGTCCCGCTGGGACAGCTGGATCCGAACTTGGATCTCCTCCGACGAAACTTCCGTACACTGTCTTGTCAAGTCGATTCAAAAGGGTTTGAAATGGTCTATTTGTAAACACTTTGCGTAGGAACGAACAGGTGATCCTCGACGAGGGGGAGGGAGAGTTTGTCAACACGCACGATGCCCTCTGATCGAAACTGACACTGCCTCCACTGTTTCGGATCACTGTCTCGCCTCGATCCTCGGTCCTGTTTCCTGACGAAGCACACAGACGACGATAATCCTTGCAGGAATAATTAATCACTCGATCGTCGATCAGGAGACAACAAGCCGATCAGGACGCGATCACTGCGCACGTCGTTGCTGCTGTCGGAGCCGCGGTGTTCCCTGTCTGTTGAGACCTGTCGAGACCTGGTGACTGGCGTCTGGTCGTCGAGGAGCACCAGGACGAGTCAGGGGACGCGTCTCGACACGCACACGCTCGGTGAGCAGCGGTTCTTCGAGGCTAGTTTCCTCCTCGGTTCGTCTATCGACTGTCATGCACCCCAGTGTCGCTCCGTCCGAACTAGAGCCGCTGGCACCACGCCTGCGTCCGCTAGGAAGTTTGTGAACCGCGTCGCGACGCCAGCCGTCGTGTCAGGGCGCATGCCGTCGATTCCACGCTTTGTCGAGACTTGCCACGACTTTCGGCGCGAAATTCGATCGGCACGTTGCTGTCCGAAAGCATCGTTCGTCGCAGGTATCGCGACAGAGTATGTCAAACTTTCAAAGAGACGAGGATGATTTTTGAAGAGAAAGGATCAGGTGCAAATAATTACAAGTCGTGCTGATTAACTTTTGGAAACCTGCTGCAATTAACGTGGATACTGCAGTGAAAGCTATGGGACAGCTGGTGACAAGAGTCGTGTAACGATCATTCGTTTATCCTTAATAGCAAGTGGTAAAGAATCGTACGTCTGATCATACACAGACTGTGCTACTTAACGCGCTATAAGTTGCCTTTGCACTTATATTATTGAAAACCGGTCGAAAAATTGGCAATATTTTAAGATTCTTCCTCGTACGCGTCGCAATGTCTTCAACGTGCGAAATTTACGACTCACCAGTCTGGGTGCTGCTGTCGAAAAAGGTGTTCGACGTCTCGACAGACATCGTGGCGAACGTTCCGTCGGTGATTTGAGTCGAACTTTCTCTTCGTCCCTGGTACCGTTGGACCTGAAAAACGCGGGAGAAAAGATCAATCTTCCAAATTCATCCGAGCTATTGCAGAAAGAAATTCAAATTAAAATAGTTTACCAGTTTCTCGCTCTGAGAGCTCTGCCGTCGAAAATTTCGGCACTTTATGGTCTCCTCTATGGTGCTCTGTCGGCGAAATCCACGGGCGATGAATATCTCGTCCGTGGTCGACTGTCTTCTCGCGATCGGGGCGTGCGATACGCCTCCTGGTGCACGAGCACAGGGGCTGGGGTCTCTGGAGGAACAGGAGGAGCTGTCCGGCGACCTACGGAACGCAGAATCTTCATTTTTTTTTTTTTCAAGTCGAAGGAAACAGAAAGGACTCCATCTTAAAAATAAAAATTAATATTTCTGCTTCGTGAAACAATGACCTTTGCATCCTTTCTTGAAACTCTCTGCGGGATTTTCAAGATGTAATTGCGTCAACGCTGCACCGTTTGGAAACAGAATTTTCAAAGACGCGAGTTCACGTCAGGAGCAACTACGATCAGTACTTGCAAAGACTGAACGTGAAGACTTTCACGGCAGCGGTAACCAGGAATAGAAATTGAAAGTCAGCGGTCGCGAATCCGATTAATTGCAATTTCTAATCTCTGTTCTCAATCGATAGTGTCGCGTTGCCAGCAGTTTCACGACGAAACCGTGAATCGATAAAGCGAGAGCAGCGGCGTACCTGGGCGGCGACCGACCGGCCATCGACATTGACTGCCGCGTCAGCTGAGATCTCTCCCTGATAGGACTGATATCCCTTTTATCGACGGCCCGGTCCGGGCTCAGATGGCTCCTCGAGTCGCGGCGCCGTGGATACGAGGCGGAGTCCGGGCTTAACGAGTCCCTACGTGCCCTCCGACCTTGGAAAAATCCCCCGAAAAAATCATCCCTTTCTGTCATTAATCGAGGGAAGAGAGAAGAAGGGGAAGCTCGAGAAGGAGAGAAGAAAATTCCAATTCTACGAGAGATAAGAAAACGCGCGAGTGAGCGTTATCGACAGCAGGAAGTGGAGGAAGATTCTCGAGTTTTCGTTTCTAGAGAGAGAGAGAGAGAGAGAGAGAGAGAGAGAGAGAGAGAATAAAATGAAAGATCATGCGTGTCGAGAGAGAAGAATCCTTCTGTACTTTTCCTCGAGTTTACAGTGTCTTTCAATCCTTTGCATTCCAAATTATTTCTTCTTTTTTTTTTTTGGCAGTAACAAAAACTGATATCACATTCGACAAAGAAGTGCAAAGGGTTAAAGAAACGCAACTGGAGTGGAAAATAAGATTGGAAATATGCTACAGTTGAATGAAACATCGTGCACAGAGAAAAAGAGAGAGAGAGAGAGATACAGGTAGTGTTAAAAGACTGTAATTAGGACATAGATACGTGTATTTATATTTAGAGTTACATTGATAGTTTCATTCGCTGGCGGAAGGATGAAAATGGTCGATAATGGTGGATGTTAATGATTGTACCTCCTTCGTCAGTATCCGGCGACAAAGTCGGTTGACTTTCACGACGACGCGCCGGCGGCATCGACTCGTCAATGGCAGCCGATTGTCGTATCAATCTTGACATTTTGTTCGGCGAGGGCTCTTTCCCCTTCTGATAACACTGCGAACAGGATCGATCGATTTATTAATAGAACGTGTTTAGACGCTCGCTGCTTCTATTTCTACTTTGCGCCCTCGTCTGACTAGACGTGCCTGTTATTACTACGTTGCTACTTGTCGTTTTACGCCCACGTGTTTGTCATCAATTGCAATTCGAAATGCTGTCTGCGTCTGACACACGTTGTTACCTCCTTCTTGATGGGATTTTAGAAGTTTCTACAAAAGAGATCTGGACGTGTCTAAATACGTACACAGAGTGATTCATCTAAATAGTGATGATGAGCAAATAATATTTCACGTCTAACAAACTGAATGGCATCAAAATTTAACTAACTGACAAGAGTATCTGACCGAACTCAGTGTTTTGTACTCTCTGTGTTTCTTCTTTTAATTTTTTACTCAGCTTATACTATATAGAATTATACTATATAGTCTACTATATATAATTATAACTGTATATACTACTATATATATAATTATAGTCTGCTATGTATTATTATATAACTATATATAGTACATATTATACTTGGAATATTTTTCTTCCAAGGGCATTCCTTTTCAAGGTCTTCTTCAATCAAATGAATCACCCTGTATAATCACCGAAATTTACAAAATTTATTTAGCTCAAGTGGCTAAAGTCACGTATCTCTTGAAATATCTTCCGTTTCTCTGTAGAAACACAACCAACTCCTCCGTCCCGCTGCAATCAATCATTCCCTGATTTAAGTTACTAAATTTCTTTTTTCCCAAGTTTCTAAAGATTTTTCTTGCAATATTCTTTCCAATATATTTCTAAATTTTTCCTCGAGCGTAGAAACAACAGCTCACCTGAGTAGTGGAGTCCCGTCTGGTGGTAAGCATAGGGTGCGTTGGCGTGCTGACGTTCGGCGAGCCGACGGGACTGGAGCTGCCGGAAGTCGAGGTCCCGGGCAGAGGGAGGTTGCTACCAACCGTCGGTGATACGCTCGGCGGTGTTACCGACGACATCACGATTGTAGGTGGTGTGATGGACGATTCCAGAGTCAGATTCTTGCTCTCGGTCTTCGACTCCACGATCGAGGCGGTCAACGTGGTCGACGTGGTCGTTATCATGCTGGTCGTCGACAATACCGTCGTTGTGGTCGTTGACGTTTTCGAATCGGTGCTCGTTGTCACTGGTATCTTGCCCTCGATGCTGCTCGATCGCTCGCTTTTGTCCATGGAGTTGCGCGTCTCCAAGTGTTCCCTGTTTCCAAAAAGAAAAGAAAATATATCTAAAAATTCTTAATACCAAAAAATTCTTCGAGGAGAGAGAAATTCCAGCGATTACTTCCGAAATAATTTACACCTCGATCGATGATCGAAATGATTCATATTCCCAGTTTCGGTTTAACAGCGAGTTAATTAAACTCTCTCTCCCAGATATTGTTCCCCGTCGGAGAGGTCCGATTGTTTAAATGGCACGTTGTGTACCTGACAGCGTTGCTGGCCGCGCTATCGGTGCTGGACGCGCTCGGTCTTTGATCGCTCCTGTAATATTTCGTGGGCATCACGCCGCTGCCGCTGTCCATCGATTGCTGCGACTGTCTGCGCCTGTGATGACTGCACGTGTGCTTCCGCTCGCCTAGGCTCTTGGTCCTTCCGCTCTCGCCGGAACCACGCCGGGAACCTCTCGAGTCGCTCCAGCCTGCATCCAACATTTCGAGATCCGCTCGTCCGTATAAATGGAGAAGAGAATTAGCTCATTGTTAGATACTACCCACTGTCTTTGGGGAAACTTTTGTTTGTTTCGCCAAAGAAGAAGCGAAAGATGTCGTTACTCGAGCCACTTTCTCGCCTGTTTTTCTGTCAGATTATATAATCGTAATATGCACACGTTTAATTACTTTATTAACTTCTTCAAGGAGACACACGTTTAGTCTTTTTCTTTTTTAATTATTCAAAATTATTCCAAGTGAAAAGAAATTTTAAATCTGTTGGAGAACTATACAATAAAAACCAAAAACTCGTCGCATAACGACGATATTATTGCATTGATAATATTTTATTCTACTTGACAATCACTTTTTGCTTTTCAAATATTGCAACGTTGCCCTTGAGTTCTTTTGATTGTTCGAGGAATATAGTTAACATTTGACAAATAAAATACCAGGTGTGCAAAATACAGTCAGTTTCAATGATCATATCGATTTCAAAACCCGACTTATAATATTAGTTCGTTTTTTAAAAAATTCGTCCCTGAAGTTTTGTCGTGGCAATTGCAATTTTAGACTTTATACGTCATTGCAATCACGTCGACCAGCTTTCGAACATTCCCCCTTGCAGATATTGAAATTCCAGATGAGAGAGAATTTCCCTTAACCTCGATAAGTGGGCGAGATGACGGTGGGAGGCGGTTGAGGCTGCGGAGTCTCCTTCTTCCCCCATAGCCTGGCGATGTCGTTCTTCAGCTCGCTGATGGTCGAGTCCTTCCTAGACTTTGTTGACGCCTGGCTCCTGATCCCGCTGTCCACCGAGCTCTCGCGCCTCTTGCGCAACCTCTCCAAGTGGCTGGCATCGGTGGTCGTCTGTCTGGACCAGGGCAACGACTTGGCGATGTCGGCCAACGTCTCGCGACGGTACAGCTTGTTCCCGCGCTCGCTCTTCGCGGACGAGCCACCGCCGCTCCACTCCCGCAGAATGTCCGTCAACCTGGTCAAGCTGGACCGCCGGCGCGTCTGGTTCGCCGTGGAGGTCTCCTGCGGCTCGTTCGGCGGCGATATCGACGTGATCTGCGTCGCAGAGTCTCGCCTACCGGTTCCTGAACAGCAGCAGAATATATTTGATGTTATCGACATTTTTCATTTTTATTTTTATTACAATTGTATAAGTATTGTTATTTTATTATAATTGAGTATGTGAAAGTGAAACAATCCAACTAAACTTCAATACACTTTATTTATACAGAATGAATTTAAATAAAACTTTGTCTAATATCTCTTATATTTTAATACGTGTAATATACTTTAGTAATTTTTTTTTGATTGGTGTGATAAACTGTATAGCAATCGACACCTACATACGTGCAATGATACACAACAGGTTTTGCAAATATATTTCGAATGACGAAACAATCTAAATAAACTTCAATATATAGAATGAATTTAAATAAAACTTTGTCTAACATTTTATACGTGTAATTGAAATTTTTGCAACACTGTGAAATTGCGATGAAAACCTAAATATCGATAGAAACAATTTTTTTTTTTTTTTTATTTGTACAATAAAGTGAACACGACAAAGAAGAAAATATTTCACAATATCCTGTATTAATTAATTATTAATATATATTAATTAATAACCTGAGTTTAATCAAAAATTTTATTGATTTGAATCGATAGTAAACAAATTACAGGCGCGATCGCTTAGTGCCAAACAACGCCACTCCTACTCAAGGTCTACCCCACGCCCCCTTACGAATCACATGACCCAAATCAACCAATCGCTAATTTTCGTTGCATTAGCGTTGCACCCGAAGAGGCCCGATTTTCTGGGTTACCTCCGCTAAAATCACTTTTTAGTGATAAAATATCGCAAGAACAGAAGAGTACTCACCGAGACGTTGCCTCAAAGTGGATTCCTCCACTTGTTCCCGCACGAGATCGTCCCAGCCGTTGCCCCCTTGCCACACCAGGCCGACCTGGTGGCTGAGGATCGGCAGGTTGCACACGAAGCAGATCGCCGTCATTGTCCTGAAATGGAAGCCAGTGAGATTAGCTGACCAGATTGCTGCTGGGTGGCGAGAATTAACTGAATTTGCGAATCAACTGGGTGCAATTAACTGAGTTCTCAACGACAGAATGTTATAACACGTTAGGTGATGTCCAGGCCATGCCAAAAGAGCGCTCGTGAAGCGACACTCGATCGAAGGTCGCGGTATTCCTTCGCTACTTCCTCTTCTACGTGGATCTACCTGATGCAGGTAGTGTCAAAAGACTGTAATTAGAACATAGACACATGCTTGGCCTCACCAAGGAGAAGGAGAGAGAAAAAGAGAGAGAAAGAGGAACGAAGCGCAATCGAGAGTTCACTTTCCCGGGCGAAACTACTACTTGCTACTGGGAACTTCTCGCAGCCAGTCGATGGAGCTCCCGAGTCACGCTTTCTTTTTACAAATTCTCGTCGAAATTTCTCGAGAATAAAACTTCAAAGTTCTTAAAACTAGCTAGAGTTCGAAATTTCAAAGTTTCGATGCCCGTTGAAACGTTGATTTCGCGTTCCATCGACCTTCTGCCAGATCGTAGTGACAAACGATACTTCTACTTTTCACGTGGCACGCAACTCACGGAACATGACACGGAAAATACGCAAAGCAGACGGAAATTCAATGTAGGAACCAAAGCAATCTAAAGTAAATTTCGTCGGCGGGGCACGCTCCTTTTTTTCTTTTTTTCAAAAGAAGTACTGCCGGTTCGCGGGAGTGCCGCCAAATGGAGCAACAATGTGGAGGCATAGTGACGCAGATGTGTGGCTACAGGGCTGGCATTCGCACGGCCAGCGTCATTCCCAAAAAGCGTGGATGCAGCGGAAACCAGATATATATCGTGGACACGGTATTATGCACACGTGTACTCGTGTATCTGGCTCGTGCACAGGCTGTGGAACAAGTTTTTCACGCAGATAAAGAGCGACTTCTTCCGGCACGATAAATGGAAAACGAATATGTGTTTGAAAAAAGGAAGGGAAAAAAAAGGAAAAGAAACAAAAATGCGAGATGAGATTAGACAGAATCGTGGAGTTACAATGGAAAAGTTTACAATTTACAATCAATCGAAAATTTTCGTAATTTTGAAATAGTCAACAGTGCAGATAGAATAAGACAAATTGTAGACAATTTATGACTGATTAATTAATATGGAAGATTACAAAAGAATTTTAGTAATTTCGAATAGTTATTAAAATGAAAAATATTCAGTGGTACAGATAAGTCAAAGTTGTGAAATTGTAATTTATGAAAAATTTACAATTAATGATTAATCGAGAAATACAGGGTGGTCATTGAAAGACTAAATGATATAAAACAAAAATAACTTTTACAGACACATGTGTTTTTTATTTTTTATCATTTTAATTTTTTATTTGGAAATATAATTAACTTTTTTCAGTATTATGGGTGAATTTTTATGAATTAAAATTTCTTTTTTTATGAATTTTTTAATGGCCACCCTATATAACGGTGCAGATAGGATGAGACAAAATTGTAGAACTACAATTTATGACTGATTAGTCGATAGATTACGATTATCAAAATAAGAGAAATAATTTAATAGTACACGCAAGATAAAACAATATTGTGGAATTAATTAAACGAGAGATTAATAAGCAAAGTAAGTTTTAGCAAACAATTTTGTTGTTTCGTGAGTTTTAAATGGATATTAAACTGTCCGGGGAAGGGGACTCAGTTTTTCTTCAACTGGCTCTTAGTCGTGTCCAATGGAATCGGAAGAATCTTCCGGGGAGAGCAAAACGAACGAGACAAAGTTGAGATTTTTCTGTCTCGTAGAGTTCTCGAGTCGGGCGTTCCGCCATTGTTCTCTTTCAACTCGAGGCGAATACGAAGTCCTCCCCGCGAGGACTCTACGAGCTCTCCGAGCGAGCAAGCAGCTAGGTTATTTCGCATTTAGAAAGAGAGGTGATCGCGCCACCTTCGTACAAATTGGATATTCTTTAAACCGCTTTGTAAAATTTCTCGCTGCTGTCTTGTCCGGAAGCTGCCACTTTCTTGAACACTTGCTCCGAGCAGAGAGGACAAAAGGCATTTTATTTTATTATTACTGAAAGAAAAAAGAGGGAAAAAAAACACATTTTCCATCTTCATTGTGAACCCGAAGAAATCGCTCTGCCTGCATACCACACGCTGTGCACGAAATACTAAAATAAAATACTGAGAGAGAAAGAGAGGAAGATAAAAAGTGTAGCCGCGTGTCTGTCCTCGTATCGATCAGCGTATAATTATAAAACTGTCAAAAAAAAAAAAAAGAAAGAAGAAGATTCTCGAGAACGGGAACAAATCTGTATTTGGTTCTGGTCTGACGGTTCGACCTGTAATGTCGAAGTCTGGGGTTCTGCAACGACATCTCATGGCAAGGTCCTGGCCGACCTGCAAAAGACACACACACACAAAAATGTTTTTTTTTTCCTCTGCTCTGTCCACGGGAGCCTCCTTCGGAGCCTGCAGTGGGGAAGATGGTTGAGCGAAAGTAATGTGAGTCTCCACGACACCTCTCGCGTCTCTCCCCACCACGCGCAAACCACGTCCCCTCGACGAATCGACGAACGGTTTATTCGTTTGGAAAACACGAATTTTCTTGACACACGCGGGTTAAGTGAAATTAATCAAATTAAATTGAACGAAGCAGGCGAGGATGCAAACGTTGAAAAATCTCGTCACGATTCGAAAAGATATTTTGGGTGGCTCTCGTTTAAATCGACCACCCTGTGTACGATCGTCTCAGCGACACACACGTCACTGTCCGTCAAGGAGTTAAGAAAAAAGAAAAAAAAAAGAAAAGAAAGAAAGACAGCCGAGCAATTAATTTTTGAAATTCAAATCCCTCTTCCGGGGACGTTGCGAGCCTAGACTTTCTCTCGTTCGACACCGTGACACCCTTTTCTCGTCCAACGTCGTAATTAATCACTTTAACGAAGTCTAACGCCCCGCCAGGAAGCACACTTTCACCCGAAACTTTGCAAAGTTTCTTTAGAGAACGATCCACGGCCGAGCGCCGCAAATATTTAATCCTTTGACTACGCCAGACGACTTTGAGACGTACCACACGGTAAGTGGGAATTCAGTCGCGACCTACACCGAGAACGGCGAAATTTTTCGTTAGGCGTGCATTTCTGAGAAAGTATATTAAAATAATCGAAGCACTGAATTCCAATATATTAAACCACTACATAAATTTATTTATTCGTATTCTACATTGAATTGTCAGTGCACGTACTAAAAATTTAACATCAACGTTAAGCTTTTTATATAACAATCGTCAAGGAGATTTATAAATAATCGTTAGGGATATGTATAACAGTCGCTAAGGAGAAAAACACACAGTTGTTGTCAAGTAGAAAAGACAGTTTGAGCATAGAAAGTTAGGTTAGAATTAAGTTAGGTTAGAGTTAAGTTAGGTTAGAGTTAAGTTAGGTTAGGTTAGAGTTAGAGTTAATTCGTTGTAATTTACATTACGTATAAGAATATATATTTTGTTGCATAATTCTGAATATTAATATACGTTCTAAAAATAAAGTACGTAGTTATTCTCTCTAACATCGTATCTATAATATGAATATACACAACATGAATCATTTGTTGTGTCACTTTTTCTGACCATTTTCTTATTCCAATTTTTCATTTTAAGAATATAAAAAAATAACCGTAAAATAAACATATATTTAAATAATACATGACTAATTAGCATTCACTTGCGTCTGGTTCAAATTCAAATTTGCTGGAATTATAGTCGAGAAAATTTTCCGGGCACCTATAGGCGCCTCTCGTGTCACCGGATCAAAGTAGGTTAAGCGCCTATCGTACAGGCAATTGTTTTAAGCGCCTTTAGGCGTCTGCAGTGTCACAAGCGCAAATTTACTAAGCGCCTTTAGGCGCCAGCAGTAGTCAAAAGGTTAAACGATCGCCACCAGCGAGTCTCCCCTCGCCCCTACCTACGGTTCGTTGGAATTTTTCGTCCCGGTGAATTCACGGGGAGTGACAAGGCGAGATATTCTTCTTACTCAGCAGTGGAACACTGTTTTAACTCTCGCCTGGTGGAATTGTTAATTCACCGGTGGATTTTGGGAGCGAGAATCGTCTCAAATGAGAATGCCGACGGGTAGGGGAGGGCGAAGGAATTTAATCTCACATCGGCGCGTCCATTGAACGTTGAACAAAGGCCAAAGGGAGAGGATCTTAACAGCTAACTGACAGTGGTATGAGAGAGAGAGAAAGAGGGAGAGTGAAAGCCTCTGTTAATTTTACGAATTTATAATTTACCAGGCCGCGTTAATAACTCAGCAAGCGTGACGCGAACGTGTCACTACGCAGTATCCTCGCGGGAAACGAAGAGAAAGCACTTGATTTATGCGACCTTGGGGCTTTCGAAAGTCGGGAAAGTTCCCACTGCCTTCGGAAGGTCGTCGGAACTTTCAGAACTCGCACCTGGACTGCTAAAGCGTCCGAAAAAACTTCCTGGATTTATGGAAATGTACAAACACAAAACGCTGCGTCGCGTGAAATTTCCCAACTGCGCCCGGAATCCCTGGTTTAGGTTAGGTTATTAATTATTTGGCGTAACTTTGACCAACTATTACCGATTTACTTACTTTACCTTTTAATAATTTAATATTAATGTTTTACATTAATAAAATTATTGATAACAAAAATAATATTATTAAATAATAAAAACGTTTTAATAAAGAATTGTTTAAAATTATTGAAGAAATAAATGTTACCACATATATAAATTTTATAATCTATAATTAAAAATATATTTATTTTTACTGAATTTAATCTAACAATATTTCATTCTAAAATTAAATAATTTCATGAAAAAGTTCGCGATAATTTTCTGTCCAATTTTTTGTTTACACGATTTTTAACAAAGGTGGTCCAAGAAACGATAATAACCCATACCTATTTCGCACGATATAAATCATACGACATACTTGAATGGATATCATAATTGATGAGGCTAAACTCGAACAATACTTTCATTTTAATTTTATCACTGAATGTGATTTTAACGGGGTTAACCCAGAAAATCGGGCCTCTTCAGGTGCAACGCTAATGCAACGAAAATTAGCGATTGGTTGATTTGAGTCACGTGATTCGTGAGGGGGCGTGGGGTAGACCTCGAGTAGGAGTGGCGTTGTCTGGTACCGATCTGAGCGATAGCGCCTGTAATTTGTTTTCTATCAATTCAAATGTTTACATATCAATAAAATTTTATGCAAAAAAAAGTCGTCTTCATTTCCTAGTCAGAACAGTTGTTTCTGGTCCTTTCAGTGAGACGAATCGTACTGGGATACAAGTCGTGTAGTTTTTTCTACAGCGCTGTTTTACATGATAACGCGAGCGTGCGAACCGTCTCGTAAAGAATTCACAAGCCTCGAATTTCCTCAAACACCCTCTCAGCCAAGAACTCGTTGGTAAAATGTGTTACCAGCGAGAGCAAAACTCTTTCTCTAAAGGAGGGAATGATCTTTCTCTCTTCTGAAGAGATTTGCAATTCAAATTTTTTTTTCAAATATTCGTGGCAGAATATTTCTCGAATGTTTCAAGCGAAACATTGTGAACAATATCGACGATAAATTCCGTCAAAGAGGTTTGTCTACTTGTCTGTTTTTAATTCGACTGCTTCGAGGCGAGTGTCGATAGCAACCAGGAAAAGAAAAAACCGAAAAGAAGAGAAAAATTTGATTTATTCGCTCGGGCGGTGAGAAAAAGTGTCGAGTCGAAGGGTGTTCTACTGGAAGAGCTTTGAAGCGGGAAGATAAAACAACTTCTGGACAAGATGCAGCCTGCCAGGCTGACCATAAATCACCGGCACCCGAGTCACGAGTTAAAAATAGTCCTCCGGACAAGACAAAAGACGGTGTTTTGCTTGCAGTGAAAGGGCTGTTCAAAGTATCTACGTACAGGCTTCTTCAAAGAAAGAGACCGCCTGATACGTGGAACATTTGTAAAATAGATCTCGATAGCAACGAACGGATAAATTCTAAAATAAATCAGAAGACAGATTTAATTTTGAAACAGTCGCTATTCAATGTCTTCATCTTTC
The DNA here is from genome assembly GCA_030673865.1 of Melipona bicolor. Taxonomy (NCBI): domain Eukaryota; kingdom Metazoa; phylum Arthropoda; class Insecta; order Hymenoptera; family Apidae; genus Melipona; species Melipona bicolor. Next base: position 972,877 of record JAHYIQ010000013.1, on the reverse strand, counting down.
AGAGCCTTGGAAAATTTTTTCTCTCCTCGAGAACATTTTCTTCGCCCAAGAACAAGCTCTGAGTCGTGATTAAATTTGAAAGAGACGTGAAATTTTCTTACCGTCGACTTGTTTTCAGAAACTAGTCTCGTTTAGAGATACAGGAAATGCAAACAACGCCATAACAAGCAAATAGAACCTTAACTTCCAATTCACATCGGGCTAAGAACTCGGAGCAGTTTCACTCGGATCTCATTCGAGAATATCCAGCGTGTCTCTCCTCTAAATCGTCTGTGTAACGTCTTTAAGAACTTTCTCGTTGCTCCAACGCGAAATCCTCCGGCAACGATCAATTTGTAAAATTTTCATAACCTCCATTATCTTAGGTTGCCTCGTTATCCGAGCAGCTTACTGTCGAATCCCGTGTTACATAAACGATTTTGAAATTTGATGATATCGAAGGACTAACGACAATTTATGATACAGTTTTCTAGCGAGAAAAGAACAGTTCTTGAACATATATTCGATATTTATATATTTTTATTCGAGTATCTTATGGAACTCTGCATTATTGCAACTGTACGAAATTTAGTAAATAGAATGTTCGAAAATAGAAAATAAAGATACTTTTTTCCAGAAAATTATCAAAATTCCAAAGCACGTAGAAACATTAAAAAAATTTTTTCACGAGTCATAACAGCGACTTTACAGTTCTGGATGCCTATGTCACGTAATTTTCGTATTAAATTTCACTAACACTTGATTTATTATAGTCGTAGCACCACTGTGAGTCTACATAATCAAATGACAAAACAAACTGTTAACATTATTCGAAATATAAACATCCACGCATCAAAAACCATAAAGTCGCTGTTAGGACGCATCCGCAATGTGTTAAATGACTAAGAAACTTTTTTGCCATTTTTCAAAAGAACTATTAGGTTCCTTTCCTTGGGAAAGTTTTACCTCCCCGATGAGCAGAATACACAAACTGAACAAAAATAAAATTTCGACCTTGAAATTCAAGATCAAGGCCAATTTTGCGGTTCTTTACACGTATTTCCATCAAATCTAAGGTGCAAAATTTACTCTGTACGTTGAAAACATTTAGAAGCGTGATTTAGTGTCCGAAATTGGCCCCCCGGGGGCCAATCGTTAGATCATCGCCGGGGGACTAATTTATTCCCGCGGATTCTGTTTCCTCGTTCCAGCCTTTGATCGATCGAATTAGCATACGAATGGGTTTAAAATTGCTCGAACCGATTATTCTCCCTTAAGAGGAACCGCGCAGTCGACGTTTCCCTTTACCGGCCGTGATTTCATATTCCAAACTACGCCCACCTCGGTGAACGCGATTAACGCGTAAACGTGATTCGCGTTAAATCAATCTTGCGCGTTCGCGCTCGCGATCCTCGAATTTTCGCATCGCTTGACGTCGTCGCCGATTTTCTATCATGACGGCGATATTTACCCAGCTAAAGGGTGGATCCTTTGCACTCCCAATTATCTTTCAATTTTTTCTTCTTTTTTGGCAATTTAAAAATGTTGAGTGCAACTTGACATAAGAGTTCTTGTGACAAAAACTGATGTCACACTCGAGAAGGAAGTGCAAAGGGTTAAGCTATCTGTTAGGAGGCACAGTGGAGGCAAAGATAAAGCCACATTGAAAGAATGTGTCGACATTTCGAGCAAAATATTCTTAGCAAAATAAACTTCTATTCTTCTTCTTTTTTTATAACTCATTCATTATAGATCGAACTGTCCAAATAATAATCGCAATTAACAGCCAACGAAACGTCCGAAAATGTGGAATACATTCGACGTTAATTCTGCTGTGAACGATGCTCGCCTATTCGAACGATCGATCGGCTGCGATATTTTAAAACGCGTCTCTTTTAATTGGCGGACAAACGACAAGGGTCGAGAGCACGGTCGAGGAGAAATTCATTGCCCGATTTGTCATCGAACGTCGATCGCCGGCCGTTGATCACATCGGCTAATCGCCGGTTTAAGACGCGTCAATTAGTCTACCATCGATTTCGAAAGTTTCCCTTCTGCGGAGTTGACCAAGTCTCCGATTAACGCTGGAAATACCAAAATGGCCAAAATGACCAATTTTTGTTAGAAATCTCGTGTACACTTAAAGATTCGAACGATCTTTCGCCAAATATACGAATTAAAAATTATTAAAATTACCGCAAAGCTTTTCTATTTTTTTATTCTAATATTCTTCAATGGAAATTTTACGCTTCTAGCGTTAAATGCGTTCCATCAACGCTGGAACTACCAAAGCGACCAAAATGGCCAGTTTATAATTTTTCACAGTACGATTCTACAAATTTGCAACGTTATGTTTCTGGTGATCTGATAATTTCTACAGAATTTCTACGAATAAAAGTATTTTGCACTCTAATTTCTTCGATGCAATCTTTCGTCGACAGTGTTGAAAAGTGACGCGCGCGTCTGACCGCAAAGGGACTCGTTCTACTTGATCGGTTAGTCGCACGAAAACCTCTCAATTGTCAATCAGAATGTTACTCTGTTATAATTAATTATTCTATTCTCTGAAAATATTAGAATCTCCGTCGACTGCTGTTCCGTGAATATTTTTATTTTTCTATTTCCTTCCTTTTTTTTTTATTTCAAAAGCTTTAGCTCAAGAGCTCAAGAGCTTCCTCCGAGGTGGTGAGAATTTGTCAGCCGACAAGGCAGGGGACACTTCGGTGATTGCATTTTTGTGGAAATAAACGATATTTCCGCCAGGACGTTTCCTCTCCGCTAGATTGCAAGAGTTGTTTGCATCTCCCAGGGTCGATGCCTTGAAAGTAATCTGGAAGAACTCGCTCCGTCCGGTATCGTTTGAAGAAACTCGTCCAGAGAGAGATAGATAGGAAAATTGAGAGGAAAAGAGAGTGGTAAGTAGACGGAGAAAGAAAGCGGGAAACAGTTTCCGGCGTTCTCGAGCAAGAACCTCGCGAGGATCGAACAGATGAAATTACTTCCCTTTCGCGAAGAAGAACTTCCGAGTGGATTAGGTTTTCGCCAGAAACAAATGAAAACGTTGGAACCACCAAAAAATGATCGAAACGAGCAATTTAAATTTTTTTTCTTTTAATTTTATCGACGTGAAACAGTAGATTTTTAAACATTTCATTTTATTGCAAAGCTTCTCCATTTCTGTACTTTGGAAATTTCTCGCTTTGCTCGGTAAAAGAATGGATTTCTGTATAGTGAAATAAACGAAATGAAAGAGAAGGGAATTTACCAGTAACTAACGAAAACTAAGGAAAAAGCTTGTTACGCAAATCTATCTGTAGTTGAAAAGCCTAAGTACGCTTTGTACAATTTATAGTTTCAGAGGCTCTGCGAATTTTCTTATTTATATGGAAATGTATCGAAATGAAAATTACCTTTCGAGAGAGTGATTGTACTGCTGTCGAAGCAATGGCAGACGTGTGATCGAACCTGGTGATCCACAGGTGTCTCTTCAATGCGGAGCAGTAGAGTAGCGAAAGGTTTCTACCGATCGTGAAATTATTTTACGACCTACTTCGTCATTTTCGACATTCTATTCGCGCACATAAACGTTGCATTAGCGGAGCTGAAAAAAAATTGATCGAGGATCAAACTGCTAAATCTTTCCAATAATTTTTAATCGCAAGTGATCACTACTTTTCGTTTATAATGATTAAGTAATCTACAACTATTAAGTAATAAATGATCAAGTGATAACCTTTTGATCGTTAATTAACAATTCAATTTTTTATATTTAATCAAGTCAATTGTTAACAGATCTATCAGAGCTATCAGATTTTTCAATTTCGTCAATCAATCGATCAAACTAAAAATTTCAATCGATAACAATAATAACAATGATTTTCTCAAAAATGGAACTCCAGACGTTCTTTTACATTTAACGTGCGATAATCTTGTACCTTCTCACTGAGACGTCCCGTATATTCGTGCGTGACAGTGTTATCCAGAGAGAATCGACTGTAGGATCTCTCTCCAAGGGGAGAACTAAGCGCCCGTGAAAATGAAATTGTCCACGCAGTTAACTCTCGCGCGGAGAATCCAGATCTTGGAACAGATCGCATAATTTCATCCGATCGCACGTTCGAGCGAATGTACGTTAAATCGTTTGCCAGTTAAACGCGTGTACGTTTACGAGACATTTAGAATGGAATGAATTCACCGCGAATTGCACGAAAAAAGAAACTGCACGACTTTTCCCCCCTACGATTCGTGTCACTGAAAGGCCCAGAAGCAACTGTTCCGACTAGGAAATGAAGACGACTTTTTTGCCATAAAACTTTATTGATATGCAAAACAAATTACAGGCGCGATCGCTCAGTACCAGACAACGCCACTCCTACTCGAGGTCTACGCCACGCCCCCTCACGAATCACGTGACCCAAATCAACCAATCGCTAATTTTCGTTGCATCAGCGTTGCACTTGAAGGCCCGATTTTCTGGGTTATCCCCGCTAAAATCACTTTCAGTGATGAAATGAAAAACCATGGAGTTCCGGAAGACTTTCGGAGGATTCTGAATACCGACAATCCGATCTGTACACGACTTACGGACGGATGTAATTAAACCAATTAAACTCGAGAACAATCTTAAACAGACGATCAATGTCTGTTTCCACACAATACACGACTCGTACGATTTCACCAAATCGAGTTGAATGCTCGGTATTCACTGAATTACGCGATAAATTATTCAGCCTCGCGTAAGCCGATTTACATCGACCGAAATTCGATATTTCGAGAGCGGGCTTATCGTTGGAAAATTGTTTTCCACTCGTGGAGGGGGGAAAAAATGATTAACGTCGCTATATTCGTCGGGATATTAACAAATTTCAAAAAAAAAAAAATATTCCATTTTTCTACGATCGAAAAAACTGTATCGAATGCCGAATATTCGCGTGATCGCGTTGCGCCGTGACGTCAATTGACACGCAGCGGATTAACCAATCACCTGGCAACGTTCCAGTCTTGCGATACACTCGATAAATTTTCATTTCTGTTCGCCTGTGTCTCTGTTCACTTCGAATTTGGTGAAAATCAGCGGAAATCCGCTCGTTTCTTTTTTTTTTTCTTTTCTTTTCAATCATGCAGCAGCGCATTCCGTGTGATAAGCAACACTCGAGACGTTGCTTCGAGCAAACTTTTTCATCCGACTCTCTGAAACGCTCGAAAAGAAAATTTTTCTTTTTTTAAATCCTCGACGGAATTTCTTCAAAGAAGTTTGGAACAAGGAAACGCGAAATAGGTCGAATTCGGTTTCGAATTATTCCGAATTTGAGAACGAAATGTTCTTCGACGAGAAAAAAAGGGAAAGGAGAAAAAGCCAAAAAAAAAAGAAACAATGAATGAGAAAAAATGGAAAAGAGGGAAATCACATGTAGCAGATGGTGGTCGAGAAACGAGGTACTAGGTATTCCCGCAGTAGGCCGAGAAAATCGAGGGAGAGACTGAAAGTTGGAGGCAGCTGGAGACGAAGGTAACGGAAACAGGAAGAAACGAGGGTTCCTCGGAATTCCCGAGGGCGTTAATATCATTCTCCTTCTTCCTAACATAGAATTTATGTCTGTGATTCAAAGAGAGAGAGAAGGTGGAGGAAAGAAACAAAAACAGGAGGAAAGTAGCTAAAGAAGCAGCTAACTCACCGACCCTCGACCATTACACCAATAGCTTGCCTCCGAAATCTATGGAAATCAAAAGAAACTGGAACAGCAAATGGAAATCCTCGTGTAAACTGTGACTAAAAATAATTGAACTTTTTAAAACAATAAATGAATTTTTGCAAAGCACAGTTCTCTACAACGTAGAAACACGACCAACTTGTAGTTTCAAGGATCATAACTAACATTTCAATCTTCAAATCCATAGTAGATTCAGTTAGAAAAAAGATTTTTCAACTATGGCTTTTACACTATGGCAGTTTATAACATCTTCGAGAAATAAAGTATCTTCACTTATAAAACCACCCAATATAAAAATATTTTAGAATACCTAAATATCTGCAATTTGTATCTAAATATCTAAAATTGTCTAAATTTTCACCATCTAATAAAAACATTTTACAACAAACGACATCTTTTAAAAATTGAGACTTCAAACTTCGAAATGAGTCCAGATTTATTACGTACAATATCACAGAATTACTCTTTATAATTATCGAAATCACAACAGCTTCAAAATGTCAGAATATTAATAAAAGTGTCGCTAATTGATTATTCGTATCGAGGATAATTTAGTTTCAATAGTTTAATTTCAAATTGGAAAAACAGCTGAATTTCAAGTTTTGATTAAAAATGTTCGTCGTCGCGCGATGTAAATAGGTTAGGTTAGAATCCTCGCCGCCATTTTATCGTCGCACCGCGAAACGTAGAAAGTGCTCGAATACATCCTTGTGGAGGTCGTGTAAGTTCGGAATGAAGGTATTATTGGACAAAGTGAAGAGGCATTGGCCGAACGAACAAGGACGGAGGAAATTGAAAATGTGCTAGAAGTCCGCGTTGAACATGTCGTTCCGTTCGAGGATACTGTTCTGTGCGAGCGACTAAATCGGGCGGAGGTTCTCGAAAGACGGATCAAGGACTTATTCCTCGCTTGGTAACTTTTCTACCTTCAACCTAAAATCTATCTATATTCTAGTTTACAATAAAAAAGAAAAAAAAAATACGCGACGAGAAGTTCGAACTCTCTATATTTTCCAATTGTTCGAACCTCGGGCTCTCGAATTTTCAACCGAGAGCCCAATCGCGCAAAGCTTTCGAGGATCGCCGAGTTACGCGTCAACGAGCAGAAAAGAGAAATTTCAAAAGGAAGAGAAGAGAAAGAAAAATTGCACGACTTGTACCCCAGTACAATGTCTCACTGAAAGGCCCAGAAGCAACTGTTCTGACTAGAAAATGAAGACGACTTTTTTGCCATAAAATTTTATTGATATTCAAACCAAATTACAGGCGCGATCGCTCAGTACCAAACAATGCCACTCCCACTCGAGGTCTAACCCACGCCCCCTCACGAATCACGTGACCCAAATCAACCAATCGCTAATTTTCGTTGCATCAGCGTTGCACCTGAAGAGGCCCGATTTTCCGCTAAAATCACTTTCAGTGATAAAACAGCGGCATGAACGAGGTTTCCAATTGCAATTTGCAATTCTAAATAAAATTTTCGGAGATGAAAGCCAACGCCGATTAAATGATAACGTGTATCAGCTCTCGCCGCTGTGTAAAGAGCCGGTCGAAATTGTTTCCCCTTTGTGACCATTTAATTAAAAGCCGATGTAATATCCTCTGACCGTGCGTGAGATTTTTCTTTTCGTTCGTTCGAGGGAGGAGAAGCACGCTAGAGAGAGAGAGAGAGAGAGAGAGGGAGAAAACTGACCGGTTAATCTTGGAAATTCGTGATTTCGAGCAAATTCGCTGGATTTCGGCTGAACGTGCGCTTTGTCGATCCTTTGGCGCTGACTTCGCGGAATTTGTTTATTAGAGCGGAGCTCTATATTGAACGAGAGGGGTAACAATGCGACGAGAGTTGGAATATTTGAATATTAATAGAAAGATGGAAGAAAAGTGGGGATAATCCGAATTTCATCCTCCGGTTTTCATCTGTTAATAAGTGCTGCGAGTTGTCAGCGATGATTGTAATTTATAATAGCCAGCTAGCAGCAAAAACAAATGAATCCGAGTCTCTTGTGAAATATATAATGTTCTGTGACATGTATATTGTCTCTGTTTTCATATTCCAAAATCGAACTTTCGTTTTGTCACCTAGATATCGATGTGACAATTGTATTAAACAATGGTTTTGTGTTTAATTACATTTCGAAGAAGATATACATATATGAGGAGTACCCATAAGTTCAAATTTGATAAACGTTGCCATTTGGGACAATAATTTGACTATTGATAATATTTAATAACTTTAATCTTTAACTATTATTGTAATTTAATAATTGTTGATATTTAGCTTTTATGATATATAGTGTGCTTATTGTTAAATTTATATTATATAGATTAAAAATTAACTGCATTAACTCTTAAATAAAATTTAAAATTTCAAACTTTCGTGCAGTATCAAAAAACGACATTACTCATATGTAATGCATATATTTTTGTAATGCGACTGTAAATGGTACGAAAATGTGGAATTCCAAGGATAATGCGGAAGGCCAGGAAATTTGTTAATGACGAGAATCCTGGTTGTTTCAAATGATGTCACGAGCTGTGCACGAAAACAGCGAAAAATACGAATAATACTTTGTTCCAACCTTCCCTTTCCACCAGAATCAAGAGGACATGTGCACATTTTTCCTTTTCACATATTAATTGTTTCCTTTTGTTTTTACGCACTATTTATGAAACAACTCCGTTTTGCAAACTACGCTTTGCAAAATTGCACCAACTTCCTCACCAGGAAGATTTTTAATAAAATGAACAAACGCTGAAAACGCGCAAATTTACCTTATATATTGGTAATATTCGACGCGAACGATCTAAGCGTAAGTCAAATTTGATCGTCGAGCCTTTCTCCTCTGTGTATCTAGTTGTATGTACACTGAGGAAAGAGGAAACACGAAGAGAAAAAAGGGAGAGAGCAACTGTCAGAAATGAGGAAGCTCATCCCGGAACAGCGTCACGTGGAAAGCAACCGCCGAGAGAGAACAAAAAACCGAAACGTGGAAAAATAAGTACAGTTCGATTCCACCCCAAGGGGTGACTGACGACGCGATTAACCCCCGCACGTACCGCGCCGACGGGACTTTGAAAAATGTACAATTTTATCGCGCTTCATCGGCTGAGAATGACAAACGCGCTCTAAATATCGATCTGGATACACTTTCGTCAATTTGTTCCAACGGAATGTTTAAAAGAAGGATTGTAAATTCTATTATATTGAAAAACTGTGGCCTTTAACAAATAAACACTTGGAATTTAGGGTTGCCCGAAAGTAATTGCGCGCGTGGACGAAAAAAGGCGAACTTTTCGCGAGAAACAGAATTCCTACTTTTGTTTGATTATTTTTCTCTCCTTCGACGAAGAACGATAGTCGATGAAACTTGGCACAGTTTGAAGACTTCTCTGCCGTCAGATAATTTTTTTTACAGGCTCTTTTTAATCTTTTTGTGAACACAGAAATTTTAATCCACGAAAAAAAGAGAACGAAGTAATGTTACGTAAAATTTGTCAAGAAATGTCTCGTGTTATAAAGTTATAGACAAGCAGAGTTATAAACAAATATCGTGCGCACGAAATGAACGAATGTGCTTGCGTTCGAGCACAGGGACGACATTTTAAAATGAATGAAAAAAATAGGAATATTGTTATTATTCCCTGGAATAAAGTACTTTACAGCCAGTTATTAAAAACACAAAACTGCTGCTGAATAATTAAAAAAACATGCATCTGCAGAGATCAGACAATCACAGTCGACGTGCTCCGCGTATTTTTTCATCCCCTTCGTACGTGCAATATTTATTTATTAACTCCGTAACAATTCGTCTGACGTTTCCTGGCCAACTTTGTACAACATCTTGTTCTTCCTTTTATGCGCGTAATCCGTTCAAACTCGGGACACTCTGTATAGCGAAAGAAAATTGCAGATTTACGCGAAACAATGGGAGGATTAAATTCGAAATTACACAGGCATTTATTTTGCTGAAATTTGCATCGAACGCGCGTTGTTACGCGCAGCGGAGTTCCGAATATTATCCACGACATTTACAAGGGATTTAGGATTTTTTCCTACTTCTTTCTTTTTTTCTACTAAATCAATATTGCGACGGGGACTTAATGGACTTTTATATCTGATGACCCAGAAGCTTTCCGTGGATTTCGAATGGAATACGAATGCAGTTTCTCGATACCTTTTCTCCACCACCCCCTCCCCCTCCCTCCCCCCCCCCTGCGTACGGAATGTTTTCCACCGATGTTTCTGAAATATCGACGATTTATACGTTCCGCTTGCGCACGTTGTCTCGATCGGCAAAAAGCGTATTAAAACCGAGAGACGCGTATATAAAGAGGAGAAAATCGAAACGCGAGGCAACCGGATGTACGCGACAAAGTTCGCTGCGGCGTTTAAAAGAAGGAGAAAAATGTTCAAATTATTTTTTCCGCGCGCGATGATATTTTTTTCACATTTCTAAAAACATTTTACCTGCGCGTTGAGGCTGGCGTTTCACTCAAAGTTTTGGGAACGCCGTAATCCGATTCCCGATATCCCCGCGGAGGAAAAGAATTTTCATTTCGCGTTCATCAGATTCCATCAATTTTCCCCGCTCGGCTGAAAAATAATTCCGTGGAACACGGTTCCGATCGACGACAAGGTCTCGCCGTGTTTCGGGTTGCCGCACGTCGGGCAACAAAAGAACTTGTCGGCTGTTCCAACTTATCGAAACACCGTGTTCCCTGCGTGATATTTAAAACAACGAAGGAAAGAAAAGAATAACTGCGATTAATGAAATCTGGGACGAAAATTCGGAAGAAGAATCCCTCCAATATTCAAACGTTTCGTGTGTTTCTGCACGTTCAAATTTTCCGCGTGATGAAATGAAAAAAGCGATACGTTTCGAATTCTCGCTCGGCGACGCGGATGTGACACGCGAGATAAACCGCGATTTGACAAGCAATATTTTCCCGTTCCCGCCACTGGCATCCCGCAAATGTTTCGGCAAACTTCCGCCTCGTTTTCCTTTTTTTATCACTGAAAGTGATTTTAGCGGGGGTAACCCAGAAAATCGGGCCTCTTTAGGTGCAACGCTGATGCAACGAAAATTAGCGATTGGTTGATTTGGGTCACGTGATTCGTGAGAGGGCGTGGGGTAGACCTCGAGTGGGAGTGGCGTTGTTTGGTACTGAGCGATCGTGCCTGTAATTTGTTTTGTATCGATTCAAGTGTTTGCATATCAATAAAATTTTATGGCAAAAATAGTCTCAAAAATAGTCTCATTTCCTAGTCGGAACAATTGCTTCTGGGCCTTTCAGTGAGACGAATCGTACTGAGGTACAAATCGTGCAATTTTTTCTCATACTGGCAGATGGTTGACAGTTTTTTTCTCCGTCCTCTCGGAGAAATACGATCGTTCCTTCGGATTTGAATTTCACAATCACGCTGCAACGTGGACGTGGAATAGTTTTTCTTTTTTTTTTTTTTTTTTTTTTTTTTTGACGACGAGAATAAATTTAAATTTTAGAGTCAGAGCGTTCCCTCTGCTTCCAGCGTCGAAAATACCCAGCTCGTGATTACTAAAATAAAAAAAAGAGAAAACTGACGACAGAAATAAATTCCAGCGAGGTTGACGCGATCGAGAAGCAAAAATCGATACCAGCAGCTCGTCGCGAAACGAAAGGAAAAAAAGCGACGGCCACGATCGGATCATTTTGTGCCACGAGATCGACGTTTCCGAGTCTTCGGTACATTATTTGCGATAGGGAAAGCGCATCGAAACGAGTACAAACAGCGAAACCCAAATACTCGAGGATTTTTCCTGCGCGCGGAAATTCCTTTCGTGCAGAACAGTAAAACGAGAGGAATTCTTGTTTGGTCCTTAAACGTTGATTGCCAGAGAGAGAGAGAGAGAGGAAGGAACGTGGAAGGAACGTTTGGTTTTTACAAAACATTCGAGGCGAGGAAGAAAGTAATCGTCTTCAAGCGGATAGTACTCGACAGTAGAATTGAATAAAGTAAAATGGCGATGTTCGGTACAAATTGCTGTTGTGGCTTTTTTTTCAATCGAACTTTTACAATTGTAATTGTACGTGTCCTATTTTAACAATTTTCAAGCGTAACTTATCTTACTGGTCATATGTTTATCGCATGAATAATATAAAAACATAACCTAGTTTACAGTCGATTCTCGAGCAGAAATTTTTACGAATTTTTATTGGCCAGGATTTTATTTGAAATATCTATTCTTCAAAAAATAACTTTTCATTTAAATAACTTTTCATTCACGTGTTTAAAATATTAAAACGTATCGTTAAATTCAGCTTTTGCAAAACATTCGAAGCGAGGTAAAAAGTAATCTTCCAGCCGGTAATACTCGACAGTAGAATTGAATAAAGTACAAGTTATCGTTGTAGCTCTTTTTTTAATCAAACTTTTGCAATTGAAATTTTACGTATCCTATTTTTAAGCGTAACTTATGTTACTGGTCATATGTTTATTGCATGAATAATATAAGAACATAACCTAGTTTACAATTTTTTAGCGTAACTTATGTTACTGGTCGTATGTTTATCGCATGAATAATATAAAAACATAACCTAGTTTACAATTTTTGAGCGTAACTTATGTTACTGGTCGTATGTTTATTACATGAATAATATAAAAACATAACCTATTTGTCAGTCGGTCCTCGAGCAGAAATTTTTACGAATATTCATTTATTCGAAACATCTAATAAAATCCAAATAACTTTCCATTTACAACGTGCGTCAAATATTAAATCGTATCGTTAATAAACGACGAATTATTTGGAAATGAAATTGCGACACGCAATTACGAATATATTATATTTCGACGATGACTCGCGTCCGTTGCATTATTCATCGACAAGAATCAATAAATAATAATTCATCGAGGAATCCTACGGATTATAATTTGCCGCAACAGTTTCAAAATATCATGATCCCATGCTAATCGAAACGAAATTAACGTGCAAAATTGTACACGTATTTACGTATATATTTTAGAAAATAACCTACGTTACGCGTAAATTTATAGAACTACAAGTTGATTAATTTTTAGTCGATTCCCTCTGAAAAAAAGGAAAATAAAACGAAAATGGAACTAGAAAAAAATGTTTCTATTAATTAGAAAAAAAAAAAGAAAATATCCGCTAAAGAACAGTTCGACCAGACGATTCCCTTTAAAAAGAAGAAAAAAAAAAGGAAAATAAAATGAAAGCGGAACTACAGAAAAATGTAAAAATGTTTCTATTAATTTAAAAAAAAGAAAAATCCGCCAAAGAACAGTTCGATCAATCGTTTCGTTTAACAACCCCCCTAATTGTATTCCGAATATTCTTCGTCCAACTCCCCAGAACCTTTTTGTCTTTTCCACAAAAGCTTCGACTAGCTGGAACATCGAGCCACTTTCTCAAAAGTGGTCATAAAGAAGCAGCTTCCACCGGAGGGACAACAGGCTGTGAAAGCTCGAGCAACTATCAAACCGAATTCCTCCCCGCGTTTATCGCGTCGTCACGTCGAAATGACAATTTGTACCAGAGCCTTTTGGCCTAATGTCGTTCGATTCCACGACTGATTCGCAGAGTGAACATAGCGGAACATCGCGAGCAGAACGAAGAAAGGACAAAGTTCTTCCGACTCTTTCCGGCTCGAGAAGATATATAAAATTCCATAAACGCGCTGCTAAATTGTATCCTTTCCGAGCCGTTAATAAACCCGCAGATTCTCTGCGGGGCCGCAAAGGTATAAATATAAAGGCGCAACACCGGGGGTGTTTGCGGAATGAGTTTGTTAAGAGAGTTGGCAAGATCAATTTCAAGTTTGTGCGCGAGATAATGCTACGGAGGAGGAGGAGGATCGTGAGAAAGTGACTGGTTGAAAAGGGAACACCGACAGCGAGAGGGAAGTTTGCGAGGAACAGTCGTGCAACTTCTGTTTTTTAAAAACGAAGAAGAAAAAAAAAAGGAAGAAAACAGTCGTTTGGAAATAACGATAAATGTCCGGAGCATTTTTACGAAGCTGCGAGGCGTTCGTTAATTTCACTCGCAACGCTGCAAAGATGGGGTATTTTAGAAAATTTTTAAATTAATTAAAATTCTTTCTTTTTCGTTTAATTTAGCGCTGCGAGCTCTCGCGAGGGGATTTAAGTTTCGAAAGAAAATTTACTTATATTGAACTATCGGGCAAAAGTTTCGCCCGATATAAAGAAGAAATTACTGCTTGAACGCAGCGACGCCGGAGTTTGAGTTAAAATTCGAACAAAAATTCGCTCTACTTCTTCCATTTTACGAGCATTGGTTTTTCAAGCTGAGTGAACAGATGCCCCGCAGTCCCGCGCTCCTTCCACTGCGAGCCCTTTTAGCGATAAATCACGATGTTACTAGAATAAAATAACCAGTTACTAACTAGTTACTAGAATAGAATAACTAGTTACTAACTAGTTACTAGAATAAATAAATAACAAGTGTAGTCGATCAATGTTACTTATATTTAATTATACAAATATTTTACTAGGTACTCATATTTTGTAGTCTAGACTTGCGTTCAGTACTATGATGTGTTCTATTTAAACGATCCCATAAAATTTTGCCTCTGCCACATAAAGCCGAAATAGATGCTAGACGCGCGAGATCGCGGAGGAAACGAAAGTGAAGGAAGAATAGTTGGGATTCTCGGTTGGGTACGCGCGTCGAATATGCTCGTCCTTAATCAGGCCACGAAACTAGAGTGGACGGTCGAAAGAGAGAGAGAGAGAGAGAGAGAGAAAGAGAAAAGAGGCAAGAAACGTGTCGCAGAGGACTGGTAAATGGAAAAAGAAAGAAGGGGTTGGCAAACGACAAGTTCCAGTTCTCAAACCAGAGCAAACTGGTCGTTTCCTCATGCACCTCGGTCTAACGTTAATTTAAGATATTATCGTACGTGACGCGAACCGCCGTGATCCCGGTTATTTCCGTCCATTAAATCGTTCCTTCTGGGACTGGAGGAACGTCTCCTCCTTTCGATATGAATGTTCGCGCGATAAAGCTTTACTACCAACTTGTAACGTTATGTCGTATCGAGGGTTCTTTTGGTTTGAGGTTCCACTGTCGAGACTTGTCAGAATAAACAGATGTTTTATCAATATATCGATAAAGAATTTTATTCTTGTGTCTTTCGTGGTTTTATATAACAACACAACACGTGGTTTTATTATCAAACGTAAATTAAGTATCGTTTAATTAATGTATCGATAAAGAAGGAATCTGTTCTTGCCTGTGTTTATAATCGTTTTGCACTTTTTCATCCCGTACAGCAAAGCTTTTTAGTATCGAGGTTAATTAAGTATCGTTTAATTGATGTATCAGCGAAGAATTTTGTTCTTGTTACTTTCACAGCAAATGGTTCTAGTATCAAAATTTATCGGATTAAACTGAGTATCGTTTAATTGATATATCGGCGAAGCATTTTATTCTTATCTGTGTTTATCATCGTTTTGCACTTTTTGATTTCGTAAAACGCGTGGCTTCGCTGTCAAAGTTTATCAGACTGAATGAAGTATCGTTTAATTGATCTATCGGTAACGAAGGATTCTGTTCTTGTGTGTGTTTATAATCGATTTGCTTTTTTTTTAATCTGACACGGCAAGTGGTTTTATTATCAAGATTTATCAGATTAAACTAACTAAGTATAACTTAATTGATGTATTAGTTTTATTCTTGCCTGTGTTGCACTTTTTAATCTCATAGCAGCAAAATTTATCATATTGAACTAAAATGCTATTAAGTATCAAATGGTATCGTTTAATTGATGTAGGTAATCGATAAATGATTCTGTTCTTATCTATGTTTGATAATCGTTTTGCACTTTTTAATCTCACACGCAGCACACATTTCTTTCTGCTACCAAGATTCATCAGAATTGTGTATTTTAAATGAATGTAAATGTATTTTATGTAAATTAAGTAGCGTTTAATTAATGCATCTGTTCTTATCTGTGTATTTATAACACGTTTCGCGCTTTTTCACCTTCACACAGCAAATCATTTCACCAGCAAGACAACAACATTGTCAAAACCTCGTCAGAACGTTGGCTCGAGGTTTCGAAACGTTTGTTAACCAATGAAAAGCCCGGTTTCGCAAACCGCGGACCATTAACGAAGTTATAACGACCGCCCCCCCATTCACCGATATTCTAAAAGTTCTGCCTCGCGGGATATTTTTAATGGCACTAACGCATTTTCTAACGAGCCCACCTCGCCGCTTTTCTCCAATTTACGTGCAAATTTCCTCGCGTTTCCTTCAGGCCCAGGCTTTTTCATCGGGAACGCGAAAATGAAAATCTACGCTCTCAGCGTAGAAAAGACTCGGCCAAAAGAAATGCCATCCTCTCGGTGGCATCTTATTATTACCCGGCGATCATCGAAATTCTACGGAAAAAACTGCACGACTTGTACCCCAGTACGATTCGTCTTACTGAAAGGTCCAGAAGCAACTGTTCTGACTAGGAAATGAAGACGACTTTTTTGACATAAAATTTTATCGATATGCAAACATTTGAATCGATAGAAAACAAATTATAGGACCGGACAACGCCACTCCTACTCGAGGTCTACGCCACGCCCTCTCACGAATCACGTGACCCAAATCAACCAATCGCTAATTTTCGTTGCATCAGCGTTGCAGTTGAAGAGGCCCGATTTTCTGGGTTACCCCCGCTAAAATCACTTTCAGTGATAATAAATTCAGTCGCGTGAATTTATCGAAACGAGATCACAGGAGAAACGAGTCGACCAGTTTTTCTAGAGGACGTAACGAACGAACAGATTCTCTGCAACAGGTTCACGTGCAATCGTTCGACTAAACGAAACTCTATAGGGAAGGGGCTCGTTAGTAAGTTCTTAGCGACGTTGAACAACTAGATCGCTGAATCGAATATTCCGCCGCGAGTCCCGTCTCGACTACAAACTGTAATAAACCCTGTCACGATATTAATTAACTATGAACGCATTTAGAGCGGAGTATTCGTCGCGAAGATTTATTCGAATTACTTAAGATGATGAGAAATTTCTTTTTATTTCACATTTAAAATGTTTAAGATTTTTAATGTAATTATTATAAGACATTTTTAGTCACTTTTGTTACTTTTATTTACTTACGGTAATATTTTTAATACGTTGAATTTAAAAAGCTTGTGAAAACACTAAAAAATGTTTTTCGTTTCTTTTATTTATTTATTTTTGTTTTACAATCCTAATTAGTCCTAATACTATATATATATCACTGAAGTAAATGAAATCTCCATACACCAACAAATTAAATTTTGTTCCATGTACAAAAATTTGTTCAATTAAATCGGTAGCCAAAAGATTAATTGTATTGTGTTACAAGCAGTCTCAGACATTGAGCCGTGAACCTCGGAATAAAGCCGAATAAACCGATCGAGCAGAAATTAATCGAAACCCAAGCTTCCCGAATGGGAACGGCTGACATAAAATCGGAAGACTGTGCTTGAGATTAGGACTCTCGGATTGCACCGTCCTCTTCTGATTAACGCAAGTGCCATTTCGTATTAATTCATCGCAGCTTGGCACACCGTTGACCTAGAACAGGCCTGGATGATCCTGCAGTGATCAAAGGAGATTGTTCGCGGCCGTCTGAAAATCTCCCAAATGCATGTGGAAAATTGGTGGATGAATTTTTCATCGAGGAAACGGAGTATTCGTGCAGATTCGTCAAAAACGTCGAACTGTCTGTCTGTATATAGATTTGGTATTTTGGTATCGTAGATACTTTCGAAATTTGGAACGAACAGAAGTTTAACGCTAGAACTACCGACAACTAAAGTGTAATCTCTGGTTCAAAGACATTCAAGTGTAAGGTACAAGAAAAAGTTGATAATACAATAAAGAACATAAATATCTATTAATATATTTTATTATTAAAAATCACTCTAGTACTGAAAAATATACAATGTTGCAAGTACATAAAATTATAAATTGGCCATTTTGATTACTTTGGTAGTTCTAGTGTTAAAAAGCAATTCGACAGCAACTCGAGGGATGAAGCAAGAAGAATCATTGAGTCGTACTACTTGAGAATATATCGGACTTCGAAACTGCATCCTGGTAAAAGAAAATATAAATGTAACTTGAAATTGTTCGTTCCTCGTTTGCAAACTTTATACGTTGAGGCGTTAAATATTCGGTATTTATAAACGATGACGTCAAATACATCTATGTTAAATACTTGTTGAACATTGCAAGTCGTGATTTTTCTGTGGGCTGCGGATTTTTATGCATTTTTAAAATTTTACGAGTTTCGATAAACAAAAATTGAATGAAGTAAATAGAAATTCCTTCCTGTCACTCTGACAACAAACACTCTATTTCCAATATTTTACGTACACAATCGATTCCCCTGTAACACAGTTTATTCGTTTATTCGTTCCATACTGCATCGAAACCATGCTGGGGGGAAGCTTAGAATATAGAAAAAAAAAAACAGTGCGGTGGAAAAATTCATGCCATGTGAGGACTGTCCAAGTTTATTAAGTTGTGTGTGGTGTATGGTAAACTGTGTTATCAAAATACCGTGTTACAGAAGGGCTGTACTTTCACAATTTTTGCAACTGCGTTTTTGGAATACCGGGTTGATTGTGTTTATACAGGGTGTCCCACGACTCAATCGTGATCAAACGACTGGTGATTCTACATGCAAGATAAGAAAGAATGAAATTTTTTCGTTAAAGTCTTCGTTTTCGAGGAGATCGACTTTGAAGATTTATCGAGAATACTTGAGATCCAACTAACTCCAGATTTGACGAAAGAGAATAATTCACAGCAGGTTATTTCACGTGCAAAAATAAGTAAAAAAGCTTGGAATAAAAATTTTCAGAGAAAATGGAGTTTGAAAATTAAGAGATAGTTTTTATCGAAACATGTTCGAAGTTTAATCTCTTGAAAACGAAAAAGTTTGTCGATTATTATCCAGTATAAAATTGGCCAAATTCAAGTACAGTCGATGGAAACTTTAATTAAGCTTTAATTAAGCTAAATTTTTACACGCAGAATTACCATCTCCCAGTGAATTAACAGCGAGTCGCGAGACACCCTGTATATTCGATACCTTCAAACTTCCTAACCTAAAACCGCAAAATGTCCAACTATTAAATATTAAATCGCAACCGAATTGAGGAGGAGAATTATTCAAAAAGATAATAAATCAGTCGAGAGGAGCGTAATTCCGCGTAAATTTACCCCGGGAATTCGTTATCGATATCGAGCGAGAGAAGTGAAGAGAGCCAACCAGCCCGGCCAACTAATGCGAGTGTCAATGGAGGTAAATACAGTGGTCTCGCGACACCGCGTATACTACAGGGTGGTCACTGAAAAATTGAAGAGTTTGGAAAATTGGTCATAACTTATTCATTTTCAATTCTTATTTTCTTTTTTCTTTGTAGGTTATAGAGCATCCCTTGGAGATTACATAACAAAAAATCCATTAACCATATTTCCAAATAAAATAATAAAAAATTTAAAAAACGTGTGTTTGTACAGGGTGGTCACTGAATATAAATGATATAAAACAAAAATAGACACATTTTTATTGTGTGTGAAAAACAACTTCCCTCAAATGACCACCATTTTCCTCCCTCACAAATACGAGCTTTTTCAGTTTTCCAGTGGCCACCCTATACCTGATGCGCAAGCTGCGTCACGTGCACCTGTGCTTAAGTGTGTGTGCATTGCGTACCAATAACGCACGGTCCGCGTTATCAAGCGCGCTTTGCCCATTGATCAGCCGATCGAGATAATGGGGATGATAACACGACGGTCGCGGCCTACCTCGTCAGCTTCCGGTCGGTAGATATCGTCGCCAGATCGCGAAGATCGACGGACCGCGGACACGTATGTACGTGTTAGAAACTAACTATTGTGAATCATCGTATCATTGTGTACGCTGCGCATTGGGTTTCCATCCGGTGAAACGTCGAAACGCCGACTGTTAATTAGTTTGTCGCGATGATACTGTATTTTCACCCGTTAAATTAACGTATTAGAGACACGGGAGCAGTGTATTATAATGCTAAATATTTTAATTGCAATTATGCTTTTTTTATGTGAAAATTGCATTTTAAATTTCTTACAAATTAAGAAAATTGGTATTATTTTATTAAATTAAGAAAAGTATTCCTTAGATAAAGTGTTACTTTTCATAAATAAAGAAATTAAGGAAATTGGTAGTATTTTAAACTTCTCATAAATATGCAAGTTCTCATTTTCTTTTATTTCTAACAATATCTATTCTCTTCTTCACGTAATCCTATTGTTTCCCCTTCGAAAATATCCGAGTTTGTGTGATTAAATATTCTACAGTAGCTTCTACAGATCATCCAATTTATTTGAAAAAATTTTATAATAGATATTTTCATTTATTTATTTACGTTAATATTTTTGGGTAAAGTCGAATACGTGTGTCACAGTGAAAGTGTTAAGCACTTAATAAAAAAGATTAATTGATATATACATCTTTGCACGGTTGAATTGCCCACAAACATTTACCGTATAAATGATTAGCGATTGACGATCCGTGACGTGAGCAGGTTAGTACATGTACTTCCAACCACCAGACAGACACACGTCAGTATCAGTGTCACTTGGCATGACATATTGATGAAACGTGCTTCAGTGGCCACGAAACGTTGAGACAGAATTTCTACTAAATACTCGAAAAGCTTCAACGATCAAATTTACGGTTCTCAAATAAACCGCTTCGCTAAACAAATTACAGGATTTATTGTCTACTGTATAGAATGGGCCAAAAGTTTCTTCCCATCTATTTTTTTTTTTTTTTTTTTTTTTTTGACAAAGAAAGAAACTAATTTTATTAATTAAATTTAAGTTCAAACATGATTTTTTTATTGTTTCAGAAATTATTTCTTTCGAATGTTAAACAAGTAAATAAATAATTAAAAAATTGCAGATTTATTTTAGTAAAACGTGAAACATGTTAAACTCCATAAAAAAAATAGTCGTATGACAATCCGAATTGTGAAGCCTCCACTTTGACAGCCCCACGTTAGTTTCTTTCAAAGATTTTTTTTTTTTTTTACCAATCATGTACCAAGTGGAAGAGCAAGGACACTTTTGTTCCCGAAAATTATAAAAATTCTAAAAATCTGATCCATGATGGTCTTGAAGATCAAAGTCTTCTCTTGTGGCAAGATCGAAGATTACGATTTCCTGAATTTTTAACTCTGACGTCCAAGGTTCGCTAAAATAACGAAGAAAAATCGTACAACGAGTTCAATCTTCACTTGGATTACGGTGGATCTAATCGTGAAAAAAAAGAAAAATCACTGTTCAATGATTCCAAAGGCGTTTAAATTTTATAGTTTTCGACAGTAGAATTATTCTTAATATTGAGGAAGAAAAAAGAGAACTCAAAGTTCTTGAAAAGTAAAGTAGTCGTCTCGTGCTTTAAAACGAGGCCAACTGTAGGATTGTTTCATTGAAGTTTAAACAATTTAAAAATTCTCGCGCACAAGTGTGCGAATACTCTTCCTCGTCCCTGTGCATAATGACGAGTCGAACGTGTCAACAAACTAAAGTAACTTTCAGCGAAAAAGCTCGCTAAAGCCACGTCAATTTGTTTGTAGTCGCGCGAAAACCACGAGTAACCGTAAGGAAAAGATTACTCTCCGCGAGTCTAACTAAGATCAATTGTGGGGAGAGTAGCAGCTGAAACGAGCTTTCGTCGAATAAGAGGAGAGACGTCGATAAAGAGGATTACTCTTACGCCATTTGGAATTGTTTCTTTTGCGCGGGAACATTTTTCGACATTTCTCGTTTAACCTCTTGCGCTGGCAACTGGTTCGCGGACCATAACGAGTGACCGAACCGTACACGATAATTCGTCGCTTTCTTTTTCTTTTGAACTGGTCGGTACGATATCACTGGATAGAAATTATTAAAAAGTAATAAACTTGTCATTTGTTTTGCCTGGATTACATTTATACGTACTTAAAGACTAAGAAAATGCTGCAATTTGGGACAAAAAATTCTCGACGTGCGTGGCGAAAGAGGTTAATACCGTAGAATCAACTTCTCTCTGCGAGATGGAACGTTCATCAAGATGAAGATAATCGCTCCACCTTTCTCGCCGAACGAAACGTCCAGTTTTTATCGAAAGTTTCCAGCGCTCAACTTGAAACTCCTCCGGTCAAAGAAGTCATTATCCAAACTAGCGAATTCACCCGCAGAACGTAATCTCGTTCGAGGCTTCCCCGTTCAACCACGGGGAAACCCAATTGAAAAAGTTTTTCTAATTATTGAATGCAACTGAAAGAAGATCAATTTGTTTCTATTGGAAGCGTGCACGTTTCTCTTTTTCTCTCTGGCCCCATTCCCCTTGTTCGTACCGGGGAATGAAAGTTGATTTTCATATTAAATTGAACGTCCGGGGAAGAACTCCTCGGAGAACTAACGATGTTGTCGTTTACACGCACGCGTCGGAATTATTCTTCTATTCTCTTCGCCAGTCGAGTCTTTCCAATCGAAATTTCTCTGTGAAATATTTTTATTAATGTTCGGACGCTGAACGCTCGAACTGTCGCAGTTCAGAAGAAAAAGTTCGAAACCTCTGCTTTGTTTTATTTAAAATTATTATCAAGCATTTTTATTTCATTTCTCAAGCGTTATTTATTTCATTCTGTAATATTTACTCCCATTAATATCATTATGGATACATCAAATGCTCGAACTGTTACAGTTTTGTCAAAGAAAAATCGCAGAACGATAAATTTGAAGCTCGGAGCCTTTGCTTTTTAAGTACCTTTGTTTCATTTAAAATTATCATCGAGCACCTTTATTTTATTCAAAATCATTCTCAAGTATTCTATTTCATTCAAAGTTATTATCAAAGTATTTTTATGTTGTTTCTGTTACTTTGCTTTTATTACTGTTTATTTTATTCTGCAGTACGCTTTCACGTCACAGAACAAAATAAACAAACGAGCAATTACACAGGGACTGGATAAATGGAGATACTTTTCTCGCGATAATTGTCACGGCAATGCAAAGGCATTGAAAATTTTTGTTCGTGGCTCGTGAATCCGCGTTTAAAGATCGAAAACTTGCGTGAAATGCACGGAATGCTTTTTTTCCCGCCATTTTGTCGAAACTCGAATTCAAGAAATCGCATTTGAGGCATTTTCGTCGATATTCAAAGTTCGGTAAATCGGCGAGGGAAAGTCGTGCAGCAGAGTTTCATTGCGAAGAGGCGGCTTCCATTTTCAAATATATCGAAGTGTCTCAACGTTTTCATATTTATTTTGAAAGAAAAAAAAAAGAAAAGGAACATCTCAGAATTTCGAAAGTAGAAGCACCAAGCTTTGCGAAACGAGCCGAAATTTGTTTCGTTTTAAAAGATTAGAACAGTCGAAGTTCGTTGAAAAAAAAGTATTACTTTACGATCGAAGCTCCAGAAACTCGAGACTTCGCGAACGAGCAGAAGGCTGAAAGTTCAAGGCCAACGCCTGACACCCGTTTAATAATTCCATTCTTCGAGGGAACACGTGCGTATTGTGCCCGAATATCGCCCGAATCGCAAGAGAAATACCTCGTTCGATCTAGCGCACCGCTGCGAAACACGTCGCTTTATCTGTTCAGACGCTTGCGTTTAAACTCGATCGCTCAATGCAGCTGCCATCGATAAATTTCCGCCCCCTTAAAATGATACTCGTGTTTGACCCAGCTTCCCCTAATGGTTTCGTGGGTGTGTCAGCGCTCAGTGTGTTTCCCTGCTGAATACTAAAACGACCGAGAAGAAAGGGGAAACATCGATTTATAAGCTTATTTTGCTCTTCCTACTTCTTCTTTTTTTCACATTTTCATGTGCATTCTGGTTTATTTATTTGCCTATCGCGCTCACGCGATTGAAACTAATCCGAAAATGTACAAAGACGGACGACAAACACTCAGAGGAAAAATTGTCCGTGTTTGAAAGTGTTGGAACTTTGAAAGTTCAAATAATTCTGAAAATATTAAAAAATTGTTTCTCACAGCTAAATCTATCGTGGCGTTGAAGGTTGAAGTTTTCTCTTAAAATTTAGAATTTTTAGAACTCTTTTAAAATTTCTCGAATTTCTGTCGTGCGACTTTGATCGTTCAAGGTTCCATAAAAAAAAAATTGCACGACAGATTTTGAGGGGAAGACTTCGATCTTCGAGGCCGTGATGTGGATCCAGTCGTGAAAAAATTTTTCTCTTCTGACCTTTATGGCGTCTAAATTTTTACGACGGAGGTTTCCTTGCTTTTACGCGTGCTGCGTAAAAATTCAAGATTCGTGGTCGTAAAATAGCGAGTTTTAAGGGATCGATGTAAAGGCAAGACTTCGATCTTCAAAATTATGAGATACTCGGTCACAAAGAATTTTCGATTCTCAAAAAATTCGGACTTTTTTCTGAAAAAAATAAAACCGGATTGTTGTACGATTTCGTTTCACGAAAGTCGAAGCCTGAAACAGCTCGAAACACCCATAATTTTCGAACCCCCATAATTTCGCACGCAGAAAAGAAATAGAATAAAGAAAAATAAAAAAAAAAGAAATCGAGCAATTATCGAGCATCGTTCGCGTTTTAACGGCGCAAAAGAATCGTACACGCGGTGAAAAAAATCTCCTGTGACAGGCAATTTCTAGATAGAGAGCTCGCGATTAAACCAATTAAACCCGATAACGAATTAAACCGAGCGCCTTGCTCCTTCCCAGTGCCCTTCACTCCCCTTATACGAGGCCCCGAATAATTCACGAGGCTCGATCGTACGCGATCGTATATTATAGCCTAAATGAAAGCGCAAGGTGTGTGTTTCCGGTCGTTCGTAGCGGATGTTTATCGCAAAGTCTCGTTTTCTCTCCAAGAAATAGTCGGGGAACTAAGGGGGCAGTTCCTCTGTCCCCTTTGATTAACTTTCGACGACTTTGCGGCCTCCCTTAACGCTCCAAGAATTTTCTCTTACGCGCGCGCCACGCTTGTTCGTCGCTTCCGTATCAAACGGAAACAGAGGGGGAGGAGAAACTTCCGACAAAGTGTTTCCTCGGGGTTGATCGTGCTGGTATTTGATCAATCGACTGTATCTGGTATATACAGGGTGTCCCAGCGTGTCGATAAAGGAAAGGATCGAAAGGAAGGAATAAAATTTGCTCAGTCGAGGTTTCTTTTCGAA
Source organism: Melipona bicolor (assembly GCA_030673865.1). Classification (NCBI taxonomy): domain Eukaryota; kingdom Metazoa; phylum Arthropoda; class Insecta; order Hymenoptera; family Apidae; genus Melipona; species Melipona bicolor. The sequence goes on along the minus strand of JAHYIQ010000013.1, from coordinate 947,986 downwards.
AAAATCGCGTTTGAAAATGTATACTCGAGTTTAATTAATTCTAGGCGAGACAGACTAGAATAATTATAATAATTATAATAACACGAGGGTTGTTCCGTGTGTGAATGGAACAAGATTTCTTTGTAAGAGCCAGTTTGAAGATTTATCAGATTCACCGTGTATTGAGACAATTTTCAAAGAGAAATATTCAAAGACTTTTTTGCTTTGGAAATTTTAGAAACTTTTATTCCTCAATTGATCTATTTGTATTGATTTATTTGTGTTGCTTTACTACACTGATTTGTTAATCTATTTATATTGAATTATTTTATAATTTATTGTTTAATGTCTGTTCTGTTGATTGTATTTTCCTGTTTAACTAAATTCCAACATGTCGATGATGAACCTTCGAACTCGATTTTCACCAGAAAATCAAACGTGTTTTATTTCCGTATTCATTAAAAACACAAAATTTTGTTCTTCATTTTCGACTTGTTTTCTTTTTCACGTAGAATCACGCGAATTCTTCGTTCGATGCCGTACGTATGTACGCGTATGCGATATATAAAATGGACGTAACTTCAAAAAATGCAAAGCAAGTGTAACACGATGAAACAGCCCGCCACGTGACTTTAAACAATCCGTTTTTACAGTTCGATTACCTCGAAACGCTTGTCGAACGGCGGAACGAAGCATTTTCCCGGGGTAATCGAAATTTCATAAAAGGCAATTTCTGTTGCTGGCCGCGCGTGGCGCACGAACTGGCAAATCTCTTTGCTGGTGGCTCGCAAATACGCAAGCAAAGCGCAACACGTGGCCCACGACGAGAAACATTTCGCTTTTACCCGGAAAATCTGTAATGAAGTTTCGCGATCACGTGTTACAGCAGTATGGATTTGTTTTATCGCAAGCGTCCCCGAAAAAACGAAAAAACAATATCTGACAGGGCGAAATCGTTCGTCGAAAAGCCAGCGTCGAAATATGGCGGATAGGCGACGTGACGAACGTGACGAAACAGCTACAAATGACTTTGAACACAAAGATTCGTGCAAAACGTGAATTTTCTAACGTTTGCTGTTTCTTTTTATCACTGAAAGTGATTTTAGCAGGGATAACCCAGAAAATCGGGTCTCTTCGGGTGCAACGCTAATGCAACGAAAATTAGCGATTGGTTGATTTGGATCACGTGATTCGTGAGGGGGCGTGGCGTAGACCTCGAGTAGGAGTGGCGTTGTCTGGTACTGAGCGATCGCGCCTATAATTTGTTTTGTATCGATTCAAATGTTTACATATCAATAAAATTTTATGGCAAAAATCCTTCTGGGCCTTTCAGTGAGACGAATCGTACTGGATTACAAGTTGTGCAGTTTTTTTGTTCAATTTTGTTTTTAATCCATCAATCAATTCCTTCCAAACTTCAAACTATTCCAATCCATGCACAGCGATTAATATTCGACACACTTAACTATCGAAATTGTTGTAATTTTGTAAAATGAAAACTACTTCGACAATTTTGTCACAAATTTTGTTTCCAATTACAAGTAATGACTATAAATTCTGGGAAAATTGTTTCGCCATCGATAAGAGAGATTTATTTCAATTCCTTATATAATATTATAGTTATCAACGAAGAAGATTTATAAAACGTACTGTAATACGTATAAAGAATTACAATAAACTACTAACTTAATTACAAATAGAAAAATAGAACTCTCCTCGTCGACGATGGTTACCAGCAACGAAAAAAAACATTTTCGGTTATTGCCCCAGTTATTTAATCCTTTAACCGTGTAGCTTTTTCGAAAAATTTTCTCTACCTTTTGAGATCAATATCGTTGAAATAATAAACAAGTTTTAGTTGTTAACTTTTTTCATAAAAAAAAGAGATAACTGTTATTTTTGGTTCCTGGTATTGCAGAATTTCTGTTGATTTTATTAAGGTTAAATTCAAGTTGGTAAAAATAAAATTTTCCTCGTCAATAATGGTTATCAGCAACGAAAAAACATTTTCGGTTATTGTCCCAATTATTTATTTGCGATTGAAACATTTAATCCTTTGATCGTGTTAATAGTTTTTTGAAAAATGTTCTTTTTGAGATCAATATTGTCGATTTAAAAAATAAACAAGTTTCATTTGTTGATGTTTTTTCATTAAAAAAAAAGGGGGATAACTATTATTTTTGGTTCCTGATGTTACAAAAATCCTGTTGATTTTATTAAGTTTAGGTTTAGATTCAGGTCAGATTTAGATTTGAGTTTCCTGTTGATTTTATTAGGTTTAGGTTAGGTCAGATTTAGGTTAGGTTATTCTCAAAATACTAATGGAAGTCGCTGCGTATCTACTACATATATATATATATATATCTTTCAACTATTCTTTCGCGAGCGAAATTCTATTACGAAGAACGATGAAACAGATTTCCCCCGGTGGAAATTAATCGTTCTCTGAAACAGAACCGCAAAAGGTGCAGCTGCAGGCGACGCGAGAAAAGATTTCTGCAGGGGAAGCAAGCGTCAGCTTGCTCTGCCCGCGAAGAGATTTCACCAGGAGGATCTTTTTCCAGATGGGAGACACGAGCTGTTCGCTGCAAACTCGCGCCAAGTCCAGAGAACTCGGCCAAACGTGTGCAAACTTTTAGCGGTTGCGCTAAACGGATGTACGTCCACCGTTTGGCAGAATGCTTGGCAAATTTGCGGAATAGAGACCGAGTGTTCAAGCTTTGTGAATATCTTCTCTCTCTCTCTCTCTCTCCGTTGAAAAGTATATCACACAATTTCAAAAGAGCTTTGAAAATCGGTTATTACCGTTCCTCAGTCCTTTATCGACTCTTGGCTTTTGAAAATTATTTCTGAAGAATAATTGGATTAGAAGAACAAATATAGATAGTTTGAATGCGAATGATCCACGAGAAAAGATCGAGAAATTCGAAATTTCAAAATCACAACGTAACATATTGCGTCATTTAAACGAAAAAAAAGGTGTTTCTGTGAAACTCCCTTTCGCCATTTCTGTTTAATTTCTGCTTTTTCCCGTCTAATTATTATACAGTTGTATAAGTATAGTCATTTAAAATAAAATCAGATTCACAGATTCCGAAAATGCAATAAAAGGGAACAGTTTCTCGTTTTTCGAGAAACGATCATATCACAATTCAAATTGAATAATTAATAAATTAAAAAATAATTAATAAATGCTGTCAGTGCTAAATGCATCAGGCACGACGCACTCGTCGAGGACCGAGAGGAAAATCGCGAGGCAAGGGGTTAGTAAAACGAGCGAGCGATCGAACCAACGTTCCATTTTTAAACTATAATTTCAACCGTGTTCCCTTTGAGGGCTCCCGTTCACAGCCCTGCATGCAAACATACCGCGAATATTCGAAATTCGTCGAACGATTAGACGACGTTGACGAGGAATCGATCGCTCGAAATAATTCACATTCACGGACGCCAGTTGTAAATTCTGGAGTCTTGCTAATCGCGAGCGACGCGCGTTTAATGAACAAAGGTCGGAGGCAACGATTCGCGGGGGCGGTGTCACGTTTCATCGCGAATAATATTTGCAATTAGACGTTGCATTAACGGAGCTCGGGATTGGTAATCCTATAAACAGCCCGCTCGTCATAACGCGCGCAAACAATCGCATTTTGCATGCACTCGTCGCTGTGCTGCCCGCGCCTGAAATGTTTGCCGACTGAAATGACCCGTGAGTGGGCGTGTAAGTTTTCGCTTATTTGCTCGAAAGTTGATTGCGAAGCTGGACAAAATTGTTGCAAAACTAACAAAAAACAGCCGTTCCCTCTCATCTAGCGAGACGAATGTTTCTCGAGAGCTTTTGAAGTTGTAAAATTAGCCTTTGTTATCGTTAGCTGGTAAGAACACACACATATTTTGCCGCGTTAATTCAAATGGGCTTGACAGTGATTTAATAATCAAGCGTTGATTATCATATATGCACATCAGTTATACCTTCAATTTTAATACAGTTTTATTTATAATATATGTATATATGTATTAATACTCTTTACGTCATAAACAACAGATACAGATTTATTTTTAATTCTTGTCACAAAAAGCACCTTTGGTAATACAGAGCGACTTTTAACAAAATATATTAATAGAAGCTCGTGTTTTTTATTGTACTGTCAACTTGCACTCTAATTACTTTGCTACGAATATTATACTTTAGTCGTTGGTACTTTAGTTCCAGTGCTAAAGGAATCAAACAAACGTCGAACGAATGGACAAGCACGATGGAACCAAACCAAACCGATCAAACGTTACGACCGATTTCCCATTAATTATACATTATGCGTGTGTTGATGCATAGACGCGCATCGCGTAGACGATATTCACGGCTGTTCCGACGCATAATCCGATCATCGCAGCTCTGCACCCAATCTCGATGTCCCGATTTCCATTTGCTAATCATCGCCGTTTTGACAATCGGTTTACGGCCTTTCGAACCGGCCGCCCTCCATTGTTCCAACCAAGCTGCGTCCCATTCGTCCCGCACAAAGAATCGATATCGTCGCACGCTGCGCGATGCTATTTAGCATCCGCGTTTTTCGGCGTTTCCGCCCGCCGGAAACGAATCGCCAAGTCACCGGCTGATGAGCCTCGTTTTTCACCCTTCCTCGTTTGCTCGTTAGTCCAGGTCACGGCAGATTTTTAATCGGAGACCATGTCAGTTGCAGTTAATGTTTCAACACAATATATTACTATTATACAGTAAGAAACTCAACGTGTTGAACGTTTTTCAAAGTGACACGTTCGCGAAAACAACACCCCGGATGCTTTTTAGCGCGATACACAGAAGAGTATAATTTTACAAGAACACGGCACGCTCGGTTGACCAAGCGCGTAACAAATAAATAAGCTTCGCGCGGCTTTATCGAGCGATTTTCCGCGATGCTCGCGGCTCGAGAGCGCGCCAGTAAAACGTGGAACGAGGAAATCCAATAAACGCCTAAACGATGACTCGGTATCGACAGATCGTCCGGGGGAACGACTTCTTCCGCGCGTTCATCGTCGATTATTTCGTTACTCGAAAGCGATCGTGACCAGGCCAATTAAGTTCGTACGAGCTACGAACGGCCACACACGGTGGAGAAACACGCGTGAAAATTAATTTGCTCGCCAGTTTTCGCTCGCGGAGCGCGAATCTGCGGTTTGTGAATTACGACGGCCAATTACGTTTGAACTGAGATTCAATTATGTTCGCGGATAGGATTTCGTTTCAGGCAGAGACGCGGTATTTTTCTCTCTGGTGTCGATGTTTGGCAATTGGCATGCGTGAAATTGTTATTTTTATTTTGAGTAAATTATGTCTTTTGCATGTAAATTCACGTGAAATTCTGTTCTCAGTTGACTTCGTTTTTATTATAACGTACAATCGATTATTATTAACGGGTGCGTAATAGCTATTATTAGTCGATCGATCCTATTGTTTTTTAATTTTCTAATTTTACATAAGAGACAGAGTAGATGTTTTGTTTTTACTTTGACTTCATATATTTTATAATAAACAATCGATTATTAACGTTCAGTTAATAGCAATTAACGTGTGTGAAATAGTTATTACTAGTGTTGTCCATCTCGCTGTTTTAAATAAATTATATTTCTTAATTGTATATAACATCCTATCTTTTGTATATAACAGACATGTAAAATTCTGTTCTTAGTCGATTTCATTTTGTAATGTACAATCGATCGTATAAATCTGGCAATTAACGTGTATGAAATTAAGTTATGATTATTTAGGTTAGATTATTATTAGTTTGGCAATCTCGCTGTTTTAAATAAATTATATTTTTTAATTTCCTATCTTTTATATGTAACGTAAAATTCTGTTCTTAGTTGATTTCATTTTATAATGTACAATCGATCATAAATATTTGACGTGTATGAAGTTAGGTTAGGTCATTATTAGTTTGCCGATTCAAATAAATAATATTTTTTTAATTTCCCATCTTTTATATATAACAGACACGTAAAATTCTCTTCTTAACTGATTTCGTTTTGTATTATATAATCGATTATATAAATATCTGGCAAATAACGTGTATGAAATTAGGTTATGATTATTTAGGTTAGATTATTACTAGTCTAGCAATCTCGCTGTTTTAAATAAATTACATTTTTTAATTTCCCATCTTTTATATGTAACGTAAAATTCTGTTCTTAGTTGATTTCGTTTTGTATTGTACGATCGATTATGTAAATATCTGGCAATTAACGTATATGAAATTAGGTTATGATAACGTATATGAATTTAGGTTAGTTTGCCAATCTCGCTGTTTTAAATAAATAATATTTTTTAATTTCCTATCTTTTATATGTAACAGATACATAAAATTCTGTTCTTAATTGATTTCATATTGATTTTGTATTGTACAATCGATGATATTAATATTTGGCATTTAACGTGAAAGGTTAGGTTATTATTAATTTACCGATCTCGCTGTTTCAACTAAATCGTATTTTTCTCGAATTCTCTATTTTTACATAAAATTCTGTTTTCAGCTGATTTCGCTTCGTGACATGCAATCCATTATTAATATTTGACAACTAACATGTACGAAATGGTTATTATTAATTTACCGATCTCGCTGTTTCAAATAAATCGTACATTTTCAATTCTCTAATTTTACGAAAGAGACACGTAAAATTCTGTAAAATTCTCGCTTCGTGACGTGCAATCCATTAACATTATTAATATTTGACAGCTAACATGGTACCAAATGATTTATTATTAATTTTATTTGACGGTTGTTATTAATATTTAACAGTTATTAATTTACCTTATCTTTTAAATATACAATCGTATTCTTTCATTTTCTAAAATTACACAAACGACACTCTGATTAACGTAACATAAAATTCTATTGCTAGCTGATTTCGCTGCGACGTGGAGTCGATAAGCCGGAAGAATCAATTTCAAAATTGAAGCCGGCGCAACCGAGTCGAAGTCGGGGATAATTAAAACTTGGTAATGGTATTACATTTAGTTTAACTTCTTAAAACCAGCGGAAACCCCGCCGGAAAGATGGGGGAGAACTAATTACACGAACGTGCCTCTCGAACAGTTTGCATAGGCATGCACGTAAAATGGTACTTGCCCGATAATGAACAAAAGCATCGGGAATCTATCGATCGACCTACACACACGATTCTATGCACTTCTGTGCAGTTTCGTTAACAACTCTATCAATTATCGTTATTCTCTGCGCGATATATGTAACTCGATATGTAATTCGACGTAACTGCAACAAAACCACGACTAAAACGAATTGAAATTAAAGTAGAGGAAGAAGTAACATCGAGCAATCGTTGGTTCGAAGGTGATAAAACCACAAACAGAAGAATTATAAAATTGTAAGTTGTAAAATTTCTCCATCAACACCGACCGATCGTTCGTTTTATTATCGTTTAAACTGTTTAAAAGAACTCGCGCGTTTCGAGACGTCGTGAGCCAACAACGACAAATCGCAGCATACACAGTGCAACGTGGTACAACGTGAAGTAACGCACGGGCTAATTCCCTTTAATGGCCTGTTATATCACGGCGCGTAATTAGATCACGGGCGTCGGAAGTTGCTCGCGTATTTTTGCGGCAACGATTAAATGCATCCATCGCTAGCCAACTATCGAGACCATGAACAATTAGTGGCCGCGGTGGTTGCTCTTCGAGCGCTCATGCAAAACGCCACTGCGAGTATCGAGCTGCCAGACGACAATGTTCGCCGGATATATAATGGATGAATGCGTTTACGTACCGAGTCGGCCCATTTATAAACTCTCTCTATCTCTCTCTCGCTCGCTCTCTCAGCTCGATTTCAGTTACACGCGGCTCGATTCGTTTACACGGCTGAGGGATTTCCGATCGATCGATCGCCGCGACAACTTTCGGAAATATGCGCTCCGATGAACTCCGATTTTCTCAGAACAGATCTATCTTCGCTTTCCCCCTCCACTTCACTCTGCGAACTACACGATGTGAAAACATTTTCAACAAAGAAGAAATCCAGAATTGAGTCCTTCGCGCTTTAAAGCGAGTCCAGAGGCTACGGTTTCTTGCGAAATTGCAATTTTGGGTCTACGTTGGGCAGAATTGTTCTCTGACAGAAATTCCACCGCGTCCACACTAGTTAACAATTCTAAAATTTAATTGGTATTTATGGGCACAATGGTACAAAGCAAGGCCCTCAATGCATTCACAATTTGTTTATTGTTGCAAACGAGCTCGCTGAAATACTTCCCAAATTGTTCGCCAAGAGAAGTGTGAACGCGGCATAACGTTGAATACACACTGGACAGAACTGCTCGCGAACAGTTCGCCAAGAGAAGTGTGAACGCGGCGTAATAGCTCAAATACTTTTGTAATAGAAGAATATAATTCGAAGATTTTTCGAAATATTGGAAATATTGGACCTTTAATGCAATTTAAATTGAGTGATGATGTAAGAACAAAGGGGATTAGCATCTAATTAGATCTACAGTTTGCAATTTTGAAAAGAATTTGCAAGTTTGAACAAACTTTCGTCCTCCTCCTGAAAAATTTGAAGTTTTCTCTTCCACGATCGAAAAAATTGATTCGTTGTTTCAAATTTCCCAAATGATAACAATCGACTGTATCTTGAGAGCAGATTATAACGATACCAACGATATCGCGGCATAACACAATAAATTACTATTTAATTTCACGTCCCTTAAATATCAAACGTTGCGCAATCGTGCAATCACGATTATCATTTAAACGGGCGATTTATTTCTCCTACTAATTGGAATTTCCATATTGAAAACACGAAACGAACGCGGCAGAGGTGAACAATCGGCGAAATGTTTAATAATTCGATTCAATTTGCTAATTAATTAATTAATTGCGAGATCCCGAATTTGTTCCCGACCCCCCGAATGGCATCGGCGATGATGCTGAATTTTATTCGACGTAAGATTCGAGATGCTTTTAATACAAAACAAGTAAAAGAACATCGAAAAAGTGCAGTGTATCGTGAGCTTCGTTCTTCTTCCAAATCGCAGATAAAAATTTATTTTGAAATGAAGAACATAAGTAACAAATGCAAGTAAATCTTCTCGAAAGTCGGCACGTTAAAACAAAGTGACTTCTAAAATAAACGAGCTTTACACATGCTGACTCGAGGAAATCAAACTCGACGTTTGAATCTGTTTGTACATAGTTCGCAGAACATGTCCCTCAAAAATCTTAGAAATCGATATTTTAAAACCAAATTTTATTCGACGTTCTGTTTGCGACAAGGAGGTTAAAAAGTTGAAAAAAAAGGGAACTGTTTCGTTGAAATTAAATTTTGTTCGATCATTTGATGTTATCCACGATGAACCGGCGTGGATTTCATTTCGACGTGCTTTATCATCGACGATCGAGTTTATTATTGTCGTTAAAAAATTGTATATTTACAACTGCCGTGCATATTAATATTTTCGCGTATCGGCAAATTTTATTTGTATGCCGCTTGGTCTTCAAACACGTCGAGAAGTGTAATCGAAATTAAATGAACAACCCTCCTCGTTCCTCCTTTGTCTGCTTCGACGCTCCGGTTACGCGTCACCGTGCATTTTATGAGAATAAACTGCGCTTCTCATTGTGTTCGAGCAAATATTGACGTTCCACTTGAAATTTCCCCGCGTAAAAGGACTCTATTCTATGGATTCTTTCCCAACGTACATAGACATTTTCTTTTTTCTAGAAATTCATTGATATCGCCTACCTATATACAGAAATTCCTCAAACGTAGAAAATCGCCGAAAATCCCCACAATTTGAGGAACAAATTTGAGCAACGTAAGCGGTCAAACTACATAGTTTCCACCACTCGTGGATGCTATGAATTTCCCTGGACTGGGCTAGAAGGTCCTTTGAATTTGCAACCGCGTTGAGGTGGAGAGGTCAAGTTACAGTCGAGGCACGTCGACTCGCGGGAAATCCCTCCATAGCGGAGCTTAGACCAACTTCCGGCCGCTCCTAATTGACTTCCGCTCGTACAGAGACGCGAACGCCAGCCTCTGGTCCCATTAACCGATCCACTCTCCCCATTTCGATTCGTGTAAACAAGCATTTGCCAACAGTTTGACAATTCATCCGTGTACAGGAATATGTTTCATCTTCTGCATTATGAAATCACACCTAATGCAACTATTTTTTTCTAGAACTCTGAATACTTTCCCCTATAATGCTTCATACAGTCAGTGAAACAAATTGAATGAAAAACTGCACGACTTGTAATTGCAAGTATGATTCGTCTCACTGAAAGGCCCAGAAGGATTTTTGCCATAAAATTTTATTGATATGTAAACATTTGAATCGATAGAAAACAGATTACAGGCGCGATCGCTCAGTACCAGACAACGCCACTCCTATTCGAGGTCTACGCCACGCCCCCTCGCGAATCACGTGACCCAAATCAACCAATCGCTAATTTTCGTTACATTAGCGTTGCACCTGAAAAGGTTATCTGAGTTATCCCCGCTAAAATCACTTTCAGTGATAAAAAATTAAATCAGAGCTGACTAAGAACAAATTAGAAAAACAATTATAATGCGACAATTATATCGTTGCAACGCGTCGATATAACATGCAAAGAATTACATTTGCAAAATTAAAATAACTTTCTTCCGTGACGGGTTGCGATTCGAAACACGATGAATAATTATCGATGACAGCTCGTTCACTAGTGGTCTCACGTACTCTAAAACCACCAAACCGCTTCCTGAGGTTTGCGCGGTCACACGTACATTTTACAGATGTTGTACCGCGCTGATATGCATCGAATATTGCACGGTTTGCTAATTACGCAAGATAATATACCTGATTGTGGCAAAACAACGATATTACCAAAATATAGTTAATCGAATTTAATTTAATTTAATTTTTGATAAGTCAGAAATCTCGATCATGTCAAACTGTGATTTTACTTTAAATCTTCAAAACAGATATTGGTGATCATGTATGAAATATAACGTGATTCTCCTCGAATACATCTTTGCGCCAAAATTTTTGTTTCAAAATTCATCTTTTCAGAGTAATCTAAACTTGATATCACCGAAATGTAATCAATTCGAATTTACTTCTGTTGAGTCAAAAATCCCGATCGTGTCAAACTTTGTGTGATCTTATTTTAATTCGAATCAGATATCGGTGATCGTATAACTTTACACCAGCGTTTCAAAGGTAATCTAAACTTTCCCGCGTTGCATCGTTCGCGGGAAATTCAAAGCGCACGTCCAAGCAAAGCAAATTCAGCAAGAAAATTGGGGGTATCGCCGAGCTTCATTGCAAAGTTTCCCTCGCTCACGTACGTGTCTCAAAGAGGAATATCTTTAGAATCCCGTCGAAGCGTTTTTAGCAGAAACCCTCTACGATTCAGTGGTGTATCGTCCTTAAAAAATTATCGAAAATCGTCCGTCATCCACGCACGCCGTTAATCTTTTTACGATTACGGATTTGCACGATTGATTTTTCACCATGTGTGGCTTTACGATATGTAAATTCCGTGATTTTATATGGATCAGGAGACGTGAAAAAATTCCGGTGAAAAGCACCGTGGAAAAAGTATCGTATCGCGTTTTTGTGTTTCCCGTCTGCGCTCTAATTCTCATTCCACAAAAAATTACGACTCGCGCGTCGACAAATTTTATTCGATAGAAAAATGCGGAACAAAAAGTTGTCCGGGGGTGGAAATATGACCGGCATTTCTCGTCGGGATTGTTACTTTCTGCTGTGAAAGCCAACATACGCCTCTGGAAAATAACGTTCGCATTTCGCGTCGACCTTCTCGGACATTTTGTTTAAACAACTCTTGAGACCTCGCGTGATTCAGGTGCGTTTATAGCTCCAGTATATACAGGGTGTCCCTTGATTTTGATCTATAAACACGACCATTTCCGAAATACTGTTTGTCGTTTTAAAAAACTTTTTCTACTTCGAGAAGGCAGTAGTCGAAAAATTATTAATTTAGAAGATTATTAGTTTACTTTAATTTTAAGTTTATAAAATCTGTTTATAAAATCATATGAAAGACGAGTATTCTTGTAATCACACCTAACCTAAACCTAATCTGAACTAATAGGTTTGAACAATTGATGCAAAAAGAATTATGAAATATAACGGTGACCTTCGTATCTCCTACATGCGTCTCACTAGAGACAAACTAAATAAGTGTATCAAATTACTGCTCTATCAAAATAAAAAGAAAATGCGGCATAGTTTAAATGAGGCATAGTTTCGTCGTAGATAATTGCATTTACAGATTAAAAACGGGACACTGCATATACTCTGAAAATGAAATTTCCTCCGTTTCGCGTTCGCGATTCATTTCTGGTCGAAAGAACCGTTCATTTTTTCGAGGCACATTACACAATTGCATCGCGTCCTTGGTGATTCATCGTGCCAGTGCAGTCAAACGAGATTGCCTCGACTGCGAGATTTGCGATATGCGTAACGAATGACCATTGAATCACGTGATCACGTCACAGAGTCACGTGACGTAGGACTAACATGGCTGACTCATCGAGGCGTCACTTGCTCCATACATTTGCAATTTAACGAAATTTAATCCCTCGAAACAATTCTGCGGAAACTCGGACCGCGTGTTTCAACCGTGAACTTTTTGCTTTTTCACATTTTCAGCGAGCACAGTTTCCTCGAACCTCGAAGCTGGAAACGTCGATAAAACAGGGATCGCGCATTTTGCAAATTTCAAAAGAGAGCGGAGGATCGATCGAACAGAAGAGAACCCGATGGAAATTAAAGGAACGAGTAACTGCGAAACGTTATTTCTCGTTGAAATCTCTCTCGAAAATATCACGATGTACATATATATAAATAGCAACGCGGCGACGCAAATGTGAAACGTCGTCCTTTCGGCAAACGTTTTAACCGCGCTGAAATTATTCCCACCGTTGCATTTCCTTCTCTCTGTAATTTCAGCACACACGGAATTTACACACTCAAAATCCGCCTAATGTCTAAACGTTTCGCGCGATTTCTTGCCCCCTTCTGACGACTCGATTCCACAAAACTTGGAATTAACACCCAATTACGTGCTTAAACTCTCTTCGCAGCGTCGAACGTCCCAATTTCTCGGTCGATCTACCGAGGCGAAGTAATTGAGGTTTCGAGATCAACGAATTCGATCGAATCAAGCTCGGTTTCAAACGCTCCTCCTCTTGTGTCGCGAATCGAGCTGCGCTGATTCTTCCGGGAGAGGAATAAATCAGCGAGCGAAGGACGCCGAAGAACCACTGGCCGTGGTTTTAATTTTCATTCGAACTGGGTCGTTCAACAGGCGATTCAAGCCTGGCTCAAAGAGTCCAAAGTATCACTGACAGCCACGAACCTCTGGGTGGGTAATTCTCATCGAATAGAGGAAGAGAATGAATGAACGCGAAGCAAGGGACTCGTTCGATCGTTCGATACGCGGGATTTTTTCTTTTTTTTTCTTTTCTTTTCCAAGAAGCTTCCCATTGTTTTCCTCGTTTCCTCGCGGACAAACGTCGCCATCACCGATGTTATCAAGTTGCTTTTACGCTCGGGACAATTAATTTACTTTCTTTTCCAGTGGAAATACTTCGATTCTTCACTTTTTTCTTTTTCTTTTCAGGAAATAAGCATAGAATTTTTCACTTAAGAATCACAGGTTTTCATGGTTTTAAAAATTTGGGAAACTTAAAAAAAAAAACATTTACGATTTATTTTCACAAAATTTAAAAAGAAGACTCTGAGAGGTCGCGAGGTTCTCGAAATCTAAAACACGAGTGCTGCATATAGAAACTCTACCACAACTTTGAAAACAAGATTACACAAAAATTGAATTAAATCAAACAAAATTTGTGAAAAACAAATTTACAAACAAATTTTTTATTTTGACAAAATTTAAAAGAGAGAGGTCGGAAAGATCAATTGATTCGAAGAAATAAAGTGGTGAGAAGAAAAAAATCGTTTGAAATATGATCGAACGTTATCGAACTGTAATTAAAAACGCATTTCGGGCAAATGGCACGTACGATCGCCAGGACGAACGCGGCCGCAGAACTTTTAAAACTCTCGTCGCGACGCAACGTTGAACGTCCGATCAAATATCGGCAAATATTTCAATTAGTTGCACGGACGCCGATATCCGATATCGGCCGGTTATTATAGCTTCGTAAATTTTACAACAAATGGGATAGTTCGCCGCGAGTTTTCGCCCACGGAGCATATTGGAAACTTGCCGAAGAGTGGATGCGCGTGTATAATTTGATTAAAAGCCGGGGAATACGCGAGCTCCGCGGCATACCGTGGCCGGGGAAATGTATTCTAGGTAACGGAAAATGACGGTGAACGCGAAAACGTTGCGAGATCTTTCGTTCCGAAGGCGACTTCCGACGTTCCGAAGAATTTTATACTTGTCCGTCGTGTGTTGAATCTTACAAAATTGAAATTAAGGTACAGCGAAGAGCATAACTAAGTAATGACGTAACTTTGTGGAAAAAATCCATTTTGTTTCATTTTGTAGCGTAAACTCTCTGCTATAGCTTTTATAACTTTCAAGTTTTTTTTGTTGTCATTCTTACGTGATTATGCCTTTTACTATATTTTTTAAGTTTACGTACAAATATTTGCTTCCTACTACATCTTTTAAGTTGTCGTACAGACACCCGTTTTCTTTGTATAAAACAAAGAGAACTAAGCGTCAAAGAGCTACGAGTTGAAACGTAATTTCGCGGCCCCGTTCTTTATAACACTCCGTACACTTTATTCAGACGCCGGACAATTATCCAGGAAGCGAGAGGATCAACGACGAAACGCGAAAGAGGAAGCTTATTCTGCGGGCGTGCATCTTCTCCCCTGCAGAGGGGCGGCAGGGAATTCCTTTCGAGGCCATTCAGTTGCCGCGAAATTTACGCAGGATTAGGTGGAAAATTAGGTCGACGTGCGTACTAATGAACCGCGATTCTACTCGCGATTATTCGCATCTGTTTCAATTCGGGGGAAATGACGGGAGCTGATTTGGTCTTGTGGCCAGAGAGCGGAATCGAAGATTTCATTTAACGCTGAATGGGAGTAACGAATCGTTGTGCGCCGGAATCTCTGCGACGAGAACAAAAGAGCGAAGGATCTGTACGTCGAATTGTATCAAAATTTGGTCGAAATTCTTCTTGCATTGTATTCTACTCATCACGAAGGTAAAACTTTTCCAAGGAAGTTTTTCCTAATAGTTCATAATTTAAAAAATGGCAAAAATTATTTAACATTGCGTGAGTTCTAACAGCGACTTTATGATTCTGGACGCGTGAATGTCTGTATTATGCAATTTTCGTATTAGGTTTCACTAATTTTTGATTTATCACAGTTGCAGCATCACTGTGAATCTAAATCAAATGATAAAACTAATTGTTAATATTATTCGAAATATAAACGACCATAAAGTCGTTGTTAGGACGCACACGTTAAACACCTAAAACGCAGTGTTAGATGATTAAGAAACATTTTTGCCATTTTCCAAAAGAACCATTAGGTTCCTCGAAAAAGTTTTACCTTCGTGACGAGTAGAATACAACGCAAACAAAATTTTGGTCTTGAAATTCAGGGTCAAGATTAATTTTGCGGCAATTTTACGTTCTTTTAATGTATTTCCATCGAATCAAAGATGTAGAATTCATCTATGGACGGACAAACTTTCCTTTCCACCCTGTACATTTCCTTCCAACGCGAACTATGGTTTCGTGGTATTTTTCGACGTGGGACGAAGGAACAATAGAGAGAGGGACGTTGAACCGAAAAGCAGTTGAATCGCCGAGCCAGGTTGAAAGCTGGCCCCCGCACATGTCACGCGGCTGTCGATAATTGAAAAGATTCAATTTCGACGAGCAGAAACCGACCGCGTCTGAAATTTTCCGCGAAACGTGGCGTATCGATTACACGTGGAGAACGTCACCGTGAATATTTCTATGATATTCGTTTGACAAGGGGGGGGAGGTTCTCATCTTTCGAAGATATTCACGTCGCTGTTCAAGATATCGTCGACGCAAAATATCGGTGAATTCGACGAGACTCGATCGTTGAAAACTCGATAGCTTGCCCTGCCAGTGAACTAAATTTCATTCGCCGATCTCCGGTATCCTTTTTATTCCAATTATTTTATATTGATGAACAGTACGTGCGCATCAGTATTATATTTTATAATGTTATGTCATATTATAAAATATATTATTATTATCTTAACATATTTAACATGATACTTTTAGTACAATCATATTTTAGCAATTTTTTTTTTACGTTTTACATTGGATTTTATGTCTGTTAGCTTCCTCTGTTTCTCCGGAAGTCCCATAACGCCATTTTCGAAATTTATGCTCGAGGTGCATTTTCATGTAATGAGAATATTCATTTATTATTATGGATTATTAGTATCTATTACTCCGTCAGTTCCAAAATAAGTGTACAATTCTGTACTTTGATTATATTGAAGGTTAAAAGAGAATCAATTGTTAAATGCTGCGTAAATGCAAATAGAGACTTTCGAAAAGGTTAGACTCTAACCTATAAATATTTAGTCCAGCTGAAGGTTAGATTTTATGTGTCAAAAAGTTTCAGAAAGTGTGGTTTATAAATATTGTTGCACTCTCTGTTATTTCAACCCTCAAAAAAAGGCCATGAAGTAACTGTTCTGACTGAGAAATGAAAACGACCTTTTTGCCATAAAATTTTATTGATATGCAAAACAAATTACAGGCGCGATCGCTCAGTACAACGCCACTCCCACTCGAGGTCTACCCCACGCCCCCTCGCGAATCACGTGACCCAAATCAACCAATCGCTAATTTTCGTTGCATTAGCGTTGCACCCAAAGAGGTCCGATTTTCTGGGTTACCCCCGCTAAAATCACTTTCAGTGATAACAATAAAACAATCGTGCATACATAATTAATGAGTTAACAAAACGAGAGAAACTTTCGGGAGAAAATATTTCCAAATATTTGTAAGAACTTGACGTATCTTCTACCAAGAAACGAGTCCCATCCAGATCCTCTCAACGCAAAGAGTGTATTATTTTCCGCTCGATCATGGCCCTTCTCCATTATGTTCGCCGATGGCCTCTTACTGTTTACGTGGCCTCTCCATTTTCCGTACCATTCGTCCCTTTCTACTTCGCGTGTATGTGTACGCGTCGTACTATACCTCGAGGGATTCCAACGATACGAAAGTCAAAATTCCGTGGACAGTAAATTTTTGTAAAGGCGTAAATTTTACATCTCTCCGAGAATATTCGTTCTTCGCTGTGACATAAAATTCTCGAGCACCAGGGGAACATATCGATGACCTAAACTTAAAATTTTCGAGACCCAAAGCGTTCGAGACTCTGTGGACGTTGATCCATCACGCGATTCGGCCATCGAAATGTGTCGGAACATGCCACAAGTCGATTTCAATGAACTTCAGGGTGGGATTTGCAACCGTAAATTAAAATAAGCCTTGTCGACATTTCACGCGACATTGTTTCCTTTTTTTTTTTATGTAACACACACAAAGTGTCAAAAATTGTTTTACAACTCAAATTAACCCTTTTGCAAATCAAAATTTCATCCCTTCGCAAATAAAAATGTTTCTCCTGCAAATTTGTTCTCTCAAGTTGTAATAAAGATAAAATCCGACGTGAAGCTACTGTTTCGAACATATTTTATTCGGAGTTAAAAATTAGTAAATTGAATAAATATATTAATAAAAATTAATTAAAACAAAAAGTGAAAAACAAAAGTTCGATCCTGTGTACGTAATAATACTTAAACAAAAGATAACATGAAACAATGCAAAATTAGTTGCTTGTCGCTAAATATATTTATGTAACATTAAAAGCATATGTACATACGTATCTATAATAAATAAATTATCTGCGAGCACAGTTTTATACATACCCATATAATAATTATAACACTCTAAATAATAGTGGAGAACATCCACTCGTTCATTGTCTGAAGAATCAGTAAATTTTTGTAAAATATTTCTCGCACAAAATTTAATTTCTGAAGAAGCTTCTCCAAAAAATGGGATTCGTCATTAAGCTTCACTCACAATTTGAGTCTGAATTTGAGTTTGATTTGCAAAAGGGTAAATTCAATTCAATTTGCAAGAGAAGAAAAGGTGAAACTGGTCAATTTCCAGCGCTCTTTCTCGCAAACGCGGGAACACGAAACGCGACACTTTTATGCCGTGTTTAAACCGACCGAAGGTGACGCGATTGAATCGAAAATATCGGTCAACAGGCGTTGCGACTTAAAAGGAACACGGATAAGCCATTCGAGGGTTGAAATGCTCGCCACCTTGCAACCGGAGCTAACAACCGAACAGTCCACGCGTGCCCGTGACAAAAGAGCGACCAGCTTGGCTCCGGCAAGCACAAAGAAAATTTTAACAGTCTGTCGATTACACGTAGGAACGCGTCGATACGTCGCGCCTTTGTCTCCTCGTTGGCCAGCGAACGTAGACGTCGATTCAACAGCGCATGAAATCTCGTTAATCATTGAGCGCGTGTTGTGCTCGGGCGTTGAATAAACCAACAGGCTCCGCTCTCGGAGCTCTTTGAGTCTGAAGTGGAAGTTTTTCAGATGAGACAGATACGAAGGAGCGTCCGTCTTTTACGTTTCGTGGCTGAAAACGACTGGCGATAGAATTTTGTTTCAAGAGTTTGTATGAGCGAATGAAAGAGCTTGACTTTAGGGGGATGGAAAGTGTTTGCACGTGTTTGCAATTGATATAAATATATTTTTCTAATCAACGTATCATTTAATCAACATCACAATATAGGTCACATTGAGCTGATAAAAAAAAGTATGCAAATTACGTCCTTGACAAATTGTTCGAGGCCCGGAAGATCTAAAAAGTTGGACACCGATGCTCTAGAGGCTTCAATCATCGATGAATCCACTTCTGCATCTTCCAGCGTCCAACCACGTTGCGATGTTTCGCCAGTAAATCGCGGAAGGGAAGAGAGGGTGCGGAAGAAGGGAAGAAAATTAGAACAGGGAGGAGAACGTCGGAATAAAAGTGAAACGAGGGGCATTTCTTCATCGAGAGGGGCTGGTTTGCAGCGACGCGAACAAACGAACCTCCTCGCTTTTTGATTAATGTCTCCGAGGAGACGAGCGGACGTTAAAAAAGGAATGGAGAAAGAGAAGAGCGTCGTCGCGTGTTTCCGTGAAGGCTGCTGCCGACGAGCAAAAACGTGGAAAATAATGGAGGGACAGGTGTGAAGCTGCTGAAGGTGTCGCAGATTGATAAGGCGTTGCGTTGAACAACACGGAATCGAACTCGCGGAGATCGCTGAAAAATTTGATTCAATTCGATAATTAGGATTTCGATATTTTGCAATATCGAAATAACTGTATGAAGCTGTATGAAGCTGTATGAAGCAGGGCGCATTTCATGATCTCTAGAGGACCATAGAGCAAGAATAAGATATTATTATTATTATTATTACAATTATTATTTATTATAATAAGTTATTTCGGCTTTTTCTAATGTCCTTCTTACTTGTTTACTATTTATAAACACGTTTCTGTCGTTAAAATAATTTAGTGATGCATCGAAGCTCACTTGAGAAAAAATTGGCACGTAGGGTACAAAAGTTTGGTACAAAGCAGCGAGTTAACATCCAAACCAAATTGATAATATTAAACTATTTAAATAAATATTATTAGTATATAATTTATAATATATATATATATAAATTATTATTAAATTATTTAAATAACAGACAATTCTTCCTATTATTCATAACAATCCAAACGCAAAAGTATTCGTCCACTTATGATCCGTGTATCCGGAAAATAATTAAAAGGGGAAAAATGAGAAGCGATAAACGAAATTCGGAGTGGATAAAATTAATTAACGTTCCGATATTTGTAACGAGCAAACATCGCTTTGTCGTCTCTCGAGTTACACGATAAATAAATAATTCGTAAATAAATAAGACAGCAGGGCAGATTTGCAGGATTATGCAGGATGTTCGCGTCGTAACGAGCACGAATGACGGCGATATTCGATGCTCGAGGATTTAAATTGAATCGACCGGGATGAAATTGAATCGGGAATCGGCTGCTGTTTAAAAGAATGCAAGTATTTGCACGAGGAAGAGGTTCTCTTCACTGTGTAAATAATCAAAGTTATGGCTCGCGCGTATGATCGTCGAGTAAATACCTTTCCAATTACTACTCGAGTAAACCGTCCAAGATAACGTTACGCCACTGATTTTTGATACTTGAATAAGTATACCCGTTTCGTTGCCAAAGTCCCCTTTTGAATTCTAGACCAGTGGTTCCCAACCTTTTCTATGGCCCTGTGAGTGAATTTTTTACTAGGAAAAAGACCATCAATTGGAGAGCAATTAATGGTGCATCACACAACGCGCAAAAGTTAAATTTTCATTTGAAGAAATGGAAAAAATTCGCTGTTAATAACTCATTCCACTCCCCTTGGAAAGTTATTATACATATTGCCTACGGCTCAAAAAAAAAAATTCATTTCCGACCAGATGAGCAGATTTCCATCAAAATAAATATGTTACTATAGTTATTATATACAATTTAGTATTATAATACAATATGTATTATTATATATTATTTAGTATTATATACAATATATAATATTATATAATATTATATTATAATACAATATATCATATATATTATGACATATTTAGTATTTAACACGTAGAACGTTACTCGTTAATGTAAGAAAGTAACGTTGTTTAACACAGAATATGGAGATTAAGATACACGCAGTCCTCTTTTCTTTCATTTTCCCGCAATAACAGCCAATCAATCCTTAAAGGTCGATAAATATCAGCCTGGCCGTGCTGTGATGGACATATACTACTGAAGAGAGCAATCAAACGGGAAAACTGAAACAACCTCTTGTGTTTCTTCTTTCGTACTGTCTTCGTCAATAGACTGATCTACACAGTCATTCGTGTTTATATACAATGAATAATTATTCGTAATTTAAACTGATATTATAACCATTAAAAAAAGGATTACATGCTCTTCGTAAAAAAAGAGAATGAAGAAATAAACTGATATAGTTTATAGTCTTTCGAAAATGGCTTTAAATAGTGTTTCGACTGTCGTGGCTTTTGTTTATTTGTAGCAATGTAGTTGATTATTTCTTGTATTAAATAATATACATTATATTATCACTGAAAGTGATTTTATCGGAGGTAAGAAAATCGGGCCTCTTCAGGTGCAACGCTAATGCAACGAAAATTAGCGATTGGTTGATTTGGGTCACGTGATTCGTGAGGGGGCGTGGAGTAGACCTCGAGTAGGAGTGACGTTGTCTGGTGCGACCTGAGCGATAGCGCCTGTAATTTGTTTTCTATCGATTCAAATCTTTGCATATCAATAAAATTTTATGGCAAAAAAGTCGTCTTCATTTCCTAGTCAGAACAGTTGCTTCTAGGCCTTTCAGTGAGACGAATCCTACTGGGGTACAAGTCGTGCAGTTTTTTTATATTACATATTATATTTATATAATATAAACTCGTTTATATCATCTACGCATCAAGCATTTGTCCATCAATTTCGTCAAAACGTACCAGATTCCACTCACTCCTACTTCGTGTTTCCTCCAACGATCCCCAATTGTCATTCTCCGTCGTTTCTTTCAATTTTCCTACGCCCTCCTACGATTTCAATTAAATCCGCGGCCGCTAATGGGAGACACACGCACGTGGATCATTCCATTGGAACGGACGGCGTTTTATCAGAATAATACGAATTTATTGATCAAGAGTGCAAATAGTCGCGGCATCCTCGGACAGAAATAAATCCTCCAGGGAATACCGGTGGCTCGTCGATAATTTACACGGACGTTATCCGCCCGATCGTCAAAGCTCGCCGATAGCAGCATCCGCATGCCGCGCGATTAATAGTTCCACTCGATTATGGTAAATTGCCGTCTACGCGTGATCCACGGGGCAAACTAGTGGAACGTTATTGCTAACGATTACGTTCTGCGTTCCGGTCCATCGGAAGGACACAATGGACAGTGTAAATCTTGGAGAGTCTAAACCACGAATTTGGGAAATTATGTATGAAAATTTTAGGGAATTAGAAAAAAGTTCAGGAATGAAGTGTATAGAAAATTTTGGGAAATTATATAGAAATTGCGAGAATTGTAGAAATTGTAGGAATATTAGGGAAATTATCTTCTAATTACGTAGAAAATTTATATAAATATTAAAATTTATATAGAAAATTTTAATACTGGAAAATTAATTTTAACATTAGAAAGCTCCCTTTCTGAACTGTCGGAGAAGTTTAACATTCACGCGTGACAAAGACGAGAAAAACTTGAAATTATTAATGTGACAATATAACGTGTGTAAATCTCCATTGAAACTGGTATATTCTGCTCTTTCTAATATATTTGTACCCCGTATATAAATAAAAAGTGACAGCAAATTAATTTTTACATCTGATAATCAAGCCAGGAAATATCGCTGATAATTAATAATTAGAAGAATCAAGATTTTTCGTGGGCCGGGTTATTGTAGTTACATCCTAACTGTTCCCGGCTGTTTCAGTTAGTATTTCAATGGAGTATAATTATTGTTGAGCGCAATTTACATCCGTGGGGCTTAAATTGGAAACAGCTATTGAAGCAACGTGTAAGGGAGGTGTTTTGCTCGTGGTAAATATCGATATATACTTAGCGCCACAAAAGGGACGTACATCAAGATTTCGTACGCAATTAGCACACGCGGTATACATAACAATGAATTTACTCACGAGAAAAGTTATCCGGCTGTTAAATTACTTTCGAAGACAAAGGATGGTCGAAGGGAAACGGTGTGAAAGTCCGTCATAAGCCGCTCTGAAAAATCGATATAAATCAGTTTCCCCCTCGTCTCTGAAGCTCTTTTGTGCGGGCGTAAATGAAATAGTTGAAATGGGAATAAAAAAAAAAAAATCGCTATAGAAGGGAATTTCATTATGTCACAAATACAGAGGTGGACAAAAAATATTCGCATATTCGATGAAAAATTATAATTGTAAACTGTTTGAACTTGGTGAAACAAAATCTGGTTGGTCAAAAAAGAAGAAAATTACTGAAAAGTTTTTTTATGATTGGATCTAATACTCGCTGTACTGGTAATTAATAAAATTAGTTTTTTCTTATATTTTCATGTTTTATCAAAAACAAAAAATGGGCGTGAGAAAATTTTGGTTGCTCTATACTTTGGTCCACCTTTGTAACCTTAGTCTCATAAATCATTTGTTTAACAATCTAAAAATTATTCTATAATTTATAATAATTATCTGAGTGTTATATTTAGATATCTAAAAATATTCGATAAATCTAAATATTGTCTAAAAATATTTTAGAATCACTGCCGTTCCTAAATCGTCACACTGTCAAACCAAAAATCTGCGATTCGTCGAGACAAATTTTCCAAGAAAGTTGCACGATCCCACGAATTTAATCCAAAACAGGAGAAAATCGCGGGTAAATTTCAGATCGCTTCGAAGTCGGGCGAAAGTAAAAGGCGCACGTTCGAGCGTCGTTCGGGGAAGATTTCCCTTCCCCGATACGACCACTTTACCTTGACACGTGTTTTGCATTCACCGGTCTCCCTCGTGTTCTACGATCGATCAGCCCTCCCGAGGCGACGAAAAGTAAATCTCGCGAAACGTGCTCACGCACCGGCTACGATTTTTTCCTCGCTCGAAATACCTCACTGGTATGGGTGGTAACCCAATGATGGAGAAGAATTTCGCTCTTTCATGAGCGAGAGAGCCAATTCGTGGCGACGTTCATTAAATGTCAAGGTAGAATCGAACTCGAGAAACAGAGTTAGCCTTTCAGAGCGGAGGAATCGCTCGTGGAAACGACAAGAAGAAGCTGAGAAAAGAAGAAAAGTCTCTTCCATGGGCTCGAACTCGTGTTTCATCTTCACCAATTCACCACGCAATCACAGACCGCGCAATTTTCTCTTAAACTTTTAAGTTTAAATTCTTAAACCATAGAGAAAGATGTTTCAAAGTTGCGAAATTGTAGAATTTTCTAAAAAAAAAATATCAGGTGTTTCCCCATAATGTGAAAAATCGTACAAGGGATGCTTGCCAACAAATTGCCAACTGTCGTTTGGGGACGGAATAAATCAGTGTATTGACGATCAAGGTCACCACTTTCGACGAAGGATGCTGGATGACCTTGAATGACCTTGGAACACGAACGTTGCCTAGGTCGCTGAACGTCAGCTACAAGACTGTGGACTCGAAAATATACAGTTCTGTTTAAAAGAAGACAAGAGTCATCTCGAAATCTCAGAAACATGATCACCTAGACAAGATTCGTGACAACCGCGAGACGTTCCCCTTCGAAACATTATTCTCTATAGCGAAAATTGTTCCATGTGGTTAGCTTCGCATGGAACACCCTGTATAGCGTTATCTCGCGTCTGACGATAAAGCTGAATCGAAAACGGGGAGGCGGGAAAAAAGGGCAACTAACGACAAGAGGGCGATCGAAGGAACGAAACTCAGTCAGAGCCCCTCGTTGTCCAGGGACTTAGGCTCCATCGATTTCGCATGGGGGTTGGTTGGCCCACGACCCATTAGCCCCATGGCACGAGGGTTTCTCAAGAGAAACGTGGAGGGGGAGATTCGCAGTCGGAAGAGATTCAAGGCGAGAAAGGATGAGGTAACCAAAATGGCGGGCAAGTGTTACGAAACGAAGTGTTATAATTGCAATTATAATTTTGTAAAAGGAATTATTATAATTTTATTATATATCATTGTTATATTTAGTTTAGTATATAGTGTTTAGTATATTATTATATTAGAGTATATTATAGAGTATATAATATATTATTATATTTAGTATAATTTTATTATTTATTATTATCATATTTAGTAAAGAGTACATTATACAATATATTTAATTTTAATTTTATTATTTATTATTATCATATTTACTTTAGTATTTAGTATATTATTATATTTAGTATAATTTAGTATAATAAAAGAATCATTATAATTTTATTATACATTGCTGTTACATTTAGTTGTTATATCATAATTTAACTCGTTTCGAAGCTTGAAATTTGAATTTCTATTATCAAAATGTATCGCTCCTTGTTATTCTAAGATATTTTTACACCGTGTGGCAGACGACAAAGTGAAGAGACTTCTCTTCTCGGGTAAACATCGAGATATTTTCTTCTGTGACTGAAACCACAATAGTTGAAGATCGAAGCTTCCATTTTTCTCGCCGTTATATTCCTCTAACATTGTAAATTGAGTAAATTCAGCTGGAAGAAGAACCAGTTCAGCAAGTTCTAAGAGATCATTGCGAAGGCGAAGCTTCGATTTTTTCGAAAATTTTTCGATTACCTCACGCTGTTGCACGATTTCTTTCAACATTTAATGTTCTAACGGATATTAATGAAAGCCGCTGTACATCAAATTTTGAGAAAATAAAAAACTTTACTAGGGAACGAGAGAATTTGCTTCTCCTTTGATAAATCAGCTCGATGAACCAGATTTGTCGAGGCAAGTACGAGATTGTGGATGCTTCTGTGAGATAGTTTGATAGATTTGGACATTCTTGGGTTTAGGTTAGGTTAGGTTACCTAATATATTACTGTATATTGTATATTATATTATATTATAATATTTAAAATATAATACAATATATATTATATTATATTATACTAATAACCCAATATGACTCTAATATATCAACCCAATATACCATTTGCGTTTGAAGTTCCCGCCATTTTTGGGAAACAAATTCCACTGCGAAGTTGATTCAAAGAAAAGACAAACTGCTTCGAACAACTGCTGGCGCCAAGTGGAAAAAATCGACCAACCAGTGGAGATAAAATAGAAAAATATTTATCGAGACGACGAAAATTGGGAGTTCTGTACGTCCGTATGTTCGGAGGGAAGCTCCGGACTCCAACTGGTTACGATATTGATCGGTTACGTTATAACGCTCGAATTTCAACGAGCCAGCCGAGAACTGATTCCGAGAAGATCGGCACAGTTGCCCGTGGCCAGCAAAATCCGGAATCGTGTCCGACGCGTCCGGGTCAGAATCAACAGTTTGCTCTATCGATTAGTTTCGTGCCGTGGTGGCCCACGAAAAAGAAGCGGAAGCACAACCTTGCTGACAACACCACCGGCGGGGGAATCGCGGTGGAATCTAGGTTTCCACGTGTCGGGGATGGGGTTCGCTCGTTCTCGTTTCCAAGACAAACAGCACTCCGAGACGCTCGATAAACAAAACGGAGAACAAATAGAAGGAAACGTTGAAAGCACGACGCTCCATCGTTTCTCTTGGATTCGACGCGTTTTCTTGCGTTTGGCATTGGCACGGCCAACGCTTCGATCGGTCGAACGACCTCAGACGAGGATCGTTCTCGATTTTCGAGCTTCAGGGGCAAAATCCAATGACCAATTTTTCGTAATTTTTGTCAGAAACTTTACGAAACGGTGTATTTTTAGACTTGGAGATTTAATGATATTTTGTAAAAAGCCTGTGTATTATAAAGTTTTCTTTTTTTCCTTTGCTTTAATTTCTCTGATGGAAATTGTAGGTTCCAGCGTTAAAGAGAGGCAAATTATCACGTGCAGTTGGTCTCCGTAAATGATTTTCAAGTTCAAAGACTCGACTCAATCGCTCGTGAAACAAAATTTCATCGCAGCGACGTTGATATTTCAGCTCGTCCTCTCCAACGTCGATGTTTCCTCGATATTTCGTAAATAATCGATCCATTTAATTTGAAACGATCTCCCCCCCCCCTGCATTTTCCTTCGGTTCTCTTTCAATCGAACTAAAAATATTTTCGAACGCGATATGGAAAAAAAAGGGAAAAAACTTTTACGTGGAATTCATTAATGGAATGGAGTTTACAGCCCGGGAAGCTGTGACAGAGTGAACAAATTCACGCAATCTCTGGGTTTTGCGACCCAGTTTCACCACCCAGGTTGTTTGTCAAAATCCGCAGCTTTTTATATTTACTACGTTCTAATAAATCTGGGCGAAAACCAATATTGCGTCTGGCTGGGGCATTGTTTGCGGAGCGACGAAGAGGAACCGCTATGAATTATTCCCCTCGAGGGAACGGGGGGAATTTAACGCGTTCGACGTTCAAACCGAACTTCCGCGTTTCGGTTTCGGCTGGTCACGAAACTGACCGAATTCCGACTTCAACTCGTCCCTTTGTTTGCTTTCTAATCAAACGGCGTCAAAAACTGACAACGAAGACTTCTAACTCGTGCCTCGACGAAAGAAGCAAACACGAGAATCAAACGCTATTACCTTCGCCCGTCGAAATCGATGAGTATGAATTCGAAAATAATGCCTCGATTCCTCGTGCAAATGGAACGTCCAATTTATGATTATGAATTATAAACTCTCGAAAATGGAAAAAATGGTATTTTTTGCTCTGAAGGGGGGGAAGAAGCGAAGCGCTTTGAAAATACGATCGATGAGAAGAGACACGAAGATGAGTCCAAACGACAACGGAGAAACACCTAAGTCAAAACTGAAACGACGATAATGGCTGCACAAATCTAAAAGTAAACCAAGACGACCAGAGTATAAATAGTATCGGGGAAATTGCGAACAAATTTGTGTTGAAATGGAATGAAAAATTGTAAATAACATCGCAGAATGTTATAATATTGCGTAATATACAATAATATAATAATATATATTATAGAATAATATTGTCACTATGTTATATTATTATAGAAATGTTATATAATAATATAATAATATATATTATATTGCATAATATACAATAATATAATAATGTATAATAATATTGCGGGAAATATAGGTGGAAAAAATAAATTTTATCTCGGACTGGCCGAAACGATTTTTAAGAGTTTCAAAATCGAAAGGGTTACGTGTCGATAGTGAAAAAAAGGGGGGGAGGGGGATCGTAGGATCATTCAGTTGCCGGTTTAATTTGAAATCGAGGATCAGGAAAAACAGCAATTTCCGTGACTGTCACCCAGCCAAAAAGAAGAACGCGAATCGGCAAACCGTGGTCGAATCAATTACCCGTCTCTGATCTTCCAATCCCTCTTGCTTCCATTTTTGCACGCAACTCGGCTTAACGATCCGTTGAATTTTTCACCCTTCTCCCCGCCTCATTTATGTTTCACTTTACTTTCCACGTTTCTTCGAATCATATTTATCAAAGTTTCAGCAAATGAACTTTATGAAATGGAATTTTAACGCGGGGTGATTTACATCGACGATCAAACGAAAAGCCTGGTGAGGCCAAACTTGGTCTCTCAGATAACGTAACAGATTCCAAAGATTTGTTTCAATTATCAACAGCTGGAGAGGGAATTTCATTAGTTGGAAAATATGTTTGATAAAGATAAATGAATAATGATAAATTGTTGCTAAAATAAATGAGTGATCTTGATAATTTTTGCAATTTCTAATCATCAGTTGGTAATGTGCTGTTTCTTCACGTTGCTATATTAATCACGTAATTCTAGGTTAGGTTTTAGTAGAATAAATCAGTGGTCTCGTTTTCACAATAATCATTAGCTAGTAATTTAAATAAATTATTAAGCAATTAATTTATATATTATTGCGTTATTATTATTTGTATTGTGTTACTTGTTCACATTGCTATAACATGTCAATCACGTAATTCTAGGTTAGGTTTTAGTAGCATCTTCAATATAACTGAAATAAATCAGTGACCTTATTTTTGCAATTTGTAATCATTATTTAGTAATTTTTAAATCATTAAGTGATCGATTTGTATTTTATTATGATCTGTAATGTGTTGCTACGATGTGTTAATCACGTAATTCTAGGTTAAGTTTCAGCGCATTCAATATAACTAGTTCTTTGCTGTATTGTTGAGTTTAGAATAATTTGTTTTAAAGTTTACAATTCTCTGATATATTTTTGGTATAAGACAGTATTAATCATGACGAAGAATCTCCAAATTTCGATCATTCGGCAAGTCCATCATCATCAAGTTATAAATTGTAAGATTATGCCGACGACTCAAAAACAATACAGATGAGACTTTCAACTGATGAACAAATTTTCGACAATACGTAGTCTCTACAAAATACACGCCACGTTATTAATAGAGATAAACTACCGATACAATAATAATCGAATGATTAATTTGATTTTAATTGCTTCCCTCATTCGTCACTTCGACGAATCATGATCGACACTTTCATTCCACGTTCATTAATCAGACTACAGATTTCGTCCGTCAAAGAGAAAGCGGAATTAATATTTTCTCGCAGGGAGAACCACTGCGAGCTGTGGCTAGCAACAGCTTGTGAAATCGAAGCGGGAAAGATCGTCCGATCGGCGGCGGAAGTTCGGCAAATTCGTGAAAAGCCGAACTTCGTTCCGACGTTGCCGCGTTTCGCAGTTCGTTACCGAGGGAAGCTCGGTTAAATAGGCTACGCCGGGGCGGGGGCAAATTCACTCGGAAGTTGGGAAGTTAGCGCGGGGAGAAAGCAGGCCAGCCGGTGGCTTCGCAAGAGCCACCGCAACATCCGAGCATCCGAGTTCCAGCATTTTCGAAAATTTGGCAAGCCGCTGCTCGAGGGGGCTTCTCAAATTTTCGCGAAGAGACTCGAACTTCTCGTTTCTCTCGTTTACTAGCGCCTCTCGGGGGGGTTCAGACGAAGGAAGAAAAGCAGTTTCTCGAGGCAAACAAAAAATAAATAAACATTCGAAATAATCACGGAGAGCGACTGTTTGTCGAGGGGTTATTTCGAAAATTTAAGAGAAACGGAATGGCGACGTATCGAGAATCAATTAGTTTGACGTTCCCGCGCAGTCGAACGAGCGATTCAATTACAATTTTAAATACAGTTCGTTCGATCTTTCTCTATCGACGACGACACCGAATCGCTTTCAATTAAAAATCAATCCATCGCCATCGATTGTTCTCCCGCGCGATGATTAACAAATCCCGGGCGCGTTAACATATCCCGGAAAACCTCCAAAGTTCAGTCTCCGAATAAAGAAAATAAAGGGGGGTCTTCTTTCTTTTTTTCGTCGGCCAATTCAACGAAACGCAATTTAGAAACGAGCGAAAGTCCCGAATAAATCCGGCGGTCCCCCCTCGCGAGTACAAAGAAACGGTGCCGTGGAGAACGCTAATTAACGAACGTGCCTCTCGTTAAGAACGCCGGAAACCCGATATCGTTAACCGGATACGGTACCCCCGGATCCAGTTCGATGTTGATTCAGCGTTTATTAGATCTCTATGTAAATATTCGCTGTTGACGCGCCGGAATTTCGGCTCTCGCGTGTAACGCGGCGACGAGGAGGAACCTCGTTTTGAATAAACGAGCGAGCGGACAAATGATTTAAAAAAAAAAAAAAGAGTCGTTTCGTTTCGAGCCTCGCAAACGATTAATAATAATATAACATAACAATTAATCTACGCGACAACCAATTTTATTTTCGATGTACATCGAAACGTAATGCATCGAATGAAAAATTTGAACGTTGTCTGCGTCGCGGATATAAAATTCGACGAGACGCCGATTAAAAATCAATTTAATCAAATTGAATCAATCGATCATTTTAACTTCAAGGAGCTAAAGAACGTTGGATGGATTCGAGAAAATGAAATAAAATAACACGAGCTTCTCTAAGTAATAAGAATTAATCGAACGCAGGATTATTATTATTAAATGGTAATGGAGGGTCGCGACCCTATTACGTAAAGAAATTCATTATCTCGTCGTCGCGAGAGTGATCGCGACTAAACTAAAAAGAATGAACGGGGGACGGGAAATCGTGAAAAAATCGCCTGTATTTTCCGACAGTTTTAATCGTGCAGATAATTATACAGACGCGCAATTCGTATTTCGCGTAATTCGTGTAATATACGCCGCGGGGTATATCGTAAATCTCGGCTGAGCAAAGTGCAGAATGTACAGAATGTCTGTCCTTCAAATATTGACATGGTTGATATTTTAAAATTAATTAGATTTGGAATATTCCTTGGTATTTCCACGTCTTTCGCGCAAGGGTCGAAACCCACGGCCGCTCCGCGGTCTTTTAATTAACAATTAAAATTATTTCCTTCTATTTTCGTTAAATTAATTCGTTAAGAGGCGAATGGCGCAGATTTTATATTCTCGTTCCCTAGGCTACGATTATCCAAAAGGATGAGGTTCTTTTCAGTGAAACTTAATTGAAATGAAATGTCAAAGATTTCTGGTTAATCGTCTCTCTTCTTGATTAGTATTATTATTATTATATAGAATCAAAGGAATTGCAGGAATTGCAGTTGTCGCTTTGTGCTGTTCAATTTTCCAGTATATCTACGCTATATACTGGGTGGAACGATCAATTTTAAAGCGGAAAATCGAGCTTCAATTGAAACACGAAAAAAGACAAAGTTAAAGAATTCTCCGTTGCGATTCCATTCAAGAGACGACTATAGTCCATTTCTCTACTCTTTCGAATATTTTAAACACCGTAATAGATTTAACGCGATACAATTAACAAAGATTAAGAATTTTACATTTATTGATATATGAAGAATCCAGAAGTGAATTTTAATGAAGAAATTCTTCATTAAAAGCTGTTTGTATATTTTTGTTACTGAAACTATCACTGATAATTTTGAATAATAACTAAATAAAAGTTATTTTAATAATATTTTTAACAGCTTTAATTTATTGCATTATATAAATAATAATAATGACTAAATTGTTCCGTCGATTGAAGGAAGGTTTCGTCAGGAAAAAAAAGCAAATTGTTCTTAAATTCAAAAGTTTACGAATTCCCTATATAACATCACGTGCTCTGACATTTCAATGTAATTAGCTGGTATTAATACAGAACAGTAAATATTTAAATCGAGACTCGATAAATTGTAGTAATTTTACATTCATGGTAATTCAGCCAGACAATAATTCGCGTACACGTGCAACTATAGTAATTTATCTAGATAATAATATGATCAATTATACATGTGCAATTTTAAGTCGTAATGTGAACGATAACAAAAGAGGCGCAACACGGGACACGCGTTGTTTATTTCTCCCGTGATTTTATTCCGACGATAATTACCATTATCCTTCAACGACCATCGTCATCCTTTTTTTTCGAAGATACTCCTCGATAGTCCGATAATTTCGAGCGTTATCGACGTGCTGTCACGAGCAGATGGATACCTCGTTGGAAACACGACTTTCGCGCGAAAAAAAGAGAAAATAGGGAACACGAAACACGCGAGAACGACGCGACAGATTCTCCCAACTTGTTGCTCGATTCTTTCCCTGCCGTTGCTTTAAGCGGTTGTTCTCGAGATCGCCGACAAGTGGAACATCTCTCTTTCTCTCCAATAAAACGTCTTCCGCGATATATATTGGAAAAGCGCGTGTCGGTTTCCCAGGAAGAAAGTTTGCAAATTTCAAACCGTTCGAAGAACAGTGACGACGGGTTGAAAACGCGTCACCGTTGTTAGAGCGAACAACACACGGTAACCCGTAACACATGGTGGCCCGTTTTCATTTTCTTAATTGAACGACGGCTCGCGCGTTGCATTTGCTTTGAAATTACTTCGGGTTTCGGGGCAACATTTTCTAAATTAGTTCGTCCTCGCGCCGCGGTGGACGCTTTATTATCATACTTGGGAAGTTGATTAATCTCGGCGAACGGAACCTGCTCCTGGCAGATATAATTGAATTTAAAGTTCGAAAGTGAAGATTCCCACTCGGAAAAATTTCCCAGGCAGAACTGAATCGAAACAGACAGCTAGATCGACTTTGGGAAAAATTCTCAAACCTTTGAACTTTCGCTGTGTCAAACTCGATTGAATTAAAAACTGCACGACTTGTACCCCAGAAAGATCCAGAAACAACTGTTTTGACTAGGAAATGAAGACTTTTTTGCCATAAAATTTTATCGATATGCAAACATTTGAATCGATACAAAACAAATTACAGGCGCGATCGCTCAGTACCAGACAACGCCACGCCTACTCGGGGTCTATCCCACGCCCCCTCGCGAATCACGTGACTCAAATCAACCAATCGCTAATTTTCGTTGCATCAGCGTTGCACCTGAAGGGGCCCGATTTTCTGGGTTACCTCCACTAAAATCACTTTCAGTGATAAAAAAGAAACGAAGATGGCGTAGACCAGTGCTTCCATTCGAAATGTCCAACTATAGTGGACTATAGTTATATAATTCTACTGACAGAGATTAAAAATACTCAGCAATATTCGCGCACAGCCGAGTGAAAAGCTAACGGAAGAAACACAGAGAGAGCACAGAGCACCGTGTCCGGTTGAGTAAACGCAACATTTCGGCCGAATTAACAATTTCGAAAACGGCGGTATATCGATCACGACGAGCGATGGATGTCAAATATTCAATTGCTGTAATGAACGTTCTCGTTCCACGCGGAAATTCTTTCCCCGAGGCGAGCCGTTTCGGAATTCATTTTTAAACCAGAAGGCGGATGATTTCGAGTTTGCAGTTTAAAACGAACATAAACAGAGAGAGTCTGGACATGGGAAAGGGAAATTAACATCAGACGAATTGACACGCATTTCAAACGATATTTACTTTTCTTTTTACACGGCTGGCCGGATACCTCGGAAGAATTTTCTATCGAGAAGAAAGGTAGGCTATCTTTCCTCCAGGGAGATACAGAAACTCCAAAGACACGCGTCTCGAGGAATCTGCCCCGAAGAAAAATAAACGACAGGCTTCTGGTACCTCAAAAAAAAAACAGAATACCTTCATTTCTCGAGTGAAAGAGTGAAGTCGAGGGACCCGAAAAAACTTTGAGTCTCTCTGGGATCTTGGAGCCTTGGGGGAATTTGTTTCAACTGCGGAAGGACGGTTATGGCGTTCGTAACGAAAAGGGGATGCTCCTCCGCGCGCGCGAAAATTTCCCCGAAGGGACTAAGGTTCGTCATTATCTCCGATTTGCGTTTCACAAAAGAAATACCGACTGAGAGGTGCTTTTTGTAATTAGAATGCATTGTCGGAGGGATCAAGGAAAAGAAAAACACGCGATGATTACGCGGATAATCCGGGTCAGAATTTACAAGTAAAATGAATGCCCAAACTCGAAACGCACAACAGCGGTACGTTGAACATTTTCGCGCTGAAATTTACAATTTAAATCATCGTGGAAGCCTAGTCAATCTCCTGATGAGCTTGTCACCTCGATCATATCCATCGGCCGTTGAAGTTCGACGTTGCGTGCAATGCAACATTTCGTTACACGGATGCCAATTATTTTTCTCCATGTTACTCCACAAGGAACATAGCGGTACCAAACATTCCACGTGTTTTCGTAATGATATTCGTTAATAACATTAACAATAACGTTCGATATCATCAGGCATTACGTAACGTCGTTGCTCCGATACCGAGTGTTTTTATCGGGGCAATCGATATCAAATTACCGTTGATCATCCGTGTATGTTGCGTGTTTCGGAATGAAAGACAAAATTAGTTAACTATTGTTGTATTAATTACTGCGCTTAACATTCTCTGTTGAGAGGATTATTACGAATTATATTCTGAAAAGAATTACAATGCTCCCACCGACGTACTCTTCAAAAAAATTTAACGAGATCAAGAATGCACGTCTCGATTATACCACGCAAACAACAGCCAGTATTTCCCTAATGAAACTCAGTGCAATCTTATTCAATGCATGAACATTTACACGAACACTGATACACGACGGTTCGATATGATATGATATGAGAGGCTCTTACATGCTCCGTACTCGATTAAATTCCCAGCTTCGACCAGCTTTTAAAGATCCACCCACCATCTTCATAACGCCCACGTGCACCAATAACCTGTTTTTTTTTTTTCTTTTCACTGTTCAAATTTCTGCAATTTGAATTTCAGGAATATCGCAACCGTATGGGGGAATCGTATGTCTGACATTTTATCAAGCTCTTCGAAAAAAATCCGGCTGGTTGGTGTTTCGTAGGAGTGGCGAAAATTTTGCGAAAAACGTCGGAAGGGAAACTCGTTCAAAGAACAAACGCGATTATTAATAAATAGCGTATTTGGTAGATTACTAAATTAAATTAAATAATTTTCAAAAGAGACGAAGAGAGGAAAAATTCAGAGCCGTGAGCCTATTAGTTCAATAAAATATCGGATCGTGGCAAACAAAAGTTGCTACTTTTTACACACATAATGTCGCACATTTCTATTTTCCAAGAGATATTTTTTTTTTAACACTAGAAAACACAGTTAAAATTTCCATCAAAGACATTGAAATTTACCAAAAACTAGAAAAACTTTGTAATACAAAGGACTATACAAGTTTTTATTTACATATTTTACGAAAAATTATTCAAGTCTTTAAAAATACAACATTTGTTTGTGTTTTACGCCTGTGTAAAATAAACGTCCAACAAAAATTGTAAACTTGTCATTTTTACCACTTTAAGGTAGGTCTAGTGTTAACTCAGCTGAGCCGAGGCTAAAGTGGGGGAAATGACGCGGTGGAGGGGATACCGACCAAAAGAGTGGGGGCACGAGCCGAGATTGAAGCATGAAATTTCCATTAGAGACATTAAAAACTAAAAACTTTATGATACAACGGAGACTGTGCAAGCTTTTATTTATATATTTCACGAAAAAATATTCAAGTCTTTAAAAATACAACATTGTGTTTTACGCCTGTGTGAAATAACGAAAATTATAAATTGGTCAGTTCGACCAACTTTGGTAGATTTGGTAAAATTTAATGCAATTGGCTCGAATTGATTAATTTGCGAACGCTAAGTAAGTACAACGGCGCAATTAATTGTGGCGTCTCCGAACGTAATCGAGCTGCCGATAATTAACAACGCCATTATAAACCATCTGCCGTCCGCTTTTATCGATCGTTCGATCTTTGTACTTCAAATAATTTATCACAACGCGAGCAGGATGATTAAAAACATCCTGATGGTCCCCCGAAGGAATTTCAGATACGATACGCTCGTCGACAAGAGAGAGAGAGAGAGAGACTCTTTGAGGATCCTTTGATGGTTTTCTTTCAAACGCGAAAAGATCCTCGCACTCTTTTTTTGTCTTTATTACGCGGAGAGGTCAAAATGTTTTGCTTTATTAAACGGAAATTAGAAAGCGAAACGCTCAATCTGGGAGAGAGAGAGAGAGAGAGAGAGAAACACGTAACCGCGCGTTTACATAACATTTCTGTACAAACACTACACAGGATTGCGCGTCATTTGTAAAATGGTGGTTTCGCGTCGTTTGCGATTCCAATTTCAACGTTTGTTTGAAACACACTGATATTATACATTGTCAGGGAAGATATTGAAAATTCTAATGAAAATTTTTCTTTAGAAAAGAAATAGCAAAATATTTACGTTTTTCATTTTAGCTTGTGCATGAAATAAAATAAACCCTTTGTACTGACGTGAGATCATAGTTGAATTCTACATCTTCAAGTATTAATTTCAAAATATTTTCTCCTTTTTTGCATTATTCTCTTCATCACGAAGGTAAAACTTTTTCAAGGAACCTAATAGTTCTTTTGAAAAATGGCCAAAAATTTTCTTAATCATTTAACACTGCGAACGCGTGCGTGCTAGCAGCGACGCCCCCTCACGAATCACGTGACCCAAATCAACCAATCGCTAATTTTCGTTGCATCAGCGTTGATGCAACCTGAAGAGCCCCGATTTTCTCGCTAAAATCACTTTCAGTGATAAAAAAAAATTTCTGACTTTAAAATTCAAGGTCAAGGTCAACTTTTCAGCAGGTTCTTCATAGAATTCATTCATAAGAGCTACGGACAAACTTTTCTTTCCACTTTGTACAGTGGGCGAGCTATCGGGCAATTAATTGGGAAGTACTCCGTCGGATTAGCCAAGCTCGACCCTAGAAAGCACTCTTCCCGTTTTGAGAGAACGGTTCTCGTGGTTTAACGAAAAAGAATCGAGGAAAATTGTCGATTACGCCGGGAAGAAACGTAAACGTTTGGCAACATGGAGCGAGAGGATGAGAATAATTGGTTGGGAATGCAATAACGCGATCGACAGAACGAGTTAGTTAAAACGAACGGAATGGTGAAGGCTTTCTCTCTCTCTTTCTCTCTCCCCTTTGCAGGAGAAATGGCTTTCCTGTAAACTGAAGTTATCGAACACGCGTTCTCAAAGAACGGGATATTTCTTTATAAATCGACGCGACTCGTTTCTGAAACCGGCCAGCAAGAAATTTGTAAACGTCTGAAAACCACTTTCGCGAAATTGAAAAATCCTCGCTCTTAAAGGGAAACTCGATTCTTCAACGGACTGAACAAACGAATTTCAAAAGAACCTTTCCTATCGTTTTCAGCTCCGACTGCCATTTTAAAGGGGACGAGAAATTTCATAAAAATTTATTTACTTTACGGAACAATTTTTCGTGCGGTTCTCGCGTGGCGAAACGAAGTTTTCCGTTTGCGAAAACTCACATTTACGTGCATGGAAAGTTAATTTCCTGTCAAATTTCTGCCATCTTTCGTACGTTGATCCATTTACTGGAGACTGGATTGAAATAATAAAAAAAAAAGATCGCAAAAGCAAAAGACAAAGGATGTTCCCTTTGTTCGTACACAATGCTTCTTTTTACTCTCGTTATCAGAAAAATACTTACGTATCGTAAGTCTTTCTCTTTTCTTTTTTTTTTCTCTTCAAACGTAGAGACGTTTAAACTCGTTTATGTAAAGCAACGTTAAACAACGTCAGGCTTTCAACGGGACTAAGCACCATCAGAGAACAAAAAGGACACCACGTCAAACTGTTTCAAACGCAACGCAATGATTTGAATTTCATCAGGTTGCAATCGTGCAAGCGACGTTCTGCTCAAAGCGAAAAACGTAATAATTTATATTTCACGCACACTTTCGTCGCTAATGACAAAAAAATCGGCCAATTCGCTCTCTCTCTCTCTCTCGTAGCGTATTTTAGCAACATTTTACGGTTCGAAACGAAGTTTTGCGACCGACACGAGTGGAAACAGATTGAAGTTTATTATTCAGGCGTCATTTTCGCGATATTGCAATATTTGACAATTACAATTTGAGCCGCCGAAGGAAGTCGCCGCGGTTCGACGATCGCTTCTAATTTCTTCTTCTAATCGCTTCTTAAAATTTCTTAAATTGCTTTTTAGTTAAAAAAAAAACTGTACTCTTTTTGAACGTAGAATTATTCCACATTTAGGTTTTCTTTTATTGCACAACAATTCGATACCTCTCAATGTAAAGAACATATAATTGTACAATTCGACAAATTCGTTTGACAGCTCGTGTAGAATTCAATTGACCTTCGTCTTTAGTTAGTTTCCAGGGTCAATTTTAGGTCGTTTATAATCTTCAAGCAGCACCCTTATTCCTTTTAGGGATCTTGAGGATCCTTTGTGTCTGTTTTATGTTTTTCCTTCAATATGAATTTTATATACTACTATTTTATGTATTTTCTTTGCATTAAATACCAAACGCTGTATACCGATAAAGCTAAAAACCTCGGAACGGAGGGACGATCATGCCTCTTTAATTATTAATTACCAATCCTTTCAACAATGTTTTTACACCTGGTTACGTTTGGTCCCCGGTAATCAAAGGAAGACAGAGGAAACGAGATTAGCCAGGATAATCAATGGAACCAGAGGAAAAAGCGCGGTCACCGAGCGCAGCCACGTCGCTGTTACAATTGCAAAACTGAAAGCAGGCACGCTTATCGCGCTTCTCACAAGCGAGAGGAGCAACCCGGATAATCCTCGACAGAGAAAACTCTCTCTTTCTCAACAAGGGATCGTTTTTCCCTTTCTCGACAATTCGACGACCGAGAGACCATTGTTTCCAGAAGTCCCGACACTTGACCTCTGACGAAAACTCCGAAGAGAGCAACGTCTACCGCGAATCTGGAGGCACGTTCTCTCCCAAAATGAACAAACGTTTCCAGCTCTCGAAGCCATTGCCTTTTCACGGGGGAAAACAAAGTTTCATAAAGGGCACGAAATAGAATGGACGTTGAGGAACAATGACGCCGGGGAGCGATTCATTCGTCAAATGGATTTTTTCTTGCCGAGGGTGGTTCGATCGATTTTTACTTTTGAGATGTAAAATCATCTGCTTGTGACGACGTCGATATTTAGGTACATATATATTTGTTAATTATTTATACTGACCTATTATATTAATTTTGTATCGAAAAATTTAATATTGTCCATTGCAGATAATAAATTTGCAAACGTATAATATTACGCTTATAAAAATATTATATTACTTAGGGTATATATTTATTAATTATTTATATTGATTTACTAAATTCACGATGTTTTTGGTTTAGTTTGTACCGAAAAATCCAATATTGTCTATTCTCGGTAATAAATTTATAAATACATTAAAATTAATTTCTTTCAACAGTCAATTATTTTTTTAACAACGTGGTGCTTGGTTTTCAAGCTGAACCGAAGAAAGACGGAAGAGGAAGAAAGAGAGTGAAAATAAATCAGGATAATAGGCGTCGATGTTAATTAATCTTGGTGGCGGAGATTCAAGTTCTCGAGCCTTTCCCTTTGTCGGCGAGCGATGTAAATTCCGCTTGAATCCATGAAAGTTTTATCACCGGGTTTGATATTCATGAACTATCTACGTACCTACGTACCTACGTACGTACGCGAAAGTTTTAATTCGACAGTTAACTTACCGCTGAATTCTACCCTCGGTTCTCTTTCGAAGGCGCGCGACGC
Source organism: Melipona bicolor (assembly GCA_030673865.1). NCBI lineage: Eukaryota > Metazoa > Arthropoda > Insecta > Hymenoptera > Apidae > Melipona > Melipona bicolor. Next base: position 908,228 of record JAHYIQ010000013.1, on the reverse strand, counting down.
TCCCTTTGTCTACCCTGTCCTCGAGACAATGGAGAAGCGCGGATTGCTAGAAAGTTTTACAATGTTCTTCGCTTCAGCGTGTCGCGCGCTGATTGACTGCCTTAAGTTCCAGCTCCCGCTCATTGAACCAACTTTGACGACTCTTCTCTAACTTGCGTTATTCAGTTTCAGGTAGACGCGTAAATCACCGACGATTGTCAGCCATTCGATTAAATACCGCGAACACCTGACTCTGAGGAGCCGAACTACTTGGTCTTTATATTTTATTTAAACATGGAGCAACAGCAAAGAGTCTCGTAAAATTCCTCTTCGGAGCTTCACACGACGCGCAAGTTGAAAACAATTAATAACAAGAAAAAACGAGGGAGAAGAGCGTAGAAGTGGGAATCCAACGAGGAACCCCATCCCCTATAAATCTGATTTGAAACGAACGACGAATCAATTAATCTCTCCCGCGAATGTCTCTCGTCGAATTCCTCTCGACCTGCTCAACGCGAGAGTGCCAAAGGGAAACAATTGGTACCAAGAAAGAAAAGAGAGCAGGGCGTCTGACAGAAACGAGAAACGAGAAAACGAGAAAACGAGAGAGAGAGGGTGGAAAGTGGAGTAGGAATCGCGTCGGTCCAGGGATGATCCCGGCTGTGTCTATTTATACGGGCCAGGGAACCGGCGCAGCTACCTGTTGGCTGGCTATGTATAGTGCGCGGTGGTAGCAGGGCGCGTTTCATCCCTCTGTGCGCCGTACAATGCTGTACAGTGGCGGGGACTGTATAAGCAGGCTAGCTAGCCTGGGCGCAACAGGGGATGCCTGTTATGCACACACACATACACACATACACATACATACACATACATACACATACATACACGGGTGCGCACAGACGAACGAAAGCGGATCGTGGACGGATATAAAGCGGAAACTGGGTCAGCGGCTCGAGGAAACTGGGTCGAGTCCAAACACGCCATGATAAAGCGTGCTGGCGCGGCCCTCTCTTATGGGGTTGCCTCTCTCGTTCACTGAAAATTCGTCGCACCTGCGCACACCGTTCGCCATCCTCGCCGTTGAAGAGGATACTACGAAGAGTTTCAAGTGCCACTTCCCTCTGAATTATTTTCAAACGCGGAGATAAAGGGATGATCCGAGTAATGAGTCGATGTAGAACCACGTGCGCTCCTCATTGAGAAATTTTTTCAAGGTAGCATCGCAAAGCTGCAATACCACGTCAGAACAACAAAGCTACGAGCGTTAAATTAAATTTGTTCCACAAGCGTGTAATTAGAATTTCCAGAACTGCATCCCGTCGCGCGCAAGCGTCAATTGTTCGAAATTAGCAGTCAATGAGTAACACGGAGCAGCGGAACGCTTTTAATTGCATTTCCAGTTTTGTCAAAATCAAAGTTACCTCTCGTTAATTAAGTCTCGAAGTTAATTGATCATTCCGAAGACTTCCCTCGCGACGACGACGAAGCGACGGTGTAATTCGTCTCGCTCGGTGTAACACCGAGCACGTGCATTCTCGTAAAGCGTGCGTCGGAATTCGCTGAAATAACGAGGCTAAAATAACGCGTCAATTTTGTTGCACAGACGTGCAATTAGAATCTCCGAACTGCAGCTCGTCGTGTTAAACAAACAGCAATTGTTTAAAATTAGCAGCCGCTGAACAACGCGCGACAGCGAAACGCGTTTAATTGCATTTCTAGTTCTGATACCCAAAATCAAAGTTACCTCTCCAATTAATTGGGACTAAAAGCTTCCGGATGGCTGGAGTCAGAAGCAATTCCGATCTCAAACTAAGTCCGGCTTATCGACTCGTGGTCAACTTGGCGTAAAATCTTCGCGTAATTTACGCAGACTGCAATAACTCCCCGGCTCTCTTTTCAACAACCAAACGATCAGAATCGTTCATCCAAAGCCGATTTTCTTAGAGGCGAGACAAATTTTCACGAAATTTAATGCGTAATAAAACAACCACAATTTAATACGATAATTAGTCAAACGCTGATCGCATTAGTTAAACATTAAACTAATTGACGAAATATAAATTATATGTTGCTGTATAATTTACGAATCAGTCGTATCTTCAATTTCTAGAGTTTCAAGATAGAAAGTTGATCAGTTTGTTTAAAATTTGTTTAAAATTTAGATAAATTAGAGATGGAATCGACTTAAAGTTCAAAAGCAACTGGCACTGTACTGAGATTATGTTTCAATTTATTACAAAACGCGGCACAATTTCCCTGCCTTTCTTTCTTTTTCTTTTTTTTTTCCTCGACGCTGGAGCCCTGTTGTGCCGATAATCGTTAAAGAATCACCATAATCGTGCATATTTAATCAGTCGACCAGAGAGAGGCTGGCCGACGTGTGGCACGACACCTATTTTCAGATTAATTCTCCGCCGATGAAAATACGCGTGAAGGACACGTCGCGGCCTTCCATCGTTCTAATAAAACGCGGCCGGCTCCATTTTTGCCTCCGAGCGGCTTCCACACGGATCACCGACGTTTTCTCAACGCTCAGCCGTTGTTACGTGAGCAACAATCGCGTAATAATCGTCGAAACAATGCGCTCTCTCGAGCAGATGGCACGCATCGGAAGAGGGGAAAGAAAAGAGAATAGGAAACGGTAGATTTCACGGTAGATGACGGATGAATTCTTTTAACACTGGAACTACCGGCGACTAAAGCGTTGTAGGTAAAGAAATTAAAGTGCAAGGCACACGGAAAAGTTAGTGATACAATAAAGAACGCAAGCTTCTATGTATTTTATTGAATAAAAATCACTCGACTATCTGAAATTTTTATTTTATATTTAAGTGTAAAATTTATACTTATAAATATGTCAAATTTCCATAGAATATTATTATATAAAATATAATATTATTATAATATATTAAATTGGTCGTTTTGACTAACTTTGGTAGTTCCAGTAGGTTTGAGATCAATGTGGCTCAATACTTTTTTACTTGGAACTTATTATATTCTTTCGATTTATGACGAAAAAAATATACGGTCCAATTAAAAAAAAAAAGTAAAGATGCATAAAAAATTGACACGCTATATATTGCCTCCTTCTACAATCAGAATTGTACTTTGAGAAATTACAAATTTTGACCATCTTTGGTAGCATCTGATATTAATCATCTAACAGATATTTCTCAAATTCACGAAACATCGAGTTAGTAGTAAAACAAGTTTAACTACTCGAGAATTTACAGAATGAAGCAGATCTCCATTTAGCTTCTGTCTCTTTCGATTTTAGCTTGTAACCAGCTAAGTGAAGCTTCGCGTCGAGCTTTAAAATTCATCGAGAATCGGCCGAAGAGCGGCTTCGGGGGACGCGTTCGTTGTAAAATCGATACGCGATACACCGGCCGTGTGCTCCGCCGCGAGTGTGTTTTACGTGTACACCCTAACTTTGCGACATTGAATTTAAAAATAGACGAAAGCGGGGCGAAATTCTGACGTGGATGTTTCGCCGGGGAGAAGAATTCGCGTATCGATTTCGCTCGGTGATTGGCAAGTAAAAACGCTATCGTTGCCGGATATAGATCGATACATAGAGCTTCCAGTTTTTAGGGGATAAGTTTGCAATGCGTGTAGAACGCTTTTTGAATAAAATTTATCCTAAACAAAGATATCTTTTTTTTTCGTTTCACTTTTTGAAAAGAAAGTCTGAAAATCACGCAGTTTAACGAACCTCGTGCGCGCGAGCGCGACTGTCGACTCGTTGAAGTCGTCGGTTCGATATTATATTTAACCGAGACAACAGACTGGTCTCCAAGTATTGGAACACAGGGGATGGCGGGGGGACGAGAAAACCGGAAAGGAGAGGAAGACTCGACATGTTGGAGAATTGGCAGAGCCTGCACAATGCGACTATTGTACGAACAACTCCATTACAGCAAGCGTTTCTCTGATTGCTGCATGGAAACAGAAAATGATGGGAAGAAGGAGATGAAAAATTGAAGGGAGGCTACCGACCGACCTCGTTGCGCAAAGGATCCTCTTCGAGACGATGCGTGTCAATCTACGACAGATCGAGTCGTAGATAGACTATCATGGATTTTAGTTATTGTTACATGCATCCTGTTTGGCAAATCTGTCTCGTTCGATAAAAATATAAATTTCTATAAAATACATACAACAATAAAAACTGAAAGGTCCAGAAGCAACTGGCCTGACTAGGAAATGAAGACTTTTTTGCCATAAAATTTTATTGATATGCAAACATTTGAATCGATGCAAAACAAATTACAGGCGCGATCGCTCAGTATCAGACAACGCCGCTCCTACTCGAGGTCTACCCTACGCCCCCTCGCGAATCACGTGACCCAAATCGCTAATTTTCGTTGCATTAGCGTTGCACCTGAAGAGGCCCGATTTTCTGGATTGTCCCAGCTAAAATCACTTTCAGTGATAATAATTGTATTGTTTGTGTCATTAGGCAAATCTGTCTCATTCAGCAAAAATACAACAATAATTTTAACAACACATAATTGAAATAATTCTCCAATGATTTCTCAAGTTTCCAGTGATTTTCCTCGAGAGGAGGAGGATGTCAGCGACAACGTGGAGATTTTACAATGTTCAAAAACAGTATTGTTAGAGCAGGTTTCGAACGAAACCGAGTTTAAAAGCTCTCGCTGTTAGTTGAAAGTAACAATTTAACAATTAGTTAAACTAGGACAATTTTATGAGGTGTTGCATGTATTTAGAATTTCAACGCAAAAACATGTTTCCTCCGGTGATGAACGAACAACGAACGTTTAAGAGAAAAAGAGGAGGCCCGAAGAAACAGAGAAAAGTACAAATGTGGGAGATCAGTAACGCAGACATTTCAAATTTAACACGTCAAACGTAAATCTCCTTGAACCTCCTGTTCTCGCAACTTCCACCTTTTCGAACCAATAGAAGGTTCTACCAAAAATTCGACGTGTCGCTCTGATCTACGTCCGTTCGTATATCTCGAGCGACAAATAGAAACTTTCACACGTTCGAATCGCCCTTCACCACCCTTTTGGAAAGAGAAGAATTATCATGCGAAGCATTTCGTTGAAATTGTTCCATTTGGCAATTTTAAAAACTCTGTGTAGCCTGATAAGAATCTGTATAACATCAAGATTTGTATCCAAAAATTTTCAATTATAAATTCATCTGGTCCAGAAGCATTTTATTGAAATAGTCTCATTAAAAATGTTACAAATCAAGCTCTACGTAGCCTGATATTTGCAAGTTAAGAACCTGTATGACAGAGTTAACTGGCGGCCAGCGGGTCCTTCTCTACTTTGCTGATCGCTATCTCCTCCACTATATCGATCTCTCCACTACATTTTCTCGCCGCGCGTGACCCCCACTCTCTCAGTCACTAAGCAAGTGGAGAGATCGATGCAGTGGAGGGGGTAGCGATCAGAAGAGTAGGGGGAAGGGCCGCCAGTTAGCCACCTCTACCGTATAACGTTAAAGTTCTATCACGTCTAAAAATTTTCAATTATAAATTCAGAAGCATTTTATTGAAATAGTCTCATTCGAAATTTTACAAATCAAACTCTACGTAACCTAACATTTGCAAATTAAGAACCTGTATAACGTCAAGTTTCCAAAAATTTCCAATTATAAATTCATCTACTCCAGAAGCATTTTATTGAAATCGTTTCATTCGAAATTTTACAAATCAAACTCTACGTAACTTAACATTTACAAGTTAAGAACCTGTACAAGGTTCTTGTTCAAACATTTTCAATTATAAACTCATCTGGTCCAGAAGCATTTTATTGAAATCCATTTGAAATTTTGCCAACCAAGCTCCGACATTTGCAAGTTAAAAACTTGTACAACGTCAAGTTGGTGTCCAAAAATTTTCAATTATAAATTCGTCTGGTCCAGCCAGTAAAACGTGCAGTTCAACCGGTTAATTAGTTGCCACGGGGACGTCACAAAGCTCCGCTTTTAACGCGCGTATGCATAACAAACTCCGTCGAGTCGACAGAGGGCGGTTGTGACAAACCGTTTCGCGGCCAGCCACGGAGAGAATCGGCGCGATGGGGAATTTTTCGCGAAGAGGCTGTCAAAGAGCTTCCAGCCAATTCGATAGAACCGATTAGAACGCAAATTCATTTCCGCGGCGCGTTATCGAAAACCGATATTTCCGTCTCTTTATACCGCGACGCCGTGGATTCTTCGCCGACTGCGTTCCGTCGACTCTAAGCCACCCGTGTCTCTCCCTACCACGTCGACTGAAATTTATGTACAAACAGATAGCCTGTCTGAATTCACTCCACTGGAATTTCTTCGTCCCATCTCTACACGAGAACATTTATTTCTAAAACGATGTTGTTTAAACTTAAAAGTTCAAATCGAAAAATTAAAGCAGATTTAGAAAGAGTAGAATTTACAAAGTCGCGTTTGACGTTTCTTTTTTTTTTCAGAAGTGATTCCCACGGAAAGTACCGCAAGTCGGAAATGAGTTGTTAATCTTAAATGAAAGCGAACACCCTTTTCTCGCGTGCAACTGCACGATTTCTCTTCGTTCGGAATCGGTTAAAGGAGAAGAGATACGAGCCCCGCTGCCAAGCAACGAGCATTACAAAATTCATCGACAGAATTAATTAAACGGGTTAATTTCTTTTCTTTCGACGAATGTAGATCCAGCAATTTTTAATTAAATTTTTAACGAAAACTGAATAATCAGAGAAATCATCTACCCCGCTTCGACAATTATTCAGCAAAAGTTTCATCGTGGTGATGCACCGCCAGGGGTCCGAACAGAAGCGTCGCAGTTTACGACGATTTACGTGTATTCAAAAGCCAACGGTTTTGAAAGGTGGTGAAGTTTCAAATGCGAAACAACATCTATCTGATTACATCCTTTAATTTCCTGTCATGCGCATACACCGCACTTTGGCTCGGTCAACTTCCAGCAACTTCCTTTTACACGCCAGCGTTTATTGCGCGTTGCAAATTTTGAGTGGCACTTCAATCAGAGCAGTTTCCATCTTCACCGAGCTCGAATAACGAGTACGTAATAATAATTCATACAGAAGTAAGTCACGTCAGAACGCTCATCTTCGCAGAGAACAGAAGAAGCACGCGTTAGTCGGTAGTTTCTTTCTAACGTGAAATTTAAAGATCGTGTCGATATCACGAGATTTCGTCGTATGATATCTTCGGTACAAAGGTACCGAAAGAAACGAAAATTCATTACTCGGAGCTGTAATCTTGCGTGGGAACGTAAGTCTTCTGATTCCGGATCGAAAGTTCCGGTGAGCCCCGGCCTCTTTGTCAAGAGCGCTCTCGTCGATTGGCAAAAAATCCAGATGGAATCGCCTCTTTTTCCTCTCTCTCTCTCTCTCTCTCTCTCGATGGAGATACCCCTTTTTCGCGGGGAACTCGTGCACGGATCGAACGACGTCTGCAATCCTGGATGGTCCTCGGGGATATTATGAGCAGATTTTATTAACCACTGCAACAAACCGCTGATTGCCTCTGCTGACGATTCTCGTGACGATCGATAGTCACGAGATCGTAAGAGCTTTGTGATTCAACAAGTCGATTCTTCTAACGAAAGTTTGCTCGAAATATCCTCATTGATAATTGAAATATTCGATGATACGTAGTCACGAGATCGTAAGATCTTTGTGATTCAACGAGATAATTCTTCCAACGAAAGTTTTCTTGAAATACCCTCACTGATGATTGAAATATTCGACGATACGTGGTCACACGATGTTCCCATTGCTTCGTAACCTTGACCGCTTGTCACTCGCAACAATCTCGCTACAAATTGCATTTTATTTCGCAAAGGCTGGCAATGACAGATTCCGTAATATTTCAATGCCCGTTCTACCAAACATTCCCGGCCTTTTTCCAGCGTTTCGTCCAGTTTTTCGTGAACACGAAAACGACATACACGTTCAACGTGAGTGAGATTGCATTTTTTTTTTTATCACTGAAAGTGATTTTAGCACTCTTCAGGTGCAACGCTGATGCAACGAAAATTAGCGATTGGTTGATTTGGGTCACGTGATTTGCGAGGGGGCGTGGCGTAGACCTCGAGTAGGAGTGGCGTTGTCTGGCACTCAGCGATCGCGCCTGTAATTTGTTTTCTATCGTTCAAACGTTTGCATGTCAATAAAGTTTTATGGCAAAAAGTCGTCTTCGTTTCCTAGTTCTTTCAGGTGACGAATCGCACTGAGTTTTTTATTGTCGTGGAGTTTTTTTATTGTCTCGTCGTCGAACTGATAAATTAGATGGCAGCCAACCAATGCCAGGGATAACCTCCGGAGAAATACATACATCTTGTTCAATTTTCTCTCTTCGTCGAATCGATAAAGATATATTTCCTTTTCCCCCTTGTGAATCATTTTACCATCGATACGGTCTTACGTGTACACCGAGTGCTCGAGCACCGAGGAACCCCGTGGACAAGCTTTCCCCTCTCAACAGGTGGCAATCGATTACGGGGAAACAGAAACAGCGTCAGGATTCTCCGGAGACTGAGACACTGGCACGACGATGATAACTTCGATCGCAATGGACAAACCGACCGTAATAGATGTAGATAATAGATAATTGCACGGTTTTGTATTTCTCTTTCGTTTTAAAAGAGGAGGAGAGAGAAAAAGAAAATGAAGGAAAAACAGCACTCTTAATGTAACAGATCGCACAAATATAGTTCGTAAAATGAGAGAGAAAATTCTTCGCCTTAGCTTTCGTTGACGAAGGAGGAGAAAAAACGAGAAAAATGATGGAAAAACAGCACTTTGTTAATATAACAAATCGCACAAATACAGTCTGCAAAATGAGAGAGAGAGAGAGAGAGAAAATTCCTCCCGTTAGCTTTCTCTTTCGTTAAAGAAACGAAGGAAAAACAACACTCTTAATGTAACAAATCGCACAAATACAGTTTGCCACAAGTGCGAGAGAGAGAGAGAGAAGAAATTCTTCCCTTCAGCTTTCTCTTTCGTGAATGAAAGAGGAGAAGAGAGAAGAAAAATGAAGGAAAAACAGCACTTTGTTAATATAACAAATCGCACAAATAGAATTCGCAATGAGAGAGGTGCAACGACTCGAAATTCATCAACAACCACCTACGCCAAGAAAGAAAAATCTCAGCGACTTTTACTCCACACTTTTCTTCTTCTTCTTTTTTTTCTTTTTAAATAACAGCAGAGAGATGCAAGAAGTTCCATCAATAAATACGGGGGCGAAGAACGAGTTTGAAACTAATCGTAAAAACGAGAACGAGAAGGAGCCGCCGACCAAACGTGTCGTTGCTACGCGCGATAAGCGCCGACCCTAAGCAAATCCCTGGACCCTAATTACAACGAGCACGAAATTTCGGGGAGAGAGCGATACGGCTCGTAGCGGCTGCTAATCAGAAATTCAGAGATTGGATCGGGCTTTGAAATACCGATGACGGGAAACGCTGACGAAGCTCGTTACGCGGCGAGCGATACAGAGAATCGCTGGACAGCTTTGCCTTCAGCCCCTGCGTCATTATCCTTAAACCCACGACTCGCGTCAGATTCATAACTGAGATGGGACGTGGGACTCGCGTCAGATTCACAACTGAGATGGTTTTGGGTCAGCTTCAGCTCGCGTTCAACGCAAATTGTATGCTAGCGTCAGACGTTGTTATTACACAATTTTGGGAATTGGATATTCGGAAATAGGTAAAAGAATAAGAATTTTGAGTTTCTGCGCCCTAAATGTTCAATAATTATACAATTATACAATTTCGAATCGTCAAAGAAAGGATAAAAGAATGAAAATTTTGAGTTTTGCTTTCCAAATGTTCAACAATTATATTATACAGTTTTGAGGGTTCAATCTTCAAAAAAAGATAAAGAATAAAAAATTTAAGTTCTGCTCTTTAAACGTTGAATAATTATACACTTTTGAAGGTGGGATATTTGGAAAAAAATAAAAGAACGAAAATCTTAATTTCTGCTTTCTAAATGACCAACAATTATACACTTTTGAAGGTAGGATATTTAGAAAAAAATAAAAGAACGAAAATCTTAATTTCTGCTTCTTAAATGATCAATAATTGTACACTTTTGAAGGTGGGATATTCAGAAAAAAATTTTAATTTCTGCTCCCTAAATATTCAATAATTATACACTTTTGCGGATTGAATGTTGAGAAAAAAATAAAAAAGACAAAAATTTCAAGTCCTTCCTAAATTAAGTTCTGAAACTTGTATCAGTCGCGAGGAATCGAACGTAGAAGAATCGAGAGAACCGAGACACATTTTGAAGACGCGATATTTAGATAAAAATCGTGTCACATCATGTGCAGCTGGTCGTGTAACGCGGCTCCCGTACGAAATATTTTCTCAACTCCCGGCGAAGTTTCCTTCGACTGAAACTCTTCCACGCAGTTTCCCTGAATCTTTTACGGGCCGTGACTTAGCAAGTTAAGCCGCCTTAATGGACGCAGCAGTAAGCACTTTACAATTTAACTGACAACTTTCTCGTAACCATTTCCCCATTCGGTGGGAAAAATGAAAAAAGACACGTTTCACGTGCAAAGTGAATCGAACGCGTTACAATTAATTTCCCCCCCAAATCGGGGGAGCGACGACGAAACGTTGAAACAGCGTGTGGAAAAATCTAATTGAACCAGCAACTAGGAACTGCCAACTAACTTGGCTGTTTGTTGGCGCGCAGTTATGCAGTTTTCCCTAAAAATTTAATTGAACGACGCACTTCGACGAACTGGCTCGCTAAATTAATCACGTGCTGGCTCGCTCGCTTTGCCGAAGCCCACGCCTTGCTCGTATAATTGCGCGAAATCCCTGCGTTTCTCACGCGGATTTTCGCGTTGCAATTTACCTCGCGCGAAACGAATCTTACGACTTCATGGAATGCAATTCGTTTTTTTTTTACTTGAATACTCAAAGTTTCATATCGTATCATCGATTTTGATGAAATTTGACATAAATGTAGTTTTATTTTTTAAAAAAAGTATTTGACTCGTGTTTTCTCTTTTTTTTTTTTCGTAAGCAATCATCGATGTTGAAGGAGTGAAAACTAGCCTTAATGTTGGGGAACGTATTTTGTCAAATATCTCGAAAATTACCAAAGATATTTATTAATATGCAAACATTTGAATCGATAGAAAACAAATTACAGGCGCGGTCGCTCAGTACCAAACAACGCCACTCCTACTCGAGGTCTACGCCACGCCCTCTCACGAATCACGTGACCAAAATCAACCAATCGCTAATTTTCGTTGCATTAGCGTTGTATCTGAAGAGGCCCGATTTGGGTTACCCCCGCTAAAATCACTTTCAGTGATAAAAAGAAAATTAAAATTCAACGCCAAGGTCAATTTTGCGGTTCTTTACATGTATTTCTATCAAGCTCAGTGTATAATGTTCGTCATGGACAAACTTTTCTTTCCACTCAAGTGGGATTTGCATCTTATCGCGTATTTTTACGATAACAAACGCGTAACGAATACGGAGTGGAGTAATTTACATTCTGACTCTTGGCAGCGCGCGTATATTCTCGATTCACTATTGAACGAGTATAAATCGAGTTCATTAATTATCCCTGCGAAGGGGATAGAAGATTATACTTTTTTTCTTTTCTTGACAGATATTGCAAAAACAGATACTTCGTTTAATCTTGATTCTTAACTCTGCGTTTTTCCGCAGGAAAAGTAGGAAAAAATTTCAAGAAGAACTCACGACGAATGCTGAAAATGTAAAAAAGGAGTAATTTATATTCGAGATTCATAAAGAGTTTAATTTTCACAAAGCTCGTGCGCAAATGTTGAATTATACGGGGCACATATGCGAGATTAAAATGTATAACATTTTCTGTTTGATTAAAGCTGGCAGAGCTACGACAGAAAAAAATGTATAATAACAGAAGTAACGTGAAAAAAATATTTTCAGGATATTAAATATTCCTGATACTCGCGAATTGTAATTGTGAAAATTTTTTCCCCTCTCTTTCTCTCTTTTTATTTCGTTTCACTTTAATTTTATTTTAATTTCAAGAAAATTCTTGATACATGTGAAAAGTCGAGTGAAACTGAATTTAAAGTCACCAGACTATAATCCTCCGGAACTTTAATAAGGATTTATCCACTGCGAAGATATTCTCGCGACGAAGGGAGAGGGTGAATTTAAATCAATCTCTTAAATAATTTATATTTCATCGAATAAACCAACTGAAAATAAAATAAACCCGCTGTCACGTGCATTATTCAACACTTCAATTGGGAAATTCTGATCGGCGGGAAGTATTCGAGGATTAAATATTCCGCGAATTCTATAAAATTCCATGTTGTCCCCTCTGAAAAGTGTAATGAAATATTCATCGTGCAGCAAAACGTTCTATTTAGTCGTGTATATCTCGTGAAATACGCGTCCGAGTGCTTTCATGCAACCGAACCAATGTTATAAACGAAATTCCGCAAGCGTATAATAAATCGTAAATTACCCGTGCTGACAAATTAATGCTTTACGTAACAGTGGCAGACAGACGATTCGTTGATTTCTCCATCTTACGCACGAAATTCGAAAACTGACGCGAAAGGTCGGGAAATTCGAAGAAAAATTTCATCTGCCCTTTGACGAGAGACAGAGGTGTTTGATAATCGTATCGTTTTGAATTTAATCGAGCGGGTGATATCGCGTTTCCCAACCGCGGTAAAAGCATCTCGTGTTCTCACTGACTAATTGAATCTCCGCGTGCGCCTGCGGATTTGTCGAGTTTCAAAGGCGAAACGAAAAGAAACCGAACGAGTTCCGAGAACCAAAACGAAATAAACCAAAAGTTAAACGAAGATTTTTCTTTTTATCACTGAAAGTGATTTTAGCGGGGGTAACCCAGAAAATCGGGTCTCTTCGGGTGCAACGCTGATGCAACGAAAATTAGCGATTGGTTGATTTGGGTCACGTGATTCGTGAGGGGGCGTGGAGTAGGAGTGGCTGGACTGACTGAGCGATCGCGCCTGTAATTTGTTTTATATCGATTCAAATGTTTGCATAATAAAATTTTATGGCAAAAAAGTCATCTTCATTTCCTAGTCAGAACAGTTGCTTCTGAGCCTTTTAGTGAGACGAATCGTACTGGGGTACAAATCGTGCAGTTTTTTCTTTTTTATGTGTGTGTATAAAAAAAAAAGTAGAATAGTTGAACAATTGACGTTGAGTTGATTGATTTCTCTGCTCTAAAAATCGTCTTAAACGTTAAATGATATTCCAACTTTCGAAGTATCAAAAGGTTTACTCAATAACATCATCCGAGAGATTTGTATTGGACGAAGTTTCCAAGGTTGATCGATCGATCCGGCGATAATTAAACGCTTCGTCCCGATGCAGATTGCAATGTCAACCTCGGCGAGCACGGATCTCCATGTAAATTCGCGTCTTCCTAATTTTATTTGTTCGCATCATCACGTTCGACGAGGTGAGAACGAACAGAGTCAATAAATAATTTCTTTCGACGAGGTCATCCTTGATTGAAACAGAGAGGCAACTTCCGAGAAAAGTCATCGTTACACGCCACAGGAAAAAAGGGGAACCAAGATTAAAGTCTCATTCAACGAGACGAAACTTGAATATCAATAGAGAAGAGAGAAGTGCTTGTTTCATCTTATAACGAGCAAAATATGACGAAGTTATTGAAGAGGAGCAGATACCGAGAAGAGGCAAATGGTCGCGTTAACGTGTCTCGGTCGAAAGAAAAAATCATTCTGCTCGATGCTCGATTTCGATGGCCAATTTATAATTTTTGTTGGAAATTTTATATACGTGAAACAATGTACTTTTAAAAGCTTAAATGATTTTTCGAAAAATACAATCCTCTTTTTTTTGTGAAAAATCTGCACTGATTAACACTACTGATGAACTACCAAAATGGTCAAAATGACCAATTTAAAACTTTTGTTAAAAATGGTTATAGACGTAAAATAATATATTTTTAAAAACTCAAGTGACTTTTCGAAAAACGCGCAAGTAAATGCTTGTGCGATTTATTCTATCATAAAGCTTTCCCATTTTTTTATTTTAATATGGAATTTTTTTTTTATTTTATTTCTGGTGAAAATTTTATGCTAGTCGTCGATAGTTCTCGTGTTAAAGCACACACAAGTATTAGAATTTTTATCATTTGAATATTATACACGGTGTGTATGTCACTGAAAGTACACTTTTCGATGCAATTCAATCGTTCAATCGCTCGTTAATGAAACTAATTAAATCACTGCAACGAAAATTTTTCTTTTTCTCGGAAGAAGCCGAAATTTCACGCAGAACTTCGACAGAGAGTATTAAAATATACTTCGTACAATTTGGAAATTACATTTCTTTACCAGCGAAATTCACCAAAGAACGAAATTCTAACGACAAAGTATAATTCCGGAATCGCGGATCTCGTTCTTATTCCGCGGAGTTCCTCTCACTTGGACGAGAATTTGAAACATATTTCGCCGCGGTCGATCGACGTACGGAAAAGAGCCGCGACGAAAGGAGATCCGGCGAATTACCATATGCATTCGAGGTCTCCAATTACTGGGCTGCGTGATTACTCCGGAAAGGGAAAAGTTCCTTTCGACATTTCCTCGGATCGGAAACCTCTCGACAATTTTCCCAACTTCAACATTGCTCACAGATATATCCCACTTCTCGCGAATATCTCTGGATATCACTGGTCGAGCACCGAAGAAAAAACTGAAAGGCCCAAAAGCTGTTCTGACTTGAAAACGAAGACGACTTTTTTGCCATAAAATTTTATTGATATGCAAAACAAATTACAGGCGCGATCGCTCAGTGCCAGACAACGCCACTCCTACTCGAGATCTACTCCACGCCCCCTCACGAATCACGTGATCCAAATCAACCAATCGCTAATTTTCGTTGCATCAGCGTTGCACCTGAAGAGACCCGATTTTCTGTATTACCCCCGCTAAAATCACTTTCAGTGATAAAAAAATTTGCCCATTTCGGATCGGTCAAATTCGAACACTTCGTGACAAAATTCGTGCAACAAGCATTGTACATCGTCTGATGTTGCAAATAGAGTTGAAATCAGATTTCGACGAATCGAATCGATCGAGGGAACCAACAGGTTCTCCTCGACCTTTCGTCTCTCCACTGGTCGAACTTAAACGGAAAGGACCGATCGATCGAAAAACTTTGACCCAGTTACACGCTGGTTTTATCCCGCGGAACAATGCGTGAAAAAAGTCGGCCTGAGCGTCGACCCGACACCAACGTCTACTGGAAATCCCATATTGTTTAAGGGCAGTTAAGGGAGAGGGGGAGGAAACGAAGTCACAACGAAACTGTGGCGGAACACGTTCGAAATCAAAGCGTGTTCGCGGCCGCTTTTCACAGCGAACAATGGACCTACTGGTGGAGCACCGGGGGACTTGTTTACGATACCTGCGTGCGACGTAACTTTGCTCTCGCAAGTTGAATTTAGCTCGTTCGAAGCGCTGTTCCCTATATTCGGAGCCTAAGTAGGGTGACTTGCGAGAGAGAGAGAGAGAGAGAGAGAGCAAAACTGGGGAGCTATCAGTTCTGACGACATTATGGATGTGGAAAGGGCAGTGAAGCCTGTTTGCCGATGATTTTAATTGAATACTATTAGTTCGACTTTCGATGACATTACGGAAGTGAAAGAGAATCTATTTCGAGTGACGATTTGACGATTTATTTCCTTTTTATTTTTTTATCTTTTGTTCGTTGGGATTAATTTCACTTGTGCTAGAATAGTTCAAGCATTTGAGTAGGCGTGTATGAAGTGCCAAATCGATTAATTAATTATTGAAAACAATAAAATTGCTTATATTGAGCTCGTGGATTTCATGTTCTTTCCGTGAACAAACCACGCTTTTCATTACCAAATCAATTTTCCAATTCATGACTTTTTTTGTCGACTAATGCTGATGTAATCAACTGTTTCAACGTTGTGTAAAGTACGAGTTAAATCTTATGTGCATCGTTGCGTATACATTTATTTGCAATCAATCCTTGCATAGAAGAGCATTTCTAAATGCCAAATGCCTATTCTGCTTACCTATTATTAGAATCGTCAAATGGGACATAGAATGAAAAATAAGGTTTCAATAAGGTTTCAACGTTATTTCCAACATCGTCCTTTCCTTTGCAAATCGACGCTTCCTTTTTAAATAAATCTCGCAATTATTTATTCCTGTCAGAAATTCCCCTTGTACCCTGACCACAACGTATATTTCAGGATGCTGCGCAACGCACACTATGAATATATTATACATAACACGTTAAGCAGATGATAATAATTCAAATCGCGTGCACTTTGTTGTGCACCTGAATAGAAATGTTTCATCCAAAACAACGTATACACGCTGCAAGATGTAATTTCAACCAAATAGATCGCCAAGATGTAATTTCATCTAAATTCGACGAGTATCAGCT
Organism: Melipona bicolor; assembly: GCA_030673865.1. NCBI lineage: Eukaryota > Metazoa > Arthropoda > Insecta > Hymenoptera > Apidae > Melipona > Melipona bicolor. The sequence goes on along the minus strand of JAHYIQ010000013.1, from coordinate 891,811 downwards.
GAAACATTCTATTATATGTTAGTTGACCGATTCCATTTGTTATTTAAACCGTCAGTTTCTTGAACAAAATAATCTCTTTGTTTAAGAATATAATCATTAATGAGTAGTTTGTACAAAAAACAATAATAATATCGTTGTCAAACCCTAAAAATTCCACAGACATTTCTGACATTTTATAAAAAATTTGAAAAACAAGAAAAAAATGATATCCGTCGATTAATCGCGCTTCCTATCGAGAGAAATACTATTGCGTGCAACAGACTTCTCTAAACATCGATCTTTTCTACTGAAAACTCAATTCTCGGCGGAGGAAGAAAATCTCTCGAAACAGAAATTCGCGGTTTGCCTTGGAAAGAAGAGAATGTATTGGCTATAGCTCTGACGGGGTAACATTAATTGTCACACATATACACACATAAGTAGTATTTGTGCACGGTTGTTTGTCGTGGTTCACATTCATAAGAAGGAGGCAAGGGCGTTTAGTGCTGTCAGAATAATACACGACTCACGTGTACGCAACACCTTGGCAAAATGTAATTTCTAGGCACAGAAGTGTGTGTGGAAACATTTCTCAAGGCTCGGTTCGATAAATTGTTTGTATTTTACGTTGCAGATAATTACACTGAAGAACAATTTCCAACATAATGTCACCATGATTTCATGCAGTTTCACAAATTTAATATAAGATAGTGAAGAATTGGTAAAATTGTAAGAAGTAAATTACATATAGTGTCAATTTTATATACTTTCCCTTAAATTTTAATATCTACCAAAGCTTGTAAAGCTTACAGTTCATTTCATTCAGAAATAATGTTAACTAGAATCGTTTATGATGAATAAAATTTTTTAAATTAATTGAACTAAATTAAACATGAATGAACAACATGGTATCTTCATAAAGGTATTTGCAGTGGATGTAAATAACTCTGTATTTTCAACATCCATTTATCTACTATGTTGATTATTTGCAATAACGTTTGAGCTCACGATGCATTCAATTTTGCAATATTATAAATTACCGTATAATCGAAATCTTTTGAATCCGCGTATAGGTTATGTCACAAAATTCTCAATGAATCTTGATATTCACTTTTGTCTGAATATCTTTGAGCGGTAATCTATCTGAATCGACTTGACGCGATTTATTTAAAAAAAAAAAAAAACTGTACCAGCAACAAATTATTTAATGTAATTTAACATAACGAGGTTAAAATTTCAAAATTTAAAACCTCGATGGAAAACGATAAATTTCGAACAATACAATCTCGCATTACATAGAAAGATGCTAAAAGACTTACGTTTAAGTAACATTCTCCTCAAATCTAGCCGTACGCAACAAAAATCATGTTCTTCAATCGCACTGGACACTTGCAAACTCTTTTTAATTTTAAACGAGAACGCCCGCTACAACTTTTCTGCAAGCAGAGCCATCTTGCACAATTCTATTGTAATATTGTTAGTCAGATTCTACAAATCACAAGTTACCAATTATTAATACTTTAATTGATTCTCTAATATAACATATAAAACAAATGAAATTTTAGAGGTGAATCTTACGAATCGTTTATTATTCAACGTAAACTTGTAAAATTATGGAATATAGAAATCCACAATAGTGCGTTCTATCGCTTGTCAGTTCGCAATCTAGAGGTCACTTATTTTCCCTCGATTTTAATCTCGTAACTAACTTTTTCTTTCAGATCCTGAAAAGGAAATATTGTAATAAAGAAACGTTACTTTGTCATTGTAATTTTGTTTTCAAGTAACACATCTCGAGCAAGCCTGCAATTATAACCTTATAAAATTTCGAATCTAAATTGTTTACGAAAGTATCTTGTAATTTCATCGAAAGGTTAATCTATTTCCATCTCACCTCAACAGACGATAATTGACACAACAACGTGTCAGCATACGTGTAGAAAAAACGACGTATAAAATCATACGGTGCTTGATATTACTTCTTGCAATCGTGACCAACAATTCTGACTTCAATGTGCCGCATCTGCTACGTTTTACAATAATTTGAGAAAGTTCGACGAAAATCACAAACAATTCTCGAACCGAGCCGCGAGTGTCGTGGAAATGTGAATTTCGTGGAAAACGGAGGTAAAACGCACAAGAGAATGTTTGCATCGCGCGCGAGCAAACGAGGGATCAGGCGACGACAGCGTCGTCTATAATCTCGTTGCGTTAACCGCGTTTTCTCGGATCGTTTGAAAACAACTACGTTGATCGTTGAAAATCCCACGGATTTGCAATTCTCCCGGGGGATACATCGGGGAGAATTTCACCGCGTTAGAAAATCTTAATTTCGTAGAAATTATTTTTTCACTCGCTAAAAGATTCATTTTCAATTCATTTACAATACTTGTTTCGATTCATGTTCCACGCGTCACGCGCGAAAACTCTTCCAAAGCACTTCCCCCCTCCCTTTCTTTCGGAAATATTTTCGGTGTACGTTACAATTTCGGTGTACATTACAAAACCTGTGAAAAAACTACGGAATAGAGGAAGAATCGTCTTGCCCGGTGAAGATCTTTCAAATTCTCGACTGTTCAAGTATGTTACACGTTTATTTTTTATTTATTAATGTACATATTTGTGTATATATTCTCAAAAGTTATTCGAAAGTATATTTACTTTACATAAAAAGATTCTTTGGTTTCTTAATGATAAAGAGATTCGTGTCTTTAATGGAAAAGGTAGAATTGCACGTATTTTCGAACTTTTAATGATTTAAATTCGCATTTGTACACAACTACGGTGGGTAAAGAGGTTAGGTTACCACTCTATTTATTCGCGATTAACAATGTGATTCTCGATTCCAATAATATTAATTCTCTCACATTGCGTGTGTTGACGCAGTGTCACAAATATCCGGAGCTTTTAACGAATTTACAACAGTATACGCGGTTTTCCTTATTGATTTCATGCGCGAATAAATAACTCTGCATTATCGATAATTGGGTTATTTAGCTTACGAAAAAAATTTACTTTCTCTCGCAATTTTTTTTCTTTTGCTTCTCTTTTCGTCAATTAACTATCAGGATTAATTAAAGCGTTTGATTTTATTTTATTTCTCGACGAGGCGTACGCTTCTTTCTCCCGGGAGATAACAACCGTATAACGATCGATGTAACGTTACAATATCGGCTATCGGCTGTTTATAAAAAGAGAAAGTGCTTCCGTATCATTAGCCGGTTACTCGAAATGATTTAATAATAGCACGAGGGGAATCGATGGGAAAACGCGAGCCTGCAGAATTTTTGCTACCATACTACCGTGTAATATACAAGAAAAATTACACTGTTTAAGTGCGTTCCTTGGACGAAATTGGAAATAAGAATATCTTTTATCAAACCTAACCTAAACCTTGATTCGCTACAAAAGCTGACGCAAGTATGCATAATTTGATCAAATCCAATTGAAATGAAACTCGAACTATTACGCAAACTAAGAAAAGCAACACGCGTTTAAAATCAAAACACTAGCTTCTCGAGATCGAGACTTTTCGTCGTCTTGCATGGCAAAGATTTTTAAGGGAGAGACGAAAAGAGGAAGAAAGACTAATCTTCGTTCCGTCTACCATGGTTTATCCACGCGGCGTAATGTGAGTTCACCCCCGTCATTCCACGAGATCCTCCACGGGAACATTCAGGGAAACGTACGACGAGATGTAAAGAGCCCGCGCCGCTGAATCGACCCTTAAACCGAGCTGCCCCTCTCGCTGAACAATTCGATCCATAATCGAGGAAATCGGGCGATTAACCACCATTGGAACGCGTCTGAAAATGCGTTCTTTTGAACTTTAATCTCGCGATTATCCTCGCAAAATCCAAGGTAAAAATCTTCCGAGTCTTCCAAAAATTTAGACTTCTAGTTTCGGAACGACGTGAAATTTCACGTATCGCGCAATTTACTCGCTCAAATGCTTCACATTTGCAGTTTCACGTTTCAAACAATCTGGAGGCTGTTGTTTGTTTTATCTTTGTCGTGCACGAAGAAAAAGAGAAAACAAAATGGAAATCACGTACCCAGTTTGAGCCCGGTTTAAGAGCGGACGGTGGACGCGGCACTCTCGGAGAAAGGGGAAGAGAAAGAATGTGTAATCCAGCCAGATGTGCGGGCTGGAGGAAATTTACTCACGATTATGTTGCACCTTTCGGTGGTGCGGCAGAACTGTCGTCGAGGGTGGGAAAGCACGTCGGTCCGATCGCGAAAGAGGCTCGTTCCTCTCTGAGCGCGCATCGCGCAGACGTGCCTCGGCCAACCCTGCGTTTACGTGTACACGCGATAAACGTGGGGGGTAGAAGGAAGATCGCTCGGCGGTTTTCTCGGGGCTGATACAGCGCGGGACCCAGAGAACGGTCGAAGGGATATCGAGGGATTGCCGTCGCGAATACATTGTACCTGGCCGAACACACACGCAGGCACGCGCAACTCTGCAAAATACCATCAATGAACGCAAAACTGACTGACAATTTGGCACAACGCGAACGTGAATTATTGCAAATTTTTATCAACAAATGGAATTCAAACTCTTTTTCAAAAAATTTGCTCGTCTATCGTTGTTTATAACAAGATTTTGAACGAGCATTTCTTTTTTTTTTTTTTTTTTTTGACGTTCGTTTAATTTACGTCGCGAATGCCAAAGTATAAAAATTGTAAAACAGCGAACGTTCGTAAATTCGTTTTCCTTATTTTGCGAAAGAGCGGGTAATTACACTGGCACTGGTAACAGAGAAGGCAAAGAGTATCTCGGCTCACTTTTTTTTGCAAATGAGAATAATTATTCTGAACATCGGGCTGGAATACGCGCCTCGGTATGAGATATAAAGAAAATTATTTCTAATGGAAACTACGGCAGGGATGCGGGTATTTTTAAATTTCTGTTGTTTTAATGAAATTTCGAGAACGTTGATGCGTATCGGCGCGAGCCTGTTGCACGTTGAATGCCGAAAATTTTTGCAGGCGGTATTTCGCAAATAAATTACGAGTTATTTATCGCGATGCATGAAATTATCAGGCATTATCGACGGGTAATTCTGTTTCAGTATAGAGGAGAACGGCGATTTGAAATTCAATTTTTGCAAAAATAGCACGTTACACTGCAGCTGTTGTTATAAAATAACAACCCCGATTGAAATTTTGATATGATTGATACTCTTAGCGCATTGTGTTTATGCTCGTAATTTGTATTTATTAGCAAATACCTTCGTATCTAATATGCCAAGTCGCACGTAAAGTACAACCACACACACTCGATATAATGTACTAATTGTAAGATAGGGTTGATTTAAAGCGTTTAATCACGTCATTTAACCATCAACGAACGAAAATCTCAAATTACAACGTCTAGAGGGTAGGTTCGCCTAATCTATAAAATCTGTCCAAGTTCCGTTTCAAAGATCTTGAAAACAGGTGCTCGATTTAATACGCTCGGACACGTGATTCGGTCGTTACGAAGATTTCGCAATTTTCAGAGATATAAATCACGCGGGATCTTTCTCTTTTCTTTTCGCCTTGGAACAAGCAATAAAAAGCACCGATAAGCTACACGTTGCACGGTGCAATTTTGTTGTTTAAAATCAGTCAAAATTTGAAAAACGCTCGCATTCGAGAAAACACAAGTTCTTTGTAAATTTCCATAAGTTTCGTAAATTCGTAAATTTCGTATTTTCGAGATTGTGTTATTAAAAGAGTTATTTGCCAAAGCTAAATGAAGTTTGATAAATACTGCCACTATGACGCAACGTGACTTATAGAAGGACAGATAAGGTGGGGAAACGTTTAGCTTTTCGCGCTTTGGAGGGACTCGTGAAAAATACGAAGCGGAATTTTTCCACTTTGGCGTTTATTATCGATTTCAGTCGATTTTTACAGGAAACCGGTTTGCGCGTTTCTGAATCTAAATTCTTCCTGCAAATGAAACGAACTCTCTCTTCTTCGCGAGATAACGCGGTGAGATTACGCACTTTGTTCCCTGCTCCGCGATTCTTCTTCTCGGAATTCGCTCATTTTCTGAGGATGGAGAAATTTCAAAAGAACAGGGAAAATAAAATGTAACGAGATTCGCGAGAGGCGAGAGGTTCTTTAATAATATTTCTCGCGCTGGAAATATAGAGGAGGCGCAAAGAGAGAGGAGATTGATTTGTAATGAAAACAAGGTGAAGCGCGGTGAAACCTACTTCCTTTATTTCGACGAGGGAGAAAGTTACAGGAGTTGGAGAACTCGAGGAGGAGCGTTTGAATGCGTTGATTCGCAAAGGCAAGAGAAATCAATGAACCTGTCAATTATTCAATCGACTCGAGTAAAAAGAAATATCTTGGGATGTTTTCTCCGTTGCTTTCCAGCACCGAGCTTCCCCTCTTTCGCCTGACAATACAACGTGTTCGCCTCGACTTCGTCTCGTCGCATTTCGGGACTTTCTCGAAAATTAGCTTCGCCAGAAATTCCGACAAACACGTTTTTGCTTCGGAAAAAGCAGGACAGATTTTGTGGAGAAAAATCTCTGTATTTTGAATCAAGAACATTTTTTTTTAAATACAATTTCTTGTTTATTTCATAAAAATTATTTTCTACGTTTTAAGAAAATTAAGTGATATAATCTCGTCTTAAACATTAATTAAAATATTTATAACTTTGAGATAAAATAAACATTCAAACAGAAATGATAATATTCGTGATAATGTTAATTGCATATAGTAATAAAAAAAGCAGGACAGATTTTGTGGAGAAAAATCTCTGTATTTTGAATCAAGAAAATTTTTTTTTAAATGCAATTTGTTGTTTATTTCATAAAAATTATTTGCTACGTTTTAAGAAAATTAAGTGATATAATCTCGTCTTAAATATTAATTAAAAAATGAACTAAAATATTTATAACTTTGAGATAAAATAAATATTCAAACAGAAATGATAAAGTAATAAAGAAAGCAGGACAGATTTTGTGAAGAAAAATCTGTGTATTTTGAATCAAGAAAATTTTTTTTTAAATACAATTTCTTGTTTATTTCATAAAAATTATTTGCTACGTTTTAAGAAAATTAAGTGATATAATCTCGTCTTAAACATAAATTAAAATATTTATAATTTAGAGATAAAATAAATATTCAAACAAAAGTGATAACTCGTGATACTGTTAATAATAAAAATTGCACATTGTCAGATGTTCGATTAGTTTATCGCCAATAAATTCGATCGGAAACTTTCCCCCCTGATCGAGGAAAGTTTTCTACCCTTGTACGTAATGAAAATCCATCAGAAAGATAAGGGTACAGATTCCAATGAAATGTTTATGAAACACGTAACTACGCGTAGAATTTTTCTGAAAACCTAATCAAACTAATGGACTCCCAAATAGAAACGTGATCTCAACCTAAAAAAAATTTTTGCTATTTTCGAAATAAGATTTAATTTTCTCCTTATCAGTTCAATCCTTTTTTTTTTTTTTTTTGTAACTTGGAAGTTACTTTCTTTCGAACGCAATTGAAACGTTCGATTAAAAAATGAATAGCTCTTCGAAAGAAGAGGTAAGCCATTTCTGCCCATGGTCTGTTTTATCTTTGCCTTCATATTTCCGGCGCGTCAAAGATGGGAGGGAAAAAACGAGAGAAAAGAAGAGAGAAAGAAATTGCGGCAAAACGCGTTCCTTTTTCATGCAAGTTTAATTTAAACCGCGCCCGCGATGCTCTCTCCATCCCGCGAACGTATCTTTCAAAGAATGGCTTTCTTCCGGTTGAAACGTTTTTAAGAAACGTTTTGTTCCAAGCGCGGAGCGCGTTGCTCTCTTCGCAAAAGGCAAAAGCAGTAATCGCTCAGACGTTCGGTCGTACGCGAATTTCTGCGCTTTAACTTTAAAGTCGCGCGCGTTCGACGTTCTCGCTCCAAAATTTGGAGATAAAAACCCGACTGAAACTGAGACTGAAACTGAAACTAAAACTAAAACTAGAAACACCTCCTGAGAGACGAGGAACTGAATTTCAATGAAAATAAACGAAGGTTGTTCGAAAACACGCTACAAAGGGACCTCGTTCGCGCGTAATTGCGTGCAAAATTTATAGAGTGAAACGCGTCGTGGCAGGGAGAAAGTCCCCCTCGAGCCGATGTTAAACACTTCTCTCCCCCGAGAGAAAGAGAGAGAGTTCAATCCTCTAATTAAAAAGTTGCACACGCAGTTGGCGCGAACGTCTTCGCGATGACGGTCCTGAATGTTTCACGCCGTCACCGGATACGCTCCATTACGAGAGCGAGCGCTTTCCACCTGCGCCCGAAAGAAAGAAAAACCAACACCAACGGGTTACTCCCTGGCGAATGGTCCGAACAATCCGGCAAGATTAATGGCTGGTGGAAACGATCCTCGGGTATCGCCTTTGCATCTGTCGACCGCGTGATCTCTCGATGGTTGAACTCCGTTGCAAGAGACCATTGGATCAGACGAAATTCTTGATCGATCGACTCGAGAAACTCGCGAGAAAGAGAAGAGGAGACGAGGGAAGAAGAAATAATGAAAGGAAAAAAAATACGAGTGAACTCGAAACTAATTTAACGCAGGTGACGCTGGGCTTTTGATCATTGCGGAGGAGACGCAATCTCGCGAACGAGGATCAAACCAAAGAGCAAAAAAAACGTATTTACATTTCATCAGCGTGTACACACACATATATATATATATATATATGTTTCATTAACAAACGCTTTCAACGAATAAAAATGACACTGTTCTTATCGAGTTGGAAAACGAAAACGATAAACTCTCAATTTTGACTTTTACCACTATACGTACTATCTCTTTACTAAAAGTAAAGAAAGTCGAAATTTGAAGTGTAAGGAGGGAAGAAAGAGGGTGAGAAAGGAAGGAGGAAAAAGCGAACGAAAGCTCGAGAGACAGAAACTGCAGGTAACGATTACCGTAGAGCGAGCTCATGAGGGATTTTAATAAGGAAACGAGAGCTTATTCATACACCCTCGCGGCGCAGGCGCCAGAAAGCCACCTGTAGCCCCAGCTTCCAATCAATACATCACAGACGCATATCGTGCAGCTTTCCAGGTAGCAATGTGTATATATATATGTAGACGCACATATACGTACGCGTAAAACAGACACCGATCCATTACGCAAAGTCAGAAATCGCCTGTTGCTGTTGTCCGCGTTCGGGCGACTGCCAGTTGATCCCCATCTGCCGTTGTTTCGATCGCCTCGGCCTTGATCCACAGGGGACGGCGATGGCCACACACTTCCTGCAACCAGTCCAAACTACGACGTATTCGTATGCATGTTCGCGCTCCGAGAAATCAATGTAGGTCGCTGTAATTCGTTTCGAATCGATTTCTCAATCGTTCGCGCAATCTTCGCAAGTGCTGTTTAATATTCCTGCGGAAAAAGTAAGCCGTTCGTTCTCTCTCGATGGTTAATCGGTTAGTTTCCCCGGGTAGTTGGGATTATCGCGTTAATCGTCGGATTAGAGTTCGTTTTCTGGCGAACGAAGGTCATTCTCGTGCACTTGCGAGAGATTTGGAAGAGGTGGAAGAATGTATAAATATTCAAAACCCAGTTCTTAAAGCCCCGCTTGCAATATTTAACAGCCGGAACGAATCTTTCCCCGTTTTCCCCCGTTTTGATAATGTAATCTGTTCAGTATTTTACGCAAGCAAAAGAAATTTTACAAAATTCGGAAGAAGAAAAAATAATTTGCATTTCCACTACGCGTGATGTAAATGAATCCGATTAAAATTATAATCGTAATCTAATTTTCAAATTTCGACGTTTATATCGTTAAAAGGCAAGACTAGAGGGAACTAATTGAAATTGACATTAAAGCGCGACTCTTTGCCTTAATAGGTTTAATGCAGTTCCCGATAATTGCGAAGTTGGCTTGCTAAACGTTTAGAAAGAACGACGTCTATTTAGAAATAAGACAAAGATCTGAAACTATTAATTTCCTTCAAACTTAACTTTCGATGGCTTATACACGATGACGTATACGTCTGTTATCAAACATTGCTAGATACCGTACGACAATCATGCACAAACTGAACAAAATTGGAGGAGAACAACGATTTTACTCGAAAAATTTATAATACGATTGCACTTTCATTGACGGAACGGGATTTATCAGAATTTTATCGCGTTAAACCGTTTTAATGATATGATTTATGGATCTGCGCGGAATGAATTGGAAAAACAAAACGGAAGAGACAAAACCGTTGCTGCGTGTCCTCGTATGAAAGAGCTAAAATTGCATGAAACGATCGATCGAATCGTGAAAGGTACGTTTTCATTCGTATGGAAATTAATAAAAGTTTCATCGAATTGGACATCTGGCTCTAACAAGTATTTCACGTTTGTCAACTAAATTACACTGACGAAAAAACTGTTATTTAACTTTGACCCAATTCTCTTTCTAGAAATTTTCAGAGATCCGTACATGTTTCGAATGTTTGCGTAGGTATGACGAGGTATAGAAATTAATAAAAGTTTCACTGAATTCAACATTCGGCTCTAACAAGTATTCACGTTTGTTAATTAAATTACACTGTTATTTAGCTTCAATCCAATTCTCTTTCTAGAAATTTTTACAAAGATCGATATACATTTGGAATGTTTGCGTAGGTATGACGAGGTATAAAAATTAATAAAAGTTTCACTGAATTCAACATTCGGCTCTAACAAGTATTCACGTTTGTTAACTAAATTACACTGTTATTTAGCTTCAATCCAATCCTCTTTCTAGAAATTTTTACAAAGATTGATATACATTTGGAATGTTTGCGTAGGTATGACGAGGTATAAAAATTAATAAAAGTTTCACTGAATTCAACATTCGGCTCTAACAAATATTCACGTTTGTTAACTAAATTACACTGTTATTTAGCTTCGACCCAATCCTCTTTCTAGAAATTTTTACAAAGATTGATATACATTAGGAATGTTTGCGTAGATATGACAAGGTATAGAAATTAATAACAGTTTCACTGAATTGAACATTCGGCTCTAACAAGTATTCACGTTTGTTAACTAAATTACACTGTCATTTAGCTTCAATCCAATCCTCTTTCTAGAAATTTTTACAAAGATTGATACACATTTGGAATGTTTGCGCACGTACGATAAGGTAAACGTTTGATGGAAGAGACTATAGAGTGAACGACTCTTAGAATGGCTCGTGAAGGGGTAGTGAATTGAACCTAACCCGTAATAGAACAGTCCCCTCGTTGTTCGCCGAGAAAATTCTCCACGAGATCATTTTTTTTTTTTTTTACACCCTCGCAGTTCCCTTAAGGTTCTTCCCTAACTTCTTTGTTGGCCTCATCTTCGCGTAGATCGACATCGCCACCACCGGTTGGATGTGTTCAACGGAAGTACGATCAGAATCTCGAATGTCGTCTCGACGATATTCGGAGAATAGCTCGGAAATAATCTGCGCGCTCTTGGATTTGCGTCGTTTGAAAATTTCACGGTTCTCCGTGGTTTTCTGTACGTGTCCTCAAACCTTTGACACTAGAATTACTTGCAGCGATCAAAATGACGAATTTATAATGTATGTTAGACATTTTGTTAAAGAAGATTTCAATAATTTAAATAGTAAATAATAAAATTTATAATTCAGATTTCAATAGTAAAATGTATGAATGAAAGCTTGTATACTCCGTTGTACTATAAAGTTTCTCCATTTTCTTGTCTTCAATGTCTCTGATGGAAATTTTATGCCTTGATCGTTGGTTTAGTTCTAGTGTTAAGTTAATACGCGATAGACGTAAAAAGTTCCAAAGAATTAAACTTCTAAACTCACATACTTCTACGTGTGAGGAGAATCTGTGAAAGAATTGCAAAGAATTGTTCAGTGACTCGCGTAAAATCGGCGAGCGATTTATTATCAAGAAATGTCATTCTTTAAATGAGAGTTTCGACGAATGATATATGGAAAGTTTCGAGATTTTCCTTGTTCGTTACAGAGCCCATTGTTTCAGTAAATTTACGTGGAAAGTCATTTTCATAATTAAAAAAAAAAGAGAAAGAAACTCTACATAGAGTGTGTAACATTTTTCCAAGTCATCCAGTATACACGGTATAAAATAAATCGATGTTCGACCTGTACGTATATAGGCCGCGAAAAAAAAAGAAAAAAAAAACAAGATGAAAAGCCATGGGATTCGATAATACTGCAAATACGTGGATTTATTACGAAGGGATCGGGCACACGTAGTCGATACGTTGCGAACGAAGAAACGCGTAGATTAACGATACAATTCTAATAAATCTCTCGGTTACAATGTAACGTGGTACAGGCGTACAATTTAAATTATATTCTTTTGTCTCGTGCACTCCATTTAAAATAAAATATATATCCGTTTAACGTCTGCTGAATGCATGCAGCTTTGAACGAACGAATCGATTGAAAGTAAAAAAAAAAGAAAGAATTATCTATGGAATATTAATCGATCAGTATATTAGGGGTACCCATGAGTAATGTCAAATTTTTTCCAAATTTAATAAACATTGCCATCTAGTGGCAATAATTTAACTTGTTGTAACATAACCTACAATTTAATTTTATTTGTAACATAACCTATAATTTAACTTGTCATAACATAATCTATATTCTAGTTAAATATATTGAGATTTAGTGTGCTTATTGTTAAATTATATCATAGATATACTCTTAAATAAAATAAAATTTTGTACAGTATCAAAAAAACGACGTTACTCTGATATGTTGTCAAAAATGCCAAAAATGCAAATATGCATTGTCACAGTTTTAATGGACTGTTCTTTCTCGCGAAAAAAGAATTTAGTGGTTCTTTACGGAATTCTAATAAACACTCCTCGACCTAGTTCCAAGTATTCAACCTACACAATTTCTTTTCAATTCATCGCATTGCTCGATATGAACCGCTTTATAGATTGAAGACACATATACACACAGAGCAAAGCGTTCGGTTTGACATTGAAAAGAATACGTAATCTCTGTTTATTTTGTAGCTTTCCTTCTTTCTTGCGGTGAAAAACAAATTAATCGTCCTTAAGTGTAAACATTCGATTATACTTTTCTAACACAACAAGCAGAAAATTTTTGCTACAACACCAGTAGCAGCTCGATTACTTGCGCTCGCCTTTGAAATTTTTTTCTTTCGTCCGCGTGTTTATTCTATTTCGATTCCCTACCCCTCAAATAAAGGCAAATATTCGCCGCGACTTGATATACGGCACTCAAAGTATCAACGAAGATGGGATATGTGGGATCGAGCGCCACAATATCTGCTTTAGCTACCATTAAGAATCGTGCTTCGCGAACTTTTATGCTTTCAGATTCTAATATCGGTCACAGCGATGATTCCGCGTCGAAGGATAAAATGTGAACGCTTGTCCCTTCCTATAGAATTGAACGTACCTTTGAAATATTAGCACTCTGTTCCGCATGAATTTTTACGAGCGTCGAATATCTCTTTTTTCTTTTTCTTTTTTTTTGAATTTCTTTTTTTAAAAGAAAGAAACTGAATTTCGTTTAAAAATTAATGAACATCTCATCGTTTGATAAAAATTGAAGTTGTAATTTTGAAATAAGATTTATCTCATTTAAAGTCAATTGTTCATTTTAATATCTATGTTTTTTAGCAGGAATACGTTATATAATATTTATTACATGCAACGTATTAAGTGCCTTGCTTCTAAAAGAATTTTTTTTTAAAACCTACTTCTCTATATTTGAAATTAAACGTCGTGCACGAATGTATTTAATCAAACCAGAGCAGTAAAAATATTCGAATGTTCGATCAAAGCGCACCGCCTCTTGCCGGTGCATTATTTCTTTCGTTCAATTAAAATTCTTCGTTCGTACAGAAGGAAAACAAAAAGAATAGACGTGTCATCGCTGGCGAAATGGTCCGCGGTAGAATTTCAAAAGCGAGCAAAAATACAATATTGAAAAATATTTCTTCAATCAATTGAACTTTCAGAGTACGAAGCTCAACACACACATACACACACACATATTGCGCATTAGATTTTTCATCCGAATAAGAGAGAGAAATGAAAAGAACGACGACAACGTCCCGAAAATTTAGAACTTTTAAGCGATCTAAAAATTTTTCAATTGAAATTAAATACAGATGAAAATATTTATTTCCATTGCTCAGTTTATTTCAGCGTAAAATATGTTAGCCGCCATTTCTGATACATATTTCGTGACATGTAATTTGTTGTTCGTTCCTTTTTTTTTTTTTTTTTTTTTTTATTACTGGAACAGCGTACACCAATTCTACTCACGAGTCACGCGCGCATTTATTCTACTTACGGCTGACGGATATCTCATTCCACTTACGGCTTACGTATTCCTATTCGAATACGGTTTACGAATATCTATCGTGCCGGGAAGAATCCGAGAAACAGCCGTACAAACGCGAACTTTCGTTTCAAGAATCCCTCTTATTTTCATCTCGAGAGTATTTGCTCCCCTCGATTTTTAAATCGTCCGAGCAAAAACTCGAAAACTCCGAGATGAAGAAACAACAGCGAAGAGAAAAAAGAGCGTGTCTGACCCGACCGAGAAAACTGACAAAAGCTCGTGTTAAAACAATACACCGGCGGAGAAAAGCTCACGTTGCAGGCCACTCGATCCAAACTTCGATCGAACGAGAAATGGACCGACCGAGAAAGCGAAAAAAAGGAAATGGCCATTCACGCGAAATAACGCACAATGCTTCGTTTAAAACACGGCAGACAGTCGCGCGAAGTTGTTACACGCGAGATATCGCGGCGCAGCATCTCGCATGTACATCCGATCGAAGATTGAATCTCGCATTGTGCGCGAGGATCTACTCTCCCCGTCATGTGCGACGAAAAATTTAAATTACTTGGAATTGGTCAATCAGAAACGCTTTGGAAGCGTTGAAATACCAAAAAAATTCTTGCAAGTCTTGAGAATTTTAAATATGATCTTGGATACAGCCGTCGGAGTTTAAATTGTTGGAAGACAATAGTTCTGAACCTCCGCGATAATAGTTCTGAACATGTTGAAAAGTTATCGTTAACGCTAAAACTGCCAAAACGGTCGAAATGACCATTTGAATATTTTCGTTAGATATTTTATATTATAGTGTATTTTGTGACTCGAACTCTTCGTAAAATATATATAAAATATAAAAGCTTGTGTATTGCCTGTTTATAAGTACGTAGCAAAGATTTTCTATTTCTTTTGTTTTACTATTCTCTGATGGAAATTTTGCGCTTTGGTCGTTGGTAGTTCTACTGTTAATCACGTTAGCATCGGTTTCCAGCGACAATCGAGCCAGGCCCGCGTTCTACCTCCGCCGCTAGGGAGGAAGGAAGGGTCTATATCTAAATATAACGTTCCGGCAAGGGCTCCTCGGTTTGTGCCAGTTGTGAGCCTGGATAATATCGATTTTTTTCCCACCTCTCAGCATCCGCTGCTACCGGGCGAGCTTCTCGCACTCTCTGCTTATCTACCGTAGATAAGCAGCGTTCCATCTCGTGGTTTCTGGCCGAGATCCAGCCACAGAGGTGTATTCATATTCGGTAACAACGCACGGTAATTATACAACAGGGTTCGCGAGGTTTATCGCGTTTTTGCGCGCGCGAGCCACGACTCGATAAGGTGACCTCGTCCTTTTGATTTAAAGTGCTTGGACTACGTGCTTGCACGTTGCGCCTGATGTACGTCCTCTACTTCCGGTGATGCAAACGAATATCTCTCGCGCTACCGTGTTATGAAAATACAGCGCAGGAAAATACAGTAGAATAAAACTGCACGACTTGTACCCCAGTACCATTCGTCTCACTGAAAGGCCCAGAAGCAACTGTTCTGACTAGGAAATGAAGACGACTTTTTTGCCATAAAATTTTATTGATATGCAAATCAAATTACAGGCGTGATCGCTCAGTACCAGACAACGCCACTCCTACTCGAGGTCTACCTCACGCCCCCTCACAAATCACGTGACCCAAATCAACCAATCGTTAATTTTCGTTGCATCAGCGTTGCACCTGAAGAGGCCCGATTTTCAGCGATAATGAAATAGTAGTAATTTTTGTTATTAATACAACTCTTATTACGATTAAATATAGGCCGAAAGAAAAAGTTAAAGTGAAGATATTTTACCAGGGAAATGTTTCTCAAACGCAGAAATGAATTTTAGAGGATTTCACGACGCTAGGAATTCGTAGACTTCTAGCGAAATTAGTTTTTTTTTAGTAAAAATAGCTGAGAAGAAACTTTTGGCCCACCCTGTATTATCCTTGTTAAAGTCGTTTTTCTTGAGAAATTGAAAGTCTGTATTTGAAATTACAGAGACCGAGAAATTCTGAAAAGTGAGCGGAACGTAATTTGTACTCTCGCAACATTCGAAATTAATTTTAATCGGGAAAATTAAATTCGTTTGAGTACATGACGATACGTCATTGTTCGTGGTTCCCGCCGTTTGGTTTAATCTTCACCGGGGCTTGTAAATGCTGCCAATGGAAAATCCGTAAAGCACTTCACCAAACGCGAGTCGATAAATAAACTTCCATTCTTCAAACGTCAATTAAACCAATTTTAAAACCGTAAAATCGTGTTGGTGATTTTTTATTTTTTAGCCGCGTAACTGAAGCTTAAAAAAAGGTTAACAAACGTACTTGAATCTCGTCATTATTACAATTATCTTATCTAATCATCATTTTAATCAGACAAGAATATCTAAAAACTCTAACAGTACGAATTATCGTCAAAAAACTGAAAGATCAATCTGGATAAATATAATGATAATGATATTTACTGACTTTATGTAAACAATTTAGAAAATCGATGCATCAGGCTGACAGCTTATTAATATATCAAAACGACATAATTATTTCTTCTGATGAAGTGAAACTGATCATTTCCCGAATACGATGCGAAACTTTCTTCCTTGACACTAAAACTATCAAAGTAGTCAAAATGACCAATTTACAATTTTTGTTAGACATTTTATAGACACGAAACAGTGTATAAGGATTTAAATAATTTTTCATAAAATATGCGAATAGGAGCTTGTGTATAATGTACCATTGTATCATAATATTTCTCTATTTTTTATCTTCGATAATGTCTGTGACAGAAATTTTATGCTTCACTCTCCCCACTCTTTTGGTCGGTATCCCCTCCACTGCATCATTCCCCCCACTTTAGAGTTCTTAGCTCAGCCAAGAAACCTAAAGTGATCAAAATGACCAATTTGTAACTTTCATTGGACATTTATATTATAGACACGGAACAGTGTATTTTAAATAATTTTTCGTAAGATATACGAAAGCTTGTATACTCCAATTCTATCATAAAGTTTCTCTATTTTTTGTCTTCAATAATATCTGTGATGGAGATTTTATGTTTTAATTGTCGTTAGATATAGGCCGTTTGGCAAAATTAAGCGCAACGATTTTAACGATTTTCCTCGTTAAAGAAGAGAGCGTTGAAAGGAAACTGAAGCGGCCTATTGGCAGATGGCGGCAGCAGTGGCGGCGCGATACCAAAATAACGAGCCTCGCCAATTTATATCGCACGCGACTATCGCACGCATGCACCGACGATACACAATGGCCGTGCGCCGTTCTTTAGAAATGCCTCGCCCTTGTAAATCCCGCGTTACAATAGCTCGGGGCGTACTTTACACTGGCGGCAATAGAGCGGAGCAGCGAAGGGCATGAAAAGGGCCTCTCGCTGAGAATCCGAGCCATTGAAACTCGCAGCCCGGGTCGTAGAGGGGTGCCGTTGCTGTTCCCCTTTTGTCGTGGCCAGCCTTTTTTCTCCTCCAGTTGGTAGATACAGATATTGGCCATTATTTCTTCGCGAACGATTCGTTCTCTGCGAGATTAATTCGCTGCCTTCGCCTTCGCTGGGACGAGCCGATATTTTCTCAAGGACCAAATGCGCTGGAATATGTTTTACCTTGTTCTTCTATACCAGCGGTTCTCAACCTGTGCGAAAATAATATTTGTAACGAGGAACACCAAAAAAAAAAAAAAGAGTTAAACAAAACCAAAGTTACGGAGTTTCGATTTACAAAGAGAGATTTATTTGTTTTGATCTCGTGTTAGGCTGCTATTATAAGAGATTGAAATAAATTGTGGAGTGTAAGAGGCTACAAATGTCGACCTGCATTTGAGATTAATTTGAGTCGTTTGATTATCTGGCTGACCTAAGAAAGTTAAAAAGCAAAAAGACAAACTTTTTTCAGGGATGAGAGGTAGATGAAAAACCTAATCAAGAGGTACGGTTGAGAACCGTTGTTCTACGCTCTTTCGATCACTCCGAAGAAAATTATACGTTTCGTAATTACACTAGCTGGGTGACAAAGCATCAACGAGAAAAAATACGACTTTTGCTAAAAATAACGATAAAGGAATTCTCTTCCTGTTAGTTTGTTACGTCTAACTACTGTCAATCAACTACAAGGAAAACTCGTTTAGAGGTATTTGCCCCTTCCGGGTAAATACGCATGAAACGAAACGCTGCTCGAGACGAAATAACGCGCGTGGCTCGCTGTAACGTTCGAAAATTCATGGAAAAGTCATGCGACCGCCTTATCTGATCTCTATTTGCGCGAATGTGTACTTCATGCTCGGCGGAGGAAAAACGCGCGAGGTCGTGCGTCACACGAGTCAGAGTAGAGTGCACCTCGTCCTCCTGAAACGAGAACCTCGCGCACGGATCGAACCACCCACGCCAACGACTTCTTTGCCCGTCCATCGGTCCTTGCAAAACCGGCGCGCCGCTGTATTATGCATTACGTGTTCGCGTTACCTTCCTAACGAGATTCTCAAACGATCCCTCTGACAATTATCGAGATTTGTCCGTCATTCACGTTCCTCGGCGTCGTAGGATTTTTCCACGTTCTTAATTCAATAATTATTCCAATTTACAATACATCGTCGAATAACAATAAAAAAAAGCAGTCGGTCGATCGATCGTGGCTGTTTATTCATGAACGCTGTGACTCAACAGAAATTGACAAACGTCAGACTGAGAAAGAACGCGCGTGAAAAAAAAAAAAAAGAAAACAACAAAGTCAAGCGGTGCAAAGGTTCGAACTGACTGATGAAAGAATCGAAAATTTCGTGCCGGTGAACGAGACGGCAACTCGGTCAACAAGTTGAACGATTCGACAAGGACGGAGAGAGGAAGGAAAAATCGTCGGTGGCCGATTAGCCTTTGAGAGACGTTGCCCTCCCCCTCCTCCCGCGGAATCCGAATTGAACAAATCGCCGTCACGCTTCCCGCGAGGGGGGAAACCTTTTCGCGGAAAGCCGCTCGAGGGTAGGGCTACGAGAAAAGGTTTCGTCTCGGTTTCCCTCGTACAATCCCCTTAACGCCGGAGTGGATCGAACTCTCACGAAGCGGTGCATGCTCGCGGTGCTCGAGATCGCATCTCCCTTCGCGAGCGCTCTCACGTGATACCGCTATAATGTCATACGTCGTAACGTAACGATCGTCGCGTGGTAATAGTCCTAGAGAGAGAACAAACCTGTCACGCTGCGCAACCTGTCTCTACAACGCGCTCTCGTTCCACCCACACGCGTATGCGCGCACACGCGAGGAAACACGGGGCGATGTGTGTTACGTGACCGATCGATCGAATTAATAGTCTCGATTGTTGAAACATCGAGGAATCGATGCCCATTGGAATTCCTCTCGGTACGTCTGATTAGCTTCCTTGCTCTTTGCTGACGTTCCGAGTCGGAGGAGATATCGTCGGCTGCGAGTTGTTGCTTCTGCGTGATCTACGTCCGTGAGGATTGCTTGACTAGCTGAGTTGTCCACAACCCACGCCGATCAATTCCAAATGGGAGTATAACTCGCAGTAATTTAACGCAATAATATAATATATTTTAATATATTACATATTTAATATATTAAATTATACACATTTCACTTTTTATTCTTATTTTATTTTTATCACTAATTATAATATATTATATATTTAATATATTATACATATTATAATATAATGTATTATAATACATACACTAATATAATATAATATATTATATTATATATGATACAGTAATATAATGTATAATATAATTACCTATAGAAATTTTTCTAAAATGCATTGAGAGCATTCTTACTTCTTTTTTTTACAAATACATTCATCTTTGCATTTAGCTAAATATATTCGTAATATATCGCTCATCGTTACCAAGTTGAGGATTTCCACTTTCGTACACGATTGGAATTTCTTAACGTTTTTAACGTTATACACTGTAAACAGATTTCTTCGCAGAATCTAATTAAAAAGTGAAATGTGTATAAATTCGCTCGTTTCCTACGCGTTACGCGATCTAATATTTCGCTTTTGTAACGAGGCGGCGAGATATTTCGTCTTTCTTGATAATTATTTTCTTGCTGAGCAAGCTGTGCGGTGCGCTGCTCGAGTGGATTCTCATTGTACAGGGGAGACATATCAAGCACGCTTGTAGAAGTGGACACAGGTTTACAGTACGAAATAATGTGTTCTTTTTTTTTCCTTTTTTTTTCTACGTTGATATTCCCGTTGTTATTAACGCGAAATTTTTTTAATAAAAGAAACTCCACTGACAATGGACTGAGCATTCTGTGAAAGTACCTATCGGTTTGTTAAATGCAAAGTTGCGACTATTTAACAATTGATGTTATTAATATAACAGAATTATTAAACGGAAGTAATAAACTGATAAAGAAACAGCTTTCAAATAAAAATCTAGAATTCAAAGAACAAACGACGAAACTTTCCAGACAGATATCAACCCGACGTTATGAATTTTTCAACGTCGATATGCATCATTGGCAACTATTACGCCACCAAGGACAAACGGAACTCGAGCGTTCGCAAGCGCAAATTAGAAGAAAATTTTGCACAATTTCGCGATTGCTCAATCTCTTGAACTTTGACGTCAAGACCCACCTCTGTCACGAGTAATCGTCCGCGACAGCTGAAAAAGAGCACGCCAAGCATGAAAGATTAACGTCACAAACGAAAAGCCGAAAATTAGAATCGCGGTGAAAGCGTTTATATACCTGTTTCGAGCCGCTAATTTCTTCGCAACTATGCATGCACATGGAATTTATTTGCAATTCAAGCGCTATTGACAGCCATTGTCATGCTACGTCTACGTAGCAGTCTACGCGCGTATATTATTCAGTATAATAATAAGCCTTCGAATTATACCAAGCTTGGAATTTCCCTCATATGTACAGGCAGCGAAAGAACTGTATAAATAAAACGTAACGAAATTCTCCTAACGCCATTCCCGTTCCGCGAATGGAACATTTACTTTGCAAATTTGCGTACACGCGACAATAAGATCTCCCCGTAATCTCGTTTGTGTGACTAACAGTGACAAGCATGCTCGCACTTTCGAACGTAACGCCGTGACGAACGTTGCCGTTTCTCGCGAAAATTATAAAAATTGAACAGGCAAAGTTAGCGCAGAGAGAGGCAAACCTCTCTCGAAGTTGCCTCTCTGTTGGCGCGTCCCGAAGTTAAAAATAAACTCGCGGAAAAGCTTTCACGCAGAATTGATCATTCACAAAGGCCCGAAATAGAAAATTGATCCGGTTCTGTAATAATAACCTTTGAAGATACTGAAATAGCGACGAATTGTAATAATTCCCTGTTAATAAACTCGGGGGCTGTAAATGTCAAGACGTATAAAAAGCTGTAGACTGCCTAGTTGCGTAAAGCACCCACACAACACACATACATGGCTGTATTTAGAGCCTTTCCAGGCCTCTGCGTCTATTAATTATTATAATAAGCAAGTGTAATTCGTATCTGGTTCGCCATTAAATTGACAATGGGAAAGAATAATAGAGCGAACGTAGGAGACACAATTGGCACGTTTCGAGGGAAAAATGTAACTACTAACATTTTCATTGATTTCCCGTTGCACTTTGCATTCTTACATTCCCGATGCCAGAAATATCAAACTCGGATATTCGTTGCTGAAAGGCGCTCTGAAAGGGAAAAGAATTTTAAGCCAATTTCTTTCGCTAATACGTGCTATAGAACACCTAGTTATTTCAATTTTCAGCCGTATTAGCGTGTACGCGATAGCACACGCGCTCCCGTATCTCAAATTGGAACGAAGAACTGTCGTCGAACCTTGGATTGTAATTCAAAAGTATTAGAAATAAAAGTTGGGATTGGATATTTTACGAGACTCCCGCAAAAATATCCAATTAAAGTTAGAAAACTATCTGTTGAATATCAATTATTGGTTGATTTTGAACAATTAGTTAAATTGGATTGAAGTTTGTTGATCCTCTATTTAGTATTGCTCTGTTGATGGTGGTTCATTAGAATGTATCTATACACTGTAGTGTGTAGATACCTACAGTGTGCATCTATTTATATATATTACATAACTATCTCATTGGAATCATAATGCTTACATAGATACTTTCATCTTTTGTTTTGTTGTGTTTCATCTAAATCAGATTGTTTTTATAAGCTGGTTTATTTTGATGTACGTGGTTGAACATTTTATACTAAATTGATTAGAAGTTCACTGAAGTTTGTCGATCCTCTGTTCAGTATTACTCTGTTGGTGGTAGTTCATTAGTTAACTCATAGTGTGTATCTATTTGTGTATATTACATAACTATCTCATTGGAATCATAACACTTACATAGATACTTTCATCTTTTGTTTTGTTGTGTTTCACCTAAATCAGATTACTTTTATAAGCTAGTTTAGTTTGATGTACGTGGTTGAACATTTTATACTAAATTGATTAAAAGTTTACTCAAGTTTGTCCATCCTCTGTTCAGTACTATTACTCTGTTGGTGGTGGTTCGGTAGTTAACTAATAGTGTGCATCTATTTGTGTATATTACATAACTATCTCATTGGAATCCTAACGCTTACATAGATTACATACTTTCATCTTTTGTTTTGTTGTGTTTCATCTAAATCAGATTACTTTTATAAGCTAGTTTAGTTTGATGTACGTGGTTGAGCATTTTATACTAAATTGATTAGAAGTTTACTGAAGTTTATCGATCCTCTGTTCAGTATTATTTCAGTATTGACTCAGATTATTTTTATAAGCTAGTTTATTTAAACCTGCGTTGAACATTTTATTGATTACAAGTTTACTAAAGTTTGTTAATCCTCTATTCTGTATTACTCTGTTGATGGTGGTTTGTACGTAACCTATTCACATACATCATCAAAATGTACAACTACAAGTACAATAGCAGAAGAAGTATTATTAAAATACATGATAATGTACAGAACATACAGTTCTCAATAGATTTGAAACAGAAACTGGTTGGCCTTTTTCACATCGTTCGTTGCTCGTTCTTCTGTTCCGTTGCATTGTGCGTCAATGGGTTCCTCGGTTCGGAATTTTTGCTAATTACGCAAATGAAATGACGCAAGTCGCAGCTCTTCTTCTGGCTCTTCGGTGTAGCTGCTTGGAATTGGTCCACGTGGAAATCATTTCTCATTGAGGAAATCACGAGGTAAGCGTCGAGCCATTGATCGATCGAGAAACAGACTTTGCTTACAACGCGTCTCAACGAGCATTAATACGATGACTCTGCACTCCGTTGCTTGCTGCTGTTTGTTGCGTCACTTTCAAATTTCCGTGGCGCGTGGAACTTTTTTTTTTTTTTTTATATCGTTCACGAAGCTCAAATCCAAAGTTCAAAGACGAATACTTTTCTCGGTATTTGATCCGTTTCGAAATTATTTGCGACTGCGGCACGTTTTACGTGTGTGTTTTTCAAAAAGGAAAAATATTATTTCTTATTAGCACGTATTTTTTTTCGTCTTTATTTGTAGAATAAAGTCAAATCCACAAGATCTAACAAATGTCAAGTTTACTACTTTGGCCACGTTCGCGTTATTTCTGTCGTTTTTATTATTGGTACAAGGTTTTTTAACAGATTCGAGAATTTAATTTTCGCGTCCGGCAGGTGTGTATATTAGCCAATAATAATAAAACAAAACGGAATTATGTCGGTGCCAGAAATCCGCGCGTTTAAATATTCGTAGCGAAGAGAGAGTTATCACATGTTTTGCTTCGCGAAATTAAACGTCACCTTACAAAATTAAGCACGTCTTTTTCTCCATGTTTTATTATCATCGTCGCACAGACAGACGTTGGAAATTCTCGAAATAAATATATCACAATTGTTAAAAGCTCAGCTCAGCTTTTTCGTGGCCACGGAAAAAAAAGCTATTTTATTGATATTTCACCGGTCGTGAATATTCATCGGATTCTGCACAATTTCATTTTCCCTCCAAGTATTCTCTTTTCCATGTCATATCCATTTTGTAAAATATTGGCAAACCGTTTAATGAATTTTAAAGCGTTCCTTAATCGCTGTCCAACCTCTTTCTAGACACAAATCTATCTTTATATCTTCAAATTTATATTTTCACGAATATATACGGTGTATTTTCGATAATTCGTTATTATGCGAAATTAATTGTCATTTAATAGTGGTTGACGTTAAAATTTCACCGATCGTGAGTCTTCGGAACACGAGGCGTCTAGAATTTATTATTTAGGCAAGTACAATAATAAAAACACACACTCAACTCGAACTCGTCCTGACAAACTTGGCCATTTTAAATATCACCAGAGCAAAAGTAAATGACAATTTAACACTTAACATTAAAATTATTATTCAAACTCGTAACTTTAATTCAAACTATAATTCAATCTTTGGCGCTTGAACTACTTTAGAGCCTACTTTGAATATTCGATACTCTTCCTAACAAATTAATTTCTGAAAATTAACCAGGTTAATATGCAAATTTTTGGCGAAAAATCGGATCAAGGTTGATCGCTTGGAGAGCATTTATTTTGTAATTGAAAGACGAAGACTTTCGCTGATGCGTATGCGTGAAAGCACGCATTATTATCTGATAATAATGCAACGAACCATCTTTTTTTCACTATTTTTTCTTGTTCAAGCGATGAACTATTCTTTATTTCATTTTATTTGTTCAGTCTTTTCTGCGATTATTTCTGCGATAATAACGAGTATTTTATTCTTCTTTTTTGTTAAAATGTTAAAATGACGTTAAGAAAAAAAATGTAGCATTAGTCAACAAATGAAGATAATCGTTCTCTCCTTCTTTCTCTCTCTATTTAACAGGAATATTATTCGAGTCGCAATTGAAGTGAAATTGAAGTACACATTGTGCTTCGTTAGCCAGACAGAGAATCTTCTGGCTTCCCTTCCCACCGTGGTCGCTTAGGAAGTCGTAAAACATAAATATTTTTTTCATTCGCAATTTTCCAAGAATACACACCGGTGGTTCTCGTTAAATTTATCACCATATTTATGCGCCACGGTGCGAAATGAATTATTGCCATTCTGCAAACAGACTTTTCCCCGTAAAACTACTTCGCCTCGGATCACTGATTGAAATTTCGAAATTTTTATCCAGAATTAGACTTCTGACTTTCGGTATTCAACTTTTTAATACGTTTATTAAATCATCGCAGCATCGAATGATCTTCAGAATCTTAGAATCGAAAAGTCCCCGAGATTGACCAATGTTATTCTGTCCATTGTTATTTTCACATTTGCCAGAAAAAAACAGAAACAAAAAAGTGTAAATATTTTGTACTTTCACAAAACAGACACATTGGCGAAGGAAACTAAAAAAAAAGGGAGAGAAAGAATTGGAATCTCTGTATGGGACATAAACGCTACAAAAAGTGTCTTTGTATCTCTGCCAACCAGCGGAGAATTTTAACCTCCCCCCTCTCTGCCCCCGGGCGTCGTTTCGGATTTTATCCGAATACACCCGCTGAGGTGATTGCGCGACACAAGTTTGGAAAAAGGAGCGAGCGTTCCGAAACAAATCGTTTTCTGACAAGAGGACAGACAGAGAGGCGAGCAAATTTGTTGCATCGCGAGGGCGCGCGGCGGCAGACGTGAGAACCGAACACGTGCGAATTTCTGGAATATCGAGCTCGAGTCAGGATCTCGCTGAGGACCCCGCAGTATCCTGGAAATTTCGCAAGAAACTGCACCAGCCATCTCGAGCATTCGGACTGCGGCCGTTCGCCCGCGCCTCGAGAAAGCGCGTGTTCTTTTCTCTCTTGAAAAAGCAAATGTCAGTAGCATTAATAAAAGCAACGTCGGCTGGTTGCAACGATCAATTAAGCGTAACTTTGTTGCGACCAGCCACCAAGGTGAAATTCATCGAATATCAATGACGCGTTTATCGACAACGTGAGAAATACTTTTTACACTATTCACGCTGATAAGGTACGGAGAAGAGACGAAAAGACTGTTTGCTGACTAAATAAATTTTCCACTAAAGCGTGGAATTTCCAAGATCAATGACACTCGAATAAAAAAGAGAAAGAAGAAAAGAAGATAGAAAAACGTCATACTGCAAACTTTTGTTCAATTAGACTTTGCGAAAAGTCGTTTAAATTCCTGAAAATATACCTTTGCGTAAAATTCCTAAGAGAAATTGTCAATCGGTCGCTTTGTCGTGGAAAAGCAAAGAATTCAAAAACTGTAGGAAGCAATGAAAATTTATCCGAAGCATTCGCTCGGTCAAGAGTTTGCTTTGCAGCGTCGATTTTTTCGAACTTTGTCCCAGTTATCGCGAAAATAAATAAATATAAGTAATGCAGCAGTTTGGATGTGCGACTGTTTTCCACTTTCCAACGTATATTCTTTATTAACTTAACTTTCCAACAATAAAAGGTTTCAAGGAAATTCTGAAGCGATTTAAAAAAAGGTAGCTGCAGAAAATAGACGACTTTGTGTCTAATAATGACTCGGGGAGATGTTTTCTTAGGAAAATGCTATCGATTTTTCTTGTTTGTGAAAACGAACGTACGATTAAGAAAAAAAAGGATCTAGATTCTAAAAAAAAAAGGAAAGGGAGAGGGAGAGAAGAATATATTATAATTACAAAAATAGAGGATTTTGCTACGGTTTGAGTCGTTTATGGTTATTTCTAGCTCTTATTGGAATCTTTCATAAATTAATCTCCGTGTCGAGAAATATTCTACGACGCGAGAAACATTCATTTGGAAATATTTTTCAGTATTTTCGTCCACTGATCAATCGATTGGTGTCTCGATAAATTTTTATTTCAAGCTTAATTACTCTACTCCAGTTGCTGCAAATCTGACGCGAATCTCTGATTCTGGCTTCCGTGTATCGATTATTCGTGCGCAACGTTTAAACAGAGCAGCCGTGTTTCTGTAAAATAATTTTCTCGCCATTAAAAGATCAATAATTACATCAACCTCCGTGTCCAATCACGTTATTACACATTTATACGATTCGTAGTTATCGATTATTTAGTTCTCTTTGGTACTAAATATTTCAATACACCGAGGTCGCAAAATACTGTGCAACTTCCTTTTATACGAATAATCAATAGTGTGGATCACAGTTCCGTTTATTTTATTATTTAGCATAATTACTACGTTGTCAGTCCAGTTAATTTTGCATACAATAAAAATGTCCGATAATGCAACGTGTATTCCATGCAATTTCTAAACAACACGCTCTTTCTACTGCGTTTACGTTCACACAGAACTCCAACGTAGGAAACCCAGAACCCTACTTTCGACCGAAACTTCAACCCTCAAACTCGTGAAGAAGGAAGAGATAAAGAGACAGTATCTTTTGTTTCATTCGCAATTTTTTAATTGCTCGGAAGCCATTTTTGAAAATTTGTTTCTGAAAATTTGCTCTCTCGAAAAACCGAAACTTCAACCCTCCGTTGCGCAATCATTGTGTTATCTCAAACTTGCGTGTATAAAAGAAGAAACGAAGGAAAATAGTATAATTTTTTCTACACAAGTTGATCAGAAGCCACGCAGATGAGAGATTTTTGAAAATTTCCCTGTATTCGTGTGATCACTATACCGTCTCAAACTTATAAGGAGATGATATATTTGTTCTGTGCATAACCTTTTTTTTATAAATTGCTCAGAAGCGAGTGAGAAATTGTTTTTCAAAATTTCCAAAACTCCCTCGAAATTTCAATCCTTCGTAGCGTAATCATCATATTATCTCAAACTAAAGGAAAAAAAATAACTAGTAAAGAAATATAGTACTTGATAATACTAGTACTTAATAAGAAATGTAATATCTTTGTTACATAATTTGACACAATTTTTTCGCACGAGTTGCTCAAAAGCTACGCAGATGAGAGGCTTTACTTTGAAAATCTCCCTCGACAAGGGAAACTTTCACGTTTAGCAGATCAAATCTCAAGACAATCCCCTCTGATCCAAGCGTGTCGTGCCGACACGACTGCGAAACCAGAACGAACCGTCGCACCTTCGACCTCGTGAAAACATCAATTCCACATTGAGACAACGACCCCTCTCGCCACTCTATACACGCTCCTTTGTCCCGTTTCTTTTCCCATCGAGCCCCGTCCTACGTTTCAGCATAATTCGGCATTATTTTCTCTTCGTTCCCGCAGGAAGAATTATTTCCTCTTGCTCCGCTGGTTATTTCAAGTTGACTCGTGAGAGAGAGAGAGAGAGAGAGAGAGTTCTATTTGCAGTTGACCGGCGAAAGAGATAGAGAGGAAACACAGTGTGTTGGTATTTCGTAAATCTCGCCGGTTTAACCGTATCAGGCTGAGTTCTGGAGGGTTGAGGAGTCAGAGGCGTCGGAGGCGTCGGTGGGTAGCTGCGTCTTCTTACGTTGACACGATAAAGCGCGGTTCAAAGGAGGGCCGGGGGAGATCTGGTGGGGCCCGGGATTGACGTCATTCGATGACGTCAACCAGGACCGTGCCGAAAGCAACGAGGAACCACCAGCCAACCGAATATCCTGGCCTACGTGACCTACTGGTCGTCGCTGTATTTCGATCGTGACGTTCGCAACGATTCGTGATACGTTTGCACGCCAGCTTTCTCCCCGACGAGACTACTTATTTATTTTCCGGGGGAGTGGAGGGGGGGGGGAGATTTTGTAACGTGAAAATGTCGAATTGCGAGGTTGATTCTTTTCGATCGGCAAACAATTTGGAATTTTCTCGAGTTTTATTTACAGTATAAGTTTATATAGTATTTTATTTATTTTATTTTATTTATAAATTTATATAGTATAGTACAAGTTTTCTTTATAATAGCATAGTATAGTATAGTAATACAATATAGTATAAGTTTTCTTTACAAGTTTATATAGTATAGTATTTTATTTATAAGCTTATATATTTATTTTATTTTATTTATAAGTTTATACAGTATAGTATTTTATTTATAAGTTTATATAGTATAGTATAAGTTTTCTTTCCATGTGCATTTCTAGTGCACATTATAGTTATTCGATCTTCGTGAAAAGATGTTTCACTGAAAAAAACTAGAAAATAAGACAAAGTCAATTTTCGACGATTTTTTTCATTTAATTGGAAAACGACCGACACATTTTTTCTCTCTCTCTCTCTCTCTTTGATTTTGACGTATGTGGCAGAATTCGAAGCGGCAAAAATTTACTATTAATAAATCGCTCGTCATGTTTCTCGTAAATTTTCGGCAAGTCGAGATCCACGAGTCGTGTCAAAAATCTCGAAGTTTCAGGCTGAGCTTGCATTTGAAAATAAAACTTTGAAAACATTTCAAAATTTTCAAACTTTGAACTTCGAGACGTCAGAGAAATCACCTTGAATTCCATTATGCAACTTCGGCACAATTGTCAACTCATGTATATATATTTATATAAATATATATATATATATATATATGTATGTACGTGTGTACCACACGATATGCAAACTTTAATGAATCAAAGAGCTGCTTGTTATCGATGAAATCTCATTGATCTTCACGTTGTGCCGATTAACCGACGAAGAAAACAAGAAGCTTAGGAGAGATCAAACCTTCTAATTATCCTTCGTTTACTGAAAAATATCGGATATTCCAAATATAATACCAAGATTCCAAATAGAAATGCAACTCAAAGCTCAAATGAAATGCAACAAAAGTATATAAAAATATATTATCATACTTAATTATATTAATACAATTAACGTAATAAGTATATTATTATATTTTATTCAAGCTTTGAGATTTTTCCTTTTTTCTTAATATTTTACTATAAATTATTATACATTATATTATATTTATTACTATTAATTATTTATCAAATACAGCAAAAATATATTTATACATTGTTTGGCGAAGACGATGACATTAATACTTGTGAACCCGCGGCAAAATCATTTGACTTCCTCGAGGCGTGGATTTATCAAGGAAGGCATTACTTTTCATTTTCCTTACAAGCGAAAAGTATCAAAAGATTAGTCTTCGTTTTAATCTATCTGCTGCTTAACGTCGCTTTTATTACAGAGCAGAATTTACGACGCTATTATCCGCGCAACACGAAAGTCTCGTAAAAGACTTCCAGACGTTCCTCTGAACATCCTTTCTCACTTCCATCGGGGACCGCGTGATTTCTCGCCGAAGCAAACCGAATAACAAACAACGACACGTTACGTGGAAATCGCGAATTAATTGGCTGACGATTGTGACGATTTCGCAAGTGGAAAGTGAGAAATCGTAGTAACGAGCCAACGCTCGAAGTCGGAGTCATCGAATTGTGAAAAAAAGAAGGGGGAAAGGTGGAAAGGTGAGCCGAAGCGGAACGTCTCGTTGCGAAACGCGTTGTTTCACCGCGACACGGTGTTGTTGCGAATTGACCTACGCGAAGCGACAGGAAGAACGACAGACGATAACTTCACCTCGATAAAACGATGACTTTGCGCAAACTACGTACGTCCGTAGTCCGTGTGTAATAATAAAAAAGAAATCGTTCGAACTCGACCCCGTTGTGGCGCGCGGGACGTTCTTTGTGTTCAATTTGGACTTGGCTCTTCCCGCGGATGCGCGTGCGAGTCGTCGCGTTTATCGATAAAATAAACAAGCGAAGGGAAAGAAGGGGAAACTGTGAGACCACTTATACATTTCGAGAAATCATTTATGAGAAACGTGCGAAACGCGCGTGTGAACCCCGCTATTTTAAACTCGCGTCGCGCTAAATTTCGTCGGACTGACGTGGACTGACCCCAGGTCCCGGGTTGTTTCCCTACTAAAGTCACTTCCTACCAATTTTTCCTTTTCTACAGTTAGTGTTTCTTTTTTTTTTTTCATTCTCATTATACAACTACATTCCTTTTATCGCCATTGTGCAATTACATTCTTACGTTATATAATTTATTTTTCTTCCAACAACATTATATAATTGCATCTTTTTTTACTGTTAACCATTGTATAATTAAAAATTTATTTTGAATTGAATTAATAATATAATTGATAATATAATAATTGTTACTATAATTGGTCATTTTATAGAAAAATTTGTATTTGGAACACTGCGAATGAACGAGTGTTTCTTTGGCCGGTTCAGATCAAATTAAATAGATTGAATAGATGAAAATCGTCAACATAGTATGTCCCGGAGGCGGAAACGTGTTCCAACTATAAGTTTCTTCTCGACGTAACGCCACGCCGCGCGTCAGTTTAAGATCAATCTTCGTAATCCTATTACTAGAGTTTCTAATAATGCTAACAGCTTATGCGGTAGCTTTCTTTCTTTCGATTTCTATCTCGGTCATATATATATAGAAAGATGTCGATGTACTGCCTCTTTGACACACCTAAATCAAGCTGCAATTCTAACAGATACCAAAAAGGAAACCAACAATGAGTCGCAGCTTTCGACTCGTGACGAAGACACAGAAAACGCAGCGTTTGTAATTACATTACATCGTTTCGAAAATAAATTGAAACGGATCTCGGAGAGAATAAATAAATTCGATAAATTCAAGATCGCTGACGCACGGCAACTTTGTTATCGAAATAAAAAGAAGAAAGAAAGAAGGGAAAAGAACGAGGCAGAGATATTCGGGAGAGAAGAAAAACATATAAAAAAAGTGAAACAGAATGGATAACAACATAGAAGAGGAGGAACAAGAAAAGGGGAAAAACATGACAAAAATATCCGAAAAAGAGACGGGAGAGTGGGAAAGGAGACGATCGGAAAATAAAGAAGGAATGGGGCATGGTCTGCGAAACAGGAAAAAATACAGAAAAGAAACAATAAAGACCAAGTACTTTCTAAATCCTTCTTTAAGTACAATCTAACTTTAACTCTAAAAAATAACAAAAAAATATATAAAAAAAAATGAAAAAGCGTAAGACTGCCTGAAGGGAAAGAAAAAGGAAAAAGAGGAGAAGAAATGAAAGAAATTCATTCATTCGGATTTCCTCGAGGAAGATAAGAGAGAAGAGAGCAACAGATTTCCAACTTGAGAAAAGAAATTTCGCATCACGATTCGCACGTGATTCGCGCGTGGTTCTGCGCTTCCGCGATCGTCATAAACTCTCGACGAGTACGGTGTGGCATGGTGGCAGCGTGGCCGTGGTCCGGCTGTTTTAATTATGACGCACTTTGGAGAGCATATTACACCAACCGGCCCGTGGCACGATGCCGAAAATACGTCGATGAAAGACGCGCGATGACGCTCGAAAACACCAGGTCGGCCTGAACTGCGATTGCATACGTCTCGTCTAACCCAAATAAATCGCACGGACGATTCTTCGGCTTCGTGGATTGCTTCACGATGATTCGTTAATTGCGAGCGTGTGTAGTGAAAAAGAAATGAAAAGAGAACTCATCGACTCTTCGACTGTTCGATCTTGATACTTCTCAAGAGACAAGTACAAGGTGGCCACTGAAAAACTGAAGGGTTTGAAAAAGTCATAACTTGTTCATTTTCAACCTTTTTTATTTTCCTTTTATATTGTTTTTTACACATAATATTGAAAAAATCCATTAACTATATTTTCAAATAATTAAAAAAACATGTGTTTTTAAAAGTTATTTTTGTTTTATGTCATTCAGTCTTTTAGTGACCACCCTATATAAACGAAATTTTTTCGGATTTATTTTTGCTCCTAAAAATATCTGCGAGTATTCCTCGGCGAAACTATCATTATTTACGTAGATTACACGTGGAAAAGGATAACACCTCTATTAGATAAAAGCAGCGACAGCCGTGGGCCAAGTTGCTCGTCATTTTGCGTCCTATTATCCGTCGTTATCTATCTCTGCCTCGGTCGGGATCGTAGGCGTAACCCGGCCGGGAATTATGCAGAACCGACGCGCTTAAATTATTAGAAACACGTTCTGTAAATACACGTGGAGATCTTCGGACGAACGTCACGCGACGCATGTAACTTTAATAAACGTTAACGCTAGATAAACCGCGCAGCATCGTTACCATCCCTGTGCGGAAAATCTCTTGTGCAACCTTTGTCCAATCGTTACATTTCCTTCATGAATATTTCATTTTCCAAGCAGGTGGCAACTACCGATTATACCAAACGTACAGAAAAGATGGAATAGTCAAAGATATTGACAGATATATATCGATGAAATAAATGGATTTAACCTCTTGCGCTAGTAACTAGTTCGCGGACCATAACGAGTAACCAAACCGTATACAATAATTCATCTTCTTTTTGAATTCATCGGTATATCACTGGATAGAAATTACTAAGAAGTAATAAATTTATATTTCAATATACTTAAAACTAAGAAAATATTGCAATTTCAGGCCAAATATTTTCGATAATAAATATTTGCGTGGCACGTCATTCCAGCGCAAGCGGTTAAAAGAACTTAAAAGAATACACGAGTTAGAAGTAAAGTACGAGCAAGATGAGCAAACGATCGTACGCACGTAACAGCGTGAAGTTACTCGCAAATGTGTTGGCCTGATCTCTGCGTGAAAAGAAGCGAGAATATATGTGTGTTTACTCAACTGACTGAAGGTGAAACGTGATAGGCGCATTTCACGGCGTTAATCCTCCAAGATAAACAGAATTGTGTTAGTAAAAATCTAATCTATGGATTTCAGATTAATGTCTCGCGTAATACCAGTTTGTGACGTAATTAAAATTAGATTATTTCACAGTTATATATCGCAACTCGAATACACCACATTATACGCATTTGCATACATTTAGTTGAATACGTCATTCATACGAACGCACAAAAAGTTACTCGCTTTTTATACTTTTAATTATTACATAGATATAGAGATCATACTTATATGACGAAGCTAGCTTCCAAGTAGTATGGGCTTTCTCAGAATGTTTCTTGATAAAAGGTTGACGCACTAATCGGTACGTTATTACTAATGAATGCTTGACGTTATTACTAATGAAACGTGATACACTTTTATGATAAAAATATTTAAATATTTTTTAAATTATATAAATTATTTAAATTATAAATTATACAATATTTAATTAAAAATTAAATTATTAAATTATATAATATTTAAATATTATAATTATAAGCTTGATACATCTTCAATTACACATACAGCAATCTTAATCTGGAACAGACGGCCATCTTTAAAAATGAAGATTCAATATACACACTTGTAGATAGAATCGTGGTAAACATGGTAAGTGAAATAATCAAAATGTTGAATATTCCGCGAGAAAGAGATAATATATATGTATTAGTTAATTAATCGTAAGCAACGTAGTGTGTATTAATCCTTGTTATTCTCCGACTTGGCGAATTTTGATAACGAACGCGAAGAAAGTTTCGAAAAGTCTTCCTTGACCTATCGCAACGCAGATGACACGCGTGCGGATCAAAACGCCGCGCAATTATGTAGTTACTTCCAGACAATTCCCTCTCCTTCCGACGCAACAGACTCCCTCAAGCAGTAGTCCGTGAAATACGTATGTAGTTTACGTGGACTGAAGGAATAAAAATGAGAAAAAGAAACGCTTACGATGAAAAACTCAGCTTTGACGTCAATTCCTTTCAAAAAAAGAAGTCACCTGTAATCACTCTTTACGGCAATAATTATTCCGATTCGTCGATGACGATCGATCGACAAATGATCGCCAATGATTAACAGAAAGTACGTAGATTATCTGTACACAGAACGTGAACCTAAAAATAGCAGAATGATTTATATAATCGTCAAACGATAACATAATCGATTGACGGCATAAACGTAAAGTAGAATCACATTGACGAAAGCGAAATACGTGTGTACGTATATAATTCCTTCCAGAGAGAGAGAGAGAAAGAGAATTTAACAAGCAAAGCGTAAACTTTCCACGCAGAGACAGATTAATGTAAAAGAAACAGAAAATCTTGATAATACAATTGCACAAGCTTTTATCTATGTATTTTACAAATCATTTAAGTCTCTAAAAACACGTTTTATATCTATGAAATATCTAATAAAAATTACTAATTGATCATTTTGGTAGTTCTAGTTGTTAAACTCCCCAAGAAAGAAATAATTAGAATACAATTTAAGAAATATCATTGCAATTTGGATTCAGCTAGGTTAGGTTACTAATTATGCACTAATTGTAAGTACATTATCGTATAAAATACAAAATATATTATAAAACTAGTCATTTTGGTAGTTCTAGTGATTAAATCGAATATTCTGAGGATTTGAAAAAATTCAAGATCCTCGTTGCTATTTAAATGTATTCCACACGACAGACGTCATACATTTATAAAAAGTTTCTACTACATCGACGAGCTATTATGCTACATCCTCGAAAAATCGTATCAGCGAGAATTAATCATGCACCAATTAACCGAATTCCACTTTCCCCGGCCGAAATCTCGAAATTAAAAACGTACGAACGAATCGCGTCGGCGGCGTGCACGTAATCGTTTGGTTTATCAACGCAAAAGAGAAAAAAAGAGAAATCATTCGAGGAAAGAGCAAAACAGACAGACAGAAAAAGAGAGAGAGAGAGAGAGAGAGAGAGAGAGACATGTCAGCAACTAACCGACCACGTGGTGGCACACGAGTTATTTGCCTTGCAATTACACCCAAGAACAATTAACGACGAGCCGATAGTAGCACGTACGTTGACGTCAATTGTCGAAGATAACGTGTGTGTGTATGTGCGCGCGTGCGCTGGTGTTGGTGACACGGCGGGAGGGGTTAGAGGAACGACGCACGCGAGAGCGGTGGTGGGAGATGGGTGCACGGTGGTAGTGTACGCTAAGAATGGTGGAACGCTAGGGGAGGGGATACGAGGGGAGGAGGCGAGTGTAAAGAGAAAGAAAGAAAGAGAAAGAGCAAGAAGGTAAGAGAGAGAGAGAGAGTGACGAGGCCGGCGACTCTGGCATAGCAGGGGGGTAGCAACATGGCCGTCGGTCAGTCGGTATCGAACCGCCGCATCACGCGAAGCTCTTACGACCCCCGTCGTAGGACCGCCCGCCACTTCGAAACGAGATACGGGAATCTCGTGAACGCGAAGGACGATCTTTTTTTTGGCTTACCGATGGCACCGGCTCTCCGGCCTTACGCACCCGTCGAGGTCGGCAGCGCCAACGCGACTCTTTCGCTTCTACGACGGTTCCACGACCGGTCCGGAGCGTGCCGTACCCGGTAATTCGGGACAGAGGATCGAATCGTAAGTAGCGAGCGCAGTTGTCACCAGCAAGCCGTATTACACTCGTATCGTATCGTCGTGCCGCGCTTGTGTCGACAAAACCGAGTTTGACTCTTTCAATGTGGTCTCTCTTTCCCTTTGTCCATTTACCACATGTAGTACATCTTTTTCTTTCCTTCTTCCCTCTTATCGAGGACTATCGACGGGTATCGATCCTGGACCCGTCGATAGGCAAGAGGTCGTTGTCGATCCGTGACGTCAGCTCTCGGGATACCTATTGTACTTGTTGCAGGAAGCTTTTGCACATTCGCGAGAGGAAGAGCCTCCCTCGGCTTTCGAAACCCGAGGGGAACAACGGCATCGTTCTGCGCATACGAGCGCTGAACCACTGAATCGCTGAACCGTTGACAATGTTCTTCTCTTCGATCGCCGCGTATTGTTCGAGTCGAGTTTCTTGTCCCGTAGAACTTTCGGCTTCGCTCTATCGTGTACGGGACACTCCGCGCACTGTCTAGCGTTAGAAAAAAGGCAACGAAGATGAGTCGCCGTTGTTAAAAAACTGACTGTTCGAGAGAATGAAAAGACTCTATGTCGCGACAAATGAGAAAACGAGGAAAAGTCGATTCAAACACGTACTAAAGCACGCGTGTCTTCTCTTTTTCATTTCCAGTGATTTCAAACTTGCACGAGAGAAAATTCGAAGGACACGATCGTTCGTTGGTAAATTGATTTTCCCGATAAAAATGGATTCCGGTGTTGGACAAGGGAAGAAACAGATTCGCGTGGGATTTTACGATATCGAAGGCACCATCGGTAAAGGGAACTTTGCAGTGGTAAAATTAGCTAGACATCGCATTACCAAGACAGAGGTAGATATGATTTGTTTCAACATATGACACTCGTTTGCTACTTTCTTCGTTTCAATCTAATTCTACCTCTTCCTTTCTTTTTTTTTTCTTTTTTTTTTTTCTTTTTATAGGTGGCTATTAAAATAATTGATAAAACACAATTGGATCCCACTAATCTTGAAAAAGTTTACAGAGAGGTAGAAATAATGAAGCAATTGGAACATCCACACATCGTCAAATTGTACCAAGTAATGGAAACGAAGAATATGATATACATGGTACGTTTGAACAATTCTTCTCTGAATCGAGTTACAAAAATTTAGAAAGAGAGAAAACAGAGTTCTGTGTGTTCTCGTTAGGTGTGCGAATACGCAAGCAAGGGTGAAATCTTTGATTATATCGCAAGATACGGGAGAATGGGAGAACCCAGGGCCAGGGCAACGTTTGCTCAAATACTTTCTGCGGTTGAATACTGCCACGCGACGGGTGTAGCGCATCGTGATCTCAAAGCTGAAAATTTACTCTTAGACGCGCAGATGAACGTAAAAATTGCTGATTTTGGCTTTAGCA
The DNA here is from genome assembly GCA_030673865.1 of Melipona bicolor. Taxonomy (NCBI): domain Eukaryota; kingdom Metazoa; phylum Arthropoda; class Insecta; order Hymenoptera; family Apidae; genus Melipona; species Melipona bicolor. The sequence continues at coordinate 853,965 of JAHYIQ010000013.1, read as the reverse complement.
ATAGATTCTCACCTGGGGAGAGATTAAGCACATGGTGTGGAAGCCCTCCTTACGCGGCGCCAGAAGTTTTTAGAGGGAAACACTATGCTGGCCCTGAAATTGATGTGTGGGTAAGCAGCTTACATTGTGTTTACATCACATGTAACGAGTAGTGAAAATAGTTTACGACATTGTGGTTTTATTATTGCAGAGTTTAGGTGTTGTATTATACGTGTTAGTATGTGGAGCACTGCCCTTTGATGGATCTACTCTTCAGTCTTTGAGAGATCGTGTTTTGAGTGGAAGATTTAGAATCCCGTATTTTATGAGTACAGGTATTTTTACAGTTCATAGCCTTATTTGAAAGTTCTCTAGATATTCAGTTTAATCTTATCTGATCGAATTTTAATTGCTTTATTGCAGATTGTGAAAGCTTAATACGTAAAATGCTGGTTCTGGAACCTACAAAGCGATATACCATTCCACAAATAAAGAGACATCGATGGATGGCTGGATCAGCAGACACTATTTGTTCAATGATTATAACTAGATCATCGTCTTCGTCCATTCAAGAACCAAATGAACAAATACTTCGACTTATGCATAGTTTAGGCATAGACATCACAAGAACCAGAGAGGTATATATATATATATATATATATATATTTATTTATAAAATACTATATATATTACATAAAATACTATAATATTACAGAAAGAAAAAATATAGTTTTTAAATAATTTGTATTTTCTAAACAAAGCTTTTACTTCTTTCAGTCACTAAGGAATAGTAGTTACGATCATCATGCTGCTATTTATTTGTTATTGTTGGAAAGGTTAAAGCAACATCGTGTCAGTAGCACAGCAAACAATACTTGTTGGCCAAGCGTTGCAAGAACAAAAGATGACAAATTCAAATCGAGGTACACTTACTTAGCTAATGTTGTTTTAAACGTTAGTATTTTTACAGTAATTTTTATTTATAAGATATTTTCATTAAAATAACAGTCTTCTTATCTTCCAATCCTGCCCGTCGAAAGAGTTCGTAAAAGATTAAATTTTAATTGTACAATTTTTATTTACAGTGATAGCTTAGTGGGACGTTGATCTTTATTCACGATGATGCATGTATTGAAGATTTTGTCAGGACAGGTTGGATTGGAAGTGCTTTGCTGTCACTTTATTTTTGGTAATTCTTTCATTTTATTTCAATTGTTTTTCCTTTTATCTTGAGTTATAATTCCTTATCAATGAATCTGCAGTGAACACTTATCTCGCTTTTACGTCGACGTTGACCTTATATAATTTTGGTTATGTCATAATTCATGATTTTACATGTAGTTTTACATGTAGTTATTTTTAAAAAGATATAAAAATAATGCAGCGCATAAACGAGAAGTCCAATAAAAAAAAAAATCTTCATGATCAATATTTATCCGTTTGTCGAGTAATTACAATATCTTATAGGGGAATTTGCATTATTTTTAGAACAAGAGAAGACGCGACTCGAGGAGGGAAAAGATTTAGTTCAACTAGTTCTTCAACTGACGAAGGATGCTGTAGCGCGGAAGGTGATTTGGAGGAAGGTCCAAGCGGTGATGAATTGAGAGAAGCTCAAATTAAACTCGAGGAACATAGACTAGGCCTAGATCATGATATCAGTCAACGAATTGACAGTCAAATAGTCAATCGAAGATTAAGTGATTACCAACAGCATTTTGATACCCCACTTATGGATTCTATTGATCCTCCTAGTCGAACGACACTGTTTATTGCGGGTGGTAGCGGCAGTTCATCGTCCGAGCTTTTTGAATCTAGTTTTGATTCTGGTTGTCCACCAGACTACTCAGGGGCAAATTCATTTACAAGTAGCCTGCCCTCTTGCACGCCTCCGCCACCAATGAGCCCATCGCCAATTACCGGTAGAATATCGAGAGTTTCTCAAGGTCGTAGAGCTTCAGATGGCGGACCTAGATTATTATTCTGTCAACAAGGCGGAGGAGACAGACCGACCAAGCAGCGAAGTATTCAAGGTGCCGAATTATAAAGATCTTTCAACTGCACGTACAAACTTTTCATCGTGATGATCAAAGTCGTGACAACAATTTGTTTTGCTTTCACAGATTCTGGCAAAGCTAGAGGTCATTTAGATCTTGTTCATTTGAGACCACCATCCACACCACCAGAAAATCAAACACAGTTCAAAATACGTGGCGACTCCAGTACACAGCTGCAGCTGTTAGTGCAGCAGCGTATGTTGCAACAGAAACGAAACTTATACCACAGACATAGAGGTGGAGGGAGTCCAACTCCGATACCAGTATCAACGAGTACCACGGGTAGACGTGCTGATCATGTACCGAGACAGGACAGTTATAAATTAGCTCAAAGAACACAGATCTTACCACCTTTATCTCAGGGACATGTTGATAGAGACTTTGATAGAGAAAGAAAACGAGATGAAGAAAGATGGAAAAGTCTGCCATCTCGACTTGCAGCAGATTGTCAGTTAGCAGAAAGGACACTGCTGTGGAGCCAACAGGTAATTCTATAAATAGAAATATAAAAAAAATCGTTCGCGTTGAACTGTCTAATAAAAAAAAAGTTATCGGATCGAAATGAAAGAACGCAAAATAACTTGTTGGTATCTGTCCAACGATCCATGACGTCATTGTTCTTTTGGAGTAAATTTAAATCGTGCCAAAATTGCGTACCTATATTCGGACTCAAACATAGAGTATTATGTTACTTGTTCCTTTCATAATGTTAACATTGTTGTGAACGTGTATCATGTTCACAACGATGAATTGATGTAAATATTAGTATTGTTTATGATATTAGCGATTAGACGTTATTTGTGATACGAAAGCACAATTATTTGTGTTAGATGCAAATAAATAATTATTTTTCTTTAATTTGGCAATTTATTGTTCACTCTAATTTGCCTTACTTACGTGCATGTACCAACCCTCAATTGAACGTCTCTGTACAGTTAACAAAATAGTACATATCTTTTTCAAGAATAAGAAATGATTGGACTGTTGTTGCTGTATACATTATATCAGTACGTATACCTAAAAGTAAAAGAAGTAGAAAATGAAATGGTTATTTTGATAACTGTGCGCAATAGAAATTTGAATAGTTTACAACTTACTTGCCTGTTACGTACACGAACAATAACACGACATATGCACCGGTTACATGATTCAACAACCACGCAACGTAAAGAACATATATATTAGCACAACTGCGATCGAAGAACCCTTGAACAATGCAATGTTAAAACACCTAAACATTAAGCTTGGAAAATGCATATATCATTTGTAGCACCTTTCCCCTTATTTGGCTTCCTAGATTTTATTTCTTAACATTTTGTAATGAAGATATTAAACGCAGAAATGACATACAAAATGTAAATAATTTAAAGAAGAAAATATATCAGGTGGGCCTCAGTGGAGGAGCATCATATTTACCACCTGGCAGTGTAGGTGGCTTCTTGTGGCCCACTGGAAGCAACCCTCATTCAACCATCTTCGAAAACGTTGGAGATACAATGGAATGAACACCTAATCCTGTTGTATTTTTAGTATTGGAGATTTTGAGTCTGAAAGACTAGATTAGATACATGAAATACAGTAAGCAGTATTGCCTTCCTAGTCTTTCCATATCAGTATTTTTATTTATATAATTATGTATTTTATTATATATATTTTAAATATTCAAGAAAAATGTTGTATAAATTTCATTGTAGAACTGTTTCCTGCGTGATATATTCTAGCTTTCATACACAAAATCTTTGATTAAATGGAAGGTACATGTTACTAAATGCCAGAGATTTTAATTAAACTCGGTTTTCCAATCAGTATATTTTGAGCATCATACGTTGTCACATATCTTTATACATTCTTATACTTCATTCATTAAAAAATTATACATACATATATCACACATATATATATAACAAAAATGTAAGCATTGTTAAAAAATCTTTGTCATGTAGTAACACGTGCGCCTGCCTTATTAACTGGCTGATTTTATCAGTCAAATATATCCAATTATATCATAGACTGATAATTAACAAGAGAAAACACCAACCGAGTTTATATTCATGAGCAAGTGGCATATGTCTTGCTTTTCAATGGCTATATTTAATTGGAAGTACAACGTGTATACGCGTGCATATTTTAATGACAATTAATGAAGAGTGCTTTTGATGTGCTTCCTGAATACATTTCAGCAAATTATCATATAATGATGAGAACGTGCGCGTCTATTACTTTTGTATTAAAACGCAATAGAATCATAGGGTGATACACAAAAATCTGAATGCATTCATGATTAATTTATGAATTTTATAACTTCCATTTGAGAGTTCGTAATAGCTAAGTCAGCTAAATGTATCTAATCCAGAGTAAAATTTAGAAAACGAAGTAAGAAGAATCAGTGCTCAAATAAGAGAACAATTATAAATATGTCATAATATAAGATAGAGGCACGATGATAATCTTCACTTCGCAGAAATACTCGAGATAAATATTGTGTAGAACTGAATGCAAGAACTATGCCACTTATGCTTTTCTATGCAATTTATTGAAGAGTGGAGTTAGTAAAATGAGAGAGCGAGAGAGCGAGAGAGCGAGAGAGCGAGAGAGAGAGAGAGAGAGAGAGAGAGAGAGAGAGAGCGAGAGCAAGAGAGAAAGAAAGAGAACCACGTTAAAGTTTTTTGTTACACGTTTTTATTGATAACTATTCTAATAATGTTGTACAAAACATGTGTTTCATCATTCCACTCTTCATCATGATCGTTATAGAAAATTAAAAAGTAATAAAAACAATAAATAGTAATAAATAGTAGCTGCTGTTTAAAAAAGTAAAAAAAAAGTGCTGCATTCTGTAAAGATGTTTAAATAAAATTGTTGTATATATTTGTATTTTAACAGGCAATGGCTGTTCATATTTTGAATTATACGTTCATATCATTTTCAACATAAAATACAAATTGCACCAATAGTTAACGATGCCATTTTGCATAAAGTACAAAGTTGCCATTTTACTTGGAATAAAAATGAAACGATTTGCTTTACGTGCACGGTTATCATTAAGTTACAGGAAGGAACATATTTGTACATTTTGATATGAATACAGCACTTTTTGAAAGCAAATATGTATTAGGTTTTAGTAGTCTAGTCAGTAGGAAGCAATACCGGCCGCGCACAACTGACAACGACTTTAATATTCAAATTTTCCGCCATTTTTTACCCAACAAAAACAATCAAACTTCGCTCAAAAAATCTTTTGATAAGTAAAAAAATAGCTGTTAAGTTAGTATAATCATGCGAGATCTTGTTCTGGCACATTGCTCTCGAAAAAAAAAGAAACATTCTGAAAAACTGTTTTATAGAAACTCAGGAATTGAAAATCGGTTTTGGCATATTTCCATCCGTGTCTTTTTCGTAATGATAGAGATTCGAAATTCCATGAAACAGGTATCATCTTGAGATAGATCGTGTCACTGATTTACCGGTCAATAAATTTAACTTTACAAAATAATTTTTACCAGCAGTGAAACCATTTGCAAAAACAACGTAAAATTATTGTTTCGCGACGTACTGTCCAATTGATGCGTACAGACACTTTGTAAAGTAATTATTTACCATCAAGTAGTTTAATATTTAATTTAAAAAAAAAAAAGAAGCATTGAAAAATAATGTAGTTGCACGAAAACTAATGAAAACATGTCGTATATTCTATTCAAAATTAAGACCGCTTTTGTACTTGCAATGTTTTGTACCAAATTAATGTATGATTTTTTCTTAAATTTAGGGACGATGGTAAATAAGTACTGTTTATAAATAACAAAACTGTCGACAAATGTATACATTGCGCGTACGAGCATATTGAATAAAACATTATGCAAATTATAAGATTACAAAGCTATTTTATTTAGCTTAGTTCTTTTTTTTAAATTCACAACTCAAGTTTTTGGTTCTATTTCCATTTCGAAAATATCTGTACCAGTTTTCTGAGCCTGGTTCCTAGCTTCTGTGGGTGTCAGTTTTTCATATTCACTGGGATTCAATGATTCGCCATTTGGACCTAATTGACCCTCTTGGAAGTCTTTCTTAATTTTATTAGCATAGATCAACTTAAACAGGTCTTTAGCGGTGAATTCACGCTTTTCCACATCCTGAACTCTATAAGAAACGTATGGCTTTAAATGAAAGTCTTTCAGAGAAGGAACAACAAGTTCTGGTATCATTTCCGGTATGTTAACCCATTCGTCGTCCATCCATTTGCCTGTTGGCTTTACACCTCTTCCTGAAAGTGTTCGTTAATTACCAAACAAACAAATTGTATCATCACACCATGGCGATCACTAAAGAATGTAAGAGATCATACTGTCAATAGGAATATCATAATGTGGATCCTTGGCTCGTGCTTCTTTATACGCACGGTTACCCTGTTTATTGTACAGCGTAATCATACGAAAATTTCGTTTACCATGACATTTCGACGACGTCGATATTTGTCGGGTTATAACTACAAACGTGGATGCCATCTTATTTTCTACAAGAAAAAGATACATACATACTAATTAGAAACATTTTCAGAATATTTCAAAGAATAATTTCTCTTACACGTTCTATATACAAATGAAAATATAACCTAATACAAGAAAAATAATCTAAAATCATAGGTTACATTTTGCATTAATTACTTGAAGGAAGAATGTTGTGGTCTCAATTAGACTATAATGTAACTATAAATATTAACTACAAATGTATTAATCCTTTTTAATCCTTAATTAATTTCTTTTAATAAAAATGTGTTTTACGGGCACTGAGATACTAGCGTCGCGTGCGGTGAAACGATGGAACTAAAATCTATTGCTATCCTTATCACACATCAGTCCCTCTTTGTCTCACACTACATAATTCTATCCTTGTTCATGAATCGACCAAATTTTCAATTATAAAAAAACCAATTAAGAGAATTAATTTGCCAACTTTTATAATTATATCTCTATAATTGAACCGTCAGTTTCATTCTTCCCATATACGATTTATCACACGAAATGCATGTATAAAAGAATTTACAAATTCTACTTAACAGATGAAAGCTCGTTCTCACTAACATTTAATTTCTCGCAGGCCACGTGTAAATTAGAATCAGAATTATTCAAAAAATTGGAAAAATCATTAAATAAAATATTAAATTAAATTCAAGTATATTTCAATACTATTCTATAAAGTACACTCCAAATCAGTATCTTTTCATTATGCGAACATTATATCCGTATCGCATGGAACGACGTGACCGATTCACTGACATTGTAGTCAGTAGCTTTTAACCTAATCGTGTCAGTGACAGAGTCAACGGATTATTTTCAAAGTGAATGACCATCTAATTTTTTAAATATAGCGTAGGGTTAGAATAAATTATTATTTTATTATATTTGTCATCTTATTGTAAAACTCACAGGATATAAACATATCGTGTATTACACATAATACAATTTTATCCATTTCATAATCATTATCTGATTCTTGATACAACGATTCGGTAGAGTAAAATCATGTCTACAAATGTACCACATATGGAAAAAGAGTTGGATTTAAGTAATGCTGGCAGAGGCGTATGGCTAGTGAAAGTACCTAAGTACATAGCAAATAAATGGGAGAAAGCACCTGGCAATATAGAAGTTGGCAAATTGAAAATAACCAAGTACGTTTTCACTTAGTATTATCACAGTATCAGAACTTTCACACTGAAACTAAATTTATATATTGCTGTTAGAAATCCTGGTCAAAAAGCGGAAGTATCTCTTAGACTCTCAGAGGCTGTTTTAGCATTAAAGGAAGCTGGGGAGGAGGAAATTCCAAAGCAACATAGGTTAGATGTTACGACAGTAACAAAACAAATGTTAGGTGTATTCTCTCATGTCACACGTAAGTCATTAAAAAGATCTTTCCTTTGTAACGTGCTTAATGAATTTCTATTTTTTTCTTTTCTTTCTTTTTCAGCTTCAAGTAGCTCAGATTCTATAGTTCCTGAAACTGAGAAACTTTATATGGAGGGAAGGATTGTACAAAAACTAGAATGTCGTCCATATGGTAAAAGCTGATTTTCTAAATTATTTAAAATACTCTGTTACGGAGTAAACTTACACGTTTGTGTGTATTATTTTTAGCTGATAATTGTTACATGAAGTTGAAATTACAAAGTATCAAAAAAGCTTCAGTCCCCCAAAGACAAGTTCAGCAATTAGATAGGGTGGTTCAAAATTTCAAGCCTGTGTCTGATCACAAACACAATGTAAGTTTTTTTTAATGAAACAAAGGATGTATATTTGCAAGGTATTATTTTATCAACATTATCATCTTATAGATTGAATATGCGGAGAAGAAGAAAGCAGAGGGTAAAAAGATGAGAGATGATAAAGATGCGGTATTGGATATGTTGTTTGCTGCATTTGAAAAACATCAGTATTATAACATAAGAGATCTTGTGAAGATTACCAGGCAACCAATTGTAAGTACATACTATACTATCTTTTTTTATAGTTTTTATTATTAATTGGTACATATATTTATATAGCAATAGTAATTTTATTTTATTCATTCGTTTATTTTATTCTACTAGGTGTACTTAAAAGAAATATTGAACGAAGTTTGTAATTATAATCTGAAAAACCCTCACAGAAATATGTGGGAATTAAAACCGGAATATCGGCATTATAAAGAGGAAGAGAAATCTGAAGGTCAGAAAAAAGCAGACGAATCAGACGATGATTAAAATTAAAGGTATTTGTGTATAGAAATATATATATATTTCTGATTTATTTAAAATTCATCTTTAAGATTATGCAAAATTAACATTGAACAAATATATTTTAGATGTACATATATTTATACCGATTTCATTGCATTGTATCAATACAGGGGACATATTTAAAATAAATAAGTTGTCCTTTTATTTTTTTAATGTAAATGATTGAAAGTTGAATCAAAAATTGCATCAATCAAGAAGACTCTAGAATAAGTATTATGATCTTTTTATTACAACAAGAGAAATTGTAAATTTGTACATTTACACTTTATACAAGAAAAATTATACTATTTAAAATAATTATTACAAGATCTATAAATATTTAAAAAAAATAACACATTGTACATAAATATTTAAAAAATAATATAGTTATTTGTTACTACTTTATTTAAATAAAATATAATAAATACGAATAAATATTTTTTTTCATAAACAAGACACGATGGAATAATAATTATTAAATACTGATTTTATATGGCTAAGTTGCTCAAATTTGTATATTGTACACAATATAACAGAAAAAGCAACTTATATTTAATAAAATATTGTTTTTTAATAAAATAATCCCTCCGTATATACCCGTGTATAAGAATAAGAAAATACTAGTTAACATAAACTGACTAGAGCTGATCGCATATAGTCTTCTGTTGTTGGAATGAAGAGCAAAGTTATATTTACTATATCACCGCAAATAGTATAATTATAAAAATACGTGTTTCAAAATTAAAAAATAATATTTAAATACATTACTGTATAAATTGGTATATCTTTCTTCAATTTAAAAAAGATGATAATTTTTTTATCCGTAAAAATAGTACTGAAGAATATCACTTAGAAGTTCAAAATGCATTATAATACATATCATGGCAGGAATCAGTAAATGATAAATGCTTCCAATACAAATGTCCTAGTTTTATGCATCATAGCATTATATCCAGACATCGACTCTACTTATAAACTATGGAATGCTTTACTATGAAAAATATGTTTCTATTAAATAGAATGATATCGAGAATAATATTCAATAATTCTTTGAGTCTCTTGACTGTTCATAACTACTGATAAAATTTGAAGATCAAAACAGTTTTAGCTTTAAACTAGGAAGCATCCAAAAGTGCAGTAATACTTTGTGTGTGTGCAAATTTATCTTTTCTTCCATTTTCTTTCATCACATTTCTTTTCAAACATCAGCGGCTGTCTTTAAACGTTAATAAAAGGTTGGAACATTAACATTGGATGACATCCGCATAAGACTTTGATCCCGACTTTTTGATTCGCCGGAATAAATACGACAGAACCTCGATAAAGAATCTTTGACGGTGAAATTTCACCCTTTCCATTTACGATTATTAAAACGCTAGCTGTACTTCTTGGAATTATATTGTACGATGGTCTTCCTGGAGGAATCTAGAAAAGATACGAATTTTGATATATTTATTCATCAACGAATAATCTAAAGGAACTCACTGTTATTTTGGCAACAGCAAAATCTGGTACAGAAGGACGAAATACTTCCGTACATTCGTCCTCGCGAGAGGGTTGAAATCTTTTTGCAGAAATTGGTTCGCAAGTGTATCTTAACATTTCAATTAACGTTGGCACATCTTTTAATTTAGGAGTCAATCCTGCGCGGACTACGTTATCAGAGCATGCCATACATTCAATGCAATCTATAAATATAGTTTCAGATTATAAACATGTATATCACTTACATCTTAAAGATGACATGATACAAAATATAAAATGCTAACCACCAGAAAGATATGCGTGTGGTTCATTTGGTGGAAGATATATTGCCTCACCAGGCTGCATGGTTATAAAGTTAAAAAAATAAATGCCGAAACATCCTACATCTCCTGGAAAATCTGAATACAGTCTCTCCAACAAACTAGCATGTAAAGTTTGTCTTAAAGATTCATCTAAAAGAAATCATCGTCCTTGTTCATGGTTATAAAATAACGATAAATACTTAAATATTAAATTATCCAAAAAAATTACCCAAATTGGACAGCCTATCGAGCAATTTCCTAAGTTGCAAAGATATTAATCCGGGATCACAGGTCATGAGACTGTGAAAACATGTTTTCAATGCTTCTGTGTCATCTGCTTCGTCTGTTGTCATAAATTTAAATACTTTATCTACTCCTATTACAGCACGCAATTCAGGCAGAATTTTTAGAAACTCTTGTATCTCTCTGATTGGACGGAAACCACAAAGAGCCTCAAAAGGTGTTAATGCTATTGCAAGTTCTGGTTTATGGTTTGCATCTTTGTAAATAGTAGGATATTGTTGATGCAATTGTTTCGCTTTTTCCTGTGAAAAGATACAACGTTTAACATTGAGTCATTTTACCTGTGTAATTATATATGTGCATACCTTATCTGGATGTGCTTGAATAGACAGCGCTTTATTCACAGACAACACTTTAAAGAGAAATGGCAAATGATGACCAAACACTTTCTGAGCATCATTTCCTAACACATCACTATTTTGTTTTATGTACTCTTCCAACGATATATTTAAATCTTTCATATATGAAGGTCCATTAGGATGAGTACCTATCCATAGTTCAGCATATGGTTTTTTTTCATCTAATATAAAATCTGAATTGGAAGATTTCATTAACGTTGCCACGATACTATCAATACCATATCTCCCCCAGTCATAAGTTTGTACTTTACATTTAAGCTCCATGTTACTCCAAGATACTTCTGAAACATCAAACAAAAAAAATCATTGTCTACAGTTTTTCTAAAAAAAAAAAATTACACATTCTTTCTATTATTATTATTATTTTGTTATACGTGATGTACCAATAGAAAATATATTGCCAAGTAAAAATTATCTTTTACTTTCCAATCTGTAATACGTTATTACATGTATTCTCTGTCAAAATATGCGATATTATCGTATTTCAAACGAAAGCATATGTTCACAAGTTTGCGTAGGATTAGAGAGACTGACGTGGATAATGTCAAGACGACGTCAAGCATTTATGCAAATTACGAGCTTGATAAAAGAAGCAATACGTAAATACAATATTACCACCACTTTCGACAAGTACTACCCAAACTTAATCGCGAGCAGAACAGACCTTTTTCACTCTGCTTTGTCAGGGAAGATAGATAAGATGCTAATCTCGCATGTCCAGCGCAAATCTTCCGCGAGTTTCATATTTTTGAACTGAAGAATTCGAAATACAATCGATTACACTTACAATGGTCAAATAAAAAAATTCATCGTGTTCAGAAACAGCCTAACGAACTGTATATCTAACTAAATATGACTTATAATCAACAAATTAACTATCTCCATGGCGGAATATGTACATGAGGGTAAAATTTGTAAAAGGAAAAACATCTGCGAAAGCTATCTCTTTCTATTGTAGATGTGTAATGTGCATACAAAATGTTGGTTTAGTACATAGAAAGGATTAAAGTCACAAATCACGGGTGAAGAGCCTCACCCGTGATAACACTTGATACCTGATAATATCTGCAATATTTCAATTGCATTTCTCTGTTATCGTATTTACTTTGAGAGACGTAACATTCTTTGTTTTATTTTATTATGCGTTTCGATTATTTTTTTTTTAAATTTTGCAATATACTGTGTCCAAGATTTGTTCATTTTGATGATTAATAAAATAAATGTATTCTTAAGACTGCTACAGGGTTCACGAGTAATTAATTTAATAAAACAAAGGAAAGTATCAAGTTAAGATGCAATAAAGAATCAAGTTAACAATATTTAATAAAATATTAATAAAATGTTACTTAAATTTTTAGTTTCCTGTAATTACATTTTCATTAACTTATGACCTGAATGTTACGTATTTATTGCTGTCAAATTTTTATGCGTCTATATATATGTTTCTAATTATTGAAAAAGTATAAATGTATTTTATTGCAAAGTATAAATGAACAGAATAGCAAATAACATACGTATTCTGAAAATATAAAAAAATATAATAAATGTAAAGAAAAAGGAAATACATATCATACAGTGGAAATACTACTCTACGTAATTTGTATACTTCGTGGTAACGACGAGTGCGCTATAGCCACATGATTATCTGTCTTTTTCACGTATATCGTGTTCTGTGGCGTTAGACGTGCTGCACAGGTAATGCAAAAATATTTCAATATTTAATGTATAGTAACGTTTTAACGAATATATTTAAATATTTGTTGCAGCATTTTCGCTAAATAATGGTAGCCCAAAAGAAACAGGTGAATATACTTTCTCAAATGTACACGTGTGCTGCTCAATTTGCGAAGCACATGTTAAAATTACTTCTTACTCAGTTAAAATATAATATAACAATGCATAGACGCAATAACAAGTTTAGTATTTTGCTTTTAAATAATTTTGAAATTAAATATTTTTTGCCAATAACGTCGAATAGCTCTTTAATAGTGTTATTGTTTTTTGGAGGTTATAATTCTAATGAGTATGTATTTGTTCGTATTTAGAAAAAGTCCCAGGAGGGTATCAACTCCAGGTTGGCCCTGGTTATGAAATCAGGAAAATATGTCTTGGGGTATAAGCAAACCTTGAAGTCTCTTCGGCAAGGAAAGGCAAAATTGGTCATCATAGCAAATAACGCTGCACCTTTAAGGTGAGACTGAGATGTAGTACTCCTTCAATAACTAAAGTATGAGCAATATGAACAATATAAGATTTACCTTTTACGTAGAATATTAAAAAGCTTTTTTTTAAATTTCATATTGCTCATAACAGGAGTCCTACGGAGTAGTCTCACGTCTCTGCTCGTAAGTGCAGAGACACCTTACACTTATATTGAACTCGTAAACTATAGATATTTGTTTTGTTTGTTCGACAGAAAATCAGAGATAGAATATTATGCCATGTTGGCAAAGACAGGTGTGCACCACTACATTGGAAATAACATAGAATTGGGTACAGCATGCGGGAAATACTTCCGTGTTTGTACTCTTTCTATCACAGATCCTGGAAATTCTGATATTATAAAATCTATGCCTACTGGTGAACAACCTTAAACGAACTTTTTATTGAATAAAATTTTAATAAAAACATATTGTTTTCGTCTTGACTTCATTTTCCTACTTAGATTATGATCGAAAGCTAATACCAAAAAAAATTTTTTACGTTCGAAATAAAAGATATGCTAATACGTAGGTATCACGTAGGAAGTGACTTTTGATTCTTATAGATGTCACTAGTTTCGACCAGATGCTTCCAAGCATCAATATTTACATTTCATTTGAAAATTGTCATGCCGCTATTTCGTAACGAATATGTTAGAATTAAGATATATTTTTTTAATAACCATTTTCTGGTTAGCTTATTGTGAGGAACAGCACTGTTTTATTGATAATCGAGAACGTTGTGTTGAAGAGAAAGAGGATAATATTTATAAGAAAGGTATTCATATAGATTATATTTAATGAATTTTGTTGAACGTTCATTTCATAGATTGCTTTTCTTTAAATAGATTTAAACGAGCATTATAGTAAATATTATAATGTAATTGAAGAAGCGGAGAAAAATTACAAAATTTGTAATAACACTAACAATGATTGTTATAAAGATGTTATTATAAATGATCTAAAATCTTTCAAGAAGGGTATAACGAGGGATTTAATAAACGTTGCAAAAGCTAGGTAAGTTGACAATTGTATATTCTATAATATAATGTATATTATATAATGAGTATCTTCTCAAATATAAAATTTACATTCTTTATAGAGGAACCTTTTACCAAATAATAGATGGGAAATTATATAGACAAAAAGATTGCATGTTTCCTTCAAGATGTTCTGGCGTAGAACATTTTCTTTTAAAACTTGCTCCTGGACTGACAGATATGGATTTAGTTATAAATGTAAGAGATTATCCTCAATCAAATAAGTATTTTGGGGGTCCGTTACCTATTTTTTCATTTAGTAAGGTAAACAAAAAATTGTTTAAATTTTGTAATTTTATTTTATCAACAAGAAATTTTGAATGTTATAAAATATATTTGTAGACTTCAGAATATTATGACATTACATATCCAGCGTGGGCGTTTTGGGAAGGTGGACCTGCAATTTCTTTATATCCCCGTGGCCTTGGGAGATGGAACGAACATCGTACATCTTTAGATAAAGCTAGTAAAAACACATTGTGGGAGAAGAAAGATAATAAGGCATTCTTTCGGGGTTCTAGAACGAGTTCAGAGCGTGATAATTTAGTATTGTTAAGTCGCAAGAAGCCAAACTTGGTAGATGCTCAATATACAAAAAATCAAGCATGGAAGTCTAATGAGGTAATAATTTGTAATTTCTATCTTTGTATACGGTTATATGAATTTGATAACTTTTTCTGCTCTTATACAGGATACGTTATACGCACCTCCTGCTTCTGAGGTTTCTCTGGAAGGACATTGTAGATATAAGTATCTATTCAATTATCGAGGTGTTGCAGCGTCATTCAGGCACAAACATTTATTTTTGTGCCGATCTTTAGTATTTCACGTTGGAGACGAATGGACTGAATTTTATTACAATGCAATGTTACCTTGGATACATTACATTCCTGTTTGCAAGGATGCTAATCAAACAGTATTAGAGTGAGTTATTCTTTGTGTTTTGTTGTTACATTAAACAGAATTTTTCTTCTTTATAAAATGTTACAATCTTCATGCATGTTTTTGCATTTACAGGGAATTAATACAATTTGCGATAGATAATGATGAAATATCTAAAAGAATCGCAGATTGTGGAAGAGATTTTATATGGAATAATTTAAAGATATCTGATGTCACACAATTTTGGAGAAAGCTTCTTAAAAAATATTCTAAACTTTTAACGTATAAAACTACCTTAGATAAAGATTTAATTAAAGTGGAAGGGAAGAAAAGATCTTAGTAGATTTTGTTTAATATAAATAATTTTATATATTTTTTTATTAAAATTTTTCTTATGACGTAAAATATCGACTAATAAAAATAATTTGGTAATGATCAAATATTTTATTTATTTTTTAAAATAAGCATTAGTTAAAATGAATGTACGTTTTATTATTGATACTGTACAATGCCAGGACATAGCACAATGTGGCAAGTTTCAATATGAATCATCCTGGTGCCCTAACAAAACACAAATAAAGGCCTTGTACTTTGTATTGCGTTAAATGCACATTCTATTTGTGTATTGAATACTCTTTAATTTAAATATTTCAAATACAAAATCATAATATAAAATTTTCATACGCGTGACACTTTTCTTTTTGAAAAACTATTTATTCAACAAGTGTTAAAAAACTGTACAGGGCTTTTTGTGCTTTATTTTTCCTTAAATGCTAGATCATTTTTAAGTACTTAATCATTTATTTATAACAAAATTATGAAAACATTTCTTAGAATGTAAAGAAACATGGTAATGTCATTAATATCATTATAAAGATATATGTACATTATGAATTGTAAATGCCGTTTATACTTTTACTGCAATATTTAATATTTTTTACATTAATGTAGTTTTTAAATTAATTTTGTTTAAATAATAAACGTAGATATGAACTAAAATTTACAATACATAATGCACACATATTTTATGAAGTGCATATACGCACACTATACATTATTGCCTTTTATGTCATTTTGGTTTTAAAGGATAATACAAATAATTATTCTTGAAATAATAAAAATTATTGCTTTTCACGTATTACATTAAATCTCATATTTATAACATTATCTGAAATTAAAATGTAATTACTATAAACATCATTTATTATAGTTCTATTGCATAATAAGACAAAGTTGTAGAAAGATTGAAAAAGAAGATCTGTTGTATGCTAAGTGGAGGGAGAGAAAATTATAATGATTGATGTTAATTAATAAGCAATAACAACAACAAATTAAGAAACTTATATAAGAAAGCTGCACTTTACTACAATATTTTCAGAACATTTTAAGGCACTTGTACGGAAGATAAATATTTTTTTGATACAGTCATTACCATAAGTATTATAGATGTTTTCATAGCTTTTTAATTTTGAATACAGCAAATTATGAATTCATGATTTCAAGAAAGTATTTATACTTTTGTAAGAGAAGTAATGAAAACTCTATAATACTCATAATACTGTCAGTCAAGAAACCAATTGACTGTTATCTTTATCCGCTATCTGTCATGTTACAGCATGTCTCAGTTCTTTTTTTAAACCTATGTCCTGCATGGATATACGCAAAGTGAGTGCCTTCGACGTTAATGTTTATACAAATCGCAATGTACGAATAAAGAATAAATAGGCAGTGTAAAAAGTTTGATGACATAATATTGCATGCGACTTAAAATATTATGTATAAACATATTTTACATGTCCTTTCGTGTATTTTACATGTATCGTATGTACAGCATGTCTGATACGCAAGAAACGATCGCTTAACAACGAAACGTAAAATCTTAACACATCTTGAGAAACATGCTGCGGAGAATACTTATTTATCTAAGAGACGAAGCAAACAACTTTTTTTCAAACAATTAGACGCAAAAAGTCGCTTCGATCGGAATGATTGTGAGATTAAAGTAATAACGAACAAAAAATCTTGCTCTCCGACACGTTCGTTGACCTCGAAGATTATCACCCACGATTAGCACACTGCCACTTTTTTGGCACAGTTTCCGTTCTCCGCGTACGATACACTTTGAGTTCACACTCCCCTCCCCTTCCCCCCCCAGTGGTCCGTTTGATTAATCATCTCTACTAGATTTCCCATCGTTGATGATGACCCCCATCACTTTATATTTTCCAACAAATAAATCGTCTCTGTCCCTTACGTAGTGGCAATAATTTTAGCGAAGATCATGGTCATCAAACTGAGCGGGAAATACCACGATATCGACGACGACGTGAAACTATCTCCCGCCGCAGAGTCCGCATCCTGATTGGAAGACGTGACTAGCTGTTCGTCCGTTTCGCCTGTCGAATTGTTTTTAAAAAAAATCGTAGAATTTATACGCGAACTTAGGGGGATCGCCGCTGATATCGGATGGTTCACCGCATCGAACACGCTCAGCGTGGCTTTTGCTTCGAAATAACAGAAGTTGGACAGAAGTCGGCTACGATCGCAGGCTTGTTGTTGTTTGGAACTTAGATATATATGTATATAACATGACGCCGTCAACTGGCGTTTCCGGCCTTTCCGTCTGTCCCGCAATGCCGATTTTACGATATTTTCCCCTTGAAAATTTGTTGTCCCGTTTTTTTGTTGCCTTCTAACCCGAGTTCACGACTCAACGAGAGATTCCTCGAACAAACAAGTTTTCATTCTCGTCCGTTCACTTTTTCCCGAACCCGCGCGATTCAGAGTGCAGATTGTTGTCT
Organism: Melipona bicolor; assembly: GCA_030673865.1. NCBI lineage: Eukaryota > Metazoa > Arthropoda > Insecta > Hymenoptera > Apidae > Melipona > Melipona bicolor. The sequence goes on along the minus strand of JAHYIQ010000013.1, from coordinate 835,802 downwards.
TCTGGAAAAGCGAGTTTTTCTCGGGTTAATAGAACTGCGACTGCCCGCCACCGCAGGGTAAAAACGCAGTCCCCAGTGTTTGTGTATTCGTCTTGAAATTTCTCAGCATCGTATGCGGTTTTCGAAGCAGTTTCGAAATTTTTTCTATTTGGTAAGTTATCGATATGTCCAAAGATCGTCGAATCTCAAGGACTTTGTACTTTTGCCTTCTCTTTTTGAGAAATGTTTGGTGTAATGTTGAGGATTAACGTATCGAGGGAATAAATTATAATTATTAATTTTAAACTTAAAAAAGTCGAAGATACTGGAGAAATTATTTAAAACGAAGAAATTAATAAAATAATTCCAAATGAATATAACTCAAATCTAAATCTTTCAAACATTGTCATTACAGAAGAAAAGAAGAGATCTTATTTTTTTTTTTTTATAGAAAATTATAAATATCGTAGAATGCAGAGAGCGTTAAGTATACCAACTTCCGTACAGATCTTACCAAAAGAAATGAATCCGAAAATTAAAAGAGAAAAAAAAAATGCAAGTGCAAAAGAAAATGAGAACACAACATGCCCTGTACCAAATGATTCCTTGTAGAACGAAATTATTAGAATTAAAAATACAATACTCGTGCAAATATTCGTGTGTGTGTGTAAAAAGAAATCAACAAAAGTACGTGCACATGTATGTGTGATGTTTGTGTGTAGGGATACAAAAAAGAAATCTCAAAAGAAAAAGACATAGGAAATGGAAATGAAAGTTTTATTCGTTTATTGGACAGGGAAAGGAGGCGACATTACCCTACGATAGATTAAGTTCCAAACAACGTAACCATCCGCCTTTTAATCATGCATCTGTTTGCTTTACAGGCTTGTGCAAAGACGTGCTTCTATGCACGCGTGCATATTATTACACACGCACTATACTCATATGGTGTTCGTGCTGTGAAACCATCCTTCGCCAGATTCGTGCGAAAATTCGTGCAGTATTATCAACGGAATGCATGTGTCGTGCGACACGGTGATTGAACTTTTTTCACAGGCCTGCCTACAGATAGAGCTCTTCGCAACTTCTCCCTCCCACCTTGCGATTTGAAGTATCGCGCGTGTATTGCGTGTCAGCCATTATTATGAAATAAAATAGGGGGAGTGTTTTGGCGCCCAGAGCTAATGTTGACAGGCCTGCCCGGGTCGAGAGAGAGTTCGATAAAATATTGTTTCTTTCGCGTCAGATCGTTCAAAGCTGTTGAAAGCAGTATTGTTAAATCGTTTTGCGTGGCGGAGCAATCGAGTAAGTAAATTCGCTGGAGATGTTAGTGAAACAAAAGGCGTGCGTGGATGAAATTCGCGTTCAACGGAAAAGAGAATGACGTGACCGTTAGGTAATCAAGTTTCAATTGTCGAAACAAGAACATGATATAATATGAGACAGATAGAAGAAGACAAATACAGAGAGAGGATAAATGAGTAAACTACAAATAATACGTGGACAAATGCAATCGTGTGAATAAGCAACAACGTAGTAAATAGGAGAAAGAGAAACGTGATAGACAGAGAAAACTGAATGTAATGTTGTAATATTTACTGTTTTCAGCAAACTGGGTCCGGCGACGGTGATAGACGTTATTTCATACTACCCCTCTTTTCGCAGTCGACACAGAGGTATTATTTATTTTTTTTCTTTTCTCTTTTGTTTTTTTCGTCATGTAAATTCAAAACTTCATTTTTTTTCCCCCGCCTGGCTAGTAAATACTTTGGGCTTCGGAAAGCGTGCGAATATAATTCCCGAGATGATTTTCTTGTTCAACAATTTGTTCAGAAGTTGGGATTTTGGAATTTATGTTTGTACCGTAGGAGGACTTCCGGCCATTTAGGGAAGATTTATTGACTACTTCAAATTTTATTTAAGAAAAGTAATATTGATTTATTCTGATATTCAATAACACTAGTATATTTAACGTTTAATGAAGTTTTTTTCGCGGGAGTTTTGAATAACTTTCGATTTCAGTCGTAGGACTAAGTCCACGGAAGTCATCCTAGGTTTTTAACAGAAATGACAATTCTGCACATTGATAGAAATAAAATCAGTTGATTTTTAGTAATAAAAATTGAGCTTTCTAGTAATGAAAGCATACAAAAATTGATTTTTTTTTTAAATTTGGAGTTTATAACATTGTGTTAGACTGTTGTTTTATAATTACTTTTTATGGTCGCTAAAGCAATAAATAAAATATTTCTATCGACGTGAACGTATGATTTATGTAGTGAAAAATTAATGAAAATAAATGATTCACGAATCAACGCATTGTTAGCAAATTAAATCGTGTGTTATGTGTATCGAATATCCAATGATACTTGGTTATTCCAACTTGGATTATTGTTCGATGTTAACATTAGTACCATCACCATGAGATATCCAAATTAAGATGACCACCATACTTTCAAACGTTGTATTTATCGAAGAAGTTTGCGCAAACTTTGCATAAATATTATATAGGATGGGCCAAAAGTTTTTTCTCACCTATTTTTTTTTTTTTTTAATAAAACATCAAAATATAGGGAAAAACTAATTTTATTAATTTTAAATTAAATTTAAATTCAAATATGATTTTTTCATTATGTTTTAAAAATTAATTCTTTCAAATTTTGACCGTCAGAGCGTTTGCAAGTTAATAAAAAAATAATTAAAAAATTATGGATTTATTTTAGGAAGTGATTTTTTGTTCACTTTATATTAATTGTATATTTAACGAATGCAAATACAAATTTCTTCGATGGCCAAAGACCCTAGGTATGTAATAGCCAGGTGTTCGAGACACCAAATGCTGCATCCTCGCCTTTTCTATTTTTTACGCAAAAATTCATAGTTTTTATGTTTTTACGTTTTCACAGTTGCGGCTCGAAGTTTCTAGTATCCACTATGCATGTACATACTAGGAAGATCAATGTTGCCATCAACGTGAATCAATATTAATTTTGGAAAAACATCGGTATATCGAAATAGTAACACTTTCATGAAATGGATATTGTAAAACTTCTCCGTGGCGAGGTAAGAATCTGGTTTGACTCGAATGAAGGTTTAGTACCTGCGTCTAAAATGATGTCTCCGACGTCACCGCGTCTGTCATCGTTTTCATCAGAATCACCGTCATCGGGCTCCAGGATGCCGGCATGCGGAAACGTGTCTTCGGGATTTTCGCGAAGCCACTGGACATTACCTAACGTTCCCTTATTCGCTGATCTGCACCCGAACCACCAGTATGCCGTCGATCTAGGGAATGCTGGATCAGCAATGTCCACCTACGGCAACGTTCGATATAGCTGAATCACAGGTATCGTGATACAACATTTAAAATATAACAGGGAGAAGATTCGCAGTCTACTAATAATTTAAATTTAATCTCGATAATTGAATAATTGAAAGTTTCCTAACGAAGGAACAACGCACAGTTTTAACATCGATAAGCAGCAAGAAAAATGTAGCGAAACGTTACGTTTTAAGTACTTACGGAAAACGTCCTGTCGTTGAATCGGTAGTAAGCGTCTCCCTTGAAGAAGTACGTGTAACCACGATAGACGATAGAGGCGTCGAGATTATCTGGGATACCCTCCCAGTTTGAGATCAATTTCGGATAGGTGTTCTTCACTGGTGGCTTTTGAGCAGGGTCGAACCTCCAGAATTTCGTGCCTTTGTAGAAGTAGATCTTGCCGTTTCCAGTCCAAACGGTCACGGTGTCGATGTTGTCCGGGATCCCTGTAAAACCTTCGCTGATTTCCTTTGGATAATCACCGTCCATCCTTTTGCCTACGTATCGCCAGTATTTCGAGCCCTAGAAGCACAAGTATAAGTTACTTTTATTTCATTTGTGTTACTTTCACATTTACTCGACTGTGTATTGTTTCTGTTCGTACCTTGAAGAAGTAAGTCTTCCCATTTTTGTACGTAAACGCAGCGTCTATGTTCCCTGGTAGTCCTTTCCACGAGTGTGAAATGAGTTTAGGGTAGCCGACTGCCACACCATCCGCAGTTAATCTCCAGTAATAATCGTCTAAAACGTAGTCCAAACAGAAATGTAAAGAATTGCTTTCTATATAAGATACAATTTATGTATCGTCCTAAAGGAATTCTTTTCAGAGAATCATTGTCATTGTCATTAAAGAGATTTACTTTTTTTAATCAGGTGACTCGTACCTTTGAACGCATACATGTGTCCCTCCGCAGAATTGAACATCGTGTCGACCTTTGGATCTCTGCAAAGTTCCGAGTCTTCTTCGCTGGGTGGTGCCGTGGTAGTGGTGGTGTATCTTGGCCCACTTGGAACGCCACTGGTACTCGTCGTTTTCTTTCCATAGAGAGCCTAGAGTAAAGTTACAAATACTTTTATGAACTTTGTACCAGTTTGAACGTGTCACGACATTTACCTGAATACCCTGAATATCGTCGTCGTCTAGACGAAAGTAGGGCTGGTAGCCGCGGTAGAAGGGCGCCATCAGGGCAGCCTTGACGTCGCTATGGCTGAGACCAAGGGAATGGCCAAACTCGTGCGCGGCTACTTGAAAGAGATTCGTCCCACGGAAACTGTCAATGCTCCATTGTTCCGCGTCGTCGAAGTGAGCATCACCGCCGTACACGGGGAAGTAAGCGTGTGCCAAAGTGCCGCCAGGTCCGTCGAAAGGATCTCCGTCGCCGTGTTCACCTTTCTCGAATCTGATCTCAATGTGGACCTACAGCAAGCACGGATCGAAATACATACTGTTTCTCTTTGAATTAATACCTCAATTAAATTTATTTGTACTTCTTTCTAATCATTGTATCAATATGCAACTGTATCTCATGGTATGTGTGTTGTAGTGCGAGTCTTTCAAAGGAGCACTGTTTTTTCTTTGTTCACTCTTTTCTTTTCACGATAGTGAAACAAATCTTGGTAGATGTTGCTCGTCTCACCTGGCCCGACTTCTTCTGGATGAAAACGAGATCCGTGTATTCCGACCATACTTTGAACGCCTTGTTCAGCTCAGCGTCGACCTTGTGCTGCGGCAGATTTCGCGGATACTTGCTGATCTTGTAGGTCAGTTTCTTCACACGCCACCTCGAGCCTGTGACAATGAATTAAGACGATGAATATCTTTAGAAAATAATGCTTTTTTTTTTTTAAAAAAGAGATTGTTATTATTGATGAATTTTTGATAAATTCTGATCTGATACAAAACGAACGAAGGACTCGCAACGGCCTTTAATCACTCTAATTTTTAAAAACAACGTCTTGGCAGCGCTGCAACTTCTTTTTATGTAACTTCTATGATTGGCAATTATCGCACTACCGTCTTATTTATTTCTTGTGCAACGATTTTATTTTTAAACGCACAAGCACATCCAAGTCTACACACGTCGCGTTTAAGATTTTAGCACCGAGAGAAACGAACGCTGAATTGTCGAAAATTCTCTGCGTTTCATTCATCGTCGACTCTTTTTAGAACCGTCGAAACGTTATTTCCCACTTCAGTCAGTTAGTAATCCATCGTTTTTCCAATCAAGCACGCTAATTCATTCATTAATCACGTGTAACGTGTCTCAAAAGTCGAAACTGCTCATCAATGGCGATAAACTTTGCACTTGCTTTATTTCGAGCAATATTGATTATAATTATATTAATTAATCACATTGATTAGTTATATTAATTATAATTACACAGAATTCAATAATGTGATTTGATCAAGAGGAAACGCAAAGGCAGCTCAAGAACATATCTGTTACAAAAATATTCCACGTGTCGCGAGAAAGAAACTCATTATCACATAGCCTCGTCATCGCAACATCCAACTTATTATTTCTTATAAACGATAGATCCAGCAAGCAAGGTCAACCAGCGACAACAGCAAAACTCATCGAAGCTTACATCCTTCATCATTTATGTCTCTTTTATAATCTGTTCGCTCACCGAAACCGCCTCTCTAAAAATAACACCCATAAAGGGTCTCAGTTTGAAATATATCTGAATAACTATCATATCCGAATAACTATCGACTGACTAAACTAACTAACGCAGTTTAGTTACCAGAAGTTCATCGTTTAGCCTCTTCAACTTTTTCCTCATCAATCAATAGGATGTTCGAGAAATTGTCCATCTCTGAGTCCAGTTGTGCTTTCTTTAAATGAACATTGAATCTAACTACCACAATCTTGTCTCGTGTCATAGTACTAATGAAATTTCAGAAAATGTGATACAGAAAGTTTGTACATCTGAGGCAAAGTATTAGATTTTGACTTTGGCATAAACCAAATTAAAAGACACTTGTGTTTTCAGGTTGAATACAATTTTTATCATTCCATATCGAGAGAGAGAGAGAGAGAGCACAGCTAGTAGGTCACAACTAGGGAACCTGTTACGTGATAGAATTCCATAGGATGCACGCATCGGTGATCTTGTCGCTGTGAGTTCACTGAAACGAGGAACTCGCTCGCCGCGCGAGGTTCAAAGTCACGGTTAGGATCGATTGGATCTCGAATGATTTTCCAGGTAGATTTCCAGGCGCATTCGCGCACGGTGAATCAAGCGCCGGTCACTTTCTTCCGAGAAGAACGTTCAACCAACGGGAGAAGGGAACGAGGAATGCCTTATGGTCGTCGATCGTACGAGTCTGATAGCTTATTATAGCGGAAAGAGGCAATTAGCGCGACGATTGGATCAAAGGACAATTAGTACGACAATTGCCAAGTAGACTGCGAATTTTTACGCGTTCATGGGGAATTTAAAGGAAATTTTACACAAGTTTATATTATAATAGAGCACGCACGCGTGCAAAATTTGCAAAGTGCAAATATTTGCTCGTGGTAATTTTTAAATTTAGCAAAATTTCTTACTTCTCTTATATATAAATAATTTCTACAAACAATTGCAATTAGCTGCAAAGCCAACATGGCCTTGTTTCTTTGTGCGAAGATCGTCATTTTGAAATCGAACTCGAGGGACTTTGTACTGGATACAAGCTCTCGATTATAACGACCTCGTTTTTAATAGCAGACACTCGGTTGCACAGCCTTTTCAGAAGTGCGTGCGTGTTTGAAAAATGCGTTCGACAAACAGCCGCGTTTAGGGTGAGTGATTTTACATTGTGGACAATGGAGCCAGGAAGTCAGGAAGTGACGCTGAATCGCGGACACGTTTCGTCACTTGGATAATCATTCGAATTGTTATTAATTGTCTCAGCGTATAATTGGTATATACTTTGAAAATTTGAACGATCTTTTCCTTCGATGTGTCAATCAACTATTACGTAATGTCAATTTTAAAATATTGATACATTATACTTTAACAAGATCAGACGCAGAATGATACTATCACGCGACTTTGAAGTTTGTAATTATCATGGTTTTGAAGTTTCTGTTGCAATATCAACCGATCATACTTTAATCTAGAAATCACTCAGACGTGCCAATAGTTGAAGTTACTTTGGAAAACTTTGATTTGATGAAATTTCTAATTGTTTTCTTTGCGATTACACTTACGCTTGTACTTAGTTCCTTTTCTTTTATAATAATGAAAATACTAAATATAATAGAATTGTTTTTAGCTTTATTCACCTTGAAGAGCGTACCGCTTCGATCTTCCAAAACCGGGGCCAACCTTGTCTTTAACGCCGCACCTTGGCAGTGCCATTAGCTTGTACGTTTCCTCGTCGAAGTCACCTGAAAAGAAACAATTTTTCTTCGTTAAAAGTAGAATCAGGTAGCATTTTTCAAGAAAAAGAAGATGGTCCAATGGAAATTTTTCCATTTGTCGATTAAATCTTAGTTAAAAATTGGCCTTAATCCCCAGAATCCTCTCAAACGGAGATATTTCCCCTCGTAGTAGAAGAATTCTTTACAACGTAACGTATGAAACAGTTACACCTCCGTTATTTATTTCGCATCAAGGCTGCATCGGGTGTAGGTTCAGTTTAGATCGCAGGATTCGCAAGGATATCGATCCCTCGGCCATGCCACGCTTCTTCGTGTTCCCTATTTACGATCATTCGCTCGAGTACATGTATAATACATACGTTTGCTTGTGTCACCGTGCATATGCATCAGCGTAACACGGACGCATAACGTGTACATGCATAATGTGCAGAGCACGTGAGAACATTAGGCTACCTGCACACTTTCGATCGAGCTCGAAGATAAACTCCAATTAAATCAATTGAATCATGATCAAGCAATCCGCCTGTTAGATATTGAAACCAGAAGTTTCACATAGTCTTCACACTATCTTTCTTATCTAGTATATCTGTATAAATAATCTATTTCTTTTTTTTACAGTGAGATATAAATCGTTAAAAATCGATTGTATATATAATATACAATAAAACAATGTACAATTATGATAATACACAAGAGTAAAAACAGTCTTAAAAAACACTTTGAAAAGATACAATAAGACAATATGCAATTATGACGATACGCAAGAGTGAAGACAACATTGAATTCGACTAGTTAACATTCGTAGCTTTTCGCACGGATCAGGTTTGAGAGTGTTTGACGTGGTTCTAACAAGTGTGCGACGAGCTTTAGTCATCTCGTGTCACGTGCAAACGAATCTCCGCTCTGTTTGAGCTGGTCACGCGACTGCAAGCTGCACGTTTATTAATACTTCTCTCTGCGTGGAAATTGTGGCTGTATTAACGGAACGATTGTGCAGATCGATTTGAATACGGTTGCGAACGATCGCGAACGGATTGTCCGCGTTTCGGAGAGATCGAAACGAAACAACGTGTCTCGTTGTCGGACTTTTGATCTTGAAATTCGTTCAAAAATCCGACAAGAGGGAAAGAGATGAATTGAAGAATTGTTATATATTATATATTGACATTGTTTGTTATTGTATATTATTAACAAATTTTACAAAAGAAGGGACAAATTAAATTCTGTTATATTATTATTATTATTATTATTATATGTTAAGGAATTAAGGACAAATTGCTTTTTTTTGTACGAAACGTCACCAAAGTCCAATCAGACTCGCGTTTCTTCTAACTCATCGCGCGTAAATTGATATTTCACGCGGATTTTCTGTCTCTTCTGTCGAATCTTACGAAAGATGCATACTCGTGACTCGCTTCTCCCTCTTTTTGACTTTAGTCCGTTACGTGTGCGACGATGCTTAATTCACCGCGACTAATACGCAAGGCTGACGATACCCAGCGAGTGTTTTAATAAGCGAGGAAGTATCGAATGCGTTGAACACGTAAAATCGGAAGAACACCTGTCAGTAAACACCGTTTACTCGTAATAACCGAATGGTACTCCTATTGATAGGGTGCAATTTAACAGTTAGATCATTCTTCCGTTCACCTTCGTGTTTTGTTGGTTTCTTTTTTTCTTTTTTCTTTTTAATTTCCAACGCTTGGCTCTTTCATTTAGTATTTATTTGATTTTACTTTAATTTCTGACGCTTGGCTCTATTTTATTTACTATTTTAATCGCTTAAATACCATTTAGTATCTAAGTGCTTAATTTTGGTCCATCCGGTGGTAACTTTCGCAGTGTCGTGTTTTAAAATCAAATCAGTGTAACCAATGTAACAAGCAATCGAAGTGAAATCCTTTCGCGACGTGACTTTTACCTCGACTTCGCAACGATCGACAATTTTGGTCATTTCTTCTTCACGGATCGCTCGTTCTGGTCTGATCGCTCTATTATCTAATATATTTAGAAACCTCAGCCAGCAGCCCCTTCTTCTTAGGCAATTTGTCGAAAGAAGTGTCTTTTTCGTCGTCGCGAGAAATCGTCCGAAAAAGCACATTTGCATTGCGATATTCATTGTATAATAATTTTGCTGTTACTGCAACATAATGCCAAATTGACTATAATTCCCACTATTTCACAGTATTTTGTATCTTATCTGCCTGTTATCCTCGTTGTTCTCTGGCTGTTTTAATTGCGTTTATTATTGTAATTTCGCTTCGTTTTCAAGCGTTCTAATGATATTTAATAACACGTTTTGTAATTGTTGGTGCACGGGTTTACGTGCACGTTGATCGTAAAAAAGAATGACTGATATTCGAGAGAACGTGTGTTTCTACAGAGATTAGAGGAATTTTTTTTTTAAACAATAATAATCGCGATAGTTGATATGCCGCAATTTTTATGCAGTTCGATAAGTTATCTCCAATGTGACACAGTGAACAATACTTGCAACATTAATAATATTAATGTCATTGGCACTCGACTGTCTCTTCTGAGAAGACATGCTACTTAAATCTGGCCTTAACTTGGACCTCCTCTTTTTATAATTTACTATAATTTGCTCTTTTTATAATTTGATAATTGCAACGAATATAGATTTGGTGTTGTATGATGCAATATATAATATCTGAACAGACTAAATAGTATGAGAGTATAATATCTGAACAGACTCTATAATAACGACGTGAAAAGAAAATACAAAAGTATTTCAGAAGAAGAAATTTCTGAAGACAATCCTCAGTCAATTGGAACAATTCACGTAATTCGGAATGTAATTCACATAAACTAGAAACTAACTTCTCGTTGCTTCTTATGAAAATTTAAAAAATGGCGGAGGATATTATTTTCCCAAAGATTGAAACTATTTAGGTTCGGTTTAGGTTAGGTTTTATTATACTTGTTCTGGCAATGCTTTAAGTTTCACAGGAATTTTTTGGAAAAATATAATCAACGAAATTTCGCGTTAAGTATCATTGGAACGATTATTTCCAATATATCATTTTTTGATTCGAAGCGACGATGCTTCGTAAAGAAATTGCTAGTAGGTGATTCAAAAACAGTTTGTCGAAGGTCAAAGGTTAAACATATCACATTGAAATTCTCATTAAATTAAAAGTCATTCAAAAAGCAAAGAATTTCGGAAAATTAAAAAATTAAGAGATCGTCATCAATCTTCAGATCGTCGATCACAGCCCGAAAAGTGTGATCGGATGACGAACAGAACGGAACAAACCAGACAAACTCGCGATGCGTGAGTCAGTATTCGAGCGTCCGTTGATGAATCCGCGGCATTTCACCGAATTCTGAATCATCGTTCAGCATCATCGTCGTCGAGAATCCAGAGATTGTCCTGTGATTTGACAACTCACAGTTTACAGTTTCTAATTTACAATTGCTATGATACAATCCTACAATTTCCGAAAAAATTTCCTAACTTGCAAGAACTATGATTTGCAATTTCGTAACGTTTGCGAAGCAAATCTCTCGTCGAATGTTCTCGTTCTGATCGCCCTAAATCAACTATCACCTGTTTCTCTATCAGTACGCGTCAGATAACGAGTTATCAGCGGCACGCTCTCCCTTTTCTCGCATCTGCTCGGCGAACGTCACTTGAACGTCACTTGAACGTCGTTGAAATTTTACCGGAAGCAATAATTCGTTTTTCCTTCTCTTTGTCACCGTTGTTTGTCGACTCGACGTTCCGCCAAGGTCCGCGCCTTGACAGTGATTGCCTCGTTTTTAACAGCCAGCGCTCCGTTTGCGAACGACTCATCCAACGAGTTTTGGAGTTTTGCGTTGTGTTTGAGTTTTTCAAAGAAAAAAAAAAACGCAGCCTCGCTTTTCTTATTTTGCTCCTATTGCCGATCTCGTCGATTTCGTGTCTCAACAACAGGGCCGAAGTGGCGTCTCTCCGCGGTCTCTTCTCAAGGTCTGGAAACGCTGAAAAATCCGAAGCCGGTCGAACGAGTATGCGAGTGCATCGCTCTTGTTGCGAGCAGAACACGAGTCGAGACGGTTTTCAAGAGCGTAGGATATTTGCTACAATCGAACAAAACCGTGCTCGTGCTCGTCGAAGATGGCCGAAATGACCAATTTGTAATCTTTGTTAGATATTTTATAGCCACGAAACGGTGTGTTTTCAGAGATTTAAGCGACTTTTTTGTAAATTCTATGAATGAAAGCTTTTGTTACAAAGCTTCACTGTATTTCACAAAGTATTTCTATATTTTTTTTACTTTTTTCCTTTGATCCTAGTTAGCCTAGTTCTAGTGTCAAAATACAATGGCAGAAAATAAAACTTACTATTCTTCTATTTTCCTTTGCGAATGTATCTAACTACAAACTGCATTTACATTCTTTCAGCAGGTGTAAAAATTAGAATAAATAACAATGATGAATCTTGGGGATACAATTATTATTCGATGCGATTATCGACGATCCTTGGCAAGTGGATATTTGTCACTTGTTATTTGAACATATCTTAATTTTAAATTTGATATATCGACGCGTAAAGTTAACATAATTCATTTGTGAGAGATTGAACATTACACGAATGTTATTCGAGTATTCTAGGTGCACGTAGGTTTGTCGTTGACACAGTACGTATCTCCTTACGAAATCATCATAATTTCAATGCTAGCTGGCGCAACGTACGCCAATAATCTTTCTGAATATTTTAAAAGCACTTTGTCATTTCTTTAAGATACGTAATCTCGTTGTGCGACGCGATATGCAGCGAAAACACCTCGCATTCGTTAAAACTGATTTGTTTTCTCCCGTCGTTTTTTTAATTTTTAATTTTCTTAACTTCATAATCCACATCTTTTTGTTACGGGAGTATTTCTTCCCCCAGGAAACAATGGCAAATGTCAAACTTTTAAATCTTTCGAAAATATAAATATAAATAATCGCGAAAATATAAACATTTTGTATTGTATTGATAACTATTTACGAATGGAAAATTCTGTGTTTTAGAATATTTTCCAAGAAACGAAATTTTCCGATTTTTGCAACTTGCGAAAATATGAATACTTCGTATTTTTTGACAGAAAGGTAATTCCATTTTTCAGTTGCATGTGATAACGTCCGCAGAAATTTTTAAATTTTGACAAATTGCGAAAGCACAAACGTCTCATATTTTAGCTACTTGCAAAAGGAAAATTCCACTTTTCAGTTAGGTGTTCTCACAGAATATTTTCCGATTCTTACCAGAAAATATAAATATTTCGTATTTCCCGATAACTAATCGCAAAAGCAAAAATTCCACTTTTCGATTGTTTGCGACAGTGTTCTGGCAGAAATCTTTCAATTTTATCAATTTTATCAAACGAATGAATTAATCTTCAAAGATAGATTAAGGCACGTGGACGTGAATGCATTACCCGAGCGAAGACAAGTCATTTTTTTCCCGTCGCCTCCTAATTATCTCGCGCCTGATAATCAGGGGTCATCAACTATAATCGCGCGGGTGGAATGACAGTTATTCACGCGAATGACTAAGACACGCGTGTCTCGTGACGCGTGGACGTTTCGGAAAAAAACGACTTTTGAAATCGGACTCCGATACTACGCGTGGCAACTCTGTTCCGCTGCTTCGATCTAACAAATTCACTGAAAGTTGAGATTCTCCGTGAGTCAGAGCAAACGAGCGATATTGAACGAATGCATCCATCGGACATGATTCATTCACATCGCGACAGCCATTAAACTCAATTGCAGCTTCGAGATAACACGATCGCAAGGACGTTGAATAACAGTTAATTAATAACGGCAACTTAGTGGATTCGTGCGATTACTGCAAAGTGGATGAAGTTGCCAGCTCGCGTTGACGTTCGACTCACCTGTTATGTTCAATCCGGCGAATGCTTGGAACTCGGAGATCGCTTTCGAGAGCGTATCCTGTGATATGATTCCGCCACTTGTTGGATTAATTGGTTGCAGGTAGCCGAACTGAGACAGGTAGTTCTGCAACAGGTGAACAAATTTCGTTAGATAAGTTTTTTTCCCTTTTTTTTTTGAGATAAAGATTGTTAAATTACAAAATAAGTATATTAAAAATAATTGAATTGAAAATACATTATATTAAAAAAAACTGCACGACTTGTACCCCAGTACGATTTCTCTCACTGAAAAGGCCAGAAGCAACTGTTCTGACTAGGAAATGAAGACGACATTTTTTCCATAAAATTTTATCGATGTGCAAATATTTGAATCGATAGAAAACAAATTACAGGCGCGATCGCTCAGTACCAGACAACGCCACTCAAGGTCTACTCCACGCCCCTTCACGAATCACGTGACCCAAATCAACCAATCGCTAATTTTCGTTGCATCAGCGTTGCACCTGAAGAGGCCCGATTTTTTGGGTTACCCCCGCTAAAATCACTTTCAGTGATAATAAGTATCAATTGTACGAATGTTGATCAATACAGATGTATTTGTGAGTTTCAAGGTTCTAACTTCGTTGGAAAATAGTTGTAACCGGTATCTCGGTGTTACGCGAGTGATAAAGAGATTATTATTATCTCGATCGATGGCTGAACCGCTAGATTTTGCGCAATTTTGTTGGAAAAACACAAATGTAACGTACAGACGAGTGATGAGGGGATTGACCTCTCTGTTCTGATTCTATTGCGGTATGATACAGTTATTTCAGTCATAGTGAATAAGGGGAGTTAATATTCCCGTGAATAAAACACGTGTACGTGTTTCCGTTTGTCTTTTCCTATTTCTGACTGAATCACAGCAATTTTGATCGGTGAAACAAGTAATAAGGACAATTATCTTCTAAGAAGCTAAATAATAAGAATTATCTTCTTCACGCAGAAGCTACTCGTTTCGTTAACTTGACAACAATTAGCTTTCAATTATCGAGAACTTCATGAATCTAAACTAACCTCTATCTACATATATCTACATTCTAACCTCTTGTCAAGTAACTAAGAAATTACAAATCATTAATAGTATTAATAAAAAAAATATCGTCAACTTGACAGAATCAATTATCAAGAAATTCATGAATTTAAACGAAAACCCTTATCTACATGTATCTATATTCTAACTTGTATCTTCTCAAGTAATTACTTAAGAAATTACAAATTGTTAGTACTGTTAATAAAAAAACTTTGTCAATTTGACAGTATGAATTATCGAGAAACTCATGAATTTAAATTAACATATATCTAAATTAACATATATTTAAATATATCTACACTCTAGCCTCTATCTACAATAGGTAGAAGCTACACAAAAAGTTACAAATAATTAGTACTGCTAATAAAAAATCGTCAACTAGACAGCATCAATTATCTTGAAAACTTCATGAATTTAAACGAACCTCTATCTACATATATCTATATTCTAACTTGTTGTATCTCCTCAAATAATTACTTAAGAAATTACAAATCATTAATACTGTTAATAAAAAAACTTCGTCAACTAGACAGTATCAATTATCTTGAGAACTTTATGAATTTAAACGAACTATCTATCTATCTATAATATATCAGAATTACTTGTTTAACTCTGAAATAAGACCTCAAGATTCGGATTGAAAAATAACAATCGCGGGTATTAACAACGAGTTGATCAAAATTCAAGAGATTCTTCAACGTACAATCTTAAAAAAGATTTTTACATGTTCATTTACATATTCATGTATTCGAGTATATGTTAAGAAGCAAGTACTTAGAAATACGCATGTACGAGAGGAGTCAAAAAGTGGAACAGAATCTCAAGTCGAGTTCGTCGTAAAAACTGCAAAGGATCAAGCGAGTCGTCGAGGCATTCTGACACAATTACAAATTTTATTACTCGAAGAGCTCTGCGACCACTTGTTTCGCTGTTAACGAAACGACACGTTAATAAGCCGCGAGACGAGCACTAAAAACTCAATCGCAGCCTTGCTTGACTCCTCGTAAATGTAAAGTTACGGCGTGACTCACGAAGTCATAGTAACGAATAAACGAGATATTCAGTCGAATAGTGCATTCTTCCTGCTCTCGAGCCTTCCGTTGACGACTCAAAAGCATCAATGAACGAACGACGATGATTCACTCGCTCATCCGAGTCAGAAAGCTCTACAATTTTTCCTCCAACTCGAGGATCTAAACTCAAGGATCGTAGGTGCTAAAGTAGCGATATTTGGGATTAAAACAAGGCCGATTCGATCGGCTATTTTCCGTATTTTCTGCGTGTGGCTATGGTTCCTCAAATGTAATACAAAAAAAAAAAGAAAATACGTAAAATTTGTATCACAAGGTGGAATTATTCCGTATCCTTCGAGGATTATTTTCATTGCAAGAAACCGCGTTCCTTTCCAGACACGTAGAACTCGAGCAGGATTCCGCGAAACGCATCGCGCTTTGCTCTATGCAAATCGGTCTCCGCTTTTATGGATTTAGTCTCGATACAGCGTACCGGAGATCGACGAAAATAAACATCGTCATTTGCATAGAGGGAAAAAAACGAGCCTCTCTCCCGCGGAGTGGGAGTACGGCACGTATCGATCATAGCTTCTTTGTGGAAGATCTGAAGCGAACGAGGCGAAATTTTGAATGAGCTCAGGCTCCCCTCCTCCATCAGAGACGTTGAAAGTGAAAGAAACAAAAAATTTTCTTGCAATAAAATAGAGTGCACACTCGTTTTACGAAGAATCATTCGAATACACTTAAAACATTCAAATGATCGTTTTGACCATCTTAGGTAGCTCTAGCGTTAAAAGGGAATTAATCGAGAGAGAAGAAACTATTTAGTCATTGAACTAAAATAAAAGAAAATTCTATCTCGAGGACGATCAAAATTCTCCTTCCACGAAACTTGTACGTGTCCTCGCGATCTCGAGAAATTCCCCATCGATTGCCATCGATTTATCGATTTCCACCTAGTGTCAATGATTCAAGCTTCCTGGATCATCATAGTTTCCGCATCACACGAATCTCGTAATGAACTCGAGTTGGTTCCAGGAACGTGATTTTTATGAATGAACGTAAGCGGAGCTAGCGTACTCGCGGCGAGCGCGCGCGTGTATGTGTCACGCCTGAATGGCCGCTCCTTCCGACGCCCTCGCAGCCAGCATCTCTGCTTGCAAAAGAAGAGACGCCAGTGCTCATAAATATTTCAACACTACGCTCAGTTTCCAATAAAAAAAAAAAAAAAAAAAAAAAAAAAAAACGCGTTAGAAACTTACTTACGGGGAACTGAGAAATTTATTCTTAGATTTCGTGGTGGTTGTGACTCGAGCGCCGTGAAAATCGGGAAATCCAAGGACGAATCGTCGCAGCGAGTAATATCGCGTGGGATGAAGATGAACGACGATTTGTCTCGCGAGCCGAGGGACTTGACGATTCGATTAATCTTGCGGTTTCGACGAGCTTATGCTTGAACTTATGTTTAGGACTTCCTTGGTACAGTGACTCATTAATGAATATTTAAATTCACGAGTGAATTAAAATTAATTAAAATGTTTAAAGTAAAGATATTAGTTGAAAATCCTTGTAGATTTCTTTGCTTTCAAACGTTCGTTATAAATGAAACAAATCGTCTGTAATAATTTTAACGATAAGTTGGTCACAATATTCGTTTAGGACATTTTTGATACAGAGACTCGTTTCTAATTAATGAATTTAAGTCACTTATTGAATTAAACGAAAAATGAGGAGATCAAAAGGACTGTCAAAATTAGTCACTTTCGTTTGCTTTCAAAGTAATTCAGACGTTCGTTATCAACAAAACATCCTCCGTAATAATTTTAATGATAAGCTAGTCGCGATGTTCGTTCCTTTCTGTTTCTTGTGACGAAACAAAATTCTTCAAGGCAACGTGACGAATCGTGGGTGTGTTTAATCGCATTAATACCCAAGCATTCTATTTGTATCGTCATGATTCCTCGATATCTCTCTCTCTTACGTACGAAATATAACATTAATTCAGTACACGTGATAACACGTGAATTAATAATTTTCACAATTATTAGCCTTTCGCCTCTTTTGTAAGAAAGAAAAAAAAAGAAAAACACAGTCAACAATTTTTCGTCAACGAGTAACGAAATTATATACAACTTGCAATTAAAAACACATATGGTAGCTTATCGTTCGCCGAGGACTCGAATTAGTCGCGAAAAAGATCGTGTAATAGATCAACGAAAGAAAAAAAAAATAGTGGAAGACGTCGTCTGGTAAATCACGGTGACTGCGTTGCAATTACACGTCACGTGCGGGCACGTTCACGTGAAGCAAAATCGAAGGAGGAGGAACAGGATTGCGCGATTCTTCACGGTCGAAACGAGGAGGAAGACGAGGAAAATGAAACACGTCGTCTAGTTACTCGTCGAGAACATACTTCCCGTCTCACGTAGCCCGCGACTTCTGAGAATCTCTTCTTGCTATTAGCTATTGTCGGTTGCCTGCTCTTACTTACAATTGGAGGAAGCATCAAGAGGGTGGCACACTTGTTGTTAGGCAGGAGTTTGGATTTCGTTACGATAGGGGGTTGGATCAGGTACAGAAGCTTTCACAGTTCACAGAGACCCTTTGATCAAAATGGCCAATTTCTAATTTTTGTTGGGTATTTTAAGACAGACGGTGTATTTTCAGAGATTTAAATGTATAGTGTAATTTGGAGATATTTAGAAGTTTTTTCAGACATATTGGAATTTTTTATCTTTTTTATTTTACAACACCTCTAATAAAAATTTTACGTTTTTAATGCAAGTAGTCTGTAGTTCCAGTGTTAAACGTATCGATCGATCGATAGTCGCCGCGATCTCCTTGAAAAATGAACCGTCGCCAAAGTCAATTTTTTTTCAGACTGCGACAAGTCAGATTTCCCCTAAAAAGCCAACAAGCCACGTAGGTAATCGTGACATTTCCCTCCGCGAGTTGATACGTGATCCTTGCGAATCTGCGAATCGATAATCGTCGCCGTTGACGTAATTACGGCCACAGGCACGAGACGTTCTGTGGCCCTGGCCACCTTGAGAAAACGCGGCGAGCGAACACGATAATACAATTTCAAATTACAGGCTGCGCCTGGTTGTTGTTTTAATGCACAACCTTGAGAATTTTCGACCTCCTAGAATCCCGCCGCTTTTAGCTTTTCATTTACATGGAGACGATAAATCAGTGATGGCGTTTGAGAGATCTTGGGTTGTCTGGATGTGTCTGAATGCCACTTTAGAACCAGTTCGATTATATTGATCTTATACACGATTTCGCCGCTTTAGTTCATTTGAACTAATTGTAAGTCAAGTGTGACTTGAGAAATGTACTCAAACTCGATCTTCTCGAGAACAAAGGCTGTAGCGAGAAACTTTTATTCTTTCCGCACGTAGAATCACCTATGGTATTTCAGTTAACGTTTAGATATTCTTGTTTTTATCACTGAACGCGGAGGTAACCCAGAAAATCGGGCCTCTTCAGGTGCAACGCTAATGCAACGAAAATTAGCGATTGGTTGATTTGGGTCACGTGATTCGTGAGGGGGCGTAGGATACACCTCAAGTAGGAGTGGCTTTGTCTGGTATTGAGCGATCGCGCCTGTAATTTGTTTTGCATCGATTCAAATGTTTGCGTATCAATAAAATTTTATGGCAAAAAAGTCGTCTTCATTTCCTAGTCAGGACAGTTACTTCAGTGAGACGAATCGTACTGGGGTACAAGTCGTGCAGTTGTTTTCTTTTCATCCAATTTTATACGTTTTAAATATTCTTCTGCTTTAATTAATTTCAATTAACTTTAAATTAATTTTAATTATTCTCGTTTCTTCACCTCGTTTTGCACATTTTAAATATTAAATATTCCTCCGCTTTCAAATCGCTCTAATTAGAATTATTAATTTCCGACGAAATTAGAGCGAATGCCACTTTAGTTTCCCTTATCCGAGCCTCGAAGTTTGCTCCACGTAAATACGAACGTAAGGAAATCGTAGCTACATCGCGTCCACCTGTCAAAAAGGTTGACATCTCGATTGGCGGGGAGTTATCAGCTCTGACGTGTGTGGCCCGTTTCCATGACCTGATTTCGAACTAACCCGGATTTCGGTGCCTCCACGCACCTCGCCACGGTGCTGTAATCGCTGTTTTCTGTTTCGTAACGATCTCCGTATCTATCAATGCCTATCTGTGTGTGCATTCGAGACATCATCACGTCGTGAACAACGGACGCGTGGCAACAGAAAACGGTCGGTGAAAATGGCGACGAGAAACGAGAAACGAAGGGAGGCTCGATCGATTCGTTGCCGCTTGGTGAGTTTCACACAGGCGGTTCGTTGAAATTTGTTGCCGGATGGGACAGATCGATTTTTAAAACGGAATTCCTGCGTAGGCAAGCAGCTTGATAAATTTAACGCGGAACGAACTGGGTAACTGGGTCGAACCGATGTATCAACCGGACCGACCTTTTCGGATTCCAAGATAGACACCAGACCCGAAAGGCCAAACGTGAATGCAAATCCGCGACTCTTCATCGCGAAAAACCGTGACTTTCGACCCTTCCGTGAGCTTCTCCCTTCCTGAAATCACGCGCGAACGGCGGATGAGACGATTTTATCTTTTTACCCTCGTTTCAGTTATCTCCCTTTGACTTTTGTTCCATTCAAATGGCAAGCTGTCTTTCGGAAATTTTGTTACACATTCTGAAGAAAAAATTCTGGTTCGAACGAACAATTTTTTTCTTACAATGGTAGATTTAGAATTTATTAAAATTTCGTTACGATAAGTTTTAAATCAAAGAGTTTTGAATGTACATTTTCTGTCGATAATAAATTAGAATTCAGTAAAATTTTATTACAATTGGAAAAAGTTTCTTAAATGGTAGAATTTATTAAAATTAGTTTCTTTTAATATTAGAATTTGTTAAAATTTCGTCATAATCAGGAAGAGTTTCTTTCAATACTAAATTAGAATTTGCTAAAATTTTATTATAATCAAGAAGAAATTTTTTAATAGTAAATTAGAATTTACTAAAATTTCGTCACAATCAGAAAGAGTTTGTTTCAATAGTAAATTTACTAAAATAATAGAGAATTTACTAAAATTTCATTATAATCAGAAAGAACATTTAAACGAACATTTTCTTTGAATATCAAATTAGAAGGTATTTATTGTCCGCGTAATTTCAGCGCGATCTTTTCGATAATCGAGGGCACGAAATGTCTCTTGATAGTTACGTTTGCCCGCGGAATTTTATCGCCGACTCGTTATCAGCGATAACGAGTGTTTCGTAGGGAAGTGTACGCGTATGTTTCTCGTGTTAGTGAAATATAACGCGTGTCACGATAGAAAAGAAGCCGAAACGTACAACGGTGCCATTTTTGTAGTCTGTCGTCTGTTGCGACGATTCACAACCTTAAGGGCCACCGGATGATATTTTGACTTGAGACTCATTGAGATTTGTCAGACTTACTTATCGCGGACGTACGTGGTATCTTTGCGAGTATTCTACAGTCGTCTTTGTGCATTTAAAAAAAAAAAAAAAAAAGAAAAGAATATTCCACAAAATTGGTACGAAATATATACACACACGGCCATCGCTGTTGCCTAATGATTTGATTTGTTTTTATCTATCTCACATTGTCAGATAGGAGTAAAGTACACAAAAGTATAACTTTAGAGCCGTCCCTTTGTTTAGAAAATTCCAGCCGATCGTTAAGCTCTTTTCGCTCGATAAGAACGAAGCGACGTGGAAGCGACGAAGTCGTACATCATATCAAGAGATATTACGCAGCTGAAAATAATTGGGGCATTGTTCGCTTGGATTTATCGCGACTCTATTGATAAAAAGTTGACTGTGAGAGAGAGAATTTCGATTACTTCTCTAATCGTTTAGAATAGTACGTACCTACGTCACGATTAGTATTATTACGTATTTCGCGCTCATTGTTAGATCGATTTATCGACGTGCCCGATTTATATTTTTGTTTCTCTCGCGCGAATGGCTAGAGATCAACGACATAGTTGTTGCTCGTTATCACATCGCGGTGCACACATGGGACTCACCCTGATTTTTCAACAGCCTAGCGCGCGATCGATGCCGTAAAGATCGAACCGTTCAAAGATTTATGCGACACTTGACTGCATTATCGGCTACGAAATAATTGAATACTCGCGAACAAACGATCTACTTCGTTCCTAAACTACGAGATGGTATAGTTCCGTTGCTACTCAATTTAAAAGTAGATCTCGAGAATTTTAGAGAATTCTAAATTTTCTTTTCTACGGAATTTCACCGAGTATCTCGCGTCAAAAATATTCAGCAATTCTATATATATATATATATTAATTTTATAATTTCTTTAAATTTACAATTTAATATTTTATCTATAAACTATAATTAAACTATAATATATATATTATAAACTAATTATTATATTATAAACTATAATATATATATATATATATCGTGACGATACGAAATTTTTTTGCCTCTCTGAGAGCGATTTAAAGCGTTTAACGGTGCTGCAGCGATCGCGAATAGATCTGTTACTCCAGAGAAGAGGCGAACTGCACAAGGGGTATCGAGTAGCGACCCCGACCTTGAAGAGGTCTTTGTCGACGCAAGCGAAAGACATCAGTATTCAACGCCCTCGCGTCTTCTGCCGGTCGTTCCTTGAATACGAAACCGATCTCCGATCGTCCAACCGTGGAGCTTTGCACTACCGAACAATATATTTTCGCGATGGTATCCCACCTCAATTGCCTTTGTGTAACATTTTTTCCTTCATCGCGACGTCAACGATCAATGGACCTTCTGTACCGTGTACAACGCTAAATCGCGATTCTTTAATCCGACACTCGAGATGAAACTCGAATACGAAGAGATCGTGTCCGATCGCCAAACTAGCGAGAAGATGAAGAAATTTTAAGATATCATTTACCGCGTGAATAGATGCCTAGACGGATTGAACACGCCTGATCCAAAGCATTTAACGAAATGTCTGAAGTATTTGGTAGTAAATTTCTAGATTCGTTCGCTCGAGTATCGGAGCTTCGTTGGAAATCTTTTTTCGGGGGCAAGATCGTCCGAATCATCGAACGGCGCGCAGGTGTTTGACCCCGACTGACCTTACACGACCCAGGGCTCGCGGCGGGTCAGCCAAGAAGGCGAATTTAAAATCTCGCGTGCGCAGCCATTTCGCGGAATTAATTCCGAGATAACAGATTTAGGGATAACCTCGAGGCAGCGAGACGTCCGTCTTCTTAATTCGATAACACAGCACAAAACGAGTTGTAAAACGAGCGTAAAGCGTGGAAAATTCGAGTCAAGAGTCGAGGAATAAACCACCAAAATGTGATCCAATTTTGCATTGAGTTGTCTTCTTGTTGTTGAATTTAAAAAAAGAAGTGATTCGACAACTTGCAATTAAGCACAATAAGTATCTGTACACGACTCTTCTTCTTCCTCCTTTCGACGGAAACGCGTGGAGGTTGCTGACCCTGTGACCCCTCCGTCCCCCTCGGTCCCCTTGTTACGATATAAACGCAGCCTCGCAATCGTGCGATGCGGAAAAAAAGAAAATTCGAAGAAAATAATAACGTGAGGCAAGAAAAGAAAAAAAAGAAGAAAAGAAAATGAACGACGATTGAATGACTCAGGAAATCGATCCAAACGCGCAACGAATCGTTCCTCTCTTCTCCTCTCCTTTGTAAATTGAACACGCGTGGACGTTATCATTATATGTATTATATTTGTCAATGTCATTTGTGACAGAAATACGGGTCACCGAAGATGAGCCGAGGTGATATCATTCAAGATGCATTTGTCGCGTGAAATCGGATCGGGATCGAGCGGATGATCGAACGTTTTCAAAGAAGTCTTCGAATGGGAGAACGATTTCGCATCGATTAGAAGCGTTCTCCTTTGTTCTGCTTTGTTCAGATCAAATGCGAACGTTCTACTTTTGTGGAGTTATGGTTGGACGTGTAGGAGCTAGACGATTTCGTTATGTAAATTACTGGGTTAATTTGTTCTGTGCATTCGTATTCGTTGATGCGCGAGGGACTTGAAGAAAAAAATGATGCAAGTAACCATATCTTCTGTAACTTGTATGAGCAGACTGCCTTTATATCGTGGGGTGAGGAAACCTAGGAAATACCACTACTCTGTACTACTCTTCTCTATACTACTCTATATTACTCTATACTCTTCTCTATACTACTCTATATTACTCTATATTTTTCTCTATACTACTCTATATTACTCTATACTCTTCTCTATACTATTTTATACTCTACTCTATATTACTCTATACTCTACTCTATGTTACTCTAGACTACTTTATATTCTACTCTACTCTGTATTACTCTATACTCTACTCTATACTACTTTATACTACTCTATACTCTTCTCTATACTGCTCTGTACTCTTCTCTATATTGCTCTATACTCTTCTCTACAATACTCTTCTCCTCCTCACTATACAATAATTTCGAAACATTTTTCTCTCCTTTTCACAATGCAATAATTTCGAAACAGTTTCAATAATACAATAAATTGAAAATATTTGACGTAGCAAAGTCTGTCTTTCGATTTTGTTTCCTTATCAAACACTTTTCTTATTCAAACAGTTTACTTTTAACATTATATTCATCGTAATGGGAATGATAATGACGTGTATAATCCGTTCTTCATCGCCATTGATCATCGCGCGATTCCGTAATCGAGCCACTTCTATTCAAAAAATGTGCGCAATGTCCACGATGATGGATTCAACGATATTAATATTAATATCGTTCGAAGAAAATGCTAACGCGTACCAGGAACAGGATCTTTATTATCCGGACGCTGCGCGCATTTTTTTTTTTTCTTTTTCAAGTTTACTACATTGGTGATTATCGCGTAATGCACGTTGCGAAAGGTCGCCACGCATCGGCTGTGAAAATCCGCTGAGCCAGCTTCATTCAGAAATCGGACGCTCGTTTTTCGTCACATGCTACGTATTATCATTCGTACTACGTGTAATTCTTGACGCAATTTTCAACAAGTAACACGCGTTTTTACGTTCGATGAGATAATTGAATAATTGGTCGCTAAAGTGATTTATTTCGCGTTCGAACGTACTTTTTTGCTCACGTGCTGTCCTACGTGATTTAGCGGTAGGGTTTGCGCAATCCGACGCGATTACAGTTTCGCGTTTGATTAGCCGTTCGAGGCACGTTCGGTTAATGATCAAGCGCGATTAGTAATTGTAATAAGTGTTGGCTTGCTAAGACTGTTGCTATCTCTGCATTGGTAAGCATCTTCCGCGAAGATAATACACGGAAGATACTTCTCCAGCGAGTGATTCAGTCAGCTGATGCATTTCCAGACATTCGAGGGTCCGAGTCGAATTTTAATTTTATTAATCGATGTCGAACAAACTGAAATTGGCCTAAATTTTTCTTTTGATTTGTACGTATTTCTTGAAATTTTATCGAACAGTTTCATCGAAGCAGTTTCTAGAACAAATTGGATTTTGATTTTGATCGGATTGGCCAAAAATCATTTCCTACTAAGATAAATCTGTAATTTTTTTTGCCATATATTTAAAAAAAATTTCTTTTTTTACAGATTAAAATACATAATGTAAAAATCGTGTTTGAACTTAAATTTAATTTAAAATTAACAAAATTAGGATTGATGTTTTATTGAAAAAAACAACTGGGAGGAAAAGTCTTTCGACTTTGAAAAATGTCGGCATTTTTTCAACTTTTTCAAACCTTCCTGTTCGAAACTCCGATTAAATTTGCCCGCGTGATTAAACAAATAAAGTAAATAAATTTAAAACTTCGTTCGCCCTTTTCTCGATAGAAAATCATTTCTAACTCATTTGGAAGTTCGATGAGAAATCTATGCGATTTCGTTGGTTTCTTTATGGCTTTATGACTAAAATGAACGTTAAAGGATGACACGTTCACATACATATTCACGATGCAGAAATTATTTATTTTCGATCTGCGATTTATTTCTATCATCTCATAAATCATTTTTTGTCTTTTGATGTCACTGCGCGTGGTAAAGAGTTACTGGAAGATCAAACGTGCGATACATTCGTAATAACATGTACTTTGCATTTCTCTTTCCTCTCATCGATACGACGGTGGCTGATATAAGACGATTGAACGCCTCTCCCTTGAACTCTCCGAAGTGATCGATCTTTCAATCGCTCGATTTTAGCAATGAAAGTGGAATTTTAACGAGACGTTGATTGGTATGCACGGATGACTTAGAGGACTGTGATTAGAATTCAGATGGCAAATTTTGAATTAAATTCTTTTCCTCTTCCTCTTCGAGTGCATTGTTCTGTCATAATGGAAAATTTCTATATTTGCACTATATTGAAGAATTTCTATATTTATGTCATTTATACCATATTTTAGGAATTTCTATATAATACTAAATTTCACGAATTTTAATTTTGAATTAAGTTTGTCCCTCTTCCTATCAGAGTGCATTGAAACAAAAGCAGATGACTTCCCGAAAAATATTTCTGTAATTGTTTTAAACTTCAGGAGGCAATTTTGGAAATGAACAAAACTAAATTTCAGCAGGAAAATTTTGAATCAAATACATTTTTCTTCCTCTTGGAGTGGATTCAGACAAAAGCAGTTAATTTTTCGTGTTCGAAAAAAATTTCCACAATTGTTCCAGCACGTCGACAAGAATTTCAAGAACGACTATATAAAAGACTAAATTTTAGAAAATTCTTCTCACTTTCATCTCCTATCAAGAAAAAGAAGAAAAGAAGAACTTTGACTGATCAAATTGTTCGCCTAAATTACCATCGACGATTATTTTCAGAGCCGATCGGCTTAATTAAATCTCACCTCTCGAAGAGGAACGCGTGTCTCGTGTTCAAAAAAAGAGAAAGACAGACGAGTGTTACGCACCAGACGAGTAAAGAGCGAACGATCGCTGAATCGAGCGGCGATGAGAATATCTATGGGACGATCGTTAATATTCCGATGACGAACGGATCGTGCCTCGATTACCGATCGGCCCCAACGAAGGCCAATGATTCGCTATCCTAACTCGCGTGTATTTCCGTGTCGAGGCATATACATTATTTACCATTTCCTAGTACGATCCTGGTCAGCGAGAGAAAGAAACTCGAAAAAGAGTACCGATCACTCGGCACCTTGCCAACTACCAGATCAATCTCTTCCCCTTCGATCATCTCGTCCTTTTCTTCTTTCGAAGATTTTTGTAGCACTTATCTCGCTGACAAAAATGTGTACCATCATCGATTAGATGAAATGGCGCCCTTGTCTTTGTCTCAAATACCGAGTTGACGCGATTAACGTCAGATCGTTATCTTTATAACTCCAGCAACCATTATTATTTGCTCCAAGATTTGTCAATAATTACGATGATGTTCGCGTGTTGAATTTTTTCTGCTGAACTGATATTATTCATCCGTGCTAAGATAAAAATTGATGATTAATTTGTCACTCTGCGAGTGTCGGACGATTCGAAATAGAATTTGAAATCAATGAATCGTAGATCTCACGTTGCGCGAATGTTCTATCGCAGTTGTAAGAAGAAAAAATTAACGAGCAATAATTGCCTCGTCATGGAGAATGATGATTTTCTCCTCGCTTTAACCAGTAATTAACTCGTAACTTACAGGCACGTATTGAAGCATGTGCAACGATCTAAAATTTTATAGTACAATTTCGTAGCAACGTACAACACGCGTCTTAAAACCGGAGGCGGCAAAACGGTGTTTGGTCATACTGGCGACTTGTTTGACTTGGCGCGTTGCCAACGACATAAATTCGTGTCAATTACAGGCGATCAACGTGGTACAAAGTGTATTATATCCCACGTGTCGAGCGATGTGTCACGGTTATCACTGTTCTACTACGAACCTATAATAATTATCGAGTAAATTAGCGCAGGGCAATAGCATTTCTTCTTGGACGATCGATCGTGTTTATCACGTTTGTCTTCACACGTTTCGTTTGACAAAATATTTAATTCCTGTGAGACATTATTTATTCCTGTGAGTTGCAATAAAGTACGACGAGAACGTACTTCAATTCGTCTTGTAACGTTACCTATTTATTTCACGTTCTTCGTCTCGTTTTAATTATTTGTGAAAATACAGAAAATGGAGGAAACTCGTCATATTTTAGAGATACAAACAATGATGAAAAGATAAAAATCAATTGTTTCGTACGTTGTTGGGAAGAAGCATCCAGTTACAGAAATAAAGATGGATGCTTTACAGTTTATACGTTAAAAAAAATTTCAAGAAGTGTGTACAGTAAACGATGTGTCTGATTGAAATAAGCATGATTCTACTGCCCACGTTCTTGACTCTTACTACTTGCAACAAGCGTTTGCCCTAGTTTTCACTCCGCGACACTGTAATTTGAACGGAAGCAGAACTTGACGCTTGACACTATCGTTTCGATCGAAATATTTAGAAAGCTCCGTGCTTGTTCCTTCGTAGAATTGAATTGAATCAACGCGAAAATTCAGAATAAAAATGCATCCCCTATCGAATAATCTTGAAATAATCTTTGGACACGAAATTCTGAATTTCCGTGATATAGCTCTCCCAATTCGCAGGATAAAAATTGAAAAATTTCGAAAAAAGAAAACAAATATTTTTGGTGAAAAGTATTTCTGATCGCACGACTTTGAATAATCGAGATCTTCTTCCCATTTATTGATCAAGTTCGAGACAAAGAATGAAACGTAATCGAGGGCGTGAGATTGGTCTCTTGGTTGTTTACGAACCATCGCGAACCTTGGAGATAAAACGGTTTCTGTTTACTGGAGCAGATAATTATCTTGTCGTTATCGTGTTTCCGAGCGACGGAGACAAAATCGCTTTTCCATAACCGCGATTTCAATGACCGTCGTTCGGCCAAGGTGTTAGGAGGCATTATCTCGACTTATCTTTCGGGGATCTCTGTTGTTCGGTGCCATTATTGCCCGAAATATCGCTCAAACAGAGAGAATCTTCGTTATAGAATCTAAAAGAAAGTAGATTCCAAAGAGTAAATGAATTTGGACATTTTTGCAGATTCTTAGGTTATATCATCGCACGCTTTTAGGTTTAGCACATTATCGTTATCACGTCATTCTTACTTTCAAGGAATAGTATTTCATTAAAAAAAAAAAATTTCGTTTTATTATTAAATGCTGCCAAGAAAATTATTTTATCTTGTATTTTCGAACAGTATACTCAAGCTCTTGGGAAATTTCAAAAGCAGATGATCAATATGGAAATAAATGTTGTTTGTATGTCGTTGCATTAGTCTTGCTTTTTTTTTAAAGAGGAGGTTACTCTGTTTCAGTATTTTGTAAAAAAGAGGAAATTTTTACGACTGATCTAATCCCAACTAATAACCAGAGTCTCGTTCTGTTATAGCGAATTAAATGTTGGCATCGTAGAAAAAAATTATCTTATCTTGTACTTTCGAACTGTATATTCAAGCTCTTAGGAAATTTCAAAAGCAAGATGGTCAATATTAACATTCGATGGGTTAATGTCAATTTAACGTTGAAAACGCCCGGAACATGGTATTACAAAGTAGAAATAGTGGTTCATAGTCAGACCAAGACTAAAATACCTCAAACTGAGATGTTTTAAACTGATTATTGTTCTATTACCGTAACAGTCACATAGCGTTTGATCGAATTAATAAACAATGCAATTTTATTTCGTCCACTCTGATTTCACAATGGTCTAAGACAGTGGTTCCCAATCATTTTTTTTTGACCATGCCCTATGATCATTTAAATTATTTTCTTCGATTATTTAAATCATTTCAATCATAAAATAAAATAAAGATATTTAAAACAAATTCAAAAATACAATTGGAACTCATCTTAAGATAAAATGTAAAAAATTCACTCTCGAATTCCCTCTCCCCCCATGCAGAATCAAATTGCCCCCCTGCGGGCCCCACATTGGGAACCACGTATCTGAGAAAACAGATCTAATTCCGCCCATCTATAAGAATTCGTTTGTGTTTTTTTTTCGCGATAAAAGAACGTGGAAGCTTCAAACTGGATCACAGAAAACGTCGGATTTCCTGTTGGAAACGCGTACAATACCACATACGACATACCGACTGTTCAATGAATCGAAGGTCGGCAACGAGTCATCGCGCGTAGCTGAACTTTGTCAGCGAAGGTGGCTGAGTGACATCACACGTGTCCTTATGTCATTACGTTGCAAACCGGTCTCGATCTTATTTTTTTCCCCTGTTTACGCGCTGCATACTTCTCTCGGAATATCGCGGATAAACAAAATTATTTACGCGACGCTTCCCTTTCGGTTTTACACCGCGAGCATATCTTCGGAGTTATCGCAGATAAAAGCGTGCACAACTGTCAATTGTCATTGATACGAGCGATACGACACAAGAGCTAACCTAAATTTAAACTTCTAAGTCTAACCTAACCTAAACCCAACCCAAAGTAGCTAAAATGTAACAATTTGTCATTTTTGTTTCAAATGATCTTTCGTGAAATTTATAAATAAAAGCTTTTTTATCATAAAGTTCCTTTATTTTAGTCAATTTTAATTTTTTTTTTCTATTGAAATAAAATCAACTCAATTTTAACTTTTTTTTTTTCATTTTGCTGCGTCTGATGAAGATTTTGTGCTTTGGTCGTCAATAGTTAGGTTAGGTTTCAACAATCGATAGTCGAAAGAGCAGATGTTTCCGGGAGAATCAAGTTCGTCAAAAATAAGAAAACGATCGTTGACAATTTCTTTGAAAAAGAAGGACCAAGTCCTTCGATTTTAATTATTACTAGTAAAACCTAGGGAAAAATTGTTTCATAGAACCAGATATAACTCATCGTAATATCCATCGTAATCTGTATATCGGTATGTCGTATAGAGATAAACGTTACTCTGTGTTAAAAGAAAATGTGTACGCGGCTATTACTCATTCACGCGTATGACACAGACGTACCGCGCACGCGCAGTAGATTTCGCGCGAATCAATTTCCCCTCCTGTACGATTAATCGCAGGTATTTTTCCCTACGCGCTCTGGGACTTGTTGCGTTCGTTCGAAGCGTTTTCGTTCCATTTTCCGAGAAGGAAGGACCGTGAGAATGCTTCCGACTAGACGAACGATTGCGCAACGTAATTTTTCTCATCGCTTGCCGATTGGCTGTCCATTTCAAATCATTCTGGACGAATCTAGATCCTCGCGCAGGATCCATAGATCCTACTCCTCTTAAAATTCAAGTCGAGTTATAGTTTGAATAACTGTAACATTTGGACGAGAAATGAAATTTTGTGACGCACGTTTTATCGAATAATATTACTTTTTAAGCGAATGATTGTTAATATTTTTGACTGATTACTATAATACAATATCAGATATTGTAAATATAAACAAACTGGCTATAAAATTAACATTTATACAATTTGTAATTGTTGGAACACGATAATAAATCAAACCTACCAACTGGATCACAATTGGATAGATTCGAATTTAAATTTCAATATTTTATAAAAATAAAAATACCTCACTAATATTAATAATATTAAACAAAAGCAAACTGACTACAAAATTAACATCTACGTAATTTATAATTAGAAGCCTACCAGCCTGAATGGGGTGATATTTAAATCTCAATGCTCTACAAATGTAAAAACATTCTACTCAAATGTTCGAATAATATCCTGCCAGAGAACTGCGAGTATATTTGACTCAAATATATCTCCAGGTGAATGAAACAGACGAAACTACACTTACCATAGCCGCAGTCGGCGACAAGCTCGACTCCTTCTCCTCGGATTTCACCTGCGAGACGACGAACAGAGTCGCCAAAAGGGCACTTCCGGCACGTCTAAACATTCCATTCCACCTGGCCATCGTCGTGCTTCTTCGTCGCGTTGCGAAACTTTGAAAAATCGGACGATCACCGCGAATCTCACAAGGTCCAAGGCTCGACGATCCTTCAACTCGAAGGTGACACTGACCGAGCACACACGTGTTCTTCGTTGATCTTTCCCGATAGATCGCAAGACGACGTGACTCTCGAACACGTGTCTTCTCGATCTCTCAATTTCCCTCCTTCCTGTCCAACCGACAGAGATTGTAGCCTTTCCAGCGAGGGTGAGTCTCTCTCTCTCCCTCTCTAGCTGCTGGTCGCGGTTCCGGCGGGAAAAAACGATCGGGATCGAGCTGTCCCCGATTGTTCGGGGCGCTGGCAGCCTGGGGTCAGTCTGGAACGTCGTTGCCAGGACACTATCGATCTCGCGCGTTCACCAACGGTAGCTCGCCAAGTAGCTCCTCCGGTCTGAGCTCTGACAAGTTTTGCTCGCGGAGGCACGCACCTCGACTCGCCTCGAGCAGCGTCGATTTCTTTCGAGGCTCTATCGGATCAACCCTCGAGATTCCTCGAGTCCCAGAACGACTTCTTCTTCTTCTTCTTCTTCTTCTTCTTCTTCTGGCAAACAAGTCGGATTGTCAGCGATGAACCGCGCGGGTAAAGGAAGATATCGCGAAAAATCACACGAGAAACCGCGCGAGGAAGAACGAGGAGGAACGAAAAGATAGAGAGAGAGAGATAGAGAGAAGAGAAGAGGCACGGAGGAAGGACGCGGCCGTACGGGGAACTGGTACCGGGGTCTACCGCCACTCTGAATTACAATCAGTCTGCCACTGACTTTTATTGAGGCCTCCCACCACGCCGGCTCGTGACTACCACACCGTCAACGCTGCCAGCGGCAGCGGTACAACGCTACGCAACTCTACGCTTTGCTTCGCCTTTTCGTTTCACTGTCAATCGTTCTCTCCGCGGATTCCTCTCTCTCTCTCTCTCTCTCTCGCTTGCTTTTTGTTGCAGAGAAGGCTACGAAAAACATTTGCAAGAGTTAGAGGGCAGGTAATAAAGGGACAAAGAACATTTGGAAGAGAGAAATTTAAGAAAATTATTTGATGGCAGAAAAGAGGAAAAGTTTGGGTGTTGTGGCACAATTCGGAGCATTTGTGTTTGTGGCTGAGAAATATCCTTGCGAATGGGATCGAGTTTAGGGTTTTTTTGGATCAGGGCTCGATGAGAAATCGACAGTGTGATTTTCGGAGGATTCGTTTGATTAAATCTCGAAAGTGTGAAGATCTTGCAAGTTCGTTTATTAACACCAGAACACTATCGGCGACCGAGGCGTAAAATTTCCATCAGAGACGTTAGAGTGGAAAAGTAGAAGAGCTTGCACAAACTTTTATTTATAGTATTCTGTTTCGTATCGACAAAATAGAGAATTATAATTATATAATTTTAATTTCTACTTATATAGAAATTATATTAATTATAATTATAATTATATTAATTAGAAATTAAACGAAAATTGGTCATTTTGACCACTTTATGGTAATTCTAGCGTTAAAAAATCAAACGACTTTGCAACATGCTGATTTTCGAATGTGCAATTTTTTTTTCGTTTATGTAGGTTCTAGTTTGCCTAGTTTATCTTGATTTTTATCTTCATCGATCACAGACCGACGCGACGATATGCACTTCCGTACGCTACAATGGTACGAGTAGTACCATTGTCAATGGCTCGCTTTTGTCAAACACCAAAGAAAAATGATTTTCCACGTTATTAGATTTCTTTTAATTTGATTTTGCAACTATATTTCACATTGTAACTGTGTTTATTTTCTAATTACGTTTCACGTTATTGTAACATAGTTCATTTTGTAATTGTATTTCACATTGTTTGTGAACAACAATTCGGAGAATATCGAATATAGTCTTATAAAACGTACGTTTTCCTTAAGAAAGAACAAACGTTGTCTCGTTCGTCAGTGCGTCTAGCAATGGCACAAATGCTCCTTCGGAGGTCGCGGTCATGAATAAATGATCCAACGATACGGTCGAAATAGCCGAAATGTTTCCGAAAATAATTTGCCGGGCAAACAATATGATTTACAGTTGTCCACGCGTCTGCACTCCAGATTTCCTGAATTTTGCTCCTCTTGCTTCTTTTCTTTCCTCATTTACAAAGTGATATATATATATTAATTAATATAAAATTAATATAAAATAAATTAAATATATATAATTAATTTGCTTAGATAAGAAAACGCGTAACTATAAAGTTGTAATTCCAATTTTTATTTCTTCTCGGTGAGCGTATTTTCGGAAACCTATTTACTCGATCTCGATATCTATAACCACCTATCGATCAATTGTCTTATGATATGTAGATACTTCAGATACTGCTGAGGAACATTGTCACACAATTTCTCTATTAACGCGATAAGAAAAATAGTACACAGACTGTTTTGATCAGACGTTGAGAAATTTCAAGCATACTTTCGGAAATCTGTTTACTCGATCTCGATATCGGTGTCTTTCGAACGAATATTTCAGAGCCTGCTGAGGAACGTTGTCACGCAGTTTCTCCATTAACGCGATAAAAGGGCACAGATTGTTCTTGATCAAACGCTGAAAAAAATTTCTTCAAATTACTCAAAGTAATTCATACGAAAGCGAATCGAAACAAAGAGCGATCGAATTTTTATTGCTCAAAGATTGCAGACAATGGACAGCTTCGTTGCTCTTTCGCGTCTGTGATCGAGGAAGTGGCCACCCCGCGGAGCACACTCATCCATAGTGTGGTTCCATCCGTGAATCACCCCGGATTTTGTGCCTCCTTTCATTCCCAAGAATTCCCTCTGTCGAGCCGACGACCGCGCGAGGCTCGATTCTGATTGTGAGTCGTTTGAATTTCGAATGCAAATGAACCAGCTAAATGACTAAGCGCTAAACGAATTCGATTCGACACCAATCGCGTGCTCCTACATATATATATACAATATATTAAGGGTATCCATAAATAATATCGTTTATTTGAAATTTAATATAATGACAATAATTTAACTTATTACAACATAATTATAATTTAATTTATTATGCTACCTATAATTTAACTTGTTATAACTAGAATATATAGGTTATGATATAATAACTAGAATATTATAACTAGAATATAGGTTATAACATAACCTATATTCTAGTTAAATGTATTGACATTTAGTGTGCTTACTGTATTATATTATAATATAAATTATATTAAAACTGTATTAACTTTTAAATGAAAATTTTGTACAGTGTCAAAAGACCACATTACTTATGAGTACTCGTAATATATACAGGGTGTCCCTGCGCTCGGTAGTGATTTTACGTAAATAAAGAATAAATTTTTTCATTTGAGGCTGTATTTTCGGGTAAATCGGCTTTGAATATTCTTCGTATTTTATTTTTGACTTATTTCTTCACGTGGAATCACCTCCACTTCGCACCAAACTACCTACGCAGGGTCACCCTATATGATATAAAATATATCTCTGCAAATTTGATTTTCATGAAAATAATCGCGACGTTAATCGTTAAATGTATGCAAATCGTACTGGAATGTATTCGTTTCGAATGGTCGTTCGATGACTCATCTCTAATGCATCACGATAACTTATGAACTTAATGACTTACGTTCGACTTCGACCAGACAAAATTCACAAATTGCCAAGCGTGATTACTGAAGCTA
Organism: Melipona bicolor; assembly: GCA_030673865.1. NCBI lineage: Eukaryota > Metazoa > Arthropoda > Insecta > Hymenoptera > Apidae > Melipona > Melipona bicolor. The sequence goes on along the minus strand of JAHYIQ010000013.1, from coordinate 800,575 downwards.
AAGCTTTCCTCTCTAGAAATGCAATTTTTGCAAACGAGCATCTTTGTTGAAAAATCAGTCGTGGAAGTGATGATTTGGAAATTGCTACGGAGATGATGAAGAACTTTGCACGCGTGTACACGTGATTACACGCGATAAAACAAACAGGCGAATTATTGTCGATTGACTGAGTTAATTAGAAGACGTTGTCATTCGCGAAATGTGAGATTGATTAGCATATACCTCTTGTGAGTTATTAATGTGTTTATCATACGTGCTCTTTTCATTTCACGGAGATAATTTCATGGAACTGTTTTTGTTGCGAGAAAAATGTTGTTTCTTTTTTTTTCTTTTTCTGAATGCACGATAAAATGTTTTTGGAGACAAAAGGGATGAATCTTCTCGTAATGATACTCACGATATAGAATTATAAATTATTTACTTTCCCTTGAACAAACTACAAGTGGAATTATAGAAGTAGACAAGTATTAAAAGATAAAAAATTATTTTCATAAATATTGGTAAATTGAAGTTGCATTAATCAAGGTGATTGATCGTATAAACTATATTCTTTTTGAAAATGTGTAAGAAATAGATTTAGAAAGTGTGTAAGAGTATAGATTTAGAAAAAGTATAAATTTAGAAAGTATAAAAAAAAATATAAATTTAGAAAAAAGCATAAATTTTGCTTCAGAAATATAAAAAGTACACTGACTCGATTTTGGGAAAACGAGACCACTCGCGACGATGAATGAAAGTCTCGAGGCAAATACGAATTAACTCGGGACCTCGAAAGCTCGAAAGAGCTGTCTTGAATGAAAATAGAAGACAAAGAAAGAGGGAAGAGAAAAAACGATCACTGGCGGTATTTATTTCGATCTGAAAGGGGAGAAAGACGTGATCCTCTGGTTGACCCAAAGATAGCATCGTCAGTTTCGAATGCATTTGCATTAATTCGGTCCTGAGCCTATTTAAATGCAGCGGAATCGAGTTTGCAATCCTCGTCTGGATCCAACGTCTTGCTGAAAGAACCTCCTCCACGGGAGGATAAACCGATTTCTGCGAATTAAGGGGAAACGAACGAGAACTATTTCGTTGCGGGAGCATCTAGCATAATTGACGAATTAAAAAAAATCAATCGAGTTGAAAATATACAGGGTGGAAGGAAAAGTCCATCAAATCAAAGGTGTAGAATTCATCTATGATAGCCATGGACACTTTTCTTTCCACTCTGTATTCATTTAATGTTCAATAATTCATTCAATATTTTAAATTCATGTTGTGACTTATTGTTAACTTAATCCAGTTGCGCTGACAACTGGTTCACGGACCATAACGAGTGACCAAACCGTATACAATAATACAATTTCTTTTAACCTCGTCAGTATGATATCACTGGAGAGAAATTACTAAGAAGTAATAAATTTATTATTTATTTTGCCTGGGTTATATTCAGATATACTTAAAACTGAGGAAATATTGCAATTTTGGGACAAAAAATGGCTCGTCATTCCAGCGCAATAGTATAGCAACGCGAATTTAGCTTCACGATCCTTTGTTTCCCTCGACGATTTAGCTTGATTCATTCTGTAGCGGGAAGCCATAATCTGTTTCCAGAGAAGCAGTGAACAAAACGAAAGACTTTAGTACTGGAGGTTTTATCAGTGTCGCCGGCACGTGCCTAGGCGCCACGATTCTGCATTTTTTCGATTCTGCGAGTCTCGGGTCTCACTTCTTACTTTTTCCAGAAATCATCTTGTTTCTACCTTTTGTTCTTTCTTTTTTGTTGTTCGGAATAGCTGCAAATATCGTTTTCTGCGTTTACGGCGTACGGAGAAGCCACGTGTCGCCTCGTGTGCGACAAAAGTGAAGAATTGCCAAGTTGTTCCAGACTGACGTGTTCGTTTAGATTGTCGATGTTTTGGAAATATTTTCTCAATGATTATTTTGTGTTTCTGTTGTTTTCAAATTAATCAATGCTTTCGCATTGTAATTCTACACGTGCACATGTATATATATATATATATATTCATGTTTTCCGGTATATTATGATATAAAATCATATATTTAAATCATATATTAGTATATATTTACTTATTTATCTATATCTTTTTCCTTTGTCTGTAACATTTAACATGTTTGAAACTTTTATTGTTACATATATTTAATTTCATAATTATATATTCAGATATGTAGTTATTATTTAAAAACTTAATATCAATTACAATATCAATTAATATTTGTTATTTATAAATTTCACATTAATCATAATCGTCAAAAACTTAATTTAATATTTTGATGTTGGCAACTGTAACTGGAAAGAATTTAGGAGAAAAGGAAACCTAACCTAAACCTAACCTGCTCACAATGGGGAGCCATGAAAAGAATCAGCCGGCCGCGCCTAAGAAATCATCCCCGTTTGCTTTTCAATTCCATCGCCACTGTCTAACTCTAATCGTTTATCGATCCTGTCGCCTCAGTCCTCCTTTGTCGCTTTTTTTTTCTTTGTTTGCAACTTCTTGTCTTGGTCAAGGTCATCGTGTGGCAACCACTCGATGAAACGTAGGTGGCAGATTCTTTTCAAGTATCGAAGAAAGAAAATTGTTGCAAAATCTAACTCTGTTATGAAAGAACTAAGATGGAGATAAAAAGAATATTCAATGTTACTTGGAGGGAATAACTAATAATTAAATTTTGATATTTTTGTTAAAAGATACATTTTCTAGTGATTTTATTTATATTCAAATTTTGGAGAAACGACGTTTCACACATGGCAGCCTGATATTGAAAAGGATCTAAAAAAAATCGATCACCCTGTATATCGCTGCGTGATTTTTCCGTCCTCGTTTTATTAAATTTTCATTGATTACGATTCGTGAAAAGCCACAGCACGAAGAATTCACCTTGCTGCAATAAATTTCGCCCAATCAGCCGAGTCTACGAATACCATTATGAATTTACCTTCACGTTCGATGCATAATCGTGTTACTTGTTGCACGATAGGAAAAAGAAGAGATTAACGAGAGGGGTAGTTCCACGTCGGTGATGGATGAATCAGCGGCTCATCTATCAACGATTATGGCATCGATCCTTCCGGTTTCGCGCGCGACTCACGAAAGGAAGCTCGCGGTTTCGTTTTGCCGCTCTTTTTGGTGAAATTCCACCGCAAACCGAGGGAATAATTAGTGAATAAATAAATAGCGAAGAATAAAAATTTCGACTCTACGAGGAAAACTTTTTTCGTGCTAGTATGTAAAATTGGAAAAGAAAAGACTTGGGTTGTTCACTATTTCAGTATTTCGATTATTTATAATAAAAATAACGTCTCTCTAAATTATTGCATTTATCTTTCGAAATTTAACTTTGCTCGTCGAATCACGAGCTTGGATTCTCATTGTCAAATAGAACAATTTGTTTCAACACGTTGATCGCCACGTGAGCTCTATGTATTTTCCTTTAGGATTGACTATAGTTTGAAACATTTATGTTACAGCGTAACATAAATGTTTTATGTCTTTTATGCAGTCTTTTATTCAGTCTTTTTTTATCCAGTTTATTTTTTATTCAGTTTTATTCAGTTTTTATTCAGTTTTTTATTCAGTTTATTTTTATTCAGTCTTTTATGTTGTTGAAAATTTTTCGTAAATTTCGCACAAGATTTTTGCCATTTCCATCTGTTAGTCTCTTAATCTTTAATTTTAATTCTCAAAATTAGTCTTGTAATTGTTAATTTTTATTTTCAAAATCAGTCTCTTAATTTTCAATTTCAATTTATAAAATTAGTTTGTTAAGTAGCCTCTTTAATTTTTAATTTTAATTCTTGGAATGAGTCTCTTCATTTTTAATTTCAATTCTTAAGAGTTGCTTAATTCTTCGATATTGAAAAGTGACGTCGTGATCGTGCTGAGAAAATTGCGCTCAAGATATTCCGTGACGCGAGACTATTGGCATCACGGGGAAACTGAAAGACACACGAGTACGCACGAACGCATGTTTATCGTAGCAGGAAATCTAGCCTGCAACGGACAGGAAAATCTGTTACAATTCTCCACGGTTCATTTTATTTTACGAAAATTCCCAGAAATCGACTCTCGATGAGGATTTTCAAAGTCTCTCTATATTAAAATCTTACGTCACAGTCTCCTCTTTTGCCTCGCATCTCCCCCCCCCAAAGGCGACAAGGAGAAACCAATTTACTCGTTATGATATCTAACTTCCACCTTTTTTTTTTCCTTCCGTGTTACGGTAAATCAACTTTGGTTTACCTCTGAAGTTTACATGCACCTTGCACGTAATCCCACTCGCTGACGATCAAATTGATTGCGCGAGTTACGTGAACTCGAATTGCCCTGCACCTACACGATTGTTGTTTGACTGTGAGAGATGAGGAAGAACGATATGAATTGTCTGTCTCTTGTCGAGGTGTTTTTTTTGTTTTGTGCCGGACATTATCGTTTCTTTCGCGAAAAGATCGCGAGACGATTCAAGTCAGCGTTTGCGCGCCAACGATTGTAAAAATATATACTTCAGAAAATGAAGGATTATTTAATCAATGTCGGATGATCTGACGAATTAAAAAAAATAGGAAACTTGGGAATCTTGAGAGAACTTTTTGGATCTGAACAATAAAGATTCATTAAAATTCATCGCTTCCTATTCTTTTTTATCACTGAATGTCGGACCTCTTCAGGTGCAACGCTAATGCAACGAAAATTTGCGATTGGTTGACTTGGGTCACGTGATTCGCGAGGAGGCGTGGGGTAGACCTCGAGTAGGAGTGGCGTTGTCTGGCGTTGAGCGATCGCGCCTGTAATTTGTTTTGTGTCAATTCAAATGTGTGCATATCAATAAAATTTTATGGCAAAAAAGTCAGAACAGTTACTTCTGGGCCTTTCAATGAGACGAATGGTACTGTGGTACAAGTCGTGCAGTTTTTTTTTCTCTCTATTCTTTTGCTTCATCTCTTCATCATCGTCGTTATAGTGAGACAATTCAAGTCACCAACAATTGTAAAAATATATATTTCAGAAAACGAAGGATTATTTAATCAATGTCGGATGATCTGACGAATTAAAAAGATAGGAAACTTGGGAATCTTGAGAGAACTTTTCGGATCAGAACCTCTCTGATATGTATAATAAAGGTTGATCAAAATTCATCCGCATCTTTAACTTCCTGTTCTTTTGCCTCGTTCCTACATCATCGTTGTCCTTCCTGATCATTCGTGGCATTTCGTCCGGTAACAACGATGCAAGGATCGTTGCGCGTAATTATGCGCAAGGTTTTCTAGGATGCGTCGCAGCATTTCCCTTTCCCGTTCGATTAAAATGCATCGCAATGAATGATCGTGATCAGCAAAGGCCGTGCACGTCCAGCTGACAAGATCTGACAACAACTGGCCTGTTTTAAACGTTTTATTTTTTACTTTTGTTCACCATTTATTTTGGCTTTTTATTCATCTTATTTGTATTTTGTTTTATTAGTAATTAAAAGAATTATGGTGGCTTCACTTTGATTCTCTGAATTTTGACTTTAGCACGTCGTACTCGTATATATTAATATTATATTTGTAATAATATAATATCTTGGATTTTCAGGGGGTCTCGTTTCATAAAAAAGAAAAAGAATTTCATCGAAATGTTAAATTCGAACAATTGACTATTGTTCAACACCAGGTTTTCAGACTTTACTGTCGAATAAGAAATGCATCAGCTTTTAGCGTCTCCCGGGACTCTAATCGAATGACTCACAATGCCAATATTCTTCTCTTCCTTCCGCGTGACTCTTTCTTTTTTCAAAATTATCACTCATATCGATAATTTAATTTTTGATTCAACTTTTAACTTTTAATTTAATCGATAATTTTGTTTTTGCCAAGAATTGTCAGACTCGTCGAAATCTAAAACAAACCGATCGATCACTCCACTCACAATCGGTTCGAGATTGATCATAGTTGCATCGATTCTCGTCTGATTCACGAGGCTTCCGTTCCTTCCTTGAGATAAGTGCCTCTGATAATTCAGAACTGTTATTTGTTTAAAACTGTCGGCGTCGCGATGTTTGTACGATAGATGGTGAATGTTTGCGCAAACGAAGAAAAAAACGCGTCAGTTTCAATTGCAACGAACATATCAGAGTTAATAATTGCTGTTAATTTTTTCCACGCACATTCGCGTTTTCAAGTCTGAGTATAACAAACAACCGATCGTCGGGCAGTTGGATCACGCAACAATTATTCGATCGACGCAGACACCGGGCAGACCAGAGTTTTATTTCCGAGCGTCGTCCTCTTTGTCGTTTCTTTATTTCAGGAAATTTTGCTTCCGGCAAATTGCCGGTGATTCACGCAAATCGAGCGAGTTAAATCGTTTCAAATCGACCTGCCAGACGATGCCAATTGACACGAATAATAATTCCTCTCGAAAGGCACCCTCTCCGAGTAACTTTCACCTTTTACTCAATGTTATCACTAAAAGTGCAACGCTAATGCAACGAAAATTAGTGATTGGTTGATTTGGGTCACGTGATTCGTGAGGGGGCGTGGTGTAGACCTCGAGTAGGAGTGGCGTTGTCTGGTACCGAGCGATCGCGCCTGTAATTTGTTTTGTATCGATTCAGATGTTTGCACATTAATAAAATTTTTATATAAAAAAGTCGTCTTCATTTCCTAGTCAAGTACAAGTTCTTTTTTTCTTGTTTCTTCATTTCGTCTCTCTCTCTTTTTTTTACATGTTACATGTACATATGAGAATTTACATTTCACTCGTCGCAATTAAGAAATTTACAGCCTCCGATCGAATCGCAACCATTTGTCGACAATTTGTAGCATTTTTAGCGTACGGTATTTCTTACAACGTTTCCAAAGTAATATTTATTTGACTTTAATTTCGTTTAACGATATTTTCGCTCGACTCTCGGCTGTGTCTCTCGATTCTCCAAAAAGGAAATGAGAGAAACGAGCGGAGGGACGAGAGGGAGAAAACAGACAGCGTGAATGAGCGAGGAACGACGGGTTAATTTCAAGTAGAGAAATGGGATGAAAGGACGAGGGGTGAACGAATGATTGGACGCGCAATAGGAAAAGTGAGCGCAAAGTGGGAAGAGAATTGTCCGCAGAATCCCCTTCCCCAGGATACTAAATTTTTTTCCCGGAAGGAGGCCGCAAACGAAGCACAACTGCTCGTAATGATGTGTTTCGTGATGTATTTCATACGCAATGAACCGTTTCATTGAAGCGATTGCGCTCGTGAATTCAGTGTAATAGTGAACGTATGGGAGGAAACGCTGTTCTTCGCTAAAAATTGGTAATTGTTAAAATTGGCGATGCTCTCTGTTGAAAATTGGCATCGACGTTTTCGAAATGTTTCGGTTTCGAGGGCAAAGATAAATATTCGATCCCACGTGTGAAAGGGATTCTGGTAAAACTGGATGGAAGTCGTTGGAATTTGAAAGTTATTCGTGGCTTAGCAGCACGACGATTAAATCATCGTTTGGTATTCATATATTTCAGTATAACGGGACGATCTATTAAAATCTCGCCGAGTCGAACTATATCCCAAATTCGTTTGGTATTCCTTCGCCGTTCAGAGGAACGTTCGTGTTTTTTAGCGAGGCGATCAAGTGTAAAGCAACTGCTTTAAGCGAGATCGCGCTTTCTCGGATCGGCGTCGACGCAACTTTTTCACCGGCCGAGAAGAACTCTCTGTTTCTTAATCCCGGAATTTCTAATTTTACGGCTCGCTTCGCGTTTAATTGCGCAACGACTCGCGATCGCGACGAAATTAAACGAATCGAGTATCACGACCAAAGTTATCTGTCTTTTCTGAGATGACACTCTGTATGAAAAGCCTAAGAGTCAATAAAGTCAGTTCAATTCGGTGCTACGAAAAGACACTCGCGACTTGTACAACTCTCTGTTCAAAATGTTTTAATAATTAATATTACAAGTTTAATACTTCAACTTTTTATAATGAATCTATTTTTATAATAAATAAATATATATATTTATATTTCATAATATAATATAATATCATATATATATATAGTGAAACAATTGCGTTTTTCTTCACTATAACGCCAGAAATACGTTTCCTGACGTAAAGTGATTACTGTTCAGTGCTAGTGTCTCGATCGGTATTTTTCTTTTTTTTTTTTTTTGGAGTAATCTCCTTTTAGACACGAGCTTCGAGATTCTTCAGGGTGAGAGACCCTGTCAGTTCGAAATGATCAAACGATCGAAGGGATTCCAATAACACGAGCGACCTTGGCCGCCCGCGGGAAATCGCCTGAATAATTCAACGTTTCGTTCGGAAATCGTCTATGGAATATCTAAGTTCCTTTTTTTTATACGTGCAAACGCCAGATTAACGCGGCAGGCTTCGCGAGGTTTCGCGTCCAGATGAGTCGAAGATCGTTTCCTGTTCTATTGTCTTTGTCATCGTGATCGAAATGTCAAAGCGATTTTTATTTTGATTTCGCTTCAAAGATCTACCGATTTCGAATTAGTTTCGCGGACGAATTATCGCTTGTTACGATTAATTTATTGGTAGCATCCCTATATGCAGTCGGAGTTAGGTTAGGTTAAGTTAGGTTAGGTTAGGTTAGGCAATTCCCACGAGCGGGCAATTTGATTTTCTAGGGGAGCTATTCGAGAACGAGTTGTTAACAGTGAATTTTACCTGTATTTTATTGTACAATAATACAAATGATCGAAAGTATTACAGAAAAATTAAAATTGTTTTATTTTTGCGCGTTTCAGTTCTTCTTTGTATGTTTGTAAAAAACTTTATCGTATCACTTTATTTTATTATTTTTTTTTTTTACAATTGCTTAGTGATTTCTTCAAGATATTTCAACTGATGAAAAATCAGAGATATCACTAGATATATAAAACAGAATATTCCCAAGTTACTTACGATTAAGCGTAAGATTGAGCGTAGGTAATAAGTAAATTGCAAATTAAGATTTGCAATAGGTGTGAATCTATCGATAGAGTAATTGATAAATAAAAATTTATTGACAGGAATACACACTATATATACTCTGAGAATAAATTCATTTATTCTCATCGTAGATCAATCGGCGATTGGTTTATCGGTTTGTTTTGCGCGAGATCGATTAGGAAGCGTGCAATAAAGCAACAATGACTTAACCCTTTGCAAGACTGATCTCGCCACCGAACGTGAGTTAAACAACCCGTAACATAACACGATAACGCGGTTGCCAATCATGGAAACGCGCGACGTTTGTCGGGAATACAAACGAGGGGGTCCTTCGTACTCTGCAGAGTCCCCTCTCATTGTGAGCACGTTCGAACGGCGTCGTATCGAGTTCGCGGGGCGTTTGTGAGATTTGTATTTAACGCGGTGTCGAACGCGGAGTGTAACGATCGCTGGGAGAGAAAAACAACGATCGCGAGAAGATTCATGTTCTACACGCGCGTGGCCAGGGAATAGGTGCGTGCATCCACCCAAAAAAAGAAAAATAAAACGCGCAGAGAACAGGCATTCCAGCATAAACGTATTCGAACGTGGCACGCCTCGGAGAGTGCAGTATATGTACAGGAATGCGACACGCTCGTGGCCATATCTCTGCCATCTGACCCGTTGTCGTTACGTGGAAACGCGGCAAAAATTCGGGGAACTCCCTTCGTGTGTACTCTCACTGAAAATTGAGAGAATCAATGATTTTTGTTCTTTTTTTTTTTCTTTTTTTTTTAAGTCAATCGCAGCGTACGTTTCGTGGTTTGGGAAGGTACGATTCGTCTCACTGAAATGAAGACGACTTTTTTGCCATAAAATTTTATTGATACGCAAACATTTGAATCGATACAAAACAAATGCCACTCCTACTCGAGGTCCACGCCCCCTCACGTGACCCAAATCAACCAATCGCTAATTTTCGTTGCATCAGCGTTGCACCTGAAGAGGCTCGGTTTTCTGGGTTACCCCCGTTAAAATCACTTTCAGTGATAAAAAGTATTAGCAAATTAAGCGTGATTGCTTCTACTGGTGAATTAAATACGATTACTCGTAAAATGAATTAAATATGGTTGCTGAAGTAGTAGTAAATTAATTACGGCTGCTTGAGAAGTTTAGTACTAAGTTATCTGGTAGTACCTACTTTAATTAGGACCTACTTTAGGTAGTACCTACTTTATTTAGTCAGATAATTAAGTAGTACCTATTTTAAATAAATCTATCGATAATTAAATCTTATATGAGTATCTACCAAATTATCTATTAATAATTAAATACCTACTTTAATTACATTAAATCTTACATGATCGGCATTCATCGGAGGAATGCTGTTCGCCTATATGTCATAATTTGACAACTCACGAGCTTATTCACTCAACGATCGTAAACGGAAACCAACAACGTTCCCTGAAAACCATTGTGCTTTAACCACGCCGGATTAAATGGTTCGCTTTCGTAGAAGATCGCAGGTGTTTCTACTTTTCAGCAAACTATTTCTAGAAGTTGCGATTTATTTTATGACGCGAAAGGAAATCTTACCGATCTGTTGGTTTCTGAAAAGTTATCTGAAAGGCTAAGATCTTTTTAAATCTTAAACTTAAACTTAAGTCTCGTGCTTAATTTGCGATTATCATGATATTTCTTGCGTTATTTTTATTTTTTGTTTTTATATTGTTTATTATTATTGTATTATTGAGACAATCTTGTATGATTTATTGATATTATTGAGACGGGTCTTCACGATCTTCCGCAATTCATTCAACAAGCTCTCTTCAACGTCTGTCCAAACAACCATCAACCGATTAAGCGGCCATTTCGAATCATTTTCAGTTTCAACATCTATCCGAGCCCCATCTCCCCACTGGGTGATTTATGTATCCTGTGGACATGTCGCTTAATCGGCATGGTGACAAGACGCGAATTTCTTCCCATTGTATTTCGTTTTACGAGCACTAAACGGAGCCAGCATCACCGCGAATGAAGTTGCTACGGTCATTCGTACCACACAATTGGCTAGCTTCTTTGAATTCGTTATAAAAATCATACCTTTCAATTTTTCAATTTTTTCACTTCTCAATTTTTCAATTTACAGCACAATGAGAAATTGTTGATAACTTAGACCGATGCAACTTTGTAAAAAAAGAAAATCACATAACAACCAATTTGGTCTTATTTTAAAAAATCTTTCTCACCATTTTAGTAAACTTGAAACATCAGGGTTAGAAATGTTAGGATCTCTTCAATTGTGATACTCAACGTTCGACAAAGTGCAGTCATCGTAAAGGGAAGACTTTCTTTAAAACGGCGGTTTACAAAACCAAGAAAAATTTTTTTTAACGTTTCTGCGCGGGTTTGAATCACTTCCCTAGTCATCTTTCAAAAAAAAAAAAAAAAGAAGAAACTCACGACTCAAAGTCAAAGTAGAGCTTCGCGCTTTGAAACGAGACCAAGTGAATCTTATTATTGTACAATCTTCTTTTATAAACGAGAAGTTTATAACAGCAATTTTTCACATTGGTCACATTGGTGCAGTTATGAGGAGTTTAGGTTTCTTGCGCGTGCAGCTTCCAAACTCGCTAGATCAGAAATTTAGCGAACTTGTCGGATATTTACGAGCGGTTCGTGCATCATTCGCGAGGGGGAAGACGCGGAGGACGATGATTGCCGCTGCTGGCCATGGGCAAGTTCACTGATCCCGGTGTGTGTCGCGTTCGAAACGTGCCACGCGGAGACACGCTGTGGATCGGTGTATATACCATGCTTGTGTCGACAGAGAAAGAAACAAAAGGAGAGATAGAGAGAGAGAGAGAGGGGAGAGGAGGGGGAAAAATAAAAGAAAAAGGGAAGAAAAGAGAGACTCGAACTCGCTCTTACACCGCGAACACGGCCATGACGTGAAAGCAAAAGAAGGCATGCGTTACATCCGAGCGCCGTGTTCCCCTCGGCTGCTGAATGTCAATGCTTAGGGCGCTTCTCGGAATCCCTCGACGAAAAATCGATGATCCCCAGACCCAGCCAGACCGATAACGAAACTCTCCAGCCGCCGATCGTTCACCTTTTTCGCCCGGTCAGGAAACTCCTGCTCCTGCAGAAAGAATCTCTCGTGCCTTTATTTTTATTTATTTTCTTTCGCGAAACCTGCGCCTCCAATTTAGCAAATTGAGATTCACGGTGATGTTGCTGACCCATTTTTTATAGCAGAGATACAGCCTTGAACTTGCGAAACGTTCTTTACAGGATCTTCTCGATTGTCGATCTTTCAGATTCTGTTCATATTTTCGAACCGCTTATATTTATCAAAAATTACTTTTGTAGTACTTTGTAGCTTGTATTATTTGAAAATTAATTTTATTTTGTTTAAGTGCAACGCTAATGCAACGAAAATTAGCGATTGGTTGATTTGGGTCACGTGGTTCGCGAGGGGGCGTGAGATAGACCTCGAGTAGGAGTGGCGTTGTCTGGATCGCGCTTGTAATTTGTTTTGTATCAATTCAAATGTTTGCGTATCAGTAAAATTTTATGGCAAAAAAGCCGTCTTCATTTCCTAGTCAGGACAGTTGCTTTCGGACCTTTCAGTGAGACGAATCGTATTGGGGTACAAGTCGTGCAGTTTTTGTAGTAGCGACATGTCCTCAAGCTCACCGAGGAGGCTTCGATCGTGCCAGTGAATTTGGAAGATAACTCGAAAAACACAAGCTGTTTAGAGGATAGGATGTTTAAAGCGTTTCATTGTTAAAATATAAACGATATTATGACAATGAACGTAATTTAATGATAATGTCGTCCGGATAAGAATACGGATTATTACTTTTGCTTCAACGTTATCTTACTATTTCATAACCAATTTCTTTAAATTTCTTTAATATCCTTTGTGCAATGTTCATTCTCAGCTCGATCGTTAAATTTTTCCTCTCCTCTGTCGTTTTCAACGCGTTTCTACCGACACAAAGCAGAGACAAAACGTAGTCGTACTAATTACGTCTGGTTATGGAACACCGGCAATTAATATCCCTGACAATTAAGCGATATGTTTTCCATGAAACAGCGTTGGATACACAGACTCTATCATCGTGCACGTGTGTGGGCCTCTAGCAGTGATTCACAGTGTGTACTTGAATTACGCTTGCCGTACGTAGAAAATTTTAATTTGTATAGGGTGGCCACTGAAAGACTGAATGATATAAAACAAAAATAAGACAAACACGTTTTTCAAATTTTTTATTATTTTATTTGGAATAATATAATTAATGGATTTTTCTTCAGTATTATGTGTAAGAAACAACGTCCCTCAAATGACTATCATTTTCTTGCTCACAAGTTATGACTTTTTTCAAACCTTTCAGTTTTTCAGTGGCCACTCTATCTATAGGAAATGTTTAGCTAGAAACTTTTACCAGAAAATAACTAGAAAATTTTTAATTCTACGTGGAAAATTTCCAACTAGAAAATTACCAGAAAATAATTGCAAAATTTTTAATTCTATATACGTAAATATCACGTGCGTCAATCTTGCGAACCACTCAATCGGCGACGAAAATTACGCGGGAATTTACCGTAGTCGATTTACCGAGCGAGCAAATACCGGCTGAGAGGCGAGCGTATACAAGTGGCCTATTAATCGCAGACGTCCTCTCATCGAGTCTATCGACGATCGTTGAAAAAAAGTTGCTCGAGTGCATCGGCTGTTTGCTCTCCGTTTCGACGAGAGATCTTTGTCGCGTCTCGGTTTTCTCGAACAAAAAGGACCTTGGAACTCCCCTGTCGGCTCGGTGTCGCCGACATTCCCACAGGAGTCATCCTATTATATTTAAATTGGACCCATACACGCGTGTGCACGCGTCGTAGGCCAAGAGTCACCATCGTGATAGGTCTGCTTATGCGAATCTTCGATTTTCTTTCTTTCTTTCTTGCCCCCTGGGGGGAGGGGGGCAGAGTCGAATGCACAAAGAATGCACTTTCATTTGTCACCATTGATCGCCGGAAGCGTCACGACGCTGTCGGCGTTAATATTTATGCTAAGCAGCGTATTTATAATCAGCTAACTGAATTTTTGTTGGATCTCTGGGTCTGAAACTGGGCTCAAGGGAACGTATGTCGGGCCAAAGTGTCGTCGAAGTCATCGATTTTGATGAAATTTGACAAATATTTGACCCGAGTTTTTTTCTTTTTATCAGCAATGTTGAAGGGGCGAAAACTAACCTCAAAATTGGGGGGTTTGGAACACGTTTTGTCAAATATCTCGAAAATTACCAAAGATATAGTTTTCGTGCAAATTGATGAAATTGGTGTTTTTTTAACGACGAATTTAACGGTGTATACCGTTTGTTTAAACAATTATTAAAATATATTTTAAACATATTAAAAATCCCCTTGTGGGTCTGACTCCCGTTCTTTTACGAATTAAAAATTGCCGACAGATGTACGAAATGCTTTGCATTATAATACTTTGCAGGAGAAACACGTGTCAGATATTTGGACACATTATACACACACAGGCAGAACATTAAATTATACTTTTATTATATTCATAAAAATTAAAATGTACACACCTTATTGTTTAAGTTTCATACTCGTATTAGCTTCTATGTAAGTATCGCAGTATGTATAATATTTAACAATACAGAGGTATAGGTACTCTCGAGACGAGACGAGCTTACGAAAAGAATTACGTGAAACTTTTGTTTTGTCATATTTTTTTTCCTTTTCCTTTTTATTTGTTTCCTTCGGGGGGAGTGGAGGAGGGGTTGGAGGGGGGAGGGCGGAATACGGTGGTATATTTCGTAGCTTACTTCCGACGAGATTATTAATATTATTGACTGCTTACAAAATAACACTGTTACACGAGTAAGTCATCTCTCTGGTTTACGACACAGTTCCCGATTTTTATGTTTTTTGTGTGTTTTGTGTGTGAGTGAACATGGGAGGGGAGGGGGAGGTGCTCTATTCTCGATTTACATCTTCAGCCCTCCCGGTGGCCCTACGAGATCGAAGAAAAAGGAAAGCAGCACGATACTTCTGCTTTCGGCGATAAATTGGGGGGAATTCACCGTCGTCGTGATTTTCCCTAACCTAAATCTGCTCTACTCGAATCAAACAAAGGGTGATTAGCTTCTTTTCATTTCGAAGAGAAAAATTACGTGGAATATATCTCCTAGCTATACTTTTTTTTTTTTCTTTCTTTTACTCTTAATGTATCATATGCTATTTTTTTTTTTCTCTTACTTATCTGTTCTCACCGCTAAGCACGTCGTGCCACTAGTGCGTACGCCTGCGACCGGATGTGTATGTGTGTATGTACGTGTGTAACAAAGATATCGAAAATTGTCGAGGAGTAGAAAGGAAACCTCTTCGTTTCGTAAATAAAAACCAGGGGGAAAATTTCGTTTTCGTCGGGCTAATAAACGCCTTGACAAGGCTAAAAAAAAAAACGCAAGACTGCGACAACGCAAGTTCGCATCGAGCGACGACCAAACCCCTACCGTGCAAGCACGGTTCGTCGACGCAACGCGAGTGCGATCTTCGTTTCCCCCCCTTTTTTTTTGTCTGTCTCGGTTTTTTTTCCCCTCTCTCGATCGGGTGGCTCCGTGATCCTGTCCTGTCCTGTCGTGTTGTCGTGTTCGTGTCCACGAGTGATGAAGCGTTTCTCTCCGTGTGCAACTGTAGGGCACTGTAGCACCAGCGCGCGCGAGAAAGATATACGAACGCTAATTCGATCGCTAGCTACAACTCTAAAAGTTCAAATGCGAATTTTTGAATGTTTGCTGTCGGGGAGAGGCGACGTGTCGTGTCCAAACTCTGTCTACTATAGCGAAATAAAAAGTCGCCCAAGCGCCTCTGACTTATCTTACTTTTTATTCTTTTTACAGTCCCCAGGCTTCGAGTCGTCGCTCTGGCCGCGTTCGCCCATCGCGAACGTTCAAATTGGTCGTCCCTCTTTTCACGATCTTTGGATAATTACGCGAAAAATACAAAATTCTTGGTATATATTTGATTGATATTGATTAATATTTCCATTAATCTACGCTCTTTCATGTCACTTTTATTATTTTCGCGAAAATTTTTTTTCGACATTTTGGCTTTTGGATCTGAATTGCGTTCTCGCGAACGTGGCCATAGCGACGTATCGTTACAATATCGAGGCGACCCAAACTCGATCGCTCGATGTTCCTCGCCATTTTGCATCCGCCATTATCCCACTTATCGTCAAGCAACGATTATTACTCAAATTGTTGCTGAATATACGAAGCAAAATTTTTTAAAATTAATCTCAACATTACTAGAATTTCAAGTTCGTCGCTTTGATTCTTCATTCCAAGTTTTTTGATTTTTCCTCTTCAAGCAATGACGACATAGATCGATCACAATACGTACTACCGTAAACTTAATCCCAAAAGCTATGCAACTTATTTTCGATTCAATTCGATTTATATTTTTTCCTTTTTTTTTAAATCTAAGCTCATGGCGTGCAGAGATCAATTTCAACGATCGTGCACGGACGATAGTTTCTACTTTGTTCTCGCATATAAATGTAAATCGTAGGGTTAAGTGAATAGACACGGCGGATCTTCATGAAAACACACACGGATCGCACAATTTGATCACGCGAGCAGCAACGTAACACACCTGCAAAATGGCGGAACATCCCGCGAATCGTCCTTGCGAGTCGTCCACGCAGTCTTACGCAAGATCCTCGTCCGAATAGAATATCAGTTAAATTGTGGGGGTGGGGGGAAGGGAAACTGACTGACTCTAAACACGTTCTCTGCCTTTAATCACGCAATGCAAAAATAGGCTTTCCTATTTCCGGTCGTCTAGCACCGGAGCGAGTGACACAGCGATATCTACGTATCTACAGAAAATTCCCAAAAATTCCTTACAATCTAGTATCGATCGTTTTTTTTTTTCTTTTTTTTTATTTTTCTTTTTCTTTTTAATTCTCGTTAACTTCTTCTCTCGTTCTGCTCGCCCGAAGAGGCGTTCTACGTGCTATTACAGAGGGCGAATCCTCGATCGAATTCAGGCTGAGCAAAGGAATTTTTCGCTCGATCAATTTGAATCGAATTTTCACGCATTTCGTCGACGATAGTACGAAATGTGTTGATATTTAACGCTCGAGCGTGACTTGTATTGGCGATCAAATCACCGCGAATATTAATATTTATAGTTCCGTATATTTTAGCGTTTAACGTTGAATGACGATGTTCAAACGCGTCAGAAATTATATTCGCGGGAAAGTTTGTTCGATTCAAACGTCTCGTTGAAACGCCAAAACAGTCGAACGTTGTCTCCCTGTATCGAGCAAGGTAGAACGGAGTACCGATCGTTCCAATTCGATCGAGGACTCGAGAAGGTACAATGAACGAAAGTTGCACTGTCGACGATTCTATTTGGTCGCACCAAGTTCGATCTGCAAATGTACAAGTGTCGGCTTCGGCATCGTTAGCTGTGGTAACAGCGCTCGAGGGGGGGTCGATGGGTGGGGGGCGGAGAGGGGTCGAGGAGTTGTCTGGAGTTCCCTTGAAGCTGGTGCACATCGTAGCTACAATATTTTTCTTACAATACTGTGTCGATAAACGTCTAAAATACCGATCTGTGTGTGTCCGATGGTACATCTTTTATTTTTTCCTTGCTTGCGCGCATATCCTCTCTGTCTTTTGTCACTTGCTCTCTCTCTCTCTCTCTCTCTCTCTCTCGTTCGCTCGCTCTCTCTCTCTCTCTCTCTCTTTTTTTTACACATTATATTAAAATATAACACCAATCTCGACTCGCTCACGTTATTACATATACATACGTGTGGATTCTTATTATTTTTTTTTTTTTATTTTTTATTTAGCGATGATCGTTCGAACAGTCTCTCACCGTCAAGCGTTCAGAAGAGTTCCGAATTCAATATTAACGTGCTCGCGCTTCCGCGTGTTATTTAATTGACGACACTGGAGTGGGGGGAGGGGGGGAATGCAGGCTCTGCGGACAGCGGTGTTTTTTTTTTTTTTGTTCTTTTGTAGGGAAGTTTCCGGGCAATTAAACCCGCGACAGCGTGATATCCTCGTTAACCTTCGTCGAATCACGAAGCAAGAGTTTAAAAAAAATTCTCGACATCTTCGACAAATAGACAAAAAACAGACAGATGCTTGGAAATTTTCTTAAGTTCAAAAAAGGCAAAGAATTTTACTTTTACCGGATTTACTTCAAAAGTGTCCGACAAAAAATTTCAAAGAAACTTTGTCCTTGATCCAATATCCAAGATTTAATCGAAAGACGAAAATATCCTCAAATCCAGGTTGAAAAACCGAAGGTGCAAGTATCGAGAAACCTTCCCGATTTTACATTTTCCAACAAACTTCCCACAAATAATGTCAATCGCGATCGTTTCGTTTCCTGCGTGTATGTATGTACGTATGTGTGTGTGTCAGAGCGAACGTTGCAATTTCTGCGAAGTCCAGCCAAAAGTGGCGGTAGCTGGGGAATCGATGGACGCGTAAAATGGTACCGTGCAGCAAGTCGCGCACGCATCGGCAGCGGGGTAGAAAAACGAGGGAGCAGCGTAAAACGGCAAAAGATTAGTCTCACAGCCTTTTCGTAGTTAAATAGGAGAATCGATTAGATTACAGAGCGTTTTGTTACTTTTTTTACGTTTCGTGTTTTTTTTTTCTGTTTTTCTTTTTTTTCTTTTTTCTCTTTAATACTCTCGAAAAAATGGACCCGTGCGACCCTTTGTTTCCACGTTTTCTCCTTCACTCTTCTCTTCGTGTCTTTCCCTCTTCTCTCTTCGTTTCTTCTTTATACTCTCTTTCCCTCCCCCCTTTTCTTTTTTCTTCTTTTCGTTTTTTTTTTTTTTTTCGTTTGGAACTTAGACCGTGTGTGTTCTGTGTGTATGTTCTTGTCTGTGGCTGCAGCAGCTTCGCTCTCACGGACGAAGAGGGGGAGGAGGATGGGTAATGTTAAACTCGGAAGTCTTCGCAAGAGACGTTGTCGTAAAACCGATTGGTCGAAAATATTATTCTAGAATCTCTCCGTACAGGGTATAAAGTATAGTTGTTGAACGATTATCATCATCGTATTAGATAATTAATAACGATAAAAATGGACATTGTCTTATCGTCGGGATGGAATAGGCTGCGTAAGCTCCGTCGATGCTAGATGCTCCACTGCAAGATCTTTGGAACGAACGAGATGGACGAGTTAGAAAAAAAAAGAGAAAAAAAAAGACGCAGAAAAACAAAAGCAATCCGTGTATATGTACAATTTCAAACAGTTACAAGAAAATTAGTCGTCAGAGGATATTTGTTTTTTTAACGTTTTACAATTGCGTGTTAGACGCGTGAAATTGAACCGTGGGGAGAGAAAAAAAGAAAAAGAAAGAAAGAAAAAAAGAATTTAAAACTTTCGGGAAAAGCAAAGAACAATTCGTCGATTTCGTGTATCGCCAGGTAGGCATGTAGCATCTCACCGCGACACTTGTGAGTCTTAATTTTCTTTCATCATTAATAATCCTGAATTACCAAAAAATGGACAGAGATATACCTTTCGCCCGCGGCGTTTCCCCTTTTTTCTTGTGTAAAATGCGCGTTTCGTTTTTTTTCTTTTCTCCGCAAATTAGCATTTGTTTTCGTTTTCGTCAATGGCGACACGCGCGCGCACGAAAACAACCAGAAGTCTCTTTTTTCTTTTTTCTTTTTTGTTAAATCACCGTGCGCGAAACCACGGAAAACGTCGCGTCGCAGGTGTGTTTTATTATTTATATTCAATAAATATTACATACAGTAATATATATGTTCATTATTGATAGCGTTTAGTATTGTTCTAATTGGACAGAAGTTGTTCTTGTTGCGGCTTGTTTGGTTGATGTTGTTCACAATTTAGGCGAATTATCTTTCGTTCCTCCGCGATTACACCTTAATCGTTAAGATTAATTAGCTCCTTTATTCTTCGCTTATTCGTTACATTTTTTTTTTAATCACTTATTCTTTCTCCTTTCTTTTTGTCTTTCGTACCATTTTCTTCTTTTTTTTTTTCTTTATATACTCCACACGATTTACGCGGTGAATTAAAAAAAATACGCGGTACATCTTCGTTTGATTTTTTTTCTCTCACGCCTTCGACACCGTTTCATCGTCATATTACACCCTTTCGCCCTCTTTATCTTCTTCTTCTTTCTCCTCTTTTTTTTTTCTTTTTTTTTTTTTAATTTATTTACTTAAGCATCGTGGATTCATTGTCGAACGAGAAATCATCAGTATCGTCATGTCGCGTCGTACTGAGCAAAAATCACGCTTGAAATGTATCAAATATATATATGTATATATCGTTAGAGTTTTGTATCTCGCGGTGAAAGTTTCAGCCAAGAACTTACGAAGAGTCACGCGCAACGCGAGATCGCGAGTTCGGAAACGAGATAAAGCACGGAGAAAGAAAAAAATGATAAAAGAATCGTCGGATATCAAGGCAGTCGTACGCAAAATTCAAGATCAACAGTTTAAGCAAGCTCTCGTGTGTTTCATTTCTTTTCTTTAATTCGATTTCATCTACTATTCTAAAACTTACGAACCTAGTATTGCGATCCTATTGTGTGATCGTGTTGCACGCAGAAAAGATACACACCAGTGAGTCGGCTTTTTTCTGAATAAAACATCGGCAGAAAAAAATTTTTTTTTTTTAAATTACCATTACTGTCGACGAGATAATTTGCAATCGACGATTCAGTTTCGCTCATCAAGTAGACGCGATCGAAATTACCTCGATCTCTCTCACGTGTATTCTTAATTTCACAGTTTTTTTTTTTTTCTGTCGTGATCAGTTAATAAAAAAAGAAATACGCCCAATTTTGAATTTTTTTTCTTATCTTATCCTCGCCATCGTCGCGTGCAACACGCAGCACAGTGTTTTTCCATGCACTTCTGCATCGTGTATAAATTAATTGCGTGTCATGTTCGCGTTAACAACGTAATGCCGGACAGAGGACAATAATCATCAATATGTTACAATAAAAAGGAACTTAACAGATTGCGCTAAAAAAATACAATATATATATGAAACAATTGTATATATATAAAAATCTTTAAATAATCTATGCAACGCGGTAAATTCGTGTGTGTGTGTATGTGTGTATGTGTGTGTGTCTCGAGAAAGAAATCATTACTTTTTATAATTATTTTTAGTTTTTGGCCGTCCTGTTGTGATTCATTCGTCTCTGTTGGCGTACTCCTCCGTTGTTTCAAAATTACCGTCCTGGCAATTTTGGAGAGTATCTCTTCTTTTTATATATATATATATATATATATGTATATATATCCATTGACAATTTTCATAGCATTGCCAAATTGTCACTTCTCCCTTTTATTTTAATCCATATACGGGTTATTGTACATAATGTAATATTACTTAATATTCGTGCCGATACTTAATCTATTCTTTTTTTTTTTTCTTTTTTCTTGTTTATTTCCCTTTAAATGCAATCGATGCTTAGAAATTATGGAATATTGGTTGATTAAAACGCGCCTCGATTTTTTTCACCACATCAATCAAAATAAGTGACTCTGTTTTCCCCCTCCTTCTTCGATTAGCGTTAAAAAATGTACAATTAATTATATACGCGAACTAAACTCGATGCTTCCTCTTACGTAAAAGGTAAATGGCTTGTCGTCATCTCAGTCGTTAAAATTAAAACATTTTTGTGGAATGCTTATAAGTTTTATATATATATCTATATATCTATATATATAAATGTATATATATATGTATATATATATACACATATAAATATATTTGATTGAACATCTTTCGCTGACTTTCGATACGCAAAATCGAAACTTTGCGCATCGATATTTCTTGCGCGCACGCATTCTGTTTTTTTTCCTCATTCTCTCACGCTCTTTCTCTCCCTCTCTTTCGCGCTATATTCTCTCTCTCTCTCTCTCTTTTGCTCTCGCTACACTACTGAAAAATACGAGAAGTAGTTGTAGATATACTCTTGATTATGCTCCCAGAACAGAAGCTTCTGGGTAAGCTCGAGAAAATGAAAAAAAAAAGACCGGAAAAGAGAAAAGAAAAAGAGAGAAAAGAAATCGTTTCGAGGAAAAAACGGTTTCCATGCTTTGTGTGATACACATTAACGACCTAATATTTCAAGTAATATTCGTAAGTATTAATTAATTAATTAATTAATCCATAGCTGCCCTAACACGTCTAAGGGACTGAAACACTGCTGCTACACATATTGATAGGCATGTAGCAATTAGGATTATTTAGTGGCTTATTAGTAAAACGAAGTTACTGGTGAAGCGGTGTTGCGGTCCATTCTTTTTTTTTTTTTACTTGCCCCGCGCAGAGGATCGCGTGCCTGTCGTTGAAAGGCCCTCCCCTCGGCTCCGACTTCGGTGCAAGGAATGTAGTCCCTCACCTGGAATGAATATTATGGAATGAATACCTTGTTAACCTTTTTTAATTCAGATATTATATTATATTTGTATTTATTGAGAATTTCTTGAACGAATACAGTTTGGTCTTGAATTATGTTATTGTTAATTTCTCTTTTTAAATATTGTTAAATATTATGTTAACCTTCTCTAATTCAGATATTTCGTAACACGTAAGAGTAGTTGATTATACTACGTGTTATTATATTAGTACCTCTGCTGACGCTTCGACGCATCGGTGCAGGTGCAGGGGCAGAGACAGTGTAATTTC
Organism: Melipona bicolor; assembly: GCA_030673865.1. NCBI lineage: Eukaryota > Metazoa > Arthropoda > Insecta > Hymenoptera > Apidae > Melipona > Melipona bicolor. The sequence continues at coordinate 777,932 of JAHYIQ010000013.1, read as the reverse complement.
TAAGTGCTCGGCCACGTTTGTCTTGAATCAGTTTGTCCACCTTGACGAAGATCCCGCATTTCGGTCGACACGTGAAGTACCTATGGCCATTCACAGCACCATCGTTTTTACCTGCAAGAATCGTTAGAAAAATCAACGATCAAGAATATAACTTTCCAAGAGAAACAAATATGACAGCGAGGCTTACCAGTCGGGGCGTCAAGTTCGACTCCTATCCACGTCCCAGACGCAAACTCCGTTGGGCCGACGTACGCTATGACACCAGAGTAGCTGTACGGGCGAACCAACACCGATTCGCCCACTATGACCCAGTCTGGGAGAGGAGTCTCGACTCTGCTCAAGTCGTGTCTCGAGCCGAATGCCGAACTCTTGTCGCTTACGTCATCTATGAAATTTTCAAATGAGAGGTACGGAATGGTTAAAGAGGTCACTTCGTTTATCGACAAATTGTTTACCATCGATTCGTTCGGAGGAGCTGTTATCACCGTTCTCGTACGGAATGTTGGGCTGCATCGATTGTTCGAGCCGCGCCGCGACTTTGCTCTCCGACAGTTGTGGACGGACCATGGGGAACGAGGCCCTGTGCTGAGAACTCGTAGGCCTTCCAGCGCTGGCAGACGCTTTCCTTCGTCGCACCACCTGCGGGATCATCGCGCCGACGATGTTAAACGAAAGAGAAACAGAAGCAAAAGAGAAACAGAACTTTGCCAACGTTACCTTGCCCGGTGGTAGTTTCGTGTGCACGACCGAGCTACCCTCTAGCGGGCTGTCCTCTCCAGAATTCGACGCCTGGCTAATCTCCATGTCGCTTTTCCTTCTGTTGCTCAGAATCTGACTCGGTACGTCCTTCTTCTGGATGGAACTCGCGCGCCCCGACACGTTGGTATTCGCGTCGCTGTCGCTCTTCGTCGAGGAGACTGGGCTGTCGATGTCCGCGTCCATGTAGGCGCCCGTTTCCTCCAAGTTTTTCCTAGTACGCTCTGCGATGCATGAAATATCATGTTTCGTATGTACAGGGTGTCCTGTTTTAATCTCCGAAGCTATTCGTCTCAAATGCATTTTTTTCTGTTTTGAGAGGGCAAGTAATTTAATTGTATGTATGTAGGAAGGTCACTACTATTTCTTCTAGTATAATTGTGTAACTTTATGATACTGTATTTTCTAGTATAATTGTGCAATTTTTTTTTGACGTCAGTCGACGCAGAAGGTCATTTTCAGCAAAAAAAAGTATTAACTTACGTATACTGAAAAACTATTAATTTTAAGGAGATACTCTAACTTTTACTTTAAGTTACTTTCATTAATTTTAATTTTATTTTAATTTACTTTAACTTTAATTTTATAAAATCTATCACGTGAAAGACTTGTATTCACACATTCTTCTTGTCTTTTATGCATAGATTTTATGAAAAGTATCTCCTAAACTAATGAGTGTCAGACGTAGACAGGTTAATACTTTTTTTTCTTCAGAGACAGTACCCTCTTGCGTACTTAGAGTGTATCTAAACTACTCGAGTAGTTTGCCCCCCTCCTTTCGAGAGCCATTCAACTAACCCTCGCCACAAGTATTCTCCATCACGTTCAAGTTGCTCAACGCGTTCGTCACCTCGCCCATGTACTCCTCCGGCGTCTCCTCGACCAGCGAGCTGTCCATCCGTTCCGGTTTCTTGCTGTCCAGCAGATTCCGGTACTCCAAGTCCGGCGTCTCGTCCACGCTGATCGACTTGACGGAGATCGAGTCCTCGGACGTGAGATTGGTCGTGGACACCGCTTGGGAACCGTAGCCGCTGCTGCTCATGCTTGGCGTGTTGATCTTCGTCGATTGAAGTTCGACGAGAGAATCCAGTGTGCGTGAAGAAGTTAGCGGTTTTACTGGTTTCGCCGGTGCCTGAACGTAATCGCGTGTGACTTGATTGTGTGACAACGACAATGACATCATGTGGGAGATTGGGAGAAATTATCCCTACGATATTTCTTCTCCGAACGAAAAAAAAGTATATAAGTTTTACACGCAATGGTGAAAAATCTTTTTCAATAAAAGAAATATATAATTATAAATTGAATTGTACGAATTAAAATTCTTCTTAGAATAACGTCATAATTTTCGTTGCGGTCCACGCAGGACCATGTCTGATCACGATCCGTTTCTACTTTGCGCTTGAGTTCTTTTCACATCAGTATTGAAGCATCAACGTTGTTCTTTCAATTAATCAAAAAATGAAAACACGCAAAAATGCAAAAAATCTCTTTCCAAAAGAAAAACGAACACGTCGATCATATATGAAAAATATCCCGATTCAGATATAAAAATTATTTTCAACATATACAGATTCACGTAACTTGCACACCTGATAAATAACTTTTAAATTATGCGTCTAATGAAAAATTGTCTAATACAAAAGTTGTATGGTTTTAAGAGAGGGAAAAAATATGGCGTATCAATTTTTCGTGGGCTTCGAAATTTCCAAGGTCATTCTCATTTTTTTTAATTGGAGCATATATTGGAAATTTCAAAATCCACTAAAAATCGATACGCCATATTTTCCCTCCTTTGAAACCATACAACTTTTGTATTAAACAATTTTGCATTTAGACACTTAATACTATAATATATAATATACTATAATATATATTATATAATTATATTATATATAATATATATTATTAAATAATTATATTATATTTAATAATTATATTAAAAGTTATTTCAAGAGTGTAAGTTACGTGAACCACCCTGTATATATATCTTCGAAATTCAGGGACGACGTGTACTACCTGATACGAATCGTATTCCGAGTAATCAGCGTCGCTCTTCTCTTCGTCCTCGTCGGGTATTGGCGTTGACAGCTGATTCCCAGCGTTCGACGTCTCCTCGTGCAAGGTGGTCATTCGTAGACCCAGTTTCCCACCGACCATGTTCGGAGATGCTAGAAACGAACATTGCCAAGTCAACAAAAAAAAAAAAAAAATCACACGCGATCGCGTCTCTCACGATGTGAGAAAATCGTGTAAACAAATTGTCAGAGAATATATCAGGGCCGATCTGGCCACCGTCAGTGATAGAAAAAAATTGACGAAAAGTCAAAAAGGGAGGATCGGTCGATCGATTTTTTTTTTCTTTAGTCTCATCTTTTCCTTCGGATACCAACATTTAATAATGGACACATCCATTTAATAATCGGGTTTATGATCACACTAAAGAGGTGCCAGGTCGGTTCTGATACACACTTATCGGTGATTGCAAAAATATCGAACAAAGGAGCGTGATCCATGCTGTTCTTTAAAAACGAAAAAAAGAAAGAAAAAAAAAAAGAGAAATAAAAACCGAAAAGGATATATTCCACGTATTCGACAATGTTTCTGATAATCGAATTCTGTTATTCGACTTATTCTTTGTTCACAAATTGAGACACGTGATGCTTGAATCGTTACTTCGATAATTTTTATTGGGCAGATTTTTAAATGAAATTAAACAAGCGTCTCTGTTATCGATAGTTTTTAATTAACGTCGTTCCGTGATATTTTCCGAAAATCTATAATTGTTACTTGTATAATGTGATTCTAGTCACATGTCTTACCCATCAAAATTCAATTATATATACGTCCTTGTGTTCCAACATATGTTGAAATACTACTGTAACTTCTGACGTGTTTTCCATCTGTTTTGCTACGTGTTAAAATGATACGTACGTGAAGTCAGAACTTACTCTTACTCGAAGCTAAAGCTCTCGTTGAGGCTGAAATCACGATACCACACGAAACAATTTCGAGTAATTTCTGTTTTTGCGACAAATAGTAAAACAGTACAACAAATTAATTGTTTTACAATACAATTGCACCAGCAATATTTATAGTTTGTTTGAAAATACGAATATACGTTCAGAGGCAAGTAATGTTGTTCAAAGTGGACGAGCTTGTTATTGGAAAATTATTATTATATTAGTATATATAAATATATTATTATATGATATTAACACTTTATCGACCGAGAATCTATTAATCGGCTACAATTTACCGCTACCAGTCGGTAGTGTTAATATCGTATAATAATATATTTATATATATTAACACACGATATTATCAGTCGGTAAAGTGTTAATATAAATATATTATTATACGATTTAAATATATATATAACTGCATACGATGTATTTATTTAAAAGATAAAATATGTAATATAAAATATTTAGTTCACTGTTTCATTATTTATCGCTAAAACGTGAATCACATCGTAGACAAATCCGAGTAGTATACGAGTAGAAATAATAGAAACAATATCTCGCGAGCGTCAACTCTGTAAGAAGTAACGAGCTACTGCTCGAAACGAAAGATTGAGAAGATTCAAGCGCATAAATACGTGGAATATAAGGCAGCCTGAGGTCAAACATAAAACAGAGGGCGAGAAAGACAATGGTGACCGGTAAAGGTAATCGAAAGCGACAAAACATCGAACACACCGGGAACTATGCACCGTTGTGCATAGTGAAGGCTGCGGTTCCAACAAAGGGGGGCAGTGACTACGAAGAAAAAAGAAAGATAAATATCGAACGAAAAGAAACAAATAGTGGTTCATTTTCTTTTTTTTAATCTATCGTCGTGGTGCTACGATAATAATCGAAACAATAATAAGGAACAAGGAAACGAAACGGTCTACTAATCAATCACTACGAGAATGATCGAATGGACTCTTCCAAACTTGCCACATTTCTCTACTATCTAATCTAATTGCGAGTGCAAATTCGACAAAGATTACGTTTAATCCTTTTTCCGGTGAAAGGACTAACTTTTAGAGAGGAATTCTAATATTTAGCAATTAGTCAGTTACTAGCTTCACTGACAAATACAGAGATTAAGTTTTGAAGAGTGTTGGAGAATGGTTCAACACTAGAACTACCAAAGTTGTGGTCAAGATTACCAATTTATAAATTTATAAATTGACCAATAAATAGATTTTTTTACAAATTTATAATTTAATTAGAAATTTAACAGATATGAAACAGTGCATTTTTAAAGATTTACAAATGATTTGAATGTATAAATTATACAAAGCTTCTCTATTTTTTTTTTTTTTAATTTCAACGCTCCTCTGATGAGAATTTTACGCCTTCATCAGTAGCTCTAGCGTTAAATCACGCTCTTAAAATTCGTTGTCATCTATGTTTCTATAAAAATTCCGTTCAAGAAAGCTTCTTGTCGCGTCTCAAGTCGTTTCTCGTGGCAAATTAGCTTGAAAGAACCATCAACAGCGAGTGTCACCTACACTTGGCAGAGGTGGATTGTTGCAGACGTGTCAATGAGTTGAGATTCAGGTTGAGATTCAGGAAAGTTGGTCTCGCTGAAAGGAGATAGACGTACTGATTACACCGGCCCTCAGTCGATTTCTCGTCGATCGCTAAACACACTACTCTCTTGTTTCTGTTCACCCTCTTAATGGCGAGCCTTCGAACAATAATAAACCTTTCTTTCTTACGCTTCTCTTTCTTTCTCTTCGTCGTGATCGATCTCGTGTGCCTGCCGGCTAGAAGACGCTGGATCACAATCAGGCAAACGATACGAGATCCTCTCGCGTCTCATTCGAAGACGGTCGATACGCCAGTTCATTGCAAAAAAGATACTTCTCGTGGGTACATAAATACGAGTTTCATTCTAGTCTTTGAATCATTTCTTCTTTCCTTTTTTTTTTAAATGTATTTAACTCGCCATTTTTAAGTAAATCCAAAATGCACGGGTATGTTTAATTTGAAATTTGTGTGAAATCAAGGGGAAGTTTAATTTAGAATTTTTTTTTTTCCTTTTTAACGTGCATTGTGAATTTGTCACAGAATATACTAACAATCAATTAGTTTAAAGTCAACTAGGTGACAGCGTTCTTGACTTTTTTTTTGGCTCTTTACAGCGTTGAGTAGACTCTACTCTCCCACACACGAGCATGCTTCACTATGCTTCACCGACACGATCACTTCATGCATCACTAAATTACTCTGAATTTCGCCGTCTACGTCATTCTAAACTTGTTTGCACGTATCTTCCTGATCTGTTTGACTTTAAACTAATTCTTTCTCTTCCAACACCGTGAATCAAGAAAGTGGGACTCGGTCGATTCTTTATGATATCTCGCAAAATACTTCTCCGCTAATTGCAAGTCTGAACAAATATTCATTTCGTTTCTCGAAACGTGTCGTCCCATTTTCTTCCTTGCTTGTAAGCTGCTTCTTTCTTCTCGACTTCGATGAAAAACAATTCAGTTCTTTCTTTCTCTTCTTTTAGTTCTAATTGAGAAAATATTTATTAATCTTATATGAGAAGAACAATTCAGTTTTTTCTTTCTTTTCCTTCTTTCCTTTAGCTCTGATTGAGAGACTGTCTGTATGTAGTCTTCTACAGAGAAAATGGTACCAAATTGTCTTTCAGAAGCCCGTAACCCTAAATCATTAGTTAATAAATATTTATATATAGATATATATATATATGTACACATATATGATACAGTTATCCTACGTCGGTTTCTAAAATATCGCTTAATAGCACATTCACAGGTAAGAGACAGTTAAAGTAGAACAACTTTACAAGCGATCTTGTTCATCTTTCCCAGTTTTTTTTTTCTTCTTTCTCGCTGTTTTCCAACCGTAACCTCGAGTGAAAACTGGTTCACTCTTGAATCTTTCAGTTTTTAAAACATTAAGATATCAATGATATCCCGTCGATGATTCGTCGAGCGTCCATTTCTTCTTACTTCGACGAGTCATCGACGAATAAAACCAAAAAAAAAAGAAGAAAAGAAATTAAATAAAAAAAAAAAAAGAAGAAACAGAACTATAGACATTATCTCTATTCCAGTGAGAAGAACTTTTGCGAAAAGAATCGTCCATAATAGTATATCCATGCTTCTCGACTGCACGACTCGTGAATATGCATTATAGAATATAGAATCATAATAGTGACGCACATAGGAGTGCTAAGGTGAACATGATTTCTACGCGTGGTGTGTGATCGCTGCGGGCAGGCGCCGTATAAAAAGAATCTCTTTCGTTCTTTCGTTCTCCTTGCTTGCAAATGCGTTAGCAGCGTGACTTTTTGTCAAGCGTCGATCGTGATCGGCAACAACCGCAGCAGGCAAATCATCGTCAGCGTGAGAAACAGTGCGAATCGAAGAGGAAGCGATCCAACGAACAGATAGACACACACACACGCATACACACAAGGGGACTGCATTCACGTGCAACAGTAAGATCGACGAGATTGAAACACTGCAAAAGAAAAAAAAAAAAGGAACAGCGTTCGATGCATAGACGAAAAAGGCAAAGGTTTTCAGAGGTAATTTTCAGAGCTGGAGTTTAGACTACTCTAATTGAATTGTAATCTATTGACAAGTTATCGATAAAGAAAGTTGTCTTTTATGATTGAGATCAGTTGAAAATTGTCATTGTCAGGCAATATGTAGAGGCAAGATAACACTATGTTAAATATCGAAAAACAGTGAAAAATCAGGAATGATAAATATTATATATAATAATAAATATAATTGTGTAGCGGCCTAGGATTCCTCAACTACGAGTTTCGAAGACTGACTAGCACAAGCCGCAAGTGGCTGCGCGCCTAGCGTCGAGGTCCTGCCGATCTCAGACATTAAGCAAAGCAAAGTGCGGAACACCACCGCTAGGATGGATGACCGACCGTTCAGCCTAGCGGGGGTAGTTACAACAACAAGCGTCTGGGGTAAAGGAGTCGCTGCCATCAGCCCCACTGATGATGGTCTTTAGGCAGTGACTCCGAGACGAAACGCAAAACTTTTTCTCTCTCATGACCTCAAATCCTTTCCATGCATCCTTTCCTTCTTCCCCTTCAATAATTATACTCAAGAATAATAAATATAATATAATTAATTAGTTTCAAATACGAATGAAAATGTAAATCTAAATAAAGTACTAATCTTTAGAACTTCCAGCTCTGAATATTGTAAAAAAATGCGACAAATCAAAACTATATATACACACATACATACATAATATATATATATATCGAAGGCGTACTGAAAGAACTAAAAAAAAAAAAGACAACAAGACAGACTCAACCACTCACGAGACATATGTATATATATATATGCTAAATCGTCACTGCCTATTACGGCATTAAATATCAATCAAATATCAATCAAGACTCCATTTTACCTGAGTTCAGAATGGAGCCTTGCGTGGGCCGAAATAGTTGTAGAAGTAGTAGACGTAGTGTTATATAAACAGAGGAACAGAGACATAAATAATTGCGTATTATTCGTTATAATCACTTGGACTCGTTCTCGTGGTTAATTTTTCTTTTTTTCTACAAAATTCGCTAAATTATCTTAATGAGGCTCTCGTTATTAAAGAGGCTCTGTAACAAGTGGTGGAGCTTTTTCTTTTTTTCTCAAATGTCGCTGCTAACAAACGCTATTAATATAAAGGCGGATCTGAAGTGAGAAAAAAAAAACAGTGGGTCGTTTCTCCTTTTACCATGCTCAACTCTCTTCGGCTGTGTTTCAACTCTCTCGCGTGAATTAGTATAGCTGACGTGATTCGTTATCATCTAGAGAAGCTTCGACAAATTATGTACGTATTGCTACATTATAGTGGGGGAAAAATTGTGCGTAAAAGTTGAACATAGCGTGGTGACATAACAGTATGATAATAGAAGCTGTAAATAGAGTAAAAGTACGAAGTTCCAAAGTATGTGGTGGTAATTCGCTAAGGGGGGAAGAAATCTGTTTTATCAAACATCGTTAAGGAAGGGTGATCAGTCGGTTGGTCGTGTTTTGTTCTAAGTGACTGATTTGTCAGCCGTTCCCTTCTACGGTGTCTTTCTTTTTTAACAAGATTCATTAAATCTTCGCGAGATGTTACATTGATTAATAATACTGCAAACAGTTTTTCTGCAATTTCAGAATTTTATACAAAATGTATATTTCTAAATGGAACTTAAATAAAATTTTCTATCGAGCACCTGGTGGTACTTCCATTAAAATATTGTTGCAAATATCATGTATATCAAGAGAACTAAATATTAAAAAAGGAGAAGATATTGTTTGTGAATGAACGTAGAAAAGAGATCGAAGATTTTATTCGAAACAGACACGATAAAAAGGAAATGCTAACGATGGATGATATGAAATCTCAATAATAAAAAGACGAACGAAGAAAAAAAGAGAAAAAAAAAAGGAAACGGACGAAATGATTATCTCCCATTATAGTCAGAAACAACATATCCAATACCAAAGGAAGACATAACAGTGGAACTTTAAGAACAATCAAAAAACTAGGACAAATCGTATAAAGTGACTATATCATGGCAAGGTGGTATATATATATATATATATAAATATGTATATTTAAAAAAAAACACTGCATAAGCCACATTTCATATAAATGAATGAATAGACTTTTCGTCGGGTATATATTATTCAAGAAAGCGAAAAAATCAAGGCAACGAGAAGTGAAATCGTAGAACATAAGTCGTTATGTATTATTTCTAAGACTAAGGTCATCAAAAACACAGTGCCATTATTTTATCAAAGCGTTATATATATATATTGAATATTATAATTCAAATATTGTGATTTATAAGCAAACTAAGATGTTGGCATTCAATCAAATGATGAATTCGCATAAGATTGTAGATTCGTAAAAATTTTTAAACATAAAAAGAAAGGAAAAAAGAGAAAGAGAAAACAAAAAAAAAATAAGAGAGAGAGAGAGAGAGAAAATCAAAATTCGTTCAAACTTTCAATGTAAAGTAGCAATCCATTTAGCGTAAAAACTCTGCGCCCAATGTAGCAAGCTCCGTGTCGATCGTAGAGCAGCGTTAACAAAGTGAAACGAAAAATAATAATACTCGTTCGCATAAAAGAATCAGCTACGCCTTCGTCGAAACGCATTGTGGCAAAAAAGTGCTTGCTTGCGCAGCGAAAGAACAAATTGAAAGATTGTCTTGCAATAGATCTTGGAATTACCTTTTTGCTGGCGTGCTTATGGTAGTACCGTTGGATATCGACAAAAGTTATTATGAACAATAGTAACGTGTTAATTCCATTGCCATCACGTAATTGGAAAGAAGAAAAAAAAAAAAGAAAAAGAAAAGAAATTACAAGTGACATGTGCGATCGGCATTGTACCGAATGTCGATAAAATGGATTACTACAAAATGAACGATGAACTAATGAGAATGAGAAAATGAATTGTATGAGTGATGCTATTTTCTGTGTGAATAATAATAAAAGAAAAAAAAAAGAAAAGAATCTTTCGTTTATGGTTATTCTTCTAACTTAGAGTTAGAAAGCCAATCGAAACCTCTTTTGGTCTTCTTCTATGATTTCATAAGTTTTTATAAGTTTTTTTTTTTCAAATGTTTTCCTTTTTTTTTACTCCTCCAACAACGTTAAACATTAAACGTAATGTATGTACAATTACTCGATGTACATTCAGTTGTCGCTTAGGATGTGCAATTAAGAAATCATAGAACGTATGATTCGCCGAATATCTGTCGTTTGTTGGAAATGTTTCACTGGAAAGATAGTACTGTAGCGAAAACGAGAACGGAAAGTTTGCTTACCGATTCCGAACGGTTTAGCCGGCGCAGAAACGAAGTTCTCGTCGTTTCTAGCGTGACTCGCGGATGCACGTCGCGAATGAAGCAGTCCATTCAATTCGGTGTTGAGATCAGTCACGCTTTCGGAACGCGTCACGTTCAAAGAGTCCATCGAAGTGTCGGATCTCATGATCTGCAAGCAGTCAACGACACGTCATGCTACTGTTCTCTCAGTAGAATATTGTGTACATTCAATTGCACAGCCCGTCAAAAATCAATCAGTCCTCTTTTATGCTCTTTGCTATTTAAAAAAAAAATTTCCTTCGTGTCTTGCAGCATGTGTTTACACAGCCAAATGATTCTAGACGAACTGTGACAGTTTTGAGAAGATAACAGGATAGGAAACAACAATTGAAACAAATTACAAAGCAAATATGATACTGAAACGACTCAGGAATAAGAGAAAACATTTGAACTGAAAAGAAGAACAGGGTAAAGAATACCAACTACAGGAGAAGACAGAAATTAAGAAAGAAAAACAAATTAAACAAAAGCATACAGTGCGTCCGAGACGGCGGAGAGGCAGTAGTACCTGCGAGAAGTTGGGTACGCTTGCTGTCTTGCGCATGAGTGGTTGACCCTGTGCTTGCAGCAGTTCCTTCACGGCAACGTTCTGTCGTAACCGGTCTAGAGTCAAGATACTTTCCACCGCAGACACGCCGCGTGTATATTTTTCTGCGCAAACATCAGACACGTGAGTTTGTTGTGCACGTTGATCTTGGGTATACAAAATTCCCATAAAAGTATTGTTGAAAACGTTGGCTCACCGATGTAAGTTTCACCATCGCACAAGCTGTTGTCCTCACCGCTGGCAGCTATCTGTGCCAGGCTCTCGCGATCCTCCAGTTCCTCGCTAGCCTTTGGTATATTGGACACGACCTCGTAAGTGACGCCAGTTTGAGTCAAACAGTCGGTACGAACGATCCTCTTGAAGATACGGTCCGTGATACTTTGTCGCTTGTAGATGTTCAGGGCCAGCCGTTTACGCAGCACAAGGTCCATCGGCGCCGGATGTGACAGGCGTACCGTCGTTTTCAAAATTAAAAAAACCCGCTCGTTTGCTGAAACACACCCGCGCTATCGAATCGAGAGTTTTGAACGTTATACACATTATATATTTTTGGCATCGTGCGTGTCATTTTACCATCTGTGACTTTGTTTAGGTGTATGTTGTCGTGTATACTGGAATCCCAAGCGGCGATAGCGCACACGTCTTTCTCTATGCGACGAATTATGGGCAAATTGTAAAACTTATTGCCATGCTCCTTTGGTAAGATCGAGTTCAATCCGGTTACGGAGACTTCCTCTCCCGATTGGTGGGTTGAGAGATCATCGGCTGTAAATACGTGCGTACAATTTTATAAACGAAAGAAGCTGAGGAGTAAATGTAAACTTGAAAAAGAATTTACCGTTGAGATCAAGAAACAGAACAGGGATGTGTGGCTCCATGCCTGAAGGAGGATTCCAGTCAGCGGGTGCACCAGGAATACCCGATCCCGCTGCAGGGACCAACACCGCGTTTCTCTCCTCCGTCAGGCTAACCCACTGATCCACGAGGCTTTGTTCTCGCTCTATGTCCTGCTCAGTTTTGTCTGAGACAGAAAAATTATTACTGTGTCGAAGTCCAACGATCCATCGCAAGATTGAGACAAGACCAAAGTATACCTTGTTTGTTGATAAGTTTCTGTATCTGTTGATCCAAGTATTGTCTCCTTCTCATCAACGCCTCGCTCCATTTCTCCCTCAATATGCTCAAGTCCTCATCCTGATAACTGTCCAACGGGATCTGGAGACGATTCCTCACAGACACACTGCCAACCGCTATGTTCAATATCGACTGGCAAATAATGGGCAATGTCCCTGAATTTTGTACTGGTTTCACCCGAACTTGTATCCGTCGTTGTTGCCCTTGACGTAATTGATAAATACCGCCTGAAGAAGAAAAAAATACTCGTAGGTATTTTATTATATATTATACAATTGTTTAATTATTATTATAGAGGTAAATGTAACGTGCCTGTCCACGTATCTTGTTTTACAACCACATCCACTGGCGAATATTCTCCTTGTTCGTTCAGTTCCTGAATCTCTACCCAGAGTTCAATCTTCCGCGTTAACTCTGACCATCGATCAGCCAGAGATCTGGCCTTGGCAAGTTGTTGCTCGACTTCCCAGCCTGGCTTACTTCGGGAAAATCCGGCACTTCGGTGTCCCCAAACTTCTATGCTTAAGGCCCCTTCTGCGCACGAAAATGTGTGTTTAGTGATCCAGTATTTGGCAAAAGTTTCGCAGTGACTATCACTGATAGTTTTTCAACTCCAATCCAATAATATATTGATTATAGCAAACTACTCACTAAAATTTTCGTTACTCACCGCTACAGTGTTCGATAAACTCCTCTGTTATGGGCACGGTAAAATCTTTCGTGTGATTGAACTTGAACACCAGAGAGTCCCTCTGCCCTGTCTGGCAGTTCGAATTCAACTGCTCGGAATTGTCAACGGCCGGGACCACTATGGGGTCCGGATGTCCGCAGAACATGTACTGACAAAATACAAAATGGCTGAGTGACAGTGGCAAACCAGTTGCTTGTTTGATGGTCACGCGGCATGTGATAAAACTCGAGCCGGAGTAATCCTCCGGCTCTGATGAGGTCGAGTCAGCTGACGACTCCGACGCCGCCTCACAGATACGATCCTGAGGGAAGTGGCCAGATATGCGGCTAATCTCGACCTGCAGTCGTCCAGCGACTTCACCTTGTTGACTGATAATCGGCGTGTGGTAATCTAACCGAACGTCGTGAAACAGAACTTCTAAGAAAACATTCGCCACACCGATGAGATTGTGATTCTCCTGTGATTCGTAGAACGGGTCTTGGGTCTTCCCGGGCACTTCGTCCTGTAATTATTACAAACATTAATCTCGGATATCAGACAGTGTTAGGCAACTGGACAACGAATTAGACAGCGTACCTTAATGGCAGGCAATCGTTGACAATTATTGGGATCCTTTCTGTCCTCGTACATCTCCCGCATGTCGACTAGCTTGTTTTCTAACTTTTCCATGGACCACACCTGGCTGCCCATGTTCGTCCTCTTCACCAGAATCGCTGGTTCGCTGACGAAGGCGCCCCGCTGGAAAAATACACTCTGCATGTCGAAGAGTGTATGCGTGAAAACGGAACGAATACAAATAAAAAAATGAAACTAAAAAAAAAAAAAAAAAAAATAAATGAAAGAGTAAAACAAGAATAAGAAAATTATAAAATTATAGAAAAGACAGAACTAAGATAGAAGATCAACGAATGACAAAAATATACAAAAATAATAGAATTATACTACAAATTAAGAGGAGACAAAACTATGATGAATGAGATGGAAAATCAATGAAACGTGGAAAGCTGTTGAAGTAAACTTGACTTCCAAAGAAGAGACAACTTGTTTAAATCTCAGATTCTCTGGAAGTTACAAGCGGCTGTTTTAAAGAGCCAGAACATTAACTGCATCTCACACAATGCAATTACAGAGTGTGTAAGCTTGTAAAGAGTGCCAGCATATATTACCTTCCTGTTTGGACTCAAATTGTTCGGCGGAATTTGCAAAGTGACGCTAAATTTCGTTTGCTTCCCCATCTCCTCCGCCAAGAAGTTTGCCTCTTGCACCAACGCGTTCGCCTTCAAGATATCCGCTTTCAACTGACCCAGACTTCTCTTGAACATCTCGTCTCTTTCCTGAGCCCACTTCTCCACCCGCATCTGCGTGGTGGGCGTGCAAGCAGGAAGTTTACTACTCTGACTGCCCCGCAGGGGGTCGTACGGCACATAAGGAGAATAGGGCGTCGACGGGGACAAAATGTTGCGAAGTTGCTGGAACTGCCGCTCGTACTCTTGTCTCTGTTTCTCTAACGCGACCTAAAAAATAGAGGTACGATAATACGACCTGATAAGATAAAAGTATAAGACAAAGATTTATGGTAATTTTACTTAAAAATACATCACATTCAATCTTATACAAGGTGTCTCTTTTAATCTATAAATGCTATTCGACATTTGAAGAACGTCTCAAATGTATTTTTTTTTCATTTAAGAATTAAAATGAGACATCCAATGTATGGATGATTCTGGATAAGAGGAGCAGTGGTTTCTTAATTATAACAATTTGCGACAAACGTCAAAATGTTCCACACAGTCAAATTGATCTCAACTGAAGAAAATTTCAATACCTGTTTATCTTCCTCGTGCTGCTTCTCGAGTCTGGCAATGGCTCTCTGAATAGGGTCGTTCGACAGCTCGTTAAGCATCAGTTCTTCTCGCGCGAAGTTGTAATCGATATTCTGCGCTGGCGTCTGAGGCTCGCTGTTGATCGCTGTAAACGTGGAGACACACACATACATATATACATACAGTCTCCGCAGGACGTCGTCGCGCATCGATCACAAAGAATTCAATCAACCTGATATCCATTGAGGGCCTTGATATTACCTGTTGCACTTCTGGGGCAATTCACTCGAAAGAAATGATGATTTCCCCAGACAATCCTGTCACCGTGCAACAGCGGCGTTTTCTCTACTACCTGAGTGCCGTTCACGAAACACCTAGCACCGTTTAATGGCGTCATGTAGAGGCCGGTCTCCTCTATCGTGATGACACAATGCTCAGGCAGAATACCAAGTCCGTGTAGTTGAATGTCTTGCTCCGTTTTCGCCGAACGTCCTCCGACCAAGGTCCTCTCCTAGATTTTTTTTTTTTTTAGCAATGAGCATAACGTTTTATTGCCAGATTTTAATTATAATGAAATTTTAATCATCTAATATTGAAATATTTTAGATTAAGTTAATCTAATATTAAAATTCTGATATTTGTAATATAATATTTAATATACAATAATATACAATAATATATAATAATATATAATAATATATAATAATAAAATTCTACAAATTAAATAAAAACGACAGACACTTTTTAATACTCAGAATTTTAAGAAGATACCTTCAGATAATAAACTAGCAGCTCGTTCAAGCTTGGATCGTCGTTCAGATTAACGAGGTAATACTTGTTCTTCTCCACTTGGATACCGGAAGCCTGAACGCTTATCCCCATTTTCTCCAAGGCTTGCTGCCTCTCGTGTTGCAGTTTCTCCGTTTCCACTAATTTCTCCTCCCACGTCTGCGACATCACTTTCATTAACCGTTCCGATTCCGACAGCTTCTCCGTTATGTCTGTGCGTTGTTGGCCCACTATCGATCCCTGTCCCTAGAGTCCGTCGGGGGAAAAAGAAAAGAATAGCTTCAATGCAGTCAAGAACCAACCATGAATGAATTTGCTTGCTAAATATTGGATGAATTCAAATGGAATTTTGTACGAAGAGCAGTTCGAGAAATTGGCCCTAAAATTAATTATTGAAATAATTGGAAGCTTCGAACGACGAACATTAGGTACCCAGGAAAGCTCTTGCCATTTTTTTTACTGTGAAAACACATGAATTTACTCGTCGAAATATGAACCTTCGTGTTTCACTTTCATCCAATGGTTCATTAACTTATAAATGTTTTTCTAAAAAGTTTTCTGGTTTCATTGTGGAGGGATCTTGACGCTTCTTTCATTATTGTTCCTCACACGGTTATCCAAAACTCAGATACAGATGAAAATCCGTTGGTGAAAAGGAACATGATCTCCCATTAAGAGTCATTTTTACTACACGAGGTCAACAAAGAGAATCTGAAAAAGTGAAGAGTTTCTCCAAACTCTTTCCAACTTGTCACAATAAATATGGCTAGCAGTAATGGCTTTTCTCACTTCTAGACATTCATTGTCAATCAGAAAAATCGAAGAATTGTGATCGGCAAGAACTTCTCTAGATACCTGATGATGTTCCACTATCTTTCTTACAATTTTGGCAAAATGTCAAATGTCTGATGAGAAGGCTAACGTCGCTAATTGCGAGATTTGATTCGTTTCGAGTCTTTAGGGGACCCAGTGTTTGTCTGTCAGTCCAATATGCAATTAATATGCCAACGTTAACGCGTCCTAATCATCTTACAGTTGCGTGTAATAGCATCTCCTTCAAAGTTTCCACTTCCTGCCTCAATTCCCGAATGATCCTCGCGTTCGGATCCTCGTTGACCACCGCGTGATTAACGATTCTCTTGGCTCTGTCCGCGTATCGCAAAGTTGAAAGTGTCTCCTCGTAATTATCCGCCGCGGGGGATATCGTTGCTACCATTACGGTCTTGCTGTTCCCGCCGAGGTTGTCCTGCAATTAAAATACATGATTATATAAACGAAACAATTACTTTTTAAATTCTATATTCTTAAATTTTCTTATTTTTATTTCTTAAATCTTTCAATTTTAAATTTTATATTTTCTAGGATTTTGGACAAATGTAGGAAATAAGGATTTGGATTTACAGTTTAGTAAATGTCTTTTTTTTTTTAATTGTGCATTTAAGGAATTATGTAAAGGACTTTGATAAGTCAGAAAAATCAATTTTTCAGAAATTGCATATTCTGTTATATACGATCCTTCCAGAATATTCTAGAAAATAATTAACTTAGAATTTTCATTGGCACCTAAAGGTAACATTTCATTTTTCACTTTTATTTTTCTACTTTTTTTTTTTAACAAAATGTAGTTTCATCTCTAAAACAATTCTTTAATTTTCTTCATTTTGCAACCACTCAAAAGTACGTAATTAATTAATAGTTAAAATCTGTTAAACATATTACCTTCAACAGCCACGTTAGAACGGAGTCTCTGTACGGCACGAATTTGTCCTTATTCTTATTACTTCCGGAATTCTGATCCGCTAGCTTCGAAATGACTAGACCCAACGTCGTTAGGGATCTGCAAATATTTGTCTCGTTTTTATCTCGTGATCCATCACTTTCTCGCATAGAATTATTAAAAAAAAAGGAAGATCAGATCAATTAAACTGATTACTTTCTCGCATATGTTGATACGTGGTAATTTGTCGGACAGGGCGCTTTTAACTTTATTAAAAGAGAAAGAAAACAAAGGACTTCTCATACATTTTACAACTACGTCAATTTAATTATCAGGCTGTGTAGTAAATTCGCTCGCCACACTCGACGTTACATTTTTCTGGATGTTAGAAACGTGTATTATAGAAAAACAAGAATACTTTTTTGTTTTTAACTCTCCTAACACTTTAACTAGGTGGTTAATGTCCTCAGTGAAATTTCACTCGCGATTTTCTTGTAGGGAATTTTTATTCTTCTTTTAAAGAACCTTCTAAACATTTGATTTATATAATATATATATTTGATTGATTATAATTGATTCTACAATACAACAGAGGCTTGCTTAAAGTAATCCAAAATTTTCTTGTAAACTTAGAGGAATAAAGAAATTAATTTTTTTTCCTTCAGTATTTATTTAGTTTGTAGATGATGAAATTTTTCAACTGCGAGCGTATATTCATGGTCAAATAAACAAATTTGTGTCATTTGCCAAACTAATAATATTAGTAAAAGATATCAGTGCATATTCAGTTGTTCAAAGATCTCAGACTACACTTTTTGCAATTAATACTTTACTTGTTAATATTGCTTCCTTCTTTAAGCCTATCGCCCACCGCTCCAGTTTTCACAGCCCTTTCGCTCCCTGCCAAATCTACCAAGCTCATCCGCGAGACCTTCTCGCCGCTGACGCCGCTCTTCGAATCCGTCAACGTCTGCGTCAGGATGACGGAGAATACCGCGTGCGACCGTGAACTTTCCGAGTTCATGTTCGTCGCCGCCACCGTCCTCGACTTGTTCCCCTCCGCCATCAGATTGTCGATGTCCTGAAAACGAAAAAACATTACCAACTCTCCTCTCCAAAGTCTCGGTTCGACGATATCATAGATCACTCGAGCGACTCGGTGAAAGGTAGGTAATTTCCACACCGCGGTGTATGAGAAAACTTTTGGGTAATTCTGTTGGGAAATTCAGCTGATTCGGGAGGAACGTTGAGCTTAATGGCCGTAATGGAATGGTAGCTGGCGAGCGTGATGTAATGAGAGATTCTTGGGTGTTCCTGGGCAACTGAAAGATTTACTCGACGTTTGCTCCTTTTCTTTTACAATAAATCCTAAATGTCTATTGGCGAACGCGGACTGATCTTTCTCTTCTTTCCTTTCATCTTGTTTCGCCTTTTCAGCTTTCCGACCTTTCAACTGAGGAGGTAACTCAAAAGCGTATTCCACGAAGAACGAATTACGACGAGTTAATTCGTCATGCCCGCAGTGAATACGAAGCATGATACAAAGAAGAAGAGAAACAAATATTGTATCAAGATTTAAATTTATATGCGCCATCTTCAAAGTTCTTTTATTAAAATTAATTACTCAAAACTACTTGTTTGCCCTCAGATATGCTACATTTTGATTGAAAATACTGTTAAATTTGATCTTTTATTTTTATTTAATTTTTATTAAATATATTACAGTTAATATAATGTATAATTTCTATCATGGAATTGTCAAATTAAATAACAAATTTCTCTAATAAGAAGATTAAAAGGCCGTGTTATTACATATTATTCCATTTTAATAATTATAATATTTATATGTATATATAATATATTATAATTGTATTGTAATACAAATATAAATATATTGTATGTATATATTGTATTGTATATTTTGTAATATATTTAACAAAAATTAGATATAAATAAAAGATTTAACGATAGATACTATAATTATACTAATATAGTAGTATATCTAATTCCAATTTATTGTTCGATTTTCTCTCTTCTTGCGCCATTTTCCAATGACGAGTCAACTCATCATCCCCAGTTAAAAAAAAGTTAAGAGCACAGAGACTCGAACGATTCAATTTATACCAAAGAAAAAAGGATGATATTAAAAATGACTTCCCTCCTAAAAAAAAAAGAAAAAGCGTGACACGATGGTATCATTGTGTTCACAGTCGATGAAACAAATTGAAACATATCACGCGTTACTGGTATGCACGAAACGTGTTTGTTGCATAAAAGAGGTAACCGCTACCTTCGCATACACGTTAAACGACCTGATTTTACTTTCTGAAAGTAAGGATCGTGTATCATTATATACCTTCATTCGTGTAATGTTCGTACTCGTTGCTCGAGCGATCAGTAAAAGTTATTCGATCGCGATCGATTCAATCAACTTAGAAAACAGATATATATAGATATATAATCGTCACTTCGTTCTTTGGAAACGAGTGTCGCATTAATAACGAGACAACTACGTTGTTAAAAGATAGTCAATTAAAATCAGAATCGCGTTTCAAGATCAAAGAGTCCTTGTAAGCAACGCTGTAACAAACATCAGATTTTCAGTCATTACTGAAATATTCTAATATTTTAATACATACATTCTACTTGAAAATAAAATGATATTTTTGTTTTTTTATATACGAGCAAACAGGATTAGCAACATTACTTGATCGGTACTTCAGAATTCAAATAGATGGTAACTTTTGAAAATTTAAATAAATTGTTTTCTCTTCTGAAAAATTTGATGTTCCCCACGAGAACTCGTCAACCGAAGAAGACACGTTAAATTAATACACAAAATTCTCCACTCTCAGATTTAATTGCAGATGATAGTGCATTATTACGGAAATGAAATCGTCGATACATCCTGCAATGACAGATATTGATCATAACAGCTTCAGTTTTGGAGCTGCGCCAGCTAGCTAGGTGATGAAACAAGGCGACGATGATGAAAACGACGTGATTTGTTAAACTGGACAAATAACAAATGGTATTAGCAAAAAAAAAAAAGAGAGAGAAAGAAAAGAACATTATAGACACACAAAAAAAAGGAAAAGATCAAAAGTTACCTGAAAGGATGTGACAGCGAGCTGACTAAGTCCGTCGACGTACGGTCCCAGGACATTGTGCTCCCTGACCTTCAGCGACTGTTTGTTCGGCTTCGGGTCGAGCAGATCGTGCACCTTCTCGTTGTAGATCTCCATGTACGAGACTTCGACTTTGTAGGTGAGCTCCGAGCTCTGTTGCTTCGCGATCATGTCGAAGAGATTGTCGCACAGCCGTGGTATAATACCTTTGTTCTCGCCGCTTCCCATCATCGTGTACGATTTCCCGGACCCTTTGAAAAAAAATTCGTTCTCCAATCAACTTCGATTCGCGACTGTTAACAGCAATCACTTTTATCTTCCTAGATCTTTTTTAATGTGCGGAGAAGAGAATTTGAAAATTCTACCTTGACTATCTTCTTCAAGATCTCTAAGGATCACTTAATCTTTTTTTCTTAATTTTAAGTATATTTAAATGTAACCCAGGCAAAACAAATGATAAGTTTATTACCTCTTAATAATTTCTATACAGTGATATCATACCGACGAGTTCAAAAGAAAAAGAAAGCGAATTGTATTGTATACGGTTGGGTCACTCGTTATGGTCCGCGAACCAGTTGCCAGCGCAAGGAGTTAAGTGTGACTTGAGATCAGAAAAATTGAAGATTTGTTGTTGGTTTATTGACCAGTGCGTATATGTGTGACTTTCTCTAAAATTCTTTGATTCTCATAATCCTTTCGCTACGATGATCCTCATCCCACGCCAAAAGTGTACATATACACTGATAGAATCATTTTTCGAGATCTGCTTTGAAATAGAATTTTTTTCTAATTTCTTGGTAACATTTTAACGAAGATCTAGAATGTTAGAATCTTGATACAGTTATTTCACTTTGTTTTGGCAAGATAAGAAACAATCCCTAATTTTTAAGGAGAATTTACGACCTCCTCCTTCCTAGGGAGACTCGTTCAGCGAGTCCAACGAATTATGGAAATTAAGTAATTAAGCGAGGGTTGAGATCTAGACCTTATCACGATCGAGTGAAGGATAAATTATAAATATTATAAAAATTCATTAAGTTCTTTTTCTTTTTTCTTTTTTTCTAAAAAAGATGGTGAGTTTAACTATCGATTAGAAATCAAATACACTTCACCGTCTATCACCAACTTCTAAATCTCCTCGACTCTTAAAGAAACCCCTAAGACTTGGACGATCAACAGCGAATCATCCTCCGACAGATTTAACCCCCAATTGACACCATTGTTTTCTCGCGCCTTAACAGGTTTACCCTCGCGTCGCTATCTACAACTTTTCGCTCGCAAGACAAGTGCAAGTAGTTATTCCATCCAAGCTGTAAGCGCTTGAGAGGATGACCGGCAGGGAGATTAAATCCGATTGATCGATGACAAACGATGGCAACTAAGTGAAAGAAGACGCAAGAGTCTTTAGAAGTGCATAATCTTGTTCCTTCTTCTTCTTTTTAACACCCTTCTGAAGAGAAAGGGGATCGTGTGTAGAAAAATAATAGGAAAGTGAAAATTCTACAAACGTTTTCGGAAGAGTTTCGATCGTAGTGTGTTATTAAACGTCTTACCGGTTTGGCCGTAGGCGAAAATGCAAGCGTTGTAGCCTTGGAACGCATTGTCCAAAATGTCGCGGCCCAGGGCGTCGAACACCACGTCCTGGCTGGCGAAATTCTCGCCGGCCGGGTCCAGAGAATAGAAACAGTGATCGAACGCGAACGTCTTTGGTTTGCTCCTGCAACAACCAAACATGCCAAAAACTCATTATTGCCATTCGTTCAAGCGTGTTTTCTGAGAATTGACGAGCTGAACATAAAAAGCTAAAACCATATAACGCCTCCACTATATTATGGACGATATTAATTATATTATATTTAATATTAATATTAATATTTTATTAAATTACTATGGACAATATAGTAATATTTATTCATAGATACGAAAGAAAAAAAGAAAAAATATTCCCAGAAGAAATATTCTGTGTAAAAAAATCGGCGATGCGATGTTTTTTTTTTTTTAAAGCTTTGAGGTTTATTACAGCTATATTTATAGAACCAACTAAAATTTGAAAAAATAAGAATATAAACTTTATACATGAAGGTTACAGTCTTTGAGGCCGAGATATCTGGTTTAGCAATTATTCTGTCGACGTTTAGGGGCAAGAATAATTTGTGTTTGCCGAGGTTCTTGACAAGTTTAATCCTTTGGGGGTAAACGATGTTATAAGTAATAATTACGTATATTCCTCGACGTTTGTCATCGACTCACGAGCTCCTGGGATTTCGTCGGTGAAAAAGCTACTTTCGTATTGATTTGCAACCCTTTCGATACCAGAAACGTTCTCGATATTAAATCCAGATTTTTTCCCCCGGGGGTGAAACCGTCAGTGAGAGGAGAAATTATTTCGTTAACGATATTCCAATCACGAACGACGTGCTTTTTTTTTAGATATTTCATATCCCGCTTTACGTTCTGTAGAAATTTTTAATTTTCATGATATTAGCATACAATATTTATTTCACTAGTCAAACTATTTTTAAACAAAATAATTTTTAATTTATGAAATATAATCGTTAACATAATCGTATTTCATCGTAATGATTTTCTTCAAGTAAGTGAATCTTTAATACTTCTTTTTAGATTGACAGCATATTTATGTTTATGTAACAGAATATTTTTTTAATTTTTCTAGATACACGAACTCTCTACATTATCTTCTGGGATTTTTTACTTTTTTTTATCACTCGTGATAATTACACATTTACAAGTTTATGCTTTCTGAAATTTGATAGTCTCCCTAAGTGATTGTCAAATCCGGGTGTTTTTCTTGTAAGTTTTGGTACAATATTAAATAAATATTCATCGTCTTTAAAAATTGCAAAAAAAAAAAAAGAAAAACAATAAATAGGATCTCGATCGATATTGCAGAATAGCACTGGCAGCAAAGAACCGATTAATACATTTTTTCTGGTCGTTTAAGCGTTATAAAAATAATCGATCGCCGCCGAAACTCTCGCAATATCGAAAGGATTCGAAGATAGAGCGCGCGAAACGAGAGAAATTACGTCGCTTCGAGGTTAACGAGGTTAAGATTCTCCGTTGTGTATGACGGAATAACAAGGAGATTGGGGGGGGGGGAGGGGGGTTCTATATCGAGCGGGAAATACAAAGAAAGATTCGTTCCATTGGAAAACAAAAACGATTTCCTCTTGTCCTGGATATATCAGAACCACGCGAAACGTCGGAAAAGGCACCACGAGTAGAAAACGAGCGGCGTCCCACGCATCGACCCGCTATCGATTTTCTGTCGCGTTTCCACCGTGGGTAATCAGTTTCCAACGGGTCTCTCGATCCCGAGAGTAACTGGAACGCCACGTCGAGTCGTTACAGAGACCCGTGACTCCCGATGAAATAGTCCGTCGCGAAGAAATTTTTCCCGGCTCGTCAGACGTTTTTTCTTTCTCTCTTTTTAACACTAAGAGCGACTAATTTACGATTTTTGTTGGACATTTATTTAAATTTATTAGACGTAAATTAAATTATAAATTATATTAACCTAAATTAAATTTATAGACGTAAAACGTATATTTTCAAAGATTTAAATAATTTCTCGTAGAATATATAAATAAAAGTTTCTACTACAGAGTTTCTTTATTTTTTTGACTTTAACTTTTATCTCTGATGGAAATTTTATGCTTTAATCCCCCACTCTTTCAGTCGGTATCCCCTCCACCGTATCACTCCCCCCACTTTAGCTCTGGCTCAGCTGAGTTAACACCAGAACTACATTCCAAAGTGGTCAAACTAACCAATTTGTATTTTTTAGAAAATTCAATGTTCAAAGTTCAATAGAACAATGAAAATGATTCGATAAAATCCTAACCTCAAGTTCAAAGTTTAATTAAATGGTTTCAAAAACTCGTTGCAAAAAAAAAAAGAATTTCAATCTTCAAATTCACCGAAAAAAATTTTTCAACATTCTTACGTGTGTTTGAATTTTGTAATTTTCTAAAAAAAATATCCTCGTTACATGGTATAAAATCATCTTTAAAAAAATAGTCAAAAATAGAGGCTTCACGCTTTGAAAATAAAATGAAACTGGTTGCCATGTGATTCGTTTTTCTTTTACAAAGTTGTATCAGTTGAAATTGTCGACAATTTTCTGTAAATTGTAATTGATATTTGGCTCTTCACTGTCTACGCGTACAAATGTACAAATTATGCAAACAACGCTCGAAATTCCCAAGTATTTGCCAAGGTACACCGTGTACCGATTACGCTGGCTTTCGGGCGGCATATTAACGTTTAAACCCGAAGTTAGACGATCGTTATTGTTATCGTATTTGCAATAAAGCTCGTACCGGCAATCGCGATATCTCCATTGTTCCTATTGTTCCATTTTCAGTACGCCGCAGCTCGCAGCAGCAAATATTAATAATGCAAGAACGTCAAATTTACGGCAACAAGAGAACCAACAAGATATTTCTTTATTTAAGAGTCCATGATCCGATTCATGATGGGAATGAGCAATGTTCATAAAACGTGGAAAAATGTGAAATCGTCTGAGATTTCGCTTACCGGAAGCGGACTTGAATTTCATTATAAACATTACTTGGTTTGACAAACTTACATCAGTGATGAACGACAGTATGAAATTCTTTAGTATAAAAATTTTGAAAAATTCCACAACCAAAAATTCACAAATTCTTGGAAATTTTGTGAAATGGATAAATTTTACTTGGTTTGACAAAATTTATACCAGTGGGAAACAAAAGTATAAGATTCTTAATGCAAAATTTCCAAACTCACGAAATGATTTCTCTGAAAACTTCGCGAGGCGGATAAACGACGAGAGGCGATCGTCGACGCGATTTCCACTCTGGAAACGATCACAATCGATCCGGAAAGTTCGTGAACTCGGGAGAAGAGAGGGATAGGATAAAAGTTTTTCGATCGGCCTGTAAACGTGCCAGGAGACGAGTGTCTGTTCTCGACTCTGCCAGCAACTAGAATTCATCGCCGATTCCATCTGCAGCCATTTAACGACCCCTTCGATCCAAACAACAATCGGTGCACCACCGACGCGACTAATTTGCATAATCGCGCGCGGGTACACGGCCGTTTCCGTGTCCGGCGGGCTATTAAAATCCGCCGCGATGGAGAACTTTCCGAATAACTAACAATAAAATGTTCTCTGCGCCGCAGAGACGCCGTTCAATGCGGTCGTTCCTGAAGATTTGCTTCCCGCAAATGGCGGATTTATTATTTTTTTTCCTTCAAATCGTTCTTAAGGGTGTTATATATAATTCTTTGTAGAAAATTTTCAAAAGACCGAGAATGCAATAGAACAAAAGTACTTTGAAAATTTCTCCTGAAGACAATTTCTCTGAGAACAAAATTTTCCTGGAAAATTCCCTGAGAACAACCCTTGGGAACAAAAGTCTTTTGAAAAGTCCTGTGAAAACAACCTTTGAGAACAAAAATCTTCTGAAAACTTTCCTGGAAAACAACCCCCAAGAATGAAAATTCTCTAAAAACTTCTCCTGAAAATAACGCTTGAAATCAAAAATCCCCTGAAAACAACCACTGAGAACAAAAATTCCCTAAAAAGTCTCCTGAGAACAAAACCCCCCTGAAAATTTCCACTGAAAACCCCTGAGAACAAAAGTCCCCTGAAAAGTCAGCTGAAAGTAAACCCTGAAAGCTCAGAGATCACAACTCCGCCACAGAGTCAATCTCAAACATTTAATCTAAATCTAAATAGAATAATCAACGTGCAATCAGAATAATCATGATTGCACTTATTATATAATAACGAGTAATCGTTGATTAATGAATGAAAGGAAATAATCGAAATCATTAATCGTAAAATGGTTAATGGTACAATTTTGATACGATTGTATCGATATTTTACATTGTGTTTGAACGTGTTACAGCAATGTGAAAACTGATCAGTTAATGATTTAGAAATTAATGATTACGAATTACAAAGATCACTGATTAATTTCGAATATACTTGTCATGAAAAGATAATCTTTTTATTGTTACAAGAAAATCTGCACTTATCATTAAAAGTAGAATTTGGATAAAACAAAAAATATTCCTATTTTTTCTCGTTTTATTGTAATTTATTTCAATTCCACTTGCAAATGCACTTGCCCCTTGTCTTTGTATACCCTTCGAGTATACCCTTTTGTCTCAGCAGCTTTAAAATAATTGCACGTTCTCAGAATGAAATAAAACACTTGAAGGGTTAACTTGATCAATGACTATAACTACTATCGAAGACTATTATTTAATAATTAAATCATTTAATAATAAAGACTATTATTTAAGAATTGGTAACAGAAATGATTACAAGGAAGCTGATCGTCTCTGCTTTTAGATCATCGTCCACCCTTCGTCAAAAATTACAATCTTCGTCCATCCTTCTCGTCAAAAAGATACTCCCTCCCCCCGTCTTTACTAAATACCCCTTTTTCAACCCATCGCGACAAGGCGAATACACGTTTCTCGGTACACTGTCGTAGGAAACAGACCTGTTCTCTTCCTTCTTGTCGAGTCCTTCTCGATGCAAGCTCCGGTGGAGTCCGTCCGTTGAAGACGTCAGCCTGGACGTTCACCCGTGCCGAAAAATCAGAGATCGCGGGAAACACTTGGCACTGGCGAATTGGGCCGACCTCGAGTCACACAGAACCAGAGAAAGAAAGAAAGAGAGAGAGATTGGTTCTCGCGTATTCTAGCACGCTGCGGAGAGCCGCGAGCCTGTGTGTGCGAGGACGGTGTGCAAACCGCGGCGTAGGCCGCTCGATAGTCCCCGTTTTAATCGAGACCGAGCCCCCTCGAGCTGGCCGGCCGGCCATCGCGTGACAAACCCCCTTTCCACGCGGATCTATTGGGTGTGTGCACGGAAACAGAATTCGTCTTCCCGATGAAGTGGAAGGTTTTGTTATCGCCATAGAGTCAGAGGCGAATTTCCTTCCCGACGAGCACGAGCTGTTCACTCACAATCACGAAAATTAGTTTTAACGAAACTACACCTTCAATTTTAACGAAAGCCGAGGACTGTCGAAATCACCCTAAGATTCACCAGTATTATTCTATACTTTAATTTTTAAATTTAAATGTAAAGAAAATGTAAATATTTTGTGCGTACAAAATGGACAAAATTCGAAATTAAAAAAAAAAAGAAATGTTTTTTAATTTTAGCAGTACAGAATTGTCGCCTCTCAGAGGTGGCGAACTGGCGGCCCTTCCCCTCCCACTTTCCTGACCGCTAGCGCTATCCCCTCCACTGTGTCGATCTCTCCGCTGCGTTGAGAGCGTCGCAGCCACACAATACTCACGTTAGGTATATATATATACACGTATAAATTGTTTTCTATAGCTGCTAAAGTTTCTTCATTTTCCTTGCGAATTTTGCCTATATTGTACGTGAAAAATATTTACATTTTCTTTAAATTTAAAAATTAGAGTATAGAATAATAGTGATGAAACTTGGAGGATGTAGAATATCATCAAGACGTTATTCTTACGAACGAGCTGCGTTCGTCGCAAAAATGTGACGTTTCTGTTATTTTCTGGACGGACGTAGAAATACAAGCTTCTTGACATACGTGAAGCATCTGAGAAGCTGTGATAGAAGAGAAGAGAGCACTAAAATAAAATTCTGTGTTTATAGCAGAACTGTGACGAAAGCTAGGAGAACGTCGATCAGAATGGTACTTTTAAACATGAGGGACTGAACCTCAGCTATAGTGAACTGAACCATTTTATGATATACTTCTAAACGAAGTCCACATATTTTTTTATTGGAAATCGAAAATTTAGAAAAGTCCGTTACTTTGGAAAGCGAGGAATTTAGAAAAATTCGTTACCTCGAAAGTGAAGAATTTAGAAAAATCGAAGAATTTAGAAAAATTCATTACCTCGAAATTTAGAAAAATTCGCTACGTTGAATGTCGAAAATTTAGAAAAATTCGCTACTTCGGGAGTCGAGAATTTAAAAAAAATTCATTACCTCGCAAAAACAAGAACTCGCGAGTACGTAGAATTGTGTCATGGAAAAAAGTGAATTTGGTTTTTTACCGACACCCTGTGTACACTGTACGTAGAAATAACAGGCTGGTAGATATAGGTGAGCTGTAACGACCTTCGACACGCAAGCCTCTGCGGTGGTCAGAGCGTCAGTAGTAAGGGTATACAGGTGGTCAGGCAATGGAACTGGGTTACAACGGTTGGCATAAACGCTCGCGTTCGCGACTTGACGTCTGGCAACCACCATTCGAGAACTCGCTATCGCCGCTTAGATTTTTACGGCCGTTCCTCTTCGACATTCGGGCCAAACCTCCCTCCCCGAGCTTTACGAATTCGTTTTTCGAGTGTTTTTACCGACTTACGATGAAAAATTTTATTCTCTTTTATTATTATTTAAGGCGATCTATAAATATTCTTGGCTCCTGAAAAAACCTAACCTGAACCTAGACTAAATAAAAATCTCAATTAATGCAATGTCACATGATTATTAAACGTGATAATATTAGTTTGGATCACACGAGTGTTATTACGATATATAAATATGCATGGAAATAACCGATTTCTTCGCGAGATTTCCCTCTCTCGGTACGTTCGACAATTCCATGCGTTTGCACAGTCTTCGGAATAAATACGATCGGGAAAAGAGATCGAGGCGAAAGCGGCAACTCGGTGTGCAACGCGTGCCAAGTTTCAACCCTTGATCGTGGCTGCAAATATATGGAAAAGAACAAAGAGAAGAAACGAGCTCGACGGTGTAAAAAAAAAATAAAATTTGACGTCCGAATCTTTGCTCGCGAGCAGATTGATTGATAAAAAAATATACAAATTCGAGAGATAAGATTTTGAAAATGAAAAATTGAGAGCTCTCCACGCTCTAGAATCGATTACTCTTCAAAACTAATTTTTAGAAAAATGATGACATCCTAAATTTGATAGAGGAAACGAACAGTTTTTATTCGAGCCTAAAATAGAAACGATAAAAAAAAAACTTTACCCCTTAGCTCTTTACTTCAACGAAATTTCTCCTATTCTTTTCTTCTTTTTGAAACGAATATTAAAAAAAAAATTCTAAATTTGAAAGAAAGAATGAACTTCCTAATCCGTGGAAAGTTTGTTTTCGATTGCAATACATTTCGCGTGTTCCCTCCCCTCTCCTTAATTTCAGCGAAATGTCAATTTTCCTCGCCGCGCCAAGTATAAAAACGTTCGTTTGAATTTCGCTCGAGAAGAACGAGAGATCGAGGGGAGGGAGCGGCGAATCGACTGACTGCTGTGAAACGGATTATCCAGGATCGGGGCGAGCCTCGGGCGGGGGAGGGAAGAAGGATGGATGCAAATCGGTGAAAGCAAAAGGGTAAAGCGCTGCAGGCGGCGCACAGGCGGATGTGCACGGGGAACCGGTGAATCGGGCCTTTAACGAAGGTAAACTTAATTAAGGCAGTTGTCGCTCTAGCACGGCGCAGTCTGCGTGGGTCGAGCCAATAAATCGGGGATTTCGCTTCGCGTTGCGACGCGTTGACCCTTGGCCAGTGCGATTCGAAACTCTGCTACACTTCGCGACGATGCTGTAAGACGCGATGAACCGTGTTTCTTTTTTCTTTTAATAGTGTTTAATAGTGATACAAGTTCATTTATTCATACGTTGAGAATATTTAAGGGCTCGCGTTTGAATTAGCTAAAATATATATTTTATTATATTGTATTATATTATATAATTATATTAAATTTAATATTCTTTTAATAAATGACGAATTAATAAATAATTATAAATTGTATTGTATATTCTATATAATAAACAAATTAATTTCACAATTTGATAATTAAAATTGAAAAAAAGCTGAAAAACGACAATTGATATGTGTAACGAGATCTCACTCGAACTTACCCTGAAATTGATCTCAAGTATCAATTTTCTTGAAAAAAAAAAAAATACTTATTATTATTCCAGAAATTCTCGCCGAGATTTTATCGAGAATATTATTTCTACATTCTCTTGCTTCCCTATATTTTTACACAATTTCTCAAGGCCCCTCAAGCCTCGGATTTTCCTCTCACGGAACAGAACGGTACGAACGCACGAGATTGTGAACGATCGCGCGATCGATGAAAACGTAAAACGAGGTAAAACCACTTGATAAAAAAAAAAAAACCGAAACGATAGAAATCACGATCCGCGGAGACGAGAGATTTTCGACAATTGATCGCAATCGTATTGTTTTATACGACGAGTCGTAGACTGACTTCGACGGACGGAGCCGATAGTTACATGTCCCTGAAATATGTTTCCATCGACCGACGCCGTGGCCGCGATGCAACTCCTCCAAACGTTCATCCTTTATTCATCAGAATTTGAAACATTAAAAATCTGGTCTTGGCTGGCCGGTGGTTTGCTTGTCTCGTTTCATGACGTCACACTTGTGTACGATAAGGTATACCTTAAATAGACTATTTTGCTTCTGTATTCTTCATAAGTTGAACGTTGGG
Organism: Melipona bicolor; assembly: GCA_030673865.1. NCBI lineage: Eukaryota > Metazoa > Arthropoda > Insecta > Hymenoptera > Apidae > Melipona > Melipona bicolor. The sequence goes on along the minus strand of JAHYIQ010000013.1, from coordinate 746,959 downwards.
GATTATTGTAGGAAAATGTCGTACTTTGTGTTCAAGAAAATTATTTAGAAAATTATACAATATTGCATACAATATAATAAGTATAAGTAGATAGTAGATAGTATCATATAAGTAGAGAATTATACAATAGTATAATATAATACTATAATACTAATAGTATGATTACTACCAATACTAGTAGTAATATTTATAGTATAAGTACATAATAGATATCATTAGTAATAGTAATAAGTAGTAGTAATAGTAATAGTCTTTATCATAAGTTTCTGTTTCTCACGAAAAATTTAACTTTCATTTGCACAGAAAAAAAACGCAGTTACTTTTTGGCCGATTTAATATAATATAGTATACAATTGTACTTAATTATAATATAATTATACTACAAATAGTCACAGAATTATATAATTATATAATAGTCCATGAACGAGAGAGATTTAACGGGCCAAGAATTTAAAAAAAGAAAAAAAACGAAGAATATCCTCCAAACTTGAAACCTTGAAATAATAATTTTTCGTTTCGACCCGCTTCTACTTTTGGAGAGGATTGCTATCTTTTTCAACAACTGAATATTATACCGAGTTGTTTCATTTTCCCGGTAGCAAATATCGGAGATTACCGCCGTAATTGTAAACCACTAGCAATCGCGTAAGCTGTTTAAGCTTCAGGTGAATATCGATTCCGAGCGTCAATGGATGAATAATCTAGAAGGGAGCATAGATTTGTCATTTATTCAAAATCAAGATCGGATGTGATCATTTTATCTCTGATTTATTTACTGCTCGTTTCCAAACGAGCGGGGATACGTCTGGAAAATTGGCTTTATAATCATAACATAATATAAGTATACTATATATTCCTTTAGTATTAATTTTGTATAATATACTATATATATTACTTTAATATTAAAGTATACTATTATTTTACTTTAATATTAATTAATACTAAAGTATATTATAGTATATATTCCTTTAGTATAATGCATTATTAAAGTATACTACATTATTTTAGTATTAATTAATTATTATATATTATTTTAGTATATTACTAAAATTAATTAATACTAAAGTATATTATATATTACTTTTATCAAATTTATTTAAAATTATTAAAGTACTAATACTTTAGTATTAATTTATACTACTTATATAGTATTATATATTATTGATTTATACTATAATATTTTACCAGCATTTAATTCTCATTTTTATTTTATTTTCATTAGACTTAAAGACTCGCTAAGATACTTTTCAACGATACGCCAAAACAATGCGCACAATAGGCCTGGCCTAGAATTCTGAACGAAGCGAAGACACTTGAATCTCCTCGAGTCGTTGAAATTAAAATAAAAGGAAAGAAAAGAAAGGTGAAACAAGCTGCAAGGGAGAAAGAGAAAAAGCAAAATTAAACGGATTACACGGATAATAGACGGAAGAGACACAGTAACGAATATTTTTCGCTGGGAGGATCGTTCTTTTGTTAGCGAATAAATGGAATATAAGACGAACAGGTGACGCAAACACACCCCGTCCTCTGTCGTTCACCGAGCAGTAATTGCACTGTTTGCGAACCAAGAAACGCGAACAACATGCGCACAACGTTGCTCTCGTTAATTGCTCGTACCTGGATGCACCCTCTGCACTTCCAATTGCTTGTACGAACAAACAAACCGAATATGATGTACAAGCGGAGAGCCAAGTGGAAAGTGCTTTCGCGTGTCTTTCGTTTGCGAGTTCGCGAGTTAACGAGCGTTATCACGACAGAGGGAGCATCGACGAAACACGACGCCTGGGCAGCTTCCGGAACGACGCTTAACGAATCGCTTCCATCTATATATTGTAAATAATAAATTTGTGAATGTATCGTTCTGTATTTATAAAAATGTATTTTATTACGAGCGAATATAATTGTACATTCAATAATTGAATATTTATATTGGTGATCGATTAAATTTACACACTTACTGTTATATTAAAAATATATCCGATATATTATATTTATAAATTATATAAAAAAAGTACCAAATTGAAAAATTAAAATTAATATTCGACGATATTAAATGAAATTTAATAAGTTCTCAATTGAAAACTATAGACTATAGATTAATATAAAATTAAATACGACGCAACAGTGAATAGAACGACAAATTTAACAAATTATTGCAAGCTCACTGTGCAACAAAGAACAGGCGTAGATATTCTCTCCAGTCTCGGTCTAGTGCTTGCAAGCGCTTTCCAAGGTGATACACATTACGATTATATACGTATGCTAGCCTTCATGCCAATTATAACATTTATTTATACTGAACAACCCTAAGTTGTTGGATCAACACGTTCGAACGTGCTACGTCCTAATAAAATAATAAAATAATACAAATCGCTCAGTGGTTGAATAATTACCGAGTGCGAACGCAAATTACGAAAATTAATCGAGTTACGGACGATCAATCGATCATCGACGATCAACGACTGAATTATTGATTCGATCAAATTCATGATTAAATTTGATTAAATTGATCCAGACAGAATCACTCTCGAATTATTACTTCGAATACACACTGATTCTTCGAAAAAAAGAAGAGAAGAACGAAACAGCTCAACCTCCAAGTGCTACTTGTAGACGTAGTAAAGTTGCTGTTCTCGGGAATCTTTACGAGCTGATTTCAAATTTACGAGGCTGAAACACAGCGCTAAAATGCAGAGATTACTATCACTTTCAACAATAGCATCCTCTCCTCTTTACGAGCGAGCGTCGAAGAAGAGAAGACACGCGAGAGAACAACGATAAAAGAAGCACGTCGTGCGTAGCTTGAGCCGATATGGACACAGGGGCACGTTAATTGAACAGTCAATTATCAAACGGTAATTAAATCGTCCGAGATTGCCGACTGATCTCGCTTCTTCCACTCGACTCATGAATCTGTTCGTCATGGAAGCACACGCGAGAAGAGATTCTCTAGGAGGGGGAGAATCAAATTCGAGAATGAGTTATTAACAGTGAATTATTCCACATTTCACCTCGAAGATAAGCTCAAATTGTATTTTGAATTTGCTAGGTATCTTTATGTTATTTTGTAACAATTTGAACGATCGAGAAAGCTTCCATTAAAATTATTTTATATTTGTGCATTTCAGTTCTCTTTTGTATGTTTTCAAACATATTTGTTTGTTGTTTATTATTTTATTATATTTGTTTTCTATTTTATTTTTTTTTTTTTTAACAATTTCTCAGTGGTTTCTTCAAGGTACTTCAACACACTGGAGACCAACAGTTTGTTTGTTCTTGAAACAAAAACTGCCTCCAGTAATCGACAACGTTTTCGCAATGAAGAATAATATAGTACAGTATAATATATAATATATAGTAAGGTATAATAAAGCAAAAAATAACACAATAGTTAGTTAAGAATGAATGGCTTCGAAAGATGGACAATAAACAACCAATATCTATTCGCAACAACAAAAATCAGAGATCTTCGTTCTAATTGCAAAAAAGGGCGTTACATTTTTGATAATGCAATTGCGCTCTTTATTACGCGCGAAACGAATCCGCAGAGCTTGAACGGTTTAAACGCAATTAACACTCGCCACTTGCACACGGCCGTAACGAGAGAACGAGCACGCTTCAATGGCGATAGCCTCCATCGTCGACCAGTGTCCAATCTTCCCTCCCTCTCCCTTCCCCACGAACATTTTTAATCACTTCTCCTTCGAAATTTGCAATCGCAAATTTTCAGTGAGAACAGTGAAACTAATACACGAATACGCGAAATAGAAACAGCGTAACAGGTAGCTGTGAATAATAGTTCCCGCCATAATGGTGAGAAAGGGGGGGAGATTGATCGTGTAAGCACGCACCGAGGTTGCAAATGACGTTGACACGTCCAATTTCGACGCGAAACACGAGATCTCGAAACACGCGGTGGAAAAAAATAGCAATTCCAAATACTACACTGCTGCATGTTGTAGAGAAACTCGAGAAACGTCGATTGAAACTTGGAACGGTTATAGGAGGTGGGGACGAATTTATTGAACTTGGGAAGGGGAGAGTTGAAATCGGCGAATAGGGTAGGTTAGTACGGAGATCTCCGGGAAGTTTATCGCCTCGTGTTACTGCTGGGGATTTATCTTTTGAGTCGGAGAGAGCTTGGAATTTTCCAATATTCGCGATTTTTGCATACGTCTTTTTTATACAGAGCTGTACAAAAAAGATATTTTTAACACATTTTAAATTAGATCAGTATTATTAACATATTGCTATTAGTATTTTTAACATATTTTAAGCAGTATTATTATTGTTGTGTGTTGATAGGTCATTTCATCGATTGATCGATTTTAACATTCATTACAGTGACATCGATAATAAATGTCGATGTTCGTTCAAAAATGTCAAATTCTAATGTCGAGATCAACGAAATGTCGAATTTTGAGTGAAAACTGGAAATCAATACAGAAATCCCAGTGATATCTGCAATGAACGTCGATGTTCGTACGAAAACGTCAAATTATACGCTTAATATGACATAATATAGGGTGGGCCAAAAATCACTTCCTACTAAAAAGAATCCGTAATTTTTAATTTAATTCAAAATCAGTTTCTTGAAATTAGTTTCTTCTTATATTTTGATGTTTTATTAAAAAAGCACAAAAGAAAATCGTACAGTGATCCACTCGGTCCATTTTCAACGAGCACAGTCCCGAAGACAAACGTGCGAATAAATACAAACGGTGGACAATGAGTTGGGCAAAATTCTTTGACGAAGACAATGGCTCGTTTACGTGGAAGCGATAAAAAAAAAAGTGGTTTCACAAAGGCCAAAGCGCCCCCGGATAAGGAAGCTTTCTCAAGGAAGCGTTCTCAAAGAATCGCCGGTTCTCACTTCGGTTCTGTTCCATTCCCTTGTTCCCTTCCCCTTGTCTAATATTGCCGGCTGAAAAGCTAGGCTTTCAAAGTGGTGCCGGTGCCCACCGCTGTTTTCTTTCTCCGATGCGAACTCTGTGTCAAGCACCCGATCTCTTCGTTCGATGAAGAAGCCTCTGGCCGCGAGCCAGCCTCCCTTCCAATTTGACTAACGCGTATGTATGTACAGAATGGAAAGAAAAGTTTGTCCGTGACTATCATAGATGAATTCTACGCCTTCGATTTGAGGGAGATACATCTAAAGAACTTGCGAAAGAAAATTGACATTTAACCTTGAGCTCGAATTTCAAAGTCAACATTTTATTTTTTTTTTTTCTCCTTTTTATCAGCAATTGTCCATGTCGAGAGGGTGTAAAATATGGATACCCTAAAAATTATTGGTCCAGAATTTATTTCGTCAAATATTTCAGAAATTACTAAAGATACAACTTTTGTGTAAATTGATAAAATTAGTGTTTTTTTTCTTTTTAACGACGAATTTAATGCTGTATGAATTAGAGTGCGTAGCTAGAGGAGGAGAAAACTGAAAAATAAAAACATCTTGATCAACACGATTCAATTTTTTATTAACTCAGTGTTGGAACTTGTTGTGAACAAACCTTGTGTATCGCAATCGAAGGAAATCAAGCGACAGAAGTCGCAAGCTTCTCTCGGAATCGGATAATTCCAATTTATCGCGAGTACCAAACAACAAGACACGCGATGTCTAATTTCTCGTGACAATAACGAGAATCTTCTCGCGAGAGTCAGCGAATTCCCGTGTCGTTTCCGCGTAGCCAAGCAATCTACCGTTCGCTAATCCCGCGGACGGTTGGCGTCGGTTCAAACACGTTGCTGGATCAGCAATATACGCCGTGGAACCATCGCCAAAACTCCATGCCGTCTCCCTCGTAATCGACGCGATTTATCACACGTCGCGATAATCTCGCGCGTGTATAACACGCCTTGAAATTTCTCTCTCTCTCTCTCTCTCAATCCTCCGATTTTTCGTTCGAATCGCGCTTGACTGCGATTTACTTCGAGATTTTTCAAATTCATTTTCCAATCGATATTTATTTAAATTCAAAGTGACAGTTTTTGGGACAATTTTTCTATTCTCGAATACTCTCGTGCTTAAATCGAAGAAAGATCGCAAAGTTTCGATGTGAAAACTCAATTAAAAAGACTTCCATCTTGTTTTGACGCGTTCGCCAGGATGACGTCACACGGAGAAGCACGACGCGACGCAGAGAAACACGATAAAGGGCAGCTCCATCGTGTTCTTTGACTTTCTACTTTTGAACTTCGATCCTTTCATTGTTTGATGGTTCGACTGTTCGATTCTTCAACTCTTTGATTCTTTAACTCTTCGATTCTTCGACTCTTTGACCCTTCGACTTTTCGCCATTTTAACTCACACACCCTCTTTTTACACCTTCACTTCCCCCGATGGCCGACGATATTTTCATTTTACCCGCTACTTGGCTCTCGACTGTCACTCGTAATCGAACCAACAAGAACCGATGATGTCGTCATGACATGATGTCGTTGACAAGCGACTGAGATCATTAACGCGATCATGATCGAGAATACAGGGACGATGTTTCCAAGAGGAAAGAACAGAGATGAGGCATAGGAGCTGCCGTTCGAGGGTGGCAGAGGTAATGAGCTTCTGGAATCGAGTGATACGTGATGAAGTTTACGAGGGTGAATTGGGGTGATTTTATGACTCGAGATTATTTGGTTATTTTTAACCCGCTCTAACCTCGTTTTCCTCTGGTCGTTGTCTTCGTCTTGCAAGAACAAAATGCCAGAATTTAAAAAAATAATTTTCTTGTTGAAATTGCAATTGTAAGAAGTTATGATAAAGGTAGTATCTCGTTTTTCGTCGAAAAGTAATTTCTTTGTTGTAATTGCAATTGGAAATATGTATATATATATATATTAAGTGTCCACTTTGAAATACTGAAACTTTTCCCCCAATGCAGATTTTTCACTATTTGAAACTAGCAGCTCGTTGTCTGAAATTTAGAATTCTCATTTTTTTTTCTTTTTTTTTGGCCATTCGATGAATGGAGATTTGAAGTTTTTAAAGGGCAACACAGAAATTAGTTTTTAACAAGTCTGGGATTCCTGACCCACAGAGAGAGAGAGAGAGAGAAAGAGAAAGGGAGGAAACTTTCCGTCGTTTTTCAAAGTTCCGTTCACCGTCAAATATTCACGACCACGAAAGTTGAAACAGTTCATGTAATTAAAAATTTCGAGCTGTTCCAGCTATTTAAAAAGCATTTTCGAGCAGAGAAATTACTTATTACTTTATTATTTAAAATTACTTATTATTATTATTTAAAAAGCATTTTCAAGCAGATAAATTATTTATTAAGTCGCATAATTAATTACTCTCTTACTATTAAATCTCAAATTTAAAAAACAAATTTCTCTTAAATAAATATGCTTTTAAATAAATAAATAAAAAAAAGGAAAGAGACAAAAAAGCGACAAGTGGTAAAGTTTTTCATCCCCCTGTCCCTGCCCCCAACGCGGGTTCAAATCGGATTCTGATGGAACTAGGAGGGCTCGCGCGAGACTTCGACTGACGCGAAAGCAAACATCGAAAACGCGCGTCTATCGTTGCTTCCCCGTGTGTATACAGTATGTACACAATACTCTACCACACTCGTGTGTATGTGTGTACAGTACGAGAAAGTTTCTTTTTTTCGAGCGGTGCACCGAACTCACCCCCTTCCCCCGGTTTTTAAAACACGCTTCTGGCATTGTTTCTTTTAGCAGCGTCACTCGGCTGCTAAAAACCCAGCGGAGCGGGTCAAAGGCTGGACACGACGCGTTTATTGGAACAGACTGGCTCTGATTCCGACTTTGCCTCGGATTCCAACGAGTCTTCGTGTTTGTTTCATCTCTTCTTGCTTTCTTCTCCTTTCTCTCTCTCTCCCTCTCTCTGTGTCTCTGTTTCTTTCTGCTGTCTTTTCTCTCTTTCGAGCTCGTTTTCGCTTTTGCCACCTCACCCGAGGGGTTTCCAGAGACGCTGCAGCAGCGAGTAATTTTTATCGCCGCTGTGCGCTCTGTGTGTTTCGAAAAGAAGTTTCGGCTCGAGCAGTTTGAGTTTAATTGCTTGCGAGAAAGTAACGAGTTCCAACGATAGACACAACGATGTAAGAGTGCGACCGCGCCAGTGACTGAGAAAAATTGTCGATAATACAGACGAATGTAATTGCGTAAAAAAATTACACTGATGATGGTACGTCGGTGAAAATGATGGTCGTAAAGTTCCTCTCTTCGCCAGCCGCGTTTACTTGAACAAAAACTTCAATTCAACAACAACAAGTTGTTCATACTTTTGATGAAATTTGAAAGCAGCGTTCTAAAAAATAAATCTATAGAAACTGAGTGACAAGTACTTCAAGGCCATCTTGTGTGAAATTAGGAAGAAGAATCTATAAATATTTCGAAAAGAAAAGGTTAGACGTTTTAAAGAGAAAACGATATTACTTTCCGAGAGCACTAATAGAATGGTCTAAAGGTGACGAATTGGCGGCGCCCCCACTTCTTTGACTAGTAGGGCTATCCCCTCCACCCACTTAACTTTGCCTCAGCTCGCTCACTCAAAAGAGGATCGGAGAAGCTGATTGTATCGTGCGTTGCGGTGAGAAAAATGCAACAGATATTTCATTTTTGACGTTAGATCAGTAATTTTATTACTATTTGGAATTCATTTACTTTCACCATCGATCTCCCCACTTTAGCTTTGTCTTACAATTAGCTCACTTACTCTAAGAAGATCGTTGTACACGGAAATTTTGTTAATATTAGATCAATAATTTTTCTATTATTATATTTGGGTTTTATTTACGTTATTTATTAAACTTAAACACACATAGTTTGCACAAGAGATAATAAGGAAACAAAGTTACTTTCCGACACTCCTGTTACGAAAGTTTCGTCCGCAACGCGATAAAAGCACGCTCTCGAAGGTATCTTTGCCCTTGCGACGATTATCGTCTTATTTCGCTTTGATTAGACCGGGAGTTAATCGAGGCCCCGATTACGCCGAGCGGTGAAACGATCTCACTCCCTCGCTCTATTTTTTCGCCCGCTAAATCAAAGAAAGTCGACGAAAATTTCTGTCGTGTCAGAGTGGAAACTCAATCCCCGAGTAATTACACGTTCTTTGACAAAGTCGAACGCGTTAAACGCGCGTGTATGTAATGTCTCGTAGGGTCTCGGGCTCGAAACGAGCCTCGCTTGAAAAAATCCACGGGGTCACGAAGTTGCGTACACTAATTAAGAATCTGGGTTAATTACGCGCGGCGAGGCTTAAAACCCGAGCCGAAATTCTCCGTTCCTCCTCGTCCTAACGCGGATGTGGTTAACCCTTTCGGTCCTATGAACACGTACGTACATTACGTTCATCTATCTTTTCGATTACGCTGCAGTGACAATTGTTAGAAGAATTTGCAATTTTATTTGCATCTTTCCTCTCTTTCATCCTCGCGTGGATCCTCAAAAACGAGAGCGAGAACGACTCGAAGAAAGGGGTAAAAGTGAATTTTACGAGCGAGCGCTGAATTTTCTAAAGAGTTCAATAGCACCACCGTGGTCCAGCGAAAATGAAATTAAAATCTTTTTAATCTTTTTAATTTAATTTTCTCGCCGGATAGAAGTTGCCGTGGTGCCAACGTGAGTCGTCGGTTCACGGTTACCCGGCCCCAGCGAGGGGACGGTTTAAGCCTCGTCCCCAATCCCGCGATATTAAAGGATTTCCAGCGGAGAATATGGGATGACCGTTCTCGCGGCTGAATATCAGAGAAGAAGTAAACGGGATAACGTGACTCGTGCCGTCCCCTGCGGCTTCTTTTCGATCCTTTCGATCTGACAGTTCGATTCTTCAGGTGAAAAGGATTGTAGATAGACTAGTTTCATTAGGGGTTACCGGGAAAGTAATACTGTTCTTTTTTTTTGAAGATGAAATGAAGATTTCTGATTTTTGTTGTTACAGATAAATATTATAACTAGACTAACTAGGTTTTCAAAGCTCTTTTTTCAAGAGTCCACGAGCGTCTAAAGAGAATTAAACGACTTTCCTCTAATATTTAATCTCTGTACACCGTAGAATTTTTAATTCTGCGCTTTATTCGACAGACCGCCGTGTCTTTGACGACGAAATAACCTGACTAAATAAACCATCGACGACAAAAAAATGATAAAAAAAAAAGACGAACGAATGAGCGAAGCGAGAGGAAACTCGTGGTCTTCGTTGTCCGCGGGGCAGGCCCCCCCTTCCGCGAGCGTTCGATCTTTCAGCAAAAGTACGACGAAAGGGACGAAGGGGGTTCGTGATCGATAAAATGCCACTATGCACCACTATTTTTGCGTAGCTCGTGGAATAGCGTGCATTACTATGCGGTTATGCGGTCATCCGAGCGTACTGCAGCCACGGGTGCACGGACATTCGTCGCGCGTATCGATCTCGTTTCGGGTGAAAATAGAACGAAACGCAGTCTGACACGCGGCACTGCCCCCACCTTTTTTTCTTATTTTTTTTTTTTTTTTGCGGCCCAGAAATTTGTCCACTCTTCAAACAGAATTTCATTATTTTCACTTTCACGAAAGTCAATTTCGATCGATATTCAAAAAACGGAGATCGAAGTAAACGCGGAAGATGGGATAGAGAAGATAATGGAGATCGAGCAAGTTGGGGACGTTGATCGCCGAAGGTAAATCGAGGAGGAACCAAGAGTGATCTCGGCTTACTCAGGCTTACCACAATCTCGAAATACTTACTCCTTAAGTTGTTTTTATGCCTTTTTTTGTGTTTTCGTTTTTTTACTCTTTCATTTTTAAGATTATGTTTTTTTTATTTAAAGTTATTTAAGGTTACGTTTTTGTCGAGTAAGATTATGTTTTATTTAATATTATGTTTTTTTAATTGAAAATTGAATTAGACCCATTATTATTTACGCATCGTTTATCTCTCGAATATAGATCATTTAGAGAACTCATTCTGATTCTCACCCGTTTAGAGAAACAGACTCCTAAATCTCAGTTTTTCAATGTATCACATAATGACTAGTATTATGTATTTTTCTATAAATAGAGTAATTACGATTCCTTCAAACTAATTTAATAATTTACTATATTATCATTATTATATTTTACTCGTGAAAACTAAACGTTCACCACTTAAAGAATATACAATACATTTGATGAGATGAAAGCGAATCAACTAGAAACTCGAATAATAACGTAACAAATTCAATCTTTGACAGATGTCGAGCCTGTGACTGACAAAGATGAACGACACTTCGAAGCAAACGCAGGCGAATATCAATCAGTCAACAACTCTCATTTCGTCGAAATTCTATCACTGAAAGTGATTTTAGCAGGAATAACCCAGAAAATCGGGCCTCTTCAAGTGCAACGCTAATGCAACGAAAATTAGTGATTGGTTGATTCGGGTCACATGATTCGTGAGAGGGCGTGGGGTAGACCTCGAGTAGGAGTGGTGTTGTCTGGTACTGAGCGATCGCGCCTGTAATTTGTTTAATTTGTAAATCGATTCAAATGTTTGCATATCAATAAAATTTTATTTTATAAAAAAAGTCGTCTTCATTTCCTCGTCAGAACAGTAGCTTCTGGGCCTTTCAGTGAGACGAATCGTACTGAGGTACAAGTCGTGCAGTTTTCTGAGCACACGTTCACGCGACATTACTTTTCTCCAGCCAAATGAAAAGTAGGGACGACACCTTGTATGTAAGAGGATGACTCAGACGTTGATCCGCCATTCATTAATTTATGAACATATCCGTGCCGTTCGTTCAACGTTGATCGATCGGCTCGCGAACTATAGTCCCTATAGATAAATCCCCCTTGTCCCCCTTGTCCTTAGAAAGTTGCTCGAGGTAGACACGGCACACATAACGTCGCGTCACAGTTTTCTATGGAGCACGCCGAATGTGGAACGGCTCCAAGTTTCAAGAGATTACACGGCCCCGGAATTGATATGCAATATTTCCGGTATCGATCCTCGAGACGAGGGCGAGAGAAACAAGACACTGTGACACTGTGTCGCGAGTGATTTGTATTCTGATTCCGTGACGTGTCATCGGCGACGGACAAAGGAGCAGCGACAAACGTGTCCTTGGCCCTTCGCACCCCCTGTATCACACTCGAGGAGCACGATTTAATGGGCTGCGGCACCTCGCACGCGAAATGTCAAGCATCGCAAGAACAACGATAAACGTAATCTACTCACGTTACACATAGTGACCCTCGTTAATATTACGACACTCGAGAGGTTACACATCTTCGAACGTAAGGTAAAGAAAATTCGAACATTTTCCGGAGATAAAATTTCACCAGGAAAATAGTACGTGCATCTTGTTGACTGAAACAATTAATTTTGATATTCAAAGTTCGATAAAATGGTGAAAAAAAGCGACTTTCGGAGTCGTTGCAAAGGGGAGGTTTCGATCTTCAAATCCACTGTCAATTCAGTCGTGAAAGAAAATTGTTCGATGCTTTTACGTACTGTGAAAGTTTAGAGCACTTTCTAAAAGAAGAAAAATCCGCTATGCGATGCGAAAACATTTTAAGAATAAAATTAATCTAAAATGAGTGCTGGTTCGTTGCATTATTTTTCTTGCAATATTAATATAATTATTATATATATAATATTAGTAAAATTATTAATAAATATTAATAAAAGTTATTGTAGTTACTTCTTGAAGGGATTGAACGATTCGCTTCCAAGGTTACATTTTACACACTTGCCAACGACTGTCTAACAAACAGTGTTTCTAAACCCATCCGCAATCTCAGATCGAAGAAAAAAAGAAAGACACGGGGAAGGGATCTCTCGATCACGAATTGTCCAGCCAGTAAATCTGTTCAATTTCTCAAGCCGGGTATCGAAAGTCACGCTTCCCCGACCGAAATCGCACGACTCCGGACAAATTGAGTCCGCTAGATCAAGTACCTTAGGGACGAAGAGATATCTTCCTTCTTTCCAGAGGACTAACCTCGATACGGACACACACATATAGACACACGTACGTAGCCGAAGAAATGGAGAAGCGAAAGACTGACCCACATCGCGATACCGTTTAAATTCCTTCTTAGAATAAATTCCCTTTGCCACTTTCGATGGCCGACACCGCTTATCGTCGCTTCCTAGATGAGAATCCAGTCTCGAGTACGACGCGATACCGCGTAACAGCATCGAAAGTCGAAATGAACTGCGAATCACCCCGTAGAGTGCTCGGAAAGTACGTGTTGAATTTTAACACGTCGACGTTCTTTGGAATTTTTTAATAAATGTGATTATTATTAAATAAATATAATTATAGTATAATATAATATAAAAATAATATAATTTTTAACACGTCACGTAATTTTACGTGACGTTCTCTGGAATTTTTTAATAAATGTGATTATTATTAAATAAATATAATTATAATATAATATAATATAAAAGTAATATAATAAATATAAACAATTATTATTTGATAAATATTTCATCCAAAATTAATAAATTAATAATATAGTATCGTATAAATTATTAAACGAAACAGAATGTCTTAAAATTGTTAATCTGACTGTTGCTGGAACTTTAGTTTGTCATTATTAATTAATTTATTTACTGAAAAATAGTTGGAGTGCAAAAGGCTCGTGAGATCCTCGTTTCTTGCGTTTTGAGAAAAGGGAGCATTTTAGGGGGTGATTTTTCCGCGACAGAGTGCGAAAGCGTGTCAAGATTCAATACTTGCGCTTTCTCCAGAATCAATGAAGCATTTTATACTACAGATTATTGCATCAATCTGTTTCTCAAGTCTGTTCTGGACTTTCGAATTTTCTAGAACGTGACCAGAGCGACCTAACGAGTGGAAAACGAGTCGTTTGTGCCGACCAAAAAAGAGAAAACTGTCGCGTGTCGTTATCTACCCAATTGCAACAATTGGAAAATTACTGCATCGAACAAAAAAAGAAAGTCAAGGGGATGCCAAAAATTAGCTTCGTCGAGAAAACGTTGTCGCTGTTACACAGTTGCGCTCTTAAAAGAAATTAACTTCAATTAAAAATTAATTCGACACTTTGGATTTCAAACGATAGTTAGAAAGTAAATATCCAAAAATATAAAAGAAACTAACGCGTTGTAAATAAAAAAAAAAATATATGGAAAGATTCCGCATTTTCCTGTCGAAATGTCTGACTCATTGTCAGTGAGGGTGGGGCAGAGGAGACTAAGACGTTAAGAGAAAAACACTCCCTTAATCGGCACGAGTTTCATTTTCTCCGCGACATCGCGCAGCTTCCGCTTGCGTGCACGCGCGCAAACACGAACACAATGGAAATTGCAGCTCGCCAGATATACGAAAATAGAGAGAAAAGCGTCACTTTCGTCGTCGCAACGGAAGAAAAGGGAAAAGCGTATATCGTCGCATTTAATCTTCGAGAATCTTTCTCAAAATTTTTCTCGTCCGTGTGTGTATGTAAATATATACAGGGTATCCCGGTGACTCGTGGTCAATCGGAAAGAAAGAATGAAATTTTTTTGTTGCTCTCATCAATTTTGTAATTAGGTGATCGTAGGTGATCTAATAGATTGTCCGCTTTATTCTTGTTTCTCATGAAAAATTCATCTTTCGTATGCAGTTACTTCTTGGCCAACCAATTACAATAAATACGAATATAATAAAATTTATTGAATATTGTTACGTTCAATGAATCATTGTATATTACTGTATTATTACCATTATATTAAATATTAAAATATATCGATATTAAAATTGCAATAAATACAGTAAAAAAAAAATTTTTTATTTACCATTTTCTTGTTAAAAATTCTTTCCATGCAATGAAATTTCTTGACCAATCATAAAATACAAAAAAAATTTTTCGTCGTTTTTAAGGAAATAGATTTGCTGGAATACTTTTTGAAAGTGAGAAATTGTCTCAAGTATAATAGACTTTGTGTACTTGGCAAATTTTCAAACTCGATCCTCTCGAGGACGAAGGCTTCAATTTTAAAAAATTTTATCTCTTCTTCTCGACACACTTTTAGGGATAAAATCACCTCCCAGTCGGTTGATCACAAAAATACTGGGACACTCTGTATATGCGCGCGAGTACAGTACACGGAGTGGCCGGAGAGTTGCAACAGTCGTTAAGATTCTCGGAGGATTTTCGGTGGTTCGTCGAAGAGGAAGTTGCGGATAAAAGTTGGCCAGCCTTCCCCCGCGAATAATAAACTGCCATAATAGAGTGAAAGTTCCCGAAGGGAACATCTGACATGTTATGACGTGCAAGACATTGAATTTATCACGTCGTAATAGTTTTTACCTGGTAGTTTGTTTCTGTAACTCGCACTCCTGTCTTTTTTATCTTCACAGTGTCAAAAGGTACATCTATATAGATTATGTTCGCCCTGAATATCTCCGTTGTATTTGAAGACATTTGAGAATATTTTCTCAATAAAGTTTATTTAATAATAATCTTTTCTTCTTTTTTTTTTGTAAATGAAAGGATTTCAAAGATTTCAATTAGACTCTGAAGTGCTCCAACAAATTCGACGACAGAACATTTCTTTACACCTTGTATAGGCACAAATCTATAGGCAGAATTTTATCAGCGAAGGTTGTTTAATAATGATTTTTTTTCCCGGAGATTTCAATAAAAAAAATTAGACTTCGCGTCAATATTTTTTTACACACCCTATATACGCGTGAATCCAGAGGCAAAAGCAGGTATCTCTCATCGGTTTGAAAGTTCTTCATCATTTCGCGTGGCGCTTCCGCTTTTCAATCTGGCCTTTCAACCGCGAAACGGGAAAATAATTCCATTTAATCTGCATAATTCTGCGCGGCGCGGGATCCACGCCCACGCTCATCCGCGAGAGCTCATCCTCCCTTTCGTACGTTTCCCATCCCTCTTTCGACTCTCTCTCTATTCATAGCCTTGCCTATTCGCGTCATTCCGATATGCGATATGTATGTATGCACGTATATGCTATATTACGCGTTCGTCCGCGTCCCGTTTTTCCACGTGACTTAGCGGAACGGGGGGCAATCCGAACTGATTCATTTCCACCGGAAATTCGGATTGAAGCGACCGCGGTCCACTTATTACGACTCTGAATAACGAGAGATATGCTGGCTAGTCTCAAAAAGTGCGAGAATTCTCGAAACACGCGCGTATCTTCCCCACTTTCAACACGGGCCCGTGCGTTCTAACAGCGACTTTATGGTTCTGGATTTCACTAAAATTTGATTTATCATAATTGTAGCATCAGTGTGAATCATCTGAATAATCAAATGATGGAACTAACTGTTAACATTGTTCGAAATATAAACATCGACGCGTCCAGAATCATAAAGTCGCTGTTAGAACGCGTCCAGAATCATAAAGTCACTGTTAGAACGCACGCGTCCGAAACTTTTTTGCCATTTTTCAAAAGAACCATTAGGTTTATCAGAAAATTATCTTACCTTCGCGACGAGTAGAATACAATGCAAGAAAAAAAAATTTTTGACTTTGAAATTCGAGATCAGGATCAATTTTGCAGCAGGTATTTCCATCAAATCGAAGGTGTAGAATTCATCTATGATAGCCACTGAACAAACTTTTCTTTCCACGTCCAAGCAATTACAAAGGAAGAATTTCACCGACTGAATCACAAGTTACAGCGTGTATGAAGTAACATTTCTGGAAGTACTTGCTTCTGACCCAGATTTCCACGAGTTTCCCACGCGTTGAGGGATCCTCGGCGGCACAATGGTTCGGGATAAGTTCGGATTCCCAGAAAATTGCCAGATCCTCGGATCGTGGGACAACGCGCGGCTTACCGGTGCCTCCGATTTTCCATTTTCACTCTACCGTGAAATTAATTCGATCTAGCCATTTCCCTGCCGCTCTCGAGGGAAGAGTCGATTAAGCAAACTTCTCCCTCTTGCTTCGCAACACACGACGATAAAAAAAAATTGTCGATACTGTAAACTATCGTAACTTGGTAAGAGAAAGTCGACTTCAAAGTAGGCAGCTTTACGCTTTTTAAAATAAGATCAAGTTTTATTGTATTAAGATGATTATAATATATACACACTATTAAAATAAATTTGAAAGTATTAATAATATTTTTTAAACCCATCTTCAACTCTTAAGACTGAAGCGTACGTGCGTTCAAATCAGCGCGGGGAACGAAGCGTAAGAAAACTGTGCGAAAAACACGCAATCATTCTGTAATTAGATGCACGGGTGATTACGGATCGGGAGGTCACGGATCGTCGACACGAGCTGATGATTTAATGTTTAGTTTCACCTGATTGGAATCATTTCAATCAGGCCGCGCGTGTAACGACTGGCCCGTGGCCAAAGTTCGGAACATTACGGGACGAATTACCATTTTCAAACATAATTCTTCGCGGATTGTTGGTTAATGCTCTGCTATTGATTGAACGTTCGAGTCGAACGCTCCGATTGGAAATACACCGCATCTTCATAACTCGAAATACAAGAGAATTTTCATTGGACAAAAATCGATATTTTTTAGAAGGTTAAAACATTAAATAATATTTTTATTATTAATTCGGTCGAATGACTGTGACAAGAAATTTAGGGATAAAATTCTGAAAACGCGGAGACATTGGATAAAATTGAAAGTTACACGCACGAGATTACACGGAGGATTAATATAAATTGTGGACGCTTTAAACGGAATTACAGAGCGTTTGGAATAAAATGCAACACACCTTGCAGAGACAAGGGTCGCAATAAAGATGGGGGGTCCCGGAATTACGAGATTTAATTACAACGGGAGGGAATAATAAGAGCGAGAAAGGTACGAAGAAATTACGACTTAAAGAGAAAGCGGGTGAAAGAAAAACGAGGTAGTTCAGAGGTATAACGCGAAGGAGGAAAATTAATCAGATTCAAAAGAGAACGCAACGTTTGACACTCTCTCGAAATCATTCATTTCGAAATCGAAAACTCCGCTTCTTCCATTAAAGCGCCAAGCTGATCACGCGACCACCGACCGCGAAATGTTTGATTAACGCGATGCTCGAAAGCATCAATCCACGATAAAAAGAACGAACGAGCAAGGGTAAAGTACCCGATGATTTTTTCGCTCACCGAACCGTACAGACAGTAATTACCCTCTAACTACGGTGAACATCGTGAAAGTGGAGCTCGTCAGCCCACCCAAGTTTCGTTTCTCTCCCCCCCTTTTTCCCTACGATAATTAACGTTCACCAGTGTCGTCCGTGTTTCAATTCCGTCTTGTGAATTTATGACGCTTTTCTCGCTAAAACGACCACATGTTATTTCCCGAATCTCTCGACTGTGATTACAGTATTTGGTATAGACGTGCGAACAAACCTAACCTAAACTTAATCTTCAAAATGGCAGTCAAAAATTTGTAAATTTTGCATATGGCGGTGCAAATACACGTAACCTGAACCTAACCTCAAAATGATGGTCAAAAGTTTGCACATAACTATTATACAAATAAACTTCAAACAGTCAAATTTACAAATACATAAATCTAACCTTAAAAATCAACAACTACATAAATCTAACCTTAAAAATTTACAACTACATAAATCTAACCTTAAAAATCAACAACTTACAAGCACATATAGGTACTGAAAACTGGACACAGAACAAGAAAATTAAAATCGACATAACAAAATGTAATTTAATATTGATGCTAACAACAAAATGAGAGTTTCCAGATAACGTATACATAAAACCCGCGAAAATAAAAAAAAAAATTAGAAAAAAATATAAATTTGGAAAGTACAATATATTCCTCGCGTTACATTAATTCCATGCAAAGTCGAAGATCTTCGAATCACGGCCAAAAAAAAAAAGCAAAAAAAAGGCAAACAGCTGACGCACAGTTTCTTGAAAAAGAAAGTGTACCGCGAATTAAAAATTTATCGGGGAAACTTACGAACTTCCGCTATTAAAAGTTATTAAAACGGTTATTGGAAAAGTTACGAGCTATTTGCTGCGCGGCAGTAGAAACGTCCATAATAACTAGCCAATATGATAAAATAGTTTCAATAACTAGTAGAAGCCACGCGAAAAAATTACTAAACACACTTACGCGTACGCGCGAATCGTTTGTAACGAAGCGGCAGCTTCGAGTATATTAATCGGAACGGGAAAGGAAACGGTACCATTAGAAACCTATTGTTACGAACAGCCATTTATATAGTACAACACACACGTAAGTTCGTCCATCCTGTTCGTTTCTTTTTTTTAATCGATTTGATGGAAATCGACAAAGAGTCAAGGCTCTGCCGTGGCAATTCTCCGATATTTATCATGGTAATTCGATGACGCGAGCGATTCACATTGGGCATTGTTCGGTCGGGTCCCGCCACTTCCCACCCCCGGCGGAAGTGATAATTTCGTTTCGAATTATCGACACAAAGGAGTAACACGATTAAACGAGGACCCAGATGGAGAACGAAGCAGATGCATATCGAATAAAAAAGTAACTAGGAAATAAATAAATAAGAGATTTTGCTTGCTCTAAATCAACCACTTTGTGGATCATATTTCAATCACCTTTTTTTGCACTATAAATTAATTAATATGTTTATTTTATTTTAAATTAATTAATATGTTTATTTGTAAAATAAACATATTAATGTATAAAATTGTATTTGCAAAAGTATATACTTTAATTACTAAATTTTTTAAAAGTATATACTTTAATTACTAAAATACTATATTAAAAGTACTATATATTTTGATATACTAAAATTTATATGATTTTAATAAAAATTTCCAAAAATTTCTCGATCCGTTTGTCTCATCGAGAAGTCAACGTTTCGACGACGAGAAGAACCGATGCTACAAGCAAAACATACAGAAACTGACCGGAGGAAACTAGCCAAGCGTCGCGTATCCGGGCCATTTTGAAAAAGACACAAATCACAGCTGCAGTCGCTCCTCTGGCCTTTATGTATGTTCCTCTGAAACTCCAGCGACTGCCACGAAAACTACGCTGACCACTTGCACGTGTAATTAAGCCCGCGTTTCCACCTCTGACAGTGGCGATATTTTCGGTTCGTTACAGAAATTGTCCGCTGGTCAACGAGAGGGAGAGAGAGACAGAGAGAGAGAGAGTATATATTTCTCGCGAACGCGGCACAGAAACTCTCGGGAGCGTATCTCGCGGCTCTCTTTGTCTCCGTTTTGTTCCGAATTTTACTGAAACCGAGACCTGTTGAGACCCATTTTGCTATGAAATCCCTCCAGCTTCTAGGTTCTAGCTCCTCGTGCATTTTCATACCAAAAACACCAAACTAAGAGGGATTATTGAGGGAACGAACAATTCAGGCAACATTCTCCGTTTCACGGATTCACCGTGCGAATTCAGGTGGCCCTTTTGAATGTTCATTGTTAGGAATTTGTATACCGAAATGGACAAAAGTATCGTACACGGACAAAAGCTTCGTGAAAATCGTTTGAACTAGAACTACCAAAAGTGGTCATCACAAACCAATTTCTAATTTTTGTTTAATGAGATTAAAATTTTTGTAAATGAGATTTATAACGTTGTATTCTTAAAATTTGGATAATTCTTGTTTATAAGATATTTTTATATATAATTTTTATATATAAAATTTACAACGTTGCATTCCCAAAATTTGGATAATTTTTATAAAATACAGGAACGAAAGTTCTTTGTTGCATCGTAAACCTTGCTCTAATTACTTCGATACAATCTTTATGCTTTAGTCGTCCTAAGTAGTTCTGGTATTAAACTTTGTGGGACGAAATTGTACGACAATTACACAGTTGGCTTCTTCTTGAGAAACGAGAAATTCCTACTTTACTGACTCCTTGAACATTTTTTTACTTTTCCCAAAAGTATCGGCAGATGCTTCCAACTTTCACGAGGAAAAGTCGATTTTCAGAATTTTGACTTTCGCGCATCTCAAAATTAATAATATTTTGGATTCCAGAGTTCTAAAGGGTCCTCGTTTCATACAAGAAAAAAAAAAAAATTTTGATTGGACGATTGACTCTTTTTGGCCGTAAAAACACGGTTTTCAGACCGCTGTGCCCAGCGACTGAATAGACAGAAATAGTTTCGATAGCCTCGACGAATGTCAATCAGAGAAAAGGTCGCCGTTGGACAAGGGGTAGAGAAGAGAACTCATTCGGTAGGCGAGCTTGTACTCTCGTGGGTCGAAGGAAAGAAAATAATTGCTTCCTACGTGTGGGCGTTAGGCTAGTTTGGGCGGATGAAAGAGGAAAAAAAGAAGCACTAGACTCGCTTGATTATCGATACCGTGCGTCGTTGACGAGTTCATTCACGTCGAACGTTCTTTTTTTCGGAAACTTGAAAATTAGAGGAAAATTGAAATTGTTAAGAGATGATGGGTCAACTGGTAGTTAAAAAACTGCATTCGTCTCACTGAAAGGCCCAGAAGCAACTGTTCTGACTAGGAAATGAAGATGACTTTTTTGCCATAAAATTTTATTGATATGCAAACATTTGAATCGATTTACAAATTAAACAAATTACAGGCGCAATCGCTCAGTACCAGACAACGCCACTCCTACTCGAGGACTACCCTACGCCCCCTCACGAATCACGTGATCCAAATCAACCAATCGCTAATTTTCGTTGCATTAGCGTTGCTGGGTTACCCTCGCTAAAATCATTTTCAGTGATAAAAAATATCAAACCCTCTACAATAATCTAGAAATCGTGGCACAATCGACCACAGGATGTAGTTCTATCTATGTTTGCCAAAAAGTAATTGTCTTTCGTTTTTTTTCTTTTTTTAATGTAATTAACTTCATTTTAAACCTTCATTATTCATTGTTATTTTAAAACTTCGTTGTCAATGAAGTTAATTACAGTTTCCAATTTAACTTTTATTGTACAGCCTGACAGTACAACTTGTTCAAGCTCGTTTCAGAAAAAAAAACGCACGATCTGGTTAACAATTGTTTGCTTGGCGTCGATTTATGAAATGGAAAATCAACAAGGAACGTTTCTGAAAAGAAAAAGAAAAAGAAAAAAACGCTGTGCAGAATGCTGTGAAACTCTACGACGGTGTTAGAACTCGTTTGTTAAACTACATTTTACTATACTATAGTTTGCTAAACTATAACTGGTATATCAAATCGCTCTTGTCGAAAAAGGACTTTGAAATTAACTTTGAAAGATGGGCAAAAGATAATCGAACAAAATAAAGGACAATGAAGCTTTTATCTTGTTTTTCGTGAAAAACTCTCCTATTTAGGTTAGGTTCGCACGCAAACAAAAAGAGAGATTAGTCACTTCTTGGCCAATCTAAATAGATAGGAGATATTTGTAGGAAAAGTCATGGAACGAATCACGCGAACTTTCGATTTCTATGAATCACGAGTTAGGAAAGTGTACAAGGTCGTAACCACGGCCTTTCACCTACTTCGCCCGGCTGTCATCGTGGGTGGATCACATCGTTGGGTGTGCCCCAACGTATTATTCATCACGATAGATCTTTTAACGCGTTTTAAATCCGAATGAAAAAGCTTTTTATCAAAAAAAAAAATAAAATAACACTTGTTCGAACACTGAAGCACGATGTCTTTGTTTCACTTTCGTTTAATCATGATCTGAAAATCACGTTACGATAGTCTGTTATTCATTAATAAGGAAAGTTACGCAATTATCATTTGGAGTCGACATGGTAACGTTGGTGTTCCAAGGTCATTTTTTCTCTACAGCGAACAATTTAAAAGAAAATTGCGTGATCAAATTCATGTGGATCACCCCGTATGTACTTACTGACAGACGGTAAATACAAAAAGATGGAGTCAACAAAAAGAAAGAAACTTCTCAAAGTGAAAAAAGAAAATTACTGACAGATGGTAAATCTGTCAAAAAAAAAGAAAAAGAAAAAAGTTAGTGGAGTTAATGAAAAGAGAAAACTTTTCAAGTGAAGAAAAAAATTATTGAAATATAGAAATAAGTAGAAAGGGAAGGGAAAGACTATGTGTAAACGTGGAATCGAGTCGAGAGATATGACAAGAAAAATTTAATTACAGTTCCGCGGACGTGACACGAGGGGAAACTGCGTTTTCGGTTGGAGTTGTCTAGGTAAATTCGGTTAGCCTCTCAGAGAGAGAACAGGGAATCGCGGGTTAATGACTTTCCAGAGAACTCGTGCCGGCGATGTTCGAGCAATAATTAAAGCTGATCTCCTTCGCCCGCCGTCATCGCTACTACGTTTAATGGCCCGCTGGTTCCCGATATTCGCGTAACTCAAACCTCGTAACACGTGTGAGAAATTTCATTCGCGGCACGAGCGACTAACACGAAGATTGCTCGACAATTCGTTGTCGTTGCGAGATTCTCGTCTCGTTGGATATCGCGTCGTAGAGAAAGGAACTGAAAGATAATTTCACCGGTAATTCGATATCGTCGGCGAATTAGAAATTGCGTTTCTGTTCAGAACACGAATGATTTAGATAATAAATAATAAAGAAACGTATGGTCTTAGAAGATCATCTCAGTGCGTGGCATGTTACAGTGACACCCACTTTAATAATTCGGACACTGTTATAACTTTACAACACTAAATATAATATAATATTTTATACATTGCATAAAATAATTTTATTTATTTTTTAATATGTTAATATAAACATATAACAAAAAAAAAAAGAAAAATATCGTATCGTATGCGAAGATGCATTTTCAAAGCAGAGGCCAAGTTTCAAAATGAGTCCTTCTTAAAGTTCTTCTTGTGAAGTTACAACGAGTTAGAATATTCAGATTGCAACGTATTTATATG
This sequence comes from Melipona bicolor, assembly GCA_030673865.1. Taxonomy (NCBI): domain Eukaryota; kingdom Metazoa; phylum Arthropoda; class Insecta; order Hymenoptera; family Apidae; genus Melipona; species Melipona bicolor. Next base: position 723,239 of record JAHYIQ010000013.1, on the reverse strand, counting down.
GAATCGTACAGGGAAATCGTTAATCGAGAGAGGATCAATTTAAGCGTTCGGTGATTGATAGAGAGACCGGGTGTATTCGGGTAAAGTTTCAATTTCTGAGTTCTTTATCGGCTTCGTGACCCAATTCCCTTCTTCCGTTCGAGTTCGATATACCATCGATACACGGAGACTATAAAAAATACACAGTAACATAAAAAACTGCACGACTTGTACACCAGTACGATTCGTCTCATTGAAAGGCTCAGAAGCAACTGTTCTGACGACTTTTTTGCCATAAAATTTTATTGATATGCAAACTGATTTGAATCGATAGAAAACAAATTACATGCGCGATCGCACCAGACAACGTCACTCCTACTCGAGGTCTACCCCACGCCCCCTCACGAATCACGTGACCCAAATCAACCAATCGCTAATTTTCGTTGCATTAGCGTTGCATCTGAAGAGGCCCGATTTTCTGGGTTATTCCTGCTAAAATCAGTTTCAGTGATAAAAGTAAATACACACTTTTCTTACAATAATTTCTTTTTCTTTTATTTTTCTTTACGAATATGTCTATTTCATGCAAAATATTTTTATGCATTTTATCAGTCAGATCAATTTTAATACAATTGTCGACATTAATAATTAAGCCGTTGAATAAATGGACGATAAAAAGGATATGGAATGTCCATACTAATCACTGGTTGTGTAAATTCAATAAATATAATTTTAAATATAATTAAATATTTGATTTATAACTGGAAACACAGAGATCGAAATAAATCTAAAATTATCTCGTCGATCTACTAAAGATCTACTACTACTTTTAACATCGATCGTTAGTCATATATTCTCCACAATTGGAGAAAAAAATAATATACACTCGCTCTTGCGAGTTGCACACACTGTAGCGAGAAAATAAGAAATAAAAGAAAAAAAATTTGGTAATTATAAAACAATGGAAGGCGAGTTCCAATTTCGCTCAGATAGTAGATTGAACGAGTTTCGATTGAACCGGGATTCCGATGTTCGCGCTTCCAATCCAGCTCTCGATAAACTGGAAATTCATAGTGAAATTGAATCTGAAAACGACAATCGGACACGCGATTAATCCCTACCTCCCCCTTCCCCATCGTGTCGTTGTTTCCACGAATTAACACGGCCAGTTAATTAAGCCCCCCCTCCCATATACGAAACAGCTGTTTTGCATTCTCTGGCTGCCAGCCGTTCGTTATCAACCCAGCCATAGCTCGTCCTTCATCTCATTATACTACCCGCGGTGCATTATGCTAAAAGCTACGACCTTCTTTCGTTTTCTCGTTTTTTCCATCTTCGAGCCAAAACAAGCTCGCGTTTTATTCAAAATTCGTTCTCTTCTCTTTCTTCTTTTTAAATTAAATTTGAATTTCAAAATATTTTCGATGTTTTCGTATCGGATGGAAAGAATTCGTATTATTATGACATGTTATACTAAATAAAAACTCGACTTCAAAACTCGTCTTTTCAAACTCTCTTCACAAAGTTACATCGTCTTAAATAATCGACGAATTTTTCATTGTTTTATATTGGTACAATTATGCTCTTCGCGCAGTAGAAATATACGCTATGACTATCTTTTTCTTGCGAATTAAAAAAAAAGAATCCTAACGACAACAGAGGAGAGCACAATGTCCCAAAAAGAGAGACAGAGACTTGCCTCTGTAATCTATCCCTGTTCGAACAGAAATGATTAGTCCATCGAGTGGTTTCGTAGCTTTTACAGACTTTCCAACGGGCATATCGAATCGAAAGGATCGATCATTTCCCGAGGGTTTGGCGCCGGTTTAATCTCGAAGCGCGGCACAGAGGCAGCGCGTAAAGGTGCAGGATCCTCCGCGTTCAACATATCGAAAACGCCCAGCAACCACCGCCATTCCGCTCCTCCCCCCCGTGAAATTAACGTCAAGCCCTGTTGGTATTTAGGGCAACGACGAGAACGTCCTACACCGTTATCAATCTTTGCCGCTCTATTGCCATCGCGTATTTATATCGACAGACACAGAAAACGGGACCGCCATTCGTGGCTAATATCGCGACACGCTAGATTGCCGGCAAATAAAAAATCGATGAATGCTCTCCTCCCGTATCTTTAACCCTTTCAGCGCTGCGTTTAATTCCATCGCAACCTCGAGAATGCTCTTTAGAGGCGTGACTCGATGCAGCGAGAAGAACAGACCTTCAGTTTCATTTTAGTAGAACGTGTTCGATGGATCAAATTTCTGAAAATCTTCTTCTGTAAATGGCCTTCAACAGTTTGACTACACAAATTTGAATTTTAAAATATTTTCGAAATTTTTGCATTTTTTCACGCTTGGTTGGTTTATATAATTTGTCAGAGATTTGATATATTTGTGATAAAAATGTAAATGAAGAATTCAATCGATCGTCCTGTTTTCAATTATTTATAAGTTCATTCTATCGTTATACTTGTGACGTATTATAAAATTGTAAAAGCTTAAAACTGATTGAGACAGGATATGTTACGATTTTAATTGTTTAAAAGTCCAATAAACAAGTTAGAGCAACCAGTGACAAAATACTGTATAAGAGAGGTGGCGAACTGGCGGCCCTAGCCCCCACTTCCCTGCTAGCTAGCCAGCGCTATCCCCTCCACTGCAGTGAGAGTGTCGCCCTCCACAATTCTCATACACATCAGGTATATATGTATACGTATATATTGTTTAACGAATTGTTCGTTAAGACGAATTTCTAACAATTTCTTAAACTTCAGTTCAAGTCGGAACCAACTGATCGATCGCCGTGTTGCTTAATTCTGGGAAATTAAACAGCGTTGGACTGGCCCGGGACGATCGTAGGTCTTCATCGCGGCTGGCCGATCGTTCTCAATCCAGCTTTGATCCATGCGCGAACGATTCTCGCCGTTCGTTTGTTAGGAATAATTGAGGTTAGGCCAGGTTTACCATAGCGATGTAATTCCTCGCCTATTTCTCAGGCGAACGTCTCGACACTTCCATAATTCTTGGTCAAATCTCAGAAAAACTGAAGTCAATAGTTTCTAAAGTCGATGCTACCTCATTTCCACTGATAAGATTAGCTCGATAACTATATTTGCTTCCATCGAGAGAATGGTGACTTGATTTATAGGGAATTATATTTATATTAATGTTTATATATTTTATACATATTTATATTTATACTGCTGAGAATTTACATCATTTTCGAGGAGAAAAACTAGCAAGAGGACTAAGACCTTTCTGATCTCGTGAAATACAGCAAAAAGAGCATGACAGAACATTTTTCACAACTCACACAACTTTAACTTTTAACTACAACATTTCCTTTCTTTCCTTTATTTTCTTTCGTTATTATTACAACAGTTTTAGCCCTCGAAAAAAAGAATATCAATATACCAACTAAACGTAGCCGAAATTCAGGAAGATGCAAAGTTTCTTCAAGGAGCACCTTGCTGAAATTCTGACCAATTTCCTTCGCCGCAAATAAATAAACTGGGGGGGCGCAACTTTCGCCAAAGCGATAAAGTTCGATTAAAGGTATCCTAGGGAAAGGCGCGTCCTAGGGGAATTTAGGGGAACCTACGCGAATCGATGAAACAAGGCACGCTTTCACGCTTTCACGTCAGGTTTTCACGGGGCGACGCCGAAAAGCAAGATGAATTCCGTTACGAGGAAATGAGGCACTTCTAACAAGCGCAGTATGTAGAACACGGCGGTGAAATATTGGGCTGTGGAACGTGGAACGAGCACCGAGAAAGAGAGAGAGAGGGAGAGAGACATTCCTAAACGCAATTTCCTCGCCCAGGCGAAACAACGTTGCGCGTACAGCGTGATATTACATAGTTTTGGGGTGGAAGGCCAACACTTGCGAATTTAGAGATTTTGCGAAGCGGACGTTGGAAAGATTTGCGAGCGCAGCAGACGGCGAAAAGTTTAGTAACCCTTAATTTTATTAATTACTTTTAGTATTAATTTTATTTATTATTAGTATTATTATTATTTTATTTATTTATTATTATTATATGTGAAGAAATTTGGCAGTATAGAATCCATGGAAGAAGAAACATAAAACAGACATAGGATCCTCGAGCTTTCTAGGGCTAACTGGCGGTTCTTGCCCCCACTTTCCTAATCGCTAGTGCTACCCCCTCCACTGCGTCGATCTCTCCGCCATTACATTGAAATTTCCTCGCCAAGTATGAGAGAATGGGGCTCTTATAACAAGCCATGCAATTTATAATGTAACGGACTGTGCCACACAACATTTAGAACGTTTAGTGAAATAATTCAAAATTACTGTATACGTATAAAATGCATAATGCGTCAAGTGGAAATGATCTTCAGTTTGCACTACCATTACAGAAATACATTCTATTGAATTAAAGACTGAAATAACTCTTCTGTATATATTTTTTTTTTTTTATATTTACAACAAAGTGTGTTGTAATCTAGTGGTTTCTAGAAGGGATAAAATTGCAACCTAAGAACACTAAAAATTCGATGCGAGCTCTCGAACTGCTCTAACTCTATTTTAGTTAACGTCGATTTTATAATTTTATTCTTTACACGTGTTTTATTAGCTTTATTATTGTTAATAATCAAACGCGAGAAATTTCAATTTTCGTCGTTTTCCTCGATGCGGAGAGTTCGAGACGGATGAGAAATTGAAGAACTCGAACTGTAAAAATTTAGACGTTTGCCGAGCTCGATTAAATTTAATCAACTTGGAACTTTAATTTATAGAATTAAAGTTCGGAGGTTATTCAAAAATTACAGCTTTAGATACCATGCAAAGAACCTTCTGCAACCCTCATGGAGAAACTGAAGAGATCTCTCTAGTAACGAGAAAGAATCATATTGCGAAGAAGGAAGCGTGAAACGTGAAAATGAAACCTCAAACGATACATCGTCAGGATGTAAAAAGGAGGAACGAACCGATGAAACATGAAGCTAAATATACAGCGTGTAAAATAAACTTGCCAAACTACATTCTGAAAATATCACTTTCAATTAAATTCCATGCAGTTTCAACCTGTGAATATTTATTGAGTTGGCCAAAAACCAATTGCCCTCATTTTTTTTTTTTTTTTTAATAGACAGTCACGTATACATTTCTTGAAATAGTAATTAACTTCACTTTAAATGAGAAATTCATTGTGTAACCTGACAGCTAATCGTTCATTGTATAACCCCTGACAGCTAACCTTGTCCAAGCTTGCTCGAGAAGGAAAGAATGCACGATTTTAATTCCAACTGTTGGAACTAAAGTAGAAAAGTAACGAGAGACGTATTTGGGTGCGCTATTTCTGAAAAGGGAGAAAAAATTATCTGATGCACGTGGCGAGGAAATCTTGAAATTCCACGACTGTGTTAGAATTCGTTTGCTAAATTTCATGTAGCTGACGAGGGTATTAAATCGTTCTTGCTTTGCTGTTTCTCGTCGAAAAAGACAAAAACTTTGAAGTTGAAATGTAACTGAACAAAAAATGGACAATATATATTGTCCAATAAACTTTTCTTGTTTCTCACGAAATAATCACCTTTCGTTTGCTGCAAGTTACTCTCTGGCCAACCTACTTACCTGAAACTTGCGCTCGTGAATAATATTCTCCAGAAGAGGCGATTCACAGGCGAGACTGTAGCACGAAACAGCCCGTAATTCGCAAAAGAACAAACGTCAGGAAAACAACCGTTTCTGACCTACTTTCCGAAGCTGAATGCCACCTTAAACAATATATATCGATGTCAAGATAGATGAAAGTAGAACTTCGTCTCCATTGTCTCTGAGACGTTGGTTTGCACGCGTGGTGAACTAGGTGTGGGTGTTCGCGATAAAGGGTATACGTTGTATAGATTGCTCGATATTAAATTAAACTACTTCGAAGCAACGCATGATTTACGCGCCCGTGCAAATTTATTTGGTCACACTTGCCTAGTATCGATTCTGTTTAAATTTTTTTGGCTCGACAAATTGCATCGCTAAACTTTATGAACTGCAAACGAACGATTAAATCCATCGACAATCGCAACACATTGCTGACCAGATATTTCAAACTGCATATTTCGTACAGCCGGCTATTTTTTCAGTACTGAATATAAAAGTTGAAAACTAAAATCTAAATAAGCCTCGACAGACTTTGTTTGTACAAATGAAATTTACTACGTATATTTAATCATTATTTTGGATATGATATACTTAACTACGTGCTATGGTACGCAACAAGTTTTACAAACATATCGAGTTTCACTGCGATTTTCTTTGAAAGAGCATATTTTTCCCCCCACTAGTAACTATTTTTTTTCTAAAATATGGTCTTGTGATTTTGAGAGGATTCAACAACAACAACGGAACAATAACATTTCTAGCTGTCGCGATTTAGGCTATCTTTGTAAATCAGAACTAGGCAGGGCTAACTGGCGGACCCTTGCCCCCACTTTCCTGATCGCTAGCGTTACCCCCTCCACTGCATCAGTGCGAGAGTGGGGGGTCATGCACGGCAAGTGCAATTTCAATGCAGTGGAGAGATCGATGCAGTGGAGGAGCTAGTGTCTTTTTATTAATCTTTTTATTAAATTGTTCAAACGTTTAAAAGAAATAACTTTTCAAAATATAATGAAAAGATCACGTTTGAGCCTAATTTAGTTTAAAATTAATAAAATTAGCTTTTTCTTATATTTTGATGTTTCATTAAAGAAAAATGGGCGGGAAGAAACTTTTCTGGCCCAGCCTGTACGTATCAAACCTGGGAAAGATATCGAAACGTTCTGCGAGAAAGACAATGGCACGGTGACAGAGGTTTGACCCCGCGCCACGGTTCCTTTATCTCTTCGCGAGGTGGGGGGAAGAGCCGGGATAACGGTGGCCCAGTATGCAAAGGAGGGTTGGAGACAAAAGAGACGAGCAGGGTGCAAAGGACAGAAGGGAAGAGGAAGCGAACGAGTCAAAGGGAGACGAGGAAGCGGCGCTAGATATTTTTTTAACTACACGTTGCAGCTTTTTCTCCGCGTTCCTAGTATCTCTGGTGCTCCAGTTTTTCTCCGAGTTCTTCTCGCCCTATCCGAGACACTTGACACGCGTGTTAAGTGTACGAAGAAGCCTCTTGCTCTTCCCATCCTCTCCCCCTCACCCTTTGGCACCCCTCGCAAGCACGAAGAACGCTGTACACTTTTTCCAAATGGAGTCATCGATCTTCCAGCTGGAGTCGAGATCAGAGATCGCTTTAATGAGTCATCTCCCCCTCCTCTGCTTGCGCGGATGATCATCGAAACGATCAACAGGGTCGTCTAACGAGACCCTCGTACGCGTCAGAATCGATTATTTTTTTAATCATTTCTATATAAATCATAAAAATCATAATTGTTGATCTAGAATAAATAAATCAGTAATTTTTCGTAATTTGTGGTTTTCGTAATCGATGATCTTTGAATCGTTGAGCGATTAATTTATTAAGTTCTATTAGAGTCTGTATTACATTGTGTTTTCAGAAAATATTCAGTACAATGTTCTTTTTTCAAAAATATGTTACGAATTGTAGCGTAATCGTTTCATTTTTAATCGGTAATCTCTCTTTAAATTTTTAAATCTGTATTATGTGTTTTCATAAAATACTCGCAACTATTCTTCTTACAAATTGTAGCATAATTGTTTCATGATCAATGATTACGACGATTCGTGATTATGGTTACTTATCCTCTGATTATCTGATAATTAGTTTCCATTCGCATCATTAATTAGATTAGATTTTGCCCACGGATGGACTACAAAGTGAATTTGGACAAGGGAATTTCCAGAGACGAAGAATTCACGTGTCTCGTATTTTGATATCATTGACAAAAATGTAAACGCAGACTGATAAAAGTGCAAGTTCTCCGATACATTCTTAAGAAACTTCGTGTATTTTCAGTCTATAGAAATCAATAGTTGAACCAATTCTTCGATCAAGCGTTCAAAGTTCGAACGAATGTTACGTTATTAGAATATTATTTTAGATAATAAACCGAGAAGGCTATTTATGAAAAGAAGTATATTTACAAGAAACAATGATCGATGCCTCTAGAATCTTCCAATTTTGGACATTTAGTTTACATCTCAATGCTAGAACCACCTGACCAGAAAGTTATCTATAATTTTTTGTAAAAATTGTACGGATTCGTGATGGTAGATTTTCTTTTTTTAGAGATTCGACGGATTTTTCAGAATATATACAAACGAAAGCTCGCGTGGTTCACTGCTGTACTAGAAACTTTCCCCTACTTTTTGCATTTTAACTTTTCCAATACAACTTTTGTATTTCAGTTCGCTGGTATATAATTTCAGTGTTAAATTATCGATTAAAAAAAAGAAACTGCACGACTTGTACTCAGTACGATTCGTCTCACTGAAAGGCCCGGAAGCAACTGTTCTGACTAGAAAACGATGACGACATTTTTGCCATAAAATTTTATTGATACGCAAACATTTAATCGATACAAAACAAATTACAGGCGCGATCGCTTAGTACCAGACTCGACGTCTACTCCACGCCCTCTTGCGAATCACGTGACCCAAATCAATCAATCGGTAATTTTCGTTGCATCTGAAGAGGCCCGATTTTCTGGGTTACCCTCGCTAAAATCACTTTCAGATAAAAAACCACGCTGAACTGAACGTTGCAAGTTTCAAGCTGCGGAACTGTGTTTCGCATGAGAATGATTAAACGTAACGAAAATCGATGAGTCCGCTAAAATTAAAGGAATGAAGCATCGCGAATGAAAGGAGCTCGAACACACCGTTATGAAGACAAACAGCTGACGTGTATTTCGTTCTCGCGTGCGACAATCGAAAGAGACTAAGAAAAAAAGAAGAAGAAAAAGAAATACTTAACCTAACCTAACCTAACGAATTTATCGAGTATCGTGGATAAGCTTTGGTGGAAACGAGAATCTCTTGCAGAGGTTCGTCTGCAAAATCTTTTAAAATAATGCTCATAAAGACAAACACACACACACGTGGACAGGTTATTTCCGCCGAAAAAGGGTTCGTGACTGGCTTTTATCGACCCATCGGGTGTATCTCGTCTACCGAACATCGAATCACGCTGGCGTGAAACGGAATCGGCCGATCGGTGCTATAGCTCAATAAACTCTTCCACTCCCTTACGTGTCAAACGATACGAGACCCTTCCTCTCCGTTGTCGCACACATTTTTACCGACCGATAAAAGGGGCCATCGAAAGACCCATATCAGCCCGATCCACGATTTTCATTGGGATAACGAACGATTCTTTCAAGGGTTACTGAAAATGCCACACATCGAAGAAAATTGTTTCGTTCAATTCGAAAAATGAACTTTCGAATACTGATATATCGTAGACTGCCAAAGGCAATTTCTGATTAATCGAGTTTCTGAAAAAAAGAGTTATTGAAAATGGCACACATCGAAGAAAACTGTTTTGTTCAACTCGGAAAATGAATTTTTGAAATTCTAATCTATCGCCGACTGCCAAAGGCAATTTCTGATTAATAGAGTTTCTGAACAAACAGATTGTTCAGCCACAAAGATTAGTTAAATTATATTCAACTTCTTGCGCTGGCAACTGATACGCGGACCATAACGAGTGACCCGACCTGTTTTTAATCTCGTCGGTATGATATCGCTACTATTATTTGTTTTGCCTGGGTTATATTTAAATATATATCGAAACTGAGAAAATATTGCAACTTTGGGAGAAAACAATTCTCGACACGCGTGGCACACGTCATTCCAGCGCAAGAGGTTAACAAGGTTAATCAATCGAATTGATTAATTCTGAAACATCGTAGCACGACGGTACATTTAGGAATGTCTAATTGTAAGTCAGTCAACAATGTAAATTCTGCTAGATCGCGCGTTTGACAATATCCCCAGTGATCATACGATTACGTACGATACCGAGCGCAAAGTGGTACCCTGCTTCATTGAATCGAACAGAGCGTGGGGGAGGAAAGCTCGACATCGTCGGAGGATCAGGTTCCAACGAACAATTAAACTTCTGCTTTCGTTTCAAACTTCCAAATAGAAATATCTTTGCAAACGGAACGCGCCATGTTGATGAAACAGATCGGAGGTCCTTTGCATCGCGCTGAACGAAGAAATCGGCTCGAACCGGCGAAAATGTTTCTACCCAATCGATATTCTCCAACCGATATATGTATTCCGCGTCTTTCGTGGCCTGCTGCACCCTCGAAATACATGCACGACTTAAGGCCTGAGTAAACAGAGGATTTCGACAGTGCAACACGGCCTCAAAGCAAATTTGCCATCCGTTCGAATCGAGAATTACACAGCCAGCGTATGGAAAGCACAGCACGAACGAATGACCACCGGCGTGGTAATTGCTTCTGTTCGAAAAACAACTTGCAATCGAGACTGAGAAGAGATTCTTAGAGAGAAGTTAACTATTTAGCTCTTACTAGAGGAGATATGTAACATAAATTGAATTGTAACATATATAATTTGTCCAGTTTTCTCTTCACGGTAGTAGACTATCGCTTTTTTGAACTGTTGCAAAACTTATAAGTTATAAGTTCACGCAAGCTTCATGAAGATTGTAATATTAATTCATTTTAAATTTATACATTTCAGTACAGGTAGTAAATTGTCAATTTGGTAAAATTTTTATTGTCATCAGTGTTTTCTGTGAAACTGTAAACGTGTCAGAAATTATAGAAGAATATTCTCGTCACATATTGTGCTTTTTTAATTCCAAAAAAAGAAACGAACGCGTCGCGAAATTTTTATAAAAGCCGAACTTAATAAATGTCAAAAGTTTGAAAAATTATTCAACATGTATATGTACATTTTTCGTATCATACGCTTTTTGGAGCGAAAGAGTTAAACCGCGAGAGAAATCGGTGAAAAGATTCGCTGTGATCAGCTGTGAAAATTCTCGACCACGTGTCGCGTGTACGTAAAGAAAAGCCAAGTAAAACGACGCGTGACAATAATCGATCAGCCTGGAACGAAGGGGAAAAATCAAAGCACGCGCAGACGTACATCGAGAACGTCACCTTGGTCCGAGGCAAGGGAAAACGAAGGCAGAGAGAGAAATTGTCAGCTTTCCGAACGAGTTCGTAGGAGGTAACGAGCACCAGCTTCGCGGAGAAATCGAGCTGAACGCGCGCAAGCTATAGACCTGCCAGTGGAAATGGTCCGTGACGGTAACGGAATGTTCGCCGCTATTAAACGGAACGCGGTTTAGAAAGAGGAATGGGGACTGAAGGAGAAAGAGTTAGAAATCTCTCAGCGAGAGAGAGAGAGTGTGTGTGTGTTGGAAAATAAAATATGAAAAAAATGACGGGTAAGATAAAAGGTAAAATTGATGAAATATGAAAAATTGGTGAAATATGAAAAATAACAGGTAAGGTAAAAAGTTGATAAAATTGGTAAAATATGAAAAATAACAGGTAAGGTAAAATGTTGGTAAAATTGGTAAATTATGAAAAAACAACAGCTGAGATGAAAGATGACAAAATAACAGGTACGGTAAAAAAGGTTGGTAAAATATGAGAAATAACAGGTAAAGTAAAATATGAAAAAAATATGAAAAAATAACAGGTAAGGTAAAAGATTCATAAAATTGATGAAATATAAAAAATTGGTAAAACGTGAAAAAACAATGACTAAGGTAAAATATGACAAAAATAACAGGTAAGGTAAAACGTGAAAAAAATTGATAAAAATATGAAAAAATAACGGGTAGAAGGTAAAATCTGAAAAGAAGATAAGAGATAAGGTCAAACAACAACATAAAAAAACAACAATTAAGATAAAAGGTTGGAGAAGAGGAAAATTAAAAGAAGTAAAAAAAGGAACACAGAGGATAAAATTTAAAATGGTCTATAAAAAACAGTAAAAGGAAAAGAAAAATTAAAAGAGGAGTCGAGCCTTCGTCCTTCGATCCTTGCCATTTTCGTCCTCGACCCGGGGAAAGCCCGCATTCTATGTCCTTTCCACACCCCATCCCCCCTTCTACCTTGCCTAGTGGCCTGCTTTCCTGCCGCGAACCTCGTTCATACCCCTTTCGCCGCTGCGACGGAACTGACGAAGGTAAGAAACGCGAGAACAGAGAGAGAGAGAGAAAGAGAGAGAAATAATAATTCTTTTACGAAGAAAAAAAATACAGAAGAGGCGCAAAAGACGAAATGAAAGATGGGGAAGAAAAAGGAAAGATGAATAAGAAAGTTCGTTCCGGTTGTTAGAACTTTCTTTCTCCTCTTGTTGCTTTAGTACTTTGTTAATCTTCAAGATCTTCGACCTTGTCATTTTTTCGTCTTCTGTTTGTAAATCGTAAGATTTTTAAGTTTTATATTTGTTCATTTTTTTTTTTTACAGAATTTAAGTTAAATAATCGGCAATTATGAATCCGCAATGAGAAAGCGAATGTCTCTGAAAGTTGATCATTATTGTTTTACTATTAAACAAAAAGTGATTCGATTCGTCTCAGTCCACCCTATACATCGAACGAAATTTGCCCAAATTACGGGCAAATATTCATCGATTCCGGAAATGCGACTTTCAGAAAAGAGAGGCTGTTCCGCAAAACACAAAAGCTCGAAAGTAACAATTTTTTTCTCATCCCCTGGCAAGAGAAAGAGGGCTGGAAAAAGGGGCCAGCACCAGTTTTAGCATTCCGCGTGGCAAGAGGAATTTGCACGGGAATTGAATTGCATAATGAAGACGGACAGACACTCGGCGACAATGGCGGCGAATAGCAAGCGATTCAATTTCAAAGTTGCAGACGTATAGAACTTGCTGAGTACGCGCTTCGAAAGCGGTAACTTTCTCGGATCATAAAGCCGTGAAAGTCTGTAGACTCGTTGCTTGTATCCATCCCCTCGACTGTTCAGAAGGCGTTCGGTTTTTCCGAAAATTAATTCCCACGTCGAAATTTCCAAATTTCGATTTTAGAATCAGCAAAGGCAATTTTTTAAGAGGCCATCTACGTAACGTACATTACACATAGAGCATAATTGTACGAACGACAGTGAAAAATTGTCGATAATTTACAGAGTGAGCCAAAAATCACTTCCTACTAAAATAAATCTGTAATTTTTTGGTTGCATATCTCTTTTTCTGGTGGTCATTCGAAAGAAATAATTTTTAAAACACGATGACGTGAATCGATTTGCGAGAAAATTTTTTAATTTTTCTACAGATGTTTGAATTTTTACAATTCTCGAGATCTTACTTTCTCGCCCGGTACACAAAAAATCGTCTGTAACTTTCAAATTATTAATTTTTTGACCCACGTTTATTAAGACTTTTTTCACGTTTCGACGAGTGGTATCTACCCTTTTTTCTATTCATCCTGTATATTCTTCCCAATTTGTATTTTGGTCACTGACCAAGGGAGCTGGCGGCCCGGGAGACATTGCCCCCACTTTCCTGATAGCTAGCGTTACCCCCTCCACTCTCTCACTGACGCAGTGGAGGGGGTAGCGCTACCGATCAGAGTAGGGGCAAGGGCCGCCAGTCAGCCGGCTTTGCCTTAACGACTCATATGTGACTAATTCCTAACGCGATGCCTGACCATTTGTTGCAACATTCTTCACTCTGTTTCTCTCTCTCTTTCGCTCGATCATTATTCTCTCAAGGTTCCTATCGACGTATTCACAGCTTCTCCATATTCAGTATGACATCTTCTGAATGTCGCTGCCGTCACTCAGCTCCCACGTTTGTTAAAGAAGATGAATAGCCCGATGCATCGCGCGAAGCATCGATCACGCGTTGGACGCGAGACGGACGATAAATGACCTTTCTCGTCGAGACGATCCGATAATTAGCATCCCCGACTTGTTGAACCTGAGCCGTTCGATTACTTTCGCGCCATCTATTACCGTCGATTTTTATTAATTATTAGTTATTCGTTTTTAGAGGAGAAGGAACTCGAGCAATAGCTTCCTCTTTGAAATTGAATATTGTCTACTCGCGATTTTTGCAATCACTTGCGTATGTAACAGAGATCCTTGTACGTTGAGAGACATCAAACACACCATTTATTACGGATTCCTTGCGGAACCACGGGATCTGTTTAAAGTCAAGTTTTCCCTCTCGAAGAGGATGGGAAAAAGTTTCCAACAGAACTTGTAACTTCCTCTTTCCTGGAAACTTCCTCCGGCGAAATATTAAATCCACGTCATACCCATCGTCTCGTTGGATATTTCTCGTTGGCCCTTGTCGTTCAACATATAGAATATTGCGTTGAAGAAAGAGAAAAATGTAAGGGGTCAGATTTAAACGAAATTCGTGTTTCGAGCGTCGATGTTATTGATTAGTGATAGTTAATATTATTGATTATAGTGATAGTTGGTTAGTGACAGTTCATATTCACAATCGTGAAATATATTAAAAATTTCCGTATGATATCTTGCCAATGTGAAATTGGCTCAAACTGTAACAGTATGTATATTTAAATATATTACAGTATAAATATAAAGTATTTTATATGTACAATGAACTCAATGAATTCAAGAATAGGAACAATAAACAATTCTAGTCCTTTTGGTTCTCTGGAAAATTTAACCAAATTTGCGCGGTAAACGATTTAATAGATCAAACTATATACTGAAAGCTTCCATTTACATCTACCTACATTTCTCTCTGCAAAGTGTTACAACTCTCTTCAACTTGAGTTCAAAATTCACGAAATCACATCAAACTTTATATTTTAAACTTTGCGGGTTGTGCTGCTTCAGTACTTACGCTTGAAAATTTCTCAAGTCCACGTGTACCAAGACAATTTTCCATAGAACATATTCAAAGTTGAATATATTTTGTCGAAAACGACACCTTAAACGGAAAAATTTTTCTCTACACTTTCTCACTTATTTCTGCACGTAGAATATCTTCACGCCAAGTGTGGAATTAAACAAAGTTAAGTATGATAAATTTGATAAATTTTTAAACTCAACTTTCTCGAGAATGAAGACTTCGACAAGAAAATTTTATTCCTTCTCGACACATTTTCAAGAGTCGAGGAACACCCTGTATATTCGCGCCTATTCAATCCAGTTCATTTATCTATTTAAAAAAAAAAAAAAAGACAATTACTTTTTAGCCAACCCAATAATAATTCCCTCATTTGCCATTCATTAATTTACGTTCGTCGAATCACAAACTTTACAAAAGTGGCGAACTGGCGGCCCGTGCCCCCACTCTTCTGATTGGTATCCCCTCCACCGCATCATTCTCCCCACTTTAACTCTGGCTCAGCTGAGTTAACACTAGAACTACCCCAAAGTAGTCAAAATGACCAATTTATAATTTTTATTTTCAATGTTTTACAAACATAGCAACAGTGTGTTTTTAAAGATTTAAATAATTCTTCGCAGAAAAAAGACAACAGAGTTTCTCTATTTTTTTAACTTTAATGTCTCTCTGATGGAAATTTTATGCTTTAATCTCTGCTTAGTGAAAGGAAGATCGGAAAAAAACTACTTGCACGGCGCGCTGCGGCGAGAAAGAACGCACAGAGTGGAAACTAATTTTCATGATGGAGGAACCGCGGCAGAGTGCTCGCGGCGGGGAAGTCCGCCGCCTCTGATTTACACGACGCGAAACGTCGCTGTCGACCCGCTCGGAACTAATAACACGTTTAATCCCCCAAGTCCGTCCGAGAAGAAACAAAATGTCAACCGCTGAGAAGAAACGACTGGCGAAAATGCTTTGGCACGGGAATCTTCTCTCTTTATTTCTCTTTTTCTCATTTATTGCTACGAACGATTTTCGTCGTGAAACACGCGTCCTCGTCATCTCGGATTTTATGGCCACGGCACGAGGATGATTTACGACTTACGAGCATCATCATTGTTCCTTCGTGCAATAAAAATTTTAGATATTGGCAATAAGCTACCGTCATTACGTACGTGTTTCGGTTTTCGCGTCTGTCGCGCGTATTCATCGTTATCGAAGAACTATGGTCCAAAGGTTCTCCTGATTATTGTTCGTTAATATATGAACCATTTTTTTTTTCTGTTTTTCTTTGAAAGTCACAATTATTTTATCACGCATTATAAAAGTAAAAAACAAACACCAAAGAATCTTTTACAATGTTACAATTCATAAAAAAATTTCTTACAGATACTACAAGCAGTTGCAAGCAAAAATGTTGCCAAAAAGACAGACAAAATTGATCTCTTGCCTTCTACTAGTTCAAAGTTTAATAAAGACAACTTTAACCTCAACGAAGAAATTAATTAAGCAATTTTCTTGCATTTCCCATTTCTGCTTTGACACTGCCAATTACTACCTCCACGATATAGCTTACAAAGTGTAAGATCAGACGAGCTGTTATTACTTTTTGTGGAAAACGAGGACATTTACGTCGAAAGCTACCGTTTAATAATTATTTTATGACACTCGCTGGTCGAGGAACAACGACATGATCGTCAACGTGTCTTGATTGCCTATTTGTTAGAGAGTAATATCCAAGAGGTATCGCAAATTGCGTGCTTTCTCCGTCGATTTGGGACAATATATCGTGTACAAGATTTTCTTCTCTTTAAAAAAAAAAAAAAAAAAAAAGAAAATACTTCGTTTTCGAGAAAATCAAGTATGAAAATTTATCAAGTACACGTGTACCAAGACAACACTCTAGCGAATCATATTATTCAGTCAAACTGTAAGTGAAAAAAATTTCACTCTACATTTTTCAGTTATTTCCGAATAGGGTACTCTCCTATTTAATTTTTTATCATTTTCTGTCACGTGTCCAGAGTCAATTGGAATTAGTAAATTTTCAAACTCGAATTGGCAAAGCAAATTTTCTCAAATAAAAAAAAAATTTATTCTTTTTTTTCCACGACATGTATATATTCGAACGACAGAAATTCGAAGCCAAGTGACAAGCTTTAAGAGACTCCTTTGAGAGAGTATAAAAGTAGGAAGAAAATTTATGTACACGTCGATCAGAAGAATTTCTGCATCGTCGCGGCAATTTACAACGGAGGAAAACAAGGAAATCGTCCGTGACACAGATGGATTCACAGAAGTTGGACGAGTTTAGAGACTAATCGATGACACGGGGGAACATTTCAATCCGGGCGTCCTCCAGCTTCCAATCTACTCGATCGTTAACAAAACGGTAAATTGCATCTTGACGGACAGTTAACTCCCGTTCTCGATATCCGACCTAATTCCGCCACACCATGGAAAACGATAAACTCCCTCTCTCCCCCTTTGCAGCCTTTGGCTGTCGTTCGAGAAAAAATCTCTCGATTGAATGTGATCGGTAGGAAAATTATTTGCCCAATTATTATTTGTTCCAAAAGATTAGGTTTCGTGGACTGAACTACAAACACTTTTGGGGCAAACACAATCGTTTTTTACGATTGTTTTTAAATTGGAACAAAGAGATGGAAAAAATAAAGATTTGCTTTGACTTATTTTTTTCAGTACCTTGCAATTCTTTTATATATCAATTTTATGAGTCCTACTCTGTATTATAATTGTTTCAGTGTCTATTTTTCTATTTTTTTATTATTCAGTCTAAAAGTTTAGTACAAAGCAAAGGAAATCTTGAGTAATTGAAACAGAGGTGACTAACTGGCGGCCCTTGCCCCCACTTTTCTGATCGCTAGCGTTACCCCCTCCACTGCGCTGAGAGAGTCGCGGCCACAATACTCGCATTAGGTATATATGTACACATATATTTTCTTTACTGTAGCTACTAAAGTAGAAGGAAAAATAGTTTGTACGCTATGGTAGAACAAAATGAACAGAGTGAAAACTAATTTTTATGGTGGGGAAACCGACAAACTGAGCAAGCAGCTCGTGCGGCGGTGAAGAAGTTCGCCACTTAAGTTCTGAAAGGGTTAAAACAAATATGATCTGAATACAGAACTAGAAGATAATTCGCTCGATGGATCGGCAAAACTTTCACTCGAAAATTTGAGAAAATATGTAGCTAAAAAAGAGACGATTGTACATAAAAACAGAATAATGGTTACATCGAGGTTCCACGCAGCTTGTTTATTCCCGATTAATTTTATCTACCGTCGTACAGCCTCTTATCTCTCCATTTGCATTATTTATAGCACCATTATCAACGATATATATCTGTGTACTTTTTCGAGTAAATATATAATATAAAAGCACGGAAAGCTACCATCTATAGAACTAAAACGCATTTCCAACGAAAATCTCGATCGTTCCATCGAATCTCGTCAAGTTTCATCATACTGATTTAATTAATCCGACATATTTAATACAAAATCGCATGCAAACGCGATCTTCTCTTTTACAATCTCTGTTATAATATTTCGAGATATTTTAATCAGAATGTGGGAAAATTTGAAGATGCATATAGTGTGCAAAAATATATAAAATATCCAAAGATGTTGATTTATCAATTATTAATTAACATATTAATTACAGTAATATGTGGAAGAAACGATTTTCTATTTAGGTACCAGTTCTCCAATAAAATTCGTGAAATGCCTAGTGTCTAATTACAATAATATTACAAACTATTGCACACGAATGTTTCTTTCCCTCGTTTATAATAATTTCCGTATCAAATTCCCTCAGTTCAAAGTCAAGAAAAAAAATCGAAATATTTTTAAAACCTGTATCATAGCGTGCCAATTTCCACAGAGATTCAAGACTTTTGCGCAATTTTGCAAAAAGTGAGGATGAAGAACGCAGCTTCTGCAAAGGTAATTCCTCGTTTGTGTTAAAAAAAAAGCCCAGCGACGAGTGATTAACGTAGAAAAAAAGCGCCAGTGTCTCGCCTCCATCAGGAATCAAAAGCCTCGGAGGCTTCGTCACGCTGACCCACTTCAGAGAATTTTATCCCCGGGTTCGATTATCCTCGACACGTGCCAGATCCGAAACGTCGACGTGGATAGCTCGAACGTTTCCATAATTTATGTGAATATCTGTACAAATCGTTCGAGGGATGGCCTCGTTGCCCACCAGAAGAACAGATTTTATCCGACACTCGCGAGAATTTCAACATCCGCGCCTGTTTAGATTTTCTCAGGATTTTTCTTCCTAGATCTTTCATTAATTATTTATTAATTTATTGTTAATTATTCATTATTCATTAATTATTAATTCACTTTTGGAATTATTAATTTAATTTCCCTTTAATCAGATTCAAACTACCCACATCTAATTTTAAAGCTTGACCATGTTTGAAGTTATTAATCGTTCGTGTTTGAGGAGCGAGGAAAAGAAATAAATTTGAAAAAAAAACGAGAATAAATATTTGAAGAAAGAAAGAAAAAAGAAGAAGGATCGGTGTGCTTTTTTGATGGAAAGGGAATCTGGAAACGTTATTGAACTTGATTGACTCGGCTCGTTACGATGCAAGATCCGGCGGTAACGAGTCGAGGCAGCCAGTGTTGATTGATAATTACGCCAGCTGTTTTTCCAACCGGTGGTTCATCATCGTGCCTAGAGTCACGGAGCAAACGCGTTCTCGCGATCGCACACGTCTACTCGGAATCGTTTCTCCACGTTTGCGGCAATTAGCACGTAGGATAATTAACCTGCACGTGAGTAATCGTGAACGATAAGCACGATTTTCTCACTCAACGTGCTCGTTTCTCCGACGAAAACGCGATCCTCACAATTTCACGATTTTGATGAAATTTGACTTGAACGTAGTTTTCGAAAAAATACATCTAACAAGTGTTTTTTTTTTTTTATCGACATTCAGAAAGGGTGAAAACTACCCTCAAAGTTAGGGCTGCGAAGTACACTTTGTCAAATACCTGAAAAAATTACTCGAGATACAATTTTCGCATTTAAATAAAATTTGCTACAGAAATTTGAGAATTTTTCGAAAATTGTCACGCTTTTAAAAAATCACAAAGAATAAATTATATTACAATAACAATAATAAATTAATTAATTTGAAAAAACATTGAACTGTTCCGTTGCACGTTGATTTATATCTTGAAGCAAACACAAATGGACGCGCAACAACATTGAAAACAAATCGAGTTCAGAGTTAACTTGCTTTCTCCGGTAACGATCGAATCGAAATCCACAGGCCGTTAGATATATAGTACACGCAGAGGAAGACAGAGAGAGAGACAGAGAGAGAGAGAGAGAGAGAAGAGAGAGGGAAGAGAAATGCCGTTGCAGTTATTCAAATCGAAGCGTTTGAAGATAAAGGATCCAGACCGCGGAAGACAAATGGTGTCACACGCCGCGACACCCGGCTAAACGTTAACATTAATAAACCCCCTTACGTACGCGTGCAACCAGTTCGCCCACGGTTTCTGTCTCTCAAACGTACCCACCACGTACGTTTGCCTATCGAGATTCGCGGGCTCGACTGTTTCGAAGAATCGCAAATCGAGAAGTGGGGCAAAGAGAAGTTGGCGCGCGCGTTCGCATACAGTTTGCGAAAGTTTAAGTAGATGGTGAAGTTCGAGGTGGAAACGTCTGAGAGGATACTGGATAATGCTCCGAGAAGACAAAGGGTGACTTGTTTCGTAACATCGTAAATTTCGACATTGTATACAAAATAACTTAAAAAAAAAGAAAGAAAAAATCGACAAGTTTGGAAAAGTTGTCAAACACGGTCCAACAAATTTTTATTACGCTGCAACGAATGTATCGAACTTTGTCCCTGCACTGCTATATTTTGTTAATTAGGCGTGTTTGACGGAATAATGTCAAAAGAAAGAAAGAAAAAATCGACGAGTTTGGAAAAGTTGTCAAACACGGTCCAACAAATTTTTATTACGCTGCAACGAATGTATCGAACTTTGTCCCTGCACTGCTATATTTTGTTAATTAGGCGTGTTTGACGGAATAATGTCAAAAGAAAGAAAGAAAAAATCGACGAGTTTGGAAAAGTTGTCAAACACGGTCCAACAAATTTTTATTACGCTGCAACGAATGTATCGAACTCTAACTTTGTCCCTGTACTGCTATATTTTGTTAATTAGGCGTGTTTGACGGAATAATGTCAAAAGAAAGAAAGAAAAAATCGACGAGTTTGGAAAAGTTGTCAAACACGTTCCAACAAATTTTTATTACGCTGCAACGAATGTATCGAACTTTGTGCCTGTACTACTATATTTTGTTAATTAGGCGTGTTTGATGG
Source organism: Melipona bicolor (assembly GCA_030673865.1). NCBI lineage: Eukaryota > Metazoa > Arthropoda > Insecta > Hymenoptera > Apidae > Melipona > Melipona bicolor. The sequence goes on along the minus strand of JAHYIQ010000013.1, from coordinate 702,160 downwards.
AATAATGTCAAAAGAAAGGAAGAAAAAAATCGACGAGTTTGAAAAAGTTGTCAAACACGTTCCAACAAATTTTTATTACGCTGCAACGTAATAATGTATCGAACTTTGTCCCTGTACTGTTATATTTCATTAACTAAGCGTGTTTGACAGAGCAATATCAAACGGTCTCGTAATTTCTATCGTAGTTAGGATGTTCGAGGAACGATATTATCTATCTGCCCCGATAAGACTGTACGATCTAATTATCTGACAAATAGCATCGACAAATGGCGCATGTACCGCATTTTTTTTTCTGTTATCTACATCTTATCTACGCTACGATAATGCCGTCTATAAATTCGTTACGAACCTCACCGACGAATTTGATCGCTGAATATTGCAAACGCTCGCTAATGACCTTTCCATAACGATACCCTCCACAAAGCGCGAAATGCAGAAATTTACGTAAACATTCGCACATTTGTCGCGGAAAGCGATTCGTCGAACAATATCGCCAACGCTTTCTGGATTTTTCATTTCACTCGCTCTCAGATCACACGCAATATTCCGATATAATGGAGAGGATATTGTCAGAAAACATTACGCATCTCGCAAACAAACAACGCCGACGCAAACAAGATATATACAGTGATGAAACTGAACACACAATGATGAAAAATTATCGACATTTTAAACTGTATCTTCGTAAAAGAAAATCGTACATACAGTAGTTGATCTCATTTTGAAGCACGAAGCTTCTAGTTTCTACAACGATTGCCCTAAGTTTGTTTGGAAAGTCGAACATCCTACAAAACACTACGTATTTTGCTTTCTGTATATTCTACGTGTTATAATATAATACACAATGAAATATTATTTACATTAAAATTCTACGTGTGTATTCAGTTTTGCTTATCGTTGCATTTAATAAACAATGTGTTCTGTTTCGATGAATGACAAAATCTGTGCAATATTTACAGCAAGAGCCTATTATATAATTATACATCGACAACATTTTTGCACGGTGTATGTGTGTGTGTGTTTCAGCGCATAAATTTTCGAATTTCACGCATTAGACAGGAAAAGGAACTTTTCCTTTTTTCTCGGCACGATTACCCAAAAGATAAAAACTTTCGAACGTATCTCATTCGACTTTCATGAGACACCCGTTATCTTATCGTCGAGAAGCTCGACCGAACGACGTGGATCCGACGGATCGCGAAACTTTAAACGAAAGATTAAATTGCTACCGTCGAGAGTTACGAGAAAAAAAAGAAAAATTGAAAGGCTCGCGGAGGTACTCACTTTTTTCGACAAATTAAAAAATTCGACGATTTCACGATAGAATTTAATTCATTAAAAATATGTTTTATTTTATTAAAAACCAATAAATTAAAGGAGTTTTCGTTCACTATATGCGATCAATAATTATTGCACTTAATAATTATTTAATCTAACGAAGATTGAGAAAATTTGAATGAAATAAATTGTTTTCATATTCATCTTTCAATTCTTGATACGAAAAATATTGATCTAACGAAATTTGAATATTGATATATATGTCCATTTATCTAATGAAAGTACTGAAAAAAATTTCAACAATAACAAGGATCTGGATAATCTGAGCACCATCGAGAATATTCCTTGGTCAGTCCTACATCAGCCACGCAACATTGAGAAAAAATTTCTGAACAGATCACTCACCGCTCGATCTTGTCCATGGTGGTGGGATGTTGCAAGATGGTTTGCTGTCCGGACATTTCGACGACGCATTGTGTACCGAGTTCCAGCTCTGAAAAAGCAGAGAGAAACTAATTAAAATGCGTGGGATTAATTACGAGGGCAATTTGTATTTTAGATATGAGGCATACGACGCAACTCGCAAGAGAATTTGGAAGACTGGGTTCCAGAAAATGGAACAAGAAGAAAAAATAGACAAATTTAGAGATATACACGGTGACTTCCATTAATACATTAAGTTATTTTATTAACAGAACATTATCTTATAAACGAATTATTATATATAACATAACAATATAATAATAATTGTATAATATTCTGTTAATAAAATAATTTATGAGAGAATATACATTACATAATATGGATTCATTAACTTAGAGATTAAGTTTGATTATATTATATATATTATAGAGGTTAGGTTTGATTATATTATATATATATATATATATATATATATGCAATTATTGTATAATTATTATGCAAGTTACTAAGTGACATTTGTGATAGTAAACAGTGTCACATATCTTCTGCAACAATAAAAGCAGCGGTATATAATAATATCCGTAATATTAAAGTTTGAGTTATTGGTTATTAGTTAATGTATGCATACTTGACTGATTCTCAACTTCATTTTTCTCCAGAAAACAAAGCCTCACAATTTCGTTCTTCTCCTTGATTTTCGTCCTATTTTCTTATTTTTATAAAATCTCCCTGGTCCAATTTGTATCAAGAATTACCTTGTACATCTTTTCCGTGTTACTTATTGAAATTATTTATATTATTAACACTTTGATAAAACTACTGTCGCGTATAACTGATTTCGGTTTGTAACAAAACGGTTGTCGGTCAGTAGCACGTAGCTTCACTCTTCCGCCAATCGCGAGCCACCGCTCATAACTCAACCAATCAACAATGCCCCCTTTCCTTTTGTCCAATACCTGTAAGCCTTACATTACTAATCTGTCGTTACGTTATGCTTGATTGGATCTTTTTTGACCAGTTCTCGTGGCGGGTGACTTTAACCTCTCGTGGCATGTGGACACTTATCCCGCGGGAAATTTGAAACAAGAGTTACGCGGTGTTAGAAGCAACATTATAGAATTTTTGCATATAATCGTGCAATTTCATTATTTTAACTCTGTAACCCGTCGATACGATTGATTTCAGACTTTCATTGAGACAACTGCATAAATAACATGACAATTCTTGTCAAAATTGATATCAATTTCTATTTGAAGAGAAACATGACTGTACAAATCTATTTCTTTTAATTGTCTATTTATATTAATTATATTAATTTAAATTGCATGATTCAACATTACGACAGTGTTAATATTTTCATTTATTTTTGGGCAATCAAAGTGAAGTACAAAAGTGCGAAGTCCGCCATGAAAATGTGAAAACATTCAAAGTCTGGTAGCAAAAGGATTAAATCAAATTTTTCAGCCAATTATTTGATACAGTTAATGATAAACTATTTTTGCATCGAACTTTTGTTCCTCGAGCAGCCATGCATAATCATATCAAGCGACAGCTACTCGCTCGGATTATTCAAACAAACCCAAATTGATCGATCGGTCGATAGATTTGACAAACGCGAATCTATCAGAGACTGCGATGGAAGAACTTTTTTCCAGGAAAAAAAGAAATCGTCGAAATTGGCGCAAAAAGAAATCGCAATCACTGGGAAAGCCAGCAATTTCCAGACGACCCGTAAGCCCTCCCATTCCTTTTTCTTCCTTCTTCCTCTGGCTATCGAATCTCGCCAAAGTTCTCCCCGTGTAAATAATTTCGAAAGGGGATGGAATTTCTCGAGGTTCTCGAATCCAGGAGAGCCAAGACTTGAACCGAGGTTTCTCAAAGTTCATCGATAAGCTTGAGGATAAATTCTTTACTTTTTTTCTTTTTTAAGACGAATACCGGTATCCGCCACGAGTATCCGCGAATCCCATTACGTAAAAGTCGATCGGTCGATCGGTTAGGCTTCTGAAAAGCTCGTGTCTGCGCAAAAAAAGAAAAAAACGGATAACTCTCGAACGAACATCAACTTTGACGTAAATAGCCATGAGAGAAGCGTCGTTGAAAGAGAAGAAACAGACGAACAGACGAACAGACGTGGTTACGACCGATACACGATTACTCGAAGCAGCAACAGAACAGAAGCAAAGAAGCATAAACGTCATAGCGGGGAAGGGGGAGGGGGGGAGAAGCCATGCAATGAAACAACGTCTTATGACAGCCACGAGTCATAACGCTCTCGTAACGTTCAACTCGAGGCGCATACGTAATCGCGTATAAGGCGGCAAATCCATGCTAAGCGATCGACCATTCTTCCCATCCCCCCCCTAACACCCCGGGGGGGCTTATTGTTCACCGTTATTCGCTATTCAAACGTGTGTACCGCGATACACAAACCGCCCGAGATCCGATCGATAACACCGACGGCGGCGTCTGTTCATTCATGATACGATGCGCTCCACGCCACCGGGATGTATCGCTTCTTTTCCACCCTTCGTCACCAAGAAACAACCCCTTTTTGAAAAAAGGGGTTTTCTCCGTCGAAATACGAACGAGAACTGAAAAATAAAAGACTAACTGAAAGATCTCTTCGTTTCTATCTTCTCTTCACGAACGTCTAAAACGGCTCGCTCGTCTAAAAACATTTGACAATGTGTTTCGTCCGCTGAATAATGCTATTTGCGAGTATATGATTTTGGATTTCTTTTCTTTTTTCTATGACTGAAAGTGATTTTAGCGGGGGTAACTCAGAAAATCGGGCCTCTTCAGGTGCAACGCTGATGCAACGAAAATTAGCGATTGGTTGATTTGGATCACGTGATTCGCGAGTAGGTGTGGCGTTGTCTGGTACTGAGCGATCGCGCCTGTAATTTCAAGTAACATTATTTTTAAAATTACTTTCTAAAGTTATTTCAAGAAACAATCTATCTGTAAAATAACGAAATTATATTATTAAGTGTTTCATGCAACAATTCAATTATTTACTTCCAATTAAACGATTTATTTGTTATTTCACGAAACAAATTATTTCCTACTTGCAAGAATCTTCATTTGTTATTTGATTTTGATAGAAATAACTGAGATTTCTCTAGGGTGTCAGAGCTTTTCTTGACCACCCATGACACGAGAGTACGGTTGTATGTGTTTTGAGGACAAGATTTCGTGCAAAGAGCGTGGAATCGTGAAAAAGTTATAGAGAGCAGCGAGTTGTCTAGAAAGTTAAAAAGTCTAGAAAGAACTTAATATCTTTGTCACCGCCATATTCGGACTCTTCGGTATCCCTTTGTTCCTAAATGAATAAACTTTAACTATTTATTTATTATAAACTCACGTGATGATTCAAAATTTTGTTTAACTTTCTCCCCGCGTTATTATTACTATTACTATTATTATCGACGAGTCAAAGATCGAAGCAGTTCAATATATATAACTTCGCCCACGACACGACGCGACGCGGCGTCCATTGACATTTCCATCCCTATTCATTGGCACGGGGTTCACGCGCGATCACGCGCGCGCCGTGTCGCACGACGATTTATAGAGCGTGTCCACGCATAGTGATGCTCGTCTTAGAACTTCTAATTACCTTTGTCACAGGAGGAACGTGTCTCGCGTGTCCATTGAGTCGAAAGAAAGATCGATGAGCGATCGACTATGCTAAACTTTATCCTCGTCGAAGAATATCTACTCGATGAGATACATTGTAATTTTAATTACCAATCTTTTTGTGAAATTTATCTTTTAATCGATGAAACAAATTATTATTATAATTTTCATTTATAATTTCATTTATAAAAACCGATCGTTGCATCAGTTGATCTTGGATTTTTTATAGTAGAATCTTTTGATTTCTATTTCTAACTGAGAAAATCGACGCTCCATATTCTCATACACATCAAATAAACAAGTTTGTCAAGTGGATTAAAGAATACCTTTAGTCGATGAAACAAATCAATACGTAGTTTTAATTTTTGCCCCGTTTTTATTAAATTTTGCCTCGTTGATCGGTTACATCATTTACAACCTTGAAATTTTTATATCAATCTCATTGATATTTCTAACTGTTTTATTTAACGAGAAAATCGACAAAGTTTCTTTTTTTAATAGGATCGCGTTCAGACGGGCATTGAATAAAGGAAAATCTGATTACACCTCTGGACAGAATGTGGAATCGAGACTGAAGCGACAAGTGAATTCCATCTCGCGCGAGATTGCGAAATTTATTTATTACGCGGAGGACAATTATAAATCATTTCGCCGCGCGAAATAAAAGAAAAAAGAAGGAGCGTATCCGTACAGCTATTTCAGCCGTATAAAAACTTTATCGATGATTCTTTTCCTCTGTTTCGAGTGTTTCACGAGATAAGACTATGACTCACAGGAAATTTCCCATGAATATCATTTCAGTGTGCTCTTTGAACGAGCGAGACTCTGTTGTACGTATAATGTTTCAACCGGTGATTTCTTTACAAAATTTGCCCGTAAAGAACAGATTTCTCTGTCGCTAAAAACAAAACGCTATTTCTATGAAAAATGATCAAATGATCGAAAAGAAAAATCTGCACAAACATCTAAAAAAAAAAAAAAGAAGAAAAAAGAAAAAAAAAGAAAAATCATCTTCAAACTAATTAAAGTTCCTCCCTTCTCGTTACTTTTTATATTCTAGTTCTAACAATAAGACTGTATTCGTTATACTGTATTCGGTAACAAGAGAGGAGGAAAAAAATCCAAACAAAAAAAAAAAGAATTTCAGGAACTTAGGAACAAAGAACCGGGAAACCCTCGTCGGACTTTAATTAATTGAAAGGAGCACGCGTCGTTCCTCTCTCGACGTTTCCTTCCTTCGAAACCCGAGTAAAGACGCGCACCGAGACAAAGACGAAGGTATCGTCAGGCAGCTAATGAAAATTGAACGAGAAAAACTAATGGAACGTATTAATTGCCTCCTGACGACGCGACCAACCCCCTCCCCCTCCCCTTCCACCGCCAGTTCTTCAACAAAACGCCCTCAATCTCGATTTGGGGGCGGTCAGAGCGATTCAAATGCGTTGAAAATGCAATTTCGCGTTTCACCATCATCACGAGAGAAATTTGCGTTTTAACGATCGAGGAACAAACTAGTAAAATTTCCCGAAACATTAAAATAAAAAGAATAGAAACTTTCTTGCTTGTAGCAGAACTTTCGTTTGTACATTTCGCAAGAAACTTAAATTTTTTCACTTAAATTTCTGAAAGATACATCTATAAAACTTCTAGGATAAACTGTAAAACCTAATTTTGACTACTTTGGTAGCTCTGGAATTCTGAAATTATGAATTGTAAAACCTAATTTTGGCCATTTTGGCTAGTTTTCTAGCGTTAACTTTCCGTCAGTGAAACAATTGTCCCACTGTCTGGACAAAAGTGAAAAATTTTCATCGGACGAAACTTTAACCGAGATTATCTTTAAGCTTTTAAACTTTTAAATTTGGTTTAAGCGTCAATCCCGAGAAGCTCCCGAGAAAAATTCAAACTCGCAATTTTTTCGCGCCATTTCACGCGAAAGTTTCTGTCAAATTTCTGAAAAAGTTAAGAAAGAACTGAGACTTGTCGATCAGAAGGAATTTCGAGAAAGTAGATTTTTAAATTTCTTGCGCCGTAAAAATACATATTAATGTATTATGTGACAACTCGATGTTTCCTCCTTGATCGTTTCGTCAGTTAATTTTGGGATTTTTTTTTTTAATTTTTGACACTCTTAACGGAGAAAATTTCAAATTTTCGTGACAGTGAAAAATGGCGACTCGTTAAGATCCGCGCGAAGTTACTTGTAACGAGAAGATAACAAACGAGAGTAAATCATCTCGAACGTTGGCGTCCATTTTTCTAGGCGCCAGGTTGAAACGCAAAACCCTCGAGTATCTCGATTTTGAAAGACAAAGTGACCTGCGCCACGTTTGAAAAATGAACGGCCCCAGTCTAGACGATTAAAAATTACTTATGGGACGACAAGACGCCATTTTATACTAATTTATTTGATATAAAATTTGTTTGATACATAATATTTTATACTAATTTGATATAAAATTTGTTTGATATAAAATGAATATTTGATTAGTAAATTTAATAAACTTTAATTGACCAAAAACTTGAATTAAAGAAAAATTGTTCGCTGAATTTTCACTAGACGCATAATTTGAAAGTAATTTCAAGGTGTGCGAGTTACGTGAATCACCCTGTATGTGCTATATTATCCAATCTAGGTGAATCAATGTTTTTTCCCCGCATTTTTCTTCTTTCCCCTTTTTTTTTTTTTTGCGAAGAATTCAGTAAACCTTGTTCAATTCTTACTCAACGAGTAAAAACCGTTCCCTTTCGTCTTCCCATTTGTTTCGAATGAAAGATGCGAATCCGCGGGAGAGCCAGTTCTCTCCTTCGGACTCGCCACCTCGAACGTTTTAATGAGCCAAAATGCCAGGGCGAAGGAAAGAGATGGTTCAAACGGAGAGCCAACTCTCTGACCGCCGAGCTGGCTCACTGGAAAATGAACTCGCCAGGACCAGTTTCAGGATCAAAGGAACTGCTCGAATGGAGTGGCTGCAGCCGCTAATTCCCTGACGAGAATCGCCGGGATCGAACGTATCGATTCTGTCCTCCTTTCTAAGTAGTATGACCCTTATTCTTTTAGACTGCAGAAAGAAATCGTGCAAAATTGTGCTGGCCAAAAGACAAAGAGCAGCTGCCTCCTTTCGCGAAAAAAATCGCGAGAAACGAAAATTTTATTAGACAGTGCATACATCGTCCATTTTTTTCGATTACTCCGCCACCTTTTTCACAGTTCAAAGAGACGAGAATGAAAAACGCACCTGCGTTCCACCAGGTTTTGTTTTTAACCAGGATACTCGCGCGAGCGGTTCGATCTTTAATTTTCGCGAGCGAGTTCCGTTTTATCCGGCGATTATCGAAGTCGAATTAAACGGGTCAAGGTAGTGTCGGAAAAACGCACGGTGAAAAACGATTTAATAAAAGCTCGGGAGAGGAGGAGGAGCTCTTGATCTCTTTGGAGGGATTTCGAACGCTCTGATTCCGGAAAAAAAATCGTCCGCAAAAACGGACGTGGAAAAACCTTGAAATTTTAAATAACAAATTGAAAATAACGAACGTCCGACATACTCTGACATTTCATGTCCTCGAGATTCGCATCTCTTTCCACTTGCAACCAAATGCAAGATTCTCTTTTCCTCCCGTTTCCCTTCCACCGATTTAATTATAAATTAAACAGTGCGTTTGATAGTTTCTCTGAACAAAAAGTATTTTTTTTTCCGTAAAAAATTTTGCACAGGTCAAAAGTACAATTAAAATACCATTATTAATAATCTAGATTCTAGCTAGGTATGTATTTTTGATCTGCCAAATTTTTTACAGAAAAGAATATTTCCTTTCTACGTTCTTACCAAACACACTGTGAATCAGAGAGCCGGTTTGTCGTTGTTAGTAACGTAAGTCTTTAAAAATTGTATGTTGCAATTTTACTTATTTACAAGTGCAATGAACAAGTTAGAGCAGCCAGTGACAAGATACTCTATAACAGAGGTGGCAAACTGGCAGCTATTGCCCCCACTTCCCTGCTAGCTAGCTAGCGCTACCCCCTCCACTGCCTCGGTCTCCCCACCACGTTGAATTTTCCTCGCCCACTCTCCCATTGATGCAGTGGAGGGGGTAGCACTAGCCATTCGGAAAGTGGGGGCAAAGGCTTGCGAGCCGCCAGTTAGCCACCTTTGCTGTAAATCAAAGGCATCGTTGAATTTCCACGTTAAAAATACAATTATCAGTCCACGTATGTACGTATATATATTTATCACTTGATTTCATCCAGAAATTTAACGTCAAATCGATACACGGTTAGCCTGTTTAGATGGAAAACGATCGATCGACGCAGATTATTACGGGGAGATGACAGAACTACGATAAGACTAGACGAATCTCCGATCTGTCGGAAGATAAACCGAAGCTTGCCGTGTTGCTTGATAAGTGTCGATGGACGACGCGCGTGAACCTGCTACGTGTTACAACCCCCTGAACAACGTCGAGGGATGGCAACGCGAGAGGGTAAACCGTGGATCGATAACGCGACGAAGATGGTGACTGCGAAGCGATGGGATCAACGAATCGTGCGTTTATTAACGTTCAGGCAACGTACACGCGATCTTCGCCAACTGTGTCTCATTGTCAGCGTGATAGGCTGTTTTTTAACAGCTGCTACCGGCGATTAAAACGTCAAATTTCCATCAGAGATATTAAAGTAAAACAAAAAATAGAAAGCTTTACAACACAATGAAGCTTTTATTTATACATACGAAAGCTTTCATTTATGCATTTTACGAAAAATTATTTTAAAAAATTTCTAAAAATACACTGTTTTTATACTCTGTAAAAATGTCTAACAAAAATTACAAATTGCTCATTTTATCATTTTGGTAGTTCTAATGTTGACACAATGATCAAGATGAATAGTTTACAATTACCGATTAATTTAAATTAATTGATTTATAATTGTGATGTTAACAAAATGGTCAAACTGACTGTTATTCTCTATGGAAATTTTATATATTTGTGACAGTGTATTTTTGACAAAATATATCAATAAAAGCTTGTGTTCCTCATTGTATTATTAACTTTTTCTTACATTTACTTTCAGATACTTGATTTTTGATCAAATATATTAACAGAACCTTGCATTCTCTACTACATCGTTAACTGTTTCTTGCACCTTTTTTCTAATTTCTTAAGCAAATATTATGCTTTAGTCGTCTCAGTAGTTTCAGTTATTTGCCAACATCCTCCTTCGCGAGGATACGTTATATACATTCGTTTAATTTAATTCTATCGTCGAGAAAAGTCATCTTCGCAATTTCGTGAGAATTAACTCTACGTGACGATTTTCAATCGTGAACGCTTCTGGAAAACAGCCTGGCGCGGAGCGCTCCGCGCTAGGCTGTTTGCGCAACACTTTTCGAACAGAAGCACTAAACGCTACCTGAGCGAGTATTTGCTCGCATCTTCAGCTCAAGTGATGCGTTATTTTTTAATGCCACTCGAGGCGATGCCGTCTTTTGGGCGGACGCGCACGACGTTAAAAGAATCCAGGCAGAAGGCACGTTGCACTTCTCTTTCGGCGGGATTCTCGATTGCCCGGAGTATTCGTGTTTCTAATTTTAAATATCATATCCGGCTTTTTATCTTTCTTTCTGGTGTCTCGTTCCGAACCCGCGGGACTTCGTGTATTGAAACGTATAAAATAAATTGAAATATGTATCGATACATACAATGAATATTAATAAGTAATAATTGTATTAATAAATAATATATTAATAAAAAATTTTATCAATACGTAGCAAAGTACGTAATTAAATTAACACGAGGCAAATAGAATCAATTAAACAGAAGATAATGAGAAAATTAAAATAGAATTAATGAAATAGAAGATAATAAATAGAATTAATTAAACGAGAAACTCCGCTTTCTACAGTTTTCTACAGGCTGAAATACCAAATATCGAATTTATTAATTTGTGGTGGCAAAAGATTAAGCATCGATTCGAATTTTTCCTACGGATCCAACTTATCCGTAGAAATTTCAGTTCTCATTACATAAGAAATTACTCTTGCGTCACTTGTTTTGCAGTACGATTCGGTCGAAACTTCCAGTTGTTGCAACGACTAAATATAGCTATGAATTTTGTTTGAATTTATTATCTCCAGTAAGTTTCGTTAACTGTTGAAAATTGAAATTTTGAATCATCGTGGAATTAAGTGCAATAAGTAAATAAGTAGGCTCTAGCTTTGAGAAAATCTAAAGAGTAGAGTCTAGGATTTAAAAATAGATCAAAACTGCATGACGTACCCTAGTACGATTCGTCTCACTAAAAGGCCCAGAAGCAACTGTTCTGATTAGGAAATGAAGATTTTTTTGCCATAAAATTTTATTGATACGCAAACATTTGAATCGATACGAAACAAATTACAGGCGCGATCGTTCAATACTAGACAACGCCTCCTACTCTACCCCACGCCCCCTCACGAATCACGTGACTCAAATCAACCAATCGCTAATTTTCGTTGCATTAGCGTTGCATTAGCCTCCTGAAGAGGCTTGATTTTCTGGGTTACTCCCGCTAAAATCACTTCAATGATAAAATAGATTCGCTCGACTTCCTGAAGAAATTATTCACCCGATGTGTCACGTTTCACGCGAAACAGAAAAACGTGAATTGTGGATTCAATATACCGGCAAGTAATCTCCGATAACGTTTATCAACGACACGATTTTCCTGCCTAGACTTTATCATCCAGATAAAGTTAAAACTGTAGAGCGTAAAATTATAGCGAATAATCACTAAACTTCAACAAAATATAATATAGCAATATTTAGTCTTATAATCATAATATTATATATTCACAAATTTATTACTTAATATTAAATTTAGATAACCAACCAAAGATGTTTTAATTTAGATGATATTAAATTTTTAGATAAGCAACCAAAGTATCGTAAATTTGATAGATCCGTACAAATAACATCTATGAACGTTGAACTTCAACAAAATGTAATATAGCAATATGTATATAATTTTATAATTATAATATTACAATAAATTTATTACCTACAATAGATAATATTAAATTTTTAGATCCCTCCCGTAATTTTGAACCAAACTTTGCACAATCTGCGAGAAGGATATCTTTTTCGTTAATTGTTAATAACAAAAACAAAATTTATAAAATTTAATCCATAAATCCATAAATCCATTTTTTATCGCCTCTGCTAAAATCTCCTAAAAATTTACGAGATTCAAAAATTTTTAAAAAGCGACGTAGTGTCTCGCGTCCGAATTTATTTAAAAAACAGAAAAATTCGACTTTTCGAATAAAATGGAATTTCTCGGAAACGAAGCTCGAGTATTGAAAAACGAATTTTTCATACGCCAAGTGTAATTTAAAGATTTCAAGATTCCAAGTACGTGCATACGCGCGAGAAAGGAGTTGAAGTTTCAAAGGTAGGATAAAAACTTCTTCGAGTGAAACTCTAGGCAAAGGGAGAGACCGCCGAAAGAATTCGAAGAAGCAAAGTCTTCCTCCGCCAACTTTCCTCTTTTAATATCGTTTTAATACATTTTAATTTTAACACCACACTTCCGTTTAATATCATCCGCGTTTATTAACGCGAAACGTGCCAAAAATCATCGAGACTGAACGCATAAATTCCAAACTCAATCAAAAAAGAGAAAGAAGAAATTTTTCCCTTTAAATACCATTTACCGTATTTTATTAAACGTCAAGTAGGTGCCACTCGACTTTTAAAATTTTTCTAGACACATTTCGCCAGTATATAAATGTTATTAATTACGAAAATTTCATTTAAATGCAATTAATTACGAAAATTAAGTAACAATTACATAAAAAGCTGGATACTGTTTACAGCTCCTGAGTATAGTTTATTCAATTCGAGCTATTATTTGATTCAATTCGAATTGAATTGAATAACCAGTTGGTGTAAAATACCGCGGGTGCGACTCGAATCTCGAGAAGTTAAATCTATCGACTAGCGCACAGGTTTGCCAATGTCAGTGCTTGCGAGGCACTGAGGACTAACAGAATGAAAAATCACACGACGCCACTCGGGTGTAAATCTGCCACTGACGCGTACGACGTGATGAATAACTCGAAAACGTCATAACCGTGTGTCATACGTGAATCGATTGATTTCAACCTTTCGACTAAAATCTAGCCTTCAGAAGTGTTCTATTAATACAGTACGTATAGTTTAATACGTACACTTTCGTCTCATTGTCAATAATTAAAGTGATAAGTTTTTTTAAATTTAACATTAGGTTTGCTACATTCGACGGATTTCTGACTTTATGAACAAAATTGAAACAACTTTTACAATCCTCTCTTGGCAATTTTTATCAATGGAATACATATCTATGCTATCTATAGAGAATCTATAGAATATATGTATTATCTGTAGAACATATATATTATAGAGAATCTATAATAGATCTATAATCATACATATCTAGAGAATATACATATACTATAGAATATTATAGAATTTTTACGTTCAGTAATAAATGTACAAGAAATGTGTATAAATCCAGTGTTAAGGCAGATATACTGTCCATCTATACAACTGTCGAAAACTCGGAGATCCGCGTTGGAATCGGTAGCTTTGAACTCGCGGAAACCTTCCGCGGGATCCTTGGCCCAGATATTCGGCACGTGATCAAACGCCTGGTCAGCGTTTGCACGTAATCGACTAACCCCCGTTATAGGATAAGAAAACGATGACACGCACACAGACAGACAACCAGCGGTGTGGATCGCGATAGCAAGATCTCGCTATTCGATTCCATTCAATTCGATGTGTCTTTGATACCGTGTCTTTGATACGCGACGCCTCGGATCAGGCATATCGAGTATCGTCTGAAACGATCGACATCGCCTGTCCAGCCCTTTATCTCTTTCTTGCTTCTTTTTTTTTATATATCACTGAAAGTGATTTTAGCGAGGGTAACCCAGCAAATCGGGCCTCTTCAGGTGCAACGCTAATGCAACGAAAATTAGCGATTGGTTGATTTGGGTCATGTGATTCGTGAGGTAGACCTCAAGTAGGAGTGGCGTTGTCTGGTACTGAGCGCCTGTAATTTGTTTTCTATCGATTCAAATGTTTACATATTAATAAAATTTCATGGCAAAAAAGTCGTCTTCATTTGCTAGTCAGAACAGTTGCTTCCTGGGGTACAAGTTGTGCAGTTTTTTTTTTTTTTTTTTTGGGGGGGGGAGAGTTCGAAACGAAGTTTTCACGAAATTGTTAATTACTCTGGCCTCTAATCGATCGCGACTTATACTTAAAACATCAGCGCCGCAAAAGTTTAATCGGTGGATCTTAAGAAATTACCAACGAGTGGAGGGCCCACCGATCAGAGAGAGGGACTATCGATCGGCCACTTCTCGCCCGAACGTTTCCTCTCGGTTTACTTTTATTTCCTTAATTATCCGATGACGGTGAGTAATTATCGGGGGAAAGTGCACTCCGCTCTGAATAGCGGTGCCTGTTGATAATCCCCGCTGTTAGAGACCAGCCTCTGTGTACTGGCACGTCGCCTCATCGATCCTTTTCACTCCACGCTCGTGGTTCCATTCCCGGTGTGGACAAAACGATACAACTGGTTCGATATATCTTTGTCTCTTACGGACGTAGCCGCTTCGTTCAAATCAAAAATCAACCTCTCGCGTATACGTGTATTTTAACCTCCTCAAGTTCTACATCGATCAATTAACCACTTGCGCTGGCAACTGATTGCGGACCATAAAGAGTGACCAAACCGTATACAATAACTTGTCGGTATGATATTACTGGATAGGAATTATTGAGAAGTAATAAATTTATTATTTGTTTGCCTGGGTTACACTTAAATATACCTAATACTGAGAAAATATTGCAATTTTCGCAACAAAAATTCTCGACATGCGTGGCACGTCATTCCAGCGTAAGAGATGACCACGTTAAATTATTATTTTCTGACTCACATCTATATGTATATATGCTTCACTTGCTATCATTTCTATGTGTACGTCACTGCTGAATAAGTAAACGATTGTTGTTTAACAATTGTATACTTAACAACAACCGTGTATGAAACAAATATAACATTAATCAAGAGTATTTACCGTGACGATGATCTCAAGAAACACGAAGATGCATAGACAGGTTATGTTACTGAACACTATTTTCCTGAAATGTACGAACATAATAGTAATCGTCGATCGATTTTCTATACGTAACCAAAATTACGAATAACAATTTTAATAAAGTTTGCATTTGTACCTCGTTATGCGATTCCTTTTGCGAGAAGATTTCAATCGAACAAGTAATTTTCACCGTAACGCGCGCAACGAAACAAACATGGCCGCCGACGGTTAACAATCAAATCGATCATTATCGATATATCGCGATCAAAAGTCAAAGTCTCAAGTTGTCATATGCATTTTAATCGAAAGTTACTTTCAATAATATACTCTAAATGTTAATTTAATTAATTAACTAACTGATTAATTATGCTTTAGAGAAGCTGTCGAAAATTTTTATTCGCGCACAGTGTACACACATATATATGCATAATGCAGAGAGCGACTAACCTAAAACGTACTTAACCTAAAAACGAATCCGCGCGCGATAAAGTCACGGGCAATGGCAATTAACAGTAGCGATGTTTTAATAGCGTTTCTACTAACAGCACACGCGTTGACGATACGCCGATTACCGAGTAAGCCGTGTTACGTCAAAGTCAAAACGTTGACAAACGTGCGCGTGCCCACCTGCAGCTCACGTCAACCGAATCGAGAAAACAGGCGTCGAAGGACGAGCGAGGACGAGAGAGAACGAAATGAAAGATCACTATACGGGCCGTTTATTTCGAAAGTGGTATAAATATATCAGTCATTTTGTTTTCTAAATCGAGATATTTAATTCTTTAAGTTTTTCTTTTTTCCTTTTTTTACAGAATTTCTAACCTACAGCTCGAGTTACATGCATTTGCAAAATTGCAACAAAATAAATCACGACGTTACAGCATTGAATTACAATGACAAATAAATTGACAAGAATTTTATTTATTTCCGTACGTAGAATAACCTCCTGTTGATTATTCTTCTTTGAAAAAGATACATTTTTACACGTAGAATCACCTGCCAGTGAAAAAACACGGACCATAGAAACCCAAAACGATAATTCCCCCAGCTATTGAACACACAAGGTGACTTGTAAACGTCATCGTCACGTTATCACTCCGTGGGCTCTGCGTGCTCCCTGCGACATTTACGATCGAGTATCGTTTCAATTGTTTGCAAAGAATACCGTGGAATCGAGTATGACGACACTTTTTCCACCGGGTGATCGATGAAAAATTCAAAAGTCGTCGCAAAGCACGAGGTACGTACTCACACAAGAAACGACTTGACACTTTTAGCCGTCACACAATTACAGTCAAATTCGACAGAATCGTTCGATCGACAGAAATTCAACGTCCGAAGGTCGACGCGAGCAACGTCACATTCCAGTCACTTTTAGTCACATGTTTGTTCATCGTCACGCGGTTTTATCGCGCGACAACTGGCGACTAGACGAGTACGAGAAAGCATGAGAAAGAAATGCACAAAATATCTACCACTTCACGTATGTAATCGTGTTTTCACACGTTGGCTCGAGCCCGAGTTCGATTTGAAGCCCATTGCTTGAAAATTCTTTTTCAATTCTCAGCCAATTAGTCAGTAATTAGCTATTTACCACGCGTCAGGTATGAAATTATGCGTAATTACGTAACTAATACTATTCTAAATGCGATGGTAGTTAAAGTTCGAGTCGAGGCTTGAAAATTTCCATTGACACGTCTGCAGACAAATAAATACGACCAAACACAGCAAGATATTACATTACTGTACTACAGATATCATTTTACTATAGTAAAGTACAACGAAAGTATAACAATATCTGATTATTTACGTGTGTCTAAAATCTTTTGTCAACGATATTCGTTTTGATATTAATTGTTCTAAAATGATTTACAGAGATAGGTGATCATGTCATATCCTATCGAAAGAGAAGATACGTGTCTCACAAGATGCTACAGACCACATAATCTACACTTTTTACCACTTTACGAATCAATCATACATTACGAGTACAAATATACTCTCCTGCGTAACAGTAATGTAAATCTGATATAGGAAGAGATTTTAAAAATTTTGATCATCTTGCTCGACGCAAAATTACAAATTACAAAAGCGTAATGATTTCGTAGGAGAGAAGTCCACAACCTAGAGATTGTCACGTTGTTATGTACTTGGCAAGTTGCGACGACGTATTCTCAATTGGTAAGCATCGAGAAGGAAAACGCAAGACAAATCGGACCCGCGTCCTTAGGAGGAACTCAGGAGCGATTCAACGAGGATTCAACTAGTAAACACTGGAGAAGTGGAATCAAGCCCGCGAATCGAGCCTTCCTCCTCATCTCGTGCACGCTTTCTTCTCAACCGGGCGTCGAAAGCATCGATACGAGCGCGAGATAAGGGAATGTACGAGGCGATACGCGGGCGGCCGTATCGCGCAGCAGGCGAAAACACCGACCGTCCCGTTGGACTGATAAAAGGAAAAAAGAGAAAGAACGTCACTGTCAAAACGTACTCCTTCCTGTCGATCGTAAACGAAAGTTGGGTTTTTAAATCGCCAGCCAGACGATACGACGCTCCCGCACAGAGGGAAACTGTTAGACGACCGAGAGCTTCACACGCTGGTAAAAATGACAATGCTCGTTCTTTTTTTTCTTTTTGTTTCGTTTTGTTATTACGGATGGTGTACGTACCTCTGCGATTGAACGGTCGAACCCGAACGGCAACCTTTATTTTATCCGTAGCCATGATTTCGCACCGGTAACGCGCACTGTATATCCCGATCACACGGAACTGCTCGACGCTTTTGTGTACACAGATACGATATTCACACGATCATCATCATAGCGCTGCATCATTCTCAACCCATACCCGCGAGCGTTTCATCCTTTTCAAACGACACTACGTCTCACCGAGCCCGTGACACACTTCGCCATATTGCTTGTAGCTCGCCGTGCGCCAGACGACGGGTCGCCCTATCGAGTGAACGTACTTCCGAGAACTGCCGCTAGAGACGCTCGCGAGCCGCGAGCCCCGCCATGACGTCACGCGGCACATGCGCGCCGTACGCCATCTGCCGGCCGGCCATCGAACTGAACCCCGGGGCGAGCGATCGATCAACCGCCAGGTCACCCTTACGCGCCAATTTCGAACGTTGCTCCTTTCGCGTTGCCCCGCACAGTTCAATTAAGATTAGTGATTCCATTGTCATGAATTATGTGTTAGAAATATTCGGTAATAAATTTGAAATATGAAAATATATTTAAAAAATTGTATGCTCGGATCGCTGTATTTTCTTAGAATTAAACTAGCGATGAGGATAATACATCGCTTTTTTTTATTATTAATGCAATAATATACAACAAGATATATAGATATTACAAATAAGAAATATGACGACGATAAACTATGGTTCTACCATTTACCGAATACAAATGAAATGAAAAGATTTGCAATAATGAGCACGGTGCTGCCATCCATAGGACTCAATTAAAATGGAAAAAATGTAGCAGAAATCAACTAGATGCTGTCATCTACCGGATTTTTTCAGTTCGTCCTTTTAGTTCGTTCTTTAAATTGCACTTGAAATTTCAATCGAAATCATTCATCAACGTTTAGTGTATGCACAATAAATTTTATCATATTCATAAAGCTACGTTGATCAAACATGTTCGCATAATTAAATATGTGTATCAAATCTGGTGGAATAGTATAAATATTTTCTAGCGATACGAAATCTCCCCTAGAAATTATACAGGTTGTCCCGAACTTAAACGACCAAACTGCGAGAATCTGAGTTACGCACACATAAAAAGAACAAAAAAATATTGTGTAGAGTTTGTCAAAAAACGTCTTGTTTACAGAGTTATAAACAAATATTGCGCGTATGAAATAGGCAGTTACGCATTTTTCTTTACCATTGGATTTTTTTTTACTTATGGAGTACTTTAAAACAAAAGATTGATTCAACAGAAGTAACTTCACACGGAGATCTAGCGCAAAAAATTAAAAACGTAATTTTATCGAAACTCAGCAAAATTCTCAGGAACAATTATAGTGTTGTTAATTCTATTATTCGCCGAAATTAGGCTTAATGGAATTAAAAATTTTTATCGTATATTATTATAATTAATGATACGAAATTGTTAGCGCATGAAAAAAGTGTCATTTTTCTATTATTTATATGTTTCATGCATACAGTATTTGTTTGTAACTCTGTAACAAAGCGTTTGATGCCGTTTAAATTCGAGACACCCTGTATATAATTCACTAGCGACTATCAGCCAACAGAATTTACTGTTTGTAGAATATACAGCGTACACATACTATAGCATGTTTTTGTTTGATGATTTGGCGGTAAAACAATTTATTTTCAGGTAACTGTTTACTGACTCGTGTATATATAAGTATTTATCAACGTAACAATATATTTGTATATCATATTACAGCTATTTTTGTTAATCATCTGAGGTGTCAGCGATGATTATTAAACTTGCCAAAATAATAGACTGTTCTTCAGAACATCCATCCTATCCTGCATCTAATCTTCTGCAATACCGTTCAAATTCCTCATGGCGTTGTGCAAAACCGGCAGAAATGCTTGCCACTGTCACTTTCGAATTGGCAGAACAATCTTGCATCACAGGTTTAGACATAGGCAATTACCGTAGCTGCGTAGTAATTGTTACTGCTTCTACAGTGTCAAAACCTGATACGTGGGTTCCCATTGTAAATCACCAGTTCTTAACGAACGATGAAGCTGCAAATAGTAACTTTAGAGATCAAGTACAGATATTCACGAAGAAAGACCTGAATCCGATCACAATAAATATAAAATTTGACCGTGTGAAAGTGAGCTGCATGCAGTCAGCCAATTTGAGAGAGTTATTTGGATTATCTTTCATTGAGTTGAAAACAGAAGTTGTAGTTGATATGAAATTAAATATCTTTGGGAGATTCAAACTGAAAAATCCAGAAGAAGATGACAGCGTTGATGGCTTTAAAGAAAAGAATATGAGGATAATTGGTCATAAGAAAACAGATTATAAGAATGAATTGCTCGCAAAAGTCAAAGAAACTAGTATGGATAACTTCTTCAAGCGACAAGAAGAGAATAAAGAACCAATGAAAAGACCATTACTACAAAAGTTAGAAGCTGGGAAAACAGAAGAAGTATTTGGATCTAAGAACAAAGATCCTGGTAATTCGGCTACAATGAATGATACTAAATGTAAAAATAAGAAAGCGTCAAATGATAAACCGGTAGCAAGAACTCCATTTGGCGATATTGTACCTTCAACCACACCCAAAGTAAATAAAACTAACACACAAAAAAATGATACATATTCAAGAAAACGTTCCCTAAGTCCTGAACAAAGTTCCTCAAAGCAGAGTACAAGTAACAATAGTAAAGATTGTTCTCAATGTCAAGATGAAAACAAGATATGTAGTAATTGCAAAAAATTACCAAAACCTAAGGCAACAATTATACCTGAAATACCCGCCAAAAAGCGAAAGAAATTATTTTCAAAGCTTTTCGAAGATATGTCATTTTCACTCAGTGGATATGTTAATCCACAGAGAGATGAAATTAGGAAAAAGGCCCTTCAAATGGGTGCAAAATATATTGCTGATCCAAACACAACTAACAAAAAATGTACTTATTTAATTTGTGCCTTTACCAATACACCAAAGTATCAGCAATTAAAGGGCCACTCTAAAATTGTTTCACATACCTTCATTGAAAACTGTTTTAATGAAAAGACAAAGTAAGATTATACAAAACTAAAATATATAAGTAAATAAACTATGTAGTACATAATACAACTTCCTTCTAGATTTCCTTGGAGACGATATGCCCTAGACAAAGAGGATGCTACTCAGCCAGAAAGTGAAGAAGAAATTTTAGGTGGTTCATCTCCATTTAATGCATTCGAAGAGGATACTGATTTAGAGTCTAATTGACGAGATAACTATTTTTTATTATTGTTATAAAAGAAGTGCTGGCGCAAAATTTAATACGTAATAAAACATAACAAAATAAAAATTTTTAGTATATTATATTTTGTAGAAAATTTACTTAGTATTAACACATGCTACAATTTTCATAATGTTAACAATAACATATTTTTTTTTTATTATACATTCTTCATTTTTATTTAAGATTCAAGCAAATATATCGTGATGTTTTAACAAAGAAGACACGTATCTTGGATACCACGACACAAAAATTTAAATTTAGTAATATTTTCAAAGATTTTCATTTATTTGGCGGTAATAAATATTATCGCAAAATTTATATTAATCGAAATCAAAATAATTATGTTTTAAATACGTAGAAATTTTTGACCGTATATATATACGCCGAAAATTCAAATGAAATATATGACAAATTATCGAACATTACGCCGGTCCCGGAAAGTAAATGCCTAGTTGCGTAGAAGCACTAATGGCGTGAACTTGAAAAAACTTCAAAACTCGTCTGTCATTCGATTTCGAAATGGTTGATGCAAGCAATGTCTTCGGCTTTGAACTCGTGCAAGAAATATACAGTAACCAGATCGCAAGAAAAGAGGACGTTTTAATATTGTTTGTTCATTGGTATCTCATAAAGCATGGATTCAGGTGCATTGGAATCGGCGATTCTGTAAGTATCAATTTTTTTGCGAAATATTGCGCAATCCCAATGTTTCATGTCAACAATATCTAAATAATGTATTTACACAATTAAAAAACGAGAGTTACTGAAACTTTATAATACATAACCTGTAATAGTCGTTTATTTCTATAGTAAATGATTTATAGTGTAATTTTATGTCTTAAAGCGTAAGTTTGGAAGAAAGTTTAGAAATTGTTGAGAGATGGAACAGTCCTCTAACAGTAATATCAAAAATGTTTTCTTCTTTATATTTGATTTCAGAAAGCATTTGAGCCAACAGAAAAAGGATCACAATTACTTCCAGAAGAATGGAACACACGTCCAAATTACACATTACGTTACATAAATGACAGCAAATTGTTCATATTTCATGGTGTAAAGTCTGATGAAGATTTACTTATAAATCTATTGGTAATTTAGATTGTATAATACACTATATATCATGAACTGATCTATGTCACAGCAGAATAACAGATGTAAATATTCTACTTTGCAGAGAGTTGACAATCAGAATGTATCCAGCGTTCAGTTCCCGATTAATCAGACTGTAAATGAAGTTCGTGGAGCTTTAGAAGCTGTAATACCTTCATACCAAAATATTATAAATATAATTCAGAAAGATCTTGTAGAACCATTGCTTCCTAGCAATACCACGGAAAATTCTACTCAAACAAGATCTGTAAATGATCAACCGAGAGACGATCCATTAAGGGTAGAGTCGAGACGTCCCCCATCATATCCTCGAATATGGTAATATTCGCATCGATTCATAAATAACATTTATATTCATAATTTTACATTGGAAAAATATGTGCGATAAGAGCTGACAGGAAGACAAAAAATAGAAGAATCGATGCGATCCTTTAATACATTTAAATTTATAAATAACATGTGAAACGTCTTTACAGAATTTTCGTAATGACGACGATATAAATCTGGACGACTTTGCATCAATTTTTGAATTCTAAATCTTTAACGTTCCATTTAATGAAAATGCAATCCTCTTTCCGTTTGAAACGATCAGAATTAAAACTCTTACATTTTGTGAATACAGTTCTGAGCCTGCAAACGTAATTGGTATATATTTTTATTCTCTCCATGACAAGCCTAAAATAATTGTATTCTCTTTGCAGCACTAAAGAAGCTTCGTGTGATGCAAACTTTATGTCATTAAAATGTTTATGTAAAATTTTAAGGGATCTCGATGCTGATACTTCAAGGGTAGGAGCTGCAGATTTAAATCCATTGGGACGCGGTGGCGGAATGATTTTTGATCCATTTTTTTCGCAACGTAATCGCGTGGATCCGACTAGACCCGGCTTAGGAGTTCCTGGTAGATTACCATCGTAAGTTGAGAGTGAGAGAATATAAAAATATCTTTATTTTAATCTGTATTAAAATATTTACAGAGGTGCAGTTCCACCGTTTGCAAGATTCGATCCGTTTGGCCCACCAGACATTGATCGGCCAAGACCGCGTCATCATCCAGACAGTGATCACCTACCTCCCCCAGGGTACGACGATATGTTTATGTAAAATAAGAGAACAAAACTTGACAAATAAAAAAAATATATCGGACTTACGGCATGGTTTTGTATGTGTTATTACTGTAGTCACGAGATATTTATAATTTTGTAAAAAAAAAAAAAAAAGATAGAAAGTAACGAAGCTATTTGAAATAAATGATTTCACTTGTTTGCAAAAGAAAAATTGCAATGAAACATTTTATTTTGGCAACGCATCAGACATATAAGTGATACATCATAAACCACTTCTTCACGAAACGACTTCCATTCTTTTTTATTTCATTACTGATGTTTTACAATATAACAAAATTCCTCGTTCAATTTAATCCAATGTCATTAATACAGCAGTAGATAAGAAATTACATTACAAATAAAATATATAATAATATTTTCGTTTAAATTGCGCTAACTCGTTAAATTTATTTCTTCTTTTTTTTTGCATAATCGATTCGAAAGGAGTGACTGTTCTTACTTTACGTCGGTTCAAAATAGAGGATTTCTTTGCTACCTAAGTTGTTCTTGTTCTTAATATTCATATGAATTGAAACATTATACTCTTTTCTTTTTTTTTTTTAACTTTTATTTCACTTAACGTACGAAGCGATTTTTCACAATCGCCGTTTTATAAAATAAACGGCGGTTAAATGAAACACTTCGTACATTTTTTTATGGATCATCTTTCGTCCTCTGAACAATAAAATAAAATTTGATACAGCGTTTCGATTCAATTCTTCGAGAATAAAAAGTTTTCTTCCTTTCCTCGTTTAACACGCGGTGAGTATGCAAAATAGTAAATATTCAGATCAAAATATATTTCTAAATATAATTTTAAATAAGATCTACAAATGCCCATTAATCGTTCGATTTTAAAATATGCGGGCCGCGGTTCTCGTTAACCTTGAGAAAGATCTTTCACTATTTATTTTTTCCATAGGTAGCGCGTTTTCAATAAGCCCAATTAATTCCATCTAGTTTTCGATCTTTTTCTCCACAAAAAATGTATCACAGATAAAATATGTTCACTAATATACTCATAATTACTTCAGACAGATGAAGTATAATCGCTTGAAGAAGTGAATCGACGTGCAAAATTAAGTTTCACATGATAAAAATTCGTTGGTAACTTTCTCAATGAATTGCTAGATATACCTAATTAAAGTATTAATGTTTTACTAAAACGAGAAAAAAAAAGAAGGAAAAGAAGAGAGAAAAAAAAATTTGTTTCACCGATCGTGATTAATTGTTAACGATAACCTAAGGAAAAAGCGAAAAGAAAAATCGAACAATTAGAGAATTGTTCAATTTCGAATCTAAGGCTTGATAATTCTTCTTTATTTTTACGAATGTCCCTCGTCCCATCCTCTGGTAAAAAATATTGCAGTTTTTTAACATTACAAAAAAGGAGCTGTACCAGGTTCAAATTTCATTTCGAGTCTGCGATTATGGTGAATGTACAACGGTTGTACCATGGTACTTACTTAAAAATTATGCACATAAAGAAATATGTTTTGTTATTGGCGTGTCGTGCAATTAAATTCATTTCATTTTGTCAATAGTTTCATAGAAAAACGTCATTCAGAATTCTTACATACGCTAATCATTAAAAATAGGAAGAGAGAAAAAAAAAATACAGACATCGACTACGATACCTCATCACATCACTCTTGTACACAACTTTTGCTATAAGTACGAGAAACGATTATAAACACAATATTCACGTATCATAATATATACAGGAACGTACATTCACGTTAAATCGGCAGACGCATGAAATGATATAAATATTACATTCATTAGTTTAGGAGCGAATTCTTTTTTTCTATCTTTTGAACACAGTTTAGTGTGGCGTACAGCATCACCGACAATTTTACCAAAATTGCGATTACGATTACAATATATGCTTCACACAAAACGCGTATGCAGCCTTTTTAAAATTTATCGAATAAAAGTGGATGTTTTTTTTTTTAAATTTTGGTGAAATTGTCGTTAAGCTACGATAAAAGTGATATATAACTCTGGAGTGATTTCTTTTTTTCTCACTTTGTTTCGCAATATTCGTTATTTCAAGTTAACGCAGATTCCAAGTCCAGTAAGAGTTAAGAACACTCATCAATTCGGCATGCCATTGGAAATGCAACGCAACGTTCCTTTCGTTTAAGAGATTTATTTTAAAAATTCACTCGTTTCAAAAGTTTCTAAATTTTCGTGTGTAAATCATTTTCACTCGTATAAATTTTCTTTCGAAATTTTTTAATTTCAAACTGTGATAAATATATAAAAATGTATATTGCAATTTCAATGTTTATTGTTAATAATGTATATCAAATTTGACAGGGTACATAATAGAAAACATAATATTTAAAGAATATTTGCAATATAGCGTGCATTCATTAAATAATTGTGTTTATAAATCCAACTAAATTAATATACCGTTCCGTTTTTTCTTCCTTTTCTTTTTTTTTTTTTTTTTTTTTGTAGTACAGATAACATCCATGAACCACATTTTGTTGAGAAAATGCATATTTTTAGTATATTCCAATAGTACAAAAATTTTGTTTTTCCTTGTTTGTGTTATACGCAAAACATCTGCAGAAAATATGTATTTAATAATAATCTAAAAGTAAGTATGTCGAATTGCTTAAAAGCTGTTGTTAATTGGACGTTTAATCATTTTTTGCATTTAATTATTATGGAAAATGTGAGTTAGTTTTTTATTGCACTAATTTTCTAAATAGCTAAATTTTATGACGACCGAGTAGCAAAGGAACCATTTTTTTTTACTAGAAATTTTTACTAATTCATATAGGTGCTTGCTCCAACCATGCTTAAAATATCTTGCACAAGTAACATATTAACTAATGTTCATAAATTAATTAGTAACATTAGACGTTTTATTTCATTGGACCAAGTAAATGCAGCCTTCTAAAATACTTGTACATAATAATTTTAAAATAAAGTACTAAGTATTATTATGAAACGCACAAGCTGATCTAATTTCTTTTTCTTTCTTTATTTATTACATAAAAACGATCAGATCCATTCGAATTTTATTACTATTTGTATCACGTTCAGAAGACTTTTCCTATTCTGTAGCATTTAATATTAATTTAGTATCAAAAATAAATATAAACATTTCGTAAAAGAAGAGTGCAAATAATCATATGCAATTTACTTTGCTTTAAATTGCTTTCATTTATGCTGGGGAATCAGATGGTGCAAAATATACGTATTATTATTAAACTGTTTCACAAGTGGTATGGTTGCATTTCCATTGATAGGCCTTTCAGAACAGAGTCGATACGGTATGTCTCTTGTTATCAGGCGCGAAAACCTATACAATTAGGTATACCAATCAGTATGAATTAGTAACTTCTCAAAGAAATCGTTTAATCTATTGGACGCAGCAGGAGTTCTTTTGTCCATTTTTGAGCTTCAATCGAGATTTGGGACGATACTTTTCAAGATAGGCCAGCTGCTTTGAATTAATAGCACCTCGCCTTTTGCTGAAAAAGTAAACATCACTTTTTTAGTTGCCTCGTACGTGATATATATAAAGATCAAGCAAATTTAAACATATACTTACTCCCTGATTAATGCGACCGCATCTTCATACTTTAGCCCCAGCTCAATAAGAGCAAGTGCAACTAAGACCGGTGCTCTACCAAGCCCTGCGACACAGTGTACGGCCACACATGCATCAGGAGATTCGCGGAACCGATTTTTTAATAGTTCGAACCATTCGTCGATAACCTACGAGAAAAATTCAATTAGAATCAAGTGAACATTATCGCGTAGTTTCCTTTAGAATGCCATTAAAACAATGATATTTACTTCGTTTGGTGGAAATGTTCCATCATCAAATACCAAGTCTATGACATTGATCCCTTCTGCTTTAAGTTCCTCTACTTTGTACGTTGGTTCGCAGACCCTCACTACTTCTTTGACATTGTGCTTCTTCAGTTCCTGTTGAGACAACAATATTTATACTGATTCCATTCTGTAAAATTTACCGATATCCATTTACAAACACCGCCAAAGAACTCACTTGAATAAAAGTGTGAATGGTCTGATCATTGGGCCGATCAGTAATGAGGAACTTCATGTTTTTGTATTCAATCTCGGCGGGTTCCGGTCTGATGTCCTTCACCCTCATGTTGCTCATTTCCTTTTTGGACAACAAGTGGTGTAAAACTCCTACTATTTTTATGTTTTTGACGATTTTGTACGACACTGTTTCTCTTTATTTTTGCAATGTGCCACACTATACGAAGCAACAAAGGCTGAATTTGAGAACTTAGCCCATAGATGTCAGTCTTATAAAGTTGTTTTTCATTTAACTAATTGAATACTTTGTTATTTTTTTACAGAGGACAGAACAATGGGTTCACATGTAGACCTCGAGGAGGGTTGTTAAGGTGCAAATTTCCTTGAAAGGGTGAGGACTACGTTACATTAGGCGTTGTTGATATGCGATCGATTCCCACTTGGGATCCTTGACTATGATTCGGAAGATTAGCTGAAAAAAAAGTTATCACTGTGATAACTCCCGGGTGATCCGGCTCGCATACAACAAGAATCATCGACATTGGTGCTTACCTATTTGGCACTGACTGCGCCTGGATCAGGTGCGCTCAGTAACTACAATGCTTGCATTTAATATTGTAAATTAACAATTGATTCTATTTAATTCTTCTATATTTCGTGATGACTAGCTGATGATTTTCTGACTTCGAGGCGGATGATCCCAATATCAAAAAAATTTTCTTTGCCTGATTGAGATGTTCCTTTTTTTTATTTCTTCTTTAATAGTGCCTAGCAGGTTCTAGGATATTTGGGCGTGTCTCTCTATTTGTGTTGAGCCTGGCAGTACTCTGCACTATCCAGCTGAAACTCCATGTATGTGAGGATGCACTCACCAGGAAACTGTAACATAAATGTAAAGGTTTAACGAATGTTCGTCTTAGAAGGTTTCATAAATTTACGCGTATTGATTTTTTTCTCCTCTGAATTCCGAATTTTGAATTCTTATCTCGAAGAACTGTTGCTTTTCAGAGAACAATATTTGCTCCGTGTAAGACGGATATAGGTTAAGTCTGCAAGATGGTGTATTGTATTATACACCCTGCGAGACACAAAACGCGCAACGATAAATTTCCACAAACGAAACGAAGACTCTATTTCAAAATCTCGATTTCAGATATTTTCGTTTCACTCGCAACAAGGAAAACGATTGCAAATCGTGAAACGTTCGACACGTGCCAAATCTTGCGCCAAATTTTCGCAAGTACCCACGCGCGCAATACAAGCATTTCTCACCCAGAGTATTTGAAACAATACCGGCGACAATTCACTACAATAATTCATTACGGACGCGCTACCACTGAGATTTCTATCGCGAAGAAGACGTTCGCTCGACGACGCAAATTCCAGACGACGTGCGTTGTCATAATGACGTTAGTCGATCTCTCGAAGCTCGAGCAAAATCGATCGGAGGACACGAGGAGACCGCGTGACGTACAACGTTTCGACATTTCCGTCAACACTTTCGTTAGAACGCTAAATACTAAATCAAGAAAAGAAAAAGAAACAAGCACGGAAAATTAATTTTTAAAACTTCGTGCGACTCTTGTAGTTAATTAATAATTAATGACTTTCATACAACTTTCAACTTTCAACTTTCACAATGACATTTAACAATGACGCAAGAATTGCAAGGTTCTGTATTGAATGCAATTAAGAAATTGGAAAGAGAACGAAGTATAAAAATTTATATTTTTATTTAATTATAGTTATATTATATTGTATTATATTATTATATTATGTTATATTATATTATATTGTAATTATATTTAATTTTTATAATTAATTCATATCTCTATTGAGTAACATTTTTATTATTAAATTTATATTTCGTTTATTATTATATACATACATATGAATCGTACTGCGTAAATCGTTTGGTATAATTTAACTATAAATATAAAAAAGAAACAGGAGTATTAGAAGAGGAAAGCAAAGCGAATGCGCCGTCAGGGAACGTCTTTTAAATTTATCAGTGGCGCTAGCTGCGCGTACGTATTCAAACGTGGTTTCAACTACCCCCGAAGAAAGGAGAATTTCCCCTTTATCTTTTTTGGCACGAACGTTTCGTGCAAATGCCAAGCGAAACAGACAGATCAGATTCGAGGAAGCGCTTTTCCGTCATTTTATGCATCTGGTTTTAGGAGTACACGATGCATCGTGTCGATCGCAAATAGAAATGTCTAGGTCGGACATTCCGCGAAATGGATACCTACGTTACCTACCGAGAAATTGGGCGTGAAATTGAACGTGAAATGTAATTCGATTTAAATACGCAGCCGAAACGACGAATTCACGAAATCCAATTTTCAGGTGCTTCAGCTTTAATGACTTTCAATTAAAATTTCGTTTAATTTACATACGGACGCGCGCGTGCATGAGATGGCAGCTGATTAAGTACGAACATTCAACTAATTGAAAACCACGATTTTTTTTTTAAGTAAAATATTTGTCTTTCAAACCTTTTCGCCGCAGTTACTTTTCATCAAGCGCCGGACGTGTTGGTGAGTTAAATATCAAAACACGATTAAATGTATCGACACAATCCAGTTTCTCTGTCACAACAACTTTATACTTTAAACAACAAGCTTATATATTTAATAATTTGCAACTACAGATTGCCGAGAATCGAGGACTTTTTTACAAGGAACGAACTGCCTGCCGGCTGATACCACGCGATTAAAGCAAGCTTCGACTGACAGTCGCCTCTTTACGGGCGGTTTGTAAATTTGAAACGCACATCGAGCAAATATAGGCGCCGATACAACATCGGAGGGACACGGCGAGTGGCGCAGCCTCGTTTCCGACAGGACGTCGAGACGATTTACGAAATCACTTTTTACGTAACGAAAGTCTTCCGAAGCAGAAGATAGCCGGACAGGCGATGACGGATAGGAAAAAGTGAGAGCGCTCGGATCGACGTACCGGAATAACCAAAATAATTGGCAGCCAGTGTACGAATAGCCACCGGCGCGTCTCCACGCGCGTTTACAATGCGCTCGCTTCAAGGTCGCCAATTATTCAATCTATCTCACAACAGGTCCCTTTCAACATTCTCAATTGATAATGAGAGGGCAACGGTCTTCGCGTCAACCCCTAATCGCGCGAGTGGGGGATCTGTGGATCTCTACACGGGTTCGACTGGAACGTCGACGAGCAACGTTAGAATTTCTTCGATATAATGGTAATGGTATTGAAACGAAATAAAAGGAGACGATCCTTTTTGCCATTGTAACACACATACAGCGTACTCGCGGTTATTTCACACAATTTTGTATACTTTCTTTTATTGTTAGATATATTCCAAAAGGAGACGCCATTATCATTTCAAGAGAGACGTATCGTGTCCTAAAAATGAGCTGTTTATTTTGAAAGTGGCCTGAGTTCATTTCAAAAAAAAAAAAAAAAAAAAAAAAAAAAACAAGAAAAAATCAAGCTAGCTCTTTTTAATATTTACACCTGTACTTTGTCTTTTCATTTTTAAACAAATTGCAACTAACATTCAAAATCACTAAGATTTTGTGAAACACAGAAAATTAGCTAATGTTAATAGAATGATAAAAATTGTTATTTTTAGAAAGTGGCTCAAGTCCCATTTTAAGAGTTTCAAACTCATGACATGAAGTATATTGTGCAGTAAAAGTTTTATGAGATAAGAGCTATATTTTTTTTATTATTAAAGTAGAAGTGTTCGATTTTTAAATAATTTCATTAAATATGGAGGATTTTATTTCAACTAAACTTTTAAAGGACGCGGTTTTTAGAAAGTTTTCATAACACAAAATTGTAATATTTCAGGGGAATTTTATTTTTTTCAAGGAACTTGTGCCTTTTTAAAAATTGAAAAAGTTATTCCATTAATTTCGAAAGTGTATTAAGTCCACTTACAGCCATCAAAAACGTGCTATTTTCTAAACAATGTTTATCACGCCAATTGGTAAATTATACACCCTTAGAAACACAAAGACATCACACGTTAGTCAGTTACCAATATTTCTCAAAATTTATCAAAACGCAAGATTTGTCAAAGGCAAACGGGCCTGTGCCACTTTCAAAATAAACGGCTCAAACACAAATTCCGTGACGAGTTAAATGGGAAACTAGAGAGGTGAAATTGAAGAGATAAAATGAACGGTGTCAATGAATGAGACACGTACACAAAAGTTGGCCACGTGTGCGCGGGTTTTACCGTTAGCACCTTCGGCGGAGCGTCGCCGCGTCGGCGGGAAAAAAAGATTCACTGAAGTCAACCTAGAAACCTACTTCGCCGCACATGGGGAATACGTTAGCCCTAGTGAAAACGAATACGGACACGGTTCTCTTCGTTTTACACTCGTGCATCGCAATTCGAGATAAGTGAAACTCGCGCGCCGCCACCGTGCATTTTATTGTACAGCTCGATCCCGGAACTAAATTTCGCGAGAATCGAGGGATTTCACGAATTCTTCCATTAATTCTTTAACCCTTTAACTGTGTAGCTAACTTAACTAAACGTGCGCTCAATTGAGAGGAGAAAGTACAAATTTTTGTTAGTCACATTTTGCTCCGAATTCTCGGAATAAATGCTATAACATCCAAGTCGAGACTGAAAATGAATACTACAGCGAACGTGTCAACATTCAGATCTTTAATTTTGAGATCGTTGTGAACTAAAATATTTTATTACTTTCAGATCAGGAAGATACCAATGTTAAACTGATCGAAAGTCATTTTTATTGGGTTAAATTGGGGTAAATTCCTACCGCGATCACTTTCGTGATATATGTGATTTATGAATTCGAGATAATCAATCGAGTTCAATTCTGGAGAAGTATGGAAATTACATACGTAAATCAAGTCAATTTTTAAGACGTTGTTATGTCAAGCTGTTATTATAGCTAATCATGTTTTAAAAATGCGAACTTCTATCTTTTTACAAATAAAACACGTTACAGGTTTGCTTTGGATTTACATGGAAAAACGCACCCTTCTTGGAAGTACGGAACATTTTTCCCCGCTTATCAACGCGTGGTCGTGAATGCAACAGGAATCGATGAGCGATAAGATCTTCCGTTTTAAAGTGAAATCGCAAGTGAAGGCAGACTTTATGCAGATATTGAGATTGTAATTTATCGCGGAAGTTCGGTACGAGAGTTTCTCGTTTGTTTTAGAGTTTAAAACGTTGAAGAATGAAAAAGAAACGTAGAGTAAACAAACATTTTGTTCCAATACAGCTAATGAATTGTTCGGTTAATATTATATTATTCGTACAATGATTGATATTTGATACTTTACGTGGGATTACACGCTCCTGGTGTATATACTGTTATATTATTCATTCTCGCGTCTATGATCTAAACTTGCCTCTTTATTTGGTTTTCATGCTAAAAGAATGAAAGAATATATGATTAATTAAAAAAAGAAGAATTTCCAATGAAATAGTATTCCAAAGAACAAGACAAACATTTCAAAATTAACACTGTTACGTAGCAGGTTTCGATCAATCGGTCCGTAAACACACCGTTATATTATCATTTGCTATCGCATTAAATTATTTGTTAAACACAAATGAGCACTGCCCCGCCATCCTCTCGTTGCTTGGCACGATAAACAATTATTTGCCTTGCATCAAGATTCTATGGGCGCAGATGGAAGCAAATCGCGCGAAACAAACGATATTTCGGGTTGCGTTATTCACTGATTCGATCATTGGATTGTAATTGATTTTATCACTGAAAGTGATTTTAGCGGGAGTAACCCGGAAAATCGGGCCTCTTCAGGTGCAACGTTGATGCAACGAAAATTAGCGATTGGTTGATTTGGGTCACGTGATTCGTGAGGGGGCGTGGGATAGACCTCGAGTAGGAGTGGCGTTGTCCGGTACTAAGCAATCGCGTCTGTAATTTGTTTTGTATCGATTCAAATGTTTGCATATCAATAAAATTTTATGGCAAAAAAGTCGTCTTCATTTCTTGGTCAGAACAGTTGCTTCTGAGCCTTTCAGTGAGACGAATCGTACTGAGTACAGTTTCTTGTAAGTCGTGCAGTTTCTTTTTTTTAATCGATAATTTAAATTCCAAGTAAAAAAGTATCAAACCACGTTTGTCCTAGACCTAATGGTTAAGGAGATATTTTACGATAATTTGTCTCGAGAATGAATTGCATGCTACACATTAATGTTCCATAAACGTTGATGATTAAACGTGGAATTTGCAATGCACGTTTGCTCGTAATCTGGACAGATTAATTCGTAATGTGAGTACAAAATTATCAAGAAGTTTAGAAATCTTCGAAATCTGCATCGAATACGATCTTCCTCGTACCAGGTATAATTGAAAACATGTACATCTCTTTGTACCTGGTTGAAGTCGTATTTACTCGTGACTTGTAACTAAGCTCGTCGATTAAGCGCAAGACAAACGCATACGTTCACGTCGAGCCGAATTCAATGACACGGAACACGGCAAACAGAATTTTATTTGCCGTTTTACCATACTTAAGCTGTCAGTGCGTGATGCGCTTCATCTCCCTGTCGGCGTTTTCACTATGTCGTGATATTTTAAGCCCAACCGCTTTAAATTTTAAATATAGATGGACGTACCCGAACCGGCTGTTTATCATTGAAGTTTCGCTTTAAACGTCAACTTCCCAAATTCATTTCCATTCTGTCACGGGATTCGCCGAGCGAATTGTTGCAGAATAGCTGATGAAGAAACTTCAACTCCTTCCGCTGAGAAAAGTCTCGGTCTGATCGTTTTGTTTCATTAAGGAATCGATCAATGTTACCGATTCTCATCGAAAAGAGAAAAATGTAGTGAACGTAGTAAATTTTTATATTTTTATTTATACTGAATTTTGCATTTTGTAATTTTTACATTTAATGTAAATAATTATATTTTTATTTGATGAAAATCGTCCAGCTTATTTATTCTAGAATTAAATTCGTACAATCGAATTTAAATTTGTTACGCCAATGCTCCGAGCTCTGACCTAAACCTAACCTAAACCTTTCTCAGAAGAAAAGGGGACATTTCGCGACTCTGATCTTCAAACTGGCAATAGAGCTATTTGGCAGGGAGCGTCGGCAACGGAGCAAACGTCGAAAGAAAAATATCCTCAGCTGTTTACGTCACGAGATAATTCGCACGGTCGACACTGTCGCGTGCATTGTTAACGAGCGGCAAGGACACACTGTCCACGTGACAGAATGGCAACCGGCGAAACGGTACAATTAATTGCAATTTAACTTTAGGTTAAGCTACGCTTAACCCTTTACGTGACCACAACCGATCACTCTCACGGACGAATGCTATATCAATCCGTAACTATCATTATACGAATATCGGTATTTACTTGCTGGAGAGTTGTACAGTATCGGACAAAGATAGTTCTCTTTGTTCTTGTCGTTAGTCCTGCATTATCGATGGAAAAACAAATTAACATATTCCTTTTTCAATATTACCAAAGATATGATATTGTACGTTCATGTTGCCAGTTTGTATGACTAAAATTAGTTTTCATAGTGGATTTATTATTTTTCAGATAAATAAACAATTTTGTTATATTACGTGTATTATCTCTAGACCATTGGGTATACATAAGTGTATATTACTATGTATAATAACATAAATGGATACTAACCACGTATGATAACATAAATGTATACTAACCACGTATAATAACACAAATGTATAATTTCTAAATCATTAAGTATATACGAATTTACTTTGTACATTACGTATCAAACCAACGTTTATTTCGACGTACTTGTCGTGTAATATTGTTATAGTCCGAACAGTTACGAACAAGTTTAAGAAAATATTTTTTTATGATCAAAGTTTCTTTCACCTTCGTTTTTATATAGAAAAATGTCTGAAATCAAAGAGAGAAAAGGAAAGTGAACAATACGAAAGCAGCAATCATTTGAAAATGATTACAAGACACGTTCCATCGATCATTTTGCCTGTGATATTTGTAAATACATTTGAATAAAAGTTTCGTTCCATTTAAATGTCTTCTTAACATTATTAATTATATAAACTTTAAGATCTATTATTTAAGTCGGTATTTTTGGTATGTCACGAATTTCGACTTATTTATTTATAGTTATTAATCACTGTAATAAAATTTAAGGAAAACGATTTGTGCTCACTACAAATTTTTTTTTTCAAAGTTTGATTTTTATCAAAAATTGGAAAACTCTCCCCCACTTACCGACTGATTCGTCACTTAATACACGTAAAAAGCTTTCTTTACCGACGAATTTAATTTAATTTAAGTGACTGTATCTTAATACTTGTATTAACCTCAAAATTAATACAATTGCAATTTGAAAAGAAACGGCAGACAGTCGCGCTAAACAAGGAAATTCATTGTTAATTATCACGATGCGGCAGCCGTGCGCGAGAGTGGCAAATGAACGCGAGACAAGAGAAATCGCGGGTCAAGAGTCATTGCATGCATCGTCCATCGGCGGAGAGTTTATCAAGGCAACAATAAAGAAACGAGCAACCGTCTATCACGGAGGAAATTTTCTGCCGAGTCAATGGAAAGCTAGCTATTTCTATACCAACTATAGATATGACACTGCGCTTCGACGTCACTCTGTAATTTTCTTTCGTTACGTTCATTTAATTGTACTGAAAATTGAAGGGAACAACGTGTAAGTATTTTTTTCCTCGCTGGACTCTGTCGCGAGCGTAAATTGAAAAAGAAGCGTGCATTGCGTCAGATTTTCAGAAAACAGTGGATCCGCGCGACGCTGACGAAAAAAAAGTTTAGTGCCACCTGTGCGATCGCGCGGAGATAAACTCGATACGAGATAGAATTGCAGAAAAATTGAGCGAGCACAAGCGTACGGTGACGTCAGAGGTGGATTAACACCAAGGCTCGTAGCCTATCTGGTCGCCTTTTCCTATTTTTCTTCCACGAGAAGAACAATACATATCGTGTTTTATTACGAATATATATAGGGTGGGCCAAAAATTTCTTCCCATCTATTTTTTTTTTTTTAATAAAACGTCAAAAAATATAAAAAAAGAACTACTTTCATTAATTTTAAATTAAATTTAAGTTCATACATGATTTTTTTATTAAAATTATTGATCATTTATTATAATATTTTAGTAGGAAGTTTGAACCACCCTGTATTACGAATATACATGATTGTAGAATTATAGTCATAAATTTTTATTAGGTATGAGGAATGTTTATTATAGTTCAAATTAAGATTCAAATATCTACCATGTATCCGAATGAAAAAAAGATGATTACAACGAACTAGTTGTTCTGTCGTCCCGTAATAACATCATTAATGATTTTCTAAAATTTCAAAGATTAAAATAAACGACGCGTGGATTTGCTAAAATAATCTCGAAATATATTCTATATCTAGTGCTATATATCTAACCTAAAATTATAATTCTAAAATTCTAGAAATATAACCTAAAAATATAATTCTAAAATTCTATGAAATATAATCTAAAAATATAATTCTAAAATTCTAGAAATATAATCTAAAAATGTAATTTAATTCTAACTAATTCTAAATATATAGTTAAATATAACTATAATTCTAAAAATATAACCTAAAAGATCAATCATTATTTTTGCTTTTCGAGATATCTTCGAATACGAACGTGTCGAACCCAACACGAGGTCACTCGTATAAAATCACACACACAACATAAACTTCGTAGCCATCGAACTTCCTCTGCCTCTTGTACTTTGCAAACTTGTTGCTCGCGTGAACTACATTTTACTCGCACGCCCTGTATTCGTCAAATCACTCCAACTTTGGCAAATGTCCAACTTTCTAAATACATACTTCCAAAAATATCACTATCACAATACGATACAGCAAATTTCAGTCGCGAAAAAGAGATTTTTCATAAGCGACGATTCCGAAATATCGCCATTGTATCAAGCTAGATATTTCTCGTGACGTTCTTTTTAAAAATATATACGTCGAACACGTTGATTTAAGTTTTTGTATTGTTAAAATTTTGCGTTGTTAAAGCCCTTGTTAAAAAATGGGAGGGGGGGGGGGGATTGAAAAGAGAAAAGTACGATAATTTTCTCAGAAAGGAAGGTCTGCTACGCCCTTGAAGTTCGCGAAACTTCAATCAATCGAATCTTCCACGAACGTTACAATCTAATCGATCGTTAGAGCTCAAAAGATTACGGATATTCTCAAAATAAGAAAATCACCTTTTCCCGAGAAACGGTGCAGATGATACTGACTGATTTGGAACGTGCTATATTTATTCGAAAAGCACGTGTATCGCCGATATTTCCCCCATTCTTCGCTCACTTCGATACTTATAAATATACCAAGATCGCCGAGAAGCTTTGTCGTCTTTGTCGCTGGCTTACGACGGTCGAGAGATTTTTTGCGCGACAGCGTAAAAATCTCGACCTCTTTTTATCCTCTATTTTCCTTATTCGCGTTTCAAAGTTAGCTGTTAAACATTCTTCTTAAAATATTAAATTCCCTTCCAAGTATTTGCGTAAATTCACAAAGTATTTTGGAACTAACAAAGCTTCTTCTTCGTAGTGTAACTGTTGTATATAGGGTGGGCCAAAAGTTTCTTCCCATCTGTTAATTTTTTTAATTAAATATAAAATAAGAAAAAACAAATTAAATTTAAAATTACATATTTATTTTAGTAGGAGGTGATTTCTGACCCACCTTATACTCTTAACGTGACCAAATGTGTTCTCGGTCCGTCTCTTTGAGGTGGCTTCGTTGTTTACACTCAAAGATGTAACTTCGTAGAAAGAGCCTTTGACGTAATTGAATTTTACATCAACACGTTGTATAATTCGTTTTTCCCGTTTTTGCTCGGCAGTGAGTTTCAAAATGTCCGATGCATCAATCACTGGTTGCATTCTTTTGCCAACTTTCTATTTCCACATTAATTAAACTCTGCGCTCACTCTCCCACGCAATTAACTCACCACGACTGTAAGAACTACAAACATATCGCGCAGATTTTCACGCTACATTATTGTAAAAATTTATTCCGTCCGTATCTTAAAGATTGTAACGTCTGCTTTAAACTCGGCCACTTGATAAAAATTCCTGCGTTTCGAGAAATCAAAGCAGTTTATAATCAGCAATCTGCAAAGGGAAATATCTCTTCGAGTTTAATTCGATGTTTCGTGGAATTGGAGTGATATTGCACGATTCTTTTTATCTTTTAAAACTAACGACATGATAATTCCCCGCACGTAAGATTTTTCTTACGTGTAGACCGACTGATTGCGAGTGAGTCACACGATTGTTCGACGAATCGTGCGTTCCATATTTGAACGAAATTCCGCGGCAAAACCGCGATAGGCGAAGAGAAGATTTAATCGCAAATGTAAATGTAACCCTGATTAATTTCACGTCTGACATCATTCTCGTTCAAATGCAATTTACACAGCAACTTTCGTTCGAAAATCTAAATTTCTCGATAAAACAATGAACGGAAATAAATCGAAATAAATTTACGGATCTTCGATATTTGTCGAATATTATTAAAATACTGCATCGAGTATGTACTATAAATGGATTTAAGTAGGAGATGCGATCAATATATATATATATGGTGCAATTTCAAAAGATTGAACATTCGAGACACTAACTCTGAATTGATATCGCGGGGTCGTAGATTATTCACAAGAGTCTGGATAAACATTTATTTAATTTTAGAATGAGTGTTTCAATTTCAATTTATATTCCGTATTTATACTGGCTATCAGTGTTTCGATACGTAAGATCGATGCACACATATACATCGTGTAAACATGTGAAATAAAATTAAGTTTAATTACTCATCTAAACCTAATTAATAAAATTAAGTTTGATTACTCATCTAAAATTAATAAAATCAAGTTTAATTACTCATCTGTAATCTAACAATATCGCTTCTATCATTCCGAAATGATTATAACAATACATTAAAGTAATAATAAAATTCACCTGATACCACTACTACTATTATTATAATAAATTTCTAAATTTACTATAAGACTGTTGAAGTTTATTTATAAAATGTTTCTTTTCTTTCTCCTTTTTTTTTCTCCAATAGGGTAAGAGGAAGAGAAAGCAAAGATTAAAGAAAATCGATATTCTTTATGAGTTTATGCGATGTTAACGCACGTTTATGATCGCCTTGTGACGCGCACACGCTTTTAGCTATTTAATTTTTATAAAAATTAAAAACGCTATGAAAACATCGATACGAGAGGGTTGAATACCTTTTTTTTTCTTCAGAGCGAAATATTATTCGTTGAAATTGCATTTTCAATGATGAAGTATTTAATCTCTTCCAAGTGCATATTATCGATAAAATTCGATACACTCATCTATTTTCCTCTAATTAATAAATAAATAAATATATATGTATTTCGTTTGAAAAAAATTTTACTTCAAAAATTCGAAAAATGTGGTTTGCCATTTCGTTCTTCTATAGCCGTGGTTCTCAACGTGAGGCTCATGCCCCAGGGAGGACATTTGAAAAATTGAAAGCAATTTTTTTTCTAGGGAAAACAGGAAGACTTTTCTCGAGAATGAGCTGAATTTCTTGTATTATTTTAAATGAACGTTTTTAACTAATTTCTAATTTTTTTTGTTTCATGGATGTCATATTCTTTGTCAGACCTTGAAGCTAATGGCCTTTTAGGCTTCCTCCACTTGAAGACAAAAATTCACTTTTTGAATAATAAGAATTAAGAATTTTATTTATTTTATTTATCACAAGAGTTGCATTAGGATTTTAGAGATTAGGTGGTGCATGGCTAAAGAAAGGTTAAGAACCACTGTTCTCCAATTATAAAGCATCTAATAAGGAAAGAAAAAGAAAAAGAAAACCACATGGAATAGTCCCTCGAGTAGTTGCATAAATTTAACCATACTTTGCTCGTAACATACACGTAATGCAATCATTATACAACCTCGATGATAAAAAGCGCGTTTACTTTATGCATTTCAGACGGCCATCGTCGATCGAAATCGTTAGCAACGAACATGTTAAATGTTGAGCAAACGTTCAACGTTTGCATTACTAACCTATTTCGAAAACATTGGGTTCAAGTTCCAATGCAATGTAATTTAAATTCTCGTTTACCTTCGAATAATAACTCTAATTTAAAGAATAATATTTCCCCGAGAATTTGCATGAGACGCGACATAACCGGACCTTTCAATTGTTAACGTCAACGAATAAAATTTGACAACGTGACAAATTGTAAATCAAAATTGTAATTATTATTAAAATAGTGAAAAATTTGATTTATAAATTTACTGCACGGGCTACTTATTTAATATAAACATTTTGGCATAAACAAGTTGCAAAAGCAATTTCACTGTCGACCAGATTCACGTAAGTTCTCGCCGTGAACTTTGTTTTAGTCAATGTCAAAACACTCAAGGTCACCTCCGTTGTTTGGATTCATGTCAAAGCTCTCTCTGCTCGTTGAACTTGAATTGAACTCAAATCACGTTCGTCCGTGATACAATTTTCTTACATCATATTGGAACGAGGAAAAACTGTGGTAAATGAGAAATATCATGATTCCTACGACTGATACAATGAATTTGAACATTTCACTATCCGCAGCACTTTACACCTATTCTAAAAAAATACTCTCAAATATGATAAAAACTCCAAATACGCGTGTTCTCAATATAAACATATTTCTTATACACACATTAACCATAATACACATTTATTTACACACATTAACCATGACGTTTGACTAGATAGAAGTCCTTCACGGTTCACGGGCGCGAGTTCAATGTGCCCGAGGAGAAGCCTACCGATAAAAACAATGGAAATGCCGCGCCGGAGTGACGAAGCAACTAGTAACACCAAGCAAGCGAATTTCGATATATAATTGAATAATTTGATATAATATAATTGATCGAATGTTTTTGAAACGGTGTCACGTGTGAAGTGAATTTACGTGATAAATTATCGTTCACCGGTGTAACTCTCGTTTACACGCGGATCTCTCGATGACAATCGGCGCTTGCTCGCCAGTGGTTACACTAATGAGGGGCTCGCAATGCCAAAGAATGCTTGCGACCTGTTTACCGGTCCGCAAGACGTGATTAGAAGAAGCGAAACTTTTTGAAAATCTGCCTGAAACTAGAATGTTTAGAAACTGGATTATTTTT
The DNA here is from genome assembly GCA_030673865.1 of Melipona bicolor. Taxonomy (NCBI): domain Eukaryota; kingdom Metazoa; phylum Arthropoda; class Insecta; order Hymenoptera; family Apidae; genus Melipona; species Melipona bicolor. The sequence goes on along the minus strand of JAHYIQ010000013.1, from coordinate 660,305 downwards.
TCTTTTTTTACAATTTTAACTAGAGTGTACCGAAGATCGATGTATCTTCAGTGAAATTAATATCGGTATTTGAAATATGTATGTTTAAAATTAAATGATTAAAATTGAAATTTAAAATAAAATTAAAATAGTTTTGTTACACGGAGCACGAAACCTTTTTCACGATGATTGTACCGATCGATGGTACTAAAGACTGTTACGCGGGTAAAAATGTTTGGCCACGTGACACCACAGTCGACAGTTGGAAGAGAAAGAAAATCTGTGACCGCGAGGAACGTACGTACCTTAAGGTCATTTGACGAACCGAAGCCTCTGGGTTCGCCGCGCGCAGCAGAGTAAAACGCGAAATCTGTTATTGTAGTGCAGGACGTGGGGAGAGAGACCGCACGTCGCACGGTCGCGGGGGTTCGACAAAACGGCGTGACGATAGCGCACGGATGCACGCCGGGAAGTCACATCTTACATACACACCGCGTAACGGCACACCACGCGTTGCACACGATTTCACTTGGCACGATTCCGTGGCAGTTCATAAAAACACTCTTGCAAATATGTAAACGAGAGAGAGAAAATTAAACACAGAATTAAATGACGAACATCCAGACGATATACGATCTTCGAATTCTTACGATTCGCGCGTCGACGAACGAGCTAGAGAAGAGAGCTCTTCGTTTCTGAGATTTTACTACTCGTTCGAAGTTTTACGGGTGGATTGTAGAGGCGAGGATACGAGAGCCGGGTGGCCCAGCGAACTCGCGGACGAATCGGATATCACGTTCACGTCGTGACGGTCGCATCGAATCTGGGCCAGCAGTAGCGCGACGATGAAAATAGCACAGCGCCGAGACAGCTTCGCCGCCCCTCTTTCACTCGGTCCCGTCCCGTCCGTAGCGTCGCGTCGCGTAGCGCGCGCTCTTTCCCCTACCACCGCGACCGTGACGCTTCGTCTGCCCAGTTAACCGACCAATCGCGGCGCTGCGTCCCTCGGTGACGTCATTCTACAGAGTAGCGATTCTCGGAACAACGCGTGGGCACGAACAACGTCTGGATCGTCTTGTACCGCACACACGCTTCAACTAATTATTACCGACGAAATCGTATACGTTATAACGATCTCTTTTGCGTCCGATATATAGTGAAAAGCATAACTGGACAGATAATGAACATAAAAATTGTTTCAACTTCGTAAAAAAATATCGTACGAGGACCTACTTAAAGCGTGAAGCTTTTACTTTGACCGTCCTAAGTTCGTTTTTTTTTTTCAAAGATATTTTTACATCATGCGGCGTAACCTCTTACGGGAAGAAAGCGCTTTTATTCGAGAGCACTTTTACATTTGAAAACTGTAAAAGTTCAAACGCTGGAAAATTTTTTTTCGTGACACGATCCACCGTGGTTCTGAAGATTGAAATTTTTGCTTTACAACGATTTGCAATTTTGTTGAACTTTGAACGTTAAGGTTAGATGTTGGAATTTTTTGAATTGTTGTTCTATAAAGTTCAAAGTTCAATAAAATGATGAAAAAAAGAATCATAGCGAGATTTAAGAAGTTATTGTAAATGGGAAACTTTAATCTTCAAAATCGATAGATTTGGTTATAATAAAAATTTTATTACAAACTAGGAAAATCAAATAATACGCGATATGCCTTCAACGTGCAATTGATCACATTGGAACAAGTCATTTCAGGACATTTATGGCGGGAGGAGGAAACAACAAGGTCATACGTCGATCTTCTACAAGATAATGAATCTAGTTTTGAACTTCTCGTCTTCCAATAAGAGACCACTAAAATACTGTCGTATCGCGTATATGATTTACGTTTTTCCGAGTGTTCCCTTCTTTCAGAACTCAGAAACAACAGAACTCTACAACAATTCTAAGGCAACCAGCCACGATACTCCATCTTAATCGCTTCGCGCACCGCTTGACACCGAAATGTACGATTTCCCCCGATTCGATATAATTTATTAGTGATAATTTCCAATTCATAAATAATGTCACATGCATCTCTGGTAATTCTGATAGAAACACGAATGTGACAGGCGCCAGTTTGTGCCAGTCATAAATATTGCGATTAAATATACCGAGTCACATGCTGTGTAGGAGTCGCCACCACCAATAACACGACATGGGTGCCAACCTTTTACATCTTCCGCGTTTCATTGGCTAATAAAAAAAATCAACATAACCTATATTATTTACGAGGATATTAAAACAATTTTGATTTGTAGGTATTGAAACGATACATTGATTAGAAAAATATATTTATATTAATTAAAAATATGTGAAAATTTTTAATGAGAACACTGAGCTTGTTTTTTAAATACCGGTTCATCAATGCCTGGTTTGATACAAATAATGGCAATAGTATTTTCTAAGTAAGAATATTTTTTAACCTCTTGCGCTAGTAAATGGTTCACAGGCCATTAACGAGTGACCAAACCATATACAATAATTTGTCTTCTTTTTTGAATTCATCGGTATATTACTGGACAGAAATTACTAGGAAGTAATAAATTTATTATTTGTTTTGCCTGGGTTGCATTTCAATATGCTTAAAACTGAGAAAATAAAAAATTTTGGGTCAAATATTCTCGACGTGCGTGGCACGTCATTCCAGCGCAAGAGGCTAAAATGCTCGTCTAAAATTTTTGTTTTTGTTTTATTTTTCGTGTGCTTTGTACAGGCAAAAAATCTGTTCGCAATCATAAATACTCTCGGAAAGGGACATCATGAACATTCATGGTTAAAATTGTTCAAATAATAAAATTCCCATTCAATTATTCCAATTTTGGTTATATAGCGCGGTTTAGAATGTTGTAAACGCGTTAAAATCATTCAAACGAATTGCAATTGCAAATCAAGAGCATCTTTTGCAATCGTTGAAAGAAAAAAAGGAAACAAGCATACATATCTTGAATGTGAATGGAAAAGATGCAAACCGCATCTTTGCAGAGATATCTAATATTACAAAGGTACATAAATCAGGAGTACTGGACGAATATGTGACTTTCTATTCTAGTGACAACAAGCGATACGTTTGTCTTTATTTGTTAAATATTGTAAAACAAACAGAGATCATATTTACATCTTTCAGCTGTACGAAAGAAGAATGTACAAAAGATAAGACAGCTTATGCAATGATAATCTTCCGCATCTTCGTGAGCCATATATCACACAGATCACACGTTATATATGTTTAATTATCCGTGATTAATTTTTTCCTTTACACGCTATGTAAAAAGTTACACTACTATACTTTGTTCTATCCGTTCTTCATCTTCCAATTGATCCTCATTCGGATTCAATTGAACGTATAATTGAGATACAACAGTTCGAGAATCTCTGCACACGTATGTATTCCTTGAATACAGAATTCTAACAAACACATGCAATTACATTCATATTTCAATTACATTCATCGTCGGTAAACTAGAAATTGATGCACGTGATTTCCAAAGAGACTCTTACTCTCGACAAACTCAACTAGAGTCACTGTTTCGATGACGTCAGATCGATCTGAACAGCTTAATTCACTTTCATTGCTCCCCGTTATTGGATAATCACGAAGCTTCAACATAAACGAAGATCATTGCCTTTTATCAGGCGTTCAAAGAAACGATAAAAATGATTTTTCCCCTTTCCACGTTTTTTCCCAACGCCTCGACGTGTATTCCATTCGGTGACTCATTCTTTGTATTGTGATAACGACAGTGACGCAATATTCGCGCGACATTTTTGAAATACCGCGTTACAGTTACCGTCATTATCATCGATTGAAAAAATCTAAAAAATTACCACCGCAAACTGGATATATTTAATGCAAACGTGACATTTAATCGCGACAAGACAAACAGCTGATCGAGCGTGGAGGTGAACAGAGCCGCTCTACAGCTGCGGTATAGAATTACGAAACGAGAGACGTGAAAAACTGAACCGAAGAAACACCAGGAGCCAATCCGAAACTCGAAGATTCGAACTTCAAACAGCAGGCGAAGAGACACGTGAGATGCGTGAATTACGATGCTCCTTGGGAACTTCTCGCTTTCGACGCGAGAGGGCAAAGGTCAGGGTTATCGAATGGATGGATGCGCCCCGGTGACCGTAGTTTTTTTTTTTTTTTCTAGGAAGCCGATGGAAAACGCGGGAATCCGCCCCCCTCCCACTCCCGCCGAGGTCGACTCGCACCACTCGTTCTCGAGCCATCGATCTGCTTCTCGTTTCTCTCGACTTCTTAACAGGTGAGTCTCGATTACGTGACGAAAAAGAGAGGACGAAGTCGATCCTTCGGTGTCTTTATTCTTCGATACATATCTGAGGTTTAGGTTAGGTTTAAAGCTAGGTTAGATGTCCTAGAAGCTATAACTTCCAACTTCGACCAATGAGAATTTAGCAGCTATACATGGCAGTCCGGTTATCATATAGCAAGTATAAACACAGCATGCTTCAAAATTTCACATATTTTCTTCCCTTGAAACGTTAATTAAAATAAAAATGAAGTCTCTATCGATGAAATGTGCTCTTTTTGCGTAACATTTTGCTTATTAGCTGTTCACCTTTTTTTACATTGTATTACACAAATTTCCCACGTATTTTGTATTTATATACTAACATTTTACACCTTGAAAACCTCAAATGTTTTTTTATAACAGTTAGTTGCATTCAATGGCAAACTTTTTACAAAGAGGTAGTGCGTTTGAAGTTCGCTGATTGGGTGTAAAATATCATCCATCCAATCGCTGACAGATAATCTCTTCAGCGAGCTTATTTACATCGTACGATCTTCCTCCCCGCGTGTTATTTTTATTATAGAATATAATTTTATATTTAATATAATAATAATAAATATAATATTGTATAATTAATTATATAATATAATAATATAATTAATTACATAATACAATGATATATTTAATTTCTATAATATGATTTTTATTACAGAAATTTTTCTATATTCTGACGCATATTATGATATTCTAGAATTTTCGCAATAAAGAGAATATCGACAGGCATAATGTAACGAGTATCAAGACAAAAACCAGTAATAAAGAATTGCTACACGTTGGACCGTATCGTACCGCGCTGTCGTGCCGGGCAAATGAAACACTAGTCCGAGACGGTTCGGAAGCCTTGGAAATTTCAACAAGTGTATCGTCACAGAAATTGGAGGATGGCGCTAGTTCAAAGGTCACATTAAGATTGCACTCGCGATAACGCCACTGACGTCGAAATTCAAGACAATATTTCTCTCCGTCCCTTGCGTGTATATACATATATATATATGTATATATATGTACGCTTTTTGCAAAAGGTTGGTCATTCCACCTACGTAACACCCCCATAAAATTCTATATCCTCTCCTCCGTAGCCTATCCCACGCTATTCTCCTTTATAGAGAAATTCGTTGAACCATAAAATATCAAGCGCCTCTCCCTCTATTGTCGTTCCCTCCCTCGAGCGAAGAAACGGTCGAATGAATTTCCTACGCACGGCCATCTTTAACGATACTTAAAAACTGTTACTGTTCTATCCTCAAAAATTTCTTACAAAAAGTTTCGTTTTTACCGTAGTCACTGTAAATATAATGGATTTATTTCAAAATAGTCGGCGTTACTGATCGACGATCAAGAATGGGTCACGAGGAGATTTCACGTGAATCGCGATAAGTACGTGTAGCACGCGCGCACGACTTTCCAGATTGCGCGCTGTTGCATAGCGTTGCATAAGATTGCATAGTTTCGCGTGACGACCGCATTGTACAAGTTCGACAGATTCCTAGGAAACACTCGGCTCTAGTTCGAGTCATGTATCTTTCCGCGGAATTTCAATCCCGCGTTTCCGATACATACGTATGTACGTGTATTTTGGTGCTTTTTAGTCCTGTTTGCCTGTGTTTGAAGATGTTTGTCGGAGGTTGCGAACCTTGATACTCAATCTCTCGTTGAACAATTTACCTATTCTTTTTTTTTATCCTAAATTCCACTACTAATCGTTTAGCTTCTTATCTTTTTATAAATTCGAATTTTATTTTGATACTGTAATGAACGAGACACCCTGTATGAAGTCGGTCGTAGCACGAAACTTAGACGTAATCGACCGAGTAGCAGCTATTTTTGAACACTACTTTCAAATTTGCAAAGAAAGAGCCTATCAATAGCCTGAATGAAAATCTGACTGGGTAATTTATAATTTGTCCGCGTGCTCTTTGATCTTGTCGAGAATTGCTCGTCGGAAAACTTACAATTAGCCTGCGGACATGTACTTGATAGTAGAAATATCTACAATGTTTACCAAATTTCTAATTTAATTAAAATTTAATAAAATTAAAAAATATCCGTAAATACCATTCCGCGTTTCAACTTAAAAATTCGAATATCATTGATTATCATTCAAATTAAGATTAGACGCGTGCACGGTCGCGCATGATCTTCCACGTGTGCATAGTCCAATGTCGTCCTTGACAAAATTCTATTCGAAAACGACCTTCCATTGGGAAATTTTCGCCAATTTAACCAGCAACGAGGCCTCGGGTATACCAAATAAATCGCTGAATCGTGTCGAGTTTGCCCCGTATCGGAAATTTATAAATAGTTCTTTCGAAGGGATTAGAGAGGCTGCTCGACGTGTGAAAACAGCCACGTAAAGGCTCCGCCAGCTCGAAAACTTTCTCAATAATCGGATCGATTTCCTTCCCTTTCGCAGGTGAGGCAAATTGAAAAACATCTCACGAAGAATAGTCAGAATAGTCAGAATCTTTTTCGAATCAGTTTTTGATAGTTTTTAATAAAAATACAAGCTCAAAGCACGTAACAATCACTTTCAAACAGTTAAATAATAAATAATTTTAAAATATCTTTCTTTAAAAAAATAAAATAAAATAAAATAAAATTCTCTTAAAAAATTAAAAAATCATCTGATCTTTTTCTTTTGTCATGATTCGAGACACGAAGAAAGGTTGATCGAATCGTCTTTTAAGAGAAAGCTAAGCCTCCGCGAACGAATAGAGGGAATCTTGGCGAGAGAGCTCAGCCGCTGGAGCAAAAATCGTCCGACAATGAGCGGATCGAACAACGATGACGTCACGGGCGACCACACTTTAGGGGTGGTTCCAGCCTGCGCGTGGACCACTATGACGTCGAATCGATGACGTCAGGCGCGAGTTGCAACGTCACGACACCTCCCGGTTTATAGCTGGAACACCGTCAGAGGCGAGTCCAACCCCCCACCATCGCGTCTGCGACTATCGGAGGAGGGTGGAGGGGAGAGGCGCGTGGAAGGGGAAGTGACTCGAGGGGAAGCAGCAGCGGAGGGACGAAGTTTCGGACGGCAGCCCCTGCTGGCTGCTTCGCCCTCTCGTTTCGCGAGCTTCCCGGCGCGCCCTCGCCGCCAGAGCTCTTCCAGACGACGAAAGGGGGATTGAACGGGCACAGGGCGACGAACCGCCGCCATTAGGCCATTCTCAGATCGCGGAGTTCACGATGCGAACAGCGTAACAAACTCGTTGAATCTAACACCGCGACTTTGCTGATTTTATACACGACTTGCCCAAGACACGTCAACAATATGTCATTATACGACAGATGTTACGTTGAAATATTATCTATAAGAGTAAGTCGAGGTATGTAACCTCGATGTTTGATGGATTTATCGTACATTTTTATCTGAAAAATGTTCCTTCGATTTTCACTTGTTCTTTACAATATTTTATTGATTTCTCACAGAGGAAACTATGTCTAGATCGATCGACGATTTTGAGAAGAACTTAAAATCAATTGGGTAGAGCAAAGCAAGAAATTGTACCGAAAAAGAGTCGTCACATATTCAAAGATTTCCTTTATTTGCTGCGCTTTAATAACGATACCTCGCAATATATAGGGTGATTCGCATAACCTGAAATAATTGTAAAATATCTTCTTAACCATTAGGTTTAGGTTTAGAATCAATGTTCAATCAAAGCTCGATACTTTTTTACTTGGAATTTAATATTCCTACGGTTACGAAAAAAAAAAAAAAATAATAAAGATGACCTTGGAAATTTCGAAACTCCTCAACAGACACAAAAAATTGGTACGTCATATTTTGCCTTCCTTAAAACCACACAACTTTTGTATTAAACAATTTTTCATTGACGCGTGATTTAAAAATTATTCCAGGAGTCCAAGTTACGTGAATCATCCTGTATATATGCGCGAATAATATTTACACGTACCATGCGTGATATTAAAACTATTTTTCTATGTCCTACACTGCATTAATTTCTTCGCTATAACAACGAGATGCTATTACCGCAGTAACGAAGTTAATATCGAAAAATTTAGAAGTATTAATGTTCATTCGAATTGTGTTTCTAGTGATCTTGACATTACCGGTCACCAGTGGCACTCAACCAGTGCCTAAAGAAGCCTCCATACCATTATCATCGATTGTTGATCAATTTTTGACGTAAATGAAGAACGATTCACTGATTAATTTTATTTTTGCAAATTTTTATATTTTTATATTTTAAATATTATATTTTTATATTTTTTTAACATTGTATATTAATTTTCGTATATTACAATATTATGCTATTATTATTAAACATTTTCGTATGTTATAACATTAATTTTCTAAATTGAAACACAGCTCCGTTCTGCCAATCTCTTTCCCGCTTTCGCGAAGCAAATCGTCGCGTTCCGACCGATTTCACTCGAAGTTCAATTCTCGACGGAACCAAAAAAAGGTTTGCCTCGATGTTCTCGATTTGAGCAACGTTGCAACACCGTTACAACAACGTTACAACGTTCCAACGGAAAGAAGTCACGGCAACGGAAGGGTTTCAGGTGCTCGTAAAATCGATACCGCAACTGGGACACTGGGTTATTCGGTGAACGATGATAAGCGGCTACCTTCAACCGTGCGATCGCCGCTGATAACCGTCGAGAACCATCGAGTGAGAGAGAGAGAGAGAGAGATCCTTGGCGCGGAGGGAAAAGAACAGTGAAGTTCCTCAGAAATGAGCCAAAGAAGGACAAATCACGCGTTAGAAGAATTAATTACCGATGCGCGTTTTCAATGAAACGCCGATATTTCTCAGAACTTCTGCTTTATTTTGCACAGACACGCACGCGTTTCGAATATTAATTTTCTTCTAATGACACGCAGGAAAATTAATATTGGAAATATTACAATATTGGCGATGAGTCATGGGAGCTGTACTGAGCTCAGTCACGTTTTACTTATTGTTAGTTGGAGAATTTGACAGAAATATACTTTTAATATTTCTTTCTTTAATATATTCTTTAACTGTACATTTATATCAGTGTTAGACGGCAACAAAAAATTTACAAAAAATAAAATTAGTCAGTGTGTTAGAAGATCGTTTCAAACGAACTTCTGCTCTTTCGACCGACTTCAAAATTTTCATTTCAACAAGAAGAATGCGTTTATCGATCGAGCTAAATTTATCAACAAGCAGGCGAACGCTATCGTTTGTAATTTACAGAAATCGACGAGAGAGTATCGATTCGCTCGAAATTAATCTCGACCGCGAAGTAAATAATCGACGCGCAACCGTGTTACGATAGTACAAAGCGCAAAACAAAGCGACTATAAATATGTATCAAGTCAATCAAGCGTTAAGCAAGCGTTTAAAACACGAAGTAAAAGTGCGAACAGAAGAGCAAAGTGTTGAAGTAACAGCTGCTACATCTTTGCATAAGATTATGCACGTACCACCAACGTTAGTTTCAGCACTTAACCTCATAATGCCGGTGTATCGCGAGCAGCGCCATTATCTTAAGCATTCCAAGATTCATTGCCGCAAGCTTCAGAGATATATGTAATATATATTTTCGATCATTTTCAGCAGCTTTTCACATGGTGCACTTAGCCAGATTCGTTTTTTATCACTGAGAGCGATTTTAGCGGGGGTAACCCAGAAAATCGGGCCTCTTCAGGTGCAACGCTAATGCAACGAAAATTAGCGATTGGTTGATTTGGGTCACGTGATTCGTGAGGGGGCGTGGGGCAGACCTCGAGTAGGAGTGTCTGGTACTGAGCGATCGTGCCTGTAATTTGTTTTGAGTAATCGAGTGATCGAGAATATTATTGTTCGACTCCTGCAAATATAATTTTCTTTTTCTTTTTTTAAGTTTGTAAAGTTTATAAAGGTCGAGTTGTCAATAATGAGTATTACTTTGAATATACATGTACTATATAAATACTATACATGTACTTTAATACACATATACTATATAAATACTATACATGTGTTTACATATACCATACATATATTTTAATACATATATACTATACGTATACATATACTTTAATATACATATATTTATAGTATACACACGTACCATTTTAATATTAATATGTATATTAAAGTATTATTTCAGCAGTGATTAATGTTAGTATTAAGTTAGTACATATACACCAGCCCCTGGTATTATTGCAAAACTTCAAAGAACGAGGCAACAAAACGTAATTACTTCGACCCTCGTCGAAACGTACGTCGCTCCCGCGATTTCACAGATTAATGAAACGCACGTACGGGTTGCACAGATAATTGTTTCACCGGGCGTTATACACCGAGACGAGGAATCAACCCTTCCCCAAATTCGAGCGGTAACAGCATTAGCATCCTGCGACGGGCACCCCTCTGGAAATCGAACTCGACGCGAACCCCGCAGACAGTGGCGATCGTTAAGCAAGGTCAGTGACATCGGTCGTCCACCCGTGTCTGCCGTCCAATATCTTTTTCATCGAGCTATGCACGAACCTACTTCAGCAATTAGCTACCAATCTTAAGCATTCTTATCTTTCGTTCCGAAAGTCTCGATAGTTCAAATACACAAGCGAAAAAATTATATTTACTCTCCGTCACTGTTTATCGGCGATTAAATAAATTAAATTAAATTAATCGTTAGTAAAATATAGTTTTTGAAATTATTATAACAAAATATATAAAAGCATGCATACATAGTATGAAATATGTTTGTAAAAGGCTTTCAAATTATCTACCGTCGAAAATGTAGAAATTACATTTAGGTGCAAGTGCTACTAAATATTATTACCTGAAGCGAAATGCACGAATCCACCAATTCAACAGGATTCAACGAGAAAAGATGTCCGCCTAAATTACACTAATCAATATCCATAACCTATGAAAATGGTTGTTTACCTGAAATCAGAAAATTCGTTTCGTTTTATTAAAAATGTGATACCCACCCGCGTGTAGGTAAATCTTTTACATGCGCGAAACAATTTCTCCACTCAAGAGAAGAGATCTTTCGTCGATAACATTAATAATAACGATCGACGATATTAATCGACGATATTTTTCGAAAATAACATAACCTCTATAAACTTCACCAACTACTTTATCAACCGAACTTGAAAAACGCTCGGATCTTTTCCCTTTCAATTTCCTTTCAATCGTCATGTTAGAACCGTGCAAGATCAAATCAGATCGAAACTAGTCAAATAATCACGAATCGACGCGAACTCCGCGACAGCCGATGACAATGACAATGTTCATCGATTCATCAAGTACGAACGCGAGACATCGTATCAGCGAGCGCATTAAAAGCGACAAGACGAACCGGTTAAAAATACGAAAACCAGTTCAACAGGTTTTCAAAACCGCCGTCGTAGCGAATTTCAGCGCCGGCCCCGACAAAACGCTTCGCTTAGAATCTAGCCAGTTTTCACGAAACCACGTTAATCAACGTTAACAACGTCATTATTGACAAACTGACAAATTAACGAAATTGCGACGTTGCGAAGTGCGTGCGTACTTGATGCTTCTTGCACAAATTACAGAGGATCTTTTTTCCCAGCAAATTGCAAATAACGACCGAACATTTTTCAACTGTCTGCAGATTCGCTTCGAGGACTCCATTATTTTTAATCCCGCATAAACTGCACGAAACTATTAAACCCTAACTTTTTAATCCCGCACGAAACTATTAAAAACAAACTATTTCTCTGCCTCGTTCGATTTATTCTTTTTTATCCTTTTTTTTTCCACCCCCCCCCTTCATTTGGCTTATTTTCGGAATGACTTATCAGCTGTTGTTTTCTTTTTTTAAATATCGGCGCTCCGCGCATCGGAGCAACGTGATGTCTACACGTGTATCGATCAGGTTAATTATAAACCGGCAGGCCTTTTAGCGTCTGTTATTTTCGTGTAATTGCGACGCAACAGCATTGCGGCCGATCACGATCGGCCGGAAATATTGAATTAATCTCGTTGCGTTCTCGAGGTTATTCGCAGATCGTACGACTCGGTGAGAGTGTATGCTGATCGTGTTGTGTAAGACAAGCCCCTTCCCGCAATCTCCCCCCCGCCGAGAGACTCCTACGATTATCGATCGCCTCTATATCGTAGCACATATTGCAATTAGCGGTTAACTTCTCTTTTTTTTTATGGCTTGATCGATTTTTAGATGGTAGGTCAAGAGAAAGGCTGCGAAGCCCCCGACGAGCGGATGCCGCGATGAAAAACGACGAATGTTTCGATCTTTCACTGTTTAAAGAATCTTGCACGTCCATTTCTTTTGGATTTTTCCATTCTCTCGCGAATAAATCAACACCTTTCGTAGATATTAATTTAGTATTAATTTAGCAATTTGAGCATAATTTAGTATTAATTTGTAACTTATTTTATTAAGTGTAACTTAGTAGTTTAAGTAGCATAAATCTATTATTAGTAATTTAAGTAGCATAATTTAGTAACTTAAGTGTAACTTAGTAGTTTAAGTAGCATAAATTTATTACTAGTAATTTAAGTAGTATAATTTAGTATTAATTTGGTAACTTAAGTGTAACTTAGTAATTTAAGTAGTGTAAATTTATTTGAAGCTGCTATAATATGAAATGTATTACGTATTCATTCCCAACCTGACAGGTTTAACTGATAAAATCGATGAGTTCAACTCCAAATTCTCGAAAATAGAAACGAGTTAGGATTGCAATTATATAACGGGGATAATTCTCGCTGATTACGTCAATGAAATGCAAAACGTGCGATAGCAATGGATAACAGATGCGAGCGAAAACGATCGTCCGTATTTTCCCCCCGAGATCGAAGCATTTCCACATTGCATCGATGTACATCATAATATCAACAGATTATTTCGACTAACTTCGGCCACGTCAAATGAAAAGATAAAATTTTTATGAACGTATCAAAAAAAAGATGTAAATGTTTAATTTTCAAATTGAAAAAAACTAGAAGTTATATTTAATAAGAAAAAAACACTATTGAAATAATATACCATGATATTTCCTGTGTTCGAGTAAAAATTTTAAAATACCCCAAAATATTTTCAAACATTTTATATTGCATCGAAGCCAAATTTTTTGAATTGAAAATTTATAATATATCTAAGTTAAAAATTTAAATTTATTTCTGGTCAAATAATTACCCAGAGAGACGCGTCGAAAACCTAACCTAAATTTAACCTAACCCTTTCTATACCACGGTGTATCATACTATTTACTTTGATCGTTCGATGGTTAAGTTTGATCGCTTAGACTCGACAGACAGTATCAAAAAGAAAAAAACAGAAGGGACGAAAACGAATGGAAAGGGAGAATCACAGGGGAAAAAAGAGGGACGAAAGGAAAGGGATAAAAGAACAACGATGGTTGCCAGAGCACGCACCGGCACCCTATTTTTTGCAGACATCGTCTGGATCGAAGAAGCCATCTGAGCAAGGGTCAGATAACCTCTGGTCATCGACCTTAATTTTCGTCTCGATGAAATCTCCAGTTGGTACAATCGCTAGCTAAACTCTCTTTTACCAACTGATACTTGCAAATTGACAAGTTATCACGAGTTACCAATACATCACTTTGGAAGTAACTAACTCTTCGATATTTTTCCCCATTTGACTTAACTGATTGTAAGTTTCCTTAATTGTAAAACGACGAAAACTGACGTTTCCCGTTTTCTTGTCGGACCAATAGTAACTTGTTATCTTGTAAAATTTTACCAACAACGTTTGTCGACTGATATTAGAGAGTAAGTCGAATCGAAGGATTTATCGACTTATCGTCGTCGAATGGAAGATGAAAATAAAGCTGTGTTTGCATCTGTAGTATATCGTCCACGTGGATTATGGATCGTGTCTATAAGAAAAGCAACCGAGGGTGATAGATACACACTGAGACTACTGAACAAGTCTGTTTATCGAGTTGATTGAATTATGGCAACGTTTTACGACAAAATGGCGACATAGATCCGAAGATTCCTGGAATGCGTGTAATAACTTCTTCGTGATTCAACGAGCCCATAGACGTTTCTAGTCACACGATATATATATTGCACATTATATATACAGGGTGAGTCATCTGAGACTCACCGCTCAAAGTGAAATATTTTCGAAAATATTAATTGTACCACTATCATTATTATATTTATATACAATACATTAATTTATATAATCAGAGGAATAATAATTTTATTTGTTTCATTAATTTATCTAATATAAGAACTAACAATAAATTTAAACTTTATTATTTTTTTAAAAAATATTAATTGCATAAATTAATGATCGAAATCAATGAACTTTCGTCCAAAACATTTTTCGACACAAACAAACATTTTTAATCGTTTCGATGGAAACATTTCAGCTCTGGTTCACCCGGTATATGCAGTATCGAAGATTTAGCTATTAATCCCAAATATTATTAGATCCAGCAACGTGCAAGAGGATGCGTGACATCAAGTTGTCTCGACTCGTCTGAGCAAGTTGTTTCGAGTTTGTCATACCGGATAAGACTGTATAGTTTTAATCACTCGTTACAACTAGTTTCACGCGTCATCACACGCAAGTGTGTAATACAGACTTCAATCGAATTTCTAGCGCAATAGAAATTCGTGACAAAATATTGCTTACAGAGTTCAGTCGAACTTCTCACGATCGAAAATAATTTGCCTCGTTGCAAATTATTTTCTCGATTCTCTACCGTGCGTTGTTGTAAATACAAAACTGCACATTCGGAGTAGGGTACAACGTTACATAAATTGATTCCACACGAGGCATGGAACAGACGATTCCTCTCGCAGGCTGTTAGGATCGCTTTACAGACCACTCGGGTTGCGACTTCGCGGCACTAGCCAGGAGCAGTGACCCTCTCTCTCTCTCTCTCTCTCGACTGATTGTGGCCAACAAACGAAAAGTATCATCAGTTCACGCGGAGACGAGAGACGCAGATTTCATTTTATCTTCCTCGAATTTCTTTCCTCTTCGTCAGTATTTATCGTGTCAGTTCAAGGCTTTAACCTTCTTAAATTTGATGTAGTTTGATGCAGTTTGAACTCTCTTTAACTAAGAGTTAAAAACTAACCTATCTTAAAATCTAACCTAAACTTAACAAACCTAATAAAATAACAAATTAAAACCTAACCATAAAATCTCTCTCTTTCTCTGTGGAAATATTTTCTCAACAGTCAATCTACCCAACTTTATCAGAATATAATTATTCTTCTCCAAGCATTGCAATTCTTCTTAGCAACAACTCCAGCACGAACGCGTGTCATTAACGAGGGGGAGGGAGAGGGCGACGAGTTTTCTGTCGTGAACTAATTAGAGCTTCGCGAAACGGCAATAAGTTTCTTTGGCAGAGCCAGAGCGAGGCGAGAAGAAACGGAGGAATACGTGATGCAACGCTATTAATTTTGTGGCGCTAAAAGTGTCGAACGTCAGGCAATTGCCAACTAATGTCCCCGGCAATTGGAAGCAATTTCAAAGAAACTCCACGTGTCAAGTTCTTCGTTAACCCGCGCTCGTTGGAGCATTCGTCGATAGCCGACAAATTTCCGCCCGAACCGATCGTACAAACGTACGAATCCACAAACGTGGAAAATCTTTAGACAGTCCTTTCTATATTTTGCTGTATTATCACTGTAAGTAATTTTAACGGGGGTAACCCAGAAAATCGGGCCTCTTCAGATGCAACGCTAATGCAACGAAAATTAGCGATTGGTTGATTTGGGTCACGTGATTCGTGAGGGGGCGTGGGGTAGACCTCGAGTAGGAGTGGCGTTGTCTGGTACTGAGCGATCGCGCCTGTAATTTGTTTTCTATCGATTCAAATGTTTACATATCAATAAAATTTTATGACAAAAAAGTCGTCTTCATTTCCTAGTCAGAACAATTGCTTCTGGGCCTTTCAGTGAGACGAATCGTACTGAGGTACAAGTCGTGCAGTTTTTATTTTATTATTGCTGTATTTTATTTTGCTTTTATAATTTAACTCGCAAAACCTCTAGATAGTCTTTTATATATTTTACTGTATAATTTTATTGTTGCTTTTATAATTTGTCAAATTCGCAAACGTGAAGAATCTTTAAACAGTCCGTTTTATATATTTCGCTATATTATTTAAGAGAAATTAAAGATGAATTTCTTTTCTACGTGAGGATAAAATTATCTGACAATAAGATACAGGCAATACGTAACGTGTAATATGTAACAATGCTAATGAGATAAGTATGTCCACGTGATGACACGTGAAACCCAAGAGGACAGATATACTTTGATAAAATTAAACAGATAACCGCAAATACGTAACAACGTGGAAGTTGATTGCAATTAGCCTAATACGATATAATTAGACCGAGTTGTAATTGGTTAACATCGTGTGGTCAAACAGAATTAGGTTAGGTTAGATACCGTAATTAGCCGTTACCGATGATAATGATCAAAGTTTGTTTTCTCGTTGAATTTGTAACTTTTTAGTTTTAATTCGAACAGCTGACAGAACTGAACTGTAAGTGAAATATTATTTATTATAAATTTATAGCGTATAAATACATATATAATTTGTAATATATTATTACAACATATAATAAATTATAAATTTACAGTGTATGTAGAGTAAATTGAAATTAATGAGGTAATTAAAAGTTTTAGCAAGGATTTAGTAACATTAAGAGGAAAAGTCTGGAAATTTCAAAGTTTCAAGAACAATTGCGATACATGTATGATGATAAGAACAACGCTAAGAAAATCGTCACTTAACAACACCACTTCGGCTGATTTATCGGCGTTTATTTATCAAAAAGGAATAAGTTTTTTCCTTATTTATTATGGAATTTGTTAATTCAGAAAAATGGCCCTCCCTTACACGAATACGAAATTGTCTTTTTTTCTTTCTTTTTTGATTTTTTTTTTTTTTTAACGACAAACAGTACAGTTTCGTTGAAGAGTCTCACGCAAATGAAAGTGAGCATTCAGGTTGCCTTAGGGTGCGGTGCGTGTCTTTGCAGTGGGTACACTTCAGAGAACGAAACAGTTGCCAAGTGATACTTGAAAAGATTATGTACGAAGAAATTTCGTTTCCTTTTTTCTTTCGTGTCGTGCGAGACGTCAACGTACGGGAGAAAACGAGATTGCGTTTTAGAGTTGAATTGCAAATGGACTACTTGAAACTTTGAAATAATCTTTCGAGTTTAACCGCGCGAAGTATACAGGGTGTGTTCGGCAACTAGTGGACAACCGACTGGGACTCTACGTGTAGCAGAAAAAACAATAACTTTTTCACGAAAGCCTTCGTTTTCGAGAAGATCGGTGGTTTGAAAATTTTTATTATATATTGTATATTATATATTTTTTTAATTATATATATATTGTAATATTATATATTATATTTTATATTATTTATCGTATATATTGTAATATTATATATTTTATATATTATTTATCATTATTTTTGAAATAATAAAAAGGAGGAAACGAAGCAAATTGTCGTACCTTCCTCGTCGGATGATTGAGAAAAACGTCACGACCTCACTATGGCGGCACGAAGGGAAGAGGAAAAATTTGAAAAAGTACAATGTATTTATATATGCTTAAGGGCACGGGTCGAATCATCAATGATAAGTCCGTGGACCAGTCTAGCCGAGATAGTAACTTAACTCTCACACGTGGCGGTGGTAAAAAGAAGATCCGTCCAGGGGAGTAATCTTCGTGGACGATATGAAAGGGTGGTTGGCTCGACTTCAGAAACGCGAGAACTACTGATAACTTTGACAGTCTATACGCTCTTGTGTTACCTCATTATGATATGACGTATGCCTTTAGTCTGACGGAGAACAATTGACCAATTTCTTTTATCGATGGATAATTTTTTTCACTCGTATAATACAGATCACATTATACAGAGCATTTTCAACCGACAGAATGCGTTTCATTATTCGCGATTGAACAGCGTTTGATCAAAAGCAAGGAAGTAGTTTTGATCACAATCTTGTGATAATTAATAAAACATATACACAAATCTGCCTGAGAACAATTGACCGATCTATTTTACCGATAGAATTTTCCCACTCGTATTACAGAGATTACATTGCACACTACAATTTTAAACTTACTTCGACGAATAGAATTTGTTTCATTATTCGCAACTGAACAGCGTTTAAACAAAAGCAAGGAAGTGTTCCCGCAGTTTTGACCGATTTAATCAACAATTTTAATTGTATTAAAATTATGAACATTCTACACAAATCGAACAACTATCGACTAATTGTTTTTACCGATGAAATTTTCTCACTCCTTTACCGATAGAATTTTTCACTCGTACAATAGAGATCGCGTTATACAATTTTGCTTCAAAAGATAGAATCCGTTTCATTATTCGCAACTGAACGGCGTTTGACCAAAAGTAAAAAAGTATTCCCGCAATTTTGACCGATTTGATCAACAATTTTAATTATACTAAAATTATGAATATCCTATACAAGTTGAACAACAATCGACTAATTGTTTTTACCGACAGAATTTTTCATTCGTATCTTTTACCGATAGAATTTTTCATTCGTATTCTTTACCGATATAATTTTTCATTCGTACATAGAGATCGCGTTATACAATTCTGCTTCAAAAGATAGGATTCGTTTCATTATTCGTAATTGAACGGCGTTTGATGAAAAGCAAGGAAGTATTTAGATAGTTTCGACCGATAGCGCGGACACAGCAAGGACGAACGAGTGTTTTATCGCGATTGTGTGTCTAACGAACAATGCGAATAACGTTCTCGTATTAGCTTAGAGCTACGCGTTAGCCACTCCTTTTGCTTCCTGTTCCGATCGTTCACCGTTATGTAATGTAATGCAATTTACGTAACAGGAAACGCTACACTGGGATCTGATCCGGCGAATTGTAGGCGTTATTGGACATTGTTATCACACAGGCTGATTGATCGAGGTTTATCGATCTGCGACAAGAATGTGCGTGAGGTGCCATTTTACCGGAAGATCCGACTCCTCTCTCTCTCTCGAGATGAATAATAACGTATGAATGAACGTTCCACGCTGTTGTAACGTCGCTGTGGACGATCGCGAAATGTTTAACGAAAGTCGAAGAAAATTGTAGCGTCGACGAACGTTGACGCTAGAGCAGTGATTCCCTTTTTTTTTAGCATCCCCTAAGCTCTAAAATTCTGATGCCCCAATTTTTATTGTTCGAAAAGTGGAGGAAGCCTAAAAAGCTCCCATGAAAGAAAAAAATAAAAGGGCACTTGGAGTACCTTGAAGAAATCATTGTTATTGAAATTGTTAAAAAAAAATAATAATAAAATGATAAACAACAAATAAAGTTTGAAAATATATAAAAGAGAACTGATAATGTACAAATATAGAATGGAAGATTTTTCTGTAATACTTCGATCGTTTAAATTATTACGAAATAAAATGAAGAAAAGTACCTAAAAAAATTCAAAAATTTGAGCTCGTCTTAAGGTGAAATGCAAAAAATTCACTGCCACTGACTCATTCTCGAGTTAAATCTATAGAAAATCCCCCTAGAAAATCAAATTGGTACGGCACTAGAACTACAAAAGTGGTTTAACTACTTGCTGGCAACTGATTGCGGACCATAACGAGTGACCAAATCGTACACAATAATTCGTCGCTTTCTTTTTGAACTCGTCGGTATGATATCACTGGACAGAAATTATTGAGAAGTAATAAATTTATTATTTGTTTTACCTGAGTTATACTTAAAACTGAGAAAATATTGCAATTTTGGGACAAAAAATTCTCGACATGCGTAGCACGTCATTTCAGCGCAAGAGATTAAAATGGTTAAAAAAGAAAAAAAAAGGACCCTTTGGTTCAGCGTGTAAGCCTCAGTGCATATTTCTTCTAAAAAAAAAAAACCTTCGAGATTCAAAAAGTCACTCAAGGAAGCCTGTACCAACTATTCTTCAGTCATGGATCTCTTCGTTCCGTCTCTTTCTCTTTTCCCGCGAATTGTTTTTGTTCCTCGCGAATCGCAGGGAGAATTAGTAGTCACCGTATAAACGGGGTTGCGAGCAACGCGTACGTACGATCGATCGACGTTTCGCTCGATTGTCCCGCCGAGTGTTTTCTAAACGTCCCCTTTGTTCGTCATCTCCGGCCATTGTTCTTTGTTGCCGGCACACAGTCGCTCGTTACGCGCGCTGTGTTTACACACACTGTTGCATTTTCTCTTCTTTCTCACCTTTTTCGAAAAATGAAAATTTGCGACAGTTTTTTTTTGGAAAAGAGAGAGAGAGAGAGAGAAAAAATGTTAAATCGACGTGTCGACGTTCGTGAGTAATTAACACGTTGTTCTTTCGTTTTTTTTGCTTATGCACACACACATACAATGATAAAAAAAGAAAAAACTGTCGATACTCTAAACTGTTGCAATCTGTTCGTAAAGGCAGTTCGTACACGACAATCCACTTCGTCTCGTTTTAAAGCGCAAAAGCTTTTGTCCTGACTCTTTTAAGCAAAGCTTTCGTTTGTGTCAAAGATGGTTTTGCATCACGTAGCGGGTGAAAATTCACGTGTACCTCTGAAAACGTTGAAAAATCTTTTCCCTGGCTCGAAATTGAAATTCTTTTCTTTAGAATGACCCCTTGAACCTTGCTGTATGAAAGTGATTTTAGCGGGGGTAACCCAGAAACTCGGACCTCTTCAGGTGCAACGCTAATGCAACGAAAATTAGCGATTGGTTGATTTGGGTCACGTGATTCGTGAGGGGGCGTGGACCTCGAGTAAGAGTGGCGTTGTTCAAAAAGTCGTCTTCATTTCCTAGTCAGAACAGTTATTTCTGGGCCTTTCAGTGAGACGAATCGTACTGGGGTACGTGTAAAATTTCATACTTTAAACTCGCTTTCTCGTTTCCTGGAAATATTATGCTTTGCTAGTTCTAACGTTGAACAAATGTACAATATAGTGCACGTTTGTATCCCTTCCTCGCCAAAAAGTTTGACACACCGAAAAGTCCGTCTGACACAGAGAAAGAAAAGGCTCGCGACCACTGTAACGACCCAGTCACGTGTGCTAAATTTAATAAGCATTACACAGGTGAAATACGAGCGCGCGCGTAACCTGATGTCCCCGCGTAAACCAGACGCGCACGTGGTCTTGTAAAGAGAGACGCCAAGGTGATAATGAGATCTCTATTCAGAAAAATCGTGCACCGCGTTACCTGACCGGGATGAATTCCTTGAACGTCCGACGCGCGCTCTCCGATCAGAGTGTCTCGAGAGTATATTCATATCCGCACTCTCGCCATTGTTCCCCTTTGTTCTTTCAATTCGATTTTCCAATCTTACGGGGAAAAAAAATTTTTTTTTTATAAGACTGTCAATAACTACTCAAATTGATACGTTTAAGTATTAAGCCACATTGGTCCTAAACTTAATGTTTTAGGTTGATAAAGATGACCTTGGGTTGATAAAGATTTGGGAATCCACAAAAAATATTTTTCTTCTCTTGAAAACATACAACTTTTGTATTAAACAATTTTTCATTAGACGCGCGATTTGAAAGTTCATTCCAGGGGTGCAAGTTACACGACTCACCCTGTATACAGTATATAAATACTAAAAATATATTATTATTACCGAAATGTATATTTAATGTTCTTTTGATATATTTTTAATTCTCTGTATCTTTATCAAGATCTTCACAAATATCGAAAATACGTGTCTCTATTAATCGAAAAAGTTTTTGTCAAGTGCGGAGAGATAATACGTTTCACGTGAGTTACTGATGATCTGAGATCAGATAAATTACAATGATCGTCCACTGCACATTAAAAATCTCAATAAGCATGATGTCTCTTAGATTTCATTTAAATTTAATGAATCTGGATCGCTGTGATACGAGATTTTTGAAAGAAATAGTAAACAAATAACGACAAATTGCCATAACCATAAACGGAAAAAAATATTTTTGGAAAGAATTGCGTTCAAGCGTGACACAAATTCGATTTTAATGTCGAATTATTTCTTTCTGTATATATGAGCGAAGAAAGTTTTTTCACGTAATCTTCTGCAAGCGCAACCTGATAAAGTGTAAACGTGCTATTGTCACGAAAGAAACATGATATTCTGAGTCATGAGATTTTATGTGTTTCATCATGTCAATTCACTTTATGCAACCTCGCGAAACCTTCTACCGGAATGATTGATCGTGAAAATGAAAATCAAAATGAATCATTGAAATCAAACCTTCAGAATGCAATTTAATAACGAGTCACGATTAAGTGCAAAGTGTAATAAAATTCAATATTATTACAGAGGAGGAAGAGAATTATTGCAAAAAATCCGCATTTTATCTAATCATTGATTTATAAGAAAATATTAATAGCCAGTAAGGCCATTTGTCTAACAACGAGTATTTCCCTTAAATTATCTACAATTGATTTAATTATTATCATTTTTTCTCCTATTTGCTTTATTACTGAAAGTGATTTTAGCGGGTAACCCGGAAAATTAGGCCTCTTCAGGTGCAACGAAAATTAGCGATTGGTTGATTTGGGTCACGTGATTCGTGAGGGAGCGTGGAGTAGACTTCGAGTAGGAGTAGCGTTGTCTGGTACTGAGCGATCGCGCCTGTAATTTGTTTTGTGTCGATTCAAATGTTTGCATATCAATAAAATTTTATATTTATGGCAAAAAAGTCGTCTTCATTTCCTAGTCGGAACAATTACTTCTGGACCTTTCAGTTTTTATCTATGTCTATATATCTATATCTCTCTTAAATTGTCTATATTTTTTTTTTTAAATTACTCTCCTATATATTTAAGAGTAATGTTTTAAATTACCCTCCTATATATTTTTCTAAATTACTCGCAACGTGTAAATTTCCAAAATCCGAGAACGACGCTGTAAACTCTTTCCTTCAGAAAGAGGACGGTTGTCTTGTTTCCGAATTCCGTGCTCTTTCTTCAGGGAACACCCTGTATGTTTAGGTTAGGTTAGGTGTATCACTCGGGATGACTAACGCGGCAGGCAGCTTTTCTAGTAAAACTCGCTTTAAGGCAAACGAGTTCTCCTCTATCACGGCTGACTAATGCCTGCGCGTTCTTCTTTTAAAAAGAGAACCTGTTCGCCCGAGCACGAGTAACTTCTGACCGATATCTCCGTTTCTCTATCAATTATATCATTTTGTCTTAACACAATCGATGTAAGGGAATAAGATCGAAAATGTGTTTCCTCGATCGAGAGAGATACGATCACGTTCCATTTACGCCCGTGGTTTCCAATACTTGGATCCACACCTCAAGAAGGGGGCAAATTTAATTTTCTACGGTGAGATAATTCGAGAATGAGTTACTAACAGCGAATTTTTTGCATCTAAATGAAAATTTATTTTTTTTCTCTAGTTTGGACTTTAATAGTTTAGACCTTGAAGTTAATGGCCTTTTAGACTTCCTCCACTCGAAGTCAAAAAATTCACTTTTTGAACAATAAGAATTATGTGTCGGAGATGTGGGACATTAGGATTTTAGAGACGCTTAGGTTAGGTTGCATCGCCCGAAAAAGGTTGGGAACCACTGATCACGTCTACGTTTTAAATTACCGACAATTTAATTTTTTTTTATCGATCACTCAATTAGTCTTATCAGTCTGTAGTTTGTTAACTGCAGAGTAAAAGATAAAACCATGTTCGTAAAAAATCGTGTTTCTCTTTCATCGTGCGAAAAACTTTTCCAAGGTGATTGTCGCAATGCAATTTGTGTTTAGCTACAGCTTATTGACGTCAAGCATAACAAAAACATTCGCGCATGCCGAGAGAGGAAAGAAGCATTCTACCGAAGAAAAAGAAACAGTCTGTTCTAATGTATACCTTTACAACATCGTACAATGTGTTTTACACATTGCGACATAAATGTTTGTTCTATCACCAAAGAAAGAGGAACAACTCTGTTCTACCGAAGTGAACATTATAACATCGTGTGTTAACTAATAAACATTCATTATTTTTGCCTGTTGCGATTGAAAACGCAGATAGATAGCCCTATTCATCGTTTAACACCAGAACTACCCGCGGCTAAAGTATAATATTCAAGGTACAAGGTACAAGAAAAATAATGATACGAGATAAAGAACATAAGCTTCTATTAATTCTATCTATTTTATCAAAAATCGGTCGAATATCTAAAAATATATAAATATATTGTTCAACCTCACCGAACACAGTGAGGGTCAAACAGTGATGCAACAAATTTATTTTCTCCACGGCAGGGATATCCCCTGACCGTGCTTTCACATATTCCCTTTTTTTTATTTTATTGTTGTAGTCATACTTGACTCCCAATTCCAAGGCTTGGTAAGTTTCTTTATCGCAACTGTCCTCACCATGAATATATTGCAAGGAACACATCTGGACTCAATTAGCTGCCTGCCAGACAAAGGGTAGTTTACAACAATTCAGCAGAGTAGTCAGTAGTTTTTAAGAGTATCTACATCAGCATCTCAACGCGTATATATTTTCACAAGACTCTTACGTACATTAATCTACTATCTTACTCGTTCAAATCTCATTATTTTACACATTTCTTACTCATATAATTCATGTTCGTGAAATTATCAAATCATTCAATCAAATCTTCACTTCTGACGAGAATTCAAATCCTATCAATCTAATACTAATCAAACCTTTGCTTGAACCAACTGACTTTCATTCACGTCGAAGGCCACCGTTCTAATCAACGTCTATACGTGGATTCTGATCGCCACGCTCCATGTATAATATCATAAATATGTAAAATTTCTATTACAAATATAATATTCTATTATAAATATAGAAAATTACAAATTAGCCATTTCGATCACTTTGGTAGTTAAGACCGAACCGGACTTCTCAATAAACTCGGGAAATTCCAAATATTTACTTTCCTATTTAGGGAAATGGTGCAAGTAACTTTCGACAAGAGTACTGTGTTTGGGTGAAGTGCTTAGCACTTACCCCAACACCGGAGAGATCGCGAGTTTCACATTTCAGAGTGGCTAAGTATTTAAATATGTTTTTTATTTAAGTATTTAAATGTTTTTTATTAAAAAAAAAAAAAAAACAAAGAAAATCAAACAAATATTGTAATTACTAGGAATAATGACTAAATAATTACAAATTATTCAGAGAGAGATGTGTGAATGTTAGAACGGAAAGACTAAATAATGCTCGACAAAAAAGAAAGGCAACAGGCGAGAACTTTCGGTCTCTTTTTTTCACGCACGGTTCGTGGGAGTGGATGACGTCACTCATTTTTCCCCCCTCGAGAGAAGGGAGACCACCATGGGTGGCAATTTACGGAAACGAGAATAACGTCTGTCGAGCAGTTACCATCTAAGAATACCTTGCGCTGCAGTTTTATCAATTTGCCTGGTTCAAGGCGGTGCTTGTCCGAATCTAACCGACTGTACAGGGTGTCTCATTTATATCGATCTTCCAAAACTTTGTACTTTTTAACGAAACTCGTTTGCATTCGTTCGCGCAGATTACTTGCAGTAAAAAGAAGCGTAGAACGTAGTTTAGTATCGTTAAAAAATTTCCATTGTCAATAAAAAAAAAAAAAAGAATTCAAGTTCAAATCCTCCGCGTATATCAAGACAAGATTTTTGAAAGAAATCCTTGACAAAGGTAAATCTCTCGGAATGATTTATCAACAGAATGATTTGTCGTTGGACATTTTAACAAAGCCACGGAATTAACGCCGGATTGCCGGGACAAATTTGATTTAGACAAATCCCGTGTATGAACGATTGAACGCGATGAAAGCTTCACGACACACCTGATAGAAAACCTATTTGATGTAATAAAACTTTGCTCATTCGATTTAATTTAAAACAGAAACATTGTTATCTAAAATATTATTATTCTTTTACATATATACATATATATGAATATGTTATTGTTTTTTCTTTAAAAAAATTGCACGTCTGAAAATATTTTCATTTGTCGTTTACATGAATCAATGCATATGGATATTACTCATTTGTATGTACATTAAAAATGTCGTTCGCAAATGCGATTAGTTTGGAACATAACCACTCTAGTCATACATATGTATATATACTTACGTACGTGTGCGCAAGTATATATATTTACTTTCATTACGAAGAAAACGCGATTAACCTTGGCACGTGTATCAATCACAGTCGCCCCGTGGAATAAAAAATCTAACCTAAGAAACATATATCTCCCTCGTATTAACAATCTCCTCTAACCTATTTTTACACGTCGCTGGAAAGAAAAAAGAGGTTAAGTAACAAAACTAGAAATCGGAACCTAACTTAAAAAGCAAAAAACACGTACAAGGATAAATACCGAGGAAATAATATTTATTCGACAATTATATCGTGACGTTCTGCTCAAAACAACTGCAAATTAATAAATTGCCAAGCGGCTGGAAGATGCATGGGGATGACCTTGCGTTATTTGACGTCATTCGACATCCACGGAACACGTGACGGATTATATATGTATTCTAATTTATTAACACAACTGTCAGACGTGTTGCATTCTTTCGTAGAACAACGAATCGTTCAGACACGGCTGCAAAAACACAAATATTTTATAATATTTTGCGCCTCAATGATCAATCGCGATACGAGTTCACCATATATATATATACTATATATATAAAAAAAAAAAATATATATATACGAGTTCACCATAATATATATATATATGAAATTTAGATTTAAATAATGTTATTTGTAATAAACAAAGAAAAGAAAATAATTACAACGAAATGCAATTTTACGCTTTACATGACATTGACATAACACGTTGGGTCAACACCGAACGACGTAGAATAACGAGATTGGTCACGTAATGGATGGTCTACGCTCTTATAAATCACTTGTCGACGTTAAACACGTAATGTTTATTAACGCCAGGATCATTATGGTGGTCAAAACAATTTATAACGCTTCTAAATTTAGGGACGCAATTTCTAAATGCAGATACAAGCGCTTTAATATGGATAATATGGTAATAGAGTCGTTTATTTTTGGAAAAATCGAACATCAATTGTAGAAAATACGTTCAGACGATGAACCAAGTAGACATTCACAGAAAGTGAAATGAAGTTCAATTTTTCAGCTGAATTTCAATTATCTTAATCGTTGATAACGTTAAGGCTAAGGGTAGCAGCCTCAGTGGATGCGTCCTTGAGAAATACTGCCAGGCCCATAAGGTAATTATAAATATTGCTGTATGGGACTGACCTGCCCGACGTTACCTTTTGGTCTCAACATGTCACCTTCCCAATCACGTGATCGGGAAGGAGACAGCGAAGACAACAGTATAAAAAGGGCGAACACGGTGGGAACAAGGCTTTTTTGGCAAGTAAAGTCAAGCTCTTCAGTTCAAAGTGTGCTTCTCGTGCCACCATCTTGTGAGTGCATCACTCGTATAATTACAAATTCAATCAATTTCCCACAGTAATGGGTAGTCCTTCAAGCCAAAATATATATACACAGAGAAACAAGATCGAGACTGTCCTTAACAGATAATTTTGATAAACTTCTAATATTAAAATGTTTGAAATGCAATAATTTAGTTTTCTCTATAAAATACACGATTTTAATAAATATCAACAATTTTATACTAGTAATAATCCACTTGATGATCTTATTATGCAGGGTGTATAACAATAACTAGAATAGATGATTCTACGTGAAAAAACGAGTCCAGAAAGAGGAATAAAATTTTTTCATCAAAGCCTTCTCGAGAAAATCGAGTTTGAAGAGTATTTATCAAGTATAATTTAGTCAATTCTGGACGTAACAGAAAAGAATGATTAACAGAATTGAGATTGTTCTATGCACGAAAACAAACAACGAATGTAGAATAAAATGTTCTTTGCTTTAATGAAAATATTTTATTCTACATTTCTCGCTTATTTTTGCGCGTGAAATATCCTTGTCGATTATTCGCGAAATTAACTTGATAAGTCTTCAAACTTCAGAAAAGAAATTTTATTTCAACTCATTTTTTCACGTGAAATCATCTCTCAGTTACGAGACATCCCGTGTACTAAATATTTTAAGATGTACACGCATACGTATGCGATTTATGCAACAACTGATTAATCCAACTTAACCTACAATCCGTCTCTACATTTCGTTTGTCTCCTCAAATTAAAACCGGCGATCTCGAATTCGAAAACAAACGATTATCTTTACGATTATATTTACTTTGGCTACGAAAGTCACGAAAAGATCCCTTTAAAAAAAAAACATTCGATCAACGTAGTAACTTTCGTCGAGCGGTCGATCAAACACGAGTCGGATGCGAGCGTGGTGAACAGCGGCTAACTTCACGCGGTTCAAAACCAAACGCTTCACGACTGCAAAAAGATTGGTAAAAGGCGTTCGCGATTTCATCATTATATTAATATCACGTGTTTCTCTTTCTCTGAGGTCTAGCCGAGCTTAAAGTGACCGAATCTGCCACTTTTTTTTTTTTTAATTCGAGCAAGAGAAACAAGGGAAACAACGAACAAGAACGGAGTGAGTAAGCATGGACTGAAGCACTCGAGGAGCTCGAGTCGATTTCGATTAGCCCCGAGTTCGATTGGATCACTTCAGAGAGACGGGTGTGCCCGTGATCGACCGCCGCTGGGTCAGCAAAAGTGTACGCAAGGAAAAGGGAAATACACGGACACGCGTACTCCCCTGGCGTGCGAGTCGCGTGTCACACGGAGTGTGTCTCCGCTCGTCGTTGACCTCGGTCTCGTCCGTCTGTCACTCTGGCCAACCGAACGTGCAGAGACAGGACGGGGCCTGTGCTCGAATCGAGCAATACGAACAACGCCGAGTCGACGTTGTAACTCCGCAATTGGAGCTGCCCTGGGAATTCGAGGATACACTTGCTGAAAGAAACTTGCCTTTACCAAACAGGCACTCGAAGAAAGGGATCGCTGCATCTCTGTCTGAGGATCGAATCGTAATAAGAGACAATACACGTTCCACTTTGGCTACCCAAAACAGCGAGATGGTTTGAAAACGAAGGTATGGAAGCTGGTAGGCAGTGGCAACGGCAACGGCGACGGCGGCGGTAGCGGCAGCGAGTTTCGACGAGACGCCAGAGTTCGTCGTCCGCGCAATACACGTATTTCGATGCGTGCAAAAGAGCGTGTGCAAAGGGTCGGGTGAATCGTGTGCACGGTGAAGAGACGCGCGAACACGCCCGCGCGCACGCTCACGTACACCACCAACACGCGGCGAGAACTTCGCGAGCGTCGTGCAATGCGAATGTAGGTACGTATGTGTGCGTGTTGTAGGTACGCAGAATGTAGGAAGGGAAGCACGCAGCCAAACGAGTGGGCACACGCGCGCGTACATAGCGCCCCGTAAAATCCAACGATCGACTTCTCCCGAGTTCCGGAGCGGTGCACACCGACGCGAGAAACAGCCAACGCGATCTCACCGGGGATATTATTTCGGTGGATAATATTTCACCGATGGACACTCACCTGAATCGCCATACACATTGAATATGGAAGGTACGGTGGGGCGTTCGTTAGCGAAAACGCGACTCCGTAGGTAACAGAACACACGGGACACTCACGCAAGTCCGCACGCCAGGAAAGCCTGTGGACAACTGACGGAAATGTCCGAAGAGGGCCACAAGATGGCTACAGCGGTCGCTTCACGCAGTTGGCTCGAGCGTCCCGTTGCGCTACATTCGAACGTTGGCCAATGCGGTTGTTCGACGTTTGAGAATAAATTCCCTCCGTGGATATGCACGAGCCAAGACGAAATTCCAATTGGTTTTCCCTCCGTTGGTTGCGTTTGTATTGCAGTTCGTACGAATAGTTTATGGGCATCAGTCAACGAAAATATTATGTATTGGAAATACGTTATATTGTATAGTAAATCTATACATTGTACAATAAAATACATTATATTGTGCAATAAAATATTGTATATAAGATGTATTGTAAATGTGTCTGAAACTTATTACAGGCGTTACTTTCAAATTCATTTGAAATCAGATGGTCTTGCGCACTCGGTTACAAAATCTCTTTTGTCAATTGTTCTCAGTTCTTTTGTGTCCACCGAGTCCCCGTTTTTCCCAAAACGTCTGAATTAATCTAAAAATAAATAATCCGGAATCAAAGGAAAGCTAGAAGCTTAAAGTATGTGCATTATCCTTAATTACCAGAAAACCTTGAATGAGACTGATGGAATTTATTTACGATGTTTCAATCGTTATTGTTTGTACAAAACTTATAGACTATTCTTTGGGACATACCTTAATACTCGAGCTATAAAATGTTTTTCTTAAATTTACTTTTTATTTTTGGTCGTAACATAAGACGAAGACATAATGGGAATGAATGGCTTTGAAAATTGCGGATGAACAATTAATAGTAATCAAAGTAATCATCTTTTGTATTTACCTTAGACAGCTATAAATTGTAAATAAATTCTTTTGAAAATTCTTGCAGTCCTTTGTTATGTATAATTATTGCAAATAACCATCCAAAGTAATCATTTTCGCTGCAAAAATGCAAATCAGAAAGAAAAATAGCTCAGCACAAGAAAGAATGAGCAAATCAAAAGTAAGTTTATCACGTCGACCGTGCGTGATAACAGGATAATTAATTAAATAAAAATTTGTATTCAACTATGAATGAAACTTATTATCCATCACACTTCGAAATCTCGATTGTAATTTAGAAGAAAATAAATATTACTCAAACAGGTGTTTCGATTCAACAGTGTTAAGAAGAAGCTTCAAATTTTCATATGAGCATGTAATTCATATAATTCATATTTTAATTTCGGTGAAGCAATCACAAAAGTTCACAAATTAATCCTCTTAATTAATTCCTCCTTGCAAATAAAAATTTGCATGATTCGGATGACCATGTGGAGACCTCTATTTCCGCCCGAGAGCTAACCCGCCGAAACGTGCACTTCCGGTGAAAGTCCTTTCATTACAATGTTTCGAGTTGTAACATATCGTATATACATTTATTAATTTGACTGTAGTCAATTCCTTAGTGAATTCGTTCTGGAATAAGTATAAATAGGTAGACATTGCATCATTCGTTCGCGAAATATATCTTAAGCGTATAAAAAAGAAAAATCTGAGTCAAAATGCAAGTTTTTCTTTATCAAAACCAGGCCTCACCATAGCTCTTACATTCTTAGCATTGAAATACTAGCAGTGGAGTGATGAAACTGACCAATAGCTCTGTCCTTGTCGCATACTATCGCTCCCCTTGTCCACCCAAAAAACCTGGTTCGATCTACTGATTGTG
This sequence comes from Melipona bicolor, assembly GCA_030673865.1. NCBI lineage: Eukaryota > Metazoa > Arthropoda > Insecta > Hymenoptera > Apidae > Melipona > Melipona bicolor. The sequence continues at coordinate 628,761 of JAHYIQ010000013.1, read as the reverse complement.
AGTAAAAATTTCAAATCTTCATTCGTACATTTTCCGGATCAAATGAAATATACAAAGAAAAATTAGGATCTCAAAACGAGGATACAACTGCAAAAATTTATAAATTAACCTTCTTAATTTTTTTACAAATAAACATTTAATCGATTCATGGACATTAAAACGCTAGCGTCGCGTAGCTGTGAGTCGGTGAAACTAAAATCTATCGTTGCCTTGTTACACATTGGTGCGTTCCTTGTCTATTACATTGCATAAGTATATTCTTGTCACATACTATTGCGCTCCTTTTGTGCGGATAGTGCTGCCATCTCTCAAGTTTGATTGATACTAAAAGTACAAAATGAAAAATGCTACAGATGGCGGCACCTGTCTCGTTTGTAGAGAACGCACTAGTGTGCAACAAGGACAGACTTATACAGTGCGACAAGGATAGCAATACATTTTAGTTCCATTGTTTCGTCGCTAGCGTTTCAATGCCCATGAGTCGAACAATCTTCATTTACCAGAAAAAATTAATCAAAAGGATTAATTTGCGAATTTTTGTAACCCTGTCTTTGAAATTAGACACCGAGCTTTCTTTCTATATCCCATTTATTATACAAAATGCACGAATAGAGATTTGCTTCGTAAAAATTTTACTGGATAGATTGAAGTCTTCACAGCTAGTACACGTAACAGTCAATTTCTCAGAAACTACGTTTTAAACATGGATCAAAATTGGACGCGAAAGTAGTCGGAAGAATGTAATTTCTACAATCCAAACGAAAGTAATGCCAGTTTTAACAGTTTTCAAAACATTTATTCATTGTAAATACATTGTTTGTGCCTTACTTCTGACAGAAGGAAAAGAAACTTTTATGTTTCGACGGCCGGAGGGAAAAGACATTGTCTTGGGCGATAATAATTCTCGTTATCGCCATCGTCTTTTCACTTCCTGGCGAAACGTAAAAACGAAAGTTTACCCGATGTCTAACACGATTTCCATATCTAGGGAAGAAATTCGGTGTTTGATATGAAAAACAGAAGGTTCACGCCGAGAAAAAAACCGCTTTCTTCGACCGCGCGCGCGCACGACACATTCTCTATCTCATAGGAGATTAAAATTATATATATATAATATCCAAGAAAACGATAAATCATTTTTTTTTTTGACAATATGAGATTTGTTCCTTACATCTAACATTATTCTCCATATATTCTATTTATCTCTCTGTCTCCGCAAATTTACGATCGTCCTTCATCACCCGTTGATTTCACCTTTGCCACTTGTACCATCGTCAGAGCGTCCCTTATTAAATCACGGTTTTCAATTAATCTTTCGTTTCTTTAAGGCAATGTTATCTTTCGCACGGTTCCATAGATTTACGGAAATCGGTCAAAGATTATCCTTTCCATTGTGATCAACGTAATCAAAACGGGGCACTCTTATTTTGCTACTTTGTCTCTCCCTTTCCCTACTCCCCCCCTTTACTCTTATTATATGGCCAAATGCATCGATACTCGAGTCAACAGTAAATTTCAATCGGGTTGTAAACTCAAGCAACCTTCACTGGTGAGAATTCGTCTAGTGCAGTGGTTCCCAATCTTTTTCTGACCATGCCCCACCTAAATCCTGTGACACATAATTCTCATTATTCGAAAAGTGAATTTTTTACTTTTGTGGAGGAGGCCTAAAAGGTTAACTTAACTTCAAGATTTGAACGAGCTACCAAAGAACGTCGTGACATCCACGAAAGAAAAAAAATTAAAAAGTTAAATTTTCATTTTAAAAAATGCAGTAAATTCATTTCGAATTGTCCCCCCTAGAAAATCAAATTTCTTCCCCTCCCCCTCTGTGGGGCATGGACACCACGTTGAGAACCACGGATATAATGTATACCTAACAGTAAAACAATAATAGGTAACACGAAATAGGTACAGTGTGTTACCCTACAGGTAGGTGGGTGTCGGTGTGCGCTATGGTTAACTCACGTTCTCCGTGGCGTATGAAATGGCATGGCATTAGCACGTATCAAACAGCTGGAATCGGACTGAAATGCTTTTCGAAAGTCGCTGGGGCGCTTTATCGAACAAATTCTCGTGGCCATCTTTCCCATCAATCACAATATTAATTATCAATAATTTACAATCTCTGGTACTTCGTTTCAGAATATAACTCGGTCGACGTCGATCGAGGCTTCTCAAGGTCATTGCGCAACGAATTTTCTTCTTTCAACCTTTGCCAATTTCTCTCGTAACAGGTATTACTTTGAATAAACGTGTTGTTTAATTATTGTCTAAACAAAAGAAGGAAATGAATTTTATTGCACGAGACGTGTCGAATCGTACAGAGAAAATAAAAACGATCTGTTGAATTTTGAAATTGAACTAAATTCCTTCAACAAGTCGATCAACGTCAGACGAGTTATAACACACGGCTTAGATTTTTTCCACTCGCTTTCCATTACGCTCCCAGAAAAGATTTCGTTAACTACAAATGCCGCTCACAGCTTTTAACAAAATCTCTTCCGCGAGGGTTACAAACAGAAAATATCAACGCTCTATTATCTCCACCGTGTCTCGACGCCTTTCGAGATCTTTCTCAACGGCGTATACGTCTTTAAATCTCAACTTCCACGAGCTTCCATACATTTAATCTCTATAGGTCCATAATTCACGAAGAGTCAACTCTTCGTATCTCTCTCTCGTCTTCGTACTCCGCAAGCTTATCATATTGCTTTTCTTTCTACTCGCGCTTCCATTTTGCACGAACCTTGGCTTTAAAGAAAAAAACTTTCGACTCACACTCACGATATCACCGTTCAAGAATCGTTCGAAGAAAGGGGAAAAAAAAAAAAACAGAGAACGAACGAAAAAACGGGAAAACGTTCTCGTATTACTTTGCTTATACATTATGGTCCCTACAAAAAATACGTTACATCTATAAGCAGTTTATATTAATCATCGTAATAGTCAATATCTATGTACACAACATTTCAATTAATTTATTTAATTCTCGTCGCTATGTTAGAACTTCCTACCTAATACTTGAAACGCTCTCTTCCTCTTGACTCCTCCTTCACTACACCTCCCCCCCCCCAATTCTTTTTTCGCACACCGTTTTTTCTCCTTTTTATCATCGATTATGATAAAATATATATTAGTCTGGGAATGTGTTACATACAGCAAATACAGAATCGATCAAATCGGTTAAAAGAAACATCCGCTACGAAATGAACGTGTACGCTGAACTAAACTATGAGTATACCAGTGGTAGACAGAGTAAAAAGTACAATAGTATTGATAATACTAATAACGATAATAGCAGAAATCAATCCGTGTGACGACCGGTTAGGTGCCGGAACGAAGTTTTAAATGAATCGACCAAGAAAAGAAAGAAAAAGAAAGAAAAAAAGAGGAAAAGAAGAATATCCTAAGGACACGATGTTACATTCATCGCGGAATAGTATACGAGAAAGACTTTTGTAAAAATATTTAAGTAACACGATGGAAAAGTTGTGCAGGTCGCGCGTTCGAAATCGTTCGTTTTCGGTCAGTAAGATTCGCCATAAATCGTACAAAACGATGCATTTTAGGTTAGAAACGGAACGTCGTCGTATCGACACGGCGACCACCGTAAAATCTTATTAAATCGTATATATAATTATATACATACATATATATATATATATATACACATACGTATATAATTATAATAAACATAACCACGTGTTCATTTCTTTCTCGATTGCTCGTTATAAATCGCTCTAACTATTATAATATATATCTATATGTATATACAATTGCAGCGTGGATGCAATTATTAGTAATATCTCTCCTGTTAACAATCTCGTACTTTTCATCTTTAATGAAATGTGTAAATTGAACTCAATTTGATTCAACGTGTAATGTAATCCTTTCTTTTTTTTTTTCTTTAACACTTCTTGCCTCACATCTTCCGTTTTCTCCTCCCTTTGTTTGTCGCACCCCTCCTTTTGTTTTTCTCTATTCACAGCACTTTTTCCCCTTTTTTTGTTCCTAATCCACATGTATACGGAGAGATCCGTACGACAAAGTCTGTCGCTTGACAGAGAGATTCATATCACAAAGTAGGTATGTATATAGTATTAATACGTAAGTTGCTTCGTAATAATTAATCGTTAGTTAGGAGAGAGATCATCACGGCCTCAAGAACGTTCCAAACGATCGGCTTTGTCGTACGGACTCGAGATTTCGCAAACATCAAAATTGCCTCTAAAATATAATATATATATATATATATATTATATATATATGTATATGTATATGTATATATAGGTAGCATATGTAACTACACTTTGAAAAATTGACAGTGACGGGCCAAACAGCGTGCGAGATATATCGTAGGTAGGTAAGTGTGTGAATGTCTGCGTTAACTTAAGTAAATGCTGCGTTGTGACATCAGCATAATAGATTTCATTCGAGACCGTAAAATTAACGCCTTAAAATTATTTTTTCGTTTATTTCCATCTTCTTTTTTTTTCTTTTTTTTTTTTAATTGAATTAGATAGAAGCATTTGTAGATAGAGCGGTTTCGTACCCGAAGCAATAGGGGAGAAAATAAAATAAAAACAGTATTAGATGATAGCACTAATAATGGCGTTGTTGTTTCTATATAACATCGTTATTGGTTAAAACATTGCCTTCGTGTAAAATTTCTTTTTAATTATCTTGCTTTCTAAAAGAAACAAAGCTGAAACGAGTTCACTCTCATTTTTATGTTCATTTCTTAAGCTAAGATTCATTTTGCACTGATAGATACTTGTATTATTATTTTATATTTTTCTTTCGATTGAATTAAAGGTGCTCTTAACGGCCTATAAAATTTCTTTCTTCCTGAGTGATTTTTTTTTTATATACTCCTTTCTTTTTTCTTCATTTTTTCTTCTTTTTTTTGTATTCCTTCGCTTATTTCTGCTTTCAGGTACAAAACAACAAGTAGACTTCTCCCTAACAAGTGAGTTAAAATGTGTATGATAAGCCAGAACTTGTCCAAAACACGTTTTCAACGTTTCGAATCCCAATTGACCAACAATTTTTAGTATTCTTTAACAGAAAGTCTATAGCTGTTTCCTTTTCGTTGCTTGGAAGCATAATTCATTCGGTACAATAGCATAAGAAGTAACGCGACGAAAGAGCCCATATAAACACGCATTCGCTTTCCTTTTTTCTTTCTCTTTCTCTCTCTTTTTGTTTAATTAACGATTCTTTTGAAAGCTCTTAAAATAGTGTCACTGACATAATAGCATTTAGAAGAAGATACATCAGAGATCAAGGTGCCGCTTTGTTAAAAGCGTAATTTTTTCATTGATGATACAATTGCTTTTGCAAGAACAGTAAAAAAAGAAAGGAATAAAACGGACGCTACTGCAAAGTGTTCAAGTAATTTTACAAACGAGTGAACGCTATTAAATCTTCATTTAGTTTGTTTTTTTTTTCTTTATATTACTATGTTAAATTGACTACTATTTTTTTTCTTTTTATTTCTGAGAAAGCCTAACCACTAGTTATAAAATAAATCGCAGCTCTCAATCTGCCGTTATAATGATATTATTTATCATAGATCGTTAACTCTATCACTTATTAGTTATCTTTAAATATACGTTTGTCTAGTCTTGTATTTCTTAAGGCAGGAATTTTTATATTTACAGTTTTGTCCATGTTGGCCTTTCTTGCTTTTTCCTATTTTTTTTTCTTTTTTTTTTTTTGTTTGCTCTTCGAAATTGTACGAAGTTCGCTTCCCATCGGCAAAAAAGGAACTCGTTCCAGACAAAGAAAATCTTTTCTCAGCTCAAGTTGCAAGATGTCTGTCTGAAACGAGCCTAAATATTTTTTCTTTTTTCTTTTTTTCGCCTATTACGTTTCTATTTATTGACATATATATCGCATCACCATAAAAATGTACGTTCTAGTGATATTAATTCCTAAAAATAGCCAAACTGTCAAGACAAACCTGTGGCAAATCATTTCGCACGATAAAACGATATCCTTCACGCAAATGTAACCATTGTAAAAATATTTTCGACTTGCCTGTATGCAAGAATATATAATGTGTGTGTGTGTGTGTGTGTGTCGCGCGTGTGTGTGTATGCATGTGTAAAATTTACTTACGTCTTCAACACAATTTAAATTTGTATTTGACGATATACAGAACGATATAAGATAATTCTGTCTTTCGATCTCCTTAAAAAAGTATATTAGTACTATATATGTATACAGATCCTTCTTTCTTTTTCATTTAAAGTCATCCATAACACTCTCCCCCCCACCCTTTTAGGATTGTTTCTCTTCTTTTAGGATTGCACAAATCAATAATGCACACGTGTTGTACATATTATTCCACTCTATATTACGCTAGCTTACCTGCGACCCCAAAACAATTTGCCACAGACTCACGTTATCACGTTTTTTGATATAATTCAATTGCATAATATCTCTAACACGAGTTAAACATTAAACGTTCCGTACATGCTTGTCAACAGGTTTACCGGTCAACGGTTTCACTTCCGCATCCAGTTCTTCCATAGCAAGGGGCGCTTGCCTCGTGTCGGGGACATCGACGTCCATCGAGTTCTTCGAACGGTTTCCTGTTTCCGTTGAATCCTGAGTTTGATTTGACGAGCCAGTGTCTTCCAAGTTCGTCGATTTTGTAGGCTCTGTGGGCGACGAAATTGACGATGGAGTGGGTAATTCAGAGTTCGGGCAGGTGCCGTCTCCATCGCCGGTGTTGTGGTGATGCGGTTTCTCCTCGAACACTGGAAGATAAAACGTACTTTGAAAAAAAAAAAACCGAAGCACATTATTTCTATATCTTCTAAATTTTTAATATCGGTTTGGTGTTTTTATAATTTCAAGTTGAGCGTGTATTTACATTTGTCAAGACTGATAATTGACCCTACGAATTCGTTGACAGTGAAAGACGGCGCTTGATCTTCCATTTGCCTTCTCCTTCTGACTAACCACCAGTCAACGAGGAACAACGCCAAAGCTAGAATCTTGATGCCAGCACAAAGTCCAACATATCTGAAAAATTTGGAATAAAAGTTCTACTGTTTCCAAAACTAGCTTTTTTAAATTAAACCACGATACGTTGAATTGTGAATACCTGTATCTGAATTGCTCAATATCGTAAAGTAAACATCTTCCACCTTTTTCTCCACAAGTGCTTTTCCAAAGTAAACATGTGGAGTCAATTAAGTTACCGAATAAAATGGGGGCAGGTATGTAACCAAACAATCTAAAGATTACAAATTGCATGCCTAAAGCAAACGATCGTTCCTCCTCTGAGACTGATCTACATCGAGAACAAAAATATAATGTACTTTATAACGTGAGCAATTTGAACGTAAGAACAAGATGAAAGTGAAACTTACCGTAATACTATCATTAATAGAGGCATCTGAGTGATAGCAACGATGAACGTCATAAAAAAAAGTAAAATTAAAAACGGAAATATAGTTCTACATGGCGAAGTGCATGGGCCAGCAGTGGCTACTGGCACTACTGTTACTTCCGCAAATTCTGGAGCTGCCGGTGGCAACATTGTTAAGTTTCCATGTATACCTAGAACATAAATGTGCAAATATAATAAGATATTTATTGGGAGATGCATGTTTATTACTAATGCTTAAACTTTGACTTATTTTAGCTTTTATTGCATATTATACTTACATGCACAGTTGGTGAAATTCGATTTGGAACTGAAGGCAGTGCAGCCTGCATGACAAGGGCTAAAATACGTGAGACCGTTGTTTCCACAGACTGGCTCGACGTCAGTCATTCGGCATTCGCAACCGAAGTTGCACGCGGCAGTGAGATTTACTTGAAAGGGTTCTGGGCCCTTTGTGCTGCTGTTAAAGTACGGTATAGTGGTCCCAGCCATTTTCACGTTGTCGCAACCAAGGAAAAAGAGGAGGCCATAGCACACCAGGCATATAACGTTTGAAACGAGAACAAATTGAACCGCACCCTTTGGTCTTAATTCTAAACGTTTGAGCAAACATCCACCAAAGAAGATTCCAATGCAGGCACCTGGTATCGCTATAGAGCCGGTGAACACACTGGCTTGACTTTTTCCAAGACTGAACTGTGTCTCCAGATACTTTGGCAGAAAAACCACGAAACCAGAGACAATTACTAATTCCATGCAAGCTCCTAAACACGTTACTACGTACACTGGATTACACACCAGCCTCCACATACTTCTGGGAATATCTGAAAGAGAAATTTTTGCATTTTTACACTTTTAAATTTTCCATAAATGTATAAACATCATATTTTGTACAATATATTTGTACAAATAACATAGTACGTGTAACATAATATTTATTAATAGGCATTACAATTTCAATTATGAAAACACTTTTAATAGAAAATGAAGAAAGAAAAAAAAATTAGAAATTAAAAGAAATTTTTACAACTTTATTGAAAGTATTTATTCAGATAATTAAGGTTGAATTACTGTGAATAAATAAATTTCTATTACGGAATTTAATGCTTACCTTTTACATCCTTGCCATAACCACTATCGTCAAGTTTCTCCTTTTTTGGTTCTTTGCATTGCTCTTTCTCTTTCTGCGATGACGATTTATTTTTCTCAATAATTCGTATCTTTTCTTTTTCTCGTTGCAGGGTTTTTGGGAAACTGAAGAATGGTATCGCCACTAGAATTAGGAGTAAACCACAGAGTAGAAATCCACCCCACCACATGCCTACCCATCTGTGATCGCCTGGATCTATAGACAAAAAATTAAGTTTTATTACAGTACAATGTGGACGTTGTACCAAAGACTGTAATTTATTTATTAGAATTAATTTAAGTACCTATACTGATGATTGTTGCAGAAAACGAATCCATGTGAAACGATAATAAATAAGCTCCAAGAAGAAAACCTAAAACTGGTCCAAAAGCTGCCATACTATACATACAACCTAGAAAGAAATGAATATTTGAATAATAAACGTTCTCGAAAAGTGAATTTTTTATGTGTATTTTGTGACAGTATATTTTCTTACCGATATACAGAGAAGCACTTTCTGGTCGTACATGATCATCTATGTAAGTAGTACCGAGAGTAAATAAAGGAGAACCACCGCAGCCTAATAATAACTGAGCAAGTACAAATAACATAACAGGACCAGCGGTAGAAGGAGATCCTTGAATGCAATTATCACCTCTTAAGTTGTTGTGTGGTGCTAATGGTGGAGACGATAATCCAGATGACAGACGACCTATGCGTGCAGAGAAAATATTTTTATCATCTTTGTCAAAGTACTTTTAAACCATTAAATAAAAATATGGATTTCGTTCAAATTTGGAAATTTCTTTCTTTATTAAAATTTATACTTTTCTCGAATCATTAGAGAATATTTAATAAAATCTTGACATTAAAACATTATTATTACAACAATATGAATCATAATTCTACATCCAATTATGAGCAAGAAACTCATATTTTCTACGTATAAATTACTGCTCATTTACCTAATCCCATATCTTGTTCGCGTAACGAAACACCACGACAAATGTTGTCTGAGCTGGAATTGTTTGCAGCCGTCATTAAATTGGGTTCGGCTGTGAAATGTGGTACCATAAAGATCATCGATCCCAGTCCCATTATGACAGCGCCTGAAATGAATAACAATAACAACGATTAAACAAGAAAGAAGTAAGAACAGGCATTGTTACTAAAATCTTTCACTGTATTATATTATATTGCATTATATTCACTGTATTATATTATAATATAAGTATAAATATTATATTGTACCAACTCTTGATACTTTTTATATATAAATAGTATCATAAGTAATTTCATAATTTTTAAACAAGTATTATATTAACTGTACTATAACTATAATATAATATAAGTATTATTATGATATAAGAATTAAGCAAACAATATAACTATATTAATACGAATATAATAAACAAATCTTTGAACAAGATTTAATAGCACATATAGATCCTTAAGTACTTGCCAATAGCTATCCAAACAGGTATGTGTCTTCGGCTACCAAGATAGCTGACAAAGATGACAGTGATGACATTTCCAATTTCATAAGAGCTAGCAATGACGCCTGAAAGGCTGGACGGGATTTCGAACCTCTTCTCTATGGTCGTGATCACAGAATTTATGTAACCTGAACTAAGTGCTTGCTGCAGCGTGACGAGAAACGACAGGAGGAATACAAACACCTGGAAAAATCACAAAAGACGATCGTTCGTTGATGCGTGTTAATAAATTAAACCTTGAGTCTCTGACGACGACTGTGCAAGTGCAAATATATATATATATATATATATATAATTTTTTAAACGTCTGTGCTGTCTGTCAAATGTGTGATTTTATGGAAGTTTTGTAGCATCAAGTGTTGGATAAGATTACATTAAATGCTAAAATACGAGAGGAAATAAACACTTTCTTTCTTGTTTGTAGAATTAATATTTACTTTACGGATCGATCGGTAGTTTATTTTTTTAAAAAAGGAGGAAACGAGGCAGTGCACTTTATCAGAAACGTGTGCCGTAGTTTTCCTTTCGATATGGGATGAAACAAAAGGACCGTTTATCATATAAAATTGAGAGATACATGCTCCTGATAACATCGATTCTTTCGTGCATCTCCTTCCTGTCGAATCGAACGATGATTAGATAAGCAGAAGTTTCATCGATTTCGCCGTTATATACCCTTGAGTGCATTTTAACTAACGAAGGTAAAATGCTGTATTAACGATGATGGAGACTGGATAAAACGTTCTGCTGATAATCGACCATGCTATGTTTAATGAATCAAAGCTGAAATGTCCTCGGTCAGGGGCATCTGTATAAAAGATGCCTTTCAATTCCTTTTACATTGACAGGAATAGAAAAAATTCCCATTTTCAAGTATCAATAGTATATTTATGTCGAGTTAAAAGTATATCTTTATAGAATATAGTATATTTATATAAAGTTATTAATTCTATTAATTATTAGTATATATATATATATATATATATATTATTAATATATAGTATTAATAATATAATAGTACATAGTATATTAATAGTATATAGAATTAATAGTATATCTATATAGAATTAAAAGAAAAAATCCTTTAATAATTCTTTAATGTAAACTGACGTCAAATTATAATCTTAAAACTGTTAGTTTTGAGAATTTCTAAAGCTTTTCTATGGTCACAATATTTAGACGACATAAATCAATCAGTTTTTATACAGCAGACTTTTTGTCAAACTTTTCAACTGAAGCTGTTCTCGTCGGAGTGTTAATAAAAAAAAAAGAAAAAATCTAACAACGTCTGACGTTACTGCGAAAGCAAAAACAACGAAATCACGTCAGACGATGATGTTACTTTGTGTTCTGTTCCTTGCGATTAAAAGCCTTTCAGCAGCGTTTCAATGTCGTATCCTTTCGAAATGACTCACATCTTCTGATACTTACATCCGTGTACCATACCGATGTGTTGTCAACAAGTATAAATTAATTGTAGACTTGGAATCGATCAGATTGCTCAAAACAGCTTCACCAGTTGTCGTTTGTGCAATAGTAAAATTTTGTTAAAGCAAAATATAGCTATATAGTTTGTAACTTCAAATATAAAGCAATAAAAAAGAAAAGAAATAAACACTGTTGACGTTTCATCGAGATGAAACGCAAGAGCACGGTATAAAAGGAAGACGCTAAAAGTTAAGAAAAGGAAAAGTTGACTTATGTCACGTTCCGTGCCACATGTGTGTCGATCTTACGTCAGTGTCGGATCTTACAGATAGAATCTCTCAGGAATGAAGCAACGTTTACGAACCTTTATTCCAGCGAATCTTTGTATAAAGGCCGGCCTGCAACTCAGGATCCCGCAGTCCTTCGAGTCCGGATTAAACGGTGGAGTTTGCGCTCTCTCCTTCTCGGTCCTGCGTCGCCAATCCATGCGAAACAAGAGAAACCATGTTAAGAATTCTCCTACAAGAACTAGGAGGATCGAAAAAAGATTCTGATATAAAACGAAGTAACGAAGCGACTTGATTAATCCTTCAACTGTTAGTAGAGATCAACTAATTATCTTCTATAACGCGAGAGCACAAAATACTACAACTAAATAAATTGTCTTTTTCTCTGTCTTATTAAATAAGTATTCAAAGAAATATTCTTCCATACAATTAAAGGTTTGAGATGATAGAAGTTAATAGATAAATAAATGTTCGAACTCGTCGACAGTTTGAACAATTTCATTACAATTTAAGTACAGTAATTCGACAATTATTAGTTATATTTTTGGATCTTAAAGAAGCGTTCGTCGAATTTCACAGGCTGCCAACGCCTCGAGAGCCTACTTGGCGCCACTTCAATTCCTTATTTAAAATAAATTCTTCGTTCGGGGCGTCGTCGTTCTTAAAAGGAAATCCCCGGCTCTCCCTGGCTCTTCCCGGCTCGTCGTCTCTTTCTAGCTCTCTCACAGTCTTAATCTCGTGTGTAATTACTTGCAAAATCAGAGCGTAGGAAATGGCGCCAGAGTTTCCTCGAAGGTAATTTTAGTCAAATCGCCGAATAGCGACATACAGTTTCGAGGATTAAAGAAGAAGAGCGGTTCGATTCGGAAATACGTCAGTCAACTTTGTAGATTTCGCGTAAACTTAATCGTTTTTTGTTTTTATTAATCGTACAAATGTAAGTAATCGTGTCAGGTTTACCTGTCCACCATGGAAGCACTGGGATTCCTGCTGTGACATTTGATGATAAAATCTCTGAAAAAGTGTAAGAACAAGAAACAGGAGGCATGAATATATTGTGCTATGAATAGTCAAAATTGACATAAAAATCTTTCACTTGGAACTGTACGTTAGAAGTGAACTAAATATTTGAACATTTATAAATTGTCGCGCAAAATGGAAACTATTACATAATTGTACAAGTAGAATATTCTTGGTTCTGTATGTAAATTCATTTGAAAGTTAATAAATTGCTTAAGAAGTTAAACTTTTGTATGAAATATACTTGAATATTTGGTATGAAGGCAGCAACTACAGTTACAATTTTTAAAATATTTTTTAATACTTTGGATAAATATAAATAGTTTAATTAAAGAAATATGTTTGGCTCAGGATTGTCTAGGTAATCTGTAGTAAAATTGATGAAAAATCAAGACCAGCACTGAGCATTCACTTATAAACCAAAATGACTGTCAATTCACGTAACAGTGAAACTGTAAAGGGAAAATTTTAAAGTTATCAGCTACGTCAAATGACTGAAGACTCATTGTTACAAAAGAACCGACAAATATTACTTTTACAATTTTTCTTTCTTTTTCTTTTGCTCTACCTACAATCTCAAATCTTGTAAGTTAAGTTAATCTTTTCTTTAAGTTAGTCCTTTTCCTGTAAGTTATTTTTTTCTTTCTATTTCTAAATTAACTTTTTCTTTTTTCTTCTAATTCTTCTAATCATCCATACCTATGGTCCACGAGGCCGGAACTGGGATTTCTACTGTGACATCTGATGACGGTGTCGTGAGTCAGTCTGCTGCCGGTTGCCTGCAATGGATCTGTGGTTTCATCGGTTCCCGTGTTCGCGCTCTCCGCATACAGCCCGGTCATAGCGTACATGCTTTCGTTCCTTCGATGTCCAGCATGGTAATTGCTCCCGGACTCGGACCTGAAAATGCCAACGGGAGAGATGAACGTGTAATTTGGAAGTGATCCATTAGTCCTTCTTCGTCTCTACACAGTATGACCAGTCAACTACGACGTTCGAGCATGACGTTCCAAATTAACGTGCCTTCGTTATTAGTATTATTAAGACGAAGCTCGAGAATTATCGTCGTTTTGATTTGCGAGTGGCTCGACGAAAGAAATTCTTGCAGACTTTAAACAATTTAAGATAGCGTGTTGTTATCATCGATGACTTCTTTGTATTTCCAGATAAAATAAATATCATCTAAAAAAAAAATTCACCTTTTACTTTTGGGAAAGTAATTGATTTTCGATCATCAGATTAAACAAAATATTGATCGTGTAAAAAAAATATTTGTTTTTTATTTATTTGCATATTAACACGCTCGAAAATTACTGGACGTAAAAGAAGAACAAATTAGTTAATTGTCGATCATGAGTAAAATTCTGATCGGTAGACAAAAAGAAGAACTAATTGTTGCCCTCTGACCGTTCGAACGAACCCTTAAAGAGACAGGGTCAACGCGATCGGGGAATCAATACTATTTTTAGCTGCTGAAAGCTAATTAACTCCTGTCGTTGTCCAAACAATCGAGAGAAGTTAATTGAAAAAAGTTCCTGTTGCGAGCCACGTAACACACATAAACAACACACGTTGGATTGTCTCAGCAATCTGAGCACTCTCATTGATGGTATTTTATTCAATGGACAGATTCGAAGAAAAGAATAGAATTTGCCGAGTGATCTTGAAGATAATAAAACTGAGAATACCATAGAGATGCAGAAAAATTTGGTTGCACACGGGTGCAATTTCTTGGTTCTTGTTTCGAGCAAAAAGGAAGGGAAGGAAGACAAACAGAATCCTGGAAGCCCGTGAACGTCGAACCTTTACTTATCTAAACATTATACGTAGGGCTCTCCCCCGGTCGAAGAATCATATTACTCTGCGAAGTAACAAGAACCCTCCCCTCTGTGTTATTTGAATTTTTCCGTTCTCCTCGCAGAGATATCTATGCAACGTCGCGTGCTAAAATTGCATGTCCACGTCTACGGTTCTCCCCGATTTAAATATTAACCTCCCTTGCACATGATCCAAGGTAAGCTTATAAGTATATATATTATATACATACAACATAGTTTCGCGTAGGCATTTTCTACTATTTAATCATTCTTTTTTTTCTAATAAGACTAATCATATTATTAAAACGCCTTAGTACTATCTAATATGGCTACCAATATGGTGTAAATACATACATGCACCAAAAGTTACCGAAACTTAAGGATTCTGCAACAAGTGTGAAAGTTAAAACAAGAAGCCGAAAAGGAGTTTTCCCATTGTACCATCTAGGCAAGATCCGCTGCGTGTTACATTAGGCTTGCACAAGAAGCCTAAAGAGGAGGTGCCAAAGAGCGGAAGAAAGAAGGGGAGAGGCAGAGGCGAAGCAGAGGAGACCTGCTGGATGCAGAAACTTAGGGGAGAGTAAGTCGATGTTGGAAAAGGCGGGAATCACCTTTTGTGGCCGAAACCACCGCCGCTGCTCTCGTTCCTTTTGTGGCCACTCTCGGATCGTTTGTAGCCAAAGGCACTGGATATGCTCTCGGCGCGTTTGTGACCGATAAAACCGCCACCGGACTCGGTGCGTTTGTGGGTGAACATGCTCGAGCTCGAGCCGTTCCTCTTGTGCCCGCTGGTGGACGCCATTTCTTCCTTGTTCGCCACTTCTTCGCGTCCCTCCACTTCCGCCCTACCAGGATCGTTGAATTACGGCTCCGCCGGCGACATTTTTGAACGGGCGCTTCCGTTGCCTGAAACCAAACGACCAATTTCCTCGTTAGCTCAATCTTTGAAAGATACACGCACGTAAATGCCTAACGCGAAAAAGAGAAAATTCTCAGGTCTCGAGTTTTTCCCTAGAACAATTGCCAAATTTGACATTTCGACGTTGCCACACAAGCAAAAGATATTGAAGATTCTTTTATTATTACTTATATCGAGTTTAAATGTGATGAAAATTATCACTGGGAAACTGGAAGCTTTATTGGCCACACGAATTGATGAATCGTCGTAGCAAAGAGCAGCAGATACATTATATTATTGATACCTTAGTGCTGGTCTTTCTAGACGTGAGAATGACAACGTTTCAACTTGCGCGCGCGCGAGCTCGCACTGCGAACGGCCCTGACCTTACCAGAAGCAGGTTCGTTGAACCGTTGAATGCAGAGAGATGTCAATTGATCATACAATCGCGTCAAACCGTGTCGACACGTGGATTTCTCCTCTTCACTGCCTCGTTCAGGGTTCGCTCGTCCCTGAAGAAACGGCCAATGAGAATCAAATCGATAGTCGTGGCAGCTTCTGTTCACGTTGCAACGTAACAGATATATACAGGGTGATTCACGTAACTTGCATACTCGAGGCAACGTTTAAATTACGCTACATATAATCAAAAATTGTTTAATACAAAAGTTGTATGATTTTAAGGGTTAAATAAATTATTTGCCTAATGCTCTATGCAGTTTTCATCCTTGAGACAAATTGTCATAAAATATCTCCTTAACCATTAGATTTAGGACCAACGTGGTTTAATACTCTTTTTACTTGGAATTTAATATTCTTTCGATTTACGATGAAAAAAATATATGATCCAATTAAAAAAAAAAAAAATACAGATGACCTTGGAAATTTCGAAATCCACAAAAAGTTGATACGCTATATTTTGCCCTCCTCGAAACCATACAATTTCTGTGTTAAATAATTTTTTATTGGACGCATGATTTAAAAGATTATTTCAGATATGTTGCAAGTTATGTGAATCACCCTGTACACAATAGCTGGCGACAGTATTTGAGCAAACATTCGCAAACGTGTGAAAATATTATTCGTAATAAGTGGAGACTCGTGGATTTCTATCGAAGGGACACTCGAAAAGTCGGTCAACATAAGGCTTAGTTGCTTACAATTCCTTTCTATCAAACTTTCTAGCAAGAGTCGAGTCTGGAGAATTCGCAATTCCCAATTGTGACGAGCGTCCATCCACGATGAATCATCGTCGCCAATACAACCCCCTCCCCCTCTGTCGTAAGAGGAACAAACGACGAAAGTTTCGAATTAACTTGCGCAATTAGCTCGTTACGTAAATGCCGTGCGGTTCGTTTCGTTCCGTGGCAGGAATTGATTAATTTGACGCGAATTCTCGAGTTCCGACTTGGCGCACTTCCGCGCCGCCAACGTGCAACGGAGTCGAGTCGTCTTTGCAGCAAAGTTCGCCAATTGAACAGGCTAGTCAATCGAGTGTAAACGCAAATATTCAAATCTAACAAACTATGATTCTGATCTCTGGAAAAATTTGTACGGAATATTCAAGAAAATCAATGAAAAGAAAATTCAAATTCACATATTAAAATATTCAAGTACAAATTTAAATTGAAAATCAAATATTCAAATTTAGATTTTCAAATTCGAATTTAAATATCCAAATTCAGGGTCAAATTTAAATCTAATCTCAAATTTAAATTCAAATCTAAGTATTCAGACTTAAATTCAAATATTTCAATTCAAATTCAGAGTTAAATTCAAATATTCAAATTTGAATCCTAATTCAATTTCAAATGTTCAAACTCAAAGTCAAAATTTGAATATTTCAATTCAAATTCGAATATCCAGATCTAATATAATTATAACTTAATTATACAAGACAATCAAACATAGTGTCACAATATAATTATAATCTAATTAGGTTATAATTATATCATAATATAAGATCGATCAAACATTACTCATCAAAATAGATATATCACCTTCCTAAAAACATTCGATTGGTATTACTCTTTCATATTATTACAAAACGTCACCATATACCTAATTATACCACAATCACCACAGAAAAAAGTAAAATCCCTACTCTAACCATCAGACCTAAAAACCACAAATGAAAAAATGTGATTTTGATCTCTGAAAAATTTGCACGGAATATTCAAGAATACCAATGGAAAAAAAAAAAAGAAAGAAAGGCAACAAAATCGTTATCGTTATTAAGGTTAAATCTTTCGCATCACGCCACACTGCTATCAACATCCAACTAACACTCATTCTCTTCAATCGCATTGGAAAACATATAGAAAACAGATATCGATCGTCGGCTAACAAGCCAGGAAAATAAATTCGCTCACAAGTAACGGGGGGGGGGGGGGGGGGGGGGGAGCAGTTACGTTATACACATCCGGTTTCGCTTGTCTCGAAAGTTGATCGTTCTTATCACTCCATATACTGGTGCTGGTCACATGCTTGGAGCATGCTTCTTTTTTGCAACGTTTTTTTAGATTATCGACCGGCCGCGGCCTTGATTTCGTTACCGATGAAAAATTGAAGCGCGGTGCTACACACGGTAGGTATAGTAGACGCCTACTGTGTATAGACACAGGCCGCTAACGAATTCAAAGTCAGGGATACTTTGGTAATGATCCCGGGGTCCTATGACTGCGTCCAACACGGAAAACAACGCAAAGTGTCACTCGACTAGTAACCGGCGATTAACTGTTGACGCTCCATCGACTTCCGGCCAACTTTGCCCTTAAATCATTCATCGGTTTTGCGGTAAATCGAAAGCTAAACGATGCGGAAAATTTGTTCGTTCGAGCAGTTATAAAAAGCTTTCTCGTTTTCATTGCTTTTTATTACGTTTCAGTTGACGCTTTTTTCTTTTTGTACTTTCATCGATTATCTTTTTTTCTTCATCGAGGGAACATTTGAGCCGTTTATTTGGTGCACTCAGTCGAGTTACCAATTATTATCAATTTTTACCACATTAGTGATCTTTCTTAAAAATTATTATCATTTGAAAAATCACTATCCGAGCCAATCGAACACTACTACCATAATAATAAAAAATATAGCTCTTATCTCAAAATTTTACTGCACAATGTACTTCATATCAGTTTGGAACTCTTGAATGTGAAAAAATTAGCGCTAGTTATAGTAATAAGGTAGCAATAAATGCAAATAATAAATCTGCAACTTAAGATTGCGCGTGCATCAGGGTTGGTGCATCTTTAATCTAGAAATAAACCTTACTAACCGCTCAGTTATTTATTCGTTACACTCGTTGTTAATTATCATTGTATACTGGCACAAATAAACGAAAGAAAAAAAAACTCTCCTCCCTCGAAGGATCTTCCATTCCTTGTGAATTCTTCCTTGTGAAAACACGAAAGAGGAAAGTAAGAGGGAAATAAATTTAGAAAGGTAAAAAAGGGAAAGAAATAGAATAAAAATTGCAGGCTCGCTGCGATATCGTAATCTGCGGCTGGCCATAATCCCTCGACGTTAGAGCCTCACCTTCCTTAAAACATCGATTAAAAAGAGCGCAAATATCGTTTCGTTTCTATGCAACTTGTATTTTACGAAATTACAACGGAGGACATGAAACGAGAATACTCCAATATCCTAACATTACTTTTTATACATCCTATCTTCGACTTTTTTTCACGAAACTTGCAAAATATTTAACAACGAGAAGCAAGGAATTTCGTGACGTCAACTTCCACCGGGAAATTGCAAAATTCCTAGCGGTCGTTGCGAAATCTCATTTCGAGCAGTGTAAAAATTTACAACTGTGCCTGTCGGTCAAAAGTAAAGATACTCTTTCTTCGTTTTACGATGCGCGAGACACAGCTTTTATTCAGAACGCAAACTCTCGCAATCCCGTTGCGAAAAGCGAACGCACATCTCTAGATGCGGCGTCCATTAGTAAAATCGTATTTCCTAAACGGCGGTTTTATCTGCTAACGAGATTAATCGTTAATACGATGGAAACGAAACGAGCCGAGTGCCACGAGATTAAACTTTCCCTCGTTTCACGATCAAATCTTCGTTACACCGAGCCACCGTTAGTCGCAAACCCAATTATACACCGTTGATCGCATTATATCTCGAGGTTATGCACCTTGCTCCCCCCTGGCCACAAATAGCATTATGACGTTGTGGAGTAGCGTACATCGCCAATTTCTTCCCTCGTTTTCCCCTTCTTTCTTTTCTTTTCCTTTTTCCCGAAATTTCTGAAGTCAAAAACCAAAACATTTCAAACTGTCTTTGAAATGCCATGAAGTTTTGAACTGTGTACTATGAAAGAGAAGAAAAAATAATAGGAGCGATTCGCGTATTTTTGTCAAGAGCGGAGTAGAAGCAAACTAAAATGAAAAGGTGGATTATATTTGTTACGCGTTACGTGGGAGCACGTAAAATTTTCAAAAGAACGAACTCTCGAACTGAAAACTCGAGTGAAACATTCTCCACCCCCTTTCATCGAATTGGCTGAACACACATCCGAGTGCAAATGCATCAGTATCGAACGATCGCTACGTGTTCGCAGCCAAGTCGAAATATCGCAGCGAATAAAGTTTGGTACGGATCACGCTCTGCACGTTTCATTTAAGACAGCGGTTTTGAACCTACAGTACCCTTTGGGGGTAGAAAAATTAATTTGATCGATCGGTATGGTTAATGGCGGAAAACACCGGAAAAAAGGAGTTAAAATAAAAAGACAAAAACAAAGTTATAGCTAATTATTTAGCTAATCTAAGAAAATTGAAAAGGAACAAACTTTTTTGAGGGATGAGTGGGGATTTACGAGAGAAGGAGATAAAAGTAAAAGACAAGCCTGATCAAGGAGTACGAGAGAGAGAAAAGGTTGGGAATCACTGGTCTAAGAAACAAGCTACCAATTTTTTTATTTTTTAAATTTAAATTAAAATTCAAAGTACCTACGTATAGCAATCACGTTTGAAAAACATAAGCACGAAGACAACTCAAAATACACGAAATTTTCGACGCTCGCGTCGAATTTTTTCTGAATTTTCACTTGCCGACAAAAAGAGTTTTTTTTAAAACGGGGACCAACAGGTTTTCGAGAAGGGAGATCGAACGAGGAAACGAGGCGAGCGGGTCAACACGCGAATTCGCCGGGTCAATTTCACCCGTTGTCGAGTTTTACTCGACCGAGAAATTTTGCACCAGCGATAAAAATAAAAAGAAAAAAAAAAAACGAAAGACGATCTGTAAATCGTCTCTGTAAACGTAAATCTAAAAAACAAAGTGAATAATTACCGATCTCGAGGCCGGCTCGAGAGGCAAGTTCGACCAAGAAACGCGAAGTGAAAGTGCATCTGGCAATTTATCGTCAAATTAGCAAATTAGAATAATGCACAGTCTGGCAACAATGTCTATTCAACGTTGTTCGTTCGGACAGGAGGCTAATTACGAATCACTCTCACGCCGACGAGTCGTGACCTAATAATCTTCTCGTGATCTTACAGACCCCCGGAAATGCCGCGCAACCGGAGGAAGAGCAATGAACTGCAGGTCGTACCATTCAACAATCATCAACTGAGCCGCCATTTTTCGGCGTAACCTAACCTAAACTTAACCTAACCTAAACCTATCGTTCATCCGGTTGCGCGGAAAACCATAATGCAACATAAAAGTTGCAGTTCTGCTCTCTGTAAAGTTGCGAGGACACAAAAATGGAAACCGAAACCGGAAATCTACAGTGTGTTTGATAAGAACTCGCCAAAATTTTCCACAGATCGACGGTATGCTTAAAATCGATCAATATTGTGTTCAATCTTCACCACTGACTAGTATATAGTATAGCATTTAGTATACCATAGTATATATAATGGCATTTCAGCTGAATTATAGTCCATATTACTATATTACTAGTATAATATATAGTATATAGCAGTATATTATTAGTTCATATTACTACATTACTATGTTTCTATAAAATCATTATTGAGAGAAAAACATACTAACGCACGTGAGACATTTAATGTTAAAACTCCGAGACCCCGTCAACGAAACTTACTTTTGGCACCAAGGACCTTGGATTCGCGACGGCACAATTCCTGACCTCGCCGTAGTATCTTGGCTCGACCGTACGAAACAATCGACGAACGAGTTACCCAGCCGAGCTAAAACATTTTTCCCCCGTAACCCAGTTCCTCGTGCACCCGGCAACCACGTCGATCCATTATTCCCGCGGCACTGCCTGGTATATCACGGCACCCGGCGCGCGCGCTCGCCCTCCATCGTCTTCTCCATCGTCGTACCAACAACCAATTCCCAAAGTTCCCCCTTTCCGATTTTCTCCTTTTTCGAACACTCTCAAAAAAAAAAAAAAACAAAGTAATTGATGAAATTTTCGATGCTCGTGGGAAAAAAGCGTTGTACTCTCAACGTAAGTTTGGCCAAACTTACTGACAGTTGACAACTGAGTCGGTGAACAAAACACTGACCTAGTGGCCAACCCATGACCCATGCGGCGCAACTTGGTTGCTCCAAGTGCTTTCAGCACGCGAAGGACCATTCGATCCTCGGGTGCTGGCACGTGAGGATGGATGAACGGATAGCGAGCGCGAGTTCGTTAGACGGTACCAGAGCGCGATAGAGGCGTCGCGGATATCGCGCCCGCTGTTCGCCACTCGCTGTCCGCCGATCGATATAGCTCGCGTGCAATCGGCGGCCCCCCGCCGATACGTCGATCGAGGCACGTGCTACGTGCCACCTTTCCTCCGCCTACTCTCGTCAAACCCCGTGGAATTAAATTGCAATTAAAGCTGCACGATTCGACTTTGCTGTGCACGATCGTTTCTTCCTGTTTCTTCGAACGAGTGTGTCTTCTTTCCTGAAGCTAGTTTTAACAAGGATACTCCCCCTCTTATAAGTGATGTCGCTTTTGTGCAAAATTTTATTTTATTTAAATTATCGTCACTAGATGGCGATGTTTATTAAATTTGAAAAAAAAACATTACTTATGGGTATCCTATATCTCTATCGCTGAGATGGAAAGAAAATATACATACATAAAATATTCTTTATAAATAGAAGCTTCTATTTAATAAAAAAAATAAATATTGAACATACTTTGAAATTAACAAAAATACGAAACTTGATTTAAATTTTGTGAAAAAGTTTTAAATTTCATGAAAAATAAAACTTATTCCACTTTTTCGATTTAAAAATTTTAAAGTTACAATGATAAATATTAGGCTTATTTTATCTCTTCTGCGTACACTGAAATCTTGACTTGGCAACTGAGGTAAAATATGGCAGTCACTGGTGCACAGTGTCATTTATAAATAAGGTGTTAATTTTTCTTCGTTTTTCTTTTTTTTTTTTGTATAATTAGCTTAATAATCGTTTGATCCATCATTATTTAATCCATTAACAAACATTTGTCGATCCATCCGAAAATGCATGAAATAATCACGCGATAAATTCTTACCAAATCTTAACCCTTTGCACTCCGTAGGCCATTTGCCATTATTGCACCGATTCCACAGGCGCCGCTATTACGCCACTGATTACTACAAGCACAGATTACTATATGTCATACACGCCGAATCAATATGTGAACTATTTTTGTTTATGCCTAATTAAACGTTTTGGCAACAGAAATATGTATAATCAATGCTTAAAAATTATTTAAAAAAAGAAAGAACTAACCTAACCTCAAAATTTGTGAAACTTTTGGTTGACCAACTTAAGAGGCAGTTTTCAGTTTTCAGGCTGCAGCAGCATTTTCGAAGACAGAATAAATGCAATGAAAATTTCACTTCACTTAAAAAGTAAAAGAAAATGGATCGTGTAGCGTGTTCTAAGCGACAAGGTAATTCTGTGGAAGACGTGAAACAACGGAATATTGCGACACTTGCCCAGACAAGCCAAGAATGCACATGGGAGATGATTTCTACAAGTACCGGCTCGAACAGGTTATGTTCGAAATTCAAATTTTAATATTTAAATCTCAATTGGATCTCAAAATTTAAATTTCAGATTGTACCACTAGCTATTTCAATCAAACAAATGGATTCGTAATAACATTAACATCTTACTTTTTTTTGTAAAAAATTGAAGTTTAGTTGTCATATTCTTCAAATCAAGAACGCTGCACTCGTAAGTAAAAAACGACTTGGACCTTCTACTTTCCGAGTCAAAACACCAAAACTGCAACTCCAAAAATCATACAAATCCAAAATCACAACTTCTGCCGTGTTACCTAATTTTATAGGCACACGACAAAGAACCAAAGACCAAAAACACCAAAACCGCAACTTCAAAAATCATGCAAACCCGAAATCATAATTTCCGCTGTTACCTAATTTTACAGGCACACGACAAAGAATCAAAGACCAAAAACACCAAAACCGCAACTTCAAAAGTCACGCAAACCCAAAATCATAACTTCCGCTGTGTTACCTAATTTTACAGGTACACGAGAAAAACTCAAAGACCTCGGTGATTAATCATCCAGAACAACGGAAGTTATCGGGCAAACTGAAAGCCAATGAATTCGAGACCGACGCGGTTAACCGAAACTGGCGGCGCGGAAAAGAAGACGGGAAAGGCTGGCGGTGAATTCGCGATGCCCGCTTTGTGTACTCGCGAAGAGGAGAGTCGGGGCAGTGTAGTGTGTAGTAGGTTGCCGCGTGTCACACAGGTCCGATTCATTGCTGTACAATGCCGTACACGTCAAGAATCGTGCCGCCCACCTTCGTGACGTTGGATTGTTCGTCGGGTGAAACGGCAAAAATGGCGAATGCCCCGCCGGAAACTGCCGGAACTGGAAAACTCGAACGACTGGGAAGCTCTCCCACTCGCAGAGGAAACATGCCGATTTTAATGAAATTTGGCGTGAATGTATAGTTTTCAAAAAACTATATATCTGACCCGTATTTTTCTTTTATTGACAATCGTCGAAAGGGCGAAAACTAACCTCAAAGTTGGAGATGTGGAACATATTTTGTCAAATATTTTGTTAACGCATAACATAAAAATGTTAATGAAAACACCGAGCCCCAATTTTCGATATTAACTCGCATCGGAATCAATAACACTAACACGAAGTAAGTGAATAAAATATGTGAAAAGGTACCATTTTGGCAACTCTCCCGTACCGTGCATCGCATCTCATCGCATCGTATTGCATTTGCGACGTTGATGGCTATCACTCTAAATAATTTGCCTAATCTATTTATCTCTCACGAGAATATCAAGTAATAACAAGTGCCTTTTGCAAAGTACCTGCTTTCGCGAGTTTCCCCCTACGAGAGCCTACTTAATATGTAAAATTTAGACATATATTTCACGACTCGTGTGTGTATATATATATCGTTATTTACTGCATGTCCTGCAGAATTGGTCCAGACAAAAAAAAGAAAGCCATACCTGTTAGCGACCGGTCGGGAAAGAGGATAAAAAATTCAACTACGTTCACTTCCGTCGATCCATCGAGAGAGGGACGATTTCAACTTACAAAAGATCCAATTTACACGGTATCACGGTTCTATTTTAACCAAATTTAACCAAATCTCAAAGTCGATGGACGAAGAAATTTTACTTACTGATATTATATATGTATATTTCAAAGAAATTGCTAGCAAAAATTTTCCAAATTCTTACAAATCAAGCAACAAGAATCTCATCAATCGACAACGACGGATCTCGATTTCGTGACTTACAATTCTAATCACCCAACGGCGAAAGACCTAACCTAAACCTAATCTAACCTGAACCTAATTTTTCTTAACCAACTTCCACCATCTGTCGACGAAACGAAGAATCCGAGGCTCAAGTCAGGTTAAGGTCGAACTGGCACGCCTAGGACACCCGGTATGTATGCACCGGTGAGAGAGACTTTTGGCACCGCGAAAATATATCGCGCGCGCTACACGCCGCTGCAGAAAAATATAATGCGACAGCCCCACGAGCTTTATATAGACCGGGATCGTATACCTGTCCTATGCGCCGAAACGAACGCGATCCCCAGGTCACCGGACATACATATTGACTCCCCGATAAATCACTCGCGACTGCACTAGTACGTGTGCGAGTCTTTGCATCTCAATGCAACAACCGTTGTTGACACTTTGGCGGGATATTTGAAACGACAGTTGCGTATTATTTATACGGGGCAAGTTCCTGCCTTGTCGGTAGTACAAAAGCTAACAAGGAAGTGATTCTACGTGAAAAAATAAGTCGAAAGTAAAGAGTAAAATTTTTTTCATGTACCTCGTCTGTGGTACCTTAAGCTTAACACCTTATTGGCAGAATCATAATGTGATCTCCGATGTCGCTAAGATGGGAAGGAAATATATATGCTAATTTTTTGTGAATGCCTTTGTTTAATAGAAAAATAAACATTTTTTTACTTGAAACTAACGAAAATAAAAAATTTTATATTATATCTATATTATAGGTTATGTAAACTTATCCTAAACCTAACCTAAACTTATATTGTACTTATATTATATCTATATTATAGGTTATATATATAAGTAATATGTAATCTTGAAATAAGTAATCTTGAAATGATTTCGAAAGAATAATAATCAATAAAGAAAATAATTGAGATTCACTTATTTTGTACACTATTTCCATTAACGTGATCAAGCAATTTCGCGAAGAAATTAAACATTGTTCCTCTATAATCACAGGAAATTCCTTCCCTATCCAACGTATACCTGGAAGCCGCTTAAAACTCCCTTTTATTCATCGAAGTCAACGTTTGTTTGCCACCAAATATACAATTACGCTCTACGAATCGCCCCTGGCCGCCATATTTCCACGAAGTTTCATACTTCTTCCATGGAAGTGATCGCAGAATGCACGTGGATCACGCACAGTTCTTTTCTCGAATGAAACTAAATCGTGCGTACTGATCGAGTCTATGATCAAGCCTCGTTTTCATGGGCTGGAAACACACTTTTATTTATTTGACTGTTAGTTAAGACCGAACTCGAAAAACGTCTCATCTTTGTTAAGTTAATCGTTTCCATTATTTTAACATTTCCTTATCTACGGATGACACCATTTGTCAAATTCAACGCTGTTATTTGTTACAAATGACTCCGTTAAGTGCGCTGTAATGTATGTGTAGTTTTTGTGAAGTCCCATTACACACAGAAAGTTGTTTCAATCATATTAAATAAAATTATTGATTTTTCAATATTAAATTTGTAATTTTATATACGGGCTAATTTTTTATTTCTGCGATTATGTTGCAAAATATATACATATATATTAAAAAGAAACAATTCTACTTAAATTTGACAAACGAGTTAAACTTTATGAAAAATGAAACATGTATGTATAAAATTTTTGTCCTTATTTTATTTTTTCTGTGCACCAGATGGGGGAAAAAAGTCTGAGCAAATATAAATACTCAAAGGGGTGTCATGAATTAATAAAATAAAATAATAAAATTCTTCACTTCAAATAATAAAATTCTTCACTTCAATAATTCCAATTTTGGTCATACAACGTAGGCCGCGGATTTATTAATTATTATTCTTTCAAAACCATTTCAAGACCACGTACGATCATTTAAATGGTAGCACTTTCTACAAACAATTGCACAAGTATAACTCATTATCGTACAAATTTTGAGTCAAAGTCTAATCCTAAAGTAGGTTCTCGTGCTAAGACACGATTCGACGAAAGAATATACCCGGAATTAATTGTAACAACGCAATCGTCGAAACGACAGTTTGCTTCTGAACTTGAATTACTTGACGATCAGCTGGCAAGCAGATCCATCAATGGAGCGAACGGTTCTCATTAAAGTTGCCCTCTAAGTTCTTTTCTCATTAAGTTGCGACGGTTTCAGTTGATTAATGACCTGAATAACACGAACGATAACGTTCCCTATTTTTAGCTAACGAACGACATCGAAGACCTTTCGCGTTCTGACTTTCCTATCGATCACGTTCGAGTTACTTTCAAGCCGAAAATCGAAGGAACTTTTGAAGAAGCTCCCGTGATCTCGAAATCATTTTAGTTGGGCTATTGGCCCTTTCTTTTAAGGAGAAAGCTGGATCGAAACAGTCGTAGAGTAGAAAAGATTTTGAAAAATTTTGTTTTGGTACATGCAGTTGTGACGTTAACAGTTATTATTATTATTATTTCGAAGGACAACAGCTTCACAACATATATTGCGTCACGATCAGGCGCGCGTGATCTTCCATTTGCGCAAAAATTGCTAGTCGACGTAAGCAGTATAGAGGTATAGAGTACGTCATGCCCGCCTCCCTGCAAAAAGATACACGTCGATATAATTAGCTGGCAAACGTCACTTTCATTCTTCCCTTCGTTTCTTGGCGTTGTTCTACGTTACGCTGCGAACCCGTGGAATCGCACACTGCACCATGAAGATATCCGAAATAATAACAAATCTACGAAACGATACATTTAAATAACAATATCTATGAAAATCGGGCAAATTTGCTTGAATTTTGATAGCACAATCGTTCCGCGAGACTAATAAAATTTTGTCCAATAAATGGACAATTCAATGTTTGAAGAGTTTAAAGAAAATAATAAGAAAGTGTGAAGAAAAGTTCGAAGAAAAGAATTTCAATGAAGAATTTCGACCAAATTATTTTATACACGTGATTTAGCGCCATTACCAAATCACTGTACCATAAAAACACGCGTATCACCAAATACACCTGAACGACAAATCTACGAAAATCGGACAAGTTAGCTCGACCAAATTTTGTCCAACAAATAGTAAAGTCAGTATTTGGAGAATTTAAAGAAAAGAATTTCGACCAAATCACTGCCATTATATCATTTTTTCGTAACACGTAACAAAGCCTGTCTTTCGATGCATTCAAACGTGACTCCAAGGATCCTCAGAAACTCGACAAAGACTTCCTCCTACAGCCTTGCAACATCCTCGTAAATTCCGTACCAAGAGGCACTGTGTGTGTTCCACTTGCACGATGAATCAGAAGTGCTTCGGCGGGACTTGGACCGAACTGAGTCACTTTATTCTGGACATTAAATGCCAGACTTGTCGAGTACACGGCTCGTTTGATACGACTCTAAATATAAAGTCACTTTTGCTCAGCGAAGGAACACATGCTATGCTGGAAAACGAGGCGAGATTACACGGGCTAGTGAAATCTCTTCATTACCGGCCGAGCAACAACTACCGGCACTGTGCGTCGGACGCGGACCATGTGCAATGAACGGGGAACGAGGAAGATGAGATCCCATCGTTCAAAATTAGGAGCCAATTCATCTTCCTTCGAAGCACTCTGATCTGAGAGAAAGGGGAAGGAGGAGAGAGCCACTTTGATTAATTGGCGCAAGTTTCTTACGTCTTAGTTAACAAGAAACGATTGAATTTAGTTTGGTACGAGATGGTTAACTTTGCTTGTAAGGACAAAACAACGGAACACGTGCAAAGAGTCACTTAACCTCTTCACGTGGCTCTTGTGGCCACGTACGCTGCTCACAAAAATTAGGGGATATTTCAAAATGAATATGAAGCATTTGATTTTTTATTTGTTAAACAAGAATATTAGAAAAGCAAACGACGTAATATTTTCCGATGTTCTTGTTTAATAAAATTAAACGCTTCATATTCATTTTGAAATATCTTCTGATTTTTGTGAGCAGTATACGTGTATGGACAGTTAATTTACTATACATCCTATAAAAGAAGCTACTTCCACTCGCGAAACCATTACAAAAACATTATTTTTTGAAATTCTGAGATGCGAATTTAATTTTTTTGTTTTCTTTATTTATCGAAAATAAAATGAAATGAAATTAAATCTCTTTGTTATAACTGAAATTAAAAATTCGTTTCTGAAGAGGTTAAAGAGAAATGTACGTAACGCGATGGTATAGAATCTTTTGTAGATCTTCAGGTTTTAAATCTGACTAGCTACACTATGTATGTGATGATGTAGAATCTTTTTTTTAGATTTTAAATCTCTGACTACACTGCTGCACCGCACGGGAGGAATATCAGTGTAGAAAAGATCCGAGGTCACTCGGCTCTGGACTGCGAGATCGAGTTCAGAGAACGCAATCGCCGGGATCGTTCCGTAGGAAACTCGAGCCCGCTAAGAAATCGTGGGCAGGATAATGAGGCCATGCGTATAAAACGTTTCTAAATGGATTGCAAATTCCGACATTCGCCAGTCTGTATCGCGTCATTTTCTGCTGGGAACTATCGTACTATTCGACATCGACTTAACTTTCACGTGGGGAGGTGTTACGTATATACACACTTGGCTTTTGTTGGATGAGAAAAATATTAACTATAAATAGATAAATAGACGAGGAAAATATTAATAGATAAAGAAAATATTAATGTAAATATTAATGGGTAATATAAAAATATTATATATAGACAATATAATAAATAAACAGATGAACGCTGTATTTATTATATTGTAAAAAATTGAAAATAAATTAATATCGTAAATAGATAATAGATAATATGAATCGTAAATCAATAATATAAAGAACAGAAAGTCGTAGAAAATTACAGATAAAAAATCGTATCAAAATATCTTACGAGTCACTACAATTAAAATAGATGGAATTATCTTTCTGTCTAAATAGAAATTAAATTTGAACAAGAACATCCGTATCTTTCAAGCACATGGAAAAAACTCGAAAACTGAACTCACAATCAGTCAAATTGATTAATTGATTGGTTCGATTGGTTCTAGTGTTAAAATAATGAAATTGTTTAAACTTGTACAGTGATACAATTCTAACAAATACATATTTCTTCCACACAACTGTCACTTCAAACTTCCTCGCCGAGTATTAACTAAAATCTGCCTTGCAAATTTGTAACGCAGGATCGATTTTATTACACACGAGTTTTCAACAAAACTCTGGAAATATCTAAATCACCATCGCTAATAACACTAATCGAACGCCAAACATCAGTAATCCGGGAAGCTATAATCGATCTTACACTCGTCTACGTGCACGTATTTACATGTTGATCGGTCTCGATCGATCGAGCCATTAAAATTGTCGACAGACCCCTGAGAATGGTTCTCCGAGAGAAGGAGGCACGAAACAGGTTCTCAAGTGGCTTTTTTAATTTTACAGAAGAACAAGAAAGTGCCGGCTAAAATATTCGCGTGTACCCAAGAAATCAAGCTGGAGACGGAACTGGCTACAAGAGACCTTTCGTTCCTTTACAAGTGCTGTCCTGTTGTGCAAAGTGTACCTACTTTTTTGAGAGGAGCCTCGCTGACGTAATCGAATTGGATTAACTTCGCAACGTGAGCGAATCACTGGATTCGAAAGTCGAGGAGGAATTTGACATTATGAAACGTAGTTTCAACGATTTATCTTCGTCGAGATTCATCATTTGCAGTTAGTTAACAATGTTAGTTAGCTCTACGTCGGAACGAGTTTAAGAACGAAAAGAATGGAACAACGCGAGTTTGGATGTTCATTTTTTTTTGTCATAAAAAGATTATAAATAAAAGAAGAGAAAAATAAGAGAAAAATGAGAAAGGAATAACTCTGAAAATGAATAAATAAAGTAAGAGAAACATAAAATAAGGAATAAAGAATAATTCTACAAAATAAAACAAAGAATAAAATAAGAATTCTTAAGGATTATTAAGAATAATTCTAAAAGATAAATAAATAAAGTAAGAGAAAAAAACTGCACGACTTGTACCCCAGTACGATTTGTCTCACTGAAAGGCCCAGAAGTAACTGTTCCGACTAGGAAATTAAGACGACTTTTTTGCCATAAAATTTTATTGATATGCAAAACAAATTACAGGTGCGATCGCTCAGTATCAGACAACGCCACTCCCACTCGAGGTCTATCCCACGCCCCCTCACGAATCACGTGACCCAAATCAACCAATCGCTAATTTTCGTTGCATTAGCGTTGCGCCTGAAGAGGCCCGATTTTCTGGGTTACCCCCGCTAAAATCACTTTTAGTGATAAAATGAAAGAAAATATAAAATCGAGGAGTTTATGTAAGATTTGGGAATTCCATGGTTAATCAGTGGTTTATCATCGAAATGACTCACGCACACAACTCAGTATCACAGTAGCAATAAATTTCTTTTTCTTCTTTTCGTTATCTCTGGATTACTGGCATTCTCCAAAGAGTCATCATTCAAATATCCATCACATTCTTTCAAAAAAAAAAAAAGAAAAAGAAAGGTCATGTTCTTAAACATGACTTGTCCATTTCTCTAGAAGAGACACGTATCTTTATTTACACAACCAATTTCGAACGTGGAAAAATGAAACAGGTATACCGAAGGATGTCGATAAATTTTATCTCCATTGACCTCGCATTGACCGACGACATATTACTCCGCAACAAAAGCGGACAAAGAGGCAGACGGATAAAAGCGACTAACAAAGACGGGAGGGAAGGAAACGATGAAAATTAAATAACCAGATTCCATTTCGAAAATTGAAGTTTTCTATCGATTGTACACTCGTTTCGAAGTTGCCCCATTTCTCTTTGCCACATTTATATACGTTCCAATTGCCTCGAGCAATAACACATCGCACGCGACAAGCCTAATCGCTTTTTTTCTATCGCCCATAGGGGGAGGGGTAATTAGAGAATAGATTGTTAACAGTGAATTTTTTAAAACGAAAACTTAACTTTCTAATTTTTTTCTTTTATGAATGTCATGTTCTTTGGAAGCTTATTCAGACCTTATACAAAAATTCACTTTTTGAATAACAAGAATATTACGTGTCACAGACGAGTCATCAGGATCTTAGAAATTGCTTAAGTTAGGGGCATGGCCAAAAAGTGATTGGGAACCACTGTTCTATCGTCTCATTGCATTGTATATACGTACACGTTTCGAAATGAAATCGATACAAAATGATATTCTTGCGCATAGGGAGTACAGGGTGAAAAGAAATACAAAATGTAAAGAACCTGCAGCAAAATTGACCGCGACCTTGAATTGAAAGGTCAATGAAAGGTCAAAATTTTTTTTGCTCATCACGAAGGTAAAATTTTTCAAAGGAACTACAGGTCGCAACTTAATATGTAATTCCCTCGAAAAATGGGGAAAAAGTTTCTTAATTATTTAACACTAACGGACTAACAGCGACTTTACGGTTCTGGACACGTGGTTTATTTAAATGCCAACGATTTGTCTTTTTTGCAGTATTTGGAATATCAATTGTATAACGCTGAGCTGCCTTTTCTTACTTCAGATGTGAAGGACCTCGGTATGAACTCTCATAAATCTTTGAACAGACAGTTCGACCTCGATCTGAAAAAAAATTCTTGCCGGATGAATCAAGACCGGCGGCGGTCGTCGACGGGAGTTGAAACCTACCGAAATAAACGAAGGATATAACTGTAAAGCGATCGTTTCAGTCGCACTTCCGTGTGACATCATTGTAGGACACGAATGAGTCACGGCAGAAAGAGTGATTACTTTTACAGTTAAGTTTTACAAGTTAAACAGTTATTATTTTTTGTACTGAGTAATAAATTCTAATCTCTTGTTTGTCTTGTGATAAAGAAACTTTGAAACCTCCAGGATTAGAATTCGTTTGCTAAATTTCACTGCTGATAAGGATACATCATATCATTCTTGAAAAAAACAAGAACTTTGAAGTTGACCAAAAGATGACAAAAAGGTAATGGAATAAAATAAACAAAAGCTAACCTAACCTAATACATTCGTAATTGCATATAGAGCAAAGTTCGTTTGCTAAGTTTCACTGCTGACGTATCAAATCGTTCTTAAAAAACAAACAAGATTAGAACTTTGAAGTTAAACTTAAGATGGCAAAGAAATAACTGAACGAAACCTAACCTAACCTACATTCGTTATTACACATGGAGCAAAATTCGTTTGCTATCAAATCGTTCTTGAAAAAAAAAAAAGATCAGAACTTTGAAGTTAATTGAAAGATGGTAAAGAGATAATCGGACGAAATGAAGGAAACCTAACCTAACCTAAAATTCGTTATCGTGTACAGAGCAAAATTCTTTTGCTAAATTTCACTGCTGATGTATGAAATCGTTGTTGAAAAAGAGGTCAGAACTTTGAAGTTAATCGAAAGATGGCATAGATCGAACGAAATGAACGAAATGAACGAAACCTAACCTAACTTGATACATTCGTTATGCAGAGCAAAAGGGAGGGAAAGAAGGACGTAAAACTCGGAATATCGAGCTTTCTTTGGTCGGTATACGTTCGCTCTCTATCAAGGGTTTTCGGTGCCTTTGGAAGCTCGCCAGAATGCGCTGTATAATGCTGTTACAATGCTAATTCCTGATCGCGATGTCTTGCGGTGCCAGGCAAAATTATGCGGCCCGGTCTGCCCAGCCTTACAATGCTTTATAGGCGTTTGCACGATGGCGCATGATTCCGCTTATCGTATCGACGTCAATTCAACCAAAATACTGTTTCATTTACGTAGTTGGCTACTGCTCGTTACAGGAAAAATGCACGATGATTATTAATGTTCCTCTGTTCTCAAGAATTCCAAGAACATTCCTCCCTTTCTCTCAATCATCCTTTTCGCGAGGGCTAATTGAGAGTTAATTATCAAACTTCTATATTCGAAATTTATCTCGATTCAACAATTTCGAGATCGCGATCATTTTTTCAAAAAGAGAAAAAAAAGATAAACCGCTGTTATTACATCTGATTTTAATCTGAATTTTTCTTCTTACGTTCGAGAAATTGTTCCAAAGCTCGAGAAACTTTTTGCTTCGATGTAATAAAATATATTTAAAAAACGCGGAAACAGTAGCTTTTAATAGACAACAAATTGTACAATTTAATGCCGATTATCGCGCGTACGTAATACTTTATCTCGATCTCGAATAAAAGTCTCCAATTTAATTCGCCTTTCATTCTGGTTACACATATTACGCTTTCATTAACTTTCACGCACGAAGCCTTACGTGTCCATTCCTAACATTACGGTGAAAGACGGTATTTTTATTGCTTTCTCCGAGAATTCTTTTCATGGTAATCATTTTATCCGTAAGAGAGAACCTTTTCAGAGAAATCTTTCTCGCACACCCTTCGTTAATATGGAACTCTAATCCCTCTGTCTGTAATCTTTTTCAAACAAATAATTAAAGCTTGCTGCTTTCTACTTCACGATTCTACGGGAGAAGAAATAGTATAATTTCAACTCTCTCGATCGCGAAACGAAACGTAAACAACCCTTGGTACAACGTTTTATCAGTCGCCTCGTAAATCACCGCGAGATAAAGTATTTATTATCGTCGTAAAGATGACAAATTTCGCGAATTGTATCAAAGTCCAGCTCTTAGAAAATGCTCTCCTCTCTTTAAACTATCACTTCTGTTCCCTTTTCCTTCGCTGTAAATTATTATAATTAATTCTCTTTCTCTCGACGTGGAAACACGGTCGAAGAAATTAATGTTTCTATGCTAAAAAAAAAAAAAAAAAAAACAGTATGATTCCGTAAAATTTGTGCCGAAAGTCGGAAACTTGCAACGAAACGTCAAAATTCTGAAAGAGGATCGGTGATCACGTTACGTAACTGCAGTAAACGCGCGATTTTAATTAGGTTAATGACAGGTCAAAGCATTGATACAATGGTAGATTGCACGAGGTACTTAATTAATTTAATTAATTTAATTGGTTTACGATAGGGGGAATATTCTCGGAAGTTGATAACGAGCGAAGATTTTGCCCAATCGCCAGGGACAAAATTCGCTTACTGAGTAAGATCGTCAAGTGTGAATTTAAGGGGAGGGGAAGAGGAGTTTCAAATGAGGACTATCGCTTCTGATTAATGTAAGTTCGTCTTCAATTTTCTTTCGTAGATTTATCAAAGAAACAAAGACGACATGCAACAAAGTTTCTTGATAAGTTGCAACTACTCGAGACCATGTTTCAAAGAGGAGTAAGGTGTCTCTGGCGTTTGACAAATTTTGTACAACATTAATTCACAAATATAACATATAAAGTTCCAAATAAATGTTTCGCAAATATTAGAAACATATAACTCGTAATATTTGAAATATATAATTCATAAATATAAAATTTGAAACAAATAATTCGAAAATATAAAATTTGAAACAAAAATGAAAAAGGAAAAAAAAAGAGTAAAATTCTTGTAAAAAGAAAGAATCTAAACACGCCCTGAGATTCTAAACTGCACACGTGTTGCACACGAAAAGATATTTGGTTGACGGACCCCCTACTAATTTCGTCCGCTGAACGAAATTTAACTATGATACACGTAATATATCGCATCATGGAAGAGAACACTTTTGAGTACAGAAATTACCAATATTTACGTGAATATGCAGAAATATTCAATTGACACGTGGCTGAAGTTTTGATCTGACGACACAAGATAACGCGAGGAGAGCGTGAAATTCTTACTAGCGAAATAACGCGTGTGGGAGACTTTACCTCCCTTTTCTCTCCAAAGAGTTCGAATTTATTTTTACCAGCAGGCTACCCCGCTGAGCTTCCACACTTTTTCTCTTTTCTTTTTTTCCTTCGTAGGTCAATCGAGAAGAGCCCACGGGTGCCACGTGATCGATCATTGTTCGATTAACCGCTCTCGCCTCATAACACAGAGTCCTACGATTACACGCACAATTTGCGGTGACACAAATTAAGGATTGGGTGAATTGGGTGAACCAACACTAGTCACAATCTCGGACTAAAAATACTTAAAATATCTGTTTTGTAAAATTTCAAAATCTTAAAAATTAAAAGTTTAAAAATCTGAAAATTCAAATTTAAAAATTGAGAAATTCAAATTTAGGAGTTTAAAAATCTAAAAATTCAAATTTAGGAATTTTAAAATTTTGAAGTACATATATAATTTAAAAATGAATATACAAAATTTAAAAAATTTAAAACTATCCATTCTGAATCCATTTCCATTGCAAGTATATTATATTTATATTAACGTTTACGCGTGCAAAATGAAGACCTTGCAACGGCATTCGAATTTTTCAATTTCCCCCTTGGAAACTTTTCCCCTCAATGGAAACTTTTATTCTCGCTTTCTCGATGTTCAATATTGTTCCATTCGCGGCCAATTTTCCCATTTACTCGCCATTATTCAAACATCGATCGCTCGCCCCGTATGCACAGCCGTCCGATAAATTATCGTCAACCTCGACCTACGGAAGCGAATTGCCGGAGAGAAAACAAGTGGATTACAGCAATCAGTGACTTTCTCTGACAAAGCGAGTGTGACTGGTATGGCATGGGCGACACATTCGGCCATGGTCGTTGGTTCGAGTGACGAGACCAAGATTCACAGTTTTCTAGTCGAATCACAGGGTCCTGTGAACTCTACGTACATGTGTATTTAACGAGTGAAAACATAGAAACGTTTCTACCTGTGGAAAATTGCAGAATAAAATCGAGCTTCCCGACTGAACGGTGATCCGAAGATCCGTGAAATATCCGTGCACTTAATGGTAATGAGAAGGAGATCGAGTCTGATCGAATGGAAATTCGATGGAAAACGTGAGAACCGATAGAATCAACACGTCGTGAGATATTCTAGAGCTACGGTGGCGCCCTCTTAGGCGTCCACAGATCGGGACCGAAAGAAAGAGTGGAGATGAAAGTCACCGTTCGTACCGATACCAAGCACGTGCGAGACGAATTCCAGTATTGTTTACCACATTATTTCATTGTAAAATTAACAATTTAACATTTCGTTTAAACCGGATACATTTAAACAATTTTAAATTTAATACATACGTATTTTTAAACCAACTAAAGCAACAATCTAAATTTCTCAAAAATTTATTGAAATTCCTGTAAAAGCAGTTGTTAATCGATAATTATCGACAATTGAATGGAAATCTTGAAAGGTCTTGTTATATTTTCATCGATATTAAATTAGTATGATTCTATAATCGTGTTAATAGATATAAATTGAATATGTATTTATTATTTAATATAATATTTGCCTAACTTATTTATGATTTTATAGTTTACAAAGTATTAATAAAGTATTAATTAATTAATTTTTATGATGTCAATAAAGTATAAATTAATTAATAGTATCAGTATAGTATTAATTTATTAATAATTATTATTAATTAGGCATAATTTATGGTGTGAATTATTATATATTATACATAATTTATACTAATAAATTTATTATTATGTATAATTTATAGTATTAATTGATTAATATTTTATTTTTAATTAAAAAATTCACAAGTAACATAGTTGAGTTCAAATTTTGAGTCCCGATCTATAAAAAAGCAATATCTTCTCGCGAAAGTGTAAGGAAATTTCATCAAATTTATCACTCGCACCAGACCATATTTATCTCGAATTTGTCGCGCCAAAACATTTCTTTCTTTCCAACGATCGCTTTGTCGTCTTTCGACGCAGTGTGAACGCGAGAGATAAGAAGCAAACTGTGTCACTCGACGCAGACAGGGAATGCACACTGTGCAATATCGCGATTCGATTAAAATATTATAAATATTTGTTCATTCAGATTCCACACATGGCCGTGATTCGATCGCACTTCGAGGTATCGAACAAGCTTTTAATTTAGTTGCGACTGCAAACCGATCGTACAGTTCACTGATTGCTTACGCATCGAATTCTTTTTGCCCGAGTCTTCACAGAGGACTTGCCTACTTTTTATTTCGCAAAAAACAAAACTAGTACCTCCGACAGCGAGTGTGTTCTACTTCTGCTTCGTCGAATGTCAAATTTTGCGGAAATTTCCGGTGAATTTAACCATCTACAGGAGATGCAATTTAAAGAAAATATGTAGTTGTATGAAAGAAAACGTCAATGACCTTGAAAAGTCCTTGAAGAAAATACTCCTACCAGTTATTCGGTTTTTCGACATTATTCATGTTAGGTAAGAAAATATTTCTTGCAACATCACAATTCGAAAATGTATCTAGGTAGTCCCACTTAAATGGACCATCCTGTATACACGTTGTTTTTGAATTTGTCATTTTTCATTTATGAAACTATCGTTTCATTCAGAAATATTTTTCTTTTCTCCTTTTACGTCAGATAAATGATCGTTAGAAGCGAAGGTTCCACGTTTTGAAATAAGATCATTATCATTGGTACAGTGAAGAGTATCATATGTATGAATATGAAACTGTATGAAGATTTTAAAAACAGCAAATACAGAGTGAACCAAAAGTTTCTTTTAATAACTAATTTCATTAATTTTAAGTTAAATTTAAGATTACGGATTCACTTTAGGAAGTGATTTTTGGCCCACCCTATAGAGAAAAGCGAGATTACTCAATGGTTATGGGGAACCGTGGAAAAGAAAACTATCGGTCACTCTCTCCGGATCGATTCGATTACCAATCAACCTTAACCTCCTTTCGTTCCGGAACAGAGAAATCGGCAATTATGGTAAACTTGTTGCTTTCTCCGTGTGAGCATTACGTCAGAGTGGCACACAGTGTGTTACACGCGTAATATACGTAAACACGGTACAGCTGACCAGTGCAAACGTTCCAAACGGAACCTAACCTAAACTCGATTCAATGAAAAATTCCGATTCTCCTTGCGACGATGAAAGACTCAAAATCTCTTTTGTTGTAGCATCGATAACTGTGATCAGCACTAGGACGTTTAAAAGTGAAAAATATTCTTTTTCTCCTGTAAACTATCTGAAACTCGAGTTTTTTTCAAAGGTTGCAGAGATGACAATTATACTCGTGAAACACAGAGTACGTGAGGCTGGTAATTGTAAAATTCAATTACATTATAAGGGAATAATACTAGTTTTTTTTTTTTTTTTTGAAAACTCAATAATAATTAATATTAAGAGCAAGAAAATATAGTCTCAAGTCTAGTCTCAAAATGTTCAAATTTACAAATACGTTTTATTCTCCACAAAAAAAATTTAATTCAACTAATACAAATTGTAATTACTCTATTTGTCGTTACAAAAAATTGCCACTTCTTCTTGATGAATATATACGTCATTCGCAACTAAGTTAAGGTTAAGGTTAGGTTTGAAACGTGAACGAACGTGTTTCAAATTCTTGCCCCGCTATTGCTCGCAATAAATATTCCAGCCAAAAGAAACAGTTGATTTTCTTACAAGAAACCATTGGAAACGGTTTGCGGAACATGAATAGCTCCAAGTGCAATCGAGTGTTAAATATACGCCTATGAAATACTTTTAGGCGTAGCTCTCTTTTGCTTCGAATCGTTCATTCTATAACGCGGAACTCGCTCGCCCGTGAAGTAAATTGCGCGGCGTTTGGTAAACGTCAGCGGTCCATTCAATCTCTCCGCTTTTATTTTCTCCGGTTGAACATATTTTCTGACGCGAGTGGGTGTGTTTACACTCAACGGGACGGGAGCCGGTAGTAGATTTACGTTTTTTCTCTCGTGCTAACTTCCTAAAGTGGGCTAGCAGTAGATTTACGTGAAAAATATTACATACGAAGATACTTAACCTCCAAAAATTTTCATCAAGAACGATGTTAACTTCTTCTGCTATTATATCGTTACAGTGTATATATATACAGGGTGGGCCAAAAATTATTCCCCAGTAAAATAAACCCGTAATTTTTTTATTTACATTTGATTTGAAATTAATAAAATTAATTTTTTCTTATATTTTGATGTGACTTTTGACCCACCTTCATTACCACAAATTTGATCATTCTATACATGATGGAACAACAGATGGAACTCGTCTCTATTTACGTGAAAAATATTAGATATGAAACTAAATAACCTCTAGAAATTTTATCAAGAACGATTAACGCTAATTTAAGTATACGAAGCAAGCATTTACCAGGAAATTTCGGCGATATTACCGTGGAAATTGAAGGTTTTCCCGCATCGACCGCACCGATGATCGGTTAACGGACGAAATTGAATTTTAGAGACCGCGAAGCATTACATCACGTGGACGTAACCTGTTGATTAATCCCTAATTACATTTTTCACCGCAACGCTCGTTCACCCAAGAAAGAAAACGTTCAACAATCAAGATCAGCTAATTGTCCGTATAACTAGCCGTTCCTAATTCCCCCTTGATGGTCGCAGAGACGCGAAGGGCCAATATGTTAACACCTTCCTACGTCATTGCATCTTTGTGTCAGTGCCAATTTGATATAAAATAGATAATTTCAATAACGAGTTATATTTTACATTTATGTATTAATTGATAGTGTAATATAATAAGTCGTGTATAATATAGTATAATATAATATAATTAATACATATTGACTATATTACACGGCTTATTATATTATACTTATGTACAGGGTGGGCCAAAAATCACTTCCTAGAAAAATAAATCCGTAATATTTTTATCACATTTTTTTAATTTGCATTTGAAAGAAACAATTTTTAAGACACAATGAAAAAATCTTTTTTAAACTTGAATTTAATTTAAAATTAATAAAATCAGTTTTCTCTTATATTTTGATGTTTCATTACAAAAAATAGGTTGGAAGAAACTTTTGACCCACCTTGTATTATATTATACTACATTAATATTTTACAAATATAATAGAAATGCAGTAAATCAATTTACCGCATATTAATCTGGTTAATCATTCCGATCATCAGTTCGATAACGTTCGTGGCAGTGAAATATTAATTTCTGGGCTAAACAGAACGAGAAAGTGTGCTCGGAAGAATTTATGGTCCGCTGGCGTCGCGTTTATGTAACGATTCCCCTGTTCGCGGGGCCTCGTCCGAAACAAAAGGCGCGCGAGAGAAGAATCAGAAAAGAAAAAGCTTCCTCCAGCGCTCGATGCTTATCGAAATTGCTCGTAACCCGATATGCATAATTGCACCGTTCCTTGCAAAATCGAGATACCGAAATCGTCCCAGAAACGTCCATTCAAGCGTAATTCCATGATAACTTGAACACGATGACATGACAAAGAAATTTCAAAGAAAGAGGGAAGAAAATTTTTCACGATGAAACGTTTCAAAATTAATAACATCAAAATAAAAATGGATAAAAATCTACTTGTCAAGAGTAGAATAAACGAGAAAATACACATATGTACGCACGTTTTGAGAAACTCCGGATGAGATCAACCATTCAGAAAGATCAACAAGCTGTAATTGTGCGATTTTCAAATTTTTATTCCACGGTTTCACTTTTATCTTGACGAGCAACCTGTTTGACTAAACCCTCGAAAGTGAAGTGGCGAGCACTCAGGAAAGTTAATTTCCGCTATCGACCAATTTTATGTATCACTTGATGATATAAAAACCTCCCTCAGAAATCTTAGGACAGACGTTATATTTTCATACTAAAAGTAAATTGTATGCAATGCATCATTGTTGCATTTATAATAAATATGAAACATACTTGTGTCTGCCAATATATTAGTATATTGTACTCGTATATTACAATACATATATACGATAAAATTAAATCAAATACAAAATACATTTTAATTTTAAAT
Organism: Melipona bicolor; assembly: GCA_030673865.1. Taxonomy (NCBI): domain Eukaryota; kingdom Metazoa; phylum Arthropoda; class Insecta; order Hymenoptera; family Apidae; genus Melipona; species Melipona bicolor. Next base: position 586,840 of record JAHYIQ010000013.1, on the reverse strand, counting down.
TAACAATGAGATTGAATACAATATTAAATATATCAATATATCATTGTTGTATTATTGTATATTGTATCATAAAATATACACGATAATCCACGACAAGTACCGAACATTAAAAATAAAAGTGTCCCAAGACTTTTGAATTCTCGCCTCAGATCTTCATAAAATTACAAAAACACCAATTTATGTTTCATAATTATTAATTTTATAATTAGTCGTTACGAAGGGAAATAAATTTTTTTTTCCGATTTTCGAGCTGATTTTTACTTCAAAATGGCCTCCCTCTACTGGGAGACTCACAAATGGTGGTCCTGTCTCGAAACACTCTATGGCATAGCAGTTTTTCTGCCAGAAACGTTTACTCTTTCCTGAACCTACAGTTTTACGAGCAAGTAACTATGACATAAGCAAAAATAACGATCAGTCGTACATTTATTAATTAAAAGATGTATATTCGTGTAAATATACAGACGAGTAACTCTACGCTATTTTTTAATTGAATGGAACACGAGACACGGAAACAGCGAAGGTCAGACCCGTCACAACGTGTTAAATTTCGCTTCGAGAGAACGAAACAAAAGACCCAGAGAAAGGAATATTAAATCACTCCCCGCCGTGGAGGATACTCCCCCGCATCGAGTTTCGTTTATTTTCACTGTGTGTGCGCGCTCACGCGCGCGTTTCTCCACGCACTGCCAATAAAATCGATACTCGATTGATAATTTGCTACCTTCGATTGTCGCGAGACAGAAAAAAAAAATCAGGCCAATTTTCCGCTATTTCTGAATTACAACCAGGCCACCGTTTGTACCGTATCGCCGCGACACTTCGCGTTAATTTGTTTCGCCGTTTGTGTCGCAAAGGGGACCGGTGAATGATCGCGAAACGGAGAATTATTTCACCGACGTTCCACGAAGTTTCGCTTTTTCAAGGCAACGCCAGCCAACGCGAGCTTTTAATAGGACGAATGAGAACAACCTGTACACGCAAATAGCACGCGAATAATGTAATTCTATTTCATCTGTAACTCTATTCCTCTTGAGCGACGTGTTTTTACACAGTTTAATCTTTCGCACAACACTTTGATATTCAGAAGTAACTGACGAAACGTAAAGTAATAACGATGAAAATTAAACGAACGAGGTAGACGAGCTTTCTTTTAATTTTCTTGTTCTTAAACAACAACGCGATCGAATAAGAAATACAATAAAAATTTAAGAATACATTATTATTAAATTAATGATCTAGTCAAAAATTGACTTTATCGAGTTTTATATTTTAAAACTAAAAAATTTCTTTGATGCGTATAACGTCACGTAATTCTTTTAAACTATCCAGGACCAACTATCCACGCCATTTTCCGCATTCTTATGATTTTTTAGACATATTTCCAGCACATATTGCACGTACATGTAAAAAACGATAAATTTCGAGGAATATTTTAATTAAAAATTCCGATACAATGTACGCGTTTATTTCTCACACACCCTGTATATAAATATTCGCGAAAAATGATTCGTTAATGATCTTTTTATCGACTAACTAATAAAAAATTGATAAAATTGATAAAAGGTCAAGATACAGTTATTTATAATTATAATCTTGTATATTAATAAATAATATTATAAATTATATTATAATCTTGTATGTTAAATATTAATAAAACATTAAATAATTTATACAATTGATTTGCATATTTATCACATAATTTTATAATTTTGTATATAATTTTATTATTATATAATTTTGTAACGTAATAATGATTACGAAACATTTCGTCAAGTACCACAAATATGCGAATTATCGCAAGAAGTTAACGCCACATGTTGTTACGCAGTTGGACAGCAAATATCCAACGGCGACAAGTCGATCAGAGATAAATAAAGCGCCTAATTAATATGCGAAAAAGTACGAAATTAACAATACGATCACACGTGTGCGTCGTTCATATGCGCGGCAAATATTATTTAAATTGCACGATGAAAAACTAGGTTAACTCTGCAGCTCGATTTACTGTTCCACATTTCTCTCGTCCCGCAAATTTTCAATCGCAAACCGTCCCACGTTTCGAGATATTAAAAATCTCACGCTAGGGAAAACATCAACTTTTCCATTCATAAAAATCCATTGAACAAAAGAACGCGAAAAAAGACGAAAAATATCGTTAAAAATAAGTCACGTTTGCTGTCTTTAAAAGGGGACAAAAATCGTGTGTTTGGTTGCGATGAAATTTAAAAATGTTTCACATAACACGCATGTAGCATACGAAAAGTTTTTCTAAATAAAAACAACAACAATTGAACTGTTCTTTTTTTCTCACTTTTGGAAAAAAGAATGAATTAATGATAGTTTTAATGAGGCATAGATGTCCTTCTTTAATATTTACAATAACAAAGTCAACGGTGTCAACAATATTCTCATATAAAGAGAAGAATAAGAAGTCATCTCTCATAAAGATCGAACTCAAAAGTGGATCGTCAAAATAGAAGTTCTGAACTTAAAGTAAGACCAAAAATGTATCATCGATACGATTTTTTCTTTATGAAGTTAAGTTAGTTTAATTTTTTTAATTTTTTGGATTTCGACAATTTTTCACAGTCGCTCGTATACAGTTACGCTCTTCGCTGTGCGTAACACGAACGCGAAAGGATCGGTCAGCGAAGCACACGCGCGCCCCGCGCCTACGTGACTTTCAATTTTAACACGTCCACGGATCGAAAGTTTCGGTCGCCGGATTGCTGAATTGCGTTAGCCAGGGTGACCAACACCCATGGGATGTCGGAGTTTATAGAGAAAATAAATCGGAAAACTCCTCCGCTGGCAGAACAGACCGACAGGGATCCTCGCGTGGTCGGTTAGACTCTCGCACGAAATGTCTAGTCCCCCCCCACTCCCTTCACTCCTTCCCCACCACGAGGTTCAAGGATACGTCGAGCTCGTGCAAAAAACATACACGACCTGCAGAATTTACGTCGTGCACCACGAGCGTGCTCGTTCGAAAATTTATGCCACCGCGCCGAACGTATCATTTATACACGGATGTCTTTCGATCGAAGAAGATGGAGAAGTTTCTCTGCTTTCGCTCTCCCGTGAAAACGTGAGCGTGAAACGAAGCGTCCCGTCCCTTCTTCTTCCGCTTTGGCCAACTTTGCTCGATCTCCCTGCTCGAAACGCGGTTCTGTTTCGAATCGATTCTTTCGACAAACTGACTTTTCTCGATCCTGCTTTTCACAGAGAGTTCAAATGGAAACTTTGTTTATAATTTACATCTAATAAGCGTCGATGTGCGTCCAATCTAAAGGAATTAAGTTTGAACTTCTGAATTAAAATTCCAAGAAAACTTGAAAGCGAACCATTGAAACTGTAATTTAAATTGTAACGAGTGTGACTCGATACCATTAGATCAGGTTATGTTAGGGATTATTATTAGTATCAATTGTCCTGCATTACAACAGTTTTATGATCTTTTGGTAAAGAGTGAACGTCAGTCCATAGAATTGAATCGTTTCCTGAATCATCACTTCATCTGAATAAAACGAGATCAACGACGATCAACGAGATTTACTTTACGACTCTCGTTTATTTTTCGTAACTTTTTCGTTATTTTTCATTATTCAGGATAAATAATTTTTGGATTAGACGAAATTGGCCAATTTTTACCATTGTGTTCTTTTTTACGAACGAATGGGGTTAAATCGTGAAATCTGACGTGACAAGTGAACGGGCACACGTTTTTAAAGACGGGTCAATTACCGATGCGGAGAGTCAAACAGTGACAGCTGGCAGATCTGAATTAACGTCTCGAGCAGCACACGCTGGCTCTTTGTTTCTCGTATCGGCGATCATATGTTGCCGTCGCTTCTTTGTGCCTCGTTATACCGAGTGCTCCAGAAATAAATACAGGCTTTTGAGAAAAACCTATGCTCTGTAATAGAATTCTATTTTATGTTTGTCTTTTTTTTATTTTTCTCTGTATTTATTACTATTATTAATATGACTTATTTTTACTTTAACTTTTTTTAAAGCGTTACGATTTCTGGAACAATTCCCGAATTTATTTTTTATTATTACAAATTTGTATCGTCACTCTCAAAATAAAAACTGTTGGGAAAGAAGTTATATTTTTGACATTTGTGATGCTCGCGCTAAATCCAATTCAATTGTTAGACAAAATGACAATGTGATACTTAACCTCTTGAACACGCTGTAGGTGACAAAAAAAGAATTTGGGAATTGTTCTAAAGGTTATTACACTTTAAAAAATTATAAAAAAATAAATTACATTATATAAAATAATAGTACTGTTATTAGATATATTATTATTATACATAATAATTATATTACTGATAATAATAATAAATAAATAAAGAATATTAATTTACCTAATTTACCTTAAAATAAATGTAAGTGGATGCGCAACAGATATAATTGAAAACAAGTTGAGTGCAAATAGAATTCGAAGATCTAAGGTTTTATTAGCAAATTCACTTTTTATAAAGAAACGGCACACTATACGTCAGATTCTCTGCGAACACGAACAACGAACATTCATCACGTTCGGTCTAAAACACCCTGTACACGAATATCGGTGGTCGAATCCCCAGTTCTGCCGCACTGTAATTGGTGCATGCACCTATCGATCGATGCTGAAAAACTGGAGATCGAAAGTAAACGTCCGAAGTTCAACGATAACGCCGATACCGTGAGAAACCAGCGACCAGGAAACGAAAGGAAAGGAAAGGAAAGGAAAGTGACGAGGACAATGCTACAATCTATTGACCAAAAAGTAATCGCATTTTTTTCTGACAACGTACGCGTATATCTTGAACTAACTTCACTTTAAATCGCAATTTCGTTGTGTAATCTGTTGCCTGATTGTTCGAAAAATAAGCTTGTTTTAGAAAAAGAAAATGCTCGTTTGACAAAATGAAAAACATTTCGCTGTGTTATCTTCGAAAAATAAAAAAAAAAAAAAAGAAATAACGCTGTGTAAGCTCATAAAGAATTATCTGATATGTACGGCGAAAAAGACTTAAAAGTGTGTCAATATTTGTTTGCTGAATTTGTGCTGCTGATATCAAATCGTTCTTCAAAGTTCCTTTTGCAGGGGAGAAAGATAAAAAAACCTTTTTGAACGAGAAATCATGATGATGCAAGTTGAAAGATGGCGGAAGATAGTCGAACAAAACGGATATATAATATATTAACAGATTCGCGACCGATAACGTAGTTCTACGTCATTTCAAATTCTTTAGCTGAATGCCGGTAACGTAGTTCTACGTCGTTTTAAATTTGGCGCTTCTGGTAGCCACGAGGCTCAATACAATTTTCATTCGACAAATGAGTGAACAAAAATACTGCAATTATCCAAACTATAACAATATCGCCGAGTATAGTTAATAAAATATAGTTTACAAAATTTTCATTAGGTTACATATTTTCTTTACACGTTAATTTAAAAGAAACCTTTATTTATGGTAGAAGGAAATAATTTTGGACTGTAAGTCCAAATTCAACAACGATAGTGCCACAGGCAGCGATACCAATTCAAACGAATGAGTATCAAAAAATAACAAGAAGCGACCAAGAGTCAATAGGGATGAACCTCTCGCGGTACTCAACTACAGAATTTTGAAAATCCACCTTATAGTCGCCAAATAGTGTGTTAATAAAATTTTCTCGTTTCTCACAAAAAATTCGCCTTTCATTTACGCACGAAAGACAAAAAGCAACCTGATAACGTTCGAGACGTTCGACGAGAGAGACGAAGATGGACGAGCAAGTAGAAAAAAAGACGCGTAAGATTTATCGCGTGTTTTGAAGCGGAGCCCGATCCGTTACTCGTCGTGCGGTGACTAATTAAGCCGCAACGTCGAGTTGTCGGTGCAGTTAATTGGTACACCGATTAAAAGCACCAGGCCAAGCGTGGGGGAGGTAGGTATCGTTTCATGTGCACGTACAGGACAAGGTCAGAGTCCTGAGGACTGTACTACGGCCGTTCTCCGCTCGACAACAGCCGGATTCCTCTCTCGAGATGCCCCGCGCGCTCGGTGACAGAGAGCGCACACCAACACACGAGACTATAAAAATAATTCTGCAGACACCGAGGTTCAAGACCTCGATACACGCAGATAGTACGGTGGCACGATAACGTTATCCGTGGAATTATGGCACAGCTGTGCTTGAACACAAACACCAGCGAACAGAGGAGCGAGAAAAAAATTGGTCCGTGAGACAAACATCAGATTAAGATTTAAGAGATGTTACACGCACTTATGTATTATCTCGTTTCGTTCGTCGTTTGTCTTGTTTAAGCAGGAACTTCATGTCGCGAGGTTTCCGCGTATGAACAACAAACACTGCTCACAGGCGAAAGAAAAACTCAAGAAACAACTATGATCTTTCGGAGCAGCGTGAGAGATAAAGACAGGTTATTTTTAAAGGTCGTATATGCAAAGGGAGCAACGAAAGATAATATATAACGATGATAAGAATCAATCTCTCTCTCTTTCTCTCTCTTTCTCTCTTTCTCAACAGGCGATACCTGTCCGGAATCTCGCGACCAGATTACGAAAACTTTGTTCTGACCTATTTCCAAAGATGCTGTATGCCATATCTCTCGAATTATCTCGATTTGAAACAATCTCGTGCACGAAAGATTTAGTCTGTCAATGTATGGTATAACCTGCCTCTCTTTTTTTGTTAAATTTTTATAGAAATTTTGGCAGTCTGAGAAACTTCTACCACAGAGGAAGTTTGGCAGACTCGCGAGGTGATTTTTGGTAGATCGGAAAAGGTCAGTCGGCTCTGCGGATTGATGGGATGTTCGACAGTACACGCGACAAAGGGAATCGCGATGCAACGCGAGAGCAGAAGTAAGGAGTAAAAAAACTTACCGAAAGGACGCTCGAAGCACCTCACGAAACTCCTTTGTATCCGGGGCAGTGAAAAATCCTCGTGGTGACAACGCGATTAACGAGTTGCGTATACATCTAAACACACTCACTAGCACTACGAACCGAACACCGAACAAATTCGTCGCGCACGCCTGGCTTGACCTCACGATCTGACCGGTAGATCGGCAAGAAATTCACGAAAATCACATTGATAGCGTACGACCGTCAGCTTGCTTCGGGGATCATAGACCAGCTGTGTTTTTGCCCGACCATTGAGGGACTCGTGCATGCGCACTGGCCGCCGCCCGCCATCTTGACTTTCTCGAGAGTAGGAAAACACATCGCGCGCAATTTCGAACCTTCCAACTTACAGCTGCCAACTTCCTCATCGTTGATGATACAATTTTTAATCATTTAACCACCTTAAACTGTGAACAGTTTGGCGAATTTTATTTATTATAATTTCTACTAAAATTTAAAGTGTATTATTGAGTAAAAATATGCATACTTTTTACATTTTTAATAAAGAATGATGCTGATGAAAATGTTTAATAACTTTGAACTTTTGATAGCAACGTATAAAAATGTAAAAATATGTTTGAAAATGATAAAATAATTGCGTTTTAGACTTATTGAAAGTTTAACGCAAGTATTAGTAATGTATAACATTATATTGAACAGAAAAGGAAAAGAGAAAGCTAAATATTAAGAAAAAAATAAGTCTTGTTTAATTATTTCAAGAGTTATCCAAATGGGTACATATATTGTATGTACTATGTACGATATATTTCAGAATTAAAGTTCATTTTGCTATAAAAAAAGAAGGGCCCCTCCGGGATTTGAACCCGGGACCTCCTGCACCCAAAGCAGGAATCATACCCCTAGACCAAGAGGCCATCTGTTGAGTTGTTTTGCAATACAATATTAATATATATATTGAAATTTAAATATATAAATAAATTTGTTATATGTATATATGTATATTCGTTATTATTATATATAATGTATTAGGTATTACAAGTATAATATAATTAATTTACTTACCATATAGTTATATATCAATAATAAATTTATACAAAGATAGATCGAAACTTTTAATCGAACAATTTATAGTCCTATTAAGACACAACCATATATAATTTATATGTAAGAATGTAAAAATTATAACCTTATCCCCAAAAGTTTGAGTCGTTAAATACATACGCAATTATATTTAAAAATAATAATATTGACTAAACAAAACTATTTCAATCAGAGTACTCCTCACGCCCTCTGCAATGTGTTACGGTAAACATAGAAATTATGTCTCAAGATGATAATGTCAATAGCATTGTCCTTATGAAAAAGTTAATTTCGGAAAGTATTTATAATGGAAAAATTTTGTTAAATATATCGGAGATTATGTTCATTATGTATAATCAAATAAAATAATTCATTAAAATAACGATATTTGAAACTGAGATTTCAAATGAAGACACATTTATTTGACTTCGACCATAGTCTATAAAGTAAAATTAAAGATACTGTGTTAGATCAGTTGTTTTATTTGATAAACGAACAATAATAAAGATTTTATTTGAGATTGGAATTTATCATTGTCTGAAATGCGCGCGCACTGATTTAAGAATTCAAGTTAAGTAAAAATTACAGCACCATTGCGATGAAGTACGCAATTACATATTGTGATTCTCGAACGAAATAATCGACATTTTTCGCGATCGATCTATTATATTGGCCGACAGTTGGCGTCAGTCCTTGGCGGGAAGCACAGTGAAAAGAAGCGTTACGTAGAGTTCGTCAGGTAAATACTGTAATCAATAACTTTTAGTTAAAAAAATTATTATTATTGTTCAATCTAGTCGCGCGCTGATTAGAAAAAGTAAAATATATGAAAAGTTAACAAATAAACCTTTCATATCTGTATAAATACGACCATCATGATGACATTTTGGAGCAGTCTGAAAATTCATGATTACATATGCACTGCTAATTAAATCCTTTATCGTGATTGTTATGTAATATTTAGTCGTCGTATATTAGAACTTTCATGAAGACATGGAAACGTTTGATTTATTTTGACGAAGGCAAATTTTTTTCAGAAAGTGTCGCTATCAAGAACAGGTTGATTCTGCGCATCGTGCATTGCGCAGCTTTGTTTAACCGACAATGGAGGCGTGCCATATTTGAACGTGCGAGGTACATTTGAAACTCTACTAACGAACAGTCAAAGTATAATTCTTACAAATTAATAATGTTATAGAATATTCATAGATATTTAAAAATATTAGGATTGTGTCTATTATTTTTTTTACGAAATTAGAGTCGTGTTAATGATCTTGTTTGTTTTTATAAACAAATTATAATATTTCACATGTTATAATATCTAATTTCTTTTTTTTCAGGAAATGATCTAACGGTGCTTTAAAATTTTGTGACGGACTTTGCTATAACTTTTGCTGGGTCACAACAATACCAATGTTCTTCGCATCTACTGGTGAGTCGCATGCTTTTTTGTTGCTCTGGTCACTCATGTTGTAAAATGTAAGATGAATGGTCCGAGTCGACATGAGTGACTAATTGTATTACGTAGATCTTTTAATAAATAGTCACCGCGGGTATTTATTATATTTGTGAGTAGTAACAGTTCTTTCTATCAAGTAGATGCCAATAGTTTTAATAATTTTTAATTAATTTATATCAAAATAGTGCAGTTTTTTTGTTTTCATTTCTCGTACATTAAAATCTTGTATATTAAAATGTACAGAAAACATTTTGTTAAGGATGATATAGGAAAGATAATCTTAATATAGAAAATTCCAAATTGGTACATTTTTTATTCAACATGTGAAAGGGATATGTTAAAATTAATACCAAAACTTGCAACTATATCTATAATTGTATATACTATTACAAATATCAATTCATAATAGAGGTTGTTCCATTTTCTTTAGACACTATGTCTTTTATACAAGCAATAACATCATACAAATATGGTATATTAATTCTATGAAAAACAATGTCTCCCAGAGGTATTTCCGTGATACAATAGTTCAGCTGGTCGCAATAACAATTACAATATACTGCATAAATAGCAATTGCATAAGACAAAGATGTATAATAATTCCTTTTTTATCTTAAACATCGACTATTATCATCTGTGGTAGATACATTTTATAGCTTTACGGATTTAATTGACGGTCGGTAAATACTAAGATTATAGTCATACGATGTTATACAAGTTAAAATCACATATTAGATCGGATAGCAGAGGATAATACAATAAAATTCTCGATAATTTTGATAACCTTCTTTGATTCAGCATTTAACTGTGATTATTCATTCCTATATAGAACAATACAAGAAGCGTAATGATGATATATCAAGCAAATGTTCATTGTATTATGTTCTTCTATTCTCATTGTTATTAAACTTAGAACCTTACGAATGAATTATTTCAAGTTGACAAGTAATACTTATATGTAATAAACATCGAAAAGGACTACAAGTGCACTTGCCCATATTACATTTCATTACAATTGGTACTTATAGCTCTCCCGTTAAAAACGAGACGTATTTTCGATACGATATTAAAAAACAACGATACATTTCTTTACAATAATTCTGGCAGTGAACAGCTTTTACACGAAATACCCTACGTACAAACGCAAATCGTATAAATGTACCTGTACAATTTTAAACAACCCTCGAAATAAATAGTCTCACACACATGTACAAATACCGCGTTTTCTCACGAACGTTCAAAACCCCTTTTCCACTTATTACATCTACAATAATAATAAATAAGCGCGCTTTTTTATATAAATTCCTCGAAGACCAGAGGAAAAAACATGATAAATCTGGTTACGTTTACTTTCCACTTTGAATTATTGTAATACATTGATAAATGTATTACAATAAATTTGCATTGATAAATTTATGAAACTTTGTAACAAACCAATAACAATCAATATAATATATAATTTTTCAAATATTCGGAAATTATGCCAAAAATATACGTATTAAAATCATATAAAAATTGATAATATAAAATTGGTCGATTATAATTGTTTTTAATTAAAACAATTATTTTATGGTGTCTTCCTCCTATGATCTTCGATCGCAGACACAACAAATAAATATCCATTCTATCCCATTTACAGTTTAGCATCTTTTACAATTAGTTATTCTACGATAAATTGTAAAGAAAATTATAGAGATATACAGCCACTTATGTCGACAAATTTTCTTTAAATATCTCTTCGAGCGAAAAAAGTACCTATCAAGTCGATACTCGATTTAATGGAGTAACAATCTGTCAGATTATCATTTACGGATCGATTATAGGGTTTATTGTTGATGGCGTGGTCGGTGTTTCGTGCTGGGTATCGTTTAACATTAAAGTTGTCGGTTCTTCCCGCGAATTTTGAGTTCTGTTCCCTGGAGGGATGTACGTCCACCAAGCCAAGAAAAAGAAAAGGAGGGACGCTGCTTTACCGATGAAAGCTAACGCCAACATATACCTGACAACAATATTATTTTTTTATTTTCAAATTCACACGAAAATATGGCTTATTATTATTCTGATAATACAATGACGCTCTATTAATCGTTGATCTTGTTAATTTTGTTTAATAAAGTTTCTTCCAAATATTTTTACAATAACCACAATTGAGCGGTCATCTCAAAAATTCTTGCAACTGAGCTGTTGCAGTTTCTTCAAAAGTTATTCGTCGTCTTTGTATTTATGCTGTGATTATTACAACTCTAGTACGTACCTGCTCATGTACAAGTTATCATAAACAAGGCAAGATCCTCCACCGTCGCAGGTTTCGTTCCATAAAATGCAAGTGTCGTCAATAAGGGCACCAAACACCATAGGTGCAGGTATGGTGCCCAGAATTCGGACTTTGATCCATTGAATACCCAGGGCGAACGATCTCTGGTCATCTCGAACGACGCGGAGCGTCGCGGAAAGCGCCGGCATCGTGCAGAGAAACGTGATGAACATGTTGCAAAATGCCAGAACGATGAAAGGCCATAGGTAGGAGCACGATGTGTTACAAGTCGTGTTTATTGCCTCGTAACTAATCACGTTGTCGGCGATGGTCAGATTTATCGGTGGCGTGCGTATGCAAGTGCAGTCTGAATATACCTGGAAAACAAAAGAGCGAAAGATTAATACATCACCGGGGACTAACTAATGAAACTTCCTCTGCCAAAAATTTATGAGATATAATTTCACGTGGATCACTTAAGGCGCTCTATAAAATTAACTATCGAAACTTCAGCTATTTCTGTCAAGAGTTCAAGATATAATTTCACAAAAGGAGTCAACAATTTCTTGATATAATATTAAAATTTAACGATAATTATAATTATGCTCTGATATTAAATTTCACATTATAGTGTCGTCACTTGTCGCAGTGTTCATTTCTTACAAGTGATAATATTGAGTTCAACCTTAATAATTCATAGATTTGAAAGGTTCAGTTCTAATCTTGGATATTGCTTGGCACACGCGCATTTTTTAAAAATACTCGAGTAATAAAGATAAAACGGATAGAATTCAATTTGTAAGAGTTTCACTTCGAGGAATCTGACTTGATAATCGAAACTGTGCAACTGAGTGTACGAAAGTACGTTCCTGCGCTAATGTGAGACAGAGCAGTCCTCTCTGTAACAAATATAGATTACACATATGGCTAAGAAACAGACTAGACGTTCACAAGCGATTGAATAAGAAATTTTACTAACTTCCACGTTATTTATCCGCATTCCTTGATAACATCCGGCGTGACAAGGCGAGTAATACGTGATCCCATCGACTCCGCATATCGGGCTGAACTCCGACCTCGAACAACCGCAGCCATTATTGCACGTGCTGTCCAACGAGAAAGGTTTCCTGCGAACGTAATATTTTTTAATCACGAGCATTTACATATCACGCAATTTTTCGTAACGCGTGACACGGCGTATGGGATGTGATTTGCATAAACCAGCGCGAAAGAAACAAGAAAAATGGAAACGCACAAATGGGCGAGTGCGCGGAAACACAAAAGGCACGAAAAATTGTAAATGCGCACGTTCGCGAAATTGTCACATTTTTTCGCTGGAGAAAACGCGGCGGGGGGAACAAACGAAGTAAAGCAAGTGCAAAACGGAGTTTTTGATACGAGCCGCGGCGTACAGCGGAATTAATTCGAGAGGTAAACAAAATCCGCGCGCACGCGGCAAAAAACAATCGAGCGTACTTGGCCTGGTCCGTGTAGGGCACGGTAACTCCGGCGAAGTTCAAATTCGGGCAGTTGAGAACGAAGCATAGAGTGAAGGCGATGCAGGACGCGGTGGCCAACAGGCAGAACTTTAAAATGCCCGAGCAGGACAAATTAAAACGCTTTATGAGGTAACCACCGAGGAAGGTACCGCCACCGCCTGCGGGCACAGTCACTAGACCTAAAAAAACACAGAAAAGGAGGAAAAAAATGTAGAAAAAACAAATATAAGGGCCGTCCGTTTCATCCGAATCTACCCAGTTTTTTACACAAGAGTGTTTAGGTCCTCTCGGTGGTTTCGAAATTTCGCGAAATTACGTCGGCAGGCTAGCCGATCACAAATGCACGGATCGAGATACAGGGTGTTTCACGCCATGTTAAATTTAACGATAAAAATATAACGTGTCAAAAATGTATACACCTTTAACTACGGACATTTAATAAATAAATTCAATAAATTTAAATGACACGATTTAAATTCTTTTGTTAAATAGAATTTACATCTGATTAGACGCGTAACGTGTCGAAGAAATTGTGCGCGATTAAAATTCTCGGTCTCCACTTGAAACACCCTGTAGGAAAACGTCGACGATGATTTATGCCCGCAACATATCCGAGGGGATATCTGACGGTAACATATCGTTCAGTCGATATTTTAGCGCAAAGAGAGCAGAGAAAAAAAAGGTTGCAGCGTAAAAGAAAAAAGAGAAGGGTAAAAAATGTTTCGGTATTTGACGAAAAATGTCAACGATTACGCGTTTGCGACGGACGAGAGGCGCGCGCGATTTTTTCTCTCTCTCTTTCCTTCTTTTTTTTTTCTTTTTTTTTTTTTTTTTGGTTCTCTGATTGATTACGACAGAATGTTTGAATATTATTCACCCATTAGTAATGCGGCGGAGCTAGGGCTGACGTTGAATTGATTTTCGATCAGTTTCGGCAGAAACGCGGCGAAACCAGCGATAAGTAATCCTTCACTGGCACCTGCCAGATTCAACATGAAAAACCCCGGATTACCGAGCAGATCGGTGAGAGCGCGAGGCAGTTCCCGTATTTTCGAGAACGCCTCCCCTCGATCGCTCGAGGACGGCTGCTCGGGCTTCTGGTGTGCCTCTGACACCCTCTCTTTGGCCAGTTTCTCCGAACCTAAGGAAAAGAGACATTCGTTCCTTCTCAAGAGTCGATTTATGTATATTCCATTACACTCGCGAGTATTTGGACTATTGCTTGTCTGAATTTAATTGAAAGTTGAAACATAAAGTTCAATTCCGGATACGCGAAGTTTATGAATCCACGTTTCACGCGTAAATAGAATTTGCCAGTGCAAAAGGAAGCAAAATGTACAAGTTATAGAAACGCATATTTATTTTATTTTACATGGGTTAACGAAAAAAACAGAATAATAATAATAATTTCAGAAAATGAAAATAAATTTTATTCGGTGTCACTATCACGCTACTGTAATTCAGAACAATCTACCTTCTTTTTTTAATTGGCTTGAAAACTGTTTTAATCGTCACTTGAAATATTCGCAAGTTCGACTTTATTTTCATTGTTAGCGCTAATTTTGTTCGGATGATTTGTCCTCGCGAAGCTTTCACAAACTTACTGATATTCGCTGCAACATTTCTTCAAGTCTCATTGAACATTTGGATCGATGTATTTTCGTTGTAACAGCGTTATAATTTACCGCAGTGCTGGTTAACTGGCGACTCGCGAGCCCTTGTCCCCACTCTCCTGATTACTAGCGCTACCCTCTCCACTGCATCAGTGGAGCAGTGGAGGGGGTAGCGCTAGCGATCAGGAAAGTAGGGGCAAGGGCCGCCAGTTAGCTAGCTCTGATTTACCGCGTAAAAAAGAAATGGAGGGACGGATATAACGTCTGTACACAGTGGAGTTGATTCTCAGAAACTGACACGTACGTAACAAAAAAAAACAATGGTATACTCGAAGAAAGATGTCAAAAATTCGTGAGAAAGTATATTTTATAATATTTTATAAGCGTGTGTACCAGGTAAAGCTGCCGGGAACGCCAAAATCGGTATAGCAATCGCGAAACATATGACTGCAGCCGCTAGGAAACCTATCCACCATGCTCCCACCCACACGTTGCTGTTCGGTGTCAAGCCGATCCTGCAAAATTTGTTATTTTTCAAATTAGTAAATTCTCTCGCTGTTGAAACGGAACAGGGCGAGATCTCGCGGATAAATCTGGTCGTTTTTAAACGACGCTCTGAAGCGGCGTTCATATCAAACGAAACTCCCAGAGGAAAGTAGGCCGCGCGTAAACAAAAAAGGGGCGGGCAACGATTCCAGGGAGGGGAGGAGAAAAATGTAATTATCTCGGAACAGTGTACTCGGTATACTCCGGCGAGTAGGCCGGAATTGCTTTTCCGGTCGCGAAACTTGCCGATCTCCTCGCGCTTTTTTAATTGCGCCGGCAGTCGGCGGTCAGAAATTCCCCGACCGGCCGAGCTTCTGCAACTTTCCCGGCTAATTGCCGGGCTACGAGCCCGGATGCTCGTCCTTTCCTCGTGTTCTAAACCGATATACGCGGACGAAACCATCGGCCTGCCGCGATTCGTCATTCAAAAAAGAAAAAAGAAGAGAAGTAGAAAAAATTCCAATTGTTTCCGTTTAGAGAGTAATTATTCTGTCAAAGACAAAAAGCAAATTGAACGCAGTAATCGGCCCGCAAGTGCAATGCGACGCATATATAGGGTGGCTCAAAAATTTCTTCTCGTCTATTTTTTTTTTAATAAAACGTCAAAACACAAGAAAAAACTAATTTTATTAGCTTTGAAAATTATTTCTTTCAAGCGTTCAAAAGAAAATGTATAATAAAAAAATTAAATAATTCATTTTAATAGAAAGTTATCCTTGGCCTACACCCTGTGCTTGAAACACTCGACAATAACGAAATATCATCGCTCGAAAATGTTAAAGTTCTCCCGTGAGAAAGTGCACGAACAATGGTTCTTTAATCTCGCCGGTACTTTCGAAGCCCCTCTCGTTCATCATCTTCTCCTTCAACACGTGTACAATGCGCCATCATCATCGTACGAGCATAACCGCCAGGGCTCACCGTCTAGCAAATTCCTTCAGAATCGCGATATTACGGCACAATATATGTGACATAATCTATCCGCAGTGCGCGCAACTATACGAGAGAGCATTTGTTCGAAAACTAGAGTCTAAATCTAGAAAAAATTAACAGCGTATTCATAACCTGGAGGAGCTAACCTAATTGTTCAAAATCGATTCATAAATCTTTGGCAACAGATTGTGTAATATTTCGCTCTTGATACATTCGGTGTTTCAATGTTTTCTGCAAATATTTTTCAAATCAAGTGTTTCCGATGGTGAATCGATTCGATACGACTCGAGCTCTCGAGAGTTGTTTTATCGATCGACGGGACGAATATTTCCAGCAAGAGACTTCGCGTAAAACTTTTTCCCCCGTGGCGAGGCTTATTTTTTCCTGGCGAAACCTAGGACTGCGAACAGGTGATTGATTGCCCGGAAACGGCTGACTAACTGCACGATCATCCCTTAGCAGACTTAACTCCGTAATACTGACAAGCAATCGCCGTTCAGTCCTCTTTTTCCTCCGATCTCCCCCTTTGGTCTTCTCGTCGTAACTGATCTTTAAACGACACTCGACCACTGTGGCTCCTCTCTGAATGCTGAATCCATAATTCGGTTGATAGAGGGAGAGAGAGAGAGAGAGAGAGAGAGAGAGAGGAATTCAGGTTTTAAAATTTCGAGAAAAATAGTAACTTTTTAATTAAAATTTCTAAAAATAGTAAATTTTTAGTTACTAAATTTAGTAATTTAACAGTAACTTTTAGTTACTAAATTACTAATTTTTTAAATTACTAAATTCAGTAATTTAATAGTAACTTTTAGTAAACTTTAATTTAGTAACTTTTAGTTACTGAATTACTAAAAATAATAATTTTTTCATGACAAGTTTCGAAATATTAAGAATATTAATTTATTTCTCACTGAAGAGTATTCTCTCAGCTACAGGGTGGAAGAAAAGTTTGTCCGTGGCTATCATAGTTGAATTCTACACCTTCGATCATCTTGAATTTCAAGGTCAAAATTTTTTTTTTCTATTGTATTCTACTTATCGCAACTATAGGTCATAACAAGGTCAATAGTTCTTTTGAAAAATGGCAAAAAAGTTTCTTTATCATTTAACACTGCGGACGCGTGCGTTCTAACAACGACTTTATGATTCTGGACGCGTCTATTTTTCGTATTAGGTTTCACTAACACTTAATTTTTCATAATTGTAGCATCAATGTGAGTCTAAATAATCAAATAATAAAACTGACTGTTGAGATTATTCGAAATATAAACATTATATAATAGAGGCGCGTTCAGAAGCATAAAGTCGCTGTTAGAACGCACGCGTCCGTAGTATTAAATGATTAAGAAATTTTCTTGCCATTATTTAAAAGAGCTATTCCTTGGAAAATTTTACCTTCGTGATGAGAAAAAGCCACGGACTTCTTTCTTTTCTGTACAAGTGAATTTATTAATTAGACGCGTCTTTCGAGTCGACAACTTGGTCCGTCTTGGTTACTCTTTGGTAATTCCACAGGAAATTTCCCCTTCCGTGTTTACGGAAGGAAGCATCGATTCATCTCGAAGAGTGGCTTTCAAATATACTTTCGGGGGAAAAAACTTGCGGGGATTCCAAATTTACTGATGTCCATTTAGGCATCCACCGCAACACGAAAGACTCAGTTAACCACGAAACGCGAAAAAAGATCCTCTCGACTTTTTTTAATTTCGGTCTCCTCCACTTCCTATTTTCTTTCTTCTTTCTTTTGTCTTTTGTCTCCTGATGCAGGCTGTTACCATAATAACTTCTCGGCTCTTCGAGCTTCTCTCGAGCTCCGAAGCTTAGGTCTGATCTATTAATCGAGAAAAAATTCGAAAGCTCAACGCTTCGGTACAAAATTTTATCGAAAGAGAAATTTCATCTTTTGGCCATTTTTCCAAAATAAATCTTCGCTTCGTTGCTGTTCCAACCTCTCTCTACTTAAGTTCCGAACTTAATCGTTCGATCGTCCACATTTATGCAAATTTACCGCGCGAGAAAGTATCCTACAAATTTGGAAAAGTTGAAACTTTCGCGAAGAATGCAAAAAACAAAAAAATAACGCGACAGAAAACCGAAACGTAAACCCGTCGGAAAAACACCAAACACGGGGGAAAACACGTAGCCCACCCAAATCGATAGCCCGCCATTTAAAAGTAAAATTCGCAAGGACACAGAATTCCCAAGGACGTTGGGAATACTTTGCACTTTTACATCACGACCGAACGATTTGCTATTCGATGCTCGGCGTGATGCGCGTCTCCCGTTCTCCCGAGAAGAAACGATAGAAACCGGGGAGAGAGAAAAAGACTCTTGGGAGGGGGGGGGCAGCGAGCAACGATTAATTCGATTCTCACGTGCATCGCGCGCGGAGGAGGGGGGGGGGGGAGGCGTGACCGAACGAAAGGGATGAGGGCTGCTTGGCAGGCAGGCGTCGCAGACAAATGGAACTTGATTGTGCTTTAAGTGCCATAAGGGGGATGAAGTGACAGTTTTGAAGGGGTAACATCGGCGTCATCGTCAAACATTGGTTCACCGCTTGACATTTTCCCTACGGAGAAGGACCCCTGTATGCGTGTGTGCGTGTGCGTGTGTGCGCGCGCGCGCGTACACGTGTACAAGCTGTGTACGTCCATGGGGGTTACATGCACTATTAATCGCGGCCCATTATACGCTCTAATGGTCCTTGAGGGATACACACAGGGCGCACTGCAGACTGAAAACAAAGATTTTATTTTCTTCGAGACTCGCCCCCCCCCCCGCCATCTTCCTTGGACGAGTTGCTTCAATGGAATGGGTTGGAGGATTCCAACCTAGGTATTGTATTTCAAATGGAAATAAAAATTTCATTAGATCGTGGATAAAATCAAAGTCACGAGAACGTCGTTTGACGAGAGAATAAAATTTAAAAATCGATCCCTACTTCGATATAAACTGTGTAATTGTTAAACCGGTCAGACGATCGGTTTAGAAATTCGATTTAAAATTCTGCGCAACTTTTGTGAAAAAAAAAGATCTAATTTTTTTCCTTATTATCCGAAAGTTACTTTGTGCGTTGTTTCTTATATTAAATTGACAATTAATTGTAGAATTTTCGTTTCGTAAAAAGATCTGATCACAGCATGATTACGTCGGTGGGTTTGGTGTTGAAAGTTTATCGACGAGCTGAATCAAACGAATCTGCGTAAAGTCTCCGAAATTTTGCTAGTAAAGGGTAGATAAATGAACGAAAGCAAATTTGATCAGCATCCCGTGACAGGGACGAAGGGAAAAAGAGCACGGACACGGTCATCCTCGTTATCGTTCCAGCGACAAGAAGATAATTAAGCGACGCAAACATATTTAACAACGTTTCGCAATGTAACGTAATGACGTGCTGTTCCTCCTGCGAAGCTTCTTTTCAAGGCCGTGAAACGGCAAAAATAGACGATAAAAATCCGATAGCCCGTGTACACCGGTAACATCGTCCTCCGTGGGTCCGTTAACTCGATTTCTTCTCGGGCATCTGTATTCGTCTACCGTTTAAAACAAAATCCCCATGAAAATCCTGTTATTTATGGTTTGTCAAGAAATTTCTACAAAATTCCGCAATTAACTTTCAAATTCTTCGACGTTTCTAGACGTGTACTATAAAAATGAATATATAGTTAGAACTTGTTAGAATTGTTCTTTGTGATTTGTCGTAGAAATTTCTATAAAACTTGAATTTTGCTTTCAAAATTCCTCGATTAATTTCTAAATTCTGCTTCAGGTTTCGACGTGTAGGGGAAAGTAGGGTAGTAGGTAAAAAAAATAAGAGCTTCGATACGTAATTGATTTATGGCACAGTATTATATGGCAAGTTTCAGAGGAAACAACGTCGTAGTGTTCCGTGCAGATAATGTTTTGCACAATGTGAAGTGATTATATTCTAGTGTTTCTATATTCAGGAAACCATTCGTATTCCAATATTTGTATTCTACAGTTCTTATATAAATTATTTCGATACTTTCTTCTACCTTTCTATCTCATATTGAAGTGTGAAATTAATGTTTAATGTTTAATAAATTAATGTATTTGGGATAACGAATGTTGAAAAGGATGACGAATATTTTATTTGCCTTTTCTGTTCTATTAATTAAGATATATATATATATATATATATATATATATATATATGTTAAAATAATTCAAACTTTTTATGAATATAAAGTTCCTAAAATAATGATTAAAATAATTTTTAAATAAGACAGATCAAATAGAAATAGAATGACTTTATATTTGTTAAAATTAATTTTAACTAATGAAACAAAAAATTTTACAACTGTATTGCATTTTATACGTCTTTTAATGAATACCCAATTTTATCCAAGCTTGTGGGTTATTCTACAGTGCATCCAGAAAATTTTATTTTCCTGCAAGCCATGCAATCTTTTCCAAAATGTTTGGTTATTTTCTTACTGTGTAAGGTTCAATTGAGAGATTTAGCCTTTCGCGTGAATTTTTTTTCTTTTTTGCCATTCGATTTTTTCTTACGAAACTAAACACATTAGGTGTTTGATTTTACCCTACTTTCTCCTTGCGTGTAAAATACGTAAGAATTTAATATCGAATTTGTCACAGCTTATTTGTTGTAAAGCATCTGGTTCTCGATATGGCACTTGCCCGTAAATGTCGGACAGATCGTGGCAAACAGTCGATAAATTTTGGCGAGAATTTAATAAAGTCGGCGTGACGCGCTGCTAAACGCCCCCCACTCCTGTCCGTACTCGAGCCTCGGAGTGGAGTGGGGAGGGAAGTAGAAGTGGGGAGAGGGAGGCGAAAAAAGCGGGAAACACGTTTAACGCGTGGCGACAAATTCCGATGGCGCAGCCATTACGCGTCATTCCCCATCGGCATTCGACGACTATGAACCCCTTTAGCCAGCGTGAAACGCATAATGAACGCGAACAACTTCCGAAGCCATTGTCCGTCCGTTGTAATTCTTCCTTCCAAGAGTCGCGTCTCTCTTTCTCTCTCTCTCTCTCTCTCTCTCTCTCTCTCTCTTTTTCTCTCTTTCTACCAATTTCAATGCTCTCCGAGCCGTTTAACGTTTAACCGATAAAACTCTTTTTTCACGAGACTCCCGTGGAAATATTCGAGAACATTTCGTCATCAAAGTTTCTCCACGTTCTAAACCAGGGCTTCCCAAGTTTAAGTCAGTCTAAATTTAAGTAACGAAACTTGGGAGTCGCAAAGATCTTAGCAGAAATATTCGAAGAATTGTTTTCGAACAAATTTTCTTTATTTATTTTTATTTTATTGATTAATTTGTATTTCTAGTTTATATACCTCTGTACCAGTGTTTCCCGACCCTTTTTTGGCCATGCTTCCGATCTAAGCATTTTTAAAACCCTGACGCATCACCGCTGTGACACGTAATTACTCAAAAAGTGAATTTTTGACTTTGCGGAGCAAGCCAAAAAGGCCATGAACTTAATCTAAGTAAGTTTCTAAAGAACATGACATATATGAAAGGAAAAAATCACAAAGTTCTAAATTTTCATTTAGTAGAAATGCAAAAAGAATTCATTGTTAATAACTCATTCTCGAATTGCTCCCCTAGAAACTGAAATTCCCCACTCCCCTTGGGGAAAAGTTTGAGAAGCCCTGTTTTAAACTGTTATTTTCAAAAGCAAGTTTGGAACGGTCGGTCAGAAGCCATGCATAACCAAACGGTAGTTGGCAGAGTTCAAAAAATTTGTATTGTATTTAGACTCACTCTGACGGGTCCACGGTGATGAAATCTGTGTACAGCTTCAATAATTCGCCTCCGACCACGTAGCCCAGTGCAGGTCCTATTATGGCCATTGTGTAGAAAATTCCTAGAGGGAGGGGAGTCTTTTAACGTAACTCGTCTTCAGTGAGAAACCGGAGAAAACTTCTTTGCTGTTACTTTTCGTCCGCAATTTTTACAATCATATACAGGCTGATTCACGTAACTTGCACACCTGATAAATAACTTATCGTAAAAAATATAAAAAATATCTTAACCATTAGGTTGAAGACAAATATGGCTCAATACTTTTAATATTCTTGATGAAAAATTAAAATTATTGATAAAAATCGATTTATGATGAAAAAAAGATATGATCCAATTAAAAAAAAAAATATACAAAGATAATCTTGGAAATTCATAAAAAATTGACATACCATATTTTGCCTTCCTTAAAACCGTACAACTTTTGTATCACCAATTTTTCATTAGACGCATAATTTAAAAATTGTTTCAAAGTGTGCAAGTTACGTGAATCACCCTGTATACCACTATAGTTTGTTAACTTCTTTTTTGTGACGCAAGCTTTAGCAGATAACAGATGGATTTGACTCTCTTACCTACGTACACAGAGGACATCTTTTTCGACACATTCTCGTCTAGGTACGTAACGCCGAGCGTGTAAAAAGGAGCGGAGCCTGCTCCGTGCAGAAGTTGGGCCATCAGAAAGATAGTTAAGTACAGCCCGCTGTACGGTTCCTGGTCCGCTTGGCCCACGGACCCATTACAAGACAGCTGAATGGCAAAGAAACGAATCGAGAGCAATTTAATTAGCAACCAAGGACAAAAGTTTCTTTTTCTTTTCTGATACGAGACTTTGTTGGAATTGGAGGAAAAATTTACGTCTAACGAGGAAAGTTAGTTTGAGTAAAATTGTTTCTTTATTCTCTGTTCTATCATTCTGAATTCTATTATATCCCGAAAGAACTTTATTACATTATCAAAAATTTATTAACGTAGATTTATTACGTTTTCAAAAATTTATCAACTTCTATGGAAATATAAAATCCTCGTTGCAGCTCTATTCTATTATTCTATTATTCTCGAAAAAGCTTTATTACACTTTTAAAAAGTTATTTACTGCGTTTATTTATTTATTTATCACGACAGAGATTTATTACGACAAAGATTTATATTTTCAAGAGTTTATTAATTTTTACGGAGGATAAAATCCTCGTTACGTAACGAATTCTATTATTCTCGGAAAGGAACTTTATTACATTTTTCAGAAATTTATTAAAGATTCCTCTCTTGCGCTGCGGTATAAAACATTTGTTCGACTGAATTAATTAGTAAGCCCATGGAATTACGTACCGAGCGGGACGACGTGTTCGTCACCCTCTGGCATATATTCTCCGACTGCTGACCGCCTCTGTATGGTCCGGCGATATAGTGAGGAGACGCGAAAAGTAGACTTCCTAAACCTAATAGTAAAACGCCTATGCCTATGTACCTGTCGAACAGAAAAAAAATTAAAAGCTTTCTTCGCCTCTTCATTAAAAGCAACAGTGCCTCTCCACATTCTCGTTTGCATTCAAGTATTACAAATAATATATTTGACATCTGAAGATTTTCTTTAGCACAAGTAATACTCTCACTTATTTTTCTAAACAAATTTTCTTGATATCGAAGAAATTGACAACTTCAAAATACGGTATTATTTTGTTAAAGTATGTTATGTACAGTAGTCCTCGGACAAGTGTCCTTTTCCCCAGCGCCTTACCCAAGCGTCTGTCGCTATCCCCACCAATTCTTAGAATTGGGCTTATCCCCACTCCACGCTGTTGTATTTAAGAGCGTGGAATATTTCACTTGCGCGCACAAAACAAGCGCTATATATATTATATATACCTTCACTCTCGGTCCCTTAACTGGAAACTACTCGTATTTGTAAACATCACAGAGTTAAGGACTAGCAGTAAGCTGCACAAGTCCTGAAAACTCCAGAGTGCCTACGATTAATATTCGCGTTGAAACTTCGCTTTACTTTCAAGACTACATTGTTTAACCTTTTCTGAAAGTGTTATTTATCGATTATCGATTAAGGATCAGGGAACGAGGGCTGCGAAAGTGTCGAGGCGAAGGAACGAAATGGAGATTAACGCCGGCACTGTCGTCGGTCCGACTGACGTTAGAATTAATATTTATGAGAACTGTCGGGGTGAATCGATATCCGTATTAATATTAATAGGCAAGACAATCCCTTGTATATTTGCATACGCGTATGCACTGTGTACACACACGTGTGCAGTATGTATTACACATATCGTTAGTTCGATGATTTTCAAATGCAATATATAACGTGTTTTGAAGTTGCCAACTGAATCTGTTCGAGGAAATTTTTTTGGAATAATCGGGGATGTTTGCTGAAAAAAAAAACAGTTTGCTCGCAAAAAATATTTTAACCACTTTTCGAACTTTCATTCTATATTTCTCGGGAAATACGGGGTGGTCCAAAAATCACTTCCTGAAATAAAATAAAACAAATCCGTAATTTTTTTTATTATGTATTGTTTTCAACGCTCGAAAAGAATAATTTTTAAAACATGATGGAAAAATCGTGTTTGAACTTCAATTTAATTTAAAATTAGTAAAATTAGTTTCTCTTTATATTTTGGTATTTTGCTAAAAAAAATAGGTGAGAGGAAACTTTTTGGCGCATCCTTTATTTACGCGTGGGTGTATACCTTGGTTTCGACGCTTTTGAGCGACCGCCGAGGTAGCTCACTGGAACCAGGGTAAGGAAACTGGCAATGTCGTATCCGCCTGCTATCAGACCCGTCTGCGACGACCTTAGACCAAATCTCCTTTCTATCGTGGTTATGACCACGTTCACGAAACCGTTCACCACCATTCCTGCAACAAAAATCGTGGAATTTCATCTAGAATAAAAACGTTATTCTACAAATTAAAAGTAGTATTATTTGTAGAATAAAGAATTTTATTTGGAATAAAAAAAATATGCAAATGCACGAGGTTACGAAATGAATGAAATCAAACTGACACGCGATCTAATAACACCAACACTTGCCCCTGATTGCTAGTGCTACTCCCTCCACTACATCGATCTCTCCACTACATTGAAATTTCCTCGCCGTGCAGCAGCCCCACTCTCTCACAGCGAGGGAGTGGAGGGGGTAGCACTAGCGATCAGGAAAGTAGGGGTAAGGGTCGCCAGTTAGCCAACTCTGCTCTATATAATTTTCATCCTAGAGACAAATTATTATTATAAGTTTAGGACCAATGTAGCTTAATACTTTTTTACTTGGAATTTAATATTCTTTCGATTTCGATTCTTTCCACCGAAAACAATATATAATGCAATTAAAAAAAAAAAATAGACTCGAAAATTTCAAAACTTCTCAATACACAACAGTTTTTCTAAACGCATAATTTAAAAATTATTTATCAGGTGTGCAAGTTACGTGAATCACCCTATACAGTGTGCACTATTCTTCGCACTATACCTTACTATACGTACACTATACTTTATTGCGAGCATCTGAAAGTGTCGTACAACCGATAATATCTCGAATCCTGACCGACTTATAACGAGCAGAACATCCTAATAATACCTTTGATCCCAGTTGTCCTGGTTCTCGTATTCGAAACAACGTTACGATCTTCGATACGCGTGTTTGCCAGAGCCGAACACGCTCCAAACAAATCCGTGCGCCGCGTGTAAATGAATCAGAAGGGATAAACTAATTCAATTACCGTCTCCCCTCGGCTCGAATCAGTGTCCGCTCACCCTCGAAGAAATCGCTCTCTCCAACGTAAATCTATTAAACACTTCTTTCTCACGAATGTGCACGATGCTAATCTGTCGCTGAATCGAACAATGCTCGTTCGTTCGTCCATTCGTTCATTCGTTCGTCCGTTCTTTCGTTACACGCTTCAAACGGGCGTTGACAACGCGTCGAATTACAAAACACAGTGGCCACGCCGCGCAGTATCGTTTGACAAAAGCGTTTAACCATCTCTGACAATTGCAAAAATAAATTTCCTCTCCCTGGCGGATTCGAACGTGGAAATAGAGGAGAGGGGCCTCGTAGAGTCTCCTTTTGACAATTTTGATATAGGGTTGCTGTTGTTTGCTCGCTCGCTTTCAACAAACGCGAATCTCTTGGTTCCTTTTTTTTTTTAATATTCCAACAAATTTTATTATTAGATGTGTGGTAAAATTTTACAGTGTAACATATAATAGAGTATACGTTAAACATTGCTGTTACGGTAGGTTAAAATTGTACTATACAATTGTATAATACACCTACCTTTTTTTTAATAAGAAAATTAATAAAAATCATTAGAATATTAAATTTAATAAAATTCATTGGAATATTAGATGTGTAGTAAAATTTTACAATATAATATATAAAAGAATGGTACGTTAAACGTTATTATTACGGTAGATTAAATTTATTATTTTATTATTATCAATTGTGAACAAAATTGTATTATAACATTTGCATATAATAGAATGGTACGTTAAACATTGCCATTACAGTAGGTTAAAATTGCATTATTATTTGTTATATATGTATATAGCATTACTCGATACAATTGTTCTGAAATGAAACTGAAATTTTCAGCGAAGATATTCAAATCCTCAACAATTAACACGACGAATTACAGACAGCGAAATAGCGCTGGAGTCTGTCCACTCGGAAAATGAACCACCTTCGTTCCCCGTTGTACCGCCAAATAGGAGAATTTTAATTAAAGCCACAGCACCAGTCATGTACACGTCGTACACCCCGCGAATAATTTGTTTTCCCAAATTGCTAGCCCATTCTTACTTTGCCTCCAACTAGTGCGCATAATTGGTTAACAATTGCAATAAATATCAGGAAATTTACGAAGGAACAAGCTAAACTGACATAGAGCATCATTGCTAAATCTGAGGCACGTTCAATAAAAGGTGGATCAATTATTGTTGCGTACGAGACAACACGTGACACGTTGATCAAATATAAATTAATTATCATTGCGTTACGGATCAATTATTATTGCATGCGAGATCGACTTGCAAACCTTGGCACACATCGTCGTTGCAACAGTGTCAACCAACTTGAACGAAGCATGCGCGAGCAGCATTGGGTTAGTACGTTCGTACTTATCCTCGACTTGTAGACAGAAGATTGCCGAGTCCATTGTTCGGCAATTTGTTCAATCCCAATTGGACGAAGGCACGAACCTCCAGCAGGACAATTTCTTTTATCGCTTGGCGAAGGAGGGGGGAGAGAGAGAGGACTCGAACAAACTTATTTAAACCAAAGTACTCCGTAAACCAAAGCTCCGTGTTCGCCCTTTTCTTCCTTTCCCTTCTCGCCCTCCCGCGCCCCTGTTCACCGCGATCGTTCTCCTTTCGTCGACGTTCTCCCACCAACCACCCTGCAACAGCGTGTCAACCTCCTGCCACCGGCCCGGAAAACTCGATTTCCGGTTATCGTCAGTCACCGTCGTCGACGGCCCCCGTCCGTCTCTCCCACCCCCTTTTCATATGCCACCGTGAAAGCTTCGAAATTGCATTCGAATGCACGGCTATTAGTAACGCCAAACGACGATATCGGAGTCAATCGACTGCTGCGTGTGTTTATACGCACGTATGTGTTTATACGTACATATGGGTGTACGTGCACTCACATATGTCCATTCGTAAGTGTCACCTACCGGGGAAACAAATTTGAACGGAGAGAACAAACTGGAGAGAGACTCTTTAATTTAACCCCTCTCTCGTTCTCAATCAGGTAAAATACGGAAGACAGTCCAGTGCAATAAAATACAAATAAAAGACAAAAATTATATATTATTTAAATTTAAAATTATTTTATACATATTATAAATATTATTTAAATTTATAATTATTTTATGTTATAAAAATTATATATATATTCGATTTATTCGATTCACTGGACGTCCAAAAACTTATGGACAAGAGCGTACATTATACCGAAAAATCAGCATGCATTTGCCCGACGTTGATCGAGGGAGGGGAGTATCGCTACCAAGTTGGTGTGTTGGTAAATGTCACGTTTATGATCGACAGAATTTCCGAATTCGACTAGGCAGGCATTTTCGATACGTCGTTCGTAGACACGGGGTTTATTGTTAGTAGGAATGTTTGACGCGTTTGTGGCGGCTTGCTTACAAAGCTGGATCGTGTTTAACAACCATGTGTGCAACCCTTTGCGACCGAGGGAAATAAATACGCGAAAGTATCGCTGAATTGTTGAAACCCGACGATTAATAATTCCAGTATCGATACAGGTACATAACTCTTGTAGCATCCCATCCTCATTATTCCACTTGTATTTGTTGAGCTTTAATTTCGTTCAGTTTTAGTTTATACCTGTTTAGGTTTAAAATTACCTTTCTAGACGCTGTACTGTACCTTTTACAAATTTCAATCATAATTTAAATCATAATTTTGTGCGAAGACAAAGAATTCTATTTTGAATTGTGTTTATTTCAAAATCGAGCAATAAATATATGGGTGTCCGTAAAAACAAGGATCTCTCTCGTAAAACTGCATTAAACTGCTCACCTTGCATTGCACCTGTCCAGCACAACCAGAAAAGCGCCCATTTCGCGGTTCGAAATTGCTGCAGATAGACGGGCTTGAACCAGAACCAGCCACACTTGGGCTCGGTCGACCTCTCCGACTCCTTCGCTGCTTCCGACTTTATTTCCGGCTTCGTGGGCCCATCCCTGAACTGTTCCGAAAAACTGGACAGGGTCTCGTGCATGTCCGGCACCCCCGACTGTAAATCACATTATCACAGAACGACACGATCAGGCTCGAATCATTTGATGATTAATGTAGCGTAATGTACATACATACATACATACATACACGTACGATAATGATATACTTAATGCACAGTTAGTAACCTAATCAAGTTGCAGTGATGCTTCTTGAATTGCATACTAATTATTTTATTCTTGGGGTGTTTAACACTGCGACTATCAAAGTGGTCAAAATGACTAATTTATATAATTTTCTATGGAATGGATAATTTACAATGATGTATATTTTTAGATATTTTAAAATATATTAATAGAAGCTTGTGTTTTTTATTACGTTATTAACTTTTTCTTGTACCTTGCAGTGTAACTTCTTTGCTACAAATATATTATACTTTAGTTCGGTAGTTCTAGCGTTAATATTTTCTTCGTATATTATCTAAATCTCGAATAATTCGAACGTTTCTCGATTTACATTTTCCATCGATATCATTCGTCGCTCATAAAAAAAAAAAAAAAGAAAAAGACGAGAGGGGATTAAAATTCGAACACGATCGCGCGTAAATAAAATCGTAGCGGAACAAGTTAAAACTGTAAATATGTACACGCGGAATTATTAGCTATCGGAAATTGCGCGATGTGTACCGAATAAATACATCTATACGATATTCCGCGCATCAAGTTTAATTATTGGCTTTTGCCTCCGCGCGTAAGGGAAAACAACGCGTCGTGACGAGCCGAGCAACACGCTGTTGCGATCAAGGGGGTTTAATTTATGTTTTATCGGTATTCTAACATTTTACATTATCACGCTTCGCGCGATTCTCATTAATCATTCTACTGGCGGTAATTAACACTCTTTTGTACACCCATTTCATGGCTAAAACGTAAAATTGGTCAAGTCAATCGCCCGTCTCACGACTAAAATCGTACGATTTTTTCAAAATTATCGAGAATTTAACATTTTCATCTTTGTGTTCTTAAAAACAGCAAAATTTGTTCAAGAGAAAAAAATCAGATACAAGAATTAACGTTTAGAAAAATTTACTTAAAGTATAGTTTCTACTGCGAAATGTTAATTATGTTTATTTTATAAAACGCTGCAACGCTAATGCAACGAAAATTAGCGATTGGTTGATTTGGGTCACGTGATTCGTGAAGGGGCGTGGGATAGACCTCGAGTCTAGGAGTGGCGTTGTCTGGTACTGAGTGATCGTGCCTGTAATTTATTTTGCATATCCTAGTCAGAACAGTTGCTTTTGGACCTTTCAGTGAGACGAATCGTATTGGGCTACAAGTCGTGCAGTTTTTTCATTCTTTATATCTATTTTTAAAATTCATAAAATATGAATTTCATTACGAAATATATATTTCATGGTAAACCTAACCTACAGCTTTTACTGTGAAGTATTAATTAAATATATATTTTATAGTAAACCTAACCTATAACAGTATAATTTTTGCTGCGAAATATTAATTATAATTATTCTCAAAATTCATAAAATATGAATTTCATTACGAAATATATTTTATGAACAAAAGTCCCTTATTTTATAGCGCTGCGTTCATCATTAATATTTACACGACGATACAAAAGATACTTTGTACACACCGAAATTTTAAACAGAATGAAATTTCCGCAAGATAAAATACGCGAATGAGATATTCATCGTTTGACACAGTTACAGTAATAGATTAACTAGCACGTTGCATCCTGACAATTTCTCTTCGAGCGATAAATAACAAAACGTTGATCGACACTGATTGTGAGTGAGGTCCGGCCGATATTTCACCCTTTTAAAAATATACACGCCCACGGGAAAGCGTTATAATTAATTCCGAAGCCCGGATAATTTCTCTTCGGGTAACTCGAAAGCAACCCCGATCGATCGGCTAACATCGATGTCACGTTCGCCTCCTAAAATAAAGAACTCGCCTACTAAAATAAGGACGCAGAATCCAATATTTTCAGGGCACTTACGCTGAATGCAAATTTATCCCTCATGATTCTTGCCTCTTCTTTCGCGTTTCACTCTAGTAAAACGTCACACCGTCTCGCGTATCCTGCGCTCTTCTCGAGAACCAATCTTCTACGCGGCGCCACTCGATCCTCGCATTCTTCGTTTCCGGTTCGTTCCTCGTGCTACCGGTTGCCACGCCACGATATTTCCCCAAAGAAGCAGCCTCGATTATCTCAGAACGCCGCTAAACGATATTTCCATCATCGTGACTGCGAGCTCGCCGAGCGTGTTACGTCTCGCGGAACTGTTTCTCATCGTGGGCGAAAGTCTCGTTCGACGTCGAAAACTCCTCGACTTCCGGCACCCGGTCGCGCTTCGTCGTTCGCCGCCAGCGACCCTCGTTTCACGATCCAAACGCAACGGAGGATTACCCTTCCTTCTCTCGATAAAGGGCGAAGAATCTTATTATCCGACTTTTGTCAGAAAAATTCGACGAAGTTCAGGAAAGAAGCGAAAGATCCTTTCGGTTTGAGATCTTCTCGCACGCGATAATTTCGAGCTCGGCGCGCGATCTTGGATCGATTCGTTGGTAACTTTGGTAACTTCCTCTGTCTAGCGAATTAAAAATTCACTTCAGGGGTCGTTTGGAAAATTTTCGATCTCAAGCTGCTTCCTTTTATCCTCCCTTCTTTTCTCTTCTTTTTCCCCCCGTTTCGTTTCGCTTTCTCACCTGAGGAGAGGAAGTCCTCGTTCTTCGACCGACTTCCGTTCCGCTTCGAGGGACAACCGCGATTCAGTTTTCAGCCACGTCGTGGATTATTCACTCGGTCCGACTTTGTTTGTCTTTATTTAGAATCTTCTTTTTTTTGGAACTCGCCAAATCATTCAAACGCCTCTTTCTCTAAGTATCGATAAAAGGGATTATTTCTGGAAGACTCCGATTTCAATCGAGAAATATATAATACTCTTCGTTCAGAACTTTCTCTCCTGATGACGTAAAGAGCGATAGAAGTTTCTTGTTTGTGCGTTTTCTTTCACTCGAACCATGAACGATCGTTCCTGCAACGCGTTGCCGGCATTCTCGTTTGTCAAACGTCCGGATTGCAGTTTTCATACGCGCTTCAATTCCCGTTTCACCCGGAACGCTAGTCAAACTCGCGAAAGATTCTCAGCCGGCCCGTTCGCGCGCATCGCGTTGCGAATCCTCCCGGAAGATCAGGGTATCGTTTCTCATCGAACGATTGTCTCACCTTACCCTCGATGAAATATTCATCGTTCACGCGAGGCTTGTAATTCCAACGGGGAATTTATAATTCGACCCAACCGTTTCCTTCTCTTGCCGATCGTTGACCACTATTCTATCTCGATCTGTTGCCGATCCTTGCAGAATTATTGATCCTAGCGTTAGTTTTTGACACAGAAGAATCGATTCTTGATCAACGTACAGTCACACTGGACTGTAACCGGAAGTTACGTAGAATTTTTAGCGAAAATTCTTCTGAAGGACACTTGGCCTTCGTCTTTGTTCATTGTTCTTTTTTTATTTAAAAGTCGTAAATTTTATTTTTAGTTTCAATTTTACTATTTTTATTATATGTTATTTTAAGTTTTAAATTTTATTATTTCATTAAAAGTCACGCGTATGTCAAATAGAGTAAGATTTATAGCAAATGGTAAATTCTTGCAAATGGTATAAAAGTGTAAATTGCAATCTTAAGATACGTAAGATTGTTCAAGATTTTGTTAAGTGAAAACAAGTTGCGCTATGTCCAATTCAAATATACCGATAGAATATTTTTCATTCATGAAATTCATTGGATATATTCTTACTTCAAATTAGTAACTTCAACAAATTATCGTTAATTAATTTAAACAGATTTGTAACATATCTTTAACGAAACGTTCGAACTTGAATTCCAAAAGTTCAAAAGCCTATAAAACGAGGCTTTAAACACGAGCTGCGATAAACTGCAATTTTATTGCAAATAGATTAACGTGCAAATTAATTAATTAATTTAATTGAGCTACCGGTTATCGATCAGACGTTTAAATTTCAGTTTCAGAAGTCCAACGCTTTTGATAGCGACGTTTTGACCATAAATTATGATAATTTGAATTTCAGTTTCGCTTGACATCACCTTTTGATTTACGCATCTCGATCTCACAATCGGCAATGAAATGATCAAACTCGAAATTTCGATTGTAACAAATGCCTAAATCCACGAGATTGAATATCAGTCACAGATTACATTCTTCTCAAAGTTTCTTAGATTATACTTCAAATTGGGCTCGGAAATTTCCCAAAATTGTATAAACCCGAATACACAAAATCCGAGAGAACATCTACGATTCACGATCGTTGTCAATGCTCAATCGATAAAAATTTCAAATTTAGACACTTGAAGGTCCAAAAATATCCACTATAGTTGAATCCACTGAATTCACGAGTGTCCACGATCGAAATGCCAAACAAATAAATTTAATCTACGCGATCTAAAATTATCTGTGAAATCAATGAAAAATTCCAAATTTGTATTCCAAGAATATACACGATCCACGATATTGGATAGTGCCCCACAAATCAAATTACACGAGATTAACTATATACGGATATGCACGGTTTGCCAATGACGTCGAAATGCCAAATAAATTTAAATCTACGCGATCTAAGATTATCTACGAAATCGATAAAAAATACCAAACATGCATTCCAAGAATACACACAGTCCACGATATTAGTCAATATCCCACTGATAAAAATTAATTAAAACTCAAACGCGGATTATTACTTAAATTAATTAAAACTCGAGAATGTCCGATATCACGCACGATCGACGATCGACGAAGGTGACAGAGCGGCCACGCAAGTCACAGACGATCCGGATGTCGATCGAAACGCGCACCAGCTAA
The DNA here is from genome assembly GCA_030673865.1 of Melipona bicolor. NCBI lineage: Eukaryota > Metazoa > Arthropoda > Insecta > Hymenoptera > Apidae > Melipona > Melipona bicolor. The sequence goes on along the minus strand of JAHYIQ010000013.1, from coordinate 553,154 downwards.
GGCCGCGTGTCACACGCGACTGAGGATCGCGAGCTCGTGCTCTCAGAGTTTTCCCCGCGAGTTAAACCGCCGTACATGCTACCACTGCCACGACAGACATCCTCTGTCCTCCTCCTTCCTTCCATCAGTCTCTCCTCTCCCTCTCGAGCTCCCGGCTCGCGTACCCTCCCACCGTTTCATCCCCTACCCCTCTAAACGCCAGCCAACTCTCTCTCTCTCTCTCTTTCTCTTTGCTTCTCTGTCTTCGTTCCTCTTTCATCCTGCGTTTCTCTGCTCCCTGTCCAACCCCTTCTTCCAGACCACCCCTCTTTCACCCCGTGGACAAGCGACACACTGTAAACCGCCCCTACTAGCTGTTGCTTCGCTCTCGACCGAAACCAAAAAACTCGTCCCGTCAAATCCTTATCAAACGCGCCTCACCTCGCCTCGTCTCGCGTTTGATAAGACTTAATTCTTGTTAATTCCCGTTAATTTTTTGCAAATTTCGCTGATTCCCACCACCATTTCGACATTTGTTTATGCCAGTTTTGATTAATTGTGCTCTGCAATTGAAAGTCGAAAGTTCTAAGTTTCTAAAGAGCTGGAGCCCTTCATCTCTTGCGTTGGAATGACGTGCCACGCACGTCGAGAACTTTTTGTCCCAAAATTGCAATATTTCCTCAGTTTTAAGTATAACACAGGCAAAACAAATAATAAATTTATTACTTCTCAATAATTCACTATCCTCAATATATTTCTATAGTGACATCATACCGACGAGTTCGAAAAGAAAGCGACGAATTATCGTATACGGTTTGGTCACTCGTTATGGTCCGCAATCAGTTAGTGGTTAATCGTGCCATGCAGCACAATCGCGCTGTTCAGATTTCGCATTTCAGATTGAAGCATTTCACGTTTCCTCTCCTAATTACTTTTTTTTCAATTGAAAACCTAACCTAAATCACGTAAACCTCAAAACTGGGTAAATAGATAGTTTTATTTGCAGATACTTCTCACGGTGAGTCGAGTGTTTCTTCCCACTTACTTTGTTTTTTTTTTTAACATCGAAACAAGAAAAACTAATCGAAACTAATAAAACACCGAAACATAAGAAAAACTTTATCAATTCAAATTAAGTTTAAGTTCAAACATGATCTTTTCATTATGCTTTGAAAACTATTAATCGAAATTATTATTTTAAATATATGAATTTATTTTATTAGGAAACAATTCCTGTATATAGCTACATCGCGCCGCATGGCACTAACCAACACAATTTTTTAAATAGCGCCCCTGGCACTAAAAACGACTGACAGTTAGGTGAATTAAGAATCGATTATTTTTCACCGGTCAAAGGAAAGCAATACTCGATTAACTTGGGAAGTGAAGCGAAACTTTCTTTATCTAGAAATTATAAATTAAATTTAATATTCGAAACGGTATGAAGTGTCATTCTATATACAGTGAATCGGTGGATGGTAATGAGAAAATCGAACTTGTTGCCGCGTAAATCGTGTTGCTGCGAGCGGGAGCTAGACTTTCGACCGCAGCGAAGCAAGCTATCGCGGAACTGCGGGCCAACGAGATAAACTGCAACTCCCATCGCCAGCCACCAACGAAACCAATAGCCCCAACAGGGTCGAGGCTATTTTCCAGCTTGCAACCCGTTGTAACGAGTTTCTTAATGCCTTGTATCGAGGAACGCATTTGTCTTCTAGCGTTCCGTTAACGAGGCTTCCCCGTTCGAGCCAGTTCGCTGCTCTCCTCTGTCGTTCCCCAGAGCTGGGCGAAATTTATCTCGAATAATAACTTGTAAATAAACTTTTGAAACAATGTTCTTTAGTATTTGGCAGATAATGGATTTCGATCAACGAAATATGTAGCCCATTTGGTCAATCAAAGGTCAATTAATTTGAAATTATGGGCGAATGATTGGAAAAATGTAAAAAAATAAATTGAAAAACTGATTGTTTGAGAAAATAATATTTATTTGATAATTTGGAAATTTGTTCTTTAAAGTAATATTCGAAATGAATAAATATCAATGAAACTAAAATACTGAAATGGAAGAAAAAAGAATTATTATAAATTATTATAATTATAATAACAAACACTAGTAAATTCATTGATTATTGTGCAGCAAAAATTTATCTTAGCTTCTCGTTATAATAAAAAATTCTTTCCTCAAACATTTGGTTTGTTAATGAAATTTAGGAACATTTGTTAGTGTTGCAAATGAAAATAGTCTCTCTTCTGATGGCAAAGATGGGAGGGAAGAATTATATTTTGCAAATACTTGTTATAAATATATGGTCACATCTAAATTTCTTTCATCGTCGTCAAAAAATCGAGCGATATCCACTTCAACTTGTGTCTGATAGATGGGCGTAGAATACAATAGTAAATACAAACAATTGGACGTGATATTTTGAGAAACCAGTTATCTATTTCTATCGAACTCAAATAACAAGTAAAAATCCTGGAAATTTATTTCAAACAAAAATAACAAAATCATTTAATTGGAAATAAATTAATTTAATTTTTATATAATTTTTAAATACTTTTATATACTTTTAAATATTTGAAATTATATTACATTCTAAGATTATTCAAGGTTATTATTAAATTACTGGGGTTATTTTACAAATAGATTACTTCTGAAATATTAATTTACTTTAAAAAGTAATTTGAAAGTGTTTTCAAAGCACTCAAGATTCTACGTTAGAAACGAACTAATGACGAATGATCATACCGAGAAAAGATACCGATCCAGCCACACTCGCGTCACATTCCTCACTCGAGTTAATCGGATAACCAAATGACAGAGAACACGCGTTTTCAGTCAAACGTCAATTTCCAAAATTCCTTGAATTTCAAGAATTTCAAAGACTCCTCACGGTCTGTTTCCAGACTTCTTTAAATTTTCAAATTTCACAAAGATTTTACTATTACTCCACCCATTAGATATTCCAACAACATTCTTCGGGAGCGCGTAGGAATTTATACAACTGTGCATTCTGTCATAAATTACCAATCAGCAAAATCGATCACTTTGAAAAGAAAAATGTTCCTGGCCCTTCAGTCCATTTTTCATGTCATCGAAAGTACAACAGCGTATTGCATATATATATGTATATGTATAAATACATAACAGCAGTGTTAGAAAGGAAAAGCAACGTGAAAAACGCGGGAGGACGAGGGGAATATTTTATAGGGACTTGCGCTGAGTTTCTCATATTTCAAGATGAGGTAGGTCAGGTATGGTATCAACCGTGGAGAACGTGTTTCGAATTTATGACGGTAATAACCTAAGTATGCAGACTCGAAAAGTTTCAAATAAATCATCCTGATAATATTGGTCGTTAGGGATGGAGGGAGGGGGGATCGTAGAGAAACGCGGTTGATGTTGAAACCAACGGGAGGAAGGGAAGAATCGATAGCGAATTCGAACTTAATAGACTGCGATATAAACATTGGACACGCGTAAAAGAATTCCATTCGTTTGTAATATGCAAATTTATACGATTTTTTTGTGCATTAGTACAACTATTGAATCGGAACGACGTCATTATATTTTAGTGTGTATCATTTTGATTAAATTTATATACAGGGTTCATAGCTATGCCGGAACAAAAAATCGTTTGTAACTTTGAAACTATTAATTTTTCGAGCCACGTTTATTAGAACTTTTCTTCATGTTTCGGCGAGTAACATCTATCCTAGAAATTATGAATTCTTTTTTATCACTGAAAGTGATTTTAGCGGGGGTAATCTAGAAAATCGGGCCTGTTCAGGTGCAACGCTAATGCAACAAAAATTAGCGATTGGTTGATTGGGTCACGTGATTAGTGAGGGGGCGTGGGGTAGACTCGAGTAGGAATAGCGTTGTATGGTACTGAACGATCGCGCCTGTAATTTATTTTCTATCGATTCAAATGTTTGCATGTCAATAAAATTTTATGGCAAAAAAGTCGTCTTCATTTCCTAGTCAGAACAATTGCTTCTGGGCCTTTCAGTGAGATGAATCGTACTGGGGTACAAGTCGTGCAGTTTCACAATATGTATCTACCTATATATGTGTACACGTAGTTGGCACATATCCTATCGCACACGTTTTCATGTACATATGGTAGGCTACTTTGCCATTCAGACTCTAACCTAAATCAAGTTCCATTCTCAGATTTCCGAGGTACTCTTCGGAATCTTTCAGGTTAAACTTGAAAATTTGATGAGGCCGTTTTTCCCTCGAAAACATCCCAGAAACTGATCGTTGAATTCCCTCTCAAGACAGTTTCTCATTCTTCTTTCCAGCTATTAATATTATCGCTGAAGCTTTATAAATTTGAACAAAACGAACAAAAACTGTCGTAAAAGCTACGAGAATAGGGATTGATAAACGAAGGGAAGGGAGAAAGAAAGAATCTTCATCCATCTTTATATCACTAAGATTAATTTTTTTAATCGCAAACAATCACTCTGTATCAACTTGACGCAAAACTTGGAATAAAAAATTTAGAACAATAAATTCAAACTTGGAATTAATCATTAAAGTTAATAATTATATAATTATTAATTGGTAAAACCTAATATAATATAATAATAAACATAAATTAATAATTAATAATAATTATTGATCAAACAACGCTCGATATTTTCTTAGACGTCGGTAAACATCGCATCGCGTTCGAAAGGAACGAACTGGGTTTCGCCGTGTGAAATCGCGAGGCGTTAAATTAAATTTCCCAGATGCGTCAGTCTGGCATCGTGAAAGTCGATTGACACGAGGCTATCGATGTTTAAGCGATAACATCGCGTCCCCTGTGAATTGATCGTTAACAGACTCTCTCATCTCATCTCGCCCTCCCCTTCCCCCTCTCATCGCTCGACAATCCCTGATTCTCGATTCTAACTCTTCAAAAAGAGGCACGCTGCTTTCACTCTCGCTTTTAACTAGTTGTTGTTTTTGCGAAGAAATTTTCACTCACTACCAGCTTTTAACGAAGAAACGAAGACAAGAGAGAAAAATTTAATAAACGAGAAAAAACGTACGGAGATAAAATTTCTGGAGGCACGAGCGAGTAAATATTCCTGTGGCATAATCATGAGTTGAGAGAGAGAGAGAGAAGTATTTATCGGTGAAAAGGTAGCGGTACATTTGGAATTGCCTCGAGTGCAACGCGCTTGCACCGCAATGATAACGAGGCTCGTGTAATTAAAGCCTTCCTATCTTCTGGGGGGGGCCACTTCCATTGCTGGATACACCGTTTCCGACTCGTTTGTGCCGCTGCGTTTTCTCAAATGTCCACTTGCCGGGTTGACGCCCACGCTGTTCCTTTCTTTCTTTCTTTGATCACATTTTCAAGAGCGAAAGATCTCGTCGTTACTTACGATTCCAGAGGTCAAGGTACTTATATACATTTAAATTGCCGCGCTTCCTACATTACCGACAAAGCTACGCCCTTGCTTTTATTAAAAAATTCCTTTCCGCCGGGGCTATTACGAAACGAAATTGTGCGACCGCGAAGGTTTTTGGATCAGGCTCCATCCTCTCAACGTGCAATTACGAAGGAAGCTAATATCCGCAGCTGATAAATTGCGCGCAAGATGCGCGAATTGAAACGAACGTTTATTGTGAAAAATTACGTCGATATAAACGTCCACGGCGAGTCTACTAAGCGTAATAAAACACTTCCTTTTAGTTGCACAAGCAGATATGAATCACTGTCTTACTTTCTTTTTACCAATTGAATGTTAACTACCTGTTCTGAATAATTTATGACGTGGGTAATTCGCATACTTTTCACAATGTTGCATCTGTATCGTCGCTGAACTGAATTGAATATATTATTTTACTATTAAAATTATAGTTATATTATATTGTATTATATTATATATTAATATAATATATTATCCTGTTATAATGTATTAATCTGATCATGTATCAAAGCTCTAAAATTAACAATCAGAGCTTCTCTCAATTTACGATTTCCCCTCAAAGTGACAAAACAACACCTTAACAGACACGCGAATTGCAAGTTTCATTTAAAATTCAACAGTGACCGAAATTTCAGTCCGGCAAACAACCGGTTAAAAGACACGCATCTCGATATTAAACGCCGAGATTAGTTTGGACAGAAAACTTTCTCGACCAGTTGGTCCAAATGTAATAATAAAACTCGAAGCTCGCGGCCGATTTCGCCGAAGGCGTGCAAATCGAATGGCGCGTTCATTAAAACGGACATTCAGGAACGATTTGTTTGACGAGCTTCAGGGGCACGGACATTATCCGGGACAGAAGAAGAAAAAACGCAATATAACGCGTGGACGTGTGTGTGCGTGCATGTCGGTACAATGGCGGAGGGGGGAAGGGGCCGTGTGTCAACGTTCGTTTGCCCAACGCAAACGTGCGGATCACGCGCCCGAAACGCGCCGAGAGAGAGATAAATACCCTTTCGGGACGGAGGGAGGTCGCGGCGCGACACCGTGCGCACGTTTCGTCAGCCACGCGACCGCCTCCACATAAATTTCCTGGATTTAATAAAGATCCATGGCTTCCGGTTTCCAGGGGTCGCCCAGCTTCCTCCCGTCGCGAATTCTTTTTTTTTTTTATCTCCGAATTTTTATCGCGTTGAATTAAGAACCGTGAGAGCTGAGCTCGCTGAACGAGGGGAGGATTTTTCGTGATTTTTCTTAATCTTCACTTGTGAAAATTAAGGTTACAGGGTTGAAAGTTCGATTTGATGAAAATACATGTAGAAAATTGACCTTGACCTTGAATTCCAAGTTTTCTTCCTGCATTGTATTCTACTCATCACGAAGATAAAAGTTTTTCAAGACACCATAAGTTGCGATCTAATAGTTCTCTTGAAAAATGGCTGAAAAATTTCTTAAACATTTAACATTGCGGACGCGTGCGTTCTAACAGCGACTTTATGATTCTGGAAGAGTAGTTCGTTCGTAACAACAGTGCTATAAAGTTTATAAAGATACAGGAATTTAATTATATTTCAATAGTACTGTTATTTTAACAATTTATAATCGTCAGAAATATAGAATTCTGCTCGTAAATGATTCGTTACACATCATTAATTTTTGAAAATTAGTCATGCGATATTCAGCTGTTCTGTGTAAACCTGATCGTTGTGCTCTGCTCGTTACAAGTACGTTACAAAGATCGTCAAATATTTCATGTCAAAAAGTACTATATACGTATTATAAAATTTATTAAGACGTATAAATCCAATTATGATCGAAAGCTGTGATCAAATTTCATCGACGTGCTTGTACGTGGGGTCAGACAATGGCGCGTGTCACATCCGTGGGTGGCCCATCCTCGATGTTTGCAGGAAGTTTTCAATAATTTTCTATTGAATTTATTAACACCTACGAAACCGTTTCGAGGGCACGCACGCACGCACGCACGCACCAACTGTCGAATCCCTGATGTATGTGTATGTGCGCACGGGAAAGGAAAATATTGTTTCAACTTCTTTCGTTCGACAAATTCACGTGTCACGCGTGCCACGAGGCTGTCAATTGTTGATTCAATCCACGTGTCAATCTCAGCTCACGTAACTGGCAATGTAACTCATTTGGAAAATAAAAATGGAAAAGATTATTTTGCTTGACTGTCGTGTTATAAATTAATATAGTTAATTAATAATCGATGACAATTGGTAAGTTTTCCTAAACGACATCAAGCAACTATATTTTAAATACAAACTGACTAGAGTTAATTGAATAAGCATAGATCTTCGTGTTGTTTGGCGAGAAGCTCAAAGAGAAGACGATGTTTACTTTATAATACTTTAGAGCTACCTACATACTTCCCCTCCCCCTTAAAAAAAAAATAACAAAATAAACCTGAAACAACTCGATTGTCTGCTTTTTAGCATGATTAAAGAAACGCAAGAAACAGAGATAGTTTCATTAATAAAAATTGCAACGATTGTTTATTGAAATCACACATGTATTTACATCCTTCACAACCATTCCACAGAGACGCACTGACCATAAGTCATGATAATCTGTCTGAAATGGAGAAGCTTGTAAATCTTGTAAGACCTGAGTAACCCAGAACGCTAATGCAACGAAAATTAGCGATTGGTTGATTTGGGTCACGTGATTCGTGAGGAGGCGTGGGGTAGACCTCGAGTAAGAGTGGCGTTGTCTAGTACTGAACGATCGCGTCTTGTATCTAATTTGTTTTGTATCAGATTCAAATGTTTGCATATCAATGAAATTTTATGGAAAAAAAGTCGGCTTCATTTCCTAGTCAGAACAGTTGCTTCTGGGCCTTTCAGTGAGACGAATCGTACTAGGGTACAAGTCGTGCAGTTCTTTTATTTCTCTCCTCGCCTTTTTCGTCCTTTCTGCTTGAAGATAACGCGTAAGACAACGCGAAAGACTAAAGAAAACGAACAAAAGGAGAGGGGAAAAAGCTAATGCACGGCGGCGAGGGCGCGCGAGATACACACTCGTATATGTATATATATATATTTCTTAGAGCGGCGAGCGACGAACGTCGAGTGCAGGAAAAACGACTCGCGGAAGAGGGAAAACCAGTCGCGATATTCCTTACACCAGTCCGGCGTGTAATGGAATACATTTTTGCACTTTTCTCGCTGCTCTTTTTCTTTCTCTCGCTCCCTCCTTCCCCCTGCCCGCCGTCACAGAAGACTGTTCTTCTCGCAGTGGTCTGGTCGCAGTTCGTTTCACAGGGCTCTTTCGGGCACACTCAACCGGCCGCGCGCGGCTCAAAATGAAAACGAGCCTCAAAAGAGCTTTGTACGCGCTTCCGTCACGTTCGATATTCCTGCGTTCTTTCATGTCGTCACGTTTTTTTCATCCTCCGGTTCTTCGCCGTGAGGATTTTAAGAGAGAAAGAGAACAGAGAGGGAGAGAGTAGCCGCGCGATTTTCACAGGCTTAGCATTTAGGAGACCAACTGACGTTCGTCGCCTAAATTCTTTTTTCTTCCGCTTATGTCTCTCTCTCTCTCTCTCTCCATTCTTCGCGTTTTTTAACCTCTCATCAGTCGACTCTCTCGCGCGTCGCGTCCGATTTTCTTCTTCTCGGTCGCGTTGCACACGTGACACCAGGCCTCAGAACTTCAACCGAGCGTAAAATCGCGGTCGATGAGATTTCTATAGGGTGGTTACTGAATGACATAAAACAAAAATACAAACATATGTTTTTTTTTCATTTTTTATTATTTTATTTGGAAATATAATTAATGGATTTTTTCAGTATTATTATTAAATTATTATTATTATTAAATGAACAAATTATGACTTTTTCAAACCCTTCAGTTTTTCAGTCACCTTATAGAAAAAGAAAGATTTGAAGGACCTGATAGTATTGATTTCAATTTCCAGATAAAAAAGTTTCTTCTCGCTCGCGTTACGTACTTCGAGTCCTAACGGCGAAACTTTAACCGAGGGTGAAGTTGGATGACCAACTAGGCCTGATAATATTGACTCAGTGCTAACACTGAGTCACTAATAGACCTCTGAAAGTGCCCTACGAACAGTTACTCGTACATATCAAATTCCAGTATTTGGTCATCTACGCTCCTTTCCCTCTCCCTTTGATTTACAAATTGTAAAAAAACGTGCTAGGAAGAAAACAGCACATACTCTTTTTCCATCAGAGCTAGAGACCTAACCTTAATTACGGTTACTACGTGAATCAATTCTCTCAAAGATAGAAGTGTTATTTCTTCACGCGGAATCCAACGAAGTCGTAATTGACGAGATTTCTAGAAGAAAAAAAAAGGAAAAAGAAAAAGATTCGGAGGACCAGATTAGTTTTTGACTCTAATTCCCAAATAAGAAGAGTTCTGGCAATCTTTGCCGCGTGAGGCAAACCGCGAGTTTCGCAGCTCGCGCATTCCTAACGACTCTATTCAGAAGTAATTCGATTTGTGGGCGAGCATAAAGTGAATACGTCAAACAGCTTGTTAATCCGGATTAAATGGCGCCCGAGCGGTGTAACCGGCGTTTCTCGCAAAACCTCCTTCCACGCTGCCAATTATTTAGTCGGCCGTTTCGCTTGAATCGCTCGTTCCAGCGACTCCTGGTCCCCAGTCTGTTTTCCCATCCTACGGGCACCGGCCTCCGTTTTCATCGCCGACTAACGAATGCCGCAACGTGCCTCTCTCTCTCTGACCTTCTTTCTTTCCTGTTTCCCCTCGTTTCATACAATGCCCGATGTGCTCGCTCGCTACTTGTCGTTCTCGATCCTTTCAAAGGAAGAATCCAACGCGCGATGGAGGGCGAAAAAAGGCTGTACACCAAAAGGCTGATTGATTGAAATTTTGCGGTCGATCGTCATTAATAAGCGCCACTATCTCGCATCGAATCGAACCGAGTTTTTCGGTTCTTTTTTTTTCGGTTTCTTACTTAAAGTCGTTTGCACATACATACATGTGTATGGTGGTGGGTTTCGATTCACTCTTTCCTCCGAGGAGGAATTTCTCCTTTTCCCTTTCGAAGAATTATTTACGCAGAAAGTGCGAATTTACTGGAATGGTTGAATGTGTGATATATCTTTTGCAAATGATTAATGAAACGTAGTTTTCGAAAAAGCTTTATTCGACACGTGTTTCTGTTTTATCGGCAATTGTCAATATGGAGAGGGTGAAAACTAACCTCAAAATTGAGGGTCCGAAACATATTTTGTCAAATATCTCGGAAATTATCAAAGATACAGTTTTTGTATAGATCGATGAAAGTGCAAATCGGTGTTTTTTTGACGACGAATTTAATGGCGTGTACCGTTTTGCGAGAGAACTATTTATTTAAAAATATATTTTAAAAAACCATACTTTTCATTCGAATTTTAATTTTTTATTCGGATAAATCTTTCCGAATAACTGTTAATAGACTTTCTTGAATACTTGTTTGTGAAAACAAGTATTAAACTATATACATTCAAATACAAATTAAAAATAAATTGGAATCTTGATTTTTGCATTACAAAAAAAAAATTCGCTATTTTCAAATCTTTCTCGCTGGACGTGCAAAACAGGGTGTATATTTGAATCGTTCCTTGTTCGTGAAAAGATCATTTGTTATTTCGTTAGTTGATTTGCTGATTATTTCCGGTACGTCTTGCTTTGAGATTTCATTTGATCACTTTTTCTTTTTTTTTTTTATGGAATCGCGAAGCGGTTCGGTAGTTTCGGAACTTTTCATCGAAAATGCTTGATCTAGGATTCAAAAGGTTCTCGATGGGGCGGGAGGAGGGGGAAGCAAAGAGAAACGCGACTGCTTGATTGATATCGACGGGAAATGAACCTCTCTTCGTTGAGACGTTTTTGACAGAGAATTCCAGCGATTTCAGGAATAGAAGTGAACGAGGGCTGCGTTCGAAAGCTTCGAATACGATTCGTTAACTCGTAGATTGCGTTCGTTAGCGCGGGTACGCGTAAACAGTATTGAATTGTATTGATTTAATGAAAAATTAAAAATCGTCAAATAAAATACAAAATCTCTCGTTGCATTAACGAAATATGTAGATTATTACCTGCTATTAAGTGATGTGAGGACAATGAAAGAAACTTGTCATTCGAGATATCAGAGTCTAATGTGAGACTGTGCATAAACAGCATACACTCGCTTTGCAATTGACACAAAACTGTTACTCGACGCAACATGACGCGACATGCTACGAAACGTTCTTTCTGTTGCTCTTGGGGATGTTAATTATAGACGTGAAAACCGGTTAAAAATACTTTTTCTTGGAACGTCAACACTTTGTCAATGTCCATGCCGTGTAATTTTCGAATTATTTCGATCAACGTAAGAAATTACACTCGTAATTTCGATTATCAGGCAGTAATAACGAGACTTGTTACGTCGTATAATTTATGAATTATTTCGATCAACCTAACCTAGAAATTTTACGTACAATTTCGATTATCAAATAGCAATAAAAAGACTTGTTACTTCGTGTAACTTATAAATTATTTCGACCAACCTAACCTAGAAATTTCACCTGTAATTTCGATTATCAAATAGCAATAAAAAGACTTGTTACTTCGTGTAACTTATAAATTATTTCGACCAACCTAACCTAGAAATTTCACCTGTAACTTCGATTGTCAAGTAGTAACGACCATTAGATCGCAAAATGTGCATGTAGCTACAATTAGATTGAAAAATGTTTCCGAAGTAAAATGTAAAAAAAGTGACAAAGACGCTAACAATAATGCCATCTTCGCGATTGCAACATGTCCCAAGTTTTTTCCCACGATATTCTTTTTTCTTCTTTTTTTGACCGCGGCCCATTAATTTCGACGATGCTCGTCGGTCCAACGAGCCATCCTCTCTGCCAGCTCCCTCCCCTGTCCTTCCTTTCTGACCATTATTTTTCTCTTCGACATCTTCGTGATGCCGTATCGCTACTCCACGTAATTGCGGCACAATCGTAGCCCGCAGGCATTAAACGCGTGCAGCTACCAACCAAGTCGAGACTGAATCTCTCTCTCTCTCTCTCTCTCTCTGTCTCCCCTCGCTTTTCCTTCTCCACTGATAGCATCGAAGGCAACGATAACAATGGCCGAACAGCCAACAGGGGAACAAAGAAGGAAACGGGACGACAGGAGAGAACCGTGTAAAATATGTATGTAGGATCGTGCTCGAAATTTTCGTCCCATATTCCCATATAAGCGTCAGCGTCGCGGAATTCCCGGGGAAAAAAATCGCGTCCAGGGAAATTGGGGCTTCCGTCATTGAGCTGGCGTGCCTACCCTCCGGTGAATGATCTCATTTTTACCCCTCCCCCTGGATTGCCATTCATACGCGTTCCAGCCTTTAATTCGTCGGATTTTTCTTTCTTTTGTTCCCTCTTTTTCTCTTCTTTTTTTTAATTTTTTTAAGCGGACAGAGTAATCAGAGGAGGGAAGATTGATGGGATTTATCGGAGTTAGTCGGTTAGATTGAATGGCGGAATATGTTTTCATGAGATATATTTTTGACGTTCGTTCCGGGATATTGAAGATAGAGAGTGATTTGTGGCTCGTCGGTGAACGTATGCCTCGTACGTGGGTTTCCCCCTAGGTTCAATTTTTATTGCGCGTTCAAAGGAAATTTAGCTCGATGCGTTTCGAGTGGGAGGTTAGTTGGTGAGGCGCGTGAATTTCTTTTTAATGGAGGATCATCTTTATTCGATTAAAATAAGTATTAAGCAGAGAAGTATTAAGAGTTATCATCCAACATTCGTACAATTTTCGTAATACGCAGTGTTGAAGGGAAGAAAACTTCAAAGACAACGAGTTATGATTTTGAACAACGAAACCACGATCGACGAAAGTAACAAAAATTCCTAACTACGTATCTGTTTTCTCGTAAATCGCAGAAATTCGCCAATTAGTGCAAACCGAAGAATGGCAAACTCGCCAGTCGGGGATTTTCCAAAAGCTATTTTTCGATCAGCGTCGCAATACAGTGTGCAAACTGCATCTGGAAATTGCAATTCGATCGAACGAGCCCGCGTCAACCACAGACACCGCAGCTACGGAAATGAACGATTACCAGCCTCACACACGCTCCGCAGACCGATCATAATTGCAATAAGCCAGCGAATAAGCCATTAATAGCTTCTCGGTAAAACACTTTTCTTTTCCAATGCAAATTCAAAGAAGTAGATTGCAATGATTCTTCGCAATGGAATTTTCTTTGACAACGATAAAGTAAAGTAAAGAAGAACCTCCTCTGGTTAACACATTGTTGATCGGTTACGAGTTAACTCGTGTTTGCACTTGCATTAGCTGTTTTAATTTTTGACACTTAGAGTAATACAAGATATTGTGAAATCTTTCTTCGTCATTCACTTTATTATAAAAAATTAAAAATTACTTTTGATATTTGGGTTTTTATCGCAATTTTAATGTTACAAAATTGATACACCTTTTAGGTTTTCAGGACAACTAAAAGGCCACCAGTTTTAGAAAAACTAGTCGCTGATATAAATAAAAAAAAGTCCAACCATAACGTGTAGAGTATACTCTTCAAAAGAAAACCAGTTGTGTTACATGCAAGTGATTGCTATACAGTTTATCACACCAAAAAAGAAAAAAATTACTAAAATGTATTACATGTATAAAATATAATACATATCAGAGATGAACAAAGTTTTATTTAAATTCATTCTGTATAAATATTACTTATTTATTTATACAGAATATATGTATTAAAGTTATACAATTCAATACAATTGAAGAATATACAATACATCAATGTATATACATCAATATATATTGAAATTTATTTAGAAGTTTATTCACTTTCGTACGCAATTACGAAATAACAGCCAGTGACATGAGATAGCTTCTGTGTGTAAAGTTGCCAGTCAATGATGTGTTAATAATACCAAGATTTCCCACGGAGGGCAACCTCGACCTCTTCTCGCCCTTTGCTCTCACAAAGGCTCGCAGTTTTCCGGTACGTATCGAAAATGACGCGAACCGCTTTCACAGAGAGGGCGGGCTCCTTTTAAATGAAAACTACGATCGGGATATGAGCTCGGTTGAACGAAAGAGGCCTCTGCGAGACCGAACCGATTTCACACTGCACACGACGTATTGTGCCCAGGCTCTCCCCAAGATAAACACGTGCTGCCGAAGAATTCGGCCTGACTTTCGGTACGAAACCGTTTTCACTCGGCCAATATTCCTTCGGCAAACATTGTCGTCGATCCTTTCTTATCTTTCGATTTTTCAGCGTCTCCTTTTCCGAGACTTTTTCGGACGTCTCGCGAAAGATGTAATATTGCCGATTTTCTTTTCTCAATGAAATTGATAAATTTATCTTCTGAACATATTATTTTTCAAACAATGTTATTTGAGACAGAGTAACGAAATAAACAGGGAACGTTTTGATGAAACTTCAAATTCCACTGTTTCGAGATTCTTCCAACACATATATACATACGTACAGGGTGGGTCAAAAATCACTTCCCACTAAAGTAAAACTTTAATTTAAAATTAATAAAATTATTTTTGTCTTATATTTTGATATTTTATTTAAAAAAAAATAGGTGGGAAGAAACTTTTTTTTGGCCCACCCTGTATTTATAAAAAATTCGAATTCCACAGTTATAATTTTTGAAAGACTCGATAAAGCTTGACGTCGGTTTTGTAAAGTAAAGGCAAAAGTTTCGATTCGACGAACCTTAAGGCGCTGTCCACGGAATTTTCCACAAAGAGGGGTAAAAAAAGGAGGAGGAGGAGGAGCGATGAAAATTCATCCCTTTGCAACAATTTTCTATTCTAATAAACCGTACCGCAAACACAGGCTCACGATCAAACGTGCAAATTAAATAACTCCCTAAGGGAGGGGGGCGGAGGGCTGTTTGAAACTCGAACCAAAGGGAAGAGGCGGTGGTTTCTGGCGATTACAGTGAAAATGATTCAACCAAGTTGCCAACTTTAAAACTCCCTTCAGCCTGCCTACGGGCAGCAGCTTTTACACGTTTCTTCTTCCTTTTTCTTTTTTTCCTCCCCCCCTCTTTCTTCTATTCCGAGCACAACAGCGTGAAGTTGGCTCTAATCTCGCAGTCGATAAACCGGAAGTTGCGCCGGCAAAGTAACCTCGTCGCGGCGACCTTTCATCGGCTATCCCGCGGGGATAAACAACTGCAATATCTTATACCATTTCCCCATGGCGTTCGACCTCGCGAAAAAATTTACATCCGATTCTCGTTCGGATTTGTACAAGCACGTACATTTTCTTAAAACCTATACTTACTTAAAAAAAAATGCGTTCCATTGTTATCTGTAAAAGGTGGACCAAAAATCACTTCTTACAATGTAACGAATCCGCAATTCTTTTTTACAGATTTTCAGAAAATAGTGAACAAATTATTATGTTTGAACTTAAATTTAATTAGGAATTAATAAAATTAGTTTTTTCTTGTATTTTGATGTTTTGTAAAAAAGAAAAAAAAATAGGTGGGAAGAAACTTTCGACTCACCGTGTATGTATTAAAGTGATGTTAAATTTAATTGGAAAATAACATCGAATGTTTTTTTCTTTTTGTTACCCTAAAGTCCAATATGATTTTATTCAAAAATACATCGTTTACGTCTTTCCTCCGTACATTTAACGCATTTAGCAATAACAGTGAATAACAATGTATTTAAATACTTTGGAAAATGTTCCTATATTTTTAAAAAAATAATATCTCTTCACCGGTCCATTCTCGAAATTGAAATCGATTAACGAAAGCTAGCTAAACTCTTACAATTAGTCACAACAGACTAATTTAATTATCAATATTCATAGAAAATGTACGGTAGTATATTTTTGACTTTTTTAAACTGTTTTAACTTTGTTTACGCAAGGAACAAATATCCCTGTACTTCTTCAAATATTAGTTTTATTGACTCACCGTGTTGTCCGGAACGTCGTACGCCAGATTGTCGACCCCGGTCGTCATTCCAACTAAAAGAACAATGCAAGTAGCTTTAGAATAACGGTATTCGTTCCTCAGAGCACAAATGTTATTTCGCTATTCGGCATCACTCGTCCACGAAACAAATAATAAATTCAGTGCAATCTCAAACGGTAAGACAATCGTTGAGAAGTGCGAATGAACCATAATGGAGGCTGGTAACAATCGAACTAACAAGGTAATAGATGTCTCGGTTAAATTATGCAGCCGGTATGAAATGTCTTCGGCCAAAGCTTCGTCTTCGCTTACGAAGTTGAATCGTTTGCGTTCTTCCGAGATAAACCAAAGGAACGAATGCAACAGAATAGTTTTCACACCGATTATTTTTCAATTACCTTACATTTCGTTCGTCAATGAATCGATCATTCGCGGTTGTTACGTTTAATAATCTTCCGTAATGTAGCGTAGAAATGTGGATTTGTGTGTGTTTACGATGGAAACGTGACGTAATGAAAACTTAGTGGTAGCGTAATGCACAACGGATGTAAACTTTTCACGTACGTCGCAAGAATTTCGAAACACGAAACGTCGCGGCACGAACGATCCATTCACATTATTCTACTCGGCTCGCTCCCTCTCTGCGAGACCATGAAGGGGACTTTAGTTACCCAAGTTTTTGCATCCGTACTGCCTCGAGTTTCCCCAAGGTGCAAACTGTCCTTTCGCGTCTTTCTGAGAGGATGACCCGAAAATGTAAATAATTATATTAAGGATCTGATTATGCATCACGTATCACTGACAAATCTGTAGGAAAACTCTAACGTCGACAGTATCGAACAAACATGATATTTATCGTTTAATAATAATAATGGCGGTTCCTAACCACTTTTCTCTCCCGTACTCTTTGATTAAGCTTTTCATTTATGAATATCTCCTCCTTTCATCAAACTTCCACCCATTCTTCAAGAAAGTTCTTTTTTTTTAAATTTTCTTAGGTTAGCTAAACAATCAAACGACTCAAATTAACGTAATGACATTTCAAATCAAAATTCCGTACTAAACTTTGTTTTTGTGTTTTTATTTTAACTCCTTTTTTTGCTGCTTTCTGCCATTATCGATATTATTTTCACGCACCACAGATTGAGAACCACTGATTGAACCACCTATTAAACGTTTAATACGTTTAATACGATATAATATTTATTCTTTAATAATAAATATCGCGGCTCATATTATCGATACAACAATCGTCAGTACTCATAAATAAAAAGCTTAATCGAGAAAGAAAAAAGGTAGAAAAAGATAGTATCGCAAACAATTATAATATTTATTGTTCAATAATAAATATCGTGTCTAAATCTCGTGTGCAACAGTTGCACGAATTCCAGAATTACTGCAACAATATTAAAAATGCAAATTTTACGTAGAGAAGTTCGTAAACTCGTACAACTAATGGCAAAAGAAGATAATACAGTGATAATGATAAGATAGCACGTACGTAAGTTACCTCCTAGTATATGTACGTGCATATATACGGAGAAACTTTCGCTTTCTCCAGGGGCGTAACGCAACGAAGACGTTCATTACGTTACTGCAACATAAACACGTGCCGAGTAATTACACAAATATTAAAAACAACTAACTACGAACGAACGAGCCAGCGTTCCGTTTGCTGACTGCTAATGTATGTACAATCGATAAACTTAATTGCACTTTTCATACGAGCAACGTACAGATTACTCAAAAACGCAATATCTTGTTTTTCTCTCCCTCCCCTCTCCTCTTTCCCGCCAGAAACGTAAAGATCCTAGAGAGAAACTGGCTGCTTTTAATTTCGCCGATTTTATCCCTCCTCCCCTAGACAGCTGCGTACGAACGCAAATTAAAAATTTTTGCTGCTACAGAGGTCGGTAAAAACTATTATTTCCTCGCTGCTTCGCGTTGCATAGAAAGAAAATGGAGGGGATTTAACACGCTTTGAACAATTGTAAGTCATTGACCGTCGTGTCGATCCATTTTCCTTTACGAAGGAGAATTTAATACCTACCTCGTACTCTTCCAATACCCTAATTGGTCACGAAGATAGATATTGATTTATAATAATGTCCTAAGACGATGTGACAAATTGAAGCTTTCGAGGATTAGACACGGCAGTTAAACGCTGTTACTCCATGTGACATAACCATTATTGGACTTGTATATAGCAATTTATGTATACACGCATAAATTATACGTAGCAATATGTACATACAAATAAGAAATAGCAATATTATAATCAAATTGTTGAATTGGAGAATAAAATTGGAGAATAATGAAACAATAGAAAACACCTCTGTGTTGGTCGTAGATACTGTGTTATAAATCTATAGTATATACCTGTAGCATATATTATAAGTACCAATAGCATATCTAATATTGGTAACTAATAGTATATCTACAGTCATAAATCTGTAGTATATGTAAATCTATAGTTGGTCATAGATACTGTATTATACAACGAGACAAATTATCCTAAAATATCTCCTTAACTGTTTAGGTTTAGGACCAATGAATTTAATATTCTTTCGATTTACGATGAGAAAAAGTATGTGGTCCAATTAGAAAAAAGTAAAGATGACTTTGAAAATTTTGAAACCCCTCGACACAAAATTGATACGCCATATTTTGCGTCCCTAAAACCATCCAACTTTTGTATTGAGCAATTTTTCATTTGAACGCGTAAGTTAAAAGTAATTTATCAGGTGTGCAAGTTACGTAAAGCACTCTGTATGTCTATAAATATATAGTGTACATGAGAAATACAAAATTCTCTATTTATCTATCCAAAGTCCAAATATTTTTACAATTTCAACCGTAGAAATCCACCAGCCTATGAATCACACTCCCGAGAAGTCGTTCTATCTCCGCGCGCGTTAAACGAGTCTCTCAATGCATAAAGCCATCCACCAGTTCCAGGACAGTCTGTCTCTCTCTCTTTTTTTCCTTTTTTTTTTTATTATACCGAAGGAAGCGTCGCGCGAATTCGTGCTTTATCACGAACGTGGAACACCATTCGACGTTGCAAAAGCAGCGCGTACGCCGCCTTGCTGACAGGACACTTTATTTATCGTTACCCATTGCAAGTCCCCCACCCTGTCGTTTCCATGTTTTTACGATTACCAAACGCGCGCGTGCGACGCTACTTGTCCGATGGTCAAGCACCTCACGCAAGAAACTCGACTTTTGTCAACACGAAATTTTTCATTTCGAAGGTTCTTCTTTTTTCCTTCTTTGTCAAAGAACAATAAACTTTCCAATTTGAATTATTCATCTTATAACGATAAACTCTCATATTATAAAATTTATCGTCAAATAACAACAAACTTTCCACTTTGAATTATTCATCTTATAACACTAAACTCTCTAATTTGAATTATAAAATTTAATGTCAAATAACGACAGACTTTCCAATTTGAATTATAAAATTTGTCGTCGAATAACAACAAACTTTCCACTTTGAATTATTTATCTTATAACAATAAACTCTCTAATTTGAATTATAAAATTTAATGTCAAATAACGACAGACTTTCCAATTTGAATTATAAAATTTGTCGTCGAATAACAACAAACTTTCCAATTTGATTTATTTTTATATTACATATTCCAATTATATTCTATCCAATTTATATTTTTATATTATATCTTACAAATATAGGTGCCTGTTTAACAAGTCCAATATGTTTTTACCTCAACGATACACGAATGTTATCTGTGGTATTAAATTGATTAATCGACAAAGTCCAAATGAAATAAAAATAACACTGCAATTCCTTACCTCGCGGTTTTTCTCCTCAATTCCTCGATGTACAAGGGTTTGTATGCGCGAAAAACATCGAATCAAACGCAACATTTATTCCAAATTATCCTCGCGAGTTCAACGTGGTAATTATTACCAATTTGCTTAATTAACAATTTCAAAGTTAATTACGAAGGACAGAGGGAAAGAATTAACAAAACTCGCGATATTTTCACAAACTGCGAGGCCCGAGTGGAATTTTCACAGGCGATACCCTTAATTACACGTCGCGCGAGCGCCACCGAGAATTGCTCGTTAATTAATTCGCGTCCGTTCCGTGTCTTCTGCCTTTTCTCGACCGAGATTGCTAATTAGAGGCGTAACAACCACGCGTAACAGCCGCGGAGCACAGAGATTCAGAATCTAGACGTCAAACTCGGCACGGAACTCTCGTCGAATCGAAGTCGTCGATCTGGTCGACACTTCGGTGAAGTTTGTACCGTTCAAGGTCTAGGGCGAAAATAGACACCTCAACTGCACGTCGCCAGGAGTTCCACCGTTTCTTTTCACTCTAGATTCGCACTACGATCGATCCACTTGGAACCAAGATCGATTCCTCCATTTTGTTCCAATTAAACTCGACGTTAAACTATAATAATACTCGTCGATTTGAAAATCACTCGGTGAAGCCTCGCCCACTGTTCTTTGATTGTTCGTCGCTGCTCAGAGGCATCGACAAAAGCGAAACTGTTCAAACCGATTCGAACAAGTTACAAGCCGCAGGACCGTGCACACACTACCCGAAGAGATTTCCTTTCCCCCGTGAACCACAAAAGTGCGTGTCATAATCCCAGAGAAAACGCGCAAGGCCAGAAAACCGGTTTCCCGTGGCTGTCCTTTTTATGAATCTCGAAACGTTATATAGCTGATGCAATAGCGAGATCTTAAATTAAAGCATCTATCGTCTAAAGCATCTATCAATTCGTAGAGTGAGTCTACCAAACCAAACAAACTCTTATTACGTATATATAGAGTGGACCAAAAGTCACTTCCTACCAAAATAAATTTGTAATTTTAAAAAAAATTTTCTTTTTTTTTACAGATCAAAGTACAAGAAAAATTTAAAATTAACAAACTTAAATTTAATTTGGAATTAATGAAATTGGTTTTCTTTTGTATTTTGAGGTTTTGTTAAAAAAGTCACTTCCTACTAAAATAAATTCGTAATTTTTGAAAATTAACTTTAATTTGAAATTCATAAAATTCTAAATTAATAAAGTTCTCTCTCGTGTTTTGTTAAAAAAAAAGGTAGCTGATTGGTGTTTCAAATGTATTTCAGAAATCACGGTGATTTGTATCACTTTAGTCGAGCGTGTAATTAACCTGCAATTAACCTGCAGTTTAATTGGCAGCTCAATTGTAATATTTGATGATACTTGAATGAGGGAAATTAATTAATTAATGAGCATGAGCGACTCCACGCGTGGTCAGACCCCTTATCAGACTGGCTGTTCTAGATTACGACGAATCATTGTTTGGTATCGTTACGTTATGTATTTAATCGCAATTGTCACAAATACGTAATACACGTTTCATCTAAAATTGGGCAATTTAGAAACTGGTACATCGGTGCAATAGCGAAATATTCTAATATCTAATAAATTTTGTACTGTAACATCTTTCTTGGTATAATAGAAACTTTGTATTTTAATAATTCTATAAATGGACAGTTTTCGAATTGTTAATGAACAGTTGGGCAATTTAAAAATGGTACAACACACCAGTGCAATAGTGAAATATTCTAATATCTAAATTTTGTTCTAATGTCTAATATAAAATCTTTCTTGGAATAACAAATAGAAACTTTCTATTTTAATAGTTCTACGAATCGACACACACGCACTTGTGCTTTCGTGACTAGCTATCAGTGTGTTGATAAATCTTTACCTTTACGTCCGCCAATCACTGTGATGTATCCTCGAACTTGTCTATCACTCGTTCCCTCAGTTTCCTCGTTCCAATCTTCGGCAAACTTTTACACAAAATGCCTCAACCTTGAACCATGCACGTAACGCGTACTATATCTCTTTACACAAAACTTATTTCGAGCGAGGGTCACACGACGAATCGATTACCATTCTCTACTCTTTTTCGCGAATAAGACGCACGCAATAAGACACAATTTCGCGACCTGTCCACGACAAATCGGATCATGGTTTGCCAAAATGTATTGTTTCCTCACTCTAACTGACTTCAATATACATTTATCGTTTCACGTACAGTTTGCTTCGAGCAAAAGGACGAAATTGGTAACTCAAAACCAAAACACAGACACGTTCCAGTTCCTTCAATACATCCAGTTTCTTGTCCAATGATGATGACTGAACGTTGAATCTGAGAGACTTTGTAAAAGACTTTGTAAAAGAGAGGCGTGTGTTGTTTTCAGCACGTTTAATTGACATCGATTCAAACTCTCGTTGATTCTCTCGACGAGTTGGATAAGGAACAACAACTGAGACAGTGGCAGCCGGTCTGTCCGCATAAGTAAGTACACAATCGCGGAATGACACTTTCGAGGAAGCTTCTCCCACTTTCAAGCCGATCCTTTCCTGATATTCGGCGTTTCCCGGCAGCGATGATCTCATCAAATCTCGGTAAATTTACAGTTACTTGTGTCAATCTCTCATCCACCGTGAATTAAACGCGCAAATATATAGGGTGGGTCAAAAATTTCTTCCCACCTATTTTTTTTAATAATCGAGATATAAGAAAAAGCTAATTTTATTAATTTTAAATTAAACTTAAGTACAAACTTAAGTACAAACGATCTTTTTCATTGTTTAATTTTGGAGATTATTCCTTTAAAACGTTGAAAGAAATTACTTTTGGCCATATCTATACACAGTTTCATAATTCCTGTAATCTTTCACCGATTTCGAGAATTATTGAGAAAACAATCCTTTCAAAGATATTTTCAAAATAACAACATGGAATTAAATGTCACAAAAATTTTACCGTCTGCTGTTGTTCGCATTTGAACAACGAGAGAATGACGAACACGAAGTAAAAACAATGCCACGATCCGATTATATTTATAATATAACACGAACATTCGTTCACAAACGAAGAATATGATTATTCATCCTGCAAATGTCGTGTTAATAACAAATTAGAAAAGATTAAACCGTGTTCCTGCCGGCTCGTAATGCTGAGTGTAAAGTTACATAATTTTTCGAACGCGATACTGTTTTAATTGCCGCGCCGTACAATTCCAGAAGCGATTTTAAATTAAAAGTATCGCCAAGTGTCCGGTACACGTTTCATTATGAAACGCCAATTTGCTGAGTCTTCCATTTTGAAGAAATAAACAAATATTAAACCTTACGAGATTGCATTAACCTTCGTTTAATATACTTCGATTAATTTATACAACAACTTGCAAACAATTTATTCGCACAGACATTCTCGTGTCGACCGATAACCTTCGCTTTGATATTTTATTTGTAATTATTATTACATCCGCTTTGAAATTTAAAGAGAACAACATTATACAATACAATGAATATATAAACTACATCCATCATTGTAACGTTTACTGATTTATATCGTTATTGAGTTTCAAAAACATTTGTTTCATATTTCGTGACATTACATTTCTATCCATATAAACTGTTTCAACGATCGTTACGTTGTTTCCATTACCTTTCTCCATCTTCTCAAGAGTAACTTGATTAAGATACTTAAAGCTGTCACATTTAGCAAAACATTCTGCGAGTGCATTTATATTTTTTAACTTGAGTATGTTTTTTATTTAATTAATTTAATTCAACTACCTCTTACTACATCAGGAACACCGAACCTTTATTAATTAATTCCAATGGAAATGTATAATACATTAGCGCTGATTGATAATACGTACTTGTGTAATTGTGTCAACGACTGGAAGGATTAGACTTGGAGCTGGCTAACTGGCGGCCCGCAAGCCCTTGCCCCTACTTTCCTGATCGCTAGCACTATCCCCTCCACTGTATCAGTGGGAGAGTGGGGCTCATGTACGGCGAGGAAATTTCAATGTAGTGGGGAGACCGATGTGGAGGGGATAGCGCTAGCGATAAGGAAGGTAGAGGCAAGGGCCCGCAGGCCGCCAGTTAGTCGTCTCTGGATTAGACTAACTGAATTTTGGATAATGATGTATCTGGAGTAATAGGTTTTAGAATGATAAGTTTAAGCTCTCCTTATACTACGTTTCATTTCGTGCAAACGTCTTTGTGCAAGAAAACTCATTTTAATTCGCTGAACTTACAATTAGCAATTTGTATATCAAAATTGACAAAGAAAAAGATAATATTTTTCGAATTATTGAATGAACTACCATACATATGTAATTCTCGTAAGAACGTGGAATAAATAATCTTAATATTTCACGATTGTTAAAAGTTTTACAATTTTATAATTTCTGACTGTCCTTGCTTCGAGATCAAGTTCCATTTTATTTCATAAAACTTCCAATTCTTTGAACTTTAATTTTAATTCTACCAAATTTTCTAGAAAACTTTAATAACACCTGGTAATTTGGCAACCTGGCGAAAGTGTACAATCACCTTAGTCGAAAGTGATACAAAAGATAAACAGAATCTTAAAAAAATATTCAATTTCGCTTCGTTTAAAAGAACTTCAATTTTAAATTGCATAGAAGTATACAACGTAAGCAATGAACAAGATAACAAGCAAAAGCTAAGGGCACACCTGAAACCAATCGAGTCATCTCCAAATCGTGCAAGTATTATCTTTGCTCGCTGTGATGATGGTGTCGCCGTTGTACGAGAACGCGCAACTGAAGACGTCGTCTGTGTGACCATCCAACGTCTGCATGCAGCATCCATTCTCCAAAGACCATAATTTCGACGTTCTGTCCAAGGACGACGTCAGCAGATGCTGACCATTTGGACTGAAACAGACTGTCAATTTCCAATAATTGAGAAATATTTTCCATACTCTATTTTCATTCCTTTATTTATTCGTTATTATTATTTTGTTCTTGTTGTTATTATTATCATCTATCATTGTCTATTATTATCATTTATATCTAGTAAATTTTGTTTTCAACTAAAAAATAGAAAATAGAAAAATTTACACAATACATGCGATATCTAAATTATTCTACTAGTAAGATCCTTTATATCTATCAAAGTAAAATATCACAGTACCTGTCAGTAAATAAAACAGATTACTAGTCAAATATCTAATACTTTTGAAGTTGCATTTTCTCTGAAGAAAGCCGAATTATTTTATTACAGACACAATCACCTTTCGAGACCTCTTCTCGATGGCCTTTCATCAAGGCTAACTGCTGGAAGTTGCTGGTCACATCCCAAACTCGTGTAGTAGTATCGCTACTGGCGGACGCCAACTTTTTCCCGTTGTTGTCGAAGGTCAGGTCCAGGACCTCGTCGTCGTGTCCTCGGAGAGTGGCCAGGCAAGAGTTCATCCTCGTCTCCCAAACTTTGGCCGTTTTGTCCATGGACGACGAGGCGATCAACGAACAGTCGAAATTGTAGACGCAGTTTGATAACTCTGACCGATGACCAATTAACACGCTTACGCGGCTGAAAAAAAAAGTAAATAAATGGAATAAATTTGAAATTTTATCATTATAAATATTATAATGTGTAATGTATATTTATATGTATATTACACATATTATGTAGGCAAATTTGAAATTTTATAATATCATATATAGGCATATTACAACAAAAATAATAGAAATCAGTTACGTTAATATTAACTTGAATTTGTCGCTTTTTTTGTGAATTGTACAGACACATTAGCCAGTATGAGTATCTATTATATATCTATATTGCAGATATTTTTAGTCAAATTTCTTTGAATAGAACTAAAATAAACAGAACTCGAATAAAAAATCTCTTTTTTGAGAATTAAAAATAACATTATACGTATATAAATATACTTCACTATTAAGAATAGTTTTTTTAAGTTAATTTGAACCTTTAATTTGTTTTCTTCTTCTTGCGCTTTCTGTAACTAAATATTGAGATTCAAAACTCACCTGAAAGTCCTCGCATCCCAAATACTGACAGTACTGTCAAAGGAACCAGTTATCATTTGATTTCCATCATTACTAAAATGTAAAGCGATTATTTCTGCCGTGTGGCCTCTTAACGTTCCTAATTCCTCACCTACAACAAAAATAGAATTGTATTAATTTTCTCGTTCTATGTAAAAATGTCAAAGACTTGGAAGATAACAATTCCAATTCATTGATTCTTGCAATTTAACTTATTTTAAGGATTAAAGAGAAAATTTTATTTCTCAATTCAGAGAGTGATAAATATACCTGTTGTTAAGTCAAATATCTTCGACGTCATATCTAAAGAACCTGTTCCAATTCTGTTACAGGTGGGCGAGAATCTAGCAACAACTACTTCAGCGTTGTGTCCCCACATAGTTAGAAAGCAATGCCCTGTTCGAGAACACCAAACCTTAGCGGTCTTGTCAAAGGAACCAGTTACGATTTTGTCTCTGAAAAAACAAGTATTACATCAAGGATGTACAAGGGTAATTAATTATGATCAATACAAATTTTTTTTAAATATTTCTCAGAATAATTAAATTTCTTCTCTAACAATGACTTCTTTTTTTAAATTATATCATACAACTTTTTTTTCAGCACACAATTCTTTATGAGAGACAAGAAATTTTTTTCTTAATCGAGAGACACTTGATTCGCCCATCGCGTTCCCCCTGGTTTCCGCTCGACGACATACGATACAAATGAATTGTTAAGAGTAATGCTCAAACGAGACGCACGAGATTGGGTTGTTGAAGGACACGGCGTAGACCACATTCTTATGGCCTTCGAGAGTAAGAAGCTCCGTTCCACTGTCAATGTCCCAAACTTTACACGTTCGGTCATAGCTGCCTGTCAAGCATCTGGTAAAAATGTTTATTACACTTTTAATAACAAAAATATTATGTCTGTTCATATTTTTATATATATGTACATCAGTGGTTTCCAATCTTTTTTTGGCCATGCCCAATCTAAGCCCCACCTTTGTGACACATAATTCTTATTATTCAAAAAGTGAATTTTTTACTTTTGTGGAGGAAGCCTAAAAGACTATTAACATTGTTTAAAGAACCTGACATTCATGAAAGAAAAACAATTAGAAAGTTAAATTTAAAGAAATGCAAAAAATTCACTGTTAATATCTCATTCTTGAATTGCCCTCCCTAGAAAATCAAACTGTCTCCCTATGGGCTCCACGTTGGAAGGCACGGATGTACATGGAATATTTGCTCTCTTTGTTTTCTAAAAAATATAATTTCCTTCCAAGAAAGATATTCCTATTTCAAAATTTGCCAATCGATTACCAGGTAGAACCCGGCAAAAGCAGAGCAGCAGAGTGGCAAAGTCTATAAATGGTGTAATTAAATTTTGAACTGCACGAACAATCTTCAACGGGAAGTACCTTTTACCTAGTTTATCGAACGCGATATTCGTAAGGGGCAGAAGATGGGTCTGCAAGGTTTTGTATTTGTAGTAGCGCTTCGCGTTTGTATCGCAAACTTTGGCCTGCAGCTTCTGCAGGGTCTCCACTAACTGCTCCATTACACTTTCGGTTATTACAGGCTCGGCCGCTTTTATGCTCTCCGCTAATGCTCTTATGTCCGTTCTGCAAAACGACACGTACACTCTCGTTTACTTCCTGCCAAGTAATTATACACCTATTCCTCTTTCCTTTTTTTTTCCTCTTTTTCTTTTCTCTCCTTTTTTTGTTTTTTCTTTTTAATAATAATCCGACGAACTGTAGATTTAATTATAACATTTTTCTTTCTCAGCTTTTCCTCGACTGTGTTCTACGCTTCACTCCAAATGAAAGAATTTTGTGAAATGAAATTCATCGCTTGTTTTTTTTTTTCAGATTGCCCCGCAAAAGCAACGGCAATGACAAAATAAAAAGTAATATCGAAATATTATGTTAAAGGTAATTAAAAAATTGCTGTACAAATTTTTTTTCAACAAGATATGTTGATTTTGATATTTTTGTTCTTTTTTCAGAATCTGATATATTTTCTTTATTGATGAAGCACTTGATATTTTATCAAGGAATTACAAATTGGTACCATTTGGCGTTTCAAGCAGTATCACTTTTATCTTTAAATTCTTTTCTTTTAATTGAAATTACTACAAGAATTACCTTCGTACCAGTTAAAACTATTATGATATTTAATAGAATATTCTTCCACTTTTTAAAATACAATGTAACAATATGTGTTTCAGGTATGAAAATTTTCATGTCTCAATGAAAGATGAATTACCAAGAAAACATCCTTTCCATTTCAACACCGAATTTCTAGAAATGCCCATTTAAAAATATACATAATGTAATCAGACTGCTACTACTATCAGAACAAGGACGATTCAAATCTGATAACAGAGATAGAAACAAGATCTAAAAAGAAGAAACTTCTAAAATCTCGAAGAAAAAAAAAAGAAGAAAATATATTAAAAGAGCGAATTACTCAGCGGACAGATCAAGAAGATCGATCATCTTCGTCTTGACATCTCCACCTTGTCTATACTCCAAGGCGAGACCTGCAAAACGACAGATAAAGACAGAAGGTGGTTTCAGAAGGACGTTAATTTCGTGGCAATTTAGTGTCGCTCGGTTGGTATACCTGGCGGGAAGTAACGGAGCAAAAACTTTAGTAGCTTCATGTGAACATTGCAATTACAGCGACGTCCAGTGTTTCAGACGGCAGCCAGATTACCGCTGCAGCCTCACGGAAACCGATTTAATTATAAAACTCGGTGTGTCGTGTACGCGCAAAAAATTACGCACGAAACGCCGGACGTTAGTTTTACCCGCAGCTGTCAATGCAGTGGCTCACGTCTAACTGCTTCTCTCGCCGTAATTGCAGAAATAACCGAATCGCGCTACCTCTCGTCTCTGTTACTAAGGTACGTTTGGTCGATTCCCGGAATCTTCTCGTGAAATTTCCCCGCTAACTGCGGGCACAGACGATGTATATGACATATGTCATATACCTCATCTGTGACATTGCGTACAATGTATTTTTTCAGCCACGATTTTGAGATCATCTACCTTATTACCATTTGTGTCACATCCTGTCATACCGATCCAGCCAGATTTTGCATCGCAGCACTACTAGCGATGAGAATTAAAATCAAAAAATATAGACAGTATTGCTGGATCTGTTTCAAGAATTATTTATTGAATTGAACGTGGCGGTACTTCATCAATGAAGGAATAATAATGATTTGAAACAAAAATTGATGAAAATTGGAATGAAAAATTTAGCATATATTCGACTATTCGACTACAACATTTAAATATACAACATACATCAATACAGTTATAATTTAAAAATTAACATCGTGAAAATGTAAATTTAGTTTTAGCCGATTATATTAATAAATTATTACATTTAATATTGTAACATAATCACGAAGGTATAATTTTGCGATAAAAATATAAAAACTATTAAATTATTGATTAGCATAATAGGAAAACTGTTTTTCGAAATACTAAAAAAATTATCAACTGTTCCGAATCACTGACGACCGAAATATATATTAACCTTGAGCAATACGTGACTCATTACCAATTAAACTTTCGTCGTGTGTACATCGATCAAATCTTAGAAGTTTGAAAAAAATTATCAACTGTTCCGAATCACTGACGACCGAAATATATATTAACCTTGTGCGGTATAGAGACTCATTACCAATTAAACTTCCGTCGTGTGCACATCGACTAAAATTTAGAAGTGAATTTTTAAATAATATTTCTGAATATTCTATTTGTTTAAAAATTATCTAATATTTCTAATAATTTATTTATAACAATTAAAGTCGTGATAAATATATAAAACAGTACTAATTTACAATACATTATAATGAGACCCGTGCGTAGTCACCTCCACGTGGTGGGTCTTGGTAATTGATATTGTTTTACAAACCTTATAGTTTGTAAAACGATATCAAGCTAAGAACTACGCAACCTACAGTTCAGTTTAGATCGTGAAAATTTTTTTCCATTCTTCATTTCACGATCTAAACTGGACTGTAGGGATAAATTAGTTGATAAGTAAATTATTAGACCCCCCGGGGCACCGTGGGACGACGAGGGATCTCGCAAGGACCTCGTGGGACGACGAGGGATCTCGCAGGGACGTCGTGGGATGCGTGCGTCTTAGCTTTAAGTTGCATGCGTTTAGTTTTAGTTAATCATAAGATAGTTGATATTTGTAAATTCACTGTGAGCGCATTCTGTACAAAGACACGTTTATTTAACTTGAGACGAAATTAGGGACCCCTTTTCTCCTCTCTTCTTTCGTTCGTTGTTATTACTGTTACTGTCATTGCTCTAGAGTAGAGTTTCCAACTTTCGTTGTCAGTGTGTCAAGTCGGGGAACTGCAGCCTCGTCCAAAAGGACGAGGTAGGTTTATGTAGTCTGGCGTCCTTTGTAATTCGATTCAGCGGTTCTTCGGAACCCCACTGTTTCGTTGGGGGTAGCGCCAGGCCACTTGCCTCTAAATGCTCGAACCTCGATTTGGCACACTGACAAATCGCGGCTTCATTTCGCGTTATATCCCTTGCATGGCACGATATTGAAGCGCGTCGATAGTTTCGTTTCCCTTATTTCGATCAAAGTTCAATAAACGTGTCTTTGATACAGAATGCGCTGGTAGGGCTGCATTGTATGTTGTATGATTGTATGCACTGTATGTAATGTATAACTGTATGCACTGCATGATTGTATGATTGTATGTATTGTATGTATTGTATGTATTGTATGTATTGTATGATTGTGCGGGAGATGAACTTATTGTTAACGCGATCGTCGTTTGGGAGACAGAGTTCCATAGTTCAATCTCATATATGCGCTTTAGAGTTAAGACTTAGACTTAAGTTTGAGATTGAACTATGGAACATCTGTCTCCTTTTTACGTAACCTCGGGCCAAGTAGAATAAAAACTCGGCATTCATTAAGTTGAATGCCGCGTTGCTTGTTTGTAATGGAGGGTGGTTGGGATTAGGGCCCGGGGTGGGTCTCGTGCGTAGTCACCTCCTCGTGGTGAGACCTGGTAATTGATATCGTTTTACAAACGTTAAAATTTGTAAAACGATATCAAGCTAAGAACTACGCAACCTACAGTTCAGTTTAGATCGTGAAAACTTCTTCCCATTTTTTATTTCATGATCTAAACTGGACTGTAAGGATAAATTAGTTGATAAGTAAACTATCAGCCCCCCCGGGGCACCGAGGGACGACGAGGGATCTCACAGGGACGTCGTGGGATGCGTGCGTCTTAGTTTTAAGTTGCGTGCGTTTAGTTTTAAGTTGCGTACGTCTTAGTTTTAAGTTGCGTGCGTCTTAGTTTTAAGTTGCGTGCGTTTAGTTTTAGTTAATCATAAGTCAAGTTTAGTTTTAGTTAATCATAAGATAGTTAATATCTGACGTTAATATCTGTAAACGTGAGCGTATTCTGTACAAAGACACTAAACACACCAACTAGAACACAGGAAGAAAGCTTAAAGTTTAAAAACGAAGATAGAACTGCAGAAGTTCATAAATTAATCCTCTTAATTAATATTTTTTGCAAATGAAAATTTGCTTGATACATGGGCATGTATCGACCTATGCATCCATTACTACGTTCCGAACATCTAAATAACACAAACTGCAAGTGGATGTGCGCTTAGCGACAGATCGAGACGATCACCGAAGTTAAGCAATACAGCGTGCAGAACACAAATATGCATTCTGGGGTAAGAATCGGCAGTCGCCATCAGCCCTCACTGATGAGTCCAGGCAAACGACCTCGAGACGAGAAATGTGCTGCTACAACTCTACTTTTCTATATTCTTCATATCTTTACCTCGTCCTTTCTTTCCTAAACAAATTCAACATCAAATACCAACTCAATCCCTTCAAACATCGAAACGCTAGCGCCGCTTGTGCGACAAGGACAGCGATAGACTTTTTAGTTTCACCGACTCACCGTTACGCGACGCTAGCGTTCCAATGCCCATAAATTGAGCAAATTTACAAAAAAAAATTAATTAGGAGGATTGATTTGCAAACTTTTGCCGTCCTAGCCCTAAATTTTTCTAAACTTTCTTTTCCTGTGTCATTTGATTTGTAAAATGCAGCCGTAACAAACTTCCAATAAAAATGTATCCGATATACCAAGTCTATTCCATGAGCGTATCTTACGTTACGCAAAACTACGAAGTAAACGTAATAAAAAAAAAAAATTTTATATCGTGACACGAGCACAACATTGATAAGAAATTCAATAAACCAATAAAAACGAAATGTTGGTGATAACAAGTAATGCCTAAGTCAATCCAGTACGATAATGTACAGAATACCGTACGGATCTGCGTAATTACCCTAAATACTTCTCCAAGTACGTTCTATGAACTGCGAAGTCTAAGATATCGGTATTAATCAATATGTCAGTTGAAAAAACACCACGAATACTTTCGATACAGAGTCACGTAGTGTCCGGTTATGTTGGTAATAAAAGTGCAGTATTTCCTTTGCAGGTAAAGCGTGTTTTTTTTCTCTTTTTTTCATTGCGAAACTCAGCAAAAATTCGCCACGGTCTTACCATCATCATCAGTTAGGCAGCCTTGTCGTACCTTGAAAATGATTTTCACGTGTTCATCTGCACGTTCCTCTCGACAATCACAATCAAGTTTTAGAAAATATATCCGCCTTGGCAAATATACAAGAAATAAAAAATATAAAAATCGTAATCTGCTTTATTTAGTTGTTGGGTTTCGAAGTAGATGCAATTAATTCCGTTCAACTTTCCAATCACACCGGCTATAAAGTCTTCAAAGGTCAAGTGCTAAATGACAAGGATTTAGGTAAAATGAAAATTCTTAAAAAAAAAAAAAAACGTAACCGATAGAGAACAGTCTGTGTTCATTCATAATTATTTTGTAGAGGAATTGATAAATGGTTTAGTAGAAAACAATTTGAATAATTACACGCATCTAATTACTGGATACGTCGGTTCTGCTTCGTTTCTAAAAAAAATAACAGAGGTAATCCGCACGTTGAAACAGAAGAATCCAAGTCTCATATATGGTAATGAACTCAATATATTTAACTGATTTCTTATACTTTGTTAAAAATATTATTTCGCTTGTTGTAAAACCGTGATACAAAAATCTTTTTTCAACACCAGTGTGCGATCCTGTTATGGGAGATAATGGAAAAATGTACGTTCCTGAAGCGTTAAAAGAAATTTATAGAAAAGAAATAGTACCACTGGCTGATATTGTAGTACCGAATCAGTTTGAATTGGAGTAAGTTGTATATTTATATACCCAAATGTAAGTTGAACATGTAATACATCACATTGATATGACATTACAGATTATTAAGCAACGCAAAGATTAATACAATGTCTGAATTACAAAATGCTTTGAAAGAATTGCATAAAATTGGCCCCCAAACTGTGGCTGTTTCATCAACAGAGATTAATGACAAACTAACAGCCATAGTCAGTACAAGTAAAGGTAATTAAAATTGGAATTAAATTGACATCTGAATTAAATAAATCACTTCAAAATATAAAATTTATTTTAATTTCAGACAATAAGTTAATAAAAATTGACATTCCAAAGATACCAGCAAACTTCACAGGTTCTGGAGATCTATTTGCTGCCTTATTCTTAGCTCACACGTATTTACAAGACAATATGAAAACTGCTATTGAAAAAACTATAAATTCTTTATACAGTATCCTGCTAAAGACTCACGAATATTCCAAAGGTACTTGTTTGTTCTTCGTCATTTCTTTACATAAAGATATGAAAAGTGATAATAACTTAAAATTTTTACTAGCATGTCAAGATAAAGAATCTCAACTTGCAAGAAGAATTGAACTGCGTTTAATACAAAACAAGAACTGCATTGAAAATCCAGAAATTTGCTTGTTTGCTGAACCGCTTACATCAGCAAATTAAATGGTTCAACAACATGTACCAATATATTGTACATATATATATATGTATATATATATATATATATATTAAACTTTCTGTTAAATCTAACGCTACTGATCCGGATCGAAGGACCAAATGTCCTCGATCAAACCGTCTTGCGCTAGACTTGAATATCGCACTCGTATGTGCCTGAACTTGAGTTCACTGCGATCGTTTTGCGATTGAACTCCCTATGCCCGAAGGACACCCACGATAATGTGGTCGATTTACCGAAGTCGACGTGTTTTACTGTGTACTGAGGAAATCTCGAGGTTTTCGATGTACTCGGAGACGAGTGTCTTTCCGTATCTCTCTCTTAACACTTTCTATTAGCTTAGAATACAATCAATATTTCAATGTCTTCCAATATCAAAAAATTACTTATTTTATTATTTATTAACTTACGAAAGCCTACAAAATAAAAAATACTTTTTATGAATCAGTCAAAGAAATTAATAAATACTTTTCTCATACTCACACAAAATACTATATACAAATTTACATATGAATAACCTTGCTATTTATATATTATTTATTTATATAATAAATAAAGTTGCTTCGAATTATTCGCAATAATTTTTTAATGTTAAGCGAGGTACAATGTTCATTGACTGAAGTTCTTGGAACAGTAGTTTGCAGGCATATGGCATAGAAATCGTAGAAACACATGAACTAGAACGACAGCTATGACACCAACCACTATATGCCATCAAACCACATTTGTTACATACATCAATATCGAATGCGTCACTCGATATCATGAGCCTCTCTATCAACATCATACTAGCACCATATCCGATTAGACAGTCCCGTTCCATTTCACCTAATCTTAAACCACCTTCTTTAGCCCGACCTTCTGTTGGTTGTCGTGTTAACACAGCCCTCGGTCCTCGAGCACGAGCGTGCATTTTATCTTGCACCATATGTTTCAATTTTTGATAATATACCTGCGTTTCAAATTATATTTTTACAACAATGTATATGATTAACGTTAATTTAAGACCAAAAGTTAAGACGTTATCAACTTACCGGTCCAGAATAAACATACGCCTGTAATGGTTCTCCTGTAATGCCGGAATAGAAGGAGTCTTTACCCATGTAATTATAACCGTGCTTTACCAGTTCTTTACAAACATCTTCAACTTTTGAACCACCAAATGCTAAACAAAAAATAAGAATTGTTAGAAATAAATTATTGTTTTAAAAAAATTATCAAAACAAAATATAATTGCTGCACCTGTGCCGTAATGATATTCTCCTTTTATAACACCAGCTTTACCAGCAAGCAATTCCATTAATTTTCCAACGGTCATACGTGAAGGAAAACCATGTGGATTCATAATCATATCGGGACATATTCCATGATCATTAAACGGCATATCCTCTTGTTCCACGATCAATCCTGTATGTAAAGGTCAGCAGTTTATACCAATGTATCTACAAAATTGAATGATAAAATATATAAATACATACCAGTTACACCCTTCTGTCCATGCCGACTGCTAAATTTGTCACCTATCTCGGGCCTCCGAGTCTGTCGTAACAATAATTTAATTAAAAACGCGTCTTCTGCGTTACTGGAAATCATAACCTTCTCAACATAAGCAGGAACAGGTCCTTTGAAAACTACTGGAACATCTTTGTATTCTGTCTGCGTTTGAACATTACCGGCATTCACTGGACCTATATTTGCAGCCGGTGATGATTTATTTACCATTACCTATAAAAAAGAGGGAAAAACTTGTCGATATAATTACATGTAATTCAGCCATTGCTAGTGAATTTAAAAATGAACCTTTCTATTCTCCAACATTTCTCCGGGTGCAGCAATTCCATCACTGTCGATTACGTCATGTTTCCAAACAGGTTTCTTCGTAGTAGAATCAAGCAATGGGCCCATTATTCGATCATACGTCTGATTTGCATACCTTTTTAACGTGCATTTTGCATTTCTATATACCAAACACCTTCCAAATCCTCTGTCAATTGAAGCCTTGTTTAAGATAAGAGCATCTTCAATATCGTAACCACTATAAGACATGACGGCTACTATTGCATTTTGACCAGCAGGTAGTTTATCAAAGTTTATCAGTTCTATCGTTCGGGATTTAACCATAGGCGTCTGAGGGTAAACCAAATTGTACATTAATGTATCGATACGATTGCGCTGATTATAACCAATAGTTCCCATTGCTTGTTTTCCCATAGCACATTGGTAGGTATTTCTTGGACTCTGGTTATGATGAGGATACGGTACTAAACCAGCACAAACTCCGAGTAACGTAAACGGCTCAATTTCTAAATGTGTCGTTTTTTCATTAATATATGATTCATTGAATGCAATGGTACTATCATTTTCTTCATTCACATCCAAATACTCGATCAAACCTAATAAAAATATCACGGTATTGTTAAAAGCACAATAGGATTTTTATTATTTATATTTTTTGCTAACCATCTTGTAAAAAATCTTCAAAGCTTCGTACTCCATGTTCAAGTAGTTTTATGTGTTTCTCTTGTAGACACGGGTTACCATTCTCTACAATAATGTACGGCCTACATAATCGTCCTCCGTCAGAACTAATTTGAACGCATCTATGAATGTTGTAACAATTATATAAAATTGTAATGTCATATATTATGTTATGCGTAATGTAATTTCTAGATCAATATTACCTATGTTGATGTTGTGTATGTATAGAGACAAAGCCATTTATCAGACCTCTTCTTCGTAATGACCTAAAAATTCTTACTAGTCTCTGATAATTTCTGATTATACCCAGGATATTACCATTTATGAACACCATGTAAACATTTCTATTATTTATTTCCTCTCCACCAAGTATATTAACGTTTTCAACTCCCAAGTTGAAAGCCAATCTAACGATTGGTTCTTCATCAATTTCTGTGGTAATATGAGTCATAAGAGCTAAATTTTTAACTAAACCACAACCCTACAAAAAAGACTTGCATAAATAATTTCAAATGCCATGAGTCATAATTGAGGCAGACACGAAGGAACAATACTAACTTCTCCTTCAGGAGTATCGCTAGGACACAGCATTCCCCATTGCGATGGCTGCAAAGATCGAGGTCCAGATACTTTCCTAGTTTTTTCAAATTGTGAGTTAACTCGTGTCATCATACCGAGTGCCGAAATATAAGAAAGTCTGGATAAAACTTGAGTAACCCCGTGCCGTTCCATTTTAAATCGTTTAATCGTCCAATTACCCTGTTTAATATAATATAATTTTTATGTAATCTCAAATGTTTCTTACATATCTATATACTTATTTACTCACAGATGATATAGCAAAAGCCAATCCATTAGTAATTTGATCCTGTCTCATATGTTTTACAATATCAAATTGTGCAGCTTTAATTTTTGGTATGTTTTTATCAGCTATTTGCTTTAACTGAAAATGTTAAATATTACAATAAATAAAATCATAATTTTAATTATGATTCTTGTTTAATATTATCGCACGTTATATACCTCCCAATTAAATCTTTTAAATAAATCTTCAAACATTAAAGACAACAAAGAACCAGCCAATTCCAATCGTTTGTTACCATAGTAATCTCTATCATCTACAAGCTTCTCATCAGATTGTGCTTTCATAACTTTGCGAACCATTAAAGCAGTATAAGTGGCTTTCATTTTAAAATTAAAGTCTACGACCTGTAACATTAGCAAAATATAAAGCAATGCCAGTTATAGTATTTTATCACAATTATAATTTCCAAGTTACCTACAGGAACATGAGACAAAATATTAGTTGCCAATATATCCTTCATTTCATCTGTAATGCTAGATTTTATGATCGAATATCTTTTCTGTTTTCTTTTACTACTAAGAAACCTAAAACAGTACTTGAAATCAATATTCATAATGTATTAATACATCTAATACTACTCTAACGTACCTTAATGCTTGATTTTGAGCAAATATATTCAAAGCATGGCATTCTTCTAAACTGGAAGCAAACTTTTTCATAAATTCTTCTTCTGTGCCAATAAGTTGCATAATTTCTTGATCACTAACAATTCCCATTGCTTTAAATATTATCGTCACCGGTATATCCTAGATACGTATAATAATGTATTTATATCTCATTAAATATCTTTCAAGTTTTAATGTACAGTTGCAATGTACACTTACATCAACAAAAATGTTGTGTCTCATGTAATACCTTCCACCTTTTCCTACAATATTAGTTTTGGTTTTCCTTTCGTGAGTAGAGCTATTACAAGATGCCACAATACATCCTTTACTACAATCATCCTCTAGAATAATTCTATTTCTAAGCATTTGTTCTTGTATCAGAATTACTTTTTCTTGGCCGTTCACTATAAAATAACCACCAGGATCATGAGGACATTCATTCATTTTTGCTAATTCAAAATGCGACTTGCCAGTTAATACGCAGTTTGAACTTCTTAACATAATAGGCATTCTGAGAAAGAAAAAAACGACAGTCAATTGAGTTCATATTACAAATGTGAAATTGTTGATATTTGAAAAGTATTTTATTAAAAGTTTTATACCTGCCAATCAATAAATTATTTTTGATTATTGGTTGGTGACCTCTTATATATTCAATATCAACTGTAATTGGAGCAGAGTAATTTAAATCTCTTAAACGACATTCATGTGGAGTGACAGGACGTGTTACATTAAAACCTTCCTCAACATCTGGTATACCAACATGAATGTTCAAATATCTACCAAAAAAAAGTGACATAATTAATGGTGCAATAAATCAATAATAAATTAATGTACGAAATACCATTGCTTACTTTATATAAAATAAAGGATCAGCATCACTGAGCACTTTCTCATTTGCCTTTACAATTTTTTTGATTTCCACGTTTATAAAATAATTAAATGAGTCAATATGTTGCTTAACTAAACCTCTCCCTTTAAGAAAGGCGGGTACAAGTTTCCATTTGTCCTGCGAAAATGTAATTTTGTAAATAATTACTTGTAATAAATTTCGTTGAATGAATCATAGGTTAACACCGTCATACCTGGATGTGTTTTATCACTTTATTATATTTTGCTTCCGATTTAATATTAACTTTCATTTCCCCCATTTTTCTATTTACGGAAATTATAACGGTTGAAATAGATCGTTCAAAATATGACGAAAGTCGCTACTACCCTTTTTCTAACCTATACTTTATCGAAACATTTTCGTCGTAACGCTGAATATACAGTACAATGTCTGTAAATCTGTAAAAATCATTAATTGTATAAATAAAATAATTTAACGTTATAAATAAAAAAAGGGATATATTATAATGTGAAAAAAATATGACTGACATTTAGGTACGCACAAACGATACACCAAACACGCTTAGTATGGCTGTACACAAAACACAATACGTACCACGTAGTATATATTGTATAGATATTCTGTTTCGAACACTATATTAGTTTATATATAAAATGTTCTGTTGATAAATTATCAAAAAATTTACCTAAATACTTCGTTAATATTAAATTTATAATATGAAATATTTAAATAGAAATGTGCTAAATATTTAGCTCAATTTATTCAAATAGATGCAACAAGTATAATCATTTCTATACACTAACACATATTTGGTACTATTTCTGATTAAATGTAAGATAATTAGATACATGTATCGCTGCAGCTGCGTTTTTGTATCGTATATATTATTTTAGAATATATAAAATAATTCTGGGAACATGGAATTTTGTACCAATAAATTTACGAGATATTTCTTATGGAAACTCTTAAAACCAAACAATAAGTTTAATGTACGATATTCCTCGAAATATTATAAAATAGACGACAATATTTTCGGACTAAACGAACAACAGAAAGAGGTTAGTAAAATTTGAATTTAATTACATCATACGTACTAACATTGTCAGGACTCACTGGACTGATATTTTCAACGAATAATATCTTTGACAATCGAGATATGATTGAGACTCAATTTTTTTTTATTAACATAATTTATCGAACTTGATCAATATAGATATTAACAAAGGAAAAAGGAAAACTGTATTTTTTTTTATAGCTTCGACAATTAATATTTAATTTTGCGCAAAAAGAACTTGCTCCAAGAGCGGCCGAGATAGACAAAAAGAATAATTTTGACGAACTCCGAGTAAGTAAAAAAAACTGTTGTGTTTTTAAAGAAAGCACGAAATATTTTAGCATTTAAATTTTATCAGTTATTTAGAATTTATTGTATCAGTATTTAAAAATTAATTTTCAGAAATTTTGGAGAGAACTCGGCAAGCTAGGTTTGCTAGGAATAACCGCGAAATCCGAATATGGTGGCACAGGTGGTACGTATTTTGATAACGTTATCGTCATAGAGGAATTAAGCAGAGCGTCAGCAGCTATAGGCCTCAGCTACGGCGCCCATTCAAATTTGTGCGTCAATCAAATTCACAGAAATGGAACTGAAGAACAAAAGTACAAATATCTGCCAAAGGTAATGCCCTTGAATTTATATTTACCAGACATTTATATTTATTTATTTATTATTAGACATTTATACTTTATATTTATATTTTATATTTATTTACTGGACATATATTTATATTTTATATTTGTTACACATCATTTGCAGTTGTGCAATGGAGAGCATATCGGGGCGCTTGCAATGTCAGAGTCGACATCTGGATCTGATGTGCTTTCTATGAGACTGCGAGCCGAAAAGAAGGGCGATTATTATATTTTAAACGGTCACAAATTTTGGATCACGAATGGTCCCGATGCTGATACTCTTGTCGTTTACGCGAAAACGGATCCGAACGCGGCTAAACCGCAACACGGTGTCACGGCGTTTATCGTCGAACGAGATTTCGAAGGTTTCAGTACTGCTCAGAAATTGGATAAACTAGGCATGCGAGGTTCCAACACTGGTGAACTTGTATTTGAAGATTGCAAAGTTCCTGGTAATTTCTCCCTTCGTACAGCTCTAACTGATTACTTCTATTCACGACTTAATTAATAATTTTAATGCAGTCGCAAACATACTTGGACAAGTGAACAAAGGCGTTTACGTGCTATTTAGTGGTCTAGATTTAGAACGATTGACACTCTCGGCTGGTCCTTTGGGGTAAGAGCTTCTATTTTTCAAATGAAAATAATATATTCCAATCCTATCATGTTTTAATGTATCACATGTTAGAGTTATTCAGGCCTGTTGCGACGTGGTATTTGATTACGCACACACTAGGACACAATTTGGAAAACGAATAGCAGAGTTCCAGATGATACAAGTATAAAATTGCTTTTTCTTTCTTTTTCAATTCCTACACTTGAATTTTTTTTTATTTCTTAAAGTATTTATATCTAAAGATGTAAACTGATATTTTAGGAGAAAATAGCAAATATGTATACAAGTTTAAACGTTTGCAGAAGTTACTTGTATTCAGTAGCTAGGTCGTGCGACACAGGACACGTAAGTCGAAAAGATTGTGCCGCGGTAATACTTTACCTAGCCGAGTGCGCTACCAAAACTGCGTTGGATGCAATTCAGATACTTGGTAACATTGCCTATAATTTTAATTCTTGACAAGAATTTATCAGTTTTTTCAAATGTATGCAACTCTTTTAGGTGGGAATGGTTATATAAATGATTATCCTACTGGAAGATTTTTAAGAGACGCTAAATTATACGAAATTGGTGCTGGTACCAGTGAAATTCGCCGAATGGTAATTAGCAGAGCCATTAGTGAAGAATACTCATAAACAAAGATGTTATACTCCTTTGAATATCTCGAAGAAATTGTATATAAAATAATGTGTATGTATGTATATTAAATTTGCATATCTCGTAGTTCAATGAATTCTTATCGAATTATAAATTGCTTTATCGTTTATGTAGATCAACAGTGGAATTATCTACAATTTTTTTAATTTGCTTCCTATATAGTACGTACTCGTAACGACGTTCATTAACGAGTGACGGACAAGCTAATATACTTAGCATGATGCCAATGTACTCTGCGATATCACTCCGATTCTTCATCCACGTACTTTCTTCGGATCGTGTAAATCGAGATAAATGAGTCACTAGAACGGCACATTCTTAAAACCACGATTGACTAACCTTTCGCGCTATAGGTTGCTAATTTAAGTCAAACTTACGTAGAATCTCTTCCTCTCGGTTTATTTTGTGTACTCTCTTTTACTATTTCTCTTACACTCCTAATGTAGTCTCATTAATCACAGTGCAGTCAAAGTAATTAGATCGAAACTGCTATTGGGAAGAGAAGCTTCCGAGTGGCATTCGCCGGACGTCGTTCAGTGAAAGAAAGAGGAAAGCTGCTGGTCAAAAGTTTCAAAAGATTCACGATCGAAGATGTCCCTTAAGTTTTCGATAAGCAACTTTTACGAAACCTATGTGAGTATGTGATGGCCCGATCAAATCCTAAATTTCATTTCGTTCCTCCCTGTAATTTACGGTGATGTAATCTGATGGACTTCACCCTACACGTTTTATTTTTCTCAATTCAATGCATTTTTCTCAAGATGATATCGTGTAACCTACGGACATAAGTTTCCTCCGTAACTTTGAAGAGAAGAACCCACTGTAATTCATTAATGTGTTAATAAACAACTTACGTGCAGTGTATGTTTAATTCTGTACATTCATTCAACGTCCGACGACAGTTTCTTCCTGGATGACGTGTCACGCAATAATTGAAGCATCTTTAATCGCGTTAACAATTTATTCGTCGTTCAAAAAAGACTTTAGAAAGACGAGACTATTCTGGAAGA
Organism: Melipona bicolor; assembly: GCA_030673865.1. Taxonomy (NCBI): domain Eukaryota; kingdom Metazoa; phylum Arthropoda; class Insecta; order Hymenoptera; family Apidae; genus Melipona; species Melipona bicolor. The sequence goes on along the minus strand of JAHYIQ010000013.1, from coordinate 510,173 downwards.
GTGAAAAAAAAAACTACAAAGAATCGGCAATCTCTGTGATATTTAGTTTCGTAGACTGTCGTTAATCTTATCGATAGGCATAGGAAAGGTAGGGAGAGCGCAAATGCCAGAGAAATGAGTGCAGGTCGAACCAGAACAATACACACGGTATGCCAATTCGAAATGGGGCCAGAATAGCAGAAGCGGCGGGCCGGTAGTTGGGTAACTAAGCTCGCACAAAAGTAAAGCTTGTCAAAATCAAGAGTGGCGGTGCAGCCAGTAGTCCTCGTTTGCCAGTAAGGAGCGTACGGGATCCGATATTGCGCCCCGAGTCGCAAGCCGTACATTCGTATCGTTTCGATCTTTCCCAACGATCTCGCACAGTTCTGTCAGTTTTCTCTTTCGTCCTCGGAGGAACTCTTTGTCTCTTTTTTTTTCTTTTCTTTTTCGTTGTCGTCTTGCTCTCAATTCTCGACCAAACGGATCGATACACCTGCGACCTGTGTCCGTTATAAATACGCGACTGCGTTGTTCCGATAGACGGAGTAGAACATGACGAGGAAACAAACGGTGATCGTGAAGCTTAAGAGATCCAGCACCGGCAAACCTTGGGGGATACGTATCGCTGGAGGCGCTGATTTGGGCACACCGATCGTCGTCACTCGCGTGAGTTGTTCTTCTCCTTTCATCTCACTCGCGCTAAGCGATTTTGCCTCTAGCGATCTGTTGCTGTTGGATGCACATAGCTCGTGTAATTGTTGCTTTGTCTGGTATAACAGAAAACTAGGTGAATTATTTTCTAATACATGCAAGCTTTTACTGCTATAGCAATGTCTACTTTAAAAAGATACATGTGAATTTAGTAAAGTATTATTTATTGCAAATGGATTTCCGCTTTATTCGCGAAGCAACTGACCACCGTCTGATACTGTCACGCTTTTAAACGCATATACATAAGAGTTTGTTGATTTTACTATACATACACACACACACACACACACACACACACACACACACACACACGCATACACGCGTTAAATCATAATCATGTCTAACCAACGCTAAATCTAATATATGATCTAATCTCATCCATCCTCCCATCGACCATTTCAATTATATTCCATTTAACATGATTGTTACATATAGCAGAGAGATATCGTAAGCATATATGACTAGGTAGTATCCAGGTGCTTATCGTCTAACTATACTTAATTGCATATTACACATTAATATCGTATTTAATTAGTATATTGTAATTGTACAATATATACACTTATATACCAATTAAACAGAAGAAATCTTTGCTCGACAAGTCACAATACAAAAGCTGATACTCACAGTATTTCTGTTCCTGAGATTCGTTTGCCTGACGTTTCCTCATTAACTTACTCAGCTTATGCAGCTTTACAACATTTAACATCATGTCTGTTGAAAGTCTATCTAACGCAATTTCAGATACTGAAAGACGTCGATGTGTTGCACATTAACTAAAATAATAATATCTAAAGCTTGGAGCATCAGCGACGAGTGGCTACTTTACGATGAAATTATTTGTTACTTGCAGTCGGAGAACGAGACGCTCCAGAGGGGTGACGTGATCAAGAAAATCGACGATTACGACGCGCGAGATGTGAGGCATGTAGACGCCCAGAATCTTCTTCAAAACTCTGAATCAATAAGGCTCGTGGTCGAAAGGTCTGAGCCGTCGAACGCATCTCGTACCAACATTACCACGTCATCTCCGATTATCCAGTTGAACACTGGCGGCAGGGCTGCGGTCACTAGTCTGTCAGAAAGCAATTCCACCTTTGTTATTATGCGCTCGATTTATCGCATCACTATCGGCACGCTACTATCGCTACGTAACTTGACTATTAACGCTTCGTATTAAACCTCTCCCTACTTTTCTCTCTCTCTCTCTCTCTCTCTTCTTTTTTCTTTTCTTTTTTTTTTTCTTTTCTTCTCGCATACTTCAATCGCAGCGCCTGATTGATAGCTCCATCGTATCAAGAAACATCATCGTTAAACTCGACGATCACTTTCTCTCTCCACACTTGCTCCACCGGTAGAACTATTCTTTGGAATATCTTCGAACTCGACGTCAAGACGAAGTCGCACGCTTCGATCCGCTTTTGAAGTTTCTAACGTTTGAACCGTTGCTGCTGCGTCGCGCTGGCCATTAGACACTGAAACGAAATTTGGCATTAGGTTTCGATTATTATGAAATTTATTTATTTAAGTTAAGCGTGTATGGTTGAAAGTGATGGTCGAAATTATCATCGAGGCTCTCGTGAGAGGAGTTTTCTTTTTCGCACTGATTCGTTAGTTAAGATACTTTCCCATCCCGCTATAGAGCCAAACAGCCGAAAGTACCGTCGGCATTGCCCAAGAGCCCCGTACCACCGCCGTTAGTCGACGAGTACAGTCAGCCTACATCGTCACCGGAATACCCTAGCTTGCCGCACGAGCATCTCGACGAGGTTCGCGAAGAGAGAGCCTATTTGTCGCAGGTACTTTGAATAGACACGTACTTTGACAACACCAACTCACACACGCAGGAGCGAGCAAACTGCACCGCGTTCAGATTCACATCTAATCACGATGGATGTTCGCAACGACGATCGAAGCGAAAGTAAGTGCTTGCTTGCCTGCTTGCTCGCTTGCTCGCTCGCTTGCTCGCTTCTGTTTCACCGGTGATTAATTTTAGCTAGCGTATTTTAAACAAACGATTAAAAATCCACGACGTACCAGCGTGAAAATTGGATGCAACGCAGTTCAATCACAGCGTCGATTTTTTTTTTTTTTGAGGGAAAAAGACACTCGCTTTCTAAATCTGAAGGCGTAAGCGCCGTCTGGTTAGCTTAAATTTCCAGGCAAGTTCATTGGCCCGTAAATATAACAAATTCGAACACGAATCGATAGGCGAGTCGTGCGTGTCCACATCGTTGAATGTATTTATAACAATTCTTTTTCACACTTCTACAAACGTCGTCTTTAATCGTCTCTTCTCTGTTGCTGGTTGAATTCAAGAAAGCAACTACCAATTAAACAGTTGTCAGAAAGAGATAGCCTTTCGCGTGTTTCACGAAATATCGCTTTTCTGGTTACAAATTTATATTATATGGATGCTTGTTCTACAAATCGTTGGAGTTATAGATTGCACTTGGCAAATTACATACCGTTTCGAACTAATTTAAACACTGTTGACATTCAGTAACTCATGATTGAATCACTGGGAGGAGATGACAGACTGACAGAACATCTATCAAACGTAATTCGCTGTTTCCGCGTTCCGTTTTCAAAATTGGCAAACTGCAGAACGCCAATTCATCAAGGGAATACGATTATTTACTATCCATAAACGATCGGTGAAAATCGGTAAAAGTATTTTAGTCTCCTCCACGTGTCGCTTTGGTTTCTTGGCTAAACAGTCACGTATGTACATACACATATATTTGTACATATATATATTATAGGTTAGTTGTGCTATGACATTTCCACGAGAACCTCGTAATTACCATCGACGTTCGTTAGATGGAATCGTGATCGGAGACGATTCAAAAAATGAACAGCCATAGGGCATGCATGTATGTATGTAGTTTCGTGGCAACACACAAAGGCGCCTTTACCAGTGAGAGACGTTCGAAGCGTGAATATATTTTTGTTGGCCCGCCACGATGCCGGAAAGTCCACGCAGAGGCAGTTGCCACACGCTATAAATATCGCTTTTGCATCGAAACTACTTCTCCGATCCAATACTACGCGATCCAGGACGATTCGGAACGCTATTTCGACTCTGGTCTCCGCTTGAAAATGCGTCTTATTCTTATTGTCCTGCCGCTGATCGTAACGATCGCGAGCGTCGACATAGAGAAATTTCGAGAGATTTCAGGAAATTTCAATCGCTGTACCTTCTCCATTATTTCGTGAAATAAACGAGCATTAAAATTCTATGAATACTTAAAAAAAAAAAAGAAAAAAGAAAACAGCGGAACTTGAAATTTGTATCGTACCTATACAGTTAAGTAATTACGCTGAGAGTGTTAGAAAGAACACTGCGACTAAAGAAAAATTTCCATGTTTCGGGTCGGCGGTATTATCCCAAGGTCGGAAGATACATCGATCGTTAAACTAATCGTCTAATTAAAGAACATTATATAACAATTGTCCAAAGCTATAAAAAAAAAGAAAAAAAAACGAATGAGATAATGACTGGCTTCAAGAATAGTTCACAATCTCAAAGCCATTAAGAATATTCACTAGCTTTTTCAGGATTTGGTTCGAATCCAAATGTGACACAATCGATCAAAAATACGTGCAAACAGGAGTGGAAATAGAAATTAATCGTGGAATCGTGAACTGTAATCGTTCGATTGAAAGAATCGTCTTTCGATAAGCGATATATACTTTTTCTGTTTTTTATATTCGAAAGAAAGTGCAGCGAAAAGAGCTGTTGCGCGACGACAATAAGGAAGAAGATTCTCGATGAAAAGTGAAAATATAGGAGAACGATCGAGACACGTCGGTATTACGTGGAGAGGAGAAGAAAGAGCGCGAGTGGAGTCGCGTGGAAAAGACCAGAGTTAGAGTAGTGCCGCCCGCGCAACGAGACAGTGCGTTAGCGAATATTCGTAAGAACCGAGAGGCAGACAGCCGCTTCGTAAGGAAAAAAAAGTGAAGTAAAGAACTTCTCGGTGAAAACGAGAGGAAAGGGGGAAAAGAAAAAGAAAAAAAATCCTCGATTAAAAGTGTCACAGCACTTGTACGGGTACGAACTTCGTTTTGATTAGAAAACGATGCCGGCTTACACGACCGTTTATCGTCACAACATCGAACACCAGCCGAAAGAGGAAGAGGCTGCCGTGTTTTGGGTACGAATACAGCCAATTAAAAGTAAAGGGAAACGCGCTCGAGTATTGATAATTCACTGACACGGGAGTATTTGATTAATCGATACTTAACGATCACCTATGTCACGGCGTATATTGCCATTATTATTATTATTATTCCTTGTTACAGCATGATTTTGAATTATCGATGCTCGTCGGACAAGAGCAATTTCAATTCGCAAGGAAGAATTTCTAAGGTTCATCCCTTTAACATTTTTGATAGCTGATAAACTAAAATACCGTACGATCATTTAGGGTGAAATTAGACAACGTTGAGAAACGAACGAGAACTGTATTGTTCTCGATGCAAACATTCTCTCTTCGTTTCGTTCGTTTTTATTCGGTTTTCGTTCTCGCGTACGAATACGTCGATACGTTTGATTGAAAATAGATATTTTAACAACGAGGAAGCTACTAACTGTAACAGATAAATTCCATCAAAGTTAGAAAGTAACCATGAAATGATCTAAATGCCGAATTACATTGTGCGTCAACCTTGACACCCTCCGTTAAAAGTAGGGCTAGGTCTTGATACTATCCCAGTGACATTGAAAAAGAAACAAAGAAACAAACATTTGGTGAAGCTTGCCGCGAAATGGCTCTAAAAACGAAAAGAGGGACGATCCGATTCTACGGAGTGTCACGTTACACGGGTATGACTGATTAATAACACGATGCAATAAAACGCGTGCAAGCACGTTACGGATTCATTGGTATCTTAATCTATTTTCGTAAATGAGATCTGGGTTACTCAAACACAAGAGGGTCATGCAACGACACAGCAAGTCCTACAGCTTGTACTCCTTTCTTGATTTCTCAAACGGTTGCTGCTTTGTTAAAAAATTATTTCGACAACTTCGTTCAAAATGGTTATTGCAAATAAAGAGAGAAAACGTGTCAAAGCGACACGTAGGAGAACGTAGGATTGTATACTCATTGTTAAAAACATTTTAGTCGCAGACTAAATGTAGTTCGACTATGTAAAACACCGAAATATCTTTGTTATCTTTTACGAGATACCTTGCCAATGAAATGTGGAAGGTTTTCTTATTGTCAGAGTTCAAGTTTCAAGTGGCGTCGTTACCGCGAGTCGAGCGATAAACAATTTTCAAAACAACTCGATTGGCCAAATTTAGTTCGGAGACATTTTGTAAAATGACGTAAAACAGCCACTTCCTTCTCTAAAGTTACGTACAAACAATTAATGATAATTTTTACATATGTATAGGGTGAGCCAAAAATCACTTCCTACTGAAATAAAGTTGTAATTTTTATATTATTTGCTCTGGCAATGAACATTTGAAAGAAATAATTTTTAAAGCATAATGAGAAAAAATCATATTTGAACTTACATCAATAAAATTAGCTTTTTCTTATACTTTAATGTTTTATTGAAAAAAAATAGGTGAGAAAAAACTTTTGGCCCACCCTATATACAAGTATAGATAAACAAATTTACCCATTAATATTTTATTCTTCCACCAGTATTTTTATACTTTTACTCGAAAGGAAGCCGAAATTAAGAGAACCTGATCGAAAATTGACAAGCATCGATCGTGACGGTGAAAAGTTTCGTAGCAGACAGGGTACACGTTATTTTTGCCAGCCTAGGGTCCTTCGTCTATTTCGAGAGAGAAATAGCGTTGCCCACCCTGTAAGATAATGTTTTTGACCCATTTATTATGAAATAGCGATATAATCGTTGTTTAATTCGATACGAGATTGCGATACCCCGATGAAAATCCCGCCGGTCGTATTCGATCGTTTTTTGCTCCTGTTTTTTCGCTTCGTTTCGAAAACAGAGAGAGCCGATAGCGACTCTGTATTCGAATTCGATCTTTCTATTCTTGCAAGCGCGTCTTATAAATACGACGCGTAACTTTATCCTACCGTTCGCGCTCTTTCTACATCGCTCCACTTGACATTCTCATTTTCGTCATGTTTCAGCAATGACGACAGCGAAGTGATCGAACATCGTTCGCTTCTAGACGAGGTTAGGTTTCGAGCTTCTCTTTCTCGCGTTCTCCTTCGCCGGAAAATTATTCGTAAAAACGCAACAACGATACACATATGCATCTTATTTTTTGACAATTCCGCAATTCCGCGGAGAATTCCGCGTAAAACAATAAATAACGTAACCGCGGGAAATACTTGGCAAACGCTTTGTTCGTAACGCTACGCTACATTTTGTGCAATTTTCTCATTGTACATACAGACACGAGCCAAGTACCCCGAGAGAATTTTAGACACTTTATACCTTTCACTTCGGACCACCGTCGTGCGTTGCATTTCATATAGCGCGTGTTTACTTCCGTTTGCAATAGTTCACCAAAAATATCATCTTCGTTGTATGATGTTATCATCGTAAAAATATCACTCGATAGAACCAACGGAAAATTATCGGAAAGTGTGTCAATATTGTCGAAATTGGTAGATAATTTATTTTTATGTCGCATTCGCAACTCTGTTGTTGCAACAAAATTAACGAGGCATCGTCGATCATCGCGATCCCTTAATAAAGGCTTATTTTAGCTTTCGTTAGTATAATTGACACGATTCACGCCTACTACTTCGCTTATTAGGAAGTTTTTCTTTTCTTTCTTAATTTTATAATTAATTGATCCTTATCGCTTGTTTATTTATATAACATTTCCACGAATAAGTAACATTAGATTTTGATCATTACCACCTTCATTATTATTATTATTAAATAATTTACTTATTTTATAATACAGGAACTAGATGAACAATTTATCCATCATTATATTTATATATTTCATCTCCATCTACTGATTTCATAATTTTTTCTACTCATTTAATTGGAAACGCACAAGTTGACACAACTTGTACTTATTTACAACTAATGAACATAAAAAGGAGAAATATACGATCTGAATGCCATTGATTGCGTCGATTTTTAGCCGTACCGCACAACCCCTCTGGTCTTGCCAGGTGCAAAGATAAAAAAGGATGCGCCGCTTGGAGAATGTTACTTACGCCATCATCCGAATCCGATGATCAGAGCAGCACCGCATCACTACGAACCAGCTCATCCTGAAGTCGCTATGAAACAGAAGGTGCGCTATTTTATCCAATCTTGCTTCGATCATTTGTGAAAACCCTTCTTGTATTCCAATTTGCCTTAACAAAAAAAAAAAAAAAAAAGAAAAAAAATAACGAATTCGTTCGTATTAATTTTTATCTATATTTTGCACAACATCTGATTAGGTGGCAGAAACGGTACTTCAACGTGTCTTGGGACCGAATGAAGTTCCAAAGGTTTGGACCACTTTATTCTCAAATTGTTTTCGCTTTCGCAACGTCGACCATCCGACTATTTTCGAAAATTGCAGTTTACACGTCTAACAAAATTCATCTCTTCGGTTTACATTTTTAATCCTTGAATCCGAGGGTCCCTTCGCAACTTTCTTTGCATAATTTATAGTGAAACTAATAAACATTATTAACAATAACTATTATTATCAAAGAATTATCAAATTATCACGGCAAATTGCAACATTTCAATTAATAAGTATTTTCAATGTGTTTAACAGCAAATTTGTGATTCACATTGGAAAGTCAAAAAAAAAAAAAAAAAAAAAAAAACAATGTGAGAAAAGCTCGAAGGAAAAAGTTAAACCGAGCAACATCTAATTCTAATTATAGGAATTATCATTTTCTACCTTGGTCAATTTTATTCTTAGGTTGTCCACAAGCAATTCAACTCGCCGATTGGACTCTACTCCGAGCAAAATATTGCCGACACTATAAAGTGCCAAGCATCCGCTATACCGTAAGTAAGAAATAAACATACGTACGTATATAAAAGAAAGGTTAATAAAGCCGTGCAGCTTGCAGTAGCGTCACAAATACTAGCATTAATATCATTTGGGTTTTTGCTGAATGCTGCTACTACTTGTCAAATTATTAACTCTGAGCGGTTAATCTTGATGCCATTGACTAACGGACATCATTAAAGTCGTTGCTCGAATAATTAACGCATCGAAAGAATGATCTATAGTATAGTTTACGTGCGAGGAACATTAATTGGATTGGTTCTAAATCCTAAAGAGGATTTATCAATTTGTTGGCAATAGACCGTCAAGGACGCGACACAGCCGGGAGTATGGATCTAGAACAGAAAAAGCACAGAAATCAGTTCTCTTACATCGTTATATATTTGCCTTCTCTAAATGGATAACACTCACGTGCAGTTTGTTTGTTTTCCAGCATTTTCATAGACTTTTCCTTCGTGAAACAGAAACAAGAAATACAGGAGCAGGCGAGAATCTTGAAAGAGCAGGCCAAGACCGCCTCCTCGAAGAATGTGTGGCCGCAATTCAATAAACCAAATTAATATCTTAGTTCGAGACGTTTTTCGTTGCTTCTCGCACGTCGCAGTATACTCATAGTTTTGAATTTTTTGAAGATTTTCATTGGTGGATCATTGGTCACGTTATTTATTTTAGAACTGTTTCCCTCCCCCCTTATTAAAATCGTTTGTCATCGTTTAGCACTTGCAGAGAATAGTTTTCTTTTTTGCAACAGGACAAACGAACGTGGCTATTGGTCCATAATTAGTACTCTTGACAATCGTTCGATAAAGCGTTTACTGATTCAAACTCTTTTGCTTTACAGTTTATTACTCTCTATCGTAATTAGGGTCGTAAGATAGCTACATATACATATGTACATATATATATATACATACTGCAGTTTGTGTAGTGATTTTTAGAGAAACTAGAAAAAAAAGAAAGCAAACGGCAAAGGAAGTTTTTCAAATAACCCCATACTACGCATTTGCATGCTGTACCGTTGGAAGTAGTCAATAATTAACCAAAGTAAATGTTCATGAAAATTAGCAGCCTCACTAATTTTTGATACTCGTACAATCAATAAGCAGTTCTCGAGAATTACACGTTATTGTCTTGTGAAAGTAACTGTAGATTGGTATCCTACCAATAGTGTGGTATATATCCTACAAACATAGTGTTCTAAACAAAAAAAAAAAACGTCATGTAATTCTCGAGAAAAGGCATCAAAGATCTAGTTGAGACATATTTGTGACTCGATTAATGAAAAGGGCATGGAAGCGGTCCGAAAGTCGCTCTCGAACAAACAATTGGCGATATAACCCCGGCTGCTGCTAACCGATCTGACAAAATCGAGGCAAATGAATTAAAAATAGTCCGTGTGTACACATGCGATGCAATGGTACAGCCCGAAGAAACCGGTGAAGTACGATCCAAGTAAGAGCGAGGCTTACAAGGCTCTGCAAGAGGAAGCTCTCGGCGACACAGTGCAGGAAGTAAGACCGGCGCGTACCGGTGTTTTCTCTCCGCAGAAGGTTACTCAAAATAGGGTACGTGTATCGAGTAATTGAATTTACATTTGTCATCGAAATGTCATTCTTGTCTATAATTTGAATAAATATCTGCAGGTATATCGACCAAAGAGTCCAGTTGGACCATACGTAAGTAAGGCTTCAAATACTACTTGGAATATGCTGTACATATGTGTATGATATGTATATATATATGATACACGCGAATTATTAAAGAAATTCTAGATGCTCCTTTTTACAGATGTCATTAACGATTGTTGAAATTTACATTAATAATTCGTACGTCTCATATGCATATTTGCACATACATATCACTCTTACAAATATAATTCTTATTGCTGAAATATTATTCAAACTAAAAAAGTGACCGTGTAGTTATTATTGTATTGCTACGCGCGTCAAATGTTTGTTAACGATATTAGAGATTCGTTAACGATATTGCTTGATAGCATAATAGAAATTTACAATTTCTTTCTAGGTAAATATTCATGACGACGATGGCGAAAAAATCCATCAAAGTAACAGCTTCAAGAGGATCATGTATAGTGTTTTGGGACAAACCGATTATTAATTTGCGAACTGACGTTATAAATATACCTAAAATATAAATATATATATATATATATGTTTAATTTATTATTTATCGCAACAAATATTACTGTAAATGACGAAGAATTAAATATGATGAAAGAATTGTTAAAATAACAAGAAACTGTCGTTCAAAGATAGACTAAACATGTAACCCGAGTAGAAATTTCTACATGCTGCTGCAAACTTTGTATGCAGACGAACTACAATCAATGTATATTACATCTTTTCCTGGCTGAAATTCTGATAAAAAATCATGCAATTAAATAAACATTCAGTGTGAGACATACAATAAAAGAACTATTATTTTATATGACCTAATTACAATCTTTAATAAAATTAAATAATACATATATTACACTGAAAGAGAAAATGTTAGGCATTATTAAGAAAAGAAAAGATTGTTTAGAAATATCGGATAATAGCTAATATAATTTAATATCATAATAAGATGCTACAATATTTATCATGATATATTGACACATCTGTATTAATGTAAGTAAACTTCAATTTATTTTCATTAGCAACTCTGGGCTGTTAAATTTTACAACCAAAGCCTATATGTATATATATATATATGTGTGTGTGTGTGTGTGTGTGTATATATATATATATATATAAATATCGTCGTTATTATGCATGTAATAACAAGAAACGATAAGATGAGTGGAATAAGTACCGTAATTTATACAGAACCATATTGCATCTATAATATTCTAGCGGATTAGAAAATATCATATGCTATCGTTTCGTACAACTCAAGTTTGATACAATATTCTTTCTACGGTACGTCATATGTATATTCCATTCATAAAACCCATCTTTCAAACAATTCCTACGTAGAATATAAATACTGTGCCTTCGCACTATGCAGCAACCAATGCGTACTATTGGCTGAGGTAAAGTAATAGTAAAATATTTTTCTTTAAATATTCCAACTAGTACTAGCAAATTGTCTTCTACTTACATCTTTTTTTTTTCCTTTTTCTTCTTTAGAAGGGAGAAATTTTTGAAACTTTTCGAAGAGCAACATTACGATTCGGTCCCGTAACGTTTTCATTTCTATTAAATTCACATAATCTACATCCCACAATATTTTACGCAAACGAATCTAACGCTGCAACATGTCTCTTCGTATATTCCTACCAACCTACCAATCATTTAATTCTTTATAAAAATACAGCAACGATAAAGAATTAAATCGATTGGCTGTCTTTCGCTACGGCTTAAGTAAATGAATAAAAAAATTGCCGTAAATGTACATCTTCAAACCCCAAAAAGTTCCATTTAAATCTCCATAGTCGTAATTATCAATATATTTACGCTCTGCGTAAAATTGTATAAATTAAAAATAATACTTTCTTTTTAATCTTATTTGTTTCGTAATGTTAATTTTATATTAATGTACATTAATAAAATAAAATACAAAACGTCAACGCACGAATATTTTCAATTAATGCAACGACTGTTTCTTTGCACTTTGGGCAATGAGTAAATCATGTTAGAAAGTTCCACACAGATAATTTTCGTCCTTGTGATATATTTACATAATAAAATATTCTTGTTCTCTCATTCACTGCATTGGTTCAACATTCATCTCGCATACCAACATAAATATGTCACCTATTTAAAAAAAAAAAAAATATATATATATATATAGGAATCGCATTCAAACATTAAATAAGAATGAAATGCATGTATTTACATGAATTACTCATTGCAAATACATTTATTTTTAATCGAGCATTCTTTTAATGAAAGTCAAAAATTGTTTGACAGTATATTAATTTTTACGATTGGACCACACATCGTAAAAAAATATAAATCAAATTTAAGGGTGTTTAAAATTATTTGAAATTGGATAACAAGTTCTTAACCAATTCTGTCACTATTAAGAAAATATTCGTGCGTACGTTAATTCATCTAAATGAATCAATAATGGAGAAATTACTTCAACTTGTGTTGATCTTTGAAAGGATATTATCCAGAGTAGGAGAGGGGGATGTAATGTGAGAAAATAAATAAAATGTGTTCTACATAGTGCTACGAAGGATAATTAAAGTTCGAAAGAATCATCAAATAATTGTTTTAGTTCTTTGAGATGCTGCATTTTGCTTCCTGTTGCGGGTGAAGCAGCTGTTGGACGACCGACATACCTGGAACAAAAAAGTTAGATTGACGGATCAATTGTAAAATATATATTTAAAATATATCTGTTCTCTCTACAGTTATTATATATAGAAAAGTATGACGAAGTATTATATATAAAGTATGACAAGTAAAATTACAACAGATATCCTAATCAAGTACTATAACAAATATTACCTTAACGTTCTCTGTTTGAGTTTATTAGATTCTACCGACAGCGGCTCGGACACAACTGTTGGTTTAGTCGATGAAAACCAACCACTAAACCACCCTCCGCTGCCCCTACTGTCGTATGACGTACTTCCGCTGCTGTAACACGGCCCAATTTTTTTACTTTGCTTAACTTTGCTAAGCACGCGCACAACGCAAATTATTGACAAATTTTGTGCTGAAATATATTACTTATTTGTGATATATTCACATACAAATCACATTGTGATAAACTGTGACAAAGTAAAAAATTTCGGCCATGTGAACAGCTATGAATATATGAGAAAACAAATTGGACAGCCAAAATATACATAGCAATCTTGTAATACTTGTAACATTGTAATTTATGTTACAAGTATTAATGTACGTTAATATATTCATTACAACGAGAACAGAAACAATTTATGCTATATAAGTTAAGAATAAAAATATTGCTCAGATTTTAATATTTGTTTGAAATTCGATACTCACAATACAGAGCGAGTTCCATTCAAAGCTGTGTAAAATCTAGGTTGAATGTACGTCCATGCACCTTGATTTTTGGGCTCCTCCTGAGCCCATATCAATTCTGCATTAGCGTACTTTGCAGCTTCTTTCTTGACTAAATCGTATGGGAAAGGTGAAATCTATGAACAAAAGAATTTGGATAAATTTAATTAACAGAATAAAAATAAACAAAATGTTTTTTGTATTTGATAACAATTATTACTTACCTGTTCGACTCTAGCAATAGCGATTTTGTCGTCTAATTTCCTTTCCGCGCGTGCTTTTTTCAGATCATAATAAACTTTGCCAGAACAGAAAAGTAACCTTTTAACGTTATTAGGATTTTGAGAAGCTACACCTTCTTCTGGAATCACTCTAAGAAATTCTGTATTTTCCAGCATCATATCGAAGCTAGACTTCGCTTCTGGATGACGAAGCAGCGACTTTGGTGTCATTAAAATCAAAGGTTTCCTAAATGGCAACGCAATCTGTCTTCTTAAAATATGGAAATAATTCGCTGGTGTACTACAATTAGCTACAATCCAGTTGATATCATGCAACTGGCGTACGGCAAACTCTTCGCTTTCAGGAGGGAAATAATCTGGATCATCCGCAGACATTTGCAGAAAACGTTCCAAGCGAGCACTAGAATGTTCAGGCCCCTATAACAAGCAACCATGTGTAGATAATTATATACCATTACGTGAAAAAAATTTTTTTAATTCATGTTTAACTTACCATTCCTTCGAGTCCGTGAGGTTGTAGCATAACAAGACCAGATTGACGCACCCATTTAGCTTGACCACTGCTGATAAATTGATCAATTATACACTGTGCCGTGTTATTAAAATCACCAAATTGTGCTTCCCAGCACACCAGCGCATTAGGATTGGTCATAGAGTAGCCTAATTCAAATCCTGAAAGTTTAACAAAAAATATCTTTGTTAGTGACACATTGTAAAAAATCAATTTTAGTAATATCAAACTGAATGTCATAATTGTTTTGTTTACCAAGTACACCAAATTCTGACAAAGAACTGTTGCACACGGTATATGGAGCTTGATCTGGGTAAAGATAACACAACGGTCTGTAAGTAGCCTTATCTACGGTTTGATGATGCAGAACATGATGTCTGTGTGAGAAAGTTCCTCTTTCTACATCTTGACCTGATAACCTAACATGAATACCCTCTTTAAGCAAAGAACCAAAGGCCATAGCTTCTCCAAGAGCCCAATCAACTGTTCGTGCTTCTATCATTTCCATACGAGACTTCAAAATACGTTCAATACCTGCAGGATTGGTTTAATAGTTTACATATTTCAAATTGCATATTTATATCTGATGTAAATCTTGCCTAATTAATACCTTTGTGAACTACAAATTCAGCCGCGTTAGGTGGTGGTGACGAAAACTTTTTCCCAATATGAATGAGTGTGTCCTCTTTAATACCAGTAGGAGATACTTTCAAAGGGTCTTTCCCTTCAAAGAAGCCGGACCATGGAGAATCCAACCAATCTTTATACTTGATGTGAGTTTCTTGTCTAGCATTGGTATATGCTTCCTCACAGATTTTTTCGTATTTATCTTTAACATCCTGTAATGTCATTATATTGTTATGCACATTGTCAAACGTACTCAAATAGCTAAAATATTTCTTATTTTAATACCTTAACTTCTTCAGAAGTAACAACACCATCGTCGATGAGACTTTTAGCATATTTATCCAGAACTGGTGGAGTATTTCTAATTTTACGATACATTAAAGGCTGTGTGAACATAGGTTCATCAATCTCATTGTGACCATTTCGCCTATATGATACAATATCAATGACAACATCTTTGTGGAAAGTTGCTCTCCATTCTGCAGCAACTTTACAGACATGCATTACTGCCTCAGGATCATCCGAATTAACGTGGAAAATGGGTGCGTTCACTACTCTTGCAACGTCTTTCAAGAAATCATTAACAATTTTAATACTAGCAATTTTAAAATATAAAAATGTTATTTTTTATATAAAAACGGCGAGATGTTTACCAGTACAATATGGAGAAGATCGTGAATGCCTTGGATCTGTAGTAAATCCAATTTGATTATTCACAACAATGTGGACAGTACCATGAGTCGTATAATCTGGCAAATCTGACAAATGCATTGTCTCAAAAACAATACCCTGCCCACAAAATGCAGCATCGCCGTGCAGAAGAATAGACATGACCTATTAATATCCAGTTTAATCATAAAGTTTCCAGAAAAGTAATAAAATTTTACCAACAATGCAAATTGTTCCACATATGTAGTACCTTTTTGCCTTCGCCATCACCACGGTAAAATTGTTCTGCACGAGTTTTCCCTTGTACTATCGGATCGACAGCTTCCAAATGAGATGGATTCGCCACAACAGCTAAACGAATGTTCTTATTTGTTACTCGATTTAAGCGCTCAATGTATGTGCCCAAATGATATTTGACATCACCAGAACCCTAAATTATTAAGAATCCATAAATATCATGCGTATACGAAATGGTAAAATTTCATATAAGTATCATATGCGCTTACATCATCAGCTGCTTCGAGAGCCGCAAATTGAGTAAATATTTGACTCAAAGGTTTACGGCAAACATTAGCAAGGACATTTAAACGGCCACGATGGGGCATACCCATGACAATGGATTCAACTCCTAATTCAGTTGATTTATCAATTACCTGCTTCATAGCAGGGATCAGAATTTCACATCCTTCCAAACCAAATCTCTTCTCAGATGACCACTTGCGTGCAAGGAATGCTTCAAATCTACAATGGAAATACAAAAAGTAATTAAACATTTAAACATTTTGTTGTTGGTATAAATGTAAAGATGTTTACACTCTGACATACCCAGTTGCACGAGTTAATCTAGCCAAAATAAGTCTTCTTTCATCGTTCGTCATCTCCATGACACCAGGAGTCTCCATCTTTTGTCGAATCCAATTGCATTGTTCCAAGGAGTTGATAAACATGAATTCCACACCAATGTGACCGCAGTAAGCGGATTCTAATCTTTTCAAGATTTCACGAAGCGGCAATGATTTTTCTTTGCCACCAATGAAAGTGGTGGATGGCAACTTGAAAATACGGTCCATGTCCGTCTCCTCTGTAGAGTAATATATCTGATTATTTTAAAAATATACATAAAAACAAACATAATAAAAGGTCAAAACAAAATAAAATCATATCTTTATGGTAAAATTTATATAAAATATTTCAAATAGATAAAAAAAAATGTTTTTTGTAGTAAAACTTATTATATATAACACGCACTTTTTTTTATTAAAATATAGTATACATATTTTTGTAACTGATACTGAAAATGTAATGTATTTATGGAGCGAAAAGAGAAAAGCTTTATACAAAACTGAAATGCAGTTTTTCTATATTTGCAATATGGATATATGCAAATAGCTTTTTCGATAATACTATACGTGAATACATACACAAGATATTTGACATGCACCATGTCTTGTAAAAAAAAATTAAACCAAGACCATAACAAACCTTCTTTCCTCAATATTTGTAAGAGTAGAAATAAATGGAAAACTGAAAAAAATGTTTACATACAAAACGGTAATCTCAATAAAGCATTATTAGTAAAACAATCACCAACAATACTAAAATAGTAGCAATATAATGGTAATAGTGTGATCAAATCTTTGTATCATTGGTCATATAAGATACAAAATAAAATAAAAGAGTGTGGAAATTTGAAAAATAATATTAACAAACACAAACGGGAAATGTAAAAGTAGGAACTTGAAAAGGAAATATTTGCAAGAAGTATGCTCTATAAAAATATTTATAAATATACTTTTTATTATATCATGTATATTATCATTTGTTTAATATACTTCCTCTAATTTTTTTCAGAAGAAGCATTTAGAAATCATTCCTGGCACAAATATCTTTACAGCAAAATATAAGAATCAAAGTAAATCAATGTTCATGTGAACAGCTTTACAATTTGCCTTTAACACCAATTTTTATGTGAAGTGAACCGCTGCCTCCCCAAAATACTAATTTAACAAAGGTTTTATATTGCAATTCCATTTGAATTACAATTCTTACTAAGTGCTATTTTATATTGAAGAATAAATAATAGTATGTGCTCTATTTCCTGTGGACATTCTATTTAAATATACATATTTGTATGAAAACAATATCAATTTCACTTTATTGATTCTTAATAATTAACTTTGTAATACTGTCTAAATTAAAAATTTTTTTTTGTTTATAATGCTGTACTTTGTGTCCAGGAAGAAAATGAATTATACTAATAACTAGTATCATATTGCAATATTTCAAGCAGTTCAATTTTTGATATTCTTTATCTCACATAAAGTGCGTCATTCTATACCTTCATTCCTTTGATGTTTATACAGAAACACATTCATTTAGGCTTACCGAATGAATAATGATTATAGAGCAACTCTTGTGGATGTCTATCATCAAGATCAGCGCTGTTGATGCCAAGTGGATCCAATTTAGCGATATGATGGCCACGAATCTGTCAATTTAACGCCACATTCATACGACCAAGTAGTTTTTAGTTTTTCAAACTTATCAACTCATTACATACATTAAAATTAATTACTGTGATTAATGTTCATTTAAACATGTCTTAAAATATTGACGTACATGTTTTCAAGGAGCAGGCAATAAAAAAATTAATTATTTTCTAAAAACATCATATCACAGTAATTCAAAGCAAACATTGATAAAATAAATATTCATTAATATTGATATTTTAATAGTTAAAGCATATTATGCATATGTTTTCTATTACTCTGTTATTTATATATTTAAAGCTATAATATTTCAATATTCGTTATTTTACTCTTTTTTTTAAAGATTATAATAAGCAAGTGTATGATATACAGGTTAAGTTAAGTTAAATAATAAGTTGTTCTAGAAACAATCATTCCAAATAGTAATTGCAAACATATAAAAGCAAAGCTGTTAATATTATCTACAAGCATGCATAGCAATAATTCCCACATTTTCTTACCTTGGATAAGAACTTATGCACATTATTTAATGATATATAATAAATACTAATACATTCAATACATTTAACATATGTAACATAATATCAATGCAAATTATAAAACTAAATTAATAAACATTCCACTGCATCTACTCTCCTTTAAGAACATTTTCAGTATCAGTAAAACTTATCGTGGACTTACATTTGCATAACACCTTCTCAACATACTCATACAGTTTTTATAAATTTTTGTGCATTTTTTTTTTTTAAATACATATTTGAAGTTACTTCGATTATTTATGTGTTTTACTTCTTTTAAAGGATATAGACAGAAACTTTTTTAAATACTGTCCCAAATAAAAAGTATGTTTATTATATCATACATAGGATATATAAGAAGTACAAAGCTATGATAATGATTCAGAAGGAGTTAATGCATATGATGAGAACCATGATGTTTGTTTTTGTGATGTGAAATATGATATACATTTGGTGAAGGTGCACAAAAATGGTAATATTCATACAAATTTTGACCAAGGAAACGAAACCATGTATAATCTAAAACCAAATGTGTAATGTACGTATGAAATGTACACCTTTACCTTTGTACATATGAAAACTAAAAGTAATACTTTAAGGAAATGGTTTGGGTAAAAAAGCCTTACCAAGCATATATTGTCGCAGAACCTGTTCTGGAGACCCCTTGCGGGCTGCATAATGTGTGTGTATCAGGTCTGTTTGCATGATACCCAGTGGGTCCAGATCAGCAACTAAGTGACCTCGAGCCTATATGTCAATGAATAATTCCACAAGGACCCCAATATATATCACTTTTTCCATTTGTTTAACTACTACACATTACTACATTATAAAATACAATATTGCCATTAAATATAATCACCACTTAACTATTCTATCTTCAAATACTAATTATAACACATTGAAACTTTTAATTTGTACATTTCTAAAACCATATAAAAATATATATTACATTTTTTTCAATGACATATGTAACTATTCCTTAAAACCAAAAATATAATCTTTCTATAAAATTTTAATTTTATGAGCTATATTTATACTTATAATTTTAGCTTAATAAAGAATATGACTTTAGTCTACTTCCTAAAGATCAATTATCTTTTAATATTAATTCTTTTATTGATTTTTCTCTCTTAAATATATTAACAGTACGAACAGTAACAATTAACTTAGATCACAAACCTAACATATAATCTGTGGGAAATATTTAGCAGAACATGCTAAAGATAATAGATGCAATTAGCATCTAATGAGGCTATTATGTAATAGTTGAGTATATAATCTGATATTCCTAATCAATGTTTGAAATATTTATTAATTTTCTGAATAATAGTACACGATGATTTTATGAAACACATGATAGCCTTAATGAAATAGTTTCAGTATCAATTTCTTATGTCCTATATATTTCATAATTGTACTGTTTTTTCTTTTTATCAATTATCGAACATATCAATTAAATTACTGAATACAAATATAATATTAAGAAGAAAAATAAAAATTTGGACATATAGAATTTCTGAGGCATATAGAAATTGAGTAGAAACTTTTATTTGACGTTACATGCAATATGATAGTAGAAATTTCCCTTCAACATAAAACATACATACAATGTTTCTAGAACACATGCTATAATGTTTCAAGATAAAATAATAATTAAATTACAATCAAAATATTAAAACACTTTTCCTAATAATTAAAAAATAAGATAGAACATCTAAAAGCTTTAACATGAAGCCATAAAACATTATATAATTTTACTTAAATTGGATATCTCATGTAAGATAAAAAGTAAAATTAAAATATTTAAACATATTCAATAAACATTTTTTATGACACATACATAAAGAATTTGAAGTGCTTGAAAACGTAATATTTTGTTGAAACATAATTGTAATTACTCCTTTTCTTTTAACATATAGCATTAAATAAACATACCTGATAAGAACGAATAATAGCTTGAACAGCCAGGTGGTCATCGATGATCTTTTCATTAATCGGTATTTGGTTCAATTGTCCACCTCCACCAAGTGGTAACAATGCTCCTAATGGGACTTGATTATGACTTGGGGCAAGAGAAGGAGGGGCCTGATATGCTAGACCTGGTGCAGCTCCAGCAGTAGTACTACGGAAAAATGAGTCCCAAGACTATAAAAAATAAAAATAATAAAATTCATAAGACATTATTGTCAATATTTACTCCTATAATAAGAATATATTTCATGAATTTTTACTAACCACATGTACACTATTAGGATCTTGTAGCCATGCATTATACATTTCTTCTACATAAGAGCTGGAGCTGCCATTGAGAAATGGTTCTGTGGCTACCTTGCTGTATTTTCTGATTGATTCGGTGACTATCACCTGTGTGGTCCTTGTCAGGGTATGAGTCCGAACCAACCATGATGCAAATCTTTCAGGCCTACACATTCGTGGCGCTAAAGGCGCCAATGTACTAAATACTGTCCTTGCCTTATACATTTTTACCTATAACAAATATTAATATCAATATACATATTTATTAATCCAAAGTTTATAATTATATGCTTACATATTATTATGTTTGTTATAATTATGCTAATTAAAACCATGGATAAATAAACATTTTGTTATCTTTATCTTATCTTTTTATTATTTCTTTTACTTCACTCAAAAAACAAATACTTTTTTTATTCAAAGATATTTACAAATCTTTAATATTTTTATCGGTTTCTTTCAAAAAAGATCGCTCTTTATCTACACTAATTTTCGATAAGAAAAGATACATTAATCA
Organism: Melipona bicolor; assembly: GCA_030673865.1. NCBI lineage: Eukaryota > Metazoa > Arthropoda > Insecta > Hymenoptera > Apidae > Melipona > Melipona bicolor. Next base: position 488,694 of record JAHYIQ010000013.1, on the reverse strand, counting down.
ATATTAGACTTGAGCATATTTCTTCATAATCAACAATATATTCTACTATTTTGTAAAGCAATTTTGTAATGAAATTATTTTGCAAGACTTTATTCTATTTATAAAAAAATATTTTTATATTTCCTTTTTATTTTAATGTATTTGTAGATTCCAATTGGGCAACCATGCATGCACAATGCGCCAACTTTGGTATATATGAAATGAAATGATGAAATCAATTTACATATGTAGATATATCATATATCACATACAATTATGGAAAATATGCATTTTTGAAAGTATTAATTAGAACATCATACTTTTATTTGAAATAATATAATAAATAATAATCTGAAGTCTATTCAATTACGTTGAACATACATATTTTACATATAAAATATCTTTTTTTTTTTTAAATAAAATGTCCATTATATCTACATACTTGAGAAATGGCAAATGTCCAAAACATACTATTATGCTATGTGCAAAAAACGAAAAGCAGAAAAAAAAACATATATATATACATATATATATATATATGATATTCAATATTTTTTATAATTTTATAATTTAGTAAAATAAGTTTCTTGTAACAAAATCAGACGTTGGAAAAAAAATGTAAATATTTAGTATAAATTTGAAATTAAGATGTCAATATAAATAGACATGAATCTGTATACATATATTAATAGCAAGCAAAAAAGATTTTACGTCATAATGCAGACTAGTCTGCACAACCAACCTTGTTTGTTATTAATGAATGACTAATATAAAGCAAATAAGTCACGCAAAAAGATCAAAATTCATCATAAGCTATTTATGTTCAACTTTTTCTGGCGCAATAAATATATGCAATACAATGTCATAAATAAATCTACAATTAAAAGAATAATATTAGGTTAGATATAATAATTACGGCGTAACATTGTGCAATTCAGATTAAAACAGACAAAAAACAAATATCAGTATTAATTAAACAACGATAAACAAACGATAATAAATTATTAATTGTTACATGTTACGAGTAATTATGTATATCAATTAGAAATAGAAAATTAGACTCTAGGTCTGACGGATAAAAGAAAAACAAAAGTTAACAATAACAAATAAACATGATTGAAAATACTGATGTAATGTTTATTGTTCGTATTTTAGGATAACAGCAACTCTGATATTTATCTTGCGAATTCGTATTAAATTACTTCGTACAATGGTTTACAATAAAAGCAAAATTAATTGAAATAGATTTCTAGGTTTTGCGACGGTTTGTCAAAATAAAAAATTGTCTCTTCGACGTTGTCGATTAGACAATGTCAGAAACATGTGGCATTTACCCTGCAAACGTGAAACACCGATTTTTTGACATGAATAGAAAATAAATATAAATAAATCATGAAGACGAGACCACAAAAAAAGAGACGCAAAACTTGCTGTAGAAGTCTAAATACTTACAGCTTCGATTACACAATTGCATTTATATATATATATATATATATGTATATATATTACATGTACAAAAAAATCATACTTTTCATTTAAACACATTCGTGCTGTTAGGTTATTCGATTTCATCAAGAAAGAGTGTTTTATTGGTGTAAAAGTCGAAAATAAATATCGAAGACAGGTGAATTTGTTTTCTGAGAAAGACACGAAAGAGACAACTAAATTTATTAAGTCAGGTGACTATTTTCGGTTGGCGCAACAATTTTACGTAATCAGATATGAGAGATGATTTCAGAAGAAATTTATCGCTCAATTGAGTCAACGTTTTTCGCGGAACAGCCAACAACGAATTAGTCGAAATCGCGTTTATTCTTCGCCGACGATTGAAAAAATCAAACAAATGAAATACAAATCTACGTACCTGATGTTAACGTAACAAACGATGACAGCCCATCCACCATTTACAACTCACAGGTAGACCGACTCCAAGTCCCTTAAAATATAACCAAGAAACAGATCACAGCGCACCTACCGATCAGGTATCACACACCAGTATTACAATAACCCGATTTGAAAAATTTACTAGGGATTCCTCTAGAATTCTAGTAAATTTTTCTCTAGGTATTCTAGATTCTGTTAGGTTTTTTTTTGTTAATTGCAACAAAACTGTACGCTCGATTTTAAATTTGTTACTATGTAAGTGTCTACGGATCGTTATCGAAACGTATCATTGTCAAAATACGTTAGATTTTTTAAAATTTCAATTGAAAAGCTCGTATTTGTATACGTCTATTTACCTATATTTATTGAAAATATTTTTACATTCTACTTTTTTGTCTAAAAATGATTTTGGTTCTCGTCAAACGTTGAGGAACGTATAATTTTTAAAACAAGCCAAAGCTTCGAAATGTTGATGGATTGAATGAAAACAATGTTGCAGCAACATAAATGTGACTTTCAAAGTCGCCATAAATCAAGTGAAGGACGTCCAAATCCGAATGAAAACTAAATTTTCCAGGCCTCTGGCGAGAACTAAAAATTTCTCTGTCGACGATTTTCTTTTAACGAAAGAAGAACATATCGGAAACAAAAGATACATGGTTAAAAATGTAATCGATAAACAATAAAAAAAAGCGTAACCTGTGAATTCTTATTCCTTGAATTTTTTTTTATAGATTTTTTTTAGTTCTGTATCATCACAAATTTCCTTTTGTTTGTTGAAAAATTTTCAATTTTTACCAGTAACCTCTTACGATAACTGTTTAATAATTAAACTATGTATATTAATTGAACGAGAACAGAATATGGATATTAATAGCAAGAAGAAATATTATTCTGGTAATTATATATACGTTTTAAATGCGTAGTTAAAGTACATTTAAGTAACTAATAATAATATTAATGTACTATAATTAATTACCATATCGCATTTGTACTATGGTCACAACAATGAAATGTACATCTATCCGTGCTAAATTTAATTATGCTGACTTTTATCCATTTAGATATGAAAAATGTGAAACAATGGTTTTATTCTACAAAAGAAAGATGCGACTCCTTGAAATCTCACATGAAGTACATGAAAATGTTGTATCACGATATGCCAAAAATACAAGAAACTCAAAAGACTTTGCGTGATCCGAATTGGCAAGATTCTAAAATTAAGATTTCTAATAATGATGAAAATGTAATTTCCAAACAAACGGACTGTAATAATTCTTTGGAAGAATATTCCAGTGTCCAATGTAATCCTTAATATTTTATTATTACCCTATTATCATTGCAAATTATAAAAAATAAATTAAAATTAGTCTTTCATGTTGCAGACAATCTGATCCATGAAGATGAACCTTCTATAACTTCAAACATAGCAAATGTTATATCAAATAGTAACTTACAACAGAAACATGAAGAAAAACAAGAAGACTTGAATAAACAGAAAGGAACAGAAATTGAATTATCTTCGATTACACCTCGAACGTCTGTTGTCCCACAAAACACAGATATTGAATCAAGATCGTTATTATCATTTCAGAAAGAGAACATGGTAGTATGTATCATGTTTAAATCACGAATATATTTGATGTGCATTCTAAGGAAAGTTGTTCTCCATAACTATATTCATAAAAATCTTATTAGCAGTGTGAAGAACACAATTACAATTGGAAATTCCCACATCAAAAGCATTTAACAGAATATTCTACAGAATTAATAGAAAATAACGAAAGTTCGGACAAATCCTTTGAACAATTAATTCTGGATAATCAGAATGGTTATTTATTTCAAGAATCATCTTCTATGAGAGATGATGTAAAATTGAACATTTCTCACGATGTTAAAGATAAATCCATGGAAAAAAGTAAAATTTCTGCAAAAAATGAGAAAAAAGGAAGAGCAATTTCTTTGGCATTATCAAGCAAGAAAGGTTCCTCGTGTAAATTAGATGACATTGTTTCAGTGAAAATTAGAAAACGGAGAAGAAAAATAAATTGCTCTAACTCACGGAGTACCGTGACCACAAGAGATACAACTTCTCTAGGAAAAAAGGATACAAAAAGACGAAAACAAAAAAGTATCACATAAAGATGTTCATTTGAGAACTTTATATTGATTTTTATGTATATTTTAGATAATATAAATAGTCGTCATACATTCAAGTCTCAACAAACATCTAACGAAGTAGTGGAAATTTATCATAATGCAGCAGCAAAGAGTGGTAGCACATCTGCTATTCCTAGTAAACATTCAAAACTTGAACATCATATGAATTATATTAACATATTAACATCTTCAGCTATGAATAAACAACAAAGCACGTCCAAAAAATCAAAATGTGAAGATAACAATTATGAAAATGTTTGCAATGCTGATATTAATCCCGAAAATGATTCCCAGAAATATCAAATTGGTCAGAAAACAATGTAAGGATTTATAGTGGTGATTTTAGCAATGATATATATAATACGAAGAATATAATACAAATTTCTATTTTTAGAGGAAAAAATACAATTATTAATGATTTCAAAGTTTCAACCATTCCTGTATGTACCATGGAGAACTATAATTCACATCAGTGTCAACATACAATTATGCAACCATCATATTTCGATCCGATAGTTACTCATAATTATGAAATGCCAACTTTAGCTTCAAAATTGAAGCGAGCTAATCGTTCATATTTTGGTAGATTCAACTTTCAAAATATACCTTTTGTAGTTGGTACATCTATAACTCCAAGTCATAATTTAGGCTTAAATATACAGCAAGTATGTTATTAAATTTAAAAATGAGCTGCGTCTATTCTTATAGATTTTTTTTATTCAAAAGGTTCTGAGCATTATGAAAACAAGGCAAATTGCTGCAACAGGAGCTACATCTCTTCTTATTCGTAAAATTAGTAGAGGTTTGAAGCCTGCGTCTATTCTCATAGAACAAATAAGTGATCAACAGAGTAAACTGCCTCACATGAATTCTCGAATGAATGATATACATGTACAGAAAGAAAATTTATTTATGAATAAAGGTGATCATTTATTAGAAAATGAAAATAAGCTTTTAAAATATAATAGAAAAGGAATGAGTAATTTAAATGTGAATTTAAAATCAACCATTGAACAATATCAGAGTCTAGCAAAAGAAATTAGCAACAACAAAAATAAATATGAGAACCACGAAAAAAAGGTTTGCTCTCAGTATAAAATATGCATTTTTCATTTCAAAATATAAAAGTTTCATTTTTGTTATCTACAGGATACTAGATCAGAGAATCAATTGAATAGATTGAATACAACACAAGTATTACATGCAACAGACAATAAAATGTTGAAATTGTTTGCATCTCAACAAAATGTAAACGCAAAGATAGAAAACCCACAAATGCAACCCAAAACATGTCAGGTAAAGTTATCTAAATAAATAATTTGCTCAAGAATATTAATCCAAAATATGTTACAGGACAATATTTGTAATAAACACATTTCTAACACATCAACAGTTGATTATTCTCAAAACTCCAAAAGTATACGGGAAGTTCTCATTAATCTTCACGATCAGTTCGAAGAAATGAACATGTAAGTTAGATGAACCAATACTCACAGTAATTTATACTTCATTAGTAATTTAATACCTCTTAACACATACACGTAGAAAGTATGAAAGATTACAAGCAAAAGCAAAAAAATGCAGCGATAAAAATTTAGAACAAGAAGTGCTACATTTAGAAAAAGAATTAAGTATTAAAGAAGACGAGATAAATGCTGTTGTTAATTTATATAAAGAGGTAAGATTATCTTCCTAATTTTTAAATGAAATCACGACATTTTACAGTTTTTACACGATATCAATATTTATTAAAATTTTAATATTTTAATGTTTTTGGTCTTAGGTAATGGCATTAAAACAGCAAATGAGATTATTGCAAAAAAAAGACAGTTATGTTTGTATATCAACTGAAATTCCATTGAGAGCAGATAAAATGTATGCAGCTATGCCATTTATGTCAACTAGATCTAATGGATCTAGATCCAATTTCCAGCAAAGATCTGTTCATAGAAAGGGAAATAGCGTTATCGCAAGGGAACCTATTTCTTTTCGTCTAGCCGGTCTCTTACGACAAATCCAAACATTTCAAAAGCAATTGAAGCTAACTTCGTAGTAATAATACATTATGCATCATATTTATCACGTAAGCTAAAATTATTAATAAATTTATTACATGATATTCATTGAAACACTTTTTATAATAAAATTTTTTATATAAAACTTTTTTCTACAATATCATCGTGAAAAATTATCGAAAGTTAAACAAAAAATGATAAAAACACAAAGTATGAGGTAAAATAAACTTGGAATTATTTTTTCTCAAATAAGAAATGTCTTTTGCCATTATAACGTTCGAAAGATTATTATTTTAAGTATTAAAATATAAAATGTGTATTGTAAAAGAAGTGTCAACTATTTTGTTAAGGTTAATTCAGTGTAATAGAAACTATATTTTTGATATTTTTCTTTTATTCAATTCTATATGCTACTTGTTATAACAACTAATAGATTTATTTAGTTTCGTATATTTATGTACGCATCTGCTTTCCATCTACACATACCGTTTTTATGTATATACACAATTTTATGGTTTTAAACGCTGCGGAATAATTAAATTTTTGCAGTATATCAATTTTTATTTTTGTCTGTAATGTTTAAATACATTGTAAAAAGTCGCGAGTTTCTCTTTTATGAAATAAAAAAATCAACTTATTTTCCATAAATACGAGATTTCAAGTCAATAGAGGCAAACATATTTATCTCGTAAATTAATTACACAAACATGCTTTAATATCCATAAAAAGATGTATCTCTTCTACCATCTACCGAGATTTATTTCAGAGCACATTAATAGAAAATGTTGTTTTACTTCTAAGGCAGTATCCCTTTTTTATTTTTATCATAAAGATCACTGCTTGGACACTCGAAATTAATTCAATATCTTATTCTGAAAAGATATTCTGTCATATTTAGTACAAAATGAACCTGTTTCTGCAAATACAATGATAAACTTGAAAATCGTGAAAGAAAAAAGACATCGTTTTTGTAAATTATTAAAAGATACAAAAAAAATTGTAAGTCTTGTTAAATTAAATCGTCAGATTCTCCAGATTTTTCTACTTCAACATTTCTCTTTTTTTCTTTTCTTTTTTTTTTGTACAAAAAAATGTAACATCACTTAAGTTACTACTTTTATTTTACGATCTTTTAAACAGATCATCGATCTCAATTACCTTCTACGAAGGAGACGGCCGAAAACATTCCCTCATGTCAAGAAATCGTTCCCACAAAAAAAAAAAAAAAAGAAAGAATTTGAAATCCTTCTCACACACACTTGCCCGTATCAACATAAATAATATCTCTCATATTATATCACAGACTAAAAAATGCTTTGGTCTAAAAAATCTTTTTCATTCATACCACATATTCTAATTCGGCAGATAAATTTTATAACAAATATCAATTGGACCAATACGATAACAAAATATTCAAAGAAATCGAATTTTTCATGCGAGTGTGCGAAATGGATTAGCGCTAAAGAGCTGGGGCCGCCATAACTTTTTCATAATAAAGTACACATAAATTAAATCAAAATATGTCACAAGGAACCGATTGAATCTACGTAGATAATATTTCAGTAATTCTTTTTATAATAGATTTAAAAATTTGAACATTGATCAATTTTAGTCAAAATTTTAAATCATGTACATGTTGTGTGTATATATATATATATATATATATATATATATATATATATATATATATTAATTTATAGGATACTTCCTATATTGTTATTGTTTAGTCCTTAATAAATACTAAGTAAGCTTTACAGCCTTCATTTGCTACAAAATCATAATGAAAACGCGTACCCCTTCGGCGCACTTCCATATCGATAAAAATTCGCAAAGCATTTCTTTCGTTTAATACGATTTAAATTAAAATTCTAGCACCTTTGTTTAAGACGCTTTATCAAGTTGAATTTTAAGGCTACCGTTTACATATATCATATCTGCATTTGTTTCAGAATAATTCGCCTTAAAATTTCACTTGTACAAATATAAAACGGAAAAACTAATGAGATTTTGATGAATATATTTAATACAGCTATAAGACTGTAACAGTTTATAGTACTCTACAATTGTAACATGTGATATCTTTTACAAGGTACTTACATTACAAATAACCCCACAGATCTGTTCTTTACTCTCAACGTTCAATTTGATGACAATCTTTGAACAAGCGAAATAAGTATCAATTTTAGTTTAAATAATGTATAATTTTGTAGATATTTGTTCTTTCTGTTTCCGTTCAATTGACATATTGACTTTTTAAAGAAAATGATATTCTATGTCATATAATGTAAAAAAAGATGTAAGATTGTTAACAATAGTAATTTGAAAATGTTATTAACCGATAAAGTACAAGAAAAAGTATATAAATATCTAATGCCTATTTTAAAAAAAAGGAAGTATATAATGTACTCGTTAAATTCATTTCAATTATTATAAAATCACTCGTTATTGTTCGTTTTTAATGCTCTTTTGTAATTTACTCTTGCGTGTTCATTGATTTGTAGCAAAATACGTACATATAACAATTTTCGTTTCAACACAAATTTTCTTTATTTCTTTGTTTATTTATATACTCAGTATTTAATCGAACGTAAAGGAAATGCACGAAAAGGAAAAATCTGAAAGAATAATGCGTCTTTATTTTACGTAATATAACGCGCATATGTAGATAATGCAAAATAGAAAATAAACTTTTTTAATTTCTACTGAAAAAAATTTTAAACAACTGTTAAAAATACGTATAAAATTTAAAATGAAACAAATCAGTGACACGTCTTTAATATCTTGTTACGTGATGTGTCCTTATTTATATAAATAGGCAAAATTTACAGTAACCATGCAATAAGCATTTCCTTATTTTATCGATGTTGAGTATCTGAAGGAAATCAGGTGCAAATCGACAGATTGTTTATAACGCTGTAGCCACTTTCTAACTATTAGTGTTTAGAGTTCAGAATACTACCTGGTACTAATTTTATTATTTATTATCGTATGATATCACTTTATAATAAGCACTTCAATGAATCATCGAAATAACAAGAATCTTATCAAAACAATCTAGTTAAATACAATAATAGAAATTATCGTTGAAAATATTTCGTATAAAATATCATCGTTACACGCAACGACTGTTATCTCGTCAGAGTTAAAGGGAAATGAATTTTTCAATGAACTAAATTCAGCATTCTGAGATTAGCTCAGAATAGAGTTTCGCAAACATGTTCTATATCAGTTTGATTTAAAAGTAGATCGTTGACCAATTGTAATCAATAGATCAAAGTCAAGAATCAAAGTCAAGATATTGCGATCAGAGACGACATCATTTTCATTCTTCTCTTAAAATATTTTGATTTTCTGGACAAATTAAAATTATTATATTGCCTCGTTTTCTGTTGTCAAAAATGTTTTTGGTTGTCACTGCTCTTGCACAATAGCATTTTTTTATAATCACGTGAATATTGTACAAAGATTCGGTGGTATATATAATAATCACTGCATATATTTCGAACGTTTCATAATATTCGAAGTTCTCTTTGTTGTTGAATGTACGTAGTCATTAGATACTGCGTCAAGCATTTTTAGCTACAAGAGCATCAATCAGTCGAAGCTTCGCTTTAGCCTGTTTATATGATTCGTAAACGGTTGTGACTTGCGGGCCACGATCTTCCCTTTGCATTCTACGGCCAGCACGAGCTTCGAATTGTGCTTCCAACTCTTTCAAAGCACGTCGCAGACGCTTTTTCTCTTCCCTGGTTAATTTTTGTTGCATCAATAATTCCTCTCTAAAATCAAATTATCCGATTTGTAACATCTTTTTTTTTTTTTAAGGGAGATTTTAATGAATTACATATTAGAAACTTACTGTGGAAGTGCATGAAGACTTTCGTTGTTACTACGGCTTCCTTCGCTACTGCTGTGCTGACTATCACTATCAGTTGGTAATTGATCTATCGAATCTATACAATCCAAAATACCTCTATGTGACATATCAGGTTCACTAGCTCTCCTCTCTGTATCAGAAGGATTATTAGGTAAATTGGACGATGTAAAATCCATTGCTTCATGCTCCAAAATAGTAGCTAATTCTGGAATACTATCTTTATTTCTACTCTACAAGAGAAACAGAAAAAAATGTTAAAGATAATTTGCACATGTATGTACGTAGCACACAGGTTTATAAAATATGCTGCTTACCACGCCTGCCCTAATAAGCAATCTTTTCAAAGTTCTATATTTATCATACAAAGGTCGTACGATAGCTCTGTCTTCTTTAGAAACTGGTCTCCCAAAAGTATTTTCAATGTGAAGCAAAGCTTTCTGAACAGCAGTTTTCTCGTCTATCAGTTGCTCGTAGGTTAATTCCTCCATACTTTCGGGTCTGTTATATTTTAATCTCTTCTCGCTTAGTTTCTTTTCTATCTCTTTTATCATTTCTTCCATTGACACCGCCCTAGACTTTTCTTGGCTGTTATTATTGTTTGTCGGGCTACCGTTAGTCACTCTCGTTCTGTTGTTTGCATTAGCCAATAACGCGCTGACCGGGTCTTCCTTCAATAACTTGTGCTCCTTCCGCAATTTACTCAATTCTGTACACAATCGTTTGATATCCCTGTTGCTCATTTTGTCAGAATGGCTTGGACGGTAACCAAAATTTTCCTCAAATTCGTCCTCGTACTTCTTTATCTTTTTTTTCAAGCCGTTTATGTATTTGGTTAAATTCTTTAAACCAAGTTCCGCGATGTTCGAAGCACTCGGTTGCATTTCATTTTCAGAATAAAAACGTCTGGGCAGCAATAAAGAATTTCGCGGAGAAAGCATAGCTTCTACTCGTGCATCGACAGCTTCGCTCTGGGAACGTGAGATTAGTCATTGAAACCATCGTCATTGAAAATGATCGGCAATTGAATTTAACGTTCTAGTTTTGCTTACATTATCTTGTCGTTGAAAAGTCCAATTAGTTAAGCTGGGATTATTCAGATCTTCATGACTAACTGTTGGCGGGCGAGCTGGCGATGGCGATCGACTCGGTCCACTGCTCAACATTTCCAAGAAACTTTGTGCCGGAGAGCCATTGCAACTGCTGGGGCTCGACGATACGTAAATGTTATCGGTTTCCTCTTCATTCTCCTAACGGAGCAATTGCAGTTTCGCGTTAATACACATTCCACACGTGCATTTCCATTCTTTCACGCTAGAGAACAAATAGAAATTTTACCTTACTAGAATTTTCTGCATCTGCAACCTTGTGCATTCTCTTTCGTCGAGCCTGTCTTCGACCTCTCGGCGTGATGCTTCGACTGAAGCGTTCGCTGCTTCTCAGTTTTTCGGCGTCGCATTCGAATTTCTCTGTTTCCAACACTGTTTCGCACGGCGACGAAATCGGTGGGGTTTTCTTGGACACTGGTGAAACATTCGTTCTCTCGTGCAAGGGAAGACTTCCGCATCTCTACAAATATAAAATACCTCGCGTCTGTAAAGCGCAACTTATGCAACGTATATTTACGCGTTTAGATAAGGTGCTTGAACATTTAGAAACTCACCACACCATGACCCATGTCTTGTCCGAGTTGAGACAAAATGTGCAAATGTTTCTCACTGTTAAAATCCTCGTGACTGCTCACGCGTCTGATCGTGTCCGTGACTTCGGTGGGACTTTCAAGAACACGTTCCTCGCTGCTGCTTCTAAAAAAACGTTCAATTCGTGAAGCAGAGTACAAGTGTAAATCGAACAAGCTTCTATACCGTTTCCATGTCCAATCTCTTCGCTGGAAAAACATTTTTTTCACATGTTCCTTATCGTACCTTATCAATTTTCGTTCTTGACAACAGGATTCGTGACGTTCTTTCCGTTTACGCGGTTTCAGCGCGCAAAGCAAGGACGCGCCTTCGAAGTCTCTCGGCTCGTCTTTCGAATCCTTGCAGATCTTACAATCGCTCGCAGGGATCACGCCGTTCACCACGTTGTCACGGACACTGAAAGAAAACGAACCGTTAGAGAAAATTCCTTCTGGCGTGCTGCTCTTTCTACTAAATGAGTCAGAAAAATTTGAAAAACAGTCTATGAATCATCCCCTGTACCAGCGGTTCCCAACCTGTGATTCGAAATAATATTGGAATAATGGCGGAAAACACCAAAAAAAAAGGAGTTGAAATAAAAACACAAAAACAAAGTCACAGAGTTTCGATTTATAAAGAGAGACTTATGCTGTTTTAATGCTGTTTTTTATTGATCTTGATCTTGATCTTGTGTTAAACTACTATTATGAAAAATTGAAATAAATTGTAAAATATAAAATCAAAAATAAAAACCTACAATTGTCATTAGATTAATTTGAATCGTTCGAATGTTGTCGACTAGAAAATTAAAAAAAATTAAAAAAAAAAAACTTTTCTAAGGTGGTGGGGTTTATGAGAAGTGGAGGCACTCACAAATGAAAAGCCTAAGAGCAGAGGGGAAAGGTTGAGAACCGCTATACCCTATATAATAAGTAGTAGAAATGAGGAAATTGCAAGGCCTAAGTCAATGCAATTCCTTTTTGTAAGAACGATTTTATCGAAGTATGTAAATTAAGTATGCAAATTTAAAAAATATCAGTAAATGTAAATTTAAGATTTAAAAACATCTCCGCGAAGATATAAATCTAAAAATATCACGATGTGAAATTTCATATTTTTGTACAGATCCAATTTGTCTGACAACATCCGTCGTTGGGAAATCGAAAAGTTACACAGTCGAGTGTGAGCCGGACTTTCAACAAAAGAAAAAGGACATGCCGGGCCGTAATCGATCAGTGTTAGAGAGAAATGTCTTTTGAGAGCGTCAACCATGAGGTAGGTCACGTCGTTGCGCGTTTTATCGTACCTTTTCTCGGTGAACTGCCCCAACGAAAATTATATTTGACGATGTAAAAGACATTACTTTGCAAAGCACAGACATAGAAATGCACAATCAAGCTATACACCGAGGTTTATAATCGCCAAGTGACGTTTTATAGGCGTACACATCCCATTTATCGAACGAATAAAGATAAAACGAGATAAAAGGCGACGACAGATTAATGCATAAATTAAAGAGAGTTGAATATTTTTACTGGAATTCTAATTTTATAACACCTGCTCTAAAATTACTTTAAATCAGTGAGAAATGTTCTACGACTTAATACACGGTGGTGGGCCAAAAGTTTCTTCCCATCTATTTTTTTTTAATAAAACAATATAAGAAAATATAAGAAAAAACTAATTTTAAAATAAATTGAATTTAAATTAAATTTAAGTTCAAACATGATTTTTTCATTATGTTTTAAAAATTATCTCTCTCAAATGTTTAAAAAAATATATAATAAGAAAATTATGGATTTATTTTAGTAGGAAGTGACTTTTGGCCCATTCTATATAATTGTTGGCTATTCCTATCCGTTAACACTAGAACTACCAAAATAGTCAAAATAACTAATTTATAATTTATATATCTATAACAGTATATTTTTAGATATTCGAGTGATTTTCAATAGAAACTTAAATACTTTAATTTCTTTGCTGCAAATGTACTTTTTCGTTCTAGTTCTAGTGTTAAAAAAGATCTCGGGGGCACTGCAAGGATTATTTAACGACGAGCTAGTACATCTCCGTAGCCTTCAAAATAATCAATGTGACTCGTTCGATAGCAGGTTCGTCGCAAAGGCAAAGAAAAGCTGCATTTTTACGGATGCTTTTAGCTGACTACTCGATACAAAGTAGCAAGATTTTGCAGTGGTGTTACGTAACGACACGTCGTACGGTATTCCTATTTTCGGACTTCTTTTTCAAATCAAATTACTTCTTACGGATTTAACATGTATCGTGTACAGGTTGGTTGCGCCGTTCGGTTACGCTAAAAGGATCTCAACTTCCCGACTTTGTTGTGTTTCTCCCCGATACTTGAAACTGACCAATCACAATTGTCACCTGCGTATCATTAGAATGGGATTTTCGTCGAGCGTGAAACTGTAAAAAGAAGAATCGTTGATAGAGACGAGGAATGAGAAACGAGCCGATCCTTCTTTTGCCTGTCGGTTTCGGGCAATGTGCCGAGGAAGCGCACAACAAACTTACTGTACGCGTGTCCCTTTTGCCGCAACGATCGTTCATGTGATCACGAGCATCAACTTTCGTTTCCAATGGCGGACCACCGGCGCGAACACGAGTTTCTCGATGATTCGACGGAACATTTATGGTCGCCCGGTGACAGAACTTGACGAGAAAGCGTCCTCGGTTGCTTCCGTGTAACACTCGTGACACGCGCAACTTTTCGATCAAAGGTCCCGACGACAAGCTGCAGTCGTTCGCGACGAACGAGCAATGTTTAACTGTCACATCTGAGCCCGACTCGAGCCAATTTTCTCTCAGGGACGAGAGAGAGGGAGAGACTGGTCTTCTCTGGACTTCTCGGACCTTCTTGACAAACACGTTACACTCACGATTATACGTGTCGATCGGATGAAACTTTCGAACGTGTACGAGTTAACCTCGAACGAGTTAGGAATCAGACTGCGGTTGTTGTCGATCGTGCCTCCACTATATTCTGTTTCTGCAACTGAACACCGATCCCGTGCGCTTCGTCTCTCCGTGCGACGGGCGTAACTTTCCAAGTTCTTACTGTCAATTGCCGGCGTACGTACGAAAACCGCGTGTATATGTGTATGTGTGAGCACATATGGTGCACGTGACGATCTCGAGGATCGATCAAATCGAAATTTACTCCCTCCTCCTTGATTCGCAATCGTCGGTGATGGCTAAAATTACTATAATTACATAATGTTTCGCACGCAAAAATTAAACCACAAAGATTACGATTATTTTTTTTTTTTTTTTTTTAATAATTCGGTAAATGTCACTGGCAAGTATCCGATTCCGATTCAAATCCGACGACGAATCGACTAAATTTAATATTAATATTAATATTAATTCACGATTCAACTTAACATTAATAAAGTAACTTTAGATGACTTTAGTTTATATGGCAGCAATAATACCTTCAATCCGACAATTCTAGTGATCTTAACGCCACGATGTTTTCAACTACGATTCCAACGAATAGTCACTTTCCTCTAGTGCATCGTGCTGTACATTTGCCTCTGTCGAAACGAAACGAGAGGAGACGAGAAAATCATTTTCGTTCTCGGCATGAAATTGAATCGTACAACGAAACCGTAACAAATATAACTCGGATATCTCGCGATCGCGTTTTTGGCACCGGTGACGTCAACGAGGCGTTATTTCTGGCCGGCGACGTACATTTAACACGGTGCTACATCGTTAAACCACCGATAATAGGATACATGTGCATCGGGGCTTATGAAACACAAAACGCAAACGTAAACGGTCGGAAGAATAATTTTTCGCTAACGACACGGAAGCCATAATCGCTTGGGCAAACATCGTTAGGCGATGTTTGTCAGTCAACACACCCGCTTTTTTTAAAAACTTTGCTTGTTTGCAAGAAAATTAGCTAAAAGATCGAAGGCAAAAACTGAGGCACGTGTCTGCAAGAAAAACGGGAGATTCGATTTGTATGCTAAATGCGAGTATTTAACAAACTTTCGCTAAGAGAGGTCTCGATTTCTGAACTATTTTCGTTGATGTGCGTGTTTCTCTCGCTGAAAACTGGCTTGCGCCAAATGACCCTTCGCAACACACTGTAACGATTCCACCTATATATGTATTTGTGAGAGCGGTTATACTTTAACATCGACGAAACTTATTAGGGAGGATTACGTCACTGCTGGATCAGCGCCTCGAATGACTAGACCGCACAGTATACGTGCTCAAGCATGTTGCAAACGTGTCAATTATAAAACACGTGATTACCCCCAGAGCGTACGAACACATATGTAAATACAATATCCGATGCGAAATCAGACTGATTTCGGGAGCGTAATAATTCTGGATTTTTTTTTACAGATATCTCGATTATCTGTAAATCAACAAACGTGTTCCCTTTTTTTAGTTTTTCTCTACGTACCGATCGTACGAAATTTGTCTCGCTTTGGGCTAAACCTACGGAATCATGGATTTCAAGATCGATAAAAATAACTGTGACCTAGGAAAGCAAAATTTCATTTTCTTTGTTTACTCTTTTTAAACAACTATCAAAGATGGCGGTGAAGAAATTTCGACGAGAAGCCAGCAAAACATACTGGCTACTGTAGTAATTTTCGATAATTACTCGTTCGGTGAAAAATCTACGAAAACTTCATAAAAAATTTTTTATTAACGCCCAAACATTTTCAATATTGATTAAAAAAAAAAAAAAAGAAAAATGGATTTCTTTTCGTAGAAATCGATAACTTACTCGTTCGATGAAAAATTTACGAAAACTTCTACGAAAAATTTTTGATTAACGCCCGAACATTTTCAATGTTGTTAAAAAGAAAAGAGAGAAAGAAAAATAAGTTTCCTTTTGTGTCTTTCGCCGTATTAGAAAGCACATTGTTAATCAAAGACCGTGAGCCGCGTGACTACGATTTCTTCGAGCTAAATTAAGGAACTGCGCGTCCTAATGGCAAAGTTGGAATAATTTTAGCCGAAATATCTGCGTAGTACGTAACACTGAGCTCTAGTATTTTTGCACGAGCCAAGGAAGTAAGATCTTGTGCACAAAGCAAAATGTAAAATTTGTGTATGTAAAATTTTTAAATCTAACATTAACGCTTGCATATGAATGTAACAAACATAAACGTTAAAAAAAAAGAAAAAGAAAGAGACATTTACATATGATCAAGTTTTAATCCTTTTATCAGATTATTAATCAATCATTTATCAATCCAGATATCAGTAATCAAAGTATGAGAAAATGAAGATGATTAAACATTAATGTATCTGTCACAAGATATAGATCAAAAACACCTGATACTTTGGTACGTATGTTGATAATCATTATGTAAGAGTAAATGAAAGAAGCTAGCTAAGAAATTACACGTTACATCTTCTCCGTCTGTTCTCTTTCTTTTTCGTTGCAATTGAAAGCAGTTGAATCGATATGAAACGCATGCTTGCGATATTACTATGCAAGGAGCATGTGACGTACGCCTTGAACGTTAATCGAAAAATAAGTATGGAACAAAAGGTACTATTGACCGTGTTTTGAAGAATTATCCCAACACAATTGATCAAGGATCGATACATACATCCAACAGGGGACGAGTATAATTTGAGATCACGATTAAATATTTAAACGAATGAAATTTAATAATAAACGAGGATCAAGCTATTACGGTGGCATCGATTGAGATAAGTTTAAATAATTTGGAGAACCTATCTATACGCAAAACCGTAAGAAATTGAAAAATACTACAGTCAGAATTTATTTACTACACTACGCTAACATGTAATTTAAGACAAGCATGGTCGATCGATTGGATTTCTTTATGAGATAATAAGTACGGTTTATAATTATTCTATTAGTTTTTCTTCCTTTTTTTTCTATTCATCAGTTGAGAACACAACTGTTATGAATTACATAACAATACTAGTAACGCGGTTTACGCAATGTTTATGGCCAATAATCGAATTTAAATACTGGCCCGTGAAAATGGTTATTAGTCACGAATTTTCTCAATTTCACGTGTCTATGTCTCGCAGTACATGCACGCACTTAAAAAAAAAACATATATAAAAGTTACATTACGTGTGTGTGCGACTTACCAATCCGGGAAAAGCACAGATGCTTCAGCTAGGATATCACGAAGAAGCGTGGTGGCAGGTGGGACATGAGGTAGAATCACGGGGGCGAAAACTCCGCAAACACCGGCGCTACGCCCGTGTTTGGCTTCATACCTGCTTAGATAGAGAGCCAGGTAGCCGAGCAGACAATAGTGGGAGCTCGGCAGAGTAGACAGTAGCTCTTTCGTTAAATTAATCCAACAGTCGCGATCGTTGGCGTAGTTCTCTGGCAAAACAAACAAGACTTTTTTTCTTTTCACGTGAAAAAAAAAAGAAGATAAAGAATCTTTTTAGACGCTTACGGGAATGAATGGACAACAGTCTAGCAACGAGAGTCGACGGAACAACAGGTTGTGGTAATTCTTTCAGATACTGGCGAAGAAGCGTTGCCGCGGTCGGAGGACAGGCCGCCGTTTCCAAATCAGCGTCTCCTCTTCTCTCGAAAGCGGCCCTCAGTCTTTCCGCCAGTCTTGGACTACCACCAGAAAGACGAAACACCGCCGCGCTTTGGAATCCGTGAACCTCGATGTAATTGCACAGTCGGTGCACCACGAAGGGGACACCGGTGTCGAGGTACGGCTCGATCGAATCTAACCGGGTACCGAAGATTCTCGTAGACCCTCCATTACGTCCTAACAATGACACTGCCAGAACCCGCTTCACTTTCGCTAAACGGGATTCGTCCTTGGAAATGATCGAATTTCATTATCGTGGATTATTAACTGTCGAAGATGCGTGAAACGCGTATATGGGGAAATTACCTTTTCGTGGATCTGTCGAGATCGTGTAGGACTCGCTGATGGCCCATGATGATGATGATGGTGATGCTGATGGTGGTAATGATGATGGTGATGATGGTGATTGTTGTGAAGATGGTGATGATCTTGCTGAGGACGTCTCATCCCACTTTGTCTACAACGCGAGCCGCCACCGCCGCCGCCACCGCCGCCACACTGATTCAATTCAGTTTATTTCTACTTAAAATTAATTTGTCAATTGTCGTAGCGTACGACTTGTTGAATTAACAATTTCAATAATAATAATAATAATAATAATGATAAAAATAACAATAATAATAATAATAATAAATCTTTAATTATCTCGATTATCTGCCGTTTAAGTTACGTTTCAAAATAAATCCAACAAAAGACCAAGTGTGTCTCTGCCCGATGTGAATCCGATACGAACCGAACAATGGGCGTCGTGATATTTAATCTCGAGTAAGAGTAGCTTGATCGATAAGCCTTTTGTGCTATGCACTTCTTGAACGTACGTGCAGGATGACGACGGCTGCTCTATCCGAGATCATATATCAACTGATATCAATAATGCAATAACTATCCGTCGTCAAATATTTATCGAAATTCAATAGTTACCGAAAATTGCTGAATGGAAACTCACAATACACTCCCTCGCGACCCTCCACAGGTTGAAGTAAATAGAGTTCAGCCTGAACGCTACTTTGAGTTACACTATTTTTAGCTGTTCGTTTAGCTCTTTTCTTCGTACTTCTTTCCCAGTAGACACGTAGCTAGATACCTAGATACGAAAATTAAAACGATCATGCACAAATTTATCAAATAGAAAAGATGATCAAACACTTTCGTTAATCACCTTGTCGTTTGCTTTGACGTGAAATCCTTTTGTTGGATTTATTTTATATTTATCTTCCGTGACAATGTCGATGGTGAGGTTGAACTTGAGGTTAACGCTGATGCTGACGTTGATGTTCACGTTCACGTTTCACGTTCACTTGACGTTGACAAGTCTCGAATATTCAGTCTTGTAAAGAAGAGATTACCTTTTTTTTTTTTTAACAGAGGGCAAGGAACGACGTGTGGGGTAAACGGATTGCGAAAATTAGAAGGACGAGCGACTACGAAAACTCTCAAAGGAGAAGGGACCGGCGAAGAAGAGTCCTCCGTCGATACGCGCACGAAAAACTTTCGAGCAACCTTTTAAATCGATGTTGGCAACCAATACGACGTTAAAAAGAGATCGTTTAATTTGACTAGTTTTGGGTTCATGTCCCTATCACGGCACATCGCAGCCCTTTCTCTAAGGCGAAGGGCACTGCCTATGGCTGCTTCAAGAAGTGAGTCGACACCAGCCGTAGCGTAAGCATCGAGGGTCAGAGCCAAGGATGAGTTTTAGGTCACCACTTCGCTCCTTGGCCTCGCATGATCCACGTGTCTCCTTAAACTATTACTGCAGCTGCCTTCTGAAATAAACAAAATAAAATATGTACATCTTTCAATCGTATCGTATCTCTCTCTTTGCATTTCCATTTTCATTGATGCTAGATCGCCAGTTTCCTCTATTGCAACTCAATACATAGATGTACGATCTTTCGAAATTTGTATAAAGTACTTTCAAATTTCCAGAAAGTTTTCAGAGTTCGGTTCTAGATTCATTTAAACGCGTTTAATTTCCAGAAAATTACCGAAAAGCAACCAAGATATGTTATGTAAATAAATTTCTACTCGCAATACGCGTGAAAATCTCCCCGATGAAAAAGACAAGCTTCATTAAAAAAAAAAAAAAAGAAAAATCACCGATTTATTCTGAATACGAGCAACCTAATGCCTGTTAAAGCATAAAGAGACGAACAAAACGTAGATTGGCGAGGTAAAAATCTGCCAGTCAACTCGACATCGCGACCAAACTGCCTAATAAAACATTAATCGTATAAACGATCGATATTTCACACAGATGCGACGGAACTTCGTATGAGGATGATAGAGGGAGAAGAGGACAAATTTCAGTTAACAGACGTACATACACGTACATATGTACGTGTCTCTGATGTTCGAAGGATTCACCGTAAAATACTGCGATCTAAAATATCGCGAAAGGCGAACACGTCATCGAGACACTGTTTACTTTTGAACAGTAGCAATTATATCTTGTTCAGGTTCAAGTAACAATTATGCACACGAGATCTGACTTTTCGCATCGTTTGTTAATGGCCTTTTCACACTTGCAACACACGTAAAGCATCAATATGTCGACGATCGTGTAACAACGAAGAACGAATGTCTGCATCCTCTGAACTAGGGAAACAACTGAACGAAATAAGAGCACGTAAACAATACATCCTATTGTGCCTTTCGAATTTTTATACGTGATCACGAAATTGTGAACTGATGAGAAAGATGTTTACTAACCAACGATTCTCGGACGAAAGGAAATGAAAGTAAATATACCTCGTGAGAACTACAATAATCATAGCGACCAAAGCGAGAGTGTGCACTAGCGCTCCGCGAAGCGATACTGAGGTTTTCGCGAATTATATTGGCTCTCCTTTCTCGTGCTTTTCCTCGTTTTCACCCCTTCGTTTTCTATATTCAACGACGGTCCCTTCACGTCTCCTGTTGGCGAACGGAACTCGAGCAGCGTTTCCAGCGTATTACATACCCCCTTGGCAGCAGATATTGCGAGGACGAGGGCGCATGCACTGCCTCCAAGAATCAATAGACGCCTCTGGTCACGTGAAGTATCCGCGAGAACAGAGACCTACCTCAGACGAAGGTAAAATTATATATAGAAAAGGAAAGAGAATTGCAGAAGCATGAGAAGAGAGAGCGAGAGAGTAGTATGTATGAGAGACAGAGAGAAGGAGAGAGAGAGAAAGGAAAAAGGAAAGAAGAAGAGTGAACGAAAGAAAAAGTAACAAGAAAACCAAAGTAAGACAAAGTGAAGAAAAAATGAAGGTGAGGCATTATGGAAGAGCAAGACCTAAGATTGACTGCAGTAAAACAAGAGCGGAAAGACTTGCAAACAATTAACAATTAATCGAACGTATCAATTAATAAATTTTCGTCCCAATGAAATATTCAGTTTATAAAATAAAACTAAAATCTCTTCAGTTTTTTTCATATTATCTCTGATACGTCAATAAAAACTTTTTATCTCGCGCGTGATAACATAATAGCTGCGTAACATAATAGCTGACCTCTTCATTTCAGATTTTTTCTTGCAACAGGATACTGTACTTTCTCAGGATTCCATTTAGTCAACGAAAAAAAAATAGAATTGTAATCTCTGTTTGTTTTTCGCATTCATTTATAAATAATTATTATAATTGATTATAAATTACTTCTCTACAAAAATATATATATACATACTGTTAAATGTGTATATATATACATATATTGTTGTTCAACGTGAATGAAATTGAAATTCACTTCACATTTTTCACAAAATTTGTACACTTTGAGAATCTGATTTGAAACACTAATTCTAAACTTTATCCGAAATATTTTGTTATCTTGTATTTCTAAACGATGTAATATCTACATAATCACAAATTTAAGAAATTTAATTTCATTTGTTACGATTATAAATAATATTAGAATAGTACGAAAATGATACATTCCAGTCGATTTCTACTATATCAACAGGAATAGAAACACGTGCAATGACCTTTCGTAGCTATGCAAGTAAATGCATTCATCTACTATTACACGTTTGCGATCATCATTGATCCTTCTTCCATTTCGAATAGTTATTAATATAATAGGAAAAGTAAGTTTGCATCTCTTTTTATAACATACTTTATTTAACGTTCAATAACTATAATCGTCTATTTGTTTCCACTTCATAATTACTGGCAAATGTATGACAATAACGTCACCTACGCATGTACTATCTTTAACGTGCATTTCAATTTTATTAAATATAAAAATATTTAATCAGAGATAGAAAACGGATATAAAAAAAAAAAAAGAAAAAATGCATACATAAAAATACAAACGCGCGTATGTAGATATGCATATATATATATATATGTGTATATGTATATATATATATACACACAGTAATCGAAGTCAAATATTGAAAATTAATCAAAATTAACATACCTTTCTAAAAACTACGCACTCTATGTCCTACGCGGAGAATAATTTCTGTTATCTTCGAAATTTGCAATACTACACGGACGTTCGCTGTGCGTATCCAAACTCCATTACCAAGAACATTAACTAAACACAGGATAGACGTGACATCATGTGGGTCGTCGTGTCACTCGCTTTTCGTACCTAACTTTCTGAAATACCGAGAAAAGTTAGAATACTCTTTACGCCATCTGTGATTACGCCGAATATACGAATTAATACATTCAACTCGATCGTCGAAAGCGATCAAATCAGTAGCTACAGCTGAGAGATCTTCATTTATTGAAACGTTAAGAACGCTGGCTTTAGGAGACTGAACTGAAAAGAAATAAATGTGAATTTGTTTATACGTAATATAATGAATATAAACTTTTATAAACTTAACAGTTCATAATTATAATTTTTATAAACTTAGCGAGTTATTTCAAAGCTGGGGAGATGTTGTACGAGTTAATTATAAAATATATATATTTTGAATCTGAAGTTTTCAAATTTGATCCTTCAACGTCAAAGAACTTTAGTGCGGTACAAAGTTGCGTAGCGTGAAATTTGAAAAATAATTTTGTTTATGAACAAACTAGTTTTAAGTTCGAATATCAACAGATCTATTGAAGTGATTTTCTTGAGAATTGACAGGAGTATTTAACCTAAAATTTGGATTTAGTATCAGAAAAATATACGAAAGTTTTACGATCCAGCCGTTTTCCATGACAAATTTTCGAAAAATTTTTGGAAACGAATTACTCTCCGCCATTTCTGAAAACGTTAACTTCGAGTACAGACGGGGCATACGACCAGTTCACATGGTCACCTGGTCTGTAATAGTTCTGAAGATGGAGTTTATCTCGTTCGAATTTGAAAGCAAATCGTTTAAAAAAATAAATTTATAAGTAAAACGGGATTTTCGTTTTGAAATTTTGTATTCAAAACTACCTATGGATATTTTCATATCTTTCGTAAGGAGATTTGGATTGATTATTTTTACAGTTATTTCTATTATTTTTACAATACCTTATGATACACCTTACGCGTAAGATCTGTATAATTTACAATTTATACAGCTTTGCTTAATTAATCATGTAGATTCACGAGATTCAATTCGCACAACCGTATAAACTGCATTTCGATGTAATTAGAAAAAAGGCTGCAGCTACAGAAGTACAGAAATTAATCTCCTCTTAATTAGCTTTCTTTTTTCAAATAAAAATTTGTTCCATTCGTGGACATCGAAATGATATTGAAATATGACTTATCTATCTCGTCTGTGACTTGATTAAAGTATGAAGGAGGCTATTTGCCAGTTGGACAGACTTCGATTAAAAGATGCATGCTAGATAGTTCTAAACAGACTCGACAAATGACACTTTGGTCATTCGTATGTACATATATGGAAAATAGATAGGATTCTATAGCAATTCTGTGCGAAAAGAAAGATAAAGATTAATTTATCATTGTATCGCTACTACTATGCAGTGTTAATATTTCAATGTTTATAAATGAATCACATTTTCATTTGCAAAAAGAACCAATTAAAAGAATTAATTTGGGAACTTTTGTAATTACACCTTCTTAATTGGACTTCCAGGTGTCTTTCTAAAGAAACTATAAAACTATGTATACATGTAAGATTTTTTATAAATTCTTCTCTTCTATAAGTTTTAGGTTGAAATTCAAAGTACAGTAGACTATATGCTTTTATATAAATAATTTACATCCCGTGTAAATAATTTCAAAGTTGATATTCTAAACTATTTTCACGTTCGATATCGATCGAAATTTCGAACGTAGAAAAGTTAAGCATTACTTGAATATGTTTCAATTTATGGGATACAATTTGCAAATCTTTATTCATGCATTTCGTACGGATTACAACATAAAATATTACATAGTATTGCGGATTGTGCGTAAAGTAAACTAAGATACAAAATAAGAATTATATATAATATTATATATAATTCTTATTTATTATATAAAATATATTTTACGTATATTAAAAAATTATGGAAAATATATTTATTAGAGTAACATACAAAAAAGTTATTTTCATTTACCATGTATAAGATATATTTTAAATACTAATCAACATCAAATATAAAGATGAAGAAGATACATACATATATATGTGTGTGTTTTACACAAAAAACATAGGTGAATTTCGATTTAATTGTAAATTCAATTTGTTTTTCTGTTCTTTCTCCAGATCGGTTAAATCTAAAGCAACGCTGCACAGAAATATAAATCATAAACATCATGATATATATATATATATATATATATACATAGGATTTAATAACATATAACGAACTTACTTGTATATTAATGCTCTTGCTCTAAAAGCAGCCAAATGAGCATAATATGTGGGTGCAGGATAACTAACAGATCTCGTGCAACGTGCAAACAAGTGACAAAGATAATATGTAAGCTCCTCAATTTCATCTTCGTGCATTCCATTTTCATTCCATATACATCTGTATTTTGTAGGTCTCGCGGTACCCTATGTTTTTATTAATGTAAATATTTTGAACTCTATATCGTATTATGTGATAAATATGTTGTATACTATGCATATATTACAATGAATACGACTTACTTGTATACTGGCATGAGATACGAGATAAAAATCAATTTGAGTTGGATGTGTAATCTCTGAATCAACGATGGTACCTGCTTGAACGTTACCGTTTCTATCATCAGAATTTTTCGCATCAGTTGGGAAAAGACGTATGTGATGTCGTTTTTGAACTACGAAGAACGTGATTGGTACCATACAGTATTTAGTGCCCTCTAATTGCGCGATAGCTTCTTTTATTGCAAACAGTTCATGATGTATCACTTGCGTAAGTTGTCCTTCACTTACACCGTCTCTATTTACGTGTAAATAAGCATTTATTAAAAATATATTACATTAGTATTTAAGCTTGTACATTTAATATCTTCATCTACAAACCGATAAAAAATTAATCTTCGGGGTTTATGTCCTGTTTTCTGGTAAAAGTAAAGCAACTGTTTTATCATAATTTGTTTCAAATCGGAGATTATTTCTTCTCTCGGTGATTGAAGTCTTATTTCAACATTATATTGGAAAGCATTGGGATCATGACTTGCTGCAACCTACATTAACATATTATTGAACAATGTATTTATATAAATAGACATTTGCATGATTCAAATGGTGAAGTAAATATTCTTACAGCAGCAATTGAAGGTATATTTGTGGCATCAGGTGATGGATGTGTCACATCTGCACCAACAATCATACATGGTATATTTAAACAAGGAGGACTGAAAAAAATCCATACTTTATGTACATAAAATCCACATATATATTTGCATATAACTGTAAAAGACATAAGAAATAATATTACCGATAAGGCAGAGCCAATTTATGATTAATACCATTAAGCTTTGAATTAATTTTTAACAAAATATTTCCAATCGTTGAATCATTTAATTTTTTTAAGGTTTGCTGTTTTATGCATTGAGTTACAATACCGCCAGCTATATGAATTTCGGAAATTTGTTTTATCACACCTGCGAGTAATGAAATATATTATAAACATTTCGTACATAATATATAAAATAATATATATTAAATAAAATTAAAATAATATAATAATATATTACTTACTGTATCCGTATTCTACATGCGGAAGTATTACTATTACAAGTTTTATGCCTTGTTCCTTTTTCTCCTTAAAATATCCTTGAATATTCCTAATATCTCTTTGTAATTCTAGATGTCTAAATGGAGTTTGTGGTTTATCAATATTCATGTTTAGAAATTTACCTATAAAATACAGTATTAAAGTTACATATTACTATAAAAGAATATTTTAAATATCATGATAGAAAATTTAGTACTTTAATTCTAGTTACTAACCATACCGGTGTAATTTAGAGTGTAACTCATGTAACTCAGGATCACGCACATATTTGTTTAAATTTAATATAGTCCAAGAATCATTTGGTAAAGTACATGCATCTAAAAATTTTTCTGCTCTCCATATTCCTTTGTATACATTAACGTCCTTTTCGTAATATCTCAACTTGGGAGCTTGAAGAACTCTTGCCGGCACTTTCTCAAATTCTCCTTGTACAGAAAACTGGAATTCGTTCACTAAAGTTGGCTGATCATTTAACTTCATATTAGCAAACTGTAAACGTATCAATATTTTAATTTATTCTGATGATGGTTTTATTACATATAAAAATAATTAAAAAATCTCTTACACCCTTCAAGATTTTCTCTTTACGTGTTTTAGTATCAGTTGCTGCTTCACGAATCATTTTAGTAGTTTGAGAATCATCCATTTTTTTCCGCAGGACTTGCCCAGCTACGATTCTACATAACTACAAAATATAAATAAAATTATTATTAAGTGTAACAAGTATATATTATGTACATACTTAATCTATATTATTATATTTATATTAATACATCGTTGACCGGTCACGAGTCAACTCATTTTTTCTTTTTTTCTACGTAAACATTCAAAAATTACCAGTCAACAACGTATATCTTTTTTTATCAGTGTTTACCTCCGGGGGCACATGGATATTGGTAGATCTAGATCCCACCCAAAGGCAAGGTAGATCGTTATATTTTATTTTATATCTTTTAGTTTGTAAAAAATATTCTTCAACTGTGCATTTAGTTCCATCACTCAAATTAAATCTGTTATCTTTTGGAGAAGCAACTAATCCATTTACAGGATAAGTTCTTTTAGTGGTAGGTTGACCAGGCAATTCATACTGAACTTTTAATCCCTTTAAGAATTTCGTTATTTTTTCTTCATTTCGTCTTACATCTGCTGCAGTTATAATCTCTGGTAGTACATTAGATTTTGGATTCTTGCAGAATTCTTTCATTAAATTAATAACTGGTTGTTCTGTAGGAAATCCTTTATGTGCAACTATTTTTACAACACATAAAAATTATATATTAAAAATCAAATTTAATACATAATAGATAAAAATATGATTATATTGATATATTACCATCTATATTCAAATATGGCTTGGATCCAATTACAACAGATTGAAATACACCAACCCATAAGTCTAAACCATTTGACAATGATACAACTCTACCTTCTGGTGGTTGAAAGAGTGATCTGCCAACCTATTGAAGTATTATTATATTAAATTCACTATGAGTGGATTAAATTCATTATAACGTTGTGTATAGAGTTTTGTAAAAATTGATGACTTGAAGGAGGAGCTAAGTTGAAACAAGAAAGAATCGAAGATAAAATATTCAAGTACGCGAGGAGAGGAAAGAACTGACAATGAACTTCTTATAATACCATGTATCATTAACATATGTTGCATTAATAAATTATAATAAAACATAAACAAGTATTAAATAAAGTTTACTTAAATTATTTGAAGAATAAATAATTTTCAATAACTTACCGGTATATATTGGTATGCAGGACCATGTCGTAAAATAACATCCAATGCCTGAATACACTTTTGTTTGGTTTCATTATCGAACTTTCCAATAGTGCCAGATCCATTTTTTAACCATGATAAATCAAGAACTGCAACTTTTTTCAAACATATTTTGAATGTTCTATTTTTTTGGTGTTCTTTATCGAAAACATCTATTTCTTCTACTTTCTGTAATAAAGGAGAAGTATAAACATACATAAATATGAAAAAAAAAAAAATAAAATACTACAATAAATAAATATTAAAAATATAAGATACAAAAATAAAAAAGTTGTACATATAATAATAAAAGCACATAATCTATTACTTACACTTTCATTGCCAAAAGGAAGATCATTTCCACTATATGCATTCTTTCTGCCATCAAATGCAGGGTGCCTTTTCAGACAATGTATTTTCCTGAATTCCTCAAAAACAGCTCTTAAGAAACATTTCGGTTTATCTGGTACAATATCGACATCATAATGTATAATATTTGTTTGAAAATTTCGTGGAAAATTGAGTTTAAGCATATTTGTTTCTACAATAATTTTTCTACCAGCCTGCCCTCCACTATGGCTAGTTTTCGATGGAATAAGACCAAAGTATTCTTGCGTACCTTTTGTAATTGGCAATTGCTGAATAGAAAATACACACAAAAGACATTACCATTAAATTACGTTTAATAAACAGAATTCTGTTTTGAGTTTGAAATTTATATTTGTTCTAGTTGAGAACGTTTAATATGATTTCTGATACCTCAGATGTAAATAACTTTGGTGGTACAGGACTAGCTGGCCATGGTTTATGAGTACCAAGTGGCCATGATCTTACAGGAACAAGTATCGCTACATCTTCATAAATTTGTGGCCGTTTTTTAGTACCATGTGGTGACTGCTGTTGTTGGACACCACGTGCCGGTGATGCTTGTTGGGAACTATGTGCTGATTGTTGTTGTTGCGTACCACGTGATGGCCATGCTTGTTGCGCACTTGGTGTTGTCTGCTGTTGTTGGACACCACGTGCCGGCAATACTTGTTGAGTGCCTTGTGATACCTGCTGTTGTTGCATACTTGGTGTTGTCTGCTGTTGTTGCGTACCACGTGATGGCCATGCTTGTTGGGTACCTTGTGCTACCTGCTGTTGTTGCGCACCTGGTGTTGTCTGCTGCTGTTGGACACCACGTGCTGGCAATGCTTGTTGGGTACTATGTGCTGATTGCTGTTGTTGGGTATCATGTGATGACCATGCTTGTTGAGTACCACGTGATGGCCATGCTTGTTGAGTACCTTGTGCTACCTGCTGTTGTTGGGAACCATGTGGTAACTGCTGTTGTTGCGTACCACATGATGACCATGCTTGTTGAGTACCACGTGATGGCCATGCTTGTTGAGTACCTTGTGCTACCTGCTGTTGTTGGGCACCACGTGCCAGCGATGCTTGTTGGGTACTATGTGCTGATTGTTGTTGTTGCGTACCAAGTGATGGCCATGCTTGTTGGGTACCTTGTGCTACCTGCTGTTGTTGCGCACCTAGTGTTGTCTGCTGTTGTTGGGTACCAGGTGATGGCCTTACTTGTTGAGCACCTTGTAATACCTGCTGTCGTTTCATACCAGGTGGTGTCTGCTGTATACCACTTGATGACTGTGTATCACGTGGTAGCTGCTGTTGTTGGATACCAAGTGATGGCCATGCTTGTTCGGTATATGATGATAACTGCTGTTGCTGTTGAGAACTACATGGTTGCTGTTTCTGAGATGTACTTGGCTTTTGAGAACTATCTGCTGGCTTCTGCTGTTGGGAAGTACATTTTGATTCCTCTTGTTGAGAAGTAGATTTTGGTCCCTGAGACTTCTTTTTTCCTATGTAACATATATATATATATATATATATGCTATTTGAAGTTTGATTTCGGAAAATTACCACATTTATTGTTCTTATTAAAATACTATTACTAATGTAATACTATAATATTGTTACCTTTTCGTCCCATATTTTATATTGCTTCTACGAAACAAATTATTTATATCAATATCTCTTGTGCGTGCTTCAATAATTATTTTGAATAATTATTTGAATAATTTTTTTTTCAAGAAAATTTACAATTATCCCGTTTGCAGGAAGAATTTGCTCTGATTGCGTCAGCTTGTCGGACAAAGTTAGCAGTTAATAACTTTCTATATAAAATTGGAGGAATACCACTGTATAGTTTTTTTTTTTATTGATCGTAAAGATTACCAACTTACTAATTATAAATACTATATCTGAATGCAAAGTCATAGATAAAAGGAAATAAAATACAGTATATGATCTTTTCAATTGTATATAATTTATGCTTGAGTAAAGATCTTAAAACAAATTTTATATTTTATATTGAGTTTAACATTCTTTGTGCTAATATATATAACGTTTCAGTTGGGAATATACAGTTAGTAATTTTTTAAATTCTTATACAGATCTACTAGTATCAAACGAAATTTATAAATTGCGAATATATTTTACAAATATTCATCAAAATTTATAGAATAATATCTTTTCTTACTCATTATTTAAAAAATTAAAACATAACATTTTCTTCTTTTTTTTCCGTGTTTTATTTTTTTATTATTGAAATGTTATACCATGTTAACATAATCGTTAGATTATAATCTTATTATTGTCTAGGTATGTTTTTTTAGAAAGTATACACATTTCGGACTATATATTACAGAAATAATGTAAACTGTACAACAAAAACTCACTAAAAGAATACTGAAAGATAGGCAAATTTTCACAGAAATCAAAATAGACATTTTAATTAGAAACATTCGACATAAATGCTGGATTGGCACTCGATTAATTTAAACGCATATTTCATAATAGATCTACCGAATTTAAATCAAGCTGTTTTTGTTCAATAAGAGAATCACGGTTCTCAAAATGATCATAGTGGTTGTTATGTTTCTTTAAAGAATATGGCAAGATGGCGACATATTTGAAGCGAACGTCAAAATTGTTTGATATTTCTTTGACACAATCATCGCTGGATATTAATCTACGAGATTTAATATGCCCAGTATGCCGCAGCATTCTTATTGAACCAGTAACATTGCCGTGTACACATAATCTTTGCTTAAAATGTTTGAAAGGTACTTTCGAATACAATAGTTTAAGCTGTCCTCTTTGTCGAATACGAGTCGGTTCTTGGCTACGTACAGCGACGAAGACCGAAACATTAGTTAATAACGGTCTTTGGGAGTTAATTCAGACGAAATTTTCCAAAGAGGTTGAAAGTAAATACAGTGGTAACGACAAAAGTATCGATTTGGATGCTGGTAAGTTCTCAACAACGCAAGATAAACAAATGTAACATAACCTCTGTAGCTATATAATCACAACATTGATATATATGCACATGTGTATGTGATTGAAAGTAATAAAACGTGTTTTTCTAATAAGAAAATTCAGTTTTATTATAACATAACAATGCAATGATAACGATGTTATCAACGCTAAATTATGCACAGACTTATTCTATGTTATTTATCATTTCTATTTATTATCGTCGAAGAGAAAGTATGATTTAAGTGTCATTTAAAACTGAACTGTACATTTGCGCATTAAATATGTTCTGAAGTATTTTTTTTTTCACGTAGGCTACATTGGTGCTAATAAGATACTTAGTGCAGCTGGAGAAATTCGACACGAATATGAGGTGCAACTTCAAATGGCAGAGGAAGAAATGCGATGTCAAAGAAAAGCTGAAGAGATAGCCAGCGAGGCTTTGATTCGCAAAATTCAGGAAGAAGAGAAACAACAACAGCTGGTTCAATTAACTCAGGATCAATTACTTGCTAAATCTTTGGTAAAGAAACAGCTTGTCGACAAACACAAAGAAGTGTCTAAATATAAGAACTCTCTCAATGTATCTAATAGTTCTTTTCACACTTCAAAATTGAATGTCGCTACTATGACTGAAGTGAATTCATACAAGGGGGAATCACAAAATTCGAAGTATGAGAAAGAGTTTGAAGATAATTCTGGATTAAGAAGCTCAAATATTGCGTTAATATCTAAGATCCATGCAGAAAGATATGCGTCTAGTATAAAAAACAATACAGACCTGCCTGGTGCATGTAATGATTCTATGAGTAAATTCTGTTGTCAGAAACCTGTACATAATGCTGTTTCAAGAACTTTAAAGCATCAAACGGCATCTAAAATTGAACCTTGTATATCAAAATGCTCTTTGGAACCTAGAACGTCTACTTCAAAAATATATGGTACCCAGAGCAAAGAAGAGTTGCATGTACCAAATGATATCGTGAACAGTAAAAAGAAGAGTTTAAGCGTGGAAGTGTGTGTGTCGTCAGGGGACGATGACGAAAGAATGGGAAGTGCAGAAAGTACCGGTAGTCATGATAGCATTAATCAAGAAATTCATCATTTTAAACCTATCAAGGCTATGCCCAGAACACCATTAAAAATGTCTACAGGTTGAACTTTACTGTTTGAATTTTAATATTTACACGTGATCTGTCAGAGTAATGAGAGTAATGAGAATTTTGTTTTATATAAAAATTTTCATTGAAAAAATCTACAAGGGAATGTTATTTCCCTTATTAAGATTTTTTACCTATTTACCTATTTCATTCTCATTATTTTCCGGACACATCATATACTTGGGTTCAAATTCCAACATTCTTCAAAATAATTTATGTATTATAATATCGTGTTACAGATGGAAGACAAATAGATCCGAAACTAATTAGAGTTGTTCCAATACTGAAAAGGATATCAAACGTTGTACCTAAACCTCCGTCTCAAGTACATTTAAAACGAATCATTGGATGTTCCTGGAGTGCATTTCGAGGTAAGTTTATAATAATAGAATATAGGATAGAATATAGCAGTAGAATATAAGATATAAAGTCACACGAGCAGAAGTACAATATTTTCAAATCTCACAGGGAGAACTAAACAGAGCTCTAAAGAGAAAGATTCATCTAAGGAAGAGATTGAACAAAAACCATCAACATCTTGTAGTCAATCGCAGACAAAATTTCAGACGCATGATAATATTCGCAAGCTTGAATATATTTCAGAGATATCGTTCGATTCTAATAAAAATTATGCTAAAAATGTGAATAACATAGTTAATGGCACTAAAGTTAGTAAAAATTTAATATTAGAAGAGCATAGAGATATTAGAAAAGTACAAAAGTCTTGGAAATCTCATGTTAGAAACGGCATGGTGTGTAAATCCAAACGACAAAAATCTTTGTGGGCTAAGAAAGATATCAAGGTTGCAGCAAATACAAAGTATACGAATGATATCGAAGTGAGAAATTTAAATTCCCCGTCTGAATCTATAAAGCTAAATTCTTTCTATGATAAAAAGTCTGAAATACGAGAAGCGAACGATATAACGATCGAGAATATTGCGGAGAGAATAAAGAAAAGGAAAATAAACACGGATAAAAAGAATTCCACCAGACTGTCCTCTTTGGATTTAGAAACAATCATAAAAAGAGACACAAGAAAGAGACCGTGTAGAAAAGAGGAGATTGAATATGAAATGACAGATGATGTTCCTGCTTCAATGCAAAATAGAAGTAGAACTAAGTTCACTAGATCTGCTTTATCGAAGTCGAAACAGCGAAGGGTGTGCTCAACAAAACAATCTAGCATAGAAAGTTCCGAGAAAGATGACGCTTCCATAAAGTTAAATTGCCAGATTAACAATTCTGGCTTAAAAAGAACAACACGAAAGATAAGACACGCCAACAGTTCCATAAATACAACATACGAGAACGTAGATAATGTGGACAATTGCAATTCGTCTAAATCTTGCGTTGAGATGCAAGAATATATATCAGAGAATAACAATACTACCGAACCGAGTACGATTGTGGAGAAAAATGTTCTTTCGGATGAAGAAATTATCAAAGAGCAAGAACGAATGGAAAGACTAGTTATACAGGAAAAAGAAGACTTCGAGTTGGCCGTAAGATTGCAGGCGAAGTTTGACGAGATGGAGGGAATCGCTGGTCGAACCAGAAGATCTAGGAGGGCGATCGAGAGTGAAACAATCGAACTAGACTTGTATAAAATTGACGCCGGGAGAAATGTACAAAAAGCAATGAATTCGCATACTGCCAAATCATCAATTATCAATCACGCTGTAAACACCGAGGCGAAAAAACGTGGTAGACCTCCGAAGCGTGTAAAATAATCTATCAGCATTGATTATTATGTCGGCAAATCGCGAACTTTCCAAATGGATGTTCCTATAAACTGTAAAAGAAAGGTTTGAATTTCATATTGTACAATATTTTATCTATCTTAATCGAATTATTTGCGTGGCTTGATATGCGTACCTGGAAGAGATGTCAATGCGTTCAGGAGGATGTTTTATGAACGTGTATAATCGTCTTTTGTAATATATTTTATTTACATTTGATGTTGAAAGATCAAAAAAAATATTATATTAAATAATGTTCACGAATTGGTAAGCTATTTTGAAGAGCAACAATTATTCTAGAAAAAAGAAATGGAAGTGAAACTTCTCTCAAGCATTTTTATTCTTTGTTGTCATTGACTTGTATAATAGTTGATAGGAGACACAATTCGACTGATGCATAAAAGATGGGATTCTTGAGATTAAAATTATAGCTTTAAAAAGATTTATTATATATTTAAAAACAATACACAAAATATGTAGATGTAGTATTATTACCATGTTCTTTTGTTTTCTAGTAAGATATGTGAATTACGGTTAAGTATTCATTTTATAAAAATCGAGATAATCGCAAGTTAATGTCATACATTTATATTTGGAAGTACTATTATTTCTTTTTATACAAGAAAATAGAGAACTCTAGTATCAATTTCCGCTAAATATTGTAATTTATAGGTTAAGCAAGAACACGATCTTGTTTTCTCTCTTGTATTGTAGAGGATTCTTTCTATGTCATATCGTTCACAGCAACTTTGATTTATGTCCGTTAATCCAACAATAAAATGTCGTACGAGATTTGTAGTATTTTTCGATTCTTAATCGAACTTCGTAAATATATGTAATTGAATTTCTTTTCAAAGCGCGTGGCGGAAATTTTTCAGTTGATAGAAACTTGATCTTGTATACGCTGAAATTATATTATCAATATTATATCGTTACGTTATCTCTTGCAACTGTTCACGCGTGTCAGCAGTTTTCTGTTCCTCTTACAATGTTTTTTTTCCATGGTTTTTTTATTGTTTTCCTCTTTGTTCTTTTTTTTTTAACCGTCATCGCACACGCAATTTTCGACGACGTATATTTCGATTAATTTTTCGTTCGAACTATGTATTTCCATTCGACGCTTCATTCGCGATGCAAAAAACTTCGAATCCAGTATGATTTGTTAATTGTTATCTAGATTATTCGTTTACAGTCATGTATTAATTAATAGTATTGACAGAGTACAAGTTATATACATATATATTTCCGAGGAACAAATGAAAATTTGAGGGAATGTGAAAAGGGAGAGGGAAAAGTTAAGAATTAAATAAGAGAGGGAGAGTTGAAAAAAATTTGGCGGGCGCTTATATTATTGAGGTGCTTCAAACGCCAGTAACGTATTGTTATACAACAATATAGAGTAACATGCGTCGGGCATCTCGTTAGATTTATTTCTTACTCCGTCAATAGTGATAGTCTTTCAATTACATACTTATATACATACAGGCATATATACATAAATGCATCATACGTATAAGTATGATTAATCATATGTACTACCGTAATACCACCGGTGTACGATTTCGAGGGAGAAAAAAAGTAAATCAATCAAGATCGCTTTGAACATAATTTATCGCGTAATTGTACTAAAAAAAAAAGAAAAAAGAAACGTACTAAAATCAGAGTAAAGATAAACTATAAGATTTACGAATGTATAAAGAAAATATTTACAGATATAGATTAACTACATTACTATACGGATAACGTCGAACAATATGTATCGGTAAATAGGAAATAGCGAGATGTACAATGTATAATCCAGACTTGAGAATGAAGGAAAAAAAAAAGAAAAGAAAAGAAAGACGAACAGAGAGACAGAATAATGTAACATGGTAAATAATGTGGATTTTTGAAAAAGTCATTTTTATATTGTACGAACTGCAGATAGGAATAGCGTATCGAAAGTAACGGGAAGAAAGCAATCGATAAGTACTTTGTTGTACTGTTATTATTCTTCCTGAATATCTTTTATGTATCAATACAAATAAACAGATGTAATTATTCTACAAAGCATTTCTATTTCACGCGCACGCTTGCACTTTTAACCGAACGATTGGATCTCTCGAGTACTAACAAAACCGTCGATATCTTAAAATTCTTAAAGTTAAACGGAACGGTCGAGATCGAGATTTACAATTGAAAACAAATTGTAGAATGTTTATTTCAGCGTAGAATTTAGCGATGTATCAATGTCGAGTTGCTGAGTCAGTTGCTTTACATTATTGGTCTACAGTGTAATATGTACTGAAAAGATAATATACACGCGTATGCGCCTGACAATTCGGTCAAGGGTATCGTAGAGGTAAATATCCTAGCGTCTTAGCGTAGCGAGATCTCCACAATGAATTTTCACGAAATTTCTACAGTGGCTAGCAAACCGATGGCTTCTCCTACAATTGGAATGATTTTCGTAAATTATTTTGCAGTTATCCACATTAGAGTAAGATGATTCGATCATGTTTGAATTTGAGATCAAATAACGGTAAACAAGAATGATGGCAGTGCAGTTTTGAGTACTCATTCTGTTTCGTTGCATGTTGAAACACGGTGACGTGAATTAGCAAAATAACGACAATGTGCCTTCTTCGCAAATAGCTTTAGTCGTTGCGGTAAGTAGTAACATCGATTAAGCGGTACGTCTCTACCTGTTCACAGTGTTTATAGAGAGGGGAGTAGCATGCACGAATGCCGAAGCAAATGAAAAAAAAAAACGGCAAGATGAAAAGAAGGAAATGACGAGCGGCGTATATATATATACATGTACGTAGATAGAAGAGGCGTACAGTACCACGACGGGTGCAACGTGATCGAGAAACCACGTGATCCGGTTGGCCAATTGCAAGATACGCGGAGACGCTGTCACGTTGCATTCGGCGTGGCTCCGCGCGTTCCCCTTGCTCTTACGGCATATCTCTCCTCTATGTTTGCTGGACTGCTGGACAACTTGTACGTTGGCATATGCGAGCAACTGTTTCTTGTGCGCGGTTCGTTCGTTCCTTCGTTACGAATCTTACCGTTTGTCGTATCTCGAAAGTGAATTGTGAAAAACATTTGATTTGAACCGTAACGATCGCCAAGATTTTGACAACGCGTTACCATTACTTTTGAACGTGAGTGCAGCGTTTCTTTCGAGGTTTGATAAATTCGTTCAGTACATGGAACAATATATGCATCACATTCGGATACGTTAAAATGTTCGTGCCTCCGCACGACTGTAAGTACATACACGTAAATATATATACATATATCAGATTGTTTTGTTTGCAGTGTATTCTATTTCTGCTTTTTCGATTCACCCTAAAAAGAGATTTATCCGATCTCTTGTTATTGCTGACAAACATTCGTCATTGCTTTAAAGCGCGTATTATTTCTGATTTTTATCGATCATCCGACTTTTTCTTTTGGTTTTTTTTTTGTCGACGAACATAGTAATTATCTTGTAATTAGATTTAGATAAACTCCAACTTCAAAGCACACGAAGCTTCTCCGTTATCCGACGGGATTCTTCGTTGCATCGATTTATCAAAGGCCGTTCGCGACACACGTGCACGCGTATGCACATACGTGCATACACACACGCACGACGCGGCTATTTATACATTTGCGCGTGTTTCATTTTTGCTTCACGGGCACATGTAACGCGCGGCCATTACTGAATGCAAAATTTCCTCGATTGGAAACACTTAATGTCAAATGAGAAAACATTGAAAAACAAGCGTCATCGGGTACGCGTGGATCGCCGCGTTCTTTTTTATCGACGGAACGACTTCGCGAACTGCGTGCAGGAATTTGCAACAATTGCGATTCGCGATCCATTGGGAGAAAAAAGCGAGAAAAAATCGATTATTTTGATGGATCAACGTATCGTTTACTTCTGTTTCTCAAAATACAGTTATTCCTGTTATTGTTTCTGTTGCGAATGCGAGCACAGGTATGGCAATACAAACTGCAAAATGTTGCCTGTGAGAGTGACAACTTATATATGTGTCTAAGTTGGTAATTTCGAAGCCGGGGAAGCTCGATCGCTTTGTGGACGTGTCGTTAGATATTGCTGATGTTGTTGGTTCCTTATCGTGGCAGATCGAGTTGAACCTGCGTCGTTGACGAGATGCGCACCGTGACGATTTACACGTTGCACGAGCTTCGATGCCGGTGATCAATCGATCAATCAACGAGATCAATTTCAGGAAGGGAAATTGGAACAAAGGGACCCTTGGGAAACTTCACTTACTTCGACAAACACAGGTATCATAACCGCCAAGAATTATGTAATACTTCTATATTTGGGCATGACGGAGAGATAGTTACGTGAGTCGACCTAGGATTAATTTACAGTTAACGAAGTTGGACGAAAATAAAAACTTAGCGTTTTGTATTATTTTTTTTGCGGATTACATTTTTGCGATCTTTATTCGCATTTGTATCTAATATCTAAATAAATATCTTCTAATAAATATTTCTAATGTCTAAATAAATAACTAAATAGTATCTACATCTAAACTTGTGTATAATTTAAAAAAAGAAAGATGTAGTTTGATTGCTGATTGCTCGTTCAAACTGCAATCGACAGAATTTGTCAAATTATTTGTTTTTGAATTGAATTTGCATAGAGGTACTCAACAAGACGATTAACGCGTGTAAACCAAACTTAGTTTCATACGTTCGCACAAACTTTCGCAAATGTTATGTGCATATGACATAATATGTATGTAACATAGTCACGATAAACAGAACGTCCGTTACCATCGATTCCCCTCTACTGCACAGTAGCGAAGTTAAACGTGATGCGTCAGCTAACGCGTAACATGCACAGTAGAAATGTCGGAACTCTGTCAGACGTCAAGACTGGTACACTAGTGTCCACTTAAGCAGT
Source organism: Melipona bicolor (assembly GCA_030673865.1). Taxonomy (NCBI): domain Eukaryota; kingdom Metazoa; phylum Arthropoda; class Insecta; order Hymenoptera; family Apidae; genus Melipona; species Melipona bicolor. The sequence continues at coordinate 449,496 of JAHYIQ010000013.1, read as the reverse complement.
CGAAACCGAGAGAGAACGCTTAAGTGGGGAGGTGTATTCTGCGAATTATGCCAAAATATTTCGTATCAAGTATATCACTCGCTTTGTGCAAGTGTCAAATTTCACGCGGCCTTCGGCACGTCGCATGGTAAGGTAGCATAGAGTGAGATAGTCTCAATTCTAAGAATGGTGGGGATAGCGATGGACGCTTAAGCTGGCTATATAGTCTATACATATAGTCTATACATATAGTCTATACATATTAGGTTGGCCAAAAAGTAATTGCATTGTTTTTTCCAGTGAAAAGCGAATTTTTCGTGAGAAACAAAAACTTTATTAATATAATTGATCATTTCTTTTGATTACCTTTTGCCATCTTTCAGGCAACTTCGTGATTCCGCGGTCTTATCTTTTTCGGCAAGAAACAGTTCCAAGAACCGTAAAGATTTGATATCCTTGTCAGTAGTGAAATTTCGCGTAAACAAATTCTGACAATGCCGTGGTTTGAAGGCTTCTTTGCCATACACGTCAGATAATTTTTTATGACCTTGCATAGTTTCTTTCCTTTTCGAAGGTAGTACAGTAAAATATGACGAGAATGCTCCCCTTTGAGATTCCCTCATTTTGAAATTGGCGCCGAACAATCGTCAATGATATCGTGCATTTTTTTTTTCTAAAACAATCGATCACAAAACGAATTTGCAATTTAAAATTAAGTTATCAATTGAGAATTACATAAATTATTATAATTTAAAATTACATGTTAAAATTATATGTTATAATTTAAAATTATATGTTAACATGCTCGTCTGTTAGAAAAAGATGCAACCAAATACATTTCGGCCAACACAATAGTGTACATAATAACATGTACAACATGCAACTTCGTTGACTTTTGCTTTCGATCGAATCCCATCATTGAAAGAACTTATATTTTTTATCATAAAATAGAACTAAATTTTCGGAAAATATTTCCCGATATCGTGCATGAAAAACACCCAGTTTAAAAACGAAAGGACATTGATGGAATGCGCAGTAAAAACAAAAATCTATTGGAGCCAAAACTATCGGAATTGAAAACTATCGGAAGCGAAAGTAATGACGCGCGAATCACAACAATATCGTATTTAAGAGAAACGAATAATTTTTTCCTGTAAACTTTATGTTTCAGGGAAAAAATTCCAATAGGGACAGAAAATGGTAAATCGTTCCCGACCTTGCTGATCTAGAGAGAGAGAGAGAGAGAGAGAGAAAGACAGAGTCGAATTGCCAGAATGACGACACTGGAAGATTGAAGATATTAATTTAGTCAAGCTCGTTGTACAAAATCTGCAAAAAAGACGCTCAAACAAAGTTTACAAACATCCTCCGAGTTATCTTTCGGGGGGAGAGAGAGAGAGAGGTTAGGGACGAAAAAAGAGTGGTTAAGAAGATAGAGAAGCGCCGAAGGAGGTGCGTTTTTGCGCTTGTATGCGTATAAGTGTGGAGGCGCGCGCGCGCGCATGTGTGCGTGCGCGCGTATATGAAACAGTGACGAAAGCACGGGGGGAAAAACGAAAATTAGAGGATAAACTATTTGGTGGTTCGAAAATGTGTTGCTCGTCTGATCGAACATCAATATTGTATTGAAAGGGAAGTGTGTAACAGTGGAAGGGAGAGAAAAGACGAAAGAATCGAGAGAAGAAGGGGGAGGGACTTTGAAAGAAAGCGAGTCTCGCGAGGAAGAAATGAAGATGACGGGTAGTCGCAGCAGTGAAATAAACCCGGAAGTGACGCTGCACGGCGAGGGCGGGAAGCACACGGTTCATTGGTTTCGCAAAGGTCTTAGACTGCACGACAATCCCTCGTTGAGAGAGGGTCTCGTCGGAGCTTCTACCTTCCGTTGCGTGTTCGTTTTAGACCCATGGTTCGCCGGAAGTACGAACGTTGGCATTAACAAATGGAGGTGAGCAACATTTCAAAAAAAAAGAAAAAAAAAAGAAAAAAAAATGGAGGTGACCAAGTTTTGTTTCACAAAACGACAAGTATAAGCACTAAAGTATAAATAATAAAAAATCACTAGAGTAGGTATTTAATTATAATTATTACTTTTTATTCTTGCCATATTGTGAAATATTAAGAAATTATAACAAGCAGTAAGAAATCACTTCGCAGAGAATTTGCAATTCAGTTTGTCGACAGATTCTTGCTGCAGTGTTTGGAGGACCTCGATTGCTCCTTGAGGAAATTGAACTCCAGGTTGTTCGTGATACGAGGACAACCGGCGGATGCTCTGCCGAAATTGTTCAAGGAGTGGGGCACGACGAACCTGACCTTCGAGGAAGATCCAGAGCCATTCGGACGCGTCCGAGATCATAATATTTCGGCGTTGTGCAAGGAGCTTGGTATCTCCGTGGTCCAAAGGGTCTCGCATACTCTCTATAAGTTGGACGAGTGAGTGTCGAAAGATGTTGCTTTTATTTGAGCAACGAGTAGCTTCACCCTTTTCCTCCCAACACCAATTGATGATGATCGTCGATGCGTGCCTTTTAGTTTCTCCCGGAGAATGTTCCTTTGATAATATTTGTACTAAGGACAGTCACGAACTGGTGTCGATTGTGCACCTCTGCATATATCCCTTGGAGTTTGAAGAACCGCCCTATTGATGTGGGAAATGAAGAACTATGGACTTTATTTATTGTGTAACATAAATACCAATGACTTCTACTAAATTCTTACTTGAATCAAAATGTTAAAGATTACTGATGATTACTGCCATTGAATATACTATTAACTTCTCATAATTTCTCTTTGACTTCTGTCCAAGATGTTCTGGCATGATTTCTGCCGTTTAATACTGTTTTAAAAAACTTCTGACGATTATCCTAATCCTTCTTTATTAGCGAACTTGGATTGATCTTTCTAAAGGAACTCTGAGAAGTTGTAGAACGGAGGATGTGTTAAAACCAATCAGAAAGTATGTGAGAAAGCTTTTCAAAATTTCTCATCACATGGGAATGGTTATTATTTTGTGAAAACGATCCCGTTGCCTACACAATCCTTCGAGCACGCACTTAAGACTGACTAAATTTATGGGGTATCTAGATTGGAGTTTTCTAAGTGGACAAATAGTTTTGAAATTCCTGATTTACCACGCTAGATTGGAGCACATCCATTTCATAAGTGTTTTTATGTATCCTTGGCCTTAATCCTTAAATTTCTTGGTCATCGAATCTAGAAGATTGTATATACCAATTTATTGAAAAATTCTGGTTTCAGGATCATCGAGAGGAATGGAGGGAAGCCGCCATTGACCTATCACCAATTTCAAACAGTGGTTGCCAGCATGGATCCTCCGGAACCACCGGTGCCCACTGTTACTTCCGTTTGCGTAGGCTCGGCCTACACCCCGTTAAAAGAAGATCACGACGATCATTACGGTGTCCCAACGCTCGAAGAACTTGGTAAAATTTACTTGTTGTTTGTTCACATCGGAGAACAACGGAACCAGATTGATTTCTCTAAATCTCTAATTTTAGGTTTCGACACGGAAGGTCTTCTTCCACCTGTATGGGTCGGAGGTGAAAGCGAAGCTCTGGCACGGCTGGAGCGCCACCTCGAGAGGAAAGCTTGGGTGGCTAGTTTCGGAAGACCGAAAATGACCCCGCAGTCATTGTTACCCAGTCAAACCGGCCTCTCGCCGTATTTAAGATTCGGATGCCTAAGCACCCGGCTATTTTACTATCAACTCACTGACCTGTACAAAAAGGTAAAGGTGGCCTTTACCTTTATTTGAATGAATCATAAATCCCCTTACGATCACGCTCTTACAATTGGATCGATTCTTAATCCATGTCAATGTTTTTCCAGATAAAAAAGGCGGTTCCGCCGCTCTCGTTGCACGGACAGCTTTTGTGGCGCGAATTTTTTTACTGCGCCGCGACAAAGAATCCGAATTTCGATCGGATGCAGGGCAATCCAATCTGCGTGCAGATCCCTTGGGACAAGAACGTCGAGGCACTTGCCAAGTGGGCAAACGTGAGTGAGATTCGTTCGTACGCGAGAACGTCTGTCGTTCCGTATTCTTTTTTTGAGTTTGCACACAAAAAAACGAAAGACATTTGTCGGACAGGGCCAAACGGGATTTCCGTGGATCGATGCGATCATGACTCAACTGAGAGAGGAAGGTTGGATACATCACTTGGCTAGACACGCGGTCGCTTGTTTCCTGACCAGAGGTGACCTTTGGATCTCCTGGGAAGAAGGGATGAAGGTGAAATACCTTCTTGCTTGCTACTCGGTGTTTCAATGAAAATTACAAATGGTTAACTTGGGTCAACTCAAGAAATTATTAACGCGGGATTCATACTAATATTGCTGCTACATAGTCTTTTTCTGTCGTTTTGTGATAGTTTTGTTTGTTGCTACGTAACTTTGTTTCCCTCGATCATTTCTCTTGTTCACGTTCCGCATAATATTCATTTGAAATTATTTTCAAGGTGTTCGACGAGCTGCTGCTAGATGCCGACTGGTCGGTGAACGCGGGAATGTGGATGTGGTTGTCGTGCAGTTCTTTCTTTCAGCAATTCTTTCACTGCTACTGCCCGGTAAGATTCGGCAGAAAGGCTGACCCGAACGGCGATTATATCAGGTAATCTTGATTCACATTCATAAAGAGAATACACGCAATTGTCAAACTGTAATCCGGCGATCTATCTCGATACAGACGATATTTGCCGGTTCTGAAAAACTTCCCGACGAGGTACATCCACGAGCCGTGGAACGCACCTCTCAGCGTGCAGCGTGCAGCCAAGTGTATTGTCGGTAAAGACTATTCGTTGCCGATGGTGAATCACAGCAAGAGTTCCAGGATCAATATCGAGAGAATGAAGCAGGTCTATCAGCAATTAAACAAATATCGTGGTAACGGTATGTTCTTCACTCATGTTTTAAGAGGTCATGTCTTAAACTGAGGCTTGGCGTTAAAATGTGAAAAAATTATTCCTATTTTTTTAACATGTCAGGTGCATCCCTTAAAGGAGAAACAGTTGGTAAGCAATCTTTTACCTTTTATATCATTCGATTGAACTAAATCTTTCTCTCTCTCTCTCTCTCTCTCTCTATTTTTTGCTCTTAATAAATTTATGTTACAAGCAGTTCTTTTTTTTTTAACAAGGTTTACTAAATGCATTGCCACCCCCACCGGCGAAAGAAAACGAGGAAGAAAAGAAGAAGACGAAGCAATCTCCGCCTCCCTCGGAGAATCAGTCGAAGATGGAAACTCTCGTCAAGGGGACGCAACATCAGCATCAGTAGCGACAGACACGTCTGATGTCGTCGGAAACAACAAAGCGATAATCCGAAAAAACACAAATTTCTTGTTACTTCTTTTATTTAATGTTCACGTTTATTTATTTATGCCGTCGTTGCGTCGATGCTGAAATCGTCTCTCAATAGCAATTTATATAATTTATATCTCTAACCGTGTATAATTAAATGTCCAATAGCTTGGAAAAGAAAAAAGAAAAGAAAAAGAAAAATTATTTTCAACGAGAAAAGTGAAGCCATCTGTTGTATCTGTTCGAACGATCTTTTTTTTCTTTTGTATTTACGAGTACACATGTTCCGTAACAAATGATGTAAAACGTAAAATTTTAAACAGGGAACTGACGATAACACGGATTTTATAATTCTTATCGTTGTACATATCGATATAATCTACACGTCGTGAATAGAAATTTTTCATGCAAAATCTGTGGTTCGATAATTGTTTCTCAATGCTTCTCGAGGTACAACACGAGGTACACATCCCTGACGCTCTCCCTCTCTCTTTTTTTTCTTTTTTTTACACGTCGAACGATCGTGTCATTAGCTACGAGTTTATAAAGAACCATTGTGTCCTACTTACCCCACGTAACGAGTGTCGGCTAGTAAAACGACGAAGTAGGAAGATCTTGCTAAAAAGCGTTGCTCTCTGAAGATTTACTCGTTTCTATCTACGATTTACTCGTTTCGAACATTTATCCCTTACGACTCTTTAGCAGGAACAAGTATCTAGAAACGATATTGAACTCGACGGGGTATCTAATTGACGTAATTTTTTTTTTTCTTTTCGATCAATTGGCAGACTAACTCGTCTAGAAGCCTAGAGCAGCATCGCGGTATCTTATAACGTAACACACACACGTAAGTATGTATATAGTCCTTCTCTCGCTTTTAGCTCGCGTGGCCTAACTAAACGTCACTTTTACATCATCACGCGTGTCACGTATGTCTGCTGCATGCGCGGGCAACAACGAGTTGCCAGAATGATTTACGTGTATATTACTGGGATGATTTCTCTTTCTTTTCTTTTCTTCTTTTTTTTTAATTTTTTCATGTCAACAAATGATATATTTTTAGTGCCTATAGTACTTATAATTTTACAGTACATTTCTCGTTAGATTTAAACAATTACAAATGAACATTCCCCGACACTCAAAGACGGAACTCTAATGTTTCTCTCTCTCTCTTTTTTTTTGAAAAGTATCTTCGTCTCCGCTGTTCGCACACCCCATACACACGCATATGCATACCACGGACACGATCTTTCCTCCCGTCTCTTCACTCCCGTTTCCCCCTCCCCATTTTTTTTTATTTTCCCCGCTCTATTCGCGCGTTCACCACCTTCAAATTAAATTACAGATCTATTCTCCTCGCGTTTCGTCGTGCAGTTTATATAAATGCTCTCCCTCTTGTTGTACCCACGTCTCGTGGTATAATCCCCACTGTGTGATGTAGCGCAAGGAGAATCGGAAAATCCGCGGATTTTTCTACTGGTTGCAATCGGTAAATCTTCAAAATGCGTGGCGTCATCAGGATCGACTATATTATTATTATTAACACGTTTTCTTCTCTAATATCGGTAATTCCTAGTGTCACATCGCTCTTTCTCTTTTTTTTCTTTTTTCTTCCCTCCACCCTTGTAATCCTTGTGGACCAAGCTGTTTTCTATTGTCTATGTTCCAATTAGAATTAAAAGTGTGGCCTCGTATTCGAAGATCGAATCTCTCCTCTGTATCTGGATCAACCGAGAGTGGCTCGCTCGATCGTCAACGCTAGAACTACCAAAGTGGTCGAAACGACTAATTTATAATTTTCTATATTTATGGAAATTTTATAATATTTGTAACACTGTATTTATTAAATCGACACGAGTGATTTTTAATAAAACGTGATTGGCAGAAGCTCGTAGAACTTTTTCTTCCACTTGAATTTCTTTGCTAATGCTGAAATGTTATGACTCTCGTCGGTAGTTCTAGCGTTGAGAGAAAATGGGAAAAGGAAGAGACGCGAGCGATGACGGGGGAAAAGCGATGAAGTGTGAACGAATCTTGAGGTTTCACCGAGAGCGATTTCTGTGGGCAGAGAGGACAAATTTTAACAGAGAGAGAGAGAGAGAGAGAGAGAGAGAGAGAGGGGGGGGGAGAGAGAGAAAGTATATATATATGTGTGTGTACATGTGTGTATGTGTAAATCAGAGATCAGAAATAATTCGTATAGCCAAATTTGACGAGTCAATGCTGTTCGGTCAAGAGAAATTTCCACGAATCAAAAACGATGGAGAATGAAGAGAATGGAATTACCATTGGATTTTAAGGAAAAAAAAAATTGATCGAATCGCGAGTTTCTCGATGATTTAATTCAACGTGACATGTGTCGCGTGCACGAATGTATCACGTAGCGATACTTGACCGTGGAAATCGGATCTAATTAATTGAATTATCAATTAGAGAGAGAGAAATATTTTGGAAAATCGTCACAGAGACCGGGATGAACGACGCAGACCCGAAGCAAATCACGCTTTCGATAGTTAACTGCTTCGAATACGCAACGATCGTGAACTCATCGAAAATTAGAAAATACATAGGCAAATAGATAGTCAAGTCGAGACCGTCGGTTGTCACGTGCTCGACACTTGCACCAACTCGTTTCCAAGATGGCGGGTTCGGTGGAATTCGTTTCATCCTCCGCGACGCATTTTGAAGAAACCAATTTTTCTTTTTTTTTCAACTCTTTCTATTTCTTTTCTCTTTTTCTATTTCGACAATACATCCGATCCTTATTCCTCGTCGAGTTTCTCTTCCTTCTTTTACTCGCGTGCTCGTATAGTCGAACGTACTTGCTTTCTCTCTCTCTCTCTCTCTCTCTCTTTCTCTCCCTTCTTCTCGCTCTCGCTTTCGCTCTCTCTCTCTCTCGCTCGCTCTCATGCACGCGCACATACACACGTTTGTCTCACGCAACATTTTTCTCATTCTTCTTCACTTTTGTCTGCTGGCATCGCTCTTCCATTCGTATTTTATTTAACTCGGCTGTGACTCGCGCACAACAACGTGACTCGCGTACGCGTTTACTGAAGTAAGACTTCGATAATTATTTATTTATTTTTTTTTTTCGGAATTAAATGTAATCCACTTTTTTCGGTACAATTAGTGCGGTTAACTAATCTATACTATTAACTATGTTCACAATGATCGCTACAATTACTTCATAGTTCATAGTATAAATGTCGACAGCTTACGATACGTACGCTACGCTAACATCGGATTTAAAGTGGTAGTTTCGAGTGCGACGCGCTATCGGAAATCTCATATTTTTTCTTTTTTTTTTAACCACCTCTCCCCCCCCCCCCCCGCCCCTCCCTCGATCACGAATTTTCGTCGTTCGTTCAACGATTTCTCAACCTGTGGCGATCGGCACCACGCTTCCTGTTTTTTCCCTCCTTTTTTCAAATCGTCTCGTCTCATCTCGTTTCCCTTCGTTTCGTTTCGTTTCGTTTCGTTTCGTTTCGTTTCACTTCGTTTTTGTTGTTTTCGTAAGGCAAGAGCAGAAAACAATGTCAAAGAGAAAGATAAAAAATTTCACGAGTGCCGACGCTCGTGTAGTTAAAAGCGACGCGTTCTTCTCACCGCTTTTCTCCTCTCTTCACACACCGTTTCTCACCTTCCTCTCCCTCTCTTTCTTTTTTTTCTGTTTTTTTTTCTTTAATCACCGATTCCCCCTATTACGCTCCCCGCTGTCCGCCCTCCCCACCGTATGTATAATTCTTCATCATCGTTATGGCGACAAAGCGACGTTTAATAATCCTACGTAAAACTACGCGTAATAGTACGCCTATTTATTTAATTGCGGGCACGAGGGGTTAAGTATATATGTATATCTTTTTTTTTCTTTTTTTTTTTCTTCTTTACGTTACGCGCTTAAATACAATTTGCTAATTAGTTTTACAATTTACGTTCATAACATCATTTTTTGTCCTCCTCCCGTTTCACTAAGTACCGTTATCTTTTTTCACTTTTTTTTTTGGTTAACAACAACAGACTTACTTAGCTAATTATGTTTCTGGTTTGTTACTTTCTAAGGCCTTGTTTCTAGCACAAATCCTGCTGTCGCTAAGGCAGTGGCTCTTTTAATCTTTCTCTCACTCTCTCGCTCTTTCTCTTTCGTTTCTTCACACACACACACACACACACACATACATACCCACACACATGTATACACATTCTCGCATGCATAAGCATTCATACGTTGTATACGCACGTGCTTGATTTCTTTTTTTTCGTCTATGTAATTCGTTCGTTTTGCGGTGAATCGCGTGACAGATTTCCTGCGCCTTTACCCCCCCCCCTTCCTCCCCCGAAAAAAAACTACTCGTCGATCGAAATCTCAGGCCAGGTTCAATCTCTCCGACTTGGAGACGATCTTTTAAAATTACGTGGCTTCGTGTCGAGGAAGCAGCAGACAATAGGCGCGCGCGCGCGTGAGAGAAACAGAGAGAGAGGGGAGGGGGGAGGGGAAGAATAAAACGGAGTTATGACAAAATTCTTGGATCGGATTGGAAGACTCCAGTTCCAATCCAATCCAGAGGAGAAGAATCGTCTTCGGCTCGCAATCGTGAAATTTCCATCGATATCCGATATTCGAAAATTACGCAACATCCGATCGATCTCTCTCGAACGAAACTCACGGCCAAACTTTCACTCCATCGGGTGGAGAGATAATAATCGAAAAAAAAAAAAAAGAACAGGTTACGATCATCACCACGTAAACGCCGACGTCGACACTGCCAGCTTATTTTATGCGAACTATGTTCTATGTTGGGAGACTTGTCTTGAAATCGATACGGTAGTCTAGACCTCCACCGACGGCACGCACACATTTTGGTGCACGTACACGCACACATCTACCATCAAGCTTTCCATCCCCTCTTCAAACGTCTCTTCGTCATTCTATTCCTTTCCTTTACAAGTCATTCTCTTTCTCTCGCTAGGAAATTATCCGTGACGTCTCTCTCTCTCTCTCTCTCTCTCGCCTCTTTTTCGTCAGCTCATCCATGGCTGGGGCTTCGTCGAAATTCCCCCCTCCTCCTCCTCGTAAACGAAGAGTCGATCAGTCAGCTGTTTTCCATCTTTTTTTTTTCTTTTCTCTCTCTTTGTCTCTTCTTTCTCCTGCAATATTTTCTCGAGTCGTATCAACGCTGTAGCGGCGATAAATTTTGGACTCGCGAGTTAGGCCAACTCGCACGCGGCGAGCCTCGTTGTCTCGATGTCTCGTTTTCGTTAGCTGGAGGAAGAAGGGTGAGCAAGAAGAAGAAGAAGAAGAGAAACAACGTCGAGAACATTTTTGCGAAACTTTGCAACATCTATTGCAACATATCGGCCAAATGTCTCGTCGACGATCGACGATCGAACGAGCAGCACTGCCCTTCTCACATCCCAACGTATCATTACGTAATTGTATATACTAGTACATACTAGTCTATCCTTTTTCTTTTAGAGAATAAAAACGAAGCTAGACAGAAGCTGAGAAAAGTTCGTCTAAAGAAGACTTCGACTCGTTCGCGAGAAAGAAAATTTCAAACGAACAATTATCCGGGCAACAGGATTTGAATCACACAGAGATACGCACAGAGATCTCTGGAACGGTAGCTGTCATCTCGCGGTAACACGAAGAACCAATGAAAACGAAGAAGAAGAAGAAGAAGAAGAGAAGAGAGCAAGAAATGAATTTCTCGCAACAATCGTGAAAAGTGGGAGATCAAAGGAACGAGCTAGGCCTTCCACCCTCTGGTATAACGATGTTATCGTGCTTTAATCCGTTTTCACCTTATTATTATTATTATTATTATTATTATTATTAATATTATTATTATTATTATTATTAGTATTATTATTATTATTATTATTGTTTCCCTCTGCACGGTGAAATTGAAACTTGAATGCTCACGTGATGCTCGGTACTCGCGAGAGATTGCGCGAGAAATGAATTTCTTCCTCGAAAGAGAGGAATACTTTTTCGACTTTTCGGATTCGTCCGAGGAAAACGTTCGTCACGAGAAGCTCGAGCACACGGATCTCGGGGAAATTCAGGCCAGTGTTTTTCCTAACTGTTTTAGCGTTTTAGGGGGCTATTTAATACTAGAACTACCAAAGTAGTAGAAATTGACTAATTTATAATTTTTGTTAGAAATTTCATAGACACAAAGTAATGCACACCCGTCCCTCCTCCATTTACGCGGTCTGACATTTATGGGTGTATGCGTGTACACACACGATGTGAACTTAACCATCAAACACAGACGAGACAACGCTCGTTCTTCTACCCTTCTCCCTCCCCTCTTTTTCTTCGAATCTCGTTTCAACATGTGTCAATCGACTTATTGCTCCGGTTCAACAGACTTAATCGTCTGTTTAAGCGAAAAAATGTAACTCTGTTTGTAATTGCGTCTTTTTTGCGTATTGTGCGTTTCATCGTTCCCCCTCGCCGCCAGACTGATCGTCTCTTAGAATCCACACTGGCAGTTCTTTTCTTCTCTTGGTCGACTAAGTTGTTTCGTCAACGTTCGATCCTTGCTCTCCCTCTCTTTCTCTCTACTACTTTTTCTTTTTTAAATACCGCTCTTTCGACTTCGAATCAAGTTATGTATGTATACGTTCTCTCTCTCCCACCCCCCTCTCTTTCTCTCTTTGTTTTTTTTCTATCTCGTTGACTTCAACCAGTTTGCAATCGTCACCAGTTTCGTTCAACCGCAAAAATTGCACGGAAAGCAGTCGCGGATGGGCAAATTTCCACTCGTGACCCCCTCGTCCTTGACACACGCATACCTCGTCGCACCGCCTTCCTTCTTTTTTTTTCTCTCCTGCTCTTTCGCTAATTTATATATACGTTTACATGTGTGCGCATACACGGACGATTCACACGCATGCAGGTTTCACACATTTCACACGCAACGCGCTCGCGTTGTACATACATATGTATACACGTAAACCTTACATATATACATATACATGTAAATACATACAGATATATTTACATATAATCGTGCGCAACCGTGCTTTTTAAAACCGCTCCAATCTTATTTTTCTTCTCTCTCTCTCTCTCTCTCTCTTCACTCTTGGCAATTCTCTCTGTCGTTCAATATGTATCTATTTATATATTTATAATATTTATATGCCATTTCTTTTTTCCCCCCGTGCGTTGGCCATACCTTTGTTAATTTCGATTTGCAGTCGTCTCCTTTCTTTCCTCTTCCTCTTTCTTCTCCTCATTCGTACTGTCTCTCTCTCTCTCTCTCTCTCTCTCTCTCTCTCTCTCTCTCTCTCTCTCTCTCTCTCTTTCTCTCTCTCTTGACACTCATACACAGGCTCTCTCGTTCTCTCTCGCTCTATCGTCTGCGTTCACCTTATAAATGTAAGTTAGTAACAATTATGTATTTGGACAATGTTTAACAATGTAGCAAATGCACACGCGGGACACGGTGTATCTGGTTTCTATTTCTCGGCGCGTGCATTTCTTGCTTTTTTTTTTCTCCGTGTACGCTGTACGTATATGCGTGTACTTCTATGACGCGTGTACGTGTGTAAGACATGCTCCCCCCTCCTCCCTCTTTCTCCCATCCGCGTGATCTTTCGCAGTCACGACACAACGACGACGACGATTCTTCGCTCTCGCTCTCACTCTCTCTCTCTCTCTCTCTCTCTCTCTGTTCATCTCTCTGCTTTTTTGCTTCTTTTCCCGCACAGTGACTCTCCAGTGGCTTCGCTCCATTTTTTTCAAGCTTTCTACGTGTTCTCCCATTTTTCTTTTTCTTTTCTTTAGATTAAACGTGAGTTAACGCAACTAAACGATCTCTAAATCGACGCGTTTTTCGCGCTGTCCATCGCGACACGCTTCCGAAATGAATACATTCTCCACGAGAATTTTGTCACGTTTGCACACGTCCCAACGTGCAAGCGAGATGAACAATACCGAGTCTAAAAGGGCAACGGGGAAATTAACGTGCGTTTCCACATTTCTCCACGTTTCTCTCTCAAACGTTCTTCAAACGATCGACGATCTTTCTCTCGTTTACACACGTGCCACGTGCGCGTAATTATTCTCGCAAAATCGAAGCCACTGTACCACTGTGCAGGAAAGAACGTGAAAAAAACAAAATTACCTTCTTTTTCTTTCTCATCCCCTTTTTTTTAATATATTCGCTATTTTCGTAATATCTCTTTAGAATAGTCCTCTATAAAAAAATTCATCAGTTTTCTACTTTTTTTTTTCCTTTTCTCTCTCTCCCCTTTTAGTTCCTTCGCGCCCTTCTCTCTCGTGTTCTATTTTTCATTTATTCCTCACTGCGTTTGTTCGTCTCTCTCTTTCCCCCACTCCTTCGTCATTCGCACTCGTCATACGCACTCGCGCCCTCCCCTCTCCGTTTTCACTGTTCTTTTTTTTTGTTTTTTTTTTTCTTTTAAATTTATATCGTTACACGTCTATGTTAATGTAATACTTACTCATCGTAAATGTCTAAACGAACACATATTTATACCTCGATAACACCGTGTTTATTTATTCCGTTGTCGTTTCTACGGTCGTGTAATTCTTTATTTTTTTTTCTCTTTTCTTTTCTTTTCTTTTTTTTTTTTTCTCTCCTCTCTGCGCGTCGATCCGGCAGTCAAGATTCGCTCGAATCTCGATTCCTCGTTTCCGCTGTGTTTCTTCTGCCTTCACGATCGAAATATCTATCTACCTACTGTCTTTTTTTTTCTCTTTTTTTTCTTTTTCTTTACTTTTTTTTTTAAATCTGTCTCGTTAATCGTTAAACGCGAGCCTAACGCGAGAACGTGTATGTATGTATGTATGTATGTATGTATGTATGTGTGTATGTATGTATGTGTGTATGTATGTATGTTTGTATGTATGTATGTATGTATGTGTGTATGTATGTATGTGTGTATGTATGTATGTTTGTATGTATGTATGTATGTATGTATGTATGTATGTATGTATGTATGTATGTATGTATGTATGTATGTATGTATGTATGTATGTATGTATGTATGTATGTATGTATGTATGTATGTATGTATGTATGTGTGTATGTATGTATGTATGTATGTATGTATGTGTGTATGTATGTATGTATGTATGTACTTGCGCGCTCGCTGCGTTTATCCAAGATTCTCGTCGCTTTCACACGCTTCCACTCTCGTACTCAACATTCTTCGTCTCTCGCCTCGATCACGCTTCACGGCGCAGCACTCTCGATTTTTTCAAAATATGTAATTCGTTACTTTTTTTTTTTTGTATATGTGTTTTTTTTTTCACGTGTCGCGCATATAAACGTGCGTGTACATTCGAATGCATGCGCATGCATCGAACGTGTAACAACAACTGCAATCGTAATCGTTCTATCGTTAACGTAAACGTTCCTTCCCCTTTCGTCGGTTATCTCGTTTCATTTAATCGTTATCGTTTACTTTGTTATTACTCGTCGTTCTTTATTATTATCCGCTCGAAGCTACTATTTATTCATTGTCCTTTGTCACCATTTTGTCGTCATCATCATGATCGTCATCGTCATCGTCATCGTCATCGTCATCGTCATCGTCCTCGTCACCGACTTGGTGTCTCAGTTAATGGATTCATCAGGTAATTACCGCTGCGTTGTTGTTGCTGTTGTTGTTGTTGTTGTTGTTGCTGTTTCAATCACTATTAGCGACAGACGTTACGATTCCCTCGTTTTGTTTCACGTCCTTTCATCCTCGCGTGCAAGCTCGAGTCATTTCTAGTAGTCGTGTCTCTCCCTTATTGTATTCAAATTCCGCTACTTCTTCTCCCTCGATCCCTCGAACGTAGACGCGTGGCTTCGAACGATCGACCACGTTACATATTGAACAGTTTGTACAATTTTTTCTCGTCCCCCCAACCCCTCCCTTGTGCGTACTTTGAACGTTTCGCGTTCTCGACGCTTCTCCCTGCTCCGCCAACGCTCCTCCACTTTGTTTCTACGCTGTGTTTCTCGGATTTGCAGAGGGTCTTCGCGTTCTCGCGACCCTCTCGAGGCTTCGGTTCAAAATCGAGAAAGGTACGGCCAAGATCCTTTCCGACCGAGAAAATGCTCCGCGGGCATCACCGACAGAAAAAAAACCTGTGCTTTACGCTTTCGCAAGCGTACATCCCGCGGCCGCTCTATGGTGGATCCTTCCGCCTCGAGAACAGTTCGAAGCGCCGCCGTCTAGCCAACGAAGATCGAACGACGCTCTCCTCCTCGGGAAATCCCGATACCCCCGCGCTTCGTCTTCTCCTTTTTCTTCTTCTTCTTCCTCCTCTTCTTCGTTTCTTCTTGCTTCTTTGTCTCGCGTCTTCGGATCCACCGTTCTCCAGCGTTCTCCAACGCGATCGCCACCACCGCCAACCGCAGTTCCATCGTCGCCGTAGGCACTTGACCGTGAACGAATCGACGAGGAAACGTTGAATCAGACGCTCGTTGAATGAATCACGATACGTCGTTCGCAGATGGGAGAAAAATCCGTGTTTGACGACGGTGGCGGTGATGGCGGCGATGGCTGCGGCGGTTGCGGCGATGCTTGCGGCGATGCTCGCGGCGATACGGCTCAACGTACCGGCGACGAGTCGACGAGCCAGACGACATTTCCACCGCGATCGCCGCGGTCGGAATTTCCATCGGGTGCGCGGCCCGTTCTTTCCTTTCGTCGTTCTCCGCCATCTCCACCACCACCAGTACCAGCAGCACCACCACCACCAACTCTCGCAGCGACGCTCCACCGCCCCCCACCTCCTCAGCAGCCAGTTCGCGCCGTAACGCACGCTGGCGTGGTTCACTCCGCGCAGGCAACGGCACAGCCAAGCGACGAGATCTTCCAGTTGGTTCCTCGATTCCTCTGATTCTCGTCTATTATCACTACCATCGTTGTTACCACCGTCACCAACAGCAGCAGCAGTAGCAGCAGCAACATCATCATCATCACCACGATCGTCACCACCACCGAACGGCATGCTCGACCAGAGGAACATCCTCGAGATCCAGAGGACGGGGACCGTTGGAACGTTAATCGAGCCGAGGACGCTGGTTAAAATCGAGCACAACCAGAAGAGCTGCGGGAGGACGTAGGTCGCCGATCGATCCGACGACGAGACGCTGGCGATCGAGTCGACACCGTCACCGGTTCCGCACACCAGCATTCCTCCCTGTTCTCGTCGACCGACGTCGATCGGCGTTGACGCCGCTGCTCCGGCCTCCCTCGATGTCTCGTGGAGCTTCCCCACTCGTTCCAAGCTGCTGTCCGTGAACAATCCCGACTCTTGGTATCCTCCACCTGATCGAAACAGACAGCGCACACAGTGTGTCTTTGTCAGCCTGTTCTTTTCTTTTTTTTTTTTTTTGCGAAAATAGCAGTTACAGGGCGAAGTAACGTAGGGAGGAGAGAACGTACCTGTCGAGGTTGGTTGAATGGGACTGATCTCGCAACGGGGTGCCGTCGGAGGGTCGTGGCTCTTGCCCCGTCTCCGTGGCAGCTGACCCGTGCAATTCGCGCATATGCCCGACCCCGGAAACTCCTCCGAACACGCGTGAAAGCAACACTCGTTCTCCTCGCCGCTGTGCAACGCCCTCGCCGCTTGCTCCCCGGTCTCGGGGATATTCGGATCTGAAATCATTTCGTTCTCCAAACTATCTCGTTTCTCTTTCGTTCTTGGTCCCTTTTCTTCGTTCATTCGGCGCGTCTATGAACGAATCTAATTTATACTCGACGAATATTACTTTCTCGATGCGTGTCTCGCCGACTACGTACGACTACGAGTCGATCAAAGGGTGCCAAAAACTGTTATTACCCTTTTCTTTTTCTCTCGTGAAAACACGATCGTTTGACATCGATCTACACAACGATCACTTTACGATCAAGGAGTTACTTTACCTCTGCAGAGAAACGTGGGCTCGCCGGCGTACTGCGTGGGGTAGGCGGGGGCGCGATCGCCCGGAAGCAAATAAGGACAACGTTGCTCCACGGATTGGCAATAGGACCGACAGGGCCTAAGTCTGCTTCCGGCCCAGCTGCTGGAGCTGTTCAAGTCCTGTGGTTCCCCATGAGCAAAGTAAGGCACCAGGGAGCTGCACACCCATTTCCTATACGCTTCCTGCAATCAACAAACCACAAACGCCGCTTAGCTCTCGTAGCTTATTGTTGGAAAAATTTTCTTTAGCCCTGTTTGTTACTAGAGCGCCTAGAGGCGCTTTTAAAATTTGCTCCCGTAGTAATTGGGTTGCCGCCCATAGGCGCTCACTTCACGTTGCTCGGATCAAACTAAATTTGCCTACAGGCAAATGTTATCGACGAGAGTTGCAGCTAACTTCACTTGGATCGTACGTAGGTATATTCTAACTCAAAAAATGTGATGTATTCACCCATGTTTCGAATTGTATCACATTTTACTAGATTACTAGTAAACTTTACTAGAGTTACTAGATTAGATATAAAGTAATATTGTTAAGTTTTTAGTATGTGCACCAACAATTCGACACAGAATACGAACAAATAGATAATGTTGGTTCAATGCAGTGCAATTCAGTGTTTTGATTATTTCAACATATTTTCTGAGAAACGCACGCTGACGAAAAATTTCGTCGTTTTCAGTGTAGGTTCTAGTTAACACTGGAACTACCGACGACTGAGGCATAACATTTCCATCAGAGACAGATAAGAAATAGAGAAACTTTATGATAAGCTTCCGTTCATATATATTTTACGAAAACCTAAATCTCTAAAAACAGATTGTTTTTATGTTTTTATAATATATATTTATAATACATATTTATGTCTAACAAAAATTATAAATTTGGTCATTTTGACGAAATTTTGGCAGTTCTGTCATGTTAATTCTACGAAAGGTGACGTTTTCCTGTTTCTCGGCGCTGTGAATTGCGAAAAAAAAAGGTACGACAATCCCCTCCGTTTCAACTCCGCTCTCCACAGTTGTATTTCTGACGATCAGAGGTCAGAGCAGGCAATAAGACAGGTCAGTGGCTGACCTACTTTCGATATTACCCTTTCGGCGCATCCTCTAACAGCGTGTTATAATTACACTCTGGTTGCAGGAAAACCCTTTTATTCAACGCGGTAACTTATCCTCGACCGAGGCCCTCCCCCTCTTTCTCTTTCTCTCTCTCTCTCTCCCCCCCTCTATTCGTATTCATTATTTTCATCCTCGTCTCTTCTCGGTGCTTTATTAAGTATTTCGTGTATACAGAGCCGAAAGAGGCAAAGCTCGATACCCTGCGACGCAAAAGTACGAAACGGTTGTACGCTTTTTTCCGTAACCTTGACTTCGCTCTATGTACACGTATTTTGCCTCTGCTGAGACGAGACGAGACGAGACGAGCTTTT
The DNA here is from genome assembly GCA_030673865.1 of Melipona bicolor. Classification (NCBI taxonomy): domain Eukaryota; kingdom Metazoa; phylum Arthropoda; class Insecta; order Hymenoptera; family Apidae; genus Melipona; species Melipona bicolor. Next base: position 430,831 of record JAHYIQ010000013.1, on the reverse strand, counting down.
CCTACTGTTCGTATGCGAATGCTGCGATATGCTGCGCGGATGATCATGCGACTCGATCGCGACGAGATTGGTCCTTTGGGAATTTTTCGATTGAAAATTCGAACTATTTTTAGCATCGTTAAGTAGAAGTCAACGGTCAGAAATGACACCGCTCTATTTTCGTTATTAATATTTAAATAGTATTCAGCAGCTCAATAAACAAAACAGTATTCGGACAATAACATAGTTGTACGTTATACAAACGTTTACTTGCAACGTACAAATAAAATAAACTCCTTTTCTCAATACTATTAAACAAAATTCAACAAAACAACAAATCAACGTAAAACAGACAGTTCAAACAATAAAACATTACGTACAAACATAAGATTTGCCAGTAGATTCTATTGATTGAAAATAACAAAAATATAATGACATAAATACGTGTTCAAAAATTCTTTGTTAAAGAATAATTATAACGAAAATTCGAAATAACAGCGCACTAAGTTTTATCACGAGCTTGAATACAAGTGCAATGACGAAATTAGCGTTATCTGTAAAGATGGATAAGACCAATTCTTTGCTCTCCAAGGTTACCAAACCTTTTTTACTTGCAAGGAATATTAAAACAAAAAGGTTTTCACTAAGATGGACGATACTTTGAAATGGAGTTGACGTTATATTATGTAGTTCCTCAACGAGAAATTTTTGCACGACCATACGTTCTTCTCTTATTTTCACTCGCGAAGAATCTACCAGCTAAAGTTATGGCGGAAAAAGTGGGGGATTACATGCAGATTACATCCTCCACAGGATTTAGGTTTCTTATACCGATCCTTCGCCATTTGTAAAACCCTTCAACAAACCGATGGTAATCCGGGTCAGCTCCGTCGATTACTCGATTTGTCGGTGGTCTCGTTTTCAATTAAAAAAAATTTCGCTTTCAGCCGCCCGGGAGACGACATTTTCCGGGCGAATAAAGTTGAACGCGACAAAGCAGAAACTCCGGGAAGTTGCGATACCAGTTTGTATCGTTGCCAACTTTATTTGGGGGAGGGAAGTCGCGGTTATTTCGGAAACAATATCATGAATCGTCCGCATTGGTCTCTGACACGTCGGTGACTTTCCAAAACGTTGAGTTTTCCAAGCAAATTTTCAAAGAGAAGTAAGTTACGAGCGAAAAAAGAAAGAAAAAACTACACGACTTGTACCCCAGTACGATTCGTCTCACTGAAAGGCCCAGAAGCAACTGTTCTGACTAGGAAATGAAGACGACTTTTTTGCCATAAAATTTTATTGATATGCAAACATTTGAATCGATACGAAACAAATTACAGGCGCGATCGCTCAGTACCAGATAACGCCACTCCTACTCGAGGTCTATCCCACGCCCCCTCACGAATCACGTGCCCCAAATCAACCAATCGCTAATTTTCGTTGCATTAGCGTTGTGCCTGAAGAGTTGGTTGTCAGACGATGATCCAACAATCGTTGGTTAAATTAAGCGACGTCGTCGATCGATGGATCAAAATCCATATTTTTTAACTGGGGCGCCAGTATCGGATCGTCCCCCAGCGAGGAACGTCGAATTTTGCAGCCCAAGAGGCGAAACAAAACTCAAAGACAGGACCGCGGAACTGCGAAAGTTCGATTCGACAAAACCCGAGAACGATGGCAGTTGATCGGACAGCTAACGAGAAAACAAAGGGGGATGGATTCTTCTCTGGGAAGAAGGCGAAAGGAGTAGCTCGGAGAATATCGGGATGGAGGGTCGGGCAGATGGGTAGATAGGTAGCTACACCTGAAGTACACACTCCAAGTTGGTTGACCCAATTCTCTTCAGCCTCTGTCGAGTATCTACGTTCGAGCTAGGCAGATGCGGCGCCCTACCTCCTTCCTTCCTTCCTTCTTTTCTTCGTTCCTCTTCCAGCCTTCCAAATTCGTCCAGCTCCTGTTTTCTCGTTTTACCCTCATGCGCGTCAGAACAACCCCACTTCAGTCTCCGTTCTTTTCCACTTGCTACTTCGTCAATCTCGAATCCCTCAATCAGTCTCGTCTTTTAGTTCGATCCTCGCAACAAGGATGCAGAACCTTCGAACGATTTTTCATTCTCGCATTTCTCACGTGCATGTAATTTCCTTTCTACGCGCGGAAAATCGTGCAAAGTTAAATACGCTGCACCAGACATAATCCCGTCTTTCTCGCCTAATCTTTCCTTCCTTCGGCGTCCAACTTCTCCTCTACCCCCGCCCCCTTTACCGCTACCCCCTCCGAGTCTTTTTTTCCCCCCGAGATCGATGAAGGTTCTTGACCCGAATAACAAACGAAACGGCTGGGAAATAACGTTTCCGAGGACGTACGGCTGCGACACGGTTGAAAGCGCGGTCTCCCCGCTCTCGTCCCTGTGTGCAACGACGGATTCACACAGCTGAACTGGAAAAGAAGCAGCGAGCGAGAGGGGAAGCGGTTGGAAGAAAAGAGGGAAAAGAGAGAAAGGAAATCGGAAATCGGATATAGTCGGTCGAAATGGTTCGTTTTGTTCGCCAACGTGACGAGGCACGTTTCATCCCGGTGATGGTCTCCGCGTATTTAATTTCTTTTCACCCGGACTAATGTATATCGACTCCAAATTCCTTTCTTCTCGTTCTACTTTTCTCTACTGCCACGTCGATGTACGGACGATAGACGGCGTGCAGGCACGCGTGTGTATACGTATTTCCCCCCTCCCCCGCCCCCTCGGTGTTTCCCCGGACGAGCAGCAGCAGCAGACACGTATGTGTGTGTGTGCGCGCGTGCGCGCGCGCGACACACACAGCGACCCGGTAATTCGGCCTGTCATTGTTCACTCCGGATTCGTGACATTAATTTATCCCTCTTTCGGAATACGTCGGAGTAATCCTTTGTCTCGGTTAGGCTGTCGTCGAGATCAAAGACGAGAGGCTTGAAATTAGTAATGCTCTTTGCGCCAACGATTCTTTTTTTTCCTCGTTTTTTCTCCTTTTCTTTTCTTTTTTTCTTCCTTTTTTTTTTTATTAACACGAACGAGTCTGTATCTCCACATAGTACACTTTGTCCAGTAATAATCTGGGTAATCCAACGATTTAAGGTTGTGTTCATCGATTAAAGTTAAAGTCCAACTGTAAAGGGGATTTTCGTCTTGGGGGGGAGGAGAGAAATGTTCCACGCGTGATACGCGTTAATCTCTCCTCCTGGCGGGTAATTTTCAAATGGTGCTCGCGCAACCGGAAACCGTTAGCCGCGGTTCCGGCGTTCTTCGTTTACGTCGTACTCGGCTCGGCGAACGAGCTTCTCAAGCCACGAGTGCCATACTTGCCGAGTGCGCCGGATTAATTGCCCCCGACAGCGCGCGGAGACCGAGAAGAGGGGAACCGGCGAATTTACGAGTTAAACGAACGATCCTGTCGAAGAGTCAACGCTGGCTCGTGGATTCTCGCGTTGACGTTTCTTTCTTCTCGCGCCATGCGAGAATCCCGGCCTGAACCAAAGGGAAGGTTAACTTCTTTGCGTCTAGGTTAGGTAACCTAACTTAGACGCGCTTGTTTAATACTACCGAAGTAAAATATAAGTAAAATTGAAAAAAATGAAATATAATATGAAATAAATATAAATACAGTATAATATAATATAAAGTAAGATATGAGTAAAAAATAAATAAAAATCGAAGAAATGCGTTTCAGCAGCTTGGTGTGTTCCTCATTAAATATAATATGCACAACTTACATTACATAATATAACATACTCAACTTATCTGTTGCAGATAATATCTATAGTATACAACAGATAACAACAGATTCATGTTGGCGTCTTGGGCAAGTCGAATAAAATCAACGTGTTAAAAATCAATGTGAAATTTCGTTGGGTGACTATAGTCACCGTTGACACTGTACAGGCCGCGATTGTGCATCATTTGTAAAATAGTGGTTAGCACCCGTTGACCCACACTCGCGTCATTTGCGATTCCAATTCTAACGTTCGTTTAAAACACGTTAATATCGTCCGGGAAGCAGATGTTGAAAATTCTGTACACGTTCTAACGGAGGTTCTTTCATTAAAAAAAAAAAAAAAAATAGAATTTTTACGATTTTAGTTTGTACATGAAGTAATAACCCTTTGTACCATGTGTCGCCAAAAACTTTAGCTTTTGGTTGGCGCCGTAAAAGGGGGATGTTTATCGCAACATTTTAAAAGAAATGTGTTTGGTATTCGAAGTATCTTTTCTGATGCACAAATATGTACTATATTTTGCTACTTCACTTTACTTCTCCGGGGGAGAAATCTTGCAAGTTACATCTTCATGTTTAGGGAAATGTTTTCCAGTCTAATCACGTGAAAGAAAATTATTAAATATATGTTTGGAAATATTATTATTTACTTTAATCTTTTTAGCACACAAATCTTTGCAACCGTTTCATAATAATATCAACAAAGTCGCTTCAATCTCTACGCTACTTCTACACTACAAAAATGTCGTACATCGGAATGTACAGTGTTAACAGCGATTAAAAGGTTTCCGGACAACGAAATTCCGCCCGCTTCCTTTGAACCACGGAACAGGAGCTGACGAGCAGACAACGAGGGGGACGACTACGAGAAATCAACGAGAAAGCTGCAGAAACGCTCCCGAAGGTCTCCAACCTGCCGACTGAATTGAAACATAGAAATTCCCGCGACTAAACTGGACACACTGCGGACACACGGCGAATTCTATCTGAAGATCTTCGTCTTGAAACGTCGCCGTTGAAACGGGCACGGTCGAACCACTCGCTGGAATTGAAGGAAAAAAGCCGGACCCTTTCGCTCGGAAGAGCGAAAAGGATCGAAAAGGCATCAGCAGAAAAGACACGACAGCGGCAAGAAACACGAGAAAAGGGGGAGACACGAGCGCGCGAGCTGAAAAGGGAGACGCGACGCGAATGACTCCGAACGTCGGAGAACAAAGTGGCAGATGCCTATTGGAGATACACAGAGAGATGGAACTGTTGTTCGTCGTGTCGTGTGTCGTGTGTCGTGTGCGCGCGGTGTGTATCGAATGGCGAAATGCCACTGAGGCAAGCAAGGAAGAAAAGAAGGAAGGAAGGAAGGAAGAAAGAAAAAGAAACAAAAGAAAGAAGCAAGAGTGAGAGACGTGGAAAAGGGTTGGAAGGGGCAGAGGGGGGGAAAAGGGGGCGAAAGGGGAAGGTTAGAGCAGAGATGGTGGAGGCGCGCAGTGGTGGTGGTTGACGGTTGCAAAAGCAATGCCCTTAGTCGCGGTGACCCGGTTACCTGGCCCATATTCGTGCCACCGTTCTACCCAACGCTATCCCAAATCCTACCCCGTCCCCCTACTCCCCACCCCCGCTCGAGCCAGCTTCCACATCCTCCTACACCTTCTGCAACCTCCTGCAACCTCGACGCCTCCGACGTGGTTTTCTCCTCCTCTCTTGCTCTTGCTAATCCTGCTTTCGCACCTTCTCGTCTTCTCCCCCCTTCTTCAATCACTGGTAGTTCTCTCCTCGTTCCGCACATCCATTTTCCTGGTGTGCCTATCATTTTTCGATTCTCCCCACTCTCCCCTCCGAGGGACGAATTCTCTGCGCCAGAGTCCTCTCTCTTTCGGAACGTTTCGCCGCTCGAAATTTGACTGCGCAACCACTCGATACTTCGTTAACGCTGGAACTACTGGTTTACTAACGGCGATTAAAACGGGCAAAATTTCCACCCCTCCCCCCCAAAAAAGAAAACTACGAAAAAACAAAACTTTACGAAGAGTCGCAAGCATTTTAATTGTATATTTTTTTACAAAAGATCATTTCAATCTCTAAAGATACACTGGTGAAATACGTCTGTAAAATATCCAACCGAAAATTATAATACAAATTGGTCATTTTGATCATTTTGATAGTTGTAATGTTTTAACTAAGGTTTCGATCAATTAATTTCATGGCAGAAGATGAAAAACTGGAGAGATCGATGTGTCTCGACGAGCAACCCTTCGTCAGTGATTCACGACCGAGCAGATAGGTTAGGTTAGGTTGAGGTTAAGTTAAATTAGATTAGAACTAAACCAAAATGGTCAAAATGACCAATTTACAATTTTTGTTAGACATTTCACAGGCGTGTAAAGATTTAAATTCCGATGAAAATTTTATACTTCAATCTTCAACTAGCTTCATAATTAAAAATAGATGTTTTGAACAATGAACGTAACATTTAGAAACAATTATATCACTAACGCAGTAACGATTTCCATGCCGAGTGACTTTAGTCGTGACGAAAGGGTTAAGGGTACAAACGAAGGCTTTCGAGATCCACGGGGATTTGCTGAGATTAAAGTAATACTTTAAAATTATTAATTTATTGCTTTGTCCTGCAATGTAACTCTGCATTCTGTTCTTGGTAATTTAATTAATTCTTGATATTTCTGCACTATTATGGAAATTAGAAGACACAGACTTCAGAAGCAAAACTGCTAATCGGCACGTGGCAGTCTGAATTAAAAGTTCAGCGCCAGCAAACTGGAAATGGCAATAACGAGAGTAGACGAAACAGCGACAACAGGATCGTGAAGAAAGGGGAAACGACGCGTCAATTGGCTGAGGCTAAGCTGTCTCTCTCTCTCTCTCTCTCTCTCTCTCTCTCTCTCTCTCTCTCTCTCTCTCTCTCTCTCTCTCTCTCTCACACACACATACCCTCGGGGTAACAAGAAGCTTTTCGGCGACAAGAACGACGATTATTCGACGATTCAGCCTGAGTTTTTAGCTATCGCGAACACGTACATATATACATATATATATATATATATATATATATATATATATATATATATATACAACGACGTATACACGGCCGAGGGCTTTCTGCTTTTTCTCAAGTGGTCGCAATTTTACGAACGATCTGCCGACAAACGAGAGGAGATGGGGGGGAGAGAGAAACATGGAGTTACGCTCTTGCATCTCGACAGGGCAGCGCACTTGTTACCGAGTGAGAAACAATTGCTTGGAAGACAGCCGCTGGCAAGTGTCGCTTCTCCGGCCGCACAAAGGCTCGAATAACTCCGAACAAAGAGCGATAAAGCGTGCCGAGAACACAATGTTTCCTCCTCGTGTCCTCCTTCGTGTCGTTTCCCGCTCCATCAACGTTTAATTAACCGAGCGTTTGTCCAGCTAAATCACCTTAATTTCCGCTCGCGAGCGACGAGTGCCGCTCCTTGTCGAAAGCAGCAGAGAAAGGAAAATTTCAGAAAAACGTAAGAACACGGCGTGTTCTCGCGTTAATTCTTACAAGCGAGTTTGCTTCGACTCGACTCGACTCGGCTCAATTCGTTCTTGTTCGATTCGACGGTATTTACGCAGGGATTGGATAAAATAATGGACATGTAGGGACGATGACGTCACCATGGTGACGACGCCATTTATAACAAGGTAAATGATGAACCTTGTTTGAATTGTGTATATTTGGAATTGCAACAAATTTGACATTACAACGACACAACAATAAACGATATCCCCTATAAAATCCTAAGCCGCAAGATTGTTAACCTCACTTATCCTTAAGATGTTTCAACACAATACACCGTACTTAATTTTTGTATATAGTGTTTTTTAATGAAAATCTTTAATAGTGCAGTAAATTTTTATTTCATAATATATTCTTTTCATTTATAATATAATATTTATCATTTTTATTTATAATATTCATAATATCATCTAGTCGGCTATGACATGTTCAAAATTTTTTAGCTGTTAAGAGATCATTTTATTTTGCTCGTTCGAAACATTTGAAACATTCCTATATTCACTGATGATCACCAATGTAATATTTATTTTATTTTATTATCACTGAAAGTGATTTTAGCGGGAGTTTACTGTCACCAACGTGGCAGTAAGGAGTATTCCAAGCAAACGAGGTGTTTTCATTATTTTGTCTCCCTCTCCCATGTATACGTATGTGTGTCACGGTCGTTAAGTGGATCCGTTTATGTCGAAAAGTGTACGTACGTCGGCCATAAATGCGTCCGCTTGTTAAACTTGCGTATCGCCACTTGTAAATGCGAGCCGTAATGAATTTCAACGCTCGACAAAGTGACTGGAGAATCTCCGATATCCGACTTACCACGAACGCGAGCGAAAATTGATATCGTTCCGCGCGTTTCCTGAACGCGTCGCACTTTCGTCGCTTATGTTATATAGTTGACCAATATTTGGTTGGTCAAAAAGTAATTGCCTTTCCTTTTTTTAACAGATGGACATACACACATAGTGAATTTCGTTTTAAATATAACCACACACCTTCATCGTATAATCTGACAGCTAAGTGTTTCAAAGAAAGAAAATTAACTATACTTGTTTGCTTATTTGGCGTTTGATTTCTAAGGAACAATTTGACGTACCATTTTCGAAAATGAAAAAAAAGAAATTCCACGGCGTAGAGTTGAAAGTTAAATTTCGATGCTAATGAAGATGTCAAAGAGCTTCGAAGTTGGCCGAAAGATGGCGGAGGATAATCGAACAAAATGGACGATATATTGTCTAATGAAAGAAAATTGTCTTCCTCATGAAAAATTTCGCCTCTCGTTTATGCACAAAAGAACTTTTGCGCAGTTGCTTCGTGGCTAACGATATATATAGGTTACCGCACGCGTGGGCGTGCAGTTGAAAGCATGAATTTCAAATCAGCGACTCGAGCTCGCTGCGACTTTTTCCTTCGCGCTTGACCTTATTGTTAGCGGGAGGAGGCGAAGAAGAAACAAGAACGAAATGTCACTCTGTTCAAGCCCCGGCTCTTCCATTTTATTCGATACTTCGCGCGAATCGGAACTACGATTTCTATCGTTTCGCGGAAAGGTTAACAGATCAACCCGGCGTCCTCTCGTTCGCGTCGTGGTCTCTCCCGGTAAAAAGCACCCGAGGGAAGGAGCGCCGGCAATCACCGAGAGCATCGTTCGTATCCCACTTGGGGACTGCTGACAATCAAGCAGCAACGATCCCATTGCAAAAGACAATAGGCATTTAGCCAAACAGAGAGGGGACTCTGCAGCTCTGGGAATAAACAATCACCGTCAATGAGAAGGTACGAAGCGCTTGAAAGTGCGAGCCATTTCTCTGAAAAAGAATATTCTTTTTGCAAAAAAACTGCACGACTTGTACCCCAGTACGATTCGTCTCATTGAAAGGCCCAGAAGCAATTGTTCCGACTAGGAAATGAAGACGACTTTTTTGCTATAAAATTTTATTGATATGCAAACATTTGAGTCGATACAAAACAAACAACGCCACTCCTACTCGAGGTCTACCCTACGCCCCCTCACGAATCACGTGACCCAAATCAACCAATCGCTAATTTTCGTTGCATTAGCGTTGCACCTGAAGAGGTCCGATTTTCTGGGTTACCCCCGCCAAAATCACTTTCAGTGATAAAATGTTGCACAGATCGAAAGCACACGTAAATTACGCTTACTCGATTAATAGTGTGTACAATTGAAAATGTTTGGTCAATTGCGAAGCACAGATTAGAACTATCGATGACTAAAGCATAAAATTTCCATCGGAAACAAATTAAAGTAACAGAAACAGAAAATTTCTTTATAATACAACAGAGGATGCACAAGCTTTTGAGAAATCATTCAAGTCTCCAGAAATACACTGTCTTATATCTACGATATAAAAAATATATCTGACAAAAATTGTCAATTGATCGTTTTGACCATTTTGGTAGTTCTAGTGTTAAACACATTGTATGGACGAGCTAATGATCAACTCGATATGAACGATTACGTGTCCACAGGAGCGCGTGTGTCCCTCGTTAAAATTATTTTCCCCTTCGCAGAAGAAAATGACGATTACAATTCTTGTCCCTCGCACGAATTGGAAAGAGAGCAGAATTGAAGAAGACCCAACGTTCTAATTCAAAAGGTGGTCAAAGAGCTCGAGAAAAAGCAACGGCGATACGAAATATGTATCGGGATCGATTCACGGGGCGGTGTTGTCGGTTACGTTCCAGCTATTTCCGTTCAAGAGACCGGAACGTGAAATGAGAATCAATAATCGAAAGAAGGGCGAGTATGCGATGGCAACGTGACGTTGCCACGTGACTTACGTCTACCTGCCGAGAGAATTTAAGGACGTGCACACATTGGAAGCGGTATGACAAACGTATGTCATTGCGACTATGCTACTATCCATCCATCGATATCCACGCGACATCTATGCATTTTCAACCGAAATGAATTATAATATCGTGTACTTTGTCGTTCTTCGTTCTTTTTTTTTTTTTGAGAATTTCACTCCTTGTCAATCCACGTGTGCAATAAGAATAAAAATAATTGGTAAACGCGATCATGTTATTTTTTTTTATTTATCCGGTTTTCGTATACTATCACGAAATCGACGGTGATTTAACGAAAAAATGGACCAAGATTTAGGTTAGATTTATATTAGGGTTGGTCAAAAAGTAACTGTATTCTTTTTCTAACAGATGGACGTACATGTATATTTTACACGGAGGTTTATTCCTAATAAGTATATCACGAGAATTAACAAGAAACCATAACAACGACCATTTATTTTAATTTAAAATTAACAACTTAATTTAATTTAACAATAAAACGTAACAAGGTCTTTATGACGATCGCTGCTTTGCTTGATTCTTAACAACTGAGATTACAATATATTTTTCCCGCTATTTTATTTTCTTCTTTTTTTCATTTATAGTCAACGTGGTCGCTGTTAAACTTGTTTTAAAAATACGCGCGCTGCCTACATTTAAAAAGCAGCTAACTTCATCTCAAATCGCAAATTCGCCCTGTAATCCGATGGTTGATTGTTCAAGCTTGTTTCAGAAAAAGAAAATGCACGATGTCTCGTTGACAATTGTTTGCTCGGCGTCGATTTCAAAATGGAAAATCGTCATATCGTAACACGAAAGTTATCGTGTTTTGTAGTCAAAAAGAAAAGGAACTCGGCAAGCGTCATAAAAAACTGTGGCGAAAAAGCCTTCAAACTACGACTTGTCAAAATTGATTTGCTAAATTTCACTGCTGATGAGGACATCAAATCGTTTCTTGGAACTGCTTTTCGTCAGTAGTCAGAAGAACTACTTCGAACGCGAAGTTCTCTGCAAGATGACGAAACATAATCGAACGAAATGGTCAATATTCGACCGAAACGGTCAAAATTGCCCAACGAAGCCGTTCGTTTGCACGGGAAACGAAAACGCAGCTACTTCTTTATTAGGCCAACCTAAAGTATTTCCAGACGCAAGTTTTCGAATATTTACGAACAACCGACCTACTACGTGGTCTATATCGGCGTTCTGTATCGCTGGGGAACAGAAAACCAGAAGTCGCAAGATATTACGAGCTAAATATATTTGTGCAGCACTCACTCCGTGGACTTTCGTCATTTCCTCCCGCTGTATTTTCTAACCCAAGTCTAACCCGAAAATACCCTCGAATTTCGCGTCTTTCTCCTCTCCGCTGAAAGTATAGAACCGTGCACGGACAATGAGCGGACAGAAAATCGATTCGACGTACTAGCCACGTACTGGCTACGATCTATATCTATGGGGAGGGGCGGGGCGGGGGGTCTGCTGTAGCGAAAATTAATTTTGTCCGACGATAGGACGCAAGGTCGAAAAGAACGGCGAAGGAAAAAAAAAGGTAGACATCCCCCCCCCCGTGAAGATGTATGGGCACAGCGCCCATGTTAAACCGAGGAAAGTAACGCCACGCTCTCTCGGGGAGAAAAGGTTCCGCGTACGCCATTATCAATCAGGCTAACCAACGTAGAATCGCCCCCTCCGATCTCGGTTCATCTCGTTCTGGCGCGGAGCATCGCGTTTATTCTAACAACGCTCCATCGATCGGCACGATCGTCTCTCGTTCTTTCGCCGAGCTTCCAACATTCTGGGTACTCTGGATCCGTGGTTCCCAATGTGGGGCCCACGCCCCACAGGGGGGAAGCAATTCGAGTGCGAGTTGTTTCTTTTGGATTTCACCTTAAGACGAGCTCAAATTGTATATTGAATTTGTCGGGTACCTTCGTTTTAATTTTATAATAATTTAAATGATCGAAGTATCACGGAAAAAGCTTCCATTAATAATTCCATATTTGTGCTACTTCGGTTTCTTTTGTATGTTTTAAACACTTTATTTGTTGTTATTTATCACTTTTTTTTTAACAATTTCTTAATGATTTCTTCAACTGTCCTCTCGTTCTTTTATTCTTTTCTTCCGTGGATGTCATGTTCCTTGGAAGCTAGTTGATCAAGGCTTTCCTCCACGTCAAATACAATAATAAGAATTATGTGTCACAAGGGTGGGGCATCAGGATTTTAGAAATGCTTTTAGGAACATGGCCAAAAAAAAAAGTTGGGAAACACTGTTTTAGATACTCTAGATACTCGAGGGAGGAAAGTTTGTAATTTTTAGGATTATTTTGAATATTCCCCGGACTCTGGGGACTACGACAGCAGTTATCGTCCGAGGGAAATAGCGTTGCTGCTGACCCTCCGCTTTCAACCCCCATCTTACTCCCGTAACGCGGCAAACGACAAAATTTCGCCACAATTTCTGTTGTTTCCTCGCGTTTCAGGGATCGAGGTCGGACACGGTTCTCACCTGTAACGACGTGACACCGGCCTTGACCTACATCAACCGCCAACAACAGAGAGGAAGACTCTCGAGTCTCTCGATCGAGTCGAACAGACGAGATAACTTCGTTCGATTTCACGAGCAAGAAATTCTTTCGCCGATACGCGAACAAGAGCTAATTTCCGTAACGCGACCCCCTTTTTCACCCTCACCTCGTTAGAAGGTGTCTAGCCGCGTGAGAAGCTCCTTTGTTTCCGTTGCCGCGTCTGGTAAATTCAAGATTCGAATCGATACCAGCCCAACGTAGGAAATCGCGTAGGAAAATGTCGTTTCGATCGTGCTGCTTTCTCTCTCTCTCTCTCTCTCTCTCTCTCTCTCTCTCTCTCTCTCTCTCTCTCTCTCTCTCTCTTTTTTCCCTCGAGCAGGCGAGTAATCGGTCCCACCATCCGCTGAAATTCGTCCCTAACCGAAGGAATCTCGACCGAAAGATGCTTCACCCTCCGCGATATTGATCCATCGTGTTTCATCCACATGGAACTACTTCTTCTTCGGTTTTCCTCTCACCACCGCGCCGAGCCGCTTCAATATGAGCTCTTTCTACTTCGTCTACTTTCTGTTGTCCGTGTTTCGGGTTCTTCAACCCCTGTATCCTTCTCCTTCCTTTTTTTCTTCGTCCCTGTTTCTCCACACCTTCCTCGAGCATCTCGCCGAAGAGAAGCCGAGAAAGAAGCCCTCCTGCCTCGAACTTTTACCACCAGCTGCCTCTTATATACATCGAGAACGAAAAAACTTTCTGCGAGTGGAATCGCGGAAAAGAGAAAAGTAGAAGAGGGAGAATCTTATCGCTGCAGCGAGAAACACGTGGAATTCGATCGCGTAAATTTATCGACAGGATGCTCTGGTTCCTAGCGACGCTCGCGCGTTTGTTCGCGACCGAAATAAATTTTCTTCTCGAGAATCCCTTTTTCAGAAAAAGTTGCTCAGAGTCCGGAGTCGAGTTAAATCCGTGGTTAAAATATCACCGTGTCGCGTGTGTTTACCTATAACTTTTAAAACGATTCCCGCGATCGGGTTTTAACTCGTAGAGATAGCAATAAGCAGTAATACAACACGTAGCTAGGATTTAAATACGACCCGCCTGACCCGCGATCGATCTGAACTACTTGATTCCCCATAGATATCTATGGAATCGTTCAACCTTTTCGAACATTCTTTCTTCTAAAGAAAGAAAAAGAAATAGAAAAATGAAAGTGACATTCCAAGTTGTACCTACTTAAACATAATACTTGTATATTTAATTATAACACCTGTGTATTTCTTTTTATTATAGGTTAAGTTAACCTTGTAAGCTCTTCAGTTAATAGTTAGGTTAAGTTAACCTAATAAAGATCTATAAAGAAGAAAAGAAAAAGAAACAATACATAAACAAATAAGAGAGCAACGAGACGAATTATGAAAATGGCATTTCAACAACTTCCAACTATGTATCTATGTCCAATTAAGTTAACCTAAAAATAAATTCTCCTTCTCAAATTTAACAACAAATTCTTCTCAAAAGATCCATAGATCCTTCAAGAAAGAAAAGAAAGAAAGAAAGAAAGAGAGCAACATATCGACAAACAAAAGAGCAACGATGAATTATCAAAATAGTAGGATGAAAATGACATTCCAACTGCTATGCACCTCCAGCCTCTGTACCTACTTGCGTACTTCTCCCATTAAGTTAACAATAAGTTAAACTCGTACTTGCTCCTCTACGTTCAAACATGTGCTCGACGGCCGTTATCGAGTATCTACGTACGTCGTTCGACGTTCGACGAAGTTTAACTCGGCCACTACGATTACCAATCGCGCGAAACATCTCCAATTTCTTGCTGGACGTTCCGTCGATCGAAGTAACGACGGAAAAACGGGACAACGCGCAACTTTGCAAGAACAAACGTCTCGAGCGTTAAGCTCGACAATAGCCAAGAACGGGCGAAACTTTCTCTCGCAGCGATGGCGGAAAAAGTTTCGCGGAAGAATCTTTCGGTATCGTAACGACGTCTCGGAGAGACGACACACAAAGTAAAAATAAAATCATTTAAGCGTGTACATAGAATTCAATCATAGATGGCCACAAGATTTTTCTGAGACGTTCAGAAAGTCAGAAAGCACACGTGCCTGCGTAATTAAACAAGATTTCGCACGGTATGTACAGAAGTACCTAGTTAAGTACACTTTTCCCCAGTTAAACATGGGAAACTGTCGCTATCCCCACCAATCCTTGGAATTGGGACTACGCTACTTAGCACGTAGCCACGTGAAATATGACACACACACACACACACAAAATATTATACATATATATATATACACACACAGTATTATAGATCTAGATCAGACCTCTGATTTTCTCGCTTTACACTGGAATTATCAACGGACTAAAGCATAGAATTTCCAAGCAGAGGTATTAAAGTGAAAAAAAAGAAAAACTACAAAGTACAATAGAATACACAAACTTTCGTTTTATAAAAAGAAAATCATTGAAATCTCTTACGAAAGGAATAAACTGTTTCACATCTATAATATATTTAACAAAAATTATGTGTTAGTCATTGTGACCACCTCTGTATACATTCGCTAGTTCTAGCGTTAAACGGAGTTCTAGTGCTCACCACTCCGAGAAAATGCCGAGAGAATCGCAGTCGTCGTAATATCGGGGGTTCATCGTTGCTCCGATACGTAATACGAATTTTCAGCTCTCAACTTTCGAGAGCTTTAATCCTCTTAAACGACGCGATATCAAGCGAGAACGAGCAGGTAGTACTTTTTGCAGCCGAAAGTGTAAGAGATATCACGGACGTGGAAGAGAGAAGAAAAGGAAAAGAGAGAGAGAGAGAGAGAGACTCGCCGGGAACAAACGAAAATTCCACGAGATACAACTCTCGCCGGATATATAGGTCAGGACATGGGTTGTTTTCCTCGAGGATTTTCCCGGTCCCGCGTTTTGTCGTCGAATTGCAAAATTATAAAGAGAGAGAGACCGCTGCTCCGCTCGATCTGATCGCGGTGTCGTAAAAAATTCCAGGAAAAAAACCACGCAGAAAGAAAGGGAGAAAAAGTAGACAGAAGATAAGAAATTTAAAGGACTTGGCGACCACGTCCGGTGGACGTTTCGGTGTAGTTCGCGCGGTTAAGATCTTGACACGAAAAGGAGCCGGTGCAGCACGGTCCTCGAGTGCTCGTAACGTTGAAGTGGAGGGTGGAATAAATAGAATAAATAGAATAGAATAGGTGCTTGCAGCCAGTACGAAACGGGCAAGTGAACCTGACTCTACACGAACGGTGAATTTCTTTCCCGCCAACCAAAATTGCTTCGATGATTTCCACTTTGTTGGCGTGATGACAGGATAGAACAAACAAAAAAACAAAATCGAGGACGGGAACAAATTTACTTACGTACCGATCTTTGGCATTTTATCACTGAAAGTGATTTTAGCGGGGGTAACCAGAAAATCGGGCCTCAGATACAACGCTAATGCAACGAAAATTAGCGATTGGTTGATTTGGGTCACGTGATTCGTGAGGGGGCGTGGAGTGTAGACCTCGAGTAGGAGTGGCGTTGTCTGATACTGAGCGATCGCGCCTGTAATTTGTTTTGTGTCGATTCAAATGTTTGCATATCAATAAATAATTTTATGGCAAAAAAGTCGTCTTCATTTCCTACTGGAGTACAAGTCGTGCAGTTTTTTACGACAATTTTTTACCAGAAATATTTCGACGCAAAGTGACGTGTCGGGTCACGGTCAAATTGTCTCTTCTCTATCGGTTTTCGAATCGACGATAGCGCACGATCGGTAAACAGATGAAGAAGTTTTTCACGCCGAGAATCCGACTAAGCATCGAACGTGTGTCGCAGTGTTGCACAGAATCGCAGGTGCAGAACGGGCTGCGAATCTGCAATCGTCACGGCTCTACCCTCGCCTCTATAACGTGCCTCTATTGGCGTTGAGTAGCTACCGAGAGCGAGGGCAATCTCGCTATTGATTGCACCTTGCATCCTCCCACCCCTTTCGGCCCTCCCGCCGAATCCCCTCCTCGCCATCATCCTTCGTCCATGCCAAGCTTCGGGGCAACCCCTCCGATTCCCCTTTTTCTTTACTCTCTGCTCGCCTCCTTTTCACTCTTCTTCTTTCAACTCGAATCTCGCTCCGAGGCCGAGAATCCACGCGTCCCCGAACGCGTCCGACACGCGCCTATTTTTTTTTTATCACGTTTCCTCCCTTCGAGCGACGCACGCTAACTATTGTCAAACGACAACCCTCTGACAAACCATTCGTCTCTCTACCGATCATTTTTTTTTTTTTTTAGCACTGTGCCACACAGGCACTTCACGGTTGAACCTTCCGTTCGAGTCGAAAATCTTGGAATTTTTTCATCGTAAGACGAGGAATTCTTCTTTTTTTAATTTGTTACGAACTCGATCGTGCATCAACGATTTATCATATTGTGGGGCGTACAGGATTATTCTTAACGTGTTAACATTAAATGTACCGACGTTTTATGTATCGTAAATGTTCCAACTGGTCAAAATAATACAAATAACTGTATATTTAATAGTGTATTAATAGTATATTATACTATCATTATACTATAATATACTATTAAATATACAGTTAGCTGTATTATTTAGTATGTATAATTAATATAGAAAACAATCCAGAGAAAGAGTAAGTTTTAGATGAGAAAAGGAGTTATATATTTTTATATTTTGCGAGAGTTAAATCAACGAAAGAAGAAAGGACCCTACGAACTCTTTTTTCTGCCTACCCTGTATATGTACCACCATGTTTGATACAGTTTGAACCGAGCGTGGCGCCTTGACGTCAGTTTTTGCTAATTAATTAATTTGAACGAGTTAAAAGAAACGATCGCGATCTGAAGTGTCGAGAATACCGGAGCGAGACAGAGGCAGAGGCGTTCGAATAAAACGGGAGCTTGATTTAAGACCGCTACACACCGACCTTTCCGACGTCGCTCGACTGGCAACCCCGATCGGTCTTCCGGTCGGCCGAAATTAACGCGGCTTATTTTTACCGCCGAGGAATATCGAGAAAAAACGCGTCGACTCGCGTCGGCCGTCCGGCTTGACGTCAATTTTGTTAATTAATTCGCCTTCGTTAGAATCGATCGATCGGGACCTGCGACGACACGTTAGCGTCGTTAAACGCCAACTACCGCGGAAACTCGATTTCATCGCTTAAAGATTTATCGGGGGACCGTAACCCCCCCCTGCCCCCTCCGTGTCTCGTCGAGTACACTGTTATCGCATCGCGTAAGTTGCGATATTTTTATTTATCTCGAACTTTTCGTAACACGCGCAAATCCTTTGCAAATCGTCCATGCAACGTACGTTTTTATATTTGCAAAAATCCGAAATTCTAAAATTTCTTAAAATCCGAAATTCTAAAGTTTCTTAAAATCGACGAGAATTATTTTGGTACGATAATCAAAGCGTGACAAATCGCGGGACAAGCGACTTTGTACGCTTTAAAAAAATGCATACACACGTGCCTATATAGGGTGATTCACACCTGAAATAATTTTGAAATTACGCATCTAATGAAAAATTGTTTAGTAGAAAAATTAGTACGTTTTAAGAAAGACAGAATGTGGCGTGTCAAAATTTCGATTTTTTGTGGATTTCGAAATTTTCAAGGTCATCTTCATTTTTTTTTAATTGAATCATATATTTTCCTTGGAATATTAAATTCGAGAGATCCCAATATTTCGTCAACTAACCTTAATGTTCGAAGTGCAATGAAATTGCAAAAAAAAAAAAGAAAAAAAAGAATGAATCAAACAATCAAAAGAAAAAAGTTTAATAAAATAATGAAAAAAAAAAAGTTGTACAGCAAGTTTTAAGGGAAACTTTAATCTTCGAGATCGTGATGAATTTCAGTCGTAAATAAAACTTTTCAGTGTTCTTACATATTTTTACGAAAAAACACTTTTCTATTTGCCACGTGGCGTTAAAATATCTTGAAAAAAGAAAACGAATTAAGGATAGTGAAAACAGAAACTTCACTCTTTAAAACCAGACCAAGCAGATCGTTATATGATCTTTTTTAACAAAGTCGCGACAATTTAAGTATTGACAATTTTTCATTTAAATTAATTGTGGTGCCAAAATATTTGCCGAAACAGTGAAATTTTTTTTGGGAAAGCCAAAACGGTACATATTTTGCTTCTTTCTATATTCTATATACAAAGACTTGATAAAAAGAAAAAATGTTATTAATGTCAAAAATCCATGTACGTGTTCACTTCCATGCCCGTCGCTTTATCTACGTACGCTCGATCCAGCAAACGTGATTACGCTAATTGCCGGTGGCGAAGCTTTCACAATCGATACGCTCGCATGAAAGTCGAAACGGAGTCGTTGTTTTCTCATGATGCATAAATGCATAGACCGACGGTGTCCGACGTCCGACGTGTCGCGCAAAATGCTAAACTCTACGGCAGTGGATCACCAGCCAACTTCATGCCACTTCGTCCAACTACCTTTCCGCTCCATTGCGAAAATACTGTATCTTTGGTATTTGCGCGAACAAAAATAATCAACCGTCTAATCGTTTCTATGAAACCAGCCTTCTTTTTACAAAATAGATAAAAATAAGTAAAAGAATAATCAACTATGTTTAATTGTTTCTACGAAACCAGCCCTCTGCTTCTAAAATAATCAACTGTCCAGTTGTTTCTACGAAACCAGTCCTCTTTTTGCAAAAGTGAAAGCAAAGCTTGTCCCTCGGCGAGAATCCGAGAACGTGAGAACATTCTCGGCAAGGAGTCGCTGGTTCAGTCGTTGGACGCGAGTGCAAACGACGAGAAATTGAGACAAAAGAGAAGTACAGACGTATATCGGAAACGAGATATACTCGAAGGAAACGCCTAGCTCATCGGGGAATAATAAGGAATACGGCTGGCAGGACGACGTTCATCCGCGTTGTTTGTTGCCAATTACCCCTACGTGTCCACCTACATCGGGTTCTGGACGAGAACCGAGACATCAACATCGTATCGTTGAATAACATGTGCGCGCATAACTTGCACACGACACGTCGCCTATACTATGTATATTTGTCTGTGCAAATGTATCTGTATATGAATATGCATGCACACACGTAGGAAACGAACGAGGAAGAGGAGTGGCCGCACGCTGCATCGGACAGGTTGCAACTGCGTATATTATGCATCGGTAATAATCATTTCCTAAAAATCTAGCAAACCAGAAACAACTTTCTCCACTGTTGCGTTTGAGGCGATCCCGATCGAAGATCTTGTGTATCGTCTTTTTCACGACGTATTTTACAGTTCAACAGGGTGTTTTCCAATCGAAAGAAAAGAAAGTTTCAAGCTTGCCTCCTTAGCAGGAAGATTTATACTTCTCAGCTTAAAACTGGAAAACCGAAGGACAAATGGAAATCCTCGCGTAAACGATGGCTAACAACAATCAAAAATGAATTTTTTAAGAAGATAATTACTTGTTCTCTACGCGACCAAGTTGTAATCTCAAGGATCATAACGGGACTCACTCTCTTTGTTGAGTATCTCCTTAACAAAGAAGATCCTCCAATTTGTGATTTGTGCAAAGTTCAATCGACAGTGGAATATATTATCGTCCAGTGAAAGAAAATACCCCGCTAATAGACATCAACTGAACATGAGTCCTTTCCAGAACTATAAAGAATCGGTTCTAAAACTAATACACTTTTTGAGACGGTCTAACTTTTATAATAAATTGTAAGATTTAGCCCCAAGTTAATAACCCATACAAGCGGTTAAAAAACCTAACCTTAAATAATGAAAGTAAAAAAAAAAAGAAAAACGTTTCAAGCTGCGAAACGACAAGGGAAATTTTTTTTCTATTACAAGTATTTATAACTTGTCTAATTCCTCTAATTCCTCTGGTAAGAGGAAACGTAGTTTAGTTTTACTTTTGGACATATACACACACACACACACATACATTTTCTCTCTATGTATATATCTCTATCCTAGTGGTCTTCGCAGCTTTGAGTTTCTCCTAAGAGACATTCCACTAAATATTGAATTATTCGCTTAATTCCTTCTTTAACGTTCCTTCTAACGTACCTTTCATTTTTATTCAATCTTTCCTGTTTCTTATCAGTTCTCCATTCTTGCAATCGCCAACTTTTATCTTCGATTTCATACGCGCGAATTTTCAATCTTTCCACTGACTTGAGAGATACTTTAACGAAACAAATCTCCGCTTTCTCGATTGGCTCGAGTTCAACAAAACATAATTTTTCCACGGAAATTCGTGATTCATATTTGTTCGCAAGAATTATCTAAAATACGCGTACGGTTGCAAACAAGTCGTAAGTTGCCGTGGGCGCCCAGTCAGACTATACTCAATGTTTAACACTAGAACTACCAAGGACCAGAACGTTGAGATATTAACTACTTGCGCTGGTAACTTATTGCGGACCATAACGAGTGACCAAACCATATACAATAATTCGTCGCTTTCTTTTTGAACTCGTCGGTATGATATCACTGGATAGAAATTATTGAGAAGTAATAAAATTTGTTTTGGATTATACTTAAATATACTTAAAACTGAGAAAATATTGCAATTTTAGGACAAAAAATTCTCAATGTGCGTGGTACGTCATTCCAGCGCAAGAGGTTAAGATCGTATAATCGCTAGCTTGAAACGGCTAAGGTTCAAGTTTCCAAGGAAATCGGTTGTATCGAGCGAACGATCCGTCACTCGGACGGCGGTTTCGAGATGCGACAACGAGCCATTAACAAGGTTACGCGAGGATCTTCCTCTGTGTCTGTCTGCCACCGACAATCCGCGCGTACAGTTTGAGCACACACTCCAGCTCACAAGCCTTAGTTAGGCCACTCAGAGTTTCTAACTAAAGACCTACCGCTACTGTGTGAAGCAGAGACTTTCAGAAGGTGGCCTTCGTGCCAGTGTGCAGCTGTTAAAGAAATCTTTATTAAGGAAGCGAGGCTAAGTAAAGAGGTTGCAGCCAGCAGAGGAACATGAAAACTGGACAATTGAAGATTGGGGAAAAAGATTCTACGAACTGAAGTTAGAGGCTCGGTACACGTGTACTTGAGAAATGTTCAAACTCAATTTCCTCGAAGACGGAGCATCTTAATGTTTTCTTTTTCTTACTTTCACGCGTAGAACAACTTCTAATCAACTGTTTATCAATTTTCAGTCACGTCTAGAATTAGCCAAATTCGAGTAGACTCGGTAGAGTGTCAATCTCGATTTTTTTTCGAAAACGAAGGCTTTAACGATTGAAATTTTATTCTTTCTTTTCGACACGTAGAATCACTTCTGTTCATCCTCGTAAATGATGCTCGATTCTGACTACTCGTGCCAACAGTGAAACACGGGGGCGATCCGTAATGACGTGGGCGAAGAAAACGGGTAATTTAGTTCGAATGAATGGTATTTTAAACAAAGAAGGGTTTCGAACGTTTTAACGTGATAACGCTGTTCCGTTTAGACGGAACTTTAATCTGTGATAACGACACCTGAACACACATCAAAAAATATGCGAAAATTATTTGAACCAATTCGGAAATAATGATTCACTGAAAATTACAAAGTGCATTCAACATTCTGCAGCAAGAATGGAATAACATGTCGCGTAGAAACTTTTTTTTCGAAAAAATTGACCGCAAGAATAGTGGAAACCGTGATGAAGAATTGGCAGATTTTTGGATGAAAAGAAAAGAAAAACGCTTTCGGTAAGCGATTTATGCAGTATTTTTTCGTCTTTTGTAAGAGAAAAAATTTCTTTACATTTTTTATTTTTTATTTTTAAACTTTAATACAAATACAGAATATTCCGCTGTACTCGTAACCAACCGACTGAGAGGTGATTCTAAAAATGTGTGAAAAGAAAGAATAAAATCCTTCGTCCTCGAAAAAATCGAGATTAAAAATATTTCGTGTATACTCGAATTTGACTAATTCTAGACGTGACTGAAATTGGAATAGTCTTCCGTTAATTTTTCTTTCTTGTCGCGTCTACAATTAGCCAAATTCAAGTGTAGTTCATAAATTTTCTCGAGAACGAAGGCTTCAACGAAGAAATTTTATTTCTACATCTCCTTTTCAACACGTCTCAGTTGGTAAAATCACCGCGAGTCGTAGCACACCCTGTACAATACCTGTCCCAAGACTTTTATAAACGGACGTGTACGTGTCGTGTGTACACGGAAAGTCGGCAAGCAGCATTACGCGTAGCGCGGGGACGTTTTAACGGCGACGTCTGCGCGCCGGCGCGCGGCGTCGCGATCCGCGTACCAGAGGAGAGCCACTCCGGCTGCACCTCCTTACGTCCTCACCCATCTGGGTGCATCTGCACCCGCGGACGAACCGTTTCGACCCTTCGCAACCGCCGTCCAAGGGGGTGGAGACAATGCTAACGCAAAAATTCTCAGCCACCGCGACTTTCGGCCGGGCCGCGGCGGGCAATCGATAAAAAACCGATAAAACCGATAGCCACCGATAGCTCGACACGTGACGGATAACGTGGCTGCCAGCCACGGTGTTCAACGCACCGGAACATCTGCAAATTGATTTCCGATACAGTCGACGTAGAAACGTCGTGCAAATTAGGTTACGCGTAATTATACAAATTCGCTGGATGTTGAAAGAACATCGATAACGACGAAAGGGGGTGAAGGAAAGAAATGTAACATGGAGGAATAATAGGTCAACGTCTTCTTTGGAGTAATCGCGTTTCGCAATTGGCTATCTGTAAACCAGTGATCTTCGCGCGGGGCAGGGAGGGGGGGCGAAAATGAATTATTAACAATGAATTTTTTGCCTTTTGCCTTAAGATGAGTTCAAATTGTATTTTGAATTTGTTAAGTACCTTTATTTTATTTTCTAATAATTTAAAAACGAAGAAGCTTTCATTAAAATTATTTTATATTTGTGCCTTTTCAGTTTCTTTTATATGTTTTGAAACTTTATTTGTTTATCATCATCGCTTCATTTCATTATTTTTTTCTTCCGTGGATGTCACGTTCTTTGGAAGATCAAGTTGATGATCTTTTAGGCTTTCCCCACGTCAAAAGTTCACTTTTCAATACAATAATAAAAATTTGTGTCACAGGATGGGCATCAGGATTTTAGAGATGTTCAGGTTAGCAGCATGACCAAAAAAAGGTTGAGAAACACTGTTCTAGGTTCTACTTTGGATCTTCTGGGTCGGATGATCGAACGAGAAAAGTTCGTAATTTTCGAAGAATACTGACAATTTTGATAATGGGTAATTCTTCAATAAAAATTTTTTAATAAAGAATGATCAATTTCTCGCCAATAGCATGCTCACTTTGCAAACTCGATACTGCTACATTAACTATATTCAGCGATACTGTTGTAGGATAATAGCAATATTGTTGTTCACTCATTTATCGAATGTTGGTATATTTATTAGATGAATGAAAATTGTATTCAGGCCTGCAGGGGCGCTAAATTTGAAACGACGCAGGACCACGCAATCGGTATTCAGTTAACAAATTTAAAATGACGCAAAAATACGTTACTTTAGCATTCAACTGAAGAATTTGAAACAACATAGGACTGCGTTATCAGTCGCGAATGCGAGAACGCATTACACCGCCTAGACGAGGGACGACTCGCGAGATCCTGCCTAACGTCGAAGTTCGTTCTTTTGATTTCTAGGTCAACGATCCTTCAACTTTCATCGAACGGTGGTACAGAATTAATTAATCAGTCTCTTTCCTCGAGAATCGAAGGGAGAATCTGGCACGCGATCTATGCGGAGCGTGTGGCAAACGTGTAATTTCATGACCGTCTTGCCGAACCATCGGCCAATGATACACGGTTGTTAGGGTTGTTATGAATTAAGTACTAAAAGAATAATAATATCAACCGAATAGAATTAATAAGAATTAAACCCCTCGACGTACGAATTAAATGAAATTTGATATGACCAAACAGTGATGTTTATTTTTCATCGTAATATTTGTGTAAACTTAACGAAGATGATTTTTTTATGCTGCGTAGCATCATAAACAAAATTAATGAAAAATCAAAAAAACAATTCGATAGATATTTTTCTAATCAATTGTTTCACTATAAAAGTTATTTTAATATCTTCACAAATAATAATAATATGGGTTGTATATATAACCTAGGTTATAGATAATAATAATATAGGTTATATGTATAACCTAGGTTAAAGATAATAATAATATATGTAACCTAAGTTATAGATAATAATAATATAGGTCATATGTATAACCTAGGTTAAAGATAATAATAATATAGGTTATATATATAAGATTATAGATAATAATAATATATTAACCTATATTACTTTACATTGACTATTGATATATACATATAACCTATATTATAGGTTACATTGAACTGATAAAAAGATATATAAACGGGCGATCCTCAACAAATTTTTATTGGCCAATAAGGCCCAGAAGATCTAAAAGATTGGACACCCATGCATTAATCTACTAAATCGTGACAATAGCGGAGAAAGGAGAACGTGGAACGTTTGTTCGAGAAGTAGTGACGAGAGGAAACGAGGAAAGGAGGAGACGAGTCGTCGCGTTGCATCGGCTCGTACGTGCACAGAGAGAAGATATCTCGTCGCGTGGTACGTGTCTATAAGGCGAGGGACAGGAGAAGATAAAACAGGACAGGATCCGACGAATTCGGCATTAGCTGCCGAGCCGCAAATGGGGCGAACGAATGGCTGTGCTAATCGTTTAAATCGATATCGCGCTGGAGCTGGCGTCGACGTCGCTCGAGCCACGCTCTTCTTACAAATTCGCGATTCACGCCGTCAGCCTGGAAATCTTCGATGCTCGGTGCCGTTGACACGGACGAGACGACAGTCGATCGTAAAATAAAACAAAATTATACAAAAAGAAGGATCAACTCACTGTCAATACTAAAATTACCGAGGACTAAAGATATAAAAATTGAGTCAAAAAAGTTAGAATGAAGAAGGAATAGGGAAAGGTTTATAACACAATAATGAACGCGAACTTTTCATATATACAAAAATCATTCGAATGAACTCTAAAAAAACGCTAAATTACTTTAAAAAATTATAAATCAGTCATTTTGATAATTTTAGTGTTACTGCTAAAAAAGACTTGAAAATTTCGTAATTTTTTAATTACAAAGATTACTATGTTTTCTTTATCAGTGTCTTGTAATTTTGTTCAAACGAAATTGTACCATTTTTCTAATATTATTCTAAATTAAGAGTTTGTTGAAACATTCATTAATTGAAATTATAGGTAGGTGATTTGTAGGTAGTATTGTACAAGTATAACGAAAACCTAACTAATGTACTTGGCTGCGTTCCCGAGCACGGAAGACAATCAAACTCGAACCACGAAGAAATAGATACGTTCGTCGACGGTTCCGTACGTGCGACGAATTTGCGCGAGGTGCAAGGAATTCTTGACAAAGAGAGAGAGAGAGAGAGAGAGAGACGATGCGACGGGGGGAAGGGAGAAATTTGAAATTCTTTTCCAATTGCCAAATGAATTTCTACACAAGACGCTCGTTAGAGTCGCACGTAGCGCCAATTACTTATGTTTGGCGAGTAGTCTGCCAAATCGTCCGCCAATCTACCTCGAGATACGCGAAGGTGGCTGTCTCTCTAGGGGAAGATGCGATGCGATGCGATGCGATGCGACGCGACGTGACGTTCCGTTTGCGAATAAGGGCAAATATGGACGAAAACACGACGACGGATGACAAAGCGAAAAAGAAAAGAACAACAAGAGAACAAAAAAAGAAAAAGGAAAGAGAAAGGTGAGTGCTTACCTTGCAGTGGGTGCAGTTGAAGATGACCGAATAGGGCTGTGCACAGTCGTACCGCGCGAGCACTTCCTCGAACTCACAGTGCAACCTCGCGGCTAACGCGTCGACGAGCAACAGCTTGTCCAGGGCATCGACGCACTTTTCTCCACCGTTTAGCACGTTCTCGAGCGGACCGCCCTTGCCAGGTGCCAGGGCGTTGACCACCGCGTGGTCGCAGCAGTGCCGCAGACGCAACCCGCTCATGAACCAATATCGATTCTCCCTCGGGGTTAAAAAACTACTGCTCCGGCCAAAATCATCCCGACAGATGTCCCTCTTATGCGACTCCTCGAGATAAAAAAGGCACTGTTCCGGAGCCATCGATACGCCATCTCGACCGGCTGCTTTCTCTCGATCGGTCCCTCTGGTTTTTTCACTCGCGAACCCGCCGCCTCCGCCACCGCCTCCGCCGCCGCCTCCTCCGTCTGCCCCCGACGACTTGATCGAACTCGAGCCGAACCGTCCCGATTCTGCCGCCACCGCCGCCACCGCTGCCGCCGCCACCATCGACGCCGTCGCCGTCGTCGTCGTCGACGTCGACGTAGCCGTAGCCGTCGTCCTCGTCGTCGCCGTAGCCTTCTTCCCACCGGTCGACCAATAGCAATTCCTTCCGGCAACCTTGACCTTCTCTATCACCTCGACAAACTCGGCGTTCCCTCCTCTCGAGCTCGCCGCGCACGCGGTCGGACAGGTTTTCGGCACCTCCGGCGGGCCGCAGCTACCCTGAAGATCGGCCGGCGCTGGGCCCGCCAGGTCGCAGGCCGACAACCAAGGGTTTATCTGATTCACCTCCCAGCTGTATTCGTTGTAAGGATGCATCGACTCGGACTCGAGAACGGTTTCGCCGCGATCGTTATCTCGATACGACGACTCCTCCACCTCTCGTTGCTCGCGACTTTGTTCTTCCTGTTGTTGCTGCTGCTGCTGCTGCTGTTGTTGTTGTTGTTGTTGTTGTTGTTCTTCGTGACGGCGACGATGGTGCCCGTTGTCCCGGATCAACTGTTCCCGCGCTCCGTGCTCCTCCTCCAGTTGCCGATAATGTTGCTGCTGCTTCTGCTGCTGGTATTGCTGGTATTGCTGTTGCTGCTGACGCTGGTGGGCGATGCTCGACGATACCAGCAGAGAAGAGATCTGCGTGGCGTTGTGCCGTGGAACGTTCTCAACGGAGCCGAGGGATGGATTGCGGGTGAAGCCAGAGATGAACTGGCCGGAAGGATTCGTCGAGCATACCAAAGGCCAAGCCAGTAGATACAACACGAACAACAATCCGTACTTTCGGCCGCAGCAGTTGCTGGATGTCTTCTTCTTCCTCTTTTTCGTAGTCGTCGTCGTCGTCGTCGTCGTCGTCTTCGTCGTCGTCGTCGTCGTCGTCGTTGGTCCTTTTGTCGAAAGTTTCGTTTCGTTCTCGTTATTTCCGTTGGCGATAGTCGGCTTCTGAAACCGGGCAGTGTAGTGGCTCTCGCGTTCTCCGCCGTTCCCCGCATCGCGATCCCGAAATCTCTCGAAATTTCGTTCACGAGTGCCGCAGTCGTCCACCACTCGTTGTCTCGCTTCGAGTTGTTCGTCCTCCGACGAAGGGCGATTGCCAACGTCCCGACAGAGTCTCGTCTCATCTCGACGAGTACAGTCCGGATCCAGCTCCTCCTCGCGTCCAGCAAAACGAACGTTCCCGATCGCGCGGGATGACTGGCCGATAACGCGGCAGCAGCTCTCGTCATCGTCGTTCTCGTCGTTGTAGGCAGTGTAAGGAGATACATCGATCGGAGGAACGTTCGTGACACTCGCGGCACGAGTTCCGGAGGGATCGGCCAGGCTCTCGATGGTCGCGCGATCCCGATCACCGTCCTTCTTCCACTT